>CM060077.1:7667500-10640000 GCA_030533445.1 Cyprinodon diabolis | reverse complement strand
AGAAGGTGGGGGAGTCTTGGGCGGGACAGGTGGTGTGGTTGGACGGCGTTTGGGTTTTGTCCATTGCTCTTCGCGAGCAGGACTATCCTGGTTAAAATCTAGTGTCTCCGCAACAGCAGCTGCAATAACAGAGGCTGGTGGGAGTGGTGGTGGAGGAGGAGGTGGCGGCGGTGGCAAAGCACTGTGATGATCAGCATGGTAGTCTTTATCAGCACCAACTGAGGGCAGAGATCCTCTCTCAGCCAGACTAGAACCCGCTGAACGAGAAGAAGCATCCAGTCCCTGAGGATGGGTCGGAGTGGGATCTTTGGAGGTGGCGTAAGCAGAGTAAGATGATGGGGGAGGAGACATGCTGTTAGAGGAAGAGCGGTGAGAGTTGGAATTATATCTGGGGTCAGAGCTATTGGAGTAGTCACTGTCTCTGTCTCGTTCTCGATCCCGGTCATGGCTGCTTCTTCTGCGACTGCCGTGGTGGTTGTGAGAATGGTGATGGTTGTGGTGTCTCTGGTGGCCGTGGTCACCTGACCGGGAGCCCAGACTGTCTCGTCTGTAACCCCGGTCTTCCCTGCGATCTGAATGATGGTGGGAGTGATGGGAATGGTATTTTGAGGAAGAGTTTGAATCTTGCTGGTGATGATAAGAGGACCTTCTTGAAGCAACCCCTCCAGCCCCGTACCTCCCCCCTGGCTCCCGGTCACGATCCCTCTCCCGCTCTGACAAAGGAGGCTGATCATACTGGTTGGACATAGGTGGAGGAGGCATTGAGGAGTGATGTGCCATGTGTGAGCCAGGCCCTCCAAGACTGGGATAAGGGGGATAGCCTGGTGGCTCATTGGGACGGTATGATGCAGTTGGGGGGAATGAAGGACGACCTCGGTGGTAAAGTGAAGGATCCTGCTCATCCGGGTAACGAGACACTTTGGAACCGCCAACAGACGACGAGACAGCAGAAGATGAAGATGAAGATGGCAACATGTCCTGAGGCGGGTAGCCACTGCTCAAAGAGCCTGCATTGAAGTTTGGATGTCTGGAACACAGAATTTACATCATAAATAAAGTTGAAGAACCAAGAGATCAGAAGCTGTATCATATCAATTGTTAGACCAAATATAATCTGATTGAAGATTACAATTTCATAAACCTCTTTTATTGCAATTAACTTGGCTATAAAATGAATAAAATAAAATGGATATAAATAAACACCTGCTGCCAGAGAAGCCCGAGTCTTGTGAAAAAGGAGTCCCAGATCTTGAGCTGTAAGGTGTTCCTCCTCCCCCCTGAGATGAAGCAGAGGAGCCTGGGGTGTATGGACCAGATAAAGAAGAAGGTGGCGTGTCGTTTCGCTGATCGCCAAAGCCGGTATCAACCGAACATGGGGTCACATTTCCCGAGGTTAGGGCTTGAACTCCTGCTGCCAAAACAGCAAGCTCGCTGGAAAACCTACGCCGGATTTCCGACTGCAATTAAGAAAGACAATAGTAATTAAGTTATTAAATTATAAAAATGTTGCCATGCAATATCTACTGTTTCACTACACACATTATAGGACCTACTGAGGCCCGAATGACCAACTTTAGCATTTACCAGCCCTGAGAAAGACTTCCATTAAGTCACACCAACAAAATAAACTATCAAGCAATCTTTGTGACATTTAAACAATTATTTCAAACACAATTTTTGAATGTATGTAGTTCATACCCTAAAATAGGTTTTTATTTTATTCGATATTGTTTCTGAACTCATTGCTGAACTTTATTTTAGAGTTGGGCACCTTTATTCAAAATTAGACCTTTATGCATCGTTTTCTTTATTCATTCCAGAAGAATTGATATTTAAACCGTTTTTTGTGTGTAATCTGGTCAAGAGAGAAGTGACTGTCAGCCCACAAATCCAATATAAGTCTCATGTTCATGAAAATTCACAATAAAAAAAATAAAAAACGCAATTACAAAGAACTGTAACTGGTGCTACAAATGCACCACAGTGTCACACAAGTGCTCTTCTAAAGAGCAAGTACAAGGAATAATTATTTTAAAAACAAATTTTTTACCTCAGATTTGACCAGCATCATCAAGAGGCGTAATTTCTATATAGTTTTTGTACTGGTTTGATTAATAGAAAAAACATAGCAATAATAACAAACACAAAATAAAAACTTTCTGACTAGCACATATACTGATTAACTACTAAATTAACTGAAGTCATACCGTATCAGGCTGTGGCTGAGCTGGGGTCTGAGACTGAACACTGTCTGTCAAAGCCTTCCCCCCAAGTGGCACCGTCTGAGGAGTGTAGGACCCATTTACAATCAGGTCATAGTACTTCTGCCTCTGTTGACCTGCAGAAAGATAAATGCTTTACATAAATGCTTGTCATTGTTAGACTATTAATGGTTTGTTCAGATCGAACTCAATTTTGGTAAAACAGGGAAAAAAATTTCACCACCTTATCAAATAAAAGGAGATTCAATCTGCTGGCGGCCGAAGTCAACTCAAAGTGCGGGATCCGAAATTTTACTGAGTAAGTCAACGTTCTCCCTTTTTCATGAAAAGCCGAACATCACCCTTGGTATATCAGATCTTCCAGGAAATATGCTGGATTATGGCAAACATTAGTCTGACTACGACCTGAAACTGTTATCCCACTTCAGGGGAGGATCACCCGAACAACACGGGTAAGGTGAGGAGATGCTCTGGAGCTCTAACAGGAGCAGGGGAAGAGCAAGTAGCTGCGCAGAGAGAGCACCCGAGTTGGACAGAGGTGGCTGTGTGTGCCCTGCTCTGGAACTAAAGACAGCCAGAGAACAGATCGAGAGACTAGGGAGAGAAACCAGCAGAGATTGCAGTAGGACATGGCCTGCTGGGAGCTCAGGGAGGACAGTTCAGTGCACTGTGAAACACCTGACAGACAGACAACCTTAAGGCTGATTTATACTCAGAAACCAGGTGCGTGTGCGTTGCAGTGAACTCAAATATGCCCCACGCCTTTCGCAGAAGCTCTGCTACACCTCTCCAAAATTGTAGGTGACCGCAGACAGTGCCGCAGACAGGAGGCCCCTGATTGGTCAAATCTACATCTGCTCTACACTATGCACATTTCCTGTTTGGTACCTTACCGGCTTGCTTGTTTTGTTTGTATGACCGCCATTGTGGAAGACGACTCGTTAAGTTGGACCAGCTAGAAGACTGAGGTGCGCGAGAACGCTGGGACCCATTTTCCACCTGGATCCCCGCTCTTCTTTGCCCTCATGTCCCTCCGTTGTTACACAAACGCGCCCCCACTTCCTCACCACCGTGGTCATATCTAGACCCACAGCTAGCTCGTGATTGTCCCTCTTGCATTGTGGCGTGGAATAACATAGCGCAGACCACACTGAGCGCAGACCAATATTGGGCATAAATCAAAAATATCTGCGACAAGCTCACTGCGGACACACTGCTGCGGGAGGATAACCAACCCTTTAGCTAAAAGGGGAGGACGAATGATGAATATTGCAACAGTCCTTCAAGGGCTAAATCAAAACCGCCAATTAAAAAACCGCTTAAGAGCATTCATTTCTTCATCCTCTTTCAATAGGATTTTTTCTATCTTCCATTTCAATTGAAAAAAAGCTTTGTCTCAGCTGCACTCATTTAGCCAACATTACAACATGCAGGAAGAATCGACAGAAAAGTCAAAATTTTCCAACTCCAGTGAAATTCTCCATCCCAGGTTTTGCTCTATTTATTTTGTCCTTTGCGCCACCTTATCTTATTTTATTTAAATTATTTTTTGAGTTTTTGCAGCAGTAGTGGCTCATTATTTTGACAGCAGGCTGACAGTAAAGGGGGTATAAGAGAGGGAGAGAGAAATGGGGCAAAGGACCACAGGTCGGTTTGGAAACCCGGGTCGGCCACATCAAGGACTAAGGCCTCCGTACATGGGTCGTGTGCGCTAACCGTTGCGCCACCTGCGCGCCTATCTTATTTTGTTTTTTAAAGTAGGCAGAGAGAAAAATTGGATTAGAGAGGCACAAAGGTCAACACACAGGGACTTGAACCCGCAACGAGCAAAGCCTCCGCACAAATGTTGCGTTCCCAACCATTGCATCAACGCCACACTCCAATCCTGAACATAGCGCTACGTGGCAAAAAAATATTAATCACTCACTGATGGTATCATTAAGAATCAGTGTGAGCACACCACAACAGAAACACAACCTAATGACTCTAAAACAGAGATTTCAAAGCTTTATGTATATTTTAGCTTACCTTTTATATCTAGCTGAGCATGAATGATGTTACCCATGACAGAGGTGTTGTGCAAATGTTTGACTGTGTCCTTAGCTCCCCTCGTGCTGGTGAATAACACCCTGGCCAGACCCAAGTGCTTCCTGGTCTTTGGATGAAATAGGATTTCCATCTCCTCCACTTCGCCAAACTTAGAACACATTTCTGCTAAGAAGGGCTCCTTAATGTTGTCATTGAGCCTTGCAAAAGTCACCTCTTTAAGAGGTATGGGCCCCACGTAGAACTCATCGAGCTGTGGTAAAAATGACAAGATCAGATGAAAAGGTGTAAATCATAAACACGAATAAGACAAGTGAAGAAAGACAGGAAAGGAAATATATAAATGACTGACAAAAGCATTTACAACAGTGACCTTCAAGCAAAAGACTTTACCCATCTACAATGTTTTGCAACTGATCATTAAAGTTCTGAACAAAAAAGTTGTACCACTAATCACTGCAAACACTGAGTACATGCCTAATAGACAAATAATAACCTAACATTTATACAACACTACTGGTAATAAACTAACTTAAAACAACATAATTTCTAACTCAAAAGATGGATAAACAATGCAGTTATGCACCGCATCCTACATACAACTTATCTTAAATTAAAAATGTAGAATTCGTTTAGAAAGTGATTTTTTTGAGTAAAACTTTATTTCAAGTAGCAATATTATGACATTCTTTGTCATAATGAACAGTTCAATCTCCATATCCTGGCAGTTATACAGTAGTTTAAAAAATGTAATCCTACTGGATCTGCAGAACAAAGTTGGAGGTGACGAACCCACCTTGAACTTTGGCACTGGTAAGGACAGCTCCGAATATCTAGACCATAACCTCCGGGGTCTAGGGTCCCGGAGCTCTCCCACAGGCGGGAATCCAGAGTCCTAAAAATGAAAGGCAAAAAATGTTACACATATAAAGTAAAACTGTATGCAACACACATTATACAGTAAATATACTCCAGTTAGACTTACTGGAACACTGAAATGCACGCCATCATATCTGTAGACTTTCTGTGTAACCCGCCGAATGGCTGGGTCCTGGACGAGTTTGTAGCTTATCCACTGCAAACTGACTGCCTTTTGTGATTCGGCGCCACTGTCTGGATCCATTCTATAACTTAAAAGAAAAAGGAAAGCATTCATGTAAATATGAAGAACAAATGCCTGATAGAAATTATACTAAATAATGCTAAATTGTCAAAGTCAAACTTTAAAGGGTCTTTTCTAGACATAGTTATTAAGTTCATACATTTATAATGTACACTTCATTTTTACAAAGTGATTAACACTGCCGAGAGAAACGATCCTAATATATTTTTTCTGGAAAACATTTATCTATTTTTGCAGCCGTTGTTCTTTCACATACCTATAACTGTCTCAGCTAATGAGTATATTTCTTAAATGGTCAGGCTTAAAAAAGTCAGCTACAAGCACCATTAAACAAACTGCACAACAACAAATAATGAAAAAAAACTTTTCCCACAGGATTCCACTGTATTATTGCATGATGAAAATTGCTTTATTTACATTTCTACTTAAATGCAAGATAATAGGAAAAAATGGTGTTTAAACATGAGGTAAAACTGTAAAAATGACAAAAAGCATTAACTTTTTCTTAGGCGTTTAGAAACTGGTGAAAGAAACTGTTTTTACTGATTTACACCTTGCACATCTTTGCAATAAACCTGAATGCAGAGAAATATTTTAACACGCTAGATACAAAGTGAATTATGACAGTTATGAAAGGCTGCAGTAATTACAGATTAATAACTCTAGCCTGCAACGCTGTGATAAGCTGCGTCACATCTACCGAGATATCAATATTTGTGACTTCGAGTCGTAATAGCTTATAAGAAAATACATTCAAACACATAAGATGTTCAATATCATCTTCAGCTTGCCGTAGAATTCGGTTAATCTCCTGTCAAAACAAAGATCACCGCTACGTCACTGGTCAGATACTTAAGCTAGCAGCCTGCTTTTAGCAGAGGCTAACGTGTAACCAAAAAACACCGATTATTGTTCCAGCGAGCGTCGAATACGAATAAATGTTTAGCGCATTTGTCCGCGTTTTAGAAACATTTCTTAAGACCAGAATTATACGTTGCCGTTCAACCCCAAAACATTGAGCAAGTAAAAATGGTTACCTTCTCGCTTTAGCTAGGGTAAACTGATGCTACATATGGCTAATGCTAACTAGCAACATTAAGTTAACAGTTTAAAGTTTGAACTTGAGGACCTCTGCGAATACGCACCAATCTTTACAAGTGCCAATCTTGATGTGTGCATGTAATCGATACTTAACCTAAAAAGCTTCCTTTGCTTTAACAAAAATTCAACCCCCACCTCTTGGAGACCCGCTCATCCGAAAGTAGCAATCCGCCACCGCTATAGTGTAGGCAGCTGAAGATAGGCCCGCGAGAGCAACAAGAAAAACACTGGGTCACAAGCAGATATAAGACACCTCCGACCACGCGATTAAGCACATCAAACAAGCTAAAACAATTCCGCTATCATTGCGGTAATTAGCTGAGGGGCCAACGACCATCTACGAGCGCCAAAGCCATTGTTTTGTATTTGAAATTCCATATATTGTTGAGCGAGCGGCCATCGCGTAACCAACCTGAACGCCTCGCCTGCTCCCCACCAATGTATGCTAATAAACCCTGCGGTTCCCTACCAGCACTTTCCTCTATACACACATCCGCAAAAAACTAATACAATCGTTACGGAGCCAAAATGGGAAGGCTGCACTGGTTGAAATGACACTGTTTTTTTTTTTCAGAACACTTGTTTGAATATAAGCTTAACATGTAAAGTGTACGATTATTATTGAATCTGCTCGCATGGTTTTCAGTGTTGAGTAGTGACAACATCGCCATCAACAGGCGTAACGGTGAAATAGCTGCAAATTCAGAGATACATACAGGTATAACTGAAGATTTGATGCATTCTAACTGGTTTCCTGGACAACCATACGTCATTCTGAGTGTCCATGACACAACTTCAACATTCAAAGAGCTAATCGACTCAGCATTATGAGGTTATTGATTTGTAATTTGGCAAATAATTATAAATAATATTTAAGTAGAACTTTTTTAAAGTTATATTTGCACAGTTAATTGGGTTGAACATGGTCAGTCCTTTCAAAATTAATACTAATTCAATTTCATTGCCATTGCCATATTGAACAATGATATTATTATTGGGGAAAAAAAAAAAAAAAAAAATATATATATATATATATATATATATATATATATATATATATATATATATATATATATATATATATATATAAATATACATATATATATATATAAATATATATATATATATATATAAATATACATATATATAAATATATATATATATATATATACCATCTTTATCAATTTGTTTAGCCAAGTAATTTGCTCTGAACCCCAGGATTTGATGGCAGGAGAGATCACACTCTCAAAAACAGATTTATAGAAGATATACAGCAGCTCGCAAACACTGGAGGACCTAAGCTTTTGAATAGCACTGTCTGCTCTTTCCCTTGTTGTAGTTAGCTTCCTGTTTACTTAAGTTTAATTTTGCCAACATTGTATTAGAAGGAATTACACAACAATAATTGTTAAGGTCCACATTTGTGTGACCGCTTTTGCTATTATCTTTTTCTGCTACAACACCACAATTTCCGCATTTTGGGACAATAAAGAGATTTTCTATTCTATTCTATAAATTAGACTGAATTAGGATTTACTTCGAAATAAATAAATAAGACGTGGGTCTTTTTATCTTGTGAAATGCTTTAAGATAATTGCTTCTAGTTTTCTTTAATAATTTGATTAAAATCAACCAAAGCTATTTAATATAAGTATTGAATCTATTTTCTTAATATCAGCTTATTTTACTCAGAGAACAATGATCAGTGATGTTTGACAATAAAGACATCAAATAAATAATTGCCATTTAAAACTGCCCCACTGTAGCCAGGATTTTCTCACACAGTTTCATAATAATTTTATTAGTTCTCTTGTCATAAAAAAAAAGGGAGTAAAAATTGATTGGCTCAATGGTAAATATACTTAATACTACTGATGGTGGTCAGAGGGCCCAGTGGCACCAGTGCATGGCAGCCTGGCGTCTGCCAGTGAATCCCAAGGCAGCTGTGGCTACGATGTAGCTTGGCACCATCAGTGTGTGAGTGAATGACTGAATGTAAAGAGCTTTGATCAAATCTACTGACTTAACCAAAGCTTATATAAGTATAAGCCTTTTACCATTTATGTTAATTATTTACAACGGTAAAGTTATTTCACATAGGATTTTTTTCTTTATGAAAAAAACTTTTATTTACATGGGGATTCAAATCCCAATCTAAAAATTGGTGCAACTTATATTTCATGCAAAAATATGTAATGTATCCTATAAGGTAGTGGCATCTTGAGATCACCAAGTCTCCAACAGCAGTGGTTTAAGATTAAATCCCACTATCATTCATGCAAATTTAAATTATGAATTTTAATATGAGACAGAAATTGAGGTTTTGGTAACACTAATTTGGAGATTAATTTCAAATAATATATATATAAAAAAAGCAAAAAAAAACAAATGAAAAGCGAACTGCCAATGACTACTGTTACGTATGGTGGAGGACATGTACTGCTGTTGCTTTTTAAAAGGCTATGTGACAGTTGTTGGCAAGCAGGGGATCAATGACACTGTGTTAATTTTAGAAATGCAATGCAGGGCTTCTCTTAACTTTTTTTTAAAGTTGCTATAGAAATAAAAAAAAAGGCCAAATCCATAGACCATTAGGAAAAGACAAAATAAAACATCATAGAAAAGCTGTGCGTTAGCTGACATGAATGTAAGAAACAACTGATCATTCTTCAATAAATACGGAAGATTTGTATTGTATTCAAATTTCCATTTCAGCTTAATCAAAAGCTGTGAGACTACTGACAAGCGCATAAGATTTACCATAAAACCTTCCCATTTTTGTTGAGTGATACAAACTTACTCAGGTTTAGATTATTTGTTTTACTTTTCTATTTAAAAAACTAAATACAAAACACAAAAATATAACTTTTAAAGAATTCAGTGCATTTATTGTTTGCTCAGATAATCATTAGAAACAGCGAGACAGAAACCTATTTCATCAATATATTAAACATTTCCTTGACATTAGCATTTAGAGACAATGATGCTAATATATTACAAATGAATTCCCAGCAATGCTTTCAGGCCTTTAAAAACAATACATGAATATTTTCACCAAATAGTGTCCTCCTTTTCAGTGACTTATGTCTAAAAACAATCAGGCTTTATGCATTTCAAAAAAAAAAAAATCAAAACCTGATTTGATAATGAATAAAGACTCATTTGAATGAGTTAACCCAGCTTTTAGGTTTTGTCCACATTGTTGATAATAATGCAGTCTTTACGTGATAAAAACAGCAAAGCCTGACACAACCAGAGAGACAATATGTCTGTCAGGACAAGTCTAGTATCCATGGAGCTGAAATTGTAGAGTTTAAATGAATGTAGAAGAAGAAAACTGAGCAAAGCACTGATTTTCCATGTGCTAGAAAGCTTTTCTCTTGTTTGTCTTTCACATGGCTTTCACTTTGATCTGCTTCATCTTCATTTGCTTCTTCTCAATCTTCTTCTGCTCACGCCGCTGTGCCGCTTCCTGAATAAAAACAAAGAAAATAATACTAGTTAGAGTCTATCATTAATAACAGGAGCTTTGCTATTAGACTTTGTGATTATAACTCAGGTTATCACAAACAGAAAAGAGGGAACAAAAAAGCTTGCATCACTACATCCTAAAAGAACCAAAACATTTTGCCTGTGCTTTTTTTTAAGATTCCAGTCAAAGCTAAAAGTTGAAGAATGTTTCAGACCTCCAGACGGCGTTGTCTCTCAGGATCCTCTTCATTCATGATCCTCTCCTTCTCAGCTCTCTTCTTCTCCTCTCTGCGTGTCTGGGCTGCTTCCTGACGCTGAGCGTGGGTCTGCTTCAAGAAGTTCTCCTCCACACGTGCACGGTTTCTGTCAGCTTTTTGCTTTCCCTAAACATACAAGCAGGCTATATAACAACTATCATCTAAAATCTGAAAGCAACAAAATATTGGTCAAGTGGTTTTATTATGTTTACAAGTAGTTATGAAGAAACAAACCTAATTAACACATTAACAAAGCGTGACATCTATGTTTATACTTAAACCCTTCTGCAGAGAGTTTTCTCTGCATCTGCTCGCTAGCAACCATAGCCTTGGGTGTTTTTTTCCCCATTAGCTAATAGGAGTGTAAATAATAATCGTTTTGTATCGATACATCAATCAAACGGTCGACGATCCAATGCAACGACACGTCCGCAAGAGTATCGATTCTTTTTTTCCCTCCGATCTATTTTTATCCATTTGCTCCTGGACGTAATTTCTGACTCCCGTGCTTCGGTGGCGCTAATCCTATTTTGCCCTCCTACCATCTTTCTTGCACACACACACACCTGTATAAACAGTAGGCAAGACAGACATGGCGGAGGACAAAGATGACTTGCACACCCCTTACAGGTTCAAGTCATTTGTGTGGAAGTATTTCGTGGTGTAATCTTGAGTATCGAAAATAATCGAATCGTTGGGTCAGAAAATCGATACAGAATTGAATCGCCATGATGGATGTGATTTACACCCCTAATAGCTAACAAGAAAATTAGCTGATTTTAAGCACATGTGATCCTCCTATAAACAAAGTAATCCCCCCTTTAGATTGATGGTGATTTCAATTTGACTCCTTTATTATTTCAGAGAAAATCTTGTTGGTTTGAATTTAAAAGGATCACTTTGCCCCCCAAAAAAGAAACAAAACAAGACAGACAGAATTGACAATTATCAGCAGAAATTATGATCTGTGTTAGTGTCAAAACTGGTTACCATGAATGAAGTACTAAGGCTTCTTACTATTTGAATAACACTCACCTCTCTGTTCAGACGGAGCTTCTTGACTTTATCAATGCTGTAGATCACCATGTTCATGAGGGGGAGAAGAGAGTCCATGTCTTTGGGAGATGTATTGCCATAGCCAGGCACTATAAAGCAAAACATTCATTACAACTAATATTGAATAGAATAGAACACAATAGAATATTGTGTTTGTTTGAAAGAGAACAGGAAAGCAAATAGGTCACCATTAAATGTAAACAGTAGTGTCTTCTTGGTCTCAGGCAGCTTTAATGGCTGACCCTCCCTAAATAACACACAAAAAACAACATCAGAAGAACAATTAAAACCACCCGTCACAAAAACGAAGACAAATAAAATACTCACTCTTGCATAACTTTTGGACCAGAAAACTGATCCGAGAAATGGATCGACTCGATCTTGTCAGCGTGATTGGTGATGTAGTGCACCATCTAAAGGAATACCAGAGGCCAACCCAAACAGCAGCACTTTAAATTATAGAGTCGACTCAAAGCAGTAGATTCATGTTGTTTATAGAAAAAAAGCCTGGTGCAGAAGCAAGACTCTTTTACCTTGTTATCCATCACACCATCCGTGACTTCACCCATCTCACTCAGTATTGCCATGGAGTCTGGAAGCCCATATTTTGCTCCAGACTTCGGCTTGTCGCTGCAGAACTCACTCTATACAATGCAAAAAATCATGAATTAGTCGATGCAAAAGTCAAAAAGCACCAAAAGTTAAAATTTATAGAAGATAATATTCTTATAGAGGCAAAAGAAATAATTTATAAAACAAAATAAACATTGGTAAAAACACATGGAAGGTAGTCACCAAGTCCTGCATCTCCTTCTGCAGCCGAGCCATGGCCTTCTTGGAACCCACAGCAAAGACAAAAGTGTCCATGTCTTCATCATTAAGAGTCACTTTGATTTGCTACATGCAAAAACACAAGCATTAGGACTAATCCATTGCTCAAAGAGTGTGATACCTTTTCAATAAATCTGCGGCAGGATAAATGCATACCACTTGGTCACAGGCGGGCCTCATCATCCTCGTCACGGTGTTCAAGAGATCCTGCCTCTTCAAGAACTGCAACAACCAGCAGGACACTTAGAAAACACGAGCAGGGAAAGATGCATAACAACTACAATATGTCACAGAGTGCATTTACCTTGAGTTGAATCAGCATGCCCTCACAGCACACGCGCCCAGAGCACCACAGATTATAGATGTGTTCGTTCTCCTGGTTCAGCTTTCCAGTGCTCACAGGTTCTTTACTGGTGCCATCATCACCTAGCATGCAGATTAATAGCAATCAAACACAACCTCTACCTGATGACTGCAGCTACTCTCCAAATGATTCACATTTTAAACGTTAAAACCACAAAGTTTGTTTTTATTGTTTTAACACTTTCCGGATACAATACTAATTTGGCATGGTATCAATACTGAAGTGTAGTTTGCATATTTTTGTTATTGCTAACTTCATATTTCTGGGTTATTTGCACATTCAAAGAATAATACTTCAGACAATCTTAAAATACGGTCAAAATGTGTAATATTTAGGTTTATTTGCATCTCTGATTCCATTGAGAAAGGATGTTCCATATTGAGATTGAAAGGAGGGGTGAGATAATAGAAATATCCTTTTTTATGACTTTAACGCCTTTATCCATCCTTTCTACAGCAGCTCAAGCTCGGTATGTTTAAATAAAGAGTGTCTGAACAAACATTTTCCAGTTTTGTCACAGATTATTTTGGGTTCAATTTGACCAAGTTCTGAACTTTGACCAGGTCATTTTACCACCTGAATATAAAAGGATCTCAACTATTTATAAACCTCCATCTCATTCCCAAGTGTTAGTGTTTTACCCCTGTTCATATATACCTGCAGTCATTTTCTTAACAACACGCTTCCCTGTCCCTCCTAGAGAACAGCATACCCTTATAGCGTGATACCATCATCACCATGTTGTACCAGCGGTTTGTCCGGCAGTCTTGTAGCCCTGCCTTATTTCCTTCAGCTTGTACCTTCTTTGTAGTACGCAGAGTTTTTATTTTGTGACCAGTCTGGCTGCAATTGTGACATAGAGGCCATCATTGCGCGTCACCAACTCAAACTCCTGCTGAATGTCCTTCTCAGCAAAAATGCTTCATAGGGGCTGAAGCTTATTATCCTTAAAAAGGTCAGAGCTTCTTTTCATCTGCTCTATCTTGTGTTTAAAATATAGACAACAGTAAACCACGCAAATGCAAAAACTACAGCAGTATTGGCTGTAAAAATACTAAACGCCACGCCCCCCTGCAAAAACCAGACTAAGCAGAGAAAAGTAATCGGTCACTCAAGGGACCAAAGCCCTGTGGAAGGAAAGCGTGTGTAATTTAAATTAGTCGCCTTTGTCATATTTAGAAGAGGTAATATCAATCAGCTAACTTCATTCTGGGTTCAGTCAGCCCAGATTTCAGGGTAAGCGCGAGTTTATAAGGAGCCCTAATCAATGGAACACAGAAAACAGCAGCCACCAAGGCAAAGCAAGATACCTCAGAGTACAAATTGCTTTCAAATAGAACTAAAAATATCAATAAAGCCATATGGAGATTACAAAAAACATATTCAACAAAAAGACAATACTATTACAGTGATGCCTTCAGGAAATTGTGATCGATCGGATGGGTTTGTGAGCTGTATAGTAACAGTTTAATCCTGGCAGTTTGTCCTCAGCATAAAAATGAAGTGCAGAGCTCATATGACACAACAAGGAAATATCTGCGTGTTATATTAGCGATCTGTGGCTATAATCTGACTCTTGCAAAAAGAAAATCAACTGAATCCATATTAAATGTGCATCTAATCGTGTGTAGCACAATGAGCATTTCCTCTACGATACCTATAGGCATCTGCAGTAAAGGATGCAGTTTTTGATTGTTTCTTTCATCCGATTTTAGCTTGAACGTGCAACAGACGGAAATCCTGTGACCAAGTTACTTTACAGAGCCTGATTATTTGTCTGGAGACAACAGCTATCTGACTTTCTGAAACTAAAAATCTGGGATATGCAGGGAGTTACCAAACTTATTCAGAGCTATAGCTTATCACATTTTCTGAAATAGGGTCCAGGAGGAAATTCCCTGTGTTGGATTTTATTTTGGCGTATTGAAGTAAGGAGTGACAGAACACTAACCATCTTTTGATCAGTAATACATTTTGTAAAGCGCCGTTTAAATTTCCTTCTATATTAGAACTATAAACTCCTTTAATTTACATTGAAATAATATCAATCAAACATAACACAAAATATAAAACGTTTAACAGATCCTGCAGTGTTGTTAATGGTTCTACAAAGAGAGGGAAAGACTCACCCACTAGTGCAAAGTTACTCTCTAGAAGTTCTCTATGGGAGTTAAACCAGGCCTGAGCGAGCCGGCTGTTCTTGTTCTTTCCAATGATGTAGTTCATAATATAAGACAGTAAGCCAGTCACCATCAGGATCTCCATGTAGTAGCTTTCCCAGCTGTTTTGAAGGTGTGCAGGGACCTGCAAAGAAACAAACCAAAAGAAACAAATGAATCGTGTTGCAACTCAGCAGATCGTAAACATCTGGATGTCTGAGCGGTCAGACTACTATGGCTGCACATGCAAGACCTTGTGCTCAGTTCCACATCTCAATCCTTACCCTTCCTTCTGAAACCACTGCTGTTCTCAACCAGCTCAGTTCTATATCTATGAGTACATTTTGAATGTGTACTTTATATCTTAGGATACTATAAAAGCACACATCTTTGAATATAACTGATATTCCAGATACTTTTAAACCTGTTTTACCGTGTGGATTATGAGAGGGTCCTTCATGGAGTGGCTTGTCTTCTCCATGTCTCCAATTCCCTCAAACTCCTCCTGGTCATATTTGCTGTATATGTCTTGATCCTTAGAAGAAATGATATCAAAATACTCAAATGGTATCAGTCATAGTAACACCATTTGAATGTTAAGCGTTAGAGAGTAAGGGGACATACTTGAGTCTCAGAGTCTTCAAAGCCATCCTGACCATCCTCTAGTTCCACAGTGGCTTCATCTTCATCCTCTTCAGGCTGCGAGGAGGGTGATGAGACACGTGGCGGAGGGGCTGTCTCTGCTTCAGCTGTTAAATCCTCGTTCACGTCCTCAAACTCAGCAAAGTCATTGTCATCAAATTCTGCCAGATCCTCCCCGTCATCAAAGTCGTCATTGTAGCGTCCTTTTGAGGCAGGAAGGGCCAGAAGGAGCAGGAGTGTTGGTACCAGGAGGAGATATGCGCTTCGCATATTGCAATCTGAATTAAAATCAATCAAAAACACAACAAGACAATAAGATAAAATAGGGAATAGAATAGGAGTTTCCTTCACTGAAGGACTGACATTTTTTATCTGGACTTCAACAACTATACATGACTTTGAAAAAAAACAAACAATGCATTTCATTTATAAAAGAAAAATAAGGCGTGATGCAAGAAAAGGATCATGCACCGCTTTACTCTAAATTAAAAGGGGAAGTTACAGAAACCTGCTGCAACTGGTAAAATAAACTGTAGCAGTCTATACAAATGCATGAAAAATGGTACCAACAAGTGCAACATTTACAACAGAATAACCAAGTACAGTGAAATAATAACTATGATGAAACCTTAAACTTTTATCAACATACATGAGTGAATATTTAGGGATAGAGGACTGATAACTAATGGTCTGACATTTATTTAGAAGGATCATGGAGAAATGTACCCACCCAGTCTACCCTGATCACATGAGGGTGTCATTCATAAAGTAACAATAATAATCATTTACTTTCTAGATTAAGTAGTAAAAATCAAGGTAAAAAAAATCCCAAGTGGAAAAGACACTATCAAATAATTTACATACATATCTAAACCGAACTAAAGTTTTATAATCAATATGAAATAAAAAGCATTTGTGGGTAATAGAAATACGGACGGAGTCCTTCGATAAAACTTACAGCCATTGTGACAGATTGGCTAAATCTGAACAAGGACCGATGTGATTAGCTTATAAGTTCAAGTGATAAACCGTCAAGTTTTTGAAAAGACTTGAGTGGAATTCTGATTAAACATGTCTAATTTGCTAATAAGATGTAGGTTAAATCCCCCAAACCAGACCCATCCCCCAACACTTACTCACTAATTCTCATGTACAGTTAGCCATTCACCATTAGCATGCTAACAGTGTTCAACTTCATTGTGAAACAACCGAAGATCTGAGCAGACATCTATCGATTTTCGCCTCAAGAAAACAGGGGATATAAATGATTATTTTAACGGTAGATGTGTGAACAACTATCTTACCTGGTAACAAGCTGTGACAATAAAGCAAGAGCTGGTTCTGAGTAAGAAATTGGAACTGTCCTTGACGTGATGTTAAATCTTAAAAATTCCTGCAGACACAGGAAACACCCTTTCAAAATAAAATCCTGTCTCACATTAAACGTTTCTGTAGTGTTGGATAGTTAATTTTAGTAGCAAATTTATCTAGAAGAAATATAGCAAATATATCGCCAATAATAATAATAAATAAATAATATATATATATATATATAATTACACATACATTTTTTTCAATATAAGCATGTGTTTGAACTACGGAAGAGGATTAAGGCCACTGAAAAACAAAAAAAGTTAACTGATTTTTACATTATCTTTTATTTATCTTTTTTTTTTTACTTTTATCTCAAAATTCTGATTTTTTTCCCCTCAGAATTCTGACTTTAATCTCAGAATGCTGACCTTTTTCTCAGATTTCAGACTTTAATCTCAGAATTCTGACTTTTTTTCTCAGAATTCTGAATTTAATCTCAGAATTCTGACTTTTATCTCAGAATTCTGACTGTAATCTCAGAATTCTGACTTTTTTTCCTCAGAATTCTGAATTTAATCTCAGAATTTTGACTTTAATCTCAGAATTTTGGATCTTAATGTAGATGGGCACCATGAAGGAAGAGATGTGGGAGCACTCAGCTTCACTGACAAACATGTGAGTTGCTTGGGAGGGCCAGTAACACATTGGTGGAAAACGACAGAATTAGGTGATTTTTTTACGTGCCTGAGGGATCCCCGGTGATGCTGTTTCATTAATGGGAGCAGAAGGTGATTAAAACAAGAGACATAGTTTAGTCTTTAAAACAGACATGGCTACAGCTTGCTGCTAACATGTTTGTAGCTTGTTCAGTCAGAATTCTGAGATTAAAGTCAAAATTTTGAGAAAAAAGTCTGAATTCTGAGGGGAAAAAAGTCAGAATTCTGAGAAAACTGTAAGAATGCTGAGATTAAAGTCAGAATTCTGACTTTTTTCTGATATTGTACTGAAATAAAATATAAAAATCAGTTAACTTTTTTTTTCCAGTGGCCCTAATCCTCTCTGTATTAAACCAACATAGCTGTTGATACCTACTACTAAAGAGCAATATTAAAAAAGTTGCCAACTTTTAAAACGTATTTGATTAGCCACGTTTTGGTTTGTAACTCTTCAGAGGTATAAGTTCAACTCCAATTGTAAGAATGATAAAAACATACAACACAGTTATTGTACATAAAAAAAAAATTTAAAAAGTGAAGCAACACAGTAAAAAAAATTACATTTGTTGATGTTGAGAAATAAGAAAGAATCAATAATATGCACGTTTAAAAATGTATCTATAAAAAAACACAATTTTGTCATAGAAAGGCTTACATTTACTAATTTTAGAGGAATTCTATCTTCCCTTTGTAACAATATACAACTTCAACTGTTTTTGCAAAGAATACTAAAAGTTTAGATAATAAAGAAAAATCCTAAAAAATAGAGACACCACATTAAATAAGCAATATACGATATACATTTAAATATTTACCGCTATATAAAATTTGCAAATATTGTAATATAAAGACGTCAGTTAAGTGATAATAAACAAATAGTACATATAACGGTTTGTTGTCGCCCTCTTGTGGTATTAGTGAGAAATATAGCTGCTAATGACTACTACCATAGACTGACCCACCGCTCGAAATTCGTATTTATGGTTTACATGTAAATAGTAAACTGCTGTAGAAAAATGAGTAATTACAACTATTTGTCATTGTTAAGAATCAAGACTTATTAATTGCCATTCATTGAGTAATGTTGTTGACACACCTGGCAGGGAATGTATACATAAGACACAGACATAAATAAAAAATAGTAACAAAAAATACCAAACATCCTTGGACGAAAATATGCCATTTCATTAAAAATGCAACATTAATACGCAAAGCACAGCTTGAGCCAGAGCAGTCTAGGAAATGACAGATGATGAGAAATAAATTAAACGGAAAAATTTTACAGAGATAAAATAAAACCTCACAAAAAGCAAAGTATGAAAAATGCAAGGAAGAACTGTAGAGGCAATTATTGGGAAAAAATATCGTTGCTGAAAACTCAATTTAACCACAAGAAGGATCAGTAACCACTGACTGTTTCTAATTGCTACACTGGAAAAAATCAATACAGAGATATGTCATTTTTTCTTAAAAAAAGTGCATTTGTTCTTGAATTGAGGAGGTAAATGTGACATTTTGCCAATAGAACAAGACAATTTACATTCAAAATAAGAAAACACAATTGCCTTGTCTTATTTCAAGTGCATGTTATGAAATTATCTTATTTTAAAATTAAGATTCCATTGGCAAACTATCTCACTTACCTACTCAAATCAAGGGTAAATACAGTTCATTTAAGAAATATTTACTTATTTCTATATAAATAAAATAGTCAAAACCGAGTTTCCCTCCTTGTGTTTAACTAGTTTAATAGCGCTGCTTGCCCTATGCCCTATTATGTGAAACAGATACCTTATAAATTCAGTTTTCTGTGTTCCTGGAAGCTGTCAAATCACAGCCAAGGTATGCCTTCCCTTCCTTTTTAGACAAAGAGTTAATGATACAATTAGAGTAACAATCGTATAAAGATTTATAATGTGTGCATTTAATAGAAAAATAAATCCTTCTATGGGTATAAAATGACATATAATTAGTATGAAAATAACACTTTTTAAAAATGTAATTCTAATGTGAAATTTCTTTTAATGTCTGGCCTTTAAATAGATTTAAATGTTCTAGTTAACTGTTCACTTCAACCAATGACTGTAGCTCCCCCCTTAGGTACATAAAGTAAGTTATAAAGAGAAATAATGGATCAATTGTAATGCTTCATAGTTATAGAACGAGGTAAAGTATTTTTAGAATATAAACGAACAAAAAAAAAACAACACACAAAAAATATACAAAAAGCAACGCATCATTGTCCACTCTAGTTTATCAGTGCAGCTGCCGAAAATAATCAGCCTTCTAAATAAGGGAATGCTGCCTAGACTGGTAAACAGTCGCCCTCTTGTGGTCATAATAGGGACTACGTATATTGCAGAGTCACAACATGCAGGATGTCATTACTTCCGGTAAGACCCTTCAAAACAAGCAAAAAAGATAAATACGTGTTTTATTTCTCAAAAAGAACAAAACTATATCCTGACTTCCATGCTAATCCATTTGTAATGAAACCGAGATGCATTTTAAAGTATTTTATGCAAATAATGCCTTTTGTATATTTAAAGCATCTGATACAAATCAGTCTTCTTATGAAAATATTAAGTTATTCTGTATTTTTGGGAAATTATTACTTTGGTTATTATTCTTTATGCTCGGAAAAACATAAGTAATCTTGGGAGTAAACAGCTTTTTAACGCGTCATTTTAAACCGTGGCTTTTAGTTTTTAAATATAAACCGGAAGTTGATAGCATTTCCGGATACTTGATGATTTTTGTGGCCCCAACGAAAAAAATGCTACCCTTTGTTAGCAGAAGTGGAGAAAAATATTTTCTTCATTAAGGTTATCTTAATCGATCAGTGATTTTCCAGTCGATTATTTAGTACTTAATATTCAAAGTACAATTAGTTAATTGTATTTTTTTGACAGTTTAACTTCTCTAGCTGTTAGTTAGCAGGTTAGCTGCCCAGACAACAGCCGCAGCCTGGGAGAGGATGTCTCTTCACGGTAAAAGAAAAGAAATCTATAAATACGAAGCGCCATGGACGGTTTATGCAATGAACTGGAGCGTCCGCCCGGACAAACGCTTTCGGCTGGCCCTGGGGAGCTTTGTGGAGGAATACAACAACAAGGTGCGTAGCGTTGTTTGGTTAGCAGCTAGGACCAGGTTAATGCTAACTACCTTTTCAACCAAAGTGTTGCTTAATGTGCTTAGGTCTTTAATAATACGTGTGTTTAGAATTTTTATCACCCTTAAGAGTCGTCTTACATCCTTTTATCCTGTCTTAATCATTTCCCCTGTGTTTGCTCCTCCATATAATCAGGTTCAGCTGGTTGGTCTAGAAGAAGAGAGCTCAGAGTTTGTCTGCAGGAACACATTTGATCATCCTTACCCAACCACCAAGATCATGTGGATTCCAGACACCAAAGGAGTTTACCCGGACCTGTTAGCCACAAGCGGGGACTACCTGCGCATATGGAGGGTGAGATAAATGCTGGGTTTATTACAGGGGTCCTGCACCATGCAATTTATTCTAAAAGTATTTTTGAAGAATTGAAACTCCCTTTATTGTTCCACAATATGGATACTGTGATGTTACAGCAGCAGGTGATTTTAGCAAAAGTGGTCACACAGATGTGGACCTTAAAAAGTGTATAAAAATAACAATAAGAGACTGAGTTAAAGAAAATACTGTGCTGTACAGTTTTTTTCACAATATAAATACTGTGTATCTGGAGAATAAATAATCAATATACACCTGTGGACATTTTTACAGTAATACATATGTGAAAATAGCAGCAACATCAGAGATGTGCGAAATGACAGCAGCATGTTGTTTAACTTACTAAGATAGAAATTGCAAAAATCAGCATGAATGTAGCAACTTATTAAGGTTGTTGGGAACAGCGATGGTTAGAAAGTCTTCAAGTTTGTGGTTAATTTTGTTTCAAGAAAATATTTGTATTTCTATCATCCATCCACCTACAGAATTCTCTCTTTGTCTTTGTTGTTCTTGAAATTTCTGCCATAGAAATATCCATAACAAAGTAATTTTGAGCTTGAGTTCATATTTGAAAATCATCTTGAATAGTATATAGGAACCCATTAACATTTTTTATATGAGCGCCTTTAATCTCTGATTAAAAAAACGTCTAGAGTGATGAAAACAATATTTTGAACTCTATTTGAATACCGTGATAAATATCCACAATCCTATTTTCCATCACCAGATTTCTACCTAGCGGATCACTGCTTTTAATTAAACAGAATTAAACATAATCTAATACACTTGATAAATGTATTTTAGAAGAAAAATTGTGGAGAAAAGTAACCATTGTTTCTTGAGAGGATTCCGAGGAGAACGTTTAAAGGGGAACACCGTTTTTTTTTTTTTTTTTTTTTTTTTTTTTTTTTAAACATTGGGCCCTTGATTTTACTTTATTCCATCATGTTCTACTCACCCATATTAGTTTTGTGTCAGTTGGAGCTGTTCTGAAGATACTCGGTTTTGTAATATCCAAGTAATGTCTTCCTAGTCTTCCTATGGGCAATGAGTTGAAGGCACAAACTAAACTGTTCATAATTTATTCTTTATGGTACGGCAGTATTCATAACATGTAGGCGAATCACGCTCCCCCAGACATCCACGGTTATATTTTTCATATTCATATTTTTTTTTAAAACAAAGCGGAGTGTGCATGATGTCATTTGCGCGCCGGACTGGAGTTGTGACAGGCAGCCCGGGCCACAGGCAGCTACGCTCTACCCCTTCTATTCATTCGGCTAGCTAATGTGAATCGTTCGATTCCATTTAGAGAGTGAGATCATCTGTGGTCGTAGCACTAGACATCTTCCAGGCATGTGAGTAAAACTAGCAGCAGTTCAGCGGACAGGATGGTAGCCAGCGCGCACGGATGACGTCATACACACTCAGGTTTGTTTTAAAAAATATATAACCATGGATTTCTGGGGGACAGTGATTCGCCTTCATGTTATGAATGCTGGCGTACCATAAAGAATAAATTATGAACAGTTTAGTTTGCGCCTTCAACTTATTGCCCATAGGAAGACTTTACTTGGATTACAAAACCAAATATCTTTGGAACAACTCCAACTGACACAACACTAATATGGGTGAGTAGAACATGAGGTAATAACGTAAAATCAAGGGGCCAATGCAAAAAAAACGGTGTTCGCCTTTAAGAAAAGGCTCAAACCGTTTAAAAAAGATAGGAGCTGGAAAAAGGGCAATAAACATCAATAAGTGCATTTAGTCACCGTACATAAGTGAATCCATATTTTTGTGATGGTTGTAGCTGTGTTGGCTATGAATGAAGATGCATGTAGGCACATCTGTATGTGTATGTTTATGTGTACATTAATAATTAATTTGCTCAGTTAATGGACTTTTGGAGTATATGAGAAGAGTTAAATAGGAATCGGTAAGATTGTTGTTGTTTTTTTTTAGAACTTTATCATAGAATGACTGAATAAGTTTCACTTCCTCATACCCCCTTTCAGACGCACGCTATAAATTATACAATTTATGTAATATGTATTATTAATACTTAAGTTTTGAATGTGTTTAAGTTGTAATTGTACTGTATTGTCTTTTTCAGATTTATGAACTCATTCATTACTATTCAAAGAGCTAATTATTATCATATTGTTATTATAAGTTGTGTTTTCATCCTCATTTAAATGTACTTTTTTGCCTTAAAGGTCAGTGACACAGAAACACGCCTCGAATGTCTGCTGAACAACAACAAGAACTCAGACTTCTGTGCTCCCCTCACCTCCTTTGACTGGAATGAAGTTGATCCCAATCTGTTGGGTAGGAAACTGTATTTTTAAAACCCGTTGACAACAATCACTTTGGCTGTCATCTCATCCTTTAATATGAGATTATTATCCTGAGTTGTTATTTTCCTCCGTCTCATAGGAACATCCAGCATCGACACCACCTGTACCATTTGGGGGTTAGAGACAGGTCAGGTGTTAGGACGAGTTAACTTGGTTTCTGGTCACGTGAAGACTCAGCTGATTGCCCACGACAAAGAGGTTTGGAGTTTGAAACCAGTCCTTGTTTATTTCTTCATATAAGGGCAACATTTTAACTGATCTTTCAAAGCTTTTTTTAATCAATAGTTCTCTGGGTGTTTTGAAGCTCTTTTAAAATTTTTGGTCAGTACTTTGCTGAGGTATATCCCAGCTTAAGCTCAGCGTTGCATCGCCTGACTGTAAAACTCCATTGTTAGTAGTCTTTTTACCAAACACACAGAGTTGCTAATACAGTGATTCTTTTTCCAGTAAACAGTTTTGTTTTATAGTGTGGTTCATGTGTCGGTGAAACGATCTAGGTCAAGGTGATAATCCTCGCCACCCAAGAACAAAAAGAAACTGTAACAAACAGCAGAGGAAAAGCAAATAATTGTTTACCAAACAAATGACGGGAGGAGTTAATTTCGAGGTCAATTCAAGAAGCAAAACTCTTGCTACTGCAGCCTGGAGTCAGAAACCCCCTGATTTAGACACATTTATAAAAAAAACATGGTCCAGGTGTTTAAGAACATACCTGAACTCAAAGATTGACATAGCAAAGCAAGAGTCCCCATTATTGATTAGCAGATACACTATATTGCCAAAAGTATTTGCTCACCCATCCAAATTATTGGAATCAGGTGTTCCAATCACTTCCATGGCCACAGGTGTATAAATTCAAGCACCTAGGCATGCAGACTGTTTTTACAAACATTTGTGAAAGAATGGGTCGCTCTCAGGAGCTCAGTGAATTCCAGCGTGGAACTGTGATAGGATGCCACCTGTGCAACAAATCCAGTCGTGAAATTTCCTCGCTCCTAAATATTCCACAGTCAACTGTCAGCTGTATTATAAGAAAATGGAAGTGTTTGGGAACGACAGCAACTCAGCCACGAAGTGGTAGGCCACGTAAACTGACGGAGCGGGGTCAGCGGATGCTGAAGCGCATAGTGCGAAGAGGTCGCCAACTTTCTGCAGAGTCAATCACTACAGACCTCCAAACTTCATGTGGCCTTCAGATTAGCTCAAGAACAGTGCGCAGAGAGCTTCATGGAATGGGTTTCCATGGTCGAGCAGCTGCATCCAAGCCATACATAACCAAGTGCAATGCAAAGCGTCGGATGCGGTGGTGTAAAGCACGCCGCCACTGGACTCTAGAGCAGTGGAGACGCGTTCTCTGGAGTGACGAATCGCGCTTCTCCATCTGGCAATCTGATGGACGGGTCTGGGTTTGGCGGTTGCCAGGAGAACGGTACTTGTCTGACTGCATTGTGCCAAGTGTAAAGTTTGGTGGAGGGGGGATTATGGTGTGGGGTTGTTTTTCAGGAGCTGGGCTTGGCCCCTTAGTTCCAGTGAAAGGAACTCTGAATGCTTCAGCATACCAAGACATTTTGGACAATTCCATGCTCCCAACTTTGTGGGAACAGTTTGGAGCTGGCCCCTTCCTCTTCCAACATGACTGTGCACCAGTGCACAAAGCAAGGTCCATAAAGACATGGATGACAGAGTCTGGTGTGGATGAACTTGACTGGCCTGCACAGAGTCCTGACCTCAACCCGATAGAACACCTTTGGGATGAATTAGAGCGGAGACTGAGAGCCAGGCCTTCTCGTCCAACATCAGTGTGCGACCTCACAAATGCGCTTCTGGAAGAATGGTCAAAAATTCCCATAAACACACTCCTAAACCTTGTGGACAGCCTTCCCAGAAGAGTTGAAGCTGTTCTAGCTGCAAAGGGTGGACCGACGTCATATTGAACCCTATGGATTAGGAACGGGATGTCACTTAAGCTCATATGTGAGTCAAGGCAGGTGAGCAAATACTTTTGGCAATATAGTGTATGTATTAAGCCCTATTATAGCAAATAAATAATTGGCAACTTAAAACAGTATTTTACAGAGTTCAGAAACACTTCTTTGTCCCCTCAGGTTTACGACATCGCGTTCAGCCGCGCAGGAGGAGGCCGAGACATGTTCGCCTCTGTGGGCGCTGATGGATCCGTCCGCATGTTTGACCTCCGACATTTAGAGCACAGCACCATCATCTATGAAGACCCTCAGCACCACCCGCTGCTTCGCCTCTGCTGGAACAAACAGGACCCCAACTACCTGGCTACGATGGCCATGGATGGGATGGAGGTCAGTGTCCAGAGTGGAAGATCAGCGTTTATGTGGGAGGAAGCTGTAGTATGCTTTTCAGTTTATTTTTCCTCAGAATATATACATAAAAAACTTTTCTGCATTTGTTTTTATTATCTAATGCCTATAAATAAGACCTAATGAAACTATATCGCCTTTATCGACTCTACAGATCACCCTGAACACACCACCTCCAAAATAATGCATGCATGCAATACATATTTTCTCCATTTGTGTTTTGGTGTGACAGGTGGTGATCCTGGACGTTCGTGTGCCATGCACTCCTGTGGCCCGGCTCAACAACCATCGCGCCTGCGTTAACGGGATTGCCTGGGCCCCTCACTCCTCATGTCACATCTGCACCGCGGGTAAGTTAGAACATGTGATGTTGGGGGAATTATCAATTTAAAAGTGAACGTTTTTACTGAAAAAGAATGGGAAGAATCATGAGGTATTCCCTTCTGCCCTTTAGCCGACGACCATCAGGCTCTGATCTGGGACATCCAGCAGATGCCTCGCGCCATCGAGGACCCCATCCTGGCCTACACGGCTGAAGGCGAGATCAACAACGTTCAGTGGGCCTCCACGCAGCCAGACTGGATCGCTATCTGCTACAACAACTGCCTGGAGATCCTTCGTGTCTAAAGCCGTAGAAAACGAGTCTCACGTTTCACATCTGAACTTTTCCCAGCCCTCGTCCTCCGGCTTTCAGGGCGAGGCCTCTTGTGAACTTTCTGGACTCGCCGGAGTATCATGAAGTTGGTTTACATTTATCTGCTCTTCTTATAAACACATTTAAGCTCTTATTTATTTTGCGCAGCAGCTGCAGGAAGTGTCAATGTTTTTGTTGAGGTTTTTTAATACACCTCAGCCAGCTGTAAGATGATCTGAGCCCTTTAGATCTTAAGCATTTCATCTCTTTAGTTCAGGGTTGATACAAACTGCTCTAGGTGGCAGATAATAATATGTAGGATTAACTCGTAGCCTTCTTGTGGATGCGTACCATATTATTGGTGAATCAAGCATCTGTACAGTATCTTATAGTCTTGTTTACCTTATGTGGGAGTTTAAGATGTTAAACGGTCATCTTGGTTGATGTGCTACAGACACTGATGCAGTGGACATTTGGTCTACCAGAGCAAAGTTGGCTCCCTGAATATCCTATTTGTTGAAGTTTATTCTTAGAAAATGTTGCGTTTTTCTTAAGTTAGTGGGGGTTTCAAATGAGTGACACAGCTTTCTGCTTCTCTCTTTTGTGTCTTCAGTCTCGTCCTTGTAGCATGCCATTGCAAGGCCAAATGTACATATATATAAATATATCAAACTCAAGATGTTGGTAAGCCAAGTGTTCATGTTGTAGTGTTTTTTTCATAAAGTTTAATATTGAATTTGCTCTAATAAATTGTAACCTCCCCATAAGTTTATTGTGTTGTTTTTTTTCCTTCTCAGATACTTCATTATTCATATGTTTTATCCTGACAACTATTAACTTTTTTTAGACATATAATCTAAAATCAGTTTAATGGTTGACTGATAGAAATGTTTATTTAGATGTTGTGAAATGTTAGTGGATTTGATCCAATATTAATTTGTTGCTGTACTCCGGCAGAACTTGTAGGATTTTTTTGCACATGAAATGAATTTCATTCTGTCCTTGATGTATTTGGACAAAAAGCTGATGAAGGTTCTCAGTCATCCAGGTCATAGTCATACAATTCAATCATAGACATGATCCCTTCCAGATATCACCAAACCCCCCACCCCATCACAGAGGAACGAGGGACCTACCCGCTCCAGCCGGTGAACAACACCTCCTTAACGACCGACCCTCAACAATCATAGACAGGTTTCAGGTATTACAGGAGACAATCCCCCCCTTAATGGCAATCCCCCCTTTAACGACCGACCCCTAGAATCATAGACAGGTTCAAATATTACAGGCTAACGATGGAACTAAACGACCCATTCATCGGTTACCATTTGCATGTTTCCAAGCAATATACGGCCTTGTCCATATAAGACTCAAACTCACTGTGGATCCAGACATTTGAATTGAGAAAGCTTCCTGGAGAGGTGGCGAAACGTCTTCAAATCTTGAAAACCAAGTCCAGTGGATATTTTTTTGAATTTTTACGGAATTTGGACAAAAGTGAATTTTCTGCTTCAGGCCTTTTGTTTAAAAGTCTTCACCTTTGTGAAGATACACTAAAACCCAGGGGCAGCTGGTTTAGAGCAAGATAACTACTACAACGTAACTACGGCATCGCAGCATACAGAACTCCTTATAAGCTGCTTTATTTCGAGGAAACCATTGCTGACTCAGGAGGCAAACAATTACAGGCTTGGCCTCCTCATTAGGGTGATCGCCCTATGATTTTAGCTGGACTATATTAAGATAACATTCTTTAAATCTTCATTGTTCCATAACCGATGCTCACATCCTTTCCACAGGATGTATGTGGTGCCTCAAAATTTGCAGCCTCTTACTGCCACAATAAGGCTCCAGTCCACCATTATAATGGTCACCCTCCCAGCAGCTCATTTTATGCTTTTTTTTTTATTAGGGAGGTTTTGTGTTTTTGCTTTTGTAGGTTAACAGTTTAATATTCCATCATCAAATGTCATTCGGCATCATAATGAAATCTATTGATTAAGAATATGATGACACTTAAGTTCATAAGCAGGTCAAGACAACTGAGCAAATCTTTACAGCAATACAGCCATTATAGGCTGCTTTTAACCTTTCCATAGCATACCCTGGTGTGTGTCAGTCCACCACACATTTCCAGTGATAGAAATCTGAAAAGCAGGTAATCAGCGCAGAAGGTGCCCAGTTTAAACAGGGGACGCCTTGATCTGCAGTTAAATGCTCCACCATTCTCACTTTTCACAAATATTATCCTCAAATAATCTAATTCGTTATGTTTATTACTGTCATTAAAGACTACAACTTTTTCTTGTTTTTTTTTTTATTCCATTTTATGGAAGCATACAAAGCTAAGCATTATGATGCAAGTCTTCTTCATTATGAAAATAATCAGTAAGACTGATTTCAGTCATGGGTTACAATAAATGTAGAAGTCCAACTAATTTTTAATATAAAGATCACATTTTACTTCATATAATTTACAAAGTTGTAAATTATCCCAAGAAATGATTCATCGGGGTGTGACTGAATAGCTGCCTATTCAAGTGAACTCATGTAACCCATCAGATGGACTTCCAGGCTCTTACAATGACTGGGTTATCATGGAAATACAGAAACTAACAAGTCATTAAGAACATGGAAAAATAAAAGTGTAGAGGTTTGAAAATAAATCTTTTTTTTCAAGACTTCCTTTGTGATTTCCTGTGTTTGTTTGTCCGTCCATCCATCCATCCATCCATCCATCCATCCATCCATCCATCCACAGCCTGGGCTCAGTAGAAATATCTGAAAAAGATGCATACTGTAGAGATGTAGTTGTTTCTGTTAATCACAACTGGATTTACACATCCTCGGGGTGTCAGTTGGCTGCATGATGTCACTAAAAAGACATACACAGCAGAAAGGACCTATAAATGTACAGAGGAACTTTTTTCTATATTCATACTAGGCCTTCCTGATAAATGACTTCTGATTTATATCACAGCAACAAATGTGGGATGAAAATTAAAATCTTCATTTACAATGTGCAGACAGTTATTTTATTTAACATCTTCAACAGTAACACTGACTAACAGTCGTTATAGTTCCGTCTCTCGGCAACCAGCATCTAAGTACAAAAATACAGTTTTTTATCGATTGAGCCTAAATGTGCAATTCTTATACAAAGTGAATTAAGATATATCTCAAACATGTTAGGGCTTTTAGTTTCTCCCTCCTTAATGGAAACCTGAGTCTGGGATGCAGATTGTTTTTCAGATCCAGTGTAGATCAGTGTGAATACTGTCTAGATTTGAGACTGGTAGACAGGAACAGTCCCTCTTTATTGCACATGTTCCTAGAGGTACTCTCTGAGGCTTTACAATGCAGGAGGCACTCTGAACTCTCTCTGAAGCAGGAACCCTAACATCCCTTGCTTCACTGCTTCACAGCAGCATCATTCAAGGAGAGGAAGAGGTTAATTAGAGTATTAGGGGGTCCATCTGGATAAATGGCTTTATGCCTGCACCGGGTTGTCCTATGTGCCTGGCAGGACAGGGTCAGAGACGTGTCTTTGGATTTCCTGCATCTCTGTGGAGGTCTGGAGGTTCTCAGGAAGGGAGGGGAAACGCTGGCTTCCACTGAGGAGTCCGGGAGCTTCATGGGCATCAGGAGATAGGAACTGAGCAGAGGAGGGGTCTGCAGACTGCAAATGAGGTGGGTCAGCCTCTGGGGACATGGTGTCATCTGATGCAATTGTGAGATGGACACCGCTGGAGAGGGAGTCTTTAGATTTGTGGTTAAAGTCTGAATCAGAACTCTGAAAACACAAAGGATAGAATTTAGATAATAAAAATTTGTGAGAGCCTAATAAATTTTTTGGTTATATTAAAAATACATTTTGTCTTTTATACGAATCTCTCTTAAAGATGTTGATGAGCTTTACCATTGTAAGTTATATTTCAACCACGTTTCTTTACACACTGTACTTTGCTTCATTCTTTTTGTTCAAAAGCTACAGTCCTTGGAAAAGTACTTATGTTCTAGTAATTAAATCTAAGAATTAATGCAGCTTTTTTTGGGAAGAGTTTTAAAAACAGGTCAGAGATAACAGTGGAAATATTTGAAGTAGGATTATGTAAATGCATAACATGATTTTCCAAGCTCTGGCATTTCAAAAAACACAGCTCCTCATCCAAAAAAGAAAGAGCATGGTATTACATCAAACCCGTCAAGGTGTGTCCATCTAAACTGAAAGGGAGAGAAACAGTCAGGGCATTCACTGCAATGGTCCCAAGATCCACAGCTCAGGTAAGAGTTGGAAAGAATAAATTCATAGTTGAGAAATACTCAGCGGAATCCTAATATTCAGTGAAAACAAAATATTAAATATTCTATTTTAATGTTTTTGTTGCCAAAAGCTGTGCTGTGGACATGTGGAAAAAATGCTACATGTGACAGCAAAGAATAGATATCATCCTGATCAAGACTCTTTAATAGACCTAAAGATAAGGTGGTAGCAGCGTCATGCTAGGGGAACAAACTGGAGGCTGAGGAATGCTCTCTATCTGACTAAGCTTGAGCTAGTTTCCAAAATAAAGCCATCTCTAAAAAATGTAAAGCTGGTACAAACAAAAAAGAAAGTCTTGCAGTTATAAATGGGGAAAGTTTGTTCTAGAAAGCATTGATTCAAATTTAAAAACTATAATTCAAAAAGTGTACAGTTTTCCACCCCCTTCCTAATCATGAGCTGCTTTTTATTTGTCCACAGCATAAACACCCAACAAATTCACTGCGCTATGGGGCTGACATCACAAGATGGAGAAAAAAAACTCTTGTTCTTTAGGCTGATCCAAATTCTTCTCTTATAAATAAAAAACAAAGCATCTGAATTCTTGGACCCCCATTTTTTTTCATGTTGTTCTTTTTATGAACGTTTCCTATTTCTGATCAGAGAACTTATTTATTTTTGCCTTGCAGGGAATAGAATTTTAAACACCAGATAGATGTAAATTACTTTACACCACAAAGCCCGGGTTTATAATTAAAATGTAAATATGCTTAAATGTCGGGAAAATGGGACTGTGATGCATAAAGAGGGGGAAAAAATGCAGTTTTGATACCTGTAGCAGGGAGGATGTGCAGTCTATCTGCACTGTCTGGACCGGGGGGACGGTGTGAATTGTGGGGGCTCCTGAGGCAAACAGGGTGGTGGGGTGAGGCAGGTGAGTGCCAGGTGACACAGCGCTGTAGGCAGGAGGTACTGGGGTCATCTGCCTCTGCAGAAGCTGCAGTATCACATTGATATCTGCAGTCATGCGGGTCTCCAGCCTGGGGAGGAAATAAGGGATAATATTGCCTAAATAGGACTTAATGACAAAAAGGAAAAAAAAAGATAAAACGCTGTGGACGGACTTGAGTTTGTAAGGCCTCCATGTGCCACTCAAAGCATATCTGGGGGTATAGCTCAGTGGTAGAGCATTTGACTGCAGATCAAGAGGTCCCTGGTTCAAATCCGGGTGCCCCCTTCTTTTCATTTAAAATTCCAAAAGCTGGAGAACATTTCCATTACCTATTTAGCTGAGACTGTAGGAGCTCCAGTCTGGATTCAAGCTCTCGAGGACGATCTTCAGTACAAAAAGAGGGCTGGAAAGCAGCTCTCACTGCGGAAGGCCTTCTTTGTTTTTCTGACAGCTGGCTGGATCTGCGGTCTGACCAGTAGCCATACAAGCCTGACATGCTGATAGGGGGCGCTGCTGTGCAAGATCAAAAATACAGGAATAAATAAATTATGCTGTGATGCTTGACTGGGCATTAGATTTACATCTTACAATTCTTCCCGTGCAGTCTCTGCACAAAAATAAAATCCCTAACTATATCAAAATTTTCAACAATCTATCTATAGAGAAGTGAAGGTTTTGCCTTGCAAAAAATATTCATACCTCTTCAAACTTTTGAAATTTCTCACATTAAAACCTCAGTGCCAATATACTGTATAGGATGCAACACAAAGAGGCCCATAATTTTAGCAATAATACAGTTTTTAAAGCATGGGCGCATTTGTATTCAATGTCAAATAATATTTAACCCTTAATAACATCCAGACCACTACCTACTTTCAACCATTAAAATAATTAGGAAATAGATAATGTATTTCATACAAGGAATGGAAAACTAAGAGTAATAGCATCATGGTATGGGGAACAGAGTCAATGAGAACATGGTTTTAGCTTAATACTGAGCAATTCTGAGCTACAAAGAACGTTAACCTTCAAGCAGTACCAAACTATATACCTTCCTTATTGGTATGGCACCTTAAGATGAACCAAAGTGTTGCACATATTATTAATAATAAACACAGGAATCAGACAAAAGGGTTTAAAACACAAAGAACATGAGCTAGATAAAAAGAAATACACAGAAACAAAAGACGCTTTCAAAAAGTAAAAAAATAAAATCATTTTGCAAATATGTGCATTTTGAGAAGACCCCTTAATATAATGATTTCCTTGGATGTAAAAGCTTTATTTTTTTAACTAACTAATAAATACAATCCAAATATAAATGCATATTTATATTTGCAAAATGTGAAATGTGATACTTTTACAAAGCAATGTATGATGAAGGCCTTGTTGGTACCTGAGTATAGACATGCACTAACATCCACAGCCTGTCCCACTAGAGCAGAAGGTCCACAGTGGGGCCGAATATTGACTCTTGAAGGTTGGTAGTCTCTGTTGTCAGGTCCTTGGACAAAAAGCTCCTCCTTGTGTTGCACCTGCTTTATTTCCTCATCGCTAGACTGAGAACAAACACTAGCACTGCTGCAAAGATCCTCCCAATGATTCCCGGCTACCATTCCGCGCCGGTGGTTTATAGTTAGACATGATTGATCTGGGAAAGAGTCTTCATGATCCATCCCGTCTGTGTGGATATAAAGCAAAGTTTATGACAATTTGAGGCAAACAATTAGAGTAAATCTACTACATACCACTCACCTGGCCGGTTCCGCCGCCTTAGGGAACTTCTCCGATGTCTTGTCATTCGGCAGCCACACTCAGAGTTCCTGGTCGGGGTTGTCTGGTTTATTCTATCTACCTGAGTTATATTAGGTTCAGTCAGTAGTTTCAAACACAAATAATTAATTGGTTAGCATTTAAACATCCATCCATCCATCTTCCTCCGCTTATCCGGGGTCGGGTCGCGGGGGCAGCAGCCCAAGAAGGGAGGCCCAGACTTCCCTCTCCACAGCCACTTCTTCTAGCCCCTCAGGTGGAACCCCAAGGCGTTCCCAGGCCAGCCGAGAAACATAGTCTCTCCAGCGTGTCCTGGGTCTTCCCCGGAACACCTCACCAGGGAGGCGTCCAGGAGGCATCCTAACCAGATGCCCGAGCCACCTCAACTAGCTCCTCTCGACGAGCATTTAAACAATGTTTCTAAAACATTTGCTGGCAGGATCTATGGTCAACTTTAAATATTTTGCTGGGGCCCTAAGCTTAAGTCTTATTCCAAATTCCATTGTGTTATTTTGAACCCAAGGTATCACTTTTCCTTTTTCTAAATAACATTTAAAGTTAGGACTGTAATTGTCTTTTTATAACCTTTCTGTTTAGGCCTTTAATCGACCATAACACCTTATTGTGCAGAATTTTAAACAAATTGAACAAAATGATGAATAATAAGAAGTTAAATGGTCTTTGTGCACGATGAGACCCTATTTTCCAGTACTTTTATCAATACTTTTTTTTATTTGGTCAGGCAAAAAAATGCGTCTTAAAGATGTGGTGCTGATAATAGACTGAATAAGAACCAACCAACAATTTTTCTGCTAAGATGCTTCACGTCACCACAAAGCTGGTTCTTTTCTTGACTTGTGAAAATATTGTTTGCGTGAATAATTAATAATTAAAAGATTTTCAGTTACTATGCTGAAATTAAGAGAACCATTTGACAAAGTCTAATAAAAATTTAAAACTTGATCAGAAAAAAATGCAGATAAAAAACAAACTTGAATAAATTACAAGAAAGCAAAATACAAGTAAATTATTAATGAGTTTTATGCTTAAAACCACCATCAATTCATTTTTCAATATTTTTAATGACTAAAATTTTTGATACCACTATCAGTAATAAAAATAAAGATGTTATGGCAATCACTGCCCTCTAGTGTTACTCACATCTCTGAGGTTAAAGGTAATCTCCAGGTTGTTCCAGAAGGTCTCAGCAAAGTCAGGATACATCTCTAGCACCTCCAGCAGGTCGTCCCTCAGGATCTTGTGAAGGTCACAGTAGGTCAAAGCCCTAACGTCAGCGCTGGATTTCCCTGGCCTCCCATATATGTGGTTGGGTTCACCAAAGATATCATTCTTTCCTACAAAACAAGTAGGAAATATACATCATTACTGGGTACACCAGGACCTACAGGAGATACAAGGATCGTATATGAATGTTATTGTGAGGAAAAAATGCTAAACATTCACACAATCCTTATCCACCCTGGTCTAAGGCGGAACAAATAAACAGTACTCACAAACATGGCTTTAAAAGAACTGACCTATGCAGCCTGGATTTGAGTGCTTGCCCTATTGATGATCAATGCAATTGGGAAATGAAAGTGGAGCTGTGCCCAAACACCTCTGGGCGGCACAACAAACAAAAACAAACCATGCTGCTAATATGTCAAAGCTAGTATTAAGTGGAGCTATGGCTAGAAGAGCTGAATGAAAAAAAAAAAAACATTATAAAATGTTATTACAGAAACATTTCCTTGCTTAGAAATACAGCATATGTAAAGGGATTATTTTGAGCTCACCCAGTATGGCCACTACTACATCGTCCCTCAAAATCTCTATTGAACCCCTGGACAGGAAGTAGAGGGCAGTAAGGATGTCCCCATTGTGAACAAGAGTGTCACCCGGTGGAGCATGGGTGGTCTTGAATCTCATGGCGAGAGCTCGCAGGCAGCCCTTGTTGGCACCTCGGAAGGCTTTGCAATTTTGCAGCAAGCTGCGATGCAGATGTAGACAGATATCAGCTTGCAGACATTCAGGGAAGCCCTTTAACACCTGCAAAAAAAAAAAAGGCAGACATTGCATCCCATTTGTGGCACAGTGATTCAAAATCAAGTTCTTTAACAGCAAAATGGTAGATAAAACACAACCTGGGGTAAAAAACATTAGCAATGTGCTTGACTGATTAAAAGAAGAGCACCGATCCAGGATGGCAGATCCACTGATTTTCTATTCTCACATTAAAGGACTAGCCACGTCATTCTCTGATACACATCATTACCCAGAAAATAGGCCAATGAATTCAGTAAAAGAACTGCATAATTAAGGGGCACCCATATTTGAACTGCAGACCTATTGATCTGCAGTCAAATGCACTACCACCAAGCTATACTCCCAGAATCATTGTTAGCACATTAGTGAAAAAAATCAAGCATCATCCTCGATACAAAGATGAAGGACAAATGCTGGAGAACTGGGTCAGCGCAACTGAACGGAACATTGCAACAAAAAAAAACATTGGTCAAGCTAAATGTCAAAGTTAATGCAGCAAATGGACTGAAAGACAGAAGAGCTGCAATACTGTAGATGCCAGACAGTGAAAGGGATCCTTACAATGGACAACATATTTGAAATCCCTAATGGCTGAATTTCATGGATTTCCATGTAAAAATTGAATTTTGCTCTTATGAGCTTTTTACTTACAGCATTCATGTCAATGCCATTGGTGTAGGACCAGGCATGCTGAAAGTACTCCTCCAGCCTTTGTCTCAGGCCTCCTGGGATCTGATGGAAGCGAATGAACTCTTTGACCCGCAGCATCTGAGTGTGGTATCGAGCTGTGCCAGAGTACAGTCTCTGAATGATAGCAGAGACATTCCCAAATATGCTGGCATACATTAGAGCTGCGAGGGACAGAGGACCCAGATACAAAATTTGTTGTTTTTTGAGGATTTAATCACAATGACATTTAATACCAGTCAAGGGCTATTGCAGAAAAATTGTTAAAATGGCACAGAGAAAAACTTCATAAAACCAAGAGAACTAATAGTGTAGATAACTGTTAAATTTTATATAAATATGTAGTTCTATATATATATATATATATATATATATATATATATATATATATATATATATATATATATATATATATATATATATATATATATAGAACTACTGAAGCGCATCACTGTTTTCTTCCAGCTGCACTGCCTTTTTTCATACAAGGTACTATGTAAAAGGTACTATAATTTAAACATGGAGAAGCAGCATTTAGTTCCTATGCTCCACTTATCTGGAACAAACTTCCAGAAAACTGTAAAAGCCTGAGTTCCTTTAAATCAAGACTAAAAACACATTTGTTTAGGATTGCCTTCTGCTGTTCTAGTTAAACAGTTCAACAGAAACATCACTAGTTCAACTTTTTTATTTTCTTTAGTCCAACTGTTTTTAATATTCTTTTTTGTTTCTGCATTTTTAATTTAATTTAATTGATTTATTTATTTTTTCGTACTTGCTTTGATTCAGTTTTATTTTCCTATATTTTAATCATGTAAAGCACTTTGCATCGTCTTTGTATTGAATTGTGCTATACAAATAAATTTGCCTTGCCTTGCCTTGTAAATTACATTAAGGTTTAAGGAAAGTGCCTTAAAGGTTTCATATACAGGTGCTGGTCATAAAATTAGAATATCATGAAAAAGTAGATTGATTTCAGTAATTCCATTTAAAAAGTGAAACTTGTATATTATATTCATACATTACATACAAACTCATATATTTCAGATGTTTATTTTGTTTAATTTTGATGATTACAAATGACAACAAATGAAAATCTCAAATTCATCATATCAGAAAATTAGAATATTACTGAAGACCAATAAAAACAAAGGATTTATAGAAATGTTGGCCAACTGAAAAGTATGAACATGAAAAGTATGAGCATGTACAGCACTCAGTATTTAGTTGGGCCTCCTTTGGCCTGTATTACTGCAGCAATGCGGCGTGGCATGGAGTCGATCAGTCTGTGGCACTGCTCAGGTGTTATGATAGCCCAGGTTGCTCTAATAGTGGCTTTTAGCTCTTCTGAATTGTTGGGTCTGGTGTATTGCATCTTCTTCTTCACAATACCCCATAGATTTTCTATGGGGTTAAGGTCAGGAGAGTTTGCTGGCCAATTAAGAACAGGGATACCATGGTCCTTCAACCAGGTACTGGTAGCTTTGGCACTGTGTGCAGGTGCCAAGTCCTGTTGGAAAATGAAATCTGCATCTCCAAAAAGTTGGTCAGCTGCAGGAAGCATGAAGTGCTCTAAAACTTCCTGGTATGTGGCTGCGTTGACCCTGGACCTCAGAAAACACAATGGACCAACACCAGCAGATGACATGGCACCCCAAACCATCACTGACTGTGGAAACTTTACACTGGACTTCAAGCAACGTGGATGAAGTGCCTCTCTTCTTTTCCTCCAGACTCTGGGACCTTGATTTCCAAAGGAAATGCAAAATTTACTTTCATCAGAGAACATGACTTTGGACCACTCACCAGCAGTCCAGTCCTGTTTCTCTTTAGCCCAGGCAAGACGCTTCTGACGCTGTCTGTGGTTCAAGAGTGGCTTGACACAAGGAATGCGACAGCAGAAACCCATGTCTTTCATACGTCTGTGTGTGGTGGTTCTTGAAGCACTCACTCCAGCTGCAGTCCACTCTTTGTGAATCTCCCCCACATTTTTGAATGGGTTTTGTTTCACAATCCTCTCCAGGGTGCGGTTATCTCTCTTGCTTGTACACTTTTTTCGACCACATCTTTTCCTTCCCTTCGCCTCTCTATTAATGTGCTTGGACACTGAGCTCTGTGAACAGCCAGCCTCTTTAGCGATGACCTTTTGTGTCTTGCCCTCCTTGTGCAAGGTGTCGATGGTCGTCTTTTGGACAACTGTCAAGTCAGCAGTCTTCCCCATGATTGTGTAGCCTATAGAACTAGACTGAAAGACCATTTAAAGGCTTTTGCAGGTGGTTTGAGTTAATTAGCTGATTAGAGTGTGGCACCAGGGGCCATCAATTTTGAACCTTTTCACAATATTCTAATTTTCTGATATGATGAATTTGAGATTTTCATTTGTTGTCATTTGTAATCATCAAAATTAAACAAAATAAACATCTGAAATATATGAGTTTGTATGTAATGTATGAATATAATATACAAGTTTCACTTTTTAAATGGAATTACTGAAATCAATCTACTTTTTCATGATATTCTAATTTTATGACCAGCACCTGTAATTACCTTATAGGTTCAATTGAAGCAAAGGGTTAATTCCATAAAGTAAGTGATATTTTACATTAAACTAAAAGTAAAATAAAAAATGTTTATTAATTTATTTTATTTATATAATTAAAAGTAGGAAAATTATGTTCTAGAATTATACCATGCAAGTTTCCTGGCAGTTCCAATATTACCTGCTGTTAGGTAGGTAGATTCCAGGGAACTACCGAGTAAGGTCCATGTAAAGTCTAGGAAAGTACCAAGAACTTATACAGGTTTATTTTTCTGTTTTATTTTCTTATATTTTAATCATGTAAAGCACTTTGCATTGTCTTTGTACTGAATTGTGCTATACAAATACATTTGCCTTGCCTTGCCTTGCCTATAAAGCTATGAGCTGAAGATTTGACCATTGCAAAGCACTCTATGTCTGTATCTCCCAGTCACCAATCAGACAGACATCTTGGTTCAAAATACAGCTGCCCTTGTTTTTACCAATAATCCCAGATGACAGCAAATAAACCTAGTCCTTTTTTTTTCTTCACTGGCTTCCAATTCTAAATTAGGTTTGATTTTTAAAATTTAGCTATTGATTTTTAAAGCCCTTAATGTTCTTTCCCCTGTGTACCTGTCTGACCTACTGTAAATTTTGACACAGCCAGGGCCTAGAGCCATGTACAAATACCAGGGTGATCAGGCCTTCTAAGTCGTTGGGCTTAAGGTCTGAAACTAAATTTCTTCCTGACATTCACACCATTGTTGACTGGCGTATATAAGGCCAATTTATCAAGACTTGCTTTAAACATTCAGTAGCACTGGTGTCATATTTTGTACTTTTTTTAATTGTTTTTCTAATTATGTTTCTGTAATGCTGATTTTATGTGCAGTATTCTGCTCACCTTGTGTGTTATAAAGAGATGACAGATAGAAGTTGTTTAATTGATTGTCTGAAATCATGTAGAAGAATATATGTTTGAAGAATATATTTGGTGAGTTATATTTAAGCAGCTGGAAGATTCCCTGAAGATTTCATGAATTTCCTGTTTCATAAAACTAGCTAATAGGTTCCAAGAACTTATCCAGTAATCTCAAAAGAGGTTCTAGGAAAAAACCAGGTAATTTTTTAAAATGTACATAGTAAGTTTCAGCAAATTTCCAAAAATACAGGCTATATTATGTAGTGCTACCAACTTTCAGTATACATGCTTGTTTTTTTCTTAGTCTTTTACACTTTACTTACAGCCGATAAGCATGACACAGATGGAGAAGATTTTCTCTGGGTTGGTATTGGGTGAGACGTTCCCAAAGCCCACACTGGTCAAGCTGCTGAAGGTGAAATATAAAGCCGTAACATACTTGTCTTTAATAGAAGGGCCTGAGGTTCTGTCGCTGCTGTTGTAGTGTTTCCCTATTTGGTCAGCCAGGTTATCAAGCCAACCAATCTTCATGCCGCCGATGCGTTCAGAGCCGGTGCGCTCCACGTTGCCGATGGCATACCAGATGCAGGCCAGCCAGTGGGCGATGAGGGCAAATGTGCACATGAGAAGAAAGAGGACGGCTGCTCCATATTCAGAGTAACGATCTAACTTCCTGGCCACCCGCACTAACCTCAGCAGTCTGGCTGTCTTCAGTAGACCAATCAGAGTAGTTTGAGTCTGTGGCTCAGTCTGCTGGTACAAACAAAGTCATGAGTTAGAACAGACAATTATTTGTAAATCCTGGAATTCTAATATTTATTCCAGTTATATGGTTTTATTATGCCGTTGGAAATAGAAGACAAACCTTACATTTCTTGCAAAAAAATAAATAATAATAATTTCAGATGCAAAACTTTTTCCTATATTTTTCAGGATCAATTTATTTTTCAGGACCCAAACATAAAGGTATGGGGACATAAAGTTTATACTTTTGAATAAACTTTATGGCCCCAGTTTAGCTCCATACCAAACCTTAAGATATTCAAGACGCTGTTGTAAGCCCAAAAGATGCTTTGCTTAGAGACACCTATATTTTGTTTAAAAAAAAAAAAAAGGCCCAATTGACAATAAGTTGCAGTTTACTCACAGAGGCAACCAGACAGTTATAAAAAATTAAAACAGAAAAAAAACCTTGTATTTCAAATACCTTAGGATACTATTAACTTTTTTTTGTCTTACACTAGACCTGGACTGTCTTTTAACAAAAAGCTAGAAAAATTAGATTTTAGTTAATATCCCAGGAGAGTGAAAAAAAAAGAAAAGAAAAATTCACTGTTCCATTTTTATAAAGGTGACACAGAAAGACTTTTCCACTGCTTTTTGAATAACTGGCTGGGTTATGCAAATGGTCTAGTAGTTAAGGAGACTTAGTGGCCACAACATCCATTTCTAACGTTCATAGCACTGGGTGAGTTTTAAAGTCAACTGTTTATCTCATTTAGCATCCTCCTAACTATGTGTGGTGGTAGGAGGAATTTGGGTCCTTGTTTGATCCTTATTGTCACAGTTCATTATTTTAAACTTTATAAATTATGGGGTACAAGTAGACGTGGTTTAGAGGAGCAGTTATTTTCTTGTACCTATTTCCCTATTTAAGGCAAACAAATCACATATGCACCATTCATTCTGTACACCAAGTGTATACATCAGTATAGTCACATTGAAAGGAAATAAGTAAATTATCTTAAAATAAGGATAAAAAATATTTTCAGTTACTTTTATGGGTGCCAGTATCATATTTTTCCTGTGACATTGCAGAAAACATTTATTTCCAATGCAGGAAAACATAGATTAGACAGCAAAAAGGTAAAGCAAAGCAAATTTGTTTTTCTCACCTCCTGTGACCCAGAGCGGGATATAAGCAGATCAAAAGGGATGGCTGCAACTATATCAATGAGGAACCAGCCCTTGAAGTAGTGCTGTGCAATGCGACCTGGATGGCTGACCACCTCGTCGTTGCTATTGACGTAGGTGGTCCTAAAGTTGATGAGGATGTCCACGATGAACATGACGTCCACCACGAGGTCCACCACATTAAGTGGGTTACAGGTGTAGCCACAAGAGCCTTCATCCTCTTCTGCCTCACTGAGAAGGAAGGCTGCAGAGTAGGGGGTGAAGATGGCTGTGTAGATGACCAGCAGAAGGATGACCCAGTCCCAAACAGCTTTAAAGGGGCTGTAGTGAAGGATTGTCCACTTGTGGATGCGTGGGGCCTGGAGCTTGTATTCAGGCAGCACATCAGCGCCAAGGGACAACACCTAAGGGTTACAAGGTGGATATAATCTATTTTACAAAACATGGTTTAATTTTAATAATCAAAATATATCAATGTTTTTTTTTTCAGGTTGATCATACACAATTATCTAAGTGAATCAGGAAGGAGCCTATAAAACAAGAAAAAGTTCAAATACAGTATGATATGGTGATGTATTCAGAAGTTGATTTAAATAATTTATATCACCGTATCAGATCTAAAAGTTTATACTGTTTTGAGTTTGGTGGGGGTAGAAAAAACAAACACTGTAAAACCTGTCAATTCAATAGGATTTGATTAAACAGCAGTTTCCTTGATATCATAAATGAAGTGCTACTTGACTGTCTGATCAGACTTTTTAAAATTTTTAAAAAGACCTGCCCTATCTACTTAAAAAAATAAAAAATAAAGCATATGCACAGCCCTATACCTGCTCCCGAGTGGGAATGCCTATTAAATGCATGCAAGAAAAAGCCAATTTCTCCCCGTGCACGCTCTGTTTAAAAGTTGCTGATTGTATCACTCATATAAGCTTATTTTCTAAACAAAGATTTGCAATTTTTCCACTATGTCAGATGCACCACCAGTAGGTTAAAATGGGGACGAGCAAGTAGGACAGCCTTATGTAAACATATCACCAGAATGATTGACAATTAGGAGGACAACTTATTTTAATGATCCAAAACCTCTACCTTTAAGGCTGATCATTCATGAATGTAAAGCAAAAATATAATACAAAAAAATAAATCACAATACAGCACAGGTTGTATCACAGTCCCATGATAATCATCTAAGGATAAACAAAGCACTAAAAAAGTGTGAACATTTAAAACTGTATAAAAGAAGGGGAACACTTTACAGTAAAAACAGTATATATGTTATCAAGAGAGACGGACGAGAGCACAAAAATCCCAGTTTTTCTTTCACACCTGTACCTAAAGCGTTTGCAGCAGAAAGTCATAAGTAGATGACAACAATTCGGATGCATAAACATGGGCCTTTTTTCACGCCTACAGCTTTGATTGACTGACCTGTTTGATGGCAGCATTTGTGCTACTTGCTTAATTAATGAATGGGTTGGCGTTCTTGAACAAAGCTTTGAAAATGTAAAACCGATTTAATTTTCAGGTTTTTACTTCAATTAAACAATATAGTTTTAAAGAGAGTCATTCTTTCACAATAGAATACCAAAATATTCATTTTTTAAATAAATGTTAGAAAGACAGAATCATTCAGCTATTTCCGTGTGTATTATGAGTAATTTTAAATTACAAGGCCAGAAATGAATACAGCCATCTCACTTTAATAAAAAAAAATCAACTCCTAAATCATATAAAGCATATAAAATCCTGTCTTAACCATACGTCAAGAGCCAGTCCGACACAGAATAGGTGATAAAAAGCAAGTCAGCGATGGCTGAGATACAACTGACCGGTACGACAATGAGAGCCTCTGCGTCCTGGTTCTCATCCTGCCTTTGATAACAGGAACAAATCTGCCTCCCAGCTTGTTTTGAGGACACCATCCCTTTTCCTGCATCATTTAGAAAACGGTCCCTCTCTAAGTGCGAAATCAGTCTCATCCAACGGCTCTCGTAACTGTTCCATTTAAAGCATTTCCTCACCTGGCTAAGTGCAACATGTAACCTCTCTCCCTGTCTGGTGTCGAACATGTGACAGCTCAAGCCTTGTCAATCAGCGGCCTGGGTAAGCGTCGGTATCGACTGGGTCCCATTTAAAGAGGTGAGTTCAGTTAACTTGAAAAAAATCAACAAGGTTGGTACTGTTTGGCCAAATTATAAGTCAAAAAGCTGCAAGCTTTCTTGTACATTTCTTCTAACACAATGTTCTTCTAATCTTCAGATAATTGGGAATAGTTGGATTTGTAAAAAGTACACAGCTGCAAAGTTTCTTCAGTCTAGTTGAAGCTAAATTGCATTAGGTGGAACTACATATTGAGGATATCTAATTATTGATATATCGGAATGCACTTGCACAATGCATTGCAAAATAATTTTTATTTTTAACCCTTGAACTTTTTCACTTTTTGTCATATCACAACTCAAATCAACTTATTTCAGTGGGATTACATCAGACAGAACAATGCAAAACAAAAAAGCTGCCACATTTTTCTAAGGATTTTGAAAACTATGCCATGCATTTTGATTTAGTCCTTTATTACTTAGTAGGGAAACACCTTTTCCTCTAATTAAACTAGCAATTAGCTCAACCTGCATCAGAAAGGATTGTGATCCAATGCCTGAAGCTGCTCCCAAAGTGTGTTATTTCCAGCATTGGATATTGGATATTGGAATTGGAAACCTGTTGCTCTAGATTTTATTTAAGGGTATCAAATCAAAGGAGGCTAATAACATGCACACATGGACAAAATTGCTGGTACAACTTGTTTAACGTAAAAAAAAAATCTACAGAAATAACCTGAATCTGACTAAATAAATTATTAATGAATATTGTATGAAAATTAGCAAAGGAAAAGTCATATATTTTCAGCTATTTTTTAACAGAATAATATCTAAAAAATAAACTCATTAAACAGGCCTGGACAAAAAAGTTATATTTTGCTCCGCAACCTTTTAAGGAAATCACTGCAATCAAACGATTCCTGTACCTGTCATTGAGACTTCTGCTCCTCTCAGCAGGTATTTTGGCCCACTCCCCATCAGGAAATTATTCCATTTTCCTCTGATTTAAAAGGTGCCGTTTTTAGACAACTTGCTTCAGCTTCTTGCAAAGGATTTAAATCAGAGCTCATAGAAGGCCACTTAGGAATGCTACAATGTTTTCCTCTTAGCCATTCTAGGCTGTTTTTTGCTGTGTGTTTTGGGTCATTATTCTGTTGAAAGAACGATGACCTACTGTACGGCCGAGACCAAACTTTCTGACACTGTGAAACACAGAAATAGCGTTGAGTCAAAATGTCATAAACAACATTTCTTTTTGTATTAAAAAAGCTTACTGGATGGGAAGCGAAATGTCTTCAAACTTGGAAATTAAGTCCACCGGATTGTTTTTTTTTTTTACTTTTTTTGAAAGACTATGACCTGGATGACTGAGAATCTTCACCAGCTAATTAGTGGACACACCATTATTTAAAATGCCCCTTTGGTCACATTATTTTCAGTCTTTTTATGGGTCCGTGATCATTTCTGTCTATGGGTTTATTTCTTTTAAGTCGTTTAAGTGTGATTAAAAGCAATGTCTGATGTATTAGTACTCTTTGTCAGATGTGACAAATGAAACAATAGTTTTGCAAGGCAAAACAGTTCATGGAAAAGGAGAGCTCTTCTCTCTGCTGGTAAAAAGGAAAACAGCAACCAGAAATAGTAAAGCAAATAGCTTCTCAAGGACCAAGTACATGCAGAAAGGTCTTTAAATGTGTACTTGGCCTTATTTGGCAGGAAAAAAAATCACTGAGGAGAAATAAAGTATGGGCCTTACAGGGAATAATCAGGACTCTGAAGAAGTCTATTATTCTAAGAGATAGATTCTTTCTTTTGCTCCAACGCCATAAATCTTTACACAAATCCAGTGGGAAAATGCTGAGTCCCTTCAATGCAACACAAATGCTCCCACGGTGGCTAAACACAAAAACAGGCACAGTGATGACAACATAAACACGCAAGGAAAAGTTCAGTCATCCAAAAAAATTTATGTTATTGATGTTGAGCATCATCCTATTTCATAATGAACACCAGGGAAAAAGTTAGCATGCAACTGCTCTCTGTTCAGCAGAGGGATAGATCAAAGGCAGGCTGCAATTATTACAATATGTTTGGCCTGAATAATTTCAAGCTTAAATATATACAATCTAAAATGTAGATTGTATGAATCTGCAAATGCAGAATAAAAGCCAAGTATAAAATCTATATCACAATAGCTTTCAGCTTACAGACATAACTAATGATAAACCAACAGTTCTAAAGGCACAAATTAAAATTACAAATACCGTCCACTAAGATGTTTGGTAACTTACATTATTTTACTTTAGTCTGGATGTTTTCCTGTTTTTTTAATACACTACAAACCAAATTAAATATATTCTGCCCCTTAATCATGTCAAAATAAACCAGAAACAAGGTGAATGAGCTGCAAGTTCTGTTTGAAAATATATATATTTTTAAAGAAAGTTGAAACATTGATTGTGTTAAAGTTAGGATGGTTAAAAAGACGGCAAAGAAAAACAGGACAAAGAGGAAATGGTAACTATCAAACAGTATGTAGCTAGGAATGAGGAATGTGAGATATGACGGACAACAGCAGGGAGCATAAAACCCAAAAAAGGCTCAAGTACTCACAGGCTGAAGCTTCTGCTTAAAGCTCATGATGAGACACACCACAGAAAGGAAAGTAAGGGAAAACAAACTACAAAAAAAAAAGAGATGGGAGTAAGAAGTTCTCTGTTCATGTGTTTGTATCTTACTCCCTTCTGTTCTCTTCCTCCCCGTTCATAGCCCTGCCCTCATCAAGGGATCCTCTTTCCAACACAGAAAATGATCCACTGACTCTCTGAATGATGACATGCAGTGTGCACTCTCCACTGTTATTTGAAAACCGATTGCTTGACTAAAAATCAAATTGGATCCTGTTTAAAGTAGTAGCAGACAGGCAAAGTTTTATGCTATCTGTTTTCTGCTGTGTTTAAGGTTTTACAATCTGGGTTGCAATTAATCCAACATCAATGAGTGACTATTACAGTTAAACAACCCAGAAACCAGGTTATATTTAACAATTGCATGTCTTCTGGCATGCTTTAAATGCCATTTCTAAACCTGAAAAAGATGCAATGAATCTTTTGAAAATATTATTCAGGATAACATGATTAAAATCATTAAAGCCAGTGCATGTATAAAAAATACAAAAAAAGGACAGCTTTCAATTTTGAAAGATTACTTATGTCACAGGAATCACAACATCCTCCATCTTTAAACCAAAAGTCCTTGTATGGACTATATCTACCTTATTTTAAGAAAATAAAACAGATGCAAATAACTAAAAATTAAAGACCTGTCAACAACTCTCAACATGGCAGACACAACCTTTACAAATTTAGTTATACTACTGATTTCTGGCTATTTCAATGCTGCAACCTCTATTTAAACCTAGAGGGCGCCACAGAAACACATGATACATCCCTTCCAAACACATCCACATCATATTGGTGAGCTTGCGTTTCTCTAAACCAAAGCTCAATCAGTCACGCTGTGTGACTTGTGCAGGGAAATCGATGTGGACAAAGATCAATGTTTACTTTCATTTCTCTTTTTTTCTGAGAGGTGTCAAGTCAAAATCCAATTAGAACAATTCAATTATAAAACAGAACACAGGCTAAAGTAAAAGTTTGCTCAAAGATTTAAAAGCAAATAATATTTATATTGAATTACACTGACTGAAACCAGCCAATGTAAAAAAAAAATACAACTAATATCCAAAATAAAACCTTCCTCACACTTTTTAATGAAAACTGTACAAAAGAATAAAAATCCCCAACATGAAGACTGCTTCTGGGGTGCAGCTGTGCAGATCCAGAAAGTGCAAACACGCTGACCTCCATTTCCATTAGTTACAGAGGCCAAGGTCAACGGCAGCATCAAGCCTCTGAATGCCGCTCGATAGCCTCACAGCGGCAGCTCTTTTTTTCTGGCTTTCATAACTGCATCTCACCAGGACCCCTTTTTACTCCCACAGACAACTTCACAGACAATCTGTGATCCCCGCACACCCTCCCACTCTCCAAATGCAACCTCTCATACTCAGTACCAAGTCCTTCTCACTTAACGCCTTCTTCACATGCATATAGACATGACACACACCTGATGCAAAAGCTTTTTGTCTCTGAATGGAAGAAACAAGCAAACAATAGTTGATCAAATCAACAGTTTGGTGCTTTAATTGTTGGTGTTGCTAAAACCTTTAGGCAGCTGATGATGGCTTTGTGTAACAAGAGAAAACAACATAAATTCAAACTCTTACAAGAAGTACCGTTATTTTGTTGTGTCATCGCTGAGATATGCGTTTATCTTGTCCTCTAAATTTGTTAAATAATTTATCAGGGCATTTGTCTGATTTCTTTTCTTTAAATTGCAGTTATGGTACGATTTATTGTGCCTTTTAGTTAAAGCCATTTTAATAAATAACTGTAAATAATACACAAAAGAAGCTAAAATCTTCACAACACACAACTTCACAACAAAAATTATGGCTGAAAGGATTAATAGTGATTCATCGATTATTGAAATAATTGTCAACTATTTTAATAATCGATTACTTGTTAAAAGGAGTATAGAAACTGTAAAAGATGCTTTAAGCTGACAGAGTGACCCACTTAGAGCAGTAGTTATATCAAAAGTTAAAATAAATATATAAAAGTTTTGCATTTAAGATCGAAAAAATGTTTTTTCTGTCAATATGCTCTATCCAGAACTCCTAAAGGGGAAAGTCTTTGTTTAATCTAGTTTAATTTTGTAAAACATCTTCTTTAAGGAACCTTTTGCTTAACGATTATTAATTGATTAACCACAAAAATTATTGACAGATTAATCGATTTGCAAAATAATCGTTAGTTGCAGCCCTAGTAAAATTGTCCAGCAGAGAACGGTCTATTACTTTAGTGGTGTCGTGTGGTACAGGTATGCATACGACAATGGTTCAGCTGTTTAAAACTGTACAGACGCACAACTTATATTTGAAAAGTCATTTCAAGTTCCAATGGTTAAATTTAAAAAGTCTAAACTAAAATAAGCTGGTCAAGATTCTCAGTCATCATAGTCATAGTCATTCCAAAAAAATAAAAACATAATCCACTCGACTTTGTTCCCAAGTTTGAAGAAGTTTCGCTTCCCATCCAGGAAGATCTTACAATTCAAAATGTCAGAAATAGCATTGAGTTTGAGGCTTTATAGAGTGTACCAATAACAACGCCTTGTTTTGGCTGAGAAAACATGTACGTATGTTCTAAGCCAAAACAAAGCGCTGTTTTGAACAACGTTCAGTGGATTGTTCTTTAACTTTTCTAGACCAAAATAATACATTTAGCAACAGTAAAGAATCAATAAGAAAAAAAAAAACACCTCAAAGTTTCATGATTTAAGGTAATATCTCAAGTGCCTACTTACATTGTCGATGGAGAGGAGAGATTGTCTATAGGGAATGTAACATCTATTCCAAGTGATCAATGCAATTAATTTAGTTAATTTTACTATAAATTTCTTACTTATTGTTCTTTTAGATTACTAAAGATGCACAGCATCTGTCAGGTTGAGTTCCATGACATAAACTTGTTTATCCATATTGAAAAAAAAGTATGCCACTTTTGCAATATAAATAGTTTATGTAAATTTATAGCTGCTACTTAAATAATTGTTAATGAGCAGTGTTTTACCTTTTTTTATACATCTTTATTATTTTTCCTCCGTTTCCATTTAGGGTGTGCAAAATAATCGTCATGACGATGCATCGCGATTCTAATTTTTTGATCTACTGCATCGATTCTTGAAGGCAAGAATCGATTATAAAAAATAAAAAAAATGAACAAATAAAATACATTAATAGTTGGCGCACATCTGCCAAATCAAGTGGAATACACCTTCCAGTCCAGCAGATGTCGCTGCGGATGTGTTGACGCCAGCTGCCATGTGTCACAAGCATTTCCGACCGTGGGATACTGCGAGTCATATGAATTAAAACATGGAGGACACTATGAAAATTCACCCCGCGGCTCTATCACATTTCAAGTCAGATGCTTGGATGCATTTTGGCTTTAAAAACAAAGAAGGTAAAAACGAAATTGATATGATATGCAAAAGAGGAAATGTCATACATTTGAATGTTCTCATTTCATTGGTTTAAAGGATCACTGAGGCCATGTAAATGGCACTGATTATCCTTATTTTGTTATTTTAAGTTTGATGAATCCTAAGATCTTTTTGTCAGTGTGTCCATGCCAGTAATAGAAATATTTGTGTCCAGTATGTTTTTTTATGGCAACACCTCCAAAAGTCGTTTCAATAAATACAGCTATATATGAATACAGTTGCTTTCAGTTATGTATCAACTGAAGATACTATCCAGATCATACCCAGCCAGTCAGCCACTGGTAAGGGCTGTATCTTTTTCTTACAGGTATTTTCTTACAGTGTTCAGTGAAAATATTGCAATGCATCGCAATATTTCAAGTATCATGATGCATTGTGAGAGAATCGCATCGTGGCATGTGAATCGTGATTCGAATCGAATCATGACTTCTTTGCCAATACCCACCCCTAGTTTCCATAGATAAAGACAATGATCAACTTAGATGTAAATTTCTATTGAATGAACAAGAGTTTTTTTTTTGTTTAAAAAAAATGAAAATGAAAAGTACGTTAATTTCTAACAACTAGGAGACCCCTGCTGGAATACTTTTTTTTTTAAGGAGAGAGAGATTTCTGGTAGACAGTGTGCAGTGTTTCAGCTAAGAACATCCTTGGGACACTTAAAAGTGATAAAAGGCGTCAAAAATTAAATAACAATAATATCAAGAAGCCAACTAAACAGACAAACAGGCAACAGACTGTTGAACTTTGCTAGTCACAGAGAACACTTAATTCATAATCAAGACTTGCTACTGATGTTAGCAAGTTAAATGCTCTGCCAACCCTTTAAGGACACCTTCTGTTTTTACTGCCACTTTTCCACAGACAGATTGCATCCTTGTTCTGTAGTGAGTCACAGCCGGCTGTCAGTATCACACTTGCTCTCTGGGTGAGGAAGTGAGATCTCACTGCCATCGCGGCTCTAGCGCTCAGTCATAAATCAGTCACATATGGTGATATCAAAGTGCAAATAGGATGCAAATGTAGGACCAGTTTGTGATGAGTTTGATGTTTGAGATTAGAGGGACGAAAATGCAGCTGCACAGCTGAAAAGTACTCTGAAACTTATATATTCCATAGTATAAAAAAAATAAACTAAAGATATTTCTTTCAAAGATGTAGATTAAATACAAAAAATGTATCTGCTTCTTGTTCAATTACCAAATGTTAATTACTGTGACATTTTTAAACTGAAAAACTGTGGTTTTTAAATTTAAACCATTGTATTGTGATGTAACTGAATTGAGCTCATTATAAGCGATTTCACAACATTTTCACCTTTACTGTGGCTTATAAAGTGTACAAATCACAATTGTAACAGTCATTATCTGCAGAGAGCTGGTACTGCATCTGAGTACTCTTGCTGTCTGCACCAGAGAATCAGACACACCTTTGTGTTCATGTTTATATACCCGAGCAGGACTTATGATGGCCTGCAGAGAGGCCTTTTATGGGCATACTAATGACAATATAAAATCTTTAAAAAAAATAAAACATTATGAGTGGTTGGGTGAAGCCGTTTGTTACTGAACAACTGTACAAATGTTTACCCTTTTTATAGTAGAAAAAAATGAAATGACTATGATTATTTTGCACAACTTGGAAATGTTGGCAGTATAACATAAAAACACACAAGCTGACATATGATTGGGTAAGTGAAAGGTCAGTGAGTTTCTGGACTCCTGAACAACCCATTTCATGTTTATTCATTGCTGCAATGATGTTGCTTGACTCCAAGCCATTCATCCAAGAATTATGCCAGGATCAGCAGTAGAGTATTATTTTTTATAAAATATTATAATGTTTAAAAACATATCTAGACTTCGACTGCTAACTGCAATGTTCAAATTCTAAATCGCAACTGTAAATTCGAAACGACGCCATGGTCAATTAGACCTTATCTCAAAGAAAAACTACAATAGCATCCACTGAGAAACGCAATGCTGTAGGGGCTGCATGGTGTTGAGAAATAAAAAAAGAATGGAAAGTTTTTATTCATTAGCCAGTAGATTACATTTGAGATGTAACAAAAATCCTAAGTGGACCTGTCTTCGGCCAAATCTGAAAAAAGTGAAGGCTCTAAAGTGCCCTTCTCAGTCTACTGACTGTATAAAATTGAACAACTTTAAATGTGAACTTCTTTAAAGACATCTTAAGATGTTTTCCTCCAAGAAAAGGGTCAATTTAACCATCTGATTGTCATGATTCAGCACTTTTTGGTTCTGTTTAAGTTTTCCTTTTTGAGTTGTCAGTTAAACTTTGATTCACATTTTTCTGCGTTTTCTAGTTTATTGGTTTCATTTCCATATTGTGTTGTTTACTGGATTTGATTTTTGTCTTTGAGTTCTTTTGTATTTTTACCCTCTGTTGCCCTCTTGAGTCAGTCTCCCTCCGCTTAGCTCCCTTCTAGATTCTTCTGTCCACACCTGCTCCCAATCAGTTGATTACTCCAGTCTTTGTTCTGTTTGACATATATACTCCTCCTCTTCAGTTTCTTTTTGCTTGTTCCTCTTCGTTTCTTTGCTCCTAATGTATGTTTTCCCTGATGTCTCTGGGTTTTTGGTTTTCTGTAATTTGTTTGTGGACTTTTGCACTAGTTGCCACCTTTGCTTATTAAATCTACAAGAAACCACCACAGCTTCCTTCTTGCTCTAGAAACCGCCACACAACCTGACACTGATAAAACCAGTGCATAAATCACAACAACACACAAAAAAAACATCAGTTCAAGCTGTATCTGATGTGAAGGTGGGCAATATATTGTATTAAGAACTGAATAATGTGCATCGTACCTAATATGAACATGGTCAAACAAGACCGTCTGATAATAGTGGGTTTCATCGTAGCACCAACCATCTGTGACACTAAACACTTGCTGGAAAATCAATGATGTTCTCTCTCACCTGTGTGACCTGAGTGACCTTTTCAGTGACATTCTGGGTTCGGTCTTTAACCTTGCTGGGTGCAATGATTTCAATCTCTGTAGGCGAGGGAGGTCTCAGTCGGTCTGAGCCAAATGTGAGGGCGACCTGTGGGATTCGCCCGATGGTTCTGTGTCTTATGAGATCTGAGTCTGAGGTGGAGTTCAAAGCACTGGGCTTAAGATCTGCAAAGAATTTCAACAAAGAGCAGAAAAATAGAATTACAAAGATGGAAATTTCATTTTTGACAAGTTTGAAATTATTGGATTCCTATCAAAGTACATTTGCATTTAAAAGAGCTTAATGTAAAAATGGGCACGCTTTTAGATAAGATGATATTGTCAGCTTCAAACGCAGATAAAAGTGATGTGAAATAAAAAAAAAAATGCAGACTAATATTGACATTTGTAAAGGAAGATAGAGCTTACCTTAAGACAGAAGGATTGATTTTTGTCTCCATTGGACAAAAAAATCAATGACCTCTGTGCCCTCAGAGAGGTTCATTTTGGTAAATCTAAAGTATTTAATACAATAAATCTCACTTTACTAGAACTAGTTAAGTCATTTTTATTTGTTTTCACTTGGGCACATTAAAATGGAAGTGACTAAAGTTACATAAAATGTCAATTTTAATTTTTAACGTAAAAAAAAGTAATTTCAGGGCACTCTTTTACTAGTGAGTAGATAAAACCATGTTGATTTAATAAATACCCAATATAACTTAAGGCCATTAGTATGTTTAAGGAAAACAAATATGAGGAATGATTTCAATTAATAATGTTTCTTAATGGAGTAAAAGATCTGGAGGCTCCCTTCAGATACTCACTGCTGTGAGTTCGGGAATCCCCAGGTCGACTGTTCCATTCTGCTCTCATGCCGTCAATGTCATCCAGCGATGAGGCCCGCCTCAGGCTACGGACGCTCTCATTTGAGCTGCTTCGAGGTAAGGCCCCCCTTGTGAAGGAGATGCTGGGGTCCAGCCGTTCTGGTAGCAAGGAGCGCCGTTTAGTGAAGGACTGGGCAGCAGGAGAGGGGGGATCTAAGTCCTGTTCAATTAAAGCCTCAGTCTCAGATTGCATGCAGCTTTCCTTAGAAGGGATCCGAAACTCCCTCAATGGGACTTCCTCACTACTTGGCTGTAAAAGACAGAGAATAAAAGAACATACATTCAGTAGAGGCAGACCTTGTTTTTGAAGTTACTATGCACTGAAAACTAATATATAATGAATTACAATATGGCTAAAATACGAATTTACTTTATGTTACTTTGTCTTTGAGCCACCAAAATGTTAGATTTAATTACCAACATCTGTCTGATTTTTAAGCTATATGACATGACACAGTATAGTAAGTATAGTAAGAAAATAAAACAAAGTCTAAATAGAAGACGATTTACTTTGCAACTAACTGTTGGAATGTCAGTAAGTAAATGTAAATCCCTTTTATTGTCCCATAATGGGGAAATACAGTACACTCTGCATTGGGAAGCAGTGGGCTGCCATTGTGTGGGTCCCAGGGAGCCAGAGTGCAGGCTGTGGGGATCGAACCAGCTACTTGCAACCTTCTCAGAGCACAAGAACACTGCTCTAACATCTAGGCCAACACTGCCCAAGTTGGTTTTAACATGGAGAGCTTCAGCACCCCCTACACCATAAATTTAAATGTTTTTTTTTTTAAATGGGCATTAAGTGGATCTAACCAGAAAGCAAGGGTGTGAATAGGATAGAATTGTGATATCTACTTGTTGTAAAACTGACTTTAATAAGAGTTCTGGAGCTGAGATACTTTTTGTGCACCGTTGCAGCAAATTGAATGAGCAGCATATATTTTGTGTGTGCAGTCACAGAGCTTAAATACAAGATTTTCGCTAGAAACAATAATATATCATGTTATCAACTTTATGGCTGCAAAAAGTGGGTAAAAATATATTAACACTGAAAGCAGAGTCACTTTTATTCAATCTGTAGATTGCAATAGCATGACAGCTATGGGTGACTGGCCCACTACATTTTCAGTGTCATGAATAGATACTGACAGTAAATCTTTCATGCAAGGGTTTTATCCTCAGAGCACAAAGAAAGACTAAGCAGGAGGCGGAGAAGGTTTTTGTGTAAGTAAAATAAACCCGGATAGGACAGCAGTAGATAAAGTAATATGATAAAGCAATTATCCTCTTTAATTTGTTCTTATACTGATGATTTTCCACACTTACATATTAGAGCCCATCAGACAGTTCTTAAAATCCACCAAAAATAACCAAACTAAATGAAAATATTTCACGTTTATATTATGATTACATCACTAAGGAAATAAAGCTATAAACAACCTCTGTGAAAAACGAATTATTCAGTAAATCTAATAACTGGCTTTGCAAACAGCTCTCCTTTTCTGCTAAATCGTGATGCGTCTTTTTCATCACTGTGGAGGAATTGTGGGCCTTTTTTAAAGATTTGTTTTAAATTAGCCACATTGGAAGGTGTTTAAAGACTGTAATTAATTAAGATCACTTCAAATTTTGACTAGGCCACTCCATTGCATTCATATTGTTTTATTTCATTTCAACTGGCGTTCAAAAAAATTCTCCTGCAGGTTTTTTTTTTCTTTTTCTAGAAAGTAGAATTAATGCTTTTACTAACCAAGGCATGTTCTCCAGGTTAGAGAGTTTTTAACACTCTGGATGATGTTTGTTTTTTTTTTTCTAAAATTACTATGATGGTTTTACCCCTGTAGTAACGGGATGCACACCTTCCAAAATGTTTCAGTTACTTTACTTTTTCATATACTTTCTTACATATAGCCAAGTTTGTAAAGGTATGTGTTTTATCTTGATGAATCGAATATTACTTTATTTTTCTCTTTGCAACTAAAACACTGACATGATATAAAAAGAAACAGGAGAAATCTATAGAAACAACTAATCTTCCTTCTCAGTCTCTAGGTTTGTCTTTTCATTGGTGATCATTGCTGTTGGAGGCAAAGCACCTGTAAATACACATAGTTTACTGACACATCTATAAGGAGAAGTAAGAAACAAACAAACAAGAATAAAACGTTAAAAGTTCTGCATCGTGTGATGCAAATACATCACCTGCAGGTAATCCACCACAACCCCTTCACACTGATCTTTGGTCAGTGAAGTTCTTCGCATGGAGCGAAGTTCTGGTAACCTCATCTTTAGCCGGCGGTTCTGACCTACAGGGCAAATGCTGTGTTGAGAGAAAGTCTTACAAATATTTAACTATCATCATTACAATTTCTATATATAATTATCATGTGTGAATATTATTTGCTAGGAAAAAACTCTCCACCTTGTAAAAGTTTACAAACAACAACTGTCTTCCCATAAAGTAAAGATGGGCATGGTTTTGTGGGCATGACTTTAAGTGAGCAGCAAGATTTATATCTATTACATCTAGCTAAATTAAAGACTTTAAATCTTAAAGTGGGTTTACAGTAAAGCCATCCTTGAGCCATCTTCTGCCTTAAGCCTGACTTCTTGAAAGAGGGATCGATGAGCTCCTGGTAGTCGAGGATGAACATTATGACATTGCCTTCCTCATTTTTGACAGGTACAATATCCACCCGGCAGGGTCGACAAATTCCTGCAAATAAAAGAGATCATTTAAAATTAGAAGGGGGCACCAGGATTTGAACCTGGGACCTCTTGATCTGCAGTCAAATGCACACGCACACTTTCAAAAAGCCTGAGTTCACTCCGTTATCAGTCTGATCTAAAAATAGTGTTAAAAACTGATGCCGATCAGACACTGGACTATTCATACACAGAGAATGCCTGCATTGAGCTCTGTTAATCAAGTCAGGCTTTTAGTCTGGAGGTTAAAAAGGATAGTGAGCATGTGAGAGCTTAAATTCTCAATCATGTTGTATTCACTTGTTTTCACCCTCGATAAGTCTGGGAGCACAGTAGGAAGCAGGAGACAAAACAAATAGATGCTTTGTGGATCTGAGTTGGCAAAATCAACTCATTTCCATGACAACAGCACACCAGACTGCATGCCTCATGACTAAATGCGTAGAATACTGTGCAAAAGTTTTGAATCTTCCCCATTATTGCAGAGTCACAAAGGGTCATTTTAATAAAGCCTCTTTATACCGATCCAGCTATCAATTTATTTATAACCTTGTTAGGAATTACACAGTAAAGACTAAGAATAGCACTGCTTTCACTAGTATTAGTATTAAAGGACGGTGATTCATGCATTTAAGGAACTCTGCAGCCACATCTGAAAATTTATGCGACATTAGATCCTGCTATTGTGAACTCAAGTCCTGTTCAAGTCTTATCCATCTTTAAATCAAATATTTTTCTGCTGTATCTTGGTTGTTTTTCTTTATTTTCACAAGTACATTGGAAGATGGTAGCATGCTTAGCTACATTACTTCCCTGTTTAACCCCTGCAAACATGCACAGTATTGTACCTCCATTATTGTAAAAATACACAAAATGCTTTTTTTTAAAATTTAATTAACTAACAAAAAAAACATATAAAGCAGAAAAATAAATAATACTGCAACAGATTGAAGTAATCTTTCATAAAAACTTTGCATGCATCTGATGGGTGCATTTACAGCAACACAGTTGTGGTAAAAACCACTATAAATTAATAATTTAATTTCTTTTTGTATAGGATTTTATTTACATAGCCACTTCATTATTGGAATTTATGAAAATAACACTGTATTTTCAAATTAGAGTGAACATTTTGGTTTACACTATTTTTGTCAAGATTTTGTTTATTTTGTATCCTGTTTGAGTTTTGCAATTGCTTCAGTCCCTTGGCTGAGAAACTCGCAGCTGGGCAAGCCAACACTATGGAGTGAATGGGTTTTTGCTTTATGTGTTTCAGTTAGGTTTGTGTATGTTTTGTGTATCACTATTTAAGCTCCTCCTGTTTTTTATTATGGAAAGTGAATTTGTTTGAGTTATTATTTTTCTGTTGCTAGTTATTTTAACTAGTTTTCTTACTTTCTTTTATGGGACATTTTTAATGGGACAATTTTTAGGGGGCAGGTTCAGGACATAACCTCTATCTTGGGCCCTGGACAACTGATTCAGTTGTCTCCCCATTAATGGTTATGTACCTATATATTAACCATTATTATCACATTTTGCATTTTTTCGTGATTATTCAAGGCACCTAAATATCATTACAAGTCCTGTTAAAGAGGGCCTTAAATATTAAACAGTGTTTTCATGTCTTGTTGGTTTTTGGTCTTTTGACCCACATGCAGAATCACACAGAGAACCAGTCAATTTTAATGTTTTATTAACAAAGAGCAAAAATAATCTGTGAGCAGAGAAGTGGAGGAAGCATGTTGAACTTTCTGGTTGTCTGAGGTGCAAAAGCAGGCTGATCAGGAAGAAGTTGTTTTATGACAACTGAAAACACAAGTAAGACCTTTTCCATGAAGATCTGAAGGGAAAAGGAAGAGCGAGAAGCCCAAAATTCCCAAACTATGTCAGTCCAAAATAAAAGAAGTAGGATCCCAGAGCGTTCTTCAGGTCCATAACTCTCCAAATCGATACTGAAAACTCCTTCCTCGGCGGCAAGCATCCAAACGCCTTTGCACATTGAAGGACAGGCGCACACTAACGTCTCGGGCAGGTGGAAAGGGACTGGAAGAACAGGCTTCATAAAAGAGACGTGAAAAGCAGGATGAATCCTTAAATCATCCAAGAGGTTGAAACGAACCACAGAGAGTGATTGAGGGAGCAGGAACCCTTCTCAGATCGGCCAGACATCGATTTGTTTCTGCTGACCAGTCCAAGGCAGAAACAGTTAGGTTCCGGACTCGTCAGTAGTGGCGAATGTGGTGTTTGACAGAGGGAACTGCAATGTCCTGCTCTTCAGATGGAGACAAGGTAGGGTGGTATCCTAGATGGGACTCAAATGGAGTTAGACCAGTAGCAGAGGAAGTGTCACAATTATGTGTATATTCGACCATAGGCAACTGAGTATTCCATGATGATGGGTGTCACGAACAGAGGTAGTGGGGGGATGTCTCAAGTTCCTGGTTCATGCATTCAGATTGAGCATTAGTTTGGTAATGAAAACCTAAACAGAGAGCAGTCTTGGCCCCAAAGAAAATACAAAACTACTTCCGGACCAGGGAGATAAATGCGGACCCCTGTCCAACAGGATTTAACAAGGGATTCCGTGAAGGTGAAAAACATGCTTAGCTTAGTCAGGAGCATAGCTGTCTCCACGGAGGTTGGAGTTCGATGAAGAGGGCTGAGGTGGCAAGCTTTGAAGAAGCGGTAGATTATACTGAGGATGGTGGTGAAACCCTTAGATGTTGGTATTCCAGTTACGAGATCTAAGGCAATATACGACCAGGGACGTTAAGGGATAGACAATGGCTGAAGAAGACCACTGAGGGACTGGTGATTACATTTGCTGTGGAAATTATCTGGACAGGCTAGAAGATAACTTTTAACCTCCTCATATATATCGAAGGCCACCAGAATTTTTGTTTAAGGAGTGCAAGAGTTTGGTAGTTTCCAGGATGGCAGAAGAATTTGCCGTGTGGGCCCATTGAATAATGCAGGACATAATATGAGAAAGAACATTAACCAGATTTAGAGGTCCAGTGCCAGGGCCCGGTTTGGACTGCTGAACCTCCAGGACTTGATCCATTATTTCCCACAATAAGGCCACCAAAATGCAGAAAGGTTAAATGATAAGTGGTCACAGGAGTATTGCCTAGGCATGAAGAAATGAAGTGACCACTCTCACCGCAATACAAATGGAGTCCAGTTTTCATCCAATGTTGTCGTTCCTCAGCTGACAACTGGGTACTGCTAGTCTGCATAGGTTGCTCTAGATCTAGCCTTGAAGAGTCAGAAACTTGTGAACGATCTGGAAAATGAGATTGGGGAAGAGGTAAATTATTCCGTTGTTTTGTCCGAGTTCCATCTTAAATTCTGTTGTCAATGTGAATAACCATGGAGATTAGTTTCTCTAGAGTTTTAGACTCCTCTCTGCATGCTTGTTTATCCTTAATTGCTTCATTCAAAGCTTGAAGAAAAGCTCCCTTCAAAGCTTCAGGGTTTCAGGCTGAAGGGGCTGCTAGAATTAGAAACTCAATGGTAAAGCCTGATACCGGCTGGCTACCCTGTTTTAAATTTTGCATCTTACGGAACATGTCGGAAACTGACTGAATATATCCAAATGTCTGTTTGCCATGTCAAAGGAAATGTTGAATTGCAACTCATCCCAAAATCTTACTTCAGCCCACTGCAGGGTTCGACTTCCCAATAATCCCATCACAAATTAGATTTTATCCTTATCAAACAAAAAAGACCTGGGGGGGATGACTAAAAAAGAGTGAACATTGTAACAGGATTTCAAGACACCTTTCAATTTCATCTGCATAAGGCTAAGGTGTGGGGAAATAGGCAAAATGAAAAGAGGTTATGTGAGGAGTTAATTCAGGAACAATGGTCGCACCAGGTGTAGAGGGGGTAGACCCCGCGTCAGTGGTTCTGTTAAGCAGCTCCTGAAACATTTATGAAAACTGCCTATGTTTTGATTTCAACATCTTTGTCGTTAAGCAAAGGAGTGGATTAACTGTTCATGGGGATGAAGTAATTCATGTTCAGTGAAAGGACCTCAGGGAAACTTTGCTGTGTCAGACTAGCCAGATGATTCTGTAACATTGGTTTGTAGTTTTTTTGACTCATATGCAGATTCACATGGAAAAACAGTGAATCTTAATGTTTTGCTTAAAAAAGCAACAAAAAAACTGAATGTTGAGAACTGCAGGAAGTCAACTGAACTTTCTAGTTCATCTGACAGGAGAAATGAGACTGATCAGGAAGGAGTTGGTTGATGACAATTCATGAATGATTGATTAGCTTATTTGAGAGATAAAGGGGAGGTAGCATGGATCTGTAGGGGGTTTGATGTTCCAGAAGAATGTTAGTGAGATCCGAGAGCATTGGTACTTGCAAGAGACACATTGCTGGAGAGTGGGTAGGCAGGTGATGATGACTGAGAAGTGATGAAAGCACAGACCTTTTCCATGAGGATCAAGGATTAACTGAGGTTCACTGGTTGGAACAATAACAGAGTCCACCTTAAAAGACATTCAAAAGAAGACTTTTGGTCTTTGGCTGGAATACCATCAGGGGTAAATATCCGATGAAGAGAATTGATCCTTTGTATCCTTACATACACACATCTTGATTGAGAAATGCACTCAGGTGTGCTACAACAAGGGTCAGCCCAGCCACCAGCAAAGATCCTCTCTGTGACAGGTAGCTCACTCACACCAGAAAAACAGCAAAACCCCAGAGACCCTAACATTACAGGGAACAAATCTTAATATACTAATGGAGGTAAAAAGGCTACATTTTACATCCATGTATAGTTAAGTCACAACAAAAATATTATACCACTGGAAATTGACCAATTGTATGCTTGGCCAGCCGTAAACAGTGACAATCTTTTTTCTGATTAGTTAAAGCAATTATTATGGTATAAGAACTGCCGGGATACACTAATAAAAACAGTGTTGTTTTTATTGGAAGTTGTTACTGATTGAAAAAAATTTGCAAGGACATAGTCTGGTAACAGGAGGTTAACATACATATTTGTGTTATTGTTTGAAAGGGACCAATTTAAATTTTCTGAATCAAGGACTGTTGGTAGCCTTGTGAAAATCTTACAGTGAAGGTAAGAATTTAACAGCTATGAAGGTAATACATTGAAAATATTTACCATTAGGATACAGTTAGGATTTTATAGTGTTTCAGAATATTTATCCTTTTACTGAGCCTTGTAAAGCAAATGCCTCTCTTTTACAAACCTCTGCTTCTAATCCAAAATAATTATAAACAGTCTTTTTAAAAGTGCAGTTAATACAAACTAAATAATTACAATGATTATCCAAAACTATTTTTCACGACAAAAAACCTGAGCTTTAGTTTTTTTTAAATATCATATTGCATAAAGATTTTATTCATTTGCAAATGATCTTACCTAGGAAAAATAAAAATGTTTTGATAAAGCGATCACTTTTTTATTTGACTACATTCTAGAATCAATAAAAGTTTTATTTTTTATTATTATCTATATGCACATTTGAAGAAAAATATTTTAAATGACAAAAAAAAATCTGCAAATAGTTTTTTGTCGTCCTACTCATTCTATGTCTTCAATTGTTCCTTTTATTTTCTGTGCCTCACCTTCCTTTGAATAGTAGAGGATTTCCACTTTACGCTCCTCTGACCCAAGCAGGGCTTGTGCTAATTGGGCCAGGGCACTCTTCATGGTGCCAGGACCTACCAAGAATTGGCAGGTGCATGGCTGCTGCATGATCTCAGCCCGGGTGAAACCAAACATTTGGCAGAAGCCTTCATTGCAGTAGATGATTCCACAGTTCTTCATCTGTGCATTGGCAATCAGAAACTTGCGATCTGAAAAAGTGGAAGAAAGGTCAAATGAAGCACAAAAACAGTAGACTTCTAGCAGCACAGTTATTCTAGGAAAAACACACTGACAATAGTAATATCTGTACAAAGGTTGTGATTAAATCAGACTAAAGGGCAAGCTAGATGACTTTTCCAGCATGGCTTTGGATCTAAAAGGTTCTGCCATTTCAGTGAATTATCTCTCATTCTTCTCACATGACAATAAGCTGATGTGGAAGTGATGAAGTTTGATTTTCCATGGTGCTAAAGTTACTAGCATCATAGTTTAGGAGATTAAACAAGGAGCAGTTGGTCACTTTAATTTTAATTCTGGTGTGTCACTCTTGTTCTCAGGTAACATAAGAAATTAAAAGCTTATTACACTTTTTAACCTGTCAACATTTGGTCATAAAACTTTTCTCATTCTTGTTATGTAAACAAGTCAAACCAGTTTCATCTTTATTGTCTCTGTTTACAGTAAAACTCCATACTAACTTTATTTGACTTTTTAATAATGTTTTGTTTTTTCACATACATTTTGTTTTATAAAGTCATATAATTAAATCTTTTTTTAAGCATTTACGGTAAGTTAAAATTTTGAAATTGTGTTGTCTCTGCTTGACATTTTTTGTTTAGATTACATTTTACTTTTTGCCTTTAGGTGATTAATTATATCCTGTGTTATTATTTTTTTTATCCTGTGTTGAATCCTTTTGTACAACTGTCTCTTCGGTTTGGGAAATTTGTTTCTGTTTAGGGTTCTATTTTTTCTTATTCCTAGAATTAGAGTTATTTTGGTTTTTCATTTAGACTTATCAGATTTTCTTTACATTTAAGTATACCTCTTATTTGGTGTTTTTTCAGTTACATTTAATTTGGCCCTCTTGGGACTTATTTAGTCTTTGCTTATGTTTTTTTTTTTTTTTTTTTTTTTTACTTGTCTAATTTTCCCTTAGTCATTCTTTGTTTCATTTCCCTGTTGCTGTCCAATGGCCCCTAGTGCAACTCTCTTTTCCATTCAGTCACCTTCAAACTCTGTCTTTGCAACCCTGCTCCTTGTTAGTTAAATACTCCATTCACTGTTCAATATTCTCCTCCCCAGTAGATACACTCCTTCTCTGTAGTTGCTCATGGCTGGTTTGTCTTATTACCTCCTATAAATCACCTCCTGTTTTACTTTCTGTTCTGGTTCATGCATTTCCTGTTTCGTTTACTACTGGATGTAAACTTCTGTTGCCACCACCTTGAATAAATCTGCAAGAATCAATCTCTGCCTCTGCATATTGGGTCCTTCAACGAACCCTGACACATATTGTTTTTTTTTTAAAGGACCAGATATTTCCTAATCCACACAGACCTTCTGCCATAATGTTAGCTGGGCATTTGTGCACTTCTAGTTTCAAAAAGGGGTTTCCACTTACTGTGGAAACCACTTCAAGTTAAATTTGGCTTTTTTAAATTTAGTCAAATGCCTTTTGAGGCTTTTGTGAGTCATTTTCTGTTGGAACACTTTGTTGTATCGGCGTATCATCATTTTTGCTGACAAAAAGCTGAAAAAACTGAATGAAGATGGTCTGTCCTTTTTCACTCTTCTAATTACTTTTTGCAATCCAGCAATAGCCTCAGCATTATGCTACCTATACCCTGTTTGATGGCCATCGTAATGAATCAATTAAATTTTTTTTCTTTGTGTAGCTAGTGGTCTTTTTTTACTGTTATAATACAGAAGAAAAGGCAGGGAGAAAAAGGGAAAAGACATGCAATAAGAGTCTCAAAGTTGGTAAGAAAATACTGCACTGCTTCTTTGATTATTAACAGAAGTGCTGCAACAACGAATCCATAAAAAAGATTATTATTATTATGTAGCAGAGCTGTTTACCTGCAGGGTGTTGTGGGTGCACTCTTTGTAAAGTAACAATCAAACTTCGTATAAGTGATTTGTTATGCATGAAAGAACATTATGATACAACCTCTAGAACAACATGGCGTCACTGATGAGGAAGGAGGGATACTACAATATCCGATGTTTGGTCTGTTTTTAAAAAAGGTATAGCCGACATCAGCTGGCTTGTAAAGGGATAACAGAGTCTTACAGGAATGCCAGAAATAGACTATAATTGGGCCTTAAAGGAGCAATAAGGGGTAATGACAATGTTTTAAATCAGTGCAACACAAAAAAACAAACCAGTTGCTTGAAGATTGCCAAGTTTAGAGAGATGAGGACATAGCGGAATTCATGATAATTAGTAAAGACGTCTCAGCCAGAGTAGAGGGTTGGGTGAGCCTTCTAAAGGATGCTGAGGCTTCTTAGGGACTCAGCATCCTATTTCTGGTGCAGTTCTGTTGCTGACTTCAATGTTTCCAGGCTGCTGCTCTTTTGCAAATATAAAATACCAAATGCTGAACTCCGTTTTGTTTACCCTGAGAACTCCCATATGATTGGCTCAGGAAACAGGAGGTAAACATTGATGATACACTACGCTGATGTAGCTCTGCTTCATACCTCTTGGTTTGAAAGGAGAAAGATTTGACTGAGACATTGTTGATGGAAAGGAAATATTGTTTATAAGGAATGCTCCTCCCATCCCAGGTGAAAAATAAGAACGATTTTGGTTAACTTCAGAGTAAATTTCCCACTTATTGCTCCTTTAATATTAGTCTGTCAAAGCCTAATAATGCCATATGTACTTGTCCTGTTAGATCTCAGTGCTGTGTCTGATACAGTTGATCATAACTTTCTTTTAGAAGGACTTGAATATTTTATTGGAATCAAAGGAACAGCAGTGGATTGCTTTAAATCTTATTTATCTGAAAGATTTGAGCTTGTTTATGCTAACGGTAAATCTTCCTCAATCACCATGGTTACCTGTGGAGCACCACAGGGATGAATGCTAGGGCCAATTCTATTTACTATATGTATGCTCCAAATTTGCAAAACTATTAGACAGTATGGGATTAATGCTTTATGCTTACGATAAATCCAAGGGCAGCTAACCCACTACATAGACTACAAGCATGTCTCTATGACATAAAAATCTGTTTGCCTCTTAACTTTCTGCGCCTGAATGCAGACAAAACAGAAGTTACAGTGTTTTTGGCCAGAGTCTTTGAAATAGAGACTGATTACTAAGTCACTTCATTTGGATGAGATTGAATTGATCTTATAATAAAGTAAAAATATTGGCGTTATTTTTAACACCCATTATTTCTTCTGCAGAATATTGCCAAAATTATAAATTATCCAGTCCAGGGGTGATGCTGAGAAACTAGTCCATGCATTTGTTACTTCAAGGCAGGACTATTGTAAGTATTTACTATCAGGAAGTCCATAAACTGTAGTTAAAAGCCAGATCCAAAATGCTGCAGCTAGAGTTCTGATGAAAATTAAAACGAGAGATCATATCTGTCCTATCCAACCTTCTCTTCATTGGCTTCCTGTGACATCTAGAATAGAATTTTAAATCCTCCTTCTCACATATAATTTATTCCTTAGATGGCCATGCTCTGTCTTAGAGATCTAATTGTACCTTATGTTCCTAACAGAGCACTTTGCTCTTAATCTGCAGGTTTATTAGTGGTTCCTAGAATTTCTAAAAGTAGAATGGGAGGCAGAAGATGGGAGATGGCGTGTTGTGAACTGGTGCATTATCAATAAACTGAATTGAAAATGATTATCACCACCTTCTCATACTTATAAGACAGAAGCACCATCCCCTACCTTAGCATAAATGTTTTTACATCAACAAAGAGGCAAAACAAAAAACAAAAGTGCTCCTTACTAATCATCTCCTTTCTTAGTCGGACATATTGTGCGGTAGCATGCTAAACAAGTTTATGTCTTATTTGGCAGAGTTTTTTTTTTAAAGGCATTTGGTTATTATAAATCTGACCAACAAAACTCCCATGTGGAGTTTCTCTAATGTTCAGTCTCACCCTTTAAATCTACAACGATGCTAAAGGCAACACAGTTTAAGAAAAATGCTTCATTGTAGGTTTAGATCACATTTTTAGCACCTTTGTTAAGTATATGTATAAATATATATATATATATATATATATATATATATATATATATATATATATATATATATATATATATATATACATATATTTTAGCAGGTTAGGTAATTGCGTTTCAACAGTGGTGTCAGATGTCAGTTCAAGCCCCAGCTTGAATTGTTGTGTCCTTGAGCAAGAGACTTCATCTGCATTACCTATTTATGGTCAGAGGGCCTGATGGCACATGTGTATTGCAGCCTTGATTCTGTCAGTCAGCCCCAGGGCTCACATTGTAGCTGTGGGTGTGTGCATGAATTAATGTGTGAATGACTGACTGTAGTGTAACACTCTTGGTCAAGTCTCCTGACTTGAAGTGCTATATACAGTAAATACAGGCAGTTTACTTAACTTGTCACTAAAAATAAATCAATCAGGCAGCTAAAACTCTAGAATCCTTAAGTCCTTTGTAAAGAATATAATTTATAATTCATAATACTGTTGATGTATGGCAACAAATAGACTTGAGCCAAAATACATTTAAGAGCTGCTTGTCAGGTACTAAACATATAGGCCCCCAAGGTCATCCAAGACCTCTTCACTCAGTGTAATCAGAACTAGAAGAAAATAATGGGAACCAGTATTAGTTTTTACTCTCCTCAGCTCAAAAACTAAGTCTCTGTAAACCTCATTTGTACAGAAACTTTATTCTGGTCACAATAAGTGTAAAAATGTTGCCATATAAAATAATTTTCATAATTTCTTAACTTTTATTTGCTTTAAACAAACTTTTTGGCATATTTATTTAATTTAATTTAATTCTTTGTTTTTCTGTTGGCCTTTTGATTTCCTTTTTCTTTATATGTAATCATCTATGTTCCCTTATTTCATAATAATTTCATAATAATTGTTGGGATCTGGAGGCTTGTCTACTTTCTCCACCAGAGGGCGCACGAGATCTCTCCTGAGGGCATGAGCTGACTAACCTGACAACAGCCAGATGCATGTGTCGCTCCGCCTAGCTCCACTCACATACATCTGGGACACCGCCATAGGAATTGCCTTTACTGAAGGCTGGGCCTTATCAAAACTCCTTGCATATGATTGGATAAGCCACTTGTCTGTCATCTTTATCGACGTGCTATTTCAACCACTCACACCGAAGCTAACCCGTGACGCTGTGAGAGGAGGAGCCATTTGGTAGATCAAGCTCTTGCCAAATCCGGTCGGGAGAAGGGCGAAAACATCGTTTCCACCAACAAAAGCCTTCAAAGCCGTTCTCTGATGTTCTTTTAATGAAACAATATCAGATAGATTGGACAACACAGAAGAAATAGCAGCATCAATGCTAACGCTTGCTTCCTTGATGCGAGCCGCCATTGTTGTTGGAATCTCACGGTCGCCTCTCCACTCCAGGACACACCCGCCCTGCGTCCTGATTGGCCAGACCATAAATTTGGTTGGGGAAATCACTTTCAATGAGCGGTGTCCCAGATGTATGTGAGTGGAGCTAGGCGGAGCGAGACATGCATCTGGCTGTTGTCAGGTTATGAGCTGACTGCGATACCTGTTTCCCATCTGCTCATCAGGAGCCCTATTTAAGGAGGAGGAGGCTGACACTTCCCTTCCAGAGTGTTTGCCAGTATTGGTACAGCAAAACCTGAGCCAGCTCTCTGATCTGTAACCCTGTTTTTGTGAACCAATCTGATCCTGTGTTCTTCTGCCTCACAGAATCTGACTTATCTGGAAACCTGTCATCCTGGAGAAAATAACCACTGTCTGGAACCTGCCTGCCTGCCCTCCGCCTCAGTCTCTGCCCTCAGCCCTCTGCCTGCCGACTAGCCTCTGGACCCACAAGGTCCCCCCCCCCTGCTGATCAGATTCCTCTCTGAGCAGGTATTTATCCCAGTCATCTGTAAACTGCAAGTTTCCTGGATCCACTCTAACGTCTCTGTCCTCCTCATTGGCTTCCCTCCCGTGACCAGTCTGCCGAACCCAGAACCAGTGCACCATTTTACTTGTGAACTTTGTTAAATAAATCATTTAACTTTTTCTCTGTCTAAAAGAGTGATTTCTGCACGTGGGTTAGACGCCTAGACCCCAACATGACAGATTTACTTTATTAAACTCACAGTGGAGAAATGTACTCAATATGTGAATGAAGCTTTATAAATAAATTTGTCCTGCCTTGTAAGTAGTGAAAGCAGGCAGAAAATACTCCTCTGGCAGGGTCGAATGGATGGATGGTTAGAATAGAATGTCCTGCAGCTGATGACTCCACTCCATACCCACAACTGTTGCATAGCATATGACTAAAACTACAAAACTACAAAATGAAAAAGGGCAAAATGACCATCACCAGCTCCAAGCTCCCTGTTTGTCTTTGGTGTACATCTCTGTTACATCACTACAGATAGGCCTAGCATATTTACATTAATATTTTGCTAATATTTTTTTTGCATGTGTAAACCCATTTCTAGATAGGCTAATGTTTTTAAGGAATAAGTCTATTAACATTTGCATGAATAAACCAAACCTGCGAGGCTAAGGCAGGTTAATCATCTCTTGCACAGCGTCCAGCTTACAAGCTCACTACAAGCATTTTCCTTTACGTTTACTACCTTTCTACCTCCTAATATGCACAAGTAACAGACTATGTGTTCTCTGCAGTATATGAACCCTTCCTGGAGGGGATCAAACAACATCACTAATCATCACTGTGTAAAAAACTGTTCCAGAACAGTTTTATCTGCTACAAAACTGTTCAAACTCTTTATGCTATATGTTGTTGTAACTTATAATAACACACAATAGCAATAAAATGCTACAAAATAATTAATTGGGACATAGTCTACAGTTTAAACATTACTTAAATGAACTTATTGAAGAGTAAATACAATAAACTCAGCAGATTCAAACTAGCCCTTTTAATAGAGCTTTGGTGGACCCAGCTGTTTGCTGCCCACACTGCTGATAGCAGGGAGTTGGGGTCTTCTCTTGGCCCTCCTGTTTTAAGCAAACGTCTAAGCTACTCTGGTGGAAAGCACATCCTGTCCAATGTCATTATCTGGGGCTCACACTGATCGTCACAGCGTTGCTAAGCAGCACCACTGTTGCACGTGCCATTTGCACTCACCTGGTCGTGCACATGCACACGCATTTTTAGGGACGCGGTTCAAGCATTACATAATGAGACTTTTTCCTCAAAAGGTACCTCAAGGAAATAGACTAGACTGAAGGTCTGAGGCAGTTTCCCCTAATTTAGAAAGCATGGATAGTTAAGAAATATGTTTTTCTTTCTTCTTTTTAATAAATTGTGTTTCTGAAAATAGAACTTGAAATACAAGAAAGACTAAATATGAGGTTTAGGTCTAGAGCTGATAATGTAACCAATTTCAGAACTAAACTACACATGCAGCGTATGATTTTTCTCCACATGCTGATTGCATAGGAGCATTTCCGCCCCTTTCTGAATACATGAGCTTACACCAACTTGTTCCTTCTTCCTTTTAGCATGAGGAAACATGTAAGCTAATGGATCAGGGCATTACACTAGTGCTCACAAATAAACACACATGCACACAGGTGCACTTAAACAGAAACATAAAATGAGCAAACACAGGCTGTCAACGTCACTGATAGGAAAGAGGATAAGATATTGAAAGATATGATATTTGAAAAAGGGAAACAGTCTCATATCCCAGAAAACAGGGATATGCAATTAATTAATGAATAAAAAGACCCTCAAAAAAACTTTAAATTTTCAATTAAAAGGATGACAGATATTGCTTTGGGCAGACTTTGCTTTCAAATGTATGTTTTCATAAGAGTACATTTAAGGAACATTTAATTGCAAAGTCAATTAGGCAATTATTGGAACAATAACATGTTTACAGAATATTAAGGCTGTGTGAATTGTAAACAAGGATGCTTCAAAGGGAAAATTATTTCGGGTTATATTTAAATGTTAAATTTTCTTCAATAGATTGACTCATTTTAATTCCACTTACTTCTCTCGTCGAATTTTTTGATGATTGTATCCAAGTAGGTGTTCTGGAGCGCAACATGACCTCTTCTTACAGGCATTTTGGCGAGACTAGACGCATGAACTTCCCTGGCTTATATTAACTGCGCACCTATAAGCCAAATGTGTTAGCTTTACGGAATAATATTTTTGATGCGTTAGGAGTTAAACAAGCAAGCAGAAATTGTCGCTTGGAGCTGGTCTGCCTCCCCGACTGAGAGATGAAGCGCTCCAGAGGGATGGAGAGGTTTGGTTGCCCGGCCGATGGCAGATGCAGGATGTAGCAAGAGGAGAAAATATTAAGAAAAGTTCACTATAAAACTATGAGCGCCAGCTTAAAAGAAATCAATAAAAAACGTCAGAACTCCTCTGCTGAAACAAGGAAACCTGTTGTTGGAGAAAGTTGTGAAAAGAATCTGAAGCGCGCATAAAAAGCCTTCAGCTGGAGTCGAAACCGCAGCATTTTCCCTCAGATTTCAACAATGCGCGATAAAGATGCGGAGGAAGAAGGTCCCATGGTCCGGATTTACCGATCCTCTCCTCCTCTAAACCCACAACCCTTGCAGAATTGACTTTCAGCAAAACGGAAATACTAATTCAGCTTTCAAAATAAAACTATCCTCGTCTTCAAGATCTAAGATTGCATCCTTTGCACTAATAAATTATCATTCATCTACATTTCCTTTCTCTCTGCCAATTTTATTTCTGCAAATTATTTTATTCAAACCAACTCAAGAATTACGCCTGGACTTTAACTAGACTATAATACACAAATATGCTTTGAAACATTTTGATAATCTTTGCCCCAACCTCTGATCTGATTTTCTTGCAGGTCTTCTCTGCAATATCTAAAAACTCAGTTTTGAGTTAAATTCACCAGAGAACTTTCTTTCTCTGTAAATACTTTAAAATTGCTTTTTGGGATCTGCAGAAAGAATATGTTTTGGCTTTCTTCTTGCCAAAATCCAATTTGTTAAATGCACCATCAATAATTGTCCTGTTGATGGATACATTTTTTCTTTTTCTTTTTTGAGCATATCTGTATTAACTTGTTTGTCCATGCATTAAAACTAGTGTTGCACTGATGCCATTTTGTCGCCCCGTTACGATATCTGGCTGTGCAGTATCGGCCGATATCGATACCATACTGATACCATTGATGTGTGTTTATATGAAGAACTGCATCCTAATTGGATGTAGAATAATTGCCATCATGGCTTTGTCAGGCTGCTGCCTATCTTTGTGAAGCAGGAAAAAAAAAGACTAATACAAACTGAATCAAGTAGAATTTTTTATTGCCTTCCTGGAATGGGTGACAATAGTTGAATAAACTTTTGGCTCTCAAAATGGTATTGGTGCCCTATTTGATGGTACTCGCTGATACCACTAACATTTTAGTGCTGGATCGGTCCCTGTCCGATACTGGTATCGGTGCAACACTAATTAAAAAAGAAGAAAATAAGTTAAAAATATATATTTGAACAGTCATTTACAGACCTGAACACCCTTTTTAGGACCTTTTTTTTTGTTACTTTTTTTGCACAAATAAAGTATTTTATTTTGAAAAATCTCAAGCAGCTGTTGAAACCATTGTGGTTAACTTTCCAGTAGTCTGACACTGACAGAGTGCAGACCCTGATCAGTCCACTCTCCTTCACTCCACATCACAAGTTCTCAAAATAGAAACATCCCCTTTCTCTGTAGGTGCAATCACACCTCTGAGACATTGTCCTCAACCACATTTATGATAAGCCTATGGCACAAAAAAAAAAAAAAAAAAAAAAAAAAAAAATGCTCAGTAATCCTGTCTTATCTTTTGTTCCAGTTTCACAAGATCAATTTGAAACATTGGACAGTTTTGTTGCTTTTGTTTCTGTTTTATTTTGTTTTTATTTCGAGAGAATTTTTTTGCGAAAGCAGATTTTTGAATTATGGGGCACTCTGAGTCTGGTTAAGGGCTCCTAAAGAAGAAATAATTCTGTCAAAAAAATCTTGAATCAGAAACAAAAACAAAGGATGGTTGTAAAATGTTACGACCAGGCTGAAGCAGAGAGAAAAGAGTTGCTGCTCCACATACAGGAACAAGAAGACCTCCAGATGCGAGTGACAACCCGATTGAGTTACACATATGTTTAACTCAGGCTTGTCTAGATAAAAAAAGAATTGTGATTCAGCTTTGACATCTTGATTTTTAACGTAGAGCTCAGTTTTATAAATAAATGCCTCATTGCTCTGCTTCAGCTTAAACAGAGGACACATACCTGGCAACAGGAGAGCAACAGAACACAAAACAGACCTTTGGGCTAAGCTAGGTGGACCAGGGAAGTGGCTTCTTTATGTATGCTGTAGACATTATTAGTGTTGTTTGGGAAAAGCTGCCACGGAGGAGTTTCTATGACCAACCAAATTAAATAATGTTCACACCTAAGAGGCATTTTATTGACAATTATTCCACATTGTCTTTGACTGAATATCATTTTGATCCTTCGAATCTGCAATATTTCAATGTAGTTTAAAGAAAAGCACAGGCTATATAATAATATCAATATTTCAGTCTCATCAATTAGCTTCTGTCCAGGAAAAAAGGAAAATTATTCAAAATTTGAAAAGAGAACAGATGTTTATATTCACAGATCATTGAGATGATGGTGAAATTACTTCTGGCGATTTTAAATGACTTTTAACAATAAAATCCTTAGTCTCAGTAGAAAGCAAATAAAGAAAGTATTCATCAAACTATGAAGCAATGGGTTCTCAGTCTTCAAACTACTAAAACAATGTAAGTAAAGTGTAACTTGCTGAAGCAACATCGCCCAAATGTAGTAGGGGTGTATATTAATATTCAATTTGACTCTTTGCAAATTAGAAAAAAAATTCATTAAATTCAAACTTTTGAAATCTCAAAAGTTTTATTTTGTGTTATTATATCAGCCTTAAGAAATAATGCTAAAAATGCATCACTAAAGAAACTGATTAAATGAAACTATTCCACATGATGAATGGTGAAAGCGCAACACCTTAACTGTAAAAAGCCGTTTTTCCACTTTGTACAAAGTAAAAGGCTGTTATGTGCATCTGTGAAACAATGGCTTCAAACCTAAATGGGCTGTTTGGAGATCAGAGGAAATTTGGCTTCAAGTTCTGCTGTAGAGGTTGAGGTGGTTGATCTGTGTTTTGTCTTTGCAGCCCTGATGAGATGCTGGTTAAAATTAGCCAAAGAGTCCACATGCCTTTCCATGAACCTTAGTGTGAGGAGCGAGCGTCACAGAAACAAGAGGGCTGACACGACCAGAACACCATTAAACACCATTTGGAACTTTCAATTTCACTGGTGGATATGTATTGTTTCAAAATGTATATGTAGGCCCTTCAGTCAAAAATCAAACAACAGTTTTGAATTACCAAAGGAAAACAAGATTTATTAAGGCGTGGTATCATATTCTTTGTCAGGGCAAAACCATAAAATAATATTTATTACAAGATAATTGGAAGTTGTTCTTTTTCTGAGACCAGAATACTCTGGATGCATACAACCCTGCATAGGGAATATAAATGCAACTATTACCATATCCTGTTGTTTCCAACAAATGAAGTTGACTTCTATGGTGTATACATATACAAGAGCTGTGTCCACTTCACACCTGCTGCAGAGATAACAAGGATAAAAGAAATATGCATCACATGACCTCTGACCCTTCCCGTTGTTGTGGAAGAGGACTGTTCGGGAAAGGGCCAAACATCAAGGCTTGGGCTCTCAAAGCTTTATCTGCTTAGAATTCCTTCAGCTCATGGTCGCCTTTAGCGAAGACCTGAGACTCCCTCCTACTCCCACCCCCACCCCCAACATCATCCAGATAAAAGCCTCGCTAACAGTAAAATCTTGTAGTTTACACATACTCAAACACCAGGTCATACATCAGTGCATCCAACCCACTTGTAGCAATTGTCGAAAAAACCTAAAACCATCTTCTGCTGCTCACTTAGTGACCATGATTTCATATTCTATTGTACAAACTTGTAAGGATAATAAACTAAGAGAAAAACAAGAAAAAATGGCAAATTAATCTAGGAAGTAAAAGTCAGTCTTCTGGATAATCAAACTCTACTTTCGTCTTTGCTTATGCTTTTCCCAAATATTTATTCTCAGAGACAAAATTCAAAGTCTCTGAACAAAATGAAAGATTACACGAAATTCGAATGAGTCAAAACATTTTGAATGGAAACACACTCTAGTGACTTGCCTTTGTCAGTCAAGAGTGAGGGAAAGACACTGAAACTGTGCTTAAAGGTATTTCAGTCGCACCGCAGCTTGTGGCCTTTGATGAATGTGGATAATATGACTCTTTGTCCAAGGTTGCATGTTCTCAAGGAGCATCACTGGAACTCAAAATAAAAAATAATAATAATATAAACAGTTTCTTTTCCTCTTACTGTATTGCATGTGAGTCAAACGGTGGTTCCCCATGGTGTAGCTACACAAGAAATATAATTCTTCACTTTAGCTGACTAATGTTGCTGACTTATTGTTTGAGCTTCCAAGTTGGAACCAGACTAAAAGCCTATTTCACAGCTGTTTTAATAATCCTCCATTATAATAACCTTTTTGTAAATCTTCGCGTGCTATCAAGCAGTTGTTTTTTTTTCCAATTTATATTTTGTTCTTGTTAGAATTACATTGCATCAGAGTGTGTGCTTGTTTACACGAAGTCAAACCCAATTCACCAAATATTCAAAAAAGCTATCTACAGCTCTCCTTTAAAATTTTCATTTGATTGCATTTAAAACTTGTTTTAAATGAAAAAATCCCAGAGATAAAAACATCCATCCATCCATCCATCCATCCATCCATCCATCCATCTATTTTCTGTCACGCTTATCCTAAGCGGGGTGGTGAGGGGTCCTGGTGCCTATTTCCAGCTGTCTACGGGCAAGGGGCAGGGTACACCTCGACTCGCCAGTCCATCGCAGACAAGATAAAAAAATTTCACAGAAAATAATTTAATAACTAAGTGATTCCCAAAAGCCTAGAGAACCACTCTAAAAAATGTTTTGGAACAATTATGCAAAAATCTGCCCTCTTCAAAGAAAAAAAGGAACAAGACTAAGAGGGTAGTAAAACTTTTAAGTTCAACCAATACATTTTGTTTAGGGTTTGGTCATAAATGAGGAAAACAGTTAGTGATGTCCTTTAGTGGCGACAGTGGCGTTGGATGTAGGAGTTTGCCCAGAAATCGAAGGGTTGACGGTTCAAGCCCCGACTCCAACTTTCAGTGTCGTTATGTCCTTGGGCAAGACACTTCACCTGCATTGTCTACTGATGGTGGTAAGAGGGCCTGGTGGCGCCAGTGTACGGCAGCTCTGTCAGTGAGCCCCAGGGCAGCTGTGGCTACGATGTAGCTTGCCACCATCAGTGTGTGTGTGAATGGGTGAATGAATGTAGTTTAAAGTGCTTTGATCAAGTCTCCTAACTTGAATAAAGGCGCTATATAAGTACTTGACATTTAAATTCCCACATTTATCAGCCCTTCCAAACTCTAAGCCTTTTTGAAATCAAAGACCGAAAACCTCCCAGGGAGTTTTACATTTGGGCCAGAAAGTCAAATCTGAAATTACCTTCTACCTTCTTATTCAACTTGCTTAATCAAGCCTGAGTAGAAAACAAGTATATCCACGCTTTAATCCTACTTTTACCACTTAAAGTCCAGCTTTCTTTACTAATGGAGAGGAATACTGATAAGTCATGATCTTATAATAAAGAAAACCTTTTTGGTGCTGAAGTCCGCCTGAAGGTCAGATCCAATCACTTTCAAGCACCATCTGTCTGCTGCTGCCTGCTCCCCCAATACAGTGCAATTGACTGTCAGCACACATTAAACTCATCTTTACTGAACTTAGTTCTGATATATTGTGGGTACAGTATATGAAGTCATATTTTTATCAAAGGGGGAAAAAAAAACACCTGAGCTAGCTTCCAGAAAGAATTATTTAAATACAAAATGGAGGCAACATCCCGAGCAAAGAAAACATTTTATTGTTAGAATTGTTTAGAGCTAAAGTTCTGGTAAAATCTGCAAAGACTTCTTAAAAAATAGAAACAACATGAAAAAAAATAGAAAGACAATGCATTGAAGAGTGTTAGAAAGAAAGGAGAGAAGGTTGGAATTTAGGAAGGGTACAAAATAGGAGGCATGAATCACGAGGTGTCCTTGGTGACGAGGACAGACAGACCCAACTCGTCATTCTCGTTAGCGGCAGTGCCTGTCAGCATGTTTCCATCAGAGCTTTCCAACTAAAGCAGGGATTGGATAACAGTTTGAGCTCTGACGTGCCTCTATCTTTCTAACTCCAACATCATCTCCCTCAAAACTAGAAACATAGAGCCATAGCTCTGCAGCTCTTCTACGACTCCCCATCTTCATCATCATCTGCTATCTGGCCAACACTACAAAAACTCTCTGTCACTTTCTGAGTAGAAACTCTGATATGGTGGCTCTAGGGCAAAGGTTGCATTTGCTTCCACACCTTTGACCAAGCCCTGTCTGTCTTTATCTTGTCTGTATGATGAGAAGCCTGTGCTGGTGCTTTGGGGTGCCAAAATTTGTAGACTTTATCAGGAAACATTCAAGGATGCTTGATGCAGAGAAGAAGAGGTGTATTTTTAACCCCTCTGACTGATAAAAAGAGACTATTTCTTTTGACCGGTGATATTTAGGATTATTCACAGTGAAAGACTGTTGGAATCACTCTGCTTCAGTGTGATAAAGGAGTAACTTAATTATCCATTCCAGGTTTTATAATTCAGCAAATTTTGCACATTTCTGCTTTTCAGAGAAAATAATTGTTCCGCTTAAATCTTAGATTGATATATGGTTAAACAAAACAAACGTGCAGATGCGCAAGATTTAAGTTGGAGAAATGGATGAGGTTCCTTAAAGAAACCAAAAAATAAAAATAGCACCAGAACAAGTGGAAGAGAAAACTGCTGGGATTCAGCTGTCATTCTGTCAAAAGCTGCAGCGGCATAAGCCTATATCTCCTGTTCTTTATCTAAATCCAATTTCAGTGACAACAGACCAAGAACTCCCTCCCTCCTGCCCACCATGTTTCACATTCACTTAACCACACGTCAACCTCCACACAACGGTACATATTAAATGAACACTAACACTACATTTCAAGGCCTCCCCTATGGCCAAACACTGGAATCTTATTTGTCAGAAATAGTTACAGGTTTCTAAGATGACTGTCTTAATACCAAAATGAGCATTCTAGTCTGACAATATTTCATTTGGCAATGTCTTGTGATGCAGTTAGATTCATTAGAAAGTAGTTCACCATGGGAAGATGAAAGGGAAAGTTATTGATAAGATAGAGAATGGATTAATTCATTCAGAAGCCTCAGGACATGTTTGAGGATAAACAGGAAACTGAAGCTCAAGGAATGTCTTTGTGCTCAGTGGTTGATTCTTTGATGATCTGAAAAAAAAACACAATTTAATGGTGAAAAACAGCAGAAAGCACCACTTCTCCAATAGAATTAATGCGTGCACAGATTTCTTCTAATCTAATTTGAAAAGGGGTTAAATATTGCCCCCCAGAGGAAAATCCTGAGAAGTGCAATATACTCAAGCTCCTACCTCTCCATCTCTGGTCTCTACAGTTCGAACTAGGATGCTTCTCTTCACATGAGCCTCTGGGGTTTTAGTATCCAAATTGGTTTCTAACCAATAAACAGAGGTAAAAGATGTCATTATAGATCACTGGGGAATGTAAGAATATAACTCAGTCTTCTGCAATACTATTACCCTCTGTACTAAGGCACAACCTTACAATAAATACCACATATTTACAATAATCAGATAAGATAAATTGTATTTGACTTCCTAAACCTGTTGTACTATTATAATACATATAAATATAGGATAATTTATTTGGGAAAAATCTATATATAATATTTAAATACACTATTTTTAAGTACAATGTTCTGTGCTTTTCTCTATATAGACACAGAGTCAATTACAACATAAGAGCAAGCAATCTGTATTTCTTTAGACTTTCTGAGCAACTTTACGGCTCTTTTATTTTTAAAAAAAGAAATATTCATTCCTATTAATTTCTTTGATGTACTGAATTACATTGCATCTCCTTTATTTAGTCTTTTATCATTATGCAGATTTTCTATGAGAGATGACTGTCAGATACATATGGTTTATTCCCATAGGCCTACAGTAATAAAGTTTTACCCTGATTTTAGAAATCTTTTCATATGGAAATGTTTTGGGGGGCATTTACTAATACAGTGTCATTAGTTTAAATATCAAGAAAAAACAATTATATGTAACTGGATGGGTCTTGATTCAGGATTTATAGGCTGTAAATACCAAAGCTTCAGAAAGTCTGCAGAGATATAATATCAAGTAACTTTGCCTCATTACAAACATTAAGACATTAAGTATTATTAGAAATTGCTCAACTTTTACTTTTTACCTTCTTACTTAAATAAAATTACTTTCTCTTTGGTAAAACTGAAAGAACCAAATACATAGTAAAAGTAGAAAACATTATAGGTCTGTTTGATACTGACCTCTAAACTGCAGGTTTGCAAAGCTCTGAACTGGAATGGTGATCCTGATGGTAAAGAAAAAAAGAAAAAAAAAGTTTTACATTGTGTTTGTTTCTTAGGTTAAATAGAACCCGTTTGTAAAGTTGTGTCTCACCTGCTTTCCTCTCCTTCTAGCAGTTTTCTGTAGGTTGCTATCTCGATATCTAGAGCGAGTTTGACATTGAGAAGATCCTGGTACTCCTGCAGATGCCTTGCCATCTCCTCTTTCAGGGCCTGGATCTCCTCCTCCAGACGGCTCACTGTATCCTGGTACCCGGCGGTCTCCATGGCACAGCGTTCCTCCATTTCCCGAAGCTGACGCTCCAGAGAGTCGTTCTTATGAAGAAGAAGGATCAGGTTTCAGAACATGACAATTCTAGAAACATATTGCCTAATAAACCCATGGCCTTTGGAGAATGCAAAAGATTAATTCATGCTGATTTTTTTCTTTAGTTGGAGTCTGAGATTTTGACAAATGAAGTAGGGAAGCAGAGGGGATTATTCTTTAATGTAAAATGAATATGGATGCTCCTTAGACCTTTTGCCTGAGACTTACTGTGCCACGGAGAGCATCCAGATCACAGGTCAAAGCTTGGACCTGACGTCGGTATTCATTAGCGTCTTGCTTAGCTTGGCGCAGTGCTTCTGCATTCCGATTGGCTGCATCTGTCAGGTCAGCAAACTGGAAAAAAAAAGTCCAGTTCCACTCTATGTTTTCTCGTAAATTTCCCATGTTTCCTTTCTACAGAAGTTTGCATGTCAAACATGTTAGATGAATAACTGTGTGGTGTGTTTTCTAACCTTGGATCGGTACCACTCTTCTGTTTCATGCATGTTGGAAGTGGCCATGTTCTCATACTGAACTCTGATGTCTCTCAGAGCAGCAGTTAAGTCTGGTTTAGACACATCCAGGTCAACATGGACCTGCTGTGCCACAATCTGATCCTGTAACTCCCGTAGCTCCTGAAAGAAAAGTGTTCAAATACCAACGGTTAGGGAAAAACAAAACACTCATTATTTTTGTTTTATCTTGGGTTTAATGTAGATTGTCACCTCCTCATGAATTTTTTTCAGGAAGTTGATCTCATCCTGCAAGGCCTCAATCTTTCTCTCCAGCTGGACTCTATTGAGAGCTGCTTCATCCACATCCTTTGCAAAAAAAAAAAAAGAAATTTAGCTCTCACAAAATGTGGGTAAGTAAAATTTAAGGCTTGTAATTTATGCAAGGTGAGAAATTACTTGTCTGAATGTATTCAAACTGTTCTCTGTTTCCTGTCGCAGAGTAATCTCGTCTTGAAGTCTGTCAAAATGGACAAAAAAAAAAAATACTGAAATGAAATTCATGCACCAGGCAGCCACCAAGTATATCTTCACCTAGTCTGTAAAGTAAAATTAAGACATTAAACCTGATTATGGTTCTTTTAATCAATTGTTATTTATCTTTGATGATTTGCACTTAATTTTCCTCTTCTTTGCTTGCAGAACACTAATATTGGCAGTTTTATTTAAATGTATCAGTGGATAGACTTGCAACAAATCTGACCATCTAATTTTGTGATATAGCAACATAGTAGGAGGAAACACAACAAATGTCCTGCTCACTGATAAACATGTACGTTTCAATTACAGCAAAAAAATCAAGTTAGGTTTTTAAAAATAAAGGAGTTTCCAATTTTTGTCATTTCATTTATAAAGCTGTTTTTATTTTGCTATGAACACTGATAACAAAAGCGCAAAAGTGATTTCCCTTTACTATTTATTCCTCTGGTAAACTTAAACTTAGATTTAAGGTTGTCTTTTTATTTTTTTCCAGTTTTTCTCCTTTAATAGAAGTAACATTATTGTCTTGAATGGTCCCAGCCTGTTGGGATCCTGAGGCTTGCCCACCAGAGGGCGCCGAGGATCCTCTTCTGTTATATGTTTTCTGTTAAGGACTGGGGATACTGTTGGGACATGGATATCTACCATCTGTCTCCAGCAGAGAGCGCTGTGGGTCTCCTGGGCTGGAGCCTCCAGCACACCTGAAACTCATCAACTCATAAGGAGACCTTCCTACATAAGCAGCACTCAGACCTTCCTTCGATGCCGGAGTGTTGACCAAGTTTGGTTAGCAAAACCTAAGCCTCTGTTAATTTAGTGAATCACAGTAGACTCTAGAGAGGAACTGGATTCTAACCTGCCTCTGTCTTCTTTACTCACAGAAAGCCTGACTGAAGTCTGAAGCTCTGGATGAGCTTTACCTGGAAACCTGCCTGCCTGCCCAAGGAAGCCAAACCTGAAGATCTCAGTCTGGATTCCTCCTTCAGCTCTCAGGGAAGAGCTAGGAAGCTAAACCTGAAGATCTCAGTCTGGATTCCAGAAGCTAGACGCTGCTGCTGCTGAGCTCTCTGCTACTTCCACAATCTCTGGACCCAACCGGTTCCCCATCTCAAGGATCTGTCAGAACCTCTTCAAGGTACACACAGAAATTACTCACTCGTCAAACCATCTAACTACCTGGCTAATCAAACTCTCATCCCTTCAGATATTTGTGAAACCAGTCCTGGACCTGTACCAGAACCAGTCCATATTACTCTGTGTGTTTCCTCTTAAATAAACTTTGTTAAATTTCCTCTGTCTCCAGTTTGGTGTTCTGCATGTGGGTTGAGTCCTTTAAGCCCATCATGACACAGCCAAAATGATGAAAGTATTAGGGTAATGGAGAACAGGACCCTTCCACATTAAACACTGCCTGCTAAATATACAGTATTTAATTGCTATTATGAAAATTTCTTTACAGTGAAAATGATATTAAGAATTATAAACACAATTCTATTTTCAAAAATGTACATATAAACAGATTTACCCCATATAACTGAAGCTTATTTTCCTTGTTTTTTAATTACAATATTTGTATCTGTTGATAGAGGCCTTTCTTACTTAGAATTTGATTCAATGTGATGACTGAAAAAAAAATGAATCAGTATTGCTGTCATAATATAAAGCATGTTAACTAGAAACAATGCAGAGGATTTTTTTTTTCTGTTATGACCATTATTTTTTTTATAATCACATTTTATTTGATTTACTTTAATTCCTTTGTTAAGGATCCCCTGAGAACAAATTACATTGCTAAACTAGTCCAACAGGTGCCATCATGAAAGAATTCCATATTTACTTTTATTTTCAAGTGTGCTGTAATCTGGCAGCATAACTTAAAATTAAGCAACAGTGTTAAATGTTTTAAAAGATGATATGAAAGGGTCATTTCCCTTTGGCATCATCACTTCCGATTTGATCAAAGTCAGAAGCAGTTGCACAATACTGCCGTAAAAGGTCCCTCTATAAGTTGAAGCCATAAGTTGAATCTTACATGCACAGTCATTTTTTGTCAATGAATTAAAATTTTCGCTGCATATAAAATATTGAGGCACTTTGAGTTAACTTTCATTTTGCACTCTTCCCTGCAGCAGAGGCATAATAGGACTCAGCTGAATGGAAAGTTTACACATCATTGCACTTTTACTCTAATCTACAGCCAGAAGCCTTTCCCATGGGGTGTACCATACACAGACTGTCTCTAATACACACCAGCGCACACAGAAACACAAATAATAAATATTAGGATAGACCTGAAGAGAGACAGACACCCCCCCACGATCCATCTGTCGCACAGAGACACAGAAGCAGACATACTGAGACTTTGCATAACTTCTGTACTGATTCATGCAGTGTTTCACAAAAATCAGTGGGAACCTGAAAAGTGACCTTTGACTCTCTGAGCAGCATCTCCATTCATTTTGCAACCTCTCAAAGAATGAGCAGCTGCACGGTCAGAGGGCAGGGGGGACTCTAAAGTAGATCTTCCCACCCTCAGACTGTCAATCAATGTTTTTTCAAAACAAAATAAAGTTGATGATTCCAGCTATGCATGTTAAGAGAACTTAAATGTGCACGGTGAGGTGATTTTAGTCAATATTTTATTCTAGAGGGAGAGAAAAAGGGAACAGCTGCCTGACTGTTGGAATCCATTGTAAAGACCCGCCATTGTCCAACCTCTCATTCCTCCACAGTCCCTCAATAGCAGTGAGGGGTTCAGTCAGGATCAACTTTACAAAAAGGGAATAAAGCTCCAGCAGGCCATAGCTCTCGGCAAGTGAAACCAAATTTCCATATCAAAAAAAAGTTTTTACCAACATTTATCAAAACTACCCCATATGATTTTAACTGATTTAATTAGTGCTGAAATCTAAACATTAATATTTTTACAACAGGCCAAAGTGTGATGTCTTTGTAAAGCTGCCAAACATCTTATTTTAAAATAAATTAAAATGATCAAAAAGTAGTTGCAAAGTTTTACATATTGAGCTCCTTTATTTTTTATTACAGAAATAGATTTCAATGCAAACAATAAGGATATACAATTTTAAAAGTACCTTAAGCACTTGTTTATTTTGAAAATGATATTGAAAGATAATGTCAGTCCCTTTTACCTAAAGAGTTATGGTAAAATGAAATTAGATTTTTGGTTCCTTTATGCTTATGGTTATGCACATAAAAACATTTGATGTTTTTATTTTACCCATTTTACCCGCCATTTTACTAATTTTACCCGCCATTGTAAAATTCCTGCCCTTAGACTCATTAAGTAAAATGAGCCTAAGATCAGGGATCCTGCTCCCACTGCGGCCCCATCTTCCCTTGTATTACCTCTGCTTTAGGGTGGACAGATCAGCAGCGAGGTTGTCCCTTTCAACCTCCAGCCGTGCCTTGCCATTAGTGAGGCCATCCACCTGCCGTCGAAGCTCCCTCAGCTCATCCTGATAGATGTCCCCCAGTCTGCTGGGCTCCTTCACCTTCAGCTGGTTTAGCTCAGCCACCAGCATCTTGTTCTGCTGCTCCAGTAGGCGAACCTTCTCTATGTAGCTGGCAAAGCGGTCATTCAGGCCCATCATCTCCATCTTCTCATTTGTACGTGTTTCTTTATACTGTGCCTTCATCAAGGAGTCAGCTGAGAAGTCAAGCCGGTCCCCTGGGCTTCCCAGCAGCAGGGTCGTGCTCTGAGAGCCCAGGGAGATCCTGGACATGGGGCTGGAGTGGGTGAATGTTCGAGGGGTGCCATGCCAGGAGAGGCGGTTGGAAGACACGCTTCCAATTCTGGAGCTGGAGCTGCCCTGAAGCCCAAAACGTTTCCTGTACGAGGACTGGATTCTGTGGCTCTCCATGCTGGGGGAATAAGCCCCCTCAATGCACACACAGGGTTTTTATAAAGGGAGCAACCCTCCCAAGTCCAAAGCAAAGAGGCCACAGGGTGGGGCAGCGAGGAGGGAGGGTGGCAGGCAGTGAATGGAACAAAAAGGGGATAGCGAAGGGGATGGTTTACGTGACACTCAAAAAGCTGGGTGCCAGGGATTGTCCGTGCTTGTCCACTCAATAACAAATGTCTCCTACTTTTTTTTCTTCATCATCTCCCCCTTTCCTCCCACCTCTCCCGCTGCCCCTGACTCACTCTTTCACTCCTACATTCACCCCCTTTTTGTCCTACTCTCTTTCTTTCTGCTCCAAGCGAATGAAAAGGAATTTGTGTGACAGACTCTGGCTACAAATCCTCTCTGACCACACATGCACTCTTAAAAACACAGAGACACAAAAAGAACTTTGATTAAACATGCGGGATGTTGGAAGATGTTCTAATTATCTAAGCAGCAAATAAAATCATTTGTGTATAAGTGAAATAAATATAATATCATCACTATCAACTTTATTTGATTTTTATTTGAATAAAATGCAGCATATAAATATAAAACAAGACAATAAGAAGAATTTATTTAAGCTAAATAAACAAGGTCAAATCAACTAAGTCCTACCAGTGTTAAAAGCCAGCAAATAAAAATAAGTCTTAAGGCATGTTTTAAAATCTTCCATAATGTGCAGTGGGAGGCTATTCCATTTAAATAGTAGCAGCAATAGAGAAAGCTCTGAGCTTCCTCTTAAACCTCAACACCTGCAGGAGCTGCTGTTCTGCTTACCTGAGAGACCGAGGAGGCAAGTAGGGGTGAAGAAGATCAGAGAGGTAAGATGGGGCAAAGCCATTTAAGCAATTAAAAACAAAAAATAAGAATTATCTCTAGATTTGATAAATCAACTCCAAAGTGCCCAGGCAACCACTGGAGTGATCAAGGACAGGCATGATATGATCATATTTTTCCAAAAAAAACCCCAAAAAGTTTTGTTTACCGTTAAGAGGCGAGAATCTGCGTTTTGCACAAGCTGCAGAGGAGACAGCAAAAACTGGTAAACAACAACATAGAGTCTGTTACAGTAATCCAAACGAGATTAAATAAAAGCATTTATAGCATTTATAGGGTTGCCTTGAAAGAAAAGGTTTTAGTTTTGCCAATTGTGTTAACTGATGAAAGCAAGATCTGACAACAGGTGCACTTAGCTTTTACTATTTAAAATCACTGCCCACTTTAAAACCCAAGTTTGTGACGGCCGATTTAAAATATGCTGTCTAGGTCTATTGTAGTGGAGTAATCACAAGGGTGATTTGGTCCAAACAAACTTCTAAGTATTTTATTGGTGACAGACCACCACTAAGTAAGGTATCAGTGTGCAATGCATAGTAAAAAATCTACAATATATGACTAAAGATCTAAAATCCACAGCTGTCATCCTGATACTTCGATAAAAAGCCAGTGCAATAATTTCATGATCTTGTTATATCATTATTTTGGCACTGATGACTGGATTATTGGTTTATTTTATCGGCCTGCCTAGCTCTGCCCAGTTTTATTATCCCTCAGATCCACCTGTCCCACCTCCTATTTAAACTTCTTGGTCTCAGCCATCAGTGCCATATTATTCGACCAATAGGTGAGAGTTCTCTAGTGCAGCGGTCCCCAACCACCGGGCCGCGGATCGGTACCGGTCCGTGGGTCATTTGGTACCGGGCCGCACAGAAAAAAGTATATATATATAAATAAGCGACGATCAGAGCGTGAGTGATGTTTTATTTTGAAAGATATAAAAAAAATTGCGGTATTCTCTCCCAATTACATCAGTTGGTGCATCTGTGCCTCTTGACACAGGTTAATTCAGTTCAAGACTCATCCTATCTATAACATCCTATCTTTGTGAAGCGGGATTTTCTGCGGTTACAGCGACCAAAACAAAGCTGCGGAGCAGACTGGACTGCAGGAGCACACTTTGTCTGTCATTTTCTCCGATTACGCCTAGATGGGACCGGCTTGTTGTTTTATTTTTATGCTGTTTGTATTTGATTTTATGCCAGTCGGATCATTTTACTTGATCGTATTCCTACTGCTTACTCATCGACACTGCATTGACACATGCTGTGGAAAATCATTGGGCATGATTCCACTCCTTCCACTGGGCTTAAACTGAACTTAATAAGTAGGTTAGTAACTCACTCGCTCGCTATCATTCCCCGTAAGAGTTACGTGGTAATTAAGCTGTGCTTCTCTCTGATGCGCATGCATGGGTTCTCTCTGGGTACTCCAGCTTCCTCCCACAGTCCAAAAACATGACTGTTAGGTTAATTGGCTTCTCTAAATTCTCCTTAGGTGTGAGTGTGTGACTATCTTGTGAGCATACAGCATGATATGTGGTAGTTGCTGATCCTTGATCTCCAACTGTAGAGGATTGTCCACTCAGTGTGTGAAGTCTGGCGGACAGCCAAATCCAGATTCTTGTTATCAATGGGCTGAAAGATGATTGCCAGCAATGCGTCATGGTGCGCATAGCGCGTGACAGTAGGACGTCACGACCATCCACTGCATTCCTGTCTCCAGTCGTCTTGACCTGTCTTGCCACTGGATCTAGATGGTCTCAGACGAGAGAGTGAGTTTGACTTTGCGCAACTCTTCCTCACTTTAAAACAAAGTTATAGCGCAAGTCATCTAACATCCTTCCATCCCATCCCCTTTGACCCCAACTCCCCCAACCATAGGATGAATAGATAGTCCTCGTCGTATTGACGGACGAACATGATAGAGATTCCAGCCATCTAGTCCTAGCTGTGGAGACGCATATCTCTGATCAATTAATAAACACTGTTTATAAATCACTGCAGTCTGCTTGAATTCTGGGTCCAACGTTCTGAGTCCTGACAAGTTACTTAACTAGTTAACCAAGCTCAATTGCTTCAGCTAAACAACTGAATTGTAGCTGCTCTTTTGAGAGTTTAGATCTCAACTCGTTTAAGGCCAAACAGGTTTATCCACTCTAAACATTATAAGGTTGCAGACATGACTTCAACTGAAACATCTAAATTTATTAATTTGGTAGTGAAACCAAATCATTTTGGAAATACTGTATTTTTCAGACTATAATAAGCTGCTACTTTTTTTCCCATGCTTGAACCATGCAGCTTATAAGAAGGTTCAGCTTTTCTGTGGATTTCTTCCTAACCCCCAGAGGAGCTCTGTGCCGTAGGAGTCAAAGTTGGAAATGAAAGAATAAGGGGCTAATTTTCCTTTAGCACAAGATCATGCTAGCAGCAGGTACCACTGAGAACAAATGTCCCGAATTAACACATTTTGACATTTATTTGCCTCATTAAAATTCTTGCAGAGCTGAAATAAAGAGCTGACAAAGCCCCGTCTTTCATTAGAAGGGGCTATATGTAGAGCTCCTCCTACAGGTTTGGTGCAAGACATTTCAGTAGATATAAGTGGCTTATAGCCCGACTTAAATATGGACGTTTCCAGTTTTTTCAAAAAAGTTGGTGAGGACGGCTTATAGTGTGTAGTCAAGAAAATATGGTTTATTTTTGTTGTAATTTTGTAATAAAAAATTGTGACTAAACAGCACCGGGAGGATCTGAGAACCGCCAAAAGGTCCATAGTTGGTCTGGAGGAGCTGCAGAGCTTCAAAGCTGAAGTTGGGGTATTTGTTGTTACCGTAACTATTTGTTGAACACTGCAAATTTAAACTGGTAAGAAATCCAATTTGCATGTTTCCAAAAAAACAAGTCCTACACAGGTATTCTAACCAGATGAGATAAAAATGGTTTAAAATTAGGTGTATATGCAACATTATTTGTGGAGGCAGACCATTGTACATCATCACAAAACACATCATAACCATAGTTAGAGGAGGAGTTTTCCTTTCTACAGTTATATTTATGGTTGGTTTATGAAGGATTGCCCCAAATTTAATGACAGATAAAGTGACTGTTCCTTGTCGACATGAGCTTACCCTGAGGTAGTATGTGCTGCAAACCAGTGGATTTATACACTCTAATAGGTTTCCTTAGATAATTTTTTTTATTTTATTTTAAAATAATTTTAAATTAACATTTAAAATAATCACATATTCCTACTCGGGACCTAAGTCTAAACTTAAAATCTGTTGTAAGGCTTGTAAATTGATGTTCCCAAACCCTCCTCATTCTTTCTGATTCAATTTTAAGTGTTTTTAAACAAAGCTTGTTGTGAAAAAAAGCACAAAAAAACACATGAAGACTTTGTAAGTTTTGACTTAAAGTGGTTAAAAGCAGACAGTTTTCAATTTTTTTTTTTTTTCAGAAAAATTGAAAATATTCCGTTTTACACGATTGCCTCTTTATAGTTAACCTATCTCATATAATCCAAATTAAATAAATCAAAAGATTAAGTTGTAAGGTAACAAAATCTTAAAAGGTTCACAAATTAGAATTTTTTCTACAAGACACTGTAAAAAACATTAATTCTGCTCATTTACATTAACATTTAAATCATAAACTTTATATTTATTTTATATCATTTATTATTTACCAGGACTGATTGTAATGAAAAATTTCTGTTTGCTTCAGACAGAAAAAGACAGTAGCAGGTTTTTAAGTGTCCAGTCTTTTTGTATTAAGTTCAGGTTATTAGCCATCCTGCTGGTTCAGAGACTGATGGATGGTGAAGCACGGGTACCAGTGAGAGGAGGAAGGGTTTGTGAAGTGCAAACCCAATCTAAACTTCAGACTGACTTACTGAGACCACATTACGAAACCCTTCTCACCCACTCCCTTGACAACCGCAAGACTCAGCTCTTCAAATTATCTTTTCTGATTTTTTATTCCAGAGCACGTTAGTGACCAAACACTACATTTACAAGTCAAACAGCAAAAACCTAGATAATGGACAAACAAAAATAAGAAAATTATGATTAAAAACAGTGTTTTAGGTATCAGTTTGTTCCATCCAAAATATGCACACAGCAAAAAATGGATTAATCTGTTCTAACTTTCTTCCATTCCATTTGGTCCTTTATTTTGTCTTTTCGTCAACTAAATGCTATCTTATCAACCTTGGTCCAAACAAACACACAGACAAAAAGGTTTGCCAAAGTGTTAAGAGTAAATACATAACCCAGCAGCTGACTGATAATCTAAATTAAATGTAATTTCCTGTAAAAATAGCTATAAATCCTGCAGTCCACATGGCTACACTGCATTGGCAGTCAGTGCAGCATACAAACCACTGTTTTTCTACAGACAGTAAAAACACAACAGCAGTGCAACAAAAAGGATTTCTGTAGGTCATAAAATCACTTCCATTGTCTCTGGGAGCCAGTGCATAAAGCCTTCTTTTATTTTACTATCTGGCTTAGAGTGTTGATGCTGTAAAAGAAAAAAACAACAACACAGTGTCTTGAATCTCAATTGGATTCTGTTAATAGAGGTTAAACAAGATGGCTTAGTAACTCTGGCAAAGATATCTTGACTTAAAAGGCTCCATCGCCAAGGATTAATGGTAGGGTTGCATCATCACTCTGACACTAATCGTTTCGGCTCTGTGGATTTTTCAGACAATCACCACCGTTGCCTCAGATCTGGTCTCTGAGGTAGTTTCTCCTGATAATTAAGCATCCAAACAGAAAGAGAGTGAATGTGCTCATACAGTGTGCAGCTTCTCCTGTCTCCTTAAAAAGGGAGTCCCAGAGGGGCCCAAGTCAAACAGCTTAATTATGCATTCGTAATACTAGTAGACTAAAGCCAATCCTAGACCTGAAAAACATTACCAGCAATGAAGCTTGGCCTTTAGCCATAAAATAAATAACCACTTAAGTACCTATTAAGTACCACACATAGACTTCAGTGTTATCTGAACATACATGACCAAATACCAACAGCATCCTTGCCAACAAGCGCTAAACAGCCCTGTTTCAGCTCAGCCATGCTCAATATACCAAGGCCAGACATTCAAATATAGAGAGTGCCCTGACACAGGATTCATCCATGCCAGTCACAACTGCTTTGGCATGGTTTTATAAAAAGAGTTAAAGAAAACCTCAACATTTTCATTTGAAATAATCTCTATCGCTGAACAGGATGAACAAAAATAGTTAAATAGATTTTAAAAAATGCATTAAGTTATTACAATGTGAAAACTGAAATCCAAAAATGATAACATGCATATTTATTAATATACAATAAATTTGACGTTGGCATCTTGGCTTGGACCTCATCACTCACCATCTGTGCTGTCCAACACGTGTTGGACTGAGAAATTTCTCCCACTCTTGAACATCTTCTTCAGGATGACCTTAAACCAATGGCTGGATGTTTGGGTGGTGGCTGTGCTGAAAAGCAGCAGAGTGGAAAGCAGGCAGCAGCAGTTATAGTATGCATGGCATGCAGAATGATGGGGGAAGACTGCAGCATAGATCCCCTGCACAAAAGCTAAGGTTTGTTTGATAAAGTGTCATCTATGGTGAATAATAAAGTGGAATAAGCATTAGCTAATAAGGCATTGTTCTATTCTAAGCACTAATTAAAACTGATATTTGTTAAAAATTACTACTGACACCATAGAACAGAATGCATGCATTTGATGTAAAAGACAGCTAGATTTCCTTTATTGTTTGATTATATTCTTAATGAATATAATCGCTTTCAGAAAAATAACCTTACATTTAAAAAATAAATGTTTTAAAAATAAATGTATTAAAATTCTTCGGTTTTATCACATTTAATTACAGGGTAATTCAGATTCCAGTTACACATCTGAAAATCAATGCAACCGTGTGATTAAGAGGATACTATTGGAGAGCCTCCCAAGTCTAGTCATGGAGATCTACCATCTGGCAACACTGAGATGAATCCCACCTCCAACACACCAAAACAACAAACGGATGGCTCCTTACCAGGCCTCTGCAGAGCTGAATGACTGAAGGCAGATGAGGGAAATCAACCACTTGATTCAGATGTTTTGGAGGAAGATTTCCTCTACTGAGGACTTGACTTTGGCATCTCTGTACTACGGGTAACTCAAGCCAATGCATGTCTCCTTTTTCTGAAAACAAACAGCTTAAGGTATGATTTCACTAAATGAAGTTGCATAATATTATCCATGCAGTTAAATATCTGATATAGAAACTTTCAGTATAAAGAATTAAGTTTATTTCAGCAGTTATTACCTTTTGTTTAGCAGCAATATTGGATGTATAGGTTGGTTAGAGACATCTGACAACCATGTTTGAGGTTCAGGTTAATCTTTATTGTGTACTTGGAAATGCTTGCTACATAAAAGCTTTATTATTCCTTATGTTTACAAATTTGAAAGTATTCATGTTTTCTGTCAGACATATGGTGATATTTTTCTTAACCGACTCCTCTGTAACTTTTTAAGCCTGGTTTTAAATTGTTTAAAGCAGGTATTGCTGTAATTTTCTGTACATTCCCTCTGAATTGCAGCCTGTGTTGTTTCATTTAATATACGGTACAAGGTTTACCCTCTGTTATGCATGATTATCTTCAGTCTACTTCTACTTAACTATTAAAATAATATTTTACTTCAAGTCATCCTTCACATGTTTTGCTCTAATGCACCTAATGATTGCATACTGAAGCAATTTTAGTGATCTAATAAAAAGCAAGTAAATTGGGCTCCAGGGATCAATACAATGAAAATCTAAATGTTATTCAAATAAAACAATAATTACATCATAGTAGTTTAAAGCTTGGATTAGTAATTCCATCTCTAGGCAATAACAGACATGTGTCTGTTTAGACATGTGTCTGCTTCAAAACTTTAATTTTTGTGATAATTCAATAGTTGGCTGTAGTAGAGCATCATGATAAGCTCTAATATAAATGCTTGAAGGTTTGTATGAGCAGGGATTCATCCCATTAGGGGCAGCTTGCAAAGGAAAAGAGTTTGGGGAACACTGCCTGATACTTAAATCTGTCTGTTAACATTATTGGTCAATTCAAATTGTGTTTTTATTTCTTATCCAAATCGTTATAACAAATCCAAATCGGATCAGTTAATTTTGTTCCTAATGTACATTTCTAAAAATGTTATTTTAAAGTTTAGGAAGTTTTATTCATAGTATAACCTGTGCAGCAAAAAAAGTTACTGAGAAGGTTATTTGTCTGGACTCCTCTGAACATGAGTCTGTGTGTATCAAGGTATTTAATGAATCAGTGACTCTATTATTTTTGATGTTTGAGATGTTTTTCTACTGACTTCAGAGTCTTGACAGATGTTTATAAAGACTGAAATCTGTAGTTCCAGTAAAGCTAGAGGCTTTACATTGAAGAGTTTTATAAAAATCAAGCGGGCTTAACTGGAATAGACGGGCCAGTTGTATGACTCAGCACCACCAGGTCCAAATAGATCGCAGCCACAAAGAGGGATCTAGAGAGCCAGTTTAGACCTGGAGCTCCAGTCTGCCTGTCAGCAGGAATGCTGGGGGCCTGAATGCACTACTCAGACAGGCTAGCTTACCAAAACCACATAACAAGCACAGCAGTCAGTTACAACACACAAGCTGTTTTTCAATTGATGGCCTGTTAATACTGTTGGTTTTCAATTTATTGTACACTTTTAAATGGATTTACAACATAAAAAAAAAAAAATATAATACAACAGAATGGGACACATTAGGGAAAGCAATACGTCTGAGCGCACTTTTTAAAACTAGTAATGGTAGTTACCTAATTTTTGGTAGGCATTTTCTTTTCTATTGACCAACCTTACAAGGAGAACAATGGATTCCTAAATTTACCACAATAGATAAATGTGTCTTCCTATTAGATCTTAATATTTTCATGTTTAGAGGAGAGTGACTGTCTGGACCTTTATTATTATTGTATCAATTGGATCTTTAGTACAATTTGAATTGGGTCAACTTGTAGTTAAACTCACACCACTGTGCTTGAACTGTATGTTCAAAACAGTGCTGCAGGAGTCCTCATGCAAGTATAAACATCACACCCACCCAATGCTATTTCCACTGGCTCCCAGTCTCTTTCTGGACACAATACAATATTCTTCTCATCAAAAATGCATCAGTGGCCAAATTGCATCTTAAGTGTTGAAATTCCCTCCATTCCAAACTTCCAGCCTGGTAAATGGGTCCCATCTGCCAAGCTTTGAACCATGGGGGACAGACACTTTTGCTCTATAACAGCTCCTTTGCAGATCTGAAAGAATGACAGAGTCTGACTCTTTTAAAGTTGGACTTAAGACAGTCTTAAGGCTGTCTTAAGTCCATTAAATTATCTTTTTATTCATGTGGTTTAGTTGTGGTACTTAAGATTCCTTGAAATAAGAATAGATTATAAATAAAAATTGTTACCATGTGCTTCATCTGGAGAACTGAGTTTCTGAAATAAAGCAATGTTTTAATAATATTCTAATTTATTGAAAGGGTCTGTGTAATAATTTTCTTGGGAATCATTTATCCCATTATGTCAGAATAAGACATAATTTAGTCATTATCTTAACTGTTAATAATTTAAAGGGGTAATTAATTTGGCTGTGGAAATGTAAAAAGAAAAGTCTTGAAATACATGTGGATTGTAAAGATTCAGCAAGCTTCAAGCAGCAGATGATTAAAAAGTGAGTTTCAGAGATTTCCGTCCTAACTTGTGTACCATCAGTCTGACAGTTAGTTGTACCAAGATAACTAAATGTCCTTAAAAAGTCTAGTCTGACATATTTTCATTTCTACCTTTTAACTATTGCTCAAGTTTTAAGTAGGTGTATACAATGAAATCCTCATCATCCAAACTACCTGCCTTTAATCCAATCATAATCGGCAAATTATAATGTGAGATTTAATTATAAATTTGGAAGATGTTTTATTAAGCCCACATCGCTACAATAAAATTATTTCTTTTTAGGCTGATGTTATATATGAATGCTTAAAAAACAAAAACTAGATATGAGTCTTTCACAAGCTGTAAACAGGAAAACCTAAAAATTTAAACACATTGATGTAACTAATCAATAAAAAAAATGTAAGTTCATGAATTTAGCAACTAAAATAATTTATCTATTACATTTTGCTTTAATAAACTACTTTAATGACTAAGTCAAATTCCACTATCACAGTAAAAACCATGGATAAATTATCTATAACTTATTTTCACTTTTATTAAATCTCTTTACTCCATTTTTAAAGACTGATGTGCTTGATGTCTTTTTTGCAGCTAAATTGATCACGTGTATGTTGCACATTACTGAGGCAGAAATCTTTTCTTTCCACCACTCAGCTGTCCAAGTTTTTTTAAATACTATTTTTGGCTATAGTTGTTGGGGTTTTGCACAAGTTGGTAACATTTAGACAGTACTGTTTATTATTTTGCTAATTGTTTCAAGGCTTTGTGAAGGTTCTTTTCGTAGGCTCTACATTAGTATTTTTTACCCTACTGAGTTAGGCAATAAAAAGGCACCCAATCACAAACGGTAAACCCATGTTGGATCACACAAGGGTTTGTATCTTTTACTGCCACACACAAATTGGTGCAATCCCCAGAATCCATAATCTACCAGATTTAGTTTATCTTTTTTATTTTTTTGTTATTAATGAACTGCTCTTATCTACTCTTCCCTATTGGTGTTTTATTACAAATAGGATCAAATTAATCACTACAAGAAACATCTCCCTTACAACCGTGGAGAGAAAGGGTCTCTTTGTTTTGTAATGTTGTTTTGTACATGCACAGGCAGGCACAGCCAAAAAAAACGTCCTCTTCCTGTGACTGAAAGAGTAAAAAGAGAGAAGATAAAATGAGAGAGTGAGAGGAAGAAAAGAAACAATACATTCATCAAGCAGCTTCTCATTGCCAACATTAAACCTGTTTCTTTACTCTCCTGTTTACTTTCATTCAGTCTAGAAAATAAAATGCTGCCTACATTTGTATACACATGAAAAATAAAAGAACATTTTATTTCAGACATCATGACAGATACATATACATTCAAAAAAATAAACATTTTTTTCTTGCAATCAAATAACTTTATATATTCGACTTTGCACTGCAAGTCTTGTCCTGGAACATTAAGTACATATTTAACATTTGGATACGTATGAAGATTTCTAACAACTAGCTTGCATTCGTTTGCCTATCCCAGGGTTCCTTTACTTAAATAAAATGCTCATTTTAAAGACACATTAATTAGCTGCCTATAAGGTGTAGCAGCCGCATACATACATATATATGTACATATAGATATGTATAAAATGCTGGACATTTCCTCTGAACCCTAGAAAAACAAAGTCGTTATTTGGGTTGGACAGTGAAATCTGGCATCTTCACGTTGTCTCAGGCAAACTTAAACAACTGTATTATTATTATTATTTTTCTAAACTAATCATTTTAAATGGGCCTGAAATTGTATATGACAAAGCTGTAGTAGATGCATCTAGAGATATTTTCAAGGATCTGGGCTGCAGATTTTGTCATGACTGTCAGAGTTTAAAAAAAAAACTAAAGGCACAAGTCAAAGTAACACTTTTCAATGTGAAAACTGTTATTTGAGGGAAGAACAGTCAATGTTACCTTTTTTTTTTTGGCTCAGTAAGGTGTTTAACAGGAAGTCAGAGGAAGTACAGAGATGCATAAAGCTGTTTAAAAGGATTATAATCAGCTGTTTTCCAAAAAAAAAAAAAAACATTGAAAATGTTTGCAGTAAATTCAGGCTGCAAAATAGTGAGAGAGAGAGAGACAGATGAGCAGATAACAATAAGGCTTAAAGTCATTTTGCAAAGTTCATTTTATATTTCTTCTTTTGGTAATCTTAGTAGTTAGGGCAGTAGATCCCTAACCAAGATTAAAAAAATAGAGTTTTTGCGCATATGTCCAATCAATCTTTGACAGCTAATTTAAAAACGGTAAACTTCAGTAATTAAAAATTTGCAATCAAAAAAACTACAACCCCCTTAAAAGTGCAAAACTATTATTTTACACATAGCTGCTTTTTACTGTTGCATGACTCAGCATTCAGATCGATAAAAACATATATTTAATCAACATTTTAAAAAACTGAAATTTATTTAGTTACGTCTACTATGTAACCCTGCAATTACACTGTGCCCCTCCCTAGGGGGCGTGTCCTCCCACTTTGGGAACCACTGAGTTAAGGTACAGCAATACAATCTATTGTGAGTAAAAATTTGTTGCCTTAGTAATAATTTTGCTATTCACTTAGTCAGCTTAGTAGTTTTTGTGCCTTTGTTTTCAAAGAACTGCTATTCAACACTCAGCATAATGTCACCTCTGCATTTGAGATACATAACCACTGCTCTCAGCAGGAAAGTTAGAGAATCCTCTGGAATACTTCTCTTACACATTCTTATAGTTCTTAAAGTGAAACAAAAGGTAAATTTTGATCAGCAGGTCAAAAATTCACAAAATCTGTAGGTCAGAAATTTCCCTCTCGGTTCTGATTGGTACATCTTTAATCATTAGCCAAATTCTATAACCTGACAGCACTGTTCATCTGATGAACAGCATAGGTTGTGTTTCTCAGTTCTTTTTTACATTGGAGCAACTGATAGGCAGCCAGAGTTCATTCTCCCCCCAATGTCTAAGTGAAAACATGCACTTCTTAAATGTCTGCAAAACCAGTTGCTTTCTATATGTTTCTTCCAAAAACACTAAGGCTTAAAGTATCAAAAGGTTTGATACAGTCAAAATATAAAAATAGATATTTATAGATGTGTATTTCCTAACAATAGTGGACTAAGATATCATGGGGCTATAAATAATAATAATAACAAAAACAAAATCACATTTGGAAAAAAAAAGCAATAAAGAATTTTTCAAATTTGGACTAAACCCCACAAAATCCAGTAATAGCACATTATTGACATTTATCCTAAAAAAAAAAAGATTAGTAGCCATTAATAATTATTCCATTTCAAATTTATAAGTCGTACAAAACTAGAAGTATCCTGTTTCATCTCTAAAATGTTCATACATGTTAATATTTCAACACTGTTAAATGGGAAATACCAAAGAGTTAGGACAGGAAAATAGCAGTTGGTGACAGTGCATCAAGTATTCGGTGTAGTGCATTATGTTGTGATTTAATTTTAAAATCCCAAAGCTTTGATTCAGTTGGATGAGCAAGATTACTTTTCAAAAAAGTGCTTCAAAAAAACATTTCTCTTTGAATCTGGAATTCTTTATAGTTTTACTGCCTCTATATAAAGCCTATAAAAACAATCAGTACTGGTATTCATCTAAACTGGAACAGTGACTTGTTAAAATGCAGGAATTTAGATATAAAGAATGACATCATGATGGTTTATCGTTGCCTAATAGAAAAATTGACTTAGTTGTTTAATTCAACTGAAAAACTGGAGATGTGTTAAATGTCTCCCATCCCACAAACAAAGCTAAGGCAGAACCTAAGAGCTTCTTCAGGGACACACTGCTGCATCCTTGGTGCAGCATGGAGTGTTATTGCAGATCCTTCCTACCTGTCAGACTCTACAGGCAACACTAATCCCGATTAATCTAGTCATTGTTTACATCCCTTCTGTTGTTTCAAACTTACAAATAGTGTTTTTTTCTCCTCTGGATTATATATGGATGCTTTGTATTATTAATAAATGTGATTGAGTTCTTGAATTTGAGTATGCCACTGTACAGTGTTTTTTGTTTAAATATTGAAATATTTGCTCTTACTGCACAGGATCGTATTCGTTTTTTTAGATCTTTTTACCTTTATGTATATCTGAATGCTTTCAGTTGACTTTCACTTTGCAGCTAGCACATTAGAATTCCTCACTGTGGGACGAAAAGGATTTTTATAACCTATTTATATTCTAAGACAAATAAAAAACAGAAAACTGATATCTTGTTCAAGCTACCTTTGTTTCTATTATTGCAGTCTTCTTTAATAGGACTCACTTAGCTTACTATGTTGTAACTGCCACCTTCTGCCTCTTGGTTGGTTTGAACTTAGGAGTGACTGCTGAAAAATCAATCAGAAGGTGCATACACAAAATAGATGTCTAAGGGTGGGCACATTTGTGCAAAAACAGTTATTGCAGCTTTTAAAATTTTCAAAAAAACGTGTGTATTAATTTTTTTTTCAGTTGAATTATACAGGGTTTATATTACGTTAAAGGTATAGTGGAGGATATTATTTTTCCAGGTGGATCATCAAAATAAGTGGTCAATCATTCTGGTGATTTGTTTATGTAAGGCTGTCCTACATGCTCGTCCTCAGTTAGCTATCTTTTCCTGCGTTTGCACACCTTTATGTGGTGAGCTACGGTTTCAGCCAGTCATTGTAGTTCACCTTTTTCACTGCGGTTCTTTGAAAATGGCCAAGGGTCGTAAGAGAAAAAGTGTCAACGAAGTGTAAGAGAAGAGAAGAAAGGCATCTGAAGAGAGAAACAAGACCAGAGTGTTTTTTGTAGATTATTTCACGCAATGCCACACTGCTGCCTCGGTTGCGAAGATCTACTCGACAGGTAAAATTTGGCATGAAAAACCTGTCATTAACCAATGCACTTTTGAGATCCATTGTGTATTTTGCAGTTTGTGCATTAAAAAAATTTTTGTAAGCCTCCATTTGATCACATAATCGAATTATGCTTTTGTCAAAAAGTAAAAACACTTTTAAATAAATACTTTTTTCTTTTTAATCAAAATTAATTTTGATATCTTAAATCTGACATTTCTGCCATTGTCAAATAAATAACAATGATCCTATTGCCACTGATAGACAGATATGTTTCTTAGAAATGGCAAAACCCCTTCATTTCTGAAGCAATGCTACAAACAGTAAGAAGGTATAGAAAATTGGTTTCGTCAACAGTAATGTAATAATAATTCATAGAATTAATAACTGATCCCACTAGCTTTGGTACATGTTGCCTTATTCAGGACACATTACAAAGAAAAGCTTACAGGGTTTAATACCTTAATGTGTCTTGATCTGGATATGCTTAAAACCAGAAAATCGGAAGTAGCTTAAAGAATCTTCCAGAGTTTAAGAACATTTTGGCAACAGTGCATAACTTTTTGTTTGAATGTTGAAAAATAAAAAGGATTCCATGGACTTTTTTTAACTGCAAAAGAAATAAATGTAAACAGGAATTGTCACAACTGGTGCATGAACCATGACTCCATAATGATTCCTTTGAAGTGAGTTTTCTGTCAGGATGAGCAGCCTAGCCTCATAAGTAAATATTTATTTCCCCCTTGTGGAAACTCTTGGAACAGCACATGCTGGAAATAAAAGGAAAGAAAGTGAGCTTTAAGAGTTTTTGTGTGTTGAAGACTGTGTCTTCTTTAAAGCATATAACAGTGATAGGTGCATCAAACACTGCTAATGCTTTGCCCATTAAGGCTCCAGTGCTACACTTCAGTTCAGGGTTGAAGCACTACTCAGCACTGTATTTGGGTGAAAGGATGCCTTAACAGCTCCTCTGCACTTGGTCTGTGTTTTGCCTCCACAAAGATACAGCGGATAAAGTCCCGAGCCTGGTCAGAGGCACGTGGTGGGAGCAGCGGATTGGTCGGCTGGGTGGCGATCTTGAATATCGCTGCCATGGCCTCGAATTCTGCCCATGGGGGCTTTTCTGTGAGCATCTCGACCACAGTGCAACCAAGGCTCCTGCAAAAGAAATGCAAGATTATGATTGACTTAGAGAAACAAGCTGAAACAAAGATCACATATTTCATCTAAATACCACAACACCAACGTTATGAAAGAATTCCTACAGTTCATGACTTCTGCAGAGAACCTCTTTCAACTGTTGAGATAAAAAAAAAAAAGCCCTCTGGGGAGCAAAACTCTCCCTTCTACAAATGCTAAGTACAAGCTGAGTATACCTTATCTGTAATATCCTGTTTGACTGGCATTCAGCTAAACATATCATCAGATTGCATAACAGTAAAGCTATTTCTGTAAAAAAGTTACTTTTTCTGGGAGTTTAAATGACAGGGATATTTTGCATACTAGTTCCAACCTGTCATTCCTCTGTTCTTGATCTGTTTTCATAGCAGATTATCCTGACCTCAGTCAAGACGTTTATGTTTCAGTCTGGGTTTTTTGTACTTTTGATGCAAAAAACAAAACCAAAAATTCCAAGTTTTTTTAACGTGTTTTTTGTAATCAAGGTGAACGCAGACTAAGAAAAATACCCTAAAATGCTGCCCCAGATATGACAAAGCAAAACTATTTGGAGATGCAATCCAAGCAAAAGCACTCTCCTTGAATAAACATTTTAAAACACAGTGGTGTTAAACCAAAGCCTTTCACTGGGATTATAGTATCCACCAAGAAAAATCCAGAACAATTGATGCCTTCAGAGGTCACCTAATTCATAAATACGGTCCACCTGAGTGTCATTTATTATAACATAGCCGGTTACTGAATGCATAAAGGTTTGTTAGAGAACATTATAAAATACCAGTATCATGCAGATGAAGCAAGACAGGTCAGTAGCTGAGACGAATAAAGCAGACGATTAAAGCAGATTTAAAGTTATAAAAAATGTCTTAAGCTCTGAGTAACCCACTGAGCTGTGTTCTATCTATCATCTTATATAGAAAGAGATATACAAATAAAAAAGTCCGAAAATATAAGCAGCTTCCTTAAATTAAAGTGACAGCCAAGAAGAGCATTAATCAAAGATAAAACCAATATACCCAAAGTAACTCTGGATGAGCTCCAGAAATACCCAGCTCAGGTTTGTAGAATTTGTAAATTGCTGTGGCTTAACACAGCATCATGACTTTCTGTTAAACCTATAAGACAATGAATTTATCCAACAGTAAGGAATGTCTACTAACTGAACACCTTCTTCACCTTTTGTTCAACTTTTTGAGACACTTAACTAGGTCTCAGTGGTTTGACAATATGTTGATGTAACAATGCAGGACCATTTGGAGATGAACTCAACTGAATATCTTACCAGACATCAGCTTTCCTGCCGTAACCCTCTCCACTGATCACTTCTGGACTCATCCAGTAGGGGGTGCCGGTCACAGATCTGATGCCGGTCCCAGACATGCAGATGGTCTGCAGCCTTTTACTGGCACCAAAATCTCCAAGTTTCACATTTCCCGCTGAATCCCGCAAGATGTTGGCACCTAAAAGCAAATTTCATAAAAAATATCTTAACTATTTTTTTTTTTTTTTACAAACATTTGATGAATTACTACTGATTCAGATATTTGCATTTAAAACACAGCTACCTTTAATGTCTCGGTGTACAATCATGTTACTGTGCAGATACGACATTCCTTCCAGAATCTGTCTAGTGTATTTCCGAGTAACATTTTCCGTCAGAGCCCCATAAGCCTTCAGCTGATCTTTGACTGAACCCTAAAAAGAAATAAGCATTGATTTAAAACAAAACGTAAATTAGTTAACCAAGTTTGAAGAAGAACGGAAAAAACATGGAGATATTACACAAGGATCATCAAGATCAGTTACTTTAAATGTAACTAGCAGGCCAAAGAAAGGTTTGCAGTGGCTTGCAAATGTGCCTTTACCACTTTTACTCACATTTCAGCCAAATTCTTTGGTTAAAATACGGTATATTTTTTCCATTATTTACAAATATGGAAAAGCTTTTGCATATTATTGAATGTATGCAGCAGATGATCACAAAGTAGTAGATAACAGTACAGCGAAAGCAAAATGATACATCCATTAAAAAGCTTTTTACAGGAACAAATTGAAAGGTGTGGTTTTGCATCCAATACCCCTACATCACAAATCTATGTTGGTCTATTAGATAAAATCCCCATGAATAATGGATACAAATGGAAACGTATTATTTTGAAAGTTGGTGTACATATAAAAATACCTCAAATAACAGGTTTCTTATTTTAATTGCCCATTATCTTAAGGAGAAACATTTTGAGGCGATTTCTCAATCAATACATTTTCGAGAGATCAGTCATGAAAGCAGCCATAGTTTGAGACTGATCTCTGTAAGAAGCAAAATGGAGAGAAACAGAACATCTTCTGTCCTGGCCGCAGTTAGACAGTTTAATGCCTCTTGAAGGACTGATTTTTTTTTTAATCATATTTTATATGTTTTTATCTTTGCTATTGGGCAGGTGAATCTCCCCTATTGCGGATTAATAAAGTATTTATCCATCTTTTCTTCTTTTAAGATCAAATATTTTTAATAATACTGAGTTTAAAACTGAGATGTAAGTTCCCTTTCAAACGTTTTCAACTACTGCTACAACACCCCTACCAACTGTTTTCTAGGTTTAGAGTTGCAATAGGAACTCTAAACTTTCTGAACATTATATAAAGAACTGTTACAATAAGCTAATTTTGCATAGTTGTATCCATTTATAACACTTTTTCAAAAGACTGAATTTTTGCCACAGACCATGGATCAGGGCTGCTAAATTTATTTGAACAATGATTTGGTGCCGTTACAGAAGAGGAAAAAATAAAGCATAGGTCTGTTTAAATAACACCACAGATGTTAAAAAAAAAATAAAAATAAAAAATTACAATGCTATTAACTGTGATATGCAAAAGGTCTTATAAAAGTCAATTATATGCAATTTTCTTTTGTTTAGATAATGGCTATTACCTCCTGAATAAATCCTGTTCCTTTGCTGTTTTCCAAAGCCATAAATAAACCACTAGCTTGCAATGTAACAAACAACGAGCAACTAATTTAAGAAAGAAACTAAACATAACCTACTCTTCAGGTAGAAAAAAAAAGTCCTTTTAAGTTTTTACTATAGTACCAGAAAGGAAGCATGGCTCCTGGAGGTTAGAAAAATAATTAAAAAAACCTTATCTTATCTTTCGTATTTTTTTATACTTCAATATCTACCTTATGACAAAACCTAGCATTGTTGTAATAACAACAGTGCAAAGCATGGACAAAGCTATCAAAGCATTTGGATTCTATTCTAGACTGAAGGAAAGAATTGTTGTCATCCTCAAATTAGAGGATCTATTAACACTATTCTGAACAATGTGACTAAATACTGAGACTATATCGCATCTTTAGCCGCAAAAGGATTGCTTTTCACTCTAATTAGACCTGTAATCAACCGGCCACTAAAACTCACCCCTGGCATGTACTCCATGAAGATCGTGAGCTTTTTCTCATTGTGGTCCCTCAAACAGCCGTAGTACTGAACGATGCGCTCATGATGCAGATTTTTTAGAAGCTGGATTTCACACTCCAAAGCACTTACCTCCTGTAATGAAACATAAATAAGTGCAGCAATTACCCACTTTAGATTAAAACAATTATTTCAAATTAAAAATGAAGCTATGTTTATTAGATAGGAGTAATGAGCTGAAATGCAAGTTAAAAACCATAAACATTAGATAAAACAAATGTATTTTTGAACACGACCAAAAACTACAGCCGAGGGTCATTGGAAGCCAATAGCAGAGTTTTCCTAAAGCAGTTCCTGTGTTTACCTCTGAAAATGAGGACACACCAGAGACAGAGGACATAAATAAAGACAAAGCCACACTAAGTAATCCCCAAGTCCCAACACAGAGGCCAGTTTGGAGAAACAACTGATTCAGATCTGCAATGAGCCGGAGGTTTAGAGCGGGCTTTGAAAAGGTGATTGGAGGTCAAGGCAGAAGTGACCCTCTATCGCCGCTATACTACTAAGCACCTCTAGGATACAGGAAGTGACAGTGCATGTTTTCTCTTCGGCAAACAGGAAAAGACATTAAAAAAGGAAGGGGGGTGGGGGGTTTACGAAGCAGCAAAGATAATCTCTATGCTGCATTCCCCTTATTAAGTCACGCATATCCATCTGCTGTACTAATTGCTATTTTCATCAAAAGATAAAATAGAATTCTAGCGACAGCCAGCAAGAAAGGTTCCAGTGGGTTTCGCTTCAAATACTGTTTTTCAGCAACCACTCACCTTGCTTGTCTCAGGACTTTCAGGATCAAACTGGACTTGCTTGGCAGCCAGTTCTCTCCCAGTGTCCACATCATAGCAGAGGTAGACCTGACCGAAAGCCCCCTGGCCTAAAAGCTTCCCCCGACGCCATGTCACCGGGGCGCTGGGTGCTGGGGGAAAAGACAAATATACACACTCAGGTTTATCAAACCACACAAAAACTTTAAAATTGACTTAAATCTTCTTTTTACCTTTAACATTTTATTTGTGGCTCAAAATTAGCAAAAACAGGAAACATTACAGACAAAGCTTAGGATTACTAAATTTGTTTATTTAACACAGGAAGTTAGATGTGAAATTATAGATTGTTACAGAAGTGATAAAACCTTCCCTAAATCATTAATAGTAATAGTAGATGAAATATGGTGCAAAAAGTGGCCTCTAACCAAAACATTAACAGAGTTGGGAAGCAGCCTTTTAGAAAGGCACATTTTGCAGGAGCTAACTTTATAAGTTTTCACTCTGTCCTCTAAAGTGCGCCTAGATCTTTAACAATATAACCCATGAATACATGAAAGGAAGAAACATAGGTGTCCAAACAGCACTACCAGGACATCACAACTGAAACGGATTGCCCCTGCAATAAAGACACACTTCTCAATACCTTTTACTCTACTGAGGAAATAATATTTTCTGTCAACACCTGACCTATATTGGAATTATCTGCACTAAATAAAGGACTTTGTGATTTGTAGCAAACAAAAACAGTCTAGGGACTACAGTTCTTTGATCAAAGCAAGTAAGTAAAGAGCTTGAATCCCAGTTGAAGCTTAAGTGCTTCGAGTCCACATGTTCTCATACATAGAGGTTTAAAAGGCCTCTCTAAAGTGATGCATGTATCTCTGTCCTGTGGTGAAGGCTGGACAATTTACTAATAAAACTAATTATTCATCTTTTAGTTTTATGGAGATTGAATTTTTTGAAAATTTAGATTTTTTTCCCCCACCAATGCCCTCCTTAGGCTGCCATAGCTCAGTTTGACATCAATTCATCACTCTGGTTCTTAGATGTCTTCTCATAACTGATGAACCAACTCACTGTGTAATACCACAAGCTGCAGAAATTTACTGTGTTCGGTTTTTGATTTTTTTGTTATAAAGCATAATTTTTTACAGGCATGTTGCACAGCGTTCATTTCAATGCCCTATAAATTAAGGTTAACATAAAAAAAGGATGAAAGTATCTCAAGTAATGTTTTCCATTTGTAATTTTTTGAAAAGAAAAAGAAAAAAATAAAGATAAAAGAAAGAAATCAACTGGATTTGGTAGGAAAAAAACAGATATTACAATTGTAAACCATATTGCCCAGCCCTACCTGGGCTTACCCTATGGGCACATATATATATTATCCTACTATACAATATTGTAATATTGTGCAGCCCTTGTTTGGTTCTAAGAAACAAACATGAAAGAGGGCATGTGTTACACCCAAGAACCAGACCAGGAGCAATAACCAATTAAAACCAAGCTTTTAGGGTGACATGAGAGTTAAATCATATTATCCAACCATTGAGAAAATGGGAAACTGAAATCAGGGAATCAGATCAGAGAAAAAAATCAAAATCATGTAACTTCGTCTTGAAATATATGTATATATATTTTTGCAGATAACTCTTTCATTTCCAGTACAGTGATTAATTTATGAGTCTTAGTTTTGTGTATTAAAACAAAATGCAGTTTAAAATAAATACAAATCAGTAAATATGTAAATAGCTAGATCAGTCCTTACACTTGTGGGCAACAGAACGTTCATGTGGACGCAGCCTGCCTTGTAGGTCCAACTGCTGCCTGCTTCCTAGACTCTCTTCACTGCCATTAAGCGATCGTCGTGAGGGCACCAGAGTAAACAGGTTTCCCTGGGGACGACGGATGCGCGGAAATGTTCGACGACCTAGAAAATGCAACAGAGAATAGTTGGTTAGATTACCATATCTTTTTGAGAGGGGAAAAAAATATATATTTAAATGAAAATATATTTCTTACCTTCACTGTGGTCTTTGTAATGCAGGGAAACATGGTACCTGCGAGGGTAGGTGCCTCCCTTTCCTGCTACCCTGTCATACATATGATTCTCCCGGTCTAAAGAGAAAATCATTTACAGGTCATCACCTTTAAGTTCAAGGTAAGCAGATAAAACTCAAAGATTGAATCATTCTTGTTTCAGTGCTAGTTATACCCACAATCTGTGTAGAAAAAAACAACAACTAATTACCAGTTAAAATCAACAACATCTGATGGTTTTAAAGTGGTACCATCTTTACTGATTAGATTTTGAGCACTGGCATTTTTATGATCAGATAAGGATTTTTCTAGCACATCATTTTTCTAGCACATCAGTTTGTCTCTCACCTGATATCTCTTGCCGGTTATCTGGGTAACTCTTGGCTCTGTGCATGCGAGACTTCCTCATTGATGGGCTGTGGAAAACAAAAAGAAATATCCTGAGATCCATGCAAAGTAAACTACCACTTATTTCAACTTAGTAGACAAACTACTACTCCAGAACTACAGGCCCATATCAAACCTCCCCTTTATCAGTAAGATTATTGAAAAAGCAGTGTTTCAACAGTTAAACACTTTCTTAGATATGACCAGCCGCTTTGACGTGTTCCAGTCAGGTTTCCGTGCTCACCACAGTACAGAGACCGCCCTTATCAAGGTGTTTAATGACATCCGTATAAATACAGACTGCGGAAGAACCACAGTGCTGGTACTATTGGACCTCAGTGCAGCATTCGATACTGTAGATCACTCCATCCTGTTAGAGCGCCTGGAAAACTGGGTCGGCCTCTCTGGTACAGCTCTCAACTGGTTTAAATCATACCTAAAGGACAGGGACTTTTCTGTGTCAGTAGGCAACTTTACATCAGAGATGACAAAAATCACATGTGGGGTTCCCCAAGGGTCCATTCTTGGTCCCCTCCTATTCAATATCTACATGCTCCCTCTTGCTCAGTTAATAAAAAACAACAACATCAGCTACCATAACTATGCAGACGACACACAGCTTTACATCACCATGTCACCAGGTGACTATGAACCAATTCAAGCACTGAGGAAATGCTTAGAAGAACTCAATGCCTGGATGTGCCATAATTTTCTTCAACTGAATAAAAACAAAACTGAAGTAATAATCTTTGGACCAATAGAGGAGAGATCTAAAGTTAGCACACAGCTTCAGTCGCTTCAGCTAGTAACCACTGATCAGGCCCGAAGTCTAGGTGTAGTGCTGGATTCAGACTTGAACCTCCAAAAGCATTTAAAGACAATTACAAGGTCGGCTTTCTATCACCTGAAGAACATTTCCAGGATTAAAGGACTAATGTCTCAGCATGGAAAAACTGGAAATACTTTCTTTTTATCAGCTTTTCCACTTTTTCTATAACTGAGGTCTGGAGATAAAAATATCACCGGTTAAGGTTTTTTGCCTGGATTCTTTTGAACCATTTTATGTCTTGGATTTTAAACGTTAAGATCATATAAACTAATTTAAGTATTCTATGACTAGATACTAAAAAGAACTTGCAGGCATAATATTTTGCACACAAGCAATAATCTGGAAAAACTAATCCATGCGTTTATTTTTAGTCGAATTGATTACTGCAACGGTGTTTTCACAGGTCTGCCTAAAAAGTGGATCAGACAGCTGCAGCTGATCCAGAACGCTGCTGCCCGTGTCCTCACTAAGACTAAGAAAGTAGAGCACATCACCCCAGTTCTAAAGTCCTTACACTGGCTCCCTGTATCTCAGAGAATAGACTTTAAAATACTTGTGTTAGTCTATAAATCTCTGAATGGCTTAGCACCTAAATACATCACAGACTTGCTATCAGTGTATCAACCCTCCAGACCACTCAGATCTTCTGGCTCCAGCCTGCTCTGCATACCTAGAACCAGAACTAAACATGGAGAAGCAGCATTTAGTTCCTATGCTCCACTTATCTGGAACAAACTTCCAGAAAACTGTAAAAGTGCGGAAAGCCTGAGTTCCTTTAAATCAAGACTAAAAACACATTTGTTTAGGATTGCCTTCGACTATTCTAGTTAAACAGTTCAACAAAAACATGTTTTCTTTAATCCAACTGTTTTTAATATTCTTTTTTTTTTGTTTCTGCATTTTTTATTTCATTTTATTTGTTTTTTATTTTTTCCTACTTGCTTTGATTCTGTTTTATCTTCCTGTATTTTAATCATGTAAAGCACTTTGCATTGTCTTTGTACTGAATTGTGCTATACAAATAAATTTGCCTTGCCTTGCCTTGCCTTATTTCAACTTTAATGAAAGTAAATCAGTCAATTATTATGGGAATCTTTGAGAAGAGGTGTAACATTTGCAACAAACGGTAACTTTATTGGGAGCATGGGCAACCAAGGTTACCTCTTAATCTGATATGCAGAATATCCTCTTTACCTTTCTGAGTTGCTGTCCAGAGACTGACAGCTTCCAGAAACTGAATTCTCTGCACTGCTCCAGGGATCCAACACCTGCTTAGACCAAAGTGGACAAGAGAAGGACAGCTATGAACACACACATCTCACTTTATGGAGCTTTAAGAGAACCTATAATCAAAAGCTAAAGGGTCTACAGCTAAAGAACATTTCTACTAATCTGTGGATGTTTAACTTTGTATCTTTGTAAAACAAGTTTAATTGAAGTTTAAGAGACATTATGTAAGCTTTTACTGAAAAATATCTTTTTGTTTGACTCCTTACGACTAAAACATTGTTAGACGAGCACACTGACACCTCAGTAGTTTTGTGCACACCTATTTTCCTGAATGTACTTCGTGTTTAAAGTCCCTGCCCCCTCTCCGGATGTGACATCAAACATGTCCATATTAAATGGTCCAACCTAGCAAATTGAAGCGTTTTATTTAAGTTGGGCTTTTTTTTGGATAATCAGAAGCAACCGGCATCCAAGCTCAACTCGGACAGTAATGGTGACTCTAGGGAAGGTGAAAAAAGTAAAATAAAAATAAAAACCCTTGTTAAGTAAGAGCACAAGCCGTGAGGGCTAGAAGAATAGTGCTGTAGCTCTGAGTTTTGGCCACAGGTGGCAGTATCATTAGAAAACTCTATGATGCCTATTTAAGGGTTTAAAGTAATACAATTATTCCTTTATTACTACATTCTGCAAGGAGGAGCTTTGAAATTGCACACATATATGCTGTAAGTAGTAGAAGTATACATGAAACAGAAAGACAGGACAGATGCTTCTTCTGTTTCCTGTTAGGCAAGCTTATTGTTGTGAAGTAATGCAATCTAGAAAGAAAGCCTTTCTTTCTCCTCAGATTACCAAGTTCTGCTTTAATGAGAGAACTCATTTAAGGCTCTAAAAAAAACTTGTTCATGTTACCATTTTAGAGCAGCCAGTGGATCCTGTCTTAGCATGCTTTTCTTTTTTTAAGAGATGACTCACACACTGATCGCTGGTTTCTGGGATGAACTCCCCCTCACTGTTGATGCTGGTGTAAGAACCTTGTCGGGCAATCCTCTGCTGACGCTCAGGGACGTATCCAGGAGGTGGGGAACTTCGTCCCGTGTTCTGAGAACCTTTAGTCAGACAAAAAACAACATGTGACATTAAGGAAAGCCTTAAACAACTTTATTTTTTATAAAAAAAGCACACACTTGTCATCTTAAGTTTATGTGATAAACTAGTTTGCCAAACAGCACCAAGCACATTTATTAGCACCCTGATCAAAGATCTGCAAAAATAATTTGACTAAATAAATATCTTACTGCAAAAGCTAACACTGAACACTAACACTCAAAATATTAGAAAACTGGTTATTTAAATACATTATTAATCAAATAAATGGTTTAAACAAATCACTTTGTACAGCCCCTTTTTATCAATATTATACATAGTCTGTGTCTCTGACAGGTCACAAGCTTCGACTATATAGGGAGCTATTCTAAATTGTAAAAACTTTACAGATCATTTAGCTTCCTGGGTTCGTTTGTATACTTTCTTTTTATCAGCTTTTCCACTTTTTCTATAACTGAGGTCTGGAGATAAAAATATCACCGGTTAAGGTTTTTTGCCTGGATTCTTTTGAACCATTTTATGTCTTGGATTTTAAACGTTAAGATCATATAAACTAATTTAAGTATTCTATGACTAGATACTAAAAAGAACTTGCAGGCATAATATTTTGCACACAAGCACTCAGACCTTTTGGTCATTTTTTAAAGGGGAATTTAATGGCATTGCTAAGGCTTGATTAAAGTCTTTTAAAGATAAACACTAATTTCTTTTACGGTTTTAAAGTCCAAAACGTATTTTCTTTAAAGCCTGGAGAACTACTGCTGAAGGCTACAGTAATGGATTTTGGTAGTTTGAACTGTTTGCACTGTAATGTAATGTATCCATGAAAACAAGTGTTTTGTTTTACTTTTCTATAAGCCTAAAAGTAAACTTTCAGTCGATTAGCCTCCATACAGAAGACTTTAAGCTCTCAAAACTTGCTGCTGTTATACAGTCAAGCTTTAAAGCCCTTCTGCTCAGGATAAAAGAAGCCACTAAAACCAGACCACTTGCCAACGCGGTAATAGCATTCTGTAATCTTGCTGGCTGCAAGCCAGCAGGCAGTATGTGTGATTGTGGAAAGGAAAAGGAAGTGAATGTATTTCAAGAAAGGAGAGTAACTGTAAGTTCGGTAGAAATTAAAAGCAACCAGGGACCTGTTAGCGAATATGGCTATTAGGTCCTCTGGAATTAATAATCAAAAGAGTGATCAATGTACCTGTTGATAGGTGGCGTCCTCTGGGTTCAGAGGGTTGGTACGCTGTACTAACATCTCCAGTGGAGTGGGAGGCCTTAATCCTCACCTGCTTACATGACAATTGGTGAGAGTTGGAGGATGCCTGCAGTTATAAGGAGGAAACAAACAAGGTTCTTAAAAAATGATGGAACAACTTGTGCATGTATGCAGGCATGTAGTTAAAACATGGAAATACGGAACAACAAGTGATTTAGACATGGAAGTTGTGCAACCATATGTTGTGAATTTATGTCCGGATTATGTATCTCACATTGCTGAGCTCTTGAGAAAGAAGCATTATCCTGATACTTTTCATGCAGGAGCTTCTGTCAAGCAGGTCTACTGCCTTATCCAGGTCATCCTGACCTCGAAGAGGAATCGACATCTGTTTGGAAGAAAAAGCAAAAGGACAACGAACAACACAAGAAATTAAACCAAAGCTTACAAAGTAGTGGAACAGATTTTAAAGTGCATAAATGGTCGATTTTCTTACAGAGTTAGAAAAAAAGGCATTTATTTGCATGTATATCTGAGTTCATTTAAATACAAGATGTTTTTTTTATTCAATCACTTACTATACTTTTGCACATCAAAGTAAATAGGAGTCTTTTCTATTAGTCTTCTGTTAACCGATAGCAAAAACACATGCTTTGAGGATATCCATCAGCAGTGATGGGACTAACGGCGTTGAAAGTAACGGCGTTACTAACGCCGTTACCTTCTTTTAGTAACGAGTAATCTAACTAATTACTTTGACTGTAACTATAACGCAGTTACCATTGCAGACACCCCGTTACTGCGCGTTACTCAGGTTGCACAATGAACCTTTTTTCATGATAGGACTCGTGCGCAGCTGCGTGAAGCTGACACCCCACCCACGTCCAAAAACTCTGCAAATAGACTGAATGGTTAGTGCAGATTTGTGCAGAAAAAAATATTGTTTGTGCTACTTTTGTTTAAGAGATATTAAAGATTATTTTTAGGTCATCCAGAGGTGCGCGCCTTGTCATGAGAGATGGGAGGATGAGAATGGCTGATGTATAGTGAGATTCCGTCTGTCAGTTGGGAAGGTGGGTGTTTCCGCTGGTGGGTGTTAACGTACAGCACACACAGAGAGATGGAGAGTGAGGATGACTCCAGCAGCAAAACAGCGTTTTCCTGATGGAAATACCGGTGTTACGTCGAGCTGCGTTTCCCCATCAGATACGGTTTCCTCTGCATCTCCGCACAGCGCAGGCGGCACGAGTCACCACGCAAGCGACAGGAAACGCGCATGCTCGCTAAAGGCGCGCACCAGTCGCCCTGTGCTCGCGCCACAGGAGAACTATGGAGAGCGTGAACGATCAAATGAAAGGGGGAAATCTGGATGGATGGATGGATGGATGGATACTCTGACTTTTCAACCTACTGTATTTTTTATTTTAAACATTATTTGATGGCCTTTGTGGCAGGGATGGAGATCCATATTTTATGTCACACACAGAGTATACATCTAGATAGATAGATGTATAGATAGATGTTGCAGTATCTATAACAACCCAAACACACAGGATTTCAGAATTAGACATCCCCAGTTATTAATTTCATATACTCACCAGATCTGAATGCCCTGTTAGAAAACTTCACATCGCGTTCCCCCCTGATGTCATTTACATTGAGTTGCAATAAATGCAAAACTCTCTGCAGGTTCTTGTCTTTGTCGTCCGCTCTATTCAGCTGGCTTTGGAAACACGCGGCGAGAAGGTGGGGGCTGGGTGGTGAGGGGTACGGGGGCGAGAAACGCAAAAGTAACGCAATAGTTACTTTTACTAGTAACTAGTTACTTTTATTGTGGAGTAACTCAGTTAGTAACTCAGTTACTTTTTGCGAGAAGTAACTAGTAACTATAACTAATTACTTTTTCAAAGTAACGTGCCCAACACTGTCCATCAGTGGTTTTACTACAGCTGACCATATTTACTTTTTATCATTTTCCCACTTGGTGTATCTAAACCTTTGACTGTAACTGCAATGTGCAATACAGAAGCTGGTGAAATAGGTTATGATGTAATATCTGACCTGGGACTGATACACTAAAATAAAAAAAACAAACAACTGGAACGATAATGATCTCAGAGAATACTTTGATTTTACAGAGTAATACAAATGAATTAAAAATGTTCACTCAGTTGCTGTTTTTCAATCACAGAAATTGTATGTTCTTTTTTACCGATGCAACCTTAAAAAGTGTACCGTAGTTTAAAGGAGCAATAAAAAATAATTCTATGTTTTAAAATGAAAGACAAGAACTAGTAATATGAAGAACTGAAAGGTCTATTTTTAGGTGGAATATAGTGAGACGTCAAACAGCATCTCTCTGTGTTGTTCTTCATCCTCATATTTACAGGCTGGGCTGGCCTGACGCTCACAGCTTAAACCCTTGCGACCCAGAGACAGCAGCGTGGCGTATGAGCAAAATGGTGTGGAGTGCACCCAGTGGATCGAAACGTTCAGCTTAAGAAAATCATTGGCCAAAATAAAGCTGCACTTGCCAAAATAACATTCTTTCCTAGACCACAACTTATTCAGTATAAAGGTTCCCTCTGAATGTGATCTGTTTTGCTGTGATTTGAAACTTTGCAAATATGTGCAGATGTGTGTGTGTGGGGGGGGGGGGGGGGCTGAATTGGAGAGAATTCACTCGTCACACATCTTGTTTTGGTCTTCACACAGTGCTCAATATCCCACCGAGTGGTAAAATTTTCCTTATTATTTTTTTTAATATGTTTATCTAAATTAATATGTTACCACTGCTAATAATGACAAAAAAAGGGAAAATGCTCAATGTAAGTTGCCTTCCCTGTCAAATTTACATCAAGCTCTCTCGTTTACAAAGAAATGCTGACAGAGACAGGAGTACTGAGGAGATATACAAAGACTGAGAGAAAAACACGGCTTAGACTTTCACCTCATTGTTCATATAATGGAGCTCAAGCTTCTGGCCAAAGATACTCTTTACTTTTTCCTGAATTTCCTCAAATTGCACAGGCCTTCCAAACACCAAGATCCTGTACAGAAAAAAAAAATCATGAGAGATTTATACCAGCTGGTAGGGAAACAGTGCTTGACTTACAAGCACACATGCAAAGAAAATACACAAAAGCTGCCATTTTTTAGTGTGTGCAGATCCTTCTAAATACACCTTGCATATTTGTGGCTTGTGTTGGCAGCAGCATGCTAACCACAGTCCTTTCCCTTACCATTCTCCAGCTCACATACCTTTCAGATTAAAATGCTGGACTGCTCCTTCTCATGAACTGGAACATGTGACATGAACAGCAGCCGACGGGAGTGTGTTTTACAACCAGTGTAAACTCATGCTCTCCCTTATTTACAAATGTAAATTACTTTCTATGTATGTACAGAGTCCTAACTTATAAACTTACAAATGAAAATCTAAGTAAACATACCTTTTTTCTCCCGAGTATTCAAACTTTATCCTGACATCATCCTAAAAGAAAAAATAGGCAATACAAGGTCAGAGAGTACGTCCATTCATACAGAATACTACGATTTGTTTTGGTGACAGACACAATTATTTTTTTGTAGAAAACATAAATCAGAAGGGCTAATATAGCTGTACAGTTAAAATTTGCTGATGTGGTTCTAATGAAACTTAAACCTAAACAGATTTATTTAGTCATTTTGTATACACAAGTGTAAAAAAAAATTTATTTTGTTTAGAACAGCTCTCTAGACAATTAAATTTTTTTAAAGTGCAGCCTTGATAAGGTTAGCAGCAGTTGTTGAGCTACTAAACTAATAGACAGTAACTTATAGTAACAGACCAAGATGGTGTTTTTACACACATGCCTAATCTGCTAATTTCAGCCAGCAGTTTTTTTTTCCCTCTTTGAACTCTGAAGTTTTAAAATGATGCAGAATGTCTTGCTTATTACCGAATAATGAACTTTAACTGAAGTAGATGAGACTTGCAGTTCTTTAGTATTCATTTATGAGTCTTCTATGAGCTCTTAAAGTAATTTTAGTAGGATTTCCCATGTTTTCTCCAGTTTTGTCTTCCATAAGGTTTTAACTTTGAGCTTTGTAACGGTTTTAATACCAATATAATTTTCCTAAAAGTTTAATTTAGCTTGCCCTTATTTTTGATGAGCTTTTGCACTGTGAAACTAGGACATAATAACCGCAGATACCAATAAATGCATCCTCCCTATGTAGTAGTGTCTACTGGGGTCTTGCTCAGCAGCTGAGTGTTAGAGAGGATGCTTCCGGTGCAGACTTACAAGCAATTTCAGCAAAATAATTCTGTAACTGCAGCTACACTTTGTAACTTGTAGAAATCTCTTGCAACCTCCACGTAAAGCTATAACCTTCAAAATTTTGATGATATCTTACTAGGGTTGCAGGGCGTAGGAAAGCATTAGTGATGCTTAGTTTTGGTGAATGTCATAATGACAATCGCCAAGGCAATAAATAAACAGATAAACAGCATTAATCTCTCTGAGAATAATACTTCCATCTCCACAAAGTATGATTCAAAGGTTTCAGCATTAAAGCTCAGTTATAGTTTTATAATGACATCACCAACTCATCACATCCTTACATCAAGTTTCTCACCAAATATATTACAGGCATTGAGAGCAACTTTGAATAAATAACTGAAACTATTTAAACATTGTATTGTAGTACATTTGGTTCCTTGAAATGTTGCACATTTTATATACTTGGTATCACTAGACTTTGATCATGCAGAATTAAGAATTAAGTCACTGACATGACGGAAGGAAAGAGACAGCCGTTATGAGCTAATGTTCTTTTAAGAACATAAGTGATAATTTCACAGCGAGATAAGGATGAAATTGAGTTATGGTAAATCTGTGGAAGTTCGTTACAATCACAGTCACTAGAGAAATAAGAGACAGTTATCCGACAAAGGTGCATAATTCACAAAAACTCAAAGCAGCTGCTTCATTTCTGAAAAATACGAATGAGTCACAGGTGATTCGTGTAAAGACGCATATAAAAACCCTGAAACATAACTTTGAATGAGCGATTTTCTTCCCATTTTATCACCGATGGCTGTTAAGCCAGGAGATGGCTAGATTTAAAGGGGGAAAATAATATTAGCCTCAAACTGTCTTGAATTGATGCCGCTTAGTTTAAAAATGAAAAAGAATCTACAAAATGTTCAGCTCTCTGCCTTAACAACTTCTAATCCAAATATTCAGGTAGATAAGAGCCAATTTTTACATTTTAATGACTAACCTTATGCTGAAATACATTTTTATCCCAATCAATCGTTTTAAACCTGGAAAACGCAATGGAAATGTGGTAAAAATAAAGACTCGAAACGATAATAATTGCTGCAGGAAAAAAAATTCCTTTATTGACTTCTAGATTATTCAAGTCAAAAAATGATCAAGCTAGGCTTGTTCAAAATAAATCAGTTCTTTTTAATTCTAACAACTGATGCAAAGACTGAATTGCATTGATTAGGTCAAGGTATTTTTTGAATACCTTATTTTGAATACTTACTTTTTACTTGATCGTATTTACCCAACCCCTCCCCCATGTCCAGTCTGCTCCCTAGCTTTGTTTTGGTCGCTGTACAGAAAATCCCGCTTCACAAAGATAGGATGTTATAGATAGGATGAGTCTTGAACTGAATTAACCTGTGTCAAGAGGCACAGATGCACTGACTGATGTAATCGGGAGAGAATACCGCAATTTTTTTTATATTTTTCAAAATAAAACATCACTCAGACTCTGATCGTCGATATAGATATGTATATATATATATATATATATATATATATATATATATATATATATATATATATATATATATATATATATATATATATATATATATATACATACATACAGTGGGGCAAAAAAGTATTTAGTCAGCCACCAATAGTGCAAGTTCTCCCACTTAAAAAGGGGGACACGTCTGGCACTGCAGGATGCCAGACGTATTGAGATGAACTTTTGTTATTGACCAAATACTTATTTTCCACCATATTTTGCAAATAAATTCTTTAAAAATCAGACAATGTGATTTTCTGGATTTTTGTTTCTCTTTTTGTCTCTCATAGTTGAGGTATATCTATGATGAAAATTACCGGCCTCTCTCATCTTTTTAAGTGGGAGAACTTGCACTATCGGTGGCTGACTAAATACTTTTTTCCCCCACTGTATATATATATATATATATGTTTTTTTTTTCTGTGCGGCCCAGTACCAAATGACCCACGGACCGATACCGGTCCGCGGCCCGGTGGTTGGGGACCGCTGATCTAAACAATATAGCAATATAAGTGATGTACTTCTCCCCCAAAAAGCATTCAATTCTGATATTTTATTTTAAAAATGTGGAATTTTGAAGATGAGTTAGATTTTTTTTTTACTCTAATCTCCTAATACCTTAAGTTATTTTTAACTGAGTGGTTGGTACCTGTCTTTTAACCTGTGCCAGTGTCTTTGGTTTTCCGCTGTCGTAGGAAAACACTGGCTGTCGTCGAGTCATCTGGAGGGCAACCAGATCCTTCATGATGGAGTGGAGAGCCTGCCTCTCATCTGCAGGCAGCCCAACAAAACAAACCATAAGAAACTGAGTAAGCTGGATTGCAGATCAAGCAAGTTGCTGTAAAAGTCTGTTAGACTAAATGTACTTTCAATTCACCTAAGTTTAAAGGTGAACATGTTTGCTTCCTTTACCTATAATTCCATTAAAACAATCTTAGACAAAGATTCAGAGAAGGCGAAGAAGTACTCTATGTTTGATATGCATTTTCCCATGTTTGATCTCAGAACAAGCGCCTCTTTGGCTGTGCTAACTCACTAAGAGAAAATATTTCCCTTGTGTAGCTTGGATAGACATCACAGGACTCAGGACAGCTAAGGGATCCAGACCCTGAAACCAATGCTTCGACTAACAGTGTCTGGAGCTGTATATTGCACACGCTTTGACCTGCTTAATACTTTTTCCTGCAACTGTGTGTCTGTTTTTATCTCATGCTTGGTCAAAACTATGCACTAAATGTCTGTTTCACATCAGAATTCAGAGGACTCACTCATTTTGGCAGCGTAGTGCGTGCGTGGTCCACAAAGCAGCCTTTAGACTGATGCTTCTGAAGTGCCGGACCACCCACACCCTGTAAGGGTAAATGATGAAATCAGGTTAATACCTTCAAATGATGCAAAAAGGATGTTGATTGTTGAGTCAGGCAGGATGTAACAGCATGAAAAAGGGTTGAATATATTGCAAAAGTTAAAAAGTGTGCATAATGACCAAATTCTTAAGCCATCAAAGATATGAAAATCAATAGTATAAGAAGTTCATAAGCATACTTTTTTTTAAAAATAGATGAGGATATTTCTCTTTATGTAAGAAAAAAAAATCATAGATTTTGATGCGATTGCTTTTGGTCATTTGCTAGTAATCTAACTGTAGATGGAAAAATGTATTGCATGTTTGAAAAGGAGTTTGCTGGTGCAACAACAATGCTGTATTTTTTGGGATTGGGGAATAAACACTTAAAACAAAGCAGCCGTGTGGCAAAATGATCAAAAAATGCCCTGCCTTCAAAGGTGGAGCTCTCAACCTGCTGGCTGGAGCGTTTGTTGTTCACCTTTGCGTGAGCACTAGTGGAGAGCTTGTTTTCATCCAGCTTTGTCCAGCTTAGCTTTTCATAGAGCTAAAGGTAGATGAACGCCCAGAAAGGGACAGAAATGTCTCAGGATGTGATCTGGTGTTACTTAGAGAGGCTAATAAAGGCATTAACCGTGAACATGAGCAATAACTTTAATGCTGGGATCTTGTTAGGAGGTGCAGGTGGTCTTGTCAGCGGGATCCTTTATGCTCTTAGAAACATGCACCCATGCCTCTAACTTTTAAAATAATGTTTTTATTGCACCGTCCTCCAAGAGAGAGGTTCCTCGCAAATATTTACAAAAAAGCTGATAAATACGTTCATTTTCATCTGCTGCCTTTAGTACCTTTCTTATTCTAGAGACAGAGGGTCACATAAATCATACAGAGGGTCGCAAATGGCCCGCAGTTTTAACGTTGCTGTCTTACAGGAGTGAAACCTAAGACTGTTGAAAGCAAACCAAAACATTTTGACTGAATGAAAGCTTGAGTGAATGGAACTGCGTCCAGCTCATGCTTATGAGAGAAAACGGCAATTGGAAACGGCTGACATTCAAGCTGCACTGGCAGCGCTCACTCTGGCTCAGTTCATATGAGAAGAATTCCTTTATGAGCAGATTTCTGCTATTTTTTTTTTTTTTTTTTATCTAAACCAGGTTTAAGCAACTCTGGTTTCACAAGCAGTAAAACCATCCGTAAGCCATGTTATAAATCTACAGCAGAAGTTAACAAGGCAACATTATCAGTCCTGTTGAAGGCATCAACAGCATCATATATCAAAATTCTTCTTTTAGAGGAGGAGTTGTTTTTTAACAGCCAGCTGCACTCATGGTAAAATTAAAAGTACAAAACTCCATAAAGTTATGTGGTTTATGAAAAGGTTTTAGGAATATTAAAATCAAACCTCCATTCAACAAAGAACAAACTGAAAAACATATGCAAACATGAAGTGCTCTCCTACGTCCTATGGATTTCAATGAGAAGGCAATATCTAAGCAATCAAAAGTCAAACATTCAACAGAGAGGAAGATTATTCCCAAATGGAAAACATTCATGATAGCTTGAGATCTTCCAAGGAGGGGAGGGGGGGATTTCTGTAAACTAACCCAGGTCAGACAATAGAATCCTCAGAGAAACTCCAAAAATCCAGGAGCTCCAACTCAGACGGTACAAGCCTCAGTTATCAAGTTAAATGCTAAGGTTCATGACAAGATTATTAGACAAAGAATGAACAAGTAGATGGCTTGTATGGAAAGGGTTGCCAGGAGAAAGGCTCTTTGCTCTAAAAAGAATGCTGCAGCACATCTTAGACTTGGAAAAAATGAATATAAATGAACCAAAACGATGAGAAAATGAGAGAAAAGTCAGAGAAGCCTGACTGTACTGCACTGAGCCAGGTTCGGTTAAAAACAAACAGCAAATTATCACCAACATCTTGTAGAAACTGTCAAGCAGGTTGGTTGGAGGAAGACTATTTGGGCTTATTTTGCAGCCACATGACCTGGGCACCATGCGGTCATAGAATGCATCATAAGCTGCTCCAAATATGAGACAATCTTTCCAACAGCTGAAGCTTTGCCCAAATTGGATAATCATAAAGAGCAAAAAAAAAGGTAGCCAACAAAAATTGAATCCAAGTCAATAAAATACAAACACCTCCACCCATTTATTCCAAAAACATATGTATCCCAGACAGAGATGGTTTGACTTCATCAGAAATACATTGAAATAATCAACTATATCATCTAAAGTAAAAGCTAAAAGGTAGTTTCACTACTTTGAGATAAAATGGTGACAATGGGACAAGCCTTCTGTAGATAAAGTCAGCAGTATCGGTACCTAAGGCACCTTACTGACTCTGTGGATTTCTGGGTAATAATCACCCACAGGAATGCCGGGTATGTCCGACTGTGGCTGGCAGAGCGTAACCGCATAGCTTTAAACTTTCTGCCACTCTCACACTACCCTGCCAGGAGTGTGAGCCAAAACCTTTCAACTCTTCCAACTTGGTATTTTAAACACTATGAAAAAAAAAATCACAAGCTTAATAGAGTGTGAGACTCTCACTATTTCATCTGTTGGGTAACTTGAGGTAACATTGAACCATTGTCTCTTTCTTGGCTGCAGACATCAGTGAAAGCACTTCACTTTTAAAGAAACTCCTTTGTTGTAGTCAAACAAAGCGAAGCCTCTTTGTCAGAAGGGACCCTCTTCTCACCCCTGTTTGAACCGATTGTAATTACCCCCCAATATGGAATTCTGGGAATTCAATTGAGAACACGACTGCTTTAGTCAGCTGTGCATGCTTTATTTTTATTGTGGCCCATTTCCAAGACATGGAGGATTTACATGGATTTTCCTTTTCCCTCACTCCTCTGTCTGCTTTTTAGAGGTGTTTAGTCTGAGGCTGTATTTTCCCAGCCCCAGTCTGACCCATCTCAGGTCAGAGATGGATCTGGACTCATGGCTTTACAGCAAAATGTCCAGGCCTGATGCCTCTGTCCTGTCTCAGGTGCACATCTGCTTTCGTTTAGAAGAAAGAACATTTAAAGTCGACCTAGACCTATTGTTGATTTTGGCATCACAAGGTTGTAAAGCAGGCTTCCATTATTCAATGGCTAACTGAAAATGAAAACAATGCTGGACTATCAAAGTTATAGTCATTAACTAAGCATGGTGGTAAAGATGCTAAAATTAATCTATCAAAATCATTGTCGGCTAAATGAAGCTTAAGTGACAAATTCAACCACCTGCGATGCTGCTTGCTCGGCTCCAGCCAATCATCTTAGGGGGCGCACCTTCTTCGAAGCCAATCATCTTTCCTTCATTTAGCTCCTGGCCTAGCTTCTCTCTCCCCAATGCAAGCGAAACTTTCACCCACCTCCACCCCATCTCCTCCCTCACTCTCACAAACTCTTCTGCCGGGGCCCGAACGTTAAAGAACTTATTTCATTCATCTTTATCTGCTTCCATCAGGCCGCTCACACAGAGTCTAGTTCTGTTAGACATTTCTGCTTGTTAAAAGAGAGTTTTCCTCTCCACTATCGCTAAATGCATGCTCAGTGCCAGGCATTGCAGAGCCAATAAATCCTCGAAATCAGCTGTTTTTGCTTAGATAGAGATATTTAGAAGAAAATGATTGTGTTACCTATATAAATAAATTGAATACTGCTCTAATTGGAGCTTTTATCTGGCCTAGTGGTTAGACCGGTGCGCTCGTGCTCTGAGAATTTTCCAAGTAGCCGGTTCGATCCCCACAGCTTGCACTCTGGGTGACTGAGCAAGACCCTTAACCCCACACTGCTCCCTGGGAGCTGCACAGTGGCAGCCCACTGCTCCCCAAAGGGGATGGGTTAAATGCAGAGAGGTAATTTCTCCATTGTGAGATCAATAAAGTTCAATTTCTATTTCTTTTCTCTGTGTGTGTCTCAAGGTTGAAATAAACTTCTTCAAGGAAATTAATAGAATATAAAAGGTTATTAGTTCATCGTGTTCCTTTAGAACCTCCTTCTAATACCGATTAAAGGACCAGCAAGTCTAATGAATGCTTGCCTTTAATCTGCAATATTATTGTGAAAACACTTTTAACACTTTAAAATGCTACAAATAGTTTTTGATTATTCTGTTCTTATTGAATATTTATAAAACATTATCATAACTAAGAGAGTCAACTTGAGATTTATGTACAGTTTTTATTGTTTGATGTCCATTGCCATTATTTCACCGCTCAAACTTTTCTCTTGCAACTTTACAACCACCAACTTTGCTATACGTCTTTTATAAATATATGTGACAAATACCAATTAGTGCCAGTGAAGTGGGAGGGAAAAAAATATGTGGTATCTTTTTTTTTTTACAATCAAAATAGGGAGAAATGATTTTGTACCTTAATGCTCTGATTACCATGTGCACAAACTTTAGAAGAGACGTAATTAGTAAATAGAACTCAACTGTGTATAAATTATTCTCTCTATAAATATTGCTGGTCTGTGAAGCTCTCAAAAATTGTGTTTGAGTGCTACAGTAAACAAACAACATGTGATCCAAAGGGACACATTAGAAAGGGTTGAGTATAGTTTTGTTTAGATCTTCAAAGCAAGTTTCTTTCATAAAAAGTACTTGATGTTTTGAATTTTTTAAGACTCCCACTTCCATCCATCGCTCTAAACAGATATGGAGATTATGTTTCCAGTAAACGATTAATTATGGACTGTGCAAATCCGGCTCTTATTGAAAAGTAATGAAAAGAAGATGGCCATGTGGTAGAGGATGCTTTGCTCAGATTAGCCCAAAATAATATTTTTGGCTATGGAAAACACTAAACCTGGATGAAACACGACTCTGAACACACCATTCCATCTGAGGATTGGGGTAGTGGCAGAATCATGCTGCAGGGATGCTTTTCTTTAGGGGTTAAAATGGAAATACAGTTTTAGGTAAAATAAATAGAGCCCAACACATGTCTACAAGTTTCAAAAAACTCTAGACCCGAGCAGAGGATCCCATTTTAGTAGGACAATCATCCTAAACATGAAGCCAGACCTCAACTTGAATGACTTGGAATCAGAGGTGTCATAAAGTACGAATACTTTTTCACTGTACTTAAGGAAACTTTTTAGGTATCTATACTTTACTCCATTACTTATTTTTCTTCCTACTTTTGACTTCTACTCATTACATTTTCACACAAGTTTCTGTACTTTCTATTCCTTACATTTGTAAAACAAACCTTACTCATTACTCTTGGCTTCAGTTTTATGTTTATAAATATTTGTTTCACATCATGTACTCCATCCAATGCATATCATTGGTAACATCCATATCTAGTGAAAACTTGTGGAATTGGATGAGTCATATAACGCAAACACTCATCATCAGAAATAATCAGAAGCAAGTAGATGTTCTTCAAACTGCAAACTCGAATTTTCTATGCCATGCTACAATGTTGGATTCAGAAAAAGATGTTTAAATGTCTGAAAGGTCGGACACAGGCAAGAGCGTATCGGGAGATGGAGACCAACAAGACCTCCCTCATCCTTGGACCTATCTCAAAGAACCGTTCGAAATAGTCGAAAAATTAAGCTTTCAATTCATATAGTGGCATCTGGCTGGGTTTTTTTTAAAGGTTACTTTATACTTTTATACTTTAAGTAGTTTTTGGAGCACATACTTTTTCCCTTTTACTTGAGTTAAGAGGTCAAGTTGATACTTCAACTTTTACCAGAGTGTTTTTAAACTGCAATATCTATTAAGTAACAAACAAGTGTACTTTTGACACCACTGCTTGGAATGCAGCTATTTTCCAAACTAAAATGAGAAAATATGTCACTGTCTAAGGGCACAAAGCTGCCAAAGACTTTTCCCCTAAGAACTTTCATCTGTAGCTGCAGGTAAAGGTGTTTTTGCAAAGCACTTTTTGGAGCAAACTATAACTACAGTACACACAAAAGTCACACTTTGAAATTCATTGATTGATGTACAAACTATAAATGTAAGTGCATCTGTACAAATGTGTGGTTTATATCTAGTTTTTTTCCCGTCAGAGGCGTAGCCAGAACATTTTTATAAGGGTGGCCAGGCAATAACCAATGAACACTGAGGGGTGGCTGAAAGTGGATAGGCGCCAGAACCTCAGGGTCAAGCCAAAGATAAAGACTGACTATATAGACGCATATATTTAAACATTCGTGCTTTCTAGATAAAAGGTATAGTGGATGCAATTCTTTCAGGTTTGAGTTCTGGGGCAAACATCTTTTCCATTGTCATTACTTACCTACTTTTGTTGATAATCATTCTGCATAAAATTGATATTTAAAAGTACAAATATCTACATAAATTGAATATTTAATACGCTTTTATTAAATTAGTTATTTATCTATGATTTCACTGAAGACTCCTAGATGACTTGCAGAGAGACATCGTTTTCTCTTTACCCTATATAACACAAAATCTAGTTTTGAAAAGAGCATGATTTCTGTACTTATCTTTAATGTTACTATAATGATGTGTATAATTAACCACAGTGTTTTTGTTGTCAAGAAATTATGAATACATGAAAAAAATAGTAAGTAACACATGAAAAATGAAAAATTAAAATGAATATTGCACTTGAGAGTATTACTGCTGCCACCATCTGTATTAGAGAGAAAAAAAAATGTGCCAACCCTGGCCCCCCATCTATGTTCCTAACAGAGCACTTTGCTCTCAAATCACTGGTTTACTAGTGGTTCCTAGAATTTCTAAATAAATAGAATGAGAGGCAGATCTTTTAGTTATCAGGCTCCTCTCCTGTGGAACCAACTACCAGTTTTAGTCTGTGAGGCAGACACCCTGTCTACTTTTAAGGCTAGGCTTAAAACTTTCCTTTTTGATAAAGCTTATAGTTGGAGTGGCTCAGGTTATCCTGAGCTATCTCTATAGTTATGCTGCTATAGGCTTAGACTGCTGGAGGACATAGGGGCCCCTATTTCATCATTCTGTTTCATTCCATTTCTATACTCCCACTCTGCAGAATCTGTTAGTTCAAACTCTAACGTTCTGCTCTCTCTGCTTTTTCCTCATAGTAGCTTTGCCTCGTCTGTTCCCCTTTGGCTGTGACACCATCCTGGAGAGAAATATCAGCTGTGCTGCTGCCATCAACAACTTTGTTTATAGATTTTGGAGATCTGCCTGTTTTTCCAGTGTAGTCCTGTTTCTCCAACTGTGACTGGCTGGATGTGCCCTCTTCATCCTCTGAGTTGGCTCAGAGCTTGTCTGCCTGGCTGTGTTTTTCATGGATGGGGCCGCCTTTTACAGCTGCTTTTTGTATCTCTGCATCGGTCTCCTTGAACCCCGGTCGGCCTCAGCAGATGGCCGCTCACACTGAACCTGGTTCTACTGGAGGTTTCTTCCTGTTAAAAGGAAGATTTTCTTCTCCACTGTTGCTTCAAGCATGGGAATTGCATTGAGTCAAAGAGTTGATGCAATCAACTGGTTTCACTTAGATAGAAAACTTTTAATCAATTTGACTGCATGATCTGGTGAACTCTAAAGTGCCCTGAGATGACAAATGGTTTGAATTGGCGCTATATAAATAAACTGAACTGAATTGAATCTAGCTCCACCTCTGTTTCCCATGCCTAACAAAAACAAACAAACAAACAAACAACATAATGCAACACAGTTCTCATCGATGTCTTGTGAACGCCCCACAGCCCTCACCTGTAATCTCAGGTAAAATGATCCAGATTCGTTTGTAGGGGACCCAGTCACCTGCGTCTCTGGATGGTAGAGGGATACAGTGTCCTGGAGGAGCAGACGTCCATCGACGTCCTCGGTCAGACCAAAACACCCGTGAGAGGGTGTGAGAGTGACGGCGGCATGCAGGGGATAGACACCCCCAAATATGGGGGAGGATGTTGTCCTCTTTCACAGAGTTTTAACTCACTAACACACTAACAGAGTCTATAAGGGTATCTTTAAGAAAATGTAAGATAAACACAATATACTTCTATACAGAAAGCATTAAATCTAACTGTTCCTGCTGAGGCCGCTGCAGCCTCGGGTCTTTGGAAAACTTGAATTTCCAAAACATTATTTTTTTTTTAGGCTTTAAGCTGAAACTTATATATATAAATAAAAGATAAAAATCTACCAAATGTGGTGTAACAGTTGCCTTGTAGCTTTTATTAAATCCATTCCTGAGCTCTCCAAAGGGAAAACTGTAGTTTCCGTGATTATAAGAGCCTGTCTTCCTGATAAAACTTCAGATTTCCCTTTTCTTTGTTGCCTAATTTTACTTCAATATATTATTAAGAACAGATAGAGAGTTCAGTATTATATCTATGTCGCCTCCTAACATAAAACACTCCAAAGGCCCTACTGGCCTAACGAACATGTAATGATAAAATATATTCAACGTGCGACGCGATACTTTTGACTCAGTCGAGACGTTTCAGAAAAAGTAAAAGCAACCGTTAAGAACCACTAGAGGAATACTGTCTGATTATAATCCTTAAAAAGACTTCTCAAACTCTAAAATAAGAATGTTTAACAAGTCATGCTTAACCAAGGTTATAATATAACGTATTTTCCAGGGTTAATGGCGATAGAGTTAGCTAGCCCGCGACTTTTCACAACAAAAACAAACCAAGAAACCGTCTTCAAGCGAATACGTCAAACTTCCTGACAGAACAAAATATCTCCACCGGAACCTGCTGCAGCTCCTGCAACAAGTCACGAAAACCCATTAGTGGTGCTGGGATCCATTGCTGACCAAAAATACTTGAGATCGAGTCGTCCACACGTTTAAAATAATCCAGAGTTGTTCTCAAAGGAATTCCTGATTGACAAACTATCCAAATTATCGCCCGTCAAGCTGCGGGGACGCGCTGTTACTCGGTAGATAGCTTTCCGTGGGAACGCGCATATTATTGGAGGGGCGGAGCAATTGTTTGACGTTTGTGAGGCATTCACAGGTAGGAGGAAAATACAAACTCTAAGTTCATATATCTATAAAAGGAGCATGGAGTGCCTTGCCTCAGACAGTGGTATACCTTACATTTTTCATTTATTTTATTAAATTGGTTAAGATGAAAAAAAATCACTCTACATGTTTATTGAAATTTGCAACTTCTCAAATGTATTATTACTGAGGCCTATTTTTAACGGCCCCCATCAACATTTACACATGGAATTATATATATATAAATAAACAAAAACAATTTTACTCATATTACTAGTTAACTCTTCACAAAATTGTACCAGAAGGGAAAGATCAGTAATGATACATTACTCAGATTAATTTAGCTTCACTTTCCCATCTTTTGATTTTTTCAGAAATACTGATTACTATGTTTAACAATGCATTCAATATTTTTGGATAAAGGGATTAGAGTGAAAACACACCTTAAAAAAGCAATCAGAAAGAAAAGAAAATGTTCAAGACTGTATGTCAATAAATGCTAGAGTCTGGTTTGAAAACACAACTGATTCACAATAAATTAGTTAATAAAATTGTCCTGCACAATTAGCAGTGCTTATGAACTGCTTTTTTCCAAATCATTACTTTAAACACTCCAGGACACTGATTCATTAGGAAAATATAGTTAAACGCGAACCAGAAATAAAGAGGTCACAGGTTTGACACTCAAAATAAATATGAAAACTTTAAGGAGCTCAGCTATACAACTTATTGTTTGATTTTTTTGAGGAAATTGTAAACAAACATGACCATCCCTTAAAATAAGTTAAGCTGGAAGCAAAATTCATTAATTCAACAGCAGCATTTTATTTTATTTTTTTCAAAGGCATGTAAAAAACAAAACAAAAAAGGAAATGAATAAAAAAAAGAAAATATGCACAAAACTGATTGAGTATTATGGTGGAGAAAGAGGAGGGGCGTGCTTACATTAGAAAATGTATCATAGAACAAATAACTACTAGTAATAAAGGAAAATGGGGGAAAGACTGAAAATACAGTCTTAATGTCTTTTTTTTTTGCTGTAAGGCCATCTTAACTCAGAGGTCAAGTCTGGAAAACAGAATACACCCTCAAAGATGCATACATTATTAATGTCTCGGTGACAACAGCAGTAGAAAATAGTCAACATGTATGTCCAGCACAAAAGGAACAGACAGATTAATCATTAAAATGTCACACTGCAATCATTCACCTGAGCCTCTTTGCACCAGTGTAAAATGTACCTTTTCTGCTTTATTAATCAAAGTATGTAGCTCAAAGAGTTTGCTGTTGTACCTTGGCAAACTGCAGAGGATAATAGAAACAGTATTCCTAAATATTGACTTCAAATCATTTGCTGTGGACATAAAGACGATGTTAAAAAGAAGAAAACAACGCTGTTATACCTTTCATTATTAAAAACAATGGATAAAAATGATGAGTTAAGGTTAGAGGAAAACAACAGCCACTGGTTTGTTGAAGTGATTTTGTTACAGAGTAGATCTCTAGAATGAACAGCTTGAAAAAATAAACTGCATTAACTTTGTTTTTTTTGTTGGGGGGGGACTTTGTTAAAAATACAATAACCTCAAGTACTTATTTCAAAGGCTTTTTCTTAAAAGGTATATGGTTAGATCTAACTTTACTGCACAGCATGCTCAGTTTCACAGCAGACTTTCAGTCACAGAAACGTACTTTAAGTAATTCGAGTGTCGGCAATATTCACACATTTTAGGAAATTAGATATTTTAGAGCTTTTAGAGTGAGATTGATGGAATATATAAACATGGAAACCTTGATTAACTAGGATCACTTGAGATAAAAGCAGCCGTACTTCTGCTGCGCTGCAGACTGAGGCAAAATATTCAAAAAGGCTATGTTAGGTTCATAGGCAAATTATTTCCAGCGCCCTTTTACACTAAACATCAATAACAAACTTACCCCAGCAGAGGGAGCTCTGCAATGGGTTTTGCATGCAAAATTCATGTCTAGATCACAGGATCCAAACTCTCCATCAAAAGGCTGCAAAACTAGCATTTTATGATTAGGTCCACTTGCTAAACTGCTTGTTAATTATGAAACAAAGTAAAAAAAAAAATGTGAAGAAAAAAGGCAATAATAAAAAAGTGAATCTAGTCCACCTTTTTTGGATGGAAAGAGTAATAGGAAGTGAGCACAGTGATAAAACAAGAAACCATGTCTGTACAAACTATCTAAATGTAGGAATGCCACATAATCCTAAGTACTATAAGAAAATGTAATTGAACTTTTTCCTTACTTCCTGAAGATGTTTTCTCTCTTACCCAAAAGGCTTCATACACATCTTTATGAATTAACATAGAGTAGACTGATTCTTTTAGAATTTAGGATTAACAATCACAATCTTCACAAGACTATCAATGACTAACATGCCTCAAACAACAGAGGAGCAACATTTTCTTGTCTGTTTTTATATACAACAGACAAGGCCTCAATTTTCTTGTGTTTTTTAACATCATGTTTGGTAACTGTTTGTCTGTGCAAAGTGGGGGTACAGTAAGGTTGGGGAAAAGTCAACAATCACGAACCACGGCTCTATGTACAGATAACATACAAAACACAAGTTCAGAAATCATTTACAATTCCAACAATAAAAGCACAAAGGATCTCATCCTTTCACCTTTAGATACAGACTGCTGTGCATTCATGAAACAAAACCATTCACAACACAGGACATGATTACAGTCAAAAGGTAAGGCTATTAAGACCCAGTCATACTAACATGCAAGGATAAGACTGAGAATTGTAATTTAAAAACATGAAGGGAATTAATTGAATATCAATAAATGTAACTACAAGAATGAAAACATGAGGTGAGCTGTTGCCAATGTGCATGGTTATTATACAGTACTCTGTACCCTGTTTGTTCCTGAACATTTGAAGCAGAAAAATTTGTCTGACAGCGTACCACTGTAATGGATGATGTACATTTCTGTTGTTATATTGGTTGGAATCTACATATTTCCGTAATCATAGGGTAAAAATTGACCTGAGTGCATGCTCTATTTCAAACATTTGATGCTCTGAAACTCTTCTGAAATGCCTGAGGTTGTGATAAAATATTAAAAAATGGTGCAAATTATTATTATGAATCAAAGAAAAAAAAAGAAAATCTAAAATACATTGTGATGCGCTCCCCATATCAGGGAAATATTTTGGTCACAATCAATTACCAATCCCACGAAGAAATTGGAAAATAAGATCTAAAAAATAAAGGTTATTGGTAAAATGTACAGTATGTCCACACATTTTGATGCTATGGGTCATTTCTAAGCTTTTTGTGCATGTTTCTGTACGGATGGCATTTTGAAAAGCATGTGAGTGTGTGGTCGAATTAACTGGGCCCCAGTATATCAGGCATGTGTTCATTGCAACATGCTGGAGGTGTTCGAAAGGACAAAAAAAAGGCAGGCGAGATCATGGTGACTTTGTTATATTATCGGACTCCTTTGAGCTCCAGAGCTCTTTGTGCTGCTTGCGTCCGAAACCCTCGTCGTAGTTCCCTTTGCTTTTAAAAAGCTGCTGGAAGTGGGGCTTGCAGTAAAACTCGCCTTGAAGAGCTGCAAAGGAGCCAAGGCTGTGGGGAAGGGAGGAATCAGAGTTACTTACCAAGCAAAGAAGCTGGAGGAAGGAATCAAATAACCATGCAAAACAAAGAAAGCCAAAGCACACGTATTCACCTCAGTTTGGCTTTGCAGTGCTTGCAGCAGAAGCATGCTGAATGGAAAACCAGGTTGTTGGCAACCAATCTCTCCATTGGGTAGACTGTCTTCTCACATGATGCGCACACTTCTTTTTGGGTCTTGAAGCTGAAAGACTGAGCACATAAATATTTTATTTACAGAGAGTAATTTGAGGCAGCATCTGAGGTAGCTATAGAATCTGAACCGGGTCTAAGCTGTTTTGATCAAGTTGTACTTTCAAAGTATTATTAAGCTTTCAACATGCATGTTAGACACAGTTCCAACCAAGTTATTTATTCCCCCTGATTTCCTCCTCCATTTTTGATGTGATTGTTTTAATACAGGGATATGTGCCACAGGTTTTTAAGACAACTGTGGTTAAATCTTTACTTAAGAAACTGTCTCTTGACCCATATGACTAGGTCGGTTATAGACCTATATCTAATCTTCTTTTCTTGTCTAAAATTCTGGAGAACTTTTTTTGAACAACTTTTTGAAGGGTTTCGATCTGGTTTTAGAGCTCATCATAGCACTGAAACAGCCCTGATGAAAGTCACTAGTGATATTCTCATGGCCTCAGATAATGGATTTGTATCTGTATTTGTGCTGTTAGATCTCATTGCTGAATCTGATACAGTTGAACATAACATTCTTTCACAAAGGCTTGAACATATAGGAATTGGCAGAACTCTGCTAGGCTGGTTTAAGCTAGCCTGGTTCTGCTGGAGGTTTCTTCCTGTTCAAAGGTAGTTTTCCTCTCCACTGTCGCTACAAGCATGCTTAGTGTGAGGGATTGCCTTCAAGTCAATGAGTCAATGCTATCAGCTGGTTTCCTTAGATATAAAACTTTGAACCAATCTGACTGTATGATCTGGTGGAAACTCTCTCTAAAGTGCCTAGAGATAAAACGTGTTGTGAATTGACGCTATATAAATAAAATTAAATGTATTAAATAAATGTTCTGGCAGTGACATACAGTTCATTTAAAAATTAGAAATGCTTATTGAATTTTAAATAGGTGACGTTTCAACTAAATCCTCAAATGTAGATTGTCAGGAAGTTGAAAAAAAATGCATGGTTCTCACTGCTTTAACAAGTAAAATGGAGGGTCTCTATAGGATCAGTAACCCTTTTATTTTAATTTGTAGACCACTTTCATTGCAATTTTATCTTCTAACCTTTTAGATTTGCCAAAAATATAGACAAAACTTGTTTGCCCAAATACAAGTATAGGCCTTCATTCTTGGAAAAAGAGCTCAAGCTCAGACAGATTTGATAGAGTTTCTGTATTGCTCCAGGCTTTGCCTGTACCTGTATGTTTAACGAATGATTCATCCAGCTTCCCTATGGGGTTGGGTATTCCAGGTTATTGATCCAAGATCGATAAAAGTCTGTCTTGGCTGTCTATAAATACAAACGCAAAGCTCACTTCGATTTTTAGGGTTTTTGTTTAATTTCCAATTCACAGTGTGTTGCTTCAAGTCTATAGGTCTTTTGAAGTTTTGCTAGGCACCTCAACCCAGCAGGAGGAAACCTGCTGCACAATAGTAGAATATAACAATTATCATTGTGAGATTACCTTAGATCTCTGGACAGATTTTTCCTCATTGTTGGTTCTGGTGTCCTGAAAAAAAGGAGACATATTCATAATTTGAGATAAAACATTTAAACATGGCTTCCAAACCTTAAGCATCTCTGCTCATTCACTGTAAATGCCTGAGCCCCTTTGGAAGGGATACTTTACAGTGCGATTGTGCCATGTTTACCACTGTGTCTGCGTTATCTTTCTGATATCTTTCTCTTCCCCCCTAGTTTCCATTTGCTCCATCTGTCTGTTTGCACCCAGGGGAGAGGATCAGGTGCCTTCTGTCTGATCATAGGAGCTGAGGTGTGGCTCTGCCCACAGCATAGCATAATCCAACAAAATCTGCCTTCTAGTGAGGACATTTAAAAGCACAAAAGAGATTTTAAAATACAGATCATTTTAATAAAAAATTTTGTATTTTCAATCAACTATTAGATCAAATATAAAATGTTACTTTTCCTGCCAGTTTAAAATAAAGAAACTGAAAGATACCTCAAAAAAGTTGGTAAGAAAAAACGATTTGGTGTATTAAACACAAACAATGACTGCCACAGAAATAGCAAAGTATGAAGAAAGACGGGCAGCCTGTTTTCTGCAGAAGGGGAAAGTCCACTACAAACTATTCTCAAAGCTTCTTATGTAAGTTTGTCTGAAACATCAGGTGTAAAATGGGGTTTGGGGCGATTAACAGCTGCAAAGAATAAGACCTGCAGCATGTGAAAGAATGACTAATTTGGTTTTGCTCTTTTTTGTAGTTGAAAATAAAAGAGTAAAAAAGAGGAAAGATGTATTTAAAATTTACTGTCATAAAAAAGTATTCAGAATTCTTTTTTTAAATTCTTTAGTTTTTTTTTTTGCACTTGCACGTTTCAAGTCATCACCAGAATTTGATCCTCATTTAATCATTAACCTAATTTACTGCAGGGAAAAGAAATCAATAGCAGCCTGGTCTTCTGTATAAAATCTTAATAACTTGTCATCCTTGCTTCAGATAATTGTCCAACTACTGCACATCCTAGATTTGCTTTAGCTTAAATCAAATCAAAAGTTGTTCTACTTCTGGATTATCTGCTAAAGAGCAAATTCTCTGGTTCCATCTAATACACCAATGTGTCCACGGAGAGCAAACAATCCTAAGACCATTAAACTATCACTACCATGTTTGGCTGTAAGTAAGGTGTTCATTTTCTAAAATGTTCTCTAAGTTCTAAAGAGAGATGTAGCATGATGTGCACTTTCAAAAAGATTTTCCTTTATTTGTGTATCTAAGGCTGCGCTGAAGAATGTATCCCTTCAATCAATATTGATTGTTACTGATTTATTTTTCTAACTATTCAAAATAAGGACTTGTGGGAGAAAGAGTGAATTGAAATTGTTACCCTAACCTTTTATAAACGTAACCTTTAAAAAGAGGTCAGTCCTACCACCTACCTAACTTCGCTGTTAGAGGTCGGGAGGCTGAATCATTTCTCCTGCCTACATCCCCCAGAATGCCGTGCAGTTAAGACTCTGAGTTCAATTACATTACATACTTCTCTATCTGATATTGAAGTTTTCCATCGCAATATATACTAATATCCCAGCCTTTCTTGTAACTACAAATACAATTTCCCCGAATGTCATCATGATAATTTTTGGCAAAGGTGAGAAAATGTAATTGAGACAATAATGCATTAATGGGCTGCCATGTAACCTAAAGGATTTATCGCCTGTCACTTTATTATCTGCTGAAGGTCAAGTGTTCACCAAAGAGCTTCTAAAAAGTCACCTTTATATTCAACTTTACATATATACCAATTTCTATTCTTTTGACATCAAAGAGCAACACTAAGCAGCAACGTACATACCAAGTTATTCAAACTTTATTATGCATCACTTTACAAGCAGGAAAGCAAAGGCTATTGCCTGCACTTGTGGCAACCGGATGACATGCTTTTTTGTGACAATTAGTTCAGTAGCAGTGAAGCCATTCGTTTTCCTGTGGATGCAATCAGATCCAAACGGTCAAACATCTCCTTGACATCCACAGTTCCTCCTGAGAGCAGTTATTATGTTGCCTCTACCCCTCAGACAACTCATGCTTGCTGATTGTCAAGCACGCTGCAACTACACCACTTCCTGTGGCTGTTGTATAGCTACTGAACCGAGAAGACTTTAATCTTCTCGAGGAAAGTTTTTAAACTGTTAGAAATCAAGCTTAAAGGACACTGATACCTTCCGCAAAGCAGGGGTGCAAGGGCGTGATCGTGTTATTACCGAAGCTGTAAAAGACATACACTTTTCAAACACTTCTCACAAGTTTTTGTTTGCATGTGCCATCTTGTCTTTCTTTGCCTTATATGTACATAAGTGACAGTTTCCCCAAAAGAGCTTGAATGTGGCAGGAAGTAGATTATGACACATCCGTTTCTGCTGTCTTGCAGAGTACCAGATAGCTAGTAATTCAACTGCATACTTTTTTGTACTTATATGTACTTACAAAGTTTATTGACAATAAAAGTTTAGATGACACAATCAATGTGGCCTGAAAACAGGACACTAATTTATGAGGAAATATGAGGGAAACTGTTAGGAAAGAACAAAGTCTTTATAAAGGGGCTTTATGTGGAACTAATCCTCTCTCCCCGGCACTGTTTTAGCTGTAGAGCAATCTGCAGCGTGAGAGAAACTGGAGCCAGCTGGACTGTAGTTATCTGACCAAACAAGGAGCACTTTCAGCCTCAGTGCTCAAATCGTCTTGCAAAAGAGCTTCAACTCTTAGCTCAATGCTTCCATTCCTCTCTCTGAGCCTTCATTTTGGTTTTAATCTCACCTGCACATGTTGGCCTGTCTGTGTTTGTGTAAATGCTGTAAAAAAAAAAAAAAAAAAAAAAAAAGAACAGGAGCTTTGGGATTGATTACAACTCGTTCCTCTGTTTTCTTTAAAATAGTTTTTTATTACAAAGACTTGCCTTGAAGTTTATGTTGAACATTTAGGAAGCTAAGGGCCATTTAATCCCACTTCTATGTTTTATTTTTATCTGTGATTTAAACAAACAAGTCATGACCAAATGTCAAATGAGCTTCAGATGTGCTGAGAGGTGAAGTCTGTTTTAACAGGTATAAATCTTCTTATCCAGGCAACAGCAGCTGCTCTAAATACTAGTGTGTGAAGGATGACTGCAGCCTCCAACTCCCACTGAATGGCATGTTTGGCTTTGAAAAAAGTCATAAATCGTGCAACTTTTTCCAGTGAAAGAATTTAAAGGTACAGCTAGAGTGCATGTTATGTACTAAATCAGGCATTAAAGCAAATGAGCTAACCTTTAAAATGTAATCTTTCTGTCTTTTCAATACATTTTTCAGACTGTTACAAATGGGAGCTCAAACTATCTTTATATTTTTCTTCTTAAACTGCAGGCCGACAGGACAAAAATTAGATATTTCACTTTGGATTATCTCTGAATACATGATGATTCACTACAGCTTTTTTTTTTTTTGTTATCCAAAGAACATGTTCACACTCCTGTTTCTTATTTTTGGAAGCAATCCTTGTATAATCATTGTGACAGCTCAATTTAATCTAATAGCGTTCCAGACGTTTGTCTTAAAATGAAGCTCAACAAATATTTTCCTATTTAGAACCAGCAACATCAGCCAAGAGCTACAGCAGATTTCTCTCACTGTGTGTTTCGTTTTGGATCTGGCGGTCATGGCAATCACCCAACTCCTAAAACAGTTTCTGGAAAAGAAGATAAATAGCCTCTCTTTGACTGTAATCTCAGTTCAATCAATAACTTGAACATGCAGAGACTAAGAGTCCTGGGAAGAGGAAAAATGCCCCAAATTGCTGAGGTTTACAGAAAAAAATAACATATAACAATGATAAGAGAAGTAAAACTTAATAGAAGTTTTAATATTTTCACCTAGGCTGCATAAACTGATTCAACTTTGACTCATTTACATATGTTTAGTTCAGTTCCTTTTTTGTCCCATCAAAGGGGGGAATTAGTTTGCAGCTAGGCAAACATAAATTTTCTTTTTTAACATGTCGGTGAAGGATTCAGCAAACCAGTCTGCAGAGTAATCACTTCTAGTAACAGGTCGAATGTTTGGTCAGCTACTATTTCACTTCCCCAGCTCAACTTCCTGCTGTAACAAGAAAATGACTGGGCATTTTTCTGTTGTGGGTGGCATGGGCACATCCATCGCTTTGTCTGCATAGCTCATGCCTCAGCAGGCTTGTTTTGACTTACTATCTAACAATAAAGAGCTTCAAAAGCTTCATCACTATATTAAACTATATGTGCCAAACAGCAGCTCATCATGTTTTGTGATGAAAATACATTTCCAAATGTCCCAATCCTTTTTAATACACAAGTAAATTTACAAGATTTTAATATGGGCTTTTTTGTCTGGATTGAGCTGTTTTATTGTATAAGAGTTGAGCAAGATTTGACTGCTAAGAAGAGAAAATATATTTTTGGTTATACCACCCACCCCTACAGCAGTTTTTTTTTTTTTTTTTTTTTTTTTCAGTGACAGCGATTACCGTAAAACTTAGAAAAAAACGTAATGGAGGAAAAGTATAGATAAAGAGAGAAACGAAGAGTAGTTCTCATTTTAATACGATTTGCATGTGGAAATTCTAAAAAAAAAATGAGTGCTAAATAGCGTGACAGCGTTTTTTTTTTAGCAGAATAGGAGATCTATCACCACTGAATTTTGACAAAGCAGAAAGTTTAGTTCCTATTTTCTACAAGGCTCGTCTAAGTTCTTGTGAAACTGTTTTGAGTTGGCTGGTAAATAAATGAGAACATCTGCTCTTGGCTTAAATGCAAAAATTGGTACTGAACCGAATAGCTGAGGAAGAAAAAAAAGGGCATCAAAGAGATTGCTGCTTTGCTACATAATAGGTTTTATTTCCATTTGAATAGTTTAAGAAATATAACAAATGGCTGACTAGATGCCTTAAAGATATCCAGCCTTCTGCAACCTTTCATGTTCAACCTTGTTAAAAGTGGTTTTAGGAAATAGCCAAGAGTGCTTCACCTGATTAGATGTTATCGGGAAGCAGGGAAGATAAAATATTTCACAATCAAATTCTTGTCTTTGAATGGAATTCTGCATGGCATGCCTCATCCAGTCCTGGAAAAAAAAATCTATAACACAACTACCATGCAAATATCTGCTTTGCAATCACAGCAACGTTACAGCTGCAGCCAGAAATGGAACACAGAAAGGAAAGGTTTCCCTTTCAGTAATTTCCCGAACTTTAAAAGCTTTTAATACCTGAAAAGAAAACATGATACACAGGTGCTACTAGTTAATGATTCTGGGATTCCTAAGCAAGATGCTGAAAGGTTTTAGTCAGCAGCACGATGATGGCAGTGACCAAAAAGAATGGTGACACGGTATCCACTTCAGCCAACACAATAAAAGCTGAAATAACACCATGCCATGATAGACTAAGCCAAAGCCTAATGGTTTTCATCACCTTTGGGAATAGTTTTTATTAGAATTGTTTTTTAAAATAAATGTTAACCTAAGCATTTATATTATACGTGAATATTTTAGAAAATGGGAACAAGTGATATAGATCAAAAGAAAAGAATGTGGCTATCTGCTGTGTAGGAGGTTGAATGCACGTCTACCAACCCTATCAGGGAAGATTTGTATTCTCTTGCAAAGAAGAAAAACACCAACCTCCTTTCAGAAAGTCAAGCAATCAATGCATAAAGACTTGTGTCTAAGGACTGCAAACTCCCCTGTGCACAACTGAAATTCACTCAACTTTATAGGTTTTAGAGGAAATCTAAACAAAAAATAAAATCTACTATTAAACAGCTATATTTTGAACTTTAACTTTTGATGCAAAGTAGCACTAATCTTATCCCTTTATAATCAAAAAGACACTCTTAGCATCCAGAACCAATCGAGATTTGGTGCTGTTCCAGTAAAATAAGAGCATATGCTTCCATTACACTACATCAGGTCTTACTGCAGCTTTATTCTGATTTGTTAACCACCCCATCTCCTTTATTCGTAAACAAATATAGACTTTACCATAGATTTCTCTATTAAACAAAAACTAACAGATATGGGGGAGCAGTGTAACTAAAAAACTGTCACACAGTCAGACAGCCTGGAAATTGTGGCAGGAAACGAAAGCTATCATGTAGTTAGTTAAGCCTTGTAGCCATATGCTTGGAAAATAATTAACAGCTGATCAGGCTGTAATACTTCTAAAGGATAAAAGAGGAGTTTCAAGAGATCAGGCAGCTGATGGACATTGCTTTACAAGACAAGAAGTCAATCTGCTGTCCTCCATCGGGTACTTAGGTCTAGTCTAAGGCAAAAATAACATCCATCAAGGCAACAGTCAATCCTATAGAGTTTACTAAACATTTCAGAGATTCTTGGCTTTAAAAAAGAGCTTTAAAGTAAAGTATTAAGACAAAATGACAGTTGGCCATGCATGACATGCATGCCTGTTAAGCAGCTGACTCCAGTCTAGCTTTGCACAGACATCCCAATTCATTAACCAGCTGATATCAGCTTGTTATGCTTGTGTTACTATATAAAGATCACAACGAAAAAATGTTAGATTTTAATTTCACTAAATGATGCTCTATTAACTGATTTTGTATTTATCTATTTCTTAATTCTACTTATCAAAACAGAAAGATGTATGAAATAATAGATGTTATAATATAAATAAAGCAGCAGTGGAATCATTTGCAGCTTTCTATTTAAAAAATAAATAAATTGGATGATAATATACCAATTTATTTTGCATAAATATTGTAGTGACTATTTGTACAAAACTAAAATTCAAAAATAAAAGAACTTAAAGGTGATCAAAGCAAAAGGTGATTTCAACTCAAATATCCACCCAATGCACCGTGGATTCTGGCTTACACAGTTCACAAAGATCAAAAAGGGTCAAAATAAAGTTCTTTGCTTCCTTTATTTCTCCGTTCAGACAGGATACAGGCTTCACAGGGTTCTTCTACTGCTCTCTCTCTGTGATTCCTGCACCTGTTCTTTAATGGACTGAATGATTGTTTGACTGGCTGAAGACTGAAAACTGGATTTTGACCATTTTTTATCTTTTTGGTCTGCATAAGCCAGAATCCACAGTGCATCAGGTGGATATTTCAGTTGAATTCACCATTTCCTTTGATCACCTATAAGTTTTTTGGTTTTTAGTTTTGTGCAAATAGTCTCTACATCAAGTTAAAAAAAAAACATATGACCACCCACCTGCATAATAGCTACCAAAGACCTCCCTATTTATACAGTGAAACACCCACATCCCAAGCTAAAATTAATTAACTAATTAACTGAATCACTAAGCAAATCTTATTCTAAATAACAAATAAAACTAAATAATTCAAATTCTAAGATGTAATGGAGAAATAATTCCTACAAATATCATTATAATATATTATTAACCAAACGTTATGATACACTGGCAATCTCAAACCAACCAAAACACTTTACAGTAGGCTCATGTATGCAGGGACATCAGGCTACAGTACATATTTCTGTGTCCTATTTATACCAGCGCAGAGATATCCAGCTTCAAGGAGTGAATAATATGTTAGAACAAAACAATAACATAACACTCTGACATTAACTTCTACCACGCTTTACAAATCATTCAATAAAAGTAAGGGTAGGATAAATGTTTTATATTAAAGGCTTTACCTATTATAGTCGAGGAGAGGTGTGCGTTTTAGATTAAATTAAGCGTTGCTTTTTTAAAAATATATTAATTAGCTTTTAGCTAGCAGGGGAGCAGACGTTCCGTTTGGCGCACTGTTAGCATTTTAAAGCACTCGGTGGGGGGGATTTAAATCCTGTACTAAAGCTAAACCTTCAATTTCCTTCTGAATATAAACAATAATTACATATTTTATTGAGAAACACGGGTTTGGGATGGTTATTGGTTTCAGAGAGGTCGGGCATCATCACCTCATCTCAGGTTGAGAGAAACAGAGAACAGGCTGCAGACAAACGGTGCAAACCAACGGACAGAGAGGGAGAAAAAGCAGCACTCACCATCTGTGCTTCTTGTTGCGGTCCACTAGGTTAAAGCAAACTCTCTTGGCTCTGACGCTAGTCTGATAATATTTGTTAAATTATTGTTATTGTTTTCTTCTTGCCTGGAAATAATTGTAATGGGGGGTTAGAGTGGTTACCGGCGAGTTTCTGCCCTCTGCTCCGCTCCTGGTCTCGGTTTTCAATACAACAGTTTTCTTCCTCGGCAGGATGTCGCACGCTATTGGTTCGCATGTGTTCCAGACGCATTCAAGTTCCGTCGGACAAAATACCCAGTTTGTATTTTAGTTAACTTAGGATGATACATCTACAATTGTTTAAAATCAAATCATTTATAACACTTTTAATGCACGAAAACACACATTTACTTTTGATCCTGAGCTATCTCTATAGTTATGCTGCTATAGGCTTAGACTGCTGGAGGACATAGGGACACCTATTTCATCATTCTGCTTCATTCTATCTCTATTCTCCCACTCTGCAGAGCTTCGCCTCCTCTGTTACTGTTTGGCTGTGACTCCATCCTGGAGAGAAATATCAACTGTGCTGCTCCTTTCGACACCTTTGTTTATAGATGTTGGAGATTGGCTTGTTTTTCAGTGTAGTCCTGTTTCTTTGACTGTTGGATGTGCTCTCTTCATCCTCTGACATGGGAGTTGGCTTGGAGTTCATCTGCCTGTCTGTGTGTTTCCTGGATGGGGCCACTTTTTACATTTGTTTTTTGTATCTCTGCTTCTGTCTCCTTGAAACCCAGTCAGACTCGGCAGATGGCCGCTCACACTGAGCCTGGTTCTGCTAGAGGTTTTCCTCTCCATTGTCTCTACAAGCATGCTTAGTGTGAGGGATTGCCTTCGAGTAGATGCAAAAAACTGGTTTTCCTTAGATAGAAAACTTTGAATCAATTTGCCTGGATGATCTGGTGAACTGTAAAGTGCTTTGAGATGAATTGAACAGTTTTTTTCTGGTTTTGTGAGGAAGAATATGTGTATATTTGGTATCTGGGCCCTTGCCCTCTCTTGTTCTGGTAGTGCCACAGGATCACCAATGGTGTGACTTTCGGAAGCTTTTATCACCTTTATTCACTGTTCCAAGCTTATTAAATTTGTTTAACATAAGACTATTCACATATAATTATCAGTGCATTTTATTATCACTGAAAAACAAAGGAAATCATACTTCAAATTTTTGTAGTGGGTTGTCAAAGTGAAGATGTGCTTAATGCTTCGTTTTGAGCACATTCAAAGTAAAAGGAACAGACTCATACAAGTGGATTGTTGCAAAAGGAAGAAGTGGACCTATTAACACAGTGTGAGCCAAGGTGGGATAGTCCTAAGTTCAGTTTCAAAATTATATTCATCTCCACATTATATACATCCACCCATTTTCTCCCGCTTAGTCCTATCAGGGTGACGGTGGGGCCAATGTCTCCAGCAGTCTATGGGTGAGAGGCAGGGTACACCCTGGACAGGTTGCCAGTCTGAGGCAGGGAAAAAAACAGAGAAACACAAAGATGTACAACCATTCACACACTCACTCACACCTAAAGACAATTTCAAGAAGCCACTTAACCGAACAGTCATGTTTTTGGACTGTGGGAGGAAGCCGGAGTACCGGGGGAGAGAACCAACACATGCATGGGGAGAATATGCAAACTGCATGCAGAAAAACCCTGGGCCAAGAATCAAACCCAGACCCTTCTTGCTGCTAGGCAACAGTGTTACCCACTGCTCTAACCTGCAGCCCCGCCACATTATATAATCCATCCATCGGTTTTCCAACACAGGGGGTGCTGGTGCCTCTCTCCAGCTGTCAATGGGCGAGAGGCGGGGTCCACCCTGGACAGGTTGCCAGTCCATCGCAGGGCGACACAGAGACAAACAGGACAACCAACCATTCACATTATATAGTATTAATTTAAATTAAAATTTTAATAAAACACATTTATAATCCAAATGGATTCTATTCTTTTTTGTGTGTTCATATTTTGTTGGTATTTCTCCTTCAGTTCTCTAGCCCCCTCAGAGCCGACAGGCCATCTTGCCAGATATAGAAACCGCAAAAAGCACGAAGATGCCAAAGCTTTAAATCAAACATGTTTTTATTGTTTGTGATGTACACTATGCCATGAAAAGGCACTCCACTAAAACATGAATACATCACACAAGAAGAGCAACACGGTTAATTTCACATGTTCATTTATCTGCGGCCTATGACTTTAACAAAGTAATGTAGTACACAAAATGAAAATATACAAATCATGAGGTTTGTAAGCCCATAAGCATCTATCTTAAACTGCAATTATTTTAATTACTTTTAGAATTCACAGGTCTTTACCTTGACTTGACTAAGGAATATCAGTTGGATGGTTTATGATTTATGTTGGTGTTTAGGATTTTTCTGAACTGAACCAACTTTATTGAGTTGGGACCACATATTGAGTCAAACCAACTCTTTTGACCATTAAATCCAAACCCCCTCCATCAGGTCTGCTTGTGTCACTTTGGAATATGCTTTCAGTCATCTGCCTAAACAGACCGACTCTTAATGGCGCAGTTGGGTGCCTGGATGTAGGGGAGCTGAGATGAGTTAACTTATTTCTTCTTAGTTGTCCCACCGGCTCTTTCTACGTTTTGGTGGTTCAGGAACAGCAAAGCTATCATCTCCTCTGTCCCTCCCCTCCCCACTTCCCCTGTCTCCCCCATCCCTATCACCTCTTCGCTCATCTCTGTCCCTCCTGCTTCCATCACCATTACGGCTGTCACTGTGCCTGCTGCTGTGGCGATCCCTGTCGCCATGGCGGTCACGATCTCTGTCACCGTGTCGATCCCGGTCGCCGTAGCGATCCTCACCACTATGACGATCACTTCTGTCACTGTAGCGGTGATGGCTGTCTCCAGAGCGTCCCTGGGAGTCTCCATATCTGTCGCGAGGACTCTCTCTGTGCGTGGGAGGTGCAGGCGAAGGGTTATTTTGCTGTGAACTGGTTTGAACGTTGGACACTGAACTCAGGGAGCCAGCGCTCGTGAAACCAGGCATTGAAAAAGCAGCCATGTTGTGTCGCTCAGAGCCATTGGCAGCCTCTGTTGGCACAGAGTTCAGGCTTCCAGCACTGGTCCAGCAGGAGGAGCTGCTGGACTTGGTGCTGAGCTTTGGAGGTCCACTGGTTGCAGCTATGAAGTGGCTCTTGTACTGTGCCTAAAACAAAAGCAGACATTAAAATAAGTGCTTTGTTAAGGCAGAACAAAACTTTGAAGATATTCAAAATTAGTGAAAAGGCTGTTGATCACAGACTATCAATTCCATAACGCCTTAAACTCTTTTTTGAGAAATTTAATGTTGGTGTTTTAAATATTTCTCATAAGATATTCTCTTGCGTCGCCTACTTTGAAGATTATCTGTATCTGAGACAAAATGGCCCATCTCAAAATAACTATACCACAGCTAACACGAAGCAAGGCTATTAATCAAGTCAAAGTTGACTGACTAAACCATTGAATAGCAAGCTTTATGTGAGACATGTCTGTATTTGCAGAATTGGATTTATTGTTAATTGCTCCACTTTGTCTCATCCCCTCAGCTCTCAGCGCGGACTCACTAGTCAACAGCAACAGCTTCAAATTAAAAATGTTTCCTGTGCTCAAAGCTAAGGGAGTGCTGATAAAGTAGAAATTAACTGTATAGTGTCCATGTTTATGTCCAGATGAGGCAATAACTGACATCTTCAGTGACTAGACATCAACAAATAGACTTATTTTGCTCATGTTTTAACTCTAAAACTTAAGATTGGATTCTCTGTCCTTCTAACTTCAAGTGAGGGGTTTCATTTCTCAATAAACATACATTTCTTGGCATAAAAGACACAGTGCTAAATGGCTCAGAGGTAAGATATGAACAAGCTAATGTGATTTCCCATTCAAAGTGTTTGTGTTACTTAATTTGTGCCTATTACAAGGTGTGTTTCCATCAGCCTTTTCTAATGAGCACTTTGAAGTGGGTCAGAAAACCTTGATGGAAATGGCAGAATTCTAAAAAAAAACAAAAAACTAAAATTTGCAATTTTGTTTTTACACTTGCTTGAGGTGTATTATTTTTTTTTTTTTACAAAAAAGGGGTTAATAAAACTTTCTCCCAATCAACTCTGAGGTAGCAAACTTTTACCTAACGACTGATGAGCTGTTTGTGATGTCTGTGTGTTCCCGGATGTTCCTATTACGCGCATAGCCATCACTAGCTGACATGTTAATGTAAGAACAAGAGACCCGAGAGCAACACATTCATTAAAACATCCTCCATTACTGATCTGTCCTCCACTTCCTGTTCATCTTAATTTGCTTCAACCCAAATGGAAACACCGCAAATTTGCATTTTAGTCGGACGGAAACAGTTACTTTTATTCAAGCTAGGTTATATGTCAATAAATGTTATGCTTGATGTGCTGAAAGTCTGTTGATATTAGATTTCTGTTCAGTTGTCATCAATCCATCATGATCTTATTATCTGGTTTAAGTTAAATAAGTTCAACTAAAGAGCCTTTGGAGCTGGCATTCTTTATCACTATTTTTTTCAATCAAATGAATGAATGAGAACCAATCCTTTAAAACTGAATCAACAAAAAAACTGTATTGTTAGTAAAGGCACTGGCTGTAAACTCATTATGTAACTGTTTTTTGTGTTTAAACTCTATTCAGTGAATGTGATTTAACTGGTTCTGTGTCTGCACTGGACAGGCCACATCCCCCACACATTTGAGTCGACCCCTAAGCTTCCCTCCATCAATAAATATACTTAAATTTAATCATTGATCATTTACCTAAAAAAAATTGTTTCTTTTCTACATTGGTTGTTCCGGTAAGTTCAGAGTAGGGGTGTAAATAATAATCGTTTTGTATCAATGCATCGATCCAACAGCCGACGATCCCATGCATCGATACGTCCGCAACAGTATCGATTCATGTTTTCTTTTTCCTCCGGTCTATTTTTATCCATTTGCTCCTGGATGTAATTCTCCCTCCTGTCCTGCGATGGCGCTAAACCTATTTTTCCCTCCTACCTCGCTTCCTGGTTATACTCTTACAGCGGTGTGTTGCATTAAGCTTGACGCAGACATTTTTGATTTATGCGCAATATTGAAGCGTGGTCTGTGCTACACTCTGTGCGTCTATATACGGCCGAGGCGGTGAGGAAGTGGGGGCGAGATTAGTCCGCCGACGGAGGGACACGAGGGCCAAAAAGAGCAGAGATCCAGGTGGAAAAAGGGTCCCAGCTTTCTCGCGCACCTCGCTCTTCTAGCGGGTCAAACTTCACGAGTTGTTTTCCGCAATTTCAGTCATAAAAAACAAAACAAGCCGGCCTCCTGTCAGCGGCACTGTCGAGAAGCTGAGAAGCTATAGTTAGAGAAAGAATGAAAGGGAGCAGCACCTGGAAGGCTTGTTTCAGTGCAGACATGCGGTCCCCCATCGCCCCTGTTGTTGGTTTACTATAGCCTTCAAAACCACTAGAGGAAGACAAGCTGCTGCTACGTTCCTGGAAAAATAATAAAAAAAGATTTTTAAACATTCAACTTCAACTCTTCAATTCAGCAGTTAGAGGTGGAGATATATGATAAAGGTTTGAAATTTGACATCATGAACATTATATACACTTGATGTTAAAAAGTAACTTACAGAGCTTTCAGCCCCCAGGCCTGGTCGCTCTTTATAACCAAGACCACCTCCACCGATGTTGGGCTTCTTCCCTTTACCCCCCTTAAAGCGTGATTTCCTGAACCAGGGATTCTGCAGGAGAAAAAATGTAAATCACTTTACATAAATTATTCCCATATTACCAAAAAACCCATTCAGTCTCCCAATGTTCTGCTGAAAACATCTTTATTTCATCCCACCTGCATGGCTAAATCCATGAGCTCTTTAGGAACAGCTTGATTTGCTCCCTCCAAGTTCCGCACCAGGTCACCAGCAAATGAGGTGTCTTTGCCTGTGAGCAGGGTGTAGGCCACACCCTTCTCTCCAGCGCGACCTGTTCGACCGATTCTGTGAGTGTGTGTGTCGATGTCGCGTGCCACATCATAGTTCACTACTGTGCGAATTGACGGGATGTCCAGACCACGGGCTGTGGAGCGAGAGGTAAAAAAGGCGGCACACATTAAGATTTTTTTATATTTTCAAAATAATATCAAAATATTTAAACGTGTAAAGATGTAAAAATAATGAGAGTAAACACCGGCTACATCAGTGGCAACCAGAACGGGTAAGTTCTTCTTCTTGAAGTCGCTGATGACTTTGTTCCTCTCACTCTGGTCCATATCTCCATGCAGGAGACCAAGGCTGTATCCCTCTTGAGTTAGGTTAGTGGCCAGTTCCTCAGAGTTAGCCTTCTTAGTAACAAAAATGAGGACAGAGCCAGTGGAAGTGAACTCGACCAGCCTTCGGGTCAACCAGTTCCATTTATCTGATCCACTGTGCAGCAGCTCCACCACCTGAGTCACATCCTCATTGGCCTTTTAAAAGAAGACAGAAACAAAAGGGTTGCAATTTAAAGGAAACTGACAATAATGGAATAAAATCTGACAAGTAAAAATGGTTCTCTTTCAACAGTACGTATTTGATACTCAACCAGGTGCTAGAACTTATTTAAATATCTATTAAGACATAAAAGCCTTTTGAAATGATAAATTACCTCTCCGATGTCTCCCTGCACGACCCGAATAGGATCAACTAAGATGTCCCTTGCCAACCTCTCAATCTTTTTTCGAAAGGTGGCGCTAAAGAGAAGAGCTGTAAAGGAAATCGTATTGGGATTTAAAAAACTGCTTTACATTTTGGACATTTTTTCAAAATACAATAATAAATACTTACTTTGCCTGTCTGGGCGAACGTGGCTTGCAATTGATCTCACCTGATATTCTAAAAAAAGGTTTGAAATTAAAAATTAGATAAGAAAAAATAGAGCCATTTAAAAAGCTGTTATAAAAATAAGACGTAATAATAACAGCTTACCAAAGCCCATGTCAAACATGCGATCAGCCTCATCAAAAACCAAGTATGTCACCCTCTGCAAGGACGTAGCCTTCTTTTTAACATGGTCAATCAATCGACCCTGCATAAACAAGGTTTAGTGGGTAAAGTTCTCGTTTTTTATGTTGATACCAACCATTTTGTTCACAGCAGAGAATTAAAAAAAAAAAAGGTCAAGTTTCTTACTGGTGTGCAGACTACAATCTCTGCTCCCTCCTGCAGAGCCTTGGCCTGCTCCCACATACTGCCTCCTCCATAAACAGCTACAGAACGCAGCGAGTAGGCTTTTCCAAAACGCTTACATTCAGCATGGATCTATAAATCATGAATAACAGTAACACAAATATTAGTGAAGAAGGAATCACAAAAACTTTATATTCAGGATTTTTCAAGTCTTCTCTCATTATCTACCTGCTGACAAAGCTCTCTGGTGGGACAAACAATCACTGCAATAGGCCCCTCTCCCTGCTCCAGCTCCTTCTGGTCCATAATATGAACCAGCATTGGCCAGATAAAAGCTGCAGTTTTACCACTTCCAGTTTTTGCAATGCCGATCATGTCGCGTCCAGAGAGGGCAATCGGGACACCCTAAAATGAAGATGTGAACAAAGAATATTTTGCACCAATTTCTATTTCACTTTCTACTGTGGGAAAATATAGATGTTTGACTGTACCTGACACTGAATCGGTGTGGGCTGTGTATACTCAGACTTTCGAATTGTGTGCATAAGCTGCTCATCAAAGCCAAAATGGGCAAAGCTGGTGGAAGGTTTTGGAGGGGCAGCGCCAGAAACCTGAAAAAACAAAGATGACAAACTTTAAAATAAGCTCATGTTAACATGATGACTCAGTCCCTCAAAGAAATGTATTTTCCAATCTATTAGGCAAAAAAAAAATAAATCTAGAATAGCTTAATCACACAAATGAATTGCATTCTTCTAAACCTTTACTTATGATTGTGAATTAAAAGAATAACTGACGTACCCGCAAGTTCAGCTTCTGCCTTAACTCCATCACTTGAGTACCTGTGAGACTGCTTAGCTCCTCATGTTCATTGTAAAAGTTTTTCTCAAAGGGTGGGTAGTCAATCTATGAGACAGAGAAAAAAAAAAAAAACAGGTTTCAGAAATTGCAAAAAAAAGATGAATATTGCAGTAAGCTACTTTTCATAATGACAGCTGTCAACTGTACCTCTGAGTGATCAATAGGCGGCAGGGGCAGGATTATTTTCTTGGTCGTAGAAGGAATAGGATTTCCATCACTGTCATAGTCGACATTTTCCTCCTCCTCCTCTTGGGTCAGCCCGGCTGTAGGATTCTCTGCCATGTAGCGGAAATAGGCTTCCTGCAGAGAACAGAGCATTTTATTTTAAGAATATATATGATCTGATGCTCTTCATGCCTCCTAAACTGAGCAAACAAAACACAAAACAGTAACTTCACTTGCTTGGCTAAAGAAAAAAACATTACATTATCAGACCACAACAAAGATCCTAATGGCAACCTGCAGAATCAGAGAGAGGCGATGAATGGAACTCTATCAGACCAGAGAGGATACAGGTAGTATGTCTCTAGTCCGCATTGTAGAGGATTTAAAAACTTTGAAAAAGTTCACTCACTTGCTCATCTTCTTCCTCAATGTCATCACGAATACCCCTGAAAAAAACAAGCGGAGAAAAAAAAAACTTCCCTGCAACTCGTTCATAAACCAAATGAAGCCCACACCCCACAGTTACTCAGCGTCAGTCTCCCCATTGGATCATATTTGTTTTCTGGCCTTTTGTGCCAGTTAGTGGAACAATTAAGACCCTCAACATATCAGCCAGCACGAGGCAAATAGGGAAAAATAGAGTCAAACAGGAGCCTGACTGAATGAGTACAGAATTTTAACTATTTTTTTTTTCCCCCAGGAATTTCTTATTTTAAAGAAGAGCCTTACTTGGATGATGATTTCTCCTTTTCTTCTAGTTTCCTCATGTCTTTCGCTGCTTGGCTCTAAGAAATGGAAATGAAATACAATACATTATTATGTATAATTTTCAAACATATGTTATAGATTGTTATTGCACAAAGTAAAAGTCATCTTTTCCCACCTCAACCTCTGCCATGAAGGCATCTAAAGGGTCATCTTCGCTATCTGAGCCACCACCGCCACTCGACTGCATCTGCTGCCGTGTGGGTGAGTTCTCAGCAGGAATGTAGGGAAGGTCGGCATTGCTACTGGACTCTTCTTCATCATCTTCAAAGTACCTAAACCAAAATGACAAACAAAGCATTTAATATTTGCAATATTTTATTAATTAGTTTTCTTTTACATTTTATTCAAATATTGGGAGTTTATGTGTATAACTGTTGATTAATCCAGAGCAACTGTATCTTACGCATTTTCTTCATCGAAAGTAGCTTTTTTGGATCCTATTTTATAGAAAGATGGAAGCTGTGGGCTTTTTCCATAACCCCCACTTGATCCGGAAGATCCAAATGCTGTTTGAGATCTTGGAGGAACGTTAGGCTCCTCTTTTTTTCCTGCAAGGGAAAAACCTCCAAAGCCAAACCCACGCTTCACTCCTTGCCCACCTCTGTTCCAATTCATGGTTGTGCTGTGGAAAAAAAAAAATCTTTATTAGACACATATTTGATCATCATGCTTGTCCATGGAAGAGATGATACATGTATATAGTTAATAATCAGAGTAGGAATGGAGAGAACCTAAAAGAGTTTGGTCTACCAAATGCTAGGGTTGGGAAGTTAATTGATTAATCAAATTTTCTGTTTGTGAAAATTACATTTTTTTTTTTTAAACCAATGAACTTCATAGGACTTCCATAGCTTAGGGATACAAAAAGTGAATCACTTTTCTTAGATGTGTATTTATAGCAAAATAAATGCTGGTGGTGTTACAGAGTCAGCTAGTTTATCTAATATATTTGTATAATTTGATGTGAAACGTTGCTTTAAAAGCATTTTCACAGCTTGATTTTTTTATTTTATCATCAAACTTTAGGGACACTTGACCTTTTATGGAAAAACAGTTTTAAAATGCAATTTAAGAAATATGTACCGTTTAGCAGTGGCTACAATGGCGCAAACAAATGTGAGTGATGCAGCATAGCAGTATTTTTAAGGGGAGATTTGACAATATGCAGTGATAAATCTAAGTCTGAAGATTTTTACAGTTATTTTTGTATATTTATTTGCTCACCATCGCAACTGAAGTACGACAGAGTCCATTCAGTTTACGGTCGAGCTAAATTATAATTCGGGATTATATTTTATCCAGCTACAGATTCTATAACAAACTTTAGCCACTAGACTAATAATATAGCAATGAGTTTGGTCACATTGATTAAATATATATTTCGTAGTTATTCAAACGAGACATCACTTTTAAAAACGACTGACGCTAACGATAAAACGACCCTCATAGCATGATTATATGTCTATATGTACTATTAAAATGATATTTTATGGAAGAAAAATAATACGTTAAAACCTTCAATCTTCATCACACCGATTAGATTTTCGGGGTACAACACAACATGTTAGCATTAGCACAAGGCCGCATCGGGGCCGAGGCTAAAGCTCTATATTTTGTTGAATTGTGCGGCCTTTATAAAAAAAAAATTTGGTAGTTATGGGGCAGAATGGAGAATTAAAAATTGTATCAGTTAATCTACGACAGATAAATGTGCATTTGTTTACCTGATTCTGAAGACAGTAAATGTTTCTGTGTTTCTTTTAGAACCCAGTGGGCGTCTGCTTCATTTACGTGTTACGTCACTTTTGTACGTCTGGTACGTAACGTCAGTCCAGAAGCGTAGAGGTGGCTGCAGAAACATCATACAGGCACCGGATTGAGCAATAAATAAGGCTACTTAATAATATTTTATTTCTTCAGCTATACCGTATTTGTCCTCATAAGACGTCGGTAGGTAATTATATAGAAAATAATGCTATTTACCGTTGTTATACTAAGTTAGGTTATTTCCTTTGGCTAATTGTTGTTAGCTGATGCTAGCCCGCCCTGTTTCACACCATAATGCAAACATTAGAAAAGCTGTTCTTTGTAAGAAAAAAAAACTTCTCTCTTTATTTGCGTATAACGTTTGCTATTACCAAACACGTTTTCATATGTTTTATAGCTTTTTTGTAAGATTCTAAGCGTTCTATTAAAGCTGAACCACGGAAAGGTGCCAGTTCCTTTTCTATTGCTCTTCGGGGTTTTAAATGGAAAAGGAAAAAATCCGGTGTTTGCCTTCATGTTTACTCTGCAAAACCATGATCAAGTGTCCTATATTTTCCTATCACAGTGTTTTGTCTTTTTTTTTTTTTAAAGTGGATTCTTTTGCAGTTAAATGTTCATTCAAAGACTTAGGAGTCATTAATGACTTAAGTAGCTGCTGGACATTTTAGGATCAGGCTTTTTTGTTTGACTTTTGTCATACGTAGTTGGACAGTTAAAAATGTATTTGTAATACGTTTGTTGTGTTGATATCATGTCAATATTGAGCAGAGGTTTGATTTCATGGCATTTACACACACACACACACACATACATGCTAATGTATTGAAATAACACCATATATGCTAATATTAGTTTTTTTTTTTTATTATGATCTTATTGCACAAAATTATAATAATCCCCTTATCTTTCAAGTTTGGTTAGCTTACAGTTGAAAACTTATCAGGCATTGAATTTGTTGCTGTAGTTTTAAAAAACTTTAGTATCCATACCATGCTGTTCCATGCCTTTAATGAACAGCCAAGACTTATTATTTTCCGCACAGGGAAAAGGAAAAAGTGTTCTTTCAGCCAGCTGATTGGCAGTGTGAAGCATAAGATGGGTGGGGCTCTGTTATTATATGCTCAATGTAGCTACTCTTAAACCTTAAGCGTGGTAATATTCAAGCCACTTTCCCAAACCCTAGTAACACCAATACTGGTCATTGCGACACAAAGAAATCAAAGATACAAATAAAACTGACATGTCTAAAGTTCAATTAAAGGTTCACATATTTTCTTAGTCTCCAAAGCCGAAAAATTAGCTGAATTTATTGATTATGAAATTGAAGGCAACTCTGGAGGCCAGGACAAATTATGCAAACATAAATAAATACAAACATAAACTAAGAAAAAAATCTAACAACCATAAAGGCATTTTTAAAGTCTGCCATGCAATGGTGAAATAAGTGAAAAGTGCTTGTTAGTGGGACCATAGCTACATAATTTTCTCACCAGTGTCTTAAGAATAAATATTTTTTTCTCTGGAGAGTCACTGTTTGTGTTTGGAAATGTGTAAGGCAACCAACAAAACTGTGAATTGTTGTGGTAAGCCAGCATCAAAAGGAACATTTGTAGCAAGGATGAAACATCTATTCCCTTTTATCATGCTTTATTTTACAGATATTGACTAAGGGAGTTTATTTCAGCATCCCATGTAACGGCTAACTCAGGAGGATCAATGTCTTTTCTTGTAAGTGTTTGCCAAGTGCTTTTATTTATTGATGAATGATTTTTACACTGCTTTCCAGTATAATAATTAAACCTAATTCCCAGCCAGATATTTCTAACAATTTAAGTCATGTAAAAGCAAGGCCAATCTCTGTTCGAATAACTGTTGCTGAGTTGTATTAACCACTGCAGTCAGTCATTGACACTGTTTTTTTTTTTTTTTTTACCCTGTGTAACATTTCTTCCTGTTCTTGCATTATTTTGTTCTTTTTTTTTCATGCTTAACATTAACCTCTTTTATCTGTCAGCGCTGGGTTACTGAGAAACTGAGTGTGGAGAGCCTCAGAGATCTGGAGTTATTTGGAGGTGAGGTTCAACTTTTATTTTTAAGTCTTTAGCGCCCTTTAAACCTCTGGCTGTAGTTTAGTTTTTTCATGAGCAAAAAAAAAAGACTCAGTTGTCTTTTTGTTTTTTGTAAGCTTTCCCCTTAGTTCTTGCTGTGCTCTGTTTTTCAAAGTCATTCAAATTTTGTTATGCATCATTTTGCCTAATTTTTTTTCCTCTTTTTTTGAACGTATTTTGCCTTTTGTTTTTTTTAGTATTTCCTTGGAAGATAAAGCAAACACAACTTTCTTCTAATTACATTCTAATATGTGTTAGGAGAAATTCAATTTGGTTTGTTGGTATTAACATAGCCGTGAAACACAATCATTATTTATTTAAATAAAAATCCTCATAAAAAATTAATATTCTAACTTGGTAATATTTATTAGTGGAGAAGATTTATGTATCCAATACATATTTATTGGTCCATAACGCAGACAAAATTGTAACTTTTTTCTATAAAATTCCCAATAATTGCTGTTTGTCAGAAATTAGGCTTAACCTCAAGTCTTTGTGTTTGTGAGATGAATAAATATTCTGAACAATTTATTTTCAAAATTACTCATACAACTTAAGAAACTCACATCCGATGTTTTACTATTGATTAGCAGTAAATGTATTAGGTCAAAATATCAGAATTGGGATCATTAAGCTTCATGTTTCCCTGCAGTCAGATTTTTTTTTTTTTTTTTTGCAAAATTGCTGGATTGGATTTTTTTTTCATTGCAACTTTCCCTCCTTTTCTTTTGATTTCATCATTCACTGTAGCTGCATGTTTGTAGAAATTGCTCCTTTGTTTTGGCTGCTCATGAATATCATTGCTTTACATAAAGCTCCAGTCATAAGATTATTTATAACCATTATGAGCATAAATTTAATAAACTTTGCACTGCTTTTGGTTACAGTAGAAGAACAGAAATTTCCTTTATTGTTCCAAAATGAAGAAATTTAGGTTTGACGGGGCTGCACAATAGAAAGCAAATGAAATGTTATGGCAACATGATAATAAGCACTTCCCAAATAATAGCTCAGATTAAATGTTTTAGTGTACGATTATTGTAACAAAAGACACTTTTTTTGGAGTGGAGAGGGCAGTTCTTTTCAAAAATATGTTAAAATCCTCCACTATACCTTTAAAGGACAAGTATTCCAGTAGTGAAAAATGATCAGGTTTGATACATTAACAGTCCCAAATTAGTAAGTAATTTATGCTCATGATGAGTGTATTTAAAATTCTGTCTGAAACTGCAATACCTGTCAAGAAACTGCAGAGTAGCTTTATAAGTTGCGTTTTCCATTAATTGGGGTGGTTATTTTTTGAATTGCGATGAGCGTATTGGTTTATTGAATCAAAATATCCTGGAGAAGAAACTTCTATCATGTAGCAGCTGTGTTTACCAGCTGAAAACAAACCCCTGTAAACACATATCCTTCTCTTGTTTTCTTTGTATATACGTATTTATGTCATTCATATGGTTTTTCTACCCCAGAGCAAGCTCAGGGACTCTCACACAGGAAAGTAAGTGCGGTACTCCTGTCACTGCATCATCATCGTCACCTTTCATGTGCCTTTTGTGTACGTGCGAGCATGCACTCATACAGTACGTATGTGCGCACTCAGATTTCTATTTAGAAGAGTTCATGGTCCCTCAAGGCTTTGGACATGTTTGTATGCATGGGTGTCCAGTTCATGCTGCACATGCTTGTTTTATTGATGGTCTTCTCACTTCACAAACAAGTTTTTCTGTTTCATAGTGTATTAGATTTCCCTCACAGTAAGGATTCACTTTTCTAGTGAAGCCTATAAAAAGGTTAAGATCTGAGTAATTTGTGTATTTTTGTTGCCTCACTAAAAGACCTAGCTTATTGTTTAAAAAAACTGATATTTCTTGAAGTGCCAGCATACAGTTTGTGTTGTTTGTGTACGTACATATGGACGAAATTTCGTGCTTTGAGCTTTTGAAGTTCATGACAGACCATTATTGGTCTGATCAGTAATCGCCAAGGACATCTCTGGTGTTCTCCATTTCTTCTGACAAGATTTACAGAAGTTTCTTTAAACTGCGGCTGCAAGAGCATGTTTGACCTTCCTGCCATGACAGGTTTACTTTGGGCTTCCTGTTGCACAAAGCTACACCATTTGAGCTTTGGTTTATGGAGCAGTCTTTGGTTTTATCTGTTAGATTCTTTACCAAGATAATTCCAAAGATTTGCACTAATCAGAGTCCAAATGGGAATCTTTATTTTGATGATCATGGAATCATTTTAAAGGGCCATACATCTGCCTCCATCTGCCCCACCAGCTTACTGCTGCAGTCAGTTAATTTCCATCATTTTAAAATCTATAATTTGATGGAAATCAGGAGTCCTCACTGCTAAGAATGTTTTCCTTTTCTTTTATTTTAGTTTTACAGAAATGAAAGAAATAAAACGATAAGAACAAAAGACTCTAAAAACTAAATACGTCTAATTAAGATTTGCTCTCAGAAGGTTCCACAGATAGATTATTGTGGCTGCTGATGTTTTAGTTTAGCTATTTTTTGAGAACTGCTTGGATTTACTGATATGATGGTGGTTCTTACTAATGTTTAAATCCACTAATGTTGTCTGCCTAAGGCTGTAGAGTCTGTTGTCTTTCATGGTGGTTAAAAGGTTATAACTGAATCATATTAAGCTGAAAACAAAGTTCATTTCCTTTTTGTTTGTCTTTTTCTTTATCTGTCCCTCCTCTAGCCCCATGAAGAAAGTCAGGAGAGTCTGGCCTCCCTGCCCCATCGAGACACTATGGGCTCATACCTCCCAGACAGCAGCTCATATGAACTGCTAACTGTCATTGGTAATTAAAAACATAAATATTTGCACTTTCTTGCCTTTAGCATGAACAGTTTTTAACAGACTTTGACCTGCAAGGGAGTTTTCTGTTCCCTTATCAACCATCCAACTACAGCAAATGCATGACAATTTTTAATTTAACCAGGCATTTGATTACTTTGCTAATTCTATGAACTGCAAATATTGACTTAGTGTTAAAAGAATACAGCATTAGGTGGAGATCTAAGAAGGAAAATTGCAGATTTTCTAAGGCTGGCTAAACCCTCTAGAGAGGATTTTACAAAGAAAAAGAAAGCAGAGAACCCCAAGCTTCCTCTTCTTCAGACTGCCCTGCACAATAGAGTCTAAAGTTTCAGAGCCAGAGGCTTCATCAGATCCACTGTATGGCATACGGCTACAGAAGGGCCTAATTATGCCTTCAGACAACAACATCTACAACGACTCATTGAGTATTGAACTCACAGCTACATTTAATCTCCTTTTGGGATTAATAAATTATTTTTGAATATAATTTGCATAGGACTAGTATGATTATCTTTTTTTAACAGATAAATGGATTTCTGTGAACCTTTAAATTAATATTATGGTGAAACAGGACTAACACAAAAAAGTATACTGTAAACAAAAAATTAATTTAGTAGTAAAGTTGTAAGTAATCAATGATTTTTATATTGTGTTATTCAATGTGGATTATTTATATGTATATAAAGTACATTTGGGTTTTTCAATATTTTTTTAACTCCTTTTACTTTATACCTTTAAAAATATAAATATATTTAGCTTTTTGCACAGAACCATTGAGCTCAAAGATCATTTTCCATCCTTTGTTAAACTGAAGCACATTTATTTTGTCAGGTAAGGGTTTGGACGACCTGATGACTGTAAATCTGGCGCGATACAAACCCACCGGGGAACATGTGGCCATTCGTCGAATCGACTTGGAGTCATGCACTAATGACATGGTCACCTATCTGCAGGTTTGCAGAATCATTTCTCTCGTTCCTTTTGTTTTAATCTCAGTGTTTTAGTACGTAATCCCATTTTACCTACAGCGAGACAAGGAAAGATTTCCCTCTTACATATTTCTAGAGAATTTTTTTCTATTGAAAGTATCAAATTTTAATGTCTGTTAGAAAATACCCAAAGGAAATTTAATAGGTTTTGAAATAATATTTATTAAGGGAAGCAAACAAATTAAACCAGGCAGGTCTTGTGTAAATGTAATTGCACTATGACCCTACATATTTCTGGCCCATGATGTTTGAAAATGTGTTTTAATCAATGTGTTATTAAATTGTTTTTTTTTCTTTCTTTTCCTTAAGGCTTTTCATTGGAACGTTTGAAACTGCTTGTGTTTTCTTCTGTTTTAGATGAGTGTTTAGCTGTTGCTCAGTGGATCCCAAAGCATTAGAAATGAAATTCAAGGATTATTTACTGATTTTTATTTTCTGATAGCTTTTTTCCCTTAAAACTTTATATTATCATTATTATAAACTACTTTTGATAAATACTCAGGCTTATTTTTGTCTGAGGTTAGAATTTGACATAATAGTAAAAGCAGAATATTTTTAGGAATTCTTTACATTTTTACCGCCCTATTATGTCCTCTTCTTTTTCTCCTTAATATAATTTTCGCTGCTGGTCGACATGATGTTTAAGATGTGAGTTTTCTTTTCTCTTTAGGGTGAATTACACGTGTCAAAGTTGTTTCATCACCCCAGTATTCTACCATACAAAAGCATCTTTATAGCTGAAAATGAACTTTGGGTCATCACACCATTCATGGCTTATGGTACGAAAGGAAAAACATCCTATATTGTATCTTAATATATTCTAATGAGGCAGCCTGTTTAAGATTAAACATTTCCTCCCTCATGCTAATTTGTATTTTTCTTACAGGTTCAGCCCGAGATCTCATCTGCACACATTTTTCGGATGGTATGAGTGAGCTGACCATTGCATACATTTTGCTAGGCATGCTTAAAGCACTCGAATATATCCATCACATGGGATATGTACACAGGTAAGATTAACGGCTAACTCAGTCTGAGTGGAAAGATTAAATCACTGCCAGCTGATGCAGATACATTTATTTCATTACAATCATCTAGTATTCTTAACTTCACCAAAATAAGTTTTGATTTGATTCTCAATTGGGTTTTTTTTTTGTGTGTTTTAGAAACGTTAACGATAGCTGTAAATTATTTATTAAACCACCCATTTGCATTCCTTACTGTTTCGCTCATGCAGGAGTGTGAAGGCCAGCCACGTCTTGATATCTTCTGATGGACAGGTCTGCATGTCGGGACTGCGGAGTATTTTCAGCCTCATCCGTAACGGTCAAAGGGCAAAAATGGTTCATGATTTCCCTCAGTACAGTGTGAAAGTGCTACCTTGGCTCAGCCCTGAAGTGCTACAGCAGGTAGGTTCTCCTAACATCTGCATAGGAACTTAACTCTAAACCTGTTCTCTTAATTAGCTTATTTTTGTTTGTTTCATTTTTACAGAACTTGCAAGGTTACGACTTTCGATCAGATATCTATAGCCTTGGCATCACTGCCTGTGAATTAGCCAATGGACACGTGCCCTTCAAAGATATGCCGGCTACACAGGTGAGCGGCCACTCTGATATAATTTATATTAATGTCATAATGTCAATAGAAAACGTTACCTAGAGTTGTCATGAAATAAAAACAATTCTTAAATTGAGGGAAAGGAATCCCAGTTACCCTGTTAATTCAGAGTTCAGCAAATCGTTACATGCATTATACCAATTTATATAGATTATAAAACCGAATGTAATCTTTTAAATTTATAAACTAGCACAAAGCTCTGCACATTATGTTGTTCCATTTGATTATATTTTTTCATTGTGGCGCAAAGCAAACTTGTATTGTGAATTTTCACTTTGAGTTTTTTTTTTTTCCTTTTTTTTACCCTTATTTAATCCTATACAATTTTTAGTCTCCTCTATAGTGTTAAAATTATTAAGGTTTGTAGTTTTAATTTGATAACACAACAGTCCATATGGAAAGGGAATCTTTGGTCAAAACAACAATAAGGATACTAAAAAAGGCCTTTTCCCATAGTTTGGATATTTATGTTTTGGTTACTTTAAAAAAAAAAAAAAAAACTCCCTATATTTATTCCTGACTGTAGATGCTCCTGGAGAAACTGAATGGAACTGTTCCCTGTTTGCTGGACGCCACAACTATCCCCCCAGAGGAGCTGTCACTCAAGCCATCTCGCTCCGCTGCTGATTCTGGCATCTGTGAGGGCCCTAGAGCAGGAGGGCCAAGGCACTCAAACGGAGATCCTTCTTCATCTTCAGGAGGACATCCGTATAACAGAACATTTTCTCCACAGTTTCACAGCTTTGTTGAGCTGTGTCTACAGCGAGACCCAGAAAATAGGTTGGTGAGACCTCCTTCGTATTTCAGTCTGATAAGAAGGTGTTAAAATCATCAAAGCTCTTGTTTGATTAGTTCTCCTTTCTTGCAGACCATCTGCTACCACTCTTATCGGTCATCCTTTCTTCAAACAGGTAGGTAAAAATGTATGTACTTCGGCATGTTTCCTTTTATTTTTTTATAATGTACGTTAGTATTCAAGATACTTAAGTCTATACCAGACTGAAAAAACTTCACATTTCCCCTGTATCTCATTATGCATTTAAATTCAGATAAAACGTCGACCATCAGAGGCGCTGCCTGAGCTGCTGCAACCGGTATCGCCCATCACTTGTTTTGAGAGCTCAGGGCCACAGGACTCAGTTTCTGGACTGGCAAGTTTAGAGTCGGGTCTGAGCCATCTGGACGTGGAGGACTGGGACTTCTGACAGGAAACCACTTAAAGGGAACACAAGCTAAGGATTGTATTGAAAAACTCTCCTACTAGGAACTTCTGTTCTGTAATGCTCCTCTGCAAGCAAGTTACATGTTCATTTAAAGGAAGTTGCTATTCACAGACAAGTTAAAACTAGAGGTCATCTCACCTGTTTTTGATGTCTTGCTTATGCTTTTCTTTGCTTCTAGATATGCACAGAGTCATGTTTTGCACTGATGGCTTTATGCAGAAACGGCTTTTTGGTGAACTACACCAAAAGCATCCGGATGCTAAATAGGGACATGTCACCCATGTCATCTTGCGGTAATCTTAAGGATGTAGACTTAAGAGCATGGATTTGACATATATTTGATAATTCAATCAGCGTAAACGCCACCGTAAGGCTTCACAGCGGTTTTCACAAGGGAAGCTCACCATTCTATACCAGATTCATGTTCTTGAGTAAACTGAACAAACAGAATGTTCACCTTCTTTATGTTCTACACATATGCTTCAAGCTTGTCTTGTGTTGCACAACTTTTCAAACTTTAGACATATGAGTTCTTTGGGTCCTACTCATGTTAAACTGAATGTTTTATTGGTGCTTGTTTTGTCTGCATGTATATTTAAAAGCAAAGACAAAACGATATGTCTCAAATTAAAACCTGAACAACAGGCAGGGTGCAGCTTCATCTCTCAACAAATACTGAGACATACAGGAGCAGGAAAGCTTTAAAAAATATTTATTGAAAATATACAGACGGACATAAAGAAAGGGATAAATGGGTTCATATGACGCTAGTCTTCCTCGTCGGATGGAGGCAGGTCGGCTGCAGCATTTTGCTTTTCCATCTTTGCAATCAGCTCTGGAATAAAGGAGACAGATATCAGGGTGTTTTTCAGTTCATCCATTTTTTTTTTCCTGGTAGAATTTTCTTACCTTTTGCAGGGTTAAAGACTCCATTGGTTTGAGTGTTGCACACGTAACACCGTTTCGACTTGCGATAGTGCTGAAGAGCGCAGGTTTCGCAGAAGTAATGCTTGCACCTGGAACACAGCAGATAGCAGATCCCATTTAACTCGGCATTATGGAGTAAAGGAGAAACGTGGTGGGAGGACTCACTTTGTGACAATGGGATTCTTGAAGGAATCTCGGCAGATGAAGCACCTAAAGGGTAAATCCTCCTCATCACTGCTCACCTCATAATTCTCATCATCTAAATGAAGAAAAAACTGTTAAAAAAATACTCCTTTGTGAAAATTATGAGAGTATAACACAAAAATCACCATTTGCTCCAAATGTGCCATCTTCTAGTTCTCTCTCAATCTGCCAGCCATGTTTGTAGTCTGATCTGTCGTGGAGGAACTTGCAGCTGTCTAAAAAAAAACAGCAGGTAACGTTAAAATCAAACAAGATAATAAGGATCACATCAAAGTTAAGTTTTACATATTAAATTCCTAATTTAAACAAACCTCCAAAACCACAGAAACCAGTCTCCTTGTAGTCCTTGCAGATATCTGGTTGGTAGTCCCACCGGACTGTTGCTCTCAGGTGTTCGGGGGCACGGATCGGCCCTTTTCTATTAAAAAATATACAATATATGATACACAAATGATATTTAAGGATCAATTCAACTAGAAAGCCTTTAAAGATCCTGTTTAAAATAAGTTTCATAAAATGGAAATTGCTAAAATAATAATTACACGTATACCTTGTATTTATGTCAACTGTTGGGGTCTGGATATTCTGGTTCTACAAACATTCTGTTTATGTTCTAAATGTTCGCCTCCTTACCTAACCATACCAGAAGAAGCGTTGCCCATTGTGGTGTCTTTAGGCTTGATGAATTTCTGGTAGTTATTGATGCCACGGTATATTTTATCATCCTCTTTACCTAATAGTTCCTGTTCAAAGAAAAGAATGTGTGGAGGGATCAGCGGTCAATAAATAATAATTTGAATGATTTAAACAGCTAAAATGTGGAAACTATGCAGAGGTTACGGCAGATATGCAATCCTGTGAAACATTAGCTCTCAGGCTTTTAAACAAAGTTTCTTACCTCTTGGATTTTCTGGCTCTTCTCAAATATTGCCTGGGCATCTTTGTCTTTCTCTGTGTCCAGCTGATATGTAGCAGTTGCACCCATGTCCTCGGGTCCCTCTGGTTTCTTTGTTTTAACAATATTATATAAAATAAAAAGAAAAATTTACATCTTTATGAGGCTCTAGAGGTCTCGTGGGCATCTTCAGCACATCTGATGAAAACAGTCAATTATTTGATACCAATGTTTACATCTATAGGCGAGAAGTTATTTCAATCAGATGCCTGAAAATATACCAGTTTATCTGTGTGGCATGTTTCAGTAAGACAATTTAGAGTGCTTTAAATGAAGAGGACATAAGAGAAGAAAAGCACAGAAAGAAATATACAATAAAGTAAAATAAAAGGACCAGTAAAGAAAAAGTCGGACTAACCATTAAACGTATTTTTCATTTGTATGGAGTTAGAAGACTCAATATTCACAAGTTCACACGTGACCTACACATGCACAGGATAAGATCCAACCATGAGCATATAATTCAAACAAAATATGTACATAAAATGTACATATTCACGAAAGAATTTGTAATGAATACAAAATATCTTGATTTAGAAACTACCAGTAGTCTTTGAACTTCACTCCACTGTTGCAGCCAGTCATAAGAACGTGCACCATGTGGGCCTGATTTTGTTACTTGGAAGAGTAGGATGTCGCTGCAGCAAACAAAAGGTTGCAGAGACTGACTGCATGGCAGACTTATACCATATTTGGACTCTATATCCTATTCCAGCGGCCATTTTTCATGTGTTTTTTTTTATATTAGAATCTACATCATATACATGGAGTTTTTTTCAAGTTTTTGAAGGTATGTTTTATAAGATTATATTAAATACACAACAGTTCCACATAAAAAACCCACAAAGTAATAAATAAGAAAAAGATTGCAGTGGAAACAAAACTTTTTCAATCAAAGACAATGGCGTAACGACACAACAATAGGCCAGTAAGCAACATTATCTGTGTGGGCCCCATATGAAGTACAACTCTGCTCTGCACTCTCCCCGGCATTCGAACTTCCCAGTTAGCCTCCAGAGCTAGACCCCCGATAGGGAGCGTGGCTGTACTGACTGTACCCCCCTCTGGAGCAGAGAGCTGACAGCAGGAGATGTAGCGTGATCCTATTACTGTGATTGGCTTATAACAAAATCACCGCACATGTACTATACGCTCTTGTGATTGGCTGAAACAATCTTCTAATTGGATGCAAATCATAGCAGTCTCCAAAATCCGCACACAAAGGCAGTGACGTTCAAATACCACTAGAAGTCTATCAATCAAGATATAATTGTGTATACATAACAAATACATTTGTGAATCTTGTCTTGTGAATAATGTAAATTCATTACATATTCACATATTTATGTGCTTGATTGAATCATTATCTGCATGTGGGGATTGTCCTGTTCATCTGTGGATTTTGTCAACAGAAGTCCAGTATGAAACTGCACCTCATCAGGAACAAATGCAGATGATTTGCGAATGCCAAAGTCGCAAAAAATAACAAAACAAAAAAAAACAGTTGTACAATTTTTTTTATATATACTTCCACGGTAGACCGTAGAGGCCGGAAACTCCACAACTCAAAATAGTTGTATGCTATTTTTTTTTCTTTTACCCTGAAATACTTTAATAGTTTAAATATGTTGTTTTGGCAATGAAAAAGCTTGGATGTTAAGTCTAAATGACTTTACCAAAACATGTTAATATATTTCCACATAATAATTAATCTTCACATATTCTTTTAAAATATGCATTCTAATTCTTGCAGTTCTTTGTTTTACTGACACTGGCTTATAAAATTGCAATGTATTTTACAGATTTTTTTTTTATACAGCCTATTTCAAGAAAACAATCAATACTCGAAAAACTGGGTTAAATCTCAATTTGCTGCCTGAAAAGTTCTCATGTTAGTCCATGTCTGAAAAGAATAGTCCAACAGCCTAACAATGAAAGGTTGTGAAGAGAGCAGCAGAAAATGAGGCTCACCGCTGATCTTGTAGACTTGTAGGAAACTGTGATCTTGTCATCTTTGTCATCTTCACTTTCACTAGAAGATACAGCATCTCTCTCCACCCTTTTGGTCTGGAACAAAAATATGTCTGAGTCACAATTACCTCACATTTATCAATATATTAATATTATTTCCTGTTAATAACTTACCTTCTGAATCATGGGGTTGACCTTCGCATCTTTCCTTTCTCTTCTGATCACAGCGCTCTGGTCTTCGTCACTGTTACTGTCTAGAAGAGGTGAGCCCGAACATTTCATTAACAGCCACCTGTCTTTTCTTTGGTCAATCAAATCAGCAGTTTTTTAAATTATCTATGTTTTTTAATCGTAGAAATTAGAAAGCAGTACGAATTGTCTCAAAATGACACGGTCAGTATAGTTCTGTGTAAACTTAAAAGCTGCATATAGCTAAAACATAACTATGATATACAAGGATCATTTAAAAAAAACTTCCTTTCAGTCATTTTGATGAACGCTAGAGGTAAAAAAAAAAATTACACGAACGTAACCACCGGCTATTTGTTTAGAATTTGGAACCGAAATAAAAAGGGACACAGCACTCTAAATTTACAATTTAAAAACAAATCAACGCTGTATCATTTAGAATTACTTACCTTTATCGCTGTCACTTGCTTTTCTTTTGCGTCCGGAGAATTTTTTGGTCGATTTTTTGAACAGAAAGGTACAAGTTGGTGTTTTGGGATCCGTTGATTCCGCCATTTTGCCTATTCTTCTTCTCTTTTTTTTTTATCTTCTTCTTCTTTTTTTATTGCGGTTGGCAAGTTTTATGCGCATCACCGCCATCTACTGGAATGGAGTGTGGATCGGGATGCTATATAATTTTTTTGTCACAGCGCCCTCTACTGTTTTGGAGAGCGTTGGGCGCTCTTTTACTCCCCCTGCTGGTAACAAGAAGAGTTGCACATGCCCGTGTTTACTAAAAAGGAAGCAGCGAAGAAGTCAAGAAAAAATAAAAGGAAAGGACAAATTAAAATTCTGCATCAAGAGCATGGATGGACAGAAGACAGAACATTTCCGAACATATTGTGGTCAAACAGTTCTCCATTTTTTATTTTAAAGTGATGAAGAAAGGAAATTTGCCCACCTTTGTTGTCTTCAAATTCTATATATTTAATGTTCGGGCATTACAATAAAAACATAATTTTTATTAATTTCCATGCAAAAAAAACATTTAAAACCATTACAACTACATTAACAATCGTTAGTTTTTTTTAGCTGTTTATTTGATGAAAAATGTGTTTTATTTTGAAGGAATTAGCCGGATCTTACTTATGGAACTATTTCTAATTTTACACATGTACCTTTCATTTACTCATCTCCGCCGCATCAGCAGCAGCATCATCATCACCATCCGCAGAGGACACCGGGTGCTGGAAGGACGCAGGCCCTGCTAAGGGAGAGGTCCTGGCCTGGGTGCGGACCCCGCAGAGAGGCCGGGTCTGGATGGAGTCAGGCTGCGTTCAGACAGCCATGGCTCTGGGTCTGACATCGAAGAAGGCTTCTGCCAGGAGCGTAGCGGTGGAGCGAAAGAACCTCATCACGGTCTGCAGGTACACATCACGACCCGATCGACGCTCCATGTTTATTTTTCAGAGTAAAAAAAGAATATTATTCAGAATAAAAGTCTTAGTAATATGAGGCAGGTGTGTTCTCACCTTCACAAACAACTGCTATTAACAGAGGAATAGGAAAATATTTCAGTCCATTTATATTCCAACAAGAGTTCATTCTGCCTTTATTTTTTATTTTATTTCATGTGGTAGTTAGTTGACTCAATGAGATCTATTTTCAAATGTCATGTCTTCAGTCTCTCTGAGATTATCAGTGATGTGTCCATAAACCAGAAGGAAAAATGCACCAGCCTCTCACTGACAGCTGAACAGGACAAGGGTATAGGGAGCTTTGCAAGGACTCCTCCCCACATCAGATGTCCTCCATCCTGTTTCATCCACTGCAAGGTGTGCTGTCCAGAGGCGTAGCCAGAAAATCTTTATAAGGATGGCCAGGCAATAACCAAAGTACACTGAGGGGTGGCTGAAAGTAGATAGGTACCAGAACCTCAGGGTCAGTCTACACAGTTCCAACAGGAAAATTAACGAGCAAAACATCCATATTTTCTAAATAAAGATAAACTATACTTTCCTACAGCCTTTGCTAAAAAATAGATGCATATATTCAAACATCCGTGCTTTCTAGATAAATAGTATAGTGGATAAAATTCTTTTAGGTTTGAGTGAACATCTTTTCCATTGTCATTGCTTACCTACTTTTATCAGAAATCATTCGGCATAAAATTGACTTCAACAAGTACTATTATCTACATAAAATGATTATTTATTATGTTTTATTCAAATATTTCCAGGTTTAAACTGGAAATGTTTCAGTTAACACTATTTTGTTGAGCAACTCATTCTGCTGCATATTCAGATGAAAAAATGAAAAAAAAAGATACTGCTATTCTTTTATTTGTCTTTGGAAAATAGCTTATGCTCAGACTGGAGACAGTGGCTCTGTTGGAATTTATGGGCTGCGTCTTCCAAGGGGGCGATCTACCTGGACTGGATCATTTGAAGTCATTGAAAATAAGGAGACCGGAAGAGTTTAGGCTGTGGATTCGAACAGGTCTAGCCTTCAGCGGCTATTAACGACATACGCTCTGTCACCTAGCAACCATGACAGTTGACACACAAAGCATGAAAAGAATTTTACACCGAACTTTCAAAACTGTTTCTTTTTTTTATTATAAAGTGGACAAAGACTTCACTCATGTGAATACAGAGTGGAATAAAGGCGACAACCACCGGGAGCATGAACAAATAAAAGCAAATGTAGACTTTCATTTTTTAAAGTGCAGCCTTGATAAGGAAACAGCTGTGATAAAAACATTGCGATGAAAAGAGAACCATCAGCGGTTCTAGAGGCCAAAAAATTGGTATTGACATTTTTTTTTTCTTGAAATAACTGTATCTTCCATATATTTAATTTGCCAATGAAATAAGATGATTTACTTTTAAAGTAAGAATAAAAATCCATTATATTATTTCAGATGCATGATATCTAATAATCTTATTTTAAGGGGGAAATACTAATTCCTTTGGCAGATCATCTTATTTACCTGCTCAAATGAAGAGAAAATAAACTTATTTATGGATATTTTTTACTATTTTTAGATCAGTCTTTGCAGTCTAATGCTCTATACATTTCTTATGATGGTATGGGCTGACAAAAGAGACCATAACTGATTAATTCCTCGGACCAGTTTAAAATTTGCATGTACGATTTCATTTTATTTATTATTCAGAAATTTAAGTTGGGTTAAGCTTAAGCCACATTAAGAGGTCTGCAACTTTGGCTTTATTTTAACATCAAATATACTAAAAGAAGCACTCTTGTCCTGCTTTTTTAAAATTATTTTGTTCTATGACCCCATTAAAGAAAGACACATTGTTCTTTATATCTTTATGAGGCAGATTGTTGTCAATTATTCTCTAACAAACCTGTGAGGATTTTTCCAGAAAAGCTGGATTTACATGCACTGGAAAAAACAATCTAGAAATAAGTAAAACTTTTACTTTTAAATTAAGTGTATTTACCCTTGATTTGAATAGGTAAATAAGACAATTTACCAATGGAATGAGTATTTTTAGTCCTAAAATAAGATAATGAGATAATATGCACTTGTAATAAGAAAATGAATTAAAAAAAAAATCTAAATTGTGTTGTTCTATTGGCAAAATGTCTCTTTTATCTCCTCAATTCAAGTACAAATGCACTTATTTTAAGAAAAAAATGACTTATCTAGATTTTGATTTTTTTTTTCCAGTGGGAAGACTGAATTGAACATACTTAGACTCACCTAGACATGTAAATCAGGGGAATTCTGAATTTATTTTTTTATTTTTCACTCATTGTACATTGTTTCATACAAATGTAAATAAGGTTCAATTTTAAGTTAATTTATATAATTTAAAATAGGCTAAACAACTGTTATTACTGATTTGATCTATTTTAATGCCTCTAAAGTCATTTTAGATTATAATAATTTAGATTATATAATAAAATTATAACAGAGGTGATTTCTTATCATCTGCATCATATTCAATGCAATGAACCATCCAACATTTAATCCCCCTCTCTCACACACACACACACCCATGCTGTCTTTCATTACACCACTATATCAGAAAAATAAAGCGTAAAATAAATGCAGAGTCCCAGGTAGACACGCAGTCAAGCATTTTTTATTCTTTTTATGGTCGTTTTGGCATTCAGGTGGGATACACTGAGGCACAACACACAACACAAAGCAGAGGATGCCTGCAAAGAAAATAACAAACCAACAAACCTCACACTGGACTTTGAACACAAAGATTAGCTAGGAACCGTAAACACTTATTTTCCCTTTGCCCTGACTGTGCTAGGACACTTTTAATCATATGAGCATTTTAATGACAAAAACAAGACAAAACAGAAATCATTCCCACAATGCTTTATGTCAGTAACGCTAACTCCAAATTCTTTATTTCCCTCATTTCTTTTAACGATTAAGTTCACTTAAATGGAGATTTTTCTCCAGGTGTCTTTACAGGTGTCTGATCTTCTCTTTCCTCATATTTCTGACCTTTTTTACAACACCAGACGCTCTGAGGTGATGTGAGCAGTTGTTATGTGATGGTGCAGCCTTAATGAGGGGAGATGCTGAATCAGCAGCAGACCCTTTGGCTGGGCATGACAGCAGCCTGGGCGATCTTCTGATAAATTATCCACAATCCAGACACAGATACCTGGATAGCTACATGATCTAAATGATGTTAGTGCTTTTCATTAGTGCGGCGTGCCAAGCTGTTATTGTATCCTGATATATGTGTATAAATGTAAAAAGTCTATTCCCTCAGTGGTAAAACATATTTTTAACATATAGTCAGCAACACAGATTAACTTCTTTCAATTCTTAATTTGTGTTGGTGGGGAAAACAGAATATGGTTTCAGTTCTGCTTTCGGAAGAAATTGTTTTTTTTCTAAGTTTCTTGTCAGAACCATACATAGATGATCTGAGCTATACCTACTTTAATTAAAGACATTTTTACCAGAGGACACCTGTGTGTCGTGAAGGGGAACCTTGAAACTAGAGCATATATTTGCAAAATGTCAGGGAACAGTTTCTGATCTAGGCAAAACGTAACAAACAAGACAAACACTGTGAATATTGAAGAGATGTTTAACAGAAGTGTTTTTCGTGGCATGAATCTCTAGTGGCAGCATTGATATTGGAGGACAAATGTGGTGAAGCATGTCCAGTTGCCAGTGGCAACAGGTTTTTTTTTTACTTTAACTCAGCTGAAGCTTCCTGTAGAGAGTTAAATTTTGGAGCCTAACATGACCAAATGTTTTCAATAAGCAGTAATGACAGTCCGAACATCCTGTTCTGTTTGGTGTAAAATTGACCGGTTTGCTGCTTTTATTCTGGCTAAGATGTCCAAGGTGGTCGGTGACTGCAGGATGAGTGTTGTTGTGGACACGGAGGACCTGAGGAATACATAAGATGAGTGAGAAAGGTGATTGGTTGAGTTCCAATAGGCACAGGAAGGTAAAGACATGAGCTAATCCTCTGAGGCGTTTGAAAGAAAAGGATAAAAACTGTTGTAAACACAAAAATCCACATTTACCGGGATGGAATGTGCAACTTTGCTTATTCTTGTGGATTATTCCCCCTTTTTCTGTCAAATATTCAAATTTGTGCAACCTTTCTTTTGCATTTTTCATGATTTCTTAACTAATGTAACTCTGTCAAGTATCTATAATTACAGCAGAGGTTTCAGTACGTTTTGGGAGAACTCATCAGCTGATCCCCTTGCTCTCACTTAAACTCCTCTCCTGTGAATAGACCCTATTAACTCATTTATTATCTCTCGATCAAACACCCTGACTGTCCATCTTACGCCCAGATCCGTCCGCACCTCCGCTGACCATAAAACACTTTGCTCTGACGCTTTGTCACAGAGGGGAATTGTGAGAAAAGGGACCTGCTTTTCTTTTTGGAATTGACCCAAACTACAAGAAAACAAATGTTGACTTCTTGTGCCAGTCCAGTGCAGGAAAGAGTGTCTCTTTTGGTGCAGCTGCTGCCAGCGATGGGTTCGGCAGTGTCATCTGATCCTGCTGGTTAGGCCAAGACTGAGGGGAGAGAAAGAATACAAGAGGAGAGAGAAGGAGAAAGATGTCAGGGAAGTGTTTGTTGGGAGAAAAAGGGGTCAGCGTCTGCATTTGGGTTAGCTGTCACTGCTGATAAATGGCATTTTGGTCTTTGTATGCTGCTGTAGCTCAAACTCTTTCCTGTAAGTACAGTGGATAGGTGAGAAAGGGAGAACAAGGGGGTATTTAGACAGTGCTGAGTGGGGATTGGCAGAGATCCAGGGTGGAGCAAGAGGGGGCACAAAAGAAGCTTGTCAGAAAGCCGAGCAGTTGTTTTTCAGTGTCAAATCGTACCAAGACCATGTTGCTGTTCCACTCAAACTATTTGCATTTTTAAGGCGTCCTTCTGATCAAAGGGCCTCAGTAAATTCCCAAATATCTGCTACAATCTTGAGATAACAGTGCCAATGCCTTATCGGTCAGGAAGAGCTTTTTTTAGAAGTGTACCTTGGTAATCCTAAATATTAATCAGTAGTTTTCATGCACTTTGTGAATGAACATAAGGAATAAAGGTTAGATGAAGATCCTCATCTAATGAGGATTTCTTTTGCAGCCTGAAGAGGAGAGTTTTACAAGTGCAAATGTGATGACTGAACCGCCCCTGTAACTTGTAGCGGTTGCTCTGTCTGCTTGAAATATTGCTTAATATTTACAATATTCCAAAAAAACAAAACAATTTAGCATTAAAATACATTCAAAAAGCAGGGTAGGGTTTATGTGACAGGACATAAATGCCACTGACCTCTTTCCTTGATAATTCCGGCATGAGGGAGAAAAGTCAAAACCCCAAAAGTAAATTTAATCCAGTTTTCACCCATGGTTGGACTAGAGCCTGTGTCGTTATTTCCAAATGTTCCCTGTCCCGCATTTGTCTCATGACTTCTTGTCCCCCTACTTCTGGATGTGGCTCTGTGTCATCTAGATCGTCTTTGTCTTGCGCTTTGGGAAGAGGGCTTTCCGAAAAGACGTGGTGGTGGAGCCCCTGCTGAAAGAGGCGCTGCCCAGTGAGATCTTGGTCTTCCCACTGGTGATGGTGGAGGAGCCCAGAGAAGTTGTGCTCTTGCCCCGGGTGATGGAGGAGTTCCCCATGGCCAGCTTGGTCTTCCCCCTCTTTATGGTGGTGTTGCCCAGCGTTAAAGCTGTCTTCCCCTCTGTGAAGCTGGTGTTGCCCATTGAGGTGAAGCTTGTCTTGCTGACCCAGATTCGATGGTGGGGTTCGGCACTCACTCCACACTAAGCATCTCACACTCATGCAGCACGCCCTGCTCCGTTAGCCTTCAGAGTTAATAGTAACATCAGCTGTGATGGAGAGAGGACCAGAATCCTAAGCATGGACAGCGCGACCCCCGTGTGGCATAATGCCTTCGTTGAGCTGGTCTACGTGGGCTTTGGAAGGCCACATACCACCCATGTGTCCTGTGAATGGACAGAGGCAGCCGTAGGTGGATGCAGCCTATCTGGGGGGACTCGGACAGTGGGGCGATTGTCCCTTCGACACGACGACACCGGACGGTTGAAGGACACATTGTTAAAAACAGGACAGTCCGCGGTGACATCACTTTCTTCTCGACCATTGTTCCCTACAGCCTCCGATTGTAAGACGTCTCCTCTGTCTACAGCTGTATATGCCATATGTAAAGCTGCACTTTGTTGATGTTGATGTCCCCACAGATCTGGATCTGAGGCTTTACATCTCTCCTTTCATGTTCATTACCAGTTAACTGTCAACATAAATCGACTTATAGTGACGTTAAAGTCAGTAACTACACACAAAACAACCAGGAACAATCAGGCAAAGCAGAGTTTAGAGGTATTATCTTTATATGCACTAAAACATTAATACACTTTTACAGTTTTGTTGGGAATACAGTTTGCAGCCTAATCATGGGAATGCATGAAAGACTCATTGGAATGCACAGAACTCCCACGGATGTGGACATCTCGATAGCTGCACAGAACGGGAGAATTGTTCTGGCATGGCCACATATATCACATCACATCTGTTCACACTTCCCCTCCCTGCTGATCTCAACACACCACAAAGCCTCATCGCATCACAATTGCATTTGCATAACATCCTTTGCACGCTTCATAGGTCTCTTTTTCTTAAGGGGAGTTTCCCTTTTTTGTTTAATTTCGTAACAGTAAAAAATAAAGATGGGTTAAATTTGATCCCAAATATAGCAGCTCACCGTGACTACTGACCTTCTAAAACTGAGCACACAGACACGTCCATTAGCTTTTATGTGTGTGCAGGATTCAAGTGTGAAAATCCCAGTAGACGTTGCTGTGCTTTTCTTTTCCCCTTGTAAGGGTGGTCTTGACAACAGACACAGATTTGGTCCCGTAGGTAAAGGTAAGAGTCATCAGAGAGCTTGTGGTCTCCCCCCGTGTCACAGAAGTTACAGCCACCGTTATGCTGTTGCTGCCCAAAGTTACAGTGGTTTTGCTCCAGGAAAATGAGGATTTTCCCCAGGAAATAAACAACTTTGTCCTCAGGAACGAAACCCTGCCTTTGGTGAAGGAGGTCTTGCTTGATGAGAATGTAGTTTTCCACTCATTGTTAGAGTCTTTTTTGGACTGCTTGGCTGTTTTGGGTGTCTTCGCCCTCGGCTCGGGGTCCTTCTCCATCTAGGTGTTCCTGCGCTTGGACGTCAGCGCTTTGCGGAAGGAGGTGGTGGTGGTTCCCCGGCTGAAGCTGGCCCGTCCCAGAGCAACGGTCGTCTTTTGCCTTTGGATGGTGGAATCTCCCATGGAGGTGGTGGTCACTCCCCTGAAGATGGAGGAGTTGCCTAAGGAAACGGTAGTCTTTCCCCTGGCTATGGAGGTACTCCCCACTGCCAGGGCAGTCTTTCCCTCTGTGATGCTGGTGTTGCCCATTGAAGCGGAGGCAGTCACCCCGAGCCCGTGCCTGGATGCCAGCTATCGTTCACGCTGCATAGCAGATCCTTCTGTGATGCAGAAGGGCAAGCATGTGAGGTCAAAAAGCCAAACCAAAGCTGCTGCAGCTGCCCTAAATAGATCACACCACAATGTATAGATGAGGGGGAGGGAATTATTTGATCATGCTTTGATGCTGGCCGGTCCCTCAGAGAGACAAGATCCAAAAGGACCTGGAAGTGAAGCAATACTGAACAGACAGGGGGTTAATTGTGTGCTTTTGCATGATAACAAAGCCGATGCATTGAAGAGGGTGCTTTGTGCAAACACACAGGACAATTGGGGTGACCTCAGAAGTATAAGATGGCGTGGTTCCCAAATAAAAAAAAAAAGAAAGAAAAAAGCCCCCCTCCCTGCTGTTGTTTAGATACAGTATTACATTTGTTAGCTTTAGTACAGTATAGCACTCAGCTGCAAGGGACATACCGCACAAAACCTTCAAAATGTAAATGTTTTCCCCTTTAGTCTGAGGGCAGTTTTCTAAATCGTTTTCTATCTCCTTGTCTTTCAGATTTTCTGTGAAGACTCTTCTAGAAAAGTACACAGCAGAGCCTATAGATGATTCATCGGAGGAGTTTATTAACTTTGCTGCTATTTTAGAGCACATCTTGAGCCACCGCTTCAAAGGTAACACTGCAGGTAACATATGAAGCAAAAAAAACAACATTTAATCATAGTCAGTGACAGCCTGTCGATGTGATCATATCCTGCACTTTAAGCTCGCTGTCTGAGCAGAAATGATCTCCTGCTGTGTTTCCATCTGTGAGCAGGTTCAGGGAGCTGGTTTAGCTCCGATGGACAACGCAGTTTCTGGGAGTACATTCGCCTGGCGTGCAGCAAGGTGCAGAACAGCTGCATCGCCAGCATTGAGAACATAGAGAACATCAGCACATCCAGAGCCAAGGCAAGAACATCAATATGCACAGCTTTGTGTGTTTGTTGAGGGGGGGATTGATGTCAGAGAGAAGGCCTTCTGTTCCCGCTGACTTCTTCTGTTGCTCCACAGGGTCGGGCGTGGATCAGAGTAGCTCTGATGGAGAAGCGTCTGTCTGAATATGTGTCCACTGCTCTGAGGGACACCAGAACAACCAGGTCCGACTTTACTTTTATTGCTCTGCACAAAAAATGCACATCTTGGTCCTGAAAAAGTTTCCTGCCTTAAGTATAGCTGGATAGCTGCAGCTGAAAGTGACATCTTGGCATTATCTGACATAAAATCAGTGTTCTTCAATGTCTCAGTTGATTAGCCTGTGGATCTAAAGAGACAGAGGAACTGTCCTCTGATTGGATGTTCCGACCAATGGAATGATATACTAAGGTTATAGAGAGGCTCCATTGTGTCCGATTGAAAGATTGGAGAAAATGGTGAAAATGTTGTTGGTTAATGGGTTTGTTTCTTGACTCTTTGTTCAACAGGAGGTTCTATGATGAAGGGGCTATAATGCTGAGGGAGGAGGCTACCGTACTGACCGGCATGCTGATTGGATTGAGCGCCATTGACTTCAGGTCAGGTTTCCATGTATTTTGAAAATATCAATAGCTGCAGCTGCTCATGCTGTTTTTATGTTCAATCACAGTATGTTATTACTTGTAATTATTTATGATGGTAAATATTGAAGCTTATCTGTATTATCTTTAATTTGTCTTCAGTTTTTGCTTGAAGGGAGAGGCTCTGGATGGGAAATCCCCAGCTGTGATTGATTACACGCCCTACCTGAAGTTCACTCAGAGGTGAGATTCACCCTGCTGGTCAGTTCACTCTAAAAGGACCTGTGTTTAGTTTGATGCTGCTTTTCTGCTGTGCAGCTACGATTATCTGAGTGATGAGGAGGACCGCCGTAGCGTGGACAGCAGCAACAGTGAGGAGAGCGTCCCTGAGCATCCCTACATCCCTCTGGTGACTGATGAGGAGAGCTGGAGCAACAAGTGCCGCAAGATGGAGCAAAGGTTTAAGATCGTCTACGCCCAGAAGGTGGTTCTCAGTGACCTCTAAGCTCAGCCTTCTTCAATCCAGTTTATCCGTCTCTAACTGTGAGTTACTGTTATGCAGGGGTATCTGGAGGAGCTTGTGCGCCTGCGAGAGTCGCAGCTGAAAAACATGGAGACGGAGAACAAGCGTCTCAGAGCCAAGGTGGAGGAGCTAACGCTGCAAGGCCAGCAGGAGAAGAAGGAGCTGGAGGCCATCGTGCTGGAACTGCAGGCGCAACTGTGAGGATTCACATTTTGATTTTTCTATCTGGAAAGAAAAACCAAAAGATAACAGAGTGTGCATAGCCTTTAACTCCTCTTTCTCTTGGTATTATTTTCTTCCTTTTGTGATTGTCGATCATTTCTTTTTTCAAATGGAAAATAGCTTCCTTTCCTTGGACAGTCCAGCTGTTTTCTCGTTGTACAACTTTAGCCTACTGTCAAATAGAAACTCAGTTTTCCCTCCCCCAGTATAAGACCAGGGGGTTTTATCCTCCTTTTTCTCCATTATTTATGTTGTACCTGTTTATGTCTTTCTCTGTTCTGATGTTCTGTTCACTTGAACCTTTTAGCTACAGGCTGTGTAAACATCCACACAAAGACTCCTCTCTGCTTCCTGCCCATTCTTTGGACCAAAATTTCTTCCAAAACATTGGAAATGTCTAATATTAATAGATTTTTGATGATCAACAGACAAGACACGTCCAAAAAGCATGAACAGCATTAACTTCTGACTCGCTGGAGGGATCCTGGACAGGTCATTCATCTGTCACAGACACCTAAACATATACCTAAGGGTAATTCAGGGTAACCATGTTACATCAAATTCACGTTTTATTGGCTGTTGGAGGGAGTTGGAAACACAGAGAGAACCCGTGTTGGTAGAATTATCTAAAATCATAAACATTAGTAGATTGCTTGCCTCGTTCCCTAACATGTTGATCAAATGGGGAAGTTTAATTACTGTTGTAGGCGTTGGAGCCAATAGAACCCTTTTCTATTATTTCCTAAACAGTAATTAAAACAGGTAACAGACACATCAGTGAGACCATGAATAACGCAGTAGATATATTCCTAAATATTTCAGTTTTTCCATGACTAACTTTCAAGTCCTTGAGAATATTTAAATGGTCTTCAAACAAATGCTGTTTTTGAAGACTTTTACATATAATATCATTCTCAACCTTTTGGCTAAGATCAAGTACATCTGTTCTTATCTTTTCTTATCAGTTTCATATCTGATACGTCCCCTGTTCGGGCACCATATATAAATTGCTTTTTGGAACAGGGAGATGGAAAAGGGGCTCTGTCCACTCTACGCATGGATGGGTTTAATGCAGAGAGTTCATTTCGTTGCTCTGTACTTGTGACTGTAATGACAATAAAAGCTGAAAATTTTATAGATTTTTATTCTACATGCTTAGATTAGACATGCTTAGATCAAACTCCAGTCTGTAATAAGTATAACTGCAACTCAGTACTTTGTGATAAAAATATTTAATTCTCATAGCAATAACTTGTTCTCCCCATCAGTTCTGCCCTCATGCCTTGCGATTCCTCCCATTTGGCTAAAGATCTCTCCGTCCCACTCATCAACCAGTGGTCCATCATCCAAAACAACCAATGCGATGTCAAGCTGTTCCGCAGGTAAACCCTTTTGCACAGTGAATTACCCTGTTCCTGGATGACAGTATTTTACCTTAAAACTCTGTGTTTTTTTTGTTTGTTTTTGTCTTATTTTCCTTTTGGTGATGTCATCTGCATCAAGGAGGAGTTTCCATAGTCTGGAGCAACTTTCTACTGAACTCAGTCTGAATTCTGATAAAAGTGAAGGGAGACAGAATGGAGATGCTCCCTGGACCTCAGAAGGTATAACTGTTTTATATTTGCAGATTTTTATGTTTTATTGTTTTGTCCTACTTTATCTGTTACATCACTTCAATCTTTAATGTTGTTGGTTAAATATTAAGTAATACCTAATAATGTTCATGTTCTGCAACAAATAAATTCATGCAATGAACCCCGGTATAAAAGCCTCATAGTGAAAGCCACCCATGCACATGTGCATACTTATACTTGCACAGAGGCAGGCTTGATCCCACTGTATGTTGCCTTGTGTAGGCAGTTCATACTACGCTGGATCATAACTTGGATTTTACATTGTGTTTTTTCTGGTTTCCCGTTTCAGGCAAAGACAACACTCCCTCCATGCTGGGGCTGTGTGGCTCCCTGGCTTCCTTACCGAGCTCCAAATCCCTGGCGAGCCTAAAGTCCAGCGAGTGCTTGGTTAGCATCAGCACTGAACCCAGCCCTGCGCTCTCTCCCAGCTAGGAGCTCCAGAGCAACAATATAACAACACCCCCCCCCCCCCCCCCCCCCCCCCAGCCTGCCTGCCTGCCTGGTGATGCTGCGTTGATGAAAAAAACACAGCTCCTGCACATTCTGATCTAAAAGAAATAAAAACAGGAGCGTTATGACACCGCATCTGGATTTACACGAAGCAGAACAAATTTCCTTTATTTGTATTCTGTTAACCCAGATTATCACTTGATACTTTAAGCCATCTGATCTATTGTAAACTGTTCCACAACATCTTTATAGCTTATTTCCCAATTTGGCTTTTCAGTTGTTTTCAAAGTTCAGTAATCTTGCCACAGCTTTGTCTGTGTTTAAGTACACATTTTGTTAAATTTTCATATCAAAAGTTTAACAAAAACAGTTCACAAGTGATTGAATGCAAACACGCCTGTAAGGGTCATTTTAAGAGATGTGGCTTTAGCAGTATTTTTAATATCATGACTGGATGAAACTGGGTCAAAATCCTCTGATAGTGCAGATATTTCTACCTAGAATTCTTTAACAACACAAACTCATACAGTATTTCCAACCTGTGCTACTGTTCATTGGTTTACTGATATAAGCTATTGCATATGTTTGTTTCCTTTCAGCCAGTACAGCAGTATTTTTTCTCACTTATCTACAGTTTCTGTTTTCTGTTGCAATAAACTGCCTTTTTCCATTATTTGTGTCTGAGTAAAGATCTTAAGGCGTTTCTAGAAAAAAAATGCATTACTTTAGCACCATCTAGTGGCAGATCTTAAAAACATATTTCTTTAGTTTGAAGTTCAAACTAGTGAATTTGATGGGTAGTTCCTGTAAAACATCCACCTACAGAAATCCATTCCAGTAGGTAGAAATTCTGGATTTTATTTTCTTTTCTATTTTGTTGACCATAATGAGTAAATGAAATAAAATTAAACATAAAATTTTTGGGCTTTTATCCTGAACTTTCTATTTTGCAGTTTTCAGTCATATATTTATATTCCCGATTATTTAAGCGGTATCCCTACAGTATACAAATACTTCATGTTTAAGAAATTAAGTTTAAAAATCCAAGGAAAAAAATAAAATTAATATGAGACATGATTAAAGTTAATGTTTTTGGCTGCTAAACTACTATACATTTTTTGTTGTACAATTTCTACATTTCAAAATCTTTTTTTGAGATCAGCTGTCTGCCAGTTTAAATAAAGCCACTAAATACCTCATTGGCTGACAAGAAAGACAATTTAATAATAATTAAAAAACAGTTAGGCTGCAGAATAATAAAATTTCATAGTGTATTTTTGGATATATTTGGTTTGTCTATCTTTTGCTCATGTCTACGTTTCATTGCGAAAGATGCACCGATCACACCTTTCCCAGCCAGTACAGATTTCTTTGAAGTTTCACCAGCGAATTTTTTCCATTAAAAGAATTATAACTATGACTCAAAAATAAATACAATATACAAATGTAAGTTTAAACTGGTTGATTGGACTCATCATAATCAAATAACATTATTCCCATTTATGCATTAATAGAAAATGTTAGTATATGGTCTGAATTTTTGCCAAACTTAAACATTTATTATCTCTGGTGTGCTTAATAAGTAGTAAAAGTAGTATTTTGACAACATCTGAGCTGCTGATAAATCAGAGCTGATTAATTTATAATTAATTGTCAATATCAAAGATGATTCTAATCATTGTAAAGATTTTTCAGCAGCACTAGGTTATCAACATTGCCAAACAAATTTAATTAAAAGCAACACCTTTATCTTAAACAGTTCAGTGTTTCTTAATGAAAACCATGACCAGGGTTACATTAAAGTATATATATATATATTCTTTATCAAGGCTAACATACATTAGAAATCTGACATCACTTCATCCCCAGCTTTGTGTCTGTGATGCAAGAAGCTGATGACAGAGCTGTGTTTACACTGAAAGTCTTACCTGTTTTTTGTGCAGTTAAGAGAAAGAACTGATATCTTAATATTGCAGGAATATAAAGTTTGATGTAAGACATGTTTGCTTCCTTCTGCTTTCTTCTCAACATTTTTTTCTTTTTTTCTGATCATATATCTCAAAACAGCTTCAAAAACAAACAAAATTTTTTTTTTAGAGTTGATGTTATATATCAGTAATTACTCAGGCCAGTTTGTTTATAAAGCATTTTGGGATAAGAACAGAAACTTAGGACCCTCTGAGGCCCCCAGCCATGCATTGAGACAGAGCACACGTCCACAAAGTGAATGGATCTGGGTTTAAATGGAGGAGGGGATGGATGGCCCATGCCCTGCAAAGCAGCACAAAAATCTTAACAAAGTGGGTGGGAATTTTTTGGAGGTGATGGGGGGTGGAGGGGGTTTGCTCTCCTTCCAGGAGATAGATAGATGTGGCATCCAATAGGCGCTCAGAAATGCTCTGCAGCGGCCAACCAGATCAGCTAGTCTTACAAATATAAAGCCAAACCAGTAAGTTACACAGGTGGAGCTGTTGTCATTCTGCTGGGAAGGGAAGCTAACTACCAAATGTGAGGCGATCTGAGATATTACACACGGATTTAAACTGAAAACTTCAGACGGTTTATTCTGACTTTTTTCCGCTTAATCAAACAGCAAGGCGAGAGAAAAAATGAGTTTGATCATAACTATAGAAAGGTGCTGCAGTTTCTGCATTCAGCGCCTCGGAGGAACTGATTCCAGTTAGAAAAAGAAGCTGCAGCGAACGAAGGGAAGCCAACTTTAAGCTGACTGTGTGTTTGGATCAGCGCCACTCGGCTGGGAGGGCAGCGTGGGTGCGTGGAGGGGAGGGGAGGAGGGATGTCGGGCAGGAGTGGAGGAGCGCCCCGGGGATGCAGCAACCCCAGCCTGCAGCCCCTCCGGGCCACCGTCCCTTTCCACATCCAGAGAGGCTCCGTTCTGCTGCACAGAGAGCTCAAAGCGGGTAAATACACACCATCCACTTTGTTCTTTAGAAATGTTATTTACTTTAGAAATGTCACCCATAACTTCACATTTAGTGCTCAACAAGACATTCATCATCTCAAGATAAACAGCTACAACTAACAGGAACGTCATATTTAACTTAGATAAAAAGTTTGTAAATCTACTTTCGGCCTTTATAAGATGTCTCCTCTTTTTATAAAAACAAAACAAAAACAGAATAAGTAAAAAAAATAAAGCATATAGATTCAGCACAACTGCAGTTTTAAAGAAGGGATTAAAAGTTACATCTAAAGAATAAAGTTTCAATCTGACAAGTAAAGGTTCTCTCAGGAATAAATCTTATATCTAAAGGTTAAAAGTTGTATCTCAGGATTAAAGGTTCTATTTGAAAAGTAAAAGTTCTACCTCAGGATTAAAGGTTCTATCTGAAGAGTAAAAGTTCCATCTCAGGATTAAAGGTTCCATCTCAGGATTAAAGGTTCTACCTCAGGATTAAATGTTCTATCTGAAGAGTAAAGGTTCCATCTCAGGATTAAAGATTATCTGAAGAGTAAAAGTTCCATCTCAGGATTAAAAGTTCTATCCCAGGATTAAAGGTTCCATCTCAGGATTAAATGTTCCATCTCAGGATTAAAGGTTCCATCTCAGGATTTAAGGTTTCATCTCAGGATTAAATGTTCTATCTGAAGAGTAAAGGTTCCATCTCAGGATTAAAAGTTCTATCTCAGGATTAAAGGTTCCATCTCAGGATTAAAGTTTCTTTCTGAAGAGTAAAGGTTCTATCTCAGGATTAAAGGTTCTATCTGAAGAGTAAAGGTTCTATCTCAGGATTAAAGGTTATATCTCAGGATTTAAGGTTTTATATGAAGAGTAAAGGTTCCATCTCAGGATTAAAGGTTCTATCTGAAAAGTAAAGGTTCCATCTCAGGATTAAAGGTTCTATCTGAAAAGTAAAGGTTCCATCTCAGGATTAAACATTCTATCTCATGATTAAAGGTTCTATCTGAAGAGTAAAGGTTCTATCTCAGGATTAAACATTCTATCTCAGGATTAAAGGTTCTATCTGAAGAGTAAAGGTTCTATCTCAGGATTAAACATTCTATCTCAGGATTAAAGGTTCTATCTGAAGAGTAAAGGTTCTATCTCAGGATTAAACATTCTATCTCAGGATTAAAGGTTATATCTGAAGAGTAAAGGTTCATCTCAGGATTAAAGATTCTATCTCAGGATTAAAGGTTCTATCTGAGGATTAAAGGTTCTACCCCTAAAGTAAAGGTTCTATCTCAGGATTAAAGGTTCTATCTGAAGAGTAAGGTTCAATCTGTTTATATAGAAGCTTTTTTTTGGGAAGGCAGGTTTATCTTTATCGAAATTGAAACTAATTGAAAATCTTTAAAATATTCAGAAAATAACAAGCTGTATCTAAACTGAGTTTGACTGACAGAATAGTCTGGTTAGTAACTTTAATAGAAAAGCAAGAAGGCCCATCCCTGACCAAGCCTAAAAGGGGGAGCTCAAGTTTGGCGAACTCTAGTATCACTTCCACTTGGCTTGCAGTCTTAAAAATAAAAGAGAGCAGTCACTGAGAAAGCTATGTCAACAAAAGGAGGTTGCTAACCCTGAAGCATAACTTTCCTCCTATAATGTTATTTGGACACTCAGCTGCCCTTTCACACCGTGACCTGCTGGATTTCTGCCGCATGCTTGGCGCTAACGCAGCAGCAGCACTTTTAAAGGCCTCTTTGTTTCTCTCAGACTGCTTGTTACTTTAACCAGCTCCATGAATCTCACATCTGCATGTTATTAATACTTTTTGTCTGCTCTGCAACCCTGGCCAAAGACAGTCCACTGCTTATAGGTTGGTAGTAAATAAACTAGCAGCATGCGGTTAGAGATCCTAGCCCTGTGAAGCTTTGCTCCAGGTCAAAGCTGTGATCCACACCTGCCAGGGGGCACAAAACCTACCAAAATGCATTCACTTACACAGTATTGTATAAACACTAATACTGATGTTCAGGAAACAGTACAGTAGATATACATCAGGAGTCTTCTACTTCAGAAATGAAGACTTGCTGATAAACTTATTTAGTGGTGTTGATGGATAGGATTTAAATTTTCAATTTAGAAAACTGTTTAAAAAGGATCGAAGTTGGCGGATCGATACATATTAAGCTGCCTAAAATAGTTTTTAGAATACAAACAAGAAGTAATCTTAAAAACCTAGAATTAAAAGCATAGTAAATGCCTTTAAAAAAATGGATTTGTGTTTTTTCTTCCCCCTAAATGATGATGATGATGTCAGAATTAGGCGCATAAAGCTGAGATCTGTATGTGTTCAGATACTGTACTAATTGAGTAAAAGTTCAGCCATAGTTTAAAGACCTTTATAAACCTGTAAACCATTAAACTGTGGCTTTCTAAAAAGTCTGTAAAATAAAGTGAGGTATTACTACTGACTGTTACACAGTGCTGCACTCGTTACTTGTTCTTTACAAAGACTCTTAATAATAATCATAATCACTCTTCCCATGTTTAACATTTGTTGGTGTTTCATTAACAAACCTTCTATTTTAGTGACACATGCTTCGATTAAAAACAACAAATATAAAGTACATATTTTTACAGCCCCTTTGATAAATTTTTTTCTAGATGCATGTTTTTCTGTAACTACAACAGTGTTTCTTTCTCCACTAGCTTTAATTAAGGAACTACATTTTATCTCATTATGAAGGAGCTCAAGGTCAGTAGGACTGGATGGAGAGCTTCTTTGAACAGCTTTTTTTAGGTCCTTTTTTTTTTTAGGCCACAGATTCTTAATTAAATGTAGTTCCAGATTTTGACTTGGTCGTTTAAACAAGCAGATTTGCTATGATCTGAAATGCAGCCCTTCAAATTTGGTCCTCAGGACACACTGTTCTGCAGGATATATTTGTCTATGCTTCAGCAACCTAGAACCAAATGGTTGCAATATCTCCTTAGCAGGCATTGAGGTCTGCAGAGGCCCTTTATCTTTTTGAATTTGATATTGAGCAATAAATGCATTGCACAGGCCAGATATAGCTAGAAGATAATTTTCATCTGCAGACCCTGCAGAGGCAGAATGGTGTCTTTAAAGGTTAATAATCCATTTATATGTCTGCAGGTTTTCTACGAGGTTTGCTCTGTTTTAAACTCTTATCAACTTTCCATTAAATATGAGGTTTCCTTTTCTCTCTGCAAAAACCCACAGCATGACGCTGCCTCCACCGTGTATCTTTGTTTCTCTGCATTCTTTCAAATGGTATCAACCCCCCCAAAATGGGATTTTGTTCTTGTTTATGTGCTTTAGCTTTAAACTTTTCTACACATTTCTTTCAATTGTGTTCCTTGGTCTTTATGAGGCTGTATATCACGTAATGTTCTTTAACAAACTGCTGAGGCCTTCACAGAGCCTCTGGATTTATACTCAGCTACAGTTACATACATTTGGTCAGTGATAAGGATTATTGTGCTGGATTAAATATGTCACTGCCAAAGTAAAATAGAGTATTTTTTTGTGTTTGTTATTTAAATCTACAAGCTGCACTATTCCCCAAGCTAAGACTGAATTACCAATTTCTGTTTTTGTCTGTTTCGAAAAGTTGACAAAACCACAGCTCGCCCACCGAGACCAACGATTCGTCGAACTCTTTCTTTGGATACCATTGTCGGACCCTATCTGCAGGGACAGTGGCCCAAAGAGGCAGAGGGCACGGCGGCTGCCTGTGTCAATGACAAAGCCACTCAGGTAAATGCAAATATAATTTTAAACCAATAATTCATGATGCTCCAAAACAAGTATTGTAAAAGAAAAAGTATTGCCACGGAAAATAATTTTCTTTAAAACTTAGTACATGTTGCTGAGGAAAACGCTGGCAGGTTTAACTCCCAGTGGTTTTTATATATCCATCCTCTGTATGTACAGACAAGATATCAGATGTAGGCTCTGCAGGTGTCTGTTTGGGTTGTTCCAGTTTGATGCAGCGGGTCGAAAGCAGCCAACTAGAAATAGTTGTTTTTGTTCTTCTTCAAACTGCTGCTCCTCACTTGCTTCCCCTACACCGCCCTTCCACTGTATCTGCATCAAACTGGTGCACAGAGCCCAGACAACATTGCAGAGCTCCTCTGCTCATCTTCATCTTCACTCCTGACACAGTTTAAAGCGTGCATGAACCCCCTATGCTTCCATTGTGAGGAAAAGACCCTTCCTGACCTCATTATACAGACACCCCATCCCCCAAGTGCTCCACTCAAGCACACCAATGACCCACCTCTTTTTGCTGAAGTTTCTCTGCATTATGTCAAATGGTATTAACCCCCCCATGGGATGTTGTTCTTGTTCTTGTTTATGCACCAAGTAGAAAAATATAGTTTGACTGGCTTTTTTTCTCTTTGTGATTTTCTTTTTTTAAAGAGAGTTAATTTTACATCTAATCACTGGTTAAAATCTGTGTTATTCAACCAAACTGAAAACTTTGAGGTGACTTGAATTGATGACAGAAAGCATATCTTTAAGCCAAACTCTGACTCATGGCTTTTAACAGCCTATCAAAATTCACAGTGCAGCTGCAGCTACAAGTGATCCTGGACTACGCAGCTCTTTATTATCTTCTAAACAAGCTGTTTTCTTAAGATGACTGTTTGGAGACAGTTTGTCAATGCATGATAACGTTCTTTACTCCATTTGGAGCAGTGTCACCTTTGGTGGACTCTGCAAAACTTTACACATGTTTCCACTTTGTTCATTCACACACACACAGACTCAGTTGTCACGCAATCCTTAAGGGGACTTTGCATTGACTTCCATTTGTTTCTGTGTCGTAACTCAGACCCTTATCCTATTTCTACCAATTAGCAACACATTCCTAACCCTAAACCTAACCTTAATCCACAGTTTAGTCCTAAACCTAACCCCCAACCCAAGAAAAGAACATTTCTTCATGTGGACCAGTCAAAAGGTCCCCTAAGTAACTCTAAGTCTACATGAAGTAATATATTCCTGGGAAATGTCCCCACAAGGTACCACAACCAGTCTCCACACATAAACATTCACTAACTGGCGGGGTACGTGCTGTACAAGGGCACTAGCCTGCCATTAAGAGCAACTTGGAGTTCAGTGGCTCTCTCCAAGAGATTTCCACATGTGGGGGAAAAAAAAAACACAAAACAAAATCATTGATGTTTAGTTGATAATACATCTTAGCTAATTTAAAAAATGGAATTTAACCCATTAAAGATGTATATGTTAACCTAGATCGATGGATCAAATTATTCTTGCAATTCTTTGATCCATTCTCCTAGAGCAGCAAAGGGTTTCATGTCTAGCTTTTTTTTTACTGTTTAAACAGCCTGATTATTATTTTATTTTACTAAATTATCATTTCTTAAAATTTCTTTTTCATATCATTTTTTCAGTTATTTGTTATATGAATTGCTAGTGGGAATTGATCATGTTCTTAAATGGGAGGATGCATAAACTTTTAAGCACAACTGTATATATAAATAAAAGGAATAGGCTCAATTTTTTTTTCTTTACATCCTGCATGCTTTTTTAAAGATTTTCTTTATATATAGACCAATAAACCCTATATATATAACTATTAAATTCGCATTTTAGATTTTGAGCCTGTAATCATTCCATTTTGATTATTCAAGAAAAGGATGAATAAATGTTAAAATTAATATTCAGGTGTGACTGATATTTGATCAGAATTCAAAATTAAATTGCAAAGACATTTTTTATCTTTAGAATAATTTTCATAATTCCAGCTATACCTTTTAGCTTTAATCAGGCTGATGCAGGACCTACAAAAATCTGTTTTTGAAAGAAAGATTAGCATTTCACTTAATTTAAAAGACTAAAGTTATGCTTCTAATAGTTTCACCCATGATGACTTCCTCTTACATTATTTTAATCACCTTATATAGGTTTAAACATAGAAATTACACAGAACCTCCAAGGCTGCCTTATAATGCCATGACGATCCAGAACTTAATTAAAAATACACGTACAATAAAATGTTGCTACATTCATCCATGTCCAAAAATAAACAGTAAGATAATAAACTATTTATCTTGGATATGATATTCGGCTTCCCTTGGTAGAAGCTAAAGAAGGTTTTGCATCACCTCTTTTAAGCTTGAAGAAATAAAACCTGAAAGTTAGACTACAGCATTTTTCGCACTTGGCAGATGGTGTTGTTTAGCCTCACATAGTTTATTAAATCATGAGGGCAGAGGCAGCCGAGTGCACAGATGAAGGTTGATAGACAAGAAGCTGCTGAACGCACCACCATTGCACAGACACTGAGCCAAGTAAGCGACCACAGCTGGAGGTGTAGAGTGTGTCAGAATATTCTGGGCCCTCCAACCACAATCAGTAGGCAAAGCGGGTGAAGGGTCATGCCCAAGGACACAAAAGGACACAAAAACTGGGGGTTTTGGGGGTTAAACGAGCAGAGGCAGATTAAGCTAAATAAACATTTATGCCGGATTTAAATAAATGAACTAAATGCAGGAGAATGAGGACATAAACAGGGATGATAACAACTATACTAGAAAAAAGCTGACAATAATACACATAAGACAACATACCTAAGTCTCCGACAGGTGAAGCATGGCCAAACATTTCTCCTATGCAAGCCAATGATCCTACAAACAAGCAAATCTATCGCATTATTTTTTCCTGTGCAGAACTGAGCAGAAAAAAATGTCTGTAAACCTAAAAAGTTAAAAAAGTTTTGGGGAAAAAAAGGTGTAAATGACTCTAGAGCTCATTAAACCATGGGGTCTACATTATTTGTTTAATCTTTGCTTAGAAGCCACTGAAAGTTTGGAATATTTCAAACAGAAAGCTGAATATGAATAATTTGCAAACCCAATAAAGATCAGAACATGTTTATCATGAAATCTCCAGTTAAAACTATAGGCTGCTGCTGCTGTTCCCTCTAGATGGAAACATTAGCCAGGCAGGCCAAATTCTTAAGTCTTTTTATAGGTTGGTATCCCATGATGCCCTGCTCATGTTATGGAAAGGGTGGGATGTTAGATTTGGATGATTGCACGGTGCAGGGGGGCTTAGTAGCTGTAACTTTATTCCAGTGTCCCTGGATGACTTGCTCATGCTGTATTGTGACCTATTTAGCCTGCAGGACATACAGGTGGACCAGAGAGGACATGGTATCTGTTTTTTCCCGCTGGCAGATAAGGAACGATGACTTTCCTGTAGAGTTGATAGCTTTGAGATGAGGTTGTGTTTCTTAGGGACAGAAAATCTTATTGTGGGAGTGAAAGCTGTGTGACTTGATGTCTGGCTGACTGAGGCCAGCTTATGAATAGAATGGAGCCTGCACAGTGGGCCCAGTTATGCGGGAAGCTGTTCAAACGGATCAGTGAGACACAATAACTTTAGGTATCCGATTCTCTTGGATGGTCCAACCTGGAACTGGTGAGGATGAACATCCAGTCGTGTGCTCAGAACCAGCAGATTGGGAATATCTACCAGAGTCCAGCTGGCAGGAGATCAAGAGTAAATGTGAAGAAATCGGTATGGATATATGAGAGCATGGTGTATGGTGACTAGAAAAGACTTGCACCACATGTTTGCCCGTTTTTGTCTCTTTACTGGGAGAAAAATAAGGTTACTGTTTGTATCTGTGAAGCAAGCAGTTGAATTTGTTTTGATGGTGTGGTTTGGTTGATTTTATTCTTTTTATTATGCCTGTTTGTGGAAGTGGGGCTGTGTTTGCAGCTCACAGTGGTTTCTTGTCACTCTGTACAGCTGTTGTGAGACAGGTGTGCGAAACAGCTGTGGGACTCAGCTTCTGGGTCATTGTCCCAAAAAAAGTAAAGCTGATGGCTGTTTGCTGGCTCAGCAGAAAATATAGAGTTCCTCCAAAAGGTCAACACTGCTGACCGTTTGAACCTACCCTAAATAACCTTTGATCTGCGTTTCTCCCGTAACTGAGTGTGAGAACCAACACTCTTAACTCCTTGTCTATTTTACTGTGTGTCTTTTAAAGACCCCCTTTTCCTGGACAGAGGAAACCCGGGGAAGAAGAAGTATGGGTGGGCACAAGCGCTCAGCGTCTTGGGGCAGTGCAGAGCATTTGAAGGAGGTAAGTACTTCACTAATACAGCTTTAAAAAAGCGTTTTTTCACTCATTTAGCTTGAAATATTACCAGCACCCTCGGGCGAAGTTTGTAACCTTTCTTTTAGAGTGAGTCAGGCTGGCTCTAAATCATTTTTATCCCCCTTCTGCCCTCAGGTGGCCAGACTAAGGCACCATCTGCAAAAACGCTCCAGGAATGCACCCCCCTCTGCAGGATATGATCTCCCCCACAGCACACTGCCAGCAGGACAGGCAGCAGGCGCAACTCAGGTAGCCTTCTGATGCTTTTCTTATAACCAAATGTATGTAGCTTTATTTAAGCTGCAAATTATTCATGGCCTTTAAAGGTTACACTTTAAAATACAGTTCTGATGTTTAATGTTATTTAGCACACATCTAGATAGGAATCTGAAAGAAGGGAGCTAAAGACAGAGTGGTGGGGAGCTTTCTCACTGCAAGGACTTGAAAATTGTTTCTAGGTAAACTGTCAACGTATGAGTGGAAACTAATTAAAAGCTGGTCAGCAATATAGACGAGAAGGTTGACTGCTGTATTATCCATAATGATTCCCCTAATGATTACAAAGAGGGGTGATAGTGAGTGCTAATATTTTTGTGCTTAATTTTGCTTAAATACAGTGCAGTACAGCTTTTATTATCTTTGCATGGACGTTATTACACAGCCAATTATGAAAAGTTTTAATTACCCACTGATTATAGAAGATCTACGTCCTAGCCATGCAGACTGCTTCGACAAACATATGTGAAAGAATTGGATTTCACAGAACCCCAGTGTTGTATGATGATAAGATGGCATCTGTGTAACAAGTCCCGCCATCAGACACAAGGTTGGCCACGTTCTGCAGAGGCGATGGCAACAAACCTCCTAACATCATGCGTGCTTCAGGTTAGCTCAGTAACTGCAGACAGGAACACGTGGAATTGGTTTCTGTGGCTGAGCACCTGCATGTAAGCATTACATCACTAAATACACGATAAAGAGTTGGATCCGGTAGCATAACACATGACGCCACAAATATTGGGATGGATCTCATCTAAGCAGTCCGGTACATGAGTTAGTTTGGAAGTTAACAGGTAATACTGGCTTTTACCTGACTGTGTGCACCAAATGTAAACTGTGGTTCAGAGGATATTTTGGTGTTATGCTGCTTTTCAGGAGTTGGACTCGATATCTCAGTTCAAGCAGAGAAAACCCTAAAAAAAATCTTTATACTTGCTAATTTCCTGCTTTGTGCTTTTTAGGAAAGCCTTCCAGGAGATCTAAAGCTGGCATAACTAAAAGGGTTTACCTATATTATATAAAACCAAATCGTATTAGAATACGATGCAAACAAGTGAATACTGTTAGCAAAATATTGTGCATACAGACTTCAATATGCCCATACAGTATTAATAATATCTGGCTCAGTCCCCTGAGGCAAGTTGCATGGAATTAACCCCATTTAAGTAGCTATCAACTGGTTTCTAACATGATTCTTTCTAAACCTGCAACTCATTCAAACTGGTTGGTTATCTTGCATGGATCTTCCTTTTAAATAGAATCTATTTTCACTTCAGAAAGCCCGGAGAGCCATCGATGAAAACCACTTGCTTTCTTGAAACTTTTAACAGCTTTAGCTGCACCAAACAGCTCTTGTAATGTTTTGCACATATTTAAACCCTCTGACACTGGTTGCAATTTAAATGTTTTTGTTTTTTTTTGGCAGACAGTTCCCATGATGCCTCTGAACAGACTTGCACCGCGGTTGAGACGGAGCGTTGAGGGTCTCAGTTTGGAGCTGGAGGAAGTGTTTGTGTCTGAGAAACCAGATGATCAGCTTGAGGTTAGGCCAGTGACCTACAAGAGTTTATTTTAATTTATTCATAAATCAAGATAGTTGGTTAAAAAAAAAAACCCTCAAAAGATGTTTTTTTTTACCCTTATTGCCCTGTTTCCAAATACAGTGGATCTCAAAAAATGTAAACATCCCTGCCAGGTTTTTAGGATTTAAAATATATGAGCAAGGGGTACATACAGAGGCCTTAGTCCTTGATGCAACGTATGGTCTGGAGTAGGGGTTACAGTTCTTTAGATCAAACTCAGGTTTCTATCAAGGCCAAGTCCAGTTATAAAAGTGTTTGTTTGAAACAGTTTTAAAAGTCCTAAAACAGGATGAAGTTTGACCTTAAAACCTTTGGGAATCTGTGAGGAAGCTGAAGATGTAGAAATATATCTCGCTTTGTTTTGAGGTTACTCAGCCAAGATTAGAGCTAAATCTGTAAAAAAAAAAAAAAGCTTCTGTCACCCAAGCGGGGCTGTGGACACGAGAAATCCTCACAATCTGAGAGATTTGGAGGTTATACAAGAGACTGTAGGCAAATATGTCCAAATCAAGATGTGATTCACCCCACAAAGAATTCATAAGTTAAATATCAGAATCAGGATTACTTTATTAATCCCTTGCGGGAAATTCTTTGCTTGCAGTGCAACTGTTTATAGAAGAGAGAAAAATAAGTTTATAAGTACAATAGATCAAAATAAAATATATGAAAAAGAGTAAAATTACAACCCACACAGTAAAATTACACCCTTCCCATATAAACAGTGTAAAATAAGATATATGAATAAAATAAGATAAGGATCTCAATATGTACAATCAACAGTATTTACAATGCTGCTCAGTACATAAATTACTATTATTGCACATGACCGTAAAAGAAATGTGCTTCAACAAATTTCCTTTAATGCATCCATGTCATTTCAACTTTATCTTAATTTCCTTTAAACTTTTACATTAAAAGTGGGAAATGTTTTTATGACTATTTGTTGTTTTAATTTGGAATTCGGTTTTGTAGATTTATCTGACAGTCAGTTTTATTTCCTCAATGCTCCACAAATGTGTCATATTTCTCATTCGATATAATCATCGAAATCTTCAATAATTTGGTTTCTGTCATGTGTTGGTTTCATATGATACCTTTTTATGTGAAAGAATTTGTCTTTACTTGTCATAGCTTAGTGTTTTTTCCTTGGTTATTCCAGATTTTAGATATCCCAGATGGCCACAGGGCTCCCATCCCTGCACAGAGATGCAGTAGTGGCTCTCAGAGTGAACCCTCTCCAGGACCCCTGGATTCTTCCCTCCTATCTCCTCCACAGTCTCCTTGTCCTCTTGATTCTTCACTCCTCTCGGCTTCGAGTTCTCCCTGCCACCTGACTGCATCGCTTTTGTCTCCCTCCTCACCAACATGTTCAATACTGGAACCAGGTTGGACTTTGAACTGTGACTTTGGTCAAAGCAAAACCCAGAAATATCTGTTTTTAGCTCCCGTCTTTAAGGTGTCAGTGACTAAATGTGTGTGTCTTTGCAGAGCCTGCAGAGTGTGAGAGTTTGTGTCCTTCTCCCTCAATGCCACTTCCTTCATTTGCACTGGAGCCTCCTCTGCAGCAGCCCTGCTCCTCTTCCCCTCGTCCCAACAAAACCTACTCCTTCCAGCGTGAGCCGCCTGAAGGCTGCGAGCGAGTGCGAGTATGTGAGGAAGCAACGTAAGTGTATTAGTTAAACTGGTTGTGTGAAATAAAGTTTACATGGTTATTGCCTCTTGCTACTTTAAAATAGTAGATGTTGGCATTTATGCTGCTGAAGAGAGGATAAAGTAAAGTACTTTTTTATAGTGTCAGTTCACAATAAATGTTATCTTTAACACTTTACAAAACAAATGGATCCTATTCATAAGCAAAAAATATGTAATCCAATAAATCACATATATTGCAATGAATGAATGAAAATGACAATTTTCCACTATATCTTTCAAGTTGTACTAATATGGTCCATTTTTTTTTAAATCTTTCTAAATATTAAGCTTTTTATACTGTTAAAAAAAAAAAGTCCCTAATATTTTTATTTCCAAAAATACTGTTAGTTTTGCACAACTGTAAAAACAGAAGATGCAATTTAAAGCTCTATCAAATATGTCAGACGTTTCCAGAATATGCTTCAGGACTCGGATATGTTTTTGCTCCATCCCTCATGGCTGGTATCCTTGGAAACTAGAGATTCAAACCTTTTCAACAAGCTATTGTATGTCTTTTTCAGACCTAATCAGGTTGTGTCATTTCTGTATGTCACGGTAATGAAAGTAGTTGTCACTTAACCACCTTTGTCCAGCACAGTTGATGTTAGATGATGTAAATGTCATGACCAAAGCCTCTGTCATGCACAGGAGTCCTACATTAGAAATTATTGCTTTTATTCAACCACGTTTCTTTTTATAAAGTAAAAAACACAGTTTGTACCAAAGTAACAGCCCCATTCCAACTCCACGAAACGCTTGTAAATCCAATATGCATCAATTCCGGGCTAATTTGCCGAAATTATTGTAAAGAATAAATTCTGAGGTGTCTCCTAGGTCTTTAATTAGAACTCTGGGGTTATTTTTCTTTGGTAAAAAAAACTTTAGGTGAGGCTAAAGAAGTTGGATTTTCTTCCTTTGTTTAAGCACAAATTTGGTTGAGGTTTTGAGGACCCAAATGTCGAGGCAGAGGCGAGATATTGTAGTCTTAATGGAGTAATCACAGGTAACAGAGGCAGGAATCCAAAAATCCACCTTAAAAATGCAAACCAAACCAGAACCATGGAGACATCAGGGAAAACATGCTCGAGGGGCTAGGGAAAGACGAGGAACCAGCACAGAGGGACTGCACAGGGAGAGTATTTATTGGAGAATTAACAAAGACAGGACTAATGAGTTGATTGGGAGCAGGTGTGAACAGAGGCTTCTAGAAGGAACTAGGGAAAAGGAGACCAACACCAGAGGGCAAGCAAAGAAAAACCTAAGAACTCAAATATATCCAGAAAACACCAATAAAGCTAGAAAGCAATAGCCTAGTAAACTAGCCCCACCTGCCAGCGGCCAAAATCATTTTTGCCTGCGAGTTTGGTCTAGCCTCGAACAATGCCCCAGGCCCTAGAACTGTCGGGCTAATCACTTGCAATGTGTTTTGAAAATCTGGATGCAAAGCGGGAGGGGTTTTAAGGGCGGGACGACAAAGCTGTGCGACGCTGCAGAAAGCACGACAAGGAAGATGGCAACAACAATTGAACAGTTCTCGTTTGACTCAGCTTTGGAATAACTTTTGGAAGGATTAGACTTGCGGTTTTCGTTGAAACATGAGCAGGAAGAGGCTCTACGCTCATTCATTTTTAAGAAGGACGTATTTGATGTTTTACCAACAGGCTGTTTGTTCACACTCCCCCACCAGCTTTCTGTTGCACTTACTACGTCACAGTCAGTGGCGCTCATTAGTCAGAGCGTTGGCCAGTAGGCACAAGCATGGTTTGAAAAACAACGGGTTGTTCTCATCAACAATCTTCCGATGTCTCATTCATTGGGGGCCGGACTAAATAACACATTTAATCTCACATTTAGTCTGGTTTATCAGGCTTAGAAAACAAAGAAAAACATGGATCAACGTGAAACTGAAAACTCACCGAAAACTTAACAGAATCAAGAATGTGACATCTAGAAGGATTTAGGGAAAAGGCGACCAACACAAGAGAGGGCAAGCAAAGAAAAACCTAAGAACTCAAATATATCCAGCAAACATCAATAAAGCAAGAAAACTGAGAAAAACATGGATCAATGTGAAACTGAAAATGCAGAACACTTAACAGAACCATGTCCGTGACAAAATCAGACACAGTAACATTTTTGATGTTTAGTTCTATTGGAAACAGGTTCTTTTAACATTAATACCAAAAGGTTGCATGTGGATCTGATGATTAGGGCTAATCTTGGTTTGTTTCAGATGTGTATTTTAAAGCAGATCTTGCTTCTCAAACCCATGACAGGTTAAAAAACACTAAGATGAATCTCACAGTATTTTTAAATCTTAACTAGCCTTTATAAATAATATATTCACTGGATTGTGGTGTACAAAAGGAGAACAGCACTCGATGATAAGTTTTCTTAGACTGTCACTGATACTACTCATGTACAAAACAGGATGTGACGCCTTTGATCAACCGACAAAAATGAGATAAAAAATCTGATTACATTTAATTCTTCTCAACAAGAATGATGCTTCCTTTTTGCTTTTTTTAAATCTTCATTTAGGCTGTGTAACTTACCTCAAACATAGAGATAAAATAATGGTTTGACTGATTAGATGAAAAGTTATTTTTTTATTTTTTTACATTATTGTGTTAAAAGTATCATTTTTGCAATTTAAACTTGTGCGATGACCTATGTTTGCTTGCATAATAGATTTCAAAATATTTTAGGTGACCTTTATTAATTAGAAGAAAGTGGGAGTGTTGGCCTAGTGGTTAGAGCAGTGCGCTTATGCTGTGAGAAGGTTGCAAGTACCCGGTTTGATCCCCACAAGCCTCCACTCTGGCTCTCTGAGCAAGACCTTAAACCCCACACTGCTCCCCAAAGGGGATTGGTTAAATGCAGAGATAAAGTTCTCCAGTGTGAGACCAATTAAGTTCAATGTTATTATTATGAAACCAATATTTCAACCATTTTAACAGAAAATCAACTTTAAAGCTTAACATTCACTTGTTTCTCTGTTCTACTTATATTTCTTCACCTCTAGGTCTGCCTGTCAAGATGAACTTCCCCTTCAGCCATCTTGCCCAGACCCCAATAAAGTCAACTTCACCCCCCATGGGGGCTCTGCTTTCTGCCCCGTCAGCCTCTTGAAACCTCTGCTGCCCTCAATGGACCTCCTTTTTCGCGGTCTTTCTGTGTCTCCCATCACTGGTTGCTCTGGCCAAGCCTCTCCTACCAGGAATCTGGGCATGCAGTAGGTGGATATCAGAACAGTGTCTCTGAGGACTACAGAGAAAAGCACTGTCAGAACCTGGAACACTTGATAATGACTGACTGATAATGAATGCAGACTCACAATTAAGTGTCTGATCCCTGTTGGCCCATTGACCATTACCATCTGACTGTCGGTGTTTGTTTCTGCAACGTTTTTGGATAATGTGGCTTAAAGTGAACTTGGTTTATAAATTATTTCTGCCTGAAGGATTTCTTTTTCTCTTATGCTTTTAAAACCTCATTGAGACTGCTTTTGTTTTTGGTTTCTGCCGTAAAAGACAAATATAAGACTTCACAATTCAGCTGATGTGCAAGAAACTCATGCTTAACATTAATTTCCTTTTTTCAGAAAACAAATGAGTTTTTAGTTTTATAAGTTTATTATCTCCCTGTTTTTTTTTTTAGATTGTTTTGTTTCATTTTTAATATCAAAGTAAGTGAATTTACTTTAAGAAAGCCAAGCACTTGCAATTAATCTAAATTAGTTTACAGTCTATCGCATAAAAAACAGTATGGCAGATTTCTATGGTAATGGTGTTGATTAGAAGAAATATTTTAACATTTATTCCCTCATTTTCTACAGATGTTAAGAGAGACCGTATTTATTTTTCATACTCTGTTATGTTTTTGACAAAGACATTTTGTTAAAATGAATATTACAAGTTCGATTAAAGGTTTTGATAGACTTACTTGCCTAAAAGGGACTAATTACATAAGAAAATGTGTTAGTATTTACTTGTTGGATGTTTCTCAAGTTTGCTGAGTGGAAAAAATGGAAAATAAGACGATTTGTTTTTTATGTTCAAGGTCTCTAAAAATTGAGAAAGCAAAAAGGGAAAAAAAATTGACATCCCACTGCTACTTAGCTTAGCATTTTTCATTTCTGTACCTTTTTTCATGCATTCAAATAACAGATTTTTCATTTATATTTTTTTATGGCAAACCCCTTATTGATTATACTTGAAATGGACAGAAGTAAAAAAATAAATAAATAAAAAATATTAGTTTTCCTACATAGCACCAGAACTTGTGACTTATATCCCAATTGTAAAGTTATGGGAGAATATAATTGTTAAATATTAAGAGGAAACATTTTTATTTCCTAAGGCCCAGCAGCTACTAATGTATTGATGGTGAAAGCATAAGTAACAAAAAGGCTTGGTGTGGTAGATGAACCAATATTAGAGGTTATCATGATTGTTTACATCTTTGAGTTGACAAAATCCATTTAAAAATAATGTGGAAACAATTTTGTTCAATTTTATCCATATCTTTTAAAAACCTAAAACCAAATTTTATATTCTAAATGTATTTCTAAATTGTATAAGCTGGTTTGAATCATTCACTGCAGTGTTTATTAAAGAAATAGTATTCACAAAAACATTGAGCTGTGGTATTTATTGTTTTACATAAGAACCATGTACTAAACTAAAATACAATATTTTTTGTGAGGTTTTTTTCCTATAATCTGTTTATATCAAGACCGTTATCGAGGAACACAAATAACTTCTCTTTCAAATAAGCTACTATTATATTAAACGCCTAATGTTATTGTGCCACTTTATTGGACAAGTAGATTTTCGGCAACTGTTGTGATTGGCTCACTGTAAAGTTCTAACACTTACATGGACCAATGAAATAAATCCACATCTTGATACGACAAAAATAGGGACGCTTCTATTACAAGAAGGACCACCTGTTTAATCTTAGCTGTCCTTATATTTTGCCGGTATACAAAACATAGCCATTAAGATTTTATCTATATTAAATAACTTCAGTTGTTTTAATTTTTAACGAATCAGTTTGAGTTATAAATGTGTGAAAAAAACAGGCTCCTACTGATAAAAAATATTTAGGTTATAAATGTACTAGCGTTCAGGCTAAATGGTGATCCTCCGGGGTCCTGATATTTTTTCGGCAGGATTTATTTTTTAATTTTGCATCAAGTGGTCACTCAGTAAAAACACGAATTGCCACTACATAGTTGGTTTACTTTTTCTGTGCTATTCTGTTTTAAATGCTCTTTTTGTCAATTGAACATTAACAAAACTAAACATGTTAAAATAGTTAGCTGTGATGCGCCTAACAGGCTGAGTGGAAAAACGGACCTGTGAAGCTTTGGTACCTAACGGTCGCTGTGCTGTAGCAGGAATACCAACAAAAGTTTTATCACGAAGAGGAAATTAAGTAATCAAACAGCTCTCCCCAGCGGTTATAGTGGAGCGGGAGGCCGGTGTAAGGGCGGTGGGGAGCGGAGCGGTGACTGTGAATCTACCCGGGCTGGTGGAGGATAGCATGGCTGGGGGAAAAGGAGCAGGGAAGCCCGTCTCGATGTGGGACAATATGAGGATACGCTTCATCGTTTGCTTTCTTGGAGTCTTCGTGTGTTATTTTTATTACGGTATACTACAAGAGACGATGTAAGTAGCTAGCAGCTGTATGCTTAGCAAAATGTGACAATTGTTGACAATGATTTAACAGCAGTCTGCTCTGTGGTTTCTTGGAGTTTATGGTATATGGCATGATTTTAGGTTCCTCTAGCTTTTACCCAATGAAATATATAATCTTAAAAGGTTTAAAATCTTCAATACATAGGATTAGGATTCCAATGGCTCTTTTATCAACAACAAATTTTGGTCCCTCTTTGTCTATTTAGACTTTTCTGTTAAGCAGGGGTGGAGAAGTACTCAACAGTAAAAGTACTGATACAAAAAGTAAAGAGTAATCTGTCAAACGTCTACTCAAGTTAAAGTATTGAAGAAACTACTTTTGAAAATACTTAAGAATGTAAAAGTTCCTGCATTTAAAAAAACGTAACTATTGAAAAATAGAAATAACACATTTTAATATCAGTACATGTCTGCAGAATTTCCTGAGTAATTTTAAAGAACCTTGTAACTTGCAGAAACCACCTGATGTATTGATGCATAGAACCATCTGCTACAGATTCTAAACCACCTGTAAAGGACTTCAGCATAACAATTCCACAAAAAAAGGAAAGCTACTGTGATTGTTTTTTCTTATTGAAAACCATAAAGAAAACAGGAATGTTTTGATTCTCCTCATGTTTTCACCATGGAATAGAGGTTTAAGGTGCATAACCAATTACCACAACTCCAACTCTGATCTGAGAACTCATCCTACTGAACAACTTGGCCAAATGGCAATAAACCTAAAGTAGTATCTACCCTGAGTCTCTCACATAAATAAAATGTCATGCAAATCTCAAATGCAGTACTGTCAAAGATCAGTCCTGCGCTCTGCTATCTCCAGAAAGAAAAACGGCAACAATGGATTGCAAATCTAAGCTGAGCCAAAAGGAACAAGTAACTAGCAGCTTCCTTGAAATATAGTGGAGTTAAAGTTATAAATTTCAAATACATATGTAATTTTACAAAATTTTTTTACTTTTATTTAACATACTTTTAGATATTTTTGTGGCGGTTAACAAAGCACTAAGTTTTAACAAATTTGAGTAGTTTTCTAGAAATATGTCAAACAAGGGAACCTCGGTTTTTTATCTATTTCACACCTGGTGTGTTACCCATGAGGGGGCCACAGATCATATCTGGTATCAGATAATACAGAGTTTTTGCAATCAGTGTTGGTATTAGACACTGCTGACATCACTAGTCCTGCAGTCTTTGTGATCAGTCTAACCTGAAACCTCCAAGACAAGTGGTAAATAAAAAAAATATATTTATTTATTTATTTTGTAAAGTTTTTTTTATAATGAAAGTTGTTTGTCCATGCTGGTCAGTTTTCTTGTAGTGGTGTTTTTAGCAGTCCTTCCTTCAGCCCTGTTTGTCTGACTCTTGCAGCACAAGAGGGAATTATGGTGGAGAGAAGTTTACTTTTGCACGGACGTTGGTCTTTATCCAGTGCATCATCAATGGCATTTTTGCTAAGATCTGTAAGTATCTGGCTGCAAAGCTGTTGAGCAAGTAACCAACACTTTAATCTTGAAATGATCATCCTGTAGTTTTTCAAAAGAAAAAAAGGCATGTTTTGTGTCTTCTTATAAACAGTGATCCAGTTTTTTGAAAGCTCCAAAGTGGATCATACCAAGAGCTGGCTCTATGGCCTCTGTTCCCTCTCCTATCTTGGAGCGATGGTTTCCAGTAACTCTGCTCTTCAGTATGTTAACTATCCCACACAGGTGAGTCTTCTCCATTAAATATACTAGATTTAGAAACGTATTATTATGTTTATTTTGTGCATGAGTTATGTTTGTGGTTACCCTAAAGCAGGATATTTATTGTTCCAGGTGTTGGGGAAGTCCTGCAAGCCCATCCCAGGTATTTTCAGTCTATTATTTTATAACACACAGCTGCTCATGTGAGTTTAGCAGCTTATTTCAAAGCTTAGCACTCAGCTGCATGAAAGGTCCATTAATAGAAGGCGCTTTCTGTATGCAGTAACATATTGTTCCATATTTGTGATTGCATCATAGATGCTAACTATGCCTTGAAAAAATGGTTTGTGAAACGCTTACGAAGTCGGTTCTACTGCTTAGTCACTGCAGAGCAAGTGGAGCTGCAGACATTTAGTTGTTCTGTGAAACTCTAGTCTGAAGATCCTCTGGGATGCTTTTTCAGTATTTATTTGTACACAAACCTCCCATCCAATTAGAATGATTTTTTATTTTTTTTTAAACTTTAAATTAAAAAAAATACATTCTTCATTTACTTTATGGTCAGACATGTACATTTTGAGCTGTGTGACACTAATGACAAACAGGACAACGTTTTAAGTTAGAATTAGGCTTTAAGCCTTAAAGACCTGTTGCAACTGCTCTGTACTAAGATGGCATGATTATGGTGTGAGACTGTTTTAGCAACGATGAGTAGGTATACTGCAGATCCACCCTGGAGCAGTCTTCCTTCAAATTCTTTATATTCCCTTTACGTTTCAGCAGTCTATATTTACAGAATGACAGGACAGTAGTCTCCAAAGCAACCCACAAAATAAATCCAACTAATATGATACTTTCAGATAAGAACCCTTTGAAAGAAGAATAGCATGCCAGGAGCTAATGGCTACAGAGAACTTTATCTTCAGTGATTAACTTGCTATGGAAGAAATGTCAATGGGGAACCAGGGAAGATCAGGGCAAATTCACAATACATCAAACTTATTTACATTTTTTAAACATGATTGACCCAATATGGAGAAATATCAGTTCAAAATAATAAGGATTAGTGCATCGCGGAGTGATTTAAAAATTGTTACAGAATAGTATTTGTCGTTGTGCTGTTTATTTTATTTGCAGCATGGGCCACATTTTATACCCAAGGTCCAAGGCCAGGTGTTGTGTCTAGAGTAAAAGTCAAATTCTTTCTTGTTTCTTGCAGTGATGATTCTCGGTGTAACAATACTAAGAAAGAAGTATCCGCTGGCCAAGTACCTGTGTGTGCTACTGATTGTTGGAGGTGTTGCTATGTTTCTCTACAAACCTAACAAGGCCTCAGCTGTTACTGATGACCATATTTTTGGCTTTGGAGAGATTCTGCTTGTGAGTAAACATGCTGATTAGAACATCTGTTTGAATCTCCCTTCTTCCGATCAATGACTTCTCTTTTTTATTTTTATATATTTTGTTTGTCATTCTTCTTTTGTTTTTTCTTCGTCATAGTTGGTTTCTTTGACACTGGATGGACTCACTGGTGTCGCCCAGGACCACATGAGGGCCCGCTTCCAGACCGGAGCCAACCACATGATGCTGAACATCAACATGTGGTCCACCCTGATTCTGGGACTGGGTGAGTCAGTGGCTCTCTCTGCCAAATGCACATAGAGTTGAATATTTACCACTGTGTGCCAGGAGCATTTTCACAGATTTTTTTAATATCCTTCCTGTGGCCAGGGAGCAGCCAATAATGAGCAGAATCACCTTGTTGTTGTTCAGTACTGCCAACATACAGCAGACTAAACACCGATGGTGGTTCATTTTATGTGTGCACATTTGAAAAGAGTTTCTTTCTCAAAGTATATCATTATAAACTCCTCTTAATAAGCATTTTATAGCTACTTTTATGAATAAAACTATGTAGATGCAAATAAAGTCAAACTTTATTTTAACAGTTTTGGGTTTGACAACTTATCAGTCTCAGACTTGTTCTTTAAAAATTTTTCCCATTAACAGTTATTGTTTTAGTTGCTATTTATATAACATTTTCATATTCTCAAGATCGATACCAATGTGTATATTTTTTTTAATTAAATGAGCTTCTGCTTTGTTGCAGCAGAAAGCAGTAATTTATATAAACAAGAACTAAACCCTAAATGGCTTCATTTCATGTATAACATGGGAGCAGAATTTTCTCTGGTGCAGAACTCACTAAGTCAGTGTTGAGTTTTATCTTTATAGATAAGACAGAAAGTCTTCACATCAAAGCCCTGGATTCAGTAAGAAAATCACTGTAATCTTTTTTTTTTTTGTTTTTTAGATAAAAGACTAAAACTAATAAGGAGTCAATTCAATAAATGTAAGGCATCGAGTACACCTTCCCATGGTAGACGTATGGAGAAGATTGCTTTAAAGTTTAAACATTTACTTGAGGCGAAGGATTGTTTTCTTGCACATGCACTGAAAGTTATTTTAAAAATGGCAATACTGATGCCAGTTTAAACATCAGAATGCATCATTTTATGGTTACAAAAAAAGTAGACATACACAAGACAGTTAGATCTAATTTCTTTCTAGTTTTCTTTTGTTTTAGAAGATTAAGTAACTGAGTGAACATTATCTAAACAGCTGTGATTATAAGACTGAACTGTGTTCTCTAAATCTTTTGTAATATTTTGTGCCTCAGTGATTTCTTCCTTTATAACATATTGGCATTTCATCATGAATGGGTCAAAACAATGACATTCTTTAAATCATTGCTGCTGCAATATTTAAAGCAGTGTTTAAAACTAATAAAGAAACAAATTATTCAACTTTCCTAAATAGAACAAGAGTGAAGAAAAATGTTTTTGTAGTCAGTTATAGATGTAAACCTTCTAGAACAACAAAATTGGAAACAAGTCACCCCCTTTTCTTATGTTAGAAGAAATATCTGGGACCCCTTTTCTAAGATATGATTTTCTGTTTTCTTCTTATCTTCATTAAGTTTATTGCCTGTTTTATTTCTTGTCGGAGATAAAACAATCTCACACAAAAATTAATTGCCTTTCTGAGTACTTCTGTTTGGTCTTTCTAGGGGCTTTCCAAATGTTTGTTTTAATGTTTTTAAATGTTTGTCTTTAAATGTGGGCTTTTTAATTTATTTATTTTATTATACTGAAAGCATACATTACTACAAATATTTTACTTTCCAGAGTTGTTCAAAACTTGTATCCATTTTAACCAACCGTGTTTTTCCAGCTAAGTTCTGCAGATTCTGGATCTGAGGCCTGACGTCTGCAGATATATTTACTGTACATTTCTGCTTAATTATAATTCAAACATTGGATTAAAAAGGATTGAGGGATTTGTCAATTTAAACAGCGCTCCCTGTTTTTATGGTATCAAACCACTTGGGGGTGCTGTTCAGTGATTTCATGAAGGCAGATACATTTTTTTGTTGTTGAATATTTTTAGATGATAATTGGTTAAAGATTATGAAATTGCATTGATGAAATGTTCGCCTCCATCCTCAGTTGTGCTTTGGACGGGAGAAATCTGGAGTTTCCTGAGTTTTACAGAACGTCACCCCAGCATATTCTACAATATTCTTCTGTTTGGACTGACAAGCGCTCTAGGCCAGGTGAGTATAATGATGGGAGGGAAAATCACTGGACATTTTTAAACCAAGCTGTTTTAGAGAATAAAACTTTGCTATATTTTGCTTTCTTCTCATTGTCTGCAGACCTTTATCTTTATGACTGTGGTGTACTTTGGGCCTCTGACCTGCTCCATTGTCACCACCACCAGGAAGTTCTTCACCATCCTTGGTTCTGTTATTTTGTTTGGAAATGTGATGACAGAGATGCAGTGGATTGGCACTATTCTGGTTTTCCTAGGTAGGAAGATTTAATGTAGAGCTTTAGTTATTTCATTACATCTATTATGGGAAAAATTGCCAAATGCACCTAAAGTAGATTTAAATATTCAGTTAACTGCTTTAGTTTATGTATGTTTTCAATCATCACTAACGTCTTTGCTTTTCTTTTTTTAGGTCTTGGATTGGATGCGAAATTTGGCAAACCCCCTAAGAAGCACTAAAGAACGTAAAATGTGAAAGAGCAGTAATGGAAAGCATTAAAATGAAATGTAAACATACTGTAATAAGTAAAATATTTTCTTAGATAACTTATACATAAGTAGCTATTTGTGTTTGATGTATGGTCAGAAATTTGAATGAGTTGTCAAAGTTAGCAGCTCCTGACGAACAGAAGACAAGGGTGCTCTGATGACTGAAGGCCAGAATGAATTAAGATGAGCTAAAGCTCCTAAAGATATTTTAAAAAATAAAAATAAAAAAACCTGCGACCTCTTGTGCATTTTTAGCATTTAACCATAAGTTGGCTTTTTCTTGTAGGATAAAGGTTGGAAAATGTTCATCAAAAGAAGTTTACTACTTGGAAAAAAAGGAATCCAGAATTTCAGAAAAAAAATGTAAATGTTTCATGTTGTGTCCAATACTCATTAATTGTGATTATTTTATATGAGATGAAAACAACTTGTCATAAAGGGAAATTGTTATAAAGCACTGTTTCCCATTTTTTTCTCTCAATCCAAAGAACTTCAACACAAACCTTTTATTATTCATGAAGCTGTCCTGCCTTTAATCACTTGAAAAGATGCATTTTCGCCCTAAACAAATCATTTTGTCAAAATTTTTTGATAAAAAGAAATGTCCAAATATGTACAGTAGCTGATCGTATGATAGGATAAGATAAAAAAGATTTTTCTTTTTAAGTTCGATGATTATTCCTGACAACTAATGAAAACATAAAATTCAGTATCTCAGAAATATTAAATATTGTTAATTTACCAAGAACATAGTTAAAGCAGTAAGAAAATCATTACAACAATTGTACAGAACTGCCAAGAGAAAGATGTAAAACATTTCAATAAAATATCCAAATAGAAGCAGTCACACTGACTAATAGTATTAATTTCATGTTCCTTTACAATTTAAAATTTTCTCTGCAATTAGATCAATCAAGTCCTTTCAAATTATGAGTCAAAGTCTAAGAATTGATTTTGGAATATTGGCAGGTCTACAGATTGGTCTGTATGGCAGGATAGGAATCATGAAAATTAATATTTTAAACTATTTCTTTTTCATTCCCTAACAATTGAAATTCCCCAGGACCAGTGTAATGACTGACACAGAAGAATATCACAATTTATTTGGCAAAGTAAAAAAAAAAAAACCCAGAGAAATATTTAAGACTAGATTTACCAAGAGACCAAGGTGGACTGTCTTTACCCTGTTCTGTCTAGAGGACCACTACAGTGCAACACAGCTTCAGTATTTGGTTAAACAATGTGACAACAGATATGAAGCAATCTGCACAAATGTGGGACAATTGGAAATAACCTACAGGCTTTACATTACTTTTCAAAATTAATGTCAACAGTACAGAAACAGCGAGTACACTTTGCTATTAGCTTAAATTATTGCTATTGACAGATAAGCAGGTCTCTGGATGCATCAGATTGTAAATCCCTGTTTCTTATTTGGACTGTTATATTAGATGTGATGTCATTCCCAGATTTAACTGCTGAAATCCCAGTTAAATACAAATTAAGGAGAAAGCAGCCAATGTTTGAAGGAGTTGTAGTAGTAATTTTTTTACATGACAAACCTTATTCCCCCATTCAGTATGACATCTATTTTGTACATTTCAACTTATTAAAAACCAAAGGGAGGAGGAAACCTCATAACTAAATTTGTTTAAGACGAAGTAAAATTGCCATTAATTCAGCGTCCAACATAATGGCCAGACAAAGTTTGTCCTATCTACCTTTCAAAAATACTCGAAATCTATTAGATTGTGAGGACATGGCCCTATTTTTTTTATTAATTTAGTTTCTAATCTTATGATAAAACCTCAGTTCCTTCTGAATCAAAGGACAAAGATGCTGCTACCGAAATGTTTCACTCTAGGAATAGTTATTTAGTTGATGCTGGAGACTGCTGTACTTTTTCCCCCAAAACATTGTGTAATTGCAGCCCAAAACTTTACCATAGACACATTTCCTGTTAAGGTGTTGTGAAAAGTGGCCTACATGTTGTATAAGGAAACAAAGGCTTCTGAATCACAACATTATTCTTTATCCTTATGATATGGAGAAAACATATGCTAAGTATGGCCTAAAGAACCGTATTTACTTTATACTGGCCTTGTGACAGGATCCTATATTTCCTGTGATTTTACATAAAAATATTTTTATGTCATTATTTACCATATTTTATAAGCCATTGATGGTTATCTGCACTCACAATACATATTTCTAAACAGGTATTAAACATATATATATATATATATATATATATATATATATATATATATATATATATATATATATATTTTTTTTTTAGCCCACAATCGAATAGTTTCTTTATAGTTCCTTGTAATATTTTCATATTAAATGTATTTTCATAGCTGTAAGTAGAAAATCACGATTAACAGAAATAAAAGTTATTATATAATTTCTATATAAGTAACTTCGTTAGTTGAGTTACTGAAATACTTTTCCATAACATTCTTAATGAACTAGTCTTTAGTTTGGGTAAAAAAAAAAAAAAGAATTAAGCCGGTTGGCCTCAATTATGCCTGCATAAAAATCCGCTTGAACAAAAGAACTAAATCATGTTAATTAAATTACCTAAAAATAATCTATTGTTTTTTATATATATATATATATATATATATAAACTTAAGATATGATCTTGAGGCGATACATATTTTTTTTACAGAATTTTTAAAGTTAACATTTGTGGGGAAATATTCATGGCATCCCTGTGATGTCTCATCGTCCTTCTTCCGCCCTGACGAACTGTTAAGGTGAAGACAGTTATAGCATATCTTCACATAAGCAGTTGTTTTTTCGACACAAAGCGGACTTTCCAAGCCTAAGAATGCTCCTTACAATCCGCAAACAGCTCAGAAGCCACCCCGCCGTGAGTATTGACAGCTTTTCCTGAGTTATTTTTCATTTTGTGGATTTTTTTTTAAAACTGGGTTGTTTTCTGAATTTTTGTGGCTAACTTAGCTTAGCTTGCTAGACGGCGAGTGTAGCTTGTTTTGTAACCCCAAACATGCTGCGTAAAAAATAAATAACTAATAAAATTATATAATGTGAGATCGAGAATTCCAGCCTTTTGTGCCTTTAAGATGAAAATAGAAAACAATGTTAAAAAGTCGTTAATAGTTAACCAGAACGACTAACCAAGCGTCACACTGCCCTGAAAGTCTTTATATTTGACTGCTAGCCAGTTTTGTATATACGTTTTTTTATTTTGTAGTTTACCTTATTTAGACCATTTCCAGAGAAATATATTTTTAGATTTTCCCAAATGTAATTTTTTTTTTCCATCTGCCACTCTTATAACCTCTTATTCTTACATATCATTTAAATAGATTTTGTTCTTTGTCTTCCTCAATGTGTTTTAATCTGTAGATGATTGCTGTAGAGCTGTTGTTTTTAAAGAAACAAAATAAAAAAAAATCCTGCAATCTTTAGTTTACGTTTGTTTGCCAGTGCAAGGCTTCTTCATCCATTCATTATCAATTTTACTTCCCTAGTAGAAAGGCTGTTTAAAGGGAATTGTAACTTTTTTTTTTGTGTGTGGCATATTTAGACCATTATCTGTTAGACTTTTAAGGTTTCATAAAAGGAATGTCAAATGTTACGTGTTTTCAAAGCAGTGATGACCTACCTGTGTGCATGCTACTGTTATTAATGTTAATCTTGGTTCATGTTCTGACTAGAATTTCTGTTCTCTTACAGCTGATTCCCCTTTTCTTCTTCATTGGTGGAGGAACCACCATGTCCCTGCTGTACCTGGCTCGTCTGGGCCTGAGAAACCCTGATGTTTCGTAAGCACTGTTGACATTCAATAATAAAAAAAATGAATGTCTATGACCTAAAGTGGCATTCTCTAAACCTATTGTCACCTGTTCTGTCTGCTCCACAGTTGGGATCGCAAGAACAACCCAGAGCCTTGGAACAAACTGAGTCCAAACTACCAGTACAAGGTGTGTTTTAAATATAAATAAAAGCACCATAATATAGGGGTTGTCCACCATATGAAACTGCTGAGACTTTGGAATAACATTATGTAATTGGTTTTGACTTAGCCTGTGGATCAGTGTCACAGGTGCTGTAAGTCTCTGTATAAGTCTTTTAAAATAGATTAATTAAAGGCACATAATCTAGTTAATGCTGACCAAATCTGATAGACTTAACCCAAGACTTAAAATATATTTTTTTCTTTTTTGCTAAAAACATGTACTTAATATTAGCATGAAAAAACAAATGCATGATTTGTGGTTTATGAAAAGTGTTGAAGCTAAGATTTGTTTGTCTTCAGTTCTTTACAGTAAACATGGACTACAGCAAACTGAAGAAGGATCGCCCAGACTTCTAAAGTTCAAATCTGCTGGGAGAAAACCACAACAATCAGCAAAGCCGCACATTGGGTCTTATCTTGAATTTTCTGCGTCCAGGGAAAATGCAGAAGCTAAATCCGCACAGCTCATCTTCCAGTTCATTGCATCCCTGGCTTCTTTATTTCTACTTATTAATAAAGTAAAGGAGTATTTTCTCCTTCATACAGATCACCTCATCTGGTTTTTCTTTTGCTTATTTTTTTGTGCACCACTTCACCTTTTTGTGTATATACATTTGCATTGCTGCATCGCTTTTTCCATCACGTTAAATGTTTTTGCATCCTTTGTCAGCATTCACTATATCCACTTTGCTTCACAAATAAACCTTTGCCCTCCCTTGACCCAGCTACTGTGCAACTATTTCACAGCATTCTTGGCTGCTCTCCTGGACGTCTGGGTATGGCTGACCTTGTCTCAACAGATGGCTCCCTCTGGTGGCAGCTGTTACTCTACAGACTGATCTCCAGCAACAAAAAACTTAAAGCCATTTATAGGGCAGTTGGTGAAATACTTTAAAAATAAAAATTTCAAGCCAAGTGTGTTATTGCAGGACAGGGCAAGACCTTATTACCTTTTTAACATAAAAAAAGTGTATATTTTCATGGCAAAATGAAGGTCAATGTTATAACAACAATCTGCAACTTGCCCTAGTATATTAAGAAATTCATGAAAAACAGTGAAAGGAACAGGTTAGTTTTTTTGTTATAACAACCTTGGAACATTGATGTTGTTACAAGCACTTACATGTTATACTTTTAATTTAGCTTATTAACTTTAGCTTTTTACCTTTTTTTTTTAGGTTAAGTTTTGTTTTTCCAACTTAAATTATGGTAGGTAATATCATTTGTTGGTCAAATGCCAAATTTGCAGCCATGTAGCATTATCTTTGAATGGCTGGATATAAATCTTGTACTCCTAGACCTCACTGACTGTTTGGGAGAAACTACATTTGTGAAGGCTATGCAAGAGATCAGACACGGTACTTTGCCCTATAAAGGGTTAAATTGAGGAATTTTTCTATCATCTGCTGTTGTCAAAAAAATTAGGAGCTTTACTTTTTTTTTATGTTTAAAACTGCTTTCCCTATAAATGGAGTGTTGCAGAGTTCCAGGACTTTTTTAGTGAGGCTGCTGGAGGTGTTTCTGATTATAAAACGTTATCGCCTTGAGGCACATGAGTTTGTAAATGTCATCGGGTCGTGCTGTTCCTTCTGCGGCTTGGAGAAATGCAACGAGGATGAGCAGCCAGTGTTGTGCAGAAAATGTCAAGGAGAACTTCATATTTGAATTGTGTCCCACCTCTGAATCTAAAAGGCCCTCTCTCTACCAGGAGCACACTCGAATATTTTAATATATATATATATTTTTCTACTTTGAGTGGAAAATAGAGCTTAAGTTCTAGCACAGAATATTACACTTTTCATTTTGAAACTTTTTTTGAGGTCTCATCCTTTTTACTGAGATTTCACTGTGCGTGCCAGGTACTATAATGAGCTCAGTGTCTTGAACAGGAGAGAAATGTGCCTTTATTGTACTCATTTATCTCTCAAGCGATTTTAATTAAAAGGTAAATGTTCTCTAGATTGTATATGCAAACAACCTAATCTTGAGACAGTAGTTTTAATAACTAATAAAAAAAAAAAAAAATACTTTGAAGCAGTTTAAATGTTTACAATTTTGTGCCAATTTTTGTAAATCTTTTGTTTTATTTTACTTTTAATTAAATCTGGATTTCACACAGTATTTCTTGTCTTGAGTATAGATGTTTGCTTGTCAACATAAATGTCTTCGCTGAATGCTTAATTTAACCCTAAGGCCAATCGTTCAGGTAGACAGGAATACATATCTATATATTTATAGATGTATATATATGAAAAACACTATAGTTAAATTAGCAATTGCTGCCTTTTCCTGGTAAAATTTGCAATTTTAATTTGCTATTTCAGTGGTACAATGCCACGTTGACAGATGACTACTAAAGAAAGCTGTTTTGTGTTTATGAGCCCACTATGATTATTTAGTTTGACAACTAATTCTGAGTTTCCAACTGCTACCAACATAGTTGTTTTAAAATGCTCTGGTATAATAGAAGTTCATGACACACACACATAATCATCAGCTTTAAACTTTGCTTTGCAAACCCACTAAATTGTCTTACCAAATCACAAGTGTTCCAGTTAATTTTCTGGCTGTGGTTGTTTTGCTGGAACAGAAAATAACTTGCTGTAGTCCACCCAAATGACATAGCATGTAGGTGGTATCTAGTTCCAAAATGATTTGTTTTTTTGTTTGATTATGTTTTCTAGTGTTCAATGAAATTTAATCTAGGGATCTCATCCAGGCTTGTGGTCTGAAGAAAAAGGCCCATGATGATGTAATTCTAACCTGAGGGGAGATGAAATCATTGATTTGTACTGAAAAAAGTCCAAGGCAGTAAAATAAAACATGATTTGTTCCTATTTTCCCTAACTAAATGATTATGGCTGATGATAAACCTAAAACTAGCAAAAGTAGATACTTAACTTTTCCCTAATTGAATCTCCTCAAATTATTGGTTTGTTTAAAAGGTGATTTGAGCTGTTGCTATTGGAGTAAGAGAGTAATTTTAAATGTTTTCAAACACCTTTATCAGGTGTGCTCAGATTTCAGGGCAGACATCTTAGAAATCTGAGTTTAGCAGGCATGGATTTGAATCCCTAGATCAAGTTACAGTTAGACCTGTTGGGTTGTGCAGAAAAGTTTTCTATCTGGAATAATTGCTTGTTAGTACTGGAGTCGTGTACTCAGACCCATCATTACTGTTAGAGGAGTTTCCCAAATCATCAGTTTTTGACTGGCAGCAAAGGGGTTGTAAGAGTTCAAACAGCTTCACAGGCATAAAATCTCTGAGGAATAGATTTGATTGCAGCTGTGGAGCCAAATTGGCCTGCATCCTTACCCAGTTCTGCAGACCCCTGAGCCCTATGATGAATCAAGCTCTTGGGTGCTCCTCTGCAAAGAAACCTTGATAAAGCTAAGCAAAGAAATGTGAGAAAATAAAAAAGTAAAGCATCCCACATAATGATAGTTGATAAAAGCATTACCACGGGTCAGAGAGTAAAATAGAGCACGGAAAGTGGTGCGATTCTGTATTCTGGGCTAATCCCCTACCTGTCTGGCATCTTTTAGAAATTATTACAAACAAGTTTTATGGTTTTATAAAATAAACTCAAAGAGAAATCCCTCAGAAAAATTTTCCTTCCAAGTATTTTATAGTGTTAAGATTTTATTCTAATAACCCACCTCTTCTCTTTGCCCTTGACTCAAATACAGCCTGATTTAGTTTTTTCTGCAACCCATTTCTTAATACAATTCCTGCATATTTGATTTAGGAAAAGTTAACATTCTGATATTCAAATAGAATCGTGCACTCTGATACACATAAGGCAGTTCATTTTAGTCAGAAAGTCACTGATGTCTGGGTAATTTGCCTAATGTCACCAGGAAAAAAACACCTTTTTTTGTTTTGACTTTTCAGCTTCATCCCTTTTTCTCCAAAAACTCAATACAGATTTTTAATAATATTGACGAGTAGTTGTAGCTTTTTATCCACAGTCTTCGTCTTTGAACCCCAACATACATCAGTGGCTCTACATCTACTTCTATCAGCTTATGGTTTGCAATACATTTCTTTATCCAAAAGCATAAACTGTGTAAGTCTACATGGCTCCAGACATTAAGCCAATTCAGTGTCAAAAAAGGTGAGATGTTTCCTTTGCACTGGACCAGATATGAAAATAATCAGCTCAGGTTATAAGCAGTATAATTAATAATAATATAATATAAATGTTAGAAGCTTGTGTATGCTGCATCTGTTTCCAGACTTCCAGAGAAACTAAGCCTCATGCAAAGGGATGCATCCAAGTTCGTGCTGGCAACTGAGATATTTGAGATTCCTTTAGCAGACACGTTATATGTGGGTTTATTTATTGGGCCACTATAAATGGCACACCAACAAGCAGCTATAACCTCAGGTTTAGATTTGCCTTTTAACTCATCTGTTATATTATAATACTATGAGGAGCTCAGTACTTCATACTCCTGTATAAGCAGCTTGCTTGCTCAGGATAAGAATATGAAAGCTGCCTATTTTTGTTTGTAGTAGGCCATTCATCTCTGTCGAAAAAAGATTTGACAAAAAGCTCAGAAACAAAGTTAACAAATATTTACAGAGAGCTGCTTTTGTTCTCCATTTCACTATATCTTATCACAACATGGAAAAAAAAACAATTGCAGTCTTGACAGTTACAGGAAAGCTTATCACTCATTCTATTCTAATATGTCTGTTAAATATTGACTCTATAAATGTTTGAAATCGGAAGTGACAATAAACTCCCCTTCACTGATGTTTATTTTCTTCAATTTCACATTGAAAATCAATGTAAAGAGAAAAAGCAAAGTCAAATTCTTAGAAAAGTTAAACAAAATGTGTCTTCAGGTTTCTTCCCAATGACCTCTTTACTTTCCTTCAGACTGAGATACCAACACGCTTAAAAATGCATTTCTAAAGGAATAAACTACTAAACCTCCTTCTTTGAGCTGTGCTAAGTAAGAAAGTTAGTCCTTAAATCTTTGAGTCCCACAAAGTTTTTAAATCATCCTTCTTTGCTTTTTCTGCTGTGTGAGCTTTCCAAATCCAAGTTCATGGACAGAAAACAAGAGTTTGATGTAGAGGTTCTGTACCAACCGGATCTTATTGATCCTTGAGCCTGCTAGCTGAGGATGACAAAGTGGATCGACAACAAGCACACAAAAAGGTCAGGGTTGTCAATGTATTTTTGCATGAGGGATTGAGCATGGATGCTGCAATTTAAGAGCCATTTCAAAAGGAATACCACAGGAATTAATCATCTCTGATGTCTCAGGGACAGAAAGGCAGCGTGAACGTGGTTTATGTGGCGTTCCAGGGTATGCATCACTTACTTTGGGGCCAATTCAGCACTGGACTGGCTGGATGGCTGGAGACTCATTGTCTCATAAATACAAGGTTTCAGGTTTGATCCCTGAAATAGACAATGAGACTTGTCCTTGAGTAAGACAGAGAAGGCCTGAGGACATACTGTCAGCAAACGTCTGTAGAAAGAAAAGATGTGCAAGTAAAGTGGGATTAATGTGATTGTTCTACCAGGGTTTTACAAAGAGACATAAAAAAACAGAAACATCATATCCAACTTCCCATCGTCCCTGGCATCTCAATGTAAACTGCTGTTCCTTTTTTTTTTGCATCCATCGTAGAAAAGCAGGTCAAAATTTAAATAGCTGAAAATAGAACATCTGGCAGGGCCTTGTCAGTCAGCAGTGTGTAATGAAATATGGAAATTGGGGCACTCTTCAAAGAGATGCGGGCCTTTCAGTGCTGTCCTGGGTCTCCAGCATGCCCGTCAACATCCCTGGCGGAACCCCGCCCCTTCTGAAACGTGTGCTACATTTCCAGGTGCTGCCGCTGTGGCCCCTGTCCACCACCAGTGCCAGCTCATTAGCGCTCAAAGCCTGGTGGAGCTGGCAGCTGGCATCATTAAACATCAAACCAGCTTTCGACCCAGGGTGCCGCCATGGGGAGAGACCGCCGGCTAATCCGTCTGCCAACAGCTGATTAGAGCCACGCTGACACTAAAAAACCACATACTAACAGCATTTAAACAACAACAACTAAACCAAACCAGCAGCGTCTGTAGAGATACACCTCCCCAGAAGGCCCAGACAGCCACTAGAGGCTGAAAATCCTAACAGTCATGTAAAAACACGTCTGGTAACTGATAGTAATCACTTACCAGACATGTTACCAGTAATCAGATAGTAATCCATTACTGGGGCTCAAAGAAAATGCAAAATGTCAGGTATTATGTCATAGTTTTGAGATATAAAGTAATATCTATCTTTGTCTTCCCCATGTACTCTTGGAGCCTGGGTGTTTCACCGTCAAAGCTGGCTCTGATGCTCATAATGCCTCCTGCATCCTTCTTTTCTCTTAGTGTATAGTCTGTGGATACTGGATTTGGGGTGGATTCCACCATGCATGGCGGGTAGATTTTGTGTTTCAATATCAGTGACCTGAATTTCTTTCTTAGGCCAACTTATTATACCAGCAGAGTATCTGGTTACTGGCAAGGCATAGCTGTTGATTGCCTGGTCCTTGTTCTTACCATTGAGCAGCCCGATGGGCATTCCAATGTCCCTGCTGAAGATCCTGGTGGTTTGGATCAGCTTGTCAATGTGTCGGTCACTCTTGATGTCATCCTTGTAAAGGAGGATGATAGTGGCCCCATTTCTGAGTCAGCAGAGCCATTTCTGAGTCAGCATCCATAGTTGGTCTTGTTAATTATTTGGCTAAGGCAGTACAGGCCTATGCAGGGGGGGCAGAGCATCTCTTTGGTATATTTCCCATTCGATGGACATATTTTCCTTTGGGTTGACATTGTCTTCAAGGTTGGTTTTTGCTGTTGATCTTGTTCACCTTCAGGAGTTCCAGGATCCATGCATGCGGCATTGAGTCACAGACTTTCTTATGATCAACGGAGGCTGTGGACAGGTTTTGTTTGTCTGGTTATGCAGTTTCCAGTGACTGTTAACCAGTAGTGGGTGTTTGGCTCCTCTGTAGCCTTTCTATACCTTGATCCATGTACCCACTTATTTTTCCTGCTATTATGTCTGTAAGGAGCTCCTGTGCTCTTGAAAGACAGGTTGTTGGCTGGCAGGTGGTTGGGACCATCAACCTTGTTTGGTTTTCGGTTAGCCATTTTAAGGTGGATCCCGTTCTTCAGCACTTGGGTGATTTGAACCTCTAGGTGGGCCTGCTGCTGTCCAGTTCTTCATCCCTGACAGTCTTTGTTGGATATGTGCTATTGTTATGTTTAATTTAATGTTAGGTCTATTAACAACTGTACATCATTGTTATGTGATGCTTCTTCCCCCCAGTCACTGGAAGAACACTTTAGCTATTTTAGTGGAGACCAGGTTGTCTAGTGTACTTCTTCAGTCAGTTGGCCCAGTCTTGAAGTCTTTTTTTGGCAGTTTCTAGGGCCTCAGTAATGGACATCTATTTATACTTCTGTAATTAAATTACTGTAATTAATTACAGAGAATTACCAAGAATTACCCTTTTCCATTTTTCAGGTATTCTGAAACTGTTTTATTCCCTATTTTCTGGCTCAAACATTAAATGGATTTTGGATAAAGTCCTAGACTTGAAAGATAGAAAGGATTTACAATCTACACTTTTTCCTTCTCTCTTTTGGCAAGAATTAGAAAAAAATATTGTTTATAAAATAGCACACTGATATTTTGAGAAACACAGAGCCTGATAAATTGGAAATAAAGTAGCTTTAGACAATACTTTATAATCCCTTTGTGTTTTCTCCTCTTCTTCTTATTTCCAATGAAGCCTTTTTATCACCAGCACTTGCAGGAATGTGTAGCAAACCTGCCTTTTCTTTCATTTTTTATGACGATAAACATAGGAGATAGAAAATATACAGTACATCTTATTTGTCCATTTGTAGTCAGATAAGGCAAATATTGCATACACTAACAAAAAGTTTATACGAGTCAAATCAATTAGGAAGAAGCAGAATCCCACTGATGGTATGGTTTTAATGTCAGTGGAACTAGTGTAAAAAGTAGGTGGTTAGTCCACAAGGAAAGAAAAGTTTCTCTAACAAAACAAATTCTTTGTTTTTAAAATGTACTGAAGTTGCATACTATATAATGTTACCCTGAAAAAGAAAATTTCAGATAGATTCTTATAGACACAAACCTATGAAATCATGCCCTATGTTGAAATTAACCAGCAATGTCTGTCCATGATGAAGTTGGACCACAATACCAGATCTTAGGATCTGGATCTCATTTTATTTAAACACACAGTCAAAACACAAAGTTGGCAACAATTTGCTTTTTGTTTTCCTCTGTATATGATGATGAAATAAGATTTAATTTGCACTCATTCCCACTCAGGTTTATGGCAAAGAGTCTTTATTTTGGCAGACTGAAGTGATGCACTGAAAGGATAATCCTGACAGGGAAACATTCTGGTTTGAGCTTGACTGTCATCCGTTTGTATTCCTGCATGTCTGTCCCTTATTTCCCCTTCAAGTAGAGGTCTGGTAATTCCCACAGTGCTTGAGTCGTGAATGATAATGGCTCACACATTTGGCAATAAAAAAAAGGTCTCTTTGGATTCATTTCATGTTCTGCAATAATTGAGAAGCTTCTTTTGTTGCCACAACCAAACCTTTTATCTGACAGCTTTTACACATCCCACAGTCTTTATATTTTCACAGTGGGCTAGTTGAAAACTAATTTCAATTTTCACGTGCTTGGAAAATCTCCTGATGTTACCCATTAAATCACAGCATTAGAATATTGCAAAGCTTAACAGAAACCTGAAAGCCAGTGGAGGACTTTAGAGGACACGTCTGTCTATAGCTCAAATCCCTGAGTTATTCACTTCGCATAAGATTTTTAGAACTGTTTAAATATTTGTATCTTTTTTTTAACTTGCGGATGAAATAAAACTTGAATAAAAAAATAACTCTGTAATTTAGAGCAGAAATGAATTTATTTGCTTCACCTTAACAGATGATAAACTGTTGATGTTCTGAAAAAGGAGTCATTGGGACTAAAAGAAGCTCAGAGGCTCAGAGGAGAAAAGTCTCAGTTATGCGGATTTAAAGCAAGGGCATGAGTTGGAAGTTTGCTCTGCTGTTAACAGAACCTCCAAAATATCAAACTGATTGTATTCAAAGTCAGAGGAGAAAAGAATTTATTCATGTGAAGAAAAATACCATGTGGGTTGAATATTCTTTTTCCATCTGGATGATTTCCTCTGAACTCCAACTGTGTGTGTGTGTCTAACAATCAAACATGCAGGAGGTTAATAAGAAGTCCAGATTGGAACAAGTCGTTTGGATGGCTCGTTCCTTCAAAGAATCCCTAATGAGCTCTCCGTGTGTCTTCTCTTGGCACTTCAGGCTCTGATTTATCACCAAACTAGTAACATAAAAGGTCAACAGTCGACTGCATGATGGAGTTCGGTGCTCTGTTGTTTTGACATGACCTTTTGACCCCTGTGCATTCCATTATGAATCCTCTTCTGCTGATTCTGCCATACATGCATCAATCAAAGCACTTCTCGGAGAACATGCAGCAGTGTGTACAACATATATTTGGCAGTGCTTTCTCAGCCTCCTCCTGTAAGCCTCTGTGAAGAATTAGTCATTTGCATGAAGCCTGCTGTCTCGATCATTTCAAAGCCCGTAACCTTGAGAGGTTTTTCTTTGAGGACAGAAACGTTGTCAAATTCAAAGCAAGCATGCAGTTGTGGTTTTTATCCACATGGAGGCAGCAAAGTGTTTGTAGGATGATGAGACTGCAAGGCAACCCCGGTCTGTAAGCAGTTGACCCCAGCAGTGATAAGGGAGCTGAGGCCAGGTCAGGTATATATCTTCCCCTGGCACAGTGCCCTCAGATCATGATAGGAGAGAGACGGGCGTACTGAGGAAGAAACCTGTAGGAACAGAGCCAAGCCTTTGGACTCCATCTGTCGTTTTTGCTGCAGTAGAGGCGAGGGAGTCGGGTGAGGGGAGTCTGAGACAGGTGGGCCCACCTCCCACCAGCTGGTGCTGCAACCAGCATCTGGCTGTAGCCAAGGCAACTTCCCTGTCTCCTCATCTTCTCGGCGGGCTCAGCCAACTCAAAGCTTTCCGTTTCTCTCCTCAAAGTTCTTCAATCAGCTGCTTATCAACTTTATTACAGGACAAGGTAGCTGTTCGAAGAGAAAACAAATTTTTAAATGTATTCCTCCCTACAGCTCTTTTTTTTCACACTCAGCACTGCTCCTATACTGCTGACAAGATCAATACCAAATCAATAACTGCATTAACAAAGCAGGCAGGTATAAATGAAAGAAAAGTGTATGCTTTGGAAATAAAAGTAGAAAGCCTTGTATCTGTGTTGTTTCATTAATGTAAAGCCTTTAAATTGCATTATTTAAAATAGCTATTAGGCAATTTGGTATTTCTTTATTTTGAAAAGCAATATTTAATTTTCTTAAAAAATATATTTTTCTAAACGTTTTTTATGCAAATATTACATATTAAAAGGTCATAACAGTAAATCTTCCTTCCTAGCTCTAAGGGCGGACAAATCCTGCAAACAACATTGTTATTTATAGAATATTTATAAATTATGTTGCCAACCAATGTTTTCATTAGGATGTTATTTAAAAGCCTAAACCTTATCATGAAGGGGAAGGTAAATTATAAGTGTTTCAAAATATTTTCAAAATGTTAATCTAAAAGTGGTGATTCCCTTAGATTATACTATATGAAAGCACCTTTCACTTTGCAGATTTGAGCTGTTTTAATGTATGTCAGGGCAGTTCATTTTCTGTCACATGTTTGTAGCATAAAAAAATCAATCTGATTGCTGGTTGGTTTTTTACTTAAAATTCCAAAATAAAACTGTTTGCGTTTGTAGCATGATAAAATATGAAAAACTTTAAGGGATATGAATTTATTTTAAAGCTTTATATGTACAAGCATTTCAGAATAACATCTCAGAGCAGATTGAGGTAAAAAAGACTAATGTTTAACCTTAAATGCTTAAATGTGGCTCTTTTTATTTATTCTTTGTTGCTTCTGAAAGAAATAAGAGCCAAGGCTGTGAACTCTGTGAGAGTGAAATAAAGCGCCATAATGGCAACACCGACTCCCTGATTCTTTTGCATTTGTGGCGAACTAGGCAATTTAGATGAAAATTGATACACGAATGAGGATAAAATGTTGAGCAAGACAATCCAACAAGTCTGATTAGGCACTGTGCAGCCAATTAGGCCTACTGGCTCCCAGCTGAAGTCTAGTGAACAGCAACGACAAGCACATTAGCCTAGTGAGGAGCTTTTTTTGTGTATCCCATAACATGATTATGCCCCTGCTGTTCCATTTAATCTGATTTGTGGGACATGTAACTTTCTTTTAAAGTGCAGATATGCAGTAAAGGGCATCATGTAGCATATGGATCTACATTTCAGTCACTGTCTTAACAGCTGGCCTGGCCTTATGGCTCACAAAAGATAAAAAACTATTTACTTGCAGATAGATTGGGACAAATAAACTATAAGGGCCTAAGTGAAGAAAATTTAATTTCTTTATCTGGGAGGTCTCTGGTTGAAAAAAACCAAAGTTATGGTTTTAACTAAACATTTTTCATAGAGAGGCCACCTTTAACATACTTTTCACATTTCTATAACACAGTAGCATAAGTTAGTGGTTAAATAAACCTCATTAGAGTGAAAGTTTTATCCATGTTAAAGGCAAAATTTTGTCCATCAGTAAGGTGTTTTATCACCTGAGCCTGAGTTTAAAATGCTTGTCCATAAAGAACCGAGTTCATTACTGAAAAACACCACCGCCCACACAGTAATGATTGTCCCTATGTTTTGTTTGCGCCTTGATATTAGCTCCATTGCCACAAATTGTTTGTGTCTGTTTCCTGCTGGGGTTAATCTCAGCTCTTTGGGGACTCTGCTGTCCATCTATTCACCATGATTAGCCTTAATAGATGTGCAGTTGGATGCTGCTTGAAGTCCCCAATTGTTCTCGACAAAGGCTTAATACCTTCTTTTATGAAACACAAAGTGCATATCAATATTCAGTCCTCGGAGAAAGTGTCTGCTTTTGGCCTTTCATTGCAGGTTAGAGTGCACCTTTACAGCCATATGATGTAAATGAATATTTTTTAGAAACAGTAAAAGGCCAACTGAGTACCTCTGTGTGTGATGAGTAATAGTATCACGCAACAAATAGGATCTCTAACTGCTCCAAACATCATATTCCTGGTTTAAAAAAATACATATATTGGATAATGATCCCCACAACAATAAATAATAGGTGACAGGCTTCCACACTCTGAAGTCTGAGGAAGTTAAATGAGGTGGAAGTATGTATTTCAAGGTGTGATAACACACCTCTGTGAGCACATAGCACTAATGCAGATGCTCTGCAGCATCAGATATCTACACTCAAAATAACAAATTACGTTGGGTGGAAACAGGCAGCTATCAGAGGAGAAGGATCCAAAATCAAAGTGTATTTCAGAAATTAAACATTTTGGGGTCTTCTGAAGATATTCAGAAGTTTCAGCAGATTTTGAACATAAAACTCTGAAGCTCATATGTATATTACACTAACTTTGATTTAAATCAATAAAGCATATAGAATTTCAAATTATGCAAACAATAGAGCAGCCTAGCTTTTGATAAATCAAGCACATTGCTCTCTAATTGTAGTGGTGCTGACCTTTTTATTCTAAAAAATTGTTTTATGATTCAAATCAAACCATTTTTTTACTGTTCTTCAGTTAACTGTATCGTTTAACATGCTAACTAAATGCTGTAGAGGCTAAAATTAAGCTTTTAGGTTTGTTTTTGTATTTTCTTTGTTTGGCTTATGGAGCTTAGGCGGAAGTTCGACTGAATAAACTGATTACTTACCCTCATCCACCTCCGACACAAGCTAATCAGCTTTGAACCACACCTCCATAAAAGCCCAGTCAGCATCCAGAGTTCATCTTAAAAAAATCCACAACCCCGTCTGCTACCCTAAAGCACAGGCAGTGGTTGCGCGATATCTGACTTCGATTCAGATGACCCTGGTTCAACCCACCTCCATCCCCTCCTCCACCATTGTAGCTAAAGCCGCATCAGGATGTCATTACTTCCAGATTCTTACTGCGTTTCTTGTCTCATCTCAACCGGTCTGGCAATAAAACCACCATGTCGAGCCTGGTTCTGCCAGAGGTTTCTTCCCAATGGGGAGTTTTTCCTCTCCACTGTCACTTCATGCTTGCTCACCATAGGTTCACGCAACCTGTTATCCATGCTGGACTTCCCTCTTCCAGGTCCCTAAGTGAAGCTCTAGTATCAGCTCATGCAGTCTACTGGATCTTTTTATTTAGCTCAAGCACACATCTCGCCAACCATCAGTCATGGACTGACCAACTTCATCTATCTCCACTCCACCACCAGTTTCAGGCCTGGGGGAGAAACATCCCTGTTCTTTACTCCTGTACATGCATATCAAACAAAATTCAGCGCTAATGTTTCCTGCTGAGGTCTAAACGCCACAGACTAGTAATTTTATCAATAAAATTCTTCTAATTGTCTTTTTTTTCCCGTATAAGTTTTTCAGATTGAACTGAAGTAAAACAACCGCTCCTAAGAAGATTTGCTGAAGTCTTACATGTTTTACACTTTTGAATTTGTGTTCTCTCTATAGAATGTTGTATTTTAGATCAAATAAAAATATATACCCCTGCTAAACGAATGATAAAAACAACTAAATCTTTACTGACAATAATATTATTGTTCTGCTTTGGCATTGCACTAACAAACACTTGTATTATTCAGAACATCAATAGTTTTTAAACAACCTAGTGCTTTTCATTACAAACAATTATACAAATGACCCAAATCTCTCAGTACAAATTGAAATATTTTCAGTTCCTACTTTTAGATATTGAAGAAAATGGTATGCTTAAAACTGCACCAAAAAAAAAGCAAAGAAAGAATTTGAACAATACAAATTAGTCTCACATCTGTCATCAGCACACTTCTGTGCTCTGCCTCATGTTCACTGTAGTCGAGGAGACAGATGTCCCGAATCTCCCCCCTTTCACATTTTTATAAGAGATCTAATCCCATTGCTAGTTATTGCCTTCATTTGTCTCCTGTATTACTATTAGTGGAGGAGATTGGCAGTCCCTGGAGAAAACCTTTTTTTTTTTTGGCACGCCCTCTCCTTTTGCTTGAAATGTGTGAGCCAGGCGTGATTGAGGTGCCTCCTGGCACTGCTTGGTACCTATCTTCTGATCATCTGTTATCTCTGACTGAACATATTGGATTATTGATTCAGAGAGGGAATGCGTTTTTGTGGCCTATCAAGGTTTCCACACTTGTCTATGTGAGCTGAACATGCACGTAGAAGCCCTTACTCTGAGCTTCAAAGTGGGAAAACTACAACTGGAGGTGCTTCTCTTTAAAAGATTCTACAGTACATTACAAATTGGCAGTTTGTGGTGATTGTTAATTTTTTAAATTTAGGATTGACTTCAAGGCAAAAGATGAAAATCTCAGTAGCTGCAGATTTTCTAAGTATTAATGGTGCAACAAAGTACACAAGCTCTACACAACCTAAAATGTAGTGTTTAATTTGAAAGAAAATATATCTGTGTGATATATATATATAGTGATACAAAAACCAATACAGACAACCAAAAACCCTGACAATTATGTGAGAAAATATCTTTTCACTGATAGATTTTTCAATGTTTTTTCTTCTTTGTCACACTATGCAGTGTTTATCTAGCCTATTCAGGCTAATTCCACACAGCTCAGTTTGATTTAGATGAAAATTTAAAGGTCACAAACTATTTACTGGACATTCTTCTTCATGATTTTAGGCTCTATTATTTTTGGAAAGTTATCCAGTACTGATACATCCATGTAGCCTCAGACAATCCCAATAGCACCACAATATTTAACTGTTCTCATTAAAAGCATGCATATATGCCAGAGTTGAGCCCTAAAAAAAGCTTAACTTTTTTCCTACCAGTCCAGTGAAGACTTGATCATATCTTTTCAAAAATGTAACCAGGGTCTGTCGATGTTGTTCTCTGTTATGTGTGACCACCTGGATTTAGCCTTAAATTGTGAAGATCAGCTACTTTCTGGAAAGGTTCTCCAGTCTTCTATGATCATCATTCCCTTTTAAGTGATTGCTGGATATTAGAGGGCCTAGGGTGGCTAGTTATATTACATTCAGTATTCCAGAAAAGTCGATTAGGTAAGTATTCGTTAAATATTGAGTTAACCTGTAGGGAAGTAATGTTTCACAGCTCAGATCTAAGGGGCTTGACACCAATAAAAAAAAAAAAGAAAGAAATAATCTGCATTGGCTTAAATAATGTTTTAAAAACACTTTAAAAGATCGCAAGACAGGTTTAATCAATGAAAAAACAAAAAACAAAAATAACTTAGAAAAAAGAGTTACTTGCGAAATGAAACCTCCTCTAGAAAAAAATTCAAATCAGTGCATATGTAATCAAGACGGTACAATAAACAAGGAAAGCTGCAGAAAGATGTGTGATAATAAAGGTACCACTTTGATGGTTTCTCTGGAGGATCTACGAATTAGGACAGCCAGAAGATCAGCAGGAGGAGAGAGGAAGAATCTCTCAACAGGAGGAGAGCAGGAGGGAATAGGTGGCAACAAGGCAATGAATTTTATTGATATTTCTTCTACCTTTTGTTCGTGTCTGTGTAGCTACACATAAGTGTGTGTTTGTGCTGCTAAAAGAGGCAAAGAGTGAGAACTGGAGAGATTGACCATAGACACAAGCCTGCTTTGCTGCCAAGTCGCATTAATTGTGTATCAGTTACTGCCTTTCATTCCTCCAGTCTGAGGCTTCAACTGATGTTTATTTCAAAAAGCACAAAGTGGAAGGCGCGCAGTGGTGTCAGTGTTTGGTCTAAATATGGTTTGAGACCAACATGTTTACCAGCTCTAACTGGGTTTATTTAGACATACATATACCCGCAATTAAAATATAAACATACAAGATATGTTATGTTGTCTACTTCTGTGAACTAGCTTTAAGCACACTCTTACACTCTTTACAGTAGATTTCAAATGTATAAATTCCTGCACGTAAATGTTTTTTTCCCTAAGCATGCTCTGGATGATTATCATTGTGAATGTATATTCATGAACTGGGAATTGGTTGAATCGCTCCTATGTGATATCATCTCTGTCACTGATTGATTTAATCAGGCAGAGATTGCTATTCATAACTGGTAATGGAGGCTAGAAATATGAAGCTTTATTTTTGTCACAAAGTCATGCCAATTTATTTTTTCAAGCAAAGATTTAATAAATTTATCAGATGGTTGAGTTGGAATTTCAATCGTTCATCTTTCAGTATGTTTCAGAGTGGATCTGCTCTCACTGTTTGACAAGTCTGTGCAGCATTTTACCAAAGTATTCACACCCCTGGAAGGTTTATAAATTTGTCACGTTATTACCCCAGGCCATACTGTGATCTGAATGTTAGCTGCAACACAAACAAAACAGCTCCATTACAATAAAAGCTACAGATACCTTGTTTCTTTAGAAGCTTTGCAGATAGATGTCTGATCATTAAAAGATTGGTGCAAATATAAACATGTGCAAAGTGTTTAGCTTGTGCAAAACTTATCTAGCAACCAGAACAATAGAATTGCATGACTAAAATGAACGAAACAACAGGGGAAAATGTTTTAGCACGTTTGCTTCCATGAATTTGCAGAACATATGCTGGTGACATATGGGCAAAAGGTATACACATGTATTTCATTACCACCCTCAAAGAAATTCAGCAAACCTGAAACAGATTTCAGGTACAGTTTTATATCTATAATCAATGTGTTTAAAAGTCAGGTGTAAATGGTAAGTACTTATATAGTGCCTTTATTCAAGTCAGGAGACTTGACCAAAGCGCTTTACACTACATTCATTCACCCATTCACGCACACACTCACACACTGATGGTGGCAAGCTACATTGTAGCCACAGCTGCTCTGGGCCTCACTGACAGAAGCGGGGCTGCCGTACACTGGCGCCACCGGGCCCTCTGACCCCCATCAGTAGACAATGCAGGTGAAGTGTCTTGCCCTGAAAGTCGGAGTCTGGCTTGAACCGTCAATCCTTCAATTTCAGGGCAAACTCCTACATCCAACGCCTCTGTCGCCCCCAACTGTGTAAACTTATGCAAAAATGTCTGTTGTCATTGTGGACACAGATGAGACATTGTAGCGAGAAAGTCAGAGGGAGAGCTGATCAGGTCAACCTTTCCAGGTTGAAAAACTGATACATTACTGTTATATTTCTAAATATCTAGATTTTTTCCCCTCAAAATTGTTATAATTTCTTCCTCCATTGAAATTTATCTTTCAACTCGCTCATTTCAAACTGGGAGGTCCAAACCAGTCTAGCAAATCTTATCAATTTGACACCATCACCTGTAACACGCTCACTAATAACATGTGGGATTCTTATTTTTTTTGTGCATAATTTAGTGCTCCTTATTTGGAGTATTTGAAGATCATACTCATACTGTGAAACGTTTTCCCCATCTTTCTTTGCCCCTTGGGATTGTCTTACCTCTTCATGCCATGAAATGCTGCAGAAGCCTGTTGATGCAGAAAAATGTTTCCTCTTGATGAAGTTTGGGGATGTTTTCCTCCAGGACTGCTCTGCATTTCCATAATTTTGCTGCCTGTTTCATCGTTTAACTGATGCATTCACTGGCATCTTTAGATTTTAAGAATATGAATTGCACAGTGTTCCATGAAAAATGTAAGGGTTGGGTTATCCTTTTATAACCTTGCCAGGTATTGGACCAGTAGAACGATGGTGATTTTTCACTGTCTTATAAGTCAACCACAGCTAATTTTTTCCCCTCAAATGCTTACTTCCTTTTAATGTTTATAAAACATGCTGCCATTTTTTTTCAAAAATATGTATGAATTTACAGTACTTTAACCTCTTACTTGTCATGAGGACACCAATGTCCTTGTGGAACATTTTCAACTTGTGTATCGTAGCTCCAGCTGCAATAACTTCAACTGCTTCCCAGAGTGCCAAACTAATCTGCTCAGTTGACAAAGTGTTACTTTCACAAAGACACCAAGCTCTTGCATCTACCCCAAACGATTGAAGAACACCATGGGACTGAATTTGGGTATGTTTTTTTATGGGGCTTTTTGACATTTTTCAGGGGGGTGGGGTTAAACGGTTAAACTTACAAGATGGCATTTAAAGTTCTATCAAAGATCTGAGATTCTACCACAAAAATGCTTCTGATATGTTCATACCCGAATCCTTCATGGCTGGTATCCTTGGAAACTAGAGAGCCTTACCGTTCTAATGATGTTTTGCAAAACTTTGTATGATGTTTGCCCGCGGCTTCAAAAATGGATGGGTTAAATGCTGAAGACACATTTTGTTGTTATGCACATTTGCAGTGACCAGTGAAGTTGATCTTACTCGAATTAACCATCCCATAACAATAGTCGTGATTGTGGCTCCGCTAAAACATTTTTCTTTTATTTCTCACCTTTCTACAGGTGCCAAAAGTTTGCATAAAGATAACTGTGAATCCATTCTTGATCTTTTTCACTGGTATATTTCAGGTGGAGTTGTTTCTTAAAACCCCTGGGCTTAAATAAACCAATTACAGCTTTATATCTGCCTGCTGTATTTCTTGATTTGTGTTCATAAGGCTTGTGGCTCGCTAATGCTCTATATGAAAAACTCCAAGAACTTTACAAAACAGCTGGGTTTGTACTGAAAATAGATTTACACACAATTATGCTCCGTTTACCATTCACTTGGCTTCTAATGATAATTGGTGGCAGTAAATATCATTTATGAGTCTCTGAGGAAAAGATGTCGACTGCTTATACAAATACTTTCCATATTCTATTATTTTTATTTATTGCGATTCAGTGCGTTGGTCCTTCACATAGGTTTGTAGTTGCGACACAATATGAAAAAGATTAAATGGTATAAATGCATTTCCTCATGTCCTGTTTACAGACAGGAACAAGCACCTTCTTCACCAGGTTTATTAGCTGGCTCTGTGTTCTCCTTCATGCACACACTCCTTTTCCTGTGTTACATGAGCTAGTGGCATGCTGTCTGGAAGCTGTTAAAGCACTAGGGACGTGCTCTGACTGTCCCCAACTGTCTATATGAATTAGTAACACAGAGTAGCAGTAATGCTCATAGATCGCAATCACAGGCACGGTAGCATCTGTGCATTTCTGAGCACATCAGCATGAGTGTGAGAGTCCTTGAACTTAGCAGGGAAGTCACTCTGAGGACATCTGCAAATGTCAGACAATCTGTTGGAGCGCTCAGAGGTTTAACCTACAGCCGAGAGCAACATGTTCTTTTATTTACTTGCATACCAAGCTGCAGTTACTTATGTTTTTGAGAATCTTTTGAAATGATCCTCACCTTCTTTTTTTCCAGCATCAGTCCATGTGTTTGTTTATTACCCATTTCTCACCACCCCACAGCCTCTTTTCCGCCTGCAGTCAAACAGAAGCATTGCCAAATAACAGCTTTGTTGGCCTGCTCAGGATTTACATATGTAAATGAGAGACCATGTTGCCCATAGATCTGCAATTAAGCAAACAGCTGAAGCTTGCAATCAATGTCAATCTCTATTACTTTACCAATAATGGAGTTTCTGGAGCTCTGATTAATGTTGCTAACCCCCCCAAACCATTTTTTTCTGTGTTTTGCTGACTGGTTAAAGAATTCAAAGATTTAGTTCTTATCACAGAGTATTCAGGGTAAGAAGAGGTTTCTTATTGCTCTCATGAGGCAAAAGTACAGAACTGTTCATGGTTTTAGGATTGAGGTAGTATATCCGCTTATATGATGTAAAAGTATTTTTGTTTGGAACAACAAAAGACAAAAATAAGAATGTAAAGAAACAGGTTGAAATTGAAAGATTTTTCCAGGCTAAATTCTCTTTAATGTGAAACTCTGTTTGCTTTAACATCCAAACCTATAGAAATCCTAAAAATAAGTTTGCTGTGCTTGTAATATTTTTTATATTACAAGACCCACAATGTTGTAATCAAATCTGTCACTATTAGCATTAAAAATCCATCACAACAAGTTAATTTAATTTCAGTCCCAAACTAATATATTCAGAAGGTAATTTGCCATCAAAATTTCTATTTAGGAAAGTAACCCCCCCCCACACTGTTTTTCGGTTCCCCCCCCCACTGTTTTTCGGTTCCACTGTCCCCCCCCCCCCCCACTGGGCGGGGGGAACAGTGGAACCGAAAAACTCACTTTTAATAAGATGAAACATCTGGTAGAACCAGTGGTGGATGAAGTACTCAACAGTAGTACTTGAGTAAAAGTACCGATACTCATAGTCACATCATACTCAACTACAAATAAAAGTGACTTTGTCAAACATCTACCCAAGTTAAAGTATTGAAGTCCTCACTTTTGATAATAAGCATAAGTACAGATGGCATTTTCAAATATCAGTACATTTCTGTATGATTTTCAGAGTAATTTTAAAGAACTTTAAGTAACTTTCAGAAACAACCTGATGTATTGATGGGTAGAACCACCTGATTCAAGTTCTTCAGCACCGGTAAAGAACTTCAACATAAAAATGCCACAATAAATAAGGAAAAATGTTTTGAATACTATTTATTATTTAAAATCAAGCCAAAAAGAAAACTGTCATGTCTTGATTCTTCTCACACTTTCACTCAGGAATAGAGGTTTAGGGTTAAATGTATTACAACAAAGAAACTACAACTTATCCTACTGAACAACTTGGCCACATTGCAACAACTAAAGCCTTAATTAAATGTATAAACTCCAAATATAATCTGCCCTGAGTTTCTCACATTTGTGGAATGTCATGCAAATTTCTAAAACAGTGGTGTCCAGTGGTGTCCTAAGGTCTGCTATCTTCCTTGTTGAAATTGCCTTTCAATAAAGACAAACAGCAACAGCGGATTACAAAGCTAAGCTGAGCCAAAACCAGTGTTGGGCACGTTACTTTGAAAAAGTAATTAGTTATAGTTACTAGTTACTTCTCCCAAAAAGTAACTGAGTTACTAACTGAGTTACTCCACAATAAAAGTAACTAGTTACTATTAAAAGTAACTATTGCGTTACTTTTGCGTTTCTCGCCCCCGTAACCCTCACCACCCAGCCCCCACCTTCTCGCGGTGTGTTTCCAAAGCCAGCTGAATAGAGCGGACGACAAAGACAAGAACCTGCAGAGAGTTTTGCATTTATTGCAACTCAACGTAAATGACATCAGGGGGGAACGCGATGTGAAGTTTTTTAACAGGGCATTCAGATCTGGTGAAATTAATAACTGGGGATGTCTAATTCTGAAATCCTGTTTGTTTGGGTTGTTATAGATACGGTAACATCTATCTATCCATCTATCTATCTAGATGTATACTCTGTGTGTGACATAAAATATGGATCTCCATCCCTGCCACAAAGGCCATCAAATAATGTTTAAAATAAAAAATACAGTAGGTTGAGAAGGCAGAGTATCCATCTATCCATCCATCCATCCATCCATCCATCCATCCATCCATCCATCCAGATTTCTCCTTTTCTTCATATAGGCTGTCATTTGATCGTTCACGCTCTCCATAGTTCTCCTGTGGCGCGAGCACTGGGCGACTGGTGCGCGCCTTTAGCGAGCATGCGCGTTTCCTGTCGCTTGCGCGGTGAATCTTGCCGCCTGCGCTGTGCGGAGATGCAGAGGAAACCGTATGTGATGGGGAAACGCAGCTCGACGTAACACCGGTATTTCCATCAGGAAAACGCTGTTTTGCTGCTGGATCCTCCTCACTCTCCATCTCTCTGTGTGTGCTGTACGTTAACACCCACCAGCAGAAACACCCACCTACCCAACTGACAGACGGAATCTCACTATACATCAGCCATTCTCATCCTCCCCTCTCTCATGACAAGGCGCGCACCTCTGGATGACCTAAAAATAATCTTTAATATCTCTTAAACAAAAGTAGCACAAACAATATTTTTTTCTGCACAAATCTTCACTAACGTTGCACTAACCATTCAGTCTATTTGCAGAGTTTTTTGACATGGGTGGGGTGTCAGCTTCACGCAGCTGCGCACAAGTCCTATCATAAAAAAAGGTTCATTGTGCGACCTGAGTAACGCGCAGTAACGGGGTGTCTGCAATGGTAACTGCGTTTTAGTTACAGTCAAAGTAATTAGTTAGATTACTCGTTACTAAAAGAAGGTAACGGCGTTAGTAACGCCGTTACTTTCAACGCCGTTAGTCCCATCACTGGCCAAAACGAAGAAGGAACTAGCAGTAGAAAGTTCAATATTTGACTTTGAAATATACAGTTTACAATCAAGTAAAAAATAGTAACATTATGAGAATTAAGTCGTAATATTACAAGAATGAAGCCGGAATATTACGAGAACAAAGTCGTAATATTCGAGACCACCTGGTCTGGGGAGGAGCGGGGCAGTTACAGGGGATGTGGGAAATCGGGGTGAAAGAGAAAACGTGAGAAAGGGATGTGCCTGAGGATAAAAAACAGTCGATCATGGAAAGGAGTTTATTCATTGGCACAGGCTGAAAGAAGAAGTTGGATGAAAAAAAATATTGTCTATTCTCAACTTTTTTTATTTGACTGTTAAGTTAACACTTTGGTCCTAGTGTACGGTCTTATCTCTTTGTTATTATTTTCAATACTGTCAGGGTGCTGTGGTGGATTCTGTGCTGGCACAGACTTTGCTTTTCTCCTGTTAGCCATACGGGGTTGTTAGGGTCCGAATCCCACTTCGGAGCACCTTCAGCGAGTCACAGATCTCTGCCAAGCCGAGCAGCTCCTGGTCCACTCCGGAGCCTCTGAGAGTTTCAAGCCATCACGCCAGTGCTCTATCACCGCAACGTTTAGCTGAGTGTCACTTGCTGCCACCAAGCAGACTGGTCAGCCAAGCCCTGACTAACCCTTCACCAACCAGAATCCTCCTGCTTGGCAGTCACCAAGCTCCTCCATTTCCTCCCTACGGACCTCCGCTCACTCCCCCTGGTGGTTCTTTCACGTCTCACGTGGTAAGCCTTTTAGTTTTATCGTTCTTATGGTACGCATACTTCCATTAACTTTCGCTCTCTGTTGCAGTGTGCCTCACGCTCTCTTCGTTTCCAGATGCCCTGAAGAAACTCTGTGTCGTCTTTGTTTTTGATAAACTATCTTAAAACTGCCCTACCTGTCTCCTCGGTGTTTTGTGCATGTGCGTTTGAAAACTGGGGACCATGACAGATGTTTAGTAGAAGTAAAATACAGGCCGCTACAGGTCTAGCACCCCTAGTGGCCAAGCGTTAAACAGTGTGCCTTTAAATATAAGAAAAACCCTTAATAAAATGTTTGTCCAACAATGTATTTATTGTTTGGGGCTGGTTTGAAAAGGAAAACAGTTTTTGAACTGATAAATATCAACTTATTTCTAAAGACAATGTAGTTTATTTTTTGTCTGATAAAGATGCTCATAATGGAAGTGTTATAAAGGTAAAATGTTCACTTCATTTAGCTGGAAGTTGTAGCACTCACTACAACTGGAGATAAGGAGGTCAGGTCCGTTTATCGATGTTCAGGATGGAATGTTTGGAGATTTTAGGTCACTGTGACCTGCCCCATGTGGGAGGTGAGTGAACCTTCTCCAGCTCCACCTCCCCCCTGAATGACTCCTTTAAACAGGGAATCAAAAACTGGATTTCAACTCTGTTTCCTTATAGTATGAAAAAAAATTGTAGCTGAGGCAAATCTGGGTCAGAAGCTTGGGCCTTAGACTCATTTTGTCTCCAGTCTTAAGTATCACATAAACAAACCAAAGTGCTTTTCACCTGTTTGACAAAACAAGTCTGTTGAACATGTGCTAGAAAAAAAAATGTTGCACAAACAATGATTTTCATTAATTGTGATTAATCGACTATTGAAACAAGCATTGACTAATTTAGTTCAATCTGAAAAACTTACAAAGAGAAAATACAATTAGAAGAAATGTATTGATACAATTACTTGGTCTTTGGGGCTCAGACCTTGGCAAGAAAAATAGCACTGAATCATAGGCAGATCTACTGGGGTGGCATAGGATGGCAAATTCTACCCTAAATGACAGCCTTGCCACCCCTGCTGCCACCCCAGTTGGCGGCAGGGATGGCGAGGCTTATAAATTATGGATAATTTGAGAAGTAGTTGGGGGTAACGGCCTAGTGGTTAGGGCATAGGATCTTGAATCCTGAGACAGCCACTCTGGGTCCCTGAGCAAGACCCTTAACCCCACACTGCTCCCAGGGCACCGCACAATGGCAGCCCACTGCTCCCCAAGGGGATGGGTTAAATGCAGAGAAGTAATTTCCCTCTGGGGATTATTAGAGTATATATATATATATATATATACAGTGTATATAAAAAAAAAAAAATCAAAAAAAAACTACGACCTCTAATTTCCAATGTCGGACTGCAGTGAATGCAGCACGAAATGACGCGAGAGCGACTGAGACTGATTAGTTATAAAACCGAGGGAGCCAGGGGTCATGGGGAGAGAAGACAAGGGATGAAACAGGTAAAGACTGATTAAATATCTATCGAGAAATTAAATCATAATGAAAGCACAGTGTTGCTAGCATAGCTGCAATGCTGATTTTGAGATGATAAAAATCAGGTTGCAGAACATTATTTCTCTAACTATGATGTTAGTTAGGCCTGACGTCTCAGGTTCATAAAGACATATTTACGGTCAACTATGACAGAAAAGAGACTATCAAGTTCGGTTGTACTCAAATCAAAACGCACAAAGGCATTGGATATAAATACATTTGTGAAGCGTTTTGCTGAGCAACATGGAAATCGCCGCATTCAGCTGTTATTTTCATGTCAACTTTATGTTATGCTCTCTGGTGAGCCTTTACAGAGCTGTTACATTTTGTTTTGGCACCTGAGAAGCAGTGCTGTTGTTTCTTTTTTTTGTATATATAGTATGAAACTCTCCAGAAATTACCTGTATGAACCTAGTCACAACATTTTGTGTACTTTTTCAGACTGGAAGCAAAATGTATTTTTATGTTGCTTCTTTTCAGATTTGTGGAGATTTTGATCTAACATACAGTACCTGCCTTTTTGTGGATTTGTTGATACAGCAGCTCTATCTACAGTAAAGCCTTAAATGGCCAAGCTCCGTCATACCAGAGATCTTATTGTTTCTTATGTTCCTAATCAGAGCACTTCACTCTAAATCTGCACCTTTACTAGTGGTTCCTAGAATTTTAAAAAGTAGAACAGGAGGAGGATCTTTAAGTTATCAGGCTCCTCTCTTGTGGAACCAACTACCAGTTTTAATCAATGACACTGGCACCCTGTCTACTTTTAAGGGCACACTTAAAACTTTCCTTTTTGATAAAGCTTATAGTTAGAGAGGCTCAGGTTATCCAGTGCGATTTCTATAGCAATGCTGCTATAGCCTTAGACTGCTGGACATAGGGACCATTTTTATCATTCTGCTTGATTCTATCTCTATTCTCCTATTCTGCAGTATTTGTTCGTTCATCCTCTAACTTTATGCCCTCAACTTTTTCTTATCATAGTAGCTTAGCTCACCTCGGAGCTGCGACAACAACACATCCCTGTTGAATGACCTCAACAACTTTTTTGCACGCTTTGAGGAAAACAACAAGACCCACCCACAGAAAACACCTCCCCCGCCACACAACCTAGCACTCTGTCTACCTGTCGATAGCGTGAAGAGGGCTCTCATCAGGATCAACCCACGCAAAGCAACAGGCCCAGACAACATCCCTGGACGGGTGCTGAAGGACTGTGCCGAGGAATTAAAGCATGACTTCACCGACATCTTCAACACCTCACTACAACAAGCCATCGTCCCATCCTGCTTCAAAGCCGTCACCATTATACTGGTGCCAAAGAAGCCATCTCCATCCTGCTTCAACGACTACCGTCCCGTAGCACTGACACCCATCATCATGAAGTGCTTCGAACGGCTGGTCATGACACATATCAAATTCATCCTCCCCCCCACCCTGGACCCCTTTTAATTCGCAAACAGAGCCCGGCGCTCCACAGAGGACGCCATCAACTCAGCTCTGCACCCAGCCATCACTCACCTGGAGAAAAAAGACTCTTATGTGAGAATGCTGTTCATCGACTTCAGCTCAGCATTCAATACAATTATACCCCAACAGCTGATATGCAAACTGCACAAACTGGGCCTCAGCACCTCCCTCTGTAACTGGCTGCTGGACTTCCTGTGCCAGAGACCGCAAGTTGTGCGCGTCGGTAACAACACCTTGGACACTATCACGCTGAGCACAGGAGCTCCACAAGGGTGCGTGCTAAGCCCTCTGCTCTTCACCCTACTCACACACGACTGTAAAACAACCCACAGCACTAACCACCTGGTGAAGTTTGCAGACGACACAACCCTGGTGGGACTCATCTCCAACGGCGACGAGACACACTACAGGACAGAGGTGGACCACCTAGCCAAGTGGTGCAGTGACAACAACCTCCTACTGAATGTCAGCAAGACAAAGGAGATTGTTGTCAACTTCCAGAAAAAGGGTGCGTGCTAAGCCCTCTGCTCTTCACCCTACTCACACACGACTGTAAAACAACCCACAGCACTAACCACCTGGTGAAGTTTGCAGACGACACAACCCTGGTGGGACTCATCTCCAACGGCGACGAGACACACTACAGGACAGACGTGGACCACCTAGCCAAGTGGTGCAGTGACAACAACCTCCTACTGAATGTCAGCAAGACAAAGGAGATTGTTGTCAACTTCCAGAAAGGTCCCCGCCGACTCCTGCCACTGACCATCGATGGCGCTGCTGTGGAGAGAGTGAGCAGCACTAAATTCCTAGGAGTGCACATCAGCGACGACCTCTCCTGGACCACCAACACTGCATCACTGGTCAAGAAAGCCCAACAACGCCTCTACTTCCTGCGGAAGCTGAATCAGGCCAGTGCCCCACCAGCCATCATGACCTCCTTCAACAGAGGAACCATTGAAAGCATCATCACCAGCTGTATCACTGTATGGGGCGGGAGCTGCACTGACTACAACAGGAAAGCCCTGCAACGTATAGTGAACACAGCTGGGAGGATCATCAAGGCACCTCTCCCCTCCCTGCAAGACATCTACTCCAGCCGCCTCACCCGCAAAGCCCTCACAATTTTGAAAGATGACACCCACTCAGCACACAACCTGATCTGTCTCCTGCCCTCCGGAAAGAGGTACGGGAGCCTACGGTCCAGAACCACCCGGCTGGCGAACACCTTCATCCACCAGGCCATCAGAATGCTGAACTCCCTCCACCCCCTCCCCACATGGTCTGCTCCAGCCACCAGGCAGACAGGAAGCTAAGGCCCCGTCCACACGAAGCCAAACCCTGGCCTAAACGCACAAATTTTTCACCAAACCAGCCTCTCATCCATACGAAGCCGGCGTTTCGGGGGTCTGTAAACGATCTTTGTTTTATTCAGCAGTGGGAAGATTTAGAAACGCCGTTTTCGCGTTTCCATCTTTAAGCTCTAACCGCATTTTTTTTTTACACGCATGCGTCACAGCGTCGCCTCTAAACACGCATGCGCGACACAGTATCACAACAACAATGGCGCCGTACTGTGTTGAATGGTTGCTGCTCATGCTACTCACCCTGCTGTCGGGCTTACAACAGAATCTTCTTCTTCTGGAATATCTCCAGGAAGAACAGAGCAATATCGATGACATAGTTCAGCACCTGAATTTGACTGAACCACGAAAATGGACCCGCAGGGAAACCATGTATAAATATTAGTGCGCTTGCCTAACATTTCGTTGCCTATTTTTGCTTTGGCACCACAGCGCCACTTACAGGCCTGGCATACATTTTGCAGCGTTTTCATGCATTCGTGTGGACGATCACATTTTACGTCTCCGTCTTTACGACAAACGTTCTGGAAAATATTAGCGTTTCGTGTTCGTTTTGACTTCGTGTGGACGGGGCCTAAGACTGTCCCTCTCTCTCTCTTTCTCTCTCTCTCTGTCTCTCTCTCTCTCTCTCTCTCTCTCTCTATCTCTCTCTCTCACACACACCCACACACCTCTCACACACACACACACATACACTGTACCAGAGACTGCACCTTACCTGCACTACCTCAGCCTGGAGCAAACTATTGCTGCTGTTTTTATTGCTTTTTATTGTAATGTCTATACTTCATATTTATATTTATCTTACCACTATTACCTGTCATGTCCCGCACTTTATGTCAGTTTTTTAAATGTCAGTCTTGTATATTTCTTGTATATTTGTATATTGTAGAGAGTAAACGTAATTTAATTTCCCTTGTATGTCTTGTACATATGAAGAAAGTGACAATAAAAGCTGACTTGACTTGACTTGACTTAGGGTAAGGGATGGGTTAGTGGTAAATTTTTGGAGGTTCCTGCTATGGCCTGTCATGAACCCCGCATGTCAGTTACTGATGAGAGGGGTATCCCCAACGCCTCAGTATGTGACGCGCAGGGGGCTTGACCAAGTGTCAAATTGTAAAAAGTTGGGAGTGAGATTGTATTTGGTTGACAGTTACCTTTTGTATCTCTACTTCCTTCTGTATGTCCACTTTGTCTCTTTGAACCCCAGTCGGCCTCAGCAGATGGCCACTCACACCAAGTCTGGTTCTGCAGGACGATTCTTGTTTGAGAATTGAGATTGAATAGAGATTGTTTTTGAGTCAATGAGTTGATGTAATCAGCTGGTTTTCCTTAGAAAAAAAACTTTGACACAATCTGACTGTATGATCTGATTGAATTGTCTCTGTAAAGTGCCTTGAGTTGACATCTTTTTTAAATTGAAGCTATATAAATAAATACAATTTAATTGATGCATTGCATCTTTGATTCATTGTTTATTAATTGTTATTGGCAGCATACACCTTGCCCAGGGACAACAGTTGAAAACTAGCTTCATAGCTAGTACTGACACACTTACAAAAATGTTCATGTTTACTGTTCCTGACAAATAAAAAAATAAATAAATCAAACAAACATGCATAATATGAATACGAAGAAACACAAAATAATCTACTTGTATGGAAAATCACAAGCTGTATGTTTAAAAGTAAGTTTTGTTAAGTTTTCTTTTTTATTTGTGCATTCATGTACCTTTTCCTTTTGTTACTGCTCACAGTGGGAGCATCTCAATATCTAAAACTAAAATCCATCCTGCCATAGCTACTATAGTTTTTATTGAAACAAGAATCCAAAGGGAAAACTGTCATTTTGTTCCGTTTTGCCATAGCAAAACCTAACAAAACACTTCACACAAGACTGAACAAGATTTTTGGGCATATGTTGAATTGGATAATTCAAGCTCTGCAGTAAGAGGTGGCTGGGAAATCAGTTGTACACAACACTGAGGCAAAATTTAATGTGAAACTATATTTGAAAATATGTCTACATCCAAATTGGGGATAAAGCATATGTCATATACAGTAGATACATTCTTGTCCCTTGCAGTCTCTGTTTCTACGACAGAGGATTAAACAAGGGTTTAAGGGTAGGCAACCTCAAAATAAGATTTCTGTGTACGTCTTAATAAAATGTTTTAGAGAGGTGGATCAACATTTAGCCACGCTATGAAAAGAGTGGCATGCAGTGTTATTTTTGTGGCAAATATTAGGAGGCTGCAGATATTAAGCTGCCATTTGTGGGTAGTTGTCAGCGTGTTTTACAGAGATATTCCTAACATGATTTTTGCTTCTGAAGAATCAAATCACATTCATCAAACTTCAACAAAAGCACTTGGGATGTGTTTTGAATTTACTGTGAAGCTCATCCAAGAAGGATGTTTGGTCTGATATTCACTCCAAATTAGAAATAGACACAAAAAAAGACAGAGGAGGAATCTGGCTGTTGAATAAAGAAGAAAGGGAGAAAGTTGTTCTGAGACCTGGATTGTTTTCTTCTCTGAAATGTTTGATCTCCAGAGGAACGCAATGCAACAGGGATGATTTTCTAAAGATTTTCTTATGAATGGAATTTGCTTTTCTGTTATGAAGAGCAGCCATGTGTTTCCACCATTTAGAGTTATGTACATTTGTGTTGACATCTCTTATTGGTGCTCCAGTGCTGAGGATAATAATACCAGCTTTATTTCCAGCTTGTTGTTGTACGTCCTAACATGATTCATAATTCTCACAGCCGGTGGGATGTTTCGGTCCAGGAAATTGCATTATCCCTGCTCACTCCACAGGTCTGGCACCGTGTTTGGCCATGGCTCAGCTGTGGAGTTTAATGCAATAATAAATAAATAAGCATGTGGCTGGGAGGAAGAAAAGTACCCTTGGGGACAAACTGAAAAAAAAAATTGAGGAGGTTTAATTAAAGCTAGAAACCACATTCCTTCACACACATGTGAAAAGCTGTACAAAGTCTGCAGTCTTTTGTGTGTTTTTTTGCACACTTTGTTTGCCATTATACTTTTTTTGCATGCATGAGTGTGTCCAAGTCAACTACACAAAGGCATCTTCATGTGGATCGTTACTGATGTGTTTAAAAGTGTCTACAGTACACAGGTAGGAAATGCAAGCTTAGAATAATCCCCTGTGGTATTCAGATAAGAGCGGCTAAATTCCTTCATCATACAGGTGTGTAACCTTGCTGACAGCAGGAAGGGAGCTGTTTTGTTTTTTGATGCTTCTTCTCCAATAAACCAGCTATCACACTCCGTACAGGCACTGTAAAATGACTCGCTGTATGCCGCTACATTTTTGTTACACTATTTTCAGCTAAAATGATTGAACTGCCAGTCTCTTTGTAATTACCTGAGGGGTGCAGGCAACGGCACAGCTAGTAAAAAGGCTGATGAGGGAGTATTGAATTTGCACTTCAATTAGAGTGCTTATAAAGTGTGGATTACACAAGGACTCTGGGGCCAGAGCTCTCACTCAATTACCACAGTGTGCTTTGGGAGAAGGGGCAACGGGGAAGGGAGAACAATGAGGTTAAGGAGCAAGGTGGCAAAGAAAAACAAAGGAGATATTGGCCAATATAGACAAAGCCTATGTCTGAAGAAGTTCGATAATTGGTAAACTAATAACAAGGTAAAACAAATGAAATAATTTTAAGTATTTGAATCCCATTTAATAATTTACAGCTAAAAGCAAGGAGACATCACTAATTTCACCATCCAATATTTCAGTGTTTGATTTGCATCAATTATCATTTGCATGTTTTGTCTAAAACAGTTCCCTCCCAGGAAAGGTAGAACAAAGGTTTTTGGGTTTTTTTTCAGAAGAAAAGAAAAAAAAAATCAACAAAATGTCTCAATCCATGAAAAAATTCTGAAATGGATTATTGAGCCAATGAGAGAAAATCACCATTCGTTTAGAGTGGATTTGTCTGCAAAAACATCTCCCTTTTTTCTCGACTTGGCTTCTCATTTCTTTGAAAAGATGCTTGAAGGACGTGCTTTGAGAGTAAAACAGGGCTGTTGACAAAGAAGAGAGAGGAGGTTCCCGTTTAGTTCATTCATGTATGAGGACAATGTGAGAAGATGTAAAAAGTGAATAATTTATTGTTATAGACTCTTAAAAACAAATCTGCTTTGATTTAATTGGTTGCCAATTTCAAAACAAAAAAATGTCCAGCCAACACAAAGAGTTTTATCATCTTTTCTCACACTTTGAAATCTGGTTTACTGTGAAATAAGCCATACAAGGAAACTCTGCAAACACATTACAACACCTTTTGTAAAATAAGAAAGATGCCTGAATTTAATATGAAATTCCTGTGCTTGCACAACCACTAAGTTGATGCTAATTGGTTTTGTGGGTGAGTCTTGAAAGCAAAAAAAGGAATCCTAATGTGTCACTGCAGAGAAGGGATTTTATATCTCCACATGCTTTTAATCTCTATGACTCCAGCCTTTTTCACTCTGCTTAGATCATATGCTTCCCTTCTACCTTTCACTCCCTTGCGCTAACTCTCATTTTCACTGTCAACAAAGACAGAGCAGCTTTCCCACAGGCCCTAAAGGAATCTCTCACACTGCACTCACATAATCACTTCAGACCCGCCTGTTTAGGCCGACATCTCCAGTGGGACTCACCAGCCGCGAGCCAAATCAGACCTCTGAGTGGAGAAAAGAAAAGGTAAAAAGAAAGAGCATCAACAGAAACAGAGAAGAACATCACCGGCGTGGCCTTTGGCGGCTGGATGTCACTCTCCTCTCTCAGGTAGGAGACAATGAAGATTAAAGTCTTTTAAGAAGATTCCTTTGGCACCAAACCTTTTAGACTTTATCGGTTTGGGGAGAAGTTCACATTCACTCATCATGCACTCTTACTAGCTTAGTTTCCATCCAGAAATGTCATGTAAATTTTGAAGAGACTTTTAGAAAGTCAAAAAAAGAATATGCAATGCCTCAATTTCATCCTAGGGGATGCAAAGAGTAATGTATCGCCTGGCTGTAAAAAACAGTAGGTAGAGATAATAAAATATTACTGACCAAATATGTTTGGACAGTAATAGTTTTCTCCAGTAATGGAGCAAAGTTTTAATGGATGAGTTGCACTTTAGGTGAGCAGTACTTATTTTATGATGTCACCTAGTTTTAGCAATGGTACATGCCATCTGCAGTAGTCTGATTCAAACGCTTAGATTCACAACGTTACAGTATGTGAAACTAACTCAGAACTTATTTGACAGATGTGTTTCCATCTCCTCTATAGCATATCTACCCTTTCAAAAAAGTTTTTAAAAACCCATCTTCAACAAACAAAAACTTTTGTTACGAAATTTAATTTGTCAATTCAAACTTAGATGTTTTGATCAAGCTCTAAATAAGCATTTCCAAACATTGATGGAGAAACATGCAAATTGAAACAATATTAAAATGAGGCAAGTGTTGTAACTACACTTGCTGGCAATAAACTTACAGTTTGGTAATGAAAATAATGTTTTTTTTATTTTTACTTTGATAATACCATTGGATTTATATTTGCAAGTAGAATATAGTTGTAGCCTGAGCAGTGGAACTGAAATTGTGGGTTATGACCATGAAAAACTTACCAAATCCTTTCAGTAGGGGCAGCCTAAAAGTGTTTGGATTGCATTTTCCTCTCTAGGCAAACAAAACTCATCATCACTGGAGGCAATCTAAATACAAGGATACGCAGATGATAATCTGCACTCACTGCTAAGCTTATATCTCCATGACTGTGTTGAGTGATTCTCCTTGGCCACATTCACACTGCTGGTCCAGTCCAGAGATTTATCCAGGAAAAAGCTAAAGATAGAAAATTCATGTTTTTTTTAACACAGATTTTATCATGCATTGGAAATCATGCTATTGGAAGCATCTTGCAAATAACAATGCAGAAGTGAGACAACCAAAGCATTTTGTAACTACACCTGAATTCACCGGCTAGATATATGAAGCATAGACACTGTTCAGTTTCTCAGCACAATATTGATTTCAAAACACAAATCAAAACTGTTTTTAAAGGGAGGACGTAATCTAGATTCCAGGAGAGCCTCCCCAAAGCTCTGACATCAGGCCTATTGATATTTTGCATGCTCTGGTCAACAGTTTAGTCTTTGCTGGGAATAACGTTCAATTTAGACAAATTACAACTTCAGCTAAAAAATAGAATAGAATTCAAATTTTATTGTTATTACACTGTCACGAGTACAAAGCAACAAAATTAACTCTCTGCATTTAACCCATCCCCTTTGGGGAGCAGTGGGCTGCCACCGTGCGGCACCTGGGGAGGAGTGTGAGGTTAAGGGTCTTGCTCAGAGTCTCATAATGTATACTTTGGGGATCGAACCAGGTACTTGCAACCTCCTCAGAGCACGAGCGCACTGCTCTAACCACTAAGCCAACACTCCCCTAATATAAAATGCAGTCAAATATTTAGAAAAAAATATGGTTTGTTATTAGCTACAATAAGCATGTAATTAAAGCAGAGCTTGGTAAGATGACTTAAACCAAACAGCAGCAGGGATAATCATACTAATCATAGTTATTAGACTTTGCATATATATTTTTGACCCCTTATAAGATTTGAAGACCCAATGGGATCTAGAGCTTCTTCAAGTAATATCAAAGAAGGTGGTTTTAATGACATGTTTAATGGCTTCTTACCCAGGCAACTGAGCTTTATCCATCACCATATGAGCAGTCAGGAAAAAAATTTCTTTCAACTCAAATTAGAGGAATCCTTTGGAAACCAGAATATCTAAACATCTCAAAATTAGGTTCTTTTTATCCAAAGTAGACAAATAAAATGGAAATGTTGATGTGTGCTATCCTGCAAATGTCACACTCGGCAAGACTGGAATTAAATCAAATCGTCAAGATGGCTCATACAATTGGAAGAAAGCTCCCTATGGCAGCTGACAGTTGAAGGAATTAAGGGTTGAGTTAATAATTTGAAGTCAACCAGACAGATGGTATCTTTGAATTTTTTTGGCATTTTATTCATTTCTGATTTTTTTTTAAATGCCACGCAAATAAATTTCATATACACTAATAATTAGTCATGATTAAAATAACATATCCTCTCTGCAAGAATTTATTGCCTATATTAACCTCGCTATTAAAATCTTAATTAAGAAGTCTACTATAAAATGTTTGATACACATTGGAGAATGAAATATGCTTGTTTTTTTCGTTCCTTCAGAGGCTGAGTTATGCAGCCTAATTTGACTGACTCGGAAAGTTAATTTCCCCTCCAGTGTTGACTTGCATGGGAATATTTGCATAGTAAAGTGTCATATAGAAGCTGAAAGGCTTTCAGGGTAAAACAGTTTAAAACGCTACAGCTCAAAAGAAGTCCAAATATGGAGACAAGCATTTTATTGTATCTTATTTTAATTTTAAATTATGGCAACAAAGAGGTTTTTTAACTGTATTTTAATTGGATTTTTAAAAAAGGATGAAGAGCGAATTTATTTTTTTATCTGAAGTGGCACTGCTTGGTTGAACCTTAGGTAATAACATATATTGTTGAATTACCTCTATGGATTTGTATGGTACACATTTTTCAAATGATTAAATTACACACATTCTCTATATATATTATGTGAAAGTACAAATACATCTCATTGAAGGTTTTTATTTCCATTCTTGGCGACAGGAATGTATTGTCAACAATTTGGGTAAGTGAGAAAGGACATCCTCCTCTGGTCTTTTCTTTAAATCTTTATCTGTTAACAAAAGGTGCAATAACACTCATTTGCAGCAAAATCCTTAAAGGAATGAACGTTATCATGTTGCATACTTATAAAACGATATAAAACTACTCTTTCTTTCAAAAAGAGGCAACAAGTTCTGAACATAGAGCAAAACAAATATCTAATGTTTGTGTCAATAAGCAAAGAAAAATTTGACTATAGTATAATTAAAATACATTACCGGTTCTCTGCAATAAGTACCTCTTTGTGTCTTTTTGTCTGCAGTAGTTGGCTTAAGGATGGATATGAGACTTTGATGTAACTGGCTTTATTTCAGCTCCTTGGTGCCATTACACTGTTTTCAATTCCCAAAAGAAATAAACAAAAGGTTAAAAAAAATAAACATCTTCCAGGATACAGAAATCAATCAACACATACTTCATTTACCATCTCATTTAACCCTTCCCTCTGAGATTATGTGTAAAAAGAAATGGCATCTATCTCTCTTGTTTTCTGCATTCTGGCCTGCAGCTAAAGCTCAGTGGAAATATACAGAACATTTTATTTGTTCTCGTGATGTAGCTGGGCCATAATGACCTCAAAGCCACAGGTCAAAACATTTCTCGGTCCCTCTGTTCTCTAAATGAGGCTGCTTCTGGTCATTAGAGGAGCAGCGTTTTAAAAACAGAGAAAAACAGCCTGTGCGGTGGCCATTAAAGATGCCATCGACTTTTTAATTAAGTCTCATAGAGGGCCTATCAATGAGAGGGAGGTAATGAGCGAAGGTATAAAGCCAATCCCATCCCATTTCTATGTTCTTTGAGGCTTTAACAGATCTGTCTTCATTGTGAGCTTTCAGAAAAACTAAGCATGGAACTGTAAAGATCTCTGCAGAAACTTGCCTACCTTCATATTGTGTGCTCTAATCTAAACACAGCCTCTTTGACTTTATAACATTAAGAACAAATAAGGCTTATGTATTTAAAACTTTTTTTTTTCTTAAAATTTTGTTGTATTTAACTGTATGGTTTGCAACTTTGTTTTGTACAGAGATAGCGTATGTTTTAATGAAATGTTTGATTAAAAAAAAGAAAAAAACAAGAGATCTCTAGATAGACTTGAAAAAGAAATCTACATCCTGTCATGGATGAAAATAATCTAATCCCAACAACAGTGAACAGACATAAAGTAAGCTGTGAGATTTGAATAAAGGAATAATGAATAATTAATATTATTAGATTTGGATCAATAACCCTCCTGTAAGAACCCCTTATTTATTTTTTCTCCAAAAGCAGGAGTAACAACACTTCATGTTGAATTTTAAATTTTAAATCAACATCCGAAAAGATCAAAACAAAATACTATGAAGGCGACAGATCCCAAAGCCTTTCAATTAGAATCTTGTTTTCAGGAGGATGTGTGCTTTGACAAAGAAGTGGGACCCAAAACTAATGTGTTCATTATATAATATTTTCCTAATCTTGGACATGTACATTTAGTTGTTAAATGTTAAACAATTACATGTTATTAAATTAGGAGTAACATAAAGGTGAAAGAAGTTTTTAAATCCCCAAGCAGCCTTTCTGTTGGACATCCGAGGATTCAGACAACTGCAGATTGAGGTATGGGTCTTCAATTTGACAATGTTATTTATACAACACAGAATTCTTCTTTTTTTTTACTTTATGGCAACACTTTAATGTTTAAGATCATCAGTGATGTAGAAATAAAGATATATACTGAGAAAATATCAGACAAAGAACACAAGAATGTTTCCAAATGGCCGTTGAAGGATGAGAAGCTACATTAAATCCTAAACAAGACAGATAATGTAACAGGTTTGACCAGTGTGCCTCATTCTGGCAGATTCAGATATGAGTTAGTGATACTTTGAGTATAATTGTTTTATTCCTTTAGTCCATCAGCACCAAAAAGAAAACCACTAAAGGCCTGTACCATGAAACAGGATCACTGGGTTAGCAAGACAACTTCAGGTTTAACCCTGACTTTCCGGCACCACGAAGTTGGAGATCGTTCTTAGTGAGGCTAGTTACCATGGTAACATACTCTGAATGCCAAACCTGCTCTGGGGCAGGCTCAGTATGGATCTGAATCTTAGGAAACGCTTCACTCGGCAACCAATCTGTCAAGTTTTGGTTGTGGTTTAGAGGACCCAAATGCAGAGGCAGAGAGGCTGAGGGGATTACTTGTAGTTTTAATGACGAAAGCAGTTAACAAAAGGAAGGAATCAAACTAAAAATGTAAGACAGACCAGAACCATGGAGACATCAGGGGAAACCAAACACGAGGAGCCAGGGAGAGACAAGGTATGAAGACAAAAACATGAGAAGCCAGCAACGACAAGGATCCACCAAGGAGTGACAGCAGAGGGAGAGTAGCCTATATGTAGCCGACTGAGACAATGGCAGGGCTAACGAGCTGACAAGGAACAAGTGTGAGAGGAGACAACAAGGCAGCCAAGGGGAAAGGAACACACACAAGAGGGCAACAAAGGAAAACAGAAAAACCTGAGAACTAACATAAATCTAGAAACTACAAAAAAATAGGAATTAAACCAATAAAACTAGGAAACAATGGAGCAAAGTAAAGGACAACAGAACCAAAACCATGACACAATCAGCTGTTCGGCAAACAATGACATGCCCTTTAGTTGAAGACCTGATTTAATTCAGAGGGGAAAAGATTTGTTTTCTCCTGTATAAGGTCTCATTCACTGCTGGCATTAATTTCTTTCTTGTATAATTGTTATATGAAGATACATTAAAAAGAAAAAAATGTGTAAGAAAATAAAGATCATTGCATTTATAGCAGCTGCTTCTGCTACTTCAATTGCGTGCGCTCTGAAAGTAGCATAAAAGAAGGATTTATGCCATAGCAGTTGAGTACCTGGATTTCTGTGAAATTTCATATTCAAAGCATGAAAATCATGCGGTTAAATATACAAGTTGGCATATATATGTATATGACGTCTTGTTTGCTGTAACATTATAAATGAAAAGGGTAAATGTATTACTGAAGCTGCATTGATAATAGTAAACCACCAAGTGAAAAAAAAACATAAAGCAGAAGGCTGTAATGTTAGTGTGAAATGGATCATTGATCATGTAGAGCAAAGTGTCTATATGAGACTGAAAAAAAAATGACACCAAGTTTAATTTAAGACTTCAAGGTATTTTTGTGCATTTCAGAACTTTCAAAGCAGAGCAGATTTTTAACCATTGTTTAGCTGCAGCTCAAAAATCAGGATGATTTCTGTCAGACTGATCACTTCTTGTATTAATAATGATGTAATTTTGGTATCAGCTTCCAGTTTTATTGTTGCCAAAACATTATTTAATTAAAAAGTCCAACTAACCAGATGAAATTATGTTTTAGTGTTTTATTTTTATCTGTTCACAAGTCCTTTTCACTCCCGAGGGGAACGCAATTAATATGCAATAAATTGATTGGGATGCAGGCTCTGTTAAATGTCACTGTTGTGTAACTTGCGTATTTATGTATTCAGCAATCCTTTGCAAAGTTATTTGCCATCTCTTTCATGCTGCCACCATGTTTGACTTTTAATTGAGACTAGTTTTTTCCTCTTTGTATTTCTGTAAGATAATTTTTTTTTATTCGTCACAGGAGCAATATGGCGCTCTCTCTTCTACCCTCATGGTTCTGATTGGTCTGCTACCTTGAACCCACCCCTTTATACATGCACCTTGACAGTTGGTTGATAACCAGCTTTGTGGTACAGCTGATCCTGATGCCCATTGTTGTGGATTGGTTAAACTGGATAGGCTGGGAGTTATTCTGCCATGTCGAGCTTGCTTTGTGATGATTTATAGAAACCAAGCTTCCTATGTGATGCAGGCCTCAGGGAAAGAGTTAGGGTGGAGTTAGGGAGTGGCAATAGCCACCCAATCATTGGCCAACCCTGTGGCCACCCCTTCAAGAGGATTTGCTTTTCCCAAGAGGACATAATTCACCACCTCTAGGACAAGCTGTTCCCCTCTAAACCAGTGGGTTTCGGCAGAGATACTCTCTCACATTTTGTATGTCCTACTTTGGCATTTCAAAGTGAGTATATAAAGCACAAACTGACAACAAAAATCATCGATTTCAAGTAAAACTTGTTGATTCTCAGTTATGGCTTCAGATGTTTCACGCCTTACTCTTTAACCATAAGGGCTTCCATAATAAATCTTTGTGGGTAAACAAAGCTGACTTCACAGATGATCCCCAGAACTTGTAGCTGAACGAAAGGCATTCAATAGACCTTTAATTTAGATGGAATGGACAAGTAAATATATGTGTATGTTTATTGGCAACGAATTCAGGAAAGTCTAGTCTGTCTTTATTTGTTAAATACTGATGTTATGCTTGATCATTTTCCTGTTGGTACCATGTAAACTGACCCTGAACTACTTCTGACACCTATCCATTTTTGTCCACCACTTTATCCCTGCCTAGACATTGCTGTGAAAATTGTCTTGCACCACCTCAGATTTTGTACATGGAAATTGGATTCAGTTGTATCAGGGTTGGAGGATGTTGTTGTGGACCCAAACGTAGAGTAAACAAGGCAGAGATTGTTCTTGCACTTTTATTGGTTATGTAGATGGTACAAAAACCTAAATCAAGAAAAGACAGGGAGGGAACTCAGGAACCAAAAACTAGAGAAGCTCAGCAGAATCACACAAGAAGAAGTGAAGAGAAGAGAATCTAGCCCTGAGGAACGGCAGAGGAGAAGTATATATGGGAGACAGAACAAAGAGTGGAGTAATCGGTTAACTGGGAGCAGGTGTGGACAGAAGCTGCTGGAAAGGCACCACTGGGAAAGGAAAGGAGCACTAGGGGGCAACAAAAAGTAACCATGGAAAACAAGGTTTAATTGTAACTAGAAAAACAATTAAATAAGGATAAAGGGGAATAAAACTAATTAGTGCAAATCAGGTATAACCACAGGGAGACTATAGGATAAAAGAAGAGACTGGAGACAACTAAAGCATGGAAGACATAATTTAAGAGTGAATAACTAACTAAAACTTGTTAAAACCAGAATTTAGTTATTAAGGCCCACAAATCTGGAATACACTCGCAGAGTTATAAAAGTGCTAAAACCCTTGGTTTCTAAAAATCAAATTTTTAAAAAGGCATTTCTTTAGTGTATTTGACTTTACTATCTAAACAATATTAGTTAAGTTGATAGTCTATTTTTAGTTCCATTATCTCTTTCAAAAATATTTTATGCACAAGAAGAGTATTTATGGTAGACTGAACAAAGAGAGAACTAACGAGCAGATTGGGAGCAGGTGTGAAGAGAGCAACAAAGAAAGGAGCTAGGGAAAAGGAGATTAACACAAGAGGGTAACAGAGGGAAACAAATAAAAACCTTAGAACTGAAATATAACCAGAAACCCAACAAAAAAGGAATGAAACCAATACAACTAGAAAACATGGAGCAAAGTTAAACTGAATACTCAAAAGAAAACATAACAGAACCAAGACTGTGACAGACACTTTAATTTTCTTTAACTATCTGTGTTGCCTCTGTGCCACTTTAATGTACTTTGCATTTTCTTTTCTTTCTCATGTACTATACTTTAAATTGTCTTGCCATTGAAATGTGCTATATAAACTGTCTTGCCTAAAAAATAGTAAAGGGTCTCCAAGAAAAATAAGTCCTGATGGGGTTTAGTTCGACTAATAAGAGATTAACATCAGAACTAAATCCAGATTTGGGTTTGTGTCTAAGATATTTTTTGAGAATGAAAATGCTAGAGTATAGCAACTAGAGCTGAAAATAACAAATATTTTCTAATTGATTCATCTGTTGATTATTTTTCTAATTGATCAATTTATAATCAGATAGCAAAAGGTTCCTTAAAGAATATTATTTGCAGAATCAAATCAGGTAAAACTAAATCTTTTCCGCTCCAGGAGTTCTGGATAGAGCATATTGACAGACGAAAAAAGTTTTTATCTGAAATTCTCAATATTTATATATCTTTTTATAATGTTGGTATAATTACTGCTCAAAGGTGGTTGCTCTGTCAGCCAAATGCATATTTTAGTCTATGTACTCTGTACATTTTACGATTAATCAATTAATGGAGCCTAGGCAGAAGTTCAACTGAAGAAACTGATTGCTTGCCTTCATTCCCCTACGGCATTTGTTTACACTAAATTTAATCACAGTTATCAAAGTTTGGTGAGAATTGTACAGTATGTACAGTAAGTGTTTCATGTGAAACAGTTCATATTAGTAATACATCTTACAATGTGATCTCACTTAATAGGAGATAGAAGAATGATTACACTACTTTTAGAGGGGCCTTATGACAGGAAAGGTATTAAGGTAAGACACAGATGCTGAGTCGCAGATGTGTGAGATTGACCGTCAGAGAGGCAGCTTCGCAGCATTTGCACAAGAAGAAACTATAGAAAGAAAAAGTTACCCATCAGAGATCTATGGACTGAGCTGTACTAAAGTGAGCATCACCACACAGTAGAAATAAACGGGTCAAGGCACCAAACAAGGTACCAGACATCCATGTATTGTTTACTCTGAACACACATTTACCCCATTTGTTTCTCAGTAACTTGACATACAGCAGTAAAGGCAACATGAAAGGGAAATTTCGTGCATGTAAATATGCTGTACTGTACATGTAAGAAGGAGGATTTTAAATTCTATTCTAGATGTAAAACAAACTAGGATAGGAGATATATGATCTCTCTTTTTAATTTTCATAAGAACTCTGGCTGCAGAACATTTGATCAGACTTTTTACTACAGTTTGTGGACTTCCTGATAGTAAAGACTTACAATAGACCTGCCTTGAAGTAACAAATGCATGGACTAGTTTCTCAGCATCAACCCTGGGAAAGATGTTTCTAATTTTTAGCAATATTCAGGAGATGAGAGAAGGAAATTCTAGAATCCTCTTTGATATGGGATTTAAATAACAGGTCCTGATTCAAAAACAACACCAAGATTGTTTTTTAAACTTTATTATCTAAGATGATTTTCATCTCATGCAAATTAAGTGACTGACTTATCAGCTTCTTATTCAAATACTCTGGTCCAAAGAAAGACTATAACTTCTATTTCGTTTGCATTAAGAAGCAGAAAGTTAAGAGTCATCCAGATTTGTATGTCTTCAGAACATGCCTGTAATCTATGCAATTGATTAGTTTAATATGCATTTATAGACAGATATAGATCTAACAGGAAAAGTACAGATACAAGGCTATGATCTGAGGCCATGAGAATATCATTAGTGACTTTCACCAGAGCTGTTTCAGAGCTATGAACTCTAAACACAGATTGAAACTGTTCATATTGGCGAAGTGGTCACAAATTTGTTTGACAACTATTTTCTCAAGAATTTTAGATAAGAAAGGAAGATTAGATATGTCTATAATTGGCATGCAATCTGGATGATGAGATGGTTTCTCAAGTAAAGGTTTAATAACAGCTACCTTACAAGTCTGAGGTAAATATTCCTGTAACAGAGATAGATTATTCACATCTATAAAGGAACACTTCCAGTCCAGGGGAATCAGTTTCCCATGGATAAGAAAATGCTAACCAACTCATGAATAGTACATTAAGCTAAAAATGCTATATGAGAACTTAAAAACCCAGATAACCTTATAACCATTTAGATCTATGTATTCATTTGACCTTGTCCAGTCTAGTTTTTATTTTCACTCTTCATGGGATAAGTAATGATTAGTTACATAATACATATTTTTTTGCAATTTTACATCACTTTCCAAGACTGAATCTCATGCCATTTTTTATCAGATACTGTAAGATGTGCATACTCTTTTTTAAATTATTTCTCTCTAAGGGTTTTGTCTTGATCAACCTGAATGTAAAAAATGCCTTTACCCTCAAGGACTTTGTATCTACAATATTAATGACAAGTGCATCAATTGGTCTCGTGTCACTATGACACACAGTGATACAGAGCTCTGTCATCAGCATTGCTGTCAGCCATCTATAAACAACACAGTAAGAGTGACACTACTTGAGAAACAGAAATGATGCTGGCGTTCATAATATGACACATCTTTGGCCGTGTAGGAAACATTCTGACCAAAGTTTTAAGCCACATCTTTCTTCGTGTCAAGAAAACAGCCAGACTCTTACAGATGGAACAGAAAAATAATAAATTTAATAACAAAAATTAGAAAGCTGAGGCAACAGTCGATCAAGAGTACAGATAGTTTTGCTCATTGAAAACAAAATATAAAAAATGTAAGGGATGACTTTTCTCAATTCAGAATTTTAACTTTGACCAAAATACAATAAGAGTCATTAAGTTAAGTAATTACCAGATTTATTTCACAATAGAAAAATCCAGCCGTCTTCTCCCACTTATTCTGCCAGGGTCACGGTGGGGATGGTGCCTATCTCTGGAAGGCTATGAGCGAAAGGTGGGGTACACCCTGGACAGGTCAGCAGTCTGTCGCAGTGCAGTATAGAGACACACAGACATAAAACCATTCCCATACACACACACTCACAGCTAAGGACAATTTAGATTAGCCAATTAACATAACAGCCAGAGTACCCAGAGAGAATCCACACATGCACTAGGAGAACATGCAAACTCCAAGCAGAAAGACGTCGGGAATCAGCCTTGTTGCTGCAATGCAACATTGCTACAAACTGTGCTACTGTGCAGCCCACAATAAAAAAAGGCTTGTTTAATTCTAAAGTACATAATTCTGAAGTATAGTAGGAACACACTTGCCTTCATTCTTTCTGAACTTATTATCCTAAAACTAGACTGCAAAGAGATCAGATCTACACAAGAGGAGCTTGACATTGTGTCTCCACTTTTAAATTGAGAATATTCACATTCTATCTTGCTTGACTCATATTGGTTACTAATGATGTAAAAAGTTATTGGTCTCCACCTGATAATTTGGCAGGTACATGTTGCTTTGAACAGAACAAGAAACTGACTTGATAGTCCAGAGAAGGCTCAGGGGTAGGTGGTCAAAGGTCAGAAAGACACCCAGCAATCACAGGAAAACACTCAGAGCATAGCAGCTGAGCAAACTTCATCACCATGACAAAGTTAGACAATCTGCTAATAATCAGGAGTCCTTCTGGTCCTCTTAAGTTGTGCCTTGATGGTGTTTAAAAAGCAGGTGAGAGCTGCTGAGTGGGAGCAACACCTCTATTAGGAAGGAGACCCCCCAGAGAACACAGCCAGTTCAGGATAATGACATAAGATGATTTGCCTTTTTTAGTAAATCTAAAAAGGTTTTAAAGCAAAACCGTAAGTCCTTTGTAAATCTGATGTGCAAAATGCTTTAGCAGACTTTTTCCATACACAGTTACCAGCCTCACTGGAATGATGAATAAAACTACTGAAGTTTAAAGCACAGCTTCAGTTTAACACAATGTGAGGCAGTGCAAATTGGCTCTACCTCCAACAGCTGCAATATACTGTTTCTCAGCCTTCAAAGCAGAATTAATTTAAATGTCGTGAACAGGAGTGAAATGTAATGAAAATTTGACATCTGATATTACTCTGCACAAAAGTAGTTTGTTCTGAAAAAAAAGAATATATATATATATATATATATATATATATATATATATATATATATATATATATATATATATATATATATATATATATATATATATATATATATAATCATGCTTTGCTCATAAAACCTCTGCAGCAAGTAAGTTCAGGGACTTTTAATATTTCTCATTGAAGGTCTAAAGCAACATAGTCTATAGTGACTGTATTACTGTCACTGTGTGACCTTCAGGATGCTTTTCTTTCACAGCTGCTAAAATCCAACAGATTATTGGAGATCAGATTCAATTCAGTGCTCATCAACTAAGCACTTACCGGAAAAATACCATTTTAATGCATTAAATTTACCTTCATTCCAATTAAACATTCTTTTGAAATTTTCTAATTAAAACATTTCTTACCCTGAAGATGTTTCTGTGTTTACTATGGAATGGGAACAGATCTATGGTCTGATTTACGTGCAAAGTTTATAGAAGACAGCATCAAGGAGTTTAAAGAGGTCCAGCTGCACAGTTTAAGTATTGGAAGTACCCACTGCTGCATTATTTCCATTGTTGCGAGCTATGCATTTTAAGTGGTTAACCTTCCAGGGTTCAGCGTCCATTGCAAATAAAACGAAGATGGGATCTGATCTTTTGCAGCTAGGCCCTGAGCATCAGCCAGTCACAAATACTGATCCCACATCTGTCTGAGCATTGTCAGGTAGCGACTGCCTATGGCGACAGTGGGATGCTGTGAAAGCAAATCTAATAATGCTTTGCGAGGAGAGCTCTCCAGGCAAAGCATTCTGGGATATATCTGCCTCTGCTGATGCCTTTCTTTTCTTCTCATACACTTTGTAGACATTTTTTCTCTAATGACCCTCGAACAATTTAAAGAACCCAGAAAAAGATAGCTAACGGGACAACCATGTAGGATGGCTTATGTAAACATATCACCAGAATGATTGACAATTAGGAGGACCACTTATTTAGATGATGCACCCTCAAATAAAATATCATCCTCTATACCTTTTTACATTTTACTTTAAACTTAATTTTTTGTTTTCTTTTTAGTCCAAAGCAGGGAAAATTAGATATACAGACAAAAAAGGAGAGAAGAATCTGGCAGTTTATTAAACAAGAGAGGGAGAGAGTTATTTTGACCCCTAGGTTGTTTTCTTCTCTGAAATGTTTCCTCTCCATATGAACACAATACTGCAGGGATGATTTTCTAAAGATCCTCTTTCAAATAGAATTTGCTTTTCTGTTGTGAAGACCCCTAATTTGGATTCTTTTAAAAGCAAACTAATAATGTATCTATGGAACAGTATCATGTCGTTTTCTGTAAATGTTGACTGATTCAGCATAAACCTTGGTTTAACATCTTGCATGTTGAACTTGGCTCTATGGATGGAATTTTCTTAGATTTACTTTCCGTATTTTTTGTTGATCAGCAGCTGGACAAAGAAAATATATTGGTCTTAAAAAAGCAGAAAAATAGCATCGGTCATGAATGACTAACTGCAACCACAGATAATTGTGCAATGCAAACTTTGGATCACTAGAGTCCACTGTCAAGGTTTTATAAAAAAAAAGAATAAAAAATGGTTTGAATGTCTGAAAATGATTCAGAAAAATATTTGCTTGTATACAAAACATTGTCAGGATTGTTTCAGTGATGAGAGTTAGAAATATTATTTATTTGTGTGTGCAAAAAGTTTTTACATACATCTTTCTGCATGTGTTCTAAGTAATTTTTGTATTTAGATAATCCAATGTGTTAAAATGCCACAATGGCCAAATATAGACCATATTAGCTACATTGTGCCATGTAATATATTTGTCACAACAATTTAGTTTTCCAAGTTTTCTTTCATTCTATGATTCCTTTTTTCAAAGAATCCACTCTTTTTATAGACTATATTTATGAACAGAAATTTCAGAATTTTAATGTGAGGTAAAAATGAATGAAACTCAAACTATGAAAATAAATTGTAAATTACCAAGATGAGTAGGGGACAGAGCAGATGGTCCTTTTTTAAGCTTCTGTGCTGTATTCATCAAAAGGCAGTTATTAGACAGGTGGCCTTTGCGTATACTTCCACCTGGCAGCTGGCTGCCAGACACACTGTTTCTGTTTACTGAAGTGTGTGTGTGTGGAGTGGAAGTGGAGACCACTTGTCTTGATTTGAAAAATGCTCTTCTCGCTTAGCTGCTTGTAAGTTCTTAAACACTACTCAAATTTAAACTCTGACAACAATGTGTGTCAATATCTCCCCTTAGTCGGCTGTGTCCTTTCAGCTGGAAGCTGAATATTGAACCCCACAACCATAATGTTTGGCGTTCTTTACACAGAAGCACCAAGCTGCCCAGAGGCCCCTGCTTCATAAAGTAAAAGATGCAGCCATTTGGTTTATTTACAGGAGGCACTTCTGTAAATGCTGGAAATAGGCTGAGAGCAAATTTAAACACATGGTGGAGGCCAAACTAATAGAATCTGACAGGAATGGAGTCATGGGGGCCGCTCAGGCATCGTAAAGCTGTCGTCATTTAAGCCTTCGAAATTTGTCGTTCCTACCAGCTTGGTTTTCCGTTTGCCAGAGTAAAAAAAAAGTAAAGTCTGAAATTAAGGATAGCAGCTCATCTTTCTTGTTCAAGCAGGAAATGAGCATCGGAAAACTGGGACCTAAATATGTGGAGGCTTAAGCATAGGTTGGTATAGGCTCATTTGATAAAAATAAAGTTGAAAGGATTAGGATTTTTTTTGGTTCCATCCCAGTGTAGCACTTTGGCAGTGAAAATAACTTAACTGGCAGGATCTGTAAAAAGGCATAAAATAAGGAAACACCAGAGTTAAACTGTCAGTATAACTTGAACTGAGCAACCTATGTTGATGATAAAAGTAGAAAAACAAACTGCAGTGATTTCTACCGAAGATAAAGCTCAATCCAAACCTGTTCTGATCTCTGTTACCTGTGATAATAAGTGCTTACCTGTCCTGAACTCTATTTCAGGAGATCTGTTCACTAGTTCCTGATCTTGACAAGCTCTGGAAACTCCATCCCTACAACCAAATACTTACTTATCTGACGCTCTGTTCCTGGCTGGTGGTGATCCATTCCACCTGTAGTAAATCTACTAGTCAAACCTGGCTCACCCTCCAACGCTGTCTGGTTCTGGTAAACACCATCTACTGCAGACAATAGTTTCTGAATGTCTGGCCCCTGAATCAGTTCTCTCATCAAGCCCTGCTAACTCCCTCCAAGTGTTTCTGCTGGGTGCAATCTGCAAGAGCCCTGTCACACCTCGCCAATTTAAACAGCATATGCCCGACGTCCCAGAATCTGCTAAAATGCTGGCATATGCTGAACTTTCAATGTATATTTTCAATTTTGGGCATATACATAGCGTATTCATAACGAGTCCAGAACTTAACTCCAACCACAGCCTAATATGCATAATGCATGGCAATGTAATGCCCATGAAATGATGCACAAGCCAGTGTCCTAAGGGGAGCAGCGATGCGTCCGGAGGTGTCCAGCCTGCATAAAAAGATTTCTTTAATCTCGGTTTTAACCTAGCTGCTGTTTACCGCCCACCTGACTTAAAAAAAAAAAGATTAAATAAATAATAAAAAACAAAGAAGGTTTGCAGTCACAGCAGATTCAGTGTCATGTCTGTTAGGAAGTTTGTTGGTCATGGCCGTGGGCGTGAACGCAGGGAGGATCCATCACACTCACCTTCACACTGTGTCATGATGGGTTTTAGGATTCTAGCCCATATGCAGAACACACTCAGAGACTGGGAAAAGTTCAAAGGTTTATTGATTAAAATGGATAACAGAGTTCAGGTTCAGGGTTCAGGCAAATCTGGTCAGAGAGGGTCACGGTTCAGGGGGTGGAGCGGATCTGCTGAGGAGGGGTACCTTGTAGGTCCAGAGGCTGACGGCAGGCTGAGGGCTTGGTGGGGGCAGAGCTTGGTTAAGTGCTTGCATATCACCAGGTTTGAGTTTCCCTTCCAGATTCTTCAGAGAGCAGGTAGGCAGATCTTTGGCAGGTTTGATTCTCCAGGGTTCCTCAGAGATCAGACAAACAGATTTCAAACAGAGAAACTCTTCAGGGTTTCTGGTTTCAGACAGATTCTACCATAACTGGCAAAAACTCTGGCACTCGAGTGTTAGTCTCCTCCTGCTTAAGTAGGTCCTCTTGATGAGCAGATGGAGAACAGGTGTTGCAGGTGAGCAAGCCTTCAGGAAGGGATCCTTGGCGCCCTCTGGTGGGCAAACCTCCGGATCCCAACACACTGACCCTATGATGGGGATAGAGTCTGGAGGAGTACTGACGGTTTCCTCCTGTGAACCACCTTTTATACTAAAACGCTGCCAATATGCCATTATACAGTAGCCGTAAGTAAAAAAACATGTTCAGCTGTCATGTGGAACACGTCAGATACGTTGATATGCGTTGGATATATAAGTTCTTTATTAGTTATGCACAAGTTACTCATATGTTTTGGATAAACTGGACACCACAACTTATGACTAACTAACACTTAACGTATGTCAACGTTGTACTTGCTGTATGTTGACGTGTGCCAGCGTGTTTCACCGTGCTTCAGCATGCTTTACTTTATACTTTATACAAAACTGACCCATAATGTATCCAACATATGCCAGCGTTTTTGCCAGATTTTTCATACTGTACATCCGTCATACGCTCTCTAAATCTTCAAGGTGTGAGAGGGGCTTAAGTCTCCTTCGAGCAGCACAATCTCCGAATCTGATTCCCCACCTAACTGCAGAAGATGCACTGCCTGGTTGTCCTGCATTCCTCCCTGGGAAGATTCCTCTCCTATGTTATAATAAACCATTTAAATCTGATTTGCCTCCTGATTGTAATTGCAAGTGGTACCAAGCTTTGAACAAAATAAAAATAATCAACTTTATAAAACCATAAATCACATGATTGATCTCCATTGTACAGTTTTACCTCTTTTACAACTCCAGCAAATGTTAAGTCAGATATTTATGGTTTACACAGTTGAAAAATCACAAAGCACTGTGCACAAACTATGTGCACATCAGTTATTCTTTAAGTGTGCATGAAATGTGGCAAATAATGTTCTTTGCACAGTAAAACCTTGTTTGCACATATTGAAATAAGGTGGTGTGAAAATATATAAGTGCAATCTATCCAAAATTAGGTATATTGTATCTATGTGTGTTAGAGGTGTCAGTAAGAATGAGCACACCTACCACCCTTCAACCAAACCATAACTTGAAATGAAATTCAATTTATTATTATTATTTATATATCATGACATCTTACAGAGACAATTCAACCAGATCATACAGACATATTGGATAAACATTTTCTGTCTATGAAACCTAGCTGATTTCATCCAGTCATTGCCTTTGCAGGATTTGCTCTTCCTGGATGAGCATGTACTAACAGTGGCTTTTCACACACATTTTTCACTAACTCCATAACAATCCCTCACCCCGAGCATGCATGCAGTGTCAACAGAGTGGAAGAATTCACGTTTAACAAGAAAAAAACCTACAACGACATGTCAGTGGCCTTCATCCAAATCAAACTTGGGGTTCAAGAAAAGAGATGCAGACACAGAAATGGGACAAAGAAGCACTACTGATCCATAATACTCACTATCTGAGAAAGGTAACGGTAAGCAAGCTCCTTAGGTTGCTCTGTTTAGCAGTAAAAAAAGCAAAGCAGATCAGTTCCAGGCTTGTAAAGAAAGAAAAAAGAAAGAAAGAGAGCATTTATAGTTAGTTACAATACAAACCCCATAGTCGATAGCTATGTCTAAAAGAGAAACATGACTAAGCACTGAAAACAGGACCAACTGGATGCCCAGCTGATGCTTCCCTCCAGGGTGGCAAACAGAGTACCAGCCAGATGAAGGTACTTTGATGAGGAAAAGAGAAGACAAAATAAAGTTAGATGATGAACTAAAAATACTGCAGAATTGGAGAACAGAAGTGAAATGAAGCAGAATCATGAAAAGTAGTCCCCATGTTTTCCTTAGTCTAAGCATATATAGTAGAAGCCATTCAAAATGTCCCCACTTTCCTTGATGGGTCCTTGGCTAGTCACCTACATTTCCTTTTTAAACATCTAAAATATACTTTCTGTCATGATTTGTGGACATTAAAATCTAAAGAGAAGCATCATCTCCTGGTCAGACCCTGTAATTCAGTTAAAGGGTGGAGTCAGAATAAAAACATATGCACACCCATGAGAAGGCCAATGGCTGGAAGTTGAGGGGATTTTGCTGCCATTCAGCTGGCTATTCTGAATGGCTGCTACTGTAGCAGCATAACTGAAGAGAGCCTGAGCCATTTAACTATAAGCTTTATCCAAAAGGAAAGTGTTATTAATATAGCTTCAAAAGTATACAGAGTGTCTGTCTCACTGACTATAACTGATAGTTGGTCCATCAGGAGAGAAGCCCGATAAGTAAAAAATTGTCCTTTACATTTTTCAAGACTGGAATTTGTGTTGACATAATATTAGCTCTTTTCTATTTCTGTGTGGTGATTTGCGATTTTTATAACCGTGTTTGTGCATGGGTTTTGTGAATCTGGTTCAGTTATCTAGAAATTAATTTTTACAAAATGCCCATAGCAGTTTGGATGTATGCACTGTCATCATTCTGATGACAGTTTGAACAAATTTCCGAAGAACCAAGAAGAAGCAATAGTGAACTTGCACTTCTTCTGGGGCTTAGCATATTTTTGAAAATACATTTAATGCAGGGGTGCTCAAGTCCAGTCCTCAAGAGCTACCATCCTGGAACTTTTAGATGCATCTCTCCTCTAACACACCTGAATCCAAAGGCTCAATCCCCTCATTTAGCTCAGCAGAGGCATGGTAACGAGCCACTCATTTGATTCAGGTGTGTTAAAAATGGGGTGAATCAAAAAGTTGCAGGATAGTAGCTCTTGAGGACTGGACTTGAGCACCCCTGATTTAATGTATATGTCTATGTTTTTATAGAAATACTCTGGATAATGGGCCTATAACCTGATATAATTTTGTCTCTATGTTGTTTTCTGTACTGTTTGTATGAAATAATTGTCTGAAATACATATGAAGGTTGTTTTTTGCTGTCACTTTCAGGATCTCAGGGCCCTTTTTACCATTGTTTTAGTAGAATGATGAAGCCATTAATGTTGTGGACATAAATTGGCCTAAGAGTCAGTGCAGAGCATTCTGGACTTCAAATTCTTGTGTTCTTCAGTCAGTGAACCTTTTTTGAAGGTCCTTTTAACAAAGGAAGTGGCAGATTCACATTCTAGGGAGTAATCGGTCAGTGGAGGAACATTAAGTTACTGTAGGTGCTCTGATAAAATATGTGACAATCCACCAAATCCGTCTCACTGCGGGTGGGAGCACAGAGGTGTTAAGCAGAGGGGAATCCTTCTTGTCTCTGAACATCTAACTATCTGGCCACAAGTGCGAAATAATTGATGCTAGACTACCATAGTTCGTAAAGGGTGACTAAACTGAATCCTATTCAGATATACTGAGGCTTCACTTTTTAAAATAATCCCCTCTTGGGATGATAATTTTCAGTTTTAAAGTAAAATACGTTTAGGGATACTTATTTATATTTTAAATGTCTAAAATTAAACTAGAACTGTTTAAGTTTTCTGTCTTTAACCAATATCAGTGTGGGTTGCAGGGAGACTTAACTATGTTTGCATTGTGGAAAAATTTAAAGGTTTATTAAAGCCTTTGCATGCACAGTATCATCTAACATAATCACTGAAAGAGACTGACATTTCAACCCAACATAAAATCTTTGTCTTTTAGATTCAGAGGGATTTATACATACTTGTATAGCTGCTGAAAAAAACAAAAACAAACTGCAATTATAATTTATACTTTCAATTTCTCTGGAAAACCACTGAAAATATCATATCAATTTGTAATGCATGGGAAACAAGTTCATTGTAAAAAGTTTTCCTTCATCTAATCTGCTTAATTAAAGACATGTTCTGACATTTTCTTTGTTGTACTTTAACTATCTTTGTGAATTTGTACCAAATATGTTTACAGATATTCTTGGTGCTTCTGTTTTTGGTGATTTTCTGTTACTCTCTTTTAGGTTGATCAATGTTATACAAAAACACAACAGTTGCCCACTCTAGTAACTCATCCAGTTCCAGTTGAGCAGGAAAAGATGTAGGTTAACTTCAGAGAAGTACAAATAGCTTTGTGAAGTGCCTGCCCTTTGTAGATCCTCAAAAAGTGGTTTGATTGTTTTCAAAAAATAAATTTGAGGGAAAAAAATCATCTTTACTGCACAATGATGCAAGAACTGCATGTCCTAGGATGTTGTGCTTATAATAACCTTCCCTTGTAGAGGCCAGCTTAGATTTAGTTGATATAGACAGAAAAACTGCTCAGAAATGTCTCTGATTGGGAGTTTTATTGATGCAACATGAAAAGGGGCTCATTTCTTGCATTGCTCATCCCTTGTGAGGAAAGGCAACAAGTATTGAATTAGTTAGCTGGGGAGGATTGAAATTGAAATATGGATCGAGGTTGCAAATGCCTGCTAGTGCCATTGGCTGTTCATACTGAGGATGAAATGTATTTTCTGTGCGTGTGTCTTGGTGTGTGACTGATATAGACTGAGCAGGCATGGAATGGTTTTCCACAGAGCAGTTTTCAAATAACAAGTAGGGATCAGAGGAGAAGAAGATGAGAGTTTTAAGAGGAAAAATAATTTTAAAGACAAGCCAAACCCCTCTTCACTTTAATAAGTACTGTGCATTACTCTGTCAGTCTCTCACCATTTGCTATTTAGATATGTTTAAATCATGCATGCTGACTTTGGACCTTTAGTTTGAACTGGGCAAGTCCCCGGTTTCTACCAAGCTGCTTAATAAAAAACTTGTGACCTTAAAAAGCCTTTACAATCTGAATTAATAATAGCCCAGGTATTTAAAATGATCACTGCCCTCAAGTAAGATATAAAATGTGCTGATATAGCTTCAAATTTAAACAAAGAAAATGCTGACCAATCCTAAAAAAGTATGGCTGCTAAACCCAATTTCGCTGTGACTGAAACAATATTTAGCCTGTTGTCTTAGTAGAACAGTCATTTTGAATTCGATCAATAATATAAATGTACTGTTGTATGTGCATGTTGTGTAAAGTGTATGCATAACTGTGTGTCTGCATGTTGACTTTCTTTTATTTCCACAGCCTAGCCATGACCCTTAGCCTAAACGCAACCTTTACGGGTTCTTAACCCTAACCCTAATCAGGCATTGGTTCCCAGAATATAAGAAAATGTAAGAAACAGATATAGTTGGAGGTAGTAATTATGAAAATGAATTAAAAAATAATTATAAAATACATACAAAATACATTACAAAATACATAGTTATATTTTAAGGAGCCCCATAACATAGGTAGGAAAAAAGTTAAAAAGTATAATGGTGAAAACAACAAAAGTAAAAAATAGATAAATAAATGAGAAAGTTGTCCTTTCTGATGATTGCCTCAACCCCCCAACAGTAATAGATAAGACCAAGTATTTTGTTTCCTGAAACAGGTGCAAATGTCATGATCTGGCCTGTTTGCTCCTCCCTAATTAGTAATTCCTCTCACCTGCCGTTTTCCCTCCCTGCCTCAATTACAATTTATTCCCCCTTACCTGTTTCCTCTGGTTTAAATTCAGTTCAGCCTGAGCATTCAGGGCCAGATCACTACTTGTCTTTCTGTTAGTCTGTCCGTTCAGTTTTTAGCTTGGTTCATGTTCTGGATCCTGGCAGCCAGTGGAAAGAGGGTTTTTGTTTGTCTCGTCTCCTGGTCGTCCACTGTTCCTCCCCAGCTGAGTCCTCTGGGTTTTTGGCTCAATATGTGGGGAGGTTCAGTTTTTATCCAGTGAGTCTGGCTCCAGGGAGGAGACCAGTTTAAAGTCCTGCTTCAAGTTCCAGTTCCATGTCCTGTCTCTGCTACCCTCTTCCACTGAGCCTGCCTGTCTGCACCTGATCCTGTCTGCTCCTGTGCGTGACCTGGTATTGCTTCTGGTCCCAGTCAGACTCTGAACCCTCCAGGGAGCCAGTGGATGCCTGGAAGTCTGGATCCTGCCACCTGTTTCTGTTCCTGCCTGATCTGGATCCTGTTCCTGTCTGTTCCGGATCCCTGACCAGGATCGGCTTCCAGCATGACCTCTGGGACTGCAGCACTTGGGGAAATTCTTGGTCTGGACTGTTAAACCAGGTAAGTGACCAACTCAGATAATCTTCTGTCAGATGATCGTGGTCACTTACCTGTGTTTCTCCTACTACAGAGTGTCTGAGATTGGGCGGTGCCCCGCCCCCCCGCCTGCAGTGTCCGCGAGCCACAGCTCCGCTTTTGTTTTTTTTGCTCATTTGATAAACGTTTTAAAATGTCCTACTGACTGTCTCTCCTTGAATACAGGGTCCATCTGTCCTCGTTTTATGACAGATAAATAACAGTGATTCGTGCTTAGTTAAATTCGGAGAGAAAAAAATCCCTGGTGTGAGAAGATGCACACTTTTCGGACCACCCTAGTTTATATGTTTCTTTGTAGACTCTTTTGATCTCTTTTTTTGTTTTAAAAAGATTTTCCATTGTGCCGCTGCATGAAATTATTTCCACCTACATTCAATATTTTTTCTCCAATAATATAATTCTGCTATTATTTTTGATGGTCCAAATAGGTTTCTGTGAGGACAGAATTTGTCTCCTCCATCTGGCTTTGAACCAATGCCTTGTCTGGCCAGAATTGGTGCATATATTTTTAAGTGTGAGTTTACACCAGACTTTAAAAAGTATTTAAGAAAAGAAAAAACTGTAAAAAGTTTACTTTTGCATATTATCCCTCCATGCATTTTTACAGTTTGCTTGTCAGAATATGATCTACATATTTAATACATTTGCAAAAAAAGGTTCGCACACAGTAAACACAAATCACTAGGCAACTTTTTTGAAGATCTGATCTGCTTCTACAAACGCATTTAAACATTTTTTAAGACACATAAACCTATGAAGATTCGACACTAGTTCCAGAGCTTCTTGATTTGTGGTTCGGGATTAGCCAAAACCAAATTATATTTTTATATATTAAAACTAGTGTTATAGTCTGTAATTTTGAAAAACAAAAAGGAATACTAATGTATTCCTCACTATGTATTTTTTAAAATTAAATTCTTTAAATGATTTAAAGAATATCCCAAACGTCATTGTTTAAAATTGGTAAAAAAAAAGAGAAGCCCTTAATTTGAACTTTTGATTTCTTTCTTTTGAATTTTTTTTTTTAAAGGAATAAGGAACACTTAAAATATTGTGTTGAGACTCGGTCTATTACGTTAAAAGGATTATAAACTTTGTAGCAGTGTTTGGATATAGCATTGGTTATAGAAAAAGCAGTGCAATTTAGATATTTTCATATTTAAAAGTAAAATAATACTTCTAGAAAACATTATCTTAAGTATTCAATAGAGGTAAAAGACTTTATGAAATAAACTCTATTAGTGTAAAGATGAAAAATGGTCTCAAAATAATGTCGATAAGGTCTTTAGTACTTTGCACTTTGTGCAAGAAAGGGAGGAGCTCTTGTATATTAAATAAATCCCAATAAGACATAAAACGATATAAAACAGATATAAAGAAACAGAAATATAAAACAGATAAAACAAAGTTGCATATATAAATTCCAAGTTATACTAGAGGGGCAACAATGAGACAACCATCAAAACAGGAATGGTTTTACAGGTGGAGGCCACTGACATTTTTCCCCCTCATCTTTTCTGACTCTTTTTCACCAGTTTTGCATTTGGCTATGGTCAGTGTCACTACTGTTAGCATGAGGTGCTACCTGGACCCTACAGAGGTTGCACAGGCAGTCCAACTCCTCCAGGATGGCACATCAGTATGTGCCATTGCCAGAAGGTTTGCAGTGTCTCCCAGCACAATCTCAAGAGCATGGAGGAGATTCCAGGAGACAGGCAGTTACTCCAGGAGTGTCACAGTCTTGGTTTTGTTATGTTTATTTTGAGTATTCAGTCTTACTTTGCTCCTTGTTTTAGTGTCTAATTATTATTTTGTTGTTTTCTTGTTAGTTCCTGTCCTCCAGGTTTTCCATTTGTTGTCCTCTGCTGAGTCCATTTCTTGGCCAGTTCGTACTGTCACAAGGCTCAGAAATGAAGGACTCAAATGCAAGACCTGACACAGTGGATTAAAACTCAAAGTTCTTTTAATTCAGTCCAGGGTTGAACAACAAAAAATCCAGCAGAAACAGAATAATCAAAAAGCAGAGGCAAGGCAGGTCCAAAACCAAGCAGGGGTCAAAACACAAGAAAGCTAAATCTAACAGGCAAAAAGGCTGGAACGATAAGCTCAAAAGACTAAGACGAACTGGCAAAGGGAAGCTGCAAGGGTGGGAACTAAATACTCTAACAAACAAAAGAGGAGCACATACACCAGGTGAATTGCATTAGGCTGTGGCAGATCCTGAATGCAGGAAGGAACTCAGGAAGTGAAGCTGCCTAAAACGAGAGAGGAAATGAGTACCAAAATAAAACAGGAAGTGAAAAGACAAGGTAATAAAAGTGACATCAATCTAATCAGGACTGCCCCTGACAAGGAGATGTGGACAGGGCCGTAGAAGGTCTACAACCCATCAGCAGGACAGGTATCTGCTCCTTTGTGCAAGGAGGGGCAGGAGGAGCACTGCCAAAGCCCTACAAAATGACCTCCAGCAGGCCACTGGTGTAAATGTCTCTGACCAAACAATCAGAAACAGACGTCACAAGGGTGGCCTGAGGGCCCGACGTCCTCTAGTGGCCCCTGTGCTCACTGTCCAGCACCATGGAGCTCGATAGGCATTTGCCACAGAACACCAGAACACCAGAATTGGCAAGCCGCCACTGGCACCCTGTGCTTTTCACAGATGAGAGCAGTTTCACACTGAGCACCATTGACAGACGTGAAAGGATCTGGAGAACGTTATGCTGCCTGTAACATTGTTCAGCATGACCGGTTTGGTGGTGGGTCAGTGATGGTCTGGGGAGGCATATCCATGGAGGCACGTACAGACCTATACAGGCTAGACAACGGCACCCTGACTGCCATTAATTATCGGGATGAAATCCTTGCACCCATTGTTAGACCCTATGCTGGTGCAGTGGGTCCTGGGTTCCTCCTGGTGCACAACAATGCAGAGTATGCAGGCAGTTCCTGGAGAATTAAGGAATTGATACCACTGATTGGCCCCCATGCTCGCCTGACCTAAATCCAATAGAACATCTCTGGGACATTATGTTTCGATCCATCCAACGCAGCCAGGTCGCACCTCAGACTGTCCAGGAGCTCAGTGATGCCCTGGTCCAGATCTGGAAGGAGATACCCCAGGACACCATCCGTCGTCTCATTAGGAGCTTGCCCCGACATTGTCAAGCATGCATACATGCACGTGGGGGCCGTACAAATTGCTGAATACCATTTTGAGTTGCTGCAATTACATTTCAACAAAATGGACTAGCCTGCCGCATCATTTTTTCACTGGAATGTTTTGGGTGTCTTTGAATTCAGCCCTCTGTAGGTTGATAATTTTCATTTCCATCAAATGATGTGCCACCCTTTTGTTCCTAAAACATCACCCAGTCCATATCAGTATAAACAGCATGATTTTTTCCCCCCATTGAGATCTGATGTGTTTTCAAAGTGTTCCTGTATTTTTATTTTTTTGAGCAGTGTGTGTATGTATATATATATATATATATATATATATATATATATATATATATATATATATATATATATATATATATATATATAGGGCGTTTGTAAAAGACAAAGAATACGATAGGTATAGGGAGAGAACTGGCTGCAAAATCAATATCTCATACTGTTCTGGAATTGAGGGGTTGTATTTTTTTCCCCTTAGAAATTGTGTATAGGAGGTAAGAATATGAAATAGCTTTGGTAGAGGCCCCTCATGTAAGCAGCAGTATTGATTTCTAGAGACTTGGTCCAATTATGGTACCACAGATTTTGTTGGTGCCCTTTAAAAGGACCGCTTTCAGTCTGGTGGGGCAGAATTGTCGGGCATACCCAACTTTACCTCAGTGTTACTTCAAACTGATAACAAAAAGTTAAAAGAAGACATGCATCTGACTCTGTTCTTACTGTTTCCAGAGTCTTCCTAGCAGCACTGCTGCAGGATGGAAGATTTCCCCTGTTGCCAGTTCATATGAAGCGATTCAGACATAAAGAGGAAATAATTCCTTGTCTTTGTGTGGTAAAGTCTGTTTGTGTGAGTAGCTCAGAGTGACTGAGTCCCCGGCTTTGTCAGTTGGAAAGTGTTTTGTTACTGAGCAGAGGATAGTTGGTTTTGATTTTCTTAAGTTAATGTGTGCCTGCAGCTTGTGTTGAGGTGTAGTCACACATATCCCCAACAGTTTAGCAGTTACTGTGAACAGCCAGACATTAGTGGAAAAATTGCTGCTCTTTTAAAGCTTTTTCTTGGTGGAGGATTTGTGGGGGAAATGGTCTGTAATTCCAAGCCTGTGCTCCCGCTGTGCCATCCCTGCTGCTGACGCTGCTTTCATACTGCCCTGTCGTGCTTTATAAATAAAAGCAATAAATTGGTATCAAACCCCAGAGAAACAAGGGAATTTTTCCTTTCTCTCTTAGGAATCAAAAATCTGTCCTGGCAATAAAAGAATAAGACATTGTCTCATAATGTAACTGTCGCTACATGTCCTCTTTCCCCCTCTCCTCTCTCTCCTTTAGCTCTCATTCTCGCTCCCAGTAATGGGAGTCTCATGCAATATGTTTTCTTTCCCCACATGAGTGTTAATGAGGCGAATGAATATTCATGAAAATGAGACTGACATTGCTCTGTGGTGATTGTGTAGAAGATGATTGTGTGCACAGGGACTGTGGTGGCCACTGTTCTGAGGAATCTGTAAAACAGTGTGCCGACATCAGGACACTCTGTGCTCCACTGCTAATGATGCAAATGTGCTTCCTTGAGTTTTGTTTTTCCTTTTTGGTTTTGGTCAGTGATTGTAAATGACCGTATCTTCGTAACTGGAGTGGCTGGAGCTTTTGCTTAGCGTCCATTTCTTGGCATGGAACAGACACATCAGAAATGGAAGAAGAGCTCCTATGCTCCCTGCTCTCCCTCTCCTCCATTTCTTTCTGTGGTACTGACTTGTGACTTGTGCTACAGGTCCCCTCTATAGGAGTCATGTATGTCCTTTTTCCCACCTCTTCATTTTTGTCTGTTCTCCTTTTACCATTTTATGTGGCACATCAATTTCCTTTACAGGAACATGTTGAGTAGTGTGATGCCTAGAGCTGTCTGCACTCCCTGTTAAAGGACATTTATTGAGAAACCAAGGAGCCCATGCTTAAAAAGCTGCACGTTAAATGCTCATCATGTCTCCGCCATTTCGCTTTCCTCTCGGACTTGTACCCTACTTCCTCAACCCCCAGCCACATGTTTTTTATTGTCAGCTTTGTTTTGTTTTTCAGCTTCTTTTCTTTTTATCTGCTTTTATAGTAATCTCTCACATTTTCTCTCTTCTGTTCAAGTCTGTTTTGTTCAGCAGCTTTTCATTTACATTTTCTCACTTGCTCATCATCCAAGTGTTTGTTCCCCCTCCTGATGCTGCATGCCTGGGGCTTTTTCCTCTCCCTCACCGTCTCTTACATGCTATTCTACTTTTCTCCTCTTTCATGTCGCTCTTACCTCTCTGGAAGCCACCTAACCCATGTAGTATACTTCAGATAGAGTGCCTTTGGTTCTGTTAAGCGTCTTTAAAATCTTTGATCTCATACCAGCCATTTGCACCGTTATGTATGCTCTGACTGTAAGACTGCAGGGAACCCTCTGTCTTCATCAGATCACTCAGCAAAAAGGCACACCCCAGTAACTGCTACAACACTCACCTCATATGTCTCCATTATATGTTAAATACAGAGCTTTGAGGGTGACTAGCAGAAAAACATTCAGTGTTTGCTCAAGTGGAGAAGAAGAGGTCCAATCACATCTAAGATTAAAAATTATATTTTTGCGCTAGCTTTAGAAATGGAGAAATACCTCAAATTGTAACCATAGAATCCAATATAGATGTATCACTATTCTCTATTGATTGGTTCAGGAGTACAGCAAACAAGCAGAGAAATATATTGCTTCTGCCAAGAAGACTTTTATTCAGTATGCAACATTTTCAAAAATGCTCTTTGTGGTAATACAGGGTTAGAATTGTGCAAAGCAAAGGGCATCATTGCTTTATTTGTTCATTTTTCAGTCCCATCTCTTCCCCTCCGCCCTTGACTTAAGTGATCCCTTGTTTCTTCAACCCGTCACTGATCAAAGCCCTGCTCTGAGGTTGCTGAGCAGTTCTAGGCTGAATGGTAAATTGACAATATGCACATGCCTTCAGAATCTTGTGTTCTTGTGATTAGATGATGTGTGACAGGTGGTGTCGGCCCCATCAGTTCACATTAAGCTGCAGTGCTTTGCCACCACTGCTGCCGTTTTTATCCTTTAATGTTAAACCTTTCTCACCAGTCGGATCAATTATCAGTGATTATGATAGTGTCAAAGTCTTTAGCGCATGGCTGAGCCCCGAGTGCTGCCTCCTCTTACTGGTTGCTCAATGGCCCAGAGGCTCAACAGAAGCCACACCATACTGATCCCCTGTCAAAGCTCTGCTGCTGCAGCGGGACAGCTTTGCAGACAGCTCTAAGTTTAACCTTCTTACTCAACAGTGCTGTGACAAGACAAGGAGAGTCTATTATGCCTGACAAAACTCACCCTTGCCCCCCACTATCACTGTAAAAGTAGCATAGAAATTAGCCCTATCATTATCAATTGTGGATATTTATTTCAGAGCTAACATGATGGGCTTGTGTCCTTAGACTGAACATTGTTGCTTGGAAGGTCCATGTTGGAGAAGCAGAGATAGATTACAGGACTTTTTTCAAAGCAGAATTGTAAAGGATGCATTTTAAATTCAAAATCACTGCTCTTCCATTTCCTCTGCAGACTCATTTGAGTCCCTTCTGCGCTTTCCTCAGAGGCACATGCTCAGCCTTGGATTGACGATGTGGGTATGGATTGCTGCCACTTCATGGCAGGCAGTGAGGCGGCTCGTTAAAAAAAAACGCTCTTGGTTGCAAGGTCACGGCTCCGAATGTTTCTCACATGCTTGCATGTCAGTAGTTTGTGCCAAACACTTGTAAATACAAAATCAAATTCTTAAGAATAATTACTATATATATATATATATATATATATATATATATATATATATATATATATATATATATATATATATATATATATATATATATATATATATATACTGTAGGGCTTTTGGGGGTCACTTTGTGTTCAGCTGCAGGTTTTTACTCTTTACTCTACCAGCGGCAGCAGTAACTAATCAAATATTCTATTTGGGTTATGTTATTTAATCTGCTTAGTTTTCTGTCTTTCCTATTATTTCAGGTAGAATAAAGAAAAAGATAAAGGACTTGTGGAAACGTTACACACCATTGGAATGCATGCAATGGATGCAATGCCTTCAGCTGTTCATCTTTTGTTTTTGTTTTAAAACTAGATAACATTGTTATCAACTTGCGGGTAGGGTGAGCCTCAATTTTCCTTTAAAGAAACCATACCACATTGAATTGCTCTGAGACGCATCCTATAACAATTGTAAGAGATGGGAATTTTAGTCAAAACAAGGAGGAATTCTGATAAAAGCATTTAAGTGTTTCCTGCTGATGCCATTTTTGGCCCAGATACCGATACCTGATACCTGACTGTGCAGTATCGACCAATACCGATGCCATACCAATACCATCTGTTTGAAATGTATGTGTGTGTGCATATATGTCATAATATCATGGCAGTTTTGGTACAAATATTTCAGTTAATGACTTTACACAATTCTGCATGATGATATTACCCTCCTGAAAGAAATTCAGGCGTTCCTAGTTTTTTCCATGGAGCTTGAACCACCAAGTGATCAATAAACAATGTTCCCTTTAATAGACTTTTTTTTCCTTTGGCACCACCCAATGTGCTGTATTCCATCTCAGGGTATTACAATACTGTCCAAGCTCATGAGCTGATGGATATTTTCCTGTCATGTTGAATGACAACAATATCTCTTGACAGCTCATTCCAGGCATGGAATAGGACTCAGCTAGTTCCGGTATGTAAGCCATTTTCTTAACCACTTAACGACAGAATCATTAACTTAATTATTTCAAGATAAACATCTTAAAATGAAAGGTATCATATTTTTAAATGTAGGGCCTAAGGTTAACTGTCATCCAAAATGGTGCTGCCTGTGTCCTCACTAGAACTAAGAAAGTAGAACACATCAGCCTGGTTCCAAAGTTCATTCAATTGCCTCCTGTAGCTCAGAGAATAAACTTTAGAATCCTTCTGTTAGTCTATAAAGCAGAATGGATCAGCACCTCAATACATAAAAACTTTGTTGTCAGCGTATCAACCTCTCAGACCACTCGGGTCCTCTAGTTCAAGCCCCTTCTGTCCACCCAGAACTAGAACCAAACACGGAGAAGCAGCATTTAGTTCCTGTGCTCCACTGATCTGAAACAAACTCCTAGAAGGCTGTAAAAGTGCTGAAATTCTGAGTTTTAAGTCAAAGTTAAAAACCCATTTGTTTAGAATGGCCTTTGACTGTTGAAGTTGAAGACATTTGACAGGCATGATTATGTCAATAACAGTGACACCTGCAACGGATGTGCTGAGAATTACTGGAGATGGAAATTCTGAATTTTTGTGTATTTAGGGTCATAACAACCAATTAGAGACTGAATGTGGCTGTGATGCAGGGTGCAAGACAGACTGCTAAGAAGACCCTCTCCTGCCTACAGTTATCAACACCTACAACAGCTTGTAGAAGAACTGCCAATTATTTATTTTAACATGTCATTTAACTTTGGGATTGATAAAGTATTTCAGAGCTAAATTGCACTGAATAAGAAAAGCATAGGGTCCAGGTTGACTGTGGAGCCCAAGCAATGTTGCAAGCTGGGATGCGGGGGTCTGACACTCTGAGCATGAACACAGTAAGTAAATAGGATTATAATCCTGATGAAGGGAGTACACAGATCACTTTTTAAGGTGTACTCTCTTGCTCAAAAATGTGTTAAAGCTATTTGTAGAAAGAAGTTGCACGGATTCTTGAGGATCCAGCATTTACAATGTCTAAATTCAAAATGCACAGGCTTCCAAGTTAGGGATTTGACACCCTTTTGACACTTAAAACACTTTTGGTGTTAACGCAGCATAAGTGTCCACAAAGTCCTCACTGTAGTCTCACTGTGTGGGAATTGTGGGAAAAAAAACCTAGCACAGTGTCGGTCAGTTTATATGTTTAAACTCCCTCGCAACCATGTAGCACGTCTCTGGTTGTTTATCTTTGATGAGCCAGTGGTGTCATACACTTCTGTTGGTGCTTCATTAGCAGTACGATGAAACACCACAGTTAATTCCCATGGCAGATAGTAGGGCAAACATTTCCCTATTCTATGCTTATCGCCTTAGAGTAATAGCTTTTAACCAATCCACAACCTTTATTCAGGTATATACAGGCCTCCTTCAAATGCCCCCCAATCAGCAATCAGCCTTAGATGTAACGTTTCTACTTTGTTATTGAATGAATAGAGACACTTGGCCGCCCAGTTCCTCCTCTCCTGTTTTCTGGCACATCATTCCCTCTTGACCATTGCTTTACCGTCCACTCTGCTTTGTCTCTCTGTTGTCCTCGGGAGCCGCTGTCTACCTAGTGCTACTTTCAGCCTCTGTGATATATTAAAAGTTGGACTGTCTCTGATGGTCATCCATTTTGGTTGAGCTGTATTTTAGACATGCGTTTAGTACTGAATAAGTGCCCAAATCAGCCTCAAAGGAACTAAAATAAGGAAAATAGCAGCATGTGGAGAAGCCACTGCACATCTGTGCTCTACCAGCAACAAAAATCAACAAAACTAATACAAGGCTTAAGGCAAAACCAAAACACAAAAAAATTAGCTCTCAAAATTAGCTATTTTATAAAAAATAATAGGTCTAACATACAAAAGAAAATAGAAAAAAAAAATACAAGAAATGACATCATGTTCCCATCTACAAATTTTTTTACCTGTCTGAAACTGACTCTTATATTGCTTATTTTTTCCCTTACATTTATCTGGATTTTTGCCTTTTTTATTTCCTTTGGTCTCAGTTGAAGTACTGTCTGTTAGTAACACACTGTCTTTTTTTCAGTCTTGTAGTTTGCATTGTATGTGCATGGTGATTGGGATTTACAGGACCAATGAGGGCTCATCATTGGTCTGCACAATGTTTTTTAATAAAGACTGTAAGGACACGGATTAATTAAAGTGGTATTTTTAAAGTTGAGGCCTGATGGTTGGTACTGTACGAGGTAATAACAGTGAAGAATATTTTCCTGCTCCAGGCAGATAAATGAAAGGTCAATTACTAATGAACATGGTAAGATTAAAATTAATAAACATGATTCATATAAAAATATAATAAAGCTCAAGGTGTTCTTCTGCCATTACACTCCTTTCTTCCGTTCAAATCTCCCATTATCTTTAGCTCTCACTTCTATGTGATAAAATGAGGGTTAATCTGAATGGGTTTCATTTATTTTACAAGTATGTCTCTTCAAGAACCCCCCCCCCCCCCCAAATATTAATTAAAAAATTTGTAGTAGAGACTCCCATATCTTGGTCTCCGCAGACACTTCCAACAACTCTGCTGGGGGAAGCTCAATTTGATCCCAGGCAGGCTGAAAGAAATAGACCCTCCAGTGTTTCCTGGGCCATCTTGTGGGCCATCTTTGGTGGGTGGTGAACCCCTTTAACATCTTCTGAGCGGGGATCGAAGGACCATCTAAAAACGATGTCCAAGGTACCTCATCTGACGATTCTTGATGTGGATAAAAAGTCGCACTACTCCAAGCCTCTCCTGGGTGACTGAGCTACTCACCCTGTGGAGAAAGCTAACAAGACCTTAGATACAAGGTACTTGTATCTGGGATATGCCCTAGTGCAGCGGTCCCCAACCTTTTTTGCACCACGGACCGCTATAATCGGAGACAATGACACATGAAGTGTGCTCCTGATGTCCAGTCTGCTCCGTAGCTTTGTTTTGGTCGCTGTAACTGCAGAAAATCCCGCTTCACAAAGATAGGACGTTATAGATAGGATGAGTCTTAAACTGAATTAACCTGTGTCAAGAGGCACAGATGCACCAACTGATGTAATTGGGAGAGAATACCGCAATTTTTTTTATTTTTCAAAATAATTACTCAGACTCTGATCGTCGATAAATTATATATATATATATATATATATATATATATATATATATATATATATATATAATTTATCGACGATCAGAGTCTGAGTAATTATTTTGAAAAATAAAAAAAATTTTTCAAAATTTTTATTTTGAAAAAATTTTTATATATATATATATATATATATATATATATTTTTTTTTTTTTTTCTGTGCGGCCCGGTACCAAATGACCCACGGACCGGTACCGGTCCGCGGCCTGGTGGTTGGGGACTAGTGCATGCTGTAGATCTTGGCTGTAGGGAGCTAGCGAAACCGCATCATCCACAAAAAACATGGACAAAATCTGCCCGTCTCCAAATCAGACCTTTCCGGCCCTCAGCTGCACTGAGAAATCTTGTCTATAAAAGTTGTGAACAGGACCGGTGACAGAGAGTAGCCCTACCCGGTGTTGTATTCCGGTGTTGTTGGAACACACCGTTTGGTCCCCCTTCTCATTGAGGGGGATATACCACCCCTGTCGGTCAGTCCAGAGACTCTGTCCCAGATCGCCATGTGGTGTTGAAAGCGTGTGTCAACCTCAACATCCCAACAACATCCAGAGACCTTAGGAACTAAGGGCAAATCTTATCTACACCTGAAGCCTTCCACATTGTTTTGACCTCTTCATTAACTTCAGCCTGGGTGATGAACAAGTCCAACCCCAAGCACCCTGTTTCTTCTTCTGCCACAGAAGACATGTCAGTTGGGTCGAGGAGATATAAAAATATTACTTTTCATCTGACAATGCCCTCTTTCAAGTACAGCAGTTCCGTGCTCTGACTAAAAACAGTGGTAGTGAAGCAAAGCTTCCCTCTGCCAATTGGTTTGCCAGAATTTCTTTGAGTCTGACAGCCTTTTTCTATGGTCTATTCAGACTCCCCCCTAAGGTCAAGTTTTGGCCTCTGGAAGAAGCCCAGGGAGGGGCACGATCTACCTCATGGTACCTACTTGATGCCCCAGGGGTCCAACAAGCATTTAATAGGCCAGGTTTGATAGGGTGCTACAATAGGTGCAGCAGACCTTAAGCTACAGCTATGGGTGATCATATTTCAGAATAGAAGGGAACTCAGGTCCACTAAGAACCTATGTCCCCAGCATCCCCAAGAATTTTACAGAGGGTCTCTCATAGGTTTGAATTGAATACGTTGCTGACCAAAGACTGGGACAGATATTCCCAGTTGACCCTCACTACATGCTTGGGCCTGCCGTGTATGTCCGACTTCCTCCTCTTCCAGCACATCTAACTTACTATCAAGTGTTGATTTGTGAAAAGCTCCATCCCTTTCTTCACTGAAGTGTCTGAGACACCCAAAGGTCATAGCTATACGTAACAAGAAAGTAGAACAAGAAAGTCGACATGTCGACTTTAAAGTCGACATGTCGAGTTTAATATCGTCATGGCAAAAATATTTTTTCTCTTCATGTGTGGCCCTAATACTCCTTCGTAGTTTTTGCATGTGCATCAGGTAAGTTGTGCACATTTATTTCATGAGTTGTTTGTATAAGAGTTTTTGTCTTTTATTTATGTTTATTTATTTTATTTATGTTATTTTTATTTTGTACTTGTAATATTTGTGTTCATATTTCAAATAGAAAGTACCTGAAGTTACTCACATAATTTATTTTGAGTTTGCAAATACCCAAACCTTCATACAAACAATTTTACATAGCCTACAAATCTAGTATTACATACAAACAAGTGAAGTCAGTTTTCTCCCCAAATGAATGTAACCCCTAATGATACACTGGGCATCTCAACACAAATGATGAGATGATTTAAGGATGTATTGTAAAATTACATGGGGGAAAAGTATTTATTAGAATTTTTGATAGTTGTAAAAATTCACATTTGTTGGTTTTGACTGCTTCCTCCTGTACGGAGAAACTAGACTATTGTTTTTTCATTTGTGATTTTGGCTCATTCTTTCACACAAACAATCTTTGAACCCCGAAGGTTCCATTCAACTCCTTTACTCTGTGTTTGGGATTATTCTCTTGCTGAAATGTCTTGATTCATCTTTATTATTCTGGTAAATTGCAGGATAAAATTTTTTTCACCCCCCCCACACACACACATGTAGTTTTCAGTACCATATGCAGACAAACAGAACAACCACACGATGCTCCCACCTCCAGATTTCACTGTATTTACAGTATTTCTGGGGTGATATGCAGTGCAATTTCTTATCTAAAAAGATGTTTGGTGACATACAATGAGATCAATTTTGTTCATATTGGACCAAACTATGTTCTACAAGTATTTTACAGGCTCTCGCAAATACGCAGAAAGCTTAAAAAAAGTTTCAACAACCTTTTTCTTCAGAAATGAAGTCTGACCTGGTAAGTGATCTTACACATCATAGGCATTTAGTGCACTGTTTATTCTATTCTTTGAAACAATTATACTTTCCAGAAATCTTGCAAGAAGTCCTGGCCATGGCTTGCTTATTGCCCTGAAATCGAAGGATTGACGATTCAAGCCCCGACTCCGACTTTCAGTGTCGTTGTGTCCTTTGGCGAGACACTTCACCTGCATTGTCTACTAATGGTGGTCAGAGGGCCCGGTGGCGCCAGTGTACGGCAGCCCCGCTTCTGTCAGTGAGCCCCAGGGCAGCTGTGGCTACAATGTAGCTTGCCACCATCAGTGTGTGAGTGTGTGCATGAATGGGTGAATGAATGTAGTGTAAAGCGCTTTGGTCAAGTCTCCTGACTTGAATAAAGGCGCTATATAAGTACATGCCATTTACCATTGTCAAATTGTGTGTTTTTCATTTATGAAATATGGCCTAAACAGTGCTCACTGGAACACTAAAAAAGTGGGTCCTGTAATAGAATGTTTTGCAATCATAAGGGTGAGATGTTGTGTAACACTTTGGTAATAAAATACCTTTTTGTAGGCCATCAGTTTGGACTAAACCAGCTGATATTAATTTGTACTGACAATGGGCAGGGTGGGTTTCTGATCATTAAAAGATTTCAGCTGTTTTCTGTCTTTCTATGCCTTTTTCCACCTCTCTTTTTCTGTGTGTTCAATACTTTTCCCTCTATCATTTCCCATTGTTACACATGATTCTGAACGTAATTTTTCTTTGTTTTTTTTACTATGTATGGATTACATGGATTATTACAACACCCGGTGAAAACTTCAAATCAGTAGCATTTTTAGAAATTTCTTACCATGGAACATGGTGACAAATCAATACCTATGACAGTTATGCTGACATTGCCATTCCATCATTAAGTAATAGTAGTATATCTTCATAAACCTGTCTTGTTTCAACAGCTCTTTTAACTTTTGTCTAACTAAGCTTTTTACCCCTGAAAGAAAGTTTAATTATAGTAGATCAATGTTAGACAATGCTGTAACAGCGGACTGTCAAAACTCTACTACATTCCCCTGGAAGAGCATTTAGCTAGGAGGGATGAATTCTGCAATTCAATAACTGTATGCACTGCACTTAAAAATACAGAATGCTTGTTATTTGATTTAAATGACTCTGTAAAGTACTTACAGAATGACGTGTGTCAAAGTGGCAGTATTTTAATAAATCAGATTTGATACAGATAAAGAGTTAATCACATGGCAATTTAATTGTGCATTTAATTTATTGAGCAGGAGGGTAGATGACTTGAATCTAGAGATTAAGAGAGTTAGAGATGCTTGGAAGCTCAAAACTGTCATGATGGGTTTCAGAAAAGCCCAGTATGCAGAACACCACGGAAACTGATGAAAAGTTTAACAAGTTTTATTGAGCACAAGCACATGGAATATACACAGGAACTGGTTCAGGCCTGGGGGCAGGTTCACTGGAGTCTGTGAGGATGACAGTTCAGTTAGCTTGGGAGCAGATGAGTCTGAGTTTGAGAGTTTCAGATTCCTACCTTGAGGTGTCCGGGTTTGGCTTTGAGAGAGGAACTGTTGGATCCAGAGATTGTTTAGTTCAGCAGAGTCCAATAACCGCTTCAGCGTCTTACTTCTAGCGTGAGGTCAGACCTTGGCTTTGGGTTTCCAGCTCTTAGTTCAGAGCTGCATGAGAATCCAGAGAAGGGTCTTCAGGTTTGGCTCAGAGGGCTGGCTCGGCAGGTTAAGCTCATCCAGAGCTTACAAGGAAAAACTGGATTCCTGAAAGCAAAGACAAAGAGGGATTATAATCCAATCAGGAGCAACAAAGGTTCTCAGAAGAAGCTAGGCTCAGGTGCTAACCAAACTGGATAAACACTGCAGCGTTGAGGCAAGGTCTGAAGGCAGGTTATATACTGTGGATCCTCTGATGATGAGATGCGCCTCAGGTGTGTTGAAGGCTCAGCTCAGGAGGATCCACGGCGGACTCTGCTGGAGAAAGGTGGAACTTCTCCAGATCCCAACAAAAACGGGATTTTCTGTGAGGGTTGGACTCCACCAAGGTTGCCCTTTGTCACAGATTCTGTTAATAACTTTTACGGACAGAATTTCTAGGCACAGCCAAGGTGTTGAGGGGATCCACTTTGGTGGCCTCAGGATTGCGTCTCTGTTTTTTGCAGATGATGTGGTTCTATTAGCTTCATCAGGGTGTGATCTACAGCTCTCACTGGAGCAGAGTGTGAAGCGGTCAAGATGAGGATCAGTACCTCCAAATCTGAGACCATGGTCTTGAGCTGGAAAAGGGTTGAGTGCCTTCTCCTGGTTGGGGTTACTGCCCCTAGTGGAGGAGTATAAGTATCTAGGGGTCTTGTTCATGAATGAGGGGAAGATGGAGCGGGAGAGCGATAGGCGGATTGATGCGGCGTCTGCTGTGAAGCATGCAATGTAACGGTCTGTTGTGGTGAAGAGAGAGCTAAGCCAAAAGGCAAAGCTCTCGATTTACTGGTCGGTTTACGTTACTAGCCTCATCTATGGCCATGAGCTTTTGGTCATGACCGAAAGAATTAGATCCCTGATACAAGCGGCCGAAATGAGTTTTCTCCGTAGTGTGTCTGGGCTTTCCCTTAGAGATGAGGGTGAGGAGCTCAGTCCACTGGGAAGGACTCAGAGTGGAACCCCTGCTCCTCCATGTCGAGAGCAGCCAGTTGAGTTGGCTCGGGCATCTGTCTAGGATGCCACCTGGACATCTCCCTGGTGAGTGGTTTCGGAGACGTCCCACTGTGAGGAGGCCCAGGATAGAAAAAGGACACGCTACACGTACTGTTTCCGTGGGGCACCGTGGGGTTCCACCGGAGGAGCTAGCCCAAGTGGCTAGGGAGAGGGGTTCCTGTGCGTCCCTACTGAAACTGCTACCCCGTTGATGCACCCATGGGTAAGGGAAAGAAGATGAATGGATGGATGGGCTGATTACCACCGATCTGATTCACCTGGTCCACGCAGCTATTTTAATGCTGTTTGCTTTCGTACCATCAGCACCAGATTATTGAAGGTGTTTCTGTGTGTAACTCTAACATTAAAGTGTTTTGTCCTGTTGACTCTCATTTGTTTTTTTTTTGCCTATGGATTTTTGGTTTTTGCCTTTGCCCTGTCTCTTTTACTCAGTTGGATTTTTGGTCTGACTTCTTGGATTTTCCTGGTTACCGGGCTTGGACTGTGTTACTGACCTTGGCCTGGATTCTCCTTGGAAACCTCTTCGGTTCTCTGATCACCTGGTCTATGAAACTGTTTTGCAACAAACTTTTGCTTTGGATTATCCCTCTCAAACACTGTTGCTTGCTCTGTGTTGGCCGATGCCAGCTCCCCTGCATTCTGTGCTCTGAAGTGGTAACAACCGCAAGTGGCGGACATCTCCTCCTAGGTTCCTGTCTCTCTGAATCGTACTGAACTCAAAAAAAGTCAGTGACTTTCTTTGTTGTCTTTTTCAGCTCAACATTCTTGTCACTGACCTGAGCTTTCTGTCTCTGCAGGGAATCCGATAACCCGCCCTGAAGAGTTTCCACATGTCTCTTTTTGTTTATTTCAATAAACTTGTTTCAAACCTTTCAGTTTGTCTGCTGAATATTGAATCCAAGGTTCATTGATAGTTACAACATTATGGAATTACATGAAGCTGTAGATACCAAGTGAGGGTGGAATACATCGAGGGGATGACAAACCTTTTTTGAGCTACTTAATTGGAGAACATTAAACCAGAAAAGTAAAAGGATTTAGTTTGAGTAAACAGGCTCTTATATTGTTCTATGTGGGCTTTGTAAATTTATTTCTGTATTCCAAGACTATTTTTTTATGGAGTTGTTGAAATTCAGCGGTAAACCAGGGGGCAGAGTGAGAGAAGGTAACAGAACAAGTTTTCACTGGAGCCAAATAATTCAGAAAGTTATTTAAACTGTTGTGACACAGAGATGCAATCTGACCCTGGGTAAAAGAAGGATCTGGAATTGGAGCTCTGAGGATGCTAGAGGAGAAGGAGTCAGCATTGATATAAGTCAAGGAGATTTTGTTATTGGCAGGCATATATTGGTGAGTCATATGATGTTTATCAGCGGAGCAGCTAGAGGAATGGCGTAACGACACAACAATAGCCCCGTAAGCAACATTATCTGGGTGGGCGTAGGGGGCCTACCAGGTGTCAGTAACGGGGCCCCTAAGAGGTCGGGGGCCCCTAAGCAACTGCATACTCTGCTGACCGATAGTTACGCCATTGAGTTAGAGAGACTGAAAGTATGAGACTAGTTTCTTTTATGTGTGTGGGGAAATCAGAATTTATCAAAACCAAAGTTTCACAGGTAGGATAACAAGTCTTCATTGAGAGTAAGATTATTACTGTCCAAACGTATTTTTTAAATCTCTAGAGAAATATTATATCGGGAGACAGAGGATACAGGTGAATGAGCAAATTAGCCATTTTATAAAAAAAAAAAAATCACTGTTTGGTTTAGGGGCTGTTTGGTTTTTTGCCAAAGATGGTGGATGGTTGACCAGAAATTTTGTGGGTAAGATATTCCATTGAGGCTAGGGCTGGGATGGGAACAGATAACTCTTTCAACATCTTCCTATTATGAGTCTGCTTCCACAGCTTGTCTTGTATGGTTGGGATATGTAACAAAGTCATTAGGTTGTTGCCAGATTTCTGTAAATCAGAGAAAGTCATAATCAGTGAGGAGATCCTGAATGAGTTATCCCTTAATTTTGAGAGAACTAATGTCTATAATTCCACTATCAACTGTGGTGTTGGCTTGCTTGACTCAAGGGATTTACTGTGATGGTGATACAAGGAGGACCAAAGGGATTTCATGCTCTTTCAGTGGTTGAAATGAAAATTCCGTCTGAACAAAATGATTATATCTCTCACTTAATAATAGGGCATTTCAGGGTAGAAATATAGAGCTCTTGGTGGTGGCTCAAACAACCAGGAATGGTTCCGGTTGAGCTCGGCTGATGTATACTGAAGAAGTCCTGATCCAGGTTTGAGAAAATATATCATGAAAAAAAAAAAAAAAATACAGGTTAAAATGTAGAAATGGATAGCCAACATGTTGAGAGTGCAGCAGGATGGAGATTTTAGAAAATGGTAGAAAATAGAAGCAGATGGCTGATAAAGCAACCTCAGTGGTGAGTAGTGGCACCAAACATGCCTGCTTTTACTAATTTTCAGTCATAATTACATCCAACTACATGGCCTAGAACCTAATTTTTCCTTCACAGCCTCTCTCAGCTGCCTTCAGGATACACAATCAGGTTACAGGGCAGAGCCAAACTGCTTTGCACATCTTAACATTTGCTCAGTAATCTTTGTAGATCAGCCGGTACATGTCTTATTGTACATACTAAAAAAAAAAAAAAAAAAAATGGAAAATGGTACTTAGCACCCCTTATTTGAAAATTTTGAAGATAAGGCCCTAACTGTACTAAATATCCACACATCAGATCCCTATATTTGGTTTACTCACTTAATGACATGTTATAGTAAAAAGTGAAAGGAATATTATAAGACTCAATGCTGTCTTTTATCAAACTCCTTTACAGTATATGTAAGTTCTCTAGTTACAACAATGATGTGTGGAAGATTTTGAAGCATCATGTGCCAGGTCAGATAGTCCCTTGAAAATAAATAATGAAGTTACATCTGCTTTTCAAATCCTAATGTGTTATATTGCTGAGCATTTTTTTGCTTTACCCTTCCCTCCATCTGCCCATTCTTTCTGATGAAAAGTGTTGAGTGGAGGCAGAACAGATAGTAATCTGCTGTAGCCTTGGCACTCGTGCGCTCAGTTCTCATTGAAGTAGATTGATGGCTCTTTTCTGGAATGGCTGTTGTTTTGTATGGAGAGAGAAAAAGATGGAGGCACAGGAGTGGATTTAGAATGAAAAACTGCAAGAGGGAACCATTGGAGGGCAGGCTGTAGAGTTGAGTTGATTGATAGCTGTAAAAGGTAGAGGAAATGTCACCGTGGAGGAGTTTGAGAGGTCATTAAATTTGGTTTGTGTTTTATTGACTGAAAGTAGGCATCGACTTGTGATTGGTCTAAGATCTGCATCATTTTTTCTATCCTAATGCACATGCAGGTAATGAAATTGGCTGTACTTAGTTTGTATGCCAGCAAGGTTATATCTAAATGTCAGATTTTCTCTCAAGATGCAAATGAGAAAGGAACAGGTTTTGATGGTGGGTATACGTGTCTCTAGGTTAGATTGCTGTGGACTATAAGCCTTTATAGCATATTGTTGTGTTGTATTGCAAATGAATAACACACTGTCCGACTCTCTTTATGATTGCTTATTGCTAATGTGCCATATAATGTTTTTATTGCTCATAAATGCCATATTCTCATTACCGGACAAAAGGAAAAACATATCTCCCCAATTACACTCCATGGTCCGATTGTGATACTTTGTAAGGGCTGTTTATCAGTGTACCCATAGACCGATGTAAAGCTTGATCAATAGATGTGATTTTCACAATAAAACAAACATTACTGAAAAAAATCAAGATAAACAAGTTTTGCCAAAAGCAACAGTATGCAGAAAGAGTCTCAAATATGATATGGGTATCTTCAATAAAAATCAATTTGAACTGCCTTTCTGAGTATTTGTTCATTAAGTTACATACTTTATTTTTCTATTAAATCTTCACTACTATTAAGTGGATGAGTGAGGGGCCTATTGATCCAGGTGCCAACTTAGTCATTGCCATGTTTGATGTACTTGTCTGATTTTGAGACAGAGAGAACAGCCACTTATTCAGGTGAGCTATTGATTAAACGCTGGTGCTCCTATATACACATCAGATAGCTGGTGTATCTTTTTGACATTTCTTTCATAGCTCAACCTTTGTATTTTGCATCTGATTGACATTTTCTCTGTATATTTGTGTAAACATATGAATCTTAAGATTTTTCATTCATTCATGCAGATCATCCATCTTCTCTCAGGGGTAAAAAGGCAGCAACTAATTTAGATTCTGGTCATGAATACAATGAGCCCATAAAGAGAAGGCTATTATCTGTGCAGCATATCTGAGTTGAATATTAGTCTGTGTTTTGGATTTTAGTGAGTCACAGTTTATTTTACCTCAGAGGCAACTTATGACTTGATTCAAGTCATCCATGGCTGTTTCAGAATTCAGCTTTCTACTTAATGATCTGAGTGTGGAACAAAAATTACAAATAATACTTTTTTCGAGCTTAAATGCCAGACGTCTTTATGGATTGAATGCATTATGAACCGAAACAGGATCACTGTGACTGTTTTATTTAAGACATTTTCTAATAGCTCACTCAGACATTTTAGAGAAAAAATGTTTTTTTCTTGCCCAACCAGTCTGCTCTTTGAAACAAGTGGGCCTTTGGTTGACAGGCATGTGAAGTATGAGAAGGAGACCTTTGTCAAGTTTATTTTGGTATGGGTGGTATTTGAAATAAAATTAGAACTGGAGGATTTTAATGAGATTGGGAGAATATATGACCATATTGGAGCATATTGTATGACTGGGTTGGAAGTGACAGATATCTGTAAAACTATTAACATCTCTAGGTCTTTTTATACAGCCTAAAAGTTTAAGTATGTCTGAAGTACATTCTTAATGGCTTTTTCATCAGTATATAGTGGTTCATAATATACTTCATTAAGTATCATTGTTTGTGATTTTATTTAACTAATTTCTCTTGTGTTTTTTGGACGTTGGGAGCCAATATCAATGCTTTATATCAAACACAATCTTTGGTTTAGGAGGGCTTAATTTTATTCGGACGACCGGACTTCTGCAACCCTCCCACAGTCAAAGAAAGTATCAAGAGACACTACTACAGAGGTGTGCCTTTGCCCCCCAAGGTGCTTTGAGAAAAAAACATCTGTCTCTACCATTTTTTGTATCTTTTGTATGAGGCTCTGGGAGGTTCCCTTGTAGAGAACACCATCATGTCCAGGGACCAGACCCTGTAAAATGACCACAGGCCAACTGGACCCAATGGTTGACATTGAGAAAAAAATTGCTTCAAAACAGACTGCAACATTTTCTTTGAGTTTTAATAACATGCAGATGCTTGGAAAGGCTTGAAAGGATGGAGAAGGAGAGCCTTCCTTGATGTGTACCTGGCTGGAACAACATTACTCCCTGCTGTGGGCCTGCCATGCTAAGCTGCTAACATTGATATTGGAGGAAACACAAGCTTTCCAAATACAGAGGAACAGGTCTGGCACAAGTGAAGAAAATTTTCGAATTTTTTTTTCTATTAATATTGATAATTTCATGTATTTACTGTCAGGTAAAGACAAGCTAACAAGATGGGCCGTATTTTCCGCTATTGTAACATGTCAGAGCTATTAGTTTTAAAGCTAGAACAAGCTTGATTTCACTAAGGGTTTAAACACAAATATAAGTTTACAGTTTGTGTGTTTTTTTTCATAACCTCATTATATTTTGATTAGAAAATTATTACCAAAAATAATTTAATGACAATTTTCACATCTAATAGATATTAGCACACTCAAAAAAGGTAAAGAATCAATTAACTACAGCTTATTGGTTCCTGATTAAGCAAATCCTTTATTAAAACATTATTTCGCCAAATAATGTTTTATCCATCTCTTGAATTTGCATTGAGAATTGGTTTGAAAACATTCAAATTAATGTCAATTAGTTCAAAACTAATTTGATCACATTCCAAATTCTTCAACATAAACTGCTAAACTGTGATTTTATTGCATCATCTCATTTTTTATGGTTTTCAACCATATTTTTCCTTAATTTTTTTCCTTCTTTTTCTAGGGTTAACTAAACTAGTGAAAATCAGCTAAACTAAGCTCAGTTTCACTAGTGTAGTTAAGAGTTTTTAACTGAAATATGTTTGACTTGCAGATGAATGATTTTGTTAATAAACTCTTATATTTTGAATGTAAGTTGTGGTGAATTTATTTAATGTATGTGCATAATTATCTGTTTGACCACGATTTGAGCTCGTTCCACATTTTAATTTGTTATTCTAACACACAGTCAGTAGGGCGTCATATATTGTCATATATTGTTTGTGTGTTCATAAACAATATATGACAGTCCGAATATTATCTGATTAAATAACATATTTACCCCTCATACTGGGGTGGGCAATACATATATTAATGTTGCACAATATGTACATTTTTTCTTTGTTTTTGAGATTTACCCCTTCAGAATTTCCACTTTGCTGTTTTTCAGTGTTTTTTTTTGCTGTATACCGTTTCTTTTGTGATCAGGGTTTTTTAAACTTCGTTTAATTTCACATCAACAGCCAATGTCCCACTTGGTTTAAAAAATCTTTATAGTGTTTTAAAAGCATGTGTCTTGTCAAAGTCCTTTCACCCGGACACAGTATTGTTCAAACTGTTTTCTGCATTCAAGTCTTCTAAATAACTTATGGACACACAAGCAGCAAACTTGAAAAGGAGCCTCTTGCAAGAATTTGATAAGGCTCATATGCACACTCCCTTTCACAACTGAAGTCATGTTTGTGTTTTTCTTTGTTTATGTTAAAGGGCCGCCAAGAGGCTCAGACACACTGGACTGACACACCTAAAGACGGAAAACTGAAAGACAGAGTCCAGCTGGCTAGTATAGCAGAAGGAAATGGAGCAGATGTGCAGGGTGCTTTGATGTAGATGAGTTCCAAATGAGATGGATATCTGGAGGAGGTATGAGGGAGATGCACTGCTCTGTGCCAGGAATGGGAAATCCATGAATATTGTTGCAGACAGTTTCAGTTTGTGATGCATTAACCCCTTTTGAATCGGGTTGTCAAAGCAATCTGTACAAACACTCTGTAGGTTAACATGATGAGATATTTTGGACAATATTAATACAACTTTACATTTTTCACTTCTTCCAACCTAATGGAAGGAATCTGTCATTGTTTTCCTTGATACATTTATGAAATTGATCACAAAAAGGGTATGAATACATAAAATCTATTTAAATAAACTATAGAGAGGATTAATTTAGGCTTTTATGTTGCTGACATTGATATTTAAAACCCACAGCAACAAACTGTCAATATGACTTGCATCAACCTTCAAAACCTGATCATATAGTTGATGCTTTTACTGTTCACCATCAACATGTGAGCCCCACAGAGGTGTTTTCTCTTCTTACTCCTCCTCTCTGTGTACATGTAGAGGGGTGAAAAGCCAGTTTTTAGTGGATAAAACAAAGAAGTTGGAAAACAGGCACCCCAACATTATTTTTTGTCGTTTTGTGTCTTTGATTTCTCATTTTATTAGATTATATGGTGTTATTCATTTAGTCCATGTAGTTCCGGCCGCGGCCGCTAGGGGGCGCTGACGCGTTGGCGGTGTGAAAAAGACTGAACACACAAGAAGAATAAATCTTCCGGTTGAAGGTAAAGAAGCTCAACATGTGTGTTTCGTCTTTCTCATACCACAGGTCAGTATAAATATGGTTTTATGTACCAATATTAGTACTCTTGAAGAGTCGAAAAGGATCTTAAATTGAATCTCAACTAATGAGTCATGTAGTTCAATTTGTGATGGTTTTTGTGTACAAAACGGGACTAGTTCAGAATGCTAATTAGAGCCAATGTTAGCTAACTTCACATATGCTAGAGCTAGCTGAAAAGACTGGAGTTCATCTGAACCTGTGTTTTGCACTTTTTGAAGGAGTCCACACTCAAAGGAAATAATTTCGGTTTCTTTATTTTATTTAATGCTTTTTTATGGGTTTGTTACAAAAAACCAGATAAGCCATATATTTAGAATATATGTGAAGCTGAAGGCTGAAGCACATTAAAGGAATATTGTGTCTTTTTCAGTTTTATATTGAGAGTGGAGTTTATGTGAGATGTAAAATACTATTGTTAAAAGCTAAGATGCTTAAATGTTAAAATACATTTTATTTATGCTGATTAAAAATGGTAAAAGCTATTAAAATAGTTAAAAAAAACCATTTAATGTACATTTCTACTTTGATAGTAAAATACAAAAAGGGACATTGGATTTAAAGCACTAACTACAAAGTTCATATGGTTAGACAGAGAAGCCATTTGTAAATAAATTTTGTCATTTGACATAGTTCATAATGCTAAATGGAGTATGTTAAAAGTTGATTGTTTGGTTTAAAGGTATATTACAGCCATTTCTTATGTAATGAAGCTAATGGTCCTCTACTGAAGAATGTTGTACATGAAGTGTTTGGAACACACAAGAAGAATAAATCTTCCGGTTGAAGGTAAAGAAGCTCAACATGTGTGTTTCGTCTTTCTCATACCACAGCACCACACGTTGAGGGAAGATCATCGCACACATTACCCTCAGCCATCCGAGGTTGCAGGGTAACAAATTTGGGGGCTCGTCCGGGATAGCACCTCCTGCTGGCTTGGTGCTATCTAAAAAAAAAAACAACAACCTTGGGATCCTGACCTTATGTTACATGAACTGATGCTCTAAGGGCAAGACATCAGGTATCCAGAGATGACGACGCTACATGAGCTTCAGTGGGAGATCCAGCAGCTGCTTCACCAACTGATTGATGACGCCAGAAGAGAGCTGCTTCACCAACTAGCAGTATCTTGCCAAGATGAGGTGGGAGAAGACGCACCAGGGGAGGAGTCGTCCGAAGTGGAACTCTATGACTTCATTGTTGACTTTTTAAGAAGTAAACGATTGAGGAATTTGGAGGACCAAGGGATGTCGCGCCTGCTGGTGTTTCGTGACCTCGTTGATGAGCTACTGTCAGCACAAGAAACAGAGAACCAGCATCATTCAGTGGTTGTAGACAAAGTGGCATCAGTGAACGAGACTGAGCAGATTGTAGCAGCATCAGCGTCGAGTAAGACAGTGTCATCACCAGTTGTTGCTGATCAGGTAACCGGGTTAGTAAAATTGACAGATGTTGCTGCATTACTTCCACGAAGAGAATTTCGGATTCATGCTGGTCAGATCTCAGATTCTGACTCAGATGTGAGTTTTAACTGTTTGTGTAAGCAAATTGATGAAGGATTGAGTGAAGGTTTCACTGAGGCTGAGATTATTAGGACAGTTCTCAGAATAATTAAACCGGGTACATTTAAAGATATGCTGATTACAAAAGATACTCTGACTGTAACTGAGCTGAAGCGTTTTCTCAGAGCGCACCTTAAAGATAAGAACAGTACTGAATTATTTCAAGAACTGAGCAACGCAAGACAACACGATAAAGAAGGTCCACAACAGTTTATGTATAGACTGATGGGGTTAAAACAGCGTGTGCTTTTTGCTTCTAAAGTAAGCACAGGTTTCCAGTATGACAAGAAATTAGTTCAGGGAGTGTTCCTACATTCACTCTATCAGGGCATACATGAAAAATATTCATATGTCCGACAAGATCTCAAACCCCACCTTTCAGATGAGGAAGTCACTGATGACTTTATCCTAGAAGTGATAACAAAGTCAGTAGGTGAAGACACAGAGAGACAGAATAGACTAGGTCAGGCTCTCAAACCAAAAGCAGTTAGTGTCAGTACAGTGCAGATGGACAAGAAAAGTCAGAATGCAGTTCAGATGCAGGCAGAAGTCCAAGCTAATCGTACTGCCATACAAGAGCTAACAGCACAGGTTTCATCACTGACCAAAAGTTTAGAAAAGGCTTTAACACCTATTGTTGGTTCAGGGACTGAAAACATTCACACACCTTTTCCCCACCAAAACCAGCCAGCAAAGTCAGACGCTAAACGAAGATGTCAGCAATGTGTCTCCCAAGGAAAGGATAGCTGTTGCCACTGTTTCAGGTGTGGGAAAGAGGGACACAGAGCAATTGGCTGTTTGATGAAGAACAATCTGTCGGGAAACTGGGCGAGGTCGCTGGGACGGGACCACCAGTGACCAGAGCGAAAGCAGGGTCCCATCTCACTCCAAAGCTGCATCCTCAAGAGGGCGCACCATCGTCTGCCAGGCTCATCAAACAAAATAGCTCTACTAAGAAGAAACATGTTGCCCAGCTGATTGGTGGTAGATGCACTGTGACATGCCAACTAAATGGGGCCGAGTTGCAGATGCTATTGGACAGTGGGGCACAAGTGAGCATAGTGGAGAAGTCATGGGTACAGAAAGCTCTACCAAATGTAACAATCCAACCTCTTGAGAGCCTACTACCAGAACACCCTCTCAAAGTCACAGCAGCAAATGGAACCGAGGTGCCATTTGATGGATGGATAGAAGTCCGACTCGAAATCAAAAGTATCAAATATGGTTCTGTGGCTCTCTATGTTCCGTTGCTTGTAAGTCAAGAGAGTATAAGCAGCCCGTTGCTAGGTTTTAATGTGATACAAGAAATCATAATGGGAAACACTGACCAGACAAACACCATCAACTTGGTGGAGTTACTGTCAGAGGCTTTGAGAATTCAAAAAAGTAGTGTCGAAACTCTGGTCTCTGTGGTTTGCACTATGCCGTCTCAGGAAGAATCAAAGAGTTCAGCAGTGAGAGTTGGAAAGAAGGGTCTTAATGTTCAAAGCGGCCAAATCTGTGAAGTGAAATGTCGCATCAGAACGTTTCCAGGAGGAGGAGTAATGTTGTTTGAACCAGACATACAGAGTATTGTGCCAGAAGGGTTGGAATTATTTCCTGCTTTGGTTGATGTACCTGTTGGAGCTTCAAAAATGGTGAAAATTCCAGTCCAGAATTCAACCAACCATGACATTTTCTTACCTCCAATGACAGCTTTAGGAGTCATTGAGGAAATTGATGGAACCAAATCTATAAACATCTCTCTATCACCTCATGAACATGTTGGTGGACAGAGTGATCCACCCTTGTGCGCCGCCCATGTGAACTCGCTAAATAATGGGGACTCCACTAAAAAGGGAAACCATACACCTGCTCATGTACAAGAGAAATGGCATCCAAATGTTAATCTGGATCATCTCTCTGAGCATGAACAGGATATGGTACGCCAAATGTTGTATGAAGAATCGGATGTGTTTGCATCTGAAGAAGGCGACATTGGATGTATTCCTGGTTTACAGCTCCAGATCACCACAACAGATAATACCCCTGTCCAAAAAAATTATAACTCTATTCCTCGGCCATTGTATAAAGAGGTTAAGGATTATATCTCAAACCTTTTGGATAGAGGGTGGATTAGAAAGTCAGTTTCAGCATACTCCTCACCTGTTGTCTGCGTGCGAAAGAAAGACCACAGCCTGCGTCTTTGTGTTGACTTCCGAGAGCTCAACCGTAAAACCACTCCTGATCGCCATCCACTACCACGCATTCAAGATCTGTTGGACAGTCTTGGAGGGAATTCCTGGTTCTCCATTTTGGACCAAGGGAGTGCATATCACCAAGGGTTTGTGAGTGAGGAGTCAAGGCATCTGACAGCATTTAGCACACCTTGGGGTCTCTACGAATGGATAAGAATCCCCTTCGGACTGACCAACACACCAGCTGCATTCCAGAGATGTATGGAAGGCGTATTAGAAGGCATCAGGGATGAGTGCTGCGTACCCTATTTAGATGATGTCCTCTGTTACTCAAAAACATTTGAGGAACACGTCGACCATTTGAGACAGGTTTTCTGCAGAATGCGACAACATGGCATTAAACTTCGACCAGCCAAATGTGAGCTTTTCAAGAGACAAATTCGTTATCTGGGACGAATGGTTTCAGGAGAAGGCGTCCAGATCGACCCAAAAGATTTGGAAGCTGTAATAGCTCTGAAGGAGAAGAAGCCTCACACAGTTGGAGAAGTTCGGACATTGCTAGGCTTCCTTAGTTATTATCGATCCTTCATTCAGGATTTCTCACGACTTGCAAGACCTCTGTTTGAACTCCTTCAAAGCTCAGCCGACACAAGTAAGAACAACAAACCCCAGACTTCTAAGAGTCGAGTTTGTAAAATGAAAGAAAACACAGGTCAGCTTCCCTCTCGCAAACCTGTTACATGGACAACTGAGCATCAGACTGTGCTTTCCAAGCTGGTGGAGATGCTGATTAATCCGCCCATCTTAGCTTATCCCGACTTTGATTGTCCATTTGTTTTGCATACTGATGCGTCAAATGAAGGACTCGGAGCGGTGTTATATCAGTCCCAAAACAACAAGCTGCGTGTTATTGGCTACGGATCAAGAACCTTAACACCTGCTGAACGTAACTATCACCTTCATTCAGGTAAACTTGAGTTCCTAGCACTCAAGTGGGCCATTTGTGATAAGTTTCGAGACTATCTGTATTACGCACCAACTTTCACGGTCTATACAGATAACAATCCCCTGACCTATATTTTGAGTTCTGCCAGGCTAAATGCTGTAGGTCATAGGTGGGTTGGGGAATTAGCCGACTTCCACTTTGATATAAAGTATAGACCGGGGAAGAGGAATGCTGATGCAGATATGTTGTCCAGACACCCAGTAGACCTTGAACAGTACATGAAAGATCATACTGAGACAGTGTCCCCTGAAGTTGTGTCTGCAGTGTGGCAAGGTAACCAAGCAACACAAAGCAATGATGTTCCCTGGATTGCTGCATTACAACTTGTTGATGAAAATGATGCTAACATACTTGGCAGTGTCATGACCATCATGCCTGAAAACATCAGGGAAGCGCAACAAGAAGATACAGCAATTAAAGAGATTGTGTCATTGAAACAAATAAATTGGAGTCCAAATGAAAAGGATAAAAGAAGCATGGATAAAGAAACAAGGAGACTGTTGTACGAGTGGAACAAGTTAGTCGTGGAAAACGGACTACTTTTCCGGAGAACAGTACAAAACAGACAGCTAGTTCTCCCTGACAAACTCAAACCACTAGTGTTAAAGAGCTTGCATGACGACATGGGCCATGTCGGGCCTGATAAGGTGATTCATCTTGCTCGAGAACGCTTTTACTGGCCAAACATGCAACAAGACATTGAGGATTATGTGACCAAGAAATGCCAATGTATTAAACAAAAACATCCCAATGTCCCACAGAGAGCACCAATGGGATCCATCACAACTAGCGCACCATTTGAGTTGGTCTCTATTGATTATTTGCATCTGGAACCAAGCAAAGGAGGATACGAGTATATCCTGGTTGTCGCTGACCATTTCACCCGATTTGCACAAGCGTACCCAACCAGAAACAAATCCGGAAAGACAGCAGCTGAAAAGATATTTCAAGATTTTATTCCTCGGTTTGGGTACCCAGAGAAACTACATCATGATCAGGGACGTGAGTTTGAGAATAGCTTATTCCAAAGATTACAACAGCTCTCAGGAATTTCTCACTCACGCACTACTCCCTATCATCCGCAGTGCAATCCAGTGGAGCGACTGAATCGTACCCTTCTTCAGATGTTGCGCACATTACAAGAGGAGAAAAAGAGTGAATGGAAAGATCATCTGCCACAAATCGTACATGCATATAATTGCACGAGGCATGAAGCGACAGGATACTCGCCTTTCTTCCTATTGTATGGCAGGGCTCCGCGCCTACCAGTTGATTTGCTCTTTGGCACCAGGAGAGAGACTGAAGACTGCAACCATCAAACCTTTGTTAAAAAGTGGGCTGAAAGGATGCGTATGGCGTACCAAATTGCTGCCAACAACAGTCAAAAATCTTCAGCTAAAGGCAAAAAGCAATATGACAGACGTGCCAGAGGTGTCACTCTTCAGGCAGGCGATAGAGTCTTGGTTAAAAACCTCTCAGAAAGGGGAGGTCCAGGTAAACTCCGCTCATACTGGGAGCAGACAGTGTACCGCGTGATTGAAAGAGTGGGGGATGGACCTGTCTATAAAGTGCAGCCAGAGAGAGGGAACAAAACCATGCGTGTGCTTCACAGAAACCTGCTTCTGCCTGTCAATGACCTACCTCTGGAAGAGGAACTTCCTGTGAGAAAACAGACAAAACAGAAAAATCAGCGAACTGAAAGCTGCGAGAATGAATCTGAAATACATAACTCGGATGAGGAAGAAGAAGAGTTCACATACCACCATGACCTCCGGAGCAGAATCCCGTGTTATGGATTTGTAAACCCACAACAACTACAGACAGACCAAACTCAAAATCCTGAACAAGAACTTTTGATGAGACAGAACCAAGAAAATCAAAATAATCTGCGTGCAACGGCTGAGGAGTTCTGTCCCTCTGACAGAGAAGCAACTGTCAATAAAAGAGATGCTTCTGAAACTGAAGAAAGATCTGAGATGTGTGAAAGAGAGCAGGATCAGATGGAGATGGATGAAAACAGAGTGGAAAGTGATATACGGAGATAAGAGAGAAGAGGGAGACCAACAGAAAGACTAACATACGAGACCCTTGGCCAGCCATCATATAGCTGCTGGAGTGCAGGTGTTAGTCCGTTGCTGTTTAACCAACCCTTCACAATGACATCTGGTCTACTGCCATTTCCCTATATTCCATATCCATATGTGTATCAGCAGTACCCTTCCATACAATGAGACTCACCCAAGAAATTGTTAATGTCAGGAGACATTTCTTTAAGTGAGGGAGAGTGTAGAGGGGTGAAAAGCCAGTTTTTAGTGGATAAAACAAAGAAGTTGGAAAACAGGCACCCCAACATTATTTTTTGTCGTTTTGTGTCTTTGATTTCTCATTTTATTAGATTATATGGTGTTATTCATTTAGTCCATGTAGTTCCGGCCGCGGCCGCTAGGGGGCGCTGACGCGTTGGCGGTGTGAAAAAGACTGAACACACAAGAAGAATAAATCTTCCGGTTGAAGGTAAAGAAGCTCAACATGTGTGTTTCGTCTTTCTCATACCACAGGTCAGTATAAATATGGTTTTATGTACCAATATTAGTACTCTTGAAGAGTCGAAAAGGATCTTAAATTGAATCTCAACTAATGAGTCATGTAGTTCAATTTGTGATGGTTTTTGTGTACAAAACGGGACTAGTTCAGAATGCTAATTAGAGCCAATGTTAGCTAACTTCACATATGCTAGAGCTAGCTGAAAAGACTGGAGTTCATCTGAACCTGTGTTTTGCACTTTTTGAAGGAGTCCACACTCAAAGGAAATAATTTCGGTTTCTTTATTTTATTTAATGCTTTTTTATGGGTTTGTTACAAAAAACCAGATAAGCCATATATTTAGAATATATGTGAAGCTGAAGGCTGAAGCACATTAAAGGAATATTGTGTCTTTTTCAGTTTTATATTGAGAGTGGAGTTTATGTGAGATGTAAAATACTATTGTTAAAAGCTAAGATGCTTAAATGTTAAAATACATTTTATTTATGCTGATTAAAAATGGTAAAAGCTATTAAAATAGTTAAAAAAAACCATTTAATGTACATTTCTACTTTGATAGTAAAATACAAAAAGGGACATTGGATTTAAAGCACTAACTACAAAGTTCATATGGTTAGACAGAGAAGCCAAGCACACATTACCCTCAGCCATCCGAGGTTGCAGGGTAACATACACATTAACTGCACCACATCAAACCATAAAAAAACTCCTGCAATTTTCATAGACACCACCATTATTGGCCCATTTATGAGAGATGAGGAGGAGATGATGGTGGACTTGGGGAGAGAAATTCAAAATTTACTTTAGTCAACAATGCATTCTTCTTAAGGTTAGTTAATGCACAGTATTGTGAAAAAAATAATTTGATACTTTAATTTTGTAGGGACTTATAGCTTTGCTCTTTTGCCTTTTCAACTTTTACTACATAATACTTTTTCCTTTCTGTTAAATATGCCTTTTTAGAAAACAGAGCCACATATTACTAAAGACCTCAAGGGTTACAGCTTCACCCATGCAATATATTTTAAATACAAATGAACAAACATTTCAAGGTCATATGACAACACATGTTGGTATTTTCACTCCCCTACCACTTTATTTCAAGAGCACTTTAAAACAGACATAAAAGCTCAAGCACAAAACCATGTATATACATTAATTACACTACTATAAAAGAAGCAGATAAGAAAAAGAAAACAAGCACATTTGAAACAAACATGAAATAACTAACTCTGCGCTCTGCCTCCCATAGATTTATAACAAAATTTTGGGACAGATAAAAGCATCTGGTTTGCAGATCTAAGAACACGAACAGGTATGTAGGGGAGCAATTGAGATAAATAAGAAGGGGACAGCCCATTTTGGCATTTAAAGAAAATAAAGAAATTCTAAAATGGATTCAAAATTTAAAAGGGAGCCATTTCAAGCATAAATAAATAAGCAATTCAGAAACAATGATAAATAGATCAATTTGTAATGTAGGAGGAAACCGGAGTTGCAGGAGAAACCGTAGATAGGTGTTGCGCCCACTCAGAGAGAAATATCAACTGTCAGTTTTTTGTTTCTTTCAGGGTTTCTATTTTAGTTTAAAGTCGTAGGGAAGTCATATTTAAATTTCAAATCATTCTGGCTTAAACATTTATATAGATGTAGTCTTTATCAGACCATATTGTCCCAAAAGTTAGAAAATTTCTATTTAAAATAAAAGTCTGTCTTAAAATCTGTGTTTCTTTTTCCGTTATCTTATGCGGCCAGTTAGTTATGTCAGCTTGTACACCTAAATTCAGCCAATCATATATCAATGGTCATCTGTCAATCACATTTTTTCGGTCATAGCATCTTCATTCATATGTCGCAGCTAATATACATAATGGTTGAAATAACAAAATAAAAATAATTTAATTTACCATTGAGTTACGTCCCAGTGTTCACGGGGATGGACGTCTGTGTCTTCGGCAGGCCTATAGCCAACAGAACTGGCAGCGTCGCGAGGCAAGGGCTCAAACATGTACGGCTGTAAGCCTTCTACACCAAACCAAGCTTCTGCCGCCCTGGCGTCCTCTTCCACAACATCTTCGTCCCCGCTTTCCTCCTCTAAATAAAAAATGTATGACGGAGGAGACTCATCCACGACCTCCGACACAAAACTCTCCTCCTCTTGCATGTTTCTGCTGTCCATAGCATTCCTTGACAGTGTTGTTTCTAAGACACCAATTTAGTGCTACTTTGACCCAATGTAAATTCCAACTGGAAACCTACTAGCTCTAAGTTGCTAACTGGTTAGCAAGATGCCTCCGACAAACTGGCCACAACCAAAAAGCTTGCGAACCTTCCGCCACAACAATCCTGCCCCCTTGATAATCGCCCAATCACATTCACTTTATTCACTCGTGTAAAGTCGAGCAAGACTCGGGAGAATTCGGAACTGCAACTGTTGGAACAGCTGCTTCCCTACGACTTTAATACTATTTTGCCATTGTAATAAAATCAACTGTCCTTGGAATGCCTGAGCCCAAGTTTAACCAGTTAGCATCTGACTGTACAGTTCATTGCAAAGGTGTTAAGTCGGGCTTGTTACATACAAGATGTAGGCTTGTACTGTAATAGTTAAATACATGTAACCCTTTAATTTAAATTAAGGTTATACATGTTAGGAAACTTGAAGTATAAAAAGAATTTTGAAAATCATTGAATGTTTTTTTTTTATGTAAGATTGAGTATATACAATAAATATAGTCTTAAATGGCCCAGCAGCTACAGCCAATTTGCTGAGAACACAATGAAATGTGTTTCTGTGTGGGTACTTAGTAATCAGCCAAGAGAAAATTAAGAAAAAGGTCTGAAAGCAGTGAAGCATTGTAGAACATGTCAGAAGGCCCCACTCATTCTATCCTCTAAAATCTGTCAAGAAGCCTGTTTGGGGCCTTTGCTGCTGAGTCCCACACTTGGCTGCTTCACTTAATTGAAGCCACTTCAGATCAGTCAAAAGATCTGGATCTGCACGCCTGAGCAGACCACAGGGATCACCTGACCTGCCAGTCATGACTGCCAGCAGCTGCCTATCATGCATAACCACACCAGAGGGAAACATATCCTACGTCCTTAGTAAACACTAATCATTTTCAGTCATCTTCCAGTAGTGTGTTTACAACAATGAATTTTTTTTGTTTTAAAGCTTCAAGAGAAAAAAAAAAGAGTATGTTAAGTAGTACTTGTTAAAATAACAAAATTAAAATGTATTCATGTTCAGTATGCAGTATAACCCCATTTTACAAAAGATTGTGTTGAACAGAAATATTCACAAAGTACCAGGGATGGTGCTTCATGAGGCACAAATATACATTTGACAGGATATGAACGTATATTTCTTTTTAAGCCTGCCATTTGTTGAATAGTTGTCTCAAATTTATAAAGTGAAATGTTTTCATGAAAAATAGAAGGAAAAAAAGCCTTTTTATAATGGAATAGAAACTTCATGGCATTCTGCATCGTCAGTACATTACCCGAGGCTACAACTCTGAGCATTCCTGATGCTTTTGCAGTGCTGCTTTCCATAACATTGACCACTAAGGATGTCTGAGGGACAATCATGGAGTGCATCGTAGATCTTTTGAAACAACCCACTTGGGAAGTAAATGTCTACAGTGTGAAATAGAGCTAGTGTACTGTTTTAAATGCCAGACTCACGGAGCTTTATTGTGGTAGCCTTTAGTTATACTGTAGCTCACTCAGCTGACATTTAATGCTCAACCATTACTTTGCTGCTGCTTTAGTCAGGGCGACCTTGTTACAAGTCCAAATATGAACAGACAGATGTGACAGCTGGCCAACCGTATGTGACAAGCCTTTTAGATCTTTATGCCTTAATTATTCCTTCCCTTGAGACCTATATTGACATATAAGGTCTTAACACTGAGATCCTATAAACTGCCACCACTTGGAGTTAATTATCTCAGTGAAATATTAAAGTAGAGAAAAAACGTGCTTAATACTTGCTCTTTGTTTATCATTTATTAACATAGTGCTATAATACTAACTGGCTGTTAATTTTTTCATGATCTTGCAACTGATGTCTGGTCAGATCGCTAATTTCACCTGCTTATCTCAGTTCTCATTATCGTAAATCTGATCCACCTGCTTCAGCCTCTATTTAACCAGCCTTCAGACTAGTCATCAGTGAGCAGAATAGACACTCTGACAGCCGTTGTATTTCAATAATCAGAAAACAGTAATGAGTGAAATATTGTCAAAATAAAGCTTTTTGTTATACACATGTATCATTCCTTTTAAGTTATTAACATTATTTATACCAAAAATAATCCTTTTTGATTAATAATCCACATCTTGTTGGTAGCCGTCCTGCTGGAACCAACCTCATCCTCTGGGCCCGGACTTAATTATAAGACCAGGTTAATGACTTACACGTTCATTATCATCCAGCACCAGATAGACATGGTCCCTAACCTGTTGTCTCCTCCTGCAGAGATTCCTGCCTTAGACTCCAACGCTGTTCATTACAGTTTTGTTTCTCATAAATGTGTTCTCCACCTCGAATACTGGGTCAATTGTTCAGAGCCTGACAAATTTGTTGTTTTATTTATTTTTTGGTCAGTTCTGAGGTTTGAAAGTATCAATTTGTTTTGTTTTATGATTAGATTTAAAGACACTTTAGTGTGTGTCTGAAAAAGACTGACTTTATGAAAAACTTGAAGTAAATTTTCTTTTACTGTGAAAACTGTAATCATTTTCACATGAATTGTATTTTACCTTCTTACATCTCTTATGGGTCTCTATTCCCCTCTCAATCTGTTTCACCTGGTTTGATCCCACACATTCTCATTTCTCTTGTCCCTGGCTCTAATTTCTGTTGCTGCAGCAACCCTGTGGTTCCCACCACTTATGCTTCCTCTCTCGTCTCCCTCATATCTTTGTTAAGTTTGTTTGAGCTGGTTAATGATTGGTTTTATTTATTTCTCGGTAGCATTTCTTTTAAAAGAGTCTTTCTGATTTGTGGAGTTTCTTGTCTGTCTCTTGCATGGTTCTGTCTCAATTGCTTTTTGCTTGTTTGATTGCTATGCCATGCTGATTTCAGTCTTTGATTTTTAGTTTCCTTTCTTTTTGAGCAGAGCAATATGTCTTTATTGACTTTTATTTCTTGGTTTCCATAAAAAAACAACAACAACATTAAAACCATATAATAACTCATCATGGTTATGTTTTTTTATGTTTTTTCTTCTGATTAAAGCCAGTAAAGAAAAAAAAAGTAATCCCTATGTTGACTACATTTGGATTTTTCAGATATGTATTTTAAAAATTTGTCAAAAATGACAGTGAACTTTAAGGAAAGGTGATTTAGTATATCATGTTTACCAAAACAGAAAGAAACTAATATCTAACCATGTTTGTTAAAGTATCTTGTGATATAGATTTTCTTTAATATTTGGAATCTATAAAATGTTACGTTGCTCAGAATCTTCATTTATTTTGTTGGACTTACACTATATTGCCAAAAGTATTTGCTCACCCATCCAAATTATTGGAATCAGGTGTTCCAATCACTTCCATGGCCACAGGTGTATAAATTCAAGCACCTAGGCATGCAGACTGTTTTTACAAACATTTGTGAAAGAATGGGTCGCTCTCAGGAGCTCAGTGAATTCCAGCGTGGAACTGTGATAGGATGCCACCTGTGCAACAAATCCAGTCGTGAAATTTCCTCGCTCCTAAATATTCCACAGTCAACTGTCAGCTGTATTATAAGAAAATGGAAGTGTTTGGGAACGACAGCAACTCAGCCACGAAGTGGTAGGCCACGTAAACTGACGGAGCGGGGTCAGCGGATGCTGAAGCGCATAGTGCGAAGAGGTCGCCAACTTTCTGCAGAGTCAATCACTACAGACCTCCAAACTTCATGTGGCCTTCAGATTAGCTCAAGAACAGTGCGCAGAGAGCTTCATGGAATGGGTTTCCATGGTCGAGCAGCTGCATCCAAGCCATACATAACCAAGTGCAATGCAAAGCGTCGGATGCGGTGGTGTAAAGCACGCCGCCACTGGACTCTAGAGCAGTGGAGACGCGTTCTCTGGAGTGACGAATCGCGCTTCTCCATCTGGCAATCTGATGGACGGGTCTGGGTTTGGCGGTTGCCAGGAGAACGGTACTTGTCTGACTGCATTGTGCCAAGTGTAAAGTTTGGTGGAGGGGGGATTATGGTGTGGGGTTGTTTTTCAGGAGCTGGGCTTGGCCCCTTAGTTCCAGTGAAAGGAACTCTGAATGCTTCAGCATACCAAGACATTTTGGACAATTCCATGCTCCCAACTTTGTGGGAACAGTTTGGAGCTTGCCCCTTCCTCTTCCAACATGACTGTGCACCAGTGCACAAAGCAAGGTCCATAAAGACATGGATGACAGAGTCTGGTGTGGATGAACTTGACTGGCCTGCACAGAGTCCTGACCTCAACCCGATAGAACACCTTTGGGATGAATTAGAGCGGAGACTGAGAGCCAGGCCTTCTCGTCCAACATCAGTGTGCGACCTCACAAATGCGCTTCTGGAAGAATGGTCAAAAATTCCCATAAACACACTCCTAAACCTTGTGGACAGCCTTCCCAGAAGAGTTGAAGCTGTTCTAGCTGCAAAGGGTGGACCGACGTCATATTGAACCCTATGGATTAGGAACGGGATGTCACTTAAGCTCATATGTGAGTCAAGGCAGGTGAGCAAATACTTTTGGCAATATAGTGTATTTATTCCCGGTTTTATCTGCCTCTATCCGTCAGTATGTGACGGTCTGCTGTTGCTACAATATTGGTATCTGCTAGAGCAGGAACAGTTTCTCTGGTGCTTTTGATTGGATCTTTGGAGATTGGAATGTGCCTGCATGTCTCAAATTACTTCATTAAAGAGAGCTATAATCTCAGAGGGGGGGGCGCACTAAATGCATTCTTCACTAGAGGCGATTTAGACCAAAAACTAAACGTCCAAAACAGTCAACTTAAGTAATTTTAAATGGCTGAAAAGGCACAGCAAATTAGGTCTTAGGCTGAGAGTTGACAGTAGTGGGAGTACTCCCAGGAGGAAAGAAAATAAGCAGATGAATTAGGAAGGCATGCATTTGGAGTACAGCTGTTTTTTTATGGTCCCAGATTTACTGTGAATATCTGAAATGTCACCGTAGGAACGGGCCAGTGTGATGATGAGAGAAGCAGCTTTATCTGCCTGGCATTTTCCCTTTTTCAGAGCCAACTGTAGTATCAAGCGCCATCTGATAACCCTTGAAAAATGCTCAGCACTCTAAAGAATACTGAGGGAAACACATGTAACCTTAACATGAATTAGGAGGGTTAGGTCTGGAAAGGTGACAGAAAGGGTTCTTGTCACCTTCCCTAACACGCAGTTATTTTGTGGCTGTTATCTTAATAGTTCTTCAGGAGCAAATTTTATCCTTCTGCTGCTGACTTTCCGTGAGCGCCTGCAGGTAAAGCACTGATCTCTATTCCAACTACTTGCTGATAATTATTACATATGATATGACAAGATCCACTTTGTGGGGGTTGTAACTTTACTGTGTTTTTTTTAATCTCAAAAGAACAAAAATAGATGTTGGTATTTGGGTCTCAGAGGGTTTTGTCTGCATAAACCATACAAATGTAATTATCTCAATTGAGCCTTTCCTCTTAGAAAAACAAAGACAATATTACATGTTTGAGTTGTCAAATATCATTAGATATTCCATTAAAGATCACTGAGAAAAAAATATGGTTACATAACATACTAGTATAAAGGCTTGTAGATTAATTACCAGTGCAATAAAAAATAATTTTACAAAAAAAGGAACCACGAGTAACTTAAATTTATTTTTCACTTTTGGCATTATGGTTGACTTGATTGCTCATTTCCTTCACCTGTCTAGCTCTCCCCTGTTCTTCATCAGATCTACCTGTTTTGGTTTAATATTTAAGCACCCTGTCTCCCAGCCATCAGTGCCAGATTATTCTTGAGTCTTTGGTGTAGATAGTTCTCTAGTGTTACTTTAGTTTTTTGATTGTTTGAACCTGATCTTTTTCGGTATTTGGACCTTTGAGCCTACCTGCCCTTGTCTGATTAGTTTACATGGTTGTCTTTGGACTTCTGTCAGATTCTTCTGTGGGTTGAACCTGGACCTGCGTCTTGACTTTGCCCTTTGGATTATCCTGTCTGCCTTCTTCAGCATGTCAGAATCTGATCTTCTGTCAGCTCTGCAGCCATCTGCATCTGTAACTCTCTGGCAGCTCTCTGTTCAGTCGACCTGCTGGAATTATCCGTGTTCTTTGGGCTCAGGACTGATCTGTAAAACCAGGTTAGCGACTCACACCTTCATAATCATCCCCTGTCAGATTATCACAGTCACTAACCTGTGTTTCTCTCCAATAGAGGTTCCTGCTTTAGACACCCTAGATCTGCAACTCCACCCGTGTATCAATAAATGCTTTTTTAAGTATTCTTGCCTGAATTCTGTGTGCTAGTCATTACAAAACTGGTATAATATATCTCTTATTAGAGATTTAATGAAAGGTGTTTTTGTTTATTTACTAAAGTTTTGCGCTGATACATCATATAGGCAAGTTATTGTTCTTTACCTCTTAGTTTTATTTTTTTCTTATTATTATTTAACTATAATTCTGTCGTGGCATCAGCCCTTCTCTACGCTGTTGTCTGCTGGGCCCCTGGTAGCGCAGAGCGGGACAGAAAGAGACTAAACAAACTAGTTGTAAAGGCTGCTTCTGTCCTATGCTGCGGTCTTGACTCAGTGGAGGAAGTGGCTGAGAGAAGGGTGCTGTCCAAGCTTACATCCATCATGGACAACACCTTCCATCCTCTGTACCAGTCTGTAGAGGAGCTGAGCAGCTCCTTTAGTCAAAGACTTTTACACCATGTCTGTAAAAAGGAGCACTGCGGCAGGTCATTCAACCCTACTGCCACCAGACTCTACAATGGCACACAACGGCAATAACTTGTGCAATGTACATTGTCCAATTTGTATTTAATACCCTGTGCAATAACCTGTTTCTCTATATTTGACACCCAGTTCAATAAAATATATATGTATATATAAATATCCATCTATATAAATATCCATGTAAACACCCTGTGTAATAACCCTGTATAATGATCTTAATATAAAAAGAAAACAGCTGTCAGGTGTGGATGTACTGTATATACTGTATTTATCCCATGTACCTTTTTCTTCATTTGGCACATTCTTCTCATTCGACTATTTGAGCTGATGTAACGAGTAAATTTCTCCACTGTGAGATGAATAAAGTTAATCAATCAATCAGCAAAAAAATAGAAAATATAGAAAAATAACAATAAAATCCCCCATTTCCAATTTGAACAACACACATAGCACACCCTCCCTCCTTTTTGGTGAATGTGATGCAGGTTGACAAGTTAAGAGATATAACATGTGTAAAGACATTTTCACATGCAGAAACTCCTCCAGGAGACACAAACAGGTGTAATATGGAAACAAGGACGTAGTGCAGCTAAATTCATGATGAAAAGTGACGATGATTCAGCCCAAGTTGTGCACATACTTTGAAAGAATGCCAAGGAGTCTTGGATATTTTTGAGACTATATCTGGTTCCCTTATCTTGCTTGCTTCCATGTTTGTAGGCTGCTGCTCTTTTTGACAACATAAAATAACAAAGGCTGCTCTCTGTTTTTGCAACCCTGGGAGCTTTCATATGATTAGCCCAGATTTAAATGCAGGGTATACACTGCATCAAAGTAGTTATGGACTGTACTTTTAGCTTTGAAAGGAGAAAAACTTCACTAAGATATTGTTGATGGACAGGACTGATAGTTTATAGCCAATGTTGCTTCCATTCAAGGTGACCATTGAGAATAATTTTCATTAATTGTACTGTATATCTCTTCCTTTTTGCTCCTTTAGGGCCTTAATTTAACACTCTCTTCAATGACATGACTCATTCTCAGCTGTTCTTTTATGTCTAGAAAAAGCTGACAGCATCTCTTGTTAAAAAAAAACAACATAAACACAAGTCATCTTTTATAATAACCCCCCTGAATACACAATGCATGAATATGTGTATTAGTTGAGTAATTGGGAAGCAGAATGACACTGGGGCACACAAAGAAGTAACCCTAGCCTTTCCAAGTGCTGCTCATAGATAGAACTGAACTTATTAGTTCAGCTTTCTCTCCATTTACTTCACTTCACAGTAAAGAGCATCAGCAAAGGAATAAGACAAAGAGCCAAGTTCCACCTGTTCTTGGATGCCCCCCTGGTCTGCGAGGCTGTTAGAATAAAATACAATAGAACATCCCTTTATTGTCCCACAGTGGGGAAATTCTGGTTACAGCATCAAAAAGATTATAGAAAAATGGTCACACAAATATGAACCTTAGAAAAATGTATAAGAATGACATAATATTGAAGGGTTAAAAGATAAACAATAAAATACTGTACTGTAAAGTGTTTTAACAATATAACAATTGTGCCACTTGAGAATAAATAACCAATATACAGCAATGGACATTTTTACAGTAATGGATATTTGAAAATAGCAGCAACATCAGAGATGTGCAAAATAATCGCAGCATGTTATTTAACTGACTAAGGTAGAAACTGTGTAAAATCAGCATGAATGTAACGACTTATTGAGGTTGTTTGGAACAGGGGTGGTTATAGTGTTTTTCAGCTACAGGGAGAAAGGATCTGTGACAACGCTCCCTGGTGCATTTAGGGTAAAGCGTTCTGTCGTTGAAGGAGCTCTCCAGTTCTGCAAGAGCTTCAAGCATGGGGTGGTACAGTATCCAACAGAGATGTTAATTTAGTTAGGACCCTTTTGTTTCCCACCTCTTGCACTGAGTCCAGAGGGCATCCAATCACAGAGCTGGCCTTCCTGACTTTCCTGTTATTCTGTCCCACTGTAATAGAAGTGAACTTATCTGAACCTATATCTATCGGTCTGGACATATTTTTAGATAGGCTGTAGATAGACTGACTTGCTTCTTTACATCTTTTAAGCTCAGCTCATTAATCTCTATTGGAGTAAGATCAGCGTTTTGTTATTACATCAAAACATTTTCTTAATTCTTCTTGAGTCATGTTCTAACTAATTTGGTTTTCCTGATTTGCTTAAAGAGTAATTTCAGGGTATGTAAACTTCTAATTTAGAAAGAAATAATAAATTTTTACAAAGATCAAGTCTTGTTTAATGTCAGATGGAAAATAGAGAATGGTGATATATTACAGCTTATGTAAATATACTGTTTAAAAAATAAATATTGTCTTAGCTACTGGTAAAATTGAACGTTTTCAAAGGTAGAAAATACAGCTACTGTAAAAAAAAACCTATATCATTAAGATACAGGAAGTTTTAGACGGAGCATGATAATAATTGCCATTTGAAAAGACATTTTCAATTAAAGATGAACCTAGACTGTTGCCTATTGATGACCTTGTCTTGCACCTTTTTGGCTCAGTAGTTACTGCAAAACTGTATTAATTCTAGGCTTATATAAGGAAAGGGAAGCTAGATGTGACATCTGTTAAGAATAACAATGAATATCGTTCCCTGAGGTAAAGATGAGCCACTGAGGGAAGGAATGCCAGCTTTGACCCCCTACCGCATTATTCTGCCCTTGATCCCCTTATTGCAGCAGAACATGACAGTATGACATGTTAAGTGAACAGTCGATCTTAATTGGTTCTTCTTCTGTCTTTCTATGTGTGTTTTTGTGTGTGTCTGTGGCTTCTGTTGGAATTTAATTAGATAATGCCAATGGAAAGGCTGATTGTTCAGGACCACTTCTTTTCAAAGACAAGTATATGTTTTGCATTGATCTCTGAGTTATGCAAGAGAAGACACAGATCTTACACATTACAGTTTTTTTTATTTATTTCAGTGGTGTCTACAGTTGTCTGTGGGTGTCTATGTCACCTACTAAAGACTTTTCTGGTATTTTTATTAACCTTCTGCAGACCAACAGGCCTTAACGAGAACAAAATGTGGTCCTGATGTGGTGCACCTACATTTCTAATGTTAGATGGTCAGGAGGTATAGTTTGTATCAACTGTAGGTTATGGTTAGGGTTATGAATATACTGGTAATAGGTTTAATCAAGGTTAGGTATAAATACATAGCCTCGTGAGACCATCCTGATCTCGCAAGCTTTCAAGGTTTCACTCGCAGATCAGTTTGGAGACTCTCCGTTAAAGAAAATTTGGAGCCGTTCACCAAACGAACGTCCAATCAGCGTTGGCTTTGAGGCGGGTTGAGGTGTGACGCAACAAGAAGCGCGACAGTTCAGTCTAAACAACATGGCGGCTTCAGCCGATGAAACTAGCTTTAGCGTGGCTATCGAGCAAGTTTTATCGGAATTACACAGTATTTCTTCACTGAAAGAAGAGCAAAACACTGCTCTGGAGGCTTTTCTCAGAGGAAAAGTTGTTTTTGCTCTTCTCCCGACTGGTTTCGGCAAGAGTTTGATCTATCAATTGGCTCCTCTTCGTCGTCGCTCTGTTAGTACGTCATATGCTTCGTTGATCTGATTGGTTTATTTGGCCCATCTATCACCAACATAGCCAATCAGCTAACCAGTATTTTCGCCCCTTCCCAAAATTACTTCAACGGAAGGTTTGCAGATGGATATGCGGAGCAAATCCATCTGGCGGAGTCAGGTTAATAAATACAGTGGTTAGGATGAATGTAAGTCAATACCACTTTTTTTTTAAAATAAAGAAAACCCCACAATGGTAGCAGAAATATTTGCAATTTGACAAAAGTAATAATAAATGAAAATTCTATAAAAACAAACTAGTGAAAGTCAAACATTACTTTTCAGTCATACTTCAACAGAATGATAAAAAAAATAAACTAATGAAACAGGGCAAAAATGCTGGTTCCCTTAATTTAATGTAATATATTGTCGCACAACTTTTCAGGCAATCACAGCAATCAAACACCTCCTGTAACTGCCAATACCTGTGTTTCCATCTAGCAAAACTATTTCAATATTCTTCTAAATTCGAAAATCCAGTTTTCCAATTGCAGTTTTCCAATATAAATACTATAAAATTACATGTGAATACTTTTGTTCAGATGTAAACACATAACGTATATCCATATTTCAGGAACAGCTCTAGGAGGCACCATCATCCTTCAAATGCTTCTCTTCGCAAATCCTTCTTCTTTGTCTTTTTATGAGGCCGTAAGGTCAAGCTGCACATAACATGATTCATGTGATGTGAAATTTTTTTTTTCCATTGCTGTTTTACAAAATATAACTTTACGACCAAAAAAAAAAAACATCTCTGCGAAGTATAAAAGCATTTTCATGAAAAAGTCAGTTTGTTTGAAATTCTAGTCTTTCCATTTATCAAATTTATTTTTGTGATTAAAATTTGCACAATTTGATGGTTAACTGAAACACACCTAGTGAGTCTCCTGCACCTCTCCTTACAGGCAAACTGATCCAGCTGTCTAAAGTTTGAGTGATACCTTTTCCAGACAGCATGTTTCTGCTCCTTCCAAACACTCAATAGGATTTAGATCAGAACTAATAGAAGACCATTTAAGAATAGTACAATGTCTTTTCCTTCACTTCCTCTGGTCCATCTTTAGTGTGTGCACACCATGTCACCAAAGAGCACAGTGACTACTGTAGCCATACATATAAGTCCACTTACTGATTACAAGATTATAGACACCTGATATAATTAGTGAACACACCTTGATTTATCATTTGGTCACACTATGTTTAGTCTTTAATAGGTGTACTATAATTTTTGTCCATACCTGTTTGATGAGTTAATTTTTAAAATTATTGTGTTTAACATGGTTGAAATCTAATGTCTGATTTTTATTTATTCATTTTCATAGAATTTTATTCCATTTTATTCATCCATCCATCTTCTCCCGTTTATTCCGTTAGGGTCGCAGTGGGATCGGTGCCTCTCACCGGCAGTCAGCGGGCAAAAGACAGGGTACACGTTAGACCGTTTTTTATTTTATTTGGGATGGCTGTGTTACAGCTAAAATAATTAGTTATGTATAGGAAAAGAATATTTAGAAAAGAAGCATCAACCGCACATTGCCCTAAATATTCCTAAAGAAGTGTCTCAGGAGTATTTAGTGCACAATAACAGCTGAGACAGCAGCGATACATCCAAGGCTGTTGATGTATGGTACATACACCTACTTATCTTCCCAGAGGGTTTGTGGTCAATTCAAAATTTTGAATTGAAAAAGCTTCCTTGATGGGAAGTGAAAAGTCTTCAGACTTTGAATCAAAGTCCAGTGGATTGTTTTTTTTAAAACTTTTTTTGGGAGAACAACCATAATGCATCGGATTCTGGTGTAAAAATCCACCATCAAGGCAAAAGGACATTTGGGAAAGAATGGGTTGCCCTCAGGAGTTGGTTCCATGACAGGATGTCACATTTACAAAAGTCTACCTGTGAAATTCCTTTACAACAAAATATTGCACAATTACCTATTAGTCATACTGTAACTAAATAGAAGCAAGGGGAAATGACTGCAACTCAGCGTATTCAAATCACAGAGTGATGTCAGGGCACCAGGGGTAAATATTGTACAGTTTTGTACAGCTTTGTAGGCCTTAAACTTTAATGAGGGCTTAAAATTGGCTCAAGAATGTTGTATATATCTTCATGGTATAGGTTTTCATGCCCGATGAAGAAAGCCTTTGACTTGGGGTAAGTAAATGCTTCTCTTGTACTTTAAAACACATTGTCTTTTTTTCCAGTTATGTTTTGCCTTTCCTGCTCCCACTCGCATATGAATTTAAAGCAGTTTTTACCAGAGCCAAGAATTGCATCATTTGTTTTTTTCATTGCTGTTTTATTGTAGGTTGTAAACAACTTGGTGCATTACCGCCAAAAAGCTATGGCATTAGGTTTTCCAGATACAGTTTAAAAGAAATGTATCAAGGCAAAATAGCAGCAGTCCTCTCTTACAGGAAGGTCTGAAAGAGGGGAAATACAACCAAAGGTGAATTCTTGAAAGAGCTATGTGTACATGAGCAGCTTTATAAATTAATACTAAAATTTGTTGTTTTCTATCCAACATGGAGACAGCCTGCTTTTATGCCAACAATGTGCAACATAACACAACCGAGTCATTCTTCATTTTTGTTCAGTGAAATGTATTTACAAAGCTTAGTTTTCAAATATTTAAGACATTCATTTCAGCACAGAAGCTCAGTTAAAAAAAATAAATGTATGTATCCAGCTGAGGCTGTGTTGATGCCATTCAGCAGAAAGGAAGGGGTGTGGAAAGATGATGAGATTGTCCATTGCTGAAATGAGGCATTGATGATATCTGGGGTGATGCAGATAGCATTGTTACCCACAGCTATGTTTTCTTTCACAGAAAATTGACATGATTCCAAAATATAATTTATCTTAAAACAAACAAACAAAAAAACCAAGGATGATCTGGAAGATCAAGTTTTTTGGCTATAATGTCTAGCTTTATTTTTGTTCATCAATTTAATAATTAAAAGGGCTCTACTTTATCATGTAGGCAATGTTAGCTTAAATGCAACATTTCTACATCTGTTCATCTTTAGCAAAGTTATTTTATGAAATATTTAACTGAATCAGTTTTACTTGGTATAAGAATAGTATTTTTAAGCTTTATTGTATTCTTTTTTAACCTACTTCTATGGATCAGACATCTATCATCTAGTTTTGATCTACAAGGGCTAGGGCCTATTGACCTAGAAAGCAATCAACAGAATGCATACATGATATCCAACACCCACTATTCAAAGGGGATGATCACAGAGATTAGATAAATTGACCAGAATAAAGCAGTTAAAGAGAGCCTTTGTTTTTGTTCCCCTTAAAAGCTACAACTGGTGTAAATTAGCAACCTGTCTGGTCTGTTCTTAGTGTGGTTTGAATCCTCTGGATGCAGATAATTGATCTGGAAATGTGTTGCATGACAATGTCATGCTGAAGGACAACTAAAATAAAACTCTCCTCAATGAAGGCCTGCTTCAGACTGCTTTAAAATAGAACTTAATCTAAACACTTGATGCTACTACATTTATTACATTTGTAGTTTTAGATTCAAGCTTTAAAAAAATGTAAGCCACTTTCTGCAGAAATTGGGACTGAAAACAGAACAGTTCTTAAGATAAATACGTCAGAGAGGATAGTTTGTCTCTTGTAGCTGAATAATTGCTTTTGGTTCAGGAATGGACGCTTTTAAGCATCCCTCACGCATAATCATAGCAAAGTAGAAGTATTTTTCATCGCCAGAGACTGGATGTGTCTGTCCATGCATCTTAAGTTTTCTATTAGTCAAACAGTGTCTCAAACCTAAGTTTCTGTGTAGCCTGAGTCTCAAATTGATTTTAGTGGTTTATATAAAAATTGATTTACTGACTTGGGTACATAGATCCCAGGCATGGATGTGCACCCAAGAGAATGCTGGAGCAGAGAGAAAACAAGGTGAAAAGAGACTCCCTGATGCTCAATTTGCATTTTAATTATAAATTGCATCATTGCACCCGGTTTGGACACCAAACATCTCCCTCCTTCCCTATTATTTCCCTCCTCTCTTTTTTGGTCCCAGATCAGCTCATTTTGTTAAGCAAAAGACTTGATGCAGTTCTGAAAATAAACAGAGAAGGTAGTAGGTGAGAGGACATTTAGAAAAGTGATGTAAAAGAAAGTGACAAATGCAATAAGTGGATAAATGCATGGTGCTGCCAACCAGAAGGGAGAAGGGGAGGATCTGACCCCCAGAACATTTCTAACGCAGACAGCTTATTCTTTTTTCATACAGTAGCATGGGATCTGGATAACATCAGAAATGCATCAAGGCATGAAAAAAACAAAAAAACAAAACAAAGGTTTCAGAAATTAAAAAGTACATTTCATTTCTCAAGTATGTTTATTTTAACAATTCTTTAGTTCCACAGTGAGCTGCAAACCTTTGTACAGTAATGAGATTTCTGCTGGGAAATGTATCTTTTTTTCTGTTATTAGAAAACCCTGAAACGATCCTGCAGAGAAGAAAAGGCTGAAATTGCATATTTGTCCACTCTGGATGCCAGAGCAAGTTTTTTGCTTCTATGTTTTAATGCTAAACCTTTTTCTTTTGTCCTAAAAAAATTTCAGAGACACAACAGTCAGCTTTACAGCCACTATAATGCATGCTGAGAGCCATCAGTTTAAAGTAGGGCTAAGACATAAAACATTAAACATCGTTTGGAGTACTATTAAATTCGTCATCCTAAAATAAAAAAGTATAGTAGAACTGCAAACTAAGCTGCATGATTGAAACTAAAATGTAAGCTTAATTGCATAAATCAGTGGTGGCAATACCCCAATAAAAAAAAAAAAATATATATATATATTTTATGCAATATTTAGCAGGCTTTTTTATTTTAAGTGTTAGGCATATTGAATAAATATAAGGCAGATTTCTTTCTCTCAGCTTGTCTGAGAACAGCTATGATTGGATAGGATATAGATGGCAGTTGTTAAATGGGATGATTTCCCCCCTTTTCTTTTCAGGTCGAAATTCCTCCCCCCAAGGATCCCAGTGATGTGTTATGTAATGGACAGTTTGAGGATCATTTGGCAAGGCAGTCAGAAAATATATGAACAAAACTGGATCATTTGTATAATATTGTATGTCTGCTATGTAATATAAAGCATTTAGCTCTCCTTCTCCTCCAAATCATTCTGAATAAAAAACAAAAACAATAATCCCTCCCCTGTCATTGTGCTGCTGTTGTGTTTTCTTTTGTGCTTCAGCGGAAGGGATTTTCTATGAGTTTGGCAGCTGAGCTTCTTGCGAAGTATTAATTCTCAAAGGTATTTTTTTCTAATTCTTGCCACAACAAGAACAAGAGCTAATTTCTCGGTTCTTTCGCAGTATGTGGTAAGCTTAAATGGACATTGTGTAACAATTTCTCTTTTTTAGTGCCTGAAATCGATGATTGCCTTTACATATGTGTTATTATTGCTGTGTAATTACCCCCACTGATACTAAGATCTCTAGTCTCTGTTAGTTTGAAACGAGTAAAAACAGATGCGTGCCACACTTGTCAGCTATCTTTTTCTAAAAATGTAAAAACTGCCCCTTTTTTGTTCCACTTCATGAGAACATATTACTTTATGCTGATCACTAGAAACTAAAATCACAGTAATGTATGTTGTAAATTGTGGCAGTATCATAATAAAATGTTAAATGCTTTCAGCAGTAGGAATAGTTTTAGGACATAATTCGAGAATTTTTTATTTTCATAGAAATGTTGCTTAAAACATAGCTACTGTCTATCCTTAAAATGGATCCTAAAGCATTATAATAAGAGTCACAATATACTTGAAGCTTTAAAATGCAGATTGGATATTAACATCATCAAGCTGATCCAGTAATCTCTGCTTTTATGATCTGTCAAGGTACTTGCTCTTATGAATACTTCTTCCCTTTTTAAATTCTGTAGAGTTGGAAATGGGATCAGAATGAGACTCTAAAGCATTAGAGGTGTGTGGCTTTGGCATGGTTGCTTGGTTTTATAGCTATCTTGAGTGGGTATTAGAGGAGAGAAAATGGTGAGTTTAGAAGATGGTTTAAAAAGGGAAGAGAGATGGAGACCATAAGTGAAATGGTGAGTGATGGTGATGTTGTTTCACAGGGGTTAGCGCCACGGTTCAGAGAGGGCCTATGTCTCTGCCGGTGCCTCTTAATCCATCACACCTCCTGCAGCCCTGGATCTGACACACTCCAGCATTCTCCGACCCGGTGCTGAATTCGCGCTCAGCTCTGTCATGCATGTTTGCTCACTGTTTTTTTTGTGCCTTTTTCTTATCCTGTGTCACACTCTCTCCCTCTCTCTCTCTCTCTGTTTTTGTTTCTCAAAGTTTCAGGGCTTCAGCTGTGCATTGGGCAGAATTTTCAGGCATCTTGTTTTACATGCTCCATATCAGCTCCTTTTAACTGTTTTCCATGTATGAGAGGCAGTTCATTGCCTCATCCTGCCTCTACTGTAATATCTTTTATAATTCCACTATTCATGTTAATAATTTTAGAGACAAATCGATTCGGGTCTCAGTTTCTTCTTTTTTATGATCCATGTTTTGTTGCTTACCCGACAAGATATATCCCTCCAGCCTGCTCTGTAGTTTTTTGTTTTTTTTAAATGGGCTTCAGCTACTTCACAAGATCGGTCTTTGTGATCCCCTCTAGATGTATTTGCTCATGCTCCCTGCAAGCCTTTAATGAAATCTCACCTTATAATGAACAAGCTTCATTAACCTTCTGTCAGGTTTCTAACCAGAGGGAGGGGTTCGTTGTGGAGGTGGGGCTGTTGTAAGAGGGGATAACATGCAGGCATTTGATTTATGTTCAGAAAAGTGTCATGCATAAATTGAAAGGCTGCACCGCTCTGCTGTCTAACCTCTGTTTTTTGGCTTATTTTCATTGTTTGTAGTCTCCTCCTCTAAACTTTGCAGTCTGTGTCTGTACCTAGCTGTTTCATTCAATGCCATTTTTTGCACAAGGTGACCCTCTAAACACTCCAGGGTCCCTGCTGTGATCGCAGCTTTTTTTCTTACTGCAGCCAAATCATGCAGCTCCACCCCCTGTCCATCTGGTGGCGCTGTCTTAGCACTGTGCTACCTGTTTTTCCTCCCCTAAGCTGTAACTTGTGCCCTTAGAAAAAACAGGGGGTGTTTATGTGAAGCTGATGTTTCTCTATCATTTCTGTATGTGATTTTTGGAATCGTCTAAATGTTTGCATATAGACATTAAAAATGTAATTTTGATTCTCTGATTTTTGGTTGTCTCTAATGATTTCTGAAAGCATTTCTGCTCCCAAGCCTGTTACTATTCACCTGTGGCTTACGCAGCCCCAGCCATATGACCCCTCTCTGCTAAGATAAGCTCAACCTTAAGAAAATTATTTACGTGTGTGAAAGACAGTCTTTTCAATTTAGAACTGTACAGTTTTTATGTTATGCACAGCCGTTTAGAAGAAAAGAAAACATATCTTGTGTCTTAATCTAAAGATGTATCATGATATGAACTGGTCTACACCTACAGGTCACATATATTATCTTAAAAACTTTTGACATTTGGATAGTTTTGCACATGTAACATGTTAAATAGGTAAATTAATGAGGGAGGATCAATTTTCTTTTGACTGTTTTTATTAGTAACTGCTTTCCAATATTTTTTCTGGTTTTTCAAGTAGCTAGCATTTGTATGTGGTCATTTAGATTCAAATAGTTACTGGAGGAATTTAAAGGTCTAATGGAGGGATTTCTGGTTGTAAAGCAAATGAAAGAACTTTAAATTTTTTTTAAAGCATATCTGAGATATAAGATATATTTCTCGGCTGGGTTCGTTCTGGATCAATGTAGTCTAGAAGGGGGAGTTTATTGCATGTACCTTTTTTAAAAACAGCATATAAACTTGTTTAGTTTGTCAGCATCAAAAATGACAAAATTTAAGGTAAAAGCAACAGAAATGATGATTTGGATGAAGATAAGGGGTCTTTATTTTCATTTTAAAAAGGAGATTCCAACAAACAGGACATGTCTTCAATATTTTAAGTTCAGATTGCTCCTGTATTAAAATGAATTCAATTGCTTTGGCTGGATGGATCCCGACTATTTGCTTAGACTTTTTGTTTATTCATTACTGCAGCAGTTGTACGTGGCTGCAGGCATGTGAAGATGAGCTATAATAATTACTTATCTCATGCTTATCCAGTAGAGTTAAATAAAGTTATCTCATTTTGAAGCTTAGCTTTAATTCCAGCAAAGATTCACTTTGTTTTTATGTATTATATCATTTTTTATTCATATTTTTGCTGAATTTTATTGATGTCAACTGTTTTTTTTTTATTTGCTTAAACACTTATTCCATAAATAACAGTGTGGTGAGATTAACAAGCACTGGCTGTGTAGTGGATGTTTATGCGCACATGTTTCAAAAACCATTATTTTAGACAATATGAAGATGAAAATAACCCTCTGCAAAAAAACAATTTCATGCAGCCTAGAAGTATGAACAATAAAGGATTGAAAGCATCAAGGTGAAATAGGAATTGTTGTTTTTTTTGCAAGACTTCCTGTTGAGAATAATGAACATTAAAAAAAAAACCACCAATGCAGCATCAGACCAGGTGAAGTTGAAAAACATACACTGCACCTTCTCATGAATCGATTTGTTCATGGAAATAGCACATACCCTAAAATATATGTTTTTATCTCTTCTTAAACATTGACACCCCTCCAGCAGCATGTGAAGAGTTTGTGTGCTTTCTGCATTCATGCAGCTTGTAACCACCTGTCCAGCTGGCCGCCTCCAGCTCCTATCCTAATGGCCGAAGCAGCTGCAGCATCACCTCACTTAGCACATGTTTATGCAAAAAGAAGTTGAATCTTGCTTTTGGTTAGTCAGACTCACTGGAGAGTTGAGGTGTGTGTGACAGAGAGATGGAGAAAGAGATGGTGGCTGGACTGGCTGAGTGCGAGTAGACAGTCTCTCTTTAATGAATATAAATGGGCTTCTGGTCCTTCTCTCCTCATCTGGCTTACCTTTTTGAAAGCAGCCATGCAACATTGGCATGGAATAGAGTTGGCCCAGCCCCCTCTGCTTTTTTTTTACCGTTTCCACACTGGTTGCATTGAACAGAGAACACAGAATATATTCATTTTCCTTAGTTTACTGTTATCGTCCCTTTTCACCCAAACAGCTGGAGGAGAGACTCTTGGAATGATAAATCTTCATCAAAGGGCTGTCAAAGTAAATGTGGTTTATCTTTTTATGGAGGGGAGTGTATTTCAAATGAGCAATTTGATACTATGAGCAGTTACCTTTACCAACCAAATAATTACTATGATTATGTTGTTTTCAGCTTGAAGACTTGATTAGTAATGGAATAATTTTATGGATTTTTCCAACAGAACCCCCCCCCCCCCACCACCAAACTTACTACAGTAGATGTTTCTCTTTACATTTTAATCTAAAACATAATTTAAATACAAGACTATCTAATCCATCTGTAGCAGTGATGTACATCTGTTTTCATTTCATGTTTCTTGACAGGAGCTCATTATTAATGAGCTTTGTGAGATTCTGTGGCTGTTCCAATGTGACAGAATCCTTTAATAATGTTAGACTTTATCTATAATAACCAAATGGAACAATGAGTTTTTGTCAGTTTTGAAATTTTGATCGATGGTATGATGATAATCTCCCACAGAACAAATTCCTTCCTATGGGCAAAGCACTTCAGCCTTGGAATGAACACTTTTATTCACAGAACATAATCAAATTAGGTTTCTGTCAAGAAAACACAGCTGTGAAAATAAACAAATTAACGGTGTATTTCAACTTCCTTCCCGAATCTGTTTTCTCTCTCTCCAGTGTCTTTTTTGGAATGTTTTCTGATGATCTAGATGTATTTCCTTTAGGTGTTCATCTGATTTCCCTTTCTATTGGCATGCCTTCCTGGTGTGTTGGTGCCAATTAATCTTCCTCTCCATCAATGTTCTGTTGCCACATTGTGGGTAATTACTGTCACTGGTTAGATTTTCTTCCCTGTTTCCTCTGAAAACTATTTACTGGCACCCTCTGGATCTTATTGGTGACACTTGTTGGTTATTCTGGCAAACTAAATGTCTGTCCTGTCTTAAACAATGCCAGGTAAAATCAGATTTTTTTTTTATTTCTGTGAAATTGCCTTTGTTGTTTTTTTTTAATATTGCTTGCATTCCTTTTAGAGCTTTTCCCCCCCTTATATGGGTAAGAGAATATTTTCTGCAAATTAAGAGTTTCACTAGTTTGTAAAAAAAAAATGCTTTCAGATTGACATTCTATGTAGGCATACCTAAAGTCTGTCCTTAAGGGCCACTGTCCTGTAGGTTTCAGAGCTTTCCCTGCTTCAGTGCAGCTAATTTCCATTGATAGCTTATTGACAGGCCTTTCCTGAACTGCAATCATAAGAATCAGCTGTGTTGAAGCAGGAAAAACCTGTAGGACAGCAGCATTCAAGGACAGAGTTTGGGCATGTTCTGTAGCATAACATTTAATATAGTATGATTATTTTTAGTGTTAGGAATAAATTGTGATTTTTTTTCTTTCTGTCTTTATTTCTTTCTTTCTTTTTAACTTTACTCTCTTTTGTAAATCCATTATCTTCATTATTACAGTACAATCCTTAATATTACAGAAAAAATAATAATCATAATACAATCCTTACAATAACAATGCACAGTACAGTATAATACTTATAGATAATACAATAATAATTACTTACAATATACATAATACATTGGTTTTAGTAGGTGTTGTTAATTTCCATCCTTTTATTATTATATCTCATTATTTGTTAACATTTTCCTATTGGTTGATACATTTTTTATTAAATCAATGGAGCTGGTCTACGACTGTACACCTCTAGAAGAAATACATAAGTTTGGCATTACTTCTAATTGCTGTTTTTTATTTTTTATTTATATGTTCCACTTAGACAGTATATGCTCACTTTCATTTGGAAAAGGTTTTGGATACTAAGTGGCACTTGTTTGTTTTTTACTGTGTGGATGATTACTTAGATTAAGTGACAGATATTTTAATTTCTAAAAGCTTTGTTTTAATCTCTTTTGATTTATTTTTTACAGAAAAAAAGACAAAAAACAGACAATTACCTCAAAGTTCGGAAAAAATGGAAAACCTGAAACCATAAGAGGAAATAAATAAACTAAACGTTTGATAAATGATCAATTCTAATCATGATGTTGATTCAAATACCTTATAGTATTTGTATTTACTATTAAGAAAAGACAGAATATATGTTTCCATGTTAATATTGATCGTTTTGAAACAGAGAACATTTTAGCTTTGGGGGATAGTGCGTATCAGGTAAAAGATGTTTGTGTTGTATGATCTGCAGAATTCATTGGTCTGTCAATCAGTAAGCACACCCATCCTCATGCTAATTTTCACTTCTTTGTGCTGAAAATATGAGGTGCTAATTGAGCCCAAGTGGGAACCAAAGTATCCCTCATTTGAAGCCCAACACCTCCTTTCACTTCATATTTTTTTTTCCAATTGTCTCTGGACAGGTGCTGCTGTTGCACAATGTACTTTAATGCGATACTGTTTATTTTTAAAACACAATGTGCATTATCACCTTTTATTCTTTCCTCCCATTTGCACTCACTGAATTCCCATGACAACTAAACTTTTTGAAGACAGTTCTTTAAAGGGAGTCCTATGATTATCACACATCTCCATCTTGCAGAGTTGTTATGTCTGCTTCCCTGCTGCCGCTTTGCTCTTGATGTTTGTCATGAAAGGTTTTGGGAAAAAAACAGACTCTTAGCTTTATTCTGGTTAAGTGTCATTTGGGTCTACTTAGAAATCTGTGAGGCTGTTAGCGCTGCTGACAGTGTTGTCATGTTTTCTTAAATTGATTCACTGTGTGATTACTCGACACTCATTGTTATCCTTAAGAGACAAGACGCAAAAAATAGACTCATATATGCTGTGTAACAATGGAAAAATAGCTCACACAAGTGAAAACACATGGTGTGAAAATAATTTTTATGCCCTCACTTACTCCTATAGATTCTAATTAATTGCCAGGAAGTGTTAAGTAATTTAAATTGCAAATCAGCCTTTTCCCCCTACTGTTGTGATTAATATTTTATTGTTCCACTGAGAGTTAAAGCCAACAGTGTATTTTATTCGATTCAAACTGTACTAAACAAGAAGATTTGTGCACTGAAATGAGGGGGATCAGATGCAGTCATTATATCATACCATTAATTAAGATGTGTCTTAATTTGGAGCCACTGAAGCTTTAGTATCACCTTTTCTGTCAACGATCCGCTCACCATCCCCGAGGTCTTTTCCATTTTCTGCCTCTCCTTTCATTTTTGACTCTGTGTCTTTGAGCTCAGCGTTTGGTATTCAGTTACTGCCAAGTTTTTCCGGGTCCTGAACTCCTGGTTTAACCAGAGACTAATTAAGCTTAGGGATCATTTTCAGCCGGATATACAGGAATGGGCAGGTTGAATGAGAAAAGCTGAACCTGAAACCTTGTGATGACTTACTGTGAAGTTTTCGGGAAATTGAGAAAGAAATAATTATTTGAGGAAAGAAATTAAGCTCTTAAATCAGAGCGATAGATTTAAATTCTAATTTTCTTGTCCTAAGAAAGACTTTCTATCCCATGAGATTGGGGAAATGAAATGAAAAGTAGACAGAAAATAATGAGCAGGTTTCTCTTTTGCATTTAAAGAAAAGTGGTATTTCATGCAACTTGTAATTAATGGTTACACTTAATAGGAGAATTTCAGAAGTAAAAGATCACGACTGCAAGTGCTTATTAAAGAAAATAAAATTGACCTTTCCTTATCCTCACCGCTGTTTGAAGGTACTGAGTGACCTTCAGTCCAGACTAGCAGGTTGAGATGAAAGTCTTAAGTCTGTATAAACGCTGCTTGGCTGGAATCAGACAGCTGGCACAGCACTCTGCTCCTATCAAAGGAAAACAAAGAAGAAACCACGCACAGATAAAGGAAGGCTTCCCCCAGTGAAGTAGAGCAAACACTGCAGTTGTGCCAAAACCTTCTGAGTACTTAAGTCTTCTTACTTGGAAATACAAGTGAGTTAGACTTAACGTTCAATTTGAGATCAACACAACAACAACATATAAGGTCACAGAGTGATTTTTGTTGTTTGAAGTTGGTTTACTTAAATTACTGTGTGTTTTTTTTTGTCAGTGTTCCTACCGAGAGCCTTTTAGTCTCTCTGACGGCAGGACTCCAAGTACTGGAAGCAACTTGACTGATTATTGGCTCCCCTCTCTTTGTTATGTCTCACTCCACCTTAATCAACTCAGTAGGCGTCCATGTTCAGATAAGCTTGTCACTGCAGCATCTGCTGTCATGTGATCTTGTCCAAAGATATCAGCGCACAGACTCCATCAGAATGTCCAGTATGTGGCTGAGAGCTGGTGTTACACGTATATACAGTAAGTAATAGTGTTTAACATTGATAATAGTGATTAAGAAACATTTTAGATTGGCTAAAATCTCTAACACTTTTTTTTGTATAAACCTTTGAAGGCTTATTGCAGGCTTTACATAATCTTATGCTGTGCTTTACACAATTAATTATGCCTACTAATATTTTTGTACATTGCAACCTACAGTAAAATGTATTTTTGTGGATATTATTAGATAAAAAACACAAGTTAGTGCATACATGGTGATAAGGGCAGAGTCTTTTTCAAATATATTTATTGCAGTTTAACCCTTTATAGGGCAAGTTACCATTTTTGATCACTGCATACCCCTTACAAATGGAGTCCCCCCCCCCCCGTGCCTCAGTGAGGTCTAGAAGAACAAGATCTATATCCAGCCATTCAGCAAAGATTCTGCTGCGAGGCTGTACATGTTGATTTTGTATTTGACCAAATAGATGAGCTCTTGAATGATATATTACCTTCTGTAAATTATGTTGGGAAAAAAGGCAAGTTAAGAAAAATTTACTTAAAAAGCTGACTGAAAAGTTAAAGAGTAAAAGGTAAAAAAGTAAATAAGCCAAGTTAAAAAAGTAAAAATGTAAGTGCTTGTATCAGCATTAATGCCTTGAAGGAAATGTTTCTTTTACTCTATCAGTGCTTTTTCATAGTTTTCGTACAGAATCACTTTTTTTTATTATTTTTCTTGATATATTAGAGCAAGTTGGCATTTCTTGTTATTACATTGACCTTAATTTTTGACATCAAAATATATATTTTTCTAAACGTTACAAAGGTAATAAGGTCTTTTCCTGTCCTCCAACAGCACTCTTGACTTGAAATGTTGATTTTCTAAGTTTTTGAATGAGTGTCCTATACATTTTTAAACTGCAGTTGTGTTGAAGTACCTCTCTATCAGCTTTTTAGAGTTTGATTGAATATAAGTAACAAGTAACCAAATGTTTATAGTAAGGTCTTTTGACTTTGGGATTATTGCAAACAAATGATCCAAAAGTATCTCTCCATATTCTGAAGCCAATTCATTATTTCCACTTCAGCAACATGTTTTAATTGAAAAGGTTGCATCTGAATACATCTGCTCTAGCATCCTTGTAAAGGACTGGTTGTAGTTGTTTATAAATGACTTTACATGGAGTCTTATGCTGCCCTTCTGAAACAGTTTATGTTGAGTTAAACAACAAGCATGCAAAGATATCTCTAGGATAATTTTACTTCTGAGTTTTTATCTGTAAAAATATATTTAAAACAATGTATACATTTCAGCTACATTATGGAACAGCTGTTGGCAGTGTTGTCTTGCAGAAAGAGAGAGCCCTGGGCTTCCAATCCCAGCAGTAGCTCTTCCTTCATGTTTGCTTCTTTTCTATAGGTACTCCCAAAGCCTAAAAACATAGATGTTAGATTAATTAGTCTGTGAGCTAAGGACAGAAAATGTTCAAATGACATCAAAAGAAAACCAGGAGCTCTTCAGACCGCCCTGCTTGTTTCCAGCTGCTTGTAAAGAACAGTCCAGACTCCAAGTAAATTGTGAGCTGCTGAGACATTATGCTAGTAAAATGGCTTCAGTATCTGTCAGGCAGAAAGAATTGGAATATAAAAAAAAAATCTGGGATTGAGCTGCGCCAGCTTTGAAGAAAGAAATTGTTGGAGGAATAGAGCTTGTGTGTTTTTGCTGCTTTGTGCTATAATGCAGCTGAAAGCTTTTATTTGTTTTTCCTTAAAATGAAACAGCTTTTACTTGGAAAACATGAAATGGAGGCAAACATCATCTACAGAATGACAACTGTTCTTTTTTTTTGTAATGAATTCAAGCTACCTGTCAGTATGGATAACTTGAATATCTCACGGGGAAAAAATGGTTAATGTTGCCTATTAACTGGAAAAGTTTTCTCTGCTATTGTATTTGTTTTCCCCTTATTTTTGGATATTTTTTTAGTCATTGTGTTTCTGACTGCTTCACCATTGTAGACCTGACTTTTTTAGTATGACTATTTTATAATTTTTTTGTTTTGAGGTCACTTGTGCTGTTCAGTTGAATTTATTTCACTATTTGCTCACACATCGTTTTCCTGTGAAGAGCCGAGGTAGATCAAGAATGTCATTGATGATATATTATCATCTCTAACATGTCTTTGCAAAGTTTTTTTTGTTGTTGTCACTTCTATAATCTTCTTTCTTCTTTGCTGTCGTTTGTTGTCAGTGTTTGTTGAGATGAAAGGCAGTTTTGATGTGATGTTTTGAAGCTCAGGCTGATCAACTCCGCTTACTTGTGTAGAATATATAAGCACAAAGATCTGGTTTATTTTTTTTAATCTTATTTGGTTTGTCCAGATCAAAGAAGGAAAGTTTCCTTCATTTGGACTAGCCACAATTTTAGTGTGCATCATGAGGAAAGGGGGGATGTTCTCGAAAGATTTACTTTTAGCTTAGGAACAAATGACAAATCCAAAATGATTGTGGTATCGTCCTATTCCAGAGGCTAAGTGTTAAGCATCAGCAGGAGAAAGTTACAAGTTGAACTCTTCCTGACCTGTTCTCCAGCCGGATGCCTGGTCTTGCAACACTTCAGTTTTAGTCCGTGAGGCAGACACCCTGTCTACTTTTAAGAGTAAGCTTAAAGCTTTCCTTTTTGATAAAGCTTATAGTTAAAGTAGCTCTGGTTATCCTGAGCTATCTATATAGTTGGGCTGCTATAGGCTTAGACTTCTGGAGGACCTAGGGACCCCTATTTCATCATTCTGCTTCATTCTTTCTCTATGCTCCCACTCTGCAGAATCTGTTAGTTCAATCTCTAATGTTATACTCTCTCTGCTTTTTCTAATAGTAGCTTCATCTGTTCTGTTCCTGTTTGGCTGTTCTGTCCCATCCTGGAGAGAAATATCAGCTGTGCTGCCGCCATCAACACCTTTGTTTATAGATGTTGGGGATCGGCCTGTTTTTCAGTGTAGTCCTGTTTCTCTGACTGTGATTGGCTGGATGTGCTCTCTTCATCCTCTGACATGGGAGTTGTCTAGGAGCTCGTCTGCCTGGCTGTGTGTTTCCTGGACGGGGCCGCCTTTTACAGCTGCTTTTTGTATCTCTGCTTCTGTCTCCTTGAACCCGATTCGGCCTCAGCAGATGGCCACTCACACTGAGCCTGGTTCTGCTGGTTTCTTCCTGTTAAAAGGCAGTTTTTCCTCTCCACTGTCGCTACAAGCATGCTTAGGGTGAGTGATTGCCCTTGAGTCAATGAGTCGATGCAATCAACTGGTTTTCTATTGATAGAAAACTTTGAATCAATTTGACTGTATGATCTGGTGAACTGTAAAGTGCCTTGAGATGACATGTTGTGAATTGGCGATATATAAATAAACTGAAAAGAATTGATTCTAAAACAATATAGAGATAGACATAGAGTCATGAAAAGGTTTTTGATACACAGTAACGTGGAGACCTGACAAATGGGCATATTGCCAGGGACTTACTGTAAAAGTGCTTCCCCGCATTGGTCAATGACCTCCTGTAACTCCATCTCTTAAAAAACCAAACAATTCTGGGATAATTCATGTAGATGCTTCATTCAATCCCACCACTCATTTTTTTTCTAAATAGTGTTTCATCTGAGTGTTTGATAAAAAAAACAACAACCTCGTAGAGGCTATTTTAAAAACTTGTCAGCAGCAAATGAAAGCAGCTGAAAAGCTCAGTGTCTACAGTACATTATCAGTTCATACTGTTCTAGTCGGGGTTTAACCTTTACCTGCTCTACAGTTACGCTGATGTCACAGCATATCACTTGAGTTATACCGCGATCAACAATTTTTTTATTTAAGATTTTTTTATTAAAAACAACATTTGGAAGTGTTTCAATAAGAGAAAACTGTTTTCAAGGATGAGAAAAATCCCAGCTTGTCAGGATCCGGGGCTTTGCCCACCAGAGGGCGCCGTGGATCCAGCCTGGGGAGCTTTGGCTCAGCATGGACAGCTGTGGTCTATTTGCTGATTAAGGAAGCCTTTCCTATATAAGCTGAGTGTGACCTCCCCTCTGGGCTGGATCGTTGTGTCTTACCTGTGCCACCATGCCTGTCTGAACCTGCATCCTGCAAGTCTGTCAACCGGTTCCAATAAATTCTGGACTTTTTATCCTCCCTCTGTGTCTGTGAGTCTGCATTTTGGGCTAGTAAAACCATCGCATCATGACAGAACGATCCAGCCAACAGACTAGCCCCGCAGACTTCTTCTTCGCGCTCCTGGAGAGCCCGCTCTGTGCCGTCTAGGAGACCCCTGAGTCCGCTCTGTGCCGTCTGGAGACCCCTGAGCCTGCTCTGCGCCTTCCGGAGACTCCGGAGGTGGAGCCACAATCGGTGGATTCCTCTGTTCCTGAGGTGGAGCCGCAGTTGACGGCTTCCTCTGCTCTCGATGTGGAGCCGTAGTGGGCGGACCTGTTGCTGAGCAGCGGGAGCGGAGACGGCGTCCTTCCCGGGGCTTCGTGCTGAAGCGGAGACAGAGTTTCTCCCGGTGCTTCCTGCTGAAGCGGAGGTGACGCCCTCCTCCAAGGCCCTGCAGCTTTTGAGTCTCTGCTCTGCTGCCGGTTTCATGGCCAGCCACCTGGGAGTTTTTCTGGCATCCCTGGTTCGCCCTCCGCCCTCCATGGGCGAGTTGTTTTTTTTGTTTTCTTTGGGGCGCCTGGAATCCGGCCTTGAGGGGGGGGGGTACTGTCAGGATCTGGGGCTTTGCCCACCAGAGGGCGCCGTGGATCCAGCCTGGGGAGCTTTGGCTCAGCATGGACAGCTGTGGTCTATTTGCTGATTAAGGAAGCCTTTCCTATATAAGCTGAGTGTGACCTCCCCTCTGGGCTGGATCGTTGTGTCTTACCTGTGCCACCATGCCTGTCTGAACCTGCATCCTGCAAGTCTGTCAACCGGTTCCAATAAATTCTGGACTTTTTATCCTCCCTCTGTGTCTGTGAGTCTGCATTTTGGGCTAGTAAAACCATCGCATCATGACACAGCTTCTGTATAATAATCAACCAATCTGCTTGTTATTCTATCTTCTGTAGCTGCGGTCTCTTGAACATTTATCATTAAACAAAGCTACTTGGTTCCATTTTCTGTGTTGGTCATATTTATATACTGATTTTTTTTATAGGCTATTAAGAAACTGTCATTTTGTCAGACAAGTGTGCTATAAAATGACTTATGCCTCTTGAAAAACAACAGAAAGGGCAGAATGTGACGCAGTTTATTTTAGTACTGTCAAGATTTGTAGATATTCTGTCACTGAAATGTGATAATCTACGTCTCTGAAGAATGTGTGAACTTAAATATTATAGCAGGGATTCAATCAATGTCAAGTAAACTAAATATGTTTTTATAATAGTTTTGTGGCTTCAGAATTAAACATTTCCCTTAGCTAGCATGCCAAAGGCTCATATTATGGGTAAGTTACCGTTTCAAGAAGATTTAAAAACATTTTGGGCTCGCCGCTAAACAGCCAGGACTTACGAATAATGTCCAACTCCAGTCTAGCAGAGCTGATCTCCCACATGTTTTGGATGTGTCTTTGGTACAACAAAGCTAAATTAACTAAAGGCCCTAACTAGAGCAGGCCCCCTGAATGCAGAGCTGCAGGGGGTCCTCACACATTTTGGCTACTAATTCCTACATTTCTCATGACGAATGCCTGAATTTAAAACAATACTATAGCATCACTGGACCAGTGTACCTTCTAGCTTTACAAAAACTAAAGAAAGAAAGTTCTAAATGGGCACTCACTCATTTTGAGTGTCCCACAGCACACCTGCGTAATGCTTTAGGTGCTCTGAGCAGTGTATCGTTGAGGAGCTTTGTCAGCTTCGTTTCACATTTAAAAACAGCTTGGTATGAATACTCGTTTCTGGAAACACTTTCCCATCGAGCAGTGGTAAGACATCACACGTGATCATAATAAAAGTGCTTTGTGCAGACTTGTCTGCTCTGAGTCTATGCAGACACCATGAAGATGTTCACAGGCATGTCTGCGTGAGTATGTGGGAGCTGTGAATTACCTACTCGTCAGTTTGCTATAAAACTCTACAATAGCCTGGAAATGAACTACTCATTTCATTTTGTTGTGTTGAATGGCAGAGTATCTATAATGCTGTGCGGCACTCCATTATTCAGAACAAAGAGAACTACAGAATGACTTGTGTTTAAGTGCAATACATGCTGAAATAACATTTACACATGATGCACTTTTCTCCCAGATAGTTGATTCTGCAAAACACAGACTTTTGTTCAGTTCCATAACACCTGTTTTCTTTGACCTCTGGCACTGGTGTGGATAATGTAAAACCTAGTAGAGTGAATATTTAGACCTCTTTTTTTTTTTTTTTTTTTACTTTTGCATGATTTCATAAAACTTTAGGTACTAAAGACTATGTAACTTCATTACGGAGAACTGCGCACAAATAAAGGCTTCCATATGCTTAACATATTAATAAACAGTACATATGGTCACATTAGCATTCTGTGTTATAGCTGCCTACATAAAAGGATACATGTCACAAAGTCACTACGATTATAATCGTACTTTTAATAAAAAAGTGTTTTAATTAATATAAAACACTAGCTATGTTGATCTATTATTAGGGTGAAAAAAAGAAGAGTGCCACAACTTTATTTTAGACAGTATTTCTGCTAGAGGAAAATGGACATGGACAAGGACTGAACACCATACATAGAGCACAATAAAGGCAGTGGCTATTTTCCCCTTCAAATATGGAGGGGCACTCATTGTTATTAAAAAAGACTTTAACAAATGTAAACAGCAATTTGTATGCATAAATCAGTATAAATTAAACAGCAAATGGGGACATTTTATACAATGTTCCACCAATTTCACACACATTATAGCCACTTTATACAATTTGAAGAAAGATTGTGACATGATTATGGTGAAGTGAAAATAATCCCTCCTGGATAAGCTTTATTTAGTTTATTCTGAACATTTCAAATATGATCAGATTATTTTGTCCCGAACTCTGTATGCATCTTTGCTCAACAATATAAATAAATTTGTAGACATGCTAACTTTGTTTCAAAACATTTGACAGAACCACTCAATATATTATTAATTAGGGACATCAATACATTAAATAGCTAAAGACTGATTGGATTAAATAGCCTATAATATTTCAAGAGCGATTCACTGATGTAGACTGTAGTGATTGAGGTAATAAAACTCACTTAGCATAGGGTGAATACTGTGATGGCAAACAACAATCTCACCTTTGGTGAAATAACATTTTAAAACAGTGGCCAATAATTATTTGAATTTAACCCATCCTAATGACATAACTAAAATCAGACTAAAAACTTCCTACAACAACAAAAAAATTGGTGATGATGCACACAAATCCAGCACAGAAGCATTAAGTGACGGCCTGTCTTTGCTCCACCCTCCCCACCTTCACCCAGTTGGGGTGTCAGGCAGTACTCTGTTGATAATCTGCAAGCTTGAATTAGGGCTGCATACATTTGGTGCTTATGTCGTAGGACACAAAACCATATCTAGATAATACTTTGGACTCTAATTAATGTGAACAAGCTGCAACAAAACACCATCAGTGGTGTTTTCTTGCAACAATCAGTGATGGTCAAATTTAAATGTAAAAGGGAACTTTAACAGATTATAACACCTTTCCTTTTGCTATTATCAACAGTATGTTTCTTCATTTTTTACTCCCTTCTAGGTGTATATGTGTGAATTCTAAAGAGTGAACAGTAAGCTAAGTTTAGGTTTTACCTCCTCAGCCTCCAAGGCTGGGAGACCAAAGCAATTGTTAGTAACCAGGCTCTAAACAGACTTAGTTCGGACACTTTTAATTTGTGTAAGCCATTTGATATATGAATCAACAAGAATGAAGGGTTTGTTGTCATTATTTTACTCTGATGAAATTTTGCTGAGATAAGTAATAGAAAAACACTACTGGAAACACAAGAACAGGCATCCTTAAAGGATTCTAGAGAATTTGAAAATATTGATACAAGAAAAATAAGTCCTGAAATGTACATGCATGTTATTTAGGATTTCCATAAAATGCATATTTTGCTGAAGTACTCGATCAAAGCTGTAGAGCTGATATTTCGTTTTATTTTCTGCAGGGGTGTTTATATATCATCAAATAGGGGATAGTTACCTTTACAGCTTAATGAAAGGAACCTGTTTTTAAGTCTCTTTATGATGTGGCTCTAATAAATTTTCTCAATGGAAGTAAGAAAAAATTGCATTGTGGGGGTGGATGGGCTCTATAGTGTGTCTGGTCATTTCTTTGGACTCATATAGCATTATCCAAATAAAAAATCTGCTGTACCTTACAGCTCTAATTAATTGTTAAAGTTAATTAGTAGCTATTGGGAGAGCCCACCTGAGTGATCTGAGAAATAAGAGAATGAGGTTGTTTCTGAGTTCCACTGTGTTCCACTGAGTGTGGACCTCTTCTCTGTAGTCTGTCTCCTCATTTTTTAGTGAATAGAAAAGCAGTTGTGTTTGAATAGAGTGAAGAAAGGCAGGACTGAGAACGCAGCCCTGTGGCCAACTGTTGTTAAGGATCTTTGAGGCCATAGTTACCCAGACTGGTGAGGAAGCCACTTATTCAGAAGTAAGGCGTTGCGAACAAGCCCAGGTTGTGGAACCTAAGGGCCAGCGTGTCAGGAACAATTATGTTGAAGGATTAGCTGAAGTCCACAAATGGCATCCTTACAAAGGTTTTGGAATGTTTGCAGGTAGTCAGAGTTGTGTGAGGGACCAATGAAACATCATCCTTTGGGGAACGATACACCCGGTAAGCAAACAGCAGGCTGTCTAAGCGAGCAGGGATGGCATCCTTGATGTCCTTCTCGACATCCTTTGAAGCACTTCATGATGACTTAGGTCAGAGAAATAGGACAGTAATAATTGAAGCAGGTGATGTTTGACTTTTTGGGGGGACCAGGCACAATGATGGCAGACATCAGACAGGAATTATGGAATGCTGCAGGGAGAGGATAAAGATCTCTAGAAAAAAGCCTTGCAAGTTGGTCAGCAAATCATTTTAGTGTCTGACCTGAACCTGCAGCCTTGTTATGTGTCTCATGATGGAGGTCGCCTAGTGCGGCTGCAGGATGAGAGGCTGATGCTGCACCTCCTGCTGAGGTGGATACTCCGACCCTCTGCAGCAGAGGAGTTGAATGATACAAAGAAGCTGTTTGAGATTTCAGGGAGATGTGGGTCATATTTTAGCTCCTGCATATAATCTAAATTTGACTTGGCGCCTCTCTACATACTGCTTGTAGGATGCCAGAGATGCAAGGAGCTTTTCACGATAAAAAAAAAAAATATTTTCCTTTCTTTGCTGTTAGGAACTACTCAATGTTTCCAACACAGAGGTCTGCATTCAGCTAAAAAGTTTCTGAGTTAAAAAAAAAAAAAAAAACTCGCTTCACACCTGTGCCTCTGGGGCATTTAAATTTGTTGCAGGTGGAAAATGTGTCTAATACTCCAAAAGTGTGTCTAATATTGTGAGTTACTGATAGCCATATGGACCTGTGTAATCATCTGTGGTTGAATTCCTTTCCAGTAAATATATAATTGAATGTGGCATGGAGCAATTTTGATTTTAATTAAAAAAGACCCAACCTTTTCGAGAAGTCTTCGTTTGCCTAAGTCCTGTTGATGAATTGGAAATGAGCATGACTCCAATCCCTGATTTCCTTTTTTTTAATTGGGTTATGTTATTGGTAGGAAAAGCAACCTTGTGTGGAACAGAAATGAGTTAGGGCCAGATGTGACCATGTCTTGGTTATCTGGCTTTCTGGCTGCCTCCCTCCCTCCCTCTCCTGATGCCCTGCGGCATTCAGTACAGGAAACGTGGAGGAGGAAATATTAGGCGGATGGGACACAGGGAGAGAAGGAGAGAGACGAGGTGGGAGTCGGAAGTGGCTTTGAATCAGAGGCGTATGCAGTGAAGCTGTGTACAAGCCCCCTGCGGTGCAGGTTGTGTTGAAAGGGAAATCATTTTTTCCTGCTGAGAAACATTTCCCTCGTGTGAACCTTTGGTGGCTCATTTGCTCATTTAGACCTGTGACTTCTTTTTTTTCACACTCATATATTAATTTTCTCTTTCTTAAATCCTTTTTAATGCAGCATGAACCATAAAATGTTTGAATGCTTCCCTCTGATTCTCTGTCAGATAACTTTTGTTGCTTTTTCATGTTTGGAAAATGCCTCTTGTAAAATGAGTAAAGGCAAATCTTTGAGCTGTTTCATTCAATTTAAAGACCTCTAAAAAAGTTTTGATATAGCAAATACTAGGCAAACAGAAACATTATTTTCCAGTCAGTTTCTCTTGTGGCTTCTCGAGGGGCTTTTGGCTGTAAATGGTGTACTCTGTGGTGCACATAAATACTATTTTTGCCATATGCCCTCCTCCAATCTTCCAAGCATCCCTCTGGGGAGACCTGGGCTCGCTACTTCGCTCTTTTTGTCACTGGAGAAAATTACCCAACTGCCAGCATATTTGTGACAGTTTAGTGAGCACTCTGTCTACAGATATGGCACTAAAGATTGCTCTGTTGGTTCTGGATCATTTGGAATCCAATTTAATTCAAGCCTCTGGGAAAAAAAGACCAAATAAAAACAAAGTGGCTTAATTAAGAAAGCTGAGTGGCTGTGGACTTCTGCGTTAAAATACCACATTGGTTTGATGCCAGGAGGTACAGATATGAATACAATGCATATTAAGCCTTAGCTCTTTAAACAAGACAAATCCTACAGGAGAATGACTTGAAGTTGGATCTAGATTGCTCACCAGCTTAGAAAATAGTGAGAAGCCTTTCTAACTAGACTTAGTCTCTATTACTTGATAAGATTATTAATATTTTCTGGATATATTTTGTCCCATTACACCCCATACTTGAATGTTTTTTTCTTATAAGATGTTTGTATTGTTTTTTACAGACCAGCAGAAATGTTGCACATTATCTGATTCTGACTATTTTGCTGATTCTTTAATGTAAAATAGTGCTAGCAAAGTCATATAGGATGGATAACATCCGTTAGAATAAATTTTCCAGTTTTACCAACTAATGTAATGGGTGTAGATTTAGACTTTGACTTGTTGCTTGAATACATAAATATGTTTATTTAAGATATTCCAATGTAGTTCTGGCTGTATGATTAAAGTGGTCATTTCCATCTCAAATCTTATAAATATTCCAACAGGTTTTCGTTTAGGATTTTCAGGATTTTATCTTTGTTCGTCCTACAATCAGTTCAACGCAGCTTGCCTCCCCCTTCCTTAAGAAAATAACCTCTCTAAACTGTGTGTCATGATTCTGCCTTTTGTGGAATTTGTGGTTCTTTTTCAGTTCTCAGTTACACTTTGATTTATGTGATTCTGTGTTTTCTTGCTCAGTGGTTTCTTTTCCATTTTGTCTCTGTAGTGGTTTTTCAGTTATATTGAAGCATTGTTTTTTAAGTTACTCTCTGATGCCTCCTTGTGACAGTCTCCTTTTCCCTAGCTGCCTTCTAGTTGTTTCTATCCACACCTGCTCCCTATCAGCTGATTAGCCCATTCTTTGTTCTCCCATATATATACACCTCCTGTTCAGTTCCTCTTTCCTGGATTCTATTAATTACTCCACTCCTCATGTATGTTTCACCCTGGGGTCTCCTAGTTTGGGTTACCTGTTTATTTTTTCTGGATTTGTACTTTTGTTACCATCTACATCTAAATTAAATTTTAAAAGAAAATATCTCTGCCTCCTCATCTCTGCATTTGGGTCTTCACCTAACTTCCACTAAAGCTGAATTTGTGACTCTGATATGCATATATCTATGAGAATTTTGTTTATATTGCTGTGGTTTGATGTTTTGGCTTTGTTATGAAGGCAGATTTCCACCTGCAAAGTCTAACATTATCTGATGAAAAATTCCGTCTGCATCAGTCAGCCATTGAGTCCCACTCTAGTGAGCATGTGTCTGAGTTTGGATCCACCGATGGTCTGTACTTACTAATGGAGATAGATTTAGGCAGTAGTGGAAGCCTGCAATGCCCTCCGCCCATTCTTACACTAGTCTTGGCCACATCATTTCTCTCCTTGGCTTAATGTGCTGGTTTTCTCCTCTGGGGCTCTTGGGTGGGTTGTAAGTTGTCTCTTGACACCCCCCTTTTCCTTTCCTCCCTCCTTTTTTCCAGAGAAAACAGTTGCCCTCCTGCAGACTGCTGTTCTGACAGCTCGAAGAGGGGAGATGGCAAGTTCTCATCCTCTGCCGCAAGCTGCTTTGTATTCAAATAGTCTCCATATAAAGTCTGCCATTCAGCTGGCGGTTTAGTTATATGTTATAGCCAAAGGCAGTGTGATGGGATTGAGGTGTCCAGTGAGTGTCACTCCTGCTAGATTCTGGTGGGGTCTGCTTTGATGTAGCTGCTGAACATGAGACATTTATTGTTGAATTTAATTGAAGCTGTGTGCTTTAACCTGTCAGAGTCTGTTGCTCTAAGTAACCGATGAGGGTGATCCAGCATTTTGTGTGAGAAGAGAGATCTGCTGATAGAGTAGACACTGTTCTTAACATAATCAGACGGTATTGACATCAGTGTAGAAAATGTCGATAGACATGCTGGTGCAGACACGTGCAGCTTGAAGTTCATGGTACATATATACACTGCTAAAAAAAATTAAAGGAACACTTTGAAAACACATCAGATCTCAATTATTTATACTGATACGGACTGGGTGATGTGTTAGGGACAAAATGATGCCACATCATTTGATGGAAATGAAAATTATCAACCTACAGAGGGCTGAATACAAAGATACCCCAAAAATTACAGTGAAAAAATTATGCGGCAGGCTAGTCCATTTTGCTGAAATTTCCTTGCAGCAACTCAAAATAGTATTCAGTAATTTGTATGGCCCCCACGTGCATGTATGCATGCCTGACAAAGTCGGGGCATGCTCCTAATGAGACGACGGATGGCGTCCTGGGGTATCTCCCAGGGCACCATCCGTCGAAACATAATGTCCCAGAGGTGTTCTATTGGATTTAGGTCAGGCGAGCATGGGGGCCAATCAATGGTTTTAATTCCTTCATCCTCCAGGAACTGCCTGCATACTCTCGTCACATGAGGCATTGCCATGCACCAGGAGGAACCCAGGACCCACTGCACCAGCATAGGGTCTCACAATAGGTGCAAGGATTTCATCCCAATACCTAATGGCAGTCAGGGTGCCGTTGTCTAGTCTGTATAGGTCTGTGCGTCCCTCCATGGATATGCCTCCCCAGACCATCACTGACCCACCACCAAACCGGTCATGCTGAACGATGTTACAGGCAGCATAACATTCTCCATGGGTTTCCCAGACCCTTTCACGTTTGTCACATGTGCCCAGGGGGAACCTGCTCTCATCTGTGAAAAGCAGAGGGCACCAGTGGCGAACTTGCCTATTCCGGTGTTCCATGGCAAATGTCAATCGAGCTCCACTGTGCCGGGAAGTGAGCACAGGGCCCAATAGAGGACGTCGGGCCCTCAGGCAGCCCTTGTGAAGTCTGTTTCTGATTGTTTGATCCGAGACATTCACACCAGTGGCCTGCTGAAGGTGATTTTGTAGGGCTCTGGCAGTGCTCCTCCTGCTCCTCCTTGCACAAAGGAACAGATACTGGTCCTGCTGATGGGTTATAGACCTTCTTCGGCCCTGTCCAGCTCTGCCGGAGTAACTACATGTCTCCTGGAATCTCCTCCATGCTCTTGAGATTGTGCTGGGAGACAAAGCAAACCTTCTGGCAATGGCACGTATTGATGTCCCATCCTGGAGGAGTTGGACTGCCTGTGCAACCTCTGTAGGGTCCAGGTAGTGCCTGATGCTAACAGTAGTGACAGTGACCCTAGCCCAAATACAAAACTGGTGAAAAAGAGTCAGAAAAGATGAGGAGGGGAAAAAATGTCGCTGGCCTTCACCTGTAAAACCATTCCTGTTTTGATGGTCCTCTCGTTGTTGCCCCTCTAGTGCACCCTTTGTTAATTTCACTAACACCAAAGCAGCTGAAACTGATTAACAACCCCTCCGCTACTTACCTGACCAAATCATTATCCCAGAAATCAGCGTGATGCTATACTTTGATTGCAAAGTGTTATGTAAGTGTATATATATATATATATATATATATATATATATATATAAGCTATATATATATATGAGCTATCCAGTTGCTTATATATATATATAAGCAACTTATATAGCTTATATATATATATATATATATATATATATATATATATATATATATAAATAACTGTTATATATATATATATCTATATATATATAGATATATATATATAGATAAAGATGCCTCTGAAACAATACAGCACATAACAGCAGGGTGTAAAATGCAGGAAGGCAGGAAGTGGAACGCCACAACCAGGTAGCTGTCATAGTGTACAGGAACATCTGCCATGAGTATGGGCTGGAAGTCCCAAGGTCAAAATGGAAGACACCTCCTAAGGTAGTTGAGAATGACCGAGCTAAGGTCCTATGGGACTTCAAGATCCAGACTGACAAACAGGTGATGGCTAATCAACCAGACATCGTGTTGATCGACAAACAGCAGAAGAAGGCAGTAGTGATAGATGTGGCAATCCCAAGCGACAGCAACATCAAGAAGAAAGAACACGAGAAGCTTGAGAAATACCAAGGGCTGAAAGAGGAGCTAGAAAAGATGTGGAAAGTAAGAGCAGCAGTGGTGCCAGTGGTAATTGGAGCACTGGGGGCTGTGACCCCCAAACTGGGAGAGTGGCTACAGCAGATTCCAGGTAAAACATCAGAGGTCTCTGTCCAGAAGAGCGCAGTCATAGGAACAGCTAAGATACTGCGCAGAACCCTCAAACTCCCAGGCCTCTGGTAGAGGACCCGAGCTTGAGGATGACACATACCACCCCACGAGGGGTGAGAAAACAGTTTTTTTTTTATATATATATATATATATAAGAATTTTTTTCAAATATAATTTGCAAAAAAGCTTTTGTAAATGTCTGTTGTTTTTGGAGCATTGCCTTGTTGAAGACCCAGTTTGTTTCAAGCTTCTGAATGATGCAATAACATTTGACTCTACATTAGTTTTGAATAAAGAGGGGGCATTGTCAACTCAATTCTAAGCCTTCAACTTGTTTATTAGATCCCGTTCCATCCAGTGGCTCAGACTATCCAGAGCTAGCTCTATACTGTAGTTATGCTGCTATAGGGTTAGACTGCTGGAGGAAATAGGGACAACATTTCCTCACTCTACTTCATTCTGTTTCTATTCTCCCATTCTGCAGTACTTCTGAGTTCAACCCCTAACTCTACAGAGGCAGAAACTGGTATTTTACCACGTCACTTTTTGCGCTGACAACTTTCCTCCTCTGTGTGCCAGCCATGCCCCAGAGCCCATGCTTGAATATGGATACCCAGCTCACTTAAACAGACTGGCATACCTCTCACTTTCCAACTTCCCTTTCTGACTTCTCCTCAGACTTCACTTTTTTCACCTTCTACATCACCTTCAATCTCGTTTTCTTGCATGGTGAGAAACATCCTCGTCAGTGTTGCTGAAGTGCAGCTGGAGAGTGGTGAAAACTTTTCGCTGTTTCCTTTTCCTTTTAATTGAGTGGCACCTGTACATATCTACATGGCAGGTGTTAGTTTTCACACAAACTGTCATGATTGGTTTTATATCAAACCCACATGCAGAACACAACGGAGGCTGGGTAAAAGTTTAACAGAGTTTATTAAAGATCTTGACACAAAAAACATGAACTGGATCTGGAACAGGTCCGGGTTGGGTTCACTGAAGTCTGCAGAGATGATAGTTTGATTAGCTGGGCAGGCAGATGATTAAAGAGTCCTTTTACATAATTCTGATTCTACCTTGACAGGGTCCAGGCTTCTCTTATGAGAGAGGGAACCGTTGGGTCCAGAGACTGTTGGTTCAGCAGAGTACACAAGCAGCTGCAGCGTCTAGCTTCTGACTTTGAATGGCAGACCTTGATCAGAGTTTCCAGCTCTTCACAGAGAGCAGCAGGGGAAATCCAAATAGGAATCTTCAGGTTTGGCTCACCAGGGCTGGAAGGCAGGTTAAGCTCACCCAGAGCTTCAGGCTTGAGACAGGTTTCCTGTGAGCAAAGACAGAGGAAGGTTAGAACCAGTTTTCTCACTTAGAGACAACTTAGATTCTTTCAGGTAACAGAGGCTCAGGTTGCTAACCAAACTAAGGTCAACACTGCGGCGTCGAAGGAAGGTCTGGTTGCTGCTTATGTAGGTAGGTCTCCTGATGGGTTGATGAACGTCAGGTGTGCTGGAGGGCTCCAGCCCAGGAGACCCACAGCACACTCTGCTGGAGAAAGGTGGTACATCTCCAGATCCCAACACAAACTCAGTCTTTTTTCAGCCTTTCTTACAGTCTGCATCATCTAAAGTCTGTTGTTGGTTATTTAGTGCTTGCTAGTCTTTCTTTTGTATTAAATAACTTTAAAAAGTAAACTTCTTCAGTAATAAATGTCTTGGTTCTACTGACCCCACTAATGCCGCCAGCTCTTTTTGGTATTCTGTCAGAGCGGCTGCACGCCCACCGCTATAACTAGCTCAGGGAAACGGTGAGCGTGAGTGATCTGACCTGAAGTTGATTCTCTGCCAATGCAGGTTTCTGATGCCTCGCTGGAGATGGCAGCATGGCATTAGCTGAGCTCAGCACACACATATCTTTGTCACTGGCATCTTTAACGCAAGCACACATTAACACACCCACACATGCACTCAACTTACTGTCACTGGTGAGCACTAAATAAGTCACACCTCTCTTTCTTTTACCAGCAAGTTAGCTGAAGATTCTTTCAGCATTCCCTATCACCTCTCCTTTTTTCCCCTCTTGGTTTTCATCCCCCACATCTGTCTCTCCTGCCAACATCACTCCTCACTCCCCAGTTTAGCTTTCAATAGTGCCACTGGGGAAGTCCTCACTTATAGCTGGTAGTCTTGTTTCATACCTAGATAGCACAAACTTAACATGTAGCTTTTGGTGCCACAGGGCTTCATCACAGCCTCCCATGCCTGGTCTTTCAAACATTATGAAAGGACATGAAGGAAAGGATGAAAGTAAGTAAAGACAGATGAGATCCTGTAGATGCCTAGGATGGTTCTGATGTTAATGCTTCACATATACAACAAAGTTCACCAAGGTTGAATAAATCTACTAAATCTAATCTAGTAATTGTAGTTTTGACTTACTGACGGAGCAGTAACTAAACCAGCTTTTTAAAATGCTGAATGATTTCGACATTTTCTGAATTGGCTGACATTCATGTTTATGTCTGGGTGTCTTTTCATAGAGATTTTGATGTCAGCCTATTTTGCATACACTGTTTCGAGAGTCAGGGGATTACAGTGAATTGCTCCCTGCATGAGCAGCTGTGGGAGTAACTGGATATGCACTGTACTCCTCTACCAATCCCTACTTTAGCCACCAGTTCTCTAAAATCCAAACAAGGGATTTGACATTGGATTTTAAAGCAGCATTGACACTTCATCTTAGTGCTTCCCACTGTGATCTGTCAGCAGAACGCTTGTTGAGAACCACACAAGAGCAGCCAGAGCAAAACTTAGTTTAAAGGGCGAAGACCAAAAACATACGCAAACATAAGTAAGGTTGGAAGAGCAGAGCACTATGCATGTGTTTTTTGTTTATCTCTGGACTATTAATTGGTGTTTGCTATTTCTTTAAACCAGCTGTCTAACATTAAGATGGCTTCTTAATCTTAAAATATTAGAAATTGTGTGGCCTCATAGGGAATGGTGTTGACACCATTTTTACACGCATGCGTCATAGCGTCGCCTCTAAACACGCATGCGCGACACAGTATCACAACAACAATGGCGCCGTACTGTGTTGAATGGTCGCTGCTCATGCTACTCACCCTGCTGTCGGGCTTACAACAGAATCTTCTTCTTCTGGAATATCTCCAGGAAGAACAGAGCAATATAGACGACATAGTTCAGCACTTGAATTTGACTGAACCACGAAAATGGACCCGCAGGGCAACCATGTATAAATATTAGTGCGCATGCCCAACATTTCGTTGCCTGTTTTTGCTTTGGCACCACAGCGCCACTTACAGGCCTGGCATACATTTTGCAGCGTTTTCATGCATTCGTGTGGACGATCACATTTATTTTACGTCTCCGTCTTTACGACACACGTTCTGGAAAATATTAGCTTTTCATGTTCGTTTTGACTTCGTGTGGACGGCCCCTGAAAAGACAAGGTCCTTCACTTTCCTGTACAGGGGGTGGGGCTGCGATGATAACTGGAAGGGATTAACTAATTCTTTTAGTTTGTTGTCAGCCAAATCAGAAGATGGTGCTGCTCCCCCCAACCTTCCACCTGTTTATCTCAAGAAGTCAAGTAAAGAGGCAACCATAGAGACTGAATTATAATAAGTCACCAGGTCCTGATGGTGTCACCCCCACAGTCCTGAGGGCCTGTGCAGAGCAGCTGGGTGGAATTCTACAGCCCCTCTTTACCTTTAGTCTGACCCTGGAGATGGTTCCAGTGATATGGAATACCCCCTGCCTTGTTCCAGTGCCAAAGAAGACTCAGCCTACAGTCCCCAGTGACTTTAGACCTGTTGCTCTGACATCCCAAATTATGAAGGTCCTAGAGAGGGACCTAGAGACTTATGTTGGTTCACCTCAGTAAGCAAACAAGAAGCTATCAGAACCCCCTGTAGTTTGCTTATCGCCATGTAGTTGGAGTTGATGATGCCATCACACACCTGCTTCAACAAATCCACTGTCATTTGGACAAGGAAGGTGGCACTCTGAGGATCATGCACTTTGATTTCTCCAGTGCATTTAATACAATTCAGCCTGATTGACTTTGTGAGAAACTTCAGCAGACTCAGGTGGAGGCATCAACAATTGCCTGGATCAAAGAATACCTGACAAACAGACCACAGTTTGTTAGACTGAAGGATCAACTGTATGATCAAGTAGTCAGTAGTACTGTAGTACCACAGGGGGTGGTATGCTCTCCATTCCGACGCGTTTACAACAAATAACTAGGAATAAATGAAAAATCCACCGGTAAAATGTTTACTAATATAGACATTTGATACATTATTGAAAAGCTTAGATTCTCCACAGTTCAACCACCAAGTTAATTAACAAGCCCCAAAGCACAATTAACACAGATATAGCAGATTTTTATGTTATTATAGGTGTAAAAATCTTATATTTTGTTATATACACTGACTCTGAAAAAAGTGGAAAATACTTGCTTCATAAATGTTTTGCTTTTCCATTTGCGTATGCAAAACAGGCGAGAATTTCCCAAAATGAGGTGGCTATTAAGTAGATTTATACATATTTAACATTTTTTCCTGAAAGTGTATTTATTGTTCAGTTTGTTATCAAATATATTTCAATAGAAATAGGTATTTTACTGCAAACCCAAACTTTCTAAAATCAAGGCCAATATGACCTCCAATGAAACATTGCTGCTTGTCGAACAGCCAGTTGTCGGAATAAAGATTTCAGTTTTGGGGCTGTTGAAGAAGATAAAGATTAGATTTATTTTACATATTATGTAAAAGCAGCAGGAAAAGGAGTTGTAAAGAGTCTTATCATGGCAAGTAGTGAAAACAAAGACAAAACTCAAGATTCAAGCTTGAAAGATGTTCAAAAAAACAGTGAAAAAAAGTAATACAAATTTCTGGAAGCAAAAATCCAAAAGCATAAATCCACAATAATCCAAAAATACTGGACACCAGGAATACTCACAACAAGGGGGCAAAGAAATGACAACAAACCAGCAAAGAATGACTGAACAGGAGGAAAATAAATAGGAGAGAGACAAAAAGACCAGGCTAATTAGCAGATTGGGAGCAGGTGTGAACAGAGGAAAGAAGGGAGCTGAGGAAAAGGAGACTGACACAAGAAGGCAAACAAGAAATATCTAAGAACTCAAATAAAATCAAAAATAACTAGAACATAAGAAAGGAAATAAGACCAATGAAAACTCAGAGATAAAACTTGAACAGAACCAAAACCATGACAAACTCTCTGATGTGATTTACCTGCTCACACTGTATGTCATAAAACCACATGTCGGACAAACCACTGAGAGATGCCGCTGGTTGGACTCGTCAACATCCAGATGCAGGACATCGAAACTGTGGAAAGTTTTAAATACCTGAGTGTTTATGTAAATAACCAAATGGACTGGACTCATAACACTGATGCCCTGTATAAGAAGGGCCAGAGCCACCTCTAGGAGGCTCCTTTTGAGTGAGCAGGCCCCTGCTTAAAACCTATGACTCTGTGGTAGTATCAGCCCTCCTCTATGCCTTTGTCTGCTGGGCCCCTGGCAACACAAAGCGGGACAGGAAGTGAGTGAACAAACTAGTGAGAAAGGCCGCTTCTGTCCTAGGTTGCGCTCTGGACTCAGTGGAGGTAGTGGGTAGAGAGGAGGGTGTTCTCCAAGCTCCCTTCCATCATAGACAACACCTTCCACCCTCTGCACCAGACTGTAGAGGAGCTGAACAGCTCTTTTAGTGAAAGATCTTTACACCCTGTTTGTAAAAAGGAGCGCTACCGCAGGTCATTTATCCCTGCTGCCACCAGACTCTACAATGTGACACTACAACTGGCCGCTCACACTGCGCCTGATTTTGCTGGAGGTTTCTTCGTGTTAAAAGGGAGTTTTTCCTCTCCACTGTCACTACAAGCATGCTTAGAGTGAGGGATTGCATTCGAGTCAATGAGTCGATGCAATCAACTTGTTTTCCTTAGGTAGAAAACTTTGAATCAATTTCGCTGTATGATTTGGTGAACCGTAAAGTGCCTTGAGATTAAGTGTTGTGAATGGGTGCTATATAAATAAAATTAATTGAAAATTGAAAATAAGCCTTAGACCATCTTATATGGAGAATTGTTTCTTGTATTGTGTATTTCCTTTTTGTAGAATTTTTATGCAAAGATTTAAAGTACTTGAGTGATTGGATTTTGATGGTGTCTTGTGTAAAGGACAGTCTTGTAAGCCTTGCCACAATAAAAAAAATGTCTAGAACTTTATTTTATTGAAATTAGATTTTTTTTAACTTGTTGGTGTAACCCTTTAGAAAACCATGCACATGAAAACAGACATATGCCTCAAGTTATTTCCTCATCCTATCTTATGGTTATGACTGGTCTGATAAGGATGCAAAGTGTCGTCTCGTACAGGAATAACATCTGAGGCTAAGCTTGTCTGATTCAGAAACCTGAAGCAGTGTGCCAGGAAGCATCACATCCTCATTTACAAAATGGTGAATGATGTAACATCTTCAGAAATCGTGTCATATCCCTTCAGTTTCCTCAGAATCCTCTAGGCTCTTCCTAATATATCTGTTTACGGATGACTTCCTTTATATATGCAATTATTTTTAATTTGCCACCATGTTTTGACCTTGTTCATTATTGTTTGGGAGTCTTGGGTGAATGCAGCCTGGTGTGAGTGCTGTATGCACCACAACTACCTTATCTGTGTCTTTGTGCTGTAACCGGGTGTAACAGAATCCGTCCTGCAACTGCCAGAGATAATTGGCACTCCATAAACACATGATAATTGGACCACTTTGATCCCTGCAATTTTGCTCTTCTTGGCCGAAAAGGCACAGCATTTCTGTCTCATGTTTTCTGCTGGTCTTTATGCAATAGTTAAAAGATAGAGAGGGAGAGAGATTTGGCTTTCTTCCGAAGTGTTAAAAGCTCCCCGCAGGCTTTACTTCCTGCACCCAGCACCAGCATTTTTTGCCATTGTTCTTCCGCTTCTTATGGCCATCAGTCATAACAAAGTTTTTCCTTTTCCCACATTCAGAAATGCATGGCCTAATCAGTTTTTGCTTCTTCTAAAAAACAACAACACATCTTTTGTTGTTTGTATGCTTTTTCCAAAGTTGTACCACTTTGTCAGTGGGGTGGACTGGTGTCTCTAAACATTTTTACACATGGAAAATATTTTAGATAAGACCAACAATCTGCTTCCTGGTGACAAACTAATAATGTGCTGTAAGGTAAGGGCTTATTGGGCAAGTTATTTGTCTGTCTGGTTCACTGTGTCCTCATTTGTATGCTCAAAATCCTTTTGGGGAATAATCACAGTACAGGTCGCACTTTCATGGAGGAGGATCTGGATTTTATTGTGACATCACAATTGTCTTAGATATTTAATCGGAACTTAATGTTGAGCTTTCTGTACACAATTGGGACTATTTTGATTATCTCATAAAATGAGATTTGAATGAAACCTGAAACATAAGTATTATTTCGACCTTTATGTAAAAATAGTACAACCTTAATTTCCTTTCAGCATGTATTTTTTCATTTCTGTTTGTAGTTCTCTGCATGTGTTGGTGAATTATATCTTTTATTGCTACTACATAGCCTGTGGGTTTAGAGCTTCCTTTCATCACCATGCAGGCTGATTGTCATTCAGCCTGCATGGTGGCTCTGCTTTGACTCCTCTGATCCAGAAGCAGGTTGCTGCTCCTCCTCATTCAAAATGTGCTTGTTGTTTTCCAGCTGCAACACAGGGGGCAGCAGGGGTCAACTGTACTCTACCTGATTTTTCCCCCTGGTCTTCGCCTGCTTCTCATAATTGAGTCATGCAGGGAAGAGGTTAAACTTTTGAGATATGGTAATGGCTGTGTTGTAATGCACACATCCATAAATATTTAAAAAGCATTGAAGTAGTGGTTTAAACAATTCTAATTAACCCTGTGGGTGAAAGGGAGATTATGTTTGAAAGTTTTCCCTCTTTGTAGCGATGCTGTATGCAAGTATATTTAAAGTGTTTCCAAACTAAGCAGATTGACGGAGCACAGGGAGGAGCAGTACTGAGGCTGATTGCAGGACTCTTTCACACGTACCCATTATTTTGTGTGTTTTGTTGCAGGCGAGTCTCATTGGGACATCATTTGAGGATGAGGCTGTCTCTGTAGAGGATGAGCGGATGGAGATAGGGAGTCTTGTTGCATGAATTCACCCAATCTCCTCACAGGAAGGAGGTGGAGTTATTGCTTAAGGCAGAAGAAATCATACTTGAATTCTTCCACAATTTGTCTTATCAAAACTAGAAACTCCAGTGTAGTTTATTGGGATTTCATACCACCATAAAGTAATGCTTTGAGAAAAGGGATATATTTTACATCTAAAAATCTGAAACCTACTTAAATGTGATGTCTCTAATGAAAATGGTTTTATCAGTCCACACATTTATAGTTTAAACTTGCTGTAAATGTAGCTGGAGAAATGGAGAACTTCACTGAAAATCAAAATAATTGAAGAAAAGGGTGGGGGTATGAGGGAGAAATTTTATATTAGCGTTGGGATATTCACCTTTATCACAAGTTATGAACATCACATGAAGGAACTGTGCTCAATCTACCATCTGAAAATGGAAACAGTTTGACAGAGCTAAAAATGTACCCATGCCTGAATATCCACCAAAATAGAAAGATTTGCAAGAAGAGGATTAATCAACTAGCAAGCACAACTATTCATACTATCAGAGGTGTCAAGTAACAAAGTACTAATACTTCGTTACTGTACTTAAGTACAATTTTTAGGTATCTATACTTTACTCCCTTACTAATTTTTCTTCCTACTTCTGACTTCTACTCATTACATTTTCACACAAGTATCTGTACTTTCTATTCCTTACATTTTTAAAACAAACGTTACTCGTTACTCTTGGCTTCGGTTTAATGTTTCTAAAGATTTATTTCCCGTCATGAGCTCAATCCAATGCAGATCATTGGCTCCATCCACATCTAGTGAAAACTAGTATGATTGGATGAGTCTTATAATGCAAACACTCATTGGTTAGCTAAAGGAAATCATCAGAAACAAAACAAACGTGAATTGTCTATGCCATGCTACAATGTCTGATTCAGAAAAAGATGTTGAAATGTCTGAAAGGTCGAACACAGGCGAGAGTTTATCGGGAGACGGAGACCAACAAGACCTCCCTCATCCTTGGCCCTATCTCAAAGAATTTTTAGAAATAGTAAAAAAATTGAGCTTTCAATTCATCTAGTGACATCTGGCTGTTTTTTTTAAAGGTTACTTTATACTTTTATACTTTAAGTAGTTTTTGGAGCACATACTTTTTCTCTTTTACTTGAGTAAAGAGGTCAAGTTGATACTTCAACTTTTACCAGAGTGTTTTTAAACTGCAGTATCTATACTTTTACTTAAGTAACAAATGTGGGAACGTTTGAGACCACCGCATACTATACGCTACTCTGGCCTTAATGAAGGAGTTGTGACAATAAAAGCATCTAGATTCCCAGTTGCAGTTTGCCAAAAGCCAAGTAGGGTTTCAGGTTTCTGGTTTTAAGTGCTTTAACTTAAGCAGTTGCTGTTTCCAAAGCAAAGCTAACACAGTTCATCACCCTGAAAGCAATATCCCCAGAGTCAAGTGGTCCTGGTGGAAGAATTATGCAGTGGGGATGCGTTATATAAATTGGTAGAGATAAATTGGTGGATTACAGCCTTTAAAAATAAACCAAACAATGGATTAGGTCAAAGAAACTTCCACTCTAAATCCAGTCAGACATTTATGGCAGGACTTAAAAATATTTTAATTTAATCCTACCGGCATCAGTTTGTTATATAAAAAAAAAGTCAATCAGGCTGTGGAGAGGTGATGAGGACGAACACAAATAATCTTGGAACTGCAACTGCGGTGACAAATTTAGAAAAGGATCCTCGATACAGATGTATGATGCACTTTATAGGTATTTCACCAAAAAAATGACTTATTATTTGTTTTTCTTTTTACTACATATTTATTTTTAACTGTGTTGTCTATCAGAAACAACCAAATAAAATAAAGAACGAAATATGTTTTTGACATGAAAAAATGTGACCAAAGTTTGCACTTTACATATATGTTTTGTTGTTTTAATATTGAGTTACCATTGCAGGTAATTTCCAATTGTGGATACAGTCAGAATATCCCAAGAACAATGGAGTCAGATGATCTGACAGGAGTGCATGCTGATACTGAGAGGCAGCAATGTTTTAAAATTGGATCAAGCATGGGCTGGAAGGCAGTTTGATAAATAAAAAGGGCAATCTGGGAGTGGGATGCGGCGTTCCACAGCCATGTAACTGCCAATATTTAGGTCTGGTCCTGTTTTCACACCAACACATGGGCAGGATGCTTGGCAGATTTAATTTCTGGGTGGGCTGTGGCAAGTGGCTGGTGTTAGGAAAGTGTGGAGCGGGTGTTTGAATCTCCATTCCTGGTCTGTCTCCATTAGAAAGTGATGCCCAGTGTTTACTGTCAGAGACCTGGCTCTGCTTTCGTCCAGATGGTCCCATCCTGCATCTGAGAGAGCCTTGTCACCCCAGAGCCCAGATATGCCTCTCTTTTCTCTTCTCTTTTCTCATCCTCTTTTTCCACGCCATCTTATCTCTCATTCATCCACTCTCTTTCTCCTCTTTTTAGTTTTCCTTTCATGTCTTGCTGTGTTCCACTTTGAACATCATTTCCATCAGTTTCTTACTTTTCCCCCTACTATCACCCACATGTCCCTTGTCTTTTCCTCTGCTCTGTTTCTCTACTTTCCTCCCCTCCCACTTTGGCATCTGTCATTATTTCTTCCTCTTTTTGGTTGTATGGTAGAATGTCAGAGAGGCAAAGCCAAATCAACCTCTGCTCATGACCTCTGGCTCCAATGACCAGTTCAGTTGCCTCTGGAGACATTAGTATTCCAATTCAGCTCAGGGAATCAGCTGTGTGTCATGTAGAGTAGGGCCCAAACAACACAACCGCTTCACTCTCTGTCTCCCTTTTGTCTCACTCCTCCTCCACCGCTGCTAAAAAGTCTTGAAAACTCACAGGTATTTAATGACTACTATTTAATGGTTGTCATTAAATGTGCCACATTAGCTGTCAAAAATGAGATATAAGAACAGAGAATAAAAAAGACTCAGAGTGAAGTGATTGGTCAACTCAGGAAAAGTGGGTACTTTGGAGGGAGAGAAAATATGAAGGATACAAGATTAACACATGAGGCCAAAACTGGAATTTTAAAAGCATACAGTGAAGTTGAGTGAACAAATGTCAGAAAACTTAGTTTTCATTATTTACCCACAGGTGGAGGCTGGCAGTTAGACTTACCAACCTAGAACGCTGTTTTGAGGGACTAAAAGGAAGGAAGTGGTTGTTTTGGAGGGAAAAAAAGTTTACAGGAAGTCCTACCTGTAAGTCATCTTAAATTGGCTACTGAGAAGCAGGGGGACGGATTAGACCACCCTAACTTAGCCAGAGGTGAAGTTGAGGATCTGCTGCAGATGGACACTTTGTGCTGTGATGGCACAAGGAGACAACCGATGGATTTGGCAGGTCATTTATTGAGAGGTTTGCAAGAGTATTTGTGATAAACTTAAGATTTTGTCCTCTGTGTTCACCTTCTGCTCTGTCTCTCCACTTCAGATGGCTCTAGGTCTGATTATTCACCTCTGCTAGTTAACAACCATTTACAGAATATCCCTATTCAAGAGGTTGATATTCCTAATGGAAATAAGAAGAGGTTATTATAGAAATTATTTTAATCAGTTGTTTGTACCCTTCCCTGAAGGTTTCAGAGTTGCTGTCTCTCTTTGAAGTTAACTTGTTTGTCTTTGTGAATCTGATGCTTTTTGCTCGGCCTGTATTATACACTTAAATACAGATTGCATGTTTTCATCATGCAAATGTTGGCTTCTGTATTGCATAAGTTAAATCTTTTATTTTATTTATTTATTTAGGTGTATATATTCTTAAATTCAATAATTTGACATAGAAGTTGAAACAGAAATCAATTAACAAACATATGGAATATTGTGTAACTCCAACAATGATAAACCTATTGGAGAGTTCACAAATGAAGAATAATATTACACACAGAGTGAAGAGGTATTGATTTTACTGGCTTTCTGTTCAATTTGCAGACACTCAGTAAGCTGAGACTCCATTGCTAAAAAGCACAGAGTATGCACGAGATGGGAGGGGCATCTTACAGTGTTCACTGTTTTGTCGCTTAAATCTTCATGTAATTGGACAAATATTAAATCAGAAAAGTATAACTAGAATAATTGCATAAACTGTAATAAATAAATTAAATATGAAACAGAGCTATTTTAACTAACATGATCCTTTCTTTTAGAAAGTAATACTATATACTGAAATAACTTGGATTCATTCAGCCTCATTTGTCAATTTCACAAAGCAGGCTTACTTATGATTACTGCCAAATCCTCCATTAACCATTATTTCAACCTGGAGAGATTCACAGAAAAGAAAATAAGCAACTAGAGAATTTTGCTGACATGACCCCAGAAGAAGACATTGGTGCTGAATAGATATTTCCCCCTGGAGTCTGATACTGGAGGTGGAATGGAGGCTGGAGAAGGAGCACAGCCATAGAGAGGCCAGTGGAATGAAGGCTGTTAAGGTGGAAGATGATGGCCATTTATCCGGAAAGCCAAATCATCTTTGGCTTTGGAGGATTAAATGCAAAGTCTCGATCAACGACTGGCTTCAGTGAGGGCCGGAAGGTATCCTAATATGCTTGAGCAAAGGTACACAAAGAGGCGACTGGGATGCAGGTACGAGTCTTCCAGTTGAACTTATGTCAATGTTTCATATCACTTAAATAGAACCCTTTCTGAAAACAGGAAATTGAATAAAAGTTCTTAAAAAGCAGCACATGAAGTATGGAGGACAAAATGTGAAATATTTCAACATAAATTTAAAAAAAATTCAGAATGTTTCATAATTTTTTTTTTAATCCTATTAAATGCACTAATATACAGCAAATAAATGAATACATGGATAATTAAGTATTTCTCTTTTAATAAACTTCTTTATTTATTTAACTTTGTAATAATTACCTTATTTGTTTGTTATAGTTTTAATTTTCATTTCGTTTAAATGTTATCAACTGCTTTTATTGTTACAGAATTCATTCCAGCTCATTAGCATCGGCTTATTTTAGCTCTGTTTTCAGAGGAATTTTCTGTGTTTCATCCTTTATTCTAGCACATTTGACAAGGGAGATGGAGGATGATATGTCCACTCCTTTCAGAAAGAGTTGAATGTCACTCTAGGGCTTCCGGAGTAAGGTCCACTTAGCAAGTGGACACCGATTTGTAATTAATTTAGTGCACCTCTATATGGGGATAAATCTAAAACACTGTCCCTTTAAAGAGTAGGTAAGCTCTCACTAGTTTTGCATGCTCTGGTGAGAAAATATTTGATTAACTTCTTTAATGATACAAATATTTTAAGTAAGTTAAAAAGTATTTCACAAATACCTGGTAAAAACTGGTAAGGGTTGGCTCATGGATGTCTATAAGGAGCCATAAAGCACTGATCTGTTTCCTGTATAGTTCAGCAGCTCGAGTATAAGCAGGTTTTATTCAGACCTGTTGCCCTCCAGAACAGGAAATAGTTTGATTCACTAAGAGGATTTTGAGCTGTTGAAGTGCCTGCAATCCCAGGAAAGACCTAGTTTTTTAGTGACCCTGGTTTGATCATTCAGAAATAGTATTGTAGCAGGAAGAAGCTCTCCTTTGGTGATTTTAGTGTGTTTTGTCATTGAATACAAGCTCTTGGTGTCAAAAAGACACAGATATCTGTGATTATGTGCTTTTCTTTTGACTTAATATTTTATTTTCATGCTCACAATGACTACATATTTATGCAGGGTGACCCAAAGCTTTACATTTAATGGTTTTATTCTGCTTTCCTTTATCATTTACTGTAATATTAATCCTACCCGTTTTAATTTCCTATCTTCAAGGCTCAAAAACAGTACCCCTTGTTGACTGAGGCGGTGGGAGGAGAATAAATGAGTTGGGTGCTGATGTTCAGCTGTTTCTTCCTTCTTCTCATGGTGTTAGCGCAGCTCGCCTCTCCTGTCGGTGGGTAAGCACTTTGCCGGGTGACAGCACCCATCCTTCACCAGGCCCTGCCATATGCTGTGCTGCTGTCAGAGGAGACAACTGCAGATGCTCCAGCTGCTCTCTCCCTTCACACAGAACAACACACATACACACACACATTCACAATTTTTCTGAGCCAAAAAAAGAGGAAGATCTGGAAATAAACACAGGGAAGAAGAATTTATGTTCAGGTATCTGCTTAAGAAAACGGGAGAGGTTAAAACCATGTTTAGAAACTGGAACGTCATTTGCGTGTTAAGATTTTTGTTTGGAAAGAAAAAGGAAAGATGAAACAAACATCTTTTTACTAGAGAACAAAAAGAAATAAATTGCAGTATTTTTGCCTTAACAGAAGCAGTTGCAGATTGGAAAAGACTAAGATGAATTAGATAACAGAAGATGATTGAAGGAAATAACGCGAAAAGAAAAAAAAAAAAAATAGAATCCAGCTATGATTTGTCTCACTTATATTCACCATAATGGATTTCTGGTACGCTGGCTGATATATTCACACTTTTTCAGCAAATATTTCCTTACAGCACTGGACTGTTTCTGAGTCCTACAGCTATTAGTTTTCCCTCTGTGTTCTTTTGAAAAAAGAAAAATAAAATGCTTAGAAAAAAAAGAATGCTTAGAAAAAAAAGCCTAATGGCTTTTGCTCACAGCCAACATGCAGACGATCCTGGTCGTTGCTGGTGCTGATATTGCTGAACGTCTGTCTCTGCATGTATATTCATTGGAACAAAAGCTGCCCAGGCACAACACACTTGGCTGTGAATCAGTGCTGAAACCACAATACTTGTTCAGCAGCTTGGCTTCAAATCATGCATGAAATTTGCCTCTGTCTCAGAGATTCTCACAAATACCTCTGTGTCTCTGTGCAATCGGCGGGCTGACATATCAGCTGGCCTGCTGGTGAGTTCCCAAATTATTGCATATCACTGATCAGACAAAATGCCGCTTAGCTCCTTTTTTCCTATCCTGCTTGGGCTGCTCGGTTGTGAAAAAAAATAAAAATCCTTTTTTTGTAAGATAAGCCCTCTATGCTATTCTTATTTTAGTAGAAAATAAACTATTTCACTCTTGTTTTTGAGAGCTTGGGGGGTGATTGATAAAATTTTGATCATAGCATCCCCCCATTTAGTTTGGTTTTTGAAAGTGTGTCCTTTGCTCTTGATGTGCAATGTACTGCTAAAATGTGTCGTTACAATCTGTAATTTAAGCCTGATTTGTGATGCGTACTTGACCTTTGTGCCTATCTTGGACCAGTTGGAGGGAGCAGCAGATTTAGCTAGAACACCCAAGCTTCCCTTTTCCAGGCATCCCTCCTCCAGCTCTTCTGGGGGAAGCATGAGATATTCCAAGGTCAACCACAAGACATAAGCCCCATTTACATTACCCTTTTGAAACTGTGCCGAGATCGGTTCCGAGCACGGTAACTGAGAAAACTGCTGAATGTAAATGGTAAGCAGAACTGAACAGGATCGTACCAAACACAACCAAACCATGCTAAACTGGAACTAGTTCACAGTAGGTCTTGGCGTGGTTTAGTTGTGGCGCAGTCCTCTGATAACAAATATTGCATGAGCAGACCGCCTCATCTCCTTATACTGTAGTTGGCCTCTATAATCATGAAATTTCAGACATTCATAAACATACAAGCCTCCCTACCTTGCCACACAATTTCCTGTGATAAATGAGCTTAGCAGAGCGATGACCTCAACTCCTATCATTGTTTCCTGCATCTTTAAGCCTTGATTAGAATATCGTTTATTGTGTCCACTTCCAAAAAAGCTGACTCTGTCAAGTTAGCTGCCTTTTTCGCCTGACTCTCCACAAACTTCCTGTATGGACCACCATGTTGATTTGCTTGTTTAGTTCTAGAGAGCAGTAGTAACATTGATAGCCACTAGGAGGCAAGGAACAATGCTTGCGTGGTGTGAAAATGGTCTTAAGGAACAGAGCACAGCTCTGTGAACTGATCCAAGCTCGGCACAGATCGGTTTTCAGAGGGTAGTGTAAATGGGGCTATAGTAATCCAACAGCTGCTTTGTGCTATTCCTTTTGGTGAATTATGCCTGGAACACAAAACAAGGGAGGGGGCTAAGAGTCATTTAGAATAAATGATCATGCTAAATTGGACTCCCCTGAATAAAGTTGCATAGGCTCTACTGCAGACATCCCCAAAGTCGGTCCTCGAGGGCAGCAGTCCTGCAGGTTTTGGAGGTTTCTCTGCTTTAGCACAGTTGATTATGATGATTGAAGTTGAGCAACAGCCTGTAAATCAGCTTTCAATTAAAATCAGATGTGTTGGAGCACGGAAACCTCTAAAACCTGCAGGACAGCAGCCCTCGAGGACCAACTTTGGGGATGCCTGCTCTACTGCGATGGCTGAGTTTACCACACTATCTCTAAGGAAGACTTCTGCTTTAGTGGAAGCTCATTTTAGCTGCTTGTTTAAGGATTCTCACTTATTTGGTCATGACTGTAATTGTACAACCATAGCTAAGGGTAGAAAAGTAGAATGCCTGGTAAACAACTGTCTTCACCACATTGGACCGTTGCAGTGTCAGCGGTACAGCTGTAGGTGCATCATTCTACCTGTTGATAACTCTGCATTCATCCCTCACTCATCAACAAGAACCCAAGATAACTCTCCAGTTTAGCCATGTACTCTGGCCTTAACTTTCGGGAGGCCAAGCCAAATTTTTCATCATGATCTCGGACTTGCAGTAACTGATCTTCATCCCTGCTGCTTGCACTTGGCCACAAACTGCACCAGTGCATACTTTAGGTCTTTGTTAGAGGGAGCCAGCAGAATAAAGGCATCTGTTAAAAGCAAAAACTAATCCTACTGATCCCCAAGCCAGACCCCATAGGATTTCCAAATTGTACAATAATAAAATGGAAAGTAATCAAGCAATAAATACATTTCAAGAGCAACTGAAAAAAAGTAATTCTGAAATTTTTGGCATCCATTTAATCATATGTATTTTATTTTATTTTGTTTCCTACCTGCTAACATGAAATAATATGTCAAAGTAAATAAATATGGCAAAAAAAAAAAGCCAAAAAAAGAGTTGCCTTTTTTCCAGTGTAGTTATTTTACACCATTAGAAAAAATGGGCAATAGATAATACAGCTAACATATACAGTATATTAGATGGACAGTTATGCATTCTTGCTCAACTACATTTATATGACTATTACTGGCCATACTAAAGTGGCCTAACTGCACAGTGTTGCCCTGAAGCAACAGATGAAAAACAAAAAATTTTGTCAATAAAGAAAGTCAAAATGAATACAAATTGCTGCAAATATTAATACAAATCACAAATATTTCTTGCACAAATTTATTAAGATTTTATCACCAAAAATAGAGAAACTTATCTCGCCTTTTGCAAGCATGTATGAGCCAACTCAGCAGGATGGTTTCACCCCCAGAAAATTAAATTATAACTGGGTAACTACAGAGCCTTTTTGCTCTTAGGCTTTACAAAATAAAAGAAAATAAAAAAGAAAAAAGCCTGGCATGCATTTGCATTCAGCCCTTTGAATCCTCATATTTCACTGAGTCTTTTTGGCTATGTCTCTATTAGCTTTGCACACAGAGAGTGAAATATTTGCCAGTCCTTCTCCGTGAAAGAGCTCATACTCTGGGAAGAGAGCATCTGGTAACAACAATTCTTGCCACAAACACATAAGTATGCTTTGGCCTTGACTATTTTAATCTATAGTAACTCTAGATGTACGTTTAGTGTTCCTGTCCTGCAGAAGGGTGAACCTCTGCCCCTTCAACAAAGTCTCAGCTATGCATTTCCCTTCAGCTCTGACCAATTTACCTTTCGTTTCTGAAGAATAAGACTGTTAGAGGATTAAGCTGCCAGTAGGTTTCATAGATTTTTTTTATGTTAATGGCAAGCCATAATAACTGTTAAAGAATATCTAAAGTTTTTTTTTGGCAGCTGTCTGTATTAGCATACAGTAGCTGCTCCATACTATATTAAGAAGTCTAACAAATAAACTGCTTCCAATATCAGGTGCTTTGTGTAATAGCTGTGAAGACGCTAACCTAGGTCCTGTACAAAAATGCTTCCACTGTAACTCAAACATCCTGTCATTAGTCATGGCGATTTTAAACTCACTTATCAACTGGATCAAAGGAGTAGAAGGAATGAATAGCAAAGCGAGAAAGAGAGGGAAAGCTTCAGTGCAGATCCGCGACATCAAGCCTGTTTACTCTTGCTGGCTGCATAGCTGGGGAGAGGAGGGCGAGTCATGCATTATAAAAAGCTGGTGATGAGTTTTGTGCCCGAGGTTCAGGCGACAAGTTTAAAGATCACAGATCTATTAAGCTGCTGAGATGAAATGAGCTAGTGTGCATTTTTAAGTGTGCATTAATGTGGTTTTGAGGAAAATAACAAAGTTGCTGGGAACTCTATTATTTGTTTTTTTTTTAAGTTGACATTGTTCCCAACTCACAGTTACATTAGTAATAAATTGCATAATGAACTTTACAATGACACTGCAGTTGTTGTTGGGAGGATCTATTTCCTGATATTTAGTTTCATATCAGTATTACATATGTAGTACTGTGCTTCCATCTGCTCCACTGTTATGGAGATAGGAAATGATTTATTGGTCATTACCAGTCGTTGTGTTTATGTTTGTTTATGTTTCAGATGTTATCTCTATAGAGCTCAGTAGTATTTCTCTTTTAAAGCTACCAGATTTGGATGACTTTCCACATGTTAGTATGCTACAGTTGCCATGTCTTGTGCAGAATGTCTTTTGTCAACAGCTTGGCAGAGATTTCATAACATCTTTTGTTTGCTTATACTTTGCATTCAAGAAGCCTTAATTTCTTACTATTCATCATTGTCTTGTGTAGATGTTTTCCAGGGCCTTTTATAAAATGTCTGATTTTGGCTACTCTTAAGTTATACCTAATTATTTTCAACAAAAATCTGACAGCATTTCAAGCACAGACAATCTTTAGGCACTGTTAGTGACAACATGCTGAAACCCACCAGGATTGTCTTTATTATTTTAATTAAAATATACAGTTTTAAATAATGGAAAATAATTTAGCACCAATGAGCTAATTCCCACGAGGGAATTGGATGAAAACTTGGCATATGGAAAAGATTGTTTAAACAATCATGCAACTTTCAAATCTTGTGTGAGTGATATTAATCCATTGTAGTTTTCTTCTTACGTTAAGTACTTATAACACAGAAAATAAATTCACGTACCAATGAAGGAAAAAAAAAAAGAAAGATAAAAAAAATACAACCTTCAGAAAGCAATTTGGCTAGGTCCACTTTTAAATCTAAAAAGAAAGTGTGATGGACATGAAAATTATTGTAAGTACCTTTTTTCTAAACTCCTGCAGAGCACTGTATATGCAGAGCTTTCGTCTTAGTTTAATCTTATTGAAATTGTCTTGTTGAAATTTGCATCAGAAAACAATGCAAATACAAAAAAGCCAAATAGTAATTTAATTGAAACATTAGGAATTTTATATAACTATAATTAAAAGGTAATTTCCCTGATTTCAAACCACTAGATGAGGGCTGCTGCAGGTGCACAGTCGCCTCGCTGTTTATATTCTCAATTGAATCAGTCATAGAGTGATTTCAATGATACTTTTCAGAATAAATAGAAATAAATAGAAGCTGGTTTTAACCTTTCCCGAAATACTGCAATGACCTGACCTTATAAATGTGTAATTTAAAATGTATTCTGTGAGCAGTCTCTTAGTTCTGATTATGTTCTATTATGATCAAATCTAACTAAGGGATACATGCATGTTTGTGTCATGATTATTCCTTTGTCTGTCCTATCATGGTTGTACTATGGCATCAAATAGTATGCATGCCCTTTAAAAGGTTTCTTTTTTTAACACCAAAACCTCAATTGTAAAAGGATGATAAAAATAATATTCTTTTAATTTTATTCACTAATATTAGCCTTAAGAAGGTCTGAAGGGGAAGATTTGGCACAATCTTAAGCTCTATCCATAATGTTTGCTTCATTGATTTAGCACCATAACTCTCTCAATTCACTCTACCCTGTTTCCTTGCCACAACATGATTCTACCTCCACCATGTTCCATTTTGCAGATAGTTTATTCTAGATGATGTTCATTGGGTGGTAATGTTCCACCATGTGTAGCATGATGGCCAAAAAGCTACATTTTGGTTGGTGCACCTTCTTCCACATGTTTGCTGTGTCCCATTACTGGCTTTGAAACACTGTTTACTAATTAGATGGGTTCTGCAAGCAGTGCTATGTGTATGAAAGGCTGATGGCAAAAAAGGGGTTGGAGAAAGACAACAATTTTAGTCCTTTTTAGTTAAACAATTTTGAAAACATCCATCCATCCATCCATCCATCCATCCATCCATCCATCCATCCATCCATCCATCCATCCATCCATCCATCCATCCTCAGGGTCGCAGTGGGGCCATTGCCCACCACTAGTAGTCTATGGGTGAGAAGTGTGGTACACCCTGGACAGGTCGCCAGTCTGTCGCAGATTTGAAAAAAAAAAACAAAACAAACAAAACAAAAAAAAACATTAACTTTCCAATCATTTTGTAATGAAATGTTATTTTGGGATAGAATATTTAAGCAAAAAGATTGTTGTTGTAAATTTAAAGTTTCTTTCTCTGTAGTAGTTTTCTTCTGTTTTTTTTTTTTTTTCCTGAAAGCATAGGCCATCATTTATTCAAGGCATTATAGCTCCAGTTAGAAACAATTATAAAGCGGCTTAGTTCTGGCAGCCATTTCTGAACATTTGTGTCAGACTCTGGCTCGGCCTGCAGAATTGAATGGTGATTATTTCCTTTCCCATTTTGTCATTTTAATAAGTACTTTGAAAAATGACATAGAAAGTTAATGAATTTAGGCAAAGTCGTGTTGAATAATTGGCTCTCTGTTGCAAAAACATATCTCAATCAAACAGGTGCTGATTACTGAAGGAAAATGATATCTTGTGTGTAACATAAGAATAATGTGAAATTAGAATGTGTCAGATTTGCAGTGCCAGTCATGCGGCTGTACAGAATGATACTGAGTCAGATCAGTGTATGTGTTGTTTGATGAGCTGAGTGTATAAATGCTTCCATCCAAGTGTCTGAAGAGTCTGTTTGAATCTGTGATGTTTGCCAACGCTATGGACGGAACTGTGAAAGTGAAACTTGGAAGTAAAAAAAAAAACAAAAACAAAAAAGTGTTTCATAACTTAATGAATTTTATTAGATTTTTTTTTCCTTTTCAAACTATTTCACGCATGGCGAAACACTGTAAATCCATAAACAACCAGATAAACAAGCATGAAAAAGATTGATGCATTATGAATAAATCATTGGGTTGCTGAAACTCAATATTAACTCTGCGTTGCCTGGAGGGTTTAGAGGGAGCTTACGACAGATCCATCTTTAATGTTTGAGGAGCTGACTGGAAGGCAAGTGCTTTAGCAAGTACTTATCTTGGGAACTTAATTACCAAAACAAATGATGATTGTGATGATACAACGGCAATGATTCTTCATTAGTGTTATTCTTTACCTAAGGTTGTATACAGAATGTGTTTTTGTCATTATGATTATCAGCGTTAAAACTCCTGGGTAATAAATGAAACCCAGTCAGTTATACAGTCTGTGGATTGATTAGCTGAACACTCTCATATCTTCATCTCTGCTGGCTGGGTTGCTCTAAATTGTATATATATTTTCAGGTTTCAGGCAACAAATGAAAATCAGAGTATAATAATAGGTTTTCTCATTATGATGTTATTAAAGTTCTTAGGCATGTCAGTTTCTTGAAACACAAATCATACCTTTTATATTTTCATATGAATGAATCTTACATCAGTGGAAATTGTAGAGTATGGTGTACTGGTGGTAAACCTGAGGAGGATAAGATTTAAATAAACCAAAATGAACAGTATTAGAAATTAGGGAGTGCTCACATTACTTGGTTTAGAGACTAAGTTAAGAGGCAGCCTGAGATGCTTTGGAAATTTATAAGAAGGCATATAAGACAGAGTGGACAAAGTGCGCTTTATAAGGACCTACAAGAGAGAGGTAAAAGAGGAAGACCACAGAGTAGGATGCAGTAAATGAATTAAACCTAGGAAATCTGAATCCAGTATATATAATCATTCTTTCCTTCTTTCTTTGACTTTTTGTGTCTATTTGCTCCTTGTCTTTCTTAACCTTCTATTTATTGATAAGGTTAAAACATTGGTGTAAAATTTAACCACTCACATCTGTTTGCTTTCACATTCAGAAGTCCGTCTAAGGGGAACCAATATACACCCTTCGCCTGTGGGGCGGGGGATACCCACCCCCACAGGCCCCCATGCAGTACTTTTCTCTTCAAATGTTTTTATTTCAGTTTAGCAATTTCATTGTAAAAATAAAATGCAGCCCAAGTTCACTTAGAAGCCCAGTCACTGTTTTTGATAGATATTACTTTCTAGAATTTTTGGCCAGGTCTCCCTTGCAAAAGAGATTTTTAATCTCAATGGGTATTACCTGGTTAAATAAAGGATAAATAAAAAAAAAATAAAAATAAAATAAAGAATCTGTTGGAGTAATAGAAATGAAGAGAACAATACTTGTATGAATGCGGATTCAGAATTATACAGTAGCTGTGTGAAGTTTAGGCAGTGAGTTACTTTATCCTGTGATAAAAAGATAAAGATGTGTGAAACAGGTGGTCTTTTTTTTATAATATAAAATAGTTGTATCAAATGTTAAGAGAGAAATTGTATAGTGATAAAAATGAGAGAAAATGAAAGAAGAAACTATTGGCTGTTGAAATAAAATTTTCTCAGGTGCTTCAAATGAAGGCAAAATCCAGAAAGATGTTAAAAGAGTGTGTTAAAGCAGTGATTCTCAACTGGGGGTATGCGAGTGCATTGCAAGGGGTACATGAAAATATTGTATTTCTTAGGTTGTAAAATAAAATGGAGCCTAGACGGAAGTTCAACATGATAAAAAGGATTATTCGCCTTCATTCGCCTACGACACAGCCAATCAGCTTTGAACCACACCTCCACGAAAGCCAATCAGCATCCAAAGTTCATCTAAAAAGGCCTCTGATCCGCACTTGTCTGCTCCTGTGCGTAGGAGGCGGATGCGCTGTGTGACTTCATTCAGATGACACAGTTTCAACCCACCTCCAACCCCTCCTCCACCATCGTAGCTAAAACTTCATCAGAGTTTCATTCCTCCCGGACTCTTACTGCATTCCGCGTCTCATATCAACCGGTCCGGCAGAAGACCACAATGTTGAGCCTGGTTCTGCCAGAGGTTTCTTCCAAATGAGGGTTTTTTCCTCTCCACTAACGCCTAATGCTTGCTCATCATGGACAGGTTCTCTCAACCTGTGTTATCAATAACGAACTTTCATCTTCCAGGTCCCTGAGGGAAGCTCTAGTATCAGCTCAAGCAGTCCACTGAATCTCTCCATAAAGCTCAGCATACCGTCTCGCTAACTAGCAGTCTACAGACTGACCAACTTCATCTATCTCCACTCCACCACCAGTTTCAGGCCTGAGGGAGAAACAGCCCTGTTGTTTACTCCTGTTCATTCATATCTTTCAATATTCAGCACTATGTTTCCTACTGAGGTCTGAGCACCAAAGACCAAGTAATTGTATCAATAAATTTCCTCTAATTGTCTTTTCTCTCCGTGTGAGTTTGTCAGATTGAAATACGGCTGGGATCTGTTTTTCTTTTGAGGACTCAATTGAAAAATTAAACAACCTTTAATCAACCAAAAAGTCACTTTTTCTTATGTGTTTGTGTTTACCAAAACAATTCATGGTTTACAGGTTTTGTAATATGATTTTTTTGTATTTCTCTTTTGATTCCTTACAAACTTGCAGGCAACATAATTATGTTTTTTTTTATTTGAGATGGAAAGAATAAAAATCCTAAGAATTAAATGCTCAGGTTATAATATTTAGTAAAGGATTTTTATTTTATAATCAGTTCATACTCAATACTTTTGCCTGAGAGCGATACTCATGGTAAGACAAAATGCCCAAAGGGCCAAAAAAGGTTGAAAACCACTGTGTTAAAGTATCATTCAACAAAGACAGCTGCACACAGCTATTAACATTTACAACAACTTACAAAAAACAAAAACAAATAAGTTATTATTATGACAGAATTGATCTCCCCTTTGGAATAATTAAAGTATTTTTTAGATTAAATGACTTTGAAATACAGTGTAATTGTTTTTGGTGTTCAGATAAGAGGGTAAGATAGAAATGAAGAAATCAGCAGTCCCTGAAAGCAATTAGAGTAACCTTAATGGCAGATTAATCAAAAAGTACATTCAGAAAATAGCAAAAAAAATATGTTGTTTTGACTTTATATAATCTCTTAACATCTCCCTGTAAATTTTCCATATCCACTCATCTGTTATTTAAAGGAGTGTTTTGAAGAGGAAGACGTTGACAGTGACTGAAGATGACAGCTGAGAGCGTGACGGCAGTCAGGGCAGCCGGTGTTTCTAAATAACCAGGTGCTGCGATTTGCTTTCTGCCTGGTTAAACAGTGGAATAATTGGTCAAGTTAGCCAGTAATTAGACCGGCTCTGCCACGCTGCATCTCAGAGCCCAACAACGTCTCTGCAATACTAATTGGGCTATTTATACCGAAACACATTGACCAGGCTCTTTGGCTTCACTTTCAATTTGCTCTTCAGCACTTGTTTATTTTTGCAGTGAGTACTTGGGACACAGTGTTGGACTCTCCCTCTCTCACATTCCATTTTCTATCTCTTCTGAACTCCTGTCTTCTGCCCTCTGTTTTTTGTCCTTCCATCTGTCTCCTTGTTTTTTTCTGTCTCGTGAACAGAAGCTGCATCTCTCCCAGGCTTTATATGCTGCTTATCAGTGTTTCATGAATGCCAGTTTCTGTCTCTTCCTCCTGTGATGTTTGTGAGCATTCCTCTGTGGAAATGAGGATAAGGAAGCATGTCAGTCAGTCTGTCAGACCTGCATCTCTCTGATTAAATAGAGCCAGCTGTGGAAACCAGACGCCTTCACACCCACATAGATGCTTGCTCCTTTCTTTAGAAAAGTCAGATTTTCTAATCTCTTTCTGCCCCTGTCATTTTTCTGCCAGACATTAGCTGCTGCTAGGAGAGCCCATCTCAAACTATAGATCCCCTCCAACATATTTCTCACTTTTTCCTCCTTCTTTTTTTGTTATTAGTTTTCAGTTCTGTCTGTCACTTGGCACCCCTGCATCTGTATTCACACTGCTTTCTATTATGCGTCCACTCCCCCCTTCTTTCCGTACTCTGCTCTTATGTTCTATTATTTCTGCGACCGTCTCTCATCCTCCATGTCTTTCTTTCCCTTTAAGGCTTACCCTCAAACCCCCATCAGGACCAAACAAGGCTCCTTGACATTCAATTTCTTGCTTGCCACGCACTTCTCTTTTGTATGTACCTCACCCCCTATTCCAGGTCTCTTTTTGTGCTGGTTGAATAGGTAGATGAAAGTGGCATTGGATGAACAGCTGGGCAGAAGAAGGAACCTGTGTGTATTTGTTTGGATGTCAGCCTTTTCTTTCAGAGCTTTTCCACCAAGGTCAGTTTGGGGAAACACTTTGGAGATCTTCCTGTTTTACTGAAATAACTTTGGAAATCAAAGGAATGATGATTATCCTTTTCTTTATTTTTCTAAATGGTTGTAATTATGCAAAGTCTAAACAGCAACCTACTTAATTTTTTTGTTAGCTAATAAACTTTGCTGTAATAAAGAGCTAATTGTTACATTAAAATGCATTTCGTACTTTTAATATCTCATGCTTCAGAATGATTTTGTGCCAATCATTATTAGACTCTTTATCATAATATCAAGAAATAAATATATAGAGAAGGAAACTATTTATTGTACTGTTTTTTTATGACAAACCTTCTCCCTGAATAAAGTTTCTGATCTATGTCTTATGAATTTCACATATGATATGGAATAAATAAAAGCAATGCATGCATTGATTTGTGATATTAATATCTTAGCTTTAAGATGGTTTACTGACCCTTTAAATAAAAAACTATATCACTACAGTGAGGCTACATTTCAGAAAAAGTAGTCACATTTGGAGAAGCATCACCAGACTTCCTTTAGGGAGTAACCTGAACTTTAGTAGGAACAACTGTGGCTCAGCAAACTCTGCATGTAAATCTTCCAAAGAAATGGTTAATAGTTGGTAATAGTGTCTAATAATTGTTATGAACACTTTCTGATTCCAAAATGTCCCCCCTTGTTTTGTTCTCCAACATAGATCTTTTCAGATGACTTTGCCTCTATGTTTTTTCTTTTTACTGTTAGTTGTAGCTAGATAAACCAGAGACTTCATACAGTCTTATCCACCACAGTTTCAGTTTTATTTTCTTTATAGTTTCTCTAATTATAGGCATGACTTTGCTTTTATGAGTAACTTTCTTTGTGGCCATTCTTTTAGCCACTTTCTGCTAAACTCTGTTAATGCACCCCCTATTATTTCTTACATTATAAACAGTAGGTACACTGGCAGTTAACCTCTGACAAATGTAGTCCAGCTTTACCTCTCAGTTTTGGTTGAAAAGTCATGAATCATCTTGACAATAAACTCTAAATAGTGTCAAATCAGTTATTTGATGATCAGGTGTCTGACCTTATCAAGCTGCAACTTAGGACTGGGAAATTTCCATCCATGTACTGTGAAAAGAAAAAATCATAAGCCATGGGGGAAATACAAAATAATAGCCAAGAAAACAGATAACTACATCATTTAATTAATATTCCTTGATTTCCTTACTATGTAATACTATAAACACATAAACTATATAACTACATGTACTATATACATCCTCAACCAAATGTTATTGTTTAAATTCTGCAACTTCCTGTCATATTTAAACTACAGGTCTGTCCATCTCCTGCCAGAAATTACCCAGTAATTATTGCATGTGATGTGTGACTGTGTCTGTGCCTGTGTGCAAGTGACGGTTTCTGCAATGAGACCTGTCGAGAGATAAATGGGTCTGGTTGACATTGTCTAGAACAGGTGGTGAAATCAGCAGGGAAGACACACAGACTATTCCTGTGCATGAAAAAATGCAAACTCACAGGCTCCTCCAATTTGAGTTGAATGCCTGGCTTGTTCAGGAGTGTCGCTAGTCTGATTGGATAAAGATGAAACAATAGCTCGTCCATTGAGTGGCTGATGTATTGATTACAGAGGCAGTCCTCATTAATCGTTCCAAGCATGTTTGATTGACTTACTCATCTTCTTTTCATGGGCATTGCCATTCATATATGTCGGTGTGAGTCATGTATATTAACGGCTTAGTTAAGATTGATTACCAGATTTTAACTGGTTTGTTAGTCCTATAGGAAATGGACAATAAAAACGCACTTCATTTTCAATCACAGGACACATATTACTTCTGTTGTTCTGTCACTTTTTGGAGTAGGTATAGTGTATAAATAAAATGCTGTATATCATGAATTTTGTGATGTTACACCTATACGCGGACCCAGGGGAGTGTCTAAGCAGACTTCTTCAGTTTTTAGCATTTCTTTTCAATTTAGTTAAAATCTACTTTAGTGAGCACTGAGTAACAGTTTGTTGCATTTTCATTACTAACACTACTGCTTTCCTTTCCTATCACAATGCTCTGGCCATGATGGACTCTTGGAACTAGCAAAATGTTCAAATATACAATGCCTGGACTAGTTTTATACAATATCAGGTTACAACAACAAACTTCAACGCATTTAGCGGCTGGCTTGCTCAAGTGATAAGTCATTCGTTCTACAAACAGGAGGCCTGAGTTCATATCCCAGCTGGTGGGAATGAGCTGCCAGTGTTTGCCTTAGGCAAGACCCTTGACGCTAATGCCTGCTTTGGGGAGTGGCAGCCTAATCGTTAAGGAGTCGCGCTTGGAATCCTGAGGTTCTGAGTTCGAGCCCCACTCCCACAGACTGCCACTCTAGGATAAATGCAGAGAGTTAATTTTGTTGCTCTGTACTTGTAACAGTGTAAGTACAATAAAACCCTGGAAAAAAAATTGTTGGAATTTCATGTGATAGCAAAAGGAACAGTTTTTTTTATAAGTATAAAATTAAAGACATTAAAATACACCTTTTTGCTGTATAGTCTGGGTTTTTGTCCTGTAGATAAGCAAATCTTCCCCCCAGAGTATGCAATATCTAACACATATCTCTGTATTCAATTTCATTCATATTTACCATCAGAATTTTCTTAATACGGGAAAGAAGTAATGGTTCTAGTATTCTTTACAGATTGTTGGCCAATTTAAACATTTTTATGCAGAGTAACTATGACCAGGGCAGGGTTTCAAGAGCATTTCTTTTTTTCTTTTTTTTATCATTTACTTGATAGGAACAGATAGTTATAGATAGTTAATTCATAAGAATACAATATTGTTGGGATCTGGAGCTGTACCACCTTCCTCCAGCAGAGTGCGCCGTGGGTCTCCTGGAGCTGGAGTCTTCCAGCACACCTGAGACGCATCTACTCATCAGGAGACCTCCCCTTTATAACCAGCTGCCAGACCTTGCTTCGACGCCGCAGTGTTGACCTTAGTTTGGTTAGCGACCTGAGCCTTCGAAACTGATAAGAATCTTAGTTGTCTCAAGAGAGAGATCTGATTCTAACTCTCTTCTGTTTTTGTCTCTCAGGAAACCTGTCTCTAGCCTGAAGCTCTGGATGAGCTTAACCTGCCAATCTGCCCTGGTGAGCCAAACCTGAAGATTCCTATGTGGATTCACCTGCTGCTCTTAGTGAAGAGCTGAAACTCTAATCAAGGTCTGCCATTCAAAGTGAGAAGCTAGACGCTGCAGCTGCTCGTGTACTCTGCTGAACAAACAGTCCTTGGACCCAACGGTTCCTCCTCTCTCAAAGAGAAGCCCGGATTCAGTCAAGGTAGAATTCTGAATTATCTAAGGACTCATGCTCATCTGCCTGCCTTTCTAATCAAACTATCATCTCTGCAGACTTCAGTGAACCTGCCCGGACCAGTTCAAGATCCTGTACTTAACTTGTATTATTGCACATTCAATAAACTCTGTTAAACCTTTTACCCAGCCTCCGTTGTGTTCTGCATGTGGGCTAAGCAACTAAAACCCATCATGACAAATATATTGTATTATTATATAATATAATATTCCTTTCTAATAGTGTTTTATAATCATTGATAATAAACAACACCCATCCTTAAAAGGACCTTTAAGTTGAAATGAATTGAAAGTTATAATTAACAGTTAACATTCAGAAAAGGATTTAGCATATCCATTTCTTATATCTACTCAGTATCTTTGGTACACTTTTTAAGCCATTTTTAAGCCTACGACTAAATATCTTAAAATCAGGTGTGGCCTTAAAGCCAGATGGTGATGAGCTCCGGTTCTAACAACTTAACAGAGAAAGCTGTCTGTCCAAAGGTCGTCCCATACAATGGTATATTATTACTTGTGTTTTCTCTCAACAGATGTACCTTCTGGTTCAGGTGCTAAATGATTGATTCACTTGTGGATCGATTTATTGCAGCACTAAATGACATCATTCATTTTAAATCATTTCCTAGGTTCCTGTGATGGTTATCTTGGTGTTTATGAGACATTTGAGGGGTTTGTCACCCTGCCCCACTGTCCAGAAGCAGAGAACACATTTACATGGGGAGCCCTATATACAGTATACAGCACAGGTCTCTATTTTCCAGTTACTCTCCCTACTATAAAGATAGTATATGTTTGCATCCAGTGCTACATTATGACGCTATACACATATAAGCTTTGTAGAAAGAGTGTTGCAATAAATTATTTGACATTTTGCCAACAATGTGAGCATGAAAAGGTGGTACCCTTTGCTTTGTCTGGTATAATCAGTTCTGCTTCAACTTATATGATAATTACCAAAACATCACAATGCTAAGTCCGTGAGGCAGACACTCTGTCTACTTTTAAGACTAGGCTTAAAACTTTCCTTTTTGATAAAGCTTATAGTTAGGGTGGCTCAGGTTATCCTGAGCTGTCTTTAAAGTTATGCTGCTATAGGCTTAGACTTTTGGAGGACATAGGGACCCCCATTTCATCATTCTGCTTCATTCTCTCTCTGTTCTCCTATTCTGCAGAATCTGTTTGTTCAATCTCTAACCTTCTGCTCTCTCTGCTTTTCCTCAGAGTAGCTTTGCCTCGTCTGTTCCTGTTTGGCTGTGACGTCATCCAGGAAAGAAACATCAGCTGTGCTGCTTCCATCAACACCCTTGTTTGTAGATGTTGGAGATCGGCCTGTTTTCCAGTGTGGTCCTGTTTCTCTGGCCGTGGCTGGGTGGATGTGCTCTCTTCATCCTCTGGCATGGGAGCTGCCTTGGAGCTCGTCTGCCTGGCTGTGTGTTTCCTGGACGGGGCCGCCTTTTACAGCTGCTTTTTGTATCTCTGCTTCTGTCTCCTTGAACCCCAGTCGGCCTCGGCAGATGGCTGCTCACACTGAGCCTGGTTCTGCTGGAGGTTTCTTCCTGTTAAAAGGGAGTTTTTCCTCTCCACTGTCGCTACAAGCATGCTTAGTGTGAGGGATTGTATTTGAGTCAATGAGTCAATGCAATCGACTGGTTTTCCTTAGATAGAAAACTTTGTATCAATTTGACTGTATGATCTGGTTGAACTGTAAAGTGCCTTGAGATGACATGTGTTGTGAATTTGGCGCTATATAAATAAACTGAATTGAATTGAATTGAATTGAGTAGCAAAATGTGATCTTAATGCCTATCCAAGACCCTGTAAACATTATTTTCTTTCTGGCTGATTTAGAATGTTGTGATGTGATTGCTTTCAATGTATGAGTACTCACAGGGAATAGAATGCAAAGACAGGCAAGATGCTGTGTGCATACTGGGCAGTTTCCATCCAGATTGTTCTCATTTTTGGCTCCACAAGCAACCAAATGGTGTCAATGTGTGTGTGTGTTTGTGTGTGTGTGTGTGTGGGGGGGGGGGGGGGGGGGTTGGGGGGCAAGAAACAAAGTACACTACCATTGAAGTACTACATATCATCATAAGTTCAGGCATATGATACTGAGATTTACTATCTAAATACTGAATCCCTGTGTCATAATCATAATTTTTGTTTAATACCCTAATGAAATAATACATAATTTTAATATATTATCTTTGCTTGCCACTGGGATGGTTATATTTTAATATATTTAGCATCTTTGTCAATAACCTCTGTGTCTTCAGTGGCCTGCAGGTGATTTAAAATATGGTAACTTACACATTCATATAAATGAACATGAACTCATTTCATATATTGGTGCTTTAATGACACCTGGCATCAGACTGAAAAAGTTTGAGGAACTGGTGAACTGTGTGTCTCTGCAGAGACAGGGGAAGGCTGTTCATTATTGGATTTGTTGAAACGTGTGTGTGAGGAGCCATTTTAATTATGTGCTGCTGTGGTTTGGGGTCTTCCCCTCTCTCCTCCATTCTTGCCCACTCTCCCTCCATCCATGCTCGGCTCGGTCCAGATGACGTGCTTACCCTTGTTCTTGTTATTCCCTCTCTTGGCTGTTCCCGTGACAACTCTCTGGACCGTTAATCACTGTGGAGACGGACACAGAGGGATCAAATGAAGGCGGGAGAGCAGCTTAAATTGACTCAATACTGACCATGTGGTCTCTATGCCAATTTCTCTTTCTAGTTTTTACCATCGGTTTATATATTTCTTTCTTTTTCTTTACTATTTTTAATACTAACTTATAATGTTGTCTTTTCAATTTATATTTCTCAGTGTATTTGTCTCTGCTCTCTGATCCTCACTGTTGTCTTGTGTTTTTCCTTTCAATCCTGTTCTTTGTCTTCTCTTGAACATTAAAATCTTTGCCTTTTTCTCCCCAAATTTTTCCCCTCACCAGTCAACCTTTCTTCATCCGCTGCTTTGTTGTCCTCCCCCTCTCTCACTCCTTTCCTTATGTTTACCTTTCTTTGGTTGCTGCAGTATGAGCTCACCAGTATTCAGCTGCACAATACAATTTTTACTGTAGGTTCATCCTCTAAGGTACATTTAGTCAAAAGTGTGGTTTCAGCGTAAATGTTTTAGGCTTTTCATGCTTGCTGTTATGTATGTTAATGTGTCATAAGCGCTGTGGTACAATCTACTAAGTCACAGTCGGCATCAATATATCACTGTTTGAAAAATCGCTAGAAAAACGGACAGCTTGTATACAATACCTTATAGGCAGTGGTGTCAAAAGTACACACATTTGTTACTTAAGTCGAAGTATAGATACTGCTGTTTAAAAACACTGGTAAAAGTTGAAGTATCAACTTGACCTCTTAACTCAAGTAAAAGTGAAAAAGTATGTGCTCCAAAAACTACTTAAAGCATAAAGGTATAAAGTAATCTTTAAATAAAAATAATATATATGAATTGAAAGCTCAATTTTTTGACTATTTCAAAACAGTCTTTAAGATAGGGCCAAGGATGAGGGAGGTCTTGTTGGTCTCCGTCTCCATCTCCTGATACGCTCTCGCCTGTGTCCGACCTTTCAGACATTTCAACATCTTTTTCTGAATCCGACATTGTAGCAAGTCATAGACAATTCACGTTTGCAGTTTGAGGAACACCTGCTTGCTTCTGACGATTTCCTTTAGCTAACCAATGAGTGTTTCTGTTATGTGACTCATCCAATTACAATAGTTTTACCTAGATATGGATGGCGCCAATGATCTGCATTGGACGGCGCACATGATGTGAAATAAATATTTATAAACATAAAACCGAAGCCAAGATTAACAAGTAACATTTGTTTTAAAAATATAAGGAATAGAAAGTACAGATACTTCTGTGAAAATGTAATGAGTAGAAGTCAAAGGTAGGAAGAAAAATAAGTAATGGAGTAAAGTATAGATACCTAAAAAGTGTACTTAAGTAAAGTAACAAAGTATTTGTACTTCATTACTTGACACCTCTGCTTATAGGATAATATACATGCTACTTTAACTGCCTTGAATGTCCCCACCTGATGTTTATCTTTATACATCAGTAAAAACTGAGAAGCAGCAGAAAGTTTTAGGTTCAAAATCCCCATCACAGTCTTTAGCAGACTTAATGACAGGTTATTTGGTCATTGTTGACATAATGGCATCTTGGTGATCTAGATTTGCCAGCTGTGCATCCATAATCAAATCTCTTGTCACCACTTTCTAAAAGTGCATTATTTTGTCGCTCCCTGGGGACTGTGGAGGCCACTGGACTTAACTGAACTCACTGTCATATTCAATAAACCAATTTGGGAAGCTTTGAGTCACCAAGGCCATATTTTAAAATACTTTGTAGTCCACTTTTGAAAAGAAACTATTAATTGTAGTTTTAGTTTGCAGTTTTCTCTTGACTAAATTGGCACCAGGTGGGGACTTCTGCCACTGTAGTCAGTTATTGAAATTTTGATATGTTTTCCAATCAACAGTAATATTCTTGAAATGTTAGTTTTAACAGCTTCTTTTAAACTACGTTTATAAGCTGAAACTGGTCTGTTCTCTTGCCTGACTGTAATATTTGCTTTTAAGACAATGATCTTTAAACTTAAAAATGGCTGAGTGTGATAACCCAGATAGATGAAAAGTAGTTTTTGACCTATTCTGATGTTCACATACAATTTAAACCTTTCCAAATATCATGATGCTTTAGGTCATTGAGATGATATTAACTAGTTTCCTACTTGTGGTCCTGTGGTAGACATGAATTCATGATAAAGTATGCTATAGTTTTCAATTTAATATTTGTGATGCTAAAGCTCACAGACAATGGGGAGGACATTGTTAACAAGCAGGAGTCCGAACCAGGTCAGGGAAACAAATCAGAACAGGAAGGCTCAGAGGTCCTGAGCCCGGTGAGGGATACAGGTCAATACAGGAAAAGGCTTGTTCAAGGTTCCAGAAGTCCACTGACAGTTCAGGCAGAATGTTCAGATGGGAACAGACAGGCTCAGTGGTTGAGAGGCAGAACAGGTCAGGATAACATGAACACTACCAAATGCTTAAAAAACTCGCTCTCTCTACTGAGCCAAGACAGGAACCGGGCACGCTCAGTGGATAAGAGGCAGATCAGGTTCGGGAAATCAGGGACACCACAAAACACTATAAACCTCTCTCATCATTGGCCCCAAGAACAAGGACATAAATAAGAGCATCAGCAATGATCTCACATCAATAATGTGGCCATGATAACTGGGACTGAGACATATATAAAAAGAAGCAGGAGGAGGTGGATTAGATGAGTAGTACTTGGAAACCAGGCAGAGTTAAACAGGTGAATGAAATGAGCAATTAGGGCAGCCCTCAAAGCCATAATCATGACAAAAGTAGCATATTCAGATCAACAAACCTGCGCAACTGAAGAGGACAAAAACTTCTGAAGTTTGAGGTTTCTGTGAGTAGTTTTATTCTGTATTTTACAACAGTTGCACTTATAAATTAGCTACTATTATTCGTATATTGTAATAATTTTATAAACATGAACTGAAATCTAACTATGATTTATTTATTAAAACTAAGAGGATACATTAGCCCAATAACAAAAGTGGGTCCTCAAAAAATGTATTTTTTCTTTTGCTTGAACCTGCACCTAACCTTCTCTTGCACTTTCTTCATCCAATATTCAAAGTTTGCCCCTAAAATGAAATATAAATCTTTCATTTTACCTAAAATAGAGCGCTGTTAATATTGTTAAGATGAGCTACATTCTGGTTATTTAAAAAAAAAAAAGCATTTTGCAGATCAAAGCTTTTAAAAGTAACTCCCCTTATGTTAATTTCTATACACTTAAACAAAGTTTAAACTTCTATAGTTATTAATATATTTATTTATGTTTTTTTCTGAAACTGATAGATAGAACCTTAGTTCTAAAAAAAAAGTTATTCATTGGTTGTATGCTTGAGCAACTTATTATTATGTAATTGAATTAATTCACCAGTCATAGACTTTGATACATAATTAGTAATGTTAAATTTTAATTGCTTGGTAATTAAGTATCCCTAACTTAACTATAAATCCAAGTGTTACCCTGTGAGCACATTATTCCTGTAAGCAAATACTGCAAGCATAATAAATTAGGGGCCTGTTTCTTGAAGCATTAGGCTTTGTAGGGATGAATCTCCATCCTCTTATAAATATTTCTCTGGTAATCGTGGTCCATCTGTGAGGTCGAGCCTCAGTGTGGCGGAGCTAACTGCTGTCACGGCTGGTATGATAAGAGCTAAAACACACAGCGGTAGCACCTCAAGCTGAGGAGCAGCAACAAGATGTGGTGATTACTTTAATCTTGCAGAGTTATTATACAGCAAGGATTCTAAACAGTAGACGACAGTCTGACTTATTCAATTTGAAGCTCTGTGGTTGGTGCAGTTTGACCTGTCTGGAGACTAAATATAACCTTTCCTGCTGTAGTTGAGGATAAAATAGACAATGGTAACAAAAAAAACCCAAAATAAATCAAAACTATGCTTTTCCTCAAAGTATTATGTAATCACAAGACAAGCATTAGCCCCATTTTCTTTGATCTATGAGATTCTTTGTAACCTAACTTAAGTATAAAATCATTACAGTAACAGATCTATAGTCTTTTCCTATATATATATCACATATAATTCAATTTCTATTAATTAGAATTTCATTTCAAAAAGTAAGTTAATATCAGAAGCTAAATTATATGGGAAACCCATATTCTGCATAAATTAGCATGGTACAATTTCAATCTGTCAGTTCTGAGGATTATGGTTTAGATTTGATGTAACCAATTATTTGCTTGAAATACATCAAACGGATAAAACAAGGGTTCTAGCACCATAATTTTATTGTAACAGTGACACAATCTTGGCAAAAGACTGACAAAGACTGCTGACTTAAAATTTTTTAATACTGCAGTCACCAACATCCTCCATAGGTAGGGTAAGCAGCTGAAACCATTAATTAGAAGTGGCTGACAGTACAGAATGCTTCCTCCTAACATCCTAGTGGGAAGTTTTGAGAAAAAAAACAGCACACACAATACATATAACTATGGGCCTAGTAGTATTGTGAAGAAATGTACCATTTGGGAATGTTGACATTTTCAATTTGTCAACTGAAGCTGGAGAGGATTCCTCCACACACCATGCCAAGGATAGGGACTAAAAGTGTTGCTTTTATCATGGTTCTTGAACCAGAGAGGAACTGATCTTATTTTATTTGCAAACTGGGTTTAAAAATCATAAAAAGAAGTTATAAAACAGACCAGAAGATCTGCCTGAACTAAACCTAGCGTGTTAAAGTCAAAAGGAAGACAACAAACACAACCATTAGTACAGATAAGCTGAAGGATGGGAAAGAAATCAGAATCAGAATTACTTTATCAATACCTTGCGGGAAATTCTTCCCTGGCTGCTCAGCAGAAGGACTGTCAAACCACCATCCCACTTCTCGATGATGACTTTATTGATTCCAAAGAAAAAAAACAACCAAGTACTGAGTATAGATACATTAAAGTGCAGTGCATAGATCTACATTTTACCTTATCTTAATTCATTTTAACATTGGTCTTATGTTGTATCCAGATTTTCTTCTGAGAAACTGAGTTTTAGTTTAGCTCTTAACCACTATCATATAAAAATGACGTTAAGTAAATCAGAAAAAACATTTGTTTAAAGATAAATTGTACATATTTTGGCTTAAGGCACAATCTTTGTTATGTGCAAATCTGGACATTTTCATTTAAAATTATTTATTGCTGCATTTTTTTGGCTTTTAACAGTCTTATTGCTGCCCATTAGAAACATGATTATTCGAGTTGAATTGTCAGAGCCCCAAGTTATGGTAAGATGGTGACTTTGCCTTACCTGAAAATTCAGACTCGGGAAGTCTCACTGAAGTAATCTCTTAGGTCCAGTTTCTTATTTGTGCATGCTTGTATTCTCCATTCCCTATACAGCCACTTAAGAGGCCATAATAATGACATATGCTGGTTCTCAGCCATCCAGATAATAGTCATCCAAAAAGGGGTAGAATTACTAAGGTGTGGATCTGTTCTTTCGGTTCAATATGCACGTTTTCTAAGCCATAACAAGGCTTTGTTGGGCAAACCTATATAGCTTCGAACTCAACGCTTCTCGATACATTTTGAATTGAGAAAGCTTTCTGGATGGGAAGCAAAACGTCTTAAAACTTGGAAAAAAACATCATGTAGTGTTGTTAAAGTTTTTTAAAGTTTTGGAATCATAGTAATGACAGAAACACTGTTCTATGGTATTTCCATACCCAAGGACAAATGGCAAAGTAAGCACTATGGAGCCATCTCACAGAGACAAAGAGCACTGTGAAGAGTTAAGAGTTGGAATAGCAGCACATGATCAGTTTATTCAAGAGTAATTTAACGCCAATCAATCAGCAAGACTGTTTTAATTATAGATATGCTATCACCTAGTCAAATTAATGGTCTCTTTCTTTCATCCTGCCCACACCACTCATACAAAAAAGGTTTGACATGTGTCAGCATGTGCAATGTATCTGTAAACTATATGGGTGTAACTATAGCATTTAATTACCACTACTGGGTGTGTTTATGAGATTTGTAAATTTTTTGAACTGGATACTTTTTCACCAGGCCCCTTTCTAACTGTCAGTGCTGTCAATCACCTCCTCCCTCCCGGTTTCTCTTGGCAGCTGTGTTTCAGATATCACAGACTCCTCCATGCTATCAACATTACCCACAACAACACCCCACTTTGTCTTCTGTTTGTCTGTTTCAGCTCACTTGCTGATGTTCAAAGCTGTTTAAGCTTGAAATGGAAGATATTGTGAAAGTGATCTGACTGTTATGTCTTTTCTCTCAGCACCAACTGGGATGTGCCTCTTTTTCCTTTTGTTGGGTTTCCTCTATGTTGTATGACTGCAAGACTGTCATGTTTACCAGGTAGATCTTGTTTAAGTCAAAACGAGACGTGATTCGTTCTTTTAAACATTCAAACAATTATTAAGTCTAACCAGGGGCGGGATAGTGGTTGAACAGGGTTGACCATGGCCATCATCAGCCAATCACTTGACACTTCCACACGATTTGGTTTTTCTGGAAGTATAGTTTAAATTTTTTACTTATGTATGGCAAGCTTAGTTTGGATAAATTTTAACCTTAATAACTAAAGTCATTATATCTTTTTTTGATATTTTGAAATGTGGTGGATTATCTGAAACATTTAAATTAAAAAAGGCAAAAATACAATAAATCTGAAGGGTGGCAAATGCTTTTTCACAACACTGTGATGTCTAATCAATCTCCCTAATTAGGATCACATTACAGTTCCCAAAATGTTTGCAATCAAACTTTTCAGAGACAACCAGGCAGTGTTCGCAATCTTTGTGAAATTCATGTAAATCCACCTAATATCCTCTGAAGTTAAACTGTGAGTGTGTGTTGTGATAAGCTCAACATCCCCATGACACAGTTTGTTGTTTTCATCTGATAGGGGTTAGCGAGATTGAGCCATGGTGATTTAGCCATCATGTCAGCGGAATATTGATGCTTGTGCAGCTCAAATGGGGAAATTATAAAGCACACGCCAGGAAATGCATCTTAATTGCTGCTTAACTGGGCATCTTCATCAGAAACAGGGAGAAATGGTGGGCCACGTCCCCTTATGATTCAGAGAAAACAGATAGATGAGTTAACACTCCTCTGCAGCACTCTATAGAGGAGAGACAAATGAGCTCATAAAGAAAGTCTCTAATAGAGGGCTGCTCTGTGAATAGGGGGAAGCTGGAGACACTGTAACTACAGAGAGTTTTCCGTTTATGAGACAATGTCGAGAATCCCTTTTGTATTTTGGAGGAATATCCTGTAAGTATTTTTTCCTGCGACTTCAACTTGATTGTGTTGTGATTTTTTGTTTTATTTCATTAAGACTCTATTATGCTTCAGGAGTCGGGAAAGATGAGATCAGTCATTTAAACATGTAGACAGAGCAAACAATAAAAGCACAAACCAGGTAAATTTTCCCACTGGTTTGTACAGTTTAACTGCATTTCTAAAGAAGGAAACTGTGCTGAAAGATCAGAAAGGCTGCTTTCAGACGTGATTATTTGTCGAGGTGCTTATGATCCTGTTCTGTGCTCAGAGTCTGCACAAACCCAGTAAACTGTTAGTACACCCGACCTGACCCTGCAAAAATGCCTCTAGGGTCCTTGGTGACAATAAAGCCTTGTTATAATTGGTTTATTGCTGTGTTTTTCCTCTTGCTGTGGAGGAGAAGGTTCAGGTTACTGTGACAGAGAGTTACACAGCTGGCTTGGCTGGCTTTAGGCACATTATTAGACTGATGTTTTAGGATAAATCAAAACTGATATATAATGTAAAGTTGGAATATTATTCTGCGGTTTTAAAATGATTCATCAGTTGTTTTGATAAGGAGGAGCTATAAATACAGCACAAGAGTTCAGATTTATTTTGTAAAAACATTTTGGCACACTAATATGAAGTTATTCATTTTCTTTGATGCCAACATAGTAAGAAAATATAAATAGAGACATGATAAAATAAACAACCATAATAGTAGCTGGCTATATCTCCCTTTCAAGGTTTTACCTTGATCAAATGTTTTTTTTTTTGGAGCCATCAACAGGCTTCTGAAAAAATTAAACACTCTAATTTTATTTGGTTTCTAGCATAGATGCAGACAGCTGCAATAGCTTCAACTGAATGCTGGATAGGCTCTGATAGGTCTTGAGCTGGTTGCAGAGTTTATAGTATTTTACACTTATATCTGTTTCAAATGGCAAGAAAATTGAGCCAAATGTTCCCCTTCCCAGAGGCCCCAAAAATCATGATGGCTCTTAAGATAATCTTTTGAAATAATCCTGCTGTATGAGGTGTGTTTCAAGAGATCTGGTCTGCTCTGAAGGGCATTGGGACCGCTTTGACCTTAATTCGGGGTTATCTAATGTGATGGATTGTTGTTGCCTGATATCCTACCATGTTTAACGAAGGCAGACATAATCAGAAACTTGCTTCCCTACACTGTAAGCCTTTGATGTAAATTTACAGTTAAATCTGAACAGTATTTTACTGTATCACTGCCATACAGTATCATACTGTAAACTGCAATGCAATCTGGGAGAAAAAAAAAAAGATTACAGCAATTTCAGAGAATGTCATTCTTTTTACAATATTACAGCACTTTTACTGTAAACTGCTAAACATTATGGGAAGGTGAAAGAAAAGTGCGGGAAAACAGGATTCTAGACCATCGGTCCTCGGAAAAACTGCTCAGCCAACTGCAGATGCCTGGAGCTGCCCAACGTCCTCCACACTGTTCACAGAGTAAGTTCACATTATTCACTTTTTTGTTCCTGATTTAGAAACGGGATTTGAGGACTTCTCTCTTTTTAGTTTTCTGCTGTTTATAAGTTTTACAAAAACGCTGTTGAAAAATGTTGTTTTTGTAAGATAACATTAGCTAAAATTGTGTTAGCTTTGTCTCAATTTAATGTTAAATCAACATTTATATATTATAAATATGATGGCACAAATTTTAAAGGTTATTAATGTTTAGTTTATGATGCTAAATTGTTCGTGATTATAATGCACTGACTAAAATGTTTATTTTACATATGATACATTAAGAAGAAGCACTGTGCGCTTTGCTTTACTGTTTTGCTCATTTTATATGAATTGCAAAATATTGCAAGAGGCACCTAGTGATTCCCAGCCCTAATATGCATACAGTGTTAGGGAAAATGCTGGGGTATTTGTATTAGAAGGCAAGTTTAGCTCCAGTATGAGAGTTTTAGCATTATAATTGAAAACATTTAGTGTGAGCAAAGTTTTTCTGTCCATCCTTTACAGTATTCAGATCACACAATTTGACAATGTTGTAATTTTCATGATGCACTATTTTTCAAATAAATATTTGAAAAGAAACTGAATATTTTCCAGCCTTCATTTATTTATATAATTTATTTCTAATAATTGTATTACTTTTTTTAGTAGTTGTATTATTACAGTAATGAACTGTAGAATTAATGTACTGTAAGCAGAACTGCAAAAATACAGTAGTCTACTGGCAAAGCTGTTGCCTGTAAATTACTGTAAATTTACATTAAATGAATATATACGATCTGTTGTAAATTTACAGTAATTAACTGTAGAATCATTTACAGCAATATACTGTATTTATATATTACAGCAAGATACTGTAAATAATACAGTAGTTTACTGGCGAAGCTGCTGCCAGTAAATTACTGTAAATTCACAGTGAAAAGTCTTACAGTGTAGGAAATATAACTCAACAGTTAACACATTTTGCAAATGAAGCCCCTGTTGATGCTGTTTCAACCCCTTTAAACAAAGTTTTTTCTTTGTGTAGTGGTTTTTCTCTGGTAAAATTAGTCCAAAAAGTGTCCCTCATGCTTCTTCCTTGTTGGCCTTTTTAGTTTACTCTTAACTTGATTTTCTGAGGTTTAGTGCGATTTTTAGGCTTAGGGTTGAAAATGAGTGAAAATCAATGAAAGTCAATGGGAGTCCACACACGGTCCTCACTACATGTAGCAAAAAAAAAAAAAAAACATGTGTGTGTGTAGGGTGGGTTCCAAATTTTATATCAGGCAGAATTGGTGTTACCATGTTATGATGGAAGCTTTATCATGGTTTTCGTTAACTACCAAAGCATTCATTCTTTTGTTTCCATGTCTTTTTTTGTTAATAAACCTTTGTGTGTATTCACCTCTTGTTTCCTATCAATCCGTTCAGAACTGCATGGAGATAGATGTCATCGAGCCAGATGTCTTCAAAGAGATTATGTTCTTCATCTTCACAGGCAAGGCGCCCAACCTGGACAAGATGGCCAATGACCTGCTGGCTGCAGCTGACAAGGTGTTGATGTGTGTTTGTGTGACTCAATGTGTGTATGCACCTGTTACTTTTTACACTATCAAACTAGGGATCATGATAGATGTACACAAAATCACTGCTGTTAGTTATTTGAAGTGGAGTTCATATTAGGGTTATATAGTGTTTTTTTAAATATAATTTGCTTTTATGTCCCTGGCACATTTTTTCATTTTACTTCTAATTAGCAATTCTAGCTGATGGTAATTATTATGATTTATTTTATAAACTGTTTGCTTATACCTATATACCTGAGAACATAAAGCTGGGAACACCACAATAAAGTCACACTAGTTCTATGTGTAAATAATCATAGCTAAAACTAAAAATAGGATAGTTAATCAAGTCCTTTCTGCACAAACAATGTTTTTTATATCATATGTAAAAAAGTGGGGATGCCAACATTTGAGTACACATGCCTTTTAAGTTCTTCAAAACAACACTTTGGTTATAGAAATTACAGCATAAAAACCTAAAAAATCAATCTTGCATTATTAAGCTTACTTTGTTGTCATATGACAGATGATGCTTTGATCTTTTCCTTTTTTTAAGCACCCTCAGAAGTTGTTTGCTCCTGTTTGCTCCCCTGTTGGTAATAATTGGTACATCGTCTACTTCATGGATATGAGTCAGCCTTTCCACTACCTGAGCAGTATGAGCTTAGACTTACACAAACCTTATTGTCACTTTGTATACACAGAGTGCATACAAAATGCACTGAGATACTGCTTACAAATACTCAGTTGTGGAAAGTAACAAAGTGTGTGTGGGGGGGGGTTCTTACAACTTTCACTCCAGTTCTATTTCAAAGTCCAATGCTGTTCCTTCTACTCCACTCCATTTAAAGGAAGCTGCTAGTTACGTCTTTGAAGATAGTAGGCCTCACAACCTATTTGACATCACTGTTTTAGAGATTTTCATGAAACTCTGCAAATGTGAGAAATTCACTGCAGATATTATTTGTAGTTTATACATTTCTATTAAGGTGTTATTTTTTGCCATATTGCAAAGTTTTTCAATAGGATGAGTTCTCAAATCAGATCTGTAGTTTTTTTTCCATGGTGAAAGCCATGAAGAGAATAAAGACAATCCTGTTTTGTTTTTTATCTAAACAACAACAAAAATAATCAAAATAGCTGTATTTGCATTTTGTGGCATTACTCGAAAATTTAATTCACATTTTTGAATAATTAAGTACATTTGGATGCAGTTTGAAAACCTAAGTACTTTCAAAAGTGAGTACTTCAGTACTTTAACTTGAGTAGATATTTTACCGTGTAACTTTTACTTGCAGTTGAGTAAGATTTGACTATGATTATAAACACTTTTACGCAAGTACTAATGTCGAGTACTATGTCCACCACTGCAAATACTGAGATTCTACTTACAAAGCATTTTTAGGAACAATACCCCAAAGATTCATCTCTTACCCACCCTCACCTGACTCACCCTTCAATTAGGCATGTGACGGAAACCATTCTGACGAGGGAGTTAATGACCCATCAGAACCCCCCAACAATCATAAACACCCTCCAGGTGACCATCATGGCCAATCCAGTAGGAGGGATCAAAGCAACTTTTTGTTCTCCTTAAAGCTTTGCTATAACTATAGTATATCAATCTCAGTACCTCCTACCACTAGTTAAACCTGAAGAAGCCTCTTGGATGAGAGGTGAAACATCTTCTAGAAAACGTCACTTCCAGTTGCCTAAACTGAACTTCTAAAGCTTAAATAGCTTTAGTGTCATTTTTGCTATTATTGCCTTGACATGTTTCACACTCTACAAAATAACAAAAACAGAGAGCATCACTTGAAGTTTTTGTGTCACATTCATAGGTATCTGATCGGTTCTAACCCGATGGATCTGACCCTTTTAGTGCCGCCTTATAAATTGAGCACTACCAGCACTTTACCAGACTGATTCGCCATGTATAAGTCGTATCAGTCTGGCTGGCCAGGCTAAGAGGAATCTACCACACATTTCTGGATATTCATAGCAAGTTGTGCAAAGATGCTCCTAAAAATGTCCAGTAAAAAAGCGCTTGATGTTGAGTATTGACAGACAAAGTGTACATAGACTGCTTGGTCTGCTTGACTGAAATAGTGTATTTATGCTCAGTAGTGGCGAAAGGCAAAGTGGAAGATATCACGAAACACAGTTTAGATTAATACGGCCAAGATCACATGTGACTTATAAAGAGGTGGTGACAAACCAACAGGACCAGATGGGGCAAAAGGGATCTCAAGATACTTCCTGATCTTATGTTATTTCTTTTTCATTTAAGAAACAAGATGGGAAGTAGTTCAAGAAGTGCTTGCCGATAAGAAAAGATCTCAGGTTCAACATAAGATGTGGTTTAAAGTCAAGGGCTCAATGGTCCCACTGGTCATCGGAGCAAATTGGGAGAATCACATCTGTAGATTCCAAGAACAATCACTAAGAACTCAATCGATAAGGACATAGTTCTTGGAAAATTTTAAAGATTCTTTGTCACATGGATTCTTATTTTGCTGCCTTGGACTAAGGCTGAAGCATCAAATTAAAAAGGATGAGTGGGTAATGTGTGTGTTTTGTTAAGTTGTTTGTATTTTTTTGCAACCATTACTTCCTCTGTCTGGATAATCGTTATTCTTCCTTTTTTATTTTCTCCTATTTGATTTACTCCTTGCTGTTTCTACAGAGAAGTAATTCTGTCTCCATATCTTTACACAGTGCAGGAATAGTTGTCTTTGAAAGCGCAGTTTCAGCAATTTAGTTTGCCCGCTGTTTGTCGTCTCACTGGTCCTGGCAGTCTGCTCTTGCGAGGCTGAAGGTGATATGTGAGGACGCTCGGCACTTGAGTTCATCTGTGGTGAACGCTGCAGAGCTCCTTATCCTCACTGACCTGCACAGTGCCAGCTAACTCGGGACATGCTGTAGACTTCATCATCCTGTGAATTACATGCTTTAAATAATTTCAATTTTTTTTATCTGCTAGTCACCAAGACAGTGATGCAAAATGTTTGCTTTAAGGATATGCTGCAGTTGATTTATGTTCAGGAGAGATTGTGTTTATGTAAGTTGCAAATCAGACAGTTTAGTCAAATTATATTTGTCTATTTAATGATAAATAATGGCTGAAGCTGTTAATTATGCTGGAAGCTGCCTTTTGAAAGAAGGTGCTTATTAGCATCAATAACTGTTTTTGTCAGCAGAGAGGGGAATTATCTAGTATGTCTGCAAACAAAAGCATCACCTAATTTGCTTATCATCTTCTCTGTGTTTTCTTAATTCTCCATCTCACTGCCAGACACATTTTCAATCCCTTTGTTCAATTCTCTGTCCACTTTTTCCAGCTTTACTCCATCTCCTGGCCTTGATCCAACCTCTTACCTCTTTTTTCCTCTCCTTTATTCCTCTGCTGTTTTGTGCTTAAGAGCTCATGTGTGCCGAAAGGTGTTCAGTAATGCAGATTTCAGCCGCTAATCCTTGTCATTAATTGTGGTTATGGGCGTTATGACAGTTTAATTTGCGACAGCGCTGTTGTGGCAGTGGGAAAATTGGCCACGGGGGACTCGTGGCCAGCAAAGCGTTATCAACCCTCCTCCCGCGGACACAATCGACAGCAACAAAAGCAGCAAAACAAAAATCAATTTAGAGGGTGAATATTGAAAAAAGACGGCCGCGGAGGAACCAATAATCCTACTACCAGCTGCACCTCGACCTCTTTCCAGACCAGATTCTTTAGTGAAGACATTCATCGTTCTTTTCATTGTTGCTCTGTCTCATTTAGTCATCATCCTTTGGGAATATGCAAAGACTAAAGAGGCCAAACTCTCCTTATCCAGATTGCCCACTTCAGTTTAATATAAATACGTAGACTTGGGTATATTTTTACATTAAACCACTTGCGGAATTGCCTACAAAACTAAATAAGTATTGTACTATTGCAAGTATTTTAATTTGGGTGTCATAAATATATTTTTATGTAACCAAATATCACTGTTAGTTTACTATCCCTTTACTGTTTCTTACTGGACACTTTTACCCCTTTTCTCCCCCTTTTTTGTCTGTCTGATGTCTTACTCTCATTTTTGTCTACATATCTTAGTACCTTCCGCTCCTGCTGTGGTATCTTTCCTAATGCCCTTTCTGTGGCCTGTTGCCTCAGCTGGCAGCACACTGACCATTACCGTGTGCAGAGGTTCACTTCCTCCACAGAGAATAGGGTCAGAGGTCGACCGGAGGTCTGCGGCTGCTGTGCAGATGCCAAATGAGCACAAATATAAACTCACACAATATACATGCCAAAAAATAAACACAAGTGTGCATGCACAAGCACACATGTGGATGTTTGTTTACATGCAGTAAATCATGAGAAATGTCATTAAAGGCCACACAGCAGTGTTCGTGATAGTGCAGGCCTGCACCCCGAGGGTCTCAGGAGGGTGAAAATTGCCCAGGGTCTCTGGGTTTGAGCTGACATTAGTGGGAGGTGATGACCATAACATTAAGCACATAATTATATCTTCTTAGCAAACATGCTGAGAAGCCAGAGAGAATGTGAGAATATATATTTTTTTTGTCACGAGAAAAGTAAATGATTTAACTTAAGGACGACATTAGATTTCCACACTTTTTATGTTTTCCCACATGTAAACGTTTAAGGTCTAAATGTGGAAAATTGATCAAATAGAAAGCAGAGAAGGGTTTAGGATCCTATAAGAAAATAAAAAAAAAATATTGATTTGTTTAATGCTGCAATTTCATTGTGACATTTAGCTGTCAGTGACATTCTAAACTTACAGTTTGATTAATGTCACAAAGAGTGCTCCAGACTATTACACGGTACATGCAGCTGAAATGTTGTGTGAAAGTGAGACACAGCTTGTTTTACTGGGCACCATTCTTCTGAGCAGAAAAACAGAGATTTGTGCAGCTCATGTAGGTAACTTAATTTATCGAAATTATAGTATTCTTTGGTTTGTATAGATAAATAAACCTAAAGTAGAGCCATTTTTCAGTGATAGGTATAAATATACTTCTCAATGTAATTTCTTGTTAAATAAACCAAACCCAAAAAAAAACAAAAACAAAAAAAAAAATATTAAACACCACACTAAGTAAACTTCATCATTCATCCGTAGCATTTTTCTTAGTTATTCTCAGAATGACAGCGTCCCAGGTTTTTATGAAGGAATTTTGCCCATTGACAAATTGAATTAAAATATTTTAAACTCAGTTCAGAAATACTTTATTAATCCTTTTGGGAAGTTAAATATTGCTGTAACTCATGGGGGAGTTTTCAATGAGATGTTAAATGTGATGATAGCTGTAGGCAGGATGGAGCTTCTGTATATCTCTAACTGGACAAACCTCTTAGTGAAGACACTCTTCCTACTGAAAACAATCTTCTGGAGATGATGCACACTGTGGTGCATAATGTTCTTCACTTTATGAAGAATTCTTCTTTGTTGCAAAACAAATTACAAAACAAACATGCACAATGAAGCATTTGTACTTACTTCCTGGTGTTTTGCAGATCTCAAATGTGCATCATAGCTAAAGTATCTCACTGGAAAAACAATCTAGAACTAAATAAAATTTCTTAAATTAAGTGTATTTACCCTTAATTTGAGTAGGTTAAATGAGATAGTTTGCTAATGGAATGAGTATTTTTTACTCTTAACATAAGATAATTAGATAACATGTACTTGAAATAAGACAATGCAAATGTGTTCTCTTATTTTAAATGTAAATTGTCTTGTTCCATTGGCAAAATGTCTCTTTTACCTCCTCATTCCAAGAACAAAGCACTTTTTTTAAGAAAAAAATTACTAGATTTTGATGTTTTCCAATGCTGCAGATGGACAGATGGACCAGATGTTCCAGAAGTTGTGTGGTTCACAGAGATCTTACCTTCAAACCTTAGTCATGTTGATATATCCCATGCAAAGGAGAAAAAAAAAATCTTATGTCTTGAATTTCAACATTTAATGTGCTAACTGCTTTGCAGAGTCTTAAATGGAGCTCTGTGTTTTGTTTAGTACTTTTCTGAGTTGCTCATCTGACTGTTGGGTGCTTTAGCTAAAAATATTATTATTATTTTTTTTTTCGAAACAGCAACTGTTTCTGTATGATCATCACTTTGTTTTCACCTTGGCACTGTCTTTATGTGTTTTGTCACTCTTTTTTTAATGCATTCAAATTATGTCCCAATATATATAACAAGTGAAATAAAACACTGTCTATTTTTTGTCATGATTGTGCCCTATGTGGACTTCTTTTTGAGTTTCTTTTTAAGTGTTTGGTTCCACTTTCATTTATGTTGATCTGTGTTTTCTTGACCTTTAGTTTCTTTCTCCTTTTGTATTATATTTGGGCATTGTTGTATTTTTGTTTTACTCTCTGTTACCCCCTTGTGCCTGTCTCCTTTCCCCTAGCTCCCTTCTAGTTAGTTTTATACACACCTGCTCCATATCAGCTCATCAGCCCATTCTTTGTTCTATCCCCGATATATACACCTCCTCTGCAGTTCCTCATTGCTGGTTTTCCTGTTGTTACTTGGCTCCCTAAGTGTGTTTTCCACTGAGGTCCTCTGGTTTTTAGATTTTGATTCCATTAAACCTGAAAGAACTCATCTCTGCATTTGGGCCCTCAACCACCCTCCACCCAATCTGACAGTTTTAAACTTTAGGGCATTTAAGATCATGCTGATCATAAAAATATCTGCAATGTTTTTTTACTTTAAAACTGAATAAACATAATGTAACTTTTTTTGTGATGTTTTCTTTTAAAGAAAGTACTACACTACATTTTTTTTATTATCAAAGTCAAGACAAATAAGGAGTTAATATTTTTTTCTTTATGTTTTATGAAGTTGATAATCATCCCCCCTTTATAACTTGAGTGACTTTAATCCCAGATACCAAAAGTTTCAATTACCAGTGCATATATTTTACTGTAGAAATTTATCGTAATGCAAGTTTCTTTCCCAGAAAAAAATAAAATAAGCTTGTGAGTTAAACATTAAAAAAAATTAAGGAAATGACAGCTCTACTAGCTGGTATAACAAAGCATTACTCATTCATAGTTGCAAACCATTCAGGTAGAGCTTTTCAACCAAAGTATAAAAACAGATTCTTTTGAATGCTCAACTTTCTCATTCATTTACTTGGTAAACATCTTTTCCTGCTTTGTCTGATTTTTATGCTACCATTCTTTTCTGTCCTGCTTATGCAATGAAGGGATCCAGCTGGAAGTCAACAGGGATCTCTAATTCACACCTGGTGGCAGAAGCTAATCACTCGATCAGAAACAATCCCTATACCTCAACCTTTGTTCTCCTCCGTATGAATGAAAGAGAATCCCTCCTATACACGGTATCCTTAAGTTTTGCCTCCTTAATTTTCATCTGATGCTCCCAAAGTCTAAGAGTGCAGTTTCTTGCATCCACCTCGAGACAACAGCATGTCCATATAAGGTAACAAAAATACATAGATCAACTTCCATCTAACAGATTACTAAGATAACATTTCTAAAATCTATCTCTAAGAAAATACAAAACAACAAAAGAAAAATATAAAGACAGTATGTAGAGATGCACCAGTCCAATTTTTCCCAATCCAATCCGATACCTGGGTTGACTGTAATGGCTGATATTTGTTCTCTGCGTAATGACTTAATTAATATTTCAATCATAAAACTGAAGTGTATGATATCAATAAAAAGCAGTGACTGGATCAGAACGCTGGATCTGCATCAGTCATGAAATATCTGATCCACCTAATTAGTCAATATTAGAGCTAATATCCGATCCACGTATTGGATTGGTGCATCTCTAATTTTATATGTTACTGCAATAACAAAATAAAACCTAAAATAAAGTACCAAAAGTTTAGAGAGTGACTTGATAACATTGGTGTTATTTTATGATTTTAAATATTGTACTTTGTGGTCAGCACCTAAATCCCAATTGATACTTTTCAAACTTCCCATCAATTAGCTGGTAAAACTTGAACACTAAAAGCTTTTCTATCTAATTAATAATTTTCAGTTTTGTGCCTTGTCTTTGTGAGGAGCAAATGTTTATATGAAAAGATATGTATAAAAAAGTTACACTAAATTACATCCAATGAGAAATAGTGTCCTCTATGCTTTAAATAGTGTCCCCGCTTCAGAAAGCTTGATTTCCACTGGCTGCTGATTATTATACTTTTTCACTAAACTAAATGATCTGATTCAGGTATTATAACCGGAAAACATTGGAAACTTGGCTTTGGACACCTCTTTCTGGTGGCAAACCAGAACCTTTCTATGTTCTTTTGCAGCACTTCCATTGTTAAACTCTTTTAAAGCCCATATTTGTGTTATGCTTGGTGGTGTTGTCAACAAAATTCTTCCACCTGAGCAGTTAATCTCTGCAGCTACTCCAGAGTTACCATTGACTTCTGAACTGAATGCCAAATCTGGGTGTTTTCTGTTGACCTTCTAGTTTCAGATGATAATTTGAACATTGGACATTTAAAGCTTGAAATTGTTGGGATCTGGAGATTCTCCTCCTTCTCCAGCAGAGTGCGCTGTGGATCCTCCTGGGCTGGAGCCCTCCAGCACAGCTGACGTTCATCAGCTCATCAGGAGACCGGCCTTTATAAGCAGCTGCCAGACCTTCCTTCTACGCCGCAGTTTTAGCCAAGTTTGGTTAGCGAACCTGAGCCTTAAATTTACTAATCTTTGTCTTCCTAGAGAAACCTTATTCTTATCTGCCTCTGTCTTCTCGCTCCTAGGAAACCAATCTCTCGAGAGAAGCTCTGGATGAGCTTAACCAGAAACCTGCCTGCCTGCCCTAGAGAGCCAAACCTGAAGTTCCCACTCTGGAATCCATTTGCTGCTCTTAGGGAAAGAGCTGATCACTCCAACCAAGGTCTTTCACTGGAAGTCAGAAGCTAGACGCTGCTGCTGCTTTAGCACTCTGCTGAACCAACAGTCTCTGGACCCAACCGGTTCCCTCTCTCAGTACTAAGCCTGGACCTCTTCAAGGTATCCACTGAAACATCTGAAAACTCATTTAATTTATCTGCAAACCAAGCTAACCAAACTATCCGTCTCTGCAGACGCCTGAGAATCCTGCCCGGACCAGAACCTGAGTCTAGTTCATGTCATTGTGTGAAACCTTTAATAAACTCTGTTAAATCTTTTACCAAGTCTCCAGTGGTGTTCTGCATGTGGGTTTATTCCTAAACCGATCATGACAGAAAAAAAGTTTTATAAACTAGTCTTGAACATCTTCACAATTGTTGTTGATTTATGTTCTCTAACAAGCCAGTAAAGCCTTTACAATCCCCAAAATATATTGATGTTTTTGTTTATGTTGGAAAACTATGTAAAAGTTCTGGGTGTAAATATTTTGCCAAGACAGCACATCCATCCGTCCATCCATCCATCCATCCATCCATCCATCCACACAACCATTCACACATGAGGAGAATTTAAAGAAACCAATTAACCAACAGTCATGTTTATGGACTGTGGGAGGAAGCTGGAGTACCCGGAGAGAACCCACATATGCTCAGGGAGAACATGAACTCCATGCAGAAAAACCAGGAATAGAACCAGAACCTTCTTGCTGCAGGCAGCAGTGCTACACTCTGCACCACTGAGCAGCCAAGACAGGACATATCTGTTTATAAACCACTTGGGACTTTACAAAATTAGACTGTGTTCAGCTTTTTAAAAGATGTTTGGAAAACTCGACACTAGGCTTAAAAAACTGTTTCTGACTTTAACCAGTAAAACATATTTTACTGGTTAAAGATTTATATAAATTTTATTTTTTTTATTCTTTCTTTCCCTACATTGATCAAATATTAATTTAGTATTCTTCAGCATATTTCATTTTTCCAGATCATTCTGTCTGCTTTTTAGATTTTAGTTCCAGTTTCATTCAGTTGTGATCAAAGTTCAATCTCCTGTCTCCTGCTGAGCAGAGTGTGGACTCTTTCACTCGTTTGACTCGGTTTCTGCAGCCTTGCTCAGAAAACAGTTAGGTTGGTAATCACTCCCCAGAGAGCCGGAGCGCTCTCTGTTGCCCATATTTTAACAGGGATTTCTATGTTGACCAGACTGGTGGTCCCGTGGGTTTTAAGTAAAGCTCGTTCCTGAGCCCTGTGAATCACTTTCCATCAAACAACTATACTTGCTGCTGCACTTTTTGGATTTTCTGCTATTTATGATACTAACAGTAAAGTGTCAAAACAAAGCTTTGCTTTGTAGATAAAACATATTTAGATAAGTACCTATATCAGAAACTCTTGCAGTTTTAACCCCCTTTTTATACATTTTTCAAATTTCCAGGAGCAGGGCAAATTATGACTTATTCACATAGGACTGCAAGGTAATATCTCCACAAAGAAAAATGAGCATTTTTGCTATAAATGTGAAGTGCAGCTACCACCTCCATATTATCAGGGGCTTTTTACTGAACATCCTGAATCTAAATCAACAAAAGAACCTGATCCTGACAGTAATCATAATATTAGATTCTCTTCAAATGAGATTTTGAAGTGGAGTGGGTTGTGGTTTTCAAAACATTGTTATATAGGTCACAATTCTGTGTTGTTTTTTTTATATAGAAGTTTGTTGCCAGAAAATAGTGGCAAAGCAAGTCGAACAGCTCTCCATATGTGCTTGGAAGCAAAGCTGTAAAAGTTCTTTTATTTAGATTTATTTAATTATATCCAAGTGATTTCTAACATTTATTTTAAGATCTGTTTTTTATGATATTTGATCTATGCTTAGTGACATTCAAGAAACAACAAACTAGTAGAACTATCCTACTTTATCATGTATATAGTGTGGGCTGAATCGACGTTAAAGCAATAATCAAGCATAAAATACTATTACTATTAATTCTTATTGTGCTCTGAAAATTTAACACTTAAAGGGCCAGAAGACAAACTGGTCACTAAAAGCCAAGATGATCCACATTTTAACTGATACAAAAACAACAGAACTTTTATATTTAGTGCTGCTTCACAAGCGTAAAGTTCTTCAAAAATCTAAAAAGTTTACTTCTTTTTAGGTGGATTTAGAGTAGACTAATGAGATACAGCTGACGATGCAGATGAAAACAGCTGGCAGTCTCAAGCAACATATTTTTGCTTTACAACAAAGTTGTTTGGTTGTTAAAACAGATGCAAGCTGAAGACATAAAAGGCTCAGAGTTACATTTGTTTTATAAATACATACATAATATACAAAGCTGGATTTCCAGTTTAAAAGGGCATATTCAAGTTTACTAAAACAAGGCAAAAGTAAGTTGAATTTAATTTTTCTTCCAATAAATTACTCCATCTTTAAACATATTGCTTTCAAAAGCAATATGTTTTTGGTTATGATTGGTAAGAAAAGGTTATTTTTTGTCATTTTATTGCTATGCTAATTTTAAAATGATCATATTGTCAATATTTAAGGTTTCTAAAATGGGGTGAGAAATGTTTAAATAATTATAATACAGTTTAATTTAAATCTTTTGAATGTCATTGTAATCACATAACAAAACTTAGTGAAAATGTTACCCCTCTGAATGGGGAAATAGTACAGTCATCTGGTGGAAAAAAAATAATAATAATAAAGGCTGAAACAATTAATTGGATTATTGTGATTAATCAGTTATTCAGCTGATTTAGATTTGATTAATCGTTAACTGGATTATTGACTCTAACATATACCTTCAGCTGACAAAGCAACCACTTAGACCAGTAACTATATGTTTCATCCAGAACTCCTCAAGTTAAAAAGTTTACTTTCACCTGGTTTGATTTAATATTGGACTATTGAATCGAAAAAAAAAAAGAAAAAATCAACATATTAATCGATTTGCAAAATAATCATTAGTTGCAGCCCTAAAAATAATAATAATAATACACTATTAGTGATCAGATTTAAAGTGCTCCTCATACTACAGTAGCTTTTAGGATGCCAGCATCAGGTGTTCTTCAAACATCCCCTTCTATTCCATCCACATGAAACTTACTTTTGTGCTAAAGTAACAGGACTGGAGATTGTATGAATGAAGAGCGGCTAAAGTGGAAATAAAAATCTGAAAAGACCTTCAGACAGGCTTAAAACAGTTTAAACTGCAGCCAATATTTCATAGTTTGGTCGCTTCCCTGTAAAGGTCAGTGTTTGTGTGTGTGTGTATCAGAGCAACTGTGTGAAACATGACAGCAGGTGGTTCTGTATGCATTCATGTCGGCACAGCTTATTTAGAAATATCCATGAAAGAAGGAGGAGAATCTGTTATCCTTGGATTCGGGCCCGTCTGTGTGACCTTCTCGGTGTGAGCTGCAGTTTGGGGGTGTGATTTTTTTCCTGTTTACCTTTGATAGTCAGCTTGGATAGCAGCTTGCAGCCAATCGTCTGTGTCATTTTAAATATGTGTGTGAGTGCGTTTGTGTCTCTCTATTGGCCTTAGATGAGACAGTCAATGGGGGGATGGATGTAGAGATGCATTTGAAGAGGTAAACTGTCATTATGTATTCTGCATGAGTCCCTCGCTCCCTTCCCTTCAGCTACATCATGCACTCATCCTTTTATAGCAGAGGGTGGATGGAAGCTTGAGAGGTCAATGCTGTGATAAGCTTTGCAGCTTTGTTGGTCCGCTATAACTGAGGGGGAAGACGATCCAGCTGAGGATTGATCTGTGCCAATCAGAGGGAAGAGATAAAAGAAAAACATGGAGAACGTCCAGCCTTACTGGGCTGTACGACTGATAACTGCAACCCAACGCTTATGATTTTATCTTTTAATTCTATCATATATATTTGTTTAAACCATCTAAAGTGACAGCTGAAGAAACACCAGCCAGTGAGAGCACCGTCCAAATGTAAGTCAAGCGTTTGATATGGCAGAAAAAGTTTTAAACCTCCCCTGATTCTTCAAAACAGTCAAACTTACTTCTTTTCATGAATCAACATTATTATTTCTCCAGACTTTGTGGATAATGAAGGAAAGGCACTTTACTCCAGAAGCAGGACGTCACCACTTTTACAAAACACACCAGAAATGCACCTTGGAAGTTGGTTAATTCACTGAATCTTAAATTGCATTATTTCACTGCGATGGACTGGCGACCTGCTCAGGTTGTAACCCGCCTCTCACCCTTAGACAGCTGGAGATAAGCACCAGCACCCCTCGCGACCCCGCTTGGGATAAAGCGGGACAGAAAATGGACAGAGATGGCAAAAGTACTCACTTTCCGTACTTGAGTAAAAGTACAGATACTTGTGTTAAAAAATACTCTGGTAAAAGTGGAAGTACTGATTAAACTTCTTTACTCAAGTAAAAGTAACAAAGTACAGGCTTATAAATTTACTTAAAGTATAAAAGTAAAAGTAGAAACCACTTTTTTCATGCCGTTGCCTACATTTTAAATGGATGTCTGCCAATAGGACTAGATCTCCGTTGTGTTCATTTTCAATCATCTCGTCGTCCATACTACTATGCTAACGCCACCGCCACCAAGCTGCAATGATTTGCCACGAATGAATACCACTGTCGATTCATCTTGTAGTGGTGCGTCAAATGCAACGTAGATTCCCATCCAATTAGATTGAATTTGGTATTGATGACGTGAAAAATAATAATGGTAACTCCATTGAAATGATTCAAAACTAAAGTAACGAGCCAATTTTTTAAAATGTAAGGAGTAGAAAGTACAGATATTTGTGTAAAAATGTAAAGAGTAGAAGTAAAAAGTCGCAATAAAAATAACTAGTAAAGTAAAGTAAAAATATCAAAAAAATCTACTTGAGTACAGTAACGAAGTATTTGTACTTCGTTACTTCCCATCTCTGAAGATGGATGGATGGATGGATGGATGGATGCATTATTTCAAAGTGTAAGACAATTCAAAGTTGAAGTTTATGCTGTAATTTCATTTATTTTGCTGAAATGACCTCTGAGTGGGGTTTATATGTTTTTAAACTGTTTTTAGTTTACTTGATCATCTATATTTTTTGCCAAAAAAGTTCTGTTAAACTAGAAAATACAAATTAAAACTGTACGTTTTGGGAGGAAACTTGGTTTATCGTCTCCTCAGGGCTACCCCTTATCCTAACATATGTGGGTGAGAAACCAAAACTTAAAGTGAAGGGATTTACAGTACTGTGACATCATTAAATTCCTGTTGGAACAGACTTCCAGTAAGCATTTCAGACATTGATTGTAAAAAATAGCAGCACCCTATACCTGCAGTTCAGTACTCAGTATTTGAAGAGCATGTCTGAGAAACAAAATAATCTAGACAAAACTTGAGGAACACATCATTCTTTAGCTAAATATCCATGCTGAGTTTGCTGATTTGTTAATCCTTAATAGTTAAGTTTTTGCCATTAAAATACAGTTTCATGAGGATTGTTGTCTTTTTTCGAGGACCAAACTGTCCTAAAATCAAGCTGACGTTGAGTCTCTATTAACTTTTGTTGAGATAACAACAGCAAATGTTGATTCACATTAATACTGATTGAGGCTGTTCAAGTTTTGCTAAACAAACTTAAATGTACTTTTGGAATTTGATATATCAATGCAAATGGATATCTTAATACAGTATAGACCCAAATTAAATGCAGTTCTGCTTGCTTCATTCGAATGGATCATTGGAGGATACATTTTCTCGAATGTCTTAAGTTTTTTGCAACCTCTAAAAGGTTTATTTAAAATAAATCATTCTTCCATAATCTTAATCTGTTAAATAAAATACCATCCCCACAGCATGATACTTCCACCACTGTGTTAACCTCTGGGATGTCGTGTTCCAGGTTGTTTAAAATGTTAGTTTTCCTTCACATGTATCATTATGATTTAAGATGTTTTGTTTTATCCAATAGCATTTTCTTTGGAACATTTGCTGAATCCTGGCTCATGGCAAACAAGAAATATTACTTCTTATGGTTTCCTTTTATCAATAAATTGCAAAATTAGTAAACTGAACCACCGTTTTAGATTAGAAGGACTTTGTGGGCTTTCAGTTGTATCATATTCTTTTAATTGTCAGTTGATGAATTAAACAGATGTGTTCATTGTTTTAAATCCGAGCACTGCTCTAAACTTTTTCGCTGAACTGTCTGTCATATTCCATGGTCTCCATTACTAATGTTCACTTACAATGGGTTTATTTGGGGGCATCAGAGTAAACTAAGGTAAGTCCTAATTGATTCTGACATTTGAATATATAAAAACATGACAGTATAGCAGGTCTTAGCATAGTGTTTTTTATTGCATGCATTCAAAATAATCTTTATAAAATGCAAATAGAAGTTTGTGATGATTAAAAAAAAATGTTGCCTAGTTAAAAGTCACATTTTGGCCAAACCGCAACATTTTCCTGATGTTACTCTGCTAAAAGTGCTGCATCATCCTGAGTTGTTGCCTGTACGTCCTCACCCTATCACAATGCTATTAAACTTTAAAACAATATCTCTCTTAGTCAACTCCTTGACATAAACATTTTTACACTACATAAAAATAACCTGTTACTGTCATGATTTTATCTAAAGCTCGGACCCACATGCAGTGAGGCCAAACAGAGAGACACAAAGTAAAAGATTCAACGGGTTTTATTGAAGAGTATTTTGAGTTCGGAGTTCCTCCGAACTCTGCTCGGCCGGGAAACTGGAAGGCGAGGGGAAGACAGACTGTTAGATTCAGGCTCAGTGAGGAATTGGAGGTGTTAATCTTGAAGGAGAGGATTTGTTGCCACTCACGTTTCCGGAGAAGAAGAGACACGTAGACTCCAGTCTGTGGGTTGGTCTTCCAGAGATTGTTTGATTCGGTGGAGGGCGGAACAGGGTTTACCCAGAACTTGGACGGAGTGGAATGATGTAGCCGCTGGTTGCAACTCAGTTTTCCTGTGGTACTTGAACGGGTCGTGGTGAAGATGACTTCCTTACTCAGAGAGTGATCTCAGCGTGCTCAAAGGTGGCTGGATCCAAACCTCCTGTTTGGAATCCGTCGCTCAGTGTAAGACTTAGTTGATCCAACTTGGGAGAAGTCGGTCCGAAAAGGTCCAATTTGCAGGAAGGCTTCCTGCCGAAAGGCAAAGAACAAACAAATTTGAGACTCAGGGAGAAACAAGCGCTCAGTTAAACTCAGTGTGATTTCAGCTTGGCTAGAGGACAAAAACTCAAAATGCAAAAACTCAGATTAGACTCAGCATAAACAAGGCTTGGCTAGAGTACCCCAAACTGGCAAACACTCTGGCGTCGAAGTAGTGGCAACCAGCAGCTTAAGAGCAGTCCGGTGATGAGGTAATAGGTTGCAGGTGTGTGAAGAGGCGAACCGGAGCCAGGCGCCTCCTGGTGGTGGAAGGGAGAAACACAAAAGACAAGACAAACAGACAAACTCAAAAACTGGGATCCTGACAGTTACCAAGATTTCTCTGTTTACTACATGTGAAGCATTAGCTCCTGCCTTTGATCAACCTAAAAAGTTGTTCATATCTATTTTACCTCATCTTTTAATTAGCTTTCTGGAACAAGGTATGTTGAAGTAACAAGTAACAAGGTATGTTAAGTTACAGCTAAAACATGCAAAATTTTAGCAAGAATATTTGTCTTATTTTAAACGAAGGCTGCTCTGAAAAAAAAAAAACCCAGGTACACATAAAAATGAGTAACAATGACAGAAAGTAAAAAGTTTGATTATGTTCTATTTGTTGGACAAACAATGTCTAAGTCATGGTTGTGGAGGTCACTTCACTAATTGTTTTCTCACTTCTGTGTCCCTTCTTTTTGCAAACATATTCACTGAACTTACCATTTTGATATCTAAGTAATGTATAGTGTTTTTTAATAGTACTGAGTTGCTGAAAATGGTCTCTTTTATCAAATGTTACCAAAATGTTAAAATAAGACTTAGCATAAGCTCAATAGCATACGGCTATTATGCATGAAGGTAATTAACTGACCAGTAGAAAAAGAGACTTTGTGTTTAACCTTTAAAATGGTTGAACTCATGTGATGATTTCTTTATACGACATCTGTGTAAAAGAAATGATTTGTTAACTTTATTCAACTTATTAGCGATATTACATGTAGAAGTCTGTACTAATGTGGCCTCATTCATCATGTAGAGCCTGCAGAGCAACACTGCCTAATGTGACATTATTATTAAGAGTATTATAACCTTTGTGAGGAGATAGGTGACCAGCTATTCTTCATGATATTCCAAGTAATCCACTCAGATATAATCTTCTCTGACAGGCAAGGAGAGTTTAGGCCTTGGGGCAGAGAAATGGAAGGAGGAAGTGACAGGGGTAATGGATGGAGAGAGGGATGAAGAGTGATCGGGTGTCATACAGGTGGGATAGGGCCAGACAGATAGCGAATGGAGGTGCGATGGAGGATGGATGGCCGGAGCACCTCAGACACTGACAGCACTGGGAGATTTGTCTTCTTTGCACACCATTTGTCTTATTTTTCCTTTTTTGCCATGTCCTCGAAAGTTAAATCTATTTACTCTGACAATTCAGAGGCGGCCTCAGTACCTTTAGCCATGATATTATTGGTGCATTGGAATGTTAGGAGCTGGCATTGTAGGCTCATCCTCTGTTACCTGAGAGTTTTCTTGGACATTAAAGAGAAGTGCACAAAAAAACAATGATCCTCAATGAACTGCTTGCTAATAATCCCTTAAAGGAGAAATTAGAAACAGACCTGATAAATGAGTCGCACCCACACAGTCACACACACACAAATACATTTATATATGAGCTGCTAATTGTTTCAGTCCGTCGTGTGGATGTGCCGTTGCAATATTGCAGAGCTGTGGGTGTTTGCCCAGCTCATAACCGCAGACCAATGTGGCAGAGACAAGCTCATATATTAAGATAACCTCGAATCGGAATAGAGTTGTATTTCCCTCGTGGTTCAAATGACTTCTGTGGTTGTAAACTGATAGTGGATGAGATTTGGCTTTAATGAAGCAAGACTTATTGTGCGCAGAGCAACAGAGGGGAGTGCATGGGTGTATACGTTTCATTATTCAAGGTGTGTTTAGCATGTGTGTTTGTGCATTTCTTTCCTTAACAAGGAGTACTTTCGTCCTTACACTGATTATTATTGTCTGACTTTCTTTTTTTTTTTGCATCATCCCAGCTTATGTCTTCAAGCTGTGATGTATTTTAACTAAAAGTGTCAAATTTTACAACCTACCTTGTTATCATTTTCACAAGGTTGTGTTTGTGGCTGTGTAACGAGTGTCTTCCTACTTGTTTATTCTAATGTCCCCATCTATCTTCACGGCAATGATGCCCAAGAAATGACCTAAAGAGTGAGGGAGTTAAACTCATCAGAGAAAAGATGATTTTGTCATTCACAAACATGTCACTGAACCTTTTAATGGCAAAAGATGTGTAGCTTTTATTGCAGCAAAAAGTGAACATATAATCATTGACTTGTGTTGAAATATTACATATTTTTACCATATTTTGGGGACTTTCTTATAAATGTTTGAAAACCATGCATAATTTCTTCCAATTTGCATGGAGGCAATACATCAATCCGCCATGTAGAAATTATGATAGTCTATTTATAGTGGAATCTTTTTTTCAAACTTGTTTTGAAGTAAAGGCGACATGGCTAAAATCTTACAGGTAATTGGGCTCACATCATTTTTCCAACAGAATATCCCCCTTTAATGGCCCCTCATGTACTTGAGCAGTATCTGGAATTCCTGCAGGGATTATTAGCTCAGTTACCCAGTAGCAAAAAAGGGAAATATTTTACCACCCATCTCCCTCAGGAGTATTAATCCTGTCAGAGCAAGGCTGAGAAAAAGCAGTACAATGGGAAGAAAGATGAATGAAATATAAATGCACCACTGAGCAGAGCTTTAATGTCTAAGAGTCACCATTTGGCTTAAAATATATGCATATAAAAAATACACAATGAGTAAAAGAAAACTAAATCTACAGGCATTCTAGAGGATCTGAGGCTGCACCTGAACAGATTAGAGCTTTGATTTAAAATGCAGCAACATGCCAACATATTCAGAATTACAATTTATAAGGTCTGATGATATCTGAGCCAGCTAGGTGCATTAGCAAGCACAAACAATAGGGCTTGTTGAGCAGTTTTTAAAATAAAAACAACAGAAGCAAAACAAAGAAGCATCATCTAGAATATAATTAATCTACTTAAATAATCTTTACAAGCTTAATTAAGATAACAATAATTCTATTATGATTACCTCATTAATTAACTAATACGTATGTAATCTATAATTTAAAAGTACACTCGCTTTCATATAGATGTTTTTCAATGATCAATTTTTGATCAGAGAATGGGTTGTGAAGATAACGGGCCAAGTATTTCTCTCCCCAGCAAAATTGCCATAGGAGATCCCCCTAGAGTCCTCCCAGTGAGAATAGCCAGTAAAGCCTTTAAAGGGAGGTGCCCAGGAGCTATTCGAATGAGACATCTGAACCAACTTATGTAGCTGACAGAGCTAGAGCTGTGTTGCTCTTTTGATCGTGATCTCATGACTTTAGGTGAAAAAGAGGAGAGATGAAGAGATGAGCTGAGTCAAATCTCTAAACCCTTCCAAACACACGCTTAGGGATCTAACACAACTTAACCATTCACAAAATCCAAAAAAACAGACAATTTGTATTAATTCACTTCATTAGTACAGTGACTTTAAGTTTGAAGATACTTTGTTCAGAAAGTCTGTGAAGACACACTTTTAGGTGTGTCTCTTGCTCCACAAAAACACACATGAAGTGCAATGAAAAGATTTGAACAGCCTAAAAATATGTTTTAAATATTCGCAAAGCAGAGGCTAAAAGTAAAAGACCCCCAATACATCACCCTCACAAATAACATATACAAACATTTCCCCAAAATCCCATAGCTCTTATATTATTCATTTCATTATTCTAATGAAACTGAACACAATCAAGAATGATTGACAAACAGCAACACTTTTCATGGGCTACTCAAAAGAAATGGTCCAGCATAGTGAATATATATCAATATCGATCTAAATCATTCTGATTAAAGACAAATCAAGTCCATAGGCCTTGCAGAATATGGATGAATGAAATTTTTTTAAAATCATTTCTTAGGATCAGCCAGTGACAAAAGTTAAGTACATTTTTACTACAAAATCCAAATGAAAAATATTTTATCTTGCAGTATAAACTACAATAATGATGCCTTGATGAAGACTAGAAACGAAATTAACTCATAGGCTGTTAAAAAATTCCTTTGCATGCATCCAGCATTCAACATTAATAAAAACATTGTACCAGTGGGACTAAAATAAGTGAACACAACAGCAGAATTTAACTGTAGGCGAGAAATTTAAACTGCAGGAGAAAAATTTTAACTGCAGGGGAGACTTGCTGAAGGGCAACACAGCAAAAGGGGAACCAGCCCCGTCTTATGACTACTGTGGTCCATTTGTTATCTGTGTGTGGGTAAATGAGAGCCCTCTCTTAGCCTCGTTAGGCATGATACACTACCTCACCCAGTGGCTCTGCGCTGATTAAAATTTACCCTCCCGAGCTGAAGGAAGCAGCTAGCTGAGACTGCATTCCTGCACCTTCAAAGCAAATGGGCTAAAAGGTCACGGCTCAGCGACCCCCGCAGCTATGCCTTATTTATTTAGCCTTGCACCTTGCCCACTGCAGGGATAGGAATAGGGCAGGAGCTATTCATTCATGCTCTTTCACTCAAAATATAGAATATTTTCCTCTTTGATTCCACACACAAAAAGACATTTGATGGGCAATGCAGGACTTTCTGTGCTACTGAACTCGACTCTGATCCCTTCCTTCAGTCTGTGATACAAATAGAGCAATGTGTGGTTCATAGAAAAGTTTGATAGGTATTTCTGGTTCACTTCTGCCATCAAGCACTTTCTGCTACTTATATCTGGTTGATTCAATTCAATTCAATTCAGTTTATTTATATAGCGCCAAATTCACAACACATGTCATCTCAAGGCACTTTACAGTTCAACCAGATCATACAGTCAAATTGATACAAAGTTTTCTATCTAAGGAAAACCAGTTGATTGCATTGACTCATTGACTCAAATACAATCCCTCACACTAAGCATGCTTGCAGCGACAGTGGAGAGGAAAAACTCCCTTTTAACAGGAAGAAACCTCCAGCAGAACCAGGCTCAGTGTGAGCGGCCATCTGCCGAGGCCGACTGGGGTTCAAGGAGACAGAAGCAGAGATACAAAAAGCAGCTGTAAAAGGCGGCCCCGTCCAGGAAACACACAGCCAGGCAGACGAGCTCCAAGGCAGCTCCCATGCCAGAGGATGAAGAGAGCACATCCACCCAGCCACGGCCAGAGAAACAGGACCACACTGGAAAACAGGCCAATCTCCAACATCTACAAACAAGGGTGTTGATGGAAGCAGCACAGCTGATGTTTCTTTCCTGGATGACGTCACAGCCAAACAGGAACAGACGAGGCAAAGCTACTCTGAGGAAAAGCAGAGAGAGCAGAACGTTAGAGATTGAACTAACAGATTCTGCAGAATAGGAGAACAGAGAGAGAATGAAGCAGAAAGATGAAATGGGGGTCCCTATGTCCTCCAAAAGTCTAAGCCTATAGCAGCATAACTTTAAAGACAGCTCAGGATAACCTGAGCCACCCTAACTATAAGCTTTATCAAAAAGGAAAGTTTTAAGCCTAGTCTTAAAAGTAGACAGAGTGTCTGCCTCACGGACTAAAACTGGTAGTTGGTTCCACAGGAGAGGAGCCTGATAACTAAAAGATCTGCCTCCCATTCTACTTTTAGAAATTCTAGGAACCACTAGTAAACCTGCAGATTGAGAGCGAAGTGCTCTGTTAGGAACATAAGGAACAATCAGATCTCTGATATAAGATGGAGCTTGGCCATTTAAGGCTTTATATGTGAGAAGGAGGATTTTAAATTCAATTCTTGATTTAACAGGAAGCCAATGAAGAGAAGCCAGGATATGAGATAGGAGAGATATGATCTCTCTTTTTAATTTTCATCAGAACTCTGGCTGCAGCATTTTGGATCAGCTGAAGGCTTTTAACTACAGTTTGTGGACTTCCTGATAGTAAAGAATTCCAACAGTCCAGCCTTGAAGTAACAAATGCATGGACTAGTTTCTCAGCATCACCCCTGGACAGGAGATTTCTAATTTTTGCAATATTCCTCAGATGAAAGAAGGAAATTCTAGAAACCTCTTTGATCTGGGATTTAAATGACAGGTCCTGATCAAAAATAACACCAAGATTTTTTACTTTATTATCTGAAATCAGTTTAATCCCATCCAAATGAAGAGACTGGCTAATCAGCTTCTTTTTCAGAGACTCTGGTCCAAAGACTAACTTCTGTTTTGTCTGCATTCAGAAGCAGAAAGTTAAGAGTCATCCAGGTTTTTATGTCTTCAAGACATGCCTGTAATCTATGTAATGGGTTAGCTTCATCTGGATTTATAGACAGATATAGCTGGGTATCATCAGCATAACAGTGGAAATTAATCCCATGCTGTCTAATAACTCTACCAATTGGGAGCATGTATAAAGTAAAGAGAATTGGTCCTAGCACTGATCCCTGTGGTACTCCACAGGTAACCTTTGAGCGTGTTGAAGATCTATCATTAACATAAACAAACTGAATTCGATCAGATAGATAAGATTTAAACCAGTCTAGTGCTGTTCCTTTAATTCCAACAAAATATTCAAGTCTTTCTAAAAGAATATTATGGTCAACTGTATCAAATGCAGCACTAAGATCCAACAGGACGAGCACAGATACAAGTCCATTATCTGAGGCCATAAGAATATCATTAGTGACTTTCACCAGAGCTGTTTCAGTGCTATGATGAGCTCTAAAGCCAGACTGAAACTCTTCAAAAAGTTTATTATGGTGTAAGTGATAGCAAACTTGTTTGGCAACTACTTTCTCAAGAATTTTGGATAAGAAAGGAAGATTGGATATAGGTCTATAATTAACCAAGTCATCTGGGTCAAGAGACGGTTTCTTAAGCAGAGGTTTAATCACAGCAACCTTAAAAGCTTTAGGTACATATCCCTGTAACAGAGATAGATTAATCACATCTAAAATGGAGGAGGAGATCAAAGGGAATACCTCCTTAAATAACCTGGTTGGAACTGGATCTAACATACAAGTTGAAGGCTTAGATGAAGACAATAATTTTGCTAATTCAGAAAGTTCAACTGGATCAAAGCAGTCTAAACCCGGTTCAGATTCCATGACTACCTCAGGTACAATCGCGGATAGAGGAGTGCTTATGATCTTATTTTTAATAAGATCAATCTTATTTATAAAGAATCCCATAAAATCATTGCTGCTAAGAGCAGGTGGAATGGACGGTTCAACAGAGCTATGGCTCTGGGTGAGTTTGGCAACTGTATTAAAAAGAAATCTAGGATTATTCTTATTCTCCTCTATTAATGAGGAGAAGTATGCTGCTCTTGCTTTACAAAGGGTCCTCTTATACAGCAGTAAACCATTTTTCCAGACTAGGAAGGACTCCCGCAGGCCTGTGGAGCGATATTTTCTCTCCAGTTTCCTAGCATTTTGCTTCAAAGTACGCAGCTCTACATTAAACCAAGGAGCAAGCTTTCTATTTTCAACGGTTTTCATTTTCAAGGGAGCTGCGTTGTCTAAGGCAGTACGCAGAGAACTAGCAACCCCATCAACAAAATCATCAACCTGTGAAGGGGAATAAGCTATGCTTTTGCACTCTGCAGCACTGCTCAGCGACACAGAGGAGAGAGAAAGTGAAGCAGATTCTTTAAAATTTATAACTGCACCATCTGATAAAGATCTACTAAAATTGAACCTTCTTTTGGGGGAGGAGAACTCTGTTAAAGTAATCCTGAAGGTTATTAGAAAGTGGTCAGAGAGGACAGGGTTGTGAGGAAATACTGTTATTTCTTCACATTCTATGCCGTATGTCAGCACAAGATCCAAAGTATGAAGATGAGAATGTGTGGGATTATTCACATTTTGAACAAAGCCAATAGTGTCTAAGATAGCATTAAAGGCTGCTCTTAAGCTATCGCCTTCAATGTCAGCATGGATGTTAAAATCTCCCACTATGATGACCCTGTCAGTATTTAATACCAAATCAGAAAGGAACTCTGAAAACTCATCTAAAAATTCAGAGTAAGGACCTGGCGGACGATACAAAGTTACAAAAAGAAGAGGTTTTCTTGCCTTGAAATTTGGATGAGGGAAATTAAGGGTTAAATGTTCAAAAGAGTTGTAGGTATTAACTATTTTGGGAGTAATCAGTAAGTCAGACTGGAAGATTGTTGCTACTCCTCCTCCTCGCCCAGAACTTCTGGGTATGTGAAAATTTAAATAGCTTGAAGGAGTTGCCTCGTTTATGCTCACATAATCCTCTTGCTGCAGCCAGGTTTCTGTAAGGCAAAACAAGTCAATGTGATTATCACAAATCAAGTCATTAACTAGCAGACTTTTAGAGGAAAGAGATCTTATGTTAAACAGACCGCATTTAATTGTTTTAACTTTTTCCCCAATTGGAGTTATTTTGATTTTAATTAGATTATCATGATTTACTCCTTTGGGAATCTTTGCTAATTTATTAGATTTTGGTCGTGGGCAAGACACTGTCTGGATGGAGTAAAGAGTGGGTAACAGTAGAGAAGCTGCAGAGATGTGTGTTAAACTACAACTCTGCTTCCTGGTCTGCACCCTGGGTGGTCAGGGCTTTGGAGGACTAATAAATGTGGCCAGATTCCTAGCAAGAAGAGCTGCACCATCCAAAGTGGGATGGATGCCGTCTCTCCGAATCAGACCAGGCTTTCCCCAAAAGGATTGCCAATTATTAATGTAGCCCACGTTGTTTTCAGGACACCACCTAGACAACCAGCGGTTGAATGACGACATGCGGCTAAACATGTCATCACTGGTCAGATCAGGGAGGGGACCAGAGAAAATTACGGAGTCCGACATTTTTTTGGCAAACTTACACACCGAAGCAACACTAATTTTAGTGACCTCCGATCGGCGTAACCGGGTGTCATTACCACCAGCGTGAATAACAATCTTACTGTATTTAACCTTATCCTTAGCCAGCAGTTTCAGGTAGGATTTGATGTCGCCTGTTCTGGCCCCCGGCAAACATTTGACTATGGTCCCTGGTGTCTCTAATGCCACGTTTCTGACTATGGAGCTGCCAATCACCAGAGTGGGCTTCTCAGTGGGTGTGTCACTGAGTGGGGAAAACCGGTTAGAAACGTGAACGGGTTGGTGGTGACCAGTGGGCAGAGATCCACGACTACGCTTTCTGCGTACAGTTACCCAATCGCCTGGCTGCTCAGGCACTTTTGGAGGACAGCTACTTGGGAGGCCTACTTTAACTCCTGGATGTTCAACAGCCTGAAGCCTGGATTCCAACTCTGACACCCTCGCCTCCAAAGCTACAAAAATACTACACTTATTACACATCCCATTACCACTAAAGGAGGCAGAGGAATAACTGAACATCTGACACAGAGAGCAGGAGAGAGGAGAGGAAGAAGGAAGAGTTGGAAAAGAGTCAAGGGAGGGAGGTCAAGGTCAGTATTCATTTACTTGGGATATCGAAAACTCTAATATGAGTACATTCTCGTTAATTTGTCATGAAATAGTGAAAACATAGACAGCAACCATAACCAACCCTCCCTCCCACGCCACTGAGTGCTCCCAGAAGTTCGTAGTAGAAACTAACAAAAATGTTGCCCCCCATAGTTCAGACTGGGAAAGGAAGGCATTACGGAGTTTTCTAATGATACTTCCGCCTGTGGCCGAACTTAGAACTGCAGCCATTTTCTATTCTTTCTTGTAGCTCGCACCTGAACTTGACAAGGTTATTATTTTTTTTTTTCACCTTACCTTGAGCTGAATGCTCAACTCAGAATTCCAAAGAATTCCAAAGAAGCAGGCCTGATTAATCAAGTCTTAAACCTCCAGGCCCCTTTGGTTTGTATCAGGGATGATCTGTCTGTGCTGCCCATTTATTATTTTAGTCATTTTCTCTTGTTTCAAACTCTTGGGTTGTCTCACTAAGGTTGAAAACAGCAGCTACGGTATAGAGCTGGAATTTATCTCTCTAAAAAATCCTTTTAAGATAGGATTTAATCTTTAGAAAAACACATTTATTTTACAGAGATAATCTTCCATTACATCACACCAAAGTTAAATTAGAATATGATGAAAAAAAAAAAAAAACACACCCTCTTTGCAGCTGATAAAACAAAGCTACATCCATATGTTTGGTGTCTGTTCTTATGGGGCTCAGCACTGCCACCTATCAGTGAGGAATGGTTCACCCTGTCCATTTTTACAGTGCAATTAGGGCAGATTAGAAAGATAAAAAACATCACACTCCTTTATTTAATATAAAGGACAAATGATGGAACATTCGAATGTTTTGTACATGTGTAATCTAACATGTATTTATGATATACAGAGAGGCAGCAATGGATAAGCACCAAAGGCTTCCACCAGTCAATGTGTGCGACTGAGTGCTACAAGAGTGTAGCAGAGCTACAGTATTCACTGCCTCACATCTCATTTTTTCCATGTATCTGAATCACTATTGCACATATTCAGCTATTTTAACCATAAAGAATCTTACATTCACACAGAAAACAGATGAATAGAACAGCGAAGACAAATATATTTTCTCCCATATCTTTGAGTTATACAATTTATTTGTCAGGATCGCAGGTGTGGCTCTGCATCTGCTGCCTCCCCTGAAGGCACATCTGGTGTAACAAAGTACCTCAGTGGATTTAACTCATTGACCAAATCTAAGAAGGACATTAATAACAAATTGGAGGTCAATATAACTTGTAAAACCACCAATTAATGCAATTTGAGTGTTTTGGGATATAACTCTAAGAGCTTCGGAAATCAAATTACTGAATTCTTTGGCTGCTCTTGTTTGTAAAATAGCCGTAGTTCATTCATAGGAGGCATTAATCTCAGAAACACATTAAGGAGGTTATTTAAACATGTTTTTTGGTAAGCCTTGAAAATGGCCTTTTCCTTCATAAAGGCTTGATTTAAGGAGTGCTTGACTATTGTTGTGATTCTATAGGTAAATTCTATTCCCAGCCCGCTGGGAATTTATGTTTCTGATACTTTAAGATGTTTATTGCCCTCCCCTGTAGGGGTGGTAAAATATCTTATTTAATCAGATATTAGTTCAGCTGTTATATACTGTTTATGACACACAGTCCTACTAACTGTGTGTTAGAACAATAGATGAAAGAGTGATTCGAGCACTAATCATGGTCAAACGATTATTTCTGCACATACATGGAATAAATTCACCACAACTTCCTTTCAAAATATAAGATTTTATTAACAAAAATCATTCAGCTCAACGTCAAACCTATTTCAGTTTAACACTCTCAACTAAGACTAGTAAAACTCAACTAAACTAAACTAAACTACTATGTACAAAGAGGAAGGGGAAAACGGTTGAAAAACATATTACAGTTTAAGATGGATTCTGTGTTTGAAACCAAAGTTTATCTGGAATAATTTGGGATATGATCAAATTAGCTTTTCACTCATTTTAAAGAAATTGGAATGTTTTCAGACCAATTCACAATGAAAATCAATGAGGTGAATAAAACATTATTTGGCCAAATAATGTTCTATTGAATGATTTGCTTAATCAAGAACCAAAAACCTTTAGCTAAATGATTCTTTACCCTCTTTGAAATAGCTAGCAGCGAATAGACATCAGGATTCCACTAAATGACTCTTGGTCATACTTGGTAATGGAAATGTAATGAGCATTTGAGGAACACATGGACACTAATGTTATATCAGTGTTTAAATCCTTAGTGAATAAAGCTTGTCTAAGCTTTAGCAACAGCTCAACACATATTCCTGTAGCATAGCGTAGCATGCTGTCCATTATTTAGCATCAATTAGCGTTGTCTTTACTCAGCAGTAAACACACGATATGATTAGCATCATCAAACGACACATTGCTTGTTCTGTCCCTAATAATGCCAGACCTGCAAACCTTTTTCCATGTCGATTTGGAAAGCTTGAGTTTCATCCAGTTTTGCAGCTCTGCAGTCAGGGGTTCCTTTGTCTCAGTCTCACAGCAGGGGTCCTCTCAGTCTCACCCCCAAGGATATGGTTCTCATCCAGTTTGGCTCTGTAAGTTCTGAAACTCAAGAGAAATGTGTTGCAAAAGTTCTGTTTGCAGCAGTTAGGTTCTGAAGAGTTCTGACTCATCCTTGATGGTTCTGGGGATCTGGTTCCCCTGGGGCCCGCATCTCCACTGTGGGCCAAAGTGGGCCCCAGCTTTGAGCGCAGGAGTAGAAGCAGGCCAGGAGAGAGGTGCTGGAGCAGAAGAGGGAGAAAGAGAGAAGAGGCAGAATCCTGTGTGCTCTGTGGTTTTCTCTGTCTTCACAGGGAGGGGGTAGGTTTTCACACCTCTGGTGGCTCCCATGTGACTTGCTGGTGGCTGCTTTTGCTGAAAAAGGGGGGGCTGCTGAAGTCCCCCAGCTGTTTCACCAAAGCTGCGTTTTCTTCTCTGGTCATCCTATCAGGATAAAATATGGACACTGGTTCCCACTGTCCAAAAAGTATGATCATGGCATATGGCATAACACTATTAGACGTGCTCTTGTCAGATTCTTCCAAATGAGCTTTGCTTCTCTGTAGCTCCTCCAGAGTGATTTTATTAATGCTCTCCTTAATTGCCAAAGCCTACCAAAGTCTTGGCAGGTTTGTTGTTGTCCTTTGGCCTTTCCTTATTCTGATGGTATATTGGATAGTCATCTGTGATTTTTTTCAATCTTTTTATATCATTTCACAGTCAGCATTATGCTGCACGCTATCTAATGTTTTAACTAATTTTCTGGCAGCCTCACAGGATCAGTGTATTTACACTGCGATTAAATTACACACAGCAGGACTCAACTTGCAAATTAGATCATTCTAAAAGCATTTGGCTTCTTTCTTTTTGTGGGATCAGAGTAAAATTGTCTGGATAGAAATGAATACCACAATTATCTGTATTTAATCTTCAAAACCATCTGATGTTTTCCCTCCTCTTAACAATTCCATAGTATGTGTCTGGTTTTTGACATGAAATTTATCATAATACACCAAAGTGTTTGGTTATAACATAGCAAAAAGTGAAAAAAAGTCACAAGTTTTTTTTCTTTTCTAATGGTCATGGTGTCAGACCTCTTGTTCAAAATGCTGTGAAATAAAATATGATCAGGTAAGTTATCACTCTTTACCATAGTCTATCATGAAGCTCTGGTGACTTTAGCTCATTATTTTGCTTTCTGGCACTCGCTTCCACTCATTTCAAGCCCACTTCTACATGGTGCAGATTGTCTGGTGAAAACCTGCAGCGTCTGCCAGTAATCTGCCACATTTGAAGGTTCTGCTGTGCTATAACGTGCCAAGCGTCATTGTTATGAACAGCTGTGGCTGTAATTGTTTTCATAATACAGAAGCCAAGTTATCTGTGTTGAAATGACAGAAAATTGTCGCCTATAATCCATGTTTACAAAATATCAAAGAAAGATAAAGTTATTTCGTTGACATGTTGCAAAACTGGAAAAAAAAAACAAACATCTCCATATAATTTGGACAAAGTCCTCTGGGGAAAGCTATAGATTTAATCTCTAAACAGTTGAAAAAAAAAAAAAAAAACTGCTGCAGCCGGTTTAATGTTGATCCAGATGATACTTTGTCTTGCCAAGAACAAAAATTCACAAAGAAGCAAGCTTGCAACTTTTAAGATGAATTAGTAGCAGCTTCCAAAAATCTCACCCCATCAGTCACCCACAGCAGACCCAATAAACTGGATCACCCTGAGTAAAAACTATCCTCTACTTGAAGAAAATAAAATCTGAGGAAACAGACACAAGCTTGAAATCTCTGCCTGTTTTGTCCTCTTATTTTTTTTTATCTCCTAACGATTTTTTTGTTGTTTCATAAAACCCTTAAAAATATACAAATAATATTTGTTAACCTTGTCTGAACACTATAGCATAAAAAGTAAAGATTTATATGAAAACCGAGACGGTTAAATGTTATCATATTTTGAAGGTGTTCATTCATTTCTGTCAGACTTTAAATGCGCAGACATGTTCAGGAACACCTGCAGGCAGGAAAATCTGGCAGTAGATTTACCTGCTGGCTGGAAAACCCTTTAAACAATCTAGGAAGACAAAACATTTTCTGCATCATTAACATATACTACTTTGCAAATTCTTCTTCTTTTATTAGATCTTCTGTCCTTTGACCTTCCCTTTATAGTCTTCGGATAACTCTCACAGATATTATTTATTTCTTTAAAAAACTTTTCATATCTATTAAGAGTAGAATAAACTTAGTTTCTTCCCTTTTGTGTGGGCGGGTTGCAGCCAAAAACTGTAGAAATATCTTCACACTAATCGCTGCTGCCTCAAAAAGTTACATTTTGAACTCATATGCAACAGCCCTGTCATTAAAACAGGCTATGTTATGAACACAATGCTGAATATATCAGAGTTAGTTCTCCTCTTTAAAGACAAAAAATGAAAATGAAAAACACAAGAAAAATAAATATATGTGTGAAAGCCTTTTATTTTAAAATATATATTTTCTTATTTTTCCTCTAGCCTTTTCATCTGTGTAGTCACACTTATGACCTCCCCCATTTGTGTGTATTGTTTTACCCTCCTCTCACCACGGATAGAATCAACAGTGGTTCTTCAAGATCAAGACTGAGGTTGACTTTTTAGTATACATTACTAACAATTTATTTTGCACAATAGAAAAATAAAAAAAATCAAAGGAACAAGTGATTTACCAGAGTTACGTCTTGCTATTAAACTAGTAATTGTAGTAATAAACTAATATTAAAGTTAATAAGTGTAATCACATATAGATATACATTCTATAATAAACAAATTCTATATAAATATTTTTCATATTTAATAATTTCGGTTTCATGTTAAAGAGTCCATTATAAATTGTCTTTTTAAATTAGTTCTTATATTTTTACATGATTACAGAGGCTAAAAGTATTGTTGATAAATGATACATGACTTAGAGCCAGCTGTAAAAGGGAAAACTGGCACTGGAAAAAATCAAAACCTAGATATGTCATTTTTTATTAAAACAGGTATTTTGTTTCTTGAATTGAGATTTAAAATAAGAAAACACAATTGCATTGTCTTTTTTTAAGTGCATATTATCTAATTATCTTTTTTTAAGAGTAAAAACACTCATTCCATTGGCAAATTATCTCATTTAGCTATTCAAATCACACTTATTTAAAGAAATTTTTACTTATTTCTAGCTTGTTTTTCCAGTGTGTATCCCAATTTTGCTCTGCGTCACAGGAAAAAAAAAATGCTTAACAGTAGATGGAAGCTGAGTGTAAAGCTACAAAAAAAAAGTTAATTCGAACTTTCTTTTCCTTAATATAAACACTGAAGCTAACGTTAACTCAAAGTTCCAAATTTATAATTAATCTTGATTTTAAAGCATAACACTACTTCATCAAAATATTCAAAATGGTGTTAAACTAAATTATTTAATTTCTTTTAGTTTCTCTTTGGGCTTAGTAAAGTATCTTTTAACTGAATTGAATTGAAGTCTTTACTTGATCAAAGTTGAACTCTAAAGGTGCGTTCACTCTGAATGCAATCTGGAAGTCAAAGCATCTGATTTAAATGCCAAGTCTGTGTCCCAGTGTCTGGGCATCCCAGCATCCTTGGATCAGAGGTTTCAAGGTTGGAGTTCAGAATTATGAACTTATGCAGCATGATCAACCAATCAGAAAAGATGAGGAGACAGAGCCTACATACAAGCCGTGATCGCTTCTACCTTACTTCTCCATATGAGAAATAAATATAAAAGGGTTTAACTCCAAAGGTTTTTTAAGAAGCCGGAGAATAGATGATTATGTTGAAGGAAAAGAGCGACCTCTGATCATTCACTCCACTATTATTGTTTTTGTTTTTAATGAACTGTGGGGATAGGGTTTATAAATAACTACACTGACTAAAAGTGTTAAAATGTTCCAGTAAAAAATATAAAATTTTAGATGCTGGTACTAGCAGTTTTACCTTAATACTAATTCATATTCACTTCCACAAAACGGCAGGATATCCTCAACAGCCTGTCTGGCTTCATCTAACTTTCCCTGCACTGTGGCCCTTCAGTGTGCAGGGTATCTTCTCATCCAAACAAGAAATATTTTTGTAGGATCACAATCCTGATGAACTGACTGCTCAGATGTTTTTTGAGGTGGACCTTTTTTCATTTAAAAATAATTTTTTCCAACTCATCAAAGTACATAAAGACAAGCTGTTCTCCAGCTTGCAACAACAGAACAGACCAGATAAAATACCAGGATCGCAGAACATTCAGAGTGTTAATATGTCAAAGCATCTTGACCAGCATTTAAACCTGTGTTCAAGTTTCAGCATTTAAGTGTTTTTGTCGCCCATTATTAGTTAAGTGAGAATGCAGCATAAGAGAACAGATTACTAGCCAAAACAAGAAAGAAAACACAGTCAGAACAGGTGGGATTTCCTGAAAAGTGACAAAATTGTACCTGAGCACTCAGAATTATCCTCACCTGATTAGAAGAGAGGCTATACGCATGTGGAAAACCAGTTATGAGGGCAGAGAATGAGCATGCAATCGTTCAAAATGCATGTATAGGAATGTATTTTGAGTGTGCACTTTAGGCTGATTTTTTACTTCACAGTATAAATTAACAAAACTATTATGTGCAAAAATAGAATTTTTGCAGAGCCTGCAACAAATAGTTCAGGCAATATGGATGCAGAGACATTTTCAAACTAATTTCTTAACCCATATAAGGCTTTATTGGAGCTAAATCTGGCCTCAATTCTGAACTGGTTTTGGTGCTCAGAGATTACCATTCATCATACTTGTTACATGGACTTCTGCAGTGTCTTTTATTTTAAATAAACTGTACAACTGGCTTGGAATATCCGATGGGGGATTGTGCCTTGGCTGTTCATGCTTTATAATAGCTCTCTGCTGTTAAGCATATTAAGCTTAATCGGAAATGTTCAGCTGTCCATCAAATTTGATAGTTGCTCAACTCTTTGCAGCTTGTAGAGGTAGGTACAATGTTGGGGTCTGAAAGCTTTTCATGCACTCAGCTCTAGAAATAAATTGTCAAGGTGTCTTGGCTTATCAGTGCAGATTGATAGGTAGGTACTCAGCACATCTGAAGTCTTAGCAATCTAAATAATAGGGGATGTAAAAAGGAAATAGAGTTTCTACTCTTTAGAGTTCTGTTTCTTAAAAGCATTACATCAGCTGGGTTGTGGAAAAATGATCATGCTTACTAAAGCCCTGTTGCACGACTCAAATTCTAAGAGCCTTCAAATATCGGTTAACTCCCTCTCCCAGCCTGAGTCACAATTGTAAATGAATGCTGTATTTGATCTCCTCAGGAGATGTCTGACACGGCTTTATTCTCATCCCTGGTACTCCTAAATTTCCTCCAATTTCCTTCTTTACTTTCTTTCTTTAACATTTTCTTGTATCAGACTTCTATTTCCAGTACGGCTCTCTCTTCACTTAACATTTCCTTCAAAGCTCTTCAGCATCTATCCATGTTCTATAGATAGATATTCCATCTATTCTAACTGATTAGAGTTGCAGGTACTAATGTATTGTTGTCTTTCAGCGGATGTATGAGAGAATAACTTAAAGTTTAAAAAATCATGCAAAGAGACCATTTTTCTTATAAGTTTCTTGCCAAATGGGGGGATGTTGGGGCGTTATAGCCTGAAAAGTGTTGATCCACCAAGAATGCCTTTACTTTCTGATTCTTTATTAGAAGAAAGAGAAGAAAAAACACTTTTGAAGCTGTAGAAATGTCAGTCATTTTCTGGAAGTGATACTTATTTAACATACTAGTTTGAAGCCAAACCAACAAAAGCTTGACCTCCAGAATCAAATGAAAACCTCATTTTTGGATTCTTACGCCTCTTTTTCGCAAGTATCAACTTAGAGCAACTTTTTTTATGAGGGAAAAACAGGTTGATTATTTTCCTTAATGTGTAATGTCAACAGCTGTTATTGATTATTTATTTATTTATTCTCCAGCTGACTATTACTGTAAAAACACAATACAGTACATTATTTTATCTATTTTTTTTCTTTACTCTGTCACTTATTCTGTTATTTTTATACACTTTTTTAGGTCTACATTTGTGTGACCACTTCTGCTAAAATCACCTGCTGCTGTAAAACCGCTAATTCCCCATCGTGAGACAAAAAAGTTTTTTTAAATTCTATTCTATAACCCTAGATATTGTGAATCACAATATAATAAAATATGTAAAGCTACATCTAAACCTCCTAATTAACTTATAGAGCACACTATTATATTTGAATTAATTTATAATTATCTAAAATTAAAAAAGAAATATTGAAAACATATACTTGACAATAAATATATGATTTATTAATTATTTATTCACTTAAACCTTTTCTATTCATTGATTATTAACGGGGATTGGTATAGAAATGAAAACTCATTTAGGCACAGTGTACTCCTCAATAGTACCCACTTTAAATATAGTGAAAGGCCCATTTTTCCAAATGGTAAATAATCCCAATTTAAACTACCACACCAAACTACCATAGTAATGTATTTTACGTAAGAATTTAAAAGATTTAAACTAGAGCCATGTGAATTTATTAAAAATATAGCAGAAACCATTAACTGCTTATATGAAAATTTTGAGCTGGCACATATAGTCTCCATTGAAAGTCTAATTTGGACCTTTTGGACTGGGAATATGGACCGCCTTATCAAACATTCATTGCTGCAAATAGAATTCAGATTTTCTTAAAAAACTGGTTTTATCAAAAATAATTACTATTTTCCTATACTATAGATGTGGGATTTGTTTAGCATTAATAGTGCAAAAACAGGGGACAGTTCCTCTCATTTTTTATATATGTTACAAAGCTGAGGTGTAAGTACTTCCTATTCGTTTCTCCAATGTTTGGACGATGGGAGCCTGCACACTCCAGCCCTTACCTGCACACTTCATAGAGGAGCATAGTTTTGAGAAGGAGCCTTTATGTGAGTCGTAGAACACAGAAGTTCCTCTCCTGACGGAGTCGCACCGACTCAAACTGAGCTGAGAAAGTAACAAATACCATACCATACCATACCAACATTATTTATGAAGCACTTTAAACGCCGACAGGACCAAAGTGCTGTACATGATCATAAAATACAATGCAATTATAAAATAGAAAAGATCCAATATAAAATACATATTACTATATGAACACCATAAAATAAAGTGAAACCTCTTAGACTGTGTCAAAAGCCAAAGAAAAAAGATGCGTCTTAAGAAGAGACTTAATAACAGCGAATAAAGAGGCCTGTTTCATGCACACTGGAAGATCATTCCTTAGCTTGAAAGCTACCACAGAAAAAGCACTGTACCCTCTGAGCTTGCACTTTGTCTTTTGCATCTTCAAAAGCAACTGACCAGACGGATAGGGATGGGCAAGGTCATTAAGAACTTTAAAAACAGATAAAATGATTTTTAAATTAATCCTAAAAATCATTTACTGAAAGTCATCCTTTGCAGTTTGTTCCCAGAAATTTTATGTTTGTTTTAGGGAATCACTCATAATTGACACACTAATAGATGAAATTGAACCTAACAGCCTAAACAACGGTGTGTCACATGATCAAATGATGAGTTAATTGGATAATCGCCACTGGAAAGTAGGTTTCCTCTGTCTCCAAACTTAATCTATGCTTTTGATGTGTATTTCCAAGCTTACTGTCTACACCATGGTTCATGAGCCTTGTGGGGGAATTCATTTCACCACCACAGTTTTGTATAACAGTACAAATGGTTACTTTGAAAAAATATTACATAAATATAAAGCAACACAAACTAAGTTCTACTGCACTGAGGCTGTTGACTCTCTCACAGCTGCAAGTAACAGTCCTTCATTCAGCCCCTGCAGCTTCTTACAGGAGAAGTGGCTCTTTGGTTTGCCTTTTTATTTTAGGGTGCACAGTGCTTGTTTACTCTGTGTCCCCCTGTGGTACACAGGTGTCATGCAAGGCCCATGAACCACAGGCAGACTTTCAGACTCATGTAGACTCTGTAAGTCTCCTCTGAACAGCAGCTTTTTTCCTCTGAACAGCAGCAACTATGCAAAAATGCTTTTTGTTGCACCATTGATAAACTAGTTTGCATGTGTGGACCTAGCTTTCTGTCCTAACATTTGAGCTTACAAGTTCAAGCCTGTTCTTGTCTTTTTCTTTTGGAAGGCCAAAATTAAAAACGTTTTTTGCAGTTGAACAGTTATTTTCATTGTACTGAAAAATACTGTACCTGTATCTTTAAGCTCACTGTTGAATGGCTATATGCAGCTTATCTATCCTCGGCTCAGCTCATGTCAATTATCTGAGTGTTCACAGAAAATCCAAACATACTGGAACTTTTTGTACAATATCAAATATATTGAAACTAAGCTTAAACTGTTTTTCTTAATAGTGCGAATCGTATAAGTAGCATATCATATGCTTTTATTTTAACTAATATTAGCATCAAAACATTATAAATTTGCCCTATGAACTTTAGTTCTGCTTTGGCAATAAAAAACAAACATGCATGCTTCATTTCTTTAATTAGTGACTATGCATGAGTAAACACAGATGATTTCTCACTTGCCAATGTGCTTCTAAGTCAGTGTTCCCACCTTTTCTTTTGTTGCAGAGCTTTTCAAAGACAAGTGTAAATTGTGATTTTGCATAAAGCCAGTGTAAAACATTAGTACTCTTCAGGTGATCCATTGACCGGATAATTAGTATTGGGCTAATTGATTGAGGGTTGTAATTAGAGGTTAGCTGTTACTGATTAATAACAGTCCATCAGTCCCAACATTATCATCTCAGGATATCACTTTGTTTTAAACTTGCACCTGCCTTCCTAGGCAGCATTTAAGTCTTCATAGTGATGCTCTCAATGCATGGCTTTAACCTGCATAGTAAAACACATACACACACAGGCACGCATTTCTATTTTATACCTCATTCCTCTACTTCGGAGATATACCGGCTCCACTTGTGACCTTTCATTCTCTTCCTCATTGCAGATTCGGCTCTTTGAATTATTCCTCGCTGGCACACTTACATCCTTTTACTTCAAACAAGACTGCAAATCATGCTCATTCCTGGAGGCTGTCTTATTGTCATTTATGATTAGTGCTGATTCGTCATGTTAGACCACCCTAATTTCACAATTAAATGATCTAATAAATGTTTTAGTTGATTCAAAGGAAACTCTGCGGCTCATTTGTATGCTGAAGCTCATCAAATCATCTGAGTTAATTGGATAATTTCATCAACAATCAGCAAATTTTTTGCTCAGTTAAGAAGCTGCTGCAGTTCGTGCCTCATCTCAAGATTATTGAGTGATAGACATGTTACATACACCCTTTGAAAGCGGGAAGAAGTAGATAAGCTTTTACACATGTAGAATAGGCTTAAATCTGTTCACTTGTTAAAATAGATACATAAACAGGTCCTAATGATATAACTAATTAAAATTTGTGGTGAGGATATGTTTTGAGGCGTTTCATCCACTGACCTTATGACTCTGTTCTCAGTATGTGTTTCATGTCTGCCCCAGTTTTGAACTCATTAGTAAAACTGCATACAGTAAAGAAAAAAAAAACTAAGTAAGTTACTATCATGCAACTTTTACATGCATCTTCTTGGCACCATGTCTGACCCACAACAACACCTTGTTCCCCCTTTATTCAGTACAATGTTTTTCAAACGTCTGTCTTTTGAAAGATTGGCCCCATAGTTATTTAAACATTATTTTGTCACCGTTGACTTAACAGTTTTGGATGGAAACTAATAACCTTTGAAAATTGATTAACAGGAACAGTTTGTTTTGTGATGTCATGCTGATGTCTTTCTGTCTTGACTTCATGTCAACACTTGCTTTTATTTTTTTATAATGACCAATTTCCATAACTTTGTTTATAAAGAGGTGCAGCTTACGAAGCATAAGCACTTAGTCAAGTGGATTTGTTATCAGCACCATTAGTTTTAAATACTATTAAAACACCAAATGCTATATGCAGCTTTTCCAGGGACTGTACATAGCTCTGGCACTGAGCACTTTATTTGTTTCATGTCCCTTAATTCAGTGAAGTGGGGCAGGGAGGGAGGCTGTCTTACAGCTTAACACATGCCCTTAGAAATTGAGACTGTGTTGAACCTATGAGACCTGCTTCACCCTGCTGGGTTGAGTGGACCTGACTGTGAGACAGTGGAAGCCTGGTGGGATGTCTGTGCCTCTTTTATCCCCTCTATATGCTGCAGCCATCTTTAACTTTTTGGTGCTTTGTTGTTTTTGAAAGTAGAGACAGTTTATATTTACTTCGAGACATTTTCCTGTCATCTTGCTTTGTGTTTTCTTTATTTTGTTTTTGTAATCCAGCAGAAACATATAGCTAAATTAGAAAAGTACTTGGAGAGAGCAAACCTCCACCAAACAGCAGATTTTGCACCATATTGTGACTTGCCCATATAGCTAAAACATGCAAACTTCATGCAGATAGCGGCCAAAAAGTAGTCATAATTGATATCAAGGTCTTACATGGTGCATGAATTCTTAAAATTGTGGAAATGGTCTAAAAAAACACATGCATCCCCCATACAGCACTACTTTTTCTCTGGTATGTTGCCGACTGTTTCTCATAGCAGGGGGCTCGGTCACCATAGTGACACTGTTACATCGTAGCTGCAGACAGTGAACGTTTCACACAACTTCATATCCAAATACCTAAACTATTTCTTTCATTTTAGTTAGTAAATAAAACTTGTCAAAGTGGTTTTTTTTTTTTCTCACAGTCAAAAAGCTGACAACTAATTGGGGGTCTGTCTGGGATTCTGCAGCATTTTAGTGTTGACTGAATAACTCAGATACGCTTGTTGATTCATTCTGTAGTTACTGCTGGGTAATTTAACTGATTCAAGCAGGCAGGATGAAACCTTATTAAAAATCTGTCCTGTATTATTTGGATATCCTCCATTGAACCAAATCTTTGGTTATGATTTTGGTAATCTTAACCTGTTCCACAAAAAAAATTGTAGTGTTAATTACAACAGCAATAAGTCTATGGAGGCTGAAGTAAAACACATATGGGATGGCAGCATTTCAGAACCCTTACCAATCAAGTTTGAGATTGTCTTGTATTCTTGTACCAAAATTACAACGTCAATGTTTTGACCAAGTGTTTGTTCCCTCCTCTATAAATGGAGGACTGTATTGGCAAAGTGGGCCATAAAAAGTATGTTAGCAAGTTTTACTTGTAAAAGGGTTTCAGAAAGGTTAATTTTCCTGAATTTTCAATTTTCATTATACCAAATGGTGTGTATTCCTTTTAACAGCCTTTTATTCCCAGTCCTACCTTTCTATGAGTTGTTAACAATGAGATCTTTCAGGTGTTGTGATGCTTCTAACTGACCTGCTGCTTTTTTGATAAGTTTCTGGGCCTGACTACCATCCTGCTGAGGGATGCTGCTTTTTGTCTCCAAAAGTCCTAAATAATAATTTTTAAATAATTTTATTGATTTCATGCCGTGCACAATGGTACATTTTTATGATACACATGATTAATGTCATGGCTTTGTCTCTACAAGAAACTCCATGACTTCTCAATCTGCTGTTCGGAATGTGGTTTGTTATCAGATTTATAATAAATGATGGATGCTTTTATTTCTACAGCAGTGAAGTTTTACCATTTGCTTTCAGTGTCACTGAAACCATAAGTTCCAGGTCTAGTCCCCTAAGTGGTTAAAACAAACATAGTGTTTCTTTTAATTCATTGTTTCGCAATTAACCTGCTATTGCAGCTTATTAGTATGTAGTCACCACACCTGCCCACCAATCATCTAGCATTCATTACTTTAATTGTTTTTAGCTTGTTTATATTGTCACTTCTTTGTTTGCCATGTTCAGCTTATTTCTCCTACATTTTTATTAAGTTCACAACTATTAATCAATACATTCACTCCATGGAATCTTGTCTGTATTTTGTCTTAAACACAACTCCTACATTAAAAGTTAGGGATGATCAATATAAGTGTGTATAAGGTATCTGATGCCCTTATTCATTTTTGAACTTCTTTAGGTAAGTTGCTTGATCTCTGCATTAATAGTCAGCTGGAGTCTGGAGATATATCTGAAAAGAGAAAGACAGAGTGTGAATTACTTCTTAACTTAAGGGATGCTTGATACATCGGCCACACTTTAACACTGTAACACCATTTATCAAAGGTAAATAGATCATATTGCACTGCCACTTTAGTTTTTAATCCTAACATCAGATGGCTTTGTTGAGATCAAATGTCAGTGATGTAACAAGAGGGACTCCCCTCTGATGGCACATCCCTGCAACAGAGTTTATTTAAAGAGCCTGTTCACCTATTCCACTTTCTGTTGCCTGTTGCCCATGGCCGCTTAGGGCTAGACTCTTGGTTCTTATCTGAAAGCTATGCTAAGTAGCAACCACATCTCTCCTTAGAAGTATGCACTTGCTGGATCGAGTCAGACTACCTTTCTTACGATTCAGAAGTAGTTGATCATAGTGTTTAGTAAACATGCCTGCTGAAGCAGATGAGAGAGCTATCAGGTTCTGGTGGACCTACTGTTATGCCACATGAAACAGCCTGGTCCAAATGCTGGTGGCCAAGGAGTCTTTAGACGCTGCTTACCTGTGCCATACTGGTCCTGCCACTGCCTGAATCTGTGCCAGCGCCTGCCTAAGCCGCAGCTACAGGCTAACCGATTGGGAGCATATATATAGTAAAGAGAATAGGTCCTATCACTGATCCCTGTGGTACTCCACAGGTAACCTTTGAGCATGTAGAAGATCTGTCATTAACATGAACAAACTGAATTCGTTTAGATCTTCTAGCAGGACAAAACCAAACAAAGCCGAGCCGATATGTCCCTTCCATACCATCAAGCCAAAACAGCAACATCCATCTTTCCCTCTTTTCATCTGATGCTTAATAGGTGCTCTGCTTGGGTGAACTAGGTAGAATAGATAGTTGTGCATGTGTTTGTGTTTTATCTGAAAGAAGCTTTCCATTTCAACTGCTGAGGTTTTAAGAGTTCTGAACTTAATCCCAATGCTAATTGAGTTGAAGTGGTTAGCATCTGTGTCTGAAGAGTCTGCTACATTGGACTGGCTAGCATCGTTAGCTCCAAGCAACATAGTTTCCCGCTACATTGTAGCGGCCATGTGAGCTCTAACTTTTCCTCTGTTTCTGCTGAACCCCTAGCCTGACGTAGTCCTACTCAATTCTAGTCCGAATATGAGTCTGATACTGCTCCATAGATTGTGTGATACTGCTCCATAGCTGTGATTATGGGGTGTGTTTCGAACGAACCAGAAAAAAAAAATGCCTCTGCACTCAATTGGATAGACCTACAACCAATAAGAGCAACGGAGTGCGTGACGTATGTTAAGCGACGCATAGTTGTTGTCAACAAAAATCAAAGCGTGCAGTTGCACGCCTAGAATAAGAAGACTTGATCACGTTTCTCTGTTCCTCTTTTAAAATTAATTTACTGTCGATATCTTCTAGAACAGACGTAATGGCAGAATCTACTCACCTCAACTCTCCAGCGGAAGCCATTGTTGTTGTCGCGCAAGCTTCCTTTGGTGACATGGTTGATTACGTTACTGTTGATCATCTGTCCAGCATCGTATAAAGTCCGCCCTGACAATTTTTTTTTTTTTTTAACAGTGTCCTGTCTGGCAATGTGGCAATAAGAATAATTGTCTTGATGCCAAAAGGAGCCCAACCGATTTTACTTTCACAAGTGTAGCGGTATGGCAATTGTGACAGTGAATAGTTTATCATTCAGACCAGATTTACTCCTCTTCCACTAACTTCTAAATGAACAGAGACAGATTTCTAGGGTTAGTGATTCATAACTCTGCTGATAGCTATAGCCTAAATTACTAAATTGATGCAGGCAATTGGATTTTAAAAAGCCAGTCCAAACACAGTCCAAACCTTTAAGGAAAAGACTAAGAAACGTGGTGAGTTACAACCAAAATTACAGTTATAATCGTTCAACTAGTAATCAATAATTGTTTTTACCCTTGATTTTAATTACCCATTAATTAAATATATCTTCCAGTTCTAGTTATTTAATATATTCATAAACGTCTTGTAAATTTGCACAAGAGGTTCTTAACTAACCCTAATCTTACTTATTATGTTGCTCTGCCATGTGAGTTTTGCCCAAAACCAAATATCCGTGGACTTAAGACCCAAACCTAGTCTTTATTTTTTTGATTAAACTTGTGCTGTCATGTTGGACTTTCTTAAATGTCAGTGGGCTTAACACCTAAAAGGGGTCATAGAATGCAAAACCAAGTTTACGTTGTCATAGATGAGTAACGATAGTTAAGTGGGTGAAATGGACGTACAGGGAAGTTCAAACCCCATCGACACCTCCTTCTCTGCAAATCTCACAATTCTAAACTTCCACCATAAAGAGGGTGAAGTGTTGACAGTTGGGCCGCCAACTGGACCGGACCTCAGCAGAGAGCCATGAGCCGACCAACCTTAGCCGGAGGAGGGGGGCTGAGGGCCAGTAAGGCAGGCGGGGGGGAAGCACGGGGCTGCCGGTGTCCAGGCTACAGTCACCGGGTTGGGTTTGGTCACTCTGTGCCCCGCTCGCTCCCGTCTGCCGGGGTTCCCGGACCAGCCCTGCAGCTGACGCCTCAGTTCGGTGCCCAGTGTGTTTTGACTACGTGCTGCACTGTAGTCAACCAAAATCCAGGACGATTTAGAAATTCACCCCGGATATTTTTTTAGGTATGAAAAGTAGAACATCTCTGGGAAAAAGAGGACGTCTGGTCACCCTACCATATCAACAATTTTGATGTTTCAGTGAGTGAGTGCTTGTTGCTATTATGCGTCTTTGCTCAGCAGCTTTGCTTGTTGTAAACCAACCAATCAGCACACAGCTCATCTAAATATTCATGAGCATAACATAAAAGAAAACCTGTCGTTTAATTCTAGGGCTTGCATTAGAGCTCATAGAACAGCAAATATGCCATTTTCATCCCAACCAATGTTCCACACCCTATTCAGAGACCTTAAGGACCAGCACCAAATACCCTATATATTCATTCTATGACCCCTTTAAAAAAGGACCTATTTACCTTTTATAAATAGTTTAAATTTAGTATATAGATTCATATCCAACAGTAATATATGCGAATTATTAATAAATGGTCTCCTTCTTATCTTAAATATTTTGTCGTATGGGCTCTGTAGCAGTCATTTCCTAAGGCCACTGATCAGAACCCACTGTTCAGCTGTTTGGGTGTTTCACTGTTGCAACACTCCTATTTGTATTTTATTTTGAATAAATAGGGGAATAACAGCCCTATGCATAGCCTGATAACAGGAAGAGAAGGTAGTGCAATCATCTGAATGAGGAGTGTTTGAGAAGAGATGAATAAAAACGAAAAGGTCAGTTCGCCCTTAGAATCAAGGTTGAGAGCCACTAAATTAATTCACCTCTAAAACATTTCCTCTGAAAACATTTATGTGTATTAGAAATTATTTGATTCAATGGTTACAGAAAATGATTGTAGATTGATAACGATTTATTTAAGGTGTCACATAATTAAAATGTTTCTTAGTCATCACACAGCAATGTGTTTCTAAGCTTAGTGAGGTTGTCACAGTTGCAGATGGTTGTTGACTCATTAGTGCCAAATCAACACTCTGCCTTATGTTGTCTTACATGAAAACTGTTTCTAATTTACAGCTTTTCCTATAATTTTCTTTAACAAAATCAGACCTAAAAGAAAACCACTTAAAGCTTAAAAACCACACTGGTCATCTTTGACAGGACATTTAGGTTGTGAAGATAACCTGTGATTGTGGTTAGAGGTGATTAATTTGCTTAGCATTAAACCAAAACACATATAGCAGAAACCATCATGTCATTTCAAAAGGGAAATAAAAACATTTTCACATGGAAAGGCATTATCCATATATTCATTTGCCCCAGGTTTGAGTAGATACTGTACCTGCGGCACTAACAGATGCACTGCTAAAAAGTAGATCTAAATAAGTAATGTTCTCTTAAAATAAGTTCTTTTTTTTTCTTGAATTGAGGACTTAAGTGAAACACTTTGACAATGAGAAAAACAATGATATTGTATTATTTCAAGTGCATATTATCTAATTATCTTATTTTAAGAGTTAAAAAAATAATTCCATTGGCAAATCATCTTATTTACCTACTCAAATTAAGGGTAAATACACTTAATTTAAATTTAATAACTTTTGAATCGTTTTTGCATTGTGAGGCATGGTCTGCCCTGGAAAAGTCTGTAGACTGTCAAGCAGAGCTGTTGTTCATTATATTTACATAAAATGCTTGTTTTCTTTTTTTGAGATCATACACCTGCTCACAAATTCAATTCAATTCAGTTTATTTATATAGCGCCAAATTCACAACACATGTCATCTCAAGGAACTTTACAGTTCGACCAGATCATACAGAAAAGACTTTCTATAAAAACTAAAACTCATAGATCTTTTGTCCCTCTACTTGAAGCTAATAAGTAGATTGGATGGAGAAATACAACCTTAAAGACCTAAAGTGCTTTTCAGAACATTCGTCTTCATTTTATGAGGTAAAAATGTGGAGTTTCGAAAATTGGTTTGTAACTCTTCTAAACTAAGTAGATCCAGTCGTTTCCATGGCCACACAGATATATAAAATCTGCCCTCTAGCAATGCAGAGTGCTTGTGAGAACATTTGAGAAAGAATGTCTCATTGTGCTGTATCAGACTACGTCTGCCCATGTGACATGGAGGTACCTGAGTTAAAATCCTTGTGGGCTATATGCCAGATCCTTTGTTTCCAGCCAAAGGGATGCTGACTGCTAAGCCCCTGACTTTCACCCACGACTCCTTGGATCAAATCCCACCCAGGCCCTTTGTTGTGTACTTTGCCACATTAAGAAAAATCTCTGCCTGAAGGGGCTGATTGCAGGTTAAGGGTTTTGCTATTTCTTTGTTTGATCCTGGTCCTTTAATTATGAGGGAGACTTATCAGAGTAATGTAGAAAAAGGAAAGTATTAACAGACTTTATTCCAGTCAAGTATGACAAAATCATTGAATAAGCACATAATACAGAGAAAGGGTTCACCTCAGGACTGGGACACAGGTAAATGTTAGCCCATTTAAGAGTACGGACAAAGACTGAGCCCCAGGCTCAAGTTCTACACTAATTTATTCCAAAGCAATGCCATATCAGGATGGACAATCAGTCTGCAGCAGTATGAGCACACAGACCAACCCTTGAATTTCCAAAATAAGGTAATAACAGGAACCCACACGATCTACCTAATTCTAACATAAACACAGATGCTTCTCATGATAACGCACCAGCTTTAAGTATTGGAGGGTCAGTCTGTCTGTTTTGGAAGATCCTGTAAACACAGGATGGCTACAAGCGATAAAACAGGAACTTGGGTAGCCTTGAGGCTGGCTGCCGAGTGTCACAGATGAAGAGTAACTTAAAACTAAAACTAATCTTTAGCAAAAGTTAACCTTCAACATCTTTAACAACCTTTTTTATAGTCATCATATCTACATCACTTGTGTAAGTAGAGGTTTTGTTCTTACAATTTATAAATTAACAATTTTTAAAATTTCTTTTCATCAGTTAAAACTCTTGTCCTACAGTTTATGTCCACCAAATCTCCATTCATCTTCATTTTGTTTTGTTTGTGGTTCCTCTGTTATTGAAGCCAAATTTGGTCCTACATTCACAAAGAAATCCCTACAAATGTTTACCATATCTTCCATGTTATCAATGTTTCTGTTTTTTTCAATAAAATCTTCAAAATGACTGTATGATCTGGTTGAACTGTAAAGTGCCTTGAGATGACATGTGTTGTGAATTTGGCGCTATATAAATAAACTGAATTGAATTGAAATTGAAAAAATAATTAACATTTTTTAATTCTACTTTGCTACCAATCTGCCTGCCAAAATTCCAGAATGTTAATTACAAACCTTCTCATTTAACCTTCTTAGCACCATCTGCGTCCGGCTGAATCCCAGGGGCTCAAAGGTTGTTTTTTTTTTTGTTGTTATTATTCTTAAAACTGAATCTTCACTATATCTTGAAAGGTATCTGACAAGCAAAACGTTTCAGTTTACCAGACAACATGGATTTTGGATGCAAAGGCAAAAGAAGACCATTGTTGTTTTATAAGATGAAGTTCCACAATTATGGGTATATTGGATTAAGAAGAACCATGGAGAACACTCACCACACCAGCATTTTTTAAAGATTTATGATGAGTGTTACTTTAGGCTGAGATTCAAAAATATTATTTGGTTAAAAAGTTAAGCTTTCATTTTAAAGAGATGTAAAATATTTTTGTGAAACATATCCTTCAACCCTGATTCCACAATGACATAGCCAGAATCACTCAGGCTGAATTTATTGATGATTTATGCCTCAGGAATGTTTTACTTGACTTAAGTCTCGGTTCAACCCCGTTGTAGATATTCTGGATTTGACTTCACAAAGAATGTAATCATTACAAGAACTTGGTGTAAAACTTTCAAAGCAGTGTCAGGGAATAAAAGCTAAGGTCCATGATGGTTAAACAAAATATAAGAACAGATTTCTTTTTTAATTTTAATTGAGAAAACAATTACTTGTGTTGCACTTTGATTCTGTGGGTTTTGGCTGCAAGAAAAAAAAATGGAATATAAATCTTTAATTATGTCAGTTTTACTTTCCAACTTGTCTTTTCGTTTCTTTTTCTTTAGTTGTGAATACACTTTAAGATAAGATCGCGTGGGACAGTTTAAAGGGATAAGTTGTCTCAATGAGGGCTTTGAGAAATACAAAGACCTTAAAGAAGAACAAGTGTATGTGCTTGTGTGTGTGTGTGTGTGTGTGTGTGTGTGTGTTTGTAGGGAGTGGGACCAAAAATCCCTCATTTCACCTCCGTGTAAAGGGATGACAGCATGATGTATGAGGTCATTCGTCCTTCAAGAGGCTTTGCTGTATCTGCTTTTACCATGCATGCTGTTCTCTTAGCATTAGCACACACAGACACACACACAAGTGTCTGCGTACCTGAAAGGTCAACGTGAGGATTGTTAGTCCATCTTTTTGGCTATTACCCTTCATTAGTTGTAAAATATTTCCATCCAACTTACTCTGTTACAGTCCCTGCTTATGAGACACTTCTTTCCAACCTCATGAATTTCTCAAAAAGTCAATTGCTACCTTCTGCAGAAGTCCCTGATCACTCTAATGGGCGAAGGGGCCAAACCAGGTCATCAGACATTCCGCTCACGTCATACAGATTGCGACACAAGCTGTGCTTCTGTTTAACTGTCCAGCAAATTAGAAGCAAACCTGAAAGTTTTTCCATTCAATAGTATTCTTCATTATTAGACAATTAACGCTTTTTTCTTAAACATATTTTTATAAAATAGCTGAAGCTTGTATAATGCCATATTTTGTCTGTCAGATTGAGCAGATCTACATCTGCCCACATCTGGAGTTTTATCTAGAACTTTGCTCTGTCTGCGCATTTTCAGGGCATCTCCGTCAGCAGCGCTTATTGGGGATCAGTTAAAGTGATGCCCAAAGGAGTGGTTGACAGCGGCCTTGAAAAACTGTCATTCGATCTCTTCTTTTAAGCCATTTAACCACTTAAATTTATTGTTTAAATGTAAATCATTAAACACATGCTCTCTTTTAAATCTGTATTCATCTCAAACCAGTGCAACTGAACATGTGCTAATGATGTCATCACTGATAGCAAACTTGGTGAAAGTTAGCTGTCTTACAATAGTGAAAGCAAAGTAGCATCAACCATTCAACTTCAAATGTCAGAGAAAGTAGAAAGTTGTCCAGTCTCCATCTGTGATTGTTTTCTGGTATTTTTAGCATACTTCATTTTATTCTTTGAGTACTTTGAAGTTTATGTACTTGACATAAATAACTATTGGAAGCATATTTGTTCATTCTTCCTCCCTCTGTCTCTTATCACCCAGGATCTATCTCCAGCAGTCTATTGGTGAAAAGCGGGGTACACCCTGGAATGGTCATCAGTTCATTGCTACACAACAATCTATATTTTACATGCATATTTGTAATTTTTCTTTTTTTATCTGGTTAACTTCATTGATTGTGCTGCAGCTCATGAAAACATACATATGAAAGAAAAAGAGACAGTCTTTGTTTATTATTATGGGATGAGAGTAATAATAAAAGGAGATCATTTGATGTATTAATAAATGCAAATAGAAAACAATGTACATGTAAAAAGAAAAACATGCCAAATGAAATTACGGACAATAAATTCAGTGATACCTCTGAAAAGAGGAGTCGCAACAGCAGCTCAGCTGTGAGTGAGCCAAGGTTTGTATGTTTAAGTTTTTAGATTTAACATTACTAACTAAAATAACATCTAAACCTTGATAATGTCGCCCACCCCATGCATGGAGCTGTTGTTCAATTGAAAAACTGCTTTAGTGACAGACCGCTGCGCCCTAAATACACCAGGGAGCGTTATCACAGATCCTTCCTCCCGGCAGCTGTAAGACTATGACGACCACTGTTCCCAATAACCTCAATAATTTGTTACATTCAGACTGATATTGCACAGTTTATACCTTAGTCAGTTAAATAACATGCTGGTGTTAGCATGCTAAAAAAATTTAAAAAATGTCCACAGCTTTATATTGATTATTTATTCTCCAGAAGCACAGTATTTATATTCTAAAAACACCCCAAAGTACAGTATTTTATTTGTTATTTTTTTAACTCTGTCTATTATTGTCTTATTTCTATACACCTTTTAAGGTCCACATATGTGTGACCCCTTTTACTATAACCTTTTGCTGCTGAAACACCATAAGTTCCTCATTGTGGAACAATAAAGGGATTTTCTATTCTATTCTATTTACCATCAGTTTTGTGGAGCGCCTATTATTCCACCAGAAGGGAGCCATATACCCTGCAACAGCATGTTAGCCTGAGCTACATTTTAGAATATTGTATTTTGATGTCTCTGCTATAACGCCAGTCATCAGTCATAGAATGTCCTAGATGTTTGGCTTCAACTCTGTATGAGCAACTGATTACAGAGAGAAAAAGTTATAGTGGAGGATTTTCACAAATTTTTAAAAGAATCTCTACTTAAAAAAAAAATGCACATACAAAACCCCGTACCCTCTCCCGTGAGAGAATGGCTATTAAAGGCATGCAAGAGCATGCACAGACCCATTTGTTGTTTGCATTGCTCATACAAGCCTACTTTCCAAAAGAAGATTTGCATTTTATCCACTACATGTATGTCAGACGCACCACTGGTAAGTGAAATTGTGGACGAGCACGAAGGACGGCCTTACATAAACATATCACCAGAATGATTGACAATTAGGAGGACCACTTATTTTGATCCATCCAGAAAAAGAACATCATCCATTGTAACTTTAAGTTTTCTAGAAGGCATCTGTCTCTCATCCAAGAGTCTTCCTCAGTTCTAACTGGTGGTGGGGAGTACTTACATTAATATACTGTAGTTGCTATGCCCAGTGTTTCTATGTAGTTTTTTTTCCTCACCTCTTCCCTTTGCAGGGTGTGACAGGCAGGTCTGATCCCCAGCTGTGCTTTATCAGGGGGTGATTATCCAGAGTTTAAAAGAGGACCAGGTTCCAGAAGCAAACATGTGATGGTTAAATCACATCCTGTGGCAATCAGGTCCCACAAGTGCTTTTTGGGCTTAAATTGCACTAAAAGTAGCATAGTACTAACCTTTTAACTTTGTCCTCCCCTGCAGTTCCTCCTTGTTGATTGTTCTCTGGTTCCTTGGCCTAGTCCCTACCTGAGTCTTGTGCTGGAAGTCCTGGCTGGCTGCTCTGTCTCTGCTCCTCCATCTGCCATCCTACAAACACTTACCTGAAGGCTCCTCAGATCTGTCACCTACCTGTCCACCCTCCAAAGATTTTTACTGCTGGGACAATACACTGCTTCATCTAAGCCATCTCATCAAGTCATCTGTTACCAGATCCCCTGAAGCACTAACACTTCTACTCTTCTAGTGCGGAACATCTTCAATTAACTTTTTTTAACCTTCTTTTGGCCAGTAGTTGCTGTATGCATTTGGGTCTCAGCACTAATTGTGACAGTAGGTGTAACAAATCTTTAGTTACACCTAGTTTTTAATTAATTAAATGTTGTTTTTTACTGTGAACCTCAGCTAATACCTATTATTTATTACTTTTATGTCAGATACTTTGAAGTTTACATACCCATAAAAGATTATTCGTAAGAGCATATTTGTACTTTTTAAAATCTGCATGAGTGTAATAGCTTATTATCCATAACAAATGATGTCTTCGGAACTGTTGGATTCCGCATTCCAGCATAGTAGCCGTTATCATGACATGACTGACCACTGGAAAGTTCCTGACAGCAGCCACACAATTTCACTTCTGGGGGACAGAGAGTTCTCTTATTTTCTGGTCCAACCAGTTTTTAGCCATCATTAAAGACTTGCCAGCTTGCTTGATAAAATGTTTAATGAAATGTGTCAGCTCATCTGTCAGCATTGCTGTCGTTGTTTAGATAAACAACATCTAGTAGAGGTCAGGACCACTTTTAGGTAATGCGTAACTTTTAACATCTCACATAAAAGCATGCCTTATCTAGGAAGGAAAAGCCATCATATACACTAGAGTGATCCTGGTAAATTAATAGGTATGGTTCTACATCTTGACACTTAAATTTGCTCGGTCAGTTTTACCTGATTAATTGTTTCTGGTTTTATTCATTGATAAACCCAATACATTATCAGTTAATTACTGAGTACATTTGTAAATGTTAAACAATTTCAAGTAATGTAACAAGAAAGAGGCCACAGTGGATGTACACCAAAATAATTTTCTGGTTAAATACCTCAGTTAATTCTCTCTGGCTCCTCTAGAGAGTTTCAAATCTTGCTTCCTTGGCTCTAGTCAAGGTGTCCCTAGGTGTCCCTAGGTGTACCCCAACTGCAGATTCATGCCTCTTCTTCTCCCTCTTCTAATAACCCCTTTGGCACAGTCAAGACTTGTACTGTGCAAACAGCGAATACATATGCTTCCAACTAGCACAGTCTATTTACCAAACTAGTGTGTTACTGTAATATTAACCTCTTACACCCTCAGGGGGTATAAATAAATTTCTGCCTGACAAAAACACACAAAAGTAAATCAATTATAGCCTCACAGCTATTAGATTTAAGAAGAAACTTTTGGTACCTCTGTAAAGGTAAGATGTCATAGAATTGTTTTCTGGTGTCAGCACCATTGTAGCTTTGACCCTGCCTGAAATATTAGGGACAAAATACAAAATATTTTGCATTTTTTGAACCTCGCCAAAATTTTCTTTGAAATAAACATTGCAAAACACTACCAAAATATTATTTATAGCACAAAAAAGTAGTACAGACTTTTAAATCTAAATGTTGTGTAAAAATATACCAAATTTGGACTCAATCAGATGAATCATATTTATTTTAGAATGGTATTAGTGAGAAATTTCTTAGGCGGAGAGCCATTTTGGCACATTTATCCAAAAATGTCACCAAACTGTGCCAAATGTGTTTTTAACATCAATACTGGGGGTTTGTTAAAATTACGAGGTCACGTAGCAGCTGGACCCACCGGTGGGTCCGTAGGGTTCTAGGGGTTACGCTGCTCACTAAATCATGACGACAATGTGGAACAAATAACCAGTATACATGCTATCTTAGACATATATAAAATCTAAATTCTACAAAGACAAATAAAATATTATTTAGTAAATTATTTACGTAAACAAACCTCATCATCAGCTGATGAAATAGGTGATGTGGAAGTTGTGGAAGCCATATTGTGCCATGATGGCCTCTGTTTTGTTGGAGGGGGAGAACGGGTGGAGGCAGCGGTTCATGTCACTGCTGTCTGACCATTAGCTGAAAATTGTAGCTTTAAAGGTCTATAAAAAAAACACTTATTCACCAATAAAGCCATGCTTACTGCCTAAATTTAAATAAGTAAATTTAAATTTACTGTTAAATTTCAGTAAATTTAAAGAAGTAATAAAGGCAGTTAGAGCTTTGTAAATTGCACACCATGTGACCGAAGTAGCCTATTTAACCATAAAACAAAACTTTAGTTGGATGGACTAATTGATTTTTTTGAACAATTCTTTCAAATTAAATATTTCAATGTACTGATCAAATCTTGGGATTTGGTTAAGTTAAAAAAAAAACAACAACACACTGTTGTAACATTAACACAGTCAAAATTCCAGACTTCAGAGCCCAGTAGGTGCTAAAGGTTTTCCTAGTTGAAAAAGATGTGGTGCATGTATTTGCATAAACAGGATTATCTGGGCTGCAGGTTTTGTTTTGAGGTGTTTTTCCAGTATTGAGCTGAGGTTTACAAACTAAAACATCTGGTGGCATTATTCAATAACATCAGTACTGTCTAAACAGATGTAGAAAAAATCCCACTCATGTGGTATGTCTTCTGGTAATGTAGTTTAATTCTCTCAATATAAAAAAAAAACCCTCGCTGTAAAACTTTAGCTAAATATTCAATATTTTATTCAGAAATTCTAAAATCAAGAATGTGGACTGTTTCCCATGACCAAACTTAATTGAAAATAAACACCAATCCTTTTTTTGTTCTTTTTTTGTTTAAACAATAGAGTTATTTACTTTGAAACATCTGTATTTTAGAGTTAACAATAATCACAAACTAACTAAATCCTAGAAAAAAAAAACCCTGCCAGATTTTCTTTTGCGGTTCTTGTTATTGATAAAAACTCTCCTGTTGGATTTCATCTAAAACTTGATAGCTAAAGTTGCTTATCTTTCTATTTTTCTTCATGTGTACAATGTTCAATTCTTTATTTATGCTCGATTCAAGGTTTTCATTAAAATGCAAAGGATTTTTGACTCTCTTACTTATTCCTCCTCAGCCTCCATGTCTCCCTCCCACAGCACCTGAGTATTATCTAGTTGTAAGGATTTCAGTTTGTCATGCTGTTTACTCATTCTTATGTTTTTTACTCCACACTGAGGGAAGTGTAGAAATATATGCAGCACTTGGCCAATTACACCCCCAAACACATATTCAGACTAACACATCAGTGTTTTATATACTTACTGAGGACCTTGCATTGACTTCCATTTATTCTCTCAACCCTTTCTATGGCCTTAGCCTGAATTTAACCCTTTACTTAAATCACACCTTAGTTTTAAACCAGAGCCCCACCATAAAGATCTTAAATGAACATCACAGTCCTCACTTTACTTGTAAGAATAAAAAAATATGTTTTCACTCAGCTGCAAGTACAAGTACACACACAAAAACACAATCTTTCTTTGATTTCCCCTGAAGACTTTTGTTGACTCTGAGGTGACATAAGCCATCTTTTATGGATTGGTGTGTTGGAGTTGCATCTTATATACCACTGAGAGGAAACCATTTGAATAGTTCATTAGTTATTAGCTGCATATCCCAAAATTATTTAATGCAATAAAATACCATACATTATTATTATTATTATTATAAAGTAAGAAGATACTCAATTATGGAACTTATAAATCCCATCTAGAAAATATCTGAATATTTTGTCATTTTTCTTTTGGGATGAACATTTTCTCTTGTCCATAAAAAGCACACTCACACTGTGTGTCAGAGATGGTCTGTCTGTTGAGGGGTGAGGTCACGACGGTTGTGGATGAGGAAGCTGCAGTTTAAAGGAGATCACAGCACCCTGTTTCTTCAGAGATCAGAATGACCCTTTTTCCTGACATATCGCGTGAGCATTGCCTATTTTCTAGAGAGGGGTTAATTTGCTTGTCCATCCTGGACCATAACTCGATCTTGACCTAACTTCTTTGCAAGTAGGATAAAGTAAGGTGGGGCTGTTTTTTTCCAGAGTGTTTGCTATGTTAATATTTTCTTTTTTTTTTCTGTGGCTACATTATTAATATATTTATTTGAATGTGAATTTCTAGCCTAGATTTAAAAAAACCTTAATTTTGTTTAAATAAAGATCATGCATTCAATTAGAGCTTAGGATTTTGAATGAGGTTTTGTATTTAGTTTTCAGTTTTAGTCTAGTTCAGTATCTCACTGGTGGTTTTGAAAAAGCCTCCTGAAAAGAAATAAATGTGAGATAAAAAATAAAAAAAAAATTCTTTAACTGCTATATTAAATAATTTGTCCAGTCAATGCAAGATTTTTGCTGACTAAAATCTAATTTAATCCGAATTAAAAGTATTTTAGGAGACTAAAACTATAACTAAAATCTCCAGACTGTAATCAGAAAATCAAATATTTCACTGAAATCTTTAAAATTGTTATGAAAGCAGGAGGCCTACATGCAAACTTATCTGAAACTTTCTCAGAACTGACACTGCTTAAATATTACATTTAATGTGGGTTTATCTCTAGAAATAATTTGTATGATCAAATTTACACATTTAATTTACAGAGCATGAGAGCTCATTCAGTAACATACAATAAAGAATGCAAACACAGCTCCTTCCTTCCAACTGTTCTAAAAAAAAATTTTTTTTTAATTGTAAGAAGCCCAAAAACTGTTCAAAGACATGCTATAGGTTGCACTCATTTTTGGGGTGCTGAAGATTTATTAACATCGTTTCCAATCAGCTAGACATGTGTCTTAGAGAGGTTAAGTAGGCCAAGGAATGTCAATGACTACATATATTGCTGACTATTTGCATAATGTTATTGTATTGTGTTTGTATATGGAGAAGTTTTGTTTTCACATCAAGTTGTAAGTTTTTTTTCATTGTTATGTTGACTGCCTTAATTTTAGCTTTAGAAACATTAATAACTGAGTGTTAAAATGTAAAAGACCATTCCAAAACCCAATGTCAGGAATCTCTACATCTGATTTGTTCTAAATTTTATTAATTCATTATTTAAAATCCAAATATATAGTATAATTCCCTACAATGCACTGGTGACCTGTCAAGGGTGTACACCGCCTCTCGCCCATAGACAGCTGGCACAGCCACCCCTTGCAACCTGCTTGGGACAAGCATAAGAGAAAATGGATGGATGGATTCATATATAGTATAAAACATATACAAAAACAAAGTCCTGGTCTTTACAGAATCATTAAGCCTGTTCTCTGTTGATAATAAGAATTGTCTTTCATGCAAATTTTCTCTTAAACTATGATGCATTTATAGCCAGTAGCTTTGTGGAATGTGTTTTTTAATGTCTTTTCGTTTTTTTAATGGAAAAGAAAATTAAATGAGTTGTATAAATGTAACACATCAGCATGAGATCTAAAGTAAAAAAAAAAATAATTAGTGGGTGCATTACAGATGGCCCACTAAGGTACGCATGCAATGATGGGAATAATAATCATCAGTGTGCTGTCGCTGTAGCTAATGACTATGACCATGATGCTTTGTACAATATGCAGCAGTGCTCCATTGTTGCTAATTTAGAATGTAATTGCAGTCTGAGATAACTTTAAACACATTTTTTAAACTTCTCATTACTATTAGTTTTTTCCTTTACTCCTAATTCATTTTATTCTCTGTCAATCATTTATCTATTTCTCCCTAAAAACAACATAATGAGTTGCAGATTCTTTTCTTTCAGAAGTGAGTTTTCAGTATGTGAAAGCACAGTGGCCGCACAGTAAGTGGGTTAAATCAAACCTGTGCTGCAGCAATCAGTGAGTCTTACATGCTGCTCCAAAGGGAATTCAATAATATACAGCTGACAATGTAAAGCTCATTGTGGCACAAAAACAGTTGTGGAAGATAGTGAATGTTGATTATAATGAAAGACTTCAACAAAAGCTTTAGAGAAGCTTCCTTTGAGTCAGTGTGCAAAAGGTTTGGTTTCGCCTTTCATGGCCCTTTCTGTGTTCCCATTGGCTGTGAATGATTGAGTTTCTTCCCGTCAACCCTTATATTGTCTGTTTAAAGAAAATGTGTTACATCTTTTATGGGAATACTGTACAAGTTTTGAGAAGTCTTGAGAGAGGGTGCTTTGGGTTTTCTTAATGCATTTAAAACATCAATAAGGAGCTTTTGGATAAATTAGTGGTGGCTGCCTGTCACAAAAGCTGTACGGGATTTAATGTGAGGTGTGGCCCAACTTGACTAAAAGATGAATCATTCCTCTCGCAATCATTCCTCATGGCAGCCATGTAGAAGGTGCTTATCTTAATGCCTATACCATCAACATAAAAAGTGTAATTCATTGTCTTTTTTTCTGTCCAATAAGAGCTAAAATATAGTCTGAGAAAGGCACAGTTAATGTGCTACTTTTGCATAAATAAAACTACCTCTGTTGTAATTCCTGTTTCTGCAACATACAAAAACAAAAAAAAAATTTCAACAAATTTCTGAAATGGTCAGTTGCAGGGTTGGAGCTGCAGAGGTTCTCGCCTCAGATGAGATGCATTGGCCAGTTAATGGTGGCTGGATTATAAATGAGCAGAAATTAAAAACTGGCTTTTGGTCTCGGTGCTGCTTGGAGTTGAGGGTTTAAAGGGTCCCAGCACATTTGAAGTGTAAGCCTGTTTATACCTACACTTGATATGATAGATTATATCTGCAATAAATATCTACAACAACCCTTAGTTAGATCTACCCGTGCAAGATCATAACAAATGATCAGTATATTCATGCTTTCTCCACTAAACTTTTTTGCTTGGCAATGTTTGTGTCTGATATGGGTAGCATGGTTAAAAAATTACATGCATTCAACTTTATTATGATGTTAAAACTTAAACAAACCAGCTGATATGAACAAACAATAAAACACTAGAGAAAGAAAACAAAAAACAAAACAACAATTTGAGGAGAAACCCCCTACCCCTACAGCTATTGACACTTAAAATGGTCAAATAAGTCATAACAGCTCCTGGTTGTTAAAGTTGGAGTGAACACTGTGAGACTCAAATAGTTGTCTGAGACCTTCAGAAAGAAGATTATGGCAGTTTATGAGTCTTGTAAAGGATTTAAAGCTATCTGAGTTTAATTTTAAATCAGCCATTGCACTGCATATAGAATGGTCTCTAAGTGAAGGACATTCAAAGAAAAAAAAACTGCCAATATATCCATGTCGGTCTTTGTGACAAAGTTCAATGCAAAGAGAAGTCTAAAAAACATCTCTGAGATGTTATCAAATGTGGGAAAACCTGGATGCTTATGAAAGACTATCTGGGATAGAAGTGGCTTTTTCAGCCTCCCGTTTCTTTTTCCACCCAGTTTTATAGTGTCAGGTCCCCCTTATATCAACTTTGGCAAACTTCACAAAAGGTTCTCTGAAAATAAACTGGTACTGGTTTCCCCCTTTTTTGAACTGCGCAATCTTTGTTGTGGCTGTGTTTTCTTTTCTTTAAATGCATTTTCCATTATATTTTGTATTAAAATCCTTTTGCTTGTCTTTTAAGAGCATTGTATGTAGGTTGGCCATGACGCAGAGCACTAGCACAGCTCTGTGACAATGACTGGTTGCTTCACATTTAGGAAAAAGTGTCTGTAATCTAATTTATGATTTGACCTAGTCCAGTGTGGGACATAGTTTAGATTTGTGAGACAGTGGGAAAACTTGGAATTGTCCCACACAAATAGGGACATCTGGTCACCCTAGATCTACTAAAGAGCTATTCTACTGCTGATATGAAACTGCAGAACTCTCCTATCTAAAAGTGAGGGAAAAAGACCAGAGAGACCAGACCCGATACAGATTACAGATAAATGGTTGGACTTAACCTGGTCCTGCTCTTTGGAAAGATAATTCTAGAATTACTTTGAGTTGGGAAGATGGGAGCACCATGGTCTGCTCTAGCAGAACTCAGGCACCTAACGTCTATAGAATCCATCATATTTCTACTATGTAGTCTATGTAACTGCCACATTACTCTTATAAATATAAGGACATAAGGACAACACCTTTAGAAAGAGGGTAATGAGGTCCCTGTTTGACATCAAAGAGGCTTGGTGCCTTATGTGAATCTGTGCAGCTGATGTACCCACATGGTTTAGTGGCAGTTATTTTGTTAAGTGTTCTTTTGTCTTTAGGAACAGTATCTCAGCAAAACATTTTAAAAGAATAAAAAAATGAACATAAACTGTTACAATTTCTGTGGATCATATAATATGACAGTATGGAAACATAGACAGTAGGGAACCATAGGACTAGCTAGTGACTTTAGCAATTTAGTCTCAAACCTTTTATTTTAAGTTGATAGCTTGGTTTAACAATCAAAAATGTCTTTTTAAATTTATCTTGGAAGATGAAGCTTTAATGCAACAGATACAGGCAGGTAACAGATTTGATGCAGGTGTCTGACTGAACCTGTCCAAATCATTATTATCACATTCAGTCAGAAAGGATATGTTATTTATAATAGGAGAGTGTTTAACGCCTATATCTGCCATGAGGATAAAGAAATGTTGACTTATTGAATTGTTAATCAGTGCCATAGTTTTATAATAAGCAGAGTCATTTGCTGCTTGATTCAAGTCAGACCAAATACATTTTCTTTGCATAAAAAAATAACAAAGTGTACATTTAAAAAATAGAAAAATAAAATACTCTTTGTGTCATTTCTTGAACATGTATAATATGACATGTAGAATAGATTTTTCTGTTTGGGAACAAAATAAATCAACACAAAAAGCTATTACCAAGATTTTTATACTCAAGGTACTTGAGGTCTTCTGTGTGCAGCATGCAGTCTTTTGCAAAGGCCATGGGTGGACGATATGAGATTGGCTTCAACTGGCCCTGAAGCCCAAATGATATTAGACCACAGCGGGGGTCTTTAGTGACAGAGGTGTTAATAAAATAAAGATGAGCCTGGGCCCATGATATTTGCACAAGGAGAATACGATTACAGGGGGACTGTTAGTTCTGCTGAGAAGCTCTTGGGTTTTGATGAAAAGCAAGGGGAACATATTAAACCTTAGCCGTTTTGTAAAAGCCTGCCTTTTGCCATCTACACCGGCCTCAGAGAGAACCTCTGTGTCATGTAAATAAAGAGGGAAAGGAAGAAGGATGATTGCTTCAGAGGGAGAGGGACAGCGCACGGTTAAGGAAAGACAGAATGAAAAAGCAAGAAAGGCTGAAAATGTCTCAGAGAAATTTATAGAGAAAGAAAATGGAATCTTCCGAGCGATGAAAGATGGCATATTGAAAACTGGAAGGGAGAATGTTAGAGCTGAGGTAAAGATGAACAGCGAGGCCATGTTAAAACGACAGAACCTCCACTCAGTGTTGGGAGCAAAGCAGGGGTTTGCATGAGGACAGTCACATAGAAATCAGCTGCTGTGGAGCTGCAGATCCTTTCACTGATTCAATCCACATGCAGAATCAACTAAGCTCCACTGACCAAAATACATTCCACCAAGAAATTAATAAACATGGATCTGCTTCCTTTGGTTTTCCAATAAAAAAGAGGTGATTTTTTTAATATATATTTAGATTTCAACTATAATTTCTCACTCTCATTCTGAGAGATACTGGATATATTTGGCAATATGTTTAATTTAACTCTACAGTTTGGAGCTAATGAGATTAAGTCATCTGAAACCAATATTCTTACGTGAGAATGAAAATACACCCTGTTTTACATTTCCAAGCGCTCCTGTAAAGGTGATTATCATCAAAAGATGGTGTAAGTCCATCTAATGGAACTAATATTTTCTCTGTTTTTCACACAACATAAGAATAATTTGAATCAGTGCTTTCTTAAATTAATCCTAAATAAACCTGTAAAAGCAAATTTATATTATTGCAAACTCTCTAAATTTTACTTTAATGAAAGTTGTATCACAAGTTAAGTGCTTCACAACACAAGTAGCCAAAACTACCAAACAACAAAATTTAAGCACCATTCTTTTATTCTTGTTGGATACATTTCTGTTATTAAATGTTAAGTATCTTTACGACCTTAAATTAAGATAGAAAATAATACATCAAAATCTGCGGTTTAGCTAAACCTGAGAATATATCATTTTCAATTACAGAACACTAGACTTTCACCACTACTTTTTAACTATTTCTATTTTTAAAAACAAAAGTGGAAAAAGTGAATGCTATAATAAAAAAAACAGATATCTACATAAAAAAATACTTTAGTCTTCTAAAACAATTTCTGTTATGGCACAACATCTGAAAATGATCTTAAACATTCTCTCATACTTTGTTCGTGATTTATATATTTATAAGTATTTATGTATTCCCCAGCTTCAGAGGGTACAAAATGCTGCTGCATGTCTTTTAACAGGTACAAGAAAAGTTTACCACATTTCCCCTATTTTAGCTTCCTCAAGCCGGTCAGGGTTGAACACTTTGCGTTGGCACCTTAAGCCAGGCATACAATGTGCGATATGTTCAATCATTGCACGCAGCTACAACTCAAACTGCACGACAAAACTACAGGGTTTAAAAGTTCACAGTTCACGATTCATGTTCTCACACTGTGCGGCCCGACGCTCTAATGTGATCTACCTGCTCACACTACACGTCCAAAAATTACAAGTCAGACTGAGCGCTGAGAGATGGCGCTGGTCGGACTCTTCAATCTGGAAGAAAAAGAAGAACTCCCTTGTTTTCACATGCGCAGTGCTCCAGGTTGTTGTAAATCAGCTTGTTTGCACATGCGCAGTGCTCCAGGTTCTTGTAAATCAGCTTGTTTGCACATGCGCAGTGCTCCAGGTTCTTGTAAATCAGCTTGTAGACACTCATAGCTCTGCTCAACAGCAGGATTTTTCCGCAAACACGTTACGACGGCCGACTGAATTTCAAACATGTTTGATTTTCTCCTGACCTCACGATTCCTGATTGGGAGGTGGTCGTGAGAGGCTGATCTCCCCTCATTACCCACTGTATACTACAGGACATAGGCGGCACGATGAGGCTGAAATTCGGCCTGATTTAAAAGTTTTTGCACAACTGTAGAATTGCCCTGAAAAAGGCAAAAAAATCGTAAAGTATATGCCCGGCTTTACATTGGTTGCCAGTGCATTTTAGGATTCATTTTAAAATTCTTTTATTTGGTTTTTAAAGTTTCTTAATGACTTTGCCCCTCCCGATGTGTCTGAGCTGTTACTTTCATATCACCTTCCCGTTCCCTCAGGTCAGCTGATCAGTTGCTTCTAAAGATTAGAGGGGACTGTGTTTTTTCTGTGGCAGCTTTCTAGCTATGGAATGATCTTCCTTTGGGCATAAGACAGGCCTCTTCACTTGCTGCTATTCAGTCTCTTCTTAAGACCTTTCTTTGGCTTTTAATCCTCAATCTGAACAGTATATATCTAAAAACTTCCAGTCTGAGTCATGTCATTGGGATTGTGAGAAAGTGACCTGACTGCACATGTCCATGAAGGAAGGGGCATCAGCTCTTGGCAATGCGTAGCTTATTTATTTCCTCTCAGTCTCTGATCCGGTAACACAGGAACAGCTACAGAATGAATTGTTGAGTCTGTGGCTCAATTAAAGAAAGCAATTTTGCCTGAATCACGCTTAGAAGCAGATGTGTCTGGAAAGAAGGAAGTCTGGGAGTCTCTTCTAAGACTTACCTGGGATAATTCCATTCTAAATACCTAGAATAATCAGAACTGAAAGTCTAAAACCATTTTTGTTTGCTTTTTAATAATTTAAACAGGCAGAAGCACAACACGTCTTCAGTGGTTGTTTCATGGACATAGGACAACTCTGCAAATCAGAGTGATCCGTAAAAAAAAAAGCTAGCACAAGGAAACACACATCATGGATTAATTATTTGAATTTAAGCCAGGTATATGTGGATTTTTTTTTTCATTCAAACACATTTTCACTTGATCATAGAATATCATGCATTTAAACATAACTAATGCAAGGTGGCAGTGGGTGCATGATGCTGTGGGGAGGCCTTTTAGTTGCAGGGACTGGGAAAGTGGTCCAAGTTCAAGTTCAGACTGTGCTAAAAAATGTGATATTCTTGAGCAAAACCTGTGTGATGTAATTTGAAAGTAAGCTGGAGAGTCAACTTCCAGTATGAAAATAATCGGAATCCGCCTGCTGTGGCAACACTCTTTTAGAAGGAATCATTTCCTTGTGCTAAAATGGTCTAATAAAGTCCAGACCTTAATCGAGTTGAGAATCTATGGTTAGCCTTGGAAAGTGCTTTTCAAAATAAAGCCATCCTGCAAAAAAGATAAAAAGCAGTTTCACCTTTGAGGAATGCAAAAGAAATCCTAGTAGCAAAATGTGGAAAGCTCAACGTTATCTTAAGCAACTATGTAAAGTTGCTGTAATTGCTGCAATGTGTGGCTCTACAGAGTAGACCTGACCTTTGGAGGAGGAACAGATATGCACTATGAAGTTTTATATAATGTATCATCAAACAATCAGTTGTTTCAGGTTTAAAGGGAACAAACGAAAAATATCAAATGTGAAGAACACATTTTGCGCCGTGCGATGGACTGGCAACCTGTCCTGGGTGTACCCTGCCACTCGCCTGTAGACAGCTGGAGATAGGCACCTGAAACCCACGCGACCCGGCTTGGGATAAGCGTGACGGAAAATGGATGGATAGATGGGTGAACAGATTTGCAAGGCATTGTATGATATTAAATGTTGAAAATTGAGAAGACAGTATAAAACTAAAAACTAGCGAACAAAATACAATTGAAAACTATAACATTAATTTTGTGTGATTATCAATTATGTTTTTTTTTTTTTATTCTCAGAGTTTTTTTCTCATCCAAATCTTGCCTGTCATAAACAGTCCACTCACCGGTGTCCGGGGTCATTGGAAGTATCATGTGATGGTTTGTGCATAAGGCCACTTCCAGGGGCTTGAAGGTCGCAGCACTCTATCGCCGCTAAAAGCTCAGTGGTCATTTTTGCCCTGCTAATAGAATTTACAGGCCATCTGTTTTTGTGCAGTGTGCCAGCCCGGATCCCCTGCTAATTATGTTATAATATCCCGTTCAGCGGCAGCCGTCTTTTTAATATTCCCCCAGCAAACACTCCGGGGGAAGACTTCAATAAAAGCAGGTGGCTGGAGACAGAGACACAGAAACAGGAACCCACGTGCTCCTTTCTAATGAAATAACAGTGAAGCTGAAAGTGTATATCTTAACCGAACTGGGAAATATGCTCAGTCTGAGCCATGTTGCCAGGCGACTGCTGCCTGGAATGGCGTGTCTGTAGTGACAGACAGATGGAGGAAGGAAGGAAGGAAGAACATGGTGAAGCCAAGCTACTGGAGTTAGAGTCTCTCCCAGTCTATGTGTACGAATGAACAATGTTGCTTGGTTGTTTTCTCGTCAACCATGATAGAAGTGTTTGCAGGTGAGCAGCGCACTTTAATAATCTGAGTCTCCTTCTCAGTAAAATCTTGTTACAGACGCAAACATTGTTCAGAGTGTCTGTATTTACAGTTTAATTATGGGATACTCTGAGCAGCCAGCGCAGCTTTGCTTGTTTGCACTGTGGGTGGCTTGTAATCTGAGTTTAGTCCCATTTTTGCTATGACAAGGCAGGGCTTTGTTTATTTGTTTTTGTTTTCTCTGCATGCTCTTGTGTTTGCAGATTGACCTTGCTCCAGACAAAGTGAAAAAGAGATTCACCCAAGCACTCACAGTGCGCCTCATTAAATTAGAGTGCTGTCAGAGGGGAGCTGAAATAATGCTGCTCCACCCATTGTCTGTCCCTCTTTGTCATCTGAATGAGGCATTTTATATTACTCCTCTTGTTGCATCGTCTCTCACACAGATGTAATGTTGGTGTTCATGAGGGACATTACATTCCCTCTCTTCTTTGCGAATATTTCAAATGTCTGCCCGCACAACTTGTATGGCATACAGTATGTCTTCAAGGTGTACATTCATACTTTGTGATTAACTGATCCTGTAACCTTATTGGAAATGAAATCAGCTGTGGAAAAAATGTATTTCAGGTTAAATTACAAGAGTAGAAAGCTTTAAGATAAATGCTAAGACAGAAGCACAAACACGACGAAAAAATTGATTCTTTTAATCTTTTTGTACTGGAAAAAAAATCACAATAAGATTTACTATAATAAAAACAAAATGGTGTCCCTGCACTGTAAAGGGATTCTATAAATGACTAAAAATGTCTTAAAATATGTGTTTTTACCCTTAATTTTAATAGAAAAAATAAAATGATCTGCCAATGGAATGAGCATTTTTACCCTTAAAATAATATAATTAGATGTTATACACTTGAAATAAGAGACTGCTGTTGTTTTTTTCTTATTTTAAATATAAATTGTCATATTCCATTAACAACTTGTCTCACTTACCTCCTCAATTCAAGTAAAAATGCACTTATTTTAAGAAAAAAAAAATATTTAGATTTATATTTTTGCAGCATAAGATCCAACCATCAATCCACTGTATATTGCCAGTTATCCTGAGAGGGATAATTGGCAATATACAAATCCAAAAACATTCAGCTATGCAAACCTCAAAACCCAAATTTTCAAATAATACACTATTTAAAATGCAAAAAGGCATTTATTTTTTCGATTTATTCTTTTCAAAATTGAGTAGAGCTTCCAATATCTTATAAATAGAAACCCATCATTTTCTGTGGCCTGAGTTATTAATATGACTTTACACAGCGGCCCACTTCTTTTGACACTGAGCCTTTGGAGCGTCAAGGAATCCGACTTGTCTTGTCTAAGAGGATGGTAAGGAGAGAAATCTCCAAAAGCTTAATTTAACCACTGGAACTGGAATGGTCAAACAGTCAAAGATTCAGTTTGTTTAGGGCTAACTCTACTTAATAAAAAGGTTGGAGTCTTCGAAAATTTTCTGCATGTTATGATTAATGTGCCTCAAAGTTTCTGGTTTTTAAATACACCTGTATTATTGTAAATATCATCATTTTAATACTAAGATACAAGACAGTGGCATTTCTTTAGCCTAAAAGCACATCCTTGCTTATACACTCCTTATTATTGCTAAAGCTTAGTAAATGGAGCACAAAGGAACACGGTTCTTTTATCTTCGCAAACATCCTGCTTGCTAAATGAAAACAAATTGCCCACTGATTAACATGTCAGGAAACTGGCCACAGCTTCGCCTACTGAATGACTCCACAATGTCGCTACAAGAGCAGAGCGATAAAGAAAAGAGAGAAAAAGGGGGAAATTAATATCCCTTTGAAACTGACAGTGGGAGTACCAAATTACTATGCTGCTCTTGCATCCAAGTGTCTGACCAGTTGCGTTGATTGGGATTTCTCCCCTGAGGTAAAAGGCCCTCTGACAGGATTCAAAGCTTTAGCTTACCGTCAGACTGCTGCCTGTAATTTGTGATTACAGCACAAGCAGAAGAGGTGGCAGGGATTAATTCAATCCAACACACAGATCTAATTCTCCACATTTGCATATTAATGAGAAAAAAATGATGAGTGTTTTTGGCAGGTGGCAAGGAATAAGATGGTCAAAACTTGGAAATTTGGATATTTACTTCTCCTGCGTTTAGTGAGCTGAGGTCAGTGTCTAGTTTTGCATGCATCTGCATACATCTACATCTAAATGAAGTGATTTTACTTGTAGATGCTCCAGTTGCTTTCTTTTGCCATCATTTCCTGTTTTTTTATTACATTTTGTACGGTGATCACTCATTTGTACAATTATAAACCAGTTTGTTGTAAAGGCTGAGGGTATGTTTCATAGAGTGCTGACCCTGGCCAAGGTAACCATCCACACTCTCACTCCAGTACAATAATTAACCTTCAACACATGACAGCCAATGATGGATGAAGCCTAAGTTACAATTGCTTACATGATGTTGGATTTAGAGTTATGTTATTAGAATGTTGAATACATTTGTATTAATTGGTTCAGATTTGAGCCCTTGATTAATGTCTCTCGTATAAAAAAAAAATCAATTAGCTGCACTGTTTTCAGAGAAATAAACAAAATAAGGCTGGTTGTAGCATCATTATGAGGGCAGAGGAAAAGAATCAACTTTACAAATTATGATGATTAAAGTTAAAGCTGTAAAACTGTCTTCGTGCTTTAAAGTTTTATATATTTTATATGACACAATAAGGAGTAAAGCCAAATAATATTGAATTAATGTCATCACCAGGTGCTTCTTCTGTGGGGTTGATTATTTCCATGTTTATCTTGGCTCAGCGCCACATGGAAATTCATGAGCTTCATTTATATTGCAGTTCAGATGGAAGCACTCTCCCGAGACAGGGAACATAATTGTTGTTATTAGCCTGTAGAGTTGGACAACAATGGAGCTTTTATACAAATAAGCTTAATCAAGGTTCTGATATACAGACTGTAATTTTATTTTATTTTTATTAACTTCAGTCATTTTATTGGATTTGTTGTCAGTCATAAAAACAAGCCTTTAGTTGGAATACATTTAAATCATCTCAACAGTTTCTGATAAGAGAGTAAAGGGGTTCTTTGCTAATTATCATTCAATACCAAACAGGGCAGATATATTGAGTCTGTAGGTTTAAGCAGAAGCAGTATCTGTATAAACAAGCTAATCTCAGCATGAAGTCAAATTTCTTCAAGAATTGAATTAACTGGGAGAAATTTACTTTATACAATATATACTATTGAAATAAGATATTAACTGATATTAGGTTATATAAAAAGAGATAACCTTTTATCCTCACTCATATTAAATCATACATAACTGTTCCTTTTTTTTAGCTTGGCTAAGATAAAAAAAAAAAAAAATGTTTCCAGTTCTACCAACAGCCTTAGCCTCTTTGCGCTTGATCATCAAAGATTGCAAATAAAGAGTGCTTAAGTGCACATGCAGGTTTTTTTTGTGTGCCTGCAATAAGTGAGAATTGTAAGAATTGTGAGTTATCTACAAAGATTGCTCGTGCAAATGAAAGGACAGGCAAACCGGTTGGATAGCATTGTGTTCATACTACGAATGCATGATATATTGCTGTTGGTATCTTACTGATATATTACTGTTTTTAGCCTTTTCTGAATAATGTACGTATGAATAAAAGGTATTTGTCTAACTATAAATATAAATATCAGTGTATTTTGGTACTCTTGAGTTCTCAACAATAGGAAAGCATTCAATAAACAATTTTTTGGCTCATTTTGGAAAATGCAAAAACTCTAATGAAAGTGTCCAGGTAGCGTAACTGTGGGTCCATCCAGCCTCCACTCTTATAGAGAGTCATCACAAAGTTACACCCTATGCTAAAAGGCCACTTTGTGGAAGAACCTAACTAAAATGTTCCATAAAAAGCCAGACTACAGTTTGCAAATGAGCCATGATATGGTCTGTTGAAACTAAATATAAGTGTTCATCCATAACAACCATAAGTAGTTTGGAGGAAAAAGAGAAAGGCAGCCTGGCTGAAAAAAAAAAAAAAACATTAACTAAAATCTGATTCAGTCCAGCATCAAAGTAGTGAAGCCAAATTGATGTTATAATAACCTCTGTTAAGATGACCTTTTGGTTATCTTTTTACATGGGCGTGTGTCTGCGTGCTTGTGTGTTGATGGGACTGTTTTTTGGTATCCTGTGGGGACACTTCACATAAGTGTGCTGCATTATTGGGCCAAATGTATGAATTGGGTTTAGGTTAGGTATAGGGTTATACAGGTGCTGGTCATAAAATTAGAATATCATGAAAAAGTAGATTGATTTCAGTAATTCCATTTAAAAAGTGAAACTTGTATATTATATTCATACATTACATACAAACTCATATATTTCAGATGTTTATTTTGTTTAATTTTGATGATTACAAATGACAACAAATGAAAATCTCAAATTCATCATATCAGAAAATTAGAATATTACTGAAGACCAATAAAAACAAAGGATTTATAGAAATGTTGGCCAACTGAAAAGTATGAACATGAAAAGTATGAGCATGTACAGCACTCAGTATTTAGTTGGGCCTCCTTTGGCCTGTATTACTGCAGCAATGCGGCGTGGCATGGAGTCGATCAGTCTGTGGCACTGCTCAGGTGTTATGATAGCCCAGGTTGCTCTAATAGTGGCTTTTAGCTCTTCTGAATTGTTGGGTCTGGTGTATTGCATCTTCTTCTTCACAATACCCCATAGATTTTCTATGGGGTTAAGGTCAGGAGAGTTTGCTGGCCAATTAAGAACAGGGATACCATGGTCCTTCAACCAGGTACTGGTAGCTTTGGCACTGTGTGCAGGTGCCAAGTCCTGTTGGAAAATGAAATCTGCATCTCCAAAAAGTTGGTCAGCTGCAGGAAGCATGAAGTGCTCTAAAACTTCCTGGTATGTGGCTGCGTTGACCCTGGACCTCAGAAAACACAATGGACCAACACCAGCAGATGACATGGCACCCCAAACCATCACTGACTGTGGAAACTTTACACTGGACTTCAAGCAACGTGGATGAAGTGCCTCTCTTCTTTTCCTCCAGACTCTGGGACCTTGATTTCCAAAGGAAATGCAAAATTTACTTTCATCAGAGAACATGACTTTGGACCACTCACCAGCAGCCCAGGCAAGACGCTTCTGACGCTGTCTGTGGTTCAAGAGTGGCTTGACACAAGGAATGCGACAGCAGAAACCCATGTCTTTCATACGTCTGTGTGTGGTGGTTCTTGAAGCACTCACTCCAGCTGCAGTCCACTCTTTGTGAATCTCCCCCACATTTTTGAATGGGTTTTGTTTCACAATCCTCTCCAGGGTGCGGTTATCTCTCTTGCTTGTACACTTTTTTCGACCACATCTTTTCCTTCCCTTCGCCTCTCTATTAATGTGCTTGGACACTGAGCTCTGTGAACAGCCAGCCTCTTTAGCGATGACCTTTTGTGTCTTGCCCTCCTTGTGCAAGGTGTCGATGGTCGTCTTTTGGACAACTGTCAAGTCAGCAGTCTTCCCCATGATTGTGTAGCCTATAGAACTAGACTGAAAGACCATTTAAAGGCTTTTGCAGGTGGTTTGAGTTAATTAGCTGATTAGAGTGTGGCACCAGGGGTCATCAATTTTGAACCTTTTCACAATATTCTAATTTTCTGATATGATGAATTTGAGATTTTCATTTGTTGTCATTTGTAATCATCAAAATTAAACAAAATAAACATCTGAAATATATGAGTTTGTATGTAATGTATGAATATAATATACAAGTTTCACTTTTTAAATGGAATTACTGAAATCAATCTACTTTTTCATGATATTCTAATTTTATGACCAGCACCTGTAAATGTAATGGTAAAGAGTGGGGTCAGGATATTGGTCTGGTTAGGGCAATCGAAATGCAAAGTACCCTGAAGTGTAGTCTAACAAGTGATTGTATTTTTTTGTGTGTTCTTGTATGTGATACATTGTGATGGCCTTTTTCTTGGGGAAAAAAAGCACATTTTGCGTGCTGACTGTTCCTTCAGGGGCCCCATTTGTGGACCCCATGAAGACAATTGCTTTTTAAGTTCATGAGTCCCATATGGGACTAAGGTGTGCATTGAGCTTAGGTTGGGGTTAGGTATGAACCTATAATGGTTAGGTTTAGGCTTTAGAAATAGGTTGAATGCAATGAATGAAAGTCAATAGAAAAGCCCCACAACATGTGTGCGTGTGAGTCTGTGCTGATGGTGGTCGGGCGTACTCATATTTGTAGATACTGTATGTATGTGAGTTTGTTTGGTGATGTTAAGTGTGGTACTGAATGTAGATGCACAAGTTTTTTTTTAAAATTGCTTTGTTTAGTTGGGGTGTATGAGACCCACTGACAGCAGTGTCATGCAAAAACATCCCCAAAGCCCTAACTGTCTTTAGTGTATTCAAATTACTGTAAGGTAAATGACTGAGCTAAGTGCTATTGTGCTCCTAGTATGTCTATATAATGCAAATTCTCCGATACCCCAAAATGCCTTATGTTGTATGATGTTGCATATGTGAGGAAAGATGGAGTAGTCGCCAAAACAACAGGCGACTGTGCTCCCTGCACCCCCACTCCACCGACTAAATGGGTCAGCCCAGGGAAGCAAGCCTACTGAACACTGACAACAACTGAGGGCCCAGAGCGCTGTGGGGTCTAGCAGGAACCATGTAGGCCCTAGCGGGAGCTCCCAGCCTTCGGAGCCTCACTATCCACCCAGAAATACCTAAATCCTAAAAGCCCCACACCCCCAGTCCCCCAATCCCCAGTCCCCACAGTCCAACTGCCTGGAGATGCCCTTACCTGGCATACAGGCAGTCAGGTCATTTGGAGCCAAAGCATGCCTAATATATATGTAACCCAGAGGTTAACAGAGCCACCAAAGTGTTAATAAAAACAACAATAACTGCTTAAAATAAAAAGTCAATAAATTAGTTCATATGGTAAAATATATCTAAATATATCTAAAAAGTTTTATTTCATTTTACTGTATATTATTTGATTAAAAAACAAACAAACATCCAAACCAATTATTTACATTATTAAATGGTTGAAACCCATGTAGGTTTCTATTAGGAAGGGAATTTTGTTCTAAAGCCTCTGCAGCAACTTACATCCAATCAGATCGTTGCGGGAATTCCCCATGTTGGTGAGAAACACGCAAAGTGCTGCATTAAAATTAGCAGAGAAGCAAGTGTAGAAATTGAGTCTAAACCTGAAAAGTACATTTTGGTACTCCAAAGAAGGTATTTTTGTTTTCACTCCAGAGAAGATATTTTTTTGTTTTCCGGTTTTGAGCTACTGGTGTTTTGCAAAGCAACCGGAGTCTGTATTGATGGTTTGTGTACTGGATTAAACGGGACTTGGCCAATTTAGGTTGGGATGAAGGATTGTTGATTAGACACTGGATTTGGAAATTGGAAGATTCAAGATGGCGAGCCACCCTATGGACACAGTGTGAACTGTGCATGAGCCAGGATTGCGCCCCCTGCTGGATGTTTCATGGTTTACATCTGAACTGGTAGGATCTTTTCACCTTCCACCAAAACTAGTGGATCCAGGTGGATAACATTGGACTGTTAATTCAGAGAGAATAAAGGAAAGGAAAAAAAAGCAGAATCAGAAGGAAGAGACTTTATTCTGTGGAATACAGACCTGTTCAGTCTTTTGCTGAATATTTTGAGTTTTGTAACAGTTTGACTGTATTTTATTTTCTTTATTTATTGTTTGGTTCCAAATGCTAAAACAACATTTTGTCTAAATTCAATGATACCTATACTAAACTAAAAGAGTTGAGATAAATAGAACTAAACTCATTAATAAAAGAGTTAAATAGAGAAATACCTTGAACTACCTTGAACTGAAGATTAAAATAGCTAAAGATTGCAACCTATATTGATAGGACCCAAAGGAATTAAATATCCTAAAATTAAACTAAGAAGGTTTAATACAAAAAGGGATTTATTCCACAATAAATGTTAATTGTAAGTCATTCTCTTTTGTCCATATGTTCAATAACAAGCCGGCATTTGAACTTTACTCTCTGGTCTGTGTTTCTTATTTATCTTAAGTTTTATCCTACTCCTCTTAATCGAGTCTAGGTTTCTGATCTTGGTCCACAGAACTTTATCATACTATAGTGACCCTTGGAGGTGCTATATATATCTGTCAGTTTTTATTCTGGCTGTCTGTATTGAACTTTAAACATCCAGTTTAAACAACTGGAAATGTTCATGTCTATGAGGAAATTGTAAGCTATAAGTATAAAATATATGGGTAAGAACTGTTTTTAGAGAAACCTATACTAGAAGTATTTTTATTGTGCAGAGTGTTATTCCTTTGAGCATTGATGTTTTATTCAATTTGATGGTTGTTGCCACCTTCCATTGTAGAATATGTGTCTCTTGTATTTTTCTAAGAGATGAAGGACAGTTTGTAATTCATAAATATCCAGAGTGCAGCGTTGCAGCATTTAGGCCTGGTTTCTGTGGTTTCTCAAAGCTCTAAGTGTCTTATTGACTTATGCAAAAATATCCAGCATTGCATCATTTTTTTTTCTGTTTTTGCTGCAGTCGTTTGTAAAGCTGGCTCTTGGTTGTGGTCCACTGTGCCTGTGGTTTATGAGCCACGCGACCAGCCCATTAAACCCACCGCTCTTTTGTAAAGGTTGTCTGCCTCTTAAACGGTGTCATCTTTATTGATGTTTCTCTCCAAGCCTACAACCCCGCCTCACATCATGTAGAAAAATATGCAATATGGCCCTGGTTTAAATTCAGTTCTCCAACGCAGGTTGTTTATTAGGGTAGACAGGCTGGCTATAGAGCTATAGCTTTAAAGTGAAGAAAAAATGATCTGTGTGGAGGGGGCTGACTGTCCCAGCATGAAATGATACAGCAAATGAATGTCTTCCTCTCATAGATATCTACACAACTGCACACAAAGACGCAAAGAAATACACACAGCAGTGACTCCACATGCCATATCCCGCTTAGCCCTGACAATGTAGCAGCTGTGAAAGTGGCCGCCTCTGTGATCGGACGCACAAATCACAGCAGGAGAGATGAGTTGGTGCTGCCCTGCCGCTCAGAGACCCAGGAAGAGCTGAGGCAAAGGACAAGCTGCCACTCTCCTGCCATAAAAAAGAAAGAGGTTACTCTGTTTCAGCTTCTATCAATGCATCAATGTCATTTTCACAGTCACACTTTGCTTATAAGTCCATTGAGCTGGTCTTTATCTTTTAGAACACGCATCAAAGTTTGCTTCATAGTACTGACGATGCCAACATGCAATCATTTTTATCCTCCTCTTATTTGTTTTAACATCCACATTATCTATTATACTTCACTAGTCTCAGAATCCCCTTTGACATTAGTTTCACATGGTTCATCATGGGTGGCTTTTCAAGATCTGAGGCCCCAATACAAATGTAATACACTGAGTCATAGCTCTGGCTGAGTATTGAGCCTTGGGGATTTCTAGACTGTATAAAGTACTCCAGCCCATATTAGCGTCATTCTCTACATGATAGAAAGCATACAGGTGCTGGTCATAAAATTAGAATATCATGAAAAAGTAGATTGATTTCAGTAATTCCATTTAAAAAGTGAAACTTGTATATTATATTCATACATTACATACAAACTCACATATTTCAGATGTTTATTTTGTTTAATTTTGATGATTACAAATGACAACAAATGAAAATCTCAAATTCATCATATCAGAAAATTAGAATATTGTGAAAAGGTTAAAAATTGATGGCCCCTGGTGCCACACTCTAATCAGCTAATTAACTCAAACCACCTGCAAAAGCCTTTAAATGGTCTTTCAGTCTAGTTCTATAGGCTACACAATCATGGGGAAGACTGCTGACTTGACAGTTGTCCAAAAGATGACCATCGACACCTTGCACAAGGAGGGCAAGACACAAAAGGTCATCGCTAAAGAGGCTGGCTGTTCACAGAGCTCAGTGTCCAAGCACATTAATAGAGAGGCGAAGGGAAGGAAAAGATGTGGTCGAAAAAAGTGTACAAGCAAGAGAGATAACCGCACCCTGGAGAGGATTGTGAAACAAAACCCATTCAAAAATGTGGGGGAGATTCACAAAGAGTGGACTGCAGCTGGAGTGAGTGCTTCAAGAACCACCACACACAGACGTATGAAAGACATGGGTTTCTGCTGTCGCATTCCTTGTGTCAAGCCACTCTTGAACCACAGACAGCGTCAGAAGCGTCTTGCCTGGGCTAAAGAGAAACAGGACTGGACTGCTGGTGAGTGGTCCAAAGTCATGTTCTCTGATGAAAGTAAATTTTGCATTTCCTTTGGAAATCAAGGTCCCAGAGTCTGGAGGAAAAGAAGAGAGGCACTTCATCCACGTTGCTTGAAGTCCAGTGTAAAGTTTCCACAGTCAGTGATGGTTTGGGGTGCCATGTCATCTGCTGGTGTTGGTCCATTGTGTTTTCTGAGGTCCAGGGTCAACGCAGCCACATACCAGGAAGTTTTAGAGCACTTCATGCTTCCTGCAGCTGACCAACTTTTTGGAGATGCAGATTTCATTTTCCAACAGGACTTGGCACCTGCACACAGTGCCAAAGCTACCAGTACCTGGTTGAAGGACCATGGTATCCCTGTTCTTAATTGGCCAGCAAACTCTCCTGACCTTAACCCCATAGAAAATCTATGGGGTATTGTGAAGAAGAAGATGCAATACACCAGACCCAACAATTCAGAAGAGCTAAAAGCCACTATTAGAGCAACCTGGGCTATCATAACACCTGAGCAGTGCCACAGACTGATCGACTCCATGCCACGCCGCATTGCTGCAGTAATACAGGCCAAAGGAGGCCCAACTAAATACTGAGTGCTGTACATGCTCATACTTTTCATGTTCATACTTTTCAGTTGGCCAACATTTCTATAAATCCTTTGTTTTTATTGGTCTTCAGTAATATTCTAATTTTCTGATATGATGAATTTGAGATTTTCATTTGTTGTCATTTGTAATCATCAAAATTAAACAAAATAAACATCTGAAATATATGAGTTTGTATGTAATGTATGAATATAATATACAAGTTTCACTTTTTAAATGGAATTACTGAAATCAATCTACTTTTTCATGATATTCTAATTTTATGACCAGCACCTGTATGTACGTCTCTGCTTAGTTGTCTAGACCATTCACAGGCATCAAAAGAACCATGTTTTCTGGCATGGAAACAGTTTTAAAAAGCACTATTAGCTCTAGCCATGGCGTTTGAATCTGGCCCCTACCTCAGTACTGTGCAACCCCCCCACCATCTCCCCAGTTCCTTAGAGCTGCTAATGACTGCTAATTGTGGAACAGCGGGAGGTTAGTGGTGGTAAAAACTGGATACAAGCAGCCATGCCTGGCAGCAGCACTGCCCACCGGCTGGGAGGCCCTTGGCCCCTCATATGTTAACTCGATCTATCAGAAAGTGTTGTTAAAAAAAAAATTCATTTTCTTACATCAGACTATGGCAAACAGTAATGAAATAACTTGCTTTGAACTTATTAATTAATTATTTTTTACTTTGTCACCAAACTTCATATCAGTTTTTTGATTTATTGATTCACACATTTTAATATTCTCATTAATTATAATATTTGTTTAAATATTTTAATTCCATATAACTATTTGATAATTCATTGCCTGTATAGCTGCATTTATATTTTGCTGACCTTGTACCACCATCTATCATATGGTAAATACTGCACTCATTTAGCTGCAAGTTAATTTGGTACAAAGGAACAACTGCACATTTAGGTTGCAGACAATCAGGATAAAAAATGTATTCTTTTCAAATCAACATAAAATCAAACTTAAATAAAAACATAGAACTGGGGCACAAAAAATAATCAGGTTAATTATTCTTTTTTATTATTCTAATTATGATAAAGGGAAGAAAAGGATTAAGGAATTTATGTCAGGACTATCTTTGTTTTCAGATGACTTTGACAATATAACAGATATTTCATACAGTAAACAACAGAGCACATTACTTTTGGTGACTCGTTTCTACTTCAACTTTGATGCAAAAATCTTCAACAATTAGTTGCAATTACTGCAGCTGTTTGTCCTTATTGATGAGTGCCTTGAAAACAGTAAAAAATAAATAAATAAATAAATAAATATATAAAAACAGTAATATAAACATATGACTGTAAATTTACAGTTCTAATGTTTTTTTTTTGTTGTTGTTTTTTTTAATATATAATGATAAAATTTAATAAACATAATAAAATACAATATAGTAACACGTTTTACAAAACATTTAGCAGTCTAATGGCAGGGAAAGAAACTGTTGTGGAATCTGCTGGACCTGCATGGGATTCTTCGAAGTCTCTTTCCTGAGGGCACCAGGGAGAACAGTCCATGTTGGGGGTGCGAGGGGTCATTGATGATGTTACGGCTCGGGACACGGAGCGGTGAGATGAAATGTCTTTAATGGAGGGAAGAGGAGCCCCAATGATTTTCTTTGCTGTTCTCACCACTCTCCTCACTTTCTTCCAGTCTGAGGCACTGCAGCCTCCACACCACACAGTGAGACAGCTGGTCAGAACGCTCTCTATGATACTTCTGTAGAAGGTGGTGAGGATGGGTGGGGGCACGTGGGCTCTCCTCATCCTCTGCAAAAAGTACACGCGCTTCTGTGCCCTTTTGACCAGTGAGGTGGTGTTTTAATTCCAGTTGAGGGTGTCTGGGATGTGCACCCCCAGGAATTTGGTGCCTTTGATCACCTCTACAGCTGAGCTGTTGATGACCAGTGGAGTGTGGTTAGGCCAGTTCCTCCTAAAGTCCAAGATGATCTCTTTCATCTTCTCCACATTCAGGATCAGGATGTTATCTTTGCACCAGTCCACCAGCTGCTCCATCTCCTCTTTGTAGTTCTGGTCGTTGTCGTCTCTGATAAAGCCGTGGTGTCGTCTGCAAACTTCACGATGTGATTGGTGGTGGACCTGGGGACGCAGTCATGTGTCATCAGGGTGAACAGCAGGGGGCTCAGGACGCAGCCCTGAGGGGAGCCTGTGCTTAGACTGATGACATCAGAGGTGTTCTGTCCAATCCGGACTGGCTTCTGTTGGTGAGGAAGTCTAGCAGCCAATTGCGGAGGGGTGTATTGAATACCAGCTGTTCCAGTTTGCCCATCAGATGCTGTGGGATGATGGTGTTGAAAGCTGAACTGAAGTCCAGGAACAGCATCCACACATGGGTGTTCTTCTCCTCCACGTGTGCCATTCTCAGGTGGAGAGCAGCAGAGATGGTGACCTCAGTGGAGCGGTTTCGTCGGTAGGCAAACTGGAACGGGTCGAATGTAGGTGGCAGACTGGAGACAATGTGTTCTTAAACCAGCCTTTCGAAGCACTTCCTCATGATGGGAGTCAGTATGACAGGCCGGTAATCATTGAGTGAGGTGATCTGAGGCTTCTTTAGGACTGGAATAATGGTGGCAGACTTGAAGCATGCTGGCACTATGAATTGGTCCAGCAAGGTGTTAAAAATGTCTGTGAGGACACCAGACAGCTGATCTGCACACTCCTTATACACCCGCCCAGGTATGTTATCAGGCCCTGGGGCCTTCCTGGGGTTGACTCCTCAGAGTTTCATCATTGGGCTAAATGCGTCACTGCTCAGGTAGTGGAGGACAAAGCAAAAACTCAGGCCTAGGAGAAATTTGGAGATGCTGTGGACAAATATAATTGCTAGGCCTCAAATAGATTCTGGTAAAGCCTCCAGACAGGAAACCAGTGCTTTGCTAGAACTGTTTTCAGTGGGAGTTCGGAGTAGCTGACCCTGGAAGAGGACAGCGTTGGATGGTGGAAGAAAGTCCTTCTAGAATCAGAGTGTTCTAGAAATAACATGAAACTATTTTAAGGAAATATAGCTGCTTGCAATATAGAACTGCAAAACTCTGCATATTACAAACATTTTGTAACCTTATTGTTGGATTGTTATATTAGTCATGCAATAATTAACAGACCCATGCTTGGCTATCTTGGTCAGTTCATTCTGGGTGCCCTGTCTCCAATCTTGGACTTGAATTTCTCCTCAGTTTGCCTTCATTAGGGGTGTCTCCCTTTCCATCTGTTGAGTGACCAGTCCCCCAAAATCTAAATCAAATTGACTTCTTTACAGACACTCTCCTCTATCGCTGTCTCAACTTTAGTGCCTTCACCATATTGACCTAAACTCAGGCCCAGAGTTTAGGTCAATGTCATGTTATCACAAAGAAAATCTTCCACTTAGTAACCTATTAATTGGGCTCAGAGTGAAAGGAGCATCTGGCAAACAACAGCTGTATATTAGGGGTTTGTGAGAAGACATGATAAAAATATTTTAAGCAAAGTTTAGATTTTCAAAACAGTACCACAACAAACACATAAAATATTCTTGTTCATCTGTTTTTCCCTCATAATCTTCTTCAGCCAGACCATTCATGATATCTTGAAACACAATTAATTGAATGGATATCGGATTAAAATGAAGGCAAATCCCATGAATTTTTCTCACACCATAATAATTGTTTCATCCCAAATTTGCACATTTAATGTATAAATTTGACTAAAATTTGTATAATTTCAAGCCTCAAGAATGTTACTTAATTACCTGAAACAAATTAATATTTAGCAACTTTTTAGAAAATATTTGGGTCAGTCAAATTTCTCCACAGTGATTAAAAAAGCGAATCTGAGAATAATTTAACTTCTTTTTATTTAATCTATCGTTATGATTAAAATTTTAATTTAAAAACTGCACTTTGTTTTTGCAGATGTTGTCTTGGACTAATATTTTCTGTGTAAAATATGGAGCTTAGCTGGACCTCCTTGGTACTCCCTTCATCTACCTTTAATTACTGCTGTCCTACTCCCGGGCAGCTGTAGTCTCCACCCCGCCTTCAGTGTTCTGTCTTCCCGGTGGACATATTCAATCTTTCACTGTGCTCCTCTGTTCCTCTGCAGGTAGCTTCTATAGCTAGCCCCAGCCAGGTGTAGCCTCCCCCCACTGGTAGCTATTTCCCCAGCTGGCTTCTCAACTCTGCTTCTCGGCCTAGCTCTGCTTGATCCTTGGATCTCCCACTGCGGTTCTTAGAGGGTTACACACCTGACAGCCTGGTCCCAGCTATGTTTTTTTGAGAACATTAAAGAAAGGGTTCAGCCTCTCTTAACTAGGGTTAAGACACCAGTACAATAAGCCGTTGGGAATTTTATTAATGATTGGAAAGACTTTAAATGCTCCAGAATGGAAAACACACAAGAAACAGAGTCTGTGTGAATGAGAGGTAAGTTATCAATCTCAGTCTGTCATCATGCAATCAGCCTTTTGGATCCAGCTGTGATGCAGCTCATCGAATTCATGCCAACCACCTGTTCCCTCTGCTTTATATAATGGCTAGTTTAATTTACCATCCACAAGTGAATACTGTTTGCCATGTCATGGCATGTCTGCCACCATTTTACTTAGCAATAAGAAATTTTCTTATTTATTTGTTCAAAACTTCCACTCACTGAATTGCTTCTACTTGCCTGCGACTGGGTCCACTCAAGGAACGAAATCTTTACAGTTATGGCAGGAAAAAGATTTTACCGATCTGGCGAATTTCAAGTAACACCAGTCCTAAAAGAAACATAATAATATCAAAACTCGATCAATGGTAAATAACGCAATAAATACATAAATAAAAAAACTGAAAACATCACAAATACAAAACACTCATAATTAAACAAAAATCTGCGGTCGACAAAAACAGTAATGACATAAATGGAAGTAACTGTTTTCTCTATGAAACATAACACTTTAAGTAAATATTCGGCCACTGTTTAAAATCCCATTCCAATATGATGCTACAGTTCTACATTTCAGGCAGTTTTTCTTCAACAACAGTAAGCTGCCGCTGTCGGAAGAGCTATTGACAGGTTGATGTGACAGGATCAAAATTCTGAGACTGGATTTTACTCAGGGCGCAGCTTCAGAAAGACCCTGAAGCACAGCCTGAACCTCCATTGTAAAAGGTAGCAAAAGATAATCCAGCAACATACATTCAAGAATTTTGGTTTGCTTACCAAAGAGTGGATTGAGGCTGCAGTTAGCTCATCAATAACTACTTTAACCGGACAAATCCTACTCATGGAGTACAGACATCAAGTTTCTCATATAAAGTCACTATCGAACCAGAGATGTTATTAGCTTCTTAGTTGGGGTAATGAGTAAACAACTGGACTGTTGCTCAATGGTCCAAAGTCCTCTTCTGGATAAAAGTAAAGTTTGTATACTGATTGAAAATAAAGGCCTCAGATTTCAGAGGAAAAATCTCAAGGCAAAGAACAGTGTTGCTAAAAGTCCTATAAGAAGTTTCTTCATTCGGAGATAATTGCTTTTGTTACATCATTTGCTGTTGCTGGTCCATTGTTTTCTGAAACTCAGCATCAATGTAGTAATCTAGCTGGTCATGAAACACTTAATGCTTCCTTCTGTGGACTGGATTTATGGAAATGCTGTTATATTGCTACCTGCCAACAGGTGGTGTGAAAACCTGGTTCAACTGTTCTAGATTGGCCAGTTAATTCACCAGACATGTACCCCATACAGTAGAAAATCTATAGGAATATTTCAAGAGTGAAATAACAAATTTCATACCCAGCATTGCACATAACCTGAAGGCAGATATCAAACATATACCAAACATATATCAAGCATATCTGAGCTTTCATTATACCTGAGCAGAACCACAAGCTAATTTCCTCATGGCAGCTACCATGGCCAGCCAAACTGATAAACACCGTGTAAACATTGCATCAGTATGGAGAAGATCTGGTAGATTTAGATTTTAAAAGTGGGACTAACAGTTTCAGCACCATCAGGTTAGAACCAATCAGATACATTCAAATGTGAAGAAAAACATTTTTTTTATAAGGCCATGTAGCAGCTGCATATTGAGTAGATGTAAATGAAAATACTTATCAGAAGCCCCACATTTCTGTCTAAAATATTCATTTTTATTGAGCTTATATAATACAAACAATGTCTGAGCTAAAATGTTAAATTTTACTTAACTGTAAGCAGTGTTGGGCCAGTTACTTTGAAAAAGTAATTAGTTATAGTTACTAGTTACTTCTCCCAAAAAGTAACTGAGTTACTAACTGAGTTACTCCACAATAAAAGTAACTAGTTACTAGTAAAAGTAACTATTGCGTTACTTTTGCGTTTCTCGCCCCCGTAACCCTCACCACCCAGCCCCCACCTTCTCGCCGTGTGTTTCTAAAGCCAGCTGAATAGAGCGGACGACAAAGACAAGAACCTGCAGAGAGTTTAGCATTTATTGCAACTCAACGTAAATGACATCAGGGGGGAACGCCATGTGAAGTTTTTTAACAGGGCATTCAGATCTGGTGAAATGAATAACTGGGGATGTCTAATTCTGAAATCCTGTGTGTTTGGGTTGTTATAGATACTGCAACATCTATCTATCATCTATCTATCAAGATGTATACTCTGCGTGTGACATAAAATATGGATCTCCATCCCTGCCACAAAGGCCATCAAATAATGTTTAAAATAAAAAATACAGTAGGTTGAAAAGGCAGAGTATCCATCCATCCATCCAGATTTCTCCTTTTCATTTGATCGTTCACGCTCTCCATAGTTCTCCTGTGGCGCGAGCACAGGGCGACTGTTGCGCGCCTTTAGCGAGCATGCGCGTTTCCTGTCGCTTGCGCGGTGAATCGTGCCGCCTGCGCTGTGCGGAGATGCAGAGGAAACCGTATGTGATGGGGAAACGCAGCTCGACGTAACACCGGTATTTCCATCAGGAAAACGCTGTTTTTTGCTGCTGGAGTCATCCTCACTCTCCATCTCTCTGTGTGTGCTGTACGTTAACACCCACCAGCGGAAACACCCACCTACCCAACTGACAGACGGAATCTCACTATACATCAGCCATTCTCATCCTCCCCTCTCTCATGACAAGGCGCGCACCTCTGGATGACCTAAAAAATAATCTTTAATATCTCTTAAACAAAAGTAGCACAAACAATATTTTTTTTCTGCACAAATCTGCACTAACGTTGCACTAACCATTCAGTCTATTTGCAGAGTTTTTTGACGTGGGTGGGGTGTCAGCTTCACGCAGCTGCGCACGAGTCCTATCATGAAAAAAGGTTCATTGTGCGACCTGAGTAACGCGCAGTAACGGGGTGTCTGCAATGGTAACTGCGTTATAGCTACAGTCAAAGTAATTAGTTAGATTACTCGTTACTAAAACAAGGTAATGCCGTTAGTCCCATCACTGCCTGTAAGCCACAATAACCAATGCCAAGAAACACAAGTCACTTGTGTATTGTTAGGAATTCATTCTGTGTGGGTTGTGTTTTTGTGTTTTCCCCCTACACCACCAGGTGGTGCCCTGTTCTCGTTGGTCCTCCCTCACACCTGCGGCTGGTTGGCTCATTACTGAGGACTTCTTAAGCGGTGGACTGTCACTACTTTGAGGCCAGTTTGAGAGTGTTTGCCAGTTTTGGGTACTCTAGCGAAGCTGAGTTTAGCTGAGTCTAACTGAGTCTTTGTTTCTCTGAGTCTAACGTGATTTTTGTCTTTTGCCTTTAGGCAGGAAGTCATCCTGCATACTGGATGTTTGGCCTTTTCCCCCTGGAAGGATCGTTTGAGCTTCACACTGAGCAGGGGATTAATCTCCACAGGTCCTGTTCAAGTTCTCCTGGCAATCTAAGTGGCAGTCCGCTCAATTGCTCCTCAGGAACCAACCAAAAACCAAAACCTTTCCGCCCTCCAACGAGCCCCTCTATCTCACCCACACCGACTGGATTCTGGGAAGAAACCTTTCTCCGCAATCGTGAGTCCTGTTTATCTCAGTTTTTTCAAGACGTCGTTTAAAGTTCCCACGGACCCTGAACTAACTTCTGAGAACTTCCCTTCTCGCTTCCAGTTCCGGTTCACCAGCTCTCTGAGTTCCCCTGAATCCAACCCATTTGAACTCCTCAATAAACTTGTTGAACTTTTACTCTGGTTTCTCTGAGTGGTTTTCTACATGTGGGTCAGATCTCTTAGAACATCATGACATTTATAGAATGTAAATAATTACCAATTTTACTTTAGAGACAAAAACATCAAAGTTTTGAAGCATATTCTATTTTTTTTTAGATTTGTCTGATGGAGCAATCTGTTTCAGGGATTTATTTCAATTTTTTTATATATTTCTATTATCGTTTGGCTGAATAATTATCTTGTAATTAATTTGAAATTTCTGAGGTTTATTTTTTTTTTAAAACCTTTGCTCACCTGATCAGATGTGAACACTGTGGATTACAAACTAAGAGATAATAGCTCAAATACAAACATTTCTTTCCAATCTTATACTTATTTCAAACCTCACAACAAACTTCCTGCATAGCTGAATCTTGCCAAAGCTCAAAATTACAAAGCTGGATTTTTCTGATCCTGATTTGACATTATTGTTTCTGAGTATCGATTTGGACTTTAAATGAGCACAGCAGAATTTCCCTCAGTGCAGCTCTGATAGAAATAACTTCTTCTCAGATCGATCTCACAGTGGGGGACTGATTGATATTATGCTCCAGAATTTCTTCACAAAGGAGACAAGCTGATTTACCTCCAATGACTAAATTAAAAGCCTAGATGTCAAAACAGTCTATTTTTTCTGTCTGAAGACTTGCTATTGTGGTTTAGGAAATTGTTCAGTTTAAGTTTGTTTGTAATATGATCTGAGAGACTCATGCCAGTCTGGGACTTGGATTCTGGATGTAATACGATAGGATGACCACAAGAACATACAACAGAGGTATACAAAATGATTAAGACATATGAGAGCTTCTTAAGTATGTGAAGAACAGCATGAAAAAGACTTTGTGATGAGAAGGAAGAGTGTAAGAACACTAAAGGATGTGTTTCGATTTTGCCAAGCAAAAACTGGCAGAAAGAAATGCCACTGTTGGTCCATGAGGAACACCAAAAGGTAAAATATTTTCCTCAATAAGAAGCTTTCACAAAATTTTCTCAAGTGGCAGAACAAAGTTCTGGAAATTACTCAGAAAAAAATTATACAAAGCAGCATAGAATCTGTTGACATGCAGTATAATCGTAGTCCTGGTAACAGTTGTCCTCCTGTTTCTTCCAACCAGTATATCGGACATGCAAAAATGTTTAAAACATAAAAAAATAATAATGAAATGGATCCATGCATTTTGTTTTAGACTTTTAGGCTGTTATTACACCATAATTGTGAATGTACAACAGTTGACCAGGGGTGTTTAGTGGTACACATTTCATAATCAATTTGTAGATTTAAATTTTATGCTATTTTAATCAAATTTATTTGTATGGAAAATGCTGTTACCAAAAAAAAAAAAAACACAAAAAAAAAAACAAAGAAGAAAACAAAGAACAAAGCTAGAACAGTTGTTGACCATTTGTCCTACAAACTGATGAAAACTGTGTCTGTTAATAGGCTGTGTGAGTGAAAGTCCTGTCATTCTCCAGTCTCTTTGGAGTGAGGACACAACAAACAGCCCTGACAGATTCTACCTCCTCAACAAATTTTGATGATGTCTGCAGCCATGATGTGATAAATCGTATATAACTGCAATGCTTGCAGTTTGAATGGCTGGAGAAGAAAGTAATTCAGATCACGTTGGTAGTTATGAAGTGTTTCAGCCTTTTCTTTTAGTGTGTTGTGTTTGGTCCTGCACAGTCCGTCTCTTTGAGATTGGAATCATGGTTGCTTCTTTGACATTTAGGATTCCTACCTATTTGTGTAAATGGGACATCAATGACCATCAAAATCTGCGTTGTCAAAACACTGTTTCAAAAAGACCATCTAAAGCCCTTCAATATGATGTTATCCAGCTTCAGATATAGCAGTTAGCCTGTGCAAATCCTCTGTAAAAGTGTCATCTTTATTTAGTCACCTCACCACACCCTTTTCTCACCTTTTACTCCATTATAAAAGAACAGTGCAGCAAGACGTCATACCCAGACGGGCAGGGATATACATCCTCCATGTCCTTGGGCATCTTTACTGCACATTCTTCAAGTGCCAATTACAATGCCAGTAGAAGAGAGATCAGAAGCGTACATGCAATTTTGTGATAAATCCATGTTGTCATCCCTGTGGTGTATTTCATTTGCAATAGGATTTGTCAGAGTAGACAGTAATACTCAGATGAAGAACCAGACCCATTTTTTCCCCCCTCTGCACTATCTTTACTATATCGTTCTCTCTCATTTCAGGAAAGACATTTTCCCCTTTTTTAGACAAATTTTTTCCTAAATGCCCTACATCAGCAGCAGCACCTAAATCTGTCCAGGTGAAAGCATAGTGTCCAATTAAACTCTCATATCCATACAGAGAGAATATCGTTCTTTTCCATTCCCTCACTATCTCACCTCTTCTTTGCCTCATTAATGTTATTTGCTTCCATTCTCAATTACCTTTTTCAATTACCCTGCCTTGTTAGTAAAACAGACATGCTTGAGTACAATATGAAATACTAATTAAAGTTTAAATGCACAACACATAATTAGATCTCTCATCAGTTCTTTTTTTTTTCTTTAATCTGAATTCTAAACCTTTTCTCCTGCCTTTCTGTTTCTCCGTGCAGCAGATGGCTTTGGTCATAGGTGGACAGGTAGCAGACAGCCGTGCACCTTCCCTCGGGGCTGTAACTGACTCCTGCCCTGGTCTTCTGCCACCAAGTTCTAGCTGCGCCACTCCCAGTGCTTTCAACACTTCCAGCCTTTTCTCTCTCTGCACCACCTTCTAAGCCCCTGCTCCTCCCCTTAATCCCCAACTACCCTAACTACTCTCTCTCCTCTTTCCTGTGAGCAAGATCTCATGGGTCAACCCCACACCCCCAGCTTTCACCTCCCCAGTGGTTCGTGCCTTCTGGATGGAGCAGATGGTAACGCAGGGCCAGGAGGAGATGTCCTCTAACCTGGGAGCCAGGCCAGACTTGGTCTATTGCGAATTCCTGCTGCCTGCCTAATAGACCTGGATTAAGTGTTAGCATTAGTATAATTAAAGTGTTATCAGTCAGGAATTTTTCAAAATAATTAATTGTAGTTGGAGTTATGGTAATATATATTATCTACAATGAATATATATATTTTGCAACTAAGAGATTTACAGTGCTTAGATTAAGAAGGGTTCCTAGAACATACAGTATATCCTATATAAACTGCCTTGAAAAATAACTCATAAACCTAATCTATTGCGTTGTTTCACTTTATTTAAAAACTTAAATTAATTTATTTTTGATTTTATATGATAGACCAGCTTAAATTAGGGAAATTTAAAGCAGTAATAAGTTATTAAACACCTAACTGACTTTTGACCGCTCACAGTGAAATGTTTCACCCATTATCACAAAACAGAAATACTGTGGCTCAGCCACAAACCTGATTATGCACCTAAACTGAGAACATTTATCATAGAAGCAGCCCAAGAGGCTCTTCCACTCAAACATGATACATGGTGGAAACCTGACTAAGGAACATCTGTGGTAAGGGCCATAATCATCTCTTATGGTAGAGATTTTAAAAGCAGAAGAAATGGGGTCTCATGATGCAACCACTGCGGGTAGACGTGTGCCAGTGAGCTCTGGGTAAACCTTAGAGGTGATTACTTTATTTTACCAACTGCACTGCTCCAGATATAGAATTTAATGTTCAAGAACACTGGAAAAATTGTAGTCGAAGTGTATCCTTTTTCCTTTGGAAGTTTTTTGTCGTCCTTCTTTAGGACTCCCTGCCTGGAGACCGATTTGCATTCGTCTTTACTGTCTTGTTTCAATTATTTTAGGAATTTGGGTATTATCAGTACTTGTTCCCTTATTTCTGACCTTTTAAAACATATAGCTTGCGGCCAGTGATGGGACTAACAGCGTTGAAAGTAACAGCGTTACTAACGCCGTTACCTTGTTTTTGTAACGAGTAATCTAACTAATTACTTTGACTGTAACTATAACGCAGTTACCATTGCAGACACCCCGTTACTGCGCGTTACTCAGGTCGCACAATGAACCTTTTTTCATGATAGGACTCGTGCGCAGCTGCGTGAAGCTGACACCCCACCCACGTCAAAAAACTCTGCAAATAGACTGAATGGTTAGTGCAACGTTAGTGCAGATTTGTGCAGAAAAAAATATTGTTTGTGCTACTTTTGTTTAAGAGATATTAAAGATAATTTTTTAGGTCATCCAGAGGTGCGCGCCTTGTCATGAGAGAGGGGAGGATGAGAATGGCTGATGTATAGTGAGATTCCGTCTGTCAGTGGCTAGGTGGGTGTTTCCGCTGGCGGGTGTTAACGTACAGCACACACAGAGAGATGGAGAGTGAGGAGGATCCAGCAGCACAACAGCGTTTTCCTGATGGAAATACCGGTGTTACGTCGAGCTGCGTTTCCCCACCACATAACGGTTTCCTCTGCATCTCCGCACAGCGCAGGCGGCAAGAGTCACCGCGCAAGCTACAGGAAACGCGCATGCTCGCTAAAGGCGCGCAACAGTCGCCCTGTGCTCGCGCCACAGGGGAACTATGGAGAGCGTGAACGATCAAATGATAGCCTATATGGAGAAAGGGAGAAATCTGGATGGATGGATGGATGGATGGATGGATGGATGGATGGATGGATGGATGGATACTCTGACTTTTCAACCTACTGTATTTTTTATTTTAAACATTATTTGATGGCCTTTGTGGCAGGGATGGAGATCCATATTTTATGTCACACACAGAGTATACATCTAGATAGATAGATGTTGTAGTATCTATAACAACCCAAACACACAGGATTTCAGAATTAGACATCCCCAGTTATTAATTTCATATACTCACCAGATCTGAATCCCCTGTTAAAAAACTTCACATGGCGTTCCCCCCTGATGTAATTTACATTGAGTTACAAGAAATGCTAAACTCTCTGCAGGTTCTTGTCTTTGTCATCCGCTCTATTCAGCTGGCTTTGGAAACACACGGCGAGAAGGTGGGGGCTGGGTGGTGAGGTTTGCGGGGGCGAGAAACGCAAAAGTAACGCAATAGTTAATTTTACTAGTAACTAGTTACTTTTATTTTGGAGTAACTCAGTTAGTAACTCAGTTACTTTTTGGGAGAAGTAACTAGTAACTATAACTAATTACAAAGTAACGTGCCCAACACTGCTTGCGGCCTGTCTAATGCTAATAATGATTTTCAATGTATCTGCAACAGCAGCGGGAGAGTGGGTGGGTGGGTGCTTGAGGATTTTTGTAATTGTAATTTTGTCATTTTGGGTATTCTTGTAATTTTGCAACTTGCACAATTAAAATAGAATTTACAGCTGTACACAAAAATTAAGAAATTATTAGCTTTACATAATTTGTAGATATATCTATACTATATATCAAAACCTAAGAAATGTTGAATTTGTCTAAGAAACCGAAAAATAAGATACTTTTTAAAGTATTTAATATAGATTTATCTAATCTATGTTATTTATAATATCTATTATTTAGATTCTGGGTAAATAGAGGATCTGATTTTCATAGCCTGAACATGCAGTCCAAAAAAGGCTTATTAAAAGTTAAGTGAAACTTTTAAAGATGACATGGTTGAACTGAACTTCACATCCTGTAATTAAGAAATGGCTAAACTGTTTCTATGGAAACTTGCAATTTTATGGGCCGAGGTTACATACATAAAAGTGTTGCACCAATTTGCTGAGGTGATGAACTAGTGTTGTTTGGATGTTTTAATAGGTGCAAAGAATTTGTGATGGTCACAGAAGTTCAAAAGCACTCTAAACCTCATGTACCATCTGATTTTTTAATTATCATCTGGAAGATAAACCTAATTTCCATGCATCTTTGGGTTGGATCCCTTAAAGTGAACAGAATGATAGATATGATGGATTGAGAAAGATATTGAGTCAAAAAAAAAAAAAAAAACACGTGCCCTGGAGAAAATATGGTTTCAGCTTTAGCTGACAGAGAATAAATGTTTTTTCGCTTCCCCAGAGTTATTTCAATCCTATCTCAGATCTTTCTGGCCTCTTCCACATACCCAAAAATGTAACAAAAATAAGTAAATTAAAAAACAAAGAGGAAAAAAAAAGAAAGGTATTTTGTTTCTGTTTGGACTGAATAAGCAGTTACAAGTTAGTTTTTTCACAGCTCATTTTTTGCTATCCTTCAAAATTCATTAATTACAAAAGGACAAATTTAGTAAGCTCAACCTAGTTTCCCTCATTTGCCCAGTAAGTCCAAACAGATTGTTGTTCTCCCTGAACGATGCTCCTCTCCGGTTTATTCCTGTTATTAAATATTCAAATCTCTACCACAATCACTCTGTTTAGTAAATGCTCAGGGGGACATACAGAGACTATTAATGCTGAGACCATGGCAAGGCTTTGTTTTTGTTTCATTTTGCTCCCTGGTGTGGCAGAAATGCTAATTGCTAAAGGATTGCTGGTTAATCGTTTTTTACTATCTTAAAACTGATTGCATCACTGCACTAAGAGTTACTGTTTCATTTTTGTATCCTTTAATGATATAGATCAACATGACATATGTACATACACTGTATTTGGAGGAATTCTCTCCCCTGATCCTTTATTCCTCACCTACCATCAAATTACATGAAGCTGGATTATATATTGGTGCTTTTGTTGTTGATTTGTAATTTCTGGCATTTCTATAGTCTTCTTGTTTTTTGATGTAACACAATGTTTCCCGTCTGATCTCCAATGCTGTGCTCTTTTTTTAATAAGCAGTTTGTTGCTAAAGGTGGCACAAGCTGCCATTCTGGGATTTCCAGCTGTGCGCAGACGAGGATGGGCATCTAGTTCCCCACTGCTCCCTTTTGCCACAACAGGCACTCTTCATATAGACTACCACCTGGGGAGTGTGCATGTCTGCCCTGGAGGTGATGCTAATGGGGGATTTTAACTACATTTCCCTCCTTCATCCTTTCCTCACCTCCTCTCCCTCTGGTGCTGCGGATATGAGCCTAGAGCAAACACAGGACACTCTCATTAAGAGACTAGGGCTGGTATTAAATTCCCTGTTATTAGAGAGCCCTGCTTTCATTTCACTGGCACAGCAAACCACAGCAGCCTCAGGAGATCTAAAAAGTGAGGACTGGATTACATTCAAACACTCAGAAGGTGCGTTTGAGAATTTGTGTTTTTGAGCCTGATACATAAAACATGTGAAAAGTAGTGGAGTAGCTGTTTCTGTTTGTTTACATAAAGAACTGCAAGAAAATCTGGGAGAATCAGTCACCTTTGTGTTACTAACAAGAAGGAAAATTAGTGATCTTTAAAATTGGTCTTGATATGCCCTTTCTCGTGCTATCTGGAGGTTTTTTAACGTTTCCTTTCAAAATTTGCTAAATTTTAGATAATTTTCATATACTGTATATCTAAAGCACAAATATCCCCTTTTAGGGAACAAAAATAAATGCACATTTGAAGAGGAACAGAGATCATACACAGAAAAAAAGCTATGCAACAAAGAGGAACAGTTTATGAGAGATTATGAAGGGAAAGTTATACATATGAACTAATTAGTGTCTACTTGCTACTTATTTATAAGGATCACAATTCTCAAGAGAAATAGATACTCTAAAGAAAAACAGTCTTTATTTAAGTCATTATATATATATATATATATATATATATAAAATATGTTAGATTCCCAGATATCAAGAAGAAAGTTACTCTGGCAGTCTTATTCAGACTTTATGATCTATTTCAATCTAAGAGGGTATATTAAAAAGGGAAAGAGAGAGGGAAAAAATTTAAGTTCCACAGTTTTAAGCCAGCAGGGAATTCCCAGTCTCACATCAGAATCTGCTCAGGACAGGGACAAAGCCTTCTTAGGTTTGACACATCCTTTTATTTTCTATGCTCACAGACCTTCTAGAAAAAGTCATGCACAGAATCCCTATAACTATAATATAATAATATATTTTAAAGAGCAGTTTTTGGTTTCTTCTGTTTAGTTTTTAAACTACATTACTTTTGATCTGCTTTAAACCAAGGCTGCAAACTATATTGTCATGCTTTGGCTAGAAAATGTAAAACTATTCAGTACAACCTGTTAAAGATTATTAGAAAGTCATGAGAATTAGAAACTTGTGCAATAGAACATTTTTGGACAATAATATGGGCCTATTTTACCAGCCGGTGAAACATTAACACAGCAACATGACCGGGCAGAAAGTATTACAATAATGGCAGGTTCCCTTCGTGCTGTGATCTGCCAGCGAGGGTGGCCATTTTTCATATTACTGCTCAGCCCCTGTCTGACATGCCAAAGAAGGACAAAATCAATACACGTACAGGAGCCAAGCCTCGACTCTGCAAAATCAATGCCACTTATTTGATCAAAGACTGCTTCCACAAGCCACGAGCAGAATGTTCATGAATGCCTTTCTAATGTCTGACAGCAGGTTGTGTTGTGGTTGTAGGAAGTGCGCTATAGGACACTATCGCCGCCATCCTTCTGCATGCCGAAAGCGCTCCTGTCAGCGGCCCCTCAGGGCACAGCAAGCTGAGTGACGGGGAGCAAGCCGAAGTGGCTGTGACAAGGGAACTCCTATCAAATTCGCTGACAGTTACCTTTGCAACCTCCTCTGATAAACTCATGTCACACGCATAAGGAGATTACCAAATCGATTTAGTGAACGTGAAATGTGAATGAACACTTCGTTATACAGGATTCTCTTCTTCCTTCTACCTTTACGGTTATGAATGCAAAAGGAACCTGCCTATCTGATATGCTGCTATTTTGTACAGATACTTGTTTGTAAGGGAAAGTCAACAGGTGGTAAAGAAGTGAAACCATCACTGAGGAAGTCTGTGTTGTGACCAAGCAGCAGGTTTCCCATTTTCTTCCATTGACAAACGAGTTAAAAATTGTTTCAAAGATGGGAAAGCACATTATTATATTGAAGACCTTCTATTACATGACCTCATTTGACCTTCTGTGTTGTTTTTTTGTTTGTTTTATTACCAGGCACTCAGATTTTCATGGTGGGCATACCCTTCTGTTGGTGCTGTAAAGCACAGTGGTGTGTTCAGCTGTGACTGGGACTCATTAGATGAGGAGAATGTCTGTCATGGTGCCTGACTGTGTGCTGGTCATCCAGCAGGGGACTGAGGAAAAATAGGGAACAGGCTGATTCTTCCTCCTCAACTAGGCTGTGTTGTCCTTTTTTTCCCCCTCTGCTCCCTTCTTTACCCTGCTGTTCTGTCTTCCATCTTTCTTTTCTTCCCCTCTTGCATCTCTCAGCAAGGGTTCATCTCCTGTGATTCACTGAAGCCCATTATCAGTTCTCCGCCAACCTCCTTCCCATGTTAGCCTCTCAGCAACAACACACAACTACTCGATCAAAGCCCCAAGAGGCTTGGCAGCATGATTGATGCTTACCAAGGAATTCATTGTTGTTGACCTGTGTAGCCAATCCCAGTCATCTGTGCTACCATTACTGCACATCTCATATTGTGTTATACTGCAGCGTTGTTAGCCAGGGATCTTTCTTGCTCTATCCCAAACAACCTTCAGTAAAAAAAAAAAAAAAGAACAGCAATGCATGCTGGACAAATATGACAAGCAAAGCTGACATTCCCTTATTTATACCTCTGTAAAGCCGTTTCAAATCCACTGTGATAAACCTTGTAGCTACCAGTAACTCACGGGGGCCATTAGCAGAAAACAACAGTTGAATCAAAACCAATCTGTATTTACTACAACATGATAATGCCTAGAATGAGGTCCAATAAATTGATATATGGCAAACACAACAATATCTGCAAGTTTAAAACAGGTGAGCTGGTGGTGGAAAAGGCCACTAAACTCTTTTATGTTCTTGTTTTTGGGCTGCTTAATGTTTTATACTCATACTTTGAATGTGAAAGTAACATGTCAGTAATATGGATCAAACAACACCCATATATAAATAGGCACACATAAAGACACATACAATATATACCCCACTATCCTTAAGATGACTTTTCATTGACTTTCATTTATTTCGCATTTATTTCTATGGCCCAGACCCAGACCCTTATCTTAATCATACTGCAAGTACTAACCTCATTGCTCAATCTAACCCTCAACCCAAAAAGAGAAGTTTTCCTCATGGGTATCAGTTGAATCACTTAAACTCATCATGCTAAAAAAAAAACAAAACTGAAAAAACAATGAAAAAGGACTGCGTGGGTCTTGATTGCTAATCTGGATAAGATTTTGGCCACAGGTTTTGCAAACTGTATAATTTTGACCATGTCTGGCATAGATTACTTATTTCAATCTCATTTTATTTTAATATCAGGCAATTTGAGTCACAAATTACAGCCAAGTCCACATTACTGATACAGATGTTGTGGATCGAATTACAACTTCACTGTTGGGGATCAAGTTATGGAGAAGTTGCATACCGCAGCCCATCCCTCTGACATCCTGAACCTTGGCCCCATGGGACCTTTAAAACCACCGGAACCCCCTTTCTCTTCCTCTTCCACCGGACCTCCGTCTGGATGCAAAAGATAGACACAACCATCCAGCTGGACACCGAAATTCCACATGGTGTAGAAACACTGTGCCAGTGGTCCATTTTGCTGTCGGAAAGGACTCTTTTTGAAAAAGAAGCTTGACCTAAAACCCAGTATAAACCCAGCCCTTTATAAGAACAGATGATGAGTTTAAAAACGTTTTTTTTTTGTCCTGGTCAGACACTTTGCCCTTTTTTCCACTGTAAACCAGTTCTGATCCCCTGAACCTGCCAAACTGCTGTGACTGCCGTCTCTGCCTTTCATGGTGCTGCGGAACCTGCTAAGCTCTAACAATTTCAATAAGTGGTGCAAAGTACAGCCTCTTCTCAGAAAAACTTTGTCATTTTGTATATGCAGAGTGTATACATAACAACATTTCATTTAGTACACCTTTTCAGACAGTACATGAACATTTCCATTCCATAAAGTGCAGCAGTAATCAAATTACCTATTGTCATGTTTGGCTTCAGGTGCCTAACCCACATGCAGAACACTCCGAGACAGGATAAAAGTTCAAAGGTTTATTTAGAAGATGGAATACAATAAATAAACAGATCCAAAGGGGAACTCGTCTGGTCACGAGAGGATTCTGAAATGCACACAGAGTTAACAGGTCCAGAACTGGTCACGAGTGGGTTCACTGCAGAGGGGGACAGAGGAGTTAGTGGAGGTCCAGGTAATTTGCAGGATGAGAGTGTGCAGGGCTGTACCTGTACAGGAGTTTAGCTGAGCGGCTGAGGGGGGGAACCTTGAGGGTCCAGAGGCTGTCGGCAGGCTGAGGGCTAGGAGGAGGCAGAGCTTGGTTTGAGTGTTGGCAGATAACCGATTAGAGTTTCCCTTCCGGTTTCTTCAGAGAGCGGGCAGGCAGGCCTTTGACAGGAATAGTTTTCCAGGGTTCTTCAGAGAACAGACAGGCAGATTATCGGCAGAGATACTCTTCTGGGTTTCAGGTTTCAGACAGGTTCAATCTAGGAAGCAGAGAGGAGAAAACAGATCAGGTTAAGGTTCTGGTTTTCAGGGAGTCAGAGATTCAGACAGGCAGGTTGGCTCAGGCTTGCTAACCGTAACTGTCAAACATTCTGGCACTGGAGAGAAGTCCTCTGCCTCCTTAAATACAGATCTCCTGATGAGCAGATGAGCGACAGGTGGTTGCAATCAGCTCCGGCTCCAGGAGATCTAGTACGCCCTCTGGTGGAGAAAGTGGACAGACCTCCAGATCCCAACACCTATAATCACACAACAAAAAATGCCTTCTAAAAATAAGAAAAAAATATAGTATTTTAAGTGAATAATTGCTTATTTTAGCAAAATAAAAAAAAACTTAAATCAAGAATAAAAATCTATTTTTTCTTTTACTTGTTAAGATTTCTTTCTCTTAATTGAAGCAATTTATTCTCATTTATTAGTCATTATTGCTTAGAATTAAATATCCTCTAACCAATTATTGCTCAAAACAAATATACAGCAAACTTAAAAACAAGGCAAATGTACTTGATACCAGTTCATTTAAAGGCTTAAAACTAGTCTGTTTTTCTTAGCTAGAATTAATTTAATTAATTAGGTGTAGTGAATGTATGGGAAAAATATACTTGACAAAAACTTCAAAACGTTTTTTTTATTAATATTTTAGCAGAAATGTCATAGAATTGAGTGAAATACCCCCCCAAGCCAAATGTGTGTCCAAGTGTTGAATTAATCTTTATTTTAAAAGTCTTAAGCCCCCCTGAAAATGAGAACATTATCGTTGCTTGATACTGTAACGACATATTGTTTAGATTGCGACTGGTCTAATTAGGGAGTACCAATATGGCAGCCAATGGCTTCAATCCACCCTATACCACCAACGGGCATCAGCAATCCAGTGAATAAATACAGATCAGTGGTCTTGGTGCTGATCTGACATTTTGTGGTTCCTGGTATGTGGTTACCATCCCAGCCTAGCTGCTAACATGCAAGCGTGTATGTGGCCCGTCGGTTAGCTGTGGATTAACAGTAGAACTCCCAAGGCTGTAATTTTGACTGAAATTTTAAAGGAAAATAACTTTATTTACATTAATCATATGTTGGTCATTTTCTGTCTCTATATTTCCTTCATTTTCACATTTTTTTTTTATAAAATAAAAACATGAAAAATAAATATAGTAAATTTTACCTCAATCTCCCAAAAATAAAATACTCAAATACATCCTTCTTTTAAGGTCTTTATTGCGGTTTGAAACATATTATATTAGTGTATTTTTACGAAGCGTCTAATGAACTATACAAAGTTATTAACATAGTAATTAAAAGTACCACTGTCTGCTTTGCTATTGGTGTCGTGTTAAAATGGCTCACCATCATGTTGAAATCTGGCATATGTTGGGGTATAAATATGGTCCAGTCAGGAAACATAGTTCATCAGGTGGGTTTAAAGGAAATTTTTCACATCATAACATCTGCAAAGAGGCATCTCAGTCCAAAATTGTATGGGGGCCCAACCAGGTGTCAGTGACGGGGCCCCCTAAGCAAATGCATACTCTGCTTACCGATAGTTATGCCATTGCCTACCATGCGGTAGAGCCAGCTTTGACGAAGCAAAGAAAACAGCACCAGGTGCTTCAGTGCTGCACATGATTATATGATGTTTGTCGATTATATGATTATATGATGTTTGTCATTATATGATGTTTGTCATAATGTGAAAAGGTGGTGTGCGGGAAATGTTTGGGGGTAATCAATTAATTCCTCTTAATAAAACTGGAATTTCAAACTTTAAACCTGTGTAGTAAAATAGTCTTATTTAACTGATTTATTTATAATATAAATTTAGACCACAAATAATAATGACATACATTTCAGCCTTTAAAAGATGTATTTTAGACCTATTTTAAGGTTTACATATCTACAATGGGTTTATATCGAACACTAGAACCATTTCAGTTGATGACATCATCACTACTAATGCGTTGCATTGGGAAAAATGTCAGCTGTCAAGTTGATGACCAGTGGGAGTTTTAGTAGTATCAGAAATCTGGGAGTCCTATGGTTAACTGTTGTAGCAGTTAAGCTACCGTCGCGTTGACAACAGAAGGTTCATGTCCCCACACCAACACTCATTTTCATACACATTTCAATGCTGTCACATCTAATGAAATGTGTTTATTGGTAATTGTTCAGTATTGGATTAAGTGAAACTTAATATATTCTTGAATGTTACCAAAGGCTACTGTTACACATCTGTTTGCTATCATGTTCTATACTGTTAATCTGATGGACATTTCCTCACTGCATCACAACAGCTGAGCTAATGAACTGAATGTTATCAAAAACTCTATCCTACGAACTCAGTTACACCGTTTTATGTTTACTTGTTCTTTCGGGTATTCTGTGTTTTTTTCCCAGTAATTTGTAGTGTTTGTATAGTTTATTTAACAAAAATACTGCGACAATTAACTCTAAGAGCTAAATGAACTTCCTTTGAGTCAACAACTTGTGTAGACAGAGACAAATATTTTCCTTGTGGTTAAGGAATAATAACTCTGCCTCAAGTAGAAACCAAGTTGTTGATATTTACTCATGGTGAAGACAACTTTGATTTTGTTGAGTGAATAAACTATGTTTGCTAAAATCAATCAATTGTAGTAAAACATAATAGCCGGTCCAAACATGAAGTCACAAAAAGGTAGGACCTTTATAACACCTGGTTATTGAGCAAATCTGAAATTATAATTATTTGACCAACATGCATGTGATTATTTACCCTTGAAGGATAATGAATGATTAGTATACTGATAAATTCATAATGGAACAGGTAAATTTACACAACACAGATGTATATAGCATGTTTAAACATAGCAAACATAAAACAATTTTTTTTATGTTTCAAAGTAATACAAAAACATTCTACAATAGTAAAATATGTACAATGATAAACATTACATAAGAAACTTAACATCAACATTTCTGTACACTTCTTTATGACAGTCCTTACAGTGTGCTTGAGGTAGTTTGAAACTCTCAGCTTAGGAAAGACACGACTTGCAATAAAACGGGTAGCCGAAAAGGAGAGCTTTTAGGTGAACCATATGCAACTACTTAATGTCATGATTTTACTAAGGTTCAAACCCAAATGCAGAAGACCAAACAGGGAGACCAGGGAAAATGTTTAACAGGTTTTATTCAAGAGATAATTCAGAGAGAAGTGTTGCTCTGAAAACTGCTCAACCGGAACTGAAAAGTCAGGGGAAGACACAGCAGTTAGTTCAGGCTCAGTGGAAAATTTGACTCGTGAACTTGGAAAAGAGGATTTGGTTACTGACTATCGTTTCCAGAGAAGTTGTTGAATCCTTGACTCCTGTCTGTATGCTTTAGTTCCGGTCTTTGTCTGATTCGGTGGAGGGCGGAACAGGGTTTACCCAGAATGCGGTTGTTATACGTGAACAGAGAAACTGACTGCCACTCAGATTTCCTGCGGTACTTGAACGTGTCGTAGTGGAGATAAATCCCTTTCTCAGTGCGAAGCTCAAACGATCTCTTGGGGAAAGTGGATCCAAACCTCCTGTTTGAACTCTAGCTCAGTTTGTAGCTCAGTTGATCCTTCCAGGGAGAGAAGGTCTGAAAAATCCAGTTTGCAGGATGACTTCCTTCCGAGAGGCAAAGAAAAAAAACTAAGTTAAAACTCAGGTTGACTAGAACTCAGTTTGACTCGGCAAAACTCAGCTTGGCTAGAGTACCCAAAACTGGCAAACACTCTGGCGTCGAGGTGGTGGCAGTCAGCAGCTTAAGAACACTCCGTTAATGAGGAAACCATCAGCAGGTGTGTGAGGAGGCGGACCGGAGCTAGGCGCCTCCTGGTGGAGGAAGGGAGACAAACACAGAAACACAAACACACAGACAGGAGTCCTGACACTTAAAATCACAACATTCTTAAGAAAGGTTATTTTTGCACATAAAACATAAAATAGATACGGCAAAAACTATGAAGAACAAATGACTTTCATTAAAAGGTATGTTATGTAATAATTACATGGATTTACTTACAGAAATGTAATTTATTATTCATATGTTTATTTATTATCACCTAAACTAAAAGTCTCAAAGAAATCGTGTGTAAACAGCGGCTGATAGAGCTCTATAATCAGGACAGGCCCATGAATCTCTCCAAAGATGTGTGAGTTTGACCTGTTAAACAGAATACTGTAACAATATATGGATGGATCAAATTTGAACTCAGAATTTATTAAATGTACTTTAAACTAAAAAATACCTCAGCAGTACAATTAAAAACCTAGAAAGTTTATGTTAAAGTTTATGAAATATTTATGTTACATGATTCTTGTTTAATAAACTGAAATCTTAAATAACCCCATATTATTCAAATTATACATTTATTCCACAAATAAAACACAGGGTCTCTTGGTGAGTAGATTGATTGATATTATTAACAGACAATCCCCTGCAAATGTATATATATATATATATCCATCATTTGTTTTGCTTTAAGTCATAATAGACAAAACATTTCTGCTTGTTTAAAGCTTTTCAATATTTGTTATCCTTTTCCCCTTAAACGATAATAAATATTACTGTTGCGCCGATGGCATTTTTTGGCCCCGATACCGATACCCGATACCTGGCTGTGCAGTATCGGCCGATACCGATACCATAATGACGTACAATAATTGCCATCATGGCTTTGTCAAGCTGCTGCCTACCTTTGTGAAGCAGGAAAAAATCTAATACAAAGTGAATCCAGTAGAACTTTTTATTCAAAAGTTCTACTGGATAATAAAGATAAAAAGTTTTTATTGCCTAACAGGAGTGGGTGACAATAGTTGAATAAACTTATAGCTCTCAAAATGGTATCGGTGCCCTATTTGTTGGTGCTCGCCGATACCGATACCACCATTTCAGGGCAGTATCGGGGCACCGTCCGATACTGGTATCGGTATCGGTGCAACACTAATAAATATCATCACAAAGATGACATATATTTATTTTTGGTCAGTTCTTTCCTCTTGTCAAAATTTCCTCCTCCCAAAATCAGTCTAAGAAATAATGGATACCCAGGTGGCACAAAGGAGAATCAGCTGAGCTGTGGATGTTTTGAGTCTCATGCGCACAGCCGAGTTTCACCAAGTCCCTTTATCTCCCTACCTTCTGTCAGATTGCCCTGTGGAAATGATGGGCCCTTCTCATATAACTTCATTACTTTTTAATGCAGCCATAATTACTCCAGCATGTTGTAATTGGACAGAGATATGAGAACAATAAAGGATGTCAGGACAGAGAACAGGATTTTAATTGTGGGTTAATGATATTTATTTTGCAGCATGGAGCTCTCCCTCTCTCTTGCGCTCTCTCTACAGACTCACGCCTCAGTCGTGTGGGCTAAATACTGGATCTCTTGGGAGGGAAGAAAGGGGCTTTTTTTGGTGAGATGCGGTGATACTTTCTCCCTTTTGGACTGGTTTTATCATAGAGAGGCAGCACATTAACCTCAGATCTGATTAAGGGCTGTAACAGAGCCAGGTCTCACAGCGGCCAAGCGGCTTGGCTCCTCTGGGCTCAGATTAGACCTGACCCATGGACGACGTGTCAGTAACACATAATGAACTTAGCTTTATCAGCCCCATTTGTCTCCCCGTGGGTAAAAAAAAAAAGCAGGTACACCATATTAAGTTGATCGCGTGAGAAACCTTATGGGTTAATGCTCAGATACGAATCGCATTGCTCTATGAGCTCTCATTCTCTTTGAGAGAAGAAAAAAAAACATAACAAAAAAGAGCAGCTATTAATTTACAATAGTTTAGATATGGGGTAAAGATGCCCTTTAGGAATAACATGAACACCATTTTTAAAATTATACGTTGTCACTTACAACAGTACTGATACATTTTTTTAACTTGTCAACTTTCTCTAAATTAATTTAATTTTCTAGATATTATAACACCTCTCTTTAGAGATTAATTTATCAGGAGTAGCTTTTTTCAAAATTTTTCCTGGCTCAGTCTACTTCAGCGTCTCCCCCAGATGTCCTTACGCAACTAAAATCCTTCCGCTACAGAACATTAAACTCACATCCATCCAGGAAAAATAGTTCTTCAAAAGAAATATCACTGCATAATAGATAAGGAACACATTTAAATCAATGAATCTCTATGCAACTGACATGGTCGAATTGAGAGAAAATAAAACCGTGTGGCAATATTAAACAATATCTATTAATATTAATTTCTAAGCATCTAGAGCGGAGGAACTCCGCAACCCCTAGGGGGCCATGGAGGTACTGCATGGGGTAGTGAAAGTTTTGGTTGATTAGACTTTTTTGTATATTCTCCTTCGCAATTTTTTCCACTAATTGAAATGTCTTTAAATACACATTAGCATAAATTCAAGACACTGTAGTAAACATATCAATGCACACATTCAGCGACACACAGGAGCTGAAGAATCTGTGCACCGTTTCATTCACAACACAGGGTTCCCGCTCCATCTCGCCATCAGTTTAGGGGTCCTTGGCCTGGAAAACGTTGAAGAGCCTTGGTCTGGAGAGTTTTGTTTTGGTTTTGTCTTGTAAGACTATGATAGCAAGTTTTCTCTGTTGTATCCATTGCAGCCAGGAAAACCTTAGTCTGTACCTACCTGCTGTGAGGATGAAACAGGACTCTATGAAGAACAAGAAGGGGCTGCATAATCTTTGGTAATTTGTAATTAAATCCCTGTCTGTTAGAGATTATCCTCCCTTCTTGGCGGCTGCAATGAGTTATCTGACATCAGCTACTTTATGCATGCAAACTGTATTGAAAACCTCACTATCCAATAGAGACTGACATTTTTTCGGGAATCCCATGGGTCACACGATTCCCGTGGGATTCCCGTGGGATGGAAGTCAGTATTAGTAACGATCATGTGGTTGGGACGTTACAGGATTAAACATTAACGGGAGCAGACGGGAGCGGGAGCAAACCAATAGTAACAAAAAAAAAACTAGGATTGATGCCAAAAAAAGAAATAAAATAGAAAGAAAAAAAATCCAGTACTGGCGCCGCCATTTTGTAGGTTTTTTTTCTTGAAGCCTACACTATAATGCGAGTCAAAAAACTACACGACCCAAAAACCAACAGTGCTTCCACTCTGAGTTTTTCACCCGCGCTCAGGAGCGGGAGTCATTCTGAATGGGAGTGGGATGGGAGTGGGAGTAATTTCACCTGGAGTGGGACGGGACAGGATTTAGATTTCTACTCTGGCCCGGGATCGGGACGGGACACAATTTTGTTCTGTGGAAGTGGGACGGGACAGGAGTGAAAATCCACTCCCGTGTCAGTCTCTACTATCCAAGTCACCTGTTCTGCATCTGATCCAGAAGCATCTGATTCCGAAGCTATTTTGGCTCATCCCATTTCATTTCCCTGATTCTCTATTGGTTGAAATTGCTCCCGTGAGATGAAATTACTCACTAAACCTCCTTCATGAGTGATATCACAACACACCATGATTAGAGTTGCTGAACTCACTGACTTAGTGAACTTTTACATATTAACGTAGAAGCTCATTGGTTATAGATCAAATGTAATTCTGGGTTTCTAAACAAGTCATGTTATTTTTTTTTATAATTCTTTTTCTCATACCCACCTAAAAGGTGGAGCATAGAAAACCAGTTCATCTGTGCGGGGACAGAGCTTTGGGCAGATGGAAATACAAAAGGGAATAGAAATGAACTGTTTGGAGAAAAAAAAAAAAAACATGACTCTGAGATAGGGGCCAGACAATATGTGGGAGTGAACTGTAGTTTGTGGTGATACTTTAGAACCACAACCAAGAAGCAATTCCCTTGATGGACTGACCTGTGAATTGGGGGAAGGAGTAGCTATGGTAATAATGTAGAAGTTGTAGGTTGTCACGATGCTACTGAACAAGGTACTTCAGTTGCCAACTAATTTGCTTAGCAGTGTGTGTCTTTCAGGGAGTCATTATCTTTATGTTTATGGTACGACACCAATACTTTCAGCTAAAGCCTGAAGGGATACCATAGTTGGAAACATGTTTACTTTAGTCTTCTAGATGTTTTGGATTTCTACTGTTTAATGAATAGATTAAGATCAAGCCATTTATTATGAACGTCATTAAGTGCATTAACAGCAGTTAGTACTAAGTATTTGAAAAAACCTTGATGCAGTCAATCCCAACTTAATTTCCCCTCTGACAAAAACAAAGAAGTCACATCTTGTTATGAGCGATTAAGGATTGACAGGGAAATTATACACCTTCAAGAATGAGCAAAGGGATTAACAAAAATGAAAAAAAAAGAAAGATAAGAGCTGGGAAGGGAGTTTAGCATCACAATCAATTACTGTTTTGGTCCACCTGCATATTGCATACGCTGCTGATGAGGAGGGGATTATCAGGCAACAAGAGAAAAGATGAGATGAGAACAACCAACAGATTAATATCCTGCCACTGCAGCCAAGGGAGAAATTAATTTCCTTCTTACTTCTATTTAAGTGTGGGCGCATGCGTCCTGGTGACTATTCGATTTAATAGAGAGAAGTATGTTTAATCTGTTTTGCTGCTTTCCACACTCACAGTGCCAGTTTGATGGCAAGAACAATGAATGCCTTTGGTCAGCTAGTGAGTTTAAAGCAAGTCCAGCACGGTACCTTTTGCCCTCTGTCTGTGTATTGGTGTGTATGTGTTTTAGCTAAGGTGTGATTGATTGGATCTCTGAGTGCTTGTGCTGGGAAGCAAAGGAAAGAACCAAATTGTGGACCTATACAGAGATGAAAACGTGAGAGTGGGGTAGGTATACAGTGTTAAATAATTCTTTAGATTTAATTTTATTAAATGAGTGTTATCATTGTAACCAATGTGAAAAATGATCTTCCTTCTATTTCTGCAACATTAGGCTGAATAAATGGAGGCATTTTCATATCTCCTTGTAATGATGAATAAAGAAGTCAAAGTTGGTCAGTTAAAAACAAATAATTCAAATAATTTAATTTAATTTCAATAATTCTAATTCTATGTGATGTTTTGAACCCAATGGCACACTGAACTGTGACAAAATTAATCTGTTTTGTAATCTGATAACAGACCACTTTCGATGGGCAGATTGAATAATTAATTATAAAGACAAGGCCAAATTCACTCGTCCACATTAGATACTACAGAAAAACAAGTGTCATTATATCCATTTTGTTGCCTAACAACAACTTTTCACTTAGCAAGCTCTCATGTTTAAGGGGAGCTCAGACTGCAAGTTTTTGAGAAGGGCAGCCCGAACAGAGCATCAATAAAAAACAAGTTCTCTATGTTGACCTGAAATATTCAGTACAGTGTATGGCTCAAGTTAAAGATGGGAAAAATAGTTAGTTATTAAGAGGAGTAGAGCTTTTATTTTTTCAGAGCAAGGACTGAACAGTCATTATTAACAAATGGAAAACACATTTCATCAGATCGTTCAGCAAAATCCGAGAATGCACCATAGCAACCACCTTAGCAACAGAATGGTTTGGCTGTGACCAAAAAAACATTAACGTCACACCAGCTTTTGTCTGACAGTAGCTAAAGAGAACATGTTTTAGTGCATTTCTATTGCTATCTTTAATGAAACTGAGATTTGTAGAATGTCATTGCTCTTAAGAGGGCAGTGTGCTTTTTGAGTGGCTTAAAAATGAGTTGAGAGTATGGGAAAATTATCCTGCCATAATGCAAGAGCACATAATTTCAATTTGAGAAAAGAATTTCATCTTCTTGCACTCAAAACTTATAATGCTCACACTCAAAACATGCGCTCTCTCTCAAATATTTTCTCTTCTCTCTCAAATCTTTGTTTCCTCTCTCAGATTTAATGCTTCTTGCACAGATATTTTCTCCTCTCGCTTGCCTCCTTCTCTTCGCGCACAAACCGCGCTCTTCTCAAGTCTCAGATACGCTCGCAAACCCGTAGGCTCTGCTTGCAGATTTTTTTTTGCTCTCTCAGATTGCAGTCGCAACCTTTCCAGCCAATAGAACGACAGCCTCAGAAAGGGTGCGCTTGTCTAACTCTACTGAGTGTGCCTGTGATAAACCTTACCAACAATAAAATCGATTTAAATTAATTATGTGCAATGATGAACTCATATAAAGGCAAAATTGAACAGATTTATGAACCATTTTAGTCTTGGGAAAAGTAGGCTTCTTACTTTAGAGTCTTGCAGTCGATCCATTTTCAGACGTGACGTGATGTGAACAGAAAACTCCCGCCTCAGAGTTGCTCATCAGAAAAAAAAAAAAAAAAGCTTGCTAGTCAGGGCAGAAGCTAATTCTGCCTCCAGCAGAAATTAAGTGCCTTTTCATTGGTGATTCTTGAATTGCCCTTTATTATTTCCTTTTTTTTTTTTCCTGATTGTTGTTGTTTTTCAGCTTCTTATTTTATTAGCTTTTAAATTAAAAAGCCATTTTATTGTCGGTAAGGTTTATCACAGGCACACTCAGTAGAGTTAGACAAGCGCACCCTTTCTGAGGCTGTTGTTCTATTGGCTGGAAAGGTTGCTAGGCGACGATCCGACTGCAATCTGAGAGAGAGCAAAAAAATCTGCAAGCAGAGCCTACGGGTTTGCGAGCGCATCTGAGACTCGTGCAGAGCGCGGTTTGTGCGTGAAGAGAAGGAGGCAAGCGACAGGAGAAAATATCTGTGCAAAAAGCATTAAATCAGAGAGAAGAAACAAAGATTTGAGAGAGAAGGGAAAACATTTGAGAAAGAGCGCATGTTTTGAGTGTGAGCATTATAAGTTTTGAGTGCAAGAAGATGAAATTCTTTTCTCAAATTGAAATTATGTGCTCTTGCATTATGGCAGGATAATTATCCCATACTAGAGGATGGATTTGGACAAGAAGACAATTCAGCTGAAATTTCCTTGGTCTGAGGGGAAGAGAGACGAGGTTGCAAAGTAAAAAACACTCATTTTGGGGGAAAGACTAAATAAGATTTCTCAATTACAAGGGAAAACAGTCACACAGTGCTAATAGCAGGTGAGGCAGATTGGGAAATAATCAATAAAAAATTTCAGTAAACAGAATACCTTACCTAAAATAGGAGTTCAAAAGGATGGAAACAGATAAAGTAAAATACTGGTCTCCTTTGAAAGTAAAAAAAAAAAAACTGGGACAATACAGGAAAGCACAGCTTATCACTCTCCACTCTTAAAAAAATAAATAAATAAAACAACGTAAAAAAAACAAACTCAATCAAATATTTATATATGACATGCTGAACAAGATATAGGACAGTTTCTTCTCAGTATTTAGAAATACAACTCATGAACTCAAGTCTGTGAAAACAAATGTTTTGCTGTATTTACTTTCCAAAGAGACAGATACCACTTTAACTGTCGGCACAGTAAACTTCAGCTTCTGTAAATTGATAACTTTCTTTCAGGGTTTTAATGTATTAAGCATACCATTAAAATTTACTGGTGCATAATCTAAACAAATAATAAAAACAAAAAAAACATTAAATAAATAAATAAATAAACAAAGTAAAATGAAGCATGTGCAAAGTAGATTTAGATTAATGAGAGATATTGTTTGTTTTGCATGAATCACTATCTGTTAAGAGAGACATAAATCTGTGAAAAACTTGTTTGCATTTGTTGTGAATTTCCTGATTTTTCCAGCATGAAGTCCACTCCACTGGTGTGCTGACACCATTCAAGAGCCTTGTCGTTAGGTTACTGCTATTGTAAATCTTTCCTCTTATTAGAAACACAGAAGCTCAATACGTGGAAATACAACCACTCACCAACACTCTATCAAACCGTTGGCTCATCGATTGGCTGCGCTCCCTCTTTCACCTGGGCTCAGATGGATTGACCTGAGAGTGTCAGTCAGTTGCGTGAGTCAGATGCTTCGGTTTCCACCTCCTTACAGTCACTTCATGTGGTGAAGCCTCTGCTCAAATGTCAAAGTAAATGAGCTGGCCAGGCTGTGTTACTGTCATCTGGCCATTTTCTTCTATGTGTTATATTGCTGCAGTTTCAAACACACAGACACACATTTACACACACCTCCTCCATCATCTTCCCTCCCAGGGGGCTTTGAGGTCATTTGCTCGCTTTAAGGTGTAATTAAAGGCCTGTTAATTATTCAGTTTACCCCAGGGGGTGAGGCCATTCTCGACCTGCAGTTTGAACAGTTTCTGACCAGAGTTGAGTAAAAGAAAGTTTAATAGAAGGCTGAGACACTCCACAGGCTGAACATGAAAGCAACACGATGTTTCAAAGTCTATATCCTTATCTTAAGTTGCAGCTTCTGAGTTTTAATTACTTTTCAGTATGGCTAAAAAAATAATTATGGTTTTCTAAAGTTATGACAGCCTTGCCTTTAATCATTATTACAGTTTAGCCACCAAAATGCAGCAGGGAGCAAGGTCACAAAAACACTGGTGGGCGGAAGAACACTTTGGAAAGAGTCAGCGACCAAGATGTTAGGTCAGTTTAAATATTGATAATGAATTGTAGATCTCAAAAACTTTAAACTAATCTGACTGTTTGATCTGGTATAAATGTCTCTGTAAAGTGCTTTGACATAACCTGTGGTGTGAATTGGTGAAACATGAATAAACTGAGTTAATAAGTTGTTAATTGAAAATATGAAGAGTTACAGAAGGCTAGCTCTGTTCTAGGGACTTCTCTACAACATCTGGAGAGGATTTCACAAAGAAGAATTCTTCATAAAGTAAAGAACATTATGGATAACAGTGAGCATCCTCTTTAGAAGATCTTTTAACAGTGACTTCAGTAAGAGGCTTCTCCAGATCTGTTGCAAGACAGACCTCTATAGAAGATCCCTCCTGCCTACAGCTATTAACACCTATAACACCTCCCTGAGAAACGGCCCATGAAATATTTAAAATTTCCATTTGGCATTATTAGCATCGTTTTTAAGTATTTTAAGACAGTCTTCATGATTTTCAACCGTTTCTTATCAAGAAATGGTGGTGGGAGAACATTCACTGAGAGCAAAGCAAGGAAACCTCTATTAGGTTTTACCTAAAATGAGAACTTGACAGATTTACCTGTATAATCAAAGACTAAATGAATATCAAATAGTAATACTTTTATGTATGCAATCAGTAATCTGGTTCTGGATCCTCATAGGACTTGACAGAGCAACAGCCTTTTCAAAGAAATAGGTATGAAAAGGGTTTTAGAAGCTATTTGAAGGTAAAATATGTACCCTGTCCTATTCCACTCATGTCCATGATCTCAGCTTCATCCCCAGAGAGGATAATGACTGTGATACCTGTGGAAGGTGGTCTGCTTTTAAACCTGCCAGGGAGGACATGTGGGAGTGGGCAGGAAGACAGAGTACAACAGGCCATTTAAACCAATTCCAAGCCCGTCAATTAGGCAGGTGATTTGTGTTGGACAGAAATCTCATTGGCACTACACCGTCCTCCAGTGTGCACATCCACACACTCTATGTCCCACCTCTATCTTGCAATCCTCGGTTGACTTGAAGAGCCATTGATTGTTTGAGCTGTTCACCCTTCAGACAGATCGATAATCGCTGTGTTCCTGGTGATGGAGGAAAAGTCAGGCTAGTCGCTCATTTACCAGTTCCCATGGGAACTACTCGGCATCTCGGGGGGACGCCGACCACCTTAAAAACCTAGTTATAAGTTATACTAGATCAATTAGATAGGGGAAATTTGACATTTACTAAATTATAGATCATGTGATTAAGGTTAAATGTGTAAACCAAAAATCTCTGGACTCCATTTTAGAGTGTCTTGTAATTTTTTCCAGCTTTGGACTCATTTTTTTTGAAGAGATGAAGTCTGTGTGTATGGAAGAGCAAAGTAATGAATTTCTCTTGATTAAAAAATGATTGCATTGAGCAAATGCTGAAACTCTATTGATTTCCATTAAAAGTAATCAAACTTTTCGTAGTGTTCGATGGGCATGGACTTTTCTTATGGTGAAGAACTATTTGACTGCTGCTTTTAAAATGACCAATCTACACAGAAATGTTTGAGTCCTTGCATTCATCAAACACCTCTCTGATTTTTAATGTCAGTTGAAGCTGCTCTAATCTGAACTCTAAAAGAATTGGCAGGCTGTTTTCAGGACCCAAAAATGCCTACAAAATTCAGGGTTGTGGCTTCAGATTCAAAAGCCTCTAAACCAATAGCTTTGAGTTATCTCGAGCATGAATTTCACAGTTCTACCAGCCTTGAATTGCTTGAAGCATCAATCTCACTTCTATTAGACCTGCACTGTCTGCTTCATGGCCATGTTCTTTTGTTAGAGTTAGGTGGATATTGGACTGTAGATGGATGACGGAGACATGCGAAGCAGGAGCGTGAGCAGTGGTTAGATGTGGCTGAAATATGCACAATCTTTAAGCGTTGATACATGATGAAAAATGGTTGAATCTAGCACAACCTTCCTCCTTTATCTACATTGCTCTGTCCATCGGTGCCAATGGCTCATAAAAAGTCATGTGTGGCCCAATGTTCGGACCGTAAAGCAGAATTAAAATATTAAATCTGTCAGGGCCTGTCCTCGTAAATAAAGCCATATATCACCCCTCCCTCTATAAAAGTGAAAAAGGGTCTAGTCATTTTATGAGGCAGATCGGAGCAGACCTATTTCAGGGCAGATCGCAATGAGCTACTGCATCACTGCTCCCACCTGTGGATAGAGCTAATTATTCACCATGTAGTGATGGAGAGGAGAACAAGATCGATTGAAAGCAAAAGGCTAAGAAACTAAAAGTCAATGTTACAGTAAAAGGTACCTGCACTTTAACTGGATCATATTCTTTATGATATGGTAAAGGCTTGCAGAATCTGAAAGTGTTCCATGTTTAATCCTCTGTTTTATCATGTTGATTTTTTTTTATTTAATTTTACATCTGACTTAAGGTTATTTCATTGTTGTGATTATCTTTGCGACAAAGGAGGCACCAGGCAATGTCAGACAATAAAGAGATTCTCTGAGCATGTAAACATGTTTCAACCATTAAGAATAATAGTAGAATAACAATTATATATAATATATACAGGTAAGCATAGATGAATGCACCAGGATACCAGAGAATATTTATAAAATTAAACCAATATAAAAAATAGAATGAAATTAAATGTGGCATGTTTTTAGAAATATCTGCAGAGCCTGCATAGAAACATGGGTGGAAGGGATGTGAATCTTTTACTCCTCCCTCAAATCAACAAAGCACAGTTACATTTTATACATTTACAACGGTTTTCAGTTGAACAAAGACAAGTTTCTTATGTTTTAGATTAACATTTTTTATACTGACTAGTCTTCCTTACCTTAACTGACTTTACCTCACTATGTATAAATGATCTTCGGAGCCATAAGTGACCTACCTTATATTACTCTAAAACCTTACCTTACATTACCTTACCTTACTGTACTTTATCTTACTATGTATAAAGGATTTTCCATGCAACAACTACTTACTATACTCTCTTCTCATCTAAATGTTCAATCTCATGAAGAAGATCTGAAGAGTCTGCGCTGGCTGGCTAACCAGACTACATCCTACCTGCGTTTCAGAGAGAACTGAGCATAATTCTTTCTTCCTGTGGTTCAAACCAAGTTGAAGGCAATGTTTTTCATCGCAAAGCTGCCTGCTGAAGCAACAAAGCGACTCAGTTTTTCACCTGGTCGACTCTCGTTTGCGGGAACAGCCCGGGCCTGACTGCTGTTTGCCAAAGCCGGACATCCAGTCGTGCGAGAATTTTTTCGATCGGGCTAAGTTCAGCCTGGTCCTGCATCATGTAGTGTATGCAGGGGAAATGAGGGGCGATCAGACTCTCATGGTCGCGTCTCGATCAGGAATCGTAAGGTCAGGAGAAAATCAAACTTTGAAGTTTGAAATTCAGTCGGCCGTTGTGATGTGTTTGACCAGTGCCATCTCTCACCTCTAAGTCCTGCGTGAGGTATTTGGACGTGCAGTGTGAGCAGGTAGATTGCATCAGAGCATCAGATCGCACGGTGTGAGAACATGCATTGTGAACTGCAAACTTTTAATTCCTACAGTTTGAGTTGTGGCTGCGTGCAATGATCGAAAATATCGCAGAGTGTATGCCCGGCATAAGGTGCCAATGCAAAGCACTAAGCCATGACCCAGGGGTTCAGCCGCTGTTTTGAAGCTGCGCAGCTGCCGCTACTATGAAGCTGTCAGACACCGCTCTGAGGAGACATTATTTCAAAGATGCTGTAAGTGATCGAATTAAGCCTTGCAGAATTGCTTCTGTTGTTTTGGATCAGAACAACAAAAGACTCCCTGAGAGCTGTCTGTTGGAGTGGACTGTGTTCCTGAACCAAACCGATCCAAACATTGTCTCCAACTTTCCTGGACGAGTGGACTGGGTCCCTGAACTGAACCGACCCGAAAATCTTCCCCTCCTATCCACCGAACCAACTCACAGCAACTTTCTCCTTTTCCCTTATTTATTTATTGTTTATGCTTACTGGGTACTCTCAGATGTGGCAAGGTTTGAATAGGTATAGGTTTTTAAAGACATCTCCCATAATTAGTCTAGATAGGGAAATTCGGCCTAGTGATTAGAGAAGCTCTGAGAAGGTTGCAAGTACCCTGTTCGATCCCCACAGCCTGAACTCTGGGTTCCTGAGCAAACCCCTTTACCCCACACTGCTAAACAATGGCAGCCCACTGCTCCCCGAGGGGATGGGTTAAATGCAGAGAGTGAATTTCCCCATTGTGGGACAATAAAGGGATTTACATTAATCAGACCCATCAAGGCTTCCACATGTGGAAAAAAACAAATATTTAAATGTGTCTATTTTAGAATTACGAGTTAAAAACAGATTCTACATGACAGTTTCAGCATTTACACATGAATGTGTAGCACTGTGAAGGTAAAGTATGTGTTGAAATTGATTTTTGAAGTTGTTTTTGCAAAAGTTGTTTTCATTCTGCTAATGCTTTTTAATCTTTGGTCATAGATGCCAGAAGACTTGATGTCCCACCCTCTTCTTTCTGGCTGAGACACACTTGCTTCTTCCAGGCCACCTGCCAGCCAATTAGCTGTGCAGGCAGAAGCAGCTGTCCAGTAGCAGGTGGATGTCCATCCTAACATCCCTACCACCTGTAAATGCTAATGGCTATGATCTCAGGGACCACTGGACTAGACCGCCAGGGGAGGGAGGTCAACTGTGAAAAGAAATTAAGATGGGCAGACATGGAGCTCAACAGAGGTACCGTAGAAGCATAAAAGGAGCATGTCAGGGAAGCAGTAAGAGTTGTAAATATAAATATACTCTCTTAGCAGACAAAAAATGTCTGTAGGGTTTCCAGATCATTCAATTTAATCCAGTTATTTTACTAGCACAAATTTGCAACATATATGCAATTTTAATGCACTTTAAAGTAACTTATCATCCAGATCAGATTGGTTAAAAGTTTTCTATCTCGTATAATATATATTTCTATGTCTCATAGAAATATATATTATGAACGTTTATATTTTATATCTTCTGAATATATAGATCTGCATTCAAAGTCTATGTCTAGAGATCTGCATTCAAACTCAGAATGTTAAAAGTCAGTGGCTGGTTAGCTCAAATGGTAAGTCTTCTACCTGCAAACAGGAAGCCTGGTTAGTATCCCAGCTGGGGTGAATGAGCTTTCAGTGTGGGTCCTTAGGCAAGACTCTTTATGCTAATGCCTGCTTTGGGGAGTGGCAGTCTAATGGTTAGTGCTTGTGCTTAGAATCCTGAGGTTCGGAGTTCAAGCCCGACACTGCTCCCCGGGATTCGGACAATGGCAGCCCACTTCTCCACTGCGAAGAGTTAAAATCTTTGCTCTATACTTTTGACAGTGTAATGACAATAAAATGCTGGAAAAATAAAGAAAAAGTCATCCAGGTTTTTTTATTCCAGAAACAGAATTTTAAACCTAAAAACACATTTTACTGTATGTTGTGACTACAAACTTTCTAATCAATCAATCCATGGATGTTTTACTACTTAGACAAAAGCTCAATTTATGGGTTATCTTAAAGAATATTAAATATGCAGTAAGAAAGGTGAACTTTTCTAAATTCCTCACAATACCATTTGCATATCTCAGTTTAAAATCACATTAGGCAAAGTGTAATTCATTTGGCCACTAAAACAATGTTTTATTCATCAGCTCTTTAATTTGGAAACGTTTCCAATCCACCTCCCCAACACACACACATATACATATTTCACGTTTTTCTATACTTGTGGGGACTTTCCATTGACTTACATTCATTTCTAACCCATTTATCTAGCCTAACTGTGAATCTTACCCTAAACCAAACCCTTAAGGTTTCATACACAACACTCACCTAAATTAAAAACTAACCCTAAAACAGCATTTGTTCTCATAGGGACCAGGCTTTGGTCCCCATGAAAGCAGTCAGTCCCCACAATGTTCTATGATTTATGAGAAATGGTCCCAACAACATAAGAAATACTCACCACACACACAAATATTTGGTTCTTCTATCTTAACAAATATTGCTAATCCTAAGACAGCGTTTTCTTAATGGGGACCAGTGAAATAGGGGGTATATATATGTTGCAAAAATGGTTCCTACACTGTAACAAATGTTATACCACAGAAAGACACATTTGTGTATTTACAATAAGGTTAACTAAATTATACTGTAAAAGAAACATAAACCAAGACAGTAACCAGCATCACAGTGGGGAAAAACACATCGGTGCTCTCTTTAGGCCACACCTAAAACCTGTAGCAATTTATGCTAATTAGAAGAATATAGTCCATTCAGCAGACAGAAAGTATAACGTCCTGCTATGTGCTGTGGGATTTTGTGTCATGGGAATTAGTTTTTTTCTTGTGTGACCTTTATGTTCTGAATGTCTCATCGGTGGTGTTCCTTTGCAGGGTTTTTTGTTTCACACCTGGTTGTGGTTTATGATTAACAGTACTGTGACTATAAATCAGTTACTTCTATAGGCCCAGTGAAAGCAGAAATTGGGCATAATGATGCTGGGTTGCCTGAGGTAGGTGGTGGGGAGTTAAAGCCTCTAGTGACATGACTGAATGAAACTTCAAAATGTTTTTTTTGCAAAACTTTTATTCATCATCTTCACAGCTTAGATAACAACTGTACTGTATTCATTATCTGATGGGACAGTTTGCAGCCTGGCTGAGACCATTTTATTTTTTTATGCTTACCTGCACCCTCTTGCTCTTTCACTCCTTGTCCCACCTCCTCTTTTATGTCAGCTTCTGTACTTGTCTAATGTAATTCAGAAGTGTTTGATTTGTTTCAATAGCCAATATCACGTTAATCAGGTACATTTCTTTTGCATGCCAATAAAGGAAGTGTTTTTAAAATGAACTTAGCTTTGTGTACTTACAGTGAATTACTGAATACCTAGAAATATGAGCAAAATAGCTAATAACGTTTTTTCGGCAACGAGAAAACAGTAGAAACAGTACTACCAAAACAAACTTTTAAATGTCTGTTTCATACTTTCTTGGAAGTGTTTTTATTGTCAAAGCAGCACATTTCACAGCATGACATGCAGCGCTTAACTTTTGGCAAAGCGCTAGTGTGATTCACAACTGAAACATACGTCCGTAACCAGAGATGGCAAGTAACGAAGTACAAATACTTCGTTACTGTACTCAAGTTGATTTTTCTGATATTTTTACTTTACTTTACTACTTATTTTTATGCCAACTTTTTACTTCTACTCCTTACATTTTTACACAAATATCTGTACTTTCTACTCCTTACATTTTAAAAAAATTGGCTTGTTACTTTAGTTTTGAATCCTTTCAATGGAGTTACCGTTATTATTTTTCACGTCATCAATACCGAATTAAATCTAATTGGATGGAAATCTACGTTACATTTGACGCACCACTACAAGATGAATCGACAGATTCGGCGGTATTCATTCGCGGCAAATCATTGCAGCTTGGTGGCGTTGGCGTTAGCATAGTAGTATGGACGGCGAGATGATTGAAAATGAACACAACGGAGATCTAGTCCTATTGGCAGACATCCATTTAAAATGTAGGCAACGGCATGAAAAAAGTGGTTTCTACTTTTACTTTTATACTTTAAGTAAATTTACAAGCCTGTACTTTGTTAATTTTACTTGAGTAAAGAAGTTTAATCAGTACTTCCACTTTTACCAGAGTATTTTTTAACACAAGTATCTGTACTTTTACTCAAGTACGGAAAGTGAGTACTTTTGCCATCTCTGTCCGTAACACATAAAATGTTTTAGTATGGAAAAGAAAATTTGCCTTAAATTATGATAAAACACAATTTTCTTGGTCTTTAGGTGGGGAAAAGTAGAGAAAATGCACATTTAAGTGAGCACTCACCTCACAGATAAATATGTCTTTTCTTCTAACAAAATCCGGAAGCACATACATGCTATGTGCTATTCCTGAAGGCTTCAAATAAAACGTCCAAAATAAACCTCCTGTCCTAACAGTTCAGGAGACTGCATTGTGCAGGTCTGAGACAAAGGCGAAAATGTTATGAGGTAAATCTTTCATTAGCACTTGAGGTTCTATCAGAATTCATAGAAGCTGACCTCTGTCCTGATGTTGCTAGGTGAGCATCAGGTTGAAGTGTCTGGTAGTCACGTCAGTCTAGAGAAAAAAAGAAAGGCCCAGGATAAACGACACCTATTGGAATTGTCCATTTTTACACTTTATCCAGCAAAAGTAAACAACGGGCCCTAGCAGAAGTTCTTAGTTCGTAAGCAGCACATGGGCAAAGGCAAAGACAGAAGACTGTAGATTATAGCTAACCAAAAGCAAGCTGTACCGGCTGCTTGAGGAGTTACCCTTAGGTAAGAATTAACATTTGTAAATTAAAGTCATGGAGCAGCTGCATGACTCAGAGATGGGGAGATTCACGCTGCATATTAACCTGCGTCTACAAAGCTACAAAGACTAATGTCTTCACCAGTGGCGGTTCCAGGAATTTTTCATCGGTATGGCGAGGCAGGGGCCAATGTGTGCTGGGGGGTGGCAGAAGTGTAAAACATCTTATGGTTAATCTATACTGATCACAATAAAACTATTAGGTAAATGAACGAGCACAGCGTCTATATTTGTCTTTTTAATGTCATCACTTTCGGCATGTGGTGTAAAAAAGGTTCACATTGTGTGACTGTCACACTCCCAGCGTGAAGCTTGGCAGCTCAACCCATTGCCCACCAAGCACCTTTTACAGGGTGATTACAAAGGGGTTTTAAATCAATGAAATACAACTGAAAAAAACATATTTAAAAACATACATAATAATGCAAGCTTTACTGTAGGTTATAACTTCAGCCCCACACACATTTAATGACACTTAAACTTATTAGTATACTGCAGAAGTTTAAGCTATCACAGTCAGATAGGAACAATTTCATGGTGCCCCTTACCTGTTCAAAACAGGAAAAGGGTAAGTGTGAGAGACCCCTTTTATTTTTAGGGGAGAGCAGGTTTAAGCAGGCTTAAGCAAGCTTGTGCCAGGGACCATAGTCAAATGTTTGCCGGGGGCCAGAACGGGCGACATCAAATCCTACCTGAAACTACTGGCTAAGGATAAGGTTAAATACAGTAAGATTGTTATTCATGCTGGTGGTAATGACACCCGGTTACGCCGATCGGAGGTCACTAAAATTAGTGTTGCTTCGGTGTGTAAGTTTGCCAAAAAAATGTCGGACTCCGTAATTATCTCTGGTCCCCTCTCTGATCTGACCAGTGATGACATGTTTAGCCGCATGTCGTCATTCAACCGCTGGTTGTCTAGGTGGTGTCCTGAAAACAACGTGGGCTACATTAATAATTGGCAATCCTTTTGGGGAAAGCCTGGTCTGATTCGGAGAGACGGCATCCATCCCACTTTGGATGGTGCAGCTCTTCTTGCTAGGAATCTGGCCACATTTATTAGTCCTCCAAAGCCCTGACCACCCAGGGTGCAGACCAGGAAGCAGAGCTGTAGTTTAACACACATCTCTGCAGCTTCTCTACTGTTACCCACTCTTTACACCATCCAGACAGTGTCTTGCCCACGACCAAAATCTAATAAATTAGCAAGCATTCCCAAAGGAGTAAATCATGATAATCTAATTAAAATCAAAATAACTCCAATTGGGGAAAAGTTAAAACAATTAAATGCAGTCTGTTTAACATAAGATCTCTTTCCTCTAAAAGTCTGCTAGTTAATGACTTGATTTGTGATAATCACATTGACTTGTGTTGCCTTACAGAAACCTGGCTGCAGCAAGAGGATTATGTGAGCATAAATGAGGCAACTCCTTCAAGCTATTTAAATTTTCACATACCCAGAAGTTCTGGGCGAGGAAGAGGAGTAGCAACAATCTTCCAGTCTGACTTACTGATTACTCCCAAAACAGTTAATACCTACAACTCTTTTGAACATTTAATCCTTAATTTCCCTGATCCAAATTTCAAGGCAAGAAAACCTCTTCTTTTTGTAACTTTGTATCGTCCACCAGGTTCTTACTCTGAATTTTTAGATGAGTTTTCAGAGTTCCTTTCTGATTTGGTATTAAAAACTGACAGGGTCATCATAGTGGGAGATTTTAACATCCATGCTGACATTGAAGGCGATAGCTTAAGAGCAGCCTTTAATGCTATCTTAGACACTATTGGCTTTGTTCAAAATGTGAATAGTCCCACACATTCTCATCTTAATACTTTGGATCTTGTGCTGACATACGGCATAGAATGTGAAGAAATAACAGTATTTCCTCACAACCCTGTCCTCTCTGACCACTTTCTAATAACCTTCAGGATTACTTTAACAGATTTCTCCTGCCCCAAAAGAAGGTTACATTTCAGTAGATCTTTATCAGATAGTGCAGTTATAAATTTTAAAGAATCTGCTTCACTTTCTCTCTCCTCTGTGTCGCTGAGCAGTGCTGCAGAGTGCAAAAGCAAAGCTTATTCCCCTTCACAGGTTGATGATTTTGCTGATGGGGTTACTAGTTCTCTGCGTACTGCCTTAGACAACGCAGCTCCTTTGAAAATGAAAACCGTTAAAAATAGAAAGCTTGCTCCTTGGTTTAATGCAGAGCTGCGTACTTTGAAGCAAAATGCTAGGATTACTGTAGGTTTACTGCTGTATAAGAGGACCCTTTGTAAAGCAAGAGCAGCATACTTCTCCTCATTAATAGAGGAGAATAAGAATAATCCTAGATTTCTTTTTAATACAGTTGCCAAACTCACCCAGAGCCATAGCTCTGTTGAACCGTCCATTCCACCTGCTCTTAGCAGCAATGATTTTATGGGATTCTTTATAAATAAGATTGATCTTATTAAAAAATAAGATCATAAGCACTCCTCTATCCGCGATTGTACCTGAGGTAGTCATGGAATCTGAACCGGGTTTAGACTGCTTTGATCCAGTTGAACTTTCTGAATTAGCAAAATTATTGTTTTCATCTAAGCCTTCAACTTGTATGTTAGATCCAGTTCCAACCAGGTTATTTAAGGAGGTATTCCCTTTGATCTCCTCCTCCATTTTAGATGTGATTAATCTATCTCTGTTACAGGGATATGTACCTAAAGCTTTTAAGGTTGCTGTAATTAAACCTCTGCTTAAGAAACCGTCTCTTGACCCAGATGACTTGGTTAATTATAGACCTATATCCAATCTTCCTTTCTTATCTAAAATTCTTGAGAAAGTAGTTGCCAAACAAGTTTGCTATCACTTACACCATAATAAACTTTTTAAAGAGTTTCAGTCTGGCTTTAGAGCTCATCATAGCACTGAAACAGCTCTGGTGAAAGTCACTAATGATATTCTTATGGCCTCAGATAATGGACTTGTATCTGTGCTCGTCCTGTTGGATCTTAGTGCTGCATTTGATACAGTTGACCATAATATTCTTTTAGAAAGACTTGAATATTTTGTTGGAATTAAAGGAACAGCACTAGACTGATTTAAATCTTATCTATCTGATCGAATTCAGTTTGTTCATGTTAATGATTGATCTTCAACATGCTCAAAGGATACCTGTGGAGTACCACAGGGATCAGTGCTAGGACCAATTCTCTTTACTTTATACATGCTCCCAATTGGTAGAGTTATTAGACAGCATGGGATTAATTTTCACTGTTATGCTGCTGATACCCAGCTATATCTGTCTATAAATCCAGATGAAGCTAACCCATTACATAGATTACAGGCATGTCTTGAAGACATAAAAACCTGGATGACTCTTAACTTTCTCCTTCTGAATGCAGACAAAACAGAAGTTATAGTCTTTGGACCAGAGTCTCTGAAAAAGAAGCTGATTAGCCAGTCACTTCATTTGGATGGGATTAAACTGATTTCAGATAATAAAATAAATAATCTTGGTGTTATTTTTGATCAGGACCTGTCATTTAAATCCCATATCAAAGAGGTTTCTAGAATTTCCTTCTTTCATCTGAGGAAAATTTAAAGGAGAGATCACATCTCTCCTATCCTGGCTTCTCTTCATTGGCTTCCTGTTTAAATCAAGAATAGAATTTAAAATCCTCCTCCTCACATATAAAGCCTTAAATGGCCAAGCTCCTTCTTATATCAGAGATCTGATTGTTCCTTATGTTCCTAACAGAGCACTTCGCTCTCAATCTGCAGGTTTACAAGTGGTTCCTAGAATTTCTAAAAATAGAATGGGAGGCAGATCTTTTAGTTATCAGGCTCCTCTCCTGTGGAACCAACTACTAATTTTAGTCCGTGAGGCAGACACCCTGTCTACTTTTAAGGCTAGGCTTAAAACTTTCCTTTTTGATAAAGCTTATAGTTAGGGTGGCTCAGGTTATCCTTCCTGTTAAAAGGGAGTTTTTCCTCTCCTCTGTCGCTACAAGCATGCTTAGTGTGAGGGATTGTATTTGAGTCAATGAGTCAATGCAATCAACTGGTTTTCCTTAGATAGAAAACTTTGTATCAATTTGACTGTATGATCTGGTTGAACTGTAAAGTGCCTTGAGATGGCATGTGTTGTGAATTTGGCGCTATATAAATAAACTGAATTGAATTGAATTAAGTGGTGTGACACCTGTTAAAGGGGTTCTGGCAGGAAGGAGTTTCTTACCAATGAAACAACTGTCATGATTTTATCTAAAGATCTGACCCACATGCAGAAAACCAAACAAAGAGACCAGGGGAAGGTTTAACAGGTTTATTGTGAGTTGGTAGAGAGGAGTCCAGTGCTGCCCTGAACACTGGCAGACCGGGACTAAAAAGTGAAGTTCAGTTAGTTCAGAAGTTAGTTCAGGCTCAGTGGGAAATTTGCATCTCTGATTTGAAATAGGGAATAAGGGCAACAGGACTCACGTCTCCAGAAAAGGTTTATTTCTTTGAATCCAGTCGGTGTAGGTTGTTCCAGTAATAGACTTGCTCGTTGGAGGGTGGACAGGGTTTAACCAGGTTAAGGTGTTTCCTTGAGGAACGGAGGAGCTAACTGCCACTTAGATTTCCTGCGCTACTTGAACGGTTTCTTGTGGAGATGAATCCCCTGCTCAGAGATAAGCCCAAACAATCCTTTGGGGAAAAGTTGATCCAAACCACCAGTTTAAATCCTCAGCTCAGTTTGACGCTCAGAGAATCCTTCCAGGGGGGAGAAGGCCCAAAACATCCAGTTTGCAGGAAGACTTCATGCCGAGAGGCAAAGACAAAAAATAACAAGATTAAGACTAAGGTGACAAAAACTCAGTTTGGCTAGAGTACCCAAAACTGGCAAACACTCTGGCGTCGAGGTAGTGACAGTCAGCAGCTTAAGAGTCCTCCGGTAATAAGGCAACCATCCGCAGGCGGTGGAGGAAAACAAACAAAAAACACAACCCACACAAACTGGATTCCTCACAACAACAGCTTTTCATTCTTAGTTGTAGGTACCTAAAGTACACTCAGTGGCTGCTGATCCCAGACCTGATGCCGCTTGGTACATGCCTATAAAACAAGGTGGCTGGGCTAAAGGGCAGATGCTCTATATGCACTGCATAAAAACCCTACACTCTGTTTTAGGGGTAGAGAAGTGGACTGAAAATTTTATCCCTTTGGTTTTTAAAGTCTTAGACCCTGTACATGATGATTAAAACTTGCAGATAGGTTTGGTCTTAAAGTGTGTGGTGTACGGCCACACAACCAGCACAACATCGAACAAAAAAACAAATTTCACGCAGGAGTGTTTAGATATCAGACAGGAAACATCCCAAAACCCTCCAAAACTGAAACATGAGTTCAAAGTACATAAACATAGCAGAAGAGAAAGGACCAATTGTGATAGTTTGTAGAATAACTTAGAGACAAAACACTACTCTACATCTCCTAAACTTGTCCTAAACTGCTACTGAATTAAAAAAACTGTTACTGCTTTGACTCATTAGCTAATGGGGAATCTAAATAAATAAACATATCTCCAATTTAAAGGGATGCACCCTTGCTTTTGCTTGGGAAACATTCAACACCATAGGAAATTCGGACAAGATAATCGTAATTGTTCCATATCCCTTAATTGTAGTTAGAGCGATCCTGACGAGCTTCCTATCAGACTACATCACTCTTGAGGACTAGGTATACTACCGCAGCAGTGTGTCACTGTCATGATTGGCTTAAGTGACTCAACCCACATGCAGAACACCAACGGAAACGGAGTAAAAGTTTAAAAGAGTTTATTAAATGGTTTGCACAGAGAAATCATGAGCTGGTTCAGGCTCGGGTTCGGGACTGGAATCACCGATGTCTGCAGAGACGGATAGTTTGATTAGCCAGGCAGTCAGATGATTAGTCGAGTTTATTATTCCAGAAAATACCTTGACGTGGTCCAAACTGAATTCTTGTGAGGGAGGGAACCGGTTGGGTCCAGAGACTGTTGGTTCAGCAGAGTGCTCAGCAGCAGCAGCGTCTAGCTTCTGACTAAGAGAGTGGCAGACCTTGGTTTGGATTTCCAGCTCTTCCTTGAGAGCTGCAGGAGGAGTCCAGATAGAAATCTTCAGGTTTGGCTTCTTGGGCAGGCAGGCAGGTAGCAGGCTAAGCTCATCCAGAGCTTTAGACTTAGACAGGTTCCTGTGAGCAAGAAGACAGAGGCAGGTTAGAATCAGGTTTCTCTCTAGAGACAACTATGATTCTGTCAGAATAACTGAGGCTCAGGTTCGCTAACCAAACTTGGTCAACACTGCGGCGTTGAAGGAAGGTCTGGCTGCTGCTTATGTAGGAAGGTCCCCTGATGGGTTGATGAGCATCAGGTGTGCTGGAGGGCTCCAGCCCAGGAGACCCACAGCGCACTCTGCTTGAGAAAGGTGGTGAATCTCCAGATCCCAACAGTCACAGTGAGCTTGTCGCAGGTATGACGCAGATATTTTTGATTTATGCCCAATTTTGAAGCGTGGTCTGCACTATGTTATTCCATGCCACAATGCAAGAGGGACAATCAGGAACTAGCTGTCTACATACGACTGAAGCAGCGAGGGAGTGGAAAAATGCAAGGGGCAAGTTTTTGCGACAACAGAGGGACATGAGGGCGAAAAAGAGCACGGATCCAGGTGCAAAAAGGGTCCTAGCATTCTCGCGCACCTCGCTCTTCTACCTGGTCAATCTTCACGAGTCGTTTTCCAGAATGGCGGTCATACAAGCAAAACAAGACGGTAAGGTATCAAACAGGAAATACACATAGAGATTTGACAAATCAGAGGCCTCCTGTCTGCTGCATCCATCAGAGTGTCTGCAGAAGGGGCAGGGGTATATCTGTGTTCAGTGCGACACACACGCAGATGGCCTTGTTTCTGAGTAAATCAGCCTTAAACATGCCACAACCACGTCCCCATCTGGAGCTAAATGAGGCTGTATAAACATTTGCTACAAACCGCACTTGTCACAACAAAACTGCTATGTTTTTTTAAGAGCCTTTTTAAAACTTGTTGCACTATATTTTTAACATTCTCCCATGAGTGTTTTACCAAATCAGATCTAATAACGAGACACATAAATGCATTCATATTTGAAAAGATCACTGACATTCTACAGGAATAACAAGAATTCAGAATGTGATGATTCTTAAAGCTTTTTCTTATATTATTCATGGCTCATCTTCTCCTGCTCTAAATCTTAAAGCATCCTATTTCTTTCATTTTCAGACTTTCTTTCTGAAAATCAAAGTCTTCTTGGATATCAGTGATGTAAAAGTCCACCTGCCTCTGTAGCTTCAATAGGAAAATAGCATTTAATATCTTAAAGTGACCTGTCAGGACAGCTATGTTCCAGCTGTTTCAAAAGCCGTTCACAATAGAAGTTTAACTGGGTAGAAATTTAGCTATATTTTGAATATTGCAATGGGAGTAATGTAATTTATATTTTCTCTATTCAATTAAAGTTTCGGTTGTTCCTCCTTACCAATGCAAACGTTCCCTAATGATGTAAGCTTGGAGTTATTTTGATCATCTTTCTCAAGGTTATGTAAACTCAACCTTGTTGTTGCGTTTTTCAGAGTAACCTTGGGACCAGCATGGTTCCAGCTTCACCGTTCTGGTGGATAGATGGTCCTGGGTAAAGCTTTTCATTATGCTCACCAGCATTCTGTAAAAACTGGCCTTGAATTACAGATTTCTCCCCATTCTCTTTTTAACATTGGATATGAGCTTCCAGTTTCCTCTTGTGTACTGCTTCTCTCCCTTTTCTCCATTCTTAGTGAGCATTCTTTATCCTTATACAGTAAGTTGTTTTCAAATTGTTTTTTTGCCAATTTATCTGCTCTCCTCCTTTTCTGGCTTAATTAAGATGTGGGGGAGCTGGGTGTCGGTTGGGTAAGCTCCATATCAGATGATTAATTGCTAGAAGGTGGGGTGCAGTAGCTATGAGACAGTGTAGTTGGGGGGGGCAAGGTTACAGAGAGGTACATACCTTTCCCAATATAACATTTTTCTTTTTGTCTGCAACTTTGACTTATCTGTCCTCTCTTCATCTCTGTCTCATTTACCCTAGTGTCCTCACATTCTCCCTTGTTTATTTGCTGTAAAACAAATTCCTCACATTTCCTCATCTGACCCATTCAGAACCAAAAAGTGCAGGCCAGGGCTGCCTCAAAGTGGGGGCTAGCTGCACATATGTGTGTCGTTAATTAAGAGAAAGGGCCGACGGCAGATGAACGGTAGCACAAACCAGCTGTTCATCAGAGCAATGATCATTAACTGCATGTTTTCATTAGAAAGCCTGTTTTTTTCAGATTTCATGTGGTCAACATGGTCAGCCTAAAGCTGTCTCCTGCTGTAGTTTTTAGCAAATCTCACTCGGTTGGCTGACCTTGGCTGCCAGCAGGTTGAATGTGTCAGACTGTGGCTATGATTAGTTTGCAGATAGTGGACCTTGTCTTTGGGCGGCCAGAGGGCAGAAAATCTATTATGTGATTGGTTTAGTGGCACTGGGCTTTGCAGTGAAAACAACACACCAGAGCTTAGTTTGGCCTCTAAATTTAGATTATTTGAAGTGTAGCTGGCTAACTCTGCATTTATGGTGGCTAGTTGTAGGGGCTATTTGCATTAATAAGCTCTAATTGCGGCTGGGTAACCCTTTGACCCACATTCAAGTATATATCAAGAAATTGGTTATTTAGAAGGTATTTTATTAAAGTCTGTTTTTTATAATTTCAAACGGATATGTACCCAAATTTCAAACAGAGATATATTTCAAGTGTTCAATGATTAAGTTATATCTAGGGTGACCAGATGTACTGATATATATGCAACAGTCCCATATTTTTCATTTCTTTCCTGCCGCCCCAAAAATCGAAGCAATTACCCACTTTTGGCTTAGTCAACTTAGAAAGGAACATTGAATAATATACACTATATTGCCAAAAGTATTTGCTCACCTGCCTTGACTCACATATGAGCTTAAGTGACATCCCGTTCCTAATCCATAGGGTTCAATATGACGTCGGTCCACCCTTTGCAGCTAGAACAGCTTCAACTCTTCTGGGAAGGCTGTCCACAAGGTTTAGGAGTGTGTTTATGGGAATTTTTGACCATTCTTCCAGAAGCGCATTTGTGAGGTCGCACACTGATGTTGGACGAGAAGGCCTGGCTCTCAGTCTCCGCTCTAATTCATCCCAAAGGTGTTCTATCGGGTTGAGGTCAGGACTCTGTGCAGGCCAGTCAAGTTCATCCACACCAGACTCTGTCATCCATGTCTTTATGGACCTTGCTTTGTGCACTGGTGCACAGTCATGTTGGAAGAGGAAGGGGCCAGCTCCAAACTGTTCCCACAAAGTTGGGAGCATGGAATTGTCCAAAATGTCTTGGTATGCTGAAGCATTCAGAGTTCCTTTCACTGGAACTAAGGGGCCAAGCCCAGCTCCTGAAAAACAACCCCACACCATAATCCCCCCTCCACCAAACTTTACACTTGGCACAATGCAGTCAGACAAGTACCGTTCTCCTGGCAACCGCCAAACCCAGACCCGTCCATCAGATTGCCAGATGGAGAAGCGCGATTCGTCACTCCAGAGAACGCGTCTCCACTGCTCTAGAGTCCAGTGGCGGCGTGCTTTACACCACCGCATCCGACGCTTTGCATTGCACTTGGTTATGTATGGCTTGGATGCAGCTGCTCGACCATGGAAACCCATTCCATGAAGCTCTCTGCGCACTGTTCTTGAGCTAATCTGAAGGCCACATGAAGTTTGGAGGTCTGTAGTGATTGACTCTGCAGAAAGTTGGCGACCTCTTCGCACTATGCGCTTCAGCATCCGCTGACCCCGCTCCGTCAGTTTACGTGGCCTACCACTTCGTGGCTGAGTTGCTGTCGTTCCCAAACACTTCCATTTTCTTATAATACAGCTGACAGTTGACTGTGGAATATTTAGGAGCGAGGAAATTTCACGACTGGATTTGTTGCACAGGTGGCATCCTATCACAGTTCCACGCTGGAATTCACTGAGCTCCTGAGAGCGACCCATTCTTTCACAAATGTTTGTAAAAACAGTCTGCATGCCTAGGTGCTTGAATTTATACACCTGTGGCCATGGAAGTGATTGGAACACCTGATTCCAATAATTTGGATGGGTGAGCAAATACTTTTGGCAATATAGTGTATTTACAGGTCATTTTCTTTTCTTAAAGTCATAGAGAATCGAGCTGCAGTCATTGTCACAGAGCTGCGCCAGTGGCTCACATCATGATTTAGCTGCAGACAATGCTCAACAATGATAAGAGGGAAGCACAATGTAAAGCAACACTGTAAAACTGAGTCACAAGAAAAAATACAGCTAAAAAAACAGCAAATTGCTTTGACTTTAAAAAAAATCCCCAAGCTTATTTATCTGATTTTTTTTTATAGATCTAGTGACTCTTCTTATAAATATATACTTCTAATAAAAGGTAAATAGATTTTTGTAAAGATTTTAAGTATTGCATTGCATTTAAGTAGCGCTGTTTTTTAGAAAAGAAGTAAGTGGCAGAATGTCAAAACTTTACATTGGAAAAATGATCTATAGATATGTAAAAATTTCTTAAATGAAGTGTATTTACCCTTGATTTGAGTAGGTAAATGAGATACTTTGTCAATTGAATGAGTATTTTTACTCTTAAAATAAGATAATTTGATAATATGCCCTGGAAATAAGACAATGCAAGTGTTTTCTTATTTTAAAAATAAATTGTCTTGTTCCATTGGTAAAATGTCTCTTTCATCTCCTCAATTCAAGAACAAATGCACTTATTTTATGAAAAAATTTACTTATCTAGATTTCGATTTTTTCCAGTGCTGTATGCAGATTGTTGTAATGTTGAGTTAATGTTGAGATCCAAAACAGGATGTAGAGAGTGGCACAAAGTACAGCTTAAAGGAGCAGAAAGTAAAAAAATAATCTATAAAATTAACCATTATCATTCTCATTTGTCATCTGCAATGGCAGTAACATTCCCTTTGAACAATTGGTCCTCTTCGTCAATGTCTTAGTCAAGTTTTTAACACTTACAGTAGGTGTCATTTTTACTTATTACTCCAATAATACACTGGGAAGATGGAAAAGGTGTTTTATAAACAGTAAAACACATCCTAATTTTATACAGCCCGCAATATGTCACAGTGCTTTAATATTAAGTAATTTCATTCCCCTTGCTAAATGGCACACTGTTGGGTAGACAATGTGTGCTTGGGTTAATCCGTAGAGTCACTTTGTTCTTGTATGTATTTGGGGCCAGCAACTATCCTTGAACAAAGCCTTATCTGCAACAAAATGCTACTTCAGCTTTTTACATTGAGCACAACTGTGACCATTTTGTTTCTTCCCCAAAGCCTTTTTTTGCAACCTCCATATTCTGGGTGAGGATGCAGTTTTTACCTGCTCTAGAATTTCCTGACCTCTTTCCCCCCTCATTGTCTTCTTCTTTTACATCTTAATATTTTTGCCTTTCTCCCCTTCAGCCGGCTGATGCTGTTTTCCCTCGCTCCATCATATCGAGCTGTCCGTCAGTGTGGGGCCTCATGTCTCTCTGTCTTTGATGGATGGGGAACACGTAGGAGGAGCAGCCGTCCTTAATAGACACGGCGGATTGAAACGCTGGGGAAGTAAATGTTAAGGGCCTCATAAAACATCCACTTCCCTGCCTGTGTCCTGCTATGCCCTCCCCCATATCACCCACACACCTCCCTCCCTCAATCACCCTCCCTTTTTTATTCTGTGAAGCTTCACCCACACACCAATAGTGTCTTATCAGTGTGCTGCAATTTTGTTACGGACTATCTGTCTGAGGACTCATAAACCTGGATTTTGAGATGTCTCAGCATTTGTAGATCCTATTTTCTTACCAGCATCATTTGTGACCACTGATGGATGATAGAAGACACCTGAAGCTGAACACCTTCCAATTAATAAGAGGTTTAGATCTGTACATTACTCATGATTCAGTTTCAATTCAATTTAATTTTAGTTTATTTATAACAAACACATCATCTTGAGCCAATTTACAGAAAGAATTCAGTCAGATTATACACTTATAGTGGTTCAAAGTTTTCTATAAGGACAACATGCTGATTGCATAGTATCAATGACTCTACAGCAATACCTCACATATAGCATGCATGCAGCGCAAGTGGTGAGGAAAAACACCCTTCAAAAGGAAGAAACCTCCAGCAAATCACATCAGTGTGGGTGGCCTTTTGCTGAGGCTGACTTACATTAATTACTTCCAAATTGATCAGTTTAGCTCACCTTTAACTAAAAAATATGAATATGTTTATTGAACACTGTTCTTTGAACACATTCATGCACAACACTGGAGTTAGGAACATAAGTAATGATCAGATCTCTGATATAAGATGGAGCTTGGTTATCTATAGCTTTATACATGAGAAGGAGAAAGATGGCCCAACAATCAGGCTGCAAATTTTTCTCCTAAAATTATTCTTTTTCAAATTGTGTAATGTTCACACCCAAAAACAAATAATTGTGTTCCATTCAATACTCATGTTGTTCATACCAACTCAATTGTATGCCACACATTCCTCCCAACATACATGCACACAAACAATCACATATGTAGTCACTATATCCCCTCTGCTGCCAATCAAAATGACCCTTGTCTCATTTTATATAATGGACTAACACTAGCTGTCCTTTACATACACGCTACATTTCTATTTGCTCTCTTCTCTTCTAAGGTTGTTTTATATTATCTTCAAATGTTTATTTTTTTTTTATATTTTGTCAGTGTGCCTTCTGAGCCAAGTGTTGGCAAAATGATACTTGAAAAGCAGTTGGGTCGGTGTTGTATAGAAAGTTCAAACTTGAACCCTTGGATATTAGACCACTGTTCTCGTGGCTTTCAAGATCATTTGAATGTGGGTTTTTCAGACATTGATCTACCTGCTAAAGGACAACCCTCAAGTGTTTTGAAAGGAAGAAATTCATAAAAAAAAAGGTCTAATTGTGTGTTTTGGGTCCCTGTTCACTTGTTGTATCCAAGTTTTATCTGTCCAGGTATTGATTTGAATTGGCAATAATTGAGTTGAGGGAGGATGAGCGGGGGTGGCTTCCCCCTTCTTAAGAAAATATTAAAAATCATTCCCTTTCTTAAATGACCATCCCCCCATACCATCCCCTGTGACATTTTATGACTGATGTGTAAAATGTCTACTATATAGTAACATTAATGGCAATGATATTGCCCTTTCAACATAACTATGAAGCTGATTCCAGTGGGAAATGTGTCCTCTGCATTTTTCCCTAACTATGCAGGGACAGTGATAACCATGCTAGTTATCACTAAGTTCAATGACCAGCTTACCTGACATATTACAACCATACCATGCAGATTGCTTTAGGTTAACAGACTATATTAAGTAGACTACGTCTGCTTCCAAAAAAAAAAAAAAAAATCCACCATCCCCTTTGTCTAGTCTATAACCAGACTACTGTGAATATGCAATGATTACTTGTTGCAATACACTGGCAACCTATCCAGGGTGTAGCCCCCCCATTTGCCCATAGACTGCTGGGGATAGGCACCAGGAAGAAGATGGATGGATGGATGGATGGATGGATGGATGGATGGATGGATGGATTATGAATTTGGAGAAAGCTCTCACACCTGATTATTCCACTCAATCCAGTGCATTGCAACAATATCATCACTATGCATGAACGTTGTAATGCTGGTCTATATGGAGGCCTCTCCTTGTCACTTCTCTTCATTGTTGTTAAATAATCTAATGTTTCTTTTATTTGACCATACGACTTTTCCCACCTAAGCATTTCAGTTGTCTAAGCAAGTAGTGGCTCATTTCTTGAACATCAATGTCTATATGAAGATGTTTTTACATTATATGTGGATGAGTTGTGCAGTTCTCGAGCTAATTTTTTTTTTTGTCAAATATAGCAAATGGCTCCTCTATGAGGTAGATGATATTTAAAGGGTAATCAAATATTTTTATCTATCTATTTATTTATCTCATTCATCTAAATTGAAAAATGAGTAAAAAAAATTAGACTAAACGAATTCAAACTTGTACACGTGTGCACCTCTTGTTAAACATTAGAACATACTTTACATGACAAATGCATATTTTAGATAATTTGTAAACGCTTTAAATTATTGATACCTTTTGCAAGAATAGTTTTTCTCTGGAATTGTATAATCTTTCTTAAGGTGAGGTGATAGTGTGTACACATAACACGCATGCAGACCTCTGACCTCAGATAACCGTCAGTGTCAATTGGATTGTAGAAATCTACAAAGACGCAAAGGCAAAGTAGATTTATTTCCCAATGCCACAGGCGGGGACAAGGGAACAGTGTTAAATAGCCTCCATCAATAAGCCTGCGCTTCGGCTACCATGTTTGCAAGAGCTGTTAAGGTTGGATTCTGAAGTTTTGGCTGTGGGGTGAGAGCTGCTGCACTGAATAACTCAATTCCCCTCAAGGTTTTCAGGTCAAGTGGAGTCAAGGACGGCGCGTGGCCAGGGATAGGTGGAAAGTGAATTAACAGGAGAGAGGACGATGGCTGTTTCATCTGGAGCACTGACCCTGGTCATAATTCCAATTGCCTGACTTGTTTGATGCAGAAAGAAATCCTTCAGACTGAAAGAAATCGCCTTTCTGTAACGTCTAAATCAAAGGTGGGTGTGTGTAAATGTGGGAAAAGAAAAGGCTCTCATCATGATAGCAGTCTTTGAAAACTGAATCCCGAATTAGAGACCTCACAGAAGATCTTTCATACAATGTTATATGTATGTCAGCCAAAGACAAGAAATGAGAGGGCTCTGCTGAATCTGCTGTTAATCATCATAAATTGGGGGCCATGCAGCAATAAATTAGGCCCATGCTGCCTCAATAATCCAGTTATTTAAAAATCCAGAGCAGAAGTAATAGTTAAGTGTTTTAAATCTGAAGCTCAATAGAAAGTAAAGCATCGCTGCAAGGTTTTTAGTTATTCTCTGATTGTGATGTTTAATATTTTTTATGTCAGAAAGGAGCTTTAATGTTCACCTAAAGAAATTCATTTCAGTAAAAAAGGGTTATGGAGCACATTAGTTCAGGATTACATTTTTGCTTTAGGCGAGGGTCTGCTTAGCCTCAAATCTTAGAGCACACATTATTCCACAGGTAATGAGCAGGAAAATATTTGCTGAATAGAGATATCTATCATTGAAATGAAAAGTCAGCAAATTGTCTGCAGTTCTCTTTGAGACCACAGACAATTGTATCTCTAAGAGATTTTTTTTAAGCAATTAGTGTTACAGTGAAGGCTGCATGCTGAGATTCTCATCGCGGACTGGATTCTAGGAATTTTGCCCTAGTTTGAATTTATTATGGAACTGCTTTATGCTTAGTGTTGCTGTATGTCTTTTTGAAAAACAAGCTTTCGAAGTATATTGTAAAGGGAGCCTTCCTTTTTTTCATGTTTTCTTTTAAATCTTAGTTGTGTTATGACCATTATAAAACAGTTTTCAGAATAAAATTTGGAGTAATCCTTATTTTAACATAAAACTAAAGTTTTCTTAGTTTTTGCTCAGTATTTAAATTGCCTTTTGCTTTAAAAAGTATCCAGTATTTATGTTTGTAGTGGAATTAGGGAAGCCATACAAAGTAAATAAAGTACAAGCCTCTAAGGTATGAGAATACTCTAAGTTTGAAGTAGGCACAAATAGATATAGCCATGTTGTGGCCGACCACTGTATCCATGGCAAAGCACCTCAGTTTATCTGGTCAATCTGAAATAGGGGAGCAGCTGTGTCATGGTAGCATGATGCAATCTTCTAGAGCAGGGGTCTTCAACGTTTTCCAGGCCAAGGACCCCCAAACTGATGGCAAGATGGAGCGGGGACCACCTAATAATATTGTATGAAACTGTGTTATATCAAACTGGTCCTATAGTCACTCTATGTATGAAATCATGTAATGAAAGTAATTTCGCCCTGGGATTATTAAAGTATTTCTGAGTCTGATTCCTCATGGAAGGGACAGGTGTTGTGAATGAAACGATGCCCAGCTTGTAAGAGCTCCTGTGTGTCGCTGAATGTGCGCATTGATGACTGACAGACATCTTCTGCCTCCATTTATCTGTTTAATATAGCGTGTTGAATTAATGCTAATGTGTATTTAAAGACATTTCAAGTAGTGGAAAAAAACTGTAGGGGGGAATATAAAAAAGAGTCTAATCAACCAAAACTTTCATGACCCTCCTGCAGTACCTCAGTGGACCCCCTAGGGGTTGTGGACCCCCTGTTGAAGACCTCCGTTCTAGAACATTGATTTATCCTGACGTTGTCCTAGTGAGTTTAGTCATATAATGACTTGAAAATGTTTCACTAAGACTGAAGAGATATCAGGTGTGACATTATAAGCAGGGTTGTACGGTGGGCAAGTGGGTAGCACTGTTTCTTGGCAGCAAAAAGGTTCTGGATTCGATTCTTGGCCCGGGGTCTTGGTTGTTCTCCCAGTTCATGTGTTGGTCCTCTCCAGGTACACCGGTTTCCTCCTACAGCCCAAAAACATGACTGTTAGGTTAATTGGCTTCTCTAAAATTGTTCCTAGGTGTGAGTGTGTGTGTGCATTGTTGAATGTCTTTGTTTTTCTCTGTGTTGACCTGCGATAGACTGGCGACCTGTCCAGGGTGTACCCCTCCTCTCACCCATTGAATGCTGGAGATAGGCACTGGCCCCACCGCAACCCTGAGAAGGACTAAGCAGGAGAAAATGGAGGGAAAATATTTGTTCATCATGACACCTGGTTGTATGAATGACTGAATTTCTACCTTCTTTCATTGATTTTCCAAATTCCTGGTTTGCCTTAATCATACCATGCCTTTTAAGGTCATTAGTTGTGGATTTGTTTAACAGTCCCACTATTTTGAGCAAAATGCAGGGTACTGTGCCCAAGGAGAGGGAAAAGAAACATTGCCCAAATGTGTTTTGTTTGGTGTAAGCTTAAAACACAACTTTTCTCCTGTGTTTTTTATCTGGAAACTCCTTGTGTTTGGGTGAGAGTGAGCAGGGCTTGACCCACGATATGGAATGTGGGATGGATCAGGGTACCATCTTCTAGCAGTCCACGCATAATGGAAGATCCTTGGCTTAACTGTCCCATCTGATGCTGAGATGCCGGAATATGGTGGTGATTACCAGCTTTAGAATGCATCTTGAGCATCTGCTTGATCACCTTTTTGGCTTTCCTCCAAGCATGTCAGCATCTCATGGCTGTGGAGTAGGCTAAGTGAATTTCTGCTTCTCTTTCCTGGTTAATGAACGCTGGTGGCTGGAATCCATGAACTATATAAAAGGGAGAAAGACCAGTGGTGCTAGAGAGAAGGGAGTCAGTGGGATGTTTCACCCATGGCAGGTTGTTAGACCTTTAAGTAGAGTCAGACTTACTGATGATGTGTAGTTTGGTTTCCACTATCCCATTTAGAACCTTAGGTAGGAAATAATGAGGGCTCCAGCTTGAATTGTACCTGGAAAGTCCGGCTCTGACCGTGATCACCTTTAAACAGCTCGGGGGGAGATAATCATGGCTACCGGACGGTGACAGAGGGGACTACAGGTACAGCAGCTAAAACAGAGGGCTGTTGTTACATAACCTGGAGAAAATGTAATCAATTCCAGAATCAAACCGAGTGATAGATTGTTCCACACCTGTACGCTACTGTTGTGCTTCGGATTGATCCATTTTTTGGCAAGATTAATATGTAACTAGTTTAGAAGACCACACATTCAGCCAGGCACAACAACAGAGAGTTGTTTGAGATTTTATTAAAAGTAAAACTGTAGCAAGTTAGCAGTAAACCTCTCTGGTGACTTCGACACTAGGATTTTGCAAATGAGAACTTATTTACAGATTGGCAAAGGGATCCAGTAAGGAAAAATAAAGGAAAATGCTAAACCTTAATCTATGATTTTCTGTGACTTTATAAATGAGATTCTGGGAAATGCAATGGACTGAATAAACAATTTAATAAAACTTACATTTTAAAAATTAAAATACTTGGTTGATAACCTATCTGCCTGGCATTAAGGGGAGTAGGGGATATCAAATTAATTAATAATTTTATTTGTTTTAAGAAAAAATCTTTTTGATAATCAGTATTGATACCATGGAGGGAAGTAATCAGGATTGCTCTTTGTCATAAAACCTTCTGCTGTAGGTCCGTCACCTTACAATATTCCTTTATGGCAGCTTTGGCATCCCATACTCATGTGGATATAGCTGCTAGCACCACTTTAGCAATAAGATTTTTCTTCTCCCTTGATTAAGGTCTGAAAACACCTTAATATCATGGTGCCAAGTTATGCTGTATAGTGGTCTACCTGCTGTTTGGATAATAGCCTCCACCGCTTTTTGAAAAAAACTAATTCCAACTGTGATGATAATGCAGAAATAAATAAAAAAAACTTCTCTACCACCATCATAGTTGTTGCTAATCACATAGGATGCAGAAGAAAAAGAATATGTAGAAAAAGGGGAAGAAATATCAGGAAATGGCAGGGAGCATATGACTCACACACATTGCACAGCTAAGAGGTAGCATGCTTTTAGAATTTTTAACATATCTAATTTTCGATTGAAAGGGTTCATCTCCAATCATAGCCATATAATTTTTGTGAAATTCCAAGTCTTTTTTAAGCTTTTTTTTATAAAATTATAAAGTGGTTTCTTAAAGCTGCATTGGGGTATTTTGAGAGAAGTGTTGACTAACCCTGAACATTGGAACCAGATCTTAAGTCTTGTGCATGTTACAGAGAAGGAGTGTTTATCAGTTGGAAAAATGGCTGCGGCAGATGGTTACAGCTCATCCTGTTAAGGATCATGCAAAGCACCTTTGAGATGCACTTTCAATAGAGCAAAACGTTATTTGATGAAACTTTTATATACCCTAACTTACACTGACAATGCACTAAAGTGTCTAAAGGAAACTTATTAGATTTGACTTAGATTTATGCTCTTAAGACTTGAGATTCAAATTGCCTCAAAGTGCAGGACCGAAGTCTCCTAAACATCCATTGTTTATTGCTGATCATTTAATTAAGTAATACATTTTATCCCTTCCAAGTTGTAAGTTGTCATTTAACTGATTGGTTTTCATGACACTGTAGCATTACTTAAGGTGCACATGGTTTATCTTAGATGTGTCTGCCAGTAAAAGGAGCTAATTGTATCTTCTAAAAGTGCCTGTTCCTATTTAATTCTACTATCAACCAGCATTTATGGTAAATAAACCCTGACTGCACCTCTGGCAGGGAGGAGCATATTTTCCAGTGCAAGAGTGCTTTTTATTCATTAGCAAGGACGTTCATGGACCTTGGGCAATTAATGGTATATACCAAGCTGTTCATGCTCAATGTAGCATCACAATAATGGCCACAGAGATATCTTTTAAATTGAACCCACTGTAGAATGACTTTGAGTCTTTTCTGAAGAAAAAAAAAATGCTTATGAACAAATAACACATTCTACGTTAGTAAGTGCTTGGAATGGTAATTCAGAAATTCAATATTCTTTCTCAATAACTTACTAAAGGGACATTTTACACTCCTTTTAAATATGGAATTGATACATTGTTTTCATCATCAATAAATCCTGACAGTAAGGAGTAGTAAAGCCATTATGCACTGTTCTATTGTGAATAAATTAACTGTTTCTCTGTTTAACTCTTTTCCTCATGCAGCAAAGCAAATTTTATAATGATTCAACATTTTTGCTTTAAACATGAAAGCATAGTTATATTTGATGCCCTTGCCTTTCTTTACACATCAAAATAAAGGTTCCCAAGCAGACAAAAATGCATAATGGTAATCTAAAACTAGGGATTAGAACCACTTCATTTTTTACTGTCTTGTTATAAAGAGGACTTTTGTTTATCAAAAGTATGAATTGGAATTTTCCACAGAGAAGAAGATGTGAGTTCAAAACCTAATTCAATTTTGAGTTCATAATACCTGTGCATTTTTAGGTAATACGAAGCAACAACAGATCTTGGTTTCTGAAGAGTAAAAACTTGCAGTCCTGATTTATTCCACAACAGGAAGATAGAAATAGGAAAATATTGAAACACCCTCATCTAGTTTCTTTCCTGCAATGATGTCTTTAAAGTATTCATAGATGATAATTAACAAAAAGAGGTGGCAACAACTTTATGTTTCTTATTGTTTAATATTTGTCAGTGATACTGACATTCAGATTAAAATACTGTCAAATTAAGAAAAGTATTTTCTGAATAATATACTCTTTATTATGAATGTTTTAATGAGCATCCATAAAGCCAAATAAATACAAATTTTCACTTTTATTTTATGGAGGCAGTCACAGCAAACCCTTTCAATTTTCCCTTAAATTACACTCCCACTTCATTTGTTGCTGTGTCTGTGAGGAATTCCTGAGGTCAACTGTTTGCACATTGGTAGCAAGTTAGTGTGATGTAAGCAAACTTTACTTATAGAGCATATTTGCTTGTGCCAGCTTCAGTGAACATCTGTAGGTGGATATTTTGCTGTTGGTTAGCAATTTTCTCCCACCGCCCGCAGCTCAGGTTTGTCCTAAACTAGATACAGGTCTCAGACATGTTTTGTGACTTTATTTTTAAGAAATTAAAAACAGGTACGGAAAGAAGAATGAATTAACATATGAAAGAGACAATTGTTTTTCCTACATATGATAAGGGCTAATGAACAGTATTAAAAGGAAAAAAGCCCTAATGGGGACTGAATAAAGTGTTCTGTATTGTCTGCAGCTGAGTTGGCACATCCTAACGGTGAGCAACCCAATGCTCTTCCATTAAATAGGCAGGGGTGGGTTGTGTGTGTGTTTGTGTGTTAGCAGATGAGAAAAAAAGCCCAAATGATAACGAAAGCACTGGAGTCCTAGCCGTGCGTCTGACTTCTCAAGCTCAAGGCCTGCAGTACTAAAGACTGGTCTGTCAGCAGAAACAAACCTGCAGAAATGTGTGAGGTAAGGCTAGAAAGAAGTGGAGAGAGGTGCAGTACAGGAGCAAATTAAAGCAAAACTAGCACAATAAAAAGGAAGAAAAAAAATCAAACCAGCTGTGTTTTTGAAAGACAGTTTTTCATCATCCAATCAGTCCTCTGGTTGAGCCTCAGGAGGGAGCTTTTCTTTGAAAGAAATCCCAGCCTCTGATTGAAGGTTATAAACAGTAAAAATTAAACTGATGTGAGGAGACAAGCTGAGACAGTGATGGAGCGGTGGAAGCCTGACCTTTCCCATCTTTTATTTTCTATCAGTTTGGTCGTCAGCAGAACATCCTTGCTCTTCTCTGTAGACTTTTCATATACACTCCTCTCAGTAACAGAGGAAAAAAAAACTGTAGCATTTCGCACCTCCCTCATTGCCTCCTGGTTCATTTTCACACACACACACAAGCAGATGCCGATGCAGTCCTGGCTAACGAGCTCGTGCATGACTACACGTCTGCACCTGATTGTCTTCTGATGCAGTGAATAATTACTTTGCCAAAGGGCACAACTGTGATCCCTAGCTGGTATTTAAAGCCTTGTCAAAGAGTTTAAATCACCCCTCCTTTCCATCACTTCACATTGATAAGGCCAATACAGAGATTGCAGCCCTAATGTCTTCATAATCTTCATCATACCCTTCAGCTAAAACCACTGCATTGCTTGAAATTCCACATTGACCTTATTAGTAATATCTGACCCTTTTCCCTGTCGCCTCTCCAGTCGTACGTCACTTCTTTCTACTGTGGGTGGTGAGGCATAAAACCCTTAACCTTAGCGCTACTATTGGCATCTTAAAGCACTGCATTTTCTACAAAATTATGGTTTATACGTTTCAGAGGATATGTTGGTTTGATGGCACTGAAATGTTTCCTGTTTTATTAGTTTATTCAGCTATTCTTTCACTCCTCAACATGTTGTAGCCTAAGGCCATCTGTGCTTTTTCCCTGCAAGAACTCCTCCCAGATTGTTCCCTGATCCTCTCCAGTGCACAGCAATTTTCCAGCATCTTTCTTGGTGTCTGTCAGTGATGTGTGTCTGCTTTGCATTGTGAATCCCAGTTGCAGGTTGTAGTGCTCCATCATAAAAGAATCAGGGGGGTGTTGAAAGGCTGATCCTGTATTTGTCCTTGTCTGATGTACCACATCTCATATAATGCGCAGACCTGGTCCACCTGCTTGTCCACTCCACTCGAGGGGCTGCTCAGTTATAAACGTGGCACAGAACAGAGACTATTAAGATGCTGGAGCATGAAAGCGCTTCAGGTGAAAGTGTGTGTTTCTTTTCATGTGTAGGCAGCAGGAGCATGTGTGCTTTTGCATTTATATTTGTGAAACCATGACCATAACCACCCAACTCACAACACCCAATAACTAAGAACACCGCCTGAATGCACTGGCATAAAAAAATAGAATAAACTGCAACAGGGTGAAAGTAGCATAAAAGTAACAAAAGCCCTAATCAGTGTCTATAACAGCTGCATTGTCAAAAATGCTGTGAGACACTAATGGTGTTTGTCACACAAAACACTGAAAGAGGCCCTTTATAAAACTGAAAATACATTTTGTTCAACCAGTGTAGACAGTCACTTCTCTTTCAATGCAATAAGCAGTGAGAAAAGCCAAAACGGAGAAGCTGTATGTTAAAAAACAAAGATTCCATGGAATTTCAAAGGGACAGTCGAGTCCAGGTAATGCTAATTAAATGCAATAATTGATTGTAGACCACCTCTCTAATAATTTCTAGTAGCTTGAATCTCTGGAATATAGATATGCACTGAAATAAAGCAATTTTAACTTAAAATAAATTAGCAGCTAATACTGCTTAACAGTCTGGGAAGAACTAGAAATTTCTAAACTTTTAAGGGTATGTAAAAATAAATAAACAATTGACAGGAAGTTGACTTTCTAGCATAATTATCACATGACAGTTAACTGCTATAACACAATGTCAAACACCCAAATCTTAAACTCACTCTATGCCTTAATTTGTGCTTTGAATGCATTGGTGCATGACAACACAATTTTAAAAGTAACAAAAAACTAATTTTCAAAGTAATGGGAAATCTAAATTTCAAGCAAATTTTTGCAAAGGGATTTGCAGGGAAACTTTGCATTGCTCACTTTATAAAATAATATTTTAGGGCATTTTATTCTAAAAAAATATGATACTAAGAAGATTAACCTAGTTCTGCTGCTTTAGGTTAAGCTTTGAGAAGGAGAGACCTAGTTCTTATCAGATAATGAAATCAGACTTTTAATGGAACCTCAGTTGTGTACTAACAAACTAATCCACCAGTCTAATCCCCACTGATGAGTTCAAAGTGTGAAGAAATGAGAGCATCCTGGTTTTTGCTTTGTCTTTGTCAACAGACAGTGTGAGAGGTTGCTGAAGAGTGCAAGCATCATCTACTGGCAAAGAAAACATTCCGCTTTATGGCGTAGCATGTCATAAAGGAAAAACACTGATCATTCCCTGCTGGATACAACCTGATAATCCTGATATCCAAAACAAAGCAGTGAAAAGGGTTTGATTTTTTTTTTTTTTACACCCCTGTGTTTCTCATCATAGATACATGACACCAGATATTTACGTACACAGTATAGAAAAACACATTATAGTCGTTTCTCACTATGTGATATTGAATCAGACTAGATGTTTGCTGTTTTTGGACATTTTACCCAACGTATTTTCATTTGGTAAATGTCAGAGTAATAAGGGAGAAAACATTTAAAGAAACATTTAATTTCTTTAAACTCAGAGGTTTTTAAGACAGCAATATTACTGGGGGGACTAGTACAGAAAAGATAAAGCAGCTTTCAAACTAAAACGTGAAAAAATTTAAATGTTTAGCCCATTTGTTTAAAACCAATTTGCAAAAAATTCAGTGCAACTACAAGAACTGCTCTAAACCCTCATTCCCAAACGTAATATATATACAATGTAGTAAAAAGTAACCAGAAGGCACTCACTATGGGACATTTGAGTTTAAACAAAAAAAAAAAAAATAAAGAAATTATACATAAAATCAGAATCAGATTTTAACTCTAAATCTCTCTCTGTTTTTCTCACCTGTAAAGGCTGTTTTCTGAGGAGCATCCATCTAAGGCGACACCTCAATGAGAATAAAACATCACATCAGCAGATTCATTCCTAACAATACCAGCCTGAATTCTACTGAACAAATGGTCAAATAATTGTTTAAAGAGTTCATTCAAATGCTTAAGCAAACATTCAAAACAAACACATTCTGGATATGGACATACTGAAAGGCAACATTTTAGTTTCCAAATCTTGATTGTTCTTACAAACATATATTTCTAAACAGCGGAATTTCTCCATCTTATACGCAAGGGAGAAATAGAGCAGGTCTCATTTATAAAGAATGCTGAATTGTTATACAAATCAACGGTTAGCAGAAGGGCTGTACTGCATCAAGCTATGTTTCATGCAGCTAAAAGAGCAGCAGAAATTGTTCACTTTATTTGGAATTTCACAAAAAAAAACATTTTTAACCGTAAAACAGTAGATATCAAAATTATATTCCTTAAAAGTGTATTCGACCTTTTAAACTTTGCAAAGCTTCAGTCGCTATAAGTTGCAGTTTTCTCTGTTTAGTATCATGGTTTTCTATAACCGATGTTATCACTCTTTAAACATGAAAGACGTTTGAATGTTATTCTTTTTTTTACTTTCTATCTCTCTGTGTGACCCAGCATGCTGCGCCTATGTTTTGTTTTAACCTCAATTCTCCTTTATCCCAAATAAAGTTGCTCTTCTTTCTCCATTTTGACTCATTTGCTTCCCTTTCATCATCCCAGGCAAGGTTATCCTGAGGCAGGCACTGCTTTTATGGGAACAAAGGAATGGTGGAGGTGATGTGGTAGAGGCCCTGGCTTTGCCGCTAGCCATGCCTTAATCGATCGTGTTTAAAGGCAATGTTTCGAACTGAATGTTTGAACTCATTGCCCCAACTAAACAGTTGTCGGGGATTTAATTAAAACATAAAATTAATTTATTGCCAGTTGCACTTTAAAAAGAAAAGACACTGAGAAGCAACAAAACAAAGGCACAACAAAGAGTGAGGGGGGGGGAAGAAAAAGGAGGCTAATTGGCATCACTCTACTTAAAACATTTCCTTTTTCTTTTTTAGCCCCATTTTCTCCTCCCCCCTGTTTCCTCTTTCTTTCCCAGCACGTATATCTGCAACGGCCCAGAGCTAAATTTCCATCACATCTTTTCTTTGCCACCGGCGCCTGGCACACACAGTAAAGTTATGCAAATACAAGAAAACAGAGACTGCAGTGTTGTTGACACACTTCACCTTGACACGGATTAGAGCCAGATAGAAGACTAGAGCTTGTTTCTCTGTTGTTTAGGTGGCATAAGTACCGCTGTGTACTTTATTGGTTCTTAGGATGTTGGAAATCACAGTAAAAGCAATCATGTCATCCATACAGTTTACCATTCACAGGACACTGAGAAACAAAACCATAGGGAACAAAAGGGTAAAACAGACAACCTTCACAGCATGAACCACATTTAAATACAACTTTATTCAGATCTCAGGACTTTTAGCTTTAATATATATATTTATATATATTATTTATATATGTATATTCATTTTCAAACAGTCTTTTTTGTAATCATTCTGTTCTGAGTGGATCATTGCTGTCTTCCAGCCTTTAAGGCCAAATGTTTATGTGTCTTTTGGCACCAGATGGGTAAATGGTGAGGATGCTGCTGTAACAGCACCTTGTGTTCCAAAGCAACATGTCTGGTAATCACAGTTCAGCAGCCTTTTTTTTTATTTCGCCCAGAGGGGCACAGAGGGTGGTGTCTCACTGAGAATATTGCTGTTTACTTGAGAGGATCAGCAAAGAGAAGAGGATGGAGAGTCTTATCAGTCTGTAGCCCAACATGTGTCCTTTCTCTTTTATTTTCTCCATTGTCAAAGTTGCCCAGGGCTTATGTTTCTGAGCTTTGATTTCATACTGTTTGAGTTTCCAGAGGCCCTGCAGGATGGGAATCGGTTGGATGGGTGGGGGTACTGAGGTTAGCAGGGCGTATTTATGTTCAGCACTCTGTTAGCATGCTCTTCAGGACGCTACACCTCCTGCCAATCCAGGAGCTTATGCAAGATGCTTTGAACAGGAATGGGGAAAGTACATAAACCCATATGTATTAAGACTGTGTGCACACATATTTTTACGAGATACAGATGTAAAAGGGAATTGTGGCAAGTTCTCACTGCTGATGTTGAGTTATCTTGATGTTAAGCTCATAGAGATTAGCCGGCTCAAATCGTGTGCTGAGAAGGGAGCAAGGCAGCAGCGAGGAACTACCCACAGCAGGGCTCAGTTCCAGGAAAAAGGAGGTAGAAAGGGTCAAATTCAATCAGACAAAGATGTGAAGACAGCATGCGAACATGCAAACATTTGATGCTGAAAGAGGCAGAGTAAGCTGGACGGTGAGGATACTGAAATAAAGAGGAAAGCTGTGGCTTTTTCATGCTGGTTGATGCATTTGAGACACATGGAACTTTGTATTCAGGCCAGCAGTTCAGAAAAAGGACCTTCAAGCACACGTCAGGCATTCGGTTTGAGCTGCTGCCTAACCTATAACGTATGCGCCACAGATGCTCTGCATTTATTTATTCTTTCTGAGAATTGAAACCAGCCACTCTTGCATTTCCTGACACTGATATTAGCTTGATGAAAGTATGAAGACAGATACACCTATAAACAAATGGATGGGACATTGGTTTGTAAAATCAATGCCAAAACAAAGCAAACATAAACAATAGAAGACAGAAGAACAGAAGGCATGAGACAGAATAACAACATTCATGATGGCCACAGGTGAATTTGCTGCCTGTTCCCTGTTGATATTTTTGTCAACGACTGGAGTTTGCACTGCAAACACAAATTTAACAGAGATGAGCTATCTCAAGCTGAAAAGTGTAAAAAAAACTAAGAACTTTGCAGATATGAAGAACTTTGTTTTTGAAACTATTTATACCTTTTGAAAATGTACACGGTTTGTAATGTTAGAACCTCATTTTAATTTAAAGAAATGCATAAATATGTGAAGAGGAAGAAAAACTATAGAGTTTACAAAATGTTTTTCTTCCAAATACAAATCTGTGTCAGGCGACTGGATTCGGTTCCCTGAGTCAATACGTAATGGAGCGACCTTGTGCTGCAATCCCAGCAGCAAGTCATTTCTTGTGTATCTCTACCAGCTTTGTGAATTCAAAATCTCTAATTTATGCCGATTCTTATAGGCAAAATAGCCCAAATTGAGTCTGGTTGTGAAGAGGACATATCAGCAGCATTTCTCAGATCTTCCAATAGATTCTAACCAGATTTTATTTCAAGGCGATTCTAATGATTCCATGATCTAATTCATTCCAAATTAACCATGAATGTGTGATCCCGCATAATGCTGAACCAGTGTTTCAGTTTAAAACTTATGGAATCTCCAACAGGATTATCTCAGTAGTTTTTTCCTGGGCGCTCCACAGCAAGATACTGCCACCACCATGTTTCATTTATAACAATGTGTTTCTTTCCGGTTGTGCCGTATTCCTTTCCTTTTCAGATAATGGACCTCATTATGCTCTGAGTGATAGTCTATCATTTTATGACATCATCCTGCTTTTTAAATTTCTCCACATCTTTATGTTTGACCGGTGTGCTGTGTTCCTTGCTGTTGATACTTTTAGAGATTTTTTTTTACAGTCTGCACCAGACTGTATTTGGAGGGATCCAATTAAAGTAGGTTCACAAACATTTAAAAAATAAAGTTAAAAATCATTCCACATTATAATTATGCAATACTTAATACTACTCTATTAAGGAGTTCTAAAAATATATGAAACCATAAATGTCATTAGAATTTATGAGATATTGCAAACCCTAAGGACTGTTTAACGCTTAGGTTGAACTATTTCAAGAATGATGCATTTACGCTCTGCAGCCTAATAACTGCCACCTGTAGGGACTCCCTGCTACTGTATGTCAATTCTGTTTGACAGGCTGGAAAAAAGAGACGCATGAGGAGGATGTACCTCTATTGCATCAGTATCATCATAGCAATATTCAACAATATAGAATATTACATCTTACATTTTAGTTACATCTCATAAAATTATAAGATAGAATGAGGTTTGTAATTTCAATGTGGCAAAATGTGTAAAGGTTTTAGGGGTGGGAAATGTTTTTTCAAGGTAATTGTCGTAATGCTAGTTTTTGTGCTAACGCTATTTGAATTGAGAAAGCTTCCTGGAGAGGTGGCGAAACGTCTTCAAATCTTGAAAACCAAGTCCAGTGGATATTTTTTGAATTTTTACGGAATGCTAACGCTAAGTAAGCAAAGTGACACACTGGTACAGGCCTTATGTGACTGTCCCCACAGACAGGCTTTACATTGGCCATTCACTGCCGTTTGGGTCCACATGGGACTGCAGGATGCTGTTTCAGCTCCTTCCTGTGGTCCTATCTGTTCTTTATCACCAATGTCACAGTACATTGGCACCAAAATGGATATCTGATACCTCAGTTTAATGGTTCCTCACACCTGTCTTGTGAATGTTCATTCTAATTAACCAAAAAGACATTGTGTCCTCATAAATAGGACACTAATAACCTTTCAGCATGAAAACATGTTGAGTGGCTGATTTATTTTGTTACTGTCCGCTGGTGTCCCTGATATTGTTTGTGTGAGTAACATGAGACGGGTCAGCCAGTGGTCATTTATCTCAACGAGAGCATTTAACTCAGGAGCTAAACTGGCCACTCGCCCAATGGGAAATTATCAAAACAATCCTCCTGAAAGACTTCTTATCCTTCTTCCCAGCTACTTGTTTTTAGGAACAAATTTGGTGCTTGTTGAAACCTTAATCACATCTAAAAGAGATTAAATTATATGTAATTATTATGATAAAATTTTCATTTATTCAAGATAAGTGGGTTTACTTTGGTGAATGCAGTATTTGCCAAGGGAGAGAGCAGTCTCCCTCACACAGTCAAAGTTATCAAGGCGTGAAATCAGGAATCCTGACGGCAACAAAATGTAATCTTTTTTATACAGAAGGGACAATAGATGGAGCCGCATACATCATGTCTCGTTCTCCATTGTAATTAACAGAACTCTCTAAATTTCTGTATCTCTCACCCCTCTACCTTGTACTTTCTCTCATCAGTGTGGAGGTTTCAAGTCTATCTCAGCATACCATCTCATTATTTCCTTCACACCAAGCCTGTCTTAAGCCCTGGCCTTGAAATGCTGCCGAGCAATCTCTTTTTATTTGGAAATTTTGTTTGGAGGGAATTTAACTCAGGGATATATTGGGATTGGATTTTGCCAGCTGAAAACAGTTTATTAGTAATATGGAGATGGGATGTTTGAATCAGAAGACACATAATAAAGTTTTGGCACATAGAACGTCTGCCCTTGGCGTTACTCTAAAATGATGCTGTGGCTGGTTACACACCACATTCATCTGCACTTTGTGAGCAAATGAATACTTTATGTTCCCCGTGGTCTGTTTAAATCATCTTTAGAGAGCACAATGTTAAACATGACATGATAATTATCATAAACGCTGAATCTGTCTGCAGCTCTCTGATGAATTACTGGACCATTTAAAAGCCTGCTTTTAATTCACGCACTGCTGTTTGACTTTCAAAAAGAGCAAAATTGTAAAGGGTGATTAAAAAGGACATTCAGATAAGGATTGGAAATTACTATACGGTTGGTGGAATGCGGCCTAGATGATAGAGTTTAAAAGCAGGACTGAGGTACGAATGTATTGGTTGATGGTTCCAGTGTTTTATTGTTAGTTCAGGATGTTTCTTAACTGCATACTGTTGTTTGCATATATGTTCTTACATCTTACAATGGTCAGGCTACATGTTTTGTTTTGTTTTAGGGTGTCTTGCTGCCTCTGCAACATTTATCACTTGGGTTTCCTCTTCACTTGTTCAGTCACACCCCCCTCTTTTCCTCTCTTCTACCCATCATGTCTCCTCTATCCTGAGGGCAGGTAGGGCATCTCATTATGGTAATTGTAGTCCGGGCAAACCTTCTGTACTAGGCGATAGTCTGTACTGTAGAAGGAAATATAGATACAGATGACTTTAAAAGGCTTGGAGCAAATCCAAGACACATGGCTCTGGATCTGCTCCTGAAAACAGGTCTTGGATGGATCATAGTTGCACAATGAGGTGCGCTTGCTTCGATCCACTTTCTCATAGTCCACACGGCAGTTGAAGATCTTGGAGTCCTTTGGGTAGACAACACTCTGGCGCTCCAAGTCAAACTCCACAGCCTTTACAGGTGGAACCAGGCTGACCGAGATGTTGCCCTGGCCTGTTGAGTTGTGACGAAAGTATACACTGAAAGTGCCGTTGCCATGATCCACTATCTTGCCAGTGATGAGCAAGTTGAGCCTCACCGTTTTGATGTTGGAATAGAAGTCTCCCCAGCCAAACATCTTCTTAAACTTGCCAGTCTTGACAATGGGCCGACGTTTGACCCTGGAGCTGGAGGTGTCAGGTTTAAGCAAATCACTGCCTAACATCTCCCAGAACTCTTGTTTGGAGAACTCCTGCTTGGAGAAAGGGACAGGGGAGCGGTAAGGCAGCTCCAAGGAGGTGGAATTAGCCGCTCTGCTTTTACTGTGCTGCATCCATCGACTCAGGGGTGAGTTAGAGGCATGCCCACTCAGAAGGCCCACCGTCTTAGAGGAGGCCTCTGAAGAGCTCTTGGGGTTTGAGGAGCCATCTTCTTCACCCATCGCCACCTTGGAGTAGTTCGTTGAGATGAAGATAACAGTAAAAGAAAGAGAAAGCATTCGTTAAAAGAATGAAAAAAACGTAATCGATAGTCAATTTACTGATTGTCTTAGAGAAATGGTAACTTATATGTATGATTAATTTTATCAATGAGTCATACATTAGAAGGGGATTAAAAGTGACATATTTTAACATTTTTACAATCTTTAATTTACCTTAAATAGCTACAATACAGTTCCTTGAACATATTGGGCTACTGTCAGGGTTACAGGAATCAAAGTACAGCCTCTCAAAGAAAATGTACACCTAAACTAAATTCAGATGGAGTATATTGCTCTGGTGGTCCTTCTCAGCTGAATCAATAGTTGTTAGATTAGGTAATTTTCTTCAGAAGTGCTGTGAAACTATAAAGAACCTTAATTACAAAATGTTTCTTTGACAGCAGAGGTTTACAGGTTGATTTATGCAGTCAGAGTAAACAAGTTCATTTACAGCTTTAACCTTTACTAAATCTCAATTTAATTAATAGTGCATTCTCGGACACACACCAGATCTGAAGAATGTACATTACTGTTAAGGTACCTGATATAATTTTAATATTTAGTCTTATTTTATAGGTTTTTATCAGCAGGTGACACCAGGACTTTGTAACATTTTCTGGCTTCAGTTTGTCAGATATCTAATAACAATTTACTGTCAGATCTATACTTTGACTCTTGCGAGGCTGTCTTAAAAGGTTTTTATTGCAGTGATGATGTTATCCCCTTAAAGAAAAATATTTCTTAGATCATGATGATACTGCCAATTTGTCAATTAAAGTTTATGCTTAATTGGTAATGCAATCTGCAATTTCTTGGCAAAGGAAACTCTCACCGTAAAGTAAGACTTTGATTCATCAGCCCCTATCTCTGTAATGGTGTGCAGTCAACCAAACAGAAATTTGAATCTTTTTCCTGTTTTTTAACATATTTCCCTGAAAATATATATAAATCTACAATTTTTTTTCTCTTACTATTCAACCTTTTTTTTTTTATCTCACACAAGTTTTCATTTTAGCAGGGGTGTGTATGCATAAAACCTTGAATGACAAAGACTCCAAAACGGCCATATACTCTGGAGAGTTTCTTGTGTGTGAAAGTGAGCTTTCTGCTTCTTAAGCACTGCGATCAGCGTGCAGAGGAAGCTGCTACTGCCTTGGAAAATTCTGTCAGAGGATCAAAGAGTTAGGGGAAAGGGAGGTGGGCTGGCAGGAGGGCCCAAGAATAAAGTGTAATGTCCAATTAAGACTTCCAGTGTTCTAATTAAAGAAAAAAAAATCTACCGGCACATAAACAAAGCTGTCAGATGTTAACATCACCTGGGGGGAGGGGAGGAGGACAGAAGGAGAAGAGATAGTGCCGCTGTGCTCAGCAGTAGTTTTGTGAGAGAGTGTGTAAATGTGTGGCTAAGTAATAGATAATTATTCAGCGGTAATGATCTATTAGCAGGTATCTTTTGTCTAATGTTTCAAGGAAGGATTCAGTATTGTTGAATACTCTGGGTTTGGAGATACACATACAGGAAGACACAATGAATTCTGAGCTGTATAAATGCAAACAATAAGTGATGCAAATGTAATATGTGTGTGCGCTTCACTTGAATAGATTTTACTGTGATGCATAATGCATGCATCGCTGTCTGTGCTCTGATCCAGTGACTGTCTTGACTGCCAGAGGTTCCTTATATAGGCTTAGTCAGGATTATTATGTCTGACTCATTTTTATTCCATTTTCTGCAGGTTTTTCAGGCTCAGTCACATTAGTTAACTTGCAACACAGTCAGTCTGTGGTATTGATTTTCTCTCTCCGTAAAAACATGTATTTCCTTTCATTAAGATACGCATTGCATTTCAATTGCTATGAAAAGATTACCAGTGATGTGGTTGTGGTCTTATGTTTGAACTTAGTTGAGAACACTCTTGTTTTTTCCCTTATTCTGGATTTATTCCCTCAGGGGCTCCGTAGGCCAAACGTCCTGGTTACCTGTCTGTCACTGTGCTAAGTTCTGGTCCTTTAGATCCCCACAGGCACCAGTAACACCCCTGACAAGGACTTCTTTCTCTTCAGCCAGCAAGATTTCATTGTTAATTTGAGAAAAACAGACTTGATTCAAATTGAAATAGTTTGAAATAGGGCGTAAAGATTAGGGCATTGCCCATGGCTTCTACTGGCTAATTTGTGTTTGATTGGTTTTCTTGTTTACGTAGTACCCACTGGGAAGCACTTATCCACTGCTGTTTGTAATAAAAACACCTTCTGTAATGGTAAAATTACTTGATATTTTTATAATGACCCTTAGATCTACAATCACTTTGTCACTAATTGGGCGGGTGTCTTTGTGCAAACGGTTTATACTTCTGCTTTCACTTTAAGCATGTCTTCAGCTTGGATCCCAAAACGCTGAGCACAAGAAATAATAGAGCTAGTGTTGTTCTATTGTTGAACAGAAGACTTAAGTCTCTGGCACCGCTGGAGGTGTCAGATTCAGTACCCAGCATCGTTGTGAAAGACAAATGTTACACTGAGCATAATATAGCTAAGGAAAAGCCAGAGTTGTTGCAGTAATAACTAATGCTGCAAAAAAATAAAATAAAAAAAACATGTTTAAAGTAAAATTGGATGTAATGTTTTATATATGTTCATATGCATGTTCCTATGAAAGAAGTATCCTGTATTTTTTGCCATTTCTGTGCAAAGGCAATTTTCTTTAGTGAATATTATAACAAGCTCGGCTGCCCTTACTCCACTCTGGAAAAACTGCATACTGCTACTACTATTTTGCCTCTCTGCGTTTAACTAGTAAAATATATGAGCTGTAGTATCCAACTATCAGCAGTCTTACAACTTCTGCTCTGTGAGCAAATTGAGATGGTAAAGAATAGGGTTAAAGATTAATGCACTGTTTTGTTTTTTTTTACATTAACAGAATGTTCTAAAGTGATTTCACAGATATTATTTTATTTACCAAAATCCCTGTGCTTTGGATATATTTTGGATATAAGTAATTTGTTTTTTTCCCCCCCACATCTTAAACAGAGTGGGATAAAGTCATCCTTCAATGACAAATTAACTGGACACATGGTGCAGCGGCCCTTTGGAAGTGCCAGAACAATTTCATGTTGCAGTAAGTTTGTTGCATTTCATAGTACTTGGTCAGACTTATTGGCACTCTAAGTACTGCAGGCAAAGTGTGGGCGATGGGCAGTCGGGCTTCAGAGAGGGGGCGGAGGTTCAGGGCGATTCTGTCATTTGTCATGTGCGCAAAGTGAGTCAGGGGAACGGCTGGAGAGGAAGGGAGGTGACTGTGGGCTCTGTCGTTTTGGTAATTGTGAGTCATTCAGGCTCAGTGAGCATGGACCTGAGGCCTTTCTCCCAGCAGGAAGTTCAGGGAAGAGAACGCTTGTCATAAGCCTTCCTGCTTCACTGGCAATAATCTGCCGGTTGAAATGACAGGTATCCAATTTTTACACTTTTCCCTGGGGTGACAGATGTGCGCTGTTGTGATACAGAACAGAGATCACAGGTTGAATTAACCAAAATCTGTGTTATTAGTCTTAGAGAGCATCGAGACCTGTCACAGACTCGTAGATTAAAGACTTCTGAGCCTGCATGTTGCGTGAGTACTGTGCAGTCTTCTTAGTTCATCCCATCAAACCTTCTTGTGATCATCTTAAATAGTATTTCTTGATGTTGTACCAGACTTTCTAAATATCTTTAAATTCATTTTTCAGTCTGTAAACTTTTTACAACACATGAGTTCAAGAACGATGCCCTTTTAATGCCAACCTAAAGATGTTATTATTACACACCTATCAAAGCCAGTGCAGTTGCTCAAGGCCCATTTCTTCAGGCGGTTTTACCTGCTACCCATTCTAATCTCCAACGATTTTGCACTCAGCCTCACAACCCTGACTGCAGTCATGTGACTTTAATGTTTGGTTAAATGTGAGGTAGCTACCAGCCAATTGGGTTGCTATAAGATTTTGCTTAAGATATTTCATCTTCTTGTTTAATATCCCTAGGGCAGCACCTTATCTTTTAAGCCTTTTAATAACGAAGTCTGTTTATTAAAAAAAAAAAAAAAAAAATATATATATATATATATATATATATATATATATATATATATATATATATATATATATATATATATTTTCTGTGGCTCCCTGTGAGTCCCTGGAATAAAAGAAAGATTTCCAAGATGTCCCACAAGTCTACCTAGGTTGGCAGTATCAGCTCATGCCCATCTATTAGTGCATGCAGAGTATTTTTAGACTAAATGCACACATTTGTCCAGGGGATCTTGGCAAGTTGTGTGTGGAAGCAGAGCTTGATTACAATAATTTTTGTGCATGTTGTAGAAATTTTGAAAGCTAAACCCTGGAAAGATGTTTGTTATTCCTGTCAAACTTTTAGGGAAACTCAGCTACAGATAGTAATGCTGTGTTGCAAGTAACAGCACACATGAACACATGAAGATTCTTTAGAATTCAAGTTTGTGTTTCCCCTGTGAGGCCAAGCACTTGGAGGTACCTTCACTGTTACACCTGAAAAGGGACTTGTGCATAGATATTTTCTCATTAATTGATTAACAGGTTCAGGGGTCTTCAACCCTGGTTCTCAGGACCCTGCCTGTGTTGGGACTCTCTTTTCTTCCAGCATGCCTAAATCCAATGATTGCATCACCTCCTCAGCAGTCACCAAGAGTTGAGGAAGCCTGTTAAAAAGCCTTTTAGTTAAATCAGAGGTGTGGAGGCAGGGAAACACTTAAAACCTATAAGTCAATTTGTTCTGAGGACTGTGGTTAAAGAAGTTAGGGCTAGCAAACTTTTTAGAAACTTTTCATTTATTTTTACTCTTATACAGAAGCAGCATTTAGTTCCTATGCTCCGATTAACTGGAAAAAACTCCCAGGAGACTGTAAAAGTACCGAAAGCCTGAGTCAAAAACAACTGTTTGTTTAGAACTGCTTTGAGGTTAAACTGTTAACTGAGGTGTCATTGGTTTAACTTTGCTTATTTGTTTTACCTGCTTTTATTCGTTTTTGTCTTTACTGGCTTTTATTTTCCTTACAATTACCTGTTAAATTCATGTAAAGCACTTTGAATTGTTTCTGTCCTGAATTGTTCTATACAAATAAACTTTCCTTGCCTTCTCATACCAGACAATTTCTGAGAGGTTTTGTTCTGATATTTAACTTTGACATACAAAAGTTTGATGTACTATTGTTGTTCAAACTCTGTTGACAGGCAGACATAATGCTTTTGAGAAGAATTGTTTACACCATTCCTAAAAGATGTTAATTAAAAAACAAAATGTACTTACAGATAATAATTTTGATTTACGTGTGGATATATTTTATTGGAGGTTCATCACGCACAAACGTAATTCCTGCTGTTATTGCCTCAACTAGTTATATGTTTGAACCAGGACTATAGTCATACAAATTACATACAAATCCCACCTAATATTCACTTACTTACCAGTTCATTAGGTTTACCGTATCAATCAATTGTATAGATAAATAATGAATCGGCAATTCACATTACAACAAGTGCATATTTGTATCTAGATCTGGGGCTGAAGAGTTACTAACATGTAAACAGAAAAAGACAAGATCAAAGGGGGAGGATTTAACCCTGAATGTGGTGCTGTTGTTGCTCGCAAAAGGACTTTTTAAAGAATATCTCAGAAAGTGATGATTTAACTGCTAGTTTCAGCCCAAATCATCTAACTGGTTGGCAGAGATAAATGGGAAACAGAGAAAATCTACAGCTGTAATCTGTTGTTGGGTGAAAAGGTGTTGGGTATGTCAGAAGTCAAAGAATAGACAGACTTGATAGAAAATAGTAGAAATCCAACATTAGACTCAAATCACCACTCCTAAAATCAGGGAATGAGAAACAAGGCAAGACCGCAAATGATGTTAGGATTATTTTCTGTCATCCTTATATGTTTTTGCTTAACTCTAATATTACTTACCTGTTGAGTTTTAAGGCTGAAACTTTCTAAACCCCATTATCTAATTATGACAGTTCTTCTACCAGGATAAAAAGTAATCATCCTTATTATGAACATAATAAAGGTTGGGAAATTAAATAATTGTCCTTGGTCCTGAACACTGTCTATTTACTGGATTTGGCTGGTACCTGTGACATCTCCTCATTTACAAACAACATGATGTCTTTTCTCTATCTGAGTAATATTAAATTCTGCTAAACCTACCATTATGTTTTATAATCATTGAATAGATATACATTGAAAAGTGTTATGTAAAGTATTTGTTCCTAGTGATCTCAGGAAAATAATTATTGAGAAAAAGCAGGTGAAGTACCCTTTTTTTCTCACACTAGCTGAGCATTGTTGGATTGCCCAAGCTTTTCTGAATAATGTTCCTGAACATGTCCATCTATTTTGGACAGTTAACACCTCCCATGAGAACTCCTTCTAACTAATGCATCAGTTAAAAAAGTAGAAATCGTCCTAAACTGATTTATTTATGTCGCAAGTAGTTTCTATGGTTGAAAGGCCTCCACAGTCACCAGATCCACATCCAAATGGGCAACTCCAAAGAATGGTTGAAGAAGATATAACCTCTTAGATGTAAAGCATTCTCCACCTTAACACAATCAAGGCATATATAAGAAATTAAGTGTGAATATTCTGCATTCTGAAAGGTGTATAAACAAGGAGGATTTCTAATGGTGCATTTGGTCTGAGGTGAGTGCGGTGGATTCATATTGAATTCCTATACGAACAGCGAGGTGAATAGGCAGGGAAGCAGCTGGTGGTGAATCTGACATGGTGAGGGCGGTCAGTGCTCCGCTCTCACCTCGTGTTACTACATAGAACTGAGGTATTGTCAAACAGCTGCACCAAATGGAGAGAGTGGAGCGGTTATCGCTGAAGTTGAAATGAGCTGAGCTTTTCTATGAAATAGCGACACGACAACCAATCAGGGACTGGTTGTAGGTTGAAGGTTTTTTCACTTTAACTGTAAGAAGGAGAAAATAATGTAAACAAAAGTGGAAATAAGGAATGCTCTCAATGTGGGTTTAGCTGGCTCCCTTACCTCCAGCACAGATACCAGTCTATCACTGCCGACTGCCCTGTCATGATCGGTTTTAGAGATAAACCCACATGCAGAACACCACTGAGACTTGGTAAAAAGTTTAACAGAGTTTATTAGTTTTCACAAAAAGAAAACAAGATTCAGGTTCAGGTCCGGGCAGGATTCTCTGGCGTCTGCAGAGACGGATAGTTGGTTAGCTGGGTATGCAGGTAAGTTAAATGGATTCTCAGATACATCAGTGGATACCTTGAAGAGGTCCAGGTTTGTTCAGAGAGAGGGAACCAGTTGGGATCAGAGACAGTTGGTTCAGCAGAGTGCTTGGCAGGAGCAGCGTCTTACTTCTGACTTCCAGTGATCAGACCTTGGTTGAAGTGATCAGCTCTTTCCTAAGAGCAGCAGGTGGATTCCAGAAAGTAGTTTTCAGGTTTGGCTCTCTAGGGCAGGCAGGCAGATTCAGGTTAAGCTCATCCAGAGCTTCTCTCGAGAGACTGGTTTTCTAGGGGGGAGAAGACAGATGCAATTAGTTTAAGGTTTCTCTAGGAAGATAACTATCAGTAGATTCAGAGGCTCAGGTTCGCTAACCAAACTTGGCTAACACTGCGGCGTCGAAGCAAGGTCTGGCAGCTGCTTATGAAGGCCGGTCTCCTGATGAGCTGATGAGCGTCAGCTGGGCTGGGGGGGCTCCAGCCCAGGAGGATCCACAGCGCACTCTGCTGGAGAAGGTGGACAAACTCCAGATCCCAACAGTACCCCCCTCTCAACGACCGCCTCTTGGCGGTCCAGAGGAAGTGGACGGGAGGGAACTCTCATACTCCTTGATCAATGATGGATCGAGGATGTAAGAGCCAGGAACCCAGGAGCGGTCCTCCGGACCGTAGCCCTCCCAGTCGACGAGGTACTGCCATCCGCGACCTCGCCGACGGGAGTCCACGATCCGGTGAACCGTGTATGCCGGATGACCGTCGATGTCCAGGGCGGGTGGAGGGGAGTCGGATGGTGGGCACAAAGGACTGGAAATGACAGGTTTCAACTGGGAGACATGGAATGTGGGGTGGATGCGAAGGGAAGGAGGCAAATGTAGGCGGACAGCAGAGGGATTGATGATTCAATCCACCTTGTAAGGACCAATGAACCTCGGGGAAAGCTTCCTGGACATACCTTTCAGAGGTATGTCCCGGATCGACAGCCAAACCTCTTGGCCAGGGGTGAAGTTGGGAGCCGGACGTCTCCTAGAGTCTGCAAACCTCTTGGTAGACACAGAGGAACGGGTGAGGGCAGTGATGGTGTCCTTCCAAAGAAGTTGGGAACGACGGATGTGATGATGGACAGATCTTACAGATATCTCTCTCTCGTCTGCAGGAAAGAGTGGAGGCTGATAACCTAGAGACACTTGGAAGGGAGACAAACCAGCGGAGGCAGATCTGAGAGAGTTGTGTGCATACTCAATCCAGGTCAACAATTGACTCCAGTCGGAAGGATTATTAGAGGTCAGGCAGCGGAGAGCGGACTCGAGTTGCTGGTTCATCCTCTCCGTCTGCCCGTTAGATTGAGGATGGTAACCGGAAGTTAAGGAGGATTTGCAGTTTAGAGCCGAACAGAAAGCTTTCCAGACCTGAGAGATGAACTGGGGACCACGATCAGAGAGGATTTCCTGAGGGATACCATGGAGGCGAAAAACATGCTTCACCAGAAGCTGAGCCGTCTGGAATGCAGTAGGGAGCTTTCTGAGGGGAATCAGATGACAGGCCTTGGAGACTCGATCAATAATGGTTAGAATTGTAGTCATACCTCGAGAAATCGGAAGACCAGGAAACGGCTCCTACAGTGCATGAGGCGGGAAGAACTGGTTCTGGTGTCTCAGGTTGATCGGACGAATACAGACGAGAGAGAGAGTCGGGCTTGACGTTCTTGGAACCAGGTCTGTATGAAATGATGAGATTAAACCGAGAGAAGAATAAAGACCACCTTGAATGCCGTGAATTGAACCTTTTGGCTGATTGAATATAGGCCAGGTTCTTGTGGTCTGTCCAAACCAGTACTGGATGCTCAGCCCCCTCGAGCCAGTGTCTCCATTCCTCCAGGGCGAGCTTAATGGCCAGAAGTTCTCGATCACCAACGTCATAATTTTGCTCGGCTGGAGAGAGTCTGCGTGAATAGAAAGCACAAGGATGAGTCTTTTGATCAGAATCAGACTTCTGAGACAACACAGCTCCAACACCGGAATTAGATGCATCAACCTCGAGGATGAACTGCTTCGTTGGATCTGGCTGAATCAAAATGGGAGCGCTGGAAAAGAGTTTCTTTAATTTATTAAAGGCCTCTTCGGCATCAGGAGTCCATTGAAAAGTTCTCTTAACAGAAGTAAGAGCTGTGAGAGGTAGGGCTGTCTGGCTATAATTTTTGATGAATCTCCTGTAGAAGTTTGCAAAACCGAGGAATCTCTGAAGTTGCTTGCGGTTTTCAGGTGTAGGCCAATCCAGAACTGCCTTTATCTTATCCTCTGATGGCTTCACCTGCCCACCCTCGAGCACAAACCCTAGGAAAGTAACAGATCTTTGATGAAATTCACATTTTTCGGCTTTCACAAAAAGCTTATTCTCCAGCAGTCTCTGAAGGACTAAACGAACTTTTTTTTTGTGGTCAGAGAGGTTCTTGGAGTAAATCAAAATGTCATTGATGTAAACAAAAACAAAAATGTTCAAAAAATCTCTGAGGACATTATTAACCAGAGCTTGGAAACAGGCAGGAGCGTTAGTGAGACCAAAAGGCATGACCAAATACTCGAATTGCCCTAAGGGGGTCTTAAAGGCTGTTTTCCACTCATCCCCTTCCCTTATTCTGAGGAGGTGGTAGGCGTTTCTCAGATCGAGTTTGGTAAACACTGTAGCACCTTGTACAGGTTCAAAAGCAGAGGCCAGTAATGGTAAAGGATACTTATTTTTCACAGTGATCTGATTTAAACCTCTGTAATCAATACAGGGGCGCAGGGAACCATCCTTTTTTCCCACGAAGAAAAAACCAGCACCGAGTGGGGATGAGGATGGACGAATTATTCCAGCAGCCAGGGATTCGTTAATGTATTTTTCCATAGTCTCTCGTTCAGGTTTGGAAATGTTATACAGCCTGCTGCTGGGAAGAGGGGCTCCAGGTAATAGATCAATGGCGCAGTCATATGGTCTGTGAGGTGGGAGAGACGTAGTACTGACCTTACTGAAAACTGGAGCCAAATCATGGTACTCAGGGGGAACAGAAGTAAGGTAAGGAGAGTCTATCTCCCCCCTACCTCTAGGGGACTGAATAGTAGGACCCGCAGAACGAAGACAGGATTCGTGACAAGAAGTTGACCAGGATTCAATGTGGTGTTCAGCCCAGTTGATGTGGGGGTTATGACGTTCCAGCCATTCGAATCCTAACACCAGGGGGGAACAAGCTGAAGGAAAAACAAAAAAGGTTAGCTTTTCCCGATGGTTTCCAGAGATCAACAGTTCCAACGGTTGTGTTTGATGAGTAACTTGATGTAATTTCTTTCCATCGATGGCAGAGACTCGAAGGGGTTTGATTAAAGGAACAGTCTCAATCTTTAGCTGCTGGACCAGTTCAGAATCAATTAGGTTTCTTTCACACCCTGAATCCATGAATGCTGACAGGGTGAGATTCTGGTTATCAAAAAACAGAGTAGCTGGTAACAATAAATTAGGAGTTTTTTCAGATCTTAGGTGGCCCGTCAGACTCCTCACATCCTCTGACGGGCCCAGGCTTTTGATTTAGTCGGGCAATAAGCAATAAAGTGTCCAGTCTCACCACAGTACAGGCACAGTTTAGCACTGAATCTTTGTTGCCTTTCTTCAGGAGATAGCCTGGTGTGTCCGATTTGCATGGGTTCACTTTCCGCTCCTTCAGAAGGAGAGAAATAAGATACCTTGACGGGAGCTGGGCGAGACAGATCCTTTGACCTCGGCTTGGAAACGGATTCTGGGGAGCCAGGAAAAACAGAAGCATTAACAGATGCAGGGGTTGAAACAAAATTATTTTGATCTTTCTGTCTTGAGAGATTTCTAGTCCGTAGTCTGTTATCCAACCTGATAGTGAGACGGATTAAATCCTCCAAACTAGCTGGTTCGTCTAATGTGGCGAGTTCATCTTTTATGTTGTCATTCAGGGCCTTAAAGTAAGCACTCTTAAGTGCGCACTCGTTCCAACCTGAGGCTGCAGCTTTAACCCGGAAGTCAATGGAAAATTCAGCTACTGTAGATTTTTCCTGTTTCAAATCTAGCAGGGCTCGGGAATCAATGGTTTTATCAGAGTCATGGTTGAAAACCTGAGAAAACTCAGAGATGAATTCGGAAAAAGAACATGAAAAACTGGATTCAGAAGAGAACCTTGCCTCCGCCCATTCTAGGGCTCTTCCAGTGAGCTGAGAGAGAATGAAAGAAATCTTTTTTCTGTCATTGGGAAAACTGCCAGGAGAGTGTTCAAAAAGTAAACGGCATTGAAACAAAAATCCTCTACAATCCTTTAGATTACCTGAAAATCTTTCAGGGAGACTTGGACGGAACTCAGGAAATGACGTCACAGATGGTGACCTGAGTGGCGGAAGTGGTTCCGGAACTGGACGGGCTGCAGGCGTAGCGTTAGCATTTGCCATGTAGCTAGCATAATTCTGTAAAACTTGGTTCTGATACTCACGGAGGGTGTGCGCTTGACCATGGATTTGAGTTTCCTGCTCCTCAAGCCTCATCCGGAGGTGATCTGCTGGGCTTTGTGTTTGGCCGCAGTGTTCTGTCATGATCGGTTTTAGAGATAAACCCACATGCAGAACACCACTGAGAGTTGGTAAAAAGTTTAACAGAGTTTATTAGTTTTCACACAAAGAAGACAAGATTCAGGTTCAGGTCCGGGCAGGATTCTCTGGCGTCTGCAGAGACGGATAGTTGGTTAGCTGGGTATGCAGGTAAGTTAAATGGATTCTCAGATATATCAGTGGATACCTTGAAGAGGTCCAGGTTTGTTCAGAGAGAGGGAACCAGTTGGGATCAGAGACAGTTGGTTCAGCAGAGTGCTTGGCAGCAGCAGCGTCTTACTTCTGACTTCCAGTGATCAGACCTTGGTTGAAGTGATCAGCTCTTTCCTAAGAGCAGCAGGTGGATTCCAGAAAGTAGTTTTCAGGTTTGGCTCTCTAGGGCAGGCAGGCAGATTCAGGTTAAGCTCATCCAGAGCTTCTCTCTGGTTTTCTAGGGGCGAGAAGACAGAGGCAATTAGTTTAAGGTTTCTCTAGGAAGATAACTATCAGTAGATTCAGAGGCTCAGCTTCGCTAACCAAACTTGGCTAACACTGCGGCGTCGAAGCAAGGTCTGGCAGCTGCTTATGAAGGCCGGTCTCCTGATGAGCTGATGAGCGTCAGCTGGGCTGGGGGGGCTCCAGCCCAGGAGGATCCACAGCGCACTCTGCTGGAGAAGGTGGAGAAACTCCAGATCCCAACATGCCCAGCATTGGTGCTTTCTGCGAGGGTACATTTACAAGGAAGTATCGAATCTGACAGTCATTCAGATGCAGCTCTGGATGAACCAAAGTTAACTCTTTTTCAGTGCTTTTGCGGATTTTCCAAAAATGTATGCTCTCCCCCGGCAATTGAAATTTTGTGCATAGAGAACAATTTAGCAGCAGTTTGTGATGTTAAGTTTCACCTGTGATTTTATTGTAAAAAGCAAGACCTCAACAGGGAATGATATAGGGTTGTCATCAGTCATTAAAAGTGATTCTTAAAGGTATAGTGGATGTTCTTTTTCCGGGTGGATCATCAAAATAAGTGGTCCTCCTAACTGTCAATTATCCTGGTGATATGTTTACGTAAGGCTGACCTACACACTCATCCCCATTTTCACTTACCGGTGTTATGCTGAGAAATAACTGGCTGCCGAGAATTATCTCCTGTCTCGCACACTGATGAAAAAACGGATTGAAATATAAACGAAAAGGGAATTTTATAAGAATATTCTTAAAAATATCTAACAATATCTCTGCAACAACAGCAGCACACATGATCTTTTTTAATTTTTTTTTTTTTTTTTCATTCGTCAGTGGGGTACCAGATGTCATGCAGCTGAAGCTCCTCCTATTTGATGACCTGGTCCAGATTGTAAATGTTGTGGATCTTAAATGCAGAGTGGTGAATTCCACACGCTGCTGGCAGAAATAATAGCGGACACCGTGTTTGGTCTGAATACACCATAAGATTTGTAATGTGTTTATAAAGTAACTATAAATGTTGTCTTAATCACTTTTTTATTGTTACTGGATATACGTGGGACAATGGTTACAGTCCAGAGTTAGGAGTGTACTTCCTTTCTTACCACTGATGTTGACTAAAAGGATTTTAAATGTGTTGGTTGTACAACAGGTGGAATCATGGTAGATGGGCTGTCTGTTTAATAGTTGTTGTTTTTTTTCTTTTGGTAATGGTCAATTTGATCAGCTTTCCTTTGAAAGTGAAATTAGCATCACACAAGGTATTTTGATTTTAAAGCAAAGAACTAAGACATACTGAAATTATTTATAATAAAGTAGCTGATTTTATAATCTGAATGAACATGAGTACAGACAATTCACAAATGTTATCTGTCAAAAGAAAACTGCAGAAAAGTTAAGTACAGTTTTTCTGTTCTCCTTAGTGTAGTTTTAGCTGTTTGGGTTTAACTCTACAGACGTTATGTGTTTGATCACAGCATGTTGCTGTTTCTCACCCTGTCTGCTGAGCACCAAGTGACAGACAGACAAAGCTGGGGACTAGCTGGTGAGTGGAGCGTTTACATGTAGCAGCTCAAGAGCATGATGCATCCCTGCATCCCCAGTGAAGAAAGTCAGAGCAAAAAGAAGATGGGATATTTGACATCAGGATAATGTTGCCCTTATTTATAAAATGCATTATAATAAAAGTAAATATGAGAGAATAAAAGTTTAATGCTGACAGCTTTCTTTTGCAATCTAAATATACATAGTAAAGACTTTATTCCCATCCCTCATGATAGCATCTTTTGTTTCAGTGCTTCTACTTGTTTCATCTTTTTTTCTCTCATTGAAAAACAACACTAATAGTAAGGTTATGACTTATAAATGCACAACAAAAGCTTAAACTTGTTGAGGGGAGCTGATATGTTTAGGCACCACTTTGCTTTTCTATGACTGCAGAGCAGTCATCTTTTAAATTACATTAATTTATCATTAAGGTCTAAATTGGTATGATTTTTGTTTCTATTGATGTTATATTTTTCCTCCACTCCTTTTTCACCACTCACCCCTCTCTAGATGTAATATGCTCCCTGCAGGTGATTTCTCTGTTAGATGATTAAAGTCGGAAAATTGAAGTGGCCTAATTATTCTTCTGGCTTAGAACTGAACAGAGAAGTGGGAGAAAAAGGTAATTTCACTAGAAACAAGCCATTTGACTCTCAATGAATAATTTACTCCAGCTTCTTAGGGGTCATGGGAGCTTAAGGTCTGCCTTGGGTGACTAACTCACCACACTGAATCTTTTTATTTGAAACCCCTTCCCCCGATCCATCCAGCCTTTATGCATCCTCAAACCTTTCACCTGGCTCCTTCTGCACAGGCTGAGTTGGTGAGTGTTTCCTTTGGGAACCAAGTTCATTTTTTTTGCTCGGAGTGAAGCTGGGCTCGGAATTGCCTATCAAATTTTTAAATTATATAATATCGACAGGTTGGCAGTGTAAGGAGGATGGAGAGTGGCAGCAGGGAATGCTTTTGCACCAACTCTTTGCTGCAGAGTGCGGGCCATATTCCGAAATGAAAATAACCATTAATTACAATCCTATAAAGAGGTGTAATAATATATTAAATTCAGGAAGTAATATTCCTTAATGGGTTCACGATAATAACAAAGATAGAAAAGGAAACAAGTTACAAACAAGTTACAGCTTCACAAATCACAAACTGTGATTAAATAATCTGTCGGTGTACAATATTTGGCTAGTGCAAATGAATAATAAGCAGTGTTACTTTAAGGGGTTCTTACAACACAGTGTTGAAAATCTGAATTTTAATGGACTATAGGATTCATTAATCTCAATTTTTAAGAATCATTTCAGATTCTTAACATGAAATAGCCCTTTAGGAAAGCTCAGATGAGCGACCTAGAAGCCTTTGTTAACTTTAGCACCAGTATCTAGTACTAATTAGCCATTCATGGAAATCTTACAGGACTTACAAATTGTCCATATATTTCCTGTATCTACAAATATTTATTTTTATTAGTTCCTAAATGACTAAAAACTGGTCTGATCTTCACTGTTAGTATTGTCAGCTAGGTTGATTAAAGCAGTGATTCTCAACCTTTTTGAGATTTAACATGCAATGCTGTCCGATGCCTGATCAATATTATTATCAGAGAAGCACCTACGGTACAAACTCATTTCACCCCTTATTCTCTTTATTATCTTACTCTGAAACACACTGGGATTTTTTGAAAAACATCAAGCAGCATGAAGAGGCTAACTTTCCGAACAGACCGACTATGGTCGCTACATCCCATCTTCTTGCATTTAAATTGTAAACAAATGCAAACTTTATTTTCTTTTAATGAAATAAAATGATAACAGTTTTTGCTAAACGTTAACAAATAACAGCAGAAAACAGCCCATGTCTAATTTTAATCATCTGTTTCTGAGTTAAAATGAAAAATAACTTTTTGGTCAAAAGCAGAGATGTTTTTCTGCAACTATTGAACGTGACGGCTGTGTCACATTGAACAGACCAGCTTTTTGGCTTCATGTAGGAATCGCCCACACAGAAATCACTCTCAACACTTAGGAGTTATGCTCTGTAGTTCTTTCTTATGTATTTCAGTGCAGAAAAGGTCTTTTCGCTCAAATATGTGGATGCAAATTGAAACAACACATCAGTTGCAGCTTTTAAAGGTCCCGTGTACTCGGTTGTTATTCGTCAACTTTTTGCACAAAAACAAGCAATTAGTAATTTGCGATGAGAAGAGAGATCGAATAGGGCGTTCTGCAGCTCTGATGATTGATAACGCGGTAAAGCTGGTGATAGGCTGGCATATGGCAGTTGTACTCCTCTGGCCTCTCATAATTTGGTGAATAATTATAGAAACTTTTAAGCAGGTTGAGGTAAGTTCATAGTTTGAATGGTTCTGTGACTCTCCATAAAGTTCTAAAGCTCTGGAAACATTTCAACATTTCCACTCGCACGACCCGCCAGCCCAGCTTTTTCTTAAATGCTGTGACCTTCATGGGGCAGGTTGGTTGCAGTCAGTTTGGTAAAGCCAAGTTACGGCCGTCAGTAACTGGTTTTAACAGAATGCCTGTTTGAGACCAACAGATTACCGCTCTTCTAATGTACGATCAGAACCTACAGTATATTAACTTTGTACATTTATATTCTTCCAAAATGATTTTTTGCGGCCCCAAGAAATCATCTAGCGTCACCATTTGGAGTTGGAAACCCAAGGTTGAGAATGGCTAGATTAGAATTCCTTTCCTCCCGGGGGGGGGCTCTTGCTGGGGGTGGTCCGGTCTGTGTGCGGGGTGGGGGGCCGGGCTTGAAGCAGGAATGAGATGGGTTGGTGTGGCGGTGTCGCCGCTCTCCTCCCCCCACATCCGGATTTTAGGTTCACTTATGGGGTCATCCGATAGTCCCGGGACCAACCACCGGTGTCACCGGGTTTTTGGTCCTGGTATTATTGGATGTGACTGGTATGTGTGAATGTGTGTCCGCATGTGTGTGAATGTGTGTGAATGTGTGACCCCCCCCCCCCCCCCCCCCCCCCCCCCCCCCCCGGTCGGGGGGAGCTGCAGCGCATCGTGGGGTGCAGGTCTTGGGTCCTGTTTTGGGCTCCGGTTTTTCCGCTCGCACTTCTGCTCTTGCATATTTATTTTAATTGTAATTATTAATTTAATTAATTAATTTATTTACATATTTATTTATTTCTTTTTTATTTTTTTTTTATTTTTTATTTTTTTTCTTTCTTTTTATTCCTCGGTGGGGGGGAGCGGTTGCGGGCGGGTCGGTGTCTGGTGTCCACTGTCGCATTGGGGGGGCTCCCTTTTTTTTTTTTTTCTTTTTCTTTGGGGGGTATGGCATGTCTGTTTTCTCGGGGGGCGGGCGGGCCTGCTGGGTGGGGGTCCTGCTGGCGGCGTGCCGCGGGTGTGTGGGGGTCCGGGCGGCTCCGGCGTGGGTGGTGTTGGGTGGCCAATGTGGGCGGGCTGGCTGCGCTGACTGGGTATTCGGGTGGGTTTTCCCTCGCATGGCGGAGCTGCTCTGTTCCCGCTGATCGCGGCGGGTGAGGCTGCGGGGTTGGAGTGGCTCTGGCCGGCGTGCGTTGGGGGGCTGTGGCGGCGGAGCTGCTCTGGCCGTGTGTCAGGGCCTGGTGCGGGCGGCGGGGGGGGATGGGGGGTTTGGGGGCGGACATGGCTGTGCTGTTTTGGCTTCGTCCGGTGGGGGAGCGGCGTGGTTCGCTCCGCTCTGGCTTTGTGCTGCGCCTCGGGCTGCTGGGGGGGGGGGGGGGGGGGGGGGGCAGGGGGTCGGTGGGGGGGGGGGGGGGGGGGGGGGGGGCGGCGGGGGGGGACACTATTGCAGTGTCCAAATGAACTGTAAAACTCCCTGCACAATTATAATAAGGCAATTTATATGCATGAAACAAGTGGAGCAGTATGGCAATTGCCATACCGCTACACTTGTGAAAGTAAAATCTGTTGGGCTCCTTTTGGCATCAAGACAATTATTCTTATTGCCACCTTGCCAGACAGGACACTGTAAAAAAAAAAATAAACAAAAAAAAAAGAATTCCTTTCCTCCTTTAAAATAAAAGCATCACACATGTCAACTTCAAGCATTAGCTATGATATATGTGGGTAATAATAATAACTAGCACAAATGTCATGAGAAAAAGTACTTAGGTTTTAAAATTGTGAGATCTTATGCTCTGTTCTTGAGTATTCTCATCTGATATTATAAGATAAGTTAAAGTTTTATAGTTTTTGTAACTTTTGCAAGATACAACAAAATTCAAATGTGCTGCTGAATCAGTACTTGGCACAAACTAAAAGAAAAATAAAGGTCATACAAATCAGAAAGTAGTTTTAATGTGAGTTTAAGGCCATAAATACTTCTGTGCATAAGCAGTTTTTAAGATTGTTTGTCCTGGTTTTCCTTTTTCTGTATCTCCAGAAGCAAAAACCTGGGTCTGATGAGCCCTGTGAAAGGTCACTCACTTTTTCAGAAATAAGAATGCTTTCTTTGTAAGATACGTGGTGGTTTATTATTTCAAACAAAGCCAAAATACACAATAGAAAAAAGGGGAAAATATTTATTTATCATTTATAATATTTTAAGGTAATTCGGCAAAACATCTTCTGAAATCAAAACCTTACAATATTTATTTTCAAAATAGGTCAATCTATATGACACACTATGTGTTGTGAAGTAGTGAAAGCTACTACAATGAGAAATAATTATATAAGGTAATGCTTTAGGCTTAACATAGTCCCTTTTGAGTTTTTTCTTAGGTTTAGAGAAAGGACTGACTGATGGAGACTTTTTTTGTGCAGGTCAAAAAACTAGCCTTAAGTCAATAAGCAATAATTGATTGTTTTCTGCATGCAGTACATCCTGTTTTGGTATACACACAGTGCTCAACAGCCCTGGCTAGTTAACATTTTGCTTAAATCGCCTTTATATCATTTAAGAAGTGACACTGTAACAGACAAAACTTGTAAGCACTGATTTTTAGTTACTACAAGTGCCAAAGTAAGCATCTCTGGGCTTCATATCTACACATATTTTTCTTCACAGTTTTAATTACCCAACAAAGTCTTAAGGTATGACTGGCACTAAGGGTGAGTATAGGAAAGGGTGTTGCAATAATACAATGGCTGTGTCCGAATGTCTGCCTTAACCCTTAAATCCCTCAATCACTACATAGAGTGGGGATTATATAATGGACTTTATAGTGAACTCAGTTAAATGACTGTTTGGACAGATGCCCACTACTTTTCACTCCCTGTTGGTCATGAAACTTCGCCATCTTTTTTTTGTTGTTGCCACCACAACAGAATCACAATCAGAATCAGAATTAGAATTACTTAATCTCTTGGGAAATTATTTTCACTCAGTGCAACCGTTTACAAAAGAACAACAGAGCAAAATAACATGTAATATACATTAAGAAAGAATGAAATAAGTAAGTAAAATAAGTAAAATTACACCATTACCACATAAACAGTGAAAAAGAAGATGCTTTCAAGAGCTCTCATCGCAAAGCATCATGGGAATTTATCTGAGATATATTTACTTGTCAAATGACCATGGATGATCACTACTTTTCAAGGGGAATTATGGGAAATTTTGAGTCCACTACTTTTTCATCCAGTAGACGTTCGGAAACTCATCTAAAATAGCGTAACCACTATATAGTGCCCTGTATAGTGATTAGGACGGATGTTTGGATACAGCCCATTTCATGACATATTCCAATATTCTACACAACTAATATAAAAAATAAATATTAAGAAAAAAAGTAAGTACTGTATATGTCCATCAGAAGATAATGATCATTGAATTGTTTTGCTGTTTTAGTAGCCATGCTATGCAGGGTTTGATCCAATCTGTGTCTGCCACTGTGACTACCTCTACTACAGAAATGTCGTTGCACCGCATAGCACAAGGGCTCCATGGCACCATCTACTGTAGCAGCATTGCGGAAGTAGCACATTTCCCCCACTGTTTTAGGGAAAAAGGTTTTTAATATTATACCAAAACAATATTTCCCACACCCCTAGCTGGCACACTGAAAAATGGCCCTCAGTGTGAGGAAACAATAACATTTTGTAGAATGTCAGGTACTGTCCTATTAATAAAGTATGTGTGATGAATTTGATCCACCCATGTTAATAATAGGCTGCGATTGAAGAACTGATTGTTTAAGAAACGCCAACTGAGAATGAAGAGTCAGTGCTCTACACATAGTTATTAGCCAAATAAATCAAAAAGTCGGTCAAGCCATTAGTTTCATTTTTAGTATTGAGCATTCTGTTTGCCAATATGTGAGAATCTTCGTCATTCCATAAAGAAAATTGAAGGTCAAATTGTTATTGAGTCATTGCTGCAAAATAGGACTTCAGGCATAATGGTTCATGACCCCAAAGTAACCCGCATAAGAGACATAGAATGTAGATGTCACAAAGCTGTGCACTCTCTACAGAACCAATATTTGATGGCATTTTATCTGTATTTTTTTGAAGTTGTCAAGCAAAGGGAGCAGATATCATGACCTCATCCAAACATCATAAAGAAATGTAAGAAAAATAAGAGAAAAACTGTTTAGAATGTCCGTTAGCTGATTAATAACTACTGCTGTAGAGATATATGTCTGTGTGAATGAGAGATTTAGGACAATGATGTTAAAGTTGAGTAAAATTCTTCATGATGATGATATGCATAAAAAAACTAGTTTTGATATATAAGACAAGGCTCAGATCTAATTTTTATTGGAGGGGAAACAGAAGTTGTCTGATCAGAATGCCATAAGAAGGTCACATATGGTTCTCATACAGCAAATAAAAATCTAAGTTGAGTCACATTTGCCTGTGCTGTGAATCTAGCCTTAGTAGTGGTGTAACAGAATCTTTCGAATAAACAACCCTTATACTGTGATATATATAGTACACGTATATTAAATAAGAAACACAGATGTAGATTAGTAAAGGCAAACACTAAGACCCTTATTACCTATATTCTTCTTCAGATAAAACTATACTCCAAACTAAGGCTGCATTATTTTTTATTTTGCAAATCAATTAATCTGTTGATTATTTTTCCATTAATCGAATAATAATTCGATAGGGAAAGGTTCTTTAAAGAAGATTTTTTACAAAATTAAACCTGGTGAAATGAAAACTTTTCCCCTTGTGGAGTTCTGGATGGAGCATATAGACATGAAAACTTTTTATTTTTTTTATTTTAAATACAAAATGTTTACATTTTTTTTTTTATAATTTTGATATAATTACTGCTCTAAGTGAATTTCTCTGTCAGATAAAGGCAAGTTTTAGAGTCTCTATACTCCAGTTAACAATTAATCGATTACTAAATTTGTTAACAATTACCTCAATAACGGATTAATGACGATTAATGTGATTAATTGTTTCAGGCCTACACCAAACTATTGTCTTTGTTCTGTTCATTTTATCATTGTTTGGTTTGAATGTAAGTCAAAATAGGAAAATTAAAACCGGATAACCCAGCAGAGAGCGATCTTTGTATGCCAATATACGGAGCCACTGGCATAGAAATTATAGTAAACGAATATGCCCCATTTAATGGTTTTATGGACTTTGAGAGTTAAACTAAACCTGGTCTAAAAACAAAATAGAAATGTTTTAAAAGATTAAAGGCCGATCTATTGGGAATTTGCAAGCTCTTCATAATCAGCGTAAATAAACTGATCCACTTTTTAAATAGTATATATCAAAGATTTTAAGTCTTCCTACAAAGGTTCAGAGTGATTTCCTCTATTTTTGAGGCAACCATCCTTTCTTTTCCCGTGGAACCTTGCAATCCAAACTCTCACTTAAGTGCTTCAACCTCACTAGCACTAAAGGGATGCTTTTACTGTAGGTGGAAATGTTTTGGTTCTTTAAATGTTGTCTAAATCAGTGCCAATACACTGCAAAAGTTCATTCTCAGTTCACTTTAAAAATCAATGCAAAATTTCTGCACACAGCCAAAATCTTCTCCTCCCTGTGGCTAATTGAAAACCCCTGTACGTCCCCTCAGCATGTCTGCTCTGGACATGTGCACCACTCTGACCCTGAAATTCAGTGTACCGTCACTGGCCGTCGTACTGGTGAACAGCAAACTCCACGTTCAACCATGCAGAACAGACTGTTTACAGATTGTCAAAGAATTGAGAATATAAATGGGCTCACGCTTGCTGGTCTTACTGTAGCATGATATCAAACGGCTCTAGTCACGCCGAGATGAGGTCAGCATGTGCCTGGGAGCATGCTGCATCAAGAAAGCCTTAGTTTCCCTCCTCACACCTCCACTGACAGCCTGGTGTTCCCCCTTCAATAAACTCAAATCCCCTGATCTCAAATCGCCCTTTAAAATATTGTTGAGTTGCCAAAAGATCTTGAAACAATGAAAAGTTCAGTTAATATTGACTGTCTTCAAAACGGTTCATAACATTTTCACAAAACTTTACAGAATTTCTGCTATTATCAGCTTCAGCAGAACTTCTCTGAAATTAAAATGAGGATTCTCCGGCTCCCTCTTATTCATCCCAGTGTGAAAGTCAAACGCATGTTTATCCGGATCCCCTGGGAGTCCCACCTACTCATTCCACCCGAGCCTGCAAGCCGGGTTGTCTTTAAGCTGCTGGTTGTATCCGCTCTCTCTGAGCCAACCTACGGATATACTTCCACTGCTTTGTCTCCCAGGGAGCAATGCCACAATAAATTGTAAACATTTTCTGTCTGAGGAAAGCTCACTGCTTCCCTGTGAAAGGCTGTCAGTTTGTTTTCTCTCTGTTTCTGCAGCTGGACGGCTGGAAGCCTGAGGGAGGGTCTAACTGGGTGGTGAGGGAGGGATGAAGTGACCCTCTGGGGTCACACATGCTGCGCTTGTGAATAAGTCAAGCTGTTTTACCCTCCCAGGCAAGTGTTTCAACCCCTCTCATTCACTATTTCCTCATGTTTATATATTGTTTCTGGGAATTCTTGGTGTTTGTTTTAATGAAAATGTATGAACAATACATTTTTATTGGATCTCACAAACCATCTCTGTTTGAAGAAGAAAAGTGGCAGTTACCTGATTATCTTATAACTTACATATATTAAGGCCTTCCTACCATTAAACTATTAACAATGGTAATCAGAGGTAAGTATCTATGTTTACTGTGGAGGACAATAAAAACTCTAAGTTGGTACAAAGTTATTATTATTGATTCATTTTATTTTATAAATATTTTGTGAAGAGATTTTTTGAATTAGTCATAACTGTTTCTAGTTTATTTCATAACAAGTGATTTGGATTTAGATTCATGCTAATTGACCTTCTAAGAACTTTTGAACATACCAAAAGTTTGGGATGTTGTTCTCTGGAGAGAATATTATTTGTTGGGCCTTCTTAGCTAAGCTTAAAGGTATAGTGGAGGATTTTCATTAATTTTTGAAAAGATACGCCCTCTCCACTTTAAAAAAAATGCACATTCACAACCCATTTACTCACTCCCGAGAGGGAACGCCTATTAAACGCATGCTACAGTATGCACAATCCCATTTCCCCTCATGCACGCTCTGTTTAAAAGTTAGTGTTTGCATCACTCCTACAAGCTTACTTGACAAAAAAGAAGTTTTGCAATTTTATACACTATGTTAGCATCACGATCTGTAAGTGTAAATGAGGAAAAGCACGTAGGACGGCTTTATGTAAACATATCACCACAATTATTGACAATTAGGAGGACCACTTATTTTTTATGATGAACGAACACCCACTATACCTTTTATTAACACTTAACACTTTTTCTACAACGTTGAGAGTTATTAAGGAGGGGAAAACTGTGTCCTATTTCAGCGAAAAAATAATAAAGATGAAAAATTTTACTAAAGCAAATTAAACTAAAATGATTCAGAAGATCAGCAGAAAAATAGTGATTGAAAAGGAAAGTTTTTCAGTGCTTTGTAAAAGTATATGTGAAGCTCCCCCTTTCCACAGAAAGGGGTAACTGAACAAAAGACCTGATCACTTATTGCCCGTGACAAAGTTAAAGCAGAAGGAGAAGGTTGGTGTTGAGGGAAAAGGGAGTGGGTTGGAGTGGGGGGGAGTAAGCAGGTTTTGTAAGTTCCAGGAGTATTGTCATATTTTTATTATGTATTTCCAATTTTCCTTAGGATTCTTGCTCCCCAGATCTTGATGTGTAGTATCTTCTGGATATTCTTCTCATGAATTCCTAATGTTTGAATTTAGATTTTCAAGGTGGAGGAAAAGAGTTTTAAATTGGTGACTGATGTGATTTTCAAATGGAAGATGAGGTCCGAGTCTCATGTGTTGTATGTCTAGACATGATAAAAGGGAGCAACTAGTATGGCTTTGGTTTAACTAAAGAAAGTTATTATGTGTCTTTAGTTTTTAGCAGACTGCAGGGGTGGTAGATGAAGCTAAATAAGCTGGGAGATTTGGCTCTGTTCTTAAATGAAGATGGAAATCATCAACTTAGCAATGCAAGGAGGTCCCATGGTAGCCAATGACAGCCCAGAGGAAGCAATGATCAGATGAAAAGAAGAGGCGATTCTAAAGGGACTCTATATGGGACTATTCCATGGCTGACACAATAATTTCTGATAGAATAAAAAACAGTTCCAGGGAACTATAACCAAGTTTGATATTGAATATACAGTAGGTGTGGACGACAGATTCTAAGAAGAGAAGAGTTTTTTTATTTATCTACTTACAGTTTGCAATAAATATGATTACAGTTTAGATGAATGTGGAGGATAATTACTCATAAAAACTTAACATGAATTTCAATTTAGAAAGGGTGTCTTTTGTTCAAAGCTTGCATAGGTAAATCCCAATGCAGTAGAAAAGCAGGAGGACCAAACCAGTTGCAAACACAAGACGAGGTGCAACAAGAACATTCTGTTAGTTGATACATCAACAGGAATAAAAAGTTGGACATTTTAATTTTATGTTTTACTGTATCTTATTCTACTTAATAACTGATGAGAGCTAATTATAGAGGAATTGCCTGATTGATAATTACATTACTTCCTTAATTATTATTTTTTATGATCCAACATTAAAACAACAGAATTATAACAGCTCTATTACAAATGTTTGAGTTTACTTTTATATTCTACATCTTCCTTCCATCAAAAGAGCTCATATAAAGTTCCCTTCTTGACCTCCCCATATCAAATATAAACGTTGACCTGTTTAAAAGGGGCAAACTCCATCAATGTGTAGTTTACAATAAACTAAACGTGACCTTAATTTTCAGCACTCCTTTAACTTAAACCTTACAAATTGATCATTTATAATTACTTTCCAAATGATTTGTTTGCCAGAAGGTTGTTCTAACAAAAAGCAAACAATACATTTGCCTTGAACAGCATATTATTTTTCACATCTCTGTATTCTGTAGTCCTGTAAAAATAGACATAACTCCAATCTAAGCATTTTAAGGGCATATTTTATTTTGAATACAGTTAAATCATTCTATAATCAAATGACGGTCATATCTGATTGTCAGATGGTTGTAGGATTTTTAGTTTAAAGCAAAAATCAACAGTGTAATTATAATTATCTCTGTTTTGCCAGCTATATGCTTTAACTGATTTTGTTTTTATTTTCTGTGACATTTATTTAAAACAATGGAAGATCCCACATCAGCACTCCATGATATTTAATACAAAGTTAACTCAGATGATTTTCCTCCCAATGAATGTTTCATTGTGCTTCCAAAAAGATGGCATGTTCAGAATCTCTGAGAGGAAATGCCACTTTCACAAATGTTTTTTTTTTTTTTTTCCTTTGAGCATCAGTGTGGGACATACAATCCAGAGTGGAAGTTCATGAGCTCTGACATGCATACTGCAAGAGTGAAGGCATAGAGGACCTGAGCAGTGACCCCGTGCAAGATTAGTGTTATCAGTGACAGTTTGGTTATCTTAGGATTCAGATGATTTTTCTGCTTAGTGTATTAAAAGGACAAGGTGGCTGACCTTATGAGGAGGTGAGGTTTCTGAGAAACATAAATCTAAGAGTTTGTGACATTTCAGAACAGGGAGGTGAATCTAATGCAGTTGGAATCATCCCAACGGTACACATTTTTAGGTGCAGCTTGAAGATGATCCATTGTAAATGGTACATTGTGATAGATAAATGTGTAAGGTCTATCTATCTATCTATCTATCTATCTATCTATCTATCTATCTATCTATCTATCTATCTATCTATCTATCTATCTATCTATCTATCTATCTATCTATCTATCTATCTATCTATCTATCTATCTATCTATCTATCTATCTATCTATCTATCTATCTATCTATCTATCTATCTATCTATCTATCTATCTATCTATCTATCTATCATCTATCTATCTATCTATCTATCTATCTATGAATTATGATATTCTGCCAGCAAATAGTAACAATCTGCATTCAGTTATAGGGATGCAATTCAGCAAACAGGCATGATGGCCTTTGCAGATCTGAACAGAAAGCAATCAGACTGTGAATAAAGCATCTCTGACTCTCACGGCCACAGAGAGGCAGCCTTAAACTACTTTCCAGAACATTTCTTTGTTAAGGAGCATCTCCGTGAACATGGACAAGGAGCTGGCAACGAAGGTTATGTTCGGCCTCTGTATGTTTAAATGTTTGATTAAAACCATTTGAAACGGGGATGCTGAATAGGAGGCAGAATGCATCTCAAGGCAAAAAGGGCCGATCTTGAAATGATTGCGGGTTAAAATGGTCCGTTGTCCCTAGCAGCAGAAGAGTTCAATGTCCTGTTTGAGTGGGACTTAATTTTTCTATTGGTAGATTCTCATTTTGTTGAAAACGAGAGGAGCACAACTAATTAACCTTCTCCATTCCAGAATCCATGAGTGCTCTACATTTTGTTGTGCATACATCACATGTAGACAAGCTGTATATGGGAGGCTCTCTGTATAAAATATTGTATTATTCTCTGGCCAGGTTTATAAATCTTTCTACTTTAAACCGTACATTTTCTTTTTGCTTATCTTTATATCATTTCCAGCATCTGCAATGTGTAAAATTTTGCTTCAGTATCTCCGTCTTTGCAATGTCATTTGAATTAATGTTACTTCCAAGGAAGCAGTACAACTGTTTGATTTTAACACAACTGGATAAACAATAAGTAGCTCCAGACCGTAGAGTAAGTAATCAGAAATTGTTGTTTTTTTAGAACTGCATCAACCAACCAGACAGATTTCAGCTTCAAATATTTTTGTTTAATGATCAACTTTAATCATTAATCTGCAGACAAAATACTGACTGTTTTTCTTCCTGTACATTAGTGCATCAAGATAATAACTGCAAGCATTTTTATTCTCCCTATGCTTTGACTAATACAATCTTTAAAGACAACTGGAAAAATAGGCCTGGTAAAGCTTGAATATTGCATCTCCTCCTTTTTTGAAAATTTAAATCCTGTATTCTTTAAATTAAATAGAAAGTATTAGTTATTTCCAAAGCTTAAGAGAAAACAACTTAGATTTTAACTGATAAAATAAACCCAAATATTTTTTATAGTAAAGTTTAAAAAAAATAGACCCTCCTCTAATACATGCTTAGTGTATAAGGGAACAATCCTGTTAATTATCCCACCTTCTTCCCATTTTATGACAGATTATCATCTTTCTATACACACATTGGTTGTTTAGTTCAGTGATCCAAATCCAGAGAGCTTACTGAGCTTCACTGATGAAAAGTAACAAAAAACGCTGCCAAAAATAAACAATTTCTCAAGCAGTCAATTATACATCTCAGATGGCTTGGATTATTCATAAACCTCCATTCAGATATGAAGAATTAGCATTTGAAACACATCATTAATCATATAAACAGCCAGCAGAGTGGCACCTTGTATTAATAGACGTCGTTTTTGAAAAATCCCTGGAGACTGAGCCCTGTCTGGGAATTATTACAGAAAATAATTCAAATCGGAATATTTAATGCAGAGTGGTCTTGTATGATTATTAAGTGCTTCTCTGCTGCATAATAAAATAATTACTTACTATATTAATTCTTTCCTAATGAATCAATGTTGCATATAATGACTTAGTCCAGATATCCTGCTAAGAGATGTCATATTATTCAGATACATGGTCTGGCAAGGAGGAGAGGAAAAACCCAGAAATCAATTTCCCTATGATTAGCCACAGACTTTTGGATAAAGCAGGCTGAAGCAGCTCTGAAGAACGAAAGAAACTCTCAGAATCAAGACAACAAGTGTACACAGCCTGTTATCTTCACTGTGGAAGAAGGGCAGCAGGATAAGGAGGTAATTTTCCAAACACAGAGGCGGCTACAAAAACTTTCCTTTTAAGTGTTATATTCTCTAAATATTATTGCCTGATGTTACTTAAAGAAAAAAAAAAAAGAAAAGAAAAGGAGCAGTTGAATTTAATCTCTGCTACAAAATTTTACCACATTATGTTAATCATAAGGTCATCAGAAATGAAAAGCTGCTTTATCACTTGAACATCTTTGTTTCTGTTGAGTCTGTTCCCAGGGCACCATGATGACTGGGCTGCAGTCAGCCCAGGGGTTTGTGAACAGAAGGATGTTTTTTTTTTTTTCTAAGTTTTCTCATGTGAATCATGAGCTGAGTCTTCACATTAAAAAGCTGCGTTTGAATCTGTCTACTTGAAAGAGGAGTGGGTGATTTAAATTTGATTGCAGGTTATGTAAGGATGGAAGTTTTTAGTCAAAGTCCATCACACTAGTTTCAGTCTACTGCTGTCTTCTGAAATCATATTAAGGCAGTTTGGGTCATTATTCTAAAATTGTAACCCATAAAAATAATAATAATAATAATAATAATAATAATAATAATAATAATAATAATAATAATAATAATAATAATAATAATAATAATAATAATAATGCTGATAAAAAAAGAAAAAAAAAAGATGTGATCATGATGAAGTTATGAAAAAAGCAGGTAAATTGTTTTCGAAGCCCTTAGGGTCATGAAATATATTGTGCGTTCTTGAAATATTAAATCTTCAATAAAAGTTTTGTCTTTTTTCCGCGCTCTCTTTGATATTTGAAAGAATAGTTATTCAGATGATAATTATCATTTTATAATGAGCCACATTTTTAAAAGTTTTAAAAATGATAGAATAGCTGACAGGTGGAAAAACGGAAGCGCTTAAAAGGCGCTTGGCATCAGTTTCCTCCTGGGACTATCAGCGCACCTGGCTGTCCGGGGCCAAACTCAAGCCCTTTGTTAATTAATAACATGGATAACAGCATGTCAGTCTCAAAGAAAGCAGATAAGAAAAATATTCACATTTTTGCATAAAATTAAAGAAAAAAATATATCTTTATATATAAGATGATTACGCAAAGCTGCAGTGAACTGAAAAGTTTTCCGCTATTTAATTAATAGTGCATCTGTGTACCATGCATGGGCAGGACGGAGCAAGGTGCGTGGAAAGCAAAGTGTGACTTTCTGCCCACTCCCACTCTTCTCTTACCAAACAAGCTGTTCCGTTGAGGAGGAGCAGGATGAAGCCGCGGTTGGGACGCATCATTCCGGCGCGTAAAACTCACAGCCTCACCTCCTCTAAAGAAATTAAGCAGAATCAAATGGAAAAAAAAAAAATCAGGAGAAGGCTTTTCCCACTGCACCGGACCCGGATCCCGCTGGGCTGACGCACGGTCCCATATCCAAGGCACAATGGGGTAGTACTGCTCCTACAAACAAGAAACACAAAGGGACCTGACTTGGAGCGACCCTGTTCTGTCTGATCTCTCTCCCTCCTCTCTCAAAATCCTTTTCTTGAACTCAAATTAGTTCTGTTGCGAGAAATCCATTAATTTACGTTTGTCTTTTGTCATCCATTAAAAAAATGAAGAGATCCCGGCTGAGAGTGAGGAGACTTCAGTGGGAAGTGTGCAGATCATATCTGCTCAGTGATGCTGGTAGAGATCCTGAAGGGATGGAGCTGCAGCCTCCTGCAGAAACTGAGCGATGCTGAGAGTGGAAGGAGCGAACAGACGTTTTAACAGTTTCTGTTCTCCCTCTCTCCCTGCTGGTGAGTGTGTTTGTGAATATCCCCTTTTATCAGATGCCTTTCCTCTCTCCCTCCCTTGTCTCAATCACTCCCCTCCTATCCAGCATCTCAATCTTTATCTCTTCAGTTACTTTTTCCTTCACTTATTTTACTATAGTGAACAGTAGTGCACTTCTTTCTGAAGCATTCCACTGTTCAGTCCTCCTCAGTCATTTTCTGCACTCATATCTTTCATTGAATATATTTTCATTTGATAAAAACTATAGTTTTTCACATATGAATGAACATTGAACTGAACCATTAGATTTCTCTTTAGTTTTAGTCATCACCCCAACAACTCAGCTTCTCCTGTCCCTGCGAAAGGAAAGCGTCCCCACTGTATGACTCTAACACCACCAAGTCTCACAGTGAGGTCGAACTATTGTTACCATCTTACACAGCTTTCTGCTTGTATACGTATTTTATTTATATTGGAGCAAAAATGCATCATCTTCATTGTGTCTCCTATAGGCTACAGGGCTCCTCGCTATCTTGTCTGTTTAACTGGACAAACCTATTTTCATACTTTGTTTTACACTTTTTCATGATCCCAATCAGCAGGACATTGGGATTGTTGACTTTATAACCCATTGCTTTAAGTTATTTACCTCTTTAGTAGTATTTATTTTGTGCTCAATAAGACAAGGAGACAGGAATCCCCACCAAGGTGGTAAGAATTTAGCGTTTAATATTGGTTATCTCATATAACTTTGTCTTTTGATACCTGGATGTATTTTCTGCTTGATTGACTTCCTAACTTTGATTGTCACATATTGCCAAAATACACATATAATATTACTGCTGTTTGTTGTCCTTTTTTGCCAGCCATTTATCCAGAGTTCCATTAAAGAGGATACAGACAGATGAGGTGGGTGCCCCCATCTAGATGAGGTGTTATTAATAAAAGAAATTCTCAGTATTTCTCTGTTTTTTTGGGGAATGGAATGAGGAACTGAAATGTGAGATATCACTACGCAGGTTAACCAAGCCGCTCTATTCCTGAGTAATTAGCTCCACAGACGAATGTTTTGTTGTTGTATTTTTTACACTCTCTTTTCAGGCTGACAGAATAAAGAAAGGTCCCAGTCTCTGTCTTAATGTTTCAACTTGTTTAAGTCATTTGTTTGTGCCATTTCTTGATGTTATCTGGTTGAAGTGCAGACTGAGGGTTAATGGACCTCAGATCAGGGGTTAATTGGCTCCACAGGCTTTATATCAGGGGACCTGACCTCTGTGGGTGCATGGTCAGCACTGCAGACGGAGGCTGTGCCAATCCAGTCAGACACAGACATCAAAGGTTTAGAAAAAGTGGAGGTTTTCCAAGACTCCTCTTATTTTAGTGCAGCCTGCATGCAAACGTCCACACCCCAAGCTCATTGGAATGCAAGAGATGCTGATGAAATATGGGACTAAGATGTTTTTTTAATCTCCGCCTCTCGTTTTGTTTATTTTTTTATTTGTTTTTCAAATGCTAAACGTGCCTTTGTATAATGCGAGCCAACCTCCTTAGCCAGCTTGTGTGTGAAGGAGTTGTCTGGGAAAGGAAACATCAACCCATAAAGGGAAATCCACTCCCTGATCCACAATCTAAGGAAACAGCACCCGTAGTGAAACTTCTTTTAAAACAGATCACGTTCATTTATACACACACACTTTCACCCCTGAACATAATTATAGGGCAATAAGTCAGTCTGTAGGCTCCCTGGGGATGAACCAGACAATGGACTGCTATTCTTTACTCAGTTTAAGAAAAGAAAAGCAGAACGAATTGTGGGTGCTAAGATATCCATCATTTAACACCTTGGATTGACTTATCTTAATGTGGTTTCACAGATGACTCACTTCAGCATGAGGAACAGGAAATTCATGTTTGTGTACTTCCTTTTTATCCCATGATTCTGCCAAACCACAACAATTGTACTCAATCATTTCATTGCTTGACACGTAATCCTATTTCACAGTGTAATTCTGTTTGAATGAGGAGCTGCAGGCAACAGACAGCTTGGTAAAATGATGGAGACTGTGGTTACACGCTTTATAGATGAGTCTTTACTGCACTCTAGCGTCTGGATCACATGTCTGCTTAGACACAGAGCCCTCCACACATTGGGTCACCCAATACAAATACATGAAAAAAAAACAAAAAACAAACATTAGATTTATTTTAATCTTTTTAATTTCACAGTTTTAATTTTTGGAAAATCCAGCATTTGCTTTAACTACAAACGTCTATATTTCTTAAAAAGTTATTTGTAATCATATCCAAAAAGGAGCGTTCAATAAGTAATGCCCCTGACCCACTTCCACATGTTTGATCGAGCTGAAATTTTGCATGTGAGGTTATTTAAATCTCTATAGCAAATTACAGCTCTGAACTATCTGTGGTTTTTGACTTACAGGTGTTTGAACTGAGTAAAGTCTGTTGAGTGTGGAGCAGTGATCTGGTTTTTCCATTGGAAAGGACTCACACCACGGGAGACTTTTGATGAAATTAAAGTAACTTATGGTGATCATGCCCATTATATGATCTTGCAAAATGTTTTACATGGTTATATTATGGTACATTATCACTATGTTAAGGTACTTTCATTTGATCAAAAGTCTCCCATTGTTTGCATCCTTTAAAATGCAAAAACTCAGACCTGACTCAGTTTTAACACCAGTAAATCAGAAACCACAATTAGTTTAGATGTGTAATTTTCTATTTAATCTATAGAGATTTAAAATACTTCACATGCAAAATTTCAGCTCAATCAAACATCTGGAAGTGGGCCAGGGGCATTACTTATTGAACGCCTCTCGTATTCACAACTTTTTACAATATAATTATGTCTCTCTTTCCTTTTCAAAATATTTATTCCTTGGATTTCTTTGCACATTGCTGTTACATTGGTGCCCTGCTTTGTGGATAATGTATCATTTCAGAGCACATGACAGAGCTGATCCAGCAGACCTATAAGTTAATCACAGTTTTGTTCAAATGTAAATGTGATCATAATAAAATCTGTTAAACTAGAGGATATCAGCCCATATATGTTCTCAATGTTCTGCCTAAGTAGTACAAGTCATTATTAGCGAGGAACTGAACCTGAACACCAAGAAAATTTTATTTAAATTAAAATTAGGCTAGGTAAATAACTGTACAGTTATGTAGACAGTAGAATTTTAGGACATCACATCATCAAATGGTGTTTAAATATCATGTGATCTCACAGGCTTTCAATCTCTTTGTTACTGGTAGGACTTTCTTTTGAAGTTAATTCCACAAATATATTTTTAATGACTGGCACTGAGTCCAGAGCTAAATGGGTATTAATGATTGACACAAATCATTTGACAGGGTTATCATTATTAGCTAAAAAAAAAACAAAAAAACACCTTTTCTTATTATATGAGGCGATGTTTGAGCTATCGTAGTTCAACCCCCTTTCAGTTTCCTTTAAATTGTTCAGTCATGAAAATCCTTTGTGTTTTATACCTTTTTGCCTTAACACCATAATCAAAAGCTTTTGGTTCTCCTCATATCTTGATTCCATTTTTTTCTCCCTCTCTAATCATTTTCTTATGCTTGATTTGAACTGTTTTAATTCTGCCATTTAGATTCTTGGTCTAAGAAAGAAGTCCAATAGTAATAAAAGCAAAAAAATGACATACAAAAAAATGATATCACCAATGTTAACATAAAAGTAAATGAATTTAAGATGTATGGAATGGGGAGTGAATTTAAGGTAAATCTATGGTAAAAAGTACATTATGTTTCCCTTTTAAACAACAACGGTAAAACAGCACTTCTTTAATGTGATAAAACAGATTGGCTCCTTTCTTTTTCAGTGAAATGAACAAAGAATCATTGAAATGAGTTTTCTCCATCATGGACTGAGTGTTTGGTCTCTACTGAAGGTATTTATTTACAGAATCTAAAAAGAGAATTTCTTTGTGTTAGATAGAATTCGATCTAGAAAATAAAATCAAGTAAAAATTTAAACTGACTGCATTTTAAAATATGGTGTCGAACTGTTCACTCTGAGATCTCATGTGAGCAGATAATTATCCTCAGCTGGGTTGTCTTATCTGTTATCTGTTTTGCTAAACCCTCCCTTTGTGAGATGTTTGTGTCCCTAACCAGTGTGCAAAACAAATTCAGATTAATCACAAATTCTAAAAAAAATGTACTTGCCAAAAGCCTGAGAGATTACAGACCTCTAGCTTTAACTTTAGGTAAAGCGTGGGATGGAACATGCAATGCTTTTGCTTTTAGCCATAATTACATGAACATTTGGACTCAGTACAGCCTTTAACATTGTAAATACTGCTATTTATTGTAGTACATTTTAGACCTCCAGACTCACCCAAAGCTAGTCTTATGGATTTACATGCTTTTACAGAACAAACCACATAAGGGGCTCTTAAAGGTTTTATATCTACTGTAGGGTTGAATTTATTGTCAGAGTGTTTTTCAGTTTAAATCTCGTATAACACGGGAAGAATGCTTATAAGTATGCCTTTGAAATGGCTCTGGTGGTTTACATGTCTGGAGCTGATGTTGTGCTCCATTATCAGAATATAATCAACACCCTGAAAAAAAACTTAAAAACTAAATCTCTCAGAAATGCAAATCTTTTGGGGGCAAAGGCAGAATCAAAGATGACACATCTTTGATTCTCCAGCCAATGTCATCCTCCACCAGTAGGTGGAGTCCTTTCAGTACCTGAGAACTGAAGTGGGCACACTTAGTTTTTAATGTACACTATATTGCCAAAAGTATTTGCTCACCCATCCAAATTATTGGAATCAGGTGTTCCAATCACTTCCATGGCCACAGGTGTATAAATTCAAGCACCTAGGCATGCAGACTGTTTTTACAAACATTTGTGAAAGAATGGGTCGCTCTCAGGAGCTCAGTGAATTCCAGCGTGGAACTGTGATAGGATGCCACCTGTGCAACAAATCCAGTCGTGAAATTTCCTCGCTCCTAAATATTCCACAGTCAACTGTCAGCTGTATTATAAGAAAATGGAAGTGTTTGGGAACGACAGCAACTCAGCCACGAAGTGGTAGGCCACGTAAACTGACGGAGCGGGGTCAGCGGATGCTGAAGCGCATAGTGCGAAGAGGTCGCCAACTTTCTGCAGAGTCAATCACTACAGACCTCCAAACTTCATGTGGCCTTCAGATTAGCTCAAGAACAGTGCGCAGAGAGCTTCATGGAATGGGTTTCCATGGTCGAGCAGCTGCATCCAAGCCATACATAACCAAGTGCAATGCAAAGCGTCGGATGCGGTGGTGTAAAGCACGCCGCCACTGGACTCTAGAGCAGTGGAGACGCGTTCTCTGGAGTGACGAATCGCGCTTCTCCATCTGGCAATCTGATGGACGGGTCTGGGTTTGGCGGTTGCCAGGAGAACGGTACTTGTCTGACTGCATTGTGCCAAGTGTAAAGTTTGGTGGAGGGGGGATTATGGTGTGGGGTTGTTTTTCAGGAGCTGGGCTTGGCCCCTTAGTTCCAGTGAAAGGAACTCTGAATGCTTCAGCATACCAAGACATTTTGGACAATTCCATGCTCCCAACTTTGTGGGAACAGTTTGGAGCTGGCCCCTTCCTCTTCCAACATGACTGTGCACCAGTGCACAAAGCAAGGTCCATAAAGACATGGATGACAGAGTCTGGTGTGGATGAACTTGACTGGCCTGCACAGAGTCCTGACCTCAACCCGATAGAACACCTTTGGGATGAATTAGAGCGGAGACTGAGAGCCAGGCCTTCTCGTCCAACATCAGTGTGCGACCTCACAAATGCGCTTCTGGAAGAATGGTCAAAAATTCCCATAAACACACTCCTAAACCTTGTGGACAGCCTTCCCAGAAGAGTTGAAGCTGTTCTAGCTGCAAAGGGTGGACCGACGTCATATTGAACCCTATGGATTAGGAACGGGATGTCACTTAAGCTCATATGTGAGTCAAGGCAGGTGAGCAAATACTTTTGGCAATATAGTGTAGATGCAGACTTTATGTATAAAAAGACAGAAATATACCCCAAATGCGGAGAAAACAAAGATTTTTATAATTGTTATGAAGGACTCTGGTTTATATATCATTCCATCTTTACCTTCAATGTTTTATCACAATATAAGTTCCTCACAGTCAAATATTAGACCAGGCTGTCCCATATCATTGAACAGGTCAGCAAATTTCCCAGATTACAGCGAACACCTCTTAATAATTGTTCAAGAGTTCAGTGATCAATAAGGCCACACTGGTCACAGAGGATCCCTGGCTCCTCCATCTTCATTCATTCCAGCCGCTTCCAGCAAATTACATCTACAAAAAACATTCAAACTTTGTAGAATCCACTTTAAACTAATTAAAATCAGTAGTTTAGAGGGGCATCTTTAGTAGGGATGAATACAGTTCTTTTATGTGGTTTTATATGCTTTTCATATTTGTGTTTGTTAACACATTTGTTTAATTATGCAAGAATGATATTGATTTAGCCTTTATCAAAGAATGTCTGTCACCAGATGGGACAAATAATAAACTTTTTTTATATAATATTCTATTCCATTGTATTCTATCACAAGTTGAATCACTATTTAAGGTAAATTTGCTTTATCCAATTGCTTTACTGTGTTCCTAAAAGTTGTTTCTGGAAATTCTAAAAATAACATATTGGTTACATCCAATTTTGTTTTGTTCATTATTTCTTTAAATCAATACTTTATGAGACTTCTAGGTAAGATCGATTCCATGTATAGCCACAGTAAACAGTGATTTTGTAGCTGGTATGCGATAAAATAACACACATGAACATCCACATGAACAGCAGAAGAAAAGCAAAGGTCACAAACATGGCCATTTATTTTTGAAAAGCATACATTTTTAAACAAGACCATTTTTTCCCCCATTGCTCTGTTGTGTTTTGTTGCTCACATTCAAATATTTGGGTCTTTTGACTGAGCAGCTCTAAAGACAAAACCTGTACAGTATACTGTGCATTATCCCACCTTTAACTGAGAACCAACAATGATTTTTTAGGACAAGACAGGCCAGCCTTCTCTCTCCTGCATCAATCTGCCTTGGCTGTAGGACTGAAACAGTTAATCTGATTAATCGTGATTAATTGATTATTGAAATAATCGTCAACTAATTTAGTGCAGAAGTGCTACCCACTGCCAGCAAGAAGGTTCTCCCTGAGCATGCATGGGTTCTCTCCGGGTACTCTGGCTTCTTCCCACAGTCCAAAGACACAACTGTTAGGTTAATTGACTTCTCTTAACCCTCCTTATGTAGGTGTCAATGGCTGTTTGTGTCTGTGTTGCTCGGCGATGGACTGACGACCTGTCCAGGGTGTACCCTGCCTCTCGCCCACTGACAGCTCGCGACCCCACTTGGGATAAGCATGAGGGAAAAATTGGATTAAACGCTATCCTAAAATGCTTTTAGCTGAGTGACAAACTTAGAGCAGTAATTATAATAAGATTGTAAAAAAAATATATAAATATTGTATTTAAGATATTAAAAAAAAAAATTTTTGTCTGTCAAATATGCTCTATTCAGCACTCAAGTTGAAGTTATACCTGGTTTAATTTCATATAAAATCTTCTTTAAGGAACATTTGGCTATTTGGCTATTAATTTGGCAATTAATCGAAAAAAATATTGACAAATTAATCAATTTTCAACGTAATTTTATCACCCTGCTTCCAACTTACCTACCAACTTACCTGTCTACCAACTTACCCTAATTCCATACAAGGACAAATAAAGAGCTGTACATGAATTAGACAATAAACAAAAAGAAAAGTTAATGCAGAATGAAAGCAAATAAAGGTAAAAACATGATAACAGTATGAGATTAAACAAATATAACAGTTGGACCACAAACATAAACTAATAATACCTCAGTTAACAGTTTAACTTTAACAATCAAAGGTAGCTCTAAACAAGTGGGTTTATACCCTTGACTTAAAAGAAGTCAGGCTTTCAGCACTTTTACAGTCTTCTTGGAGTTTGTTCCAGATAGGTGGAGCATATGAATTTAATGCTGCTTCTGCCAGGTAACCATCCCTTTATCATGACACTTCATCTGAGGGTTGGATATGGTAAATACTTTTGTCCACTATGGTAGTGTTGAAAGCAGAAATAAATAGGCAGATATAAGATGGGTTTGTAAAATGTTATCATAGTTCACAGAGTAATGGCTGTAATTCTTAAACTGCATCCTCTGACTATGAACCCAATGGTCTGCAGTTATCCCGGACGGCTGCAGCCTCTTTAAGCAGGCCAGTGCTCTCTGGTACAACTGGTTAAAGAACACTTTGAGGACCATAGAAGCAATATGTTGATTTTATATGAAAATATAGCATTTTTTAATATTATTGAGCATCTGTGGGATGTGCTGACCAGAGGTCCAATAGCGAAGACCCCACCTTGTAATTTACAGGATTTAAATTATTTGTTGATAACCTATATACCACAGAAAACCTGTGGACCCAGCCAAGACAGGTTAGGGCTGTTTTTGAAGCAAATGAAAGACTTGTAATGTAAAATATAATTGGATATCACTAAAATATAGTATTAAGATACACAATAATAACCATCTAAAAGACAAAGTAGATTCACTTCGTTTTTCTCAGTTTATCTTATTTCAGATTTTAACAATATTAACAAACAGCCACTGAGAGGCGCTGTATCCAAACTTAAGTCCTTAGAGCCATTAGAGGAATATGGCTCTAAATCTCCATAGATTTTAGATGCAGTCAGACTTCATGTCTCATAGTTACCATTTACACAGATTTATGTCCCTATTTGCTGCAGACAAAAATCTTTATTTGTGTGCAGATTTAGCAGGAAGATAATGAATATTTGAGTCAACGATTTTTGGTCTACAGAGTACTGTATAGATATTAAAGTTTAGAGCATCAAGTCATTTGATCTGACTTTTTTAGTTTAACCATGAACAGTAAGAAAAATGCTTTGTTACTTATTACTTATTTATGATTTTACCCCCTCTTTCTCAGCATGTTTGTCTTTGTTGAAGTTAAAGTCTGAGAGAAATTAATTTATGAGAAATTTCTGGTTTGAATGATCTCCAGGAGCTGCTGTGTGACGAGGCTTGAGAACCACCAGGTCCCCCTGCTCATCCATGACTGTCTGGAAAAGATCAAATATGAAGGCAGTAAAGTTTGGAGATTATAATACTGGAAACACAAATATGTGTTCTTTAATTATAAAGAGGGGCCTAAAGGCTGAAGTGTGGATCGAAATCCTTTGAAATTCTTTATATTCAGGATCTAGGAATCCCACTCAGATCCTTCTTTTCTTTGTTTTTCATTTCCTTTCTATTTCTCTTCAAAAGTATTTGTTATTTTTGAACAGTTCATGAAATCAAAACCTTTTTTTTCCCTCTCAAATCCATCAGTGCTGTATTTCAAGGCTTGCATATGTTTTTGATTCCCACACATCTCCAAAATGAGGGGGAAAAAACTACTAGATAAATATCCCTCCATCTTCATTTTTAGATGTAAACTTGAAATGTTCTATAGAAGGCTAATTGGATTTCAGAGAGGAAGTTCTATACATTTTAGATTTGGCTCTTTTTTCCCTGGCTCATTAAAGAAAAGTGGATCACTTCCAGACTTGACAGGGAGACTAAGACATATAAATTTGCTTAATCTACTTGTATCTCCAAATCATTTTATCCAGATTTGTATTATAGCTGCAGGAAATGTTTGCTGTCCCACATGGTGCTGATGTAAGGTAAACTTATCGGTTACATTTCTTCTCATTTCACCCCCTTCACAGTTGCACTTGTGCTGCTGTGCTTCAAACCTTTTTAAGTCATTTATCACTGTATTTAAACCACACTTCGCGTCAGATTTACAGTCTTGCAAAGGTATTCATACCCTTTGAACATTACCATAAATTGTCATATTACAACTACCAACTTTAGTACATTTTGGGAGATTCTACAAAACAAATGTATCCAAAGAAGTGTATACTTGTACAAAAATGGCTAGAAAAATGATAATGGTTTTCAAAAATGTATCACAAGAAGATAAGAAATAAATCAGGCACATTATTATTTTTTTAATTTAGGAAAACCAACAACTACTGTAACAGTTAAACCTGTAGAGACTCACACAGAATAAAACAACAATTAGAAAGTTTTATCGAAATTAAGAAGCGAAAAACTCCTTGGAGCTCTGATCCTGGCAGGACACCTCAGTGCTGAAGACAGTTGTTCTGCATGAGCAGGTAGATCTAGGTTAGAGGCTTCTCTTCCCTCTAGTTCTGACACTGAGGGTGGAATGGATGCTTGAAAATGAGGGGAGCTGTGGGAAGGCTCGTGGATGAAAATTATAAAGGAAGAAGGTTGTGGTTCAGAGGATGTCCTTGAATCTGAGCCCTAAAAAGCAGAGCCCTGACGGCTTATCGGCAGATATGAAGGTGTTGAGCTGTAGAAATAGTGCATAGTGGAGATGCATGAAGAAGAGACTAGTTGCAGTTTGAATTAATGCCTTGGCTTCACAGGTCGTTTGATTATTACATGTACTTCACATGGTTCTAGTTTATTATAAATATGATCTATACAATTTGTTTCCCTAATCATAAACCGTTGCAGTTTTTGAAGACTACAGGACATTGGAGAACAAACAAAATATTAAAACCAGGCACAGGTCACAGAGAAAGCTTAAAGGGAGTTCACAACAGGTTAAGGTTGTAAAATATTTTTCTAAGGTTTAAACACCTCACGGATTATTGCTGGATCTAATATTTGAGTAAAAAAAAAACAGCCTAGCATGCAATGGATATCTTGTGAAGCTGACAGACCATGCAAGGATTCTCCTTCAAAGATCTGATAAGCAGTGAAGAGGCCCCTGTTTTCTCTGGAGCTACTTGACAAATCTGGAACTCGTGGGAGAATCTATGACAAGACAAACTCTTACTCATGCTTTTGACAAATGTGCCCTTTATGGGAGACTAGTGAGCAGAACCTTTTAAAGGAAGTCGTAGATGCGTAAAGGTTGGCACACAACATAGTATTCACTAGGCTCTATGACCAGAAAAGAAAAGTAAGAAATATTATATGTATAACTAATCAACAATGCTTGTCAGCTGGAACACACTATTGGGATAGTACCACAAAATTCTCTTTAAAAGGCTTGAACATGCTGTAAGGATGCTGATGAAGATTCTCAGTCATCCAGGTCATAGTCATTCAAAAAAAAAAAATCCACTGGACTTGGTTTCTAAGATTTGAAGACGTTTCGCCACCTTCTTGGAAACCAAGTCCAGTGAATTTTTTTTTGGAATTTTTACAGAAGGCTGTAAGGATCAATAAAACAACCATCCTGGTTTGGATCTTTTTTTTTTTCGCAACAGATTCCAGATCAATCATTTAAATGATACACTTTCTTCAAACTCGGTTCACCTGCAGGGTAACACAGGGTGTGCTTCTTAAATCAGCTGTCTTTACTATATACCTCTAATTAGTAGCACGAGATGAACTTCCACCTTTTTGCTGGTGATAGTCATATTTATCCTAAAGTTCTGACATGTCTCAAGGACATAGAAACTTGGATAACGTAAAAAGTGTTGCTTCTAAATTCAGAAAGAGCCAGAAAGAGTGTCATATTTCATCTTTTAATCCTGTTTTTAGGATTTCCAGAAAACTGCCAAAAATTTAATGATACTGTGTAATCTTTACACTTTAAAAGAATGGCATGCATTTCTTGCATTAAAAGTGGGCTATCTAATTTTTTGATGTAAGAAAGTAAAAAAAAAAATTTCCAGGTTGTCCAAAACACTGCAGGACTTCATTTAAAAATAAAAACTAGATAGCATATTTCTTCTATTATAGCTTCCCTTCATTGGTGCCTCTTAATTGGAGAAAAGATTTAGAAAGATACTACACAAATATAGATAGATATAGTTATATATGGAAAGCAAAAGAACAATATAAATACTGTATCCTGATGAAAATAATGTTTTGGAAATGTAACTTTACTCAAGCAGGGGAATTTGTGTTTCTGTCAGCATGAGGTTTTTCTTTTCAAGTCAACAAAATGAAACAAAGTTAGGCGAGGTGACATACTCAATCAGGTGGAGTAAATACTACAAAACAAGACTGGATGCATTCTTCTAGGTTTCGCCAGATTGAAAACTTTTTTATCAGTTTTGATAATAAACAGAATGATGATACAATTTTTGATAATGATGATCAATTTGGAATAAATGTTCTATAGTTGGATTCTGTCTCTACAATTAATTTGAACTGACTGTTTCGGTAAGGTGCTTTGAGACAACATAAGTTACACAGTTACATGTACACGTTACATGTACATCAAGCTAATCCTATAGGAAATCTCTGAAGAAGACAACTATTTATCTGTTATAAAACCTAGAAAGTTGAGTTCAGTAGCTCTACATAGAATCTGTTTGACCCATGGCTAATCTGCAAACAAAAGATGTAACAATAGTTCACACATCATGCAATTTTGCTTAAAGTATACCAAAATGTAAGCTCAAAGTTATAAGACCCTTGAACTACTGATTTAAAATGTTCAAAGATTTTTTCCCCACACCAAAATTAGAAGAAGACAATTTAACAAATATTAGATCTAACTTAAGTTTTTGTCTTTATCAAAAGTATTTAATATTTGTAACAGAGACATTCAATTTCAGATGATATCTGATCACTTTGAAAACCTCTATTTTCCGTTTCTACCCAGGTTCTTAATTATTATCAGTTCATGTGTTTCTGATCAGTTGTGAGTCATGCCGGGTGACCTGTGCACAACCGTTTGTTTAGCTGGAGACATGTCCAAAGGCGTTAGCCACAAAATCACAGCATTACTGTTTGTTTGGGTTTGACAACCTGATCAAGGGTAGAGGGAGTTGATTTTAACACCTCTACATTTCAGTTGTGCCATTTTCACTCTGTCTATATTGGGTAACCTCCCACTAATACTAATAATAAACATCTCAGAGAGTCCTAGGCCAGCTTAAGATTTCCCACTGAGAGGCATGACTTCCACCCTCTAGTCTTTGTTGAAGGAGATAGTTTAAACTAGAATGACTTTTTGTGTAACCTCTGACCTTAGACAAGCGGGTTTGTCCTCTCTCAAACATTTCCTGGACTATTATAGCTGCGAGGCTATGAGCCTAAATGCATTTGTACTTTTGTCAAAGGTCCCTCTCGTATATATCTGTTAAGACTGCAGTTCATCTAATCAACATGAGCGATGGCCATCAAAATGAGCAGAGCATCAGTGAAAAATCGAAGTTATGTCAAAAGGTCATGCTTCACTGTTTACTAATGAAGGTGCTTTCTGGTGGTTGCTTATCAAATCCATCTCTTGGAAAATAAGTGCTAAAGGGGAACATTAATGGCATTAAGAGTTATACGCAATCAGCTTGTTTGTGTGTTCTTTATCCAGTCCTGTAGTAGTACTGGAGGAAATGTGACCAATTTCTGTGCATTATGGGGGTGTAGAACTTTTCTTTTTTCACCCAAAATGGTAATGACCTTTTGAATTAGGGGGGTGCTAACACTTCAGCAACCCCCCTCAAAAAAAATCAATAAATGCACTTAAAACACAAATAATCTATAGGTCATCACTGACAGTCATCACATAATGGAAGTCATTCGCTTCACCTCATCACTCACCAAATGCTTTTATGCTCATAATTCTGATGCAGCGAACAAGAAAAGCTTTCTTGTTTTCATTGTATCTCCTCCTCTTTAGCCATCTAAGCTGATAACTGAGACACCTGCAACATGTCTTGATTTAAGTGTACTCTAAGTACTCAATTTTAAAGACAGGGGCTGCAGCAGGTTGTTCCATATACAATGATGGAGGACTAAAAAAGGTACTGTTGTTATGATGTGGTTTTCTCAGGTTACACTTCAAAGTGGAAGCACCATCAGCTGGGATGCTCTGAGAATCATGGACACACAGGAAAGGCCATCATCAAGGTCTGCTGGGAAGGTGTCAGACTTCAAGGCCTTTCAGCCAGACCTGCGTCACAATCACCGGGATTTGGACCCGTTGGTTGGAGTGCTTGAGGCTGTGAACAGCAGGGAGCCCCCAAGGGGATGTGATTGACAGGGACTCTTTGAAGTGGGTAGCGTTGAAGCTCCCCGTCCCTCCCAGAGCTCCACCCTGCAGCTCCACATCACATATGGACATCTCTGAAAAGTACCACTGGAGCACTGTGACTCCCAGGCCATGGAAATGTAACCTGAGAAGCTTTATTAGCCTGTTAGACCACTGATGGAGTCCTCCCATTGGTCTAAACAGGAAGCAAGTGTTACCCCAGAAACCCTAGGGTCAAATACGTCTTTCAGAACAGTGACAATTAGATTAGTGTCTCATGTAGACCAGACAGCCTCAGGATCCAATAAGCATGGACACATTCTCACAGGTAGATCTGGCCAGGGAGCACTTAAAGTTTCTCTTCTACGTTTAACAGTAAATACATGTTATTTTAACAGCTTGGATCTCATGCAGTTAGGTCAACCACATTTTCTTACACATGTTTTTTGTGATGGGGAATCAACAATTTAAAGTGTGCTCATCTGTTTTTGATAAAACCTATCCATTCTGCCTGTTAGCCTCTCTATATTTAACCCCACTTTTTCTGTTTTTGATAATGGATAATCTAGCAGCAGACACACACCTCCGCTGTGGGCCAGCATGGCAACAGTTTTTTTATTGCTTTGCTCGCTGCCCTTTATCTTCCTCTGTGTTTTGCCCCCCTACATCTTCCTTCCTCTTCTGCTCTGTTCTTGCTGTTCTTTCTCTCTCTGCCACTTAAATGACACCAGACTTTGGAAAACATGATTAAAAAGATTAATGCCTTCGAACCCAGTTTGGTTGTCTGTTTAGGGCATTCAGTACTGACCACTATCTTATGTGATTCCATTTGTGTTTAGCCCATATGTACATGTGTGTCTGTGGTTGTATAAATGTATGTAAGCATGTGGGTTGCTTATAGGGGCAGCGGTACATAAGTTACTCTCAGTGAGAGCCAAGAGCCAGCACTACTTTAATGGGTGCCATAATTAAAAAAGCTTTTAAGGGAGGATGGGCCAGCAGCAGGCTTACAACAGAATCTTCTTCTTCTGGAATATCTCCAAGAAGAACAGAGCAATATCGACGACATGGTTCAGCACCTGAATTTGACTGAACCACGAAAATGGACCCGCAGGGCAACCATGTATAAATATTAGTGCGCATGCCCAACATTTCGTCGCCTATTTTTGCTTTGGCACCACAGCGCCACTTACAGGCCTGGCATACATTTTGCAGTGTTTTCATGCATTCGTGTGGACGATCACATTTATTTTACGTCTCCGTCTTTAAGACAAACGTTCTGGAAAATATTAGCGTTTCGTGTTCGTTTTGACTTTGTGTGGACGGGGCCTAAAAGTAGAAAATAGTCGTCAAACAAAATACACGAGTAATAGTAAAAAGGTACTTGGTAAAATGGCTATTCAAGTACTGAGTAATTATCGGCTCAAATATCTTATTGTTTAAAATTATGTCGTCAGACAGAGAGTTATTGGTATTTTATTGTACTTAAAAATAGGATAAAATTAAGTATAAATAAAAAAAACATGATTAGAAAATAAACTGCCAGAAGAAACATTTTTCTAAATATATTTTTTAACATTAATTTATCAAACTAATCTTTACAACTGGTCAAGCACATATGTCAGAAAAGGAGGAAGAACATTAAGTCACAATATCTACTGTCTGTTTTATATTGTAGATGAAATTACATATTTCAGTTTAAAAAATCTTAACTAAAATAGTTATGCTCAATCGAACTAAGCTACTATTTACAGAAATAAGGAATGAAAAATGGTTGAAAAAATAAAATGACGAAATGACAATTTGGCATGGATTTTATGTGGGACAACCCAGGTTTATCTTGGGTTGGGGTATTGTGCTTGGATTCCACAGGTACCTACTTCAAGCCCCACTCCCACAGACTGCTACACTGGGTCCCTGAGCAAGACCCTTAACCCCCAAACTGCTCCCTGGAAGCCACACAATGGCAGCCCACTGCTCCCCAAGGGGATGGTTTAAAGGCAGAGTGAATTTCATTGCTTTATACTTGTGACAGTGTAACAATAAAGTTGAATTCTATTCTATCTAACAGCTCAAACATGGCAGCATGGGATACAATGTGATCCATCTTGCTAGCTTGTCTTACAAACTATAAACACATGAAATTATATAAAAAAAAATCATCAAAACCAAATAGCTTAGCTGGTAACTTTCCTAAATTTTACCTGCAACCTTTCAGATGTTTCAGATTTTTGATCTTCGATTATAGTTTAATATGAAGTGAGATTAAATATCTGATACACAACATGAGGCCATTTGGCTTTAGTGCCATACCTCAGTCACTATCTGCCAATAATTTCTCTTTGATCGTCTCTTTAGGGGTCTGGAGCACTTATATTTTCTGGAGCTAGTTTATAGATTCTCTTCACTTGCAATTGTTTTTGCTACTTTTTGCACTTCCCCATTGCATGTGTTTTATATGTGTTCAAAATTTTGGTTTTGTAGCAAACATTTTATTATTATAAACCTCTAAAAGAAAATAGTAAAAGTTCAAACTTCTGCACATAACTCTAATGCAGAATTTCTCTTTTGCAGCATTTTTCATTTACGTGTGTTTTTATGGACCTGTCCAGGGTGTACCCCGCCTCTCGCCCATAGACTGCAGGTGATAGGCAACGGCCCAACCGCGACCCTGACAAGGATTAAGTGGGAGAAGATGGATGGATGGATGTGTTTTTTGTTTTAGACTAAATATAGATTTTTGTTTGGAGTACCTTTTGTGTTAGCTGTAAATGTATGCATTTGAAGTGTGTTTGCATTCTTCAGACATTGTACTAAGTGCATCAAAAAGACAACAGCAGGAATAGATAGAAAATTATTTCTTCATGGGTCTGTGTTTCCTTATATTTTATGTGTTCAAAATGAAATGCTTGGGGACAGTCAGGAAATGCCTCCAGCTTTCCACATATACATAACCTACTAATGTAAAAGAGCTTACATGGTAGCTGTGATGGCATTTCCTGAGCACTTATGAATAATTAGGTTAGCACTGACCAACTTTGAGATAACATTATGTAAAATGTCCACATCCTTGTGATACTGTATGTTTTTATCCATTTAACTTAGCTAAATGGTTCTTATTCACAGTAGCCTGTAGGTTTGCAGATTCAAAAAAACATTTACTCTAAAGGCAAAGCTGTGTAACAGGATGACCATGGATGGAAACAATTACACCTCTCAAACATGCCTCCAGTTATAACAGAGTAGGTCTTTCTTCTAAACACACAGGGAAGCATAAATATTCCTAAAGGTCCTAGGGAGAAGTGCAGTTATAATTTAGCTTTATGTTTCATCCAGGATGTTCTATACACTTATCACTGCATTTTAAGATGCAACCCAGTGTTTGTGCTGCATTACAATAACGCTAAGACACATTATATATTATCTGCTTTGATTGCATAGAATATACTTTGCTATATAATGCAGGTACATGAACAGAAGGTAGGTGATGGTTTGGACGTGTGGTAGTGATTAGCAGGATCTGCAACACCAACCCTGCTGATCCCAACCCCCTGCTTCATTCCTTTAAGTTATGAAAACATTCAGGAAGATTTTTTTTTTTTTGTCAGAAAATAAAGAGCATCCAGGTTCTCATCCTCTCCTGGTCTTCACCATGAAGGTAAGGGATCCCTCTCTGTCCTGCTGAGGTCCAGCAGAGCAGACCAGTGTTACTGTGGCCTCTGGGGCCATATTCAAAGGTCACAGAGTTAAACACCTCTGAGTCTGGTGCACAAAATAACTCTGTCCCACAGTTTATCTCCTCTGGAATGATTAAATATCACAGAGGAGAAGGAAATATCCCCCCTGTTTATAGCTTCACCCTGGGGTAAGCATGGAAACGTGGAGGAAATGGGGCAGGTCTGAGTTCAGGCATAGGTTAGAGTGAAAAAAAAGCTAAAGTGAAAGGTGGACTATGGACTACTATTCCTATTACATGGACTATGTGGGATCAGCACACTATCTTTTAGGGTGCTTTTCCAGAAAGTAGCTAATTTTAGGTCAGTATTAGAGTCAGTATTTTGAGATACCTTATAACATGATAGTGTTTTGAACCTGTAAGCAACCTTTATGAACAGCATTACACTGGTTTTGTTCATCAGGTACAGAAGTTTTGTGCTGACATAGAAAACTGAATGTAAATTTTAGCATGTTTTTTTGTCTTTCCTTTTTTTTTACTTGCTTTTATTCTGCTTTTTTGTGGTCCAAATGTTTTTTTAAAGAAATGTTTTTGCTTTTATTCTGCTTTTATTTCTCTCTTTTTATCTAATACATGTAAAGCACTTTGAATTGTCCCTTGCCCTTTTTTATAAATATAACTTTTACCTTAAGAGTTAGTTTGGAAAATTTATATCTCTCTTCACTAGTATGCAGATAACTGTCAGATGTATCTCTCTTTGAAGTGAAGCATCCTTTGTAACCTAATTTGAGAGCATCAATGACCATGGAATCTCTTTTTTAAACGCAAGAAAAATCTGATAAAATTGTATTCAGGCTTAACAGTAATCCAGAAACCCCACTTCCTAACCGTGGTGTTCAGGAACTGGATATTAAGAAACAGGTTAAAAGTGTTGATAACCATTGGATTATGGTGATAGTAGAGTTTTACAGAAACGTTTCCTTTAGTTACATTAAACCCCAAATAAAAATTAGTCTTGCTAAAACATGAACCGTAGATTGTAATTAGTGCTCTGGTTAATACTCAACAAGATTATTGCAATCTATTTTGCACAGGCCTCATTTTTCACGTTTTGTTGCAAATGCTGCTGCTCCACTTAACTGGCATAACAAGAACACATCTCACTTGTTTTTTCTTTCTCGCAGGCTGCAAGTGTGAACAATTCATTTAAAAATTATTTTTTAAAATCGTTGGCTTTTAAATACCTTACTGATATTGCTCCTCTCTACCATTCTAACTTGCTTAGCCTCATGTATGACCAAAAACCCTAAGTTCAACTGCAGCTTCTTTCACTGGGTCTACCAAGAAACAATCCGAAGCACAAAGGAGCTTCAGGTTGTCTCCAAATTTATCGAACATTTTGCGATTTATTATTATTAAAACTATTTCTGTTGCTCTTTTTAACTCCGTCTTACGACACTGTTTTTAGCTGTATTTGTTGCTGATTCTGTTTTATTTTAGTTCACATATTTTATTGTTCTTTTTTTTTTACAGTGTCCTGTCTGGCAATGTGGCAATAAGAATAATTGTCTTGGTGCCAAAAAAAGCCCAACAGATTTTACTTTCACAAGTGTAGCAGTATGGCAATTGCCATATTGCTCCACTTGTTTCCTGCATATAAATTGCTTTATTATAATTATGCAGGGAGTTTTACAGTTTATATGGACACTGAAATGTAAATAGAGCAAAAAAACAGAAGAAGAAAGGGGAAAAAAAGAAAAAAAAAGAGAAAAGATGAAAGAAAGAAGAGATAGAAAGGAGACAATGACAATGACACATAACATTATTGTTCTTTTTTAAATTTATTTTTATATTTGTGTCTTCATGTGATCCCCACGCTCTCTCTGCACATCATGCATCTTTTTGTCTTTTTAAAAAGTTTTTGGTTAAACATTTTCTTTTTAAGTGACTAATAACTAAATTGACTTACTTATTTAAAATGTTAAAGGTACCTCCTGGAAATTACATGTACCTTCTGGAAATCACAGATCAATTTCTAAATATGTCTAAGTTACCTTTTTGTAAGTTACAGTGTGTTCTCTTTTGTATTACTTTAAGAAACTCTTGTCTAAGTATCGGTAGGGATGATTTTTGATTATGATTATTCATTTTCTAAACTTTCCTGTTCAAAAAACAGCTTGTTACCATTTACCTATTTTGAGAAAACAATGCAAAATAAAATCATGATATGATTTTACATAAATTACTCTAAAAGAAACAATAAAAGGAAAAAAAAGGTTTTCTGCCTCTTTCATAAGCCTAAACACATGATTATGTTTTGTTTTAATATGACCTGCTGTGTGTAATATTATTTTTCTGTGCCGTTATGAGACTTCTAATTTAAAATGTAATATCTGAGTCTCATTAAAACTTCTCTTCAAGTATTCCCCGCTCTCTTTTGGCACGTCATTCATCTTTATTTTTGGCAGTCTGATTCGCCTCAGTCTGTTCAACTTGAAACTTATTAGCAGTGAAAATTCAAACCAACTCTCGTCTGTGCTGCTACACATAGTTTTGTTTATTTTTCTCTCTCATTAACTGCTTCTGAACCCACACTTATTCCCAGAGGAGATCATTAAATATTCATTTAAACTGACGTTACAAAGTGTTCGGCATAAATGGGACTGGGGTTACCTGAGAACTGGACGACAGGATAAAGGCATTAAAATTTTTAAACTGCGTTTTCTTTTCCTAGAACCAGTTGGTGGTAGTAGGGATTTCCTATACAAGTCCCCATGTACAGGAAGGAAAAAACGAGGAAGAAGGATCTGAGCAATTACACTATTTGGGTTACAAGGGAGCTATTTATTTGCCAGGTTTGACATGTTTCTGCCAACCTGGGGAGCTGTGCAGTATGGAAAAGCGATAGGGCTAAAGTGTATTTATTTGCTCTGCAGGCAAAGCAGCATAACAGAAAGAGGCTGGGGAACAGAAAAGTAAAGTTTGCAATGTTTTTCATAAGGTCATAACTTAAAATTTCATCCCAGCCTGCTGTGATTGAGACCTGTTGAGTCGTAGGGGGTAGGGAGGACGTGCCCTCCATCTGCCTGTGAAGCTTTCTGGACCACAATATATTTCTGGCAGCAGACTAGTGGTTAGATGTGGGACTCTGGTTCACAGAGTACATTTAAAATAGGGCATTATTTCTGATAAAATTGTTGTATTTCTTATTTTACGAATGTACAAAATTCCAGTAATTAAAATGCGAAAATTCAAGAAATAAGACTAAATTGTTTGGTCGGATGTTGTCATATTTTTGTCACAAAACTGCTTAATTTTGCGATGGCGTTCAGGTCAGGGTAATTTGGAGGTCACTGTCAGCAGAAGGAAGCATGGCATGCTTTTAATTAACTAATAAACATCTGCACAGACTTTGGGCTTGATAAAACAGAGGCGACCAGCAGCAACACATGTCGTTGCTCCCAAAAGCATCAGTGTCTGTAGAGACTTTAGGATGGACCTATTTGCTCATCATCCAGACTCAGAAACTATGACATAAAAAAAATTGTTTTTAGAAACATATTTTACCAAAACAATATTTTGAATAACTCTTTTATTTGCATTGCCATTTGATTAGAATACAATGTAGTTAATCTAGATTTGTTTTAAATCTAATTTAATCCTACTTTGAATTCATCAAGATGAGCATTGATTCTTAAATATAAAGGCAGGATGTGTCCTGGACCTCCCTTTCCCATTTTCAGGTCTCAATTCATACACAGGTACATCTTTTCCCACCTGCTGCACCACAGTATGTATGGTGTCCTCCCAGTAATTTCTGAGCTTTCCAGGACCACCACGAGGTGTTAAATTCCTTATTAGCACCCGGTCACCTGGGAACAACAATGTGCTCCTTACTTTCGCATCGTAGATTCTTTTGTTTCTCTGAGCACATTTCTGTGCATTTTCTTGTGCAATTGTATAAGCCTGCTGCATTCCTTCCTTCCACTGCTCGACATAAGCATGATGATCATGGCTTCCTGTTTCTGTTGGTAGGCTGAACAACGTGTCTATGGGCAGTCTTGGGGAGCGACCGTATAACAAATAAAATGGAGAAAATCCTGTCACCTCTATCCGTGTGCAGTTGCAGGCAAAGACAAGCTTATTTAGGGAGTCTTTAAAGTTTGCCTTGTCCTTATCAGTGAGAGTTTTGAGCATCTGAATCAATGTCCGATTAAAGCGTTCGACTTGACCATTTCCCTGAGGGTGGTATGGGGAAGTTTTTGAACCTGCAATGTTGCAATATTTGGACAGCTGAGAGAAGAGTTGGTTTTCGAACTCACCTCCCTGGTCATGGTGTAGACGTGCTGGAAATCCAAATCTCATCGCATAATCATTGAAGATTTTGTCAGCTACTGTTTTTCCAGATTTTGATGTCGTGGGGTAGGCCTGTGCAAATCGTGTGAAATGATCAACAAGCACCAGTATGTATTCATAGCCACCTGTACACCTCTCTAGATGGAGAAAATCCACAGACACAAGTTCAAATGGCTGCGTGGTCACTATGTTTAAGAGGGGAGCTCTTATCCCTCGGCTAGGTACATTTCATCACATACTGTTCTATTTCCCGCTGCATATAGGGCCAAAAAAAACGATCCCTCATCAAAGATACTGTCATGTCAGTGCCTTGATGACCCATCTGGTCATGTAGGTCATGTAACACCCTTGCTTTGTGTTGCTCTGGGAGAACCAATTGTTTCCGATGGGCAGTCTTTCTCCAGAGCACCCCCTTTTCATCCAGCTCCAGCTTATCCCATTCCCTGAATAAAGTCCGACCCTGTGGACAAAGTCTGTTTAATTCATGTCGAGAAGGCCTTACGCAAGAAAATTTGGACTGCAACAAAACTTTAATCTGTGGGTCATCTTTTTGATCTTGTTCTATATGTATTGGTGCTACTAAAGTAGGGTTCCCATGAGTATCCAGCAGACTGCAGACAGAGATGGGCATTGACCAAGAGGCATTTGACTCGGACTGTGTCTCTACTGCCAGAACAGTTGCTCCTACAGCATCATAGGACATTTCTTCTGTGCACCCAGCCATGAAGTTCTCCACATCCAGGGGCATTCGAGACAAACTATCAGCATCAATGTTTTCTTTGCCTGGACGATATTTAACTGTGAAGTTAAAATCGGCAAGTTCTGCAACCCATCTGCTGCCTGTAGCATTTAACTTTGTAGTTGACAACACATAGGTTAATGGATTGTTGTCACTGTAAACAGTAAAGAAGGGAGCATAGTACAAATAGTTGCGGAACTTTTCTGTAATGGCCCATTTAAGAGCAAGAAATTCCAGTTTTCCAGAGTGGAGATCGTAGTTTCTTTCTGACACCGACAGCGTTCGGGAACCATATGCAATAACACGCAACTTTTCATTTTGTTTTTGATACAGGACGGCTCCCAGGCCCTTACTGGATGCGTCTGTATGAAGAACAAATGGGAGAGAAAATTCTGGAAATGCTAATATAGGTGGCTGAATCAGACAATTTATCAGCTCCTCAAGGACTCGTTGGTGACTTTCTGTCCATTCAATTGGGGTGTTAGATGACACTACTTTTGGATTCATATTTCTTTGTGAATTTCTTCCTTTAACGGGTGACTGACTTTGATCTTTAACTGGTCCCTTGGTTAGGTCATACAGCGGGCCAGCGATGCGGGAAAAGTCTTTGATATATTGGCGGTAATAGCTCAACAGTCCCAAAATTTGCCTTAACTCACCAACTGTTTTTGGTTCCTTGTCCTTTAAAACCCGGACAGCTGCAGTGTCAGAAGGGTCTATTTTATTACCCTCTGCTGATACAATCCTTCCAAGATAGCGAATTTCGGTCTTAAAAAGCTCACATTTGCTAGGTTTTAGCTTTATTCCATGTTGTCTGAGTCTTTGCAAAACTTTCCGAACATCATTAACATGGTTTTCAAATGTTTTGCTGAACACTAGTGTATCATCCAAATATGGTACACATATTTTGTCACGAAGCCCTTCTAGGCACTCTTCCATGCAGCGTTGGAAGGCTGCTGGAGCATTCATAAGCCCAAATGGGATCCTGACCCATTCATATAATCCCCAGGGTGTAACAAAGGCTGTCAGTGGCTTACTGTCTTTTGCCATAAACCCCTGATGATACGCCTTTCCCTGGTCAAGCAGTGAGAACATGGTGTTTTCGCCAAGTCCATTCATAATATCCTGGACTCTAGGGATTGGCTGTCGATCAGGATGAGTTTTTCGATTCAGGTCTCTGTAGTCAATGCATAGACGCAGTGAACCACATTTTTTCCTAACACAAACAACAGGTGAAGCGTAGGATGAGTGAGATTTCTCAATCCATCCATTAACAATCAAATCGGTTAAGTAGTCCTTCATTTTATCATATAGTGGTTTAGGAACAGACATGTAGGTCCGAGAAACAGGTTCTGGATCTTTTAAGTTAATCTTTAACTGAAGCTTCTCTATACACCCAATGTCACTGTCTGATCGCGAGAAGGAATCTGACTCCTCCCGTAACATCTTAGTTACAACCTGTCTTTGAGCCTCATTCAAGTGACTGAGATCAATTGGGGGATCCCAGCGTTCTGAGGAAACATCACTATCGCTGGTGTTGTGAGTCTGAATATGATTCACAGAAGCAGACAACTGTGCATCGTCATCTATGTAGAATGGATACACGGATGTATCTGGCTGTGCCTACAACTACCTTTTTGGTTAATGTGATGTTGTGATCAGTATAGTTTTGTACACTTAGGATAACATTAGGTTGCATGCCTTTCTGTACCTGAAACAGTGTGTCACAAAACTGGAGTCCCTCTGGCCACAGTGGGTTTTCATCTGGTTCAAACACTAAAGTAGTGTCCTCTTTGAATGGTCTGGCATTTATAGTGCATTTCACTTGGGCAGCACTATGGCTTGGTACATGCATCCTCTGACATGCTGTTCCTGAAAAGGGGGGATAAGTGAGTAAATAAGCCACAGACACGTTGTTTCCTCTGCTGTAGCATGTATTAGCTGAGGAGGAATTTCCAGTGCTCTTCAGTATGGCATACTCACGCTAGACTCCCCCTTCTGGTCATATATGGCACTACATGTATAGAACATGACTGTACTTAAACCAAACTGCTGGTAAGAACATCATATATGTGATATATAAAAAAATAACTTTCAAATCTATAAAACATAAAGTGTGCAAATATAACCACAAACAGTAAACACATCTGACTTATAATGAACACATTTCAATCCATCACACTATCTCATTCATATCGTGCTCACTTCCTCTTTTGACTGCTGACCACCCTCCTGTGGTGCTGTTCAGGCTATCTTCATCTGAGCAATGTTCTATTTTCTGTTCTTTTTTTAAGTTACTAACTATCCAGAGAGGCACTTTTGTTTACGTCTTCTGGTCGCATTCACACAGTTTTTATTTCTGGTAGGGGGGCGGCTAGTCTAGGCTAGCTTAGCAGCGCTATGGCTTCTCTATCGCCCCTGACTCTTTTCCGACTCTTTCCAAATCTTCCTCTCTTCTCTCTTGCTCACTGTGCCAGATTTTCAGTTATTCCTATGACTCCTTTAGTGATAACGGTATTTGTAATAGTGTAGTATTTTGTAGCTTGGGAAGCAAGGGAGTCAGAGTTAAAATCCTAGCTGGTTGCTGTTGAACATCCTGGAGTTAAAGTAGGCCCCGATCGTTAATAGCTAGGAGCCACCGAGACAAGGGACACATCCTCGTAGGTCCTCTAATAGTTCCTGTGTAGCCAGGCAACTGGGTGACGGTATACAGAAATAGTAATCCTAGATCTCCGCCCACTGGTAACAACCAACCCATCCAAGTTTCTAAATGATTTTCCCTGCTCATTGACACACCCACTGGGAAGCCGACTAAAAGTAGAATGGGAGGCAAATTATCAGGCTCCTCTCCTGTGGAACCAGGTACCAATTTTAGTGGCGTGGTAGACACCATGTCTTCTTTTAAAGCTTTCTTTTTTGATAAAGCTTATAGTTAGGGGGAAACAGATTATCCTCAGCTACTTCTATAGTTATGCTGCTATAGGCTTAGAATCCTGGAGGACATAGGGACCACTTTTCTTTTCTTTGTTCTTCATTCTATGTCTATTCTCCCATTCTGCAGTATTTTATTAGTTGAATCTCTCTGTCATCATAGTAACTTCATCTTGTCTGTTCCTGTTTGGGTGTGAATCCATCCTGGAGAGAAATTTCAGCTGGGGTTCTGCCACCAACAACTTTGTTTATAGATGTTGGACCATGGCCTGTTTTTTCAGTGTACAATAGTCCTGTTTCTCTTAATCTGACAAACTGCCCTCTTTCATCCTCTGAGTCTAGTTCTGCTAGAGGTTTCTTCCTGTTAACAGGGTGGGTTCCTCTCCACTAATACTACATGCATGCTTGATGTGATGGATTGCTCATATCAATGAATTTATGCAATCAGCTGTTTTTTTTAGATAGAAAACTTTGAATCGATTTGACTGTATGATCTGGTTGGTTTATCTCTTTAAAGTGTCCTGAGATTACATATGATGTGAATTAGTGCTCTATAAATGAATCGAAATGAATTGAAATTCCATTGTTTTTGATTGCCATTACATCTCAGGCCTTGAAATGAATTCAGATGTGTGCTGGCTAAAATTATATATTTATACCTCATATAGAGGTATAAACATGTAAGGACACAGAGGACACAGAATCAGTGCAGCCAAGTGATGGCATTTTTCACCAACATTTTTACTTATTTATGTTTAAGATTTGACCATCAACAAGATAGGAAGGCCAGCTGACTCAGCCTACCACAAGCGAGAAATGTAAATAGCTTGAAAAAAAAATAAAGCAAGACCACTGCATCCTGATCCTGAAAAGATGTTAGGATGTTGTCCATTACTTGATCACAGCTAAAGTACCTACTCTGCAGTATGACAGGTTATGAAATGCGTCCCTTTTAAATAGCATCACGGTTTTATACCAATGATATTTGTGTGTCTTTTGATTACTAACATCTTTAACCATGAAAAATCAGATTTAAGTGGTAGCTAAGCCTTGTCTGTTTGAAAAAAAATAGTTTTAAAATATACATTTACACTGCTGCATTACTCACTAAATCTACTTTGTGTGGTGACTAATGAAAAAGTTGAACGTGAGTAGTTGTCTAATTGTAGCTGAAGTTGTTATCAAGGCACTTTGTCATGCTGAAACTCATTAGGTTCTTATGATGCTGATGGTGACTCACAGGCATGATTGATTAATCCTCATAGCAAAAATCAACTCCAGTGTGGCTATGTTCAAAGAGCATGGAGAGGCTCTGAAGTCATTTGATTGCTTTCGGGATATGGAGGTGTTTTATTGCTGCAAGACGGCCTTATCAACATAATTCTTTTAGTTTGGCAAGATTTGCGTCATATGGTCCACAATTTACCAGTTTCTGTCATAACTTTTAATCTTCTCATTAGTATTTTAACTTCTTTGTTTCATTCCTTAAAATATATTTAGAAGCAGGGGTGAGGTGTCAGCATAAACTTTGTTTTTCAGATCTACTTTAGCTTTGATGGACACTATCTACTAATTATTAATTAAGTGGAACCAGCTGATTTTATAAAATGAGCGTTGGACTACGATTTCTGGTATTATCATTAAATGAATTATATTCATAAGATAATTTCAAAATTAATTATTTTTAAATTAATTCTTTTATAATTTTTTTTGTTATGTCTGTGAGTTAGAAATAGGCTTTACATATTGGTGGTGTTTTATTTTAAGCACACCAAACAATGGCAGTAAATTGGTTTGCGAAATAATTTACCAGACATTACAGTGGAGAGATTTAGAATTCTAATTTAGCCTACAACTCTACCCCCGCTTGCTGAATAAGCTGAAAGCATTGCTGCTTATAGCTATTCGCATTCACAGGGGAAGTAGTTTGTTAAAATAGTGCATGATCCCACTGATCCACCATAAATGGCTTAACATTATAATAATCCGTCGGCGGTGGCATCGTTATGTGTAACTATGAGCAATTGTAACCTGTATATTTGATAACAGTTAAGCAAAGCATCTGGTTTTGTAGTTTGGTTTCTTTTGGTTGTTTTGGGTGCAGTGCATTTGTTTAGGGCGTGGTCTCTTTGCTAGGCCAAATCTTTTTTTTTTTTATAAAAAGGTAAATTGATTTCATTTTAAAATATTTTGATTTATTGCTTAACTCTTTCTAAAAGGGGAAAAACATTAATTAATGAGGTAAAATAAAGTAATATAAAAGTTTATTGTGAAATACTCACCTCAAACATTTCACTCTTCAAGCAGGTGTGCACAGGACTGCACCATTAGATAACTGAGGGGGAGGAGTATGGTGTTTTTTATGTTAATTTTTGAGTATTTGTTTGGATTGAATTAAAATATTTCTGTTTTCTCTTGATTGTTTTTTCTTTAGCTGTTCATTTAAAACAAATTTTCTTGTTTCATGTTATTTTGCAGCTGTACTGTATATGCTTTTATAATGGTTTCTTCCAATTAAGTTCCACCTCTATTTAAGAAACATGTCTGGCATTGTTCTGGTTGGTGTGGTTTAGTTGATGTGCTGCACCAGAAACAATTAAATGAAAGAAGGGTCCTCTGAAAACTCCTCTGAGCCAACTGGTTTAGTTCCCACCTCCAAGACTGCTTGACCTCCTAGCGAGCATGTAACACTATGCATATCACACACTGCATGCAGCACACAAAGTGCTTTGAGGAGATGCCCCAAAAGAAGAGTACCACAAAGTGTTTGCTATTAAGGCACCCAAATGGCTATAACTGCCCATGCAATCATTTAACTTACATTACACAACTTTCATTCCTCTTCTTCCTCCTTCCCAGTTAAACTATAATTTAAACTTTAGACAGACATGGGCAATGTCAGACTGGTTTCCATTTACTTTTGTGCCATACTGGCCTTTTGTACCGCAGCATATTACAACTGACTACCTTATTATTGTCAGTCTTTAAGTTAAGCTTTTATTTTAGCTAAAATAGAATAATTTCTTTTTTACAAAGCTAAAAAGCAGCCTTTTTATTTCTACATCATAGTTTAAAGTAAAAGTCAAGTCATATTTAGAATTCAAACTTCTGAAAGTATTTAAATTTAAAGTCATTACATACTGTTCAATAAATAATTGTTTAAATTAAGAGTGATTTTCATTTGAATGTGCTTTACTGGAGGCATCCATGTTTTTCAAAGAACACTACTGCCACCTACTGGTTTGTGACGTCATGGTGCGGTATCGGCTGTTGAGCAAGTCCCAATGCTCTATCTGGTGTTTGTCACAATGCGCTATTATGCAACTCATCTTGAAAACATTCTTCTTCGAAAAGTTGCCTACATATTACGCATTTTTTCTCTGGTCAGAAATTCAATGGCAAATCTTCCCTCTTCAAGTTGGCAATCCAAAGACGAACTCATGGATCATAAATCTAAAAAGTGAAATAACTGCATTTTTTTTTTTTTTTTCACTTTCACCTGATGTATTGCAACATCCAACTGCCATGCACGAGGGCATTGTCACTTTAACAACAGCTCTCACGGATTTCAATGGTGAAGTCCTCTCAAAATCTGTAATAATTGTTGGTAATTGCGGGTGTGTCAAATAGTTCCCATTAATTTTGCTTGTAAAGCAGGGAGAATGGCCTTAGCACTAGAAAGCCCAGAGATACGAGAACTTTCGTCAGCCTCCAGTCTCTCCAACAGTACTTCACAACTCATGAATCCCTTTTCAGATGTAAATGCCCCATTAGTGCTGTGGCTGGAGAACCATTCCACCCCTTCAATTTTGGTTTAGCTCAAGCCTCTCTCTTGGAGTGTGTTTTACCTGAGAGCAGGGGGGGGGGTCATATTTGTAATTATTAAATATAACTAGGTCTACGTCATCAGTCCCGCCAGCACCAGATTGATTTCAGACAACAGAGCCACCAGCGCAGCGATCAGACGATAACTGATGTACAATGAACATAGCTGCATAAGCTGGAACGCTGTACAGAGGGAAAGCAAGAATGTCTATACAAAAATGATCGTCTGTCCTATTCACTAGGGGGCAAATATAACGCAAATCACTTAAGCAAACTCTTCTCCGCTGCAGCACGGCTTTGCTGCGATTTTCAGCACAAAGCTGCCTTTTACAACCTACTTGACATGGCTGCAACAAACATGCATGTTTTGTACAAGGCATGCACAGGGTCTAAAGACAGTCTACAAAAGTTCATTCTGCGACTTGCAGATGAACTTCGCAACAGGTTTATGCAGAAAAAGGTAATACAAGACGAAAAGATGAGACAGCATTGTGAGACAAAGCGACGTTCTCATGGTAAAGAATCACACACACCCAAAACCACATCTCGCCCTCACCCCCAAACATGTTCCCTAGTTAATCAGGTGCAAACATGTTCCCTAGTTAATCCGGTGCCTGATCCATCATTTTCCTAATATGTGGATGGATATAAGGCTCTGGATCGGGGAGTTGAGTGACAACTGGTATTAGTATAGTTAATAATAATGAAATATGGTAAAACTGGAGACATTTATTTCATTACAGCACAAGCTGAGTGTCGCTGCTCTTTTACTTGCAGGGTATTAATCAATCAGTATTATTTACTTTCTTTAAGAAATTTTTCAAATGAGCTTCAGCAATGGGGCAGCTTGATTTGACAGAAACAATCTATTTCTTGCTGGTTCCTAAATAAAAAAGAACTTCTTTATTTAAAATCTAGCAAGGTCCTACAAGGTTTTCTGTCAAGGTGATTCATTATGAGCAATGATTTGCCATACTTCCTTATCAGTTGTTATTATGGTAGGGGCCTTTGCACTCCTAAAGGAGCCATGATGGATAGAGCAGAGGTGAAGAGGGTGTAAGCCGCAGAAACAAAAAGCCTTCTGACAGAAACCTCCTGCTCCTCTGGCGCCACACATATACAGAAGCAGCAGCACTCAGATACGTGACATTAACTCCTGTTGGTAGATAGTTGGAGTAACATAAGCTCTTGTTACTCATTTAGATTCTTTATTGTTGATATAAAGGAGAATGGCCTTGAGCTTAAAATTTGTCAGACTTTACTCAAGCAAGATCAGAGCACAGCCAATTAGGACTACAAACAACTGTGCAGTTGGATTACACATTCTTGTAGTTTATTTTCATATTGTTACTTATAAGCTCACCTGTTTGTTTTTGGTTCATTTGAACAGGTTAACATGGCCTTGACACAAGGACACTGAGCAGGTCAGATATGGAGGGGAAAGGTTGGACACGGGTGGCCTCACATTGGGAACCAAGATTTGTTTACTGTAGGCAAAAAGAGAGATGCTTAACTTAGTGAAAGTACAGGAGCTCTAATTTGTCAGCTTAATGTTGCTAATCCTGCCTTTTTAGATCGTCTGTGGCCTGCCTGCTTTAATGCCTTCCAGGCTTCTGTCAGCAGCAGGACAAAATAATTTTTATTAATCTGTTTTTAAAACCTCACAAGATCCTGCAGCAGAGGGCTATCAGAGTGAGCGATGATCAGGCCGAGACAATAGGTTTAAGATGCGCATCAGACTATCTAATGATCCTCTCCATCTCAAACACACACTCTTCCACAAACCTCAAAATACCATCGCCCAGCTAAAACATACAAAGTTCATATGAATCACAGATGCATAGGCTCAGTTGTTCGAAGCAAAGAAAGAAAGAAAGAAAGAAAGAAAGAAAGAAAGAAAGAAAGAAAGAAAGAAAGAAAGAAAGAAAGAAAGAAAGAAAGAAAGAAAGAAAGAAACTCCTGTTTTTTTTTTTTATGAGCTTGGCCAAATCTTAAGCCTGTTTTCTTCACATTATAAAAACAAACTGCTGTGTATCTGATATATTATGATTCATTAAATCACATATACATCTATATATTTTTGTTAAATTTGTCCTTTCTTTAATGAAAAATGTGTGGAGTGCATCTGTATGCACACAGTACGTTACTCCCACCTTTTGCACCTTCAGTGAATAAATAAATTTAGTGATGGGAAAGTAATTTTATTTTCAGACATAAGTGAAGGGACCAAAATGCAAATGCATTGCACTCTTTTTCAGTCTGAGATTTGCTTAAAATTCTTAAAAATTAAAAGGGTATAAATGCTTTTTTTAAGGCAGAATTAGAGAACAGATTATCCCCTAAAGCAAGTTCTCTTTTGAAAAGTTCTGATTGGGATGACTTTAATTCCAGTTGGTCCATTTTTTTTCTACAATAACAGCTTTAATGATGTTCTTTTTCCTGGTCTTTTTACTAAGCTGAACAAACTTCTTCTGTAGTTGTGAATGGATTAACAGTGCTATGATGACTCATGCAGCTGTTTGAAGGATGTTCACACAAAGAGGATTAAAACTAAAACATTCTCAACGGCGATTATTGCTGATTATTTCAATTTAATCAATTCTATCAAAGCCTCATCATGCTTCTGCAAACAAAGCTTAACTTTCTCGCTTGCCTCACAGCTCAAGTTGGACATTTGTTAAAAGAAATAATCAGAAGATGGTTTTGATTTGCTCAACGCTCCTCCCACCTGTGTTGCCTCTCCTTCACTCTCTGTATTCATGTATGGAGTGATTTACTGTCAAACACATTCCTACCACCACCCCACTTACACCCCCGATCCATTCCAACACATGTATTTTATTTCTAAATTTTTTTGCAGTCTTTCCTTTATTTTACTCAGGGGAACATTGAAATCTTCCATCTATTTGTTACTAATGCAAACCTCTTCATTGGGTTGTGTGTGTAATTGCGAGCTATTGTTGCTGCTTATTATTCTTCAAATGTGGATTATACAGATGACTTAGTTTAAGATAATTTATGAAGGATTTTTATTTTCTTTTTTTGTTGTTTTTATGAAATGGTTATAAAAAACCATACTCGAATTATTGCATCACACTACAGAGTTATTATATTTATATACCAATTGTTTCAATTGTCTTGAAGCTTTTCTCTAAACTCAGTTCTCAAGACTCCCTTTCATAATTTTATTTGTCCACAAATAAATCTCCTTCTCCATTTTTGTCCCTTTTCCTTTCCTCCTTTCTTTGCTTCTCTGCTTTCCCCCATCTTTCCTCCTTTCTCTCCATCCTAACCGGAAACATCCTGTACAGGGTTCCACATTGACAAAGGCACAGCTGTTTTGGGTCCACATATAAGCTGGCTGCTCCAGCTTCATTCATGTCTTTCCCTGGTAAGGCTGCAGAGCTCTGGACCAGATGGCTCCAGTGTTCACTTAGACTCGGCCATTGTACCCCCCATAATTGGTACTTGGAAGCGAGTGGCTCGTTAATTATGCAGAGAAGACTGTTTTTATGCAAAGCGAACTGGTTTTACTGAAGTGTAATGCTAATCAAGTAAGTGCTTTGCTGCATAATGCATAAGTAAATTTGATTTATTTTAATTGTGGGCTTGTGAGAAAATGGTTTTGGTTCTAACGTTCTTAACAAATGTAGGTGATAAATTAATGTGTGGTGTTTCTTATCAGTGTCCTTCAGGAGCCTTTGAGCAGTGTTTGACTTTTGATTGAAACAACTTTAGCACAAAAAAAGTTAAATGTTATAGAAACATAAACTTAGGGTAAATGCTAGGAGAAATATTTTATTTCATACACAAAATGTCATCTTACACATTATAAAGAATATTTTTAAGGATTGTCAATAAGTGAATAAAGAGAAAGCCAACAACTAAGTTAAGGCTATGCTACAAAATTCAGACACCTACCATCAGTCTCAGCAGAGGAGGAAGTGTGCTTGTTATTTTCTTCATCTTTTCAAAAAGAATTAATAAGAGATTTCATTAGTAGCTAATTCAGATAAACAGTGACAGAGGCCTGTTGTTTTTGAAATACGAGGACCATCATAACTGTTGTTAACAACACATTTTTCTCTATTTTCAACATCTGAATACTAAGGAATATGCTCATAAATGCTAAAAGTAGATATTTCTGCTTCATAAAAAAGCTTTTCTGACTGAAATTATATGAGACTAGACTTAAATGAGGTGGAAAAATCCTAATTATTTATGTTAGATACATGCGAAAATAGTGAGAGAAGAAGAAAAAGAGTGTGTTAATGGTATTCTTCCAACTGTGGGGATTACCTTACTTCAAACTATGTTAAATTAATTGGGTAAAGGGATTAAGATCTTTTTTTTTAAGACCTTCAGTCCATCAATCCAATAGATGACTCACAATTGTTTGCTGCTCCGCTAAGTGTCTGAGATCAGAGGCCCGTTTCACAAAGCAAGTTTATCAAACTCAGACTCAAGTCTCATCTCTGAATTGATGTTTCTGAGTTTTTTGGTTTCACAACAGCTGCTGTAAATTAGTTTAATGAACTCTGGGTTGAGCTACTCTGAGTCAGGGGAGTGCGTACAACTTAAAAAAAGGCACCATTGGCAAGTCACCATGACAACAGGCAAGAGGAAGTCTGTCTGCTTCACAACACTGAAACTAGAGATTTAAATACAATTTAAATAAAATATTGGTTAATGTGTTTAAAGGAAAGAGCAACAGCTGTAAAGGAGAAGTTGTAGGAAAAGATTGCTGCTTTAGTTAATTTGTAGGTTTACATGTAGACTGTTCAGGTGAGCCATTTTGACATTTATTAAAAGAACTCTCCTTTCTGGTGTTCCAATTGTGGATCCAATCACGAAGACATGATTCTTCCAGGTCAAAATCATATTCCATGTCAAAACTGTAATAAGAGATTTCCCAAATGACATTTTTGCCAACAAAAACTGAATTTCAGAATGTCAAAGACGAAATTGTACAAGAATTTAGTTTAATATAACTAAAAATGTTACACAAAAGTAGAATTTCAATAAATATGCAGTAAATTACCAATAAAAAATGTCCAGAAAAATTAGACAGTATTATAAGACCTCTATTGATATTGTTTATGAGCCCCAAAATTTGATTTAGGGGTGATTACTCTTTTGATTAATGTCATTTATTATGTTATTATGTGGTTGATAATTTCAAGAGTTATGTATCAAAGCCTACAGCCATTGTTCTTTTCAATAGTTTTACTGGTTAACACAAGTGCCAGCGATCCAAATGGAACATGTGGGCTTGATTTCACAGCCAATTTGACTGCAACATAAACAACTGCCAGTGGTTATGGCCACGTTCTAAATTACCGCTGCTAAGGACAGAAACACAGTACTTTTTTACCCAGTGTGATTATCCTGATTGGAGCTTTACCAGCTCTTTACAGTTGGCACAGTAAGGTGGTGGTCCCTCGAGGGTCTGCTCTGTGTTAACCTGTAGTAATTAGAAAGATCCATCTGGGCAACACTGAGCTAGTGGAATCTGCCATACACATGTCCCTGAGCTAACGTCTCAATTTAGATGCACACTTATATAGCTATCTAAAACCATTTATTCACATACTACCTATTACTGTTGATGACATTACAAAAGTTTTGGAAATAATTATATTCTCTCACAGAATTCTTTGGTTTCTGATTTTTTTTGGGGAAATTTAAGTGTTTCAGACCATCAAACTAAATTGATAATGACAAAAATAACCAGAGTAAATACAAAGTGTTGTTTTCACGTGTTGGTTTCATTTATTACGGGAAAAACAGCTATCCAAGCCAACCTGGCCCAAATTGAAAATTTAATTGCCCCTTAAACATAATAACTGCTTGTGAAAACCTTGGCAGCAACAATTGGCATTAGTTAAAATTTTCATGAAAACCCAACTTGAGTCTAGCGGAATTTCTACCCTTTTTCCTTAGCAGAACTTTTCAATTCAGCCATTTTAAAGGGTTTTCGAGTATCAACAGTCTCATATTTTTATACTTCATAAGTTTTCACTTTGAATCCATCCCTCAAAACCAGTCCTTTTAGCTTTTTAGAGGTGGACCTGCATGTGTGCTTTAATTGGATGTCCTGCTGCATATACCAAGGGTGTAAATTGATATTTTCTTATAGGCTTGTAGTTACAGAAGAGAGTTTTTGGCTCAATAGAAGCTAAAACAGAATGAACTTACCTCACCTGGAAATAGTGAGACTTTTCAGGGTGCTTTTGTTACTACACTGATGTGTTGTCATTGCACTTTTGGAGTGGTTTGGTAGGCCAACTTCTCTTGGGTAGCTTTACCTGTTGAATATTTTATCAATTTCAAAATATTTGTTCTCACTGTGGCTACTTGGAGTCCTAAAGCCTTATACTGTGAATGTTGCTGTTAACCTTATCAATGTCAGTAACTTCATCTTTTTTTCTCAGATTTATCTAGATCTTGGAATGATCTGTTACTTTAGGATGTCTTTTACATATGCATGTATGTGATTAGGAAATTTACAGACCACTCTGTCATCAGGTCCTGGGTATCATTAACAAAACTGAGCTTATTGTAAATTTGGCTAATAATGCCAACAGCATGCTATTTTGGTTGAACACAGTAGGTTGGCAAATGCACACACAATATTATGCAACTGAAAGGCATTTTTTGCTAAAAATAGAGCCAAACATGTGGAGACTCCGCTGCATCAGTTAGTGGCTGATAGACCACCATCCACTTTATGGGCCTCTGCCTTATTTTTGTTGGTTTGGAAGAAGTCTGTGTTTGCTTAAATAAGTTTAATTATTTAGCAGAACTTGAGTTTAGACCCATTACCCTATTGAAAGGAGAACCTCACTTAATTTGGTTTTTTTTTTGGCTGCTTTCTGTAAGTTCTCTGCCACATTTTCAGTGTCGCTTGATCAATATAAATCTGCTTTCCCTTTAAAAGAATCCCCAGAGTTTGGTGCTACTACCATAACATGTGTCTGTTGTTGTGCAGTATTATTTTTTTAACACAATGCATATCTTCCAAAATTTTGGATTTTGGTTTCATTAAACGAGCTCTTTCATTCATATATTTGCTGTATTCCCCACATTTGCTGCATTCTGGCTTTCTTTTATTAGTGACTTTCTTTCTGTCACTCTCATTAAGGGTCAGATTAATTGTTTTCTTTTGGATTATGACTGAGAGGTGCTAATTGATATTGTTTGTTTTGTGATATGGTTTTGTAGCAGCCCTGCTTAAAATTTCTCCACAATTTAATGTCTTACTCCAACCATAATCTAGTATAGAAGATTGCCTTTGTTGGAGACATGTTCTATGTATTTGAGGCACTGTGTTGCCATGGCAAGCCATGACTGAGCATCACATATTAGTGTGATTTTGTATTTTCCCACCCCAGGTGTAATCACACCTATGATACAACATGTATGAAGCCAGTCTGACAACTGTAGTAAATTGAAGCAGAACAATACCCTGCACATCATTTGGCAGGGTCACTGTGAACTAGCATATTGCAGGGCGAATGCAGCCTGTGATCTAAAGCGGGTTTTGAACTAGTTTCCAACTGTGCTTCAACTTCTTAGACTGATTGCATCTAGCCTTCTTTGTCCCACACCTTCTTTCACTTTTCAGACTGGTAATAAAGGTTATTCTTCTTCCTACCTTTGTGTTGTCGTGAAGCAAACTTTAATCTATCCTTCTAATGTAAAAAGCAACAATTTGCCTAAGGAATAAAAGACCAAAACCCAAACTGTTACACCCCCCGTCTTCAGTAACATTTTCTGTGTCTGAGATTGCAGCCAGTGACTCATCCTTGCATCTGCCACCAAGTTCACTCACTAAACAGAGAAGACTGTGGTAGTGAATGAGGTATTATAACACCGACATTGTGCTTTTCCTGACAAAGGACGACAATGGGGTGTTGCTGGCAATCACATCAAGGAGAACTTTTCTTGTCTTTTACATTTCTTTCACTCTTCATGGACTGGCAAATATGTCCCTTTCACCTGGTGACATTATGTGTAATTACAAGGTTTAGTCATTCATAGTCTGATGAAACAAAAATCTCTAATGATGATTACTGTAATTACTGCCCAATTTTTCTGCCTCCACCTCCACCATCACCTTCAGGTCACCCTTTCCCCACCACCAAGTAAACTACCAACAGCAAACTTCCTTAAGTTTTTTCATGCAATTACACAACGAAGAGTGTTATTGGTTTCCATGGTGAGCTCTAAGATAAACATTGCAGTATATGATAGAAGAATGGCTTATTGATTCTAGAGATTTGAAGTTTGATTTCATAATGTGTCCACATTTGCCCTTTGACTCCTCTGTATGTTCTCTGACAACAGAGACAATTAAGTCTGAGCAGAGGAGACTGGCGGGTCTTCTCCTGCTGCTGACAGATCATCTTGTCTTCCTTCCACCCCCTCAGTTCTCTTATGTCTGAGTCAAACCTCAACTCTTTCTGCACCATCAGTCTGTGTATTTATGCATGAGTGCATGTGAGCTGAAGTTTGCAGAAGCTATGATATTATCACGGGTATTTAAATTGTAGTTGAATAGCGTACAGTATTACATTAGTCTTATGCGGTCTACAATAAATTGATTGTGTCCTAACTTTGTGTACTCACTAATGAAGTTTGAGCACTGCTCTCTTGTCTTTAAGGCAAAAAGTAAGGTTGCAGTGTTTAATTAATGGAAATATATATATAACTCAACAAATCCAGCTTTAGTTTTCAGTTAATTCTCATAATGCTCCTAGTACTGTTTATACACAGCACAGTATTTTTTAAATTGCTAGGCTAAGAAACCATCTTTATTTTCTCTTTAGATACAACTTGAATAGTTGGAATACATCATTTTGATATAAAGCTGCAGCAGCAAGTCCAGTTTGTTCCTCAGTCTAAATGTTAGGAATTTAGAACACATTTTTTAATGGGATAGCCTGCTAAATAAGTTGCCATTTCAAAAGTTTTGTGCAAGAAATGTATCTGGATTACTTAAACTCTAATGGGTAACTGCACTCACACAAGAAAAATACTTTTAAAAGACTTTTCGTATCACAATTATATTTCTTACATAAACAAAACAAACTGTACTGATGACTATTTATTTGTTATTTAATTTCTTTCTCATTTTTTCCTGATCTTTCTTTTGTAGCTTTGTGTTTGGCAATACTCACCACTGCTCTGTGGTGAGCTAATGTGGTTTTAGCCCCCTGGGAGTCCTGGGTGTGAGGACCCTGTCCTGCTGCATGCTTTCCCAGCCTGTCTGGAGCAGCGTGGGCGCTGGCAGAAGAGGTTAACCCATACAACCTATGAGCTCGCTGTGGTTTAGACGTTATGGGGATACGTTTGCTGAACTGGCTGTTTTGACAAACTTTTCTCACACTTTTCTGATAAACACCACAACCTCTTGCCTGACCTCCACTTCAATCAGTGCCTTTTCTTGCTCTACCTTTAACTATGATGGTTGAGAAGCTTAGCGTAATTACCCTTAGTACAACTTCCTCATTAGACTCTTGTGGTGGGGCCTATAAGCTGTATGTTGCCTCCAGTAAGCAACCATGGACCTAATCCAGATATAACTTTGGAAACTTCTATCCAGATTCAATACTATCCCCTTGATTACAGCTTTTAATACATGCTTTAATATTGCACTGATAAGAGGGATTAAAAACCTTTCAATATACACCCAATCCTCCGAACGGGATGAGGTAGACACTAACTTTTACGTCCGCTTTATCCAATTAAACCTGAATCAAGAAAAACACATGTTGTACTGTTAGGTTATTAATACTAATGTTGTGCCAGTTCAATATTTAAAAGAACTATCCCAAAGTTCAGTTCACACAGATGAAAATGAACTAGCTCACATTCATTGTTCACTATGAATATATGTTTAAGTTAAAAGCAATTTTCCTTTTTTTAGGACAATTTATTATATAATATGAATTTCCACAGTTATAAATTAGATTTTTATTAGCTAATTACAGAACCATCAGTCACCTAACCTTCAGCTGGCACGTCGGTATCCATAGGACCCTGGTTTAATTGGATATTTTGTCAAAAGAAAGAAAGGTTAGAGATAAAGCTGCGGTTGAACTATTGTTGCATGAGGCCAAATGGTTTTTGAACCTAAATGGAAAAGCTGGGATCCATTAATAGAAAGTCCATAAGCATAGTCAATAAGGCAGTTTAAACAAATTCATGAACAATTGAGCAAATAAGCAATATTACGGCTACTGCATATAAGTGGGTCCATGGGGAGCGGAAAGGGAGGGCAAAGAGGTTGCCGCAGAAAAATCTAATACAATTATCATCAGAATAATGCCTGAGATTGATGAGTGTAAAAGGCTACAAGGTGCAGAAGAGGGATGGCTCTAGGGATGACCCCTTCCCACTTTAAGATTGATTGGGTGCGTTGAAGCAATCCCAGTCAAAATGACTCAATATAGGCTTTTGTGTCAAACTGGGTCCACCCTGGACCTAAGTTATTAACTTATACAGGAAGAGGCCACTGCAGAGAAGCCCTGTCGGGGGACACTGCAGAGCTAAAGGAGGAGAAAGCAACCCTGCTAAACTCAATTTGTAATTTAATCCAGGGTGCTTCCATCGATTGAGAGCTGCTCCTGTAATGGCAGCCAAACGGTGGATGCGCTGTAGATAAGAGCTTGCACCAACTTTTCATCTTTAATGCTATGCTGCCCTGACAAAAAAGTCACAGTAAGAATGACCGAAAACCTGCAAGACTTTTAACATACAGGTACAATAGAATGGTTTACATCAAAGTGTTTTAGTCGTTGGAAAATATAGATTAAAAGTGACTCTATAGAAAGACTATATAATTCCTGGCAAAATAGAGGCTAAAAATTGTATCTCTACTGGCTGATGACTAAGGGGGATAATTACAAATGCACATAACAGATTTTAGATATCTATTGGTTAATACATCAGAAAAATAAGCATGTTATTTTACTTCTTTACAATCATGCTCTTCTTCTTTTATTGTGAAATTTAAATAAACTTTGCAGTTACACAGCCGTAAGTGCTTAAGCCCTTTTTGACATAAAATATATTCTTTAAAACCACATACTGTTCATGTCAAGCAAACCTCACTTATTTCTCATTTTTCAATAGTCAAACATCTGAGCACTTGCCCTCTGTGTTGTTATAAACTAAGCTATGGTTTAAATGTTGAAGTCTGATGAGTCCGATAAAATGTGATGAGTTTACAGAAAGTCTATGTACTGCATATTGTCAATACAAGGTGAGGCAAGAAATACATTAAAGAACATTAGCAAACCCAAACATTCCAATGTATTTCATGTGTAATATGACCCTTTAATTAAGAAAACAGATGCTGTTTTTGTGTAATTACAAAAAATCTCCTTAAAAATCTATGATACCTGCTCTGACCAGGAGGCCGTTGGTTCCATAAAGCTTTCTGGCTTGAGTTTATAAGTGCAGTAATGTTTTTTTTCCATGTGTAACAAAACGACTTATCATAGACACCATCCATTCACTTCTGCTGTGTTTGATCTAAGCTCAGTTCTTGAGAGACGGTGCCTGTGTTAACTACCAGCTGTCAGCTCACACTGGTTAGCTGCGCTCCTCACTGGGGAGGAGGTTTACATCCGTCATGGATAAAGCTTTAGGGCTCTGCTCCTATCCACACCTTTTGCTCCCCCACATATGAACGTGATTGCAGAAAAGCTCAGGGCATTGTCATGGATTAGTGTGGGCTGTGATTTTTGATGTATTTCTCTGTCTTGTCAGATGGGTGGTATTAACTTTTTTTTTTTCACCCATCGGCATCAAAGCATTTTTTTTTTTCTGACAAAAGCAAGATCTGTTTAGGCAGACTAAGATAAACTAAACTGGTGTAATTAGACTCTGCAAACACTTTGGGTGAACTGTTTGCCACATGGTACTGTGAAACGCTGCTATATTTATGTTCTGCGATGGCTGTATTGGGTACAGGGGAAAGGGAAAGTGTATGATATATTTTGTTATGGGTGTTCATTTTCTTTTTACAGAAATGTATATATACATATATATAGATTTATATCATATAGATATATTTTTAGGACATAGCCCCTCTTATAGGTTTTCATTGCATCTTATTAAGTTGCTCTGTAATAAAAGACAATGCATCACTCTTTGACCTACTAGACCCCCATGTTTTCACTGACCTTACACAAGTTCCCTAATTTTATTTCCCACGGGAGAAAGGGGGGATAGGCTGGAATATCAATGTAAAGACAATCCTGCTAAGTTGTACATTCTCTAACTGACATCATCTGCTTTCTATGTGATCTCTCTCTTTTTTTTTTTTTTTCTGAAGTCCAATGTGTCTGCGCGTCAATACCCAACATTTTCACTCTGGAGTTTTTATGAGTTCCATGTGTTTCATGGTTGGACTGTGGCTGGGAGGGAAGGACTTGATCCCTAAAGAAACAGACCGCTTCAGTTCTCAGAGCTGCTTGAAACCAGTTGGCTCCCCTGTTGCTAACACTGCTTCAATTATCGTCTCAATACCTATTCGGCAAATTCTTCAGGAATGCTTGTAAATGAAACCACCATGCTCAGATCTTTTCACATACCTTCTACAAATGTAACTTATTTATGAAATTGCTTTAGAAGATTTGTGTTAATTGGTGTGTTCTACAGGCTACAGGCTTTTCTGTTTATCATTGAAACAAAAATACAGAATTAAACTCTAGTCTGGACTTATTGCCTCTAAGCAGCTTGATAGCAGCCATTGATGGATTCCTGACGTGAAGTTAACCTTTGTTGATTTTTAGTTATGCTACCATTTACAACTAATAATTAACATTGACCTATTAACAAGTAATAATTAACCATTAACAACTGATAATTGTACAGTTTTATTCTAGATACAAATTTATCCTACAGTCTTATTTTTACACTTCTACCTTATTGTGGATCTGAATGAATCCTTTTGCATTTCACCTTAGAGCTAGGACATTTGAATTTCATCACATAGTGACAACAAGGGTTATTGTCCACTATTACCTCCACTGTGGGTATTGGTAGTGCTTATATGACTTTGATTAATGTTTGAAAGTAGCTGCATGGTTTGTGGAGGTGGTCATTTTAATGAATGGGTTGAGTGTCTCCATGTTAATTTATACAGCACCATGAAAACATTTTAGCCTCTTACAGATTTCTTCTGTTGCAGATATTATAACATTTAAATGTTCTTGATCTTCAAATAAAATAATATACTATAGCAACAATTAATGGAATTTAAAACAAAAATAGCCTTTACTTATGTAGCACATTTTCAAGTCAGTGGACTCTAATGGTGTTTAAACCACATTCAGTCATTCACCATTTAGACAAGCTTTATTGTCATTATATGCAAAGAGTGTATACAAAACGAAATTTCATTGCACACAGCATACATCAGTATGATGATATTGCAGTTGGAGTAGATAAAAATTACCTATATAAAGTCCAGCTGTGATCAGAATGTAACAATGTAGGAGAAAAAAGAAAACCGGTTTAAAAAATGGTGCAAAAGGGCATTGATATTCATTGCAGTGCAAAATAACACTGACACACAGGTCCTATTAGGCCCCCAGCCCAAATTCAGTGGGCAATACAAGTGAAGTGTGTTGCCCAAGGACAAATCAACACCTGAGGTTTGACCCAGTAACCTTCCAGCTGTATAGTGAACTCCTGCACTGTAAACCATCACTGTCCAAAACAGCTGTTGAAATCAATCTGGACCAAAGTGCTATGAATCAGGAACTAATAATCAATCTCTTATGTTGCTATGGAGGATTTGCTTTTTATTTCTTAACTTTTTAACCCATACCACAAAATCCTAGATTAATTTCAGTCCAGATTTTGACTGGGCCAAACTAAAAATGAAGTCTACTTGTCGGCAAGTTAACTTTTTTGTGACTGCCCTAGTGTGTTATATGTCATTAAAGCCCTAAAGTTTATTTTTTAATTGTCCAACATCATCCTAATGTATATTATGAAATATTGGTGTTGATACTGCAGGGTATTTTTTTGTCATAATTGCTGTAGTGTTGTTTTTTGGTTAATTTTTTTCACCCCCAAAGAAAGGCGCTTTCAATGAGATGCCACCTCTCCCAGTGTGGAAGTTGCCAACAGTGCTTGATAGCTGGTGTTATATTGTATCCGGGCACTTCTGCTGAACAAAGGCTGAGATCTCTCGCCGCCGAAAAAACACACACAGTCCTGACTTAGACATTAACTAATAAAAAAAAAAATAAAAACTTCCCTGACGATGCAGATTAGTTACTAAGAGCCACTTTGTCTCACTGTTAGGCAGAAATAATCTCATTTAGCCTCACATTGCCACCTGCTAATGGGAGAAAGTGGGCGTGTTTTTTACTGGGTAGGCAGAGCATAGTCAAGGTAGGTGCTTCCCGATAGGCACCTGCGATCACTTTTCTACATAGAGAAAAATGGTGATTCTCACCTCTGTTCCAGTAAAATGAGAGGCAGTTGCTGGATGAACAGAATTGTAAGGATTACCCAGACATGAAAGAAACAAGTGAAATACCACTTTGTAAATGATTATTACAGTAAAAAACCCAGTTGTTTTGCATAATTTAGACCACTTAATAGATAGTCTAAGCACTTGGCCTTGAATTTACATTTATACATAGGGGTATGTTGATTTGATAGCTTTTTTATTGATTGATAAAAAGTATTTTTATTATTATTAGAAATATACTTTTACTTCAAATCCTTTTTCAGAAATAAAGCTTATTGTTTTAAATATGTAAGTGCAGTTAAAAAAGGAAGAAAACAGAAGATCACATAAAAGGGATAAAAATGCTTTCACTACGTTAATTTTTTTATAATTTCTTTTTAGCAATTGTTAAAGAAAAAATTCTGAACTATTTTTACATGCTACCTTTTTCTCCATTCAGGTCTTTTTGCTTTGTCCCATGATTTATGCTTTGGCTGATTCATCAAAATCACAAGCTGGGAAAGATGTTTTCAGCACCATCGCACGCTGTCTAGACCAGGGCTTGTGATTTAGAGCATGTGGATCGGTCGCTGCTGTGAGGGGAGGAAGAGGTTCGAATTGGACCCGGTTCGCTTCGACACGGGTCAGTGGATAATGTGAAGGCCCCTGGAGGAAGTGGAAGGATTTTCACATCTCTCGATATTTATTTTTTTACTTGATGGAGGGTGAAGGGGTGCATGGTTTACAGGTTTCAGTTAAATGTGATGGATCAAACAGTTTGGAAAATAAACACACACTCCTAGTCAGACTCACACCTTGTCATTCTCCTCATTGGTCATGGAGTAATTCACTCCATCAGTTGAGCACATGCAAGCAGGAACACACACTCACTGCTCGCTGTGCAGCAACACCCCAGCTCCCTGTCATAGACTTTACTCCAAACAAATAGCCAGATGAAAGCTGAGGTCCATGACAGTCAGCTTTACTCTAATGAGTCGACCACTGATAAATGGATACCTCATTACTGCGATGTTAATGAGTCTTGCCTGGATTTTATTTTACAAGTAGAACGTTATCCATGTCTGGTTGTCAACTTCACAGAGACCTTCTACTGCTCTTGGGGTAACTAAATGACTTATGGGCTGACAGTGAGAGAACTGGAGGATGTTAAATCTACTGTATTATTAAAATGAACATTTTATTTAAAGAAAAAGTTAGGACTTGATTAATACTAAAAGAAGGCTATTACATGGCTAGACATACATGGTGTCACTTGATAAATGACTGAACACAACCTGTGCAGATCACATAAGAGTGTCTGTTTGAAATTAAAGGCACATTCTTTATTATTTATATGAATAGAAGAGTACAGCTTTTAACAGCTTCATTTTCACTGTCTCTCTGTCTGGTCATTACTTTTTCAATGAGTTCTTAAAAAAAAAAGGCAAGTAGATATGTAAGGAAGAAAAAACAGATGTGTTAGGACTAACAGCTAATATCTGAAGGTGATGTCTAATTACAATACAATATGTATTCCCAGGTCTGACATGTTCATATACCTGAATTCCATGTCTAGTTTTAAGGCCGTCCCTTTTACCAAAGAATGCATGAAGGATTCTTAGATTACTATTATTTCGACAAACTTATATCATGTTTGATATGTCTCAAATTGTTTTTAAAAAATTTCTGTTCAGTGTATAATTATCATGTTGAGGTTTAATCCAGTGAGTGTTGAGTGTTTATTCCAAGTGTTTCGGCTTTAGAAAAAAAAATTATTAAATGTATTCCTGATTTATTAAGAGCCGTGGACTGACCTTCCGTTCCTGAAACAAATCATTATTTATGCTTTGGTAGCCAGCCTTATTGTCTATTCGTTTGTATGTCATATTTTTTCAACCAGATACAAATTGATAGAGTTCCTTTAAATCCCTCAAAGGGTTAAGCTCAAGGTAAAACAACCGCCCCATACGTCAGAGAAGTATGGGGTGGTTGTTTTACTTCTCTGAAGTATGTGCCCCAAACAACAGAACCAAGTCTGATTAGATTACTATCAGCAATTATCAACTGTAAATCCATATTCTTGGTATGATAATAAAAATAACAGTGGTTGATTAACGTTTTTTGTTTTTAATTCAAGGAGGGAAGGAGCTTAACTGTTCATGATGTTTTCCATTGCTTTTTCCTTTTTAATTTCATATTTTTACATACCTCTGCAGGACTTTGGTCACTCTGCTGCATAATGAACATTTGATTGATTAATATTTCATAATACCTAAAATTCCAGTTTTACCAGGCAGTGCATTCAGTGGGTTTGTGCATAAAATTCTTTATAAAAGCTAAAGAAACCTCATTTTGGTTAAATCCAACTAATAAATGTTTTCAAAAAAATGTTTTATTGGTGTTGTTCTGGTATTTTGTTTTTGGATTCATAAATTATTCAGCTTTTTGCCAGTGACCATGCAGGGGTTCATTCCTTGGATGCTATGAAGAGAAACCCTAATCAGGCAGCATCCTTTACAGAATCTCAGCTGAGATACAAATTTGAATTTCCGTTCATAGCCCTTCTGTGCCAAGTCTGGTGCACTTGCCCATCTGTTTTTTTTTAGACTGAGAATCACATTTTTTGCAGGTCTAGTAAGCAGTGATAAGACTTTGCTCTGTATCTCCTGATTACTGCTCCTATCTGTGTTTTTTCCAGTCTTTTTCCTTTTAAGACAGTCAACTTTTTTTTCATCTCTTCTTTCTTCTCATATTGGATTATACTATATAACTGTAACATACAAATATTGTTAAAATGATCCTTTACTTTTCAGATGTTGCCTGTTTCTATTGAATCTGATGATTAAGGTGAGCAAAATTCCTAACATCAAAAATATAAATGTTGAATTAAGGATTTTAAAGACATTCCTTAAAAAAAAGGAGATAAATGAAATAAAGAGTCGTCTAAGTATTAAGGTATGAGGTAAGTCCATGAGGCATAGAGTGCTTTGTACATGCAAAAACTCAACTGATGTGAAATGATAGTTTAAAGATGGAAACTCCGCCAAATAGTAACTGCCTTAATTGCAGTGTTTGTAGTTCCACTTCTTCTAGTCATTGTGTTTTTAAATATATACAATTCCAGCGTCTGGCTCTGGTGATAGCTTGATGTAAATATAATCACCTTTGGATTACCCTGCTGTCACTGATAAATATCGGCTGTAATGTTGGTAGATATTATTAGTATCAGATGAACTGCTCTGCTCTTCCTGGCAGATCCTCAGGGTGTCACTGAGAGGGCAACACCGTCGTTCAGTCAACACTGGTGAAATGAGAAATTCCTCCCCCTAAAGTGGAACACTGGTGCAGGAGTGAAAGACAAAGCAAAAGTTTGGAGGTCATGAAATAAACCAAAGCCTCTTTTGGATGTGTATGTGAGTGTAGAGGATTAGTGTTGTATGGGGATGGTAGTGATTAAAAATAACTTGTGGGCGTAGTTTTAGAAGCTGTAACGTATTCGGCATTAGAGTCGCTATTCTCTATTTTGTAGTCACATTTATAATAGTGTCTGACTCAGAGTACTTGGTTAAAAGATGAGCTTCTCAGCACCCTTACTATTTGACTATAAATTGAGCCCTTCATGGCTGACACCTGCAGGAAGTCTTTAAACCAATCTGAAGTCCCTAGAACGCTAAAAACCCTGGCTGCCTAGAGGAGAAAAACACATATAACAGCAAAGCTCCCTTTTCTTAGATTAAAAATCCTAAATTAAATTAAGTGGGCCATCAAGTGTGTGCCGCAGGGGCTTAGGACTGGGGAGGAGAGCTAATGGCAAGCTCTATGTTCTTTTATTTTATTAATTCCCTCTTCTTGCTCCTTGTTTCCATCCCATACTGTATTAGCCTCTCTGACTCATCTGCTGCAGGAGAGAAAGAACAGAACCATCCAAGAGTGGAGAAGTGGGGGTGGGCACAGTGCCCGCCTGAGGCAGAGTGAGTCACGACGCACCGCAGGACCCATTCATCACAGTGTGGCGCTGGCACTTTCCTGCACCTTGGCACTGTCCATCACAGCCAGCCTTGGTGGATGTAAAAATAAGGCTGCTTTATCTTTGGACCCTAATGTTATTATTGACCCTCATCTCTTCAGCATGTGGTCCCATAACTGATGGTGAAATGAGACAAGTAAAACACTTGATAACCGTAATGTTTATTTCCTAACTGTAGTAGCTGTGCTATTATTTCCAGAAATAATATTGTAGTGAATATATTCATGCAAAGAAATTACATTTTATTTGAAATATCTCTAGAAAATAGCTGCATGATTAGAGTCAAAATGGTAACAATTAAAGGTACAGAAATGTAAAAAATGAAATATAATAGTTTTCTTAACCCAACATGTGTTGTTAATCTCAAAAGAGAAATTTAATTCAACATTTAAAGCCATTTGTAATGTTTTAGGTGGGAAGAAAGAGAAGTATACTGGAAATCTGCAAGTTTGATTCCAGCTTATATCATCTTAAATCAACGTGCTTTGGTTCTTGAACAGACAACCAAAGCACGTTTCATATATTCCCATCTGACCGGAGAGACATCAAGCAACAACAAACAATGTAGATTAGAGCTTCATCTAATGTCAAACCAAGTAGTAAGTTATGACAGACTGGTGACCTATCCAGTGTGTACCCCACCTTTGACTAAAAGAATGGTGGAGACAAGCAATGACTGTGACCCTGACAGATAAGAATGGATGGATATCAGTTTTAAAACTTTCATTAGTTGTAAAGATTCGGTCATTTCCGTTTTATAAATGGTAGTTTACAACAGCAGCCTTTCAAAATGGCCCTTCCTAGTCAAAGGCTAGCTGAATGGCAGCCCACTTCTCTCCAACTCCCAGCCACTGGAGTGACCCCCCCCTGCATATGTTTTTACTCTGACTCCACCCTTTAACAGAATTACCATGTCTGACCAGGATATGACACTTCTCTTTAGATCTTAATGTCAACAAATCATGACAGAATATTTTAGCACAAATATTGATGTTTAAAAGGGAATTGTAGAGAACCAGCAAAGGACCAGCCAAGTGCCCATCAAGAAAAGTGGGGAAATTTTGAATGGCTACTAGTATATTTTACTAAGACATCTCAGATGAGCTAGGAGGGGTTGAAAGCACTATTGTATTTTTTAGAAGTGATGAGTAAAAGTAAGTTTGACGTATCATATACCCGAACTGTCTAAAACTGGAAGGACACACAATGCAGAAAAAGCAGAATAATTGGGCTAAGGTGATAAAAAAAACAAGAATGAGGAACATTTGGCAGGAATAGCTCTTTCCTTTACACTGCTCTGGAAAGGTTTAAAGCTTAGCACAGCAGCAGAAGCCCAGAAGTAATTTTTGCAGAAAGGAAAAATGTAATGTTTGGGTTTTTGCTTTGTTTTTGGACTGATTGATTCCCAATCAATGCTGCATTATTCTCAGGCACCTCCTAGCCACCACTCAGCACCATAAGTAGCTCCACCTGCTGTCTCTAATTAACTCCAAGGCATTCCACCTCGCTCCCTTTACATACCTGCTTCACTTACTACTCACTCCCAGAACATCTTGTCTAGATTCTCTGCCTGCATGAATTGTTCCCCAGTTGTTTTGTTGCTCAGCCTGTTTCTGTCGCTCTTCCTCACTGGAAACATCTGCAGATTTAAGTCCTGTCTGGTCCTCACTGCAACTTCAAGCCATATCTGGTTCTGACTGGGATTCTATTCTGTCTCTTCATACACATTAAGTCCCAATTCATGTCCACCTCCTATTTACCTACCTTTGACAATACAAGTTTTAAATACAACATTGTGTTGGTGAATTACCAGGTTCATATCTGCAAATCAAAACAAAAAAGGAGAACATAAGCAAATTACACCAGTAGCTTGGTCAGGAGAACTTTGGCTGGAAATTGAGAAGCAAACTGCACTGAGACAGGAGAACTATATAGAAAAAATACAAAAAAAGTTAAAGGGAGTCAAAGTTCTATCAATGGGCTTTCCAGAAAGGGGACATACCTGCACAGAGAGTATCTTGTTTGCCTTAGAAGAACAAAGAGTCCACTTTAGGTTAATGGCATAAATAGCTCAATATGTGATTATGTCCAGAACAGCAAAACACACAAGCTAAGCAAGGGATACTCTCTGTGGGAAAGGAAAAGAAAGACATTCTACAAAGTTAACAGCAGCAACAGCTCAGAGACATAGAAACCTTGGACTAACTATCCCTTTAATGGAGAAGAAAGAATCAGCATATCGAATAGATGAAACAGAGACACTGGTGAGGGAAGGAACCCTTAAAACAATTTTTACATTTGTCTTTTATCCGTTATTTTATAAAACTACATCTGTTTCCATCTAGACAGTATGTTTAGGCTCAAGAATAGAAGATGGATTGAAGTATAATACATACATTTGCTTCTGTCGTCTGAATTATACAGTAAGGTTCTATTCAGCCTGGTGGGAAAAAGGTGACTGGGCCATGTTGATTTAACCTGACCTTGTCTTCCCTTTCACCTGACTAGAGATTTTGTTTTTCTAAATTTTGTGTCAGACGTATGATGTTACTGTTACATATCTGTTTTCTGTTTTTTTTATCAATCTGTCAATGTCAATTTTCTCAGCTTGTGAGATATGAATAATGCAACGATAATTTAGTGCAACGCTTTTCATCCATTTTTTTTTCGTTCAGCCTTTTAACTGTCTTGCCAAATGACCATTTCACAATAGGTTCAAAATATTGTCAGTCTTCTGTTTCATACTTTTTCTCTAATCTGCTTGTCACACACATTTCTTTCATAGCTCCAAAGCCCTGGGGTGGTTCCGTTTGCGTAAAACCATGGCTGGACATCACACGTCTTTAAGTGTTTCTGCATGGCACATCTCATCTCCCATAAAGCTCTTATTTACAGCTGTTGAATCAACCCTCTGTATTCCTAAATTTCTTGCCTCTATGCTGCTTGCTTGAAACCTCATTGAAGATGAAATACTGCCTATCAAAGGCCATTACAATGCCAAAAATGAAAAAAAAAACACTCTTCCTGTGTTGCTGCAACCTTGTCTCTCTTTCCTCTGGATACCACACACTCATGCTTCTCCTCAGCACCTCACTCACTTTAATCTCATAAAGTTGGATTTCTGTTATAGAGAGTGAGAGGGGCTTTTAAGAGGATGGTATTGAGGTTGGTATAGAGTGTGTGTGATGGCTGAGAGGTTGAGTAATGCAATGGATAGAAAGCAGGTGGTTCCTGTAATGGCTGCTGCCCCTCCACCTCCATTCTCCCCCATCATCCACTAATAAGCCCATACAGACACCCGGGAGTGGGTTAAGATGTTGTGGTTCGAAATGAGAGCGGGACACGCAGCGAGTGGGGGGGAAGACTGCGGGCACATTGTGCAACACAGCACGGCTGGTCACTTACTGTTATCGACCTGCATCCCAATCAATCTCAATTAGCCTCATACGTAGTCACATCCAATTGTGTTGTAAAAGCAGCAGGTTTGAGTAAAGGCATCCAGAAGCTACAGCTGAATGATTAATCCAACAGTGCAGCACATGCAGAGGAGAAAAGTAAAACTATGTTCAGGAAGTGAGCAGATAGAGAACTATGTTAGCTGCCGTGTGTGTATGAGGTTCACTTCTCTTTGTCCAAATGCCTTAAATCCCTGGGGTCAGTGTGCTACTCTCTTTGTTATAACATCTCCATTTGTGGAAAAGATTAATGTGTTCTCCTTTTCCTCCCCCTCTCTCCTCTCCTCTTCTCTATTTCCCCTGCCTGAAAGCTGCTGTCTGGATGGTAAAATGTAGATATGCAAAAACCCACTGGATATGGGGAAGGGCTTTTTGTCATGTGCTTTTTACATGCATGAGATAAGGCACATATATCTAACAAACAAAAGATTTGAAGAGCCATTTTCTGTTTTCAATTAAAGTGAAAGAGTCACTCTGTCTTTCATGACAGCTCTTTGTGTAACAAAGACAGACCCCATCATAACAATGCTTTACAGGGTTTAACACATAGTGTGCCAAAACCTCAAACAACAAACAAATCCCAAGAGTAGACAAATTAGATATCATCTTGTAACTATGGGTAAAATAATCAAACTCATTTAACATATATTGAAGCTCCCCTGTAGATTTCTTAAAATTATTAGTAAAATATGCATCGTAAAATTTCAGAAATGCAATAATTAAACAGCATTAAATATGTGCTAAAATGTGCTTGAATTCATGAGTTAATCAGCTGTTTATTCCACTCTTGGACGTGACTCCCCCCCGCCTCCACCTCCTGAGGACACTGAGGTCCTTTGGAGTGTGAAGGCCCTGCTTACAATTCCGTAAAAATTCAAAAAATATCCACTGGACTTGGTTTTCAAGATTTGAAGACGTTTCGCCACCTCTCCAGGAAGCTTTCTCAATTCAAATGTCTGGATCCGCAGTGAGTTTGAGTCTTATATGGACAAGGCCTTGTATTGCTTGGAAACATGCAAATGGTAACCGATGAATGGGTCGTTTAGTTCCATTAATTATGCATGCATGTAGCAAGTGTACCCAAAAAATTTTTTACAAAACATTTTTATACCCTCCTTTTGATCTGCTTACAATATGACTCTGTGGTTGCATCAGGAAGGTGTTGTCCATGATGGATGTAAGCTTGGACAACACCCCTCCTCCTCTCAGCCACTTCCTCCAGAATGCAGCCAACAACAGAAGCAGCCTTTCTCAATAGTTTTTTCAGTCTTCTCCTATCCCGCTCTGCGATACCAGGGACCCAGCAGACAACAGCGTAGACTGGGACAGGAAGAGACTGAACAACCTGGTGTAATGTGCTATATAGAATGCAATTACTATTTGGTACCCAATGCAATAACCTTTTTCTCTATATCTGACACCTAGTGCGAAAGCTACATATAGGAATATAAAATTCAATCCATGTAAACACCCTTTGCACTAATCCTGTATAAGGATCCTACTATATCAAAAAAACAAACAGACAAAAAAAAAAACGTCATATGTGGACGCACTGTATATACTGTACATATCCTATGCACCTTTTTCTTCCTTTGGCACCTTCTTCTTCGCTTGAGATTTGACAATTCTCTAGTATGAGATTAAAAAAGTCAACAAACAAAAAAAAGAGATTAATTAAGTCAATCAATCAATCAATCAATCAATCCACTCTGGACCTGCCTTCAGATGCTGCTTTCAACCTCTATCATAAATCCCTATTGAGATTTGCCTCAGTCTATTGAGGTAAGCAGCAGGAAAGTATAGCTCTGTTTGGATAAAAGGCCACAATACGTCACTTCCAGTGAGGTCAAACCTTTTAAGGTGTCTATGGAGAAGTAGATTGTGAAGTTGCTCGATGCTGATTGGCAAACATACTTTAGGATTTTTGACTGACAGTTGCTAGACTGCGGGGAGGTTTTCCTCATTAGTGAACTCTTGCTGAGGCTTCTGGAGTTTATCATTTCAGAGCGCTTCACGACAGTGAGCAGTGGAAAAATTGCTGCTGCAGTGGAAAAGTGTATATTTACAGACACACACACACATATATATATATATATATATATATATATATATATATATATATATATGCAGATCAAAAGGAGGGTATAAAAATGTTTTGTAAAAAATGTTTTGGGTACACTTGCTACATGCATGCATAATTAATTTGTAAAGTGGGAGAGGTGCTTTAGGTACAGCTGGTATAGACTGCAACATGTTTTAGGAAGGAGGAGGAGCACCAAAACGAAGTCTAAAAACCCGACTGAATTTTTATGTTAGTCTCCTAATATCTCCAATAGCACTAGAAAAATGTGCTTAAGATACTGCTAGCTGTTTAGTAGAGACAAGTTAGGAAACGATAAAAGAGAAAAGTATTGAAAGGAACAAATATGTTGGTTACACCCTGTTGACAAGAGGAAACATTAAGCTATTATTCTCCTATGAGGAAAGCCCAACATGAAATGTCATAAACACACTTTCAAGTGTCACCAATTTAAGTGTATTGCACCCACTTGATTATATGATATATTGGTGTGTTAAAAGTACAGGTTGCACTTCAGGCTTCAGTTTATACATGAACATACAAAGAAAAAAAAGAGGCTTACTCAAATGAGGTATTCTACCATATGTGTCAACCTTAAACTGAACCACGAAAAATAAACTTGTCTATCGACTTCTACCTGCCTCTTTATTTAGATTGTATTTTCTGAGTATAATTGTGCTGCATAAAAATGTTTAGATTTAACATGTGTCTTTTAATGCAACTTAGTATTCCAACTGATGTGGCAGTGAGTAAAAAAAAAAAAGAAGAAAAAAAAGAAACTGGGTGCAAAGGTTTAATAGTCTTTACTGGCTGCAGCTGTGAAGCTGTGGATTTAAAACGGCATGCCTGAGGAAGTTTTTTAGAAGCTTTTCAACAGTGATTGTATTTACATCTGGTTGAGATTGGTCAGCTTTCCTTTCTGGGTGTTGCATATGTTCAATAAACATATTTTAACTTTATAGATTTCACTACTTTGGCTTTTAGATTCTTGCTACCTGCTGTACAACAAAGGTGGCTAAATGTGTTGTCATACAGCTTTTTCTTAATACCCAAATAATAGATGTGGATGAAGAAAACAACAACATGTAAACATAATCAGTCTTATATGGTCTTGTCAAACATCTGCTGTTTGACCATGTGAACCTGCTCACAGTTCAAGGATGGTATGTGTGACTGCATATCTGAATTAAGTTTTTAACATTTCAATAAACATGCATTTTATTTTTATGTATTTTCATAATATAAGGGGATGTAATAATTTCTAGGCTTAGTTGAATATGGAAATTAATTTGTCTGTCATGACATTTTTTGTGTCATATGGATTTTGGTTCTTTTTTATAACTGTTGCACATTTTACCATTTGTTTCCTTTTAGGTCATTGTGAAGTGTGGCAGTGTTGAGATCTAAAAATGTTTTTTCAATTTTTTTTTTTAAAGTTTGACTAATCTCTTCCAGGGCAGTTGTCTCTTTCATCTTCTTATATTTTACATTTTTTAAAGTTGACAAGAGAGCAACAGATTACTAATAAAGAAAAGTATACTGGAGCTTTTTCTTCTTTGCATCTTTAAATACATGTGTCTGTATTTAGTTAACTGTATAGAAATTTCACTTTGACAGTGAAATCACTGAACGTCTGTCTACATTCAATAAACAGACGTGATTAAGGGGATACCCAAAACGTCTCTGTAATAAACATCCTCCACATCTAACACCACCTCTAGCTTCACCAATAAACCCAAACAAATTGTCATTTCACAAACAATTGTGAAATTATGCTTCACCCTCAGCTACACAATACAGACAGATTCAAATGCCTTATTGAAGGTTTGCTATTACAGAGATTACCAAAATGAACAATCCTGAACATCCATTCTCTGAAATTAACACATCCACTTGCTTCTCTAAAAGCAGTTTTCCTCTCACAGAGAACAGCATTGAGTGCTGAGATTCGAGATGCTTACCCGGTGGGCTTCTCCCACCTCTGTCATTAAATTCTAAGCCTGTGGGAAGGAAAGTTTACAGGGCTTTTCTGACCTGAGATTAAACCATCAAATCACTAACAACTTACATATGTAACTCAAAGGGAACTCAATATGCTAGAAATCACAACACAGGCATATATTGCTTATATTCCGTAACAAACTGATCTTTCTGACATGCAACATGTGTCTGCCAATAGTAAAATGTTTGATTTGCTGCAGTGGTCACTTTAAACCTTTGTTTTTGAGAAAAATTGGGCCTCTTAAACTCATGGTTTAGGGGTGGGGGAAACTTCAGACTATGACTAGTTCAGAGATCTATATGTTTTATCACTGCCTTAACCATGTAAGGCAATATATATATTTTTTAAGAATTAGTTCAGACATCATTTCTGTTTCCAGATTTTGGATTCCAATGTAAGAAAGTTGTTTGTAGATTAGAGTAGCTAACTTTTATAGGACCTCTTGGTGTTTACCAAAGTAAGTAAAACAATTTCCTTTGCATGAAAAAATATTGCACTTCTGCTTCCCCTCCAAAGGTCCCCTGGCAATTTTACCAAAGATGACTAAGCTGTTGTCATCCACATCAAAAGAACCAGTTAAGGTTGTCTCAACATCTTTTACAGTTGTCTTCCAGACAATTTTCAGAATTACTGTGTCTCATCTCGACCAGAAGCATCAGTGTCTCTACATAAATCCTAAGGAAGCAGGAAAGGGATGTCTGGGCTAAGTCAACTACATCCCCTACTACTCTGACTGGGGAAGTGATGCTTAAAGGATGTGTTGACAGGGAATCTGTTCAGCAGGATACCTGCAATGACTCAAAACTGTTCTTGTAATGCCTGTTAAGCAGAGTCTGCCCCCACTTTCTAGTGCGCTTTAGAGACATTGCTCTGTTGTCTTCTGAACCTTAATGATTACTGTCAAAACTGTACAAGTATAAGGAAGTGTGCAAAAGATATTTGTTCCTTTAAGAGATGTTTTATTGCTTTGTCAAACATAATACGTTTGATTATGAAGCTGTATCTATTTTGGATTACCTGGAAAAATGTAAAAAAATGCACTTTTAATTCCTACCCCATGTTCTGAAAGCAATACCTTATTAGCTTTCAGTTGCGGGATAATACAGGAGGGTGATAAATCCTGCTTGGCATTTCTGCCTGTCGCACCTCCTCCGGTGCCCATGGGTCAGCTGCAGGGTCATCAGCCAGGAACCACCATTCACCAACGTTTCGCCCCTTTAATCCTGGAACGTCTCCTGGTGGCGGGGCAGTGACAGGGACGTCTCCCTGTCACCCCCTGCAGCTGAAAGATGTTATTCCCTGCAATGGTTATCTGGGGGTTAGGTGTTATTCCCCCAGGTTCTGTCCTTCCTCCGCAGCCAGAGCCAAAAGCTCCCTTTCTCCGCCTCCTCAGCCAGTTCCTTTGTTGCCTTCCTCAGCCTTCCTCCTGTGACTCCCACGTCTTTCAGAAGGCGTATGGTCGACAACCCTGTGAAGCCTCGGCATCCGACCTCTACTGGGTAGATGATAGTCTTCCAGCCCGCCTCCCGGCAGTCCGCAGCCAGCTCTGAATACTTGGCCTTTTTTCGCTCAAAGGCAGCTTCGATCCCTTCCTCCATTGGCACAGTGAGCTCAATGAGGGCTACCGCTCTTGCCTTTATGGACCACGCCACAATGTCTGGTCGGAGAGATGTGGTGGTGATTTCTGTGGGAAACTGAAGCTTCCTGTCCAGGTCAACCTTCATGCTCCACTCCTGGCCAGTAGTGAAGGGCCTTGCGGTTTCTCTTTGCTTGAAGCTTCTGATTCCTCCTTCCGCGACAAAGATGGTGGGGTCCTCTGCTGGCGATTGTGTTCTACTACCCTTTCTGCGCTCCTCCAGCACTTCTGCTAGCTTTCTCAAGACCTGGTCGTGGCGCCATCTATAGCGGCCCTGTGAGAGGGCCACTTTGCAGCCTGACAAGATGTGCTGAAGGCTTGCATTGGGAGCATTGCAGAGTGCACAACATTCCTCGTTTCCGAACCACTGATGAAGGTTCCGAGGACAGGGAAGCGTGTCATATGTTGAGCGGATAAGGAAGCTAAGTCTTGCCTGTGGGATCTTCCACAAGTCTGACCAACTGATGTTCCTGGTTGAGATTCCCTCCCTGGTTGTCCAGCTTCCTTGCCGTCCCTGAGACACAGCCTTGATCTTATAGCGGTCTTCCTCCATCCTCGTCACCTCCGCCACCACCATTTCCTTTCTTTCCTTGTGGTAGGCCTTGGACCAGAAGCGTGGTGCTTCTCCCCATCCTAGGCCTGCTCTTCCTACCTGAACCCTGCCTACAATCTCCTTGTGCTGCAGCCGGCTTACCGCTTGGTCGACCTCGGTCTGGGCGTTCCACTTGCGGCCAGTCAGGACCCTGGCGTTAGCATTCCTAACCAGCTCATCTGTGGACTCCCGTAGCTCGAGCACCAACCTGGTCTTTTCTTGCATGTAGCCCAGCTTTAGCGATCTTAGGGGTAGCTGGAGCATGTTCCTCCCAAATAGGCCAGCTTCAGAGAGGCACCGTAGCAGCCCCAACCACTTTCGGATAAATGAATTGGCTTTCCCATCCATCCTACTCACGGTTGATGAGAGGATCTCACTCATTTTCATGGGCCACAGCAGTCTCTGGTAGAGTGTAAATTGGTAACACCAGACCTTGTATTTGCCCGGTAGTTGGCTTTGGTCAATTCTCGTCAGGCCATCAGAGAGCTGCTTCATAACGGTTTTCCCCATTTGCTTGTCAGAAAGATCAGCAGTGTACTGCCTCCCAAGGCTTTTGATGGGCTGCTCTGCAAGGAGTGGGATCTTCTCTCCCCCGACGACGAAGGTGGTGTTGTCGTTCCGGACACCTCTCCTGAGTGACAGGCTACGGGACTTGGAGGGCTTGATCTTCATCCTTGCCCATGACATCAGCTCATCAATCCTCCTCAGCAGTCTTGCTGTACATGATGCTGTCTGAAGGAGGGTGGTGACATCGTCCATGTAGCTCCTTAGTGGGGGGAGCCTCTGGCCAGTTGGCAGTTTTATTCCTCCTGCCATCTGCCTTGCACCGATGAGGATTATTTCAAACGCTGCTACAAACAGTGTAGGTGAAATGGCACACCCCATCGCTATTCCGACTTCAAGCCGCTGCCATCCAGTAGTGAAGTCCAGAGCAGAGAAGCACATTTGCAGGTTGTTAAAATAGCTTTTTACCATGCTTCTGATGCCAGCAGGTATGTGGAAGAACTCCATGGCATAGATGATCAGCTGGTGTGGGACTTATTATTAATAACCCAATCCATGCTTGTTCACTATCAGCTCATTTCAATTCCTAATAATTTGCTGTAGATAGAACCTGCCTATCACAAGGCTATGCCAAGATCTAAATAAAAAAAAATGGACGACAAAGTTAGTGACATTTCAGTCTTGAAAGGGCAACAAACCAAAACATGCTTAGTGTAAATTGGTAAGCAACCAGACATTTGCTTAGTTTTTTCTGAAGATGTTTCAACACCTATCCAGGAGTCTTTGTCAATTCTGTCGGCTTGCACCAGAGAATTTAAAAAGTGCTGTAAACCAGTGAAAGGGCAGAGTAAAGAACATGAGAAAAATATTCAACCTTCCCATAATGGCCAGTCTATCAAAATTACAAAACAAAGGCATTCTCACCTGGCCTAAATAAGCCAGATTGATGCCCTGTAGAATTCAAATTGAACTAGACAAATCAATCTGGAAAGCTTCATGTGGGATTTTTTTGCAAAAGGACGGGATATTCAGTACAATTCTTCATTTTGAGTTTAGCCAATCACAGCAGCAGTGGCAGGTTGAATTTTTTTTTTTACGGAGTTAACCAAAAAATCGGTCATGGGAGGAACATGCAAACATCTTCCATCCACAAAGGCCAAAATCGCTTCCTGTCGCTTCTTTTTCAAAAAGAAGTGAACAATATTCCAGCTAAAACCAGAACAGCCATGTTTGTTGTCCTTCAGCCTTCTGCCTCTAGTTGATGCAGTGATGTCATATATGTCACTGTATTTCATTGGTCTGAAACACATCTGCTGGCTCCTGTCATGATTATTTTTGGGAGTTTGTAAATTCATAAATCCCGCGACAATTCATCTTGCTTGCTGGTAAATCTTCAGCAGGCAGTATACTTGGTATAACCTTTGGTATTACCCTTCAGTGTCATTACAAGTTCCATGTCAGCACAAATTAGACTGCCAAATTAAAGCCACTCTTACCACATAGGTTTAAATTGGAAGGCAACTGGAGACAGTAAACACAGTCAGGACACTGCTGCAACATGACGAAACCCTAAAAAGCAGGGCCACTTTAACACCTAAACAGATTTGCGACCTGTTGGACCTCTGCCTATCGACCACATACCTCAAATACAGTGATAACTTTTACTGACAGAATAATTGGTGTGCCATGGGCTCCCCAGTTTCACCCATTGTTCCCAATGTCTATATGGAGGAGATGGAGAGCCAAGCACTCATCACATAAGGGAACACTACCATCTCATTGGTTCAGATAGGAAGTTGAGGCATTCACCACTCACGTCCACTCAGTGAGCAGAAGGTTCGGTTGCCTTCCAATATAAGCCTAGTTGTGGTAGCCATGACCTGGATGACTGAGAATTTACACATGCATAAAGCCACTCTTATGGCATTGACTTGACTTGAAGTGAAGAATCTATGCTTATAACAAAAGAACTAGATTATTGTAGTTCATTTTAAAAGGAAATCACTTAGACCTCTCAATCATGCCTTTAGCTAGTTCATACTGTATGCTGTGGCTCATCTCCACACCAATACTTCTCATCTCATGTGTTCTATCATCTCTCCACTGGCTACCTATGTAACTATAATTTTTAAAGTCCTTTTCTTGTATTTAAAATGACAGCTAGCAGTTGCAAAACCATGTAGAAGGATACCCAGTATTGTTTTAGGTTTTTTACAGATCTTGAAAAATTGGAGTCTAAGGTTTCAATTATGTTAAATGTGGAAATCCGAATAGAATTGGAAATATTACCTCTTAAAAGTTGCGCTCTCCAGGGCAGTTTAAGGAGAAAACAGGTTTCAAAGCTTTTTTTAAAAAATGAATACTCTTGCGTACATTGTTCCAATACTTCCCCAAGCAGTGCTTGTCAACAGAGGCTCCATGTCAACAAACTGCACTATTGTTTTATATCAATGTAATTTACAGACGTAACAACTAAGTAAATAAAAATAAAAACACCTGTAAATGTCAACTCTTGAAGTTTTCATTTTCTTCTTTTCCCCTTACGCCATGTGTCTTTTTTTTTTTTTCAAAACAAAAATAATGTTGGAGACACAGGCCTCCAAAAACAAAAAGAAAAAAGCAACAGATTGATCCAGACACAACAAATGCTTACATTTCATTCAGACTAAATCTCTGAAAGTAAATACGTAGAAGAGTGATTTAAACACCAAAGGTCATGAATCATTTTGCATAAGTGGTCATCTTCTTACTTTAAGCAAGCAGTGTATTAGCTGACTTGGATAACAGATTTGCCATTTTAAAACCTCTGAGACTATCATATAAAGCACTGTCCGATTATTTCAGTTTTTTTTTACTTTGCAGTAAAAAGTTAAATCATACTGGATTTCTTCAAGATCCCATTCAACAGCATACATTGGACAAGAAGTAAAGCAGGGATAAAAGCAATAACTCCTTATAACAGATCTAAATGTGTCTCTCTGCTATTTGCTCATCACTGCCATACAGGTGTTTAGCACTATATCACATGTAACGGTATGTGATGCTTTTTATTAAGTCAGAAAGGAAGGCTGTGAGGTTATTAACAGTGAGGAGTGATTTTTCTCTTGTGTGTACAGTATGGAGCTGAAGACATTACACAGTATTACCTGGTAACCTTCATTTAGTCTATTTCCATTAAGTCCCTTTGTCAGCGCTGAAGTATTAGTTATGGATTGTTTATGCCAGTTCATCTATGTCATCTAAGCACCCTTTTATTAAAGGAGACTTTTCTAACACTAGTTCACTGGCAGGGGATTGATAAAATGAAAACATGCTTATTTTGGTATTCAAAGCTTTAGAGGAAACCGGTTGCGACCAGTGATAATGTTCCATGCCTACTTTGATAACATCTGCTTGCATAGTTAGCTGTCATCACTCAGAGTAATCCTTTGATGTGTGTTTGAGAAGACTGTTGTGTCTAAAACTTAACGTGTGACTGTGGTGAGCTACAATTCAAATTTTTTGGGTCTATTATTACCTTTGCCAGAATTGTGAATCCAATTCTTGTCCTTCTGGGTATGATGATACATCAAGCTGTTTCTATTCTTATTGTTTTTTACTGTTTATTACCAGCCCTGTCGTAAAAAAGAGAAGCAATTGGCTTGTTTTAAAATTTGTCATAGGTATATCTCTCCAGGCTATGCATGATTGAAAACAAGCAGTACCGACAATGACATATGGGAAGCATCAACTCCTTGAGTTGTCAGATCCTTCCTTGTAATTATCTTTGCCAAGATGAAGAACTATGGCCCATGTCCATTCTTCTGTGGTAATGCCCATTAGCAAGGTCACCTTAGGTCATTATTAGGGTTGCCTTTGGGCCAGAGGTAGATTTCTGACCAATTGTAAGACAACAGGATATACCTTACAAATGTGAAAAACACTAGCACTTGTATTTGGATAAGGAAGGAGAGGCTCAGTGGTAATGGATTGTTTACAAAGTTTAGATAGGGCTGATCTTTTGATTCTTGTAATTGGCCCCTGACTCAATCAATCAAAGTTTCAATCAGCACTCCTGGGCTTAAGTAAACATATTAATAGTTTTGGATTTCTTCTACCCTGATGGGGCCCCGAAGGTAAAAAATAGCAATCATGACTGAGGCATTTGGCAGTAGGTAGAGTTACTTTCAAAGAAAAACAGTGATTAGTTAAATAAGCAGGTCAGACATCATCAAATTCTGAACTAGTTCCTCTTTGGCCTTCTTACAGCAGGTTACACAACCTAATGCAATGGGTCCCAAAGGACCTTCCACAAGAGCCTAGCTGCAATAGGACATGTAACCAGGTTTTTCATGTGTGGTTTGCTTTCCAGTTGGTAAATGAAAAATGCATTCTGCTGTCAAAGTCCAAATTGAGCCCTGATGTTATTGTACTATGAAATGAATAGAATAATTCTGGCTGTAATTGAAATCCTTGGGCTACTGCTAGCTTTGACACAAAAACACATGAAAGTAAACCAGATGAAATGTTAATTATGCTAAAAGACACTTTTTTTGCTTTATCTTTAGTTTTGCTTTGTGTATGATTATGAATACGGCTTATTTGTGAGCCAGTTTGTTATACACAGCAATGCAAGAAGTAAAAGGTGGGTTAGATGGAAGACAAGATCACAAACAAAATCTGACATTGTCCCTCTCTTTGCTCTTTCAGTTTAGCCGAATTGGAAGCATTGGATTAAAGCATTGCATCTTTGTCATTAATGCCAAGAGAGACATGAATGACCTTCTGATGAAAAAAAGGTTACAGCATGATCTATTTGAAGTAAAAACTTTGCAACACATTGATATCATTCTAAACTAATGGAGTGCCAGTCTGATTAAAGCCCCTTTAAAGCTCAATAGCTGCATAGATTATTAGCCGTTTGCTCTAAAGCATTGATTCCATTATTGTTATGTTTTCTGATCTTCTACAGAAATCTAGCAAATAATAGATATGATATGAAATATAACTATATGTAGGGCCCAAAAAATACTGACGTCCTAGGCAGGTTTTGCTGCATGCTCCCCACGGAAATATTTTTTAATTCAGTGATTTAAATGTGGCCATTTTCAGGGTCCTAAGAGACAGAAACAACATTATTAGGACTTTTGATTAAGCTAAGCTGTGCATTTCTCTGTTCCTCTTCTCCTGTCTCCCCCGCCAGATCTTTCACACATTCTAAACTTTAAAACTTGATTTCAATGACATCTTTCTTTTGGATCTTCTATCTAAGTGGTTAGAAATGTGTCAATAAAATTGAAAATTAGTTGCTTCATATTTACTTCAATATTTAATATAGTTAGCCAAGACATATTACATTATTATCTTGATGATGGTGCTTAAATATGTTCACTCTTGTTTAGAATAGCCAGCTGTTCAACCTATCTTATTATAATCTTACATACTACTTCAAGTATCATGCATTAAACATTTGACTTTTAAAATATATAGTTCTGGCAGAGTATTTTCCTAATAGTACCTGCTTTCCTCACTGCTCCTCTTGCTGCTTGACCCAAAGATGGGCTCGGTTTGACTCGGCCTTTTCCTCCCTGTCCTGTTTACCCTTTAGTAGGGAATATCAACACAGTCAAACACTTACTGATAGAAATAAAAACATTATGCCATTTCATGATCATGTTTCAATTAGGTTTTTTGTCACTTCCACACATGCTGTGGAAATGAAATGAAATTAGTTACCCTTGTCCCAGAGCGGCCCATTGTCAAAGTATATAGAAAACTAGCTATTAATAAGTGTAAGTATTCAAATGAAATGAATAAAATAAATTATAAGGTGCACAATTATATAAAATACACAAATAAATATAGGAGTCTACAACATTACAACAGTTGTATATAAAAATGTGGCATTCTGAAGCTTTTTGATGGATCATTATGGTGACTCTTGAAGTAAGGAAAAATTTTCAAAGAAAACTTTTATTTATTGTTATTATTTTGAAAATTAACTGGATTTTTTATTTTGCTTCTGCACGTAACTTCCTGTCCCGTATAATCTGCTCTGTGCCTCCAGCATCTGCTGCAAATATAAAACAGGTTAAACTTTCAAAACGGAGAAAAAAAGGTAAATAAACATTTCATTTTCAGTCAAAAACGTCACTAACCGGTGGAAATTGACAGATTACTGGTACTGACAGAGTCAAATAAACTTTGGTTCACTCTTCCCTTGCTGTCTGAGAAGTATGCTGGGTTGGAATCAAAATATTTCCTCATGAAAATGCATACAGTTATTTTTCTGGTTTGTACCAGTTTTGGAAATTCATTCATATCTAACATCAAACATGCTTGCCTTACCATCCTATTACAATCACAATGTCATATGTATCAAATCTAATATAGTTTAGAGAGGTTTTCTTACCTCAAGTTTAGTTTTATGGTAGAGGGGAAACATAAGTATTTTAAGAGGGTGCTGGATTTTGAATAGAGCAATGCAAATTATACCATTTTTGTGCAATAGCTTTCTATTCTGTTCTATTCTATTCTATTTTATTCTATTCTATTATATTTATTTATTTATATGAAATGCTCCTTGTTATGAGGCAAAAAAATTCTATAAAATCTGTATGTAAGTTTTCAATTGATCCTGCTTACAAACCAACAAGGTCGTACTTTTCGTTTTTCTCTTCATTAAAGTATTTCCAGACTTTTTGAGTCTGCTGAGGCTGTCAGTAGTCACTGCTCTGGTTTAGTTGGAAACTGCTTGTTTCACCAATTATCCACAATGTTAGAGAATCTTTTAAAAAATTCCAGTATCAAGATCTTGATCTGGATCATCACCAACATTTTATGGATTGTCCCTTTGCATGAGGGATATCTATGTTATAACTTCATTTGATTCTGTCCAAAAGTTTTCAAGTTATCCTGTAAACAGACCAAAGAACACACAAACTATCCTAAAAACATTACCTCCTAAAAATTACAGTGTTTTGCCAATTTGGTCTTAGCATGACAGGGTTACTGCTTTAATGATAAGCCAGCATTGCTGCTCCTACTTCATAGTTCTAATTACCAAAACTTCTAGACATTGATGGTAGAGGTCAAGGATAATCTGTCGATGCCGTTATTAGACCCCTCCACCCTAACAAACCACCATATACTCTACCTGCTGAGAAGACTGAGATCTTTTGGAGAGCATGGAATGCTACCAAAAGACTTCTTGGATTATCTTTTGGGATCAGTCATCTTCTACAGTATTGTGTTATATGTTAGAGCAGCAGCTTCTGGCAGCTAAGACAAAAAGAGTTGGATAAGCTTATTAGTGAGGCCAGCTCTATCCTCGGATGCCCCAAATTCACAGTGCAAGTGGTGAAAGACAGAAGGAATATAAGAAAAATAACATCACTCTTGAACTGTCTCCCGTCGAATGCTAGAGGTGGTAAGAATCTTCACGACTCAAAACAGATAATAATAATTATTAATATTTATTATTATAAATATTATGAGATAATAATCTCATAATATTTACATTCATGCTGTTGGTTGCACAGTAATGCAATCAATTGTATTATTTTTTTTGTTTTTACATCAATGCTATCATTTTCTCTTTTTACCTTTTTATATTTTTGATCACTACAATAAAATATAATTAATAAATGAAATAAATAACCACTGAATTTCCTCAATATGGGACAATACACTACAGGGTTATTCTATTCTACTCAATTCTATTCTATTCTATACTATCAAATTGTAAAATGGTATGATGTAGGTTTATTTACAGTTTTAAATGATGTTTTAACAAGCATCAGTGTAAGAGAAAAATGTAAGCGATTGGTTATCGATTGTATAAATATTTAGGGCTGAGGTCATGAGTACAATAAAGTGTAAAATTGTGATTATAAACTTTCAATGTAAAAAAAACAAACATCCTGGCGATAGATCATAGGTTTTTTCCTTACAGCAGCTTTAACAAACTCAAAATGTGTTTACATCCCTGCAAATATTTGTACAATTTTTCCATTTCATGTAGACAGTTTTCAGTTGTTTTTATATCCACAAATAAACATGCACATTTTGCATGTTTATCCTAAGTTGCACGTATTTGGTAAAGTATAAAATTTTCATATGGCACTTATGCTTTAAATATGCATCCAATAAGCAGCCTCTGATGTAATCTTATTTACATTTGTTAAAATTTGCATGAATACATTTGTAGATTCTAGTATATTCTATTCTCAGTGCACAAATACTTAGCATGTGTAAAGAAGACCTCAGCATCGGTTTGCTTACCTACATTCAATAAGATGTTTACCTCCATAAGGTAAACATCCGGAACATGTCTAATTTTTTCATCCAAGTGAATGTAGCACAGGCTTCCTTAACTGCATCAGATATTCCCTAACCCAATTCTTGCGGCACTATTGTGAAAGCTTTTGGGTCTTCCCCACCGTATATCAAATCTTAGAGGATGGTTTTCAGCGGGATTAGTAAACAGAAATCTAACCAAAAAGGAGACTAAAATCTTCTATTGTTCCGAAGTAGTTTACGGGGGTGTAAACATCCTTCCTCTGTCCCTCCAATGAATTTTTTTTTCTTCCTCCTTTCAGATTCCCATTACAATTTACCTCACTCGTTTATTTATTGTTGCTAGAACTGAATTGCTCTCTACTGGACTGCGGCTGTGGGGTTTAGTTGTACCCATCCTGGTGGTCTTGTAGCTCTAATTGCAACCTTCCCAAAGCACGTTCTGCACTGAAAATAATATATTTGCTCTTTTTCTGTATTGAAAGCACAAGTAGTTTAACCTTACAAGCTGGATGTTCTCCCATCAGGAGGCTGTCACCTCTGGTCACTGTAGGTAATCAAACTCTAGTTCTACATAAAGATTTGTTCAACATTAATCCCCCCTGCGGTAGGGATGAATGATAGAGTAATGCAGGAGATTAAGGAGCTCATGCTTCATTACAGAGCAGACTCAGGCCACTCTGGTCATTAGAAGGAGCCCAAAACCACCCCAACCACAAAGGCTGGTTTGGCTCACTGACACCTCTTAATGGCATTTCCAGAATGGCCCCTGATGGGCTCAAACTATTTCAATATAAGGAAAGGACTTTAATAATAAAGCACAAATTCCAAAGCTCTAGTCTGCATTGTAGACGAGTCTAAGAGTGAAGCGAAGGATTTGTTAAACATGTTGTAAAACAGCTGCAAAGGAGCTCTGAGACAAAAGTAAGACGTCTCAAGATGTTCTGCATGAGATCATAACCTTGGTGTTCAATCAGAGATCTTCTGTATCCACTTCCATTCACGTGTACTTCCCTCCCCTCTGCCTGGTTTCCTCTGTCCCAAGTGGGCCTGTCTTCATGTTCTGATCCAGGGTTAAGAATTTGATCCGATACTTTTGTTTTTAAGTGCAGCAGCAGAGAAGGGGAGAGTGGATCTGTGCCACAAAGGAAGTAAACGCTATCATCATCCTCTCCTACCTTTAGAACCCAGAGCACTTTATCACATTGACGGCAGGTCCCAGTCCTCACATACTAAAGCCAAACACATTGCAGACTGCAGTACGAGAGACAGGTGACCCCTTTCTAAGACACACTACATGTCTTGCCATTTAATGTCCAAGTTTCTCTCAGCTACAAGCTTCCCAAATGTTGTGTTATCTAAATAAACCATATCTACGCATGGAGATCATTAGGCACATCATTAAACTACCTCATAAACAAGCACTCTTAAGAACAATATCAGTCCTTTAAACATGAAACCTTGTAAAATAAGCTATATTAAAAAGCTAAATCATAACATAATGTGACAGTTTGTTCTTTTCATGTGTCCCACAGGGCAAAAAAGTTTTATTGAAATTCTATTTAAAGTCTTATATCTTTAATTTGTCATTTTTCCTTTTAATTGCTACACTGTGAAAACATTATGCTATGGTTTTGGATTTTGGAGAGAAACATTTTAGCTCCATTCTAACTTCAGAAATGTAATAGTACTTTACTTTAATACTTTCAGTAAATACCTTCTGTGAGTTAAACAGTGGGCTGCACAGTTGAAATGTTGCCTTATAGCAAGAGGGTTCCGGGTTCAATTCCTAATTCTTTCTGAGTGAAGTTTGTATCTTCATCCTATTCTCTTCCTAAAGCCAGGCATACACTGTCCGATATTTTAAATCGTTGCACGCAGCTGCAGCTCAAACTCTACGCTGAACCCACAGAGTTTAGAAGTTTGCAGCTCACGATGTTTAATCTCACACTGTGCAGCCTCATGCTTTGATAAGACCTTACAACAACAGACTGAATATCAAACATGTTTGATTTTCTCCGGACTGTACGGTTCCTGATAGGGAAGTGGTCATGAGAGGCTGGTCACCCCTTGTTACCCCTTGTACACAACATGATGCTCGACGCACGATCAGGCTGAGAGTCGGCCCGAGCGAAAAATTCTCGCACGATTGGAGAATTGGCCCGAAAAGGGCAAAAAATCGTAAATTGTATGCCCAGCTTAAAACATTCTAAAAATGACTTTTAGGTCAATTGGCTTCTCTAAATATTCCTTGGGTGTATTTCTTTGTGCATCTCTGTGTTGCCCTGCGACAGACCTGTCCAGGGTGTTACCTGCCTTTGACCCATAGACTGCCAGAGATAGTCAAAGGCCCCACCACTAGCTTGATGGAATGCGCGGGAGAAGATAGATGGATGGATTGATGGAAGTTAAACAGCTGGAAGAAGAAACATTTCTGTGTATTAGTCATTTCTTGAGCAAGTTAACACGAAGACTTCACAAAATGGTATTTTGTAAGTTCTGGCAGAGTAAAATCCTTATGAAATTTCCGTAAAGCAGCTGGATCTTTCCTGTAAGCCAAGATATTTTTTTGTGTTGTTCTTGGAAATGGTTATTTATACAATATTGTGAGGAAATTTCCACCTAGGCTTTTCAACTTTGTCCCTATTTTTCCCAACCCTAAATCCTTGACACAATTCCCCAAATGACATTCAATAAATTCCTCTCTTCAGAGAGTAGGAGGAAAAATCGAGCCCTGCCTGTTTTGGTTTGGAAACTCACTTTGTGAGAATAATGTATTTGATACAGATTAGAGCCATAAAGTCACCAAGTTCAGGGTACCTGTTTTAAAAGGAAGTGCAATCATTTAAAAAAAGGATATGACAGATAATCTTAATATCAATCATTTTAAGAAAAGATACAAAGTAGTGAAGAGGTATTTATAGTTCTGTACTTTTTCCAAATTTAGTATTCCAAAGGTTATTGAATTAATCTTCCATTTAATTCAATGCAAAAAACCTATCATCGCAATGTGGCACACAAATTTTTTTAAGATGGTTACGAAGTTATTAAAGCAAAAAGCTTAGATCTCCTATTTATGTAAGTATTCACAGCCTTTGCTCAATACTTTGCTGATCAACCTTAGCCGCAATAACATCCTAAAATCTTCTAACTTAGACCTAGATTCAACTTTATTTATCCCTTGGGATTACTCCTTCACGGACATTCTGGTTCCAGTAGCTTATATAGAGTACAAAGAGTTGAAGCAAAATGCCATTAAAGATGAAAATACAACAGACAATATTAAAAGAGTGTATATAGTACAAAAAAGCATACAAAAAAGAAAAAAGTTTTGATGTCCTGAAATATGTTTCCCTTAGATATAAAAATATCTGCACAGTAGAGAGCTAAGGGAAAACTACATAGTAGATGACTTTGGTTTTTGCACTTGCCATAGCTTTGAGGACCTATCCCTAATCTTTGGTTGGTTTGACTCATTCCTATTTGTTCCTAGTTCCATCAGTTGGATGGGAACTGTGCGCAGACATTTTCAGATTGAATACTAGACTCTGACTCTAACATATTAAACAAGTGGTTCTGAGCCACTCTTTTGAGATCTTGGCTGTGTACTGTACTTTGGGCCTATTTTCCCTGATTTACTTCAGTTCAGAAGTTCCCACACTCTTTTGCAGATGTGACGTCATGCGCGTCCATTCTAAATTGGTCCAAACTAGCAAAAAATCAAAGCATTACATTAAAAGTTGGATTTTGAGGATACTCGGAAGCAAACCAGCTTAACTGGAAAAACCTTGGCAGGTATGAGTGCAAGCTACATGCATGAGCAGAAGAGTGTGTTGCAGTTCTGTTCTTTGGCCACAGGTGACAGTATCAATACAAAACTCTAATGACTCTTTAACAGTGAACCTTATATAGACAGATTTTCAATTATGTACAGTTAATTGTATTTGCTATACTTAGATTCCATTTAGGCTGTGGAAACATCAGAAGGATGATCAGTGGAAACAGTTTCCAACTCAGTTCAGTGAGTATTCACAAGGGCTGTGAATACTCACTGTAGCTAAATGTGATAAAATAGGTTTCTAAATTTAATAATTTTGCAAGAATCTAAAAAAAAATAACATTGTCATAATAGGTACTATATGTAGAATCTTGATGAAAGACATTAATACGATTTACAATAAGGCTAAATATTTACTAAATGTTAAAATACTGAATTATTTCTGTAAAATGGCTCTCCAAATGAGAATTATTTTGGACATCAAAAAAGAATACCATGAATAATTAATGAGCTGCATCCTGTATATATATTTTGCTGTTCCATTGATAACATTTTTTGTCGGGTTCCTTACTTCTAATTGTAAGACCAGAATCAGCTTTACAGCACTATTTACTGTACAGTATAAACTTCTGGGTATTTGAGGTTGAGGTATAAATCTGTTATAAAGCAAATTATGGCCTGATCTGAGGTTTTGCTGAGTTGTAACCACTGACTGCACGTTTGCTTGCCTACTACTTTTATAAGCCAATTACATAAACTTAGCGTTTAAAAGGCCAAACAGTCTGGCAGTAACTTTGTCTCTGCTTTGTCTTGGATGTCTGGAAATGTCTGCACCTCTCATTAAGGGGCCAAATGCTGTCTTATTCCTAAGAAGAGTATAGAAGCTTCATATATCATAAAATCTTTTCCCACCTGCATTTTGCATTATTCATGCAACTAATCGTGATAAGGAACATTTGGTACGCTACCTGGTGCATATTTTGAGACTTCAAACACCAAAGACCCGTGAGCAACAAGCTGTTCTTACTAAATAATCAGGCCTTTGGCATCAGCCAAATATTTCTTTTATGTTTTCACACTTCTATGTTTTTTTCTTTTTTGATAGACTAGTAAAGAGCATTTTTTTTGTGTCTGTGTGGTTATTTATCCTTTCACCTGTACATCAATAACCATCTTGTCTATTTTCTTTTACATCTTGAAAGTTATATTACAGGGTAATCCGAAGATTAATTTCCAACAAAACTCTGTGTTTCTTTACACTCGAAGTTTTCTCACTTATTTACACACAAAACATCATAACTTGATTAATAATAGCCACAACATGTAGTTCATGGACGAATCCCTTGAACTGCTTCTGCTGAACTACAAACACAATTTGTGATCTTCTCTCTACAAGTAGTTCCAAAACACACCTTTGTCAATACACTTCACACATTTATCATTTCATTTATATTTTATATTTTTAAAAAAATCTACAGTCTATGAGATATACAGTTTAATATGTTCATAGTTTGTATGTACAAAAAGATTATGTAAAATCTTTTACAATGTATGTACAATATGCAGCAAGTCACTAGTATAAACGGTAAGAAAGCTAAGAAATATAACAAATCTTGATCATTACTCACTTTTTGGTTTCTGGAACTCCAGAAGTTGAACTGTTGTTTCTGGCATTTGTCAAGAATTAACTATTCATTGCTTAATTTATTTACTTTCTCCCTTGTAAGATATCGAGGTTAGATAAAACTATCCTGATACGAAGCCTAACTCAAGCAGACTTGCTGGGTAACAAATGAAATGCAGAAATAAACTAAATGAACCATTAGATATCACCCAACTAAGGTAGATCTATGTTCTCATTTCTAGATTTGTTTTAGGTTGCTGCATGTTGTAAAATCTTTGACAGCTTGACTGATAAATGAGAACTTTATTTCCTCCATGTTTAGTTTAGAGTTTGGTTTTTGCCATATATATATATATATATATATATATATATATATATATATATATATATATATATATATATATATATATATATATATTTTTTTTTACTTCTCTGTTTGAATGCTGTGAACTAGAATGACTTTACATATTTTTTTTTCCTTTATGGATACTTGTTATGATGTGCAACCACAGCAACCACACTCAAAACAATGATCCAAGCCCCTCTTTGAGGTGACACAATTTCTTACCATTCAACATAGATAAAGTAATTGGTTCCAGATTTATTTAGTAATATTTCATTGATGTAATACAATATGTATTAACATTTTATGTATGATGCAAAGTAACCTAAAATTCTTGAATTCACTATAAGGCCGCCCTGTTAGCTTACAAGGACAGTCTTTCAAGTGAACTTAAGATTTTTACTTTGCAAAGCTCATGAAAATTGATCCTTGCTAAGATTATTTTCTTTTGCCAGAGAGCGGTTCAGCATGACAGGTAATTCTACATCTTAAAGAGATAGTGGAATTAGTTGTTGCCATAAGTTATCTTGAGGTCAAGATCCCTGATCACAGACAGCTCTATCTTTGTCAAGGTTAGTTGAACCATGTGACATGTAGGCATGTTTGTCAGCAAAGACTGTTTCTGCTCTTAAAATAAATACAACTGAGTTGATAAAACCAATTCATTTGTCATTGTTTTTATATAATGAGATGAACACATCTTAATTCAATGCAGTGAAAAATATAAGAAAACAGAATTAGATTTTATTAAGTTTAACCAACCCAACATATTAAAATATGGTGTATGTATTCATTTCCTTTTAAAAGTATTTTCTTTTTTTATTGTATTGAATAAGCTCAATAGAAATTGCACCATACATATAAATGTGGATTTGGTTCATCTAGCAAAAATGTATTCAGTACGAAAACTGTAATCAATTAAATTGAGTTAATCCAATGAGTCATTTTTATTAGTGCATAGCGGGTAGATGTTTCACACCTGGGAGCAGCTAATTAATATTTCTAAAGTAGAAGTTGTTCATCAACTACTTCCAAAAGTACCTGCTGAGTTGAAAAGGAGGTGTCGGGGATGCAGAGCAGAAGCTAGAAGAGAGAGGGACAACAACTTTAAGTAATCTCTTCCATCAATCATCATGGGCAATGTGAACTCCAAGCCCTAGCAAAACCCAGCCAGAATATCAGTAATAAAGCATTCTGTGTTTTACTGAAATATGGCTGCAGGATCATTCTGTATCTCAGGTCAATAAGAAGGTCCAACCCCAGACCAGGATCTAATACCTGGAAAAAAGTAAGGCCGATATAAAATATTGTTGCATGAACCAAAGGGCTTTTAAAATGCCAGATAATTATTTGAATTCTCTTTAATGAAAAGGAAGCAGTTTATGAGAATACAAGAACGATTGATTGAAAGAGTTTGATTCCCATTTTTTTGGATTTTTATTGTTGTGAAAACTCAGTATTGATTAAGGGATTTTTCAAGATTTATGGCTGCTTTTGTTTTTGTTCATAAATATGTTCCTATTGTGTTTAGTTTGATGTTGCAGTTTCACTGCATTAATGCACTGTTAAGTTTGTTAATAGCTCTGCTGTCCTGTGCATTTTGGATTTAGGATTTGGATTATGTTGGTTTTAGTCATTGGGTTTTAATTATTTGGATCCACTGTGCTTCCCTTTGTTTTCTCATGTGCCCATTATGTTACCTTCCCTTAGCTCCCTACTTTGTTACTCCCCAGGCTGATCTATATTATGTTGACTGTACTGACACAGTCTGTATTGCACATTCCATCATCACACTTTTTAAGCTCCTTACCGCTGCATTCTATTGTTGCTGTTGCCTTAGTTCCTGTATGTTTCCCTCATGTTCTATTCCAGTTTCATCATTGAATATGAACTCCATCCTGCGTTTGCCTCTGTGTACTTATTAAAGTTTTTTTTCCCAACAAACACCAAGAATTATTATTTTTTTTTTATTATAAAAAGGCAAGTTATCATGACCCGATTACTTGTACCAGACTTTAATCAGGGCCGAAGCTCTCTGAAGCCTTTACCACTGAAAATAGCGGGTTAATGCGTGCTTTTCAAACATGATCGACCCACTAACTATCGGCATTTAGCTCCCTTCCCACTGGTAAAAAAAGCTGGGTCTAATATCATGGGTCTAATATCAGAAGCAACTGGTGTGGTGTGTTGAGATCTGTATGCTGACTCAATGGTATCACGTTAATAAGCGGGTCAACCCGACTCGGTGCTGAGGCAATTTGCTTGCTGAGTCGTCTGACCCGGGTGGACACGCCACTAAAAGCTGATTGTTTCTGGGTTTAAACAGGTTTTTCAGCCAGTGGTAAAGGGGTATACCATGGACAGAGTTGTTATGTTTTCCTGTAACAACTATTACTTCTACCAGTTGATAAAAAAAAAATATTTTCTGTTTTTGACTGTTCTCAGCACCCATAAATGACCAGCATCAGATTCTGACAGCTGATGAGTTGTTGCTGCACTCAAAAATTAAACTACAGCCTCACAAACTTCTGGATTACACTCTGCACTACAGAGTGGGAGAAAAATACCTTCCCTAAAAGCTGTCCTGTCCATCTCTGCTACCTCTACTTTTACTCAGATGTGCAGTTATGCCAGTTTACCATGATCCAAATGGCATAATTTGACGACAGTCAAATTTATAAATGGACAACGTTTGGATTATGGATTGGCATAAATTATCTCTCCTCATTGAAAAGTCATTGTATTTTGATTTAGCCAGGTCCAATTACTATCTTCTGATTGGTCTGTTTTCCTACCACATTTTTATTCCATTCGTCCCCACATTTTGTTCACTCCTGTGTATGTAAACAAGCCTATTGACAGAATAAAATAATTCCGATAAAACAGGTCAATTTTAGAATAGAATACTGATCCTGAACAGAGCACCTAAAGCCAATGACTTGTAAGGCAGGTAAGAAGTGATAGAAGAAGCTTCCAACAAAATAAAAGGTTTACTGCATCGACCTCGTACTTTCTTCCTCTCTGACTGCTGCATAGCTTAAAGGTAACTGATCCTGTTAGCTTGATATCGACTCTGCTGGTACCGTTAGCCCCTCCCCCCTGCTAGAAGCACTGCTCTTATTGATTGTCTTCCTTAAGTGTTACCATAAATTCCCTCCCCATTAGTTTAAACTGGATGGAGTTTCATACACCCCATAATTAATCCAGACATTATGAAAGCTTCATCCTCCGCGTGTCATCATCTTAAACTGCTCTTCATCCTGTTAGATTTCCTTACATTACCTTTTCGTCCAGCTCTCCTCTTTTCTCACTTATCTCTCATGTCTCTGTTTATGTTTTATGGATTACTGCAGAATGAGGAGTCTCTACGAAGCAGATTTAATGCAACCCTAATTTGTTTCTGATCTCATTTATCTGTTTTATTTGCATGGCGGATGTGTGGCCACTGTCTCTGTTGTTGTTACTTGTTACGTACTCAGTGTACTTTTAAAACATTTGTTTAATTCAGAAAGGGAAGTACAAAGTCAGTTTACAGCAATCAGGCTCTGACAGAAAAAGCTTTCCAGTGAAATTCAAGCACTCGTCCCAAACAGGCCGCCTAATGGACTACAGATGAGTTTAAACGGGACGAAGAATGAAGCAAGATGAAAATATGAGGAAATACATTTTGTGGTTGTTATAAGATTGTTTGAGTAGATCATATACAAAAGTCCAAAACATCAAATTAGTTTCTTTGTTTTCCATTATATGTAAGCCTTTCAATACCTACCTGAAATGGGCTTACAATAACAGGAATAAATGAGTCCTAGGTGAAACTACATGGTCAAGCGCCAACTTCCAAGAGCTGTTTGATGGAGATATAGTGTGTGCCTGTGTAAGACTTTAGGTATGCACATGCAGCACAGGCTATTTCCAAAAAGGAAACAGGGTAATAGAACCCTTGGGAGAACAATCTTTTAAAAAGATTATCTTAAGTACTTTCAAGATCTTCCTACCACCATCAGGGCTTGAATACGAACTTTAAGACAAACATCTCCATTTATAGGTTTCTCCACAGATTCACGTCAAAAAATGATAGGGTAGGGAGAGGTAATTTTGCTTTCAAAGATCAAAGCAGTACCTTAAATGCCTTATTTTACTCAGGATGTTTTGATTAGAAAGCCTGTGATCAATCTTTGGAGTTTAACCCACCTTCAAATCAGAAAACTCACTGATTAATACCTGAAAGGACTCCTTTGGGACTCAATGCTGCAGTTACTGTGCAGGAGAGACAGCCCATATTATTAGAAATTATTTTCATTCAATTTATATATAAAATGTATTAAGTTTGCAAATATTTTTTTTCTTTGAAGTCTTGGCAGCATGAGTATGCTTTGGTTTTTAAGCATGGGTCTGATGACTAGTGCCAGATTTTAATACCTTTTAATTAAATCTCTTTGAAACTTTTTTTTGCTTTTTTGTTGCTTTGATCGTGGTAATATAAAAATAGATGAAGTGAAAAAGAATTGTTAACATTTTAATCTTTATAGCTATCTGAAAGCTTAAAACTGATCATTTCTTGATTAATGAATGTGTCATTACTAAGCAGTACTTACATCATAATACCAAGCATTAACAAAAACATTCATCAGTTTGGGTACTGTTAATGAGGGAAAACACCATTTTTGTTATCGGGAAAAGATTTAGGCAATATTAAGATATGTGAATGCCGTTGCAACAGGCGTTTGATATTATTCCAGAATGTTGTCCAGGCTTAACTAACATGTTGATTCAGCTGCAGAAGAGGGGAGTGTTATGAGCATGTTGGCAGCATTATGAACATCTCTCTAACTTAAGGTAAGGATCTACATTCTTTCTTTCATCTGTAGAGTGTATATCTAAATTACAGAATCTGTCAAAATACTGATTACACAGCATCTCATATTCTAAAAAAAAACAATTACACAATTGAATTACACAATTAATATAGCTTCCACTGTCAGACATTGTAACAATGAGCCATGTTACCTGTATATTGGCTAAAGTAGCAGCTAAACACAGCATCTGGTGGATTTGTTTGGGTTGTTGGTCTTTGTTTGGCCACATCTTGTTTTTATTTTTGTAAAAAGGTAAATTGATTTCACTTTACAATATTTTGTTTTTGTTTAACTCTTCAATAAAGGGACATTCATGGCTTAAAGAGTTAAAATATTGTGAAATACTCACCTCTGCTGTTTCACTCTCCAAGCAGGTGTGTACAGGACTGTACCATTGGATAATTGAAGGGGGGGGGGGGGGGGGGTTGATCTGATGTACGGTGTTTTCTTTATTGAGTTTGAGTATTTGTTTGGATTGAATTAGAATATTTGTTTCTGTATTTATTGGTAAAAGTATTTCTTAAGTAGTTGTTTGTTTTAACCAAATTTTCCTTTTCTTCTTATTGTGAAGCTGAACATCCTTTTAAAAATAATTTCTTCCAATTTGGTTCCTCCTCTATATAAGAAACATGTCTGCCATTGTTCTTGGTTGATGTCCTGCACAAGAAGAAATTAAAGTTTTGTCAGCTGAAAACTCTTTAAAGCATGTTCTTCTTTCAACCAGTTTGGGTCCCACCTCCAAGACTGCTTGGCCTCCTGAAAAGCATGTGACAAACATCATAAACATATAATTGACATAATACATAATAAACGAGATTTTTACATGTTTCCCTATTATGAGTATAATATAGTGTGATTCTTTGTTTTCTGTAATGAGCAAAGCATTTAATCAGTCAGCATGCCTGATCCTCCATCCACAAAGCCACCCAGAGGTGCTGTGCTACATATCCACCTCATTAGGTCCAATAATCCAGTTTTTAACCTCCCTGAACCTTTTGATTAATGTAGCTGATTTACAGCAGAGGATCAGAGCTTTAGAGTCACTTGCCTGAGGTGGAGGTTAAACCCCAGACTTAGAGTAGACTTCAGCCTTTGTGTTAATGTTCAGTCTCTATCACAGATGACAACAACTGTGTGTCTGTGGTCAATGTGTTTTAATCCAATTGATTTTGAAAGGTGGATAAGATCAGGCTTTGTGCAATAAGGTGTTAGGCTCAATTAAATGCCTAAAATAATCTGTGCTTGACAGTGTTTATACTAGTTTTTATTAAGGGCAGGTAGAACCGGAAACATGCAATTTCGATATGAGCAATAAACTAAATCCTATACTCAAAATGATTTGCTGGAAGCCTGTAAAAGATATTATGATTCTATTTTTATTTTTCTCTGCTACACCGATGCTTTTATGAGCTCAATCAAGGAAATCTACCACAGAGGCCTTTAAATCCAATGTAGTATCTCATGGTAAATACTTTACACTAATGAGATGGACACACTAAGTGGCTTTTTTGTCTTTTTTTTTTTCTTTACAAGGATCTACACACTCAATCAGGGTCCTGGTTTTCAGTCTTTAATCCATCAGCTGTGCTTTATGGAGGAAGACGAGGTTGTGGGTTCATACAGCTGCTTGAGTTTTCTGCTAGCACACTAACAAATCACTGACCCTGTTCACCAGCATCTCCATTAACCAGAGCCGTGTGATTTCATTACATCAGGCCTAATTGTGTTCACTGCGTCTCAACATGCCCTGATGGAAACAGTGGCGCAGTGGTGGCTGGAGAGGATGGCAATAGCTGTTGGGATACGGGGCAGAGGGGATGTCAAAGCTTTTATTCACTGGCTTTTAAAAAGCTCTCTATTCCACACCAGCGCGTATCTCCCCCTGAAAGGGCTGAGAGCCCGTCTACAATGAAAAAATAATATCCAACCTGCTTGCAAACAAACCACAATGGTAGCATGGAGACGGGACTTTATAAAGCAGTCCAAAAGCGATGGTATATTGAGTACCTTACTGAAGCTAGAGATAACAATATAAGGATATATAAAGAATGTTCATCTGCCCATGTTTAAGTGGATGTGTGTTGGGTTTTTAGGTTTGGGAGTTTTTATGTAGGTAGGATAAAACATGTTAACCACATTGACTGGCAGGTCGGCATTAAAATGTTTTCAAAATGCATAGCAATTAATATATTTTAAAGTTTTTCTGTTTTTTCTGATACATTTCTTTAAAAGCCCTTAGCTTGCATCTTTGAATCTTAGGGGTTCAGGAGTCTGTTTGTCCGCACAGCCAAGCAGACTTTGTAAAGAGGCCTCCTAAAATGTTCTGCAATTTATCTATGTATTTTTTTTTCTTATTTATATATTTACAGTCTAACTAAGTAGATCAGAATATGTGTTCTGATTTCTTTTTTGTCAGATAAAAAGTACTCTTTTTAAAAAGCTAAAAACCATGCATGCTTTTCCTTTCATATAAAAATCAGGTATAGCTTTTTATTAGACTGTGAAGTCCTTTTTTTGGTGGTGAACTGTCAAAATGTAAAAAAAAACAGTTCAAAAGAAAATAAATTTAAAATAACATCAATGGTAGCAGAGCCTGAAAGAGCTCACAATCTTCCCAGCTGGGAATGAAAAGTTGTGGTCAATTTGGGCGTCTGTGGTTGACACTTGACTTGGTTACATTTCTGTCACGTCCTACTAGAGCTAAAACACCTGCTGACAAGTTTTCTGCTCATGCCAGTCCATCCAAACTTTCACTGCTTTTTCAACTATGTAAACGCAGGCGAAACATGTAATGTTAAGTTTAACATGAGTGTGACCTTTCATCTGTGGGAGTTTTACATGAAGGCAAAAACATGCCAGTGTTTGGGGTAACATTAGATGAGTCTTCTCTTTTTTTAGATTTGGGAAAAGATAAACATTCAATAGTGTTTCTCAGTTTTATTGGTGTGAAGAGAAACTCTGGGATGTGGTGAAAGACAGCGTCAAAAAGTGGTTGAGAGAGAGGGGCATAAGGAATCAGAGAACATACCTGTTTTATAAGAGAACATTACCGGAAATGGCTAGTTAAAAAAAAAAAAGATAAAATCAGTTTGTTCCGCCAGCAACTGCTGCCCATATTTTCATCTGTTAAGGCTTTTCTTGTAAATTCTTCTTTTGAGAGTTCTTTGGAAGATCTGAGTGTTTTTCAGCTTCCAGTGAAAAGAGGAATCTACCTCAAAAACCAGTTAAAAGGGCTGTGGTTAGGAAACGGCTCTGAGTGACCGTACTGCCGGGCTACTCCAGTAAATGTTTTAATGAATTGGAAACCATTTCCCTTGAAAATTCTATCCAGGCAGATTTAGAGCCTTCTGCCTTTGAACAAAAAGGGATTTTGCTGTTTCTAATTTGGTATTGATTAAGGGAACAATAAAACCCAATAATGATGACAAAAGAAAAGGTTTGGCAAATAAATTACCATCACATTAATGATTTTAAAATGGAAACAGTTTGGAATACCTGGCCATTTTAGAAGCCTAATAAAATCAACCTGCCAAAGAATAGGCTTGCAAAAATAAGCAAGCGGTGGCCTTGACTCACATGCTGGTCAGCTGAGATTGAATTTGTATCAAAGGGAGAAGTCGCAGAGCTCAGACAGCACATGTTTCCACATGTTGTTCGACTCTAGACGGTCAAAATTTATGACAATTACTGTATTATATCAAATTGTCTGTGACCTTCTCAGGGCTAACTATAGTCCGATGCACTAATAAGAACATCCGAGTGACGCCAAGCAGAGTGTAGTTTGCTTTAGCAACGCTCTTATATTTGCTTTCAACAAGCTCCTTACAGACAGAACCAGAGCTTTGTGCTTTCATCCGAACTCATTAACACACTATTTGCATTCATGCCCAAGCACACCACTGAGCTGATGGGCTATCTAAAGAAGTAATGTGTTTGATATGTTTATAATTGAACACGTCAACTCCTCTGGACAGTGGCGCAGGCTGGAGCTCAGGTCTTTTGTTTTTGATCGGCCTGATGCATTAACTCACCTCTTTCAGCAGACGTGATCATAAATGAGTCGCATCATTTTTCATGTTGAGGAGAATTGTAAAATCTGGCCTCATAGCTCTCACTGGGCAGTGCCACTCTTTAATGCATTAAGCTCCCCGTCTCCACACAGATATTTAAAACTAGACAGTGACATGTTAATGTTACAGGGATGTTGTGCATTAGTGAGGCATTATAGTGCTCTTAGCACATAATGTTATTGAAGTTTACTCTGAATAGAAATTAACTCCTAATGCTTTGCAGCAATAGAGTGCACATCTTTTTCGCTGCAGGTAAAACACTCACTGCAATTACAGACCACTCTTAAGTTAGCCAACCACGTTGAGGATAGTGGTTTATCTCTACTTGTAACCTTCAAAAATATTTCCTGTCCTGCTCTGATAATTCTTGTTTTACCTCTCCGTTTCTTTTGTATTACTCTAACATTTTCTATTAGGTTTATGCACTTCAGAAAATTGAAATCTAAGTAAGTCATTATTTCTTAAAATAAGTGCATTTTTTCTTGAATAAAGCAGGTAAGTGAGACACTTTTCTAATGGGATAAGACAAGAAAACAAACTGCATTGTCTTTTTCACATGCATAATATCTAACTATCCTTTATATACTGATTAAATTAGCAGCTCATCTTATTTTCCTACTCAAATACACTTATTTTGAGAAAATGTTAAGAGTTTTGTCATGTTTCTTTTTGTTTGCGCAGGGTGTATTTTGTTTTGTACAGCTCTCATGACATTTCCATTTCTTAAAAGCACATGTCTCCGCCATGGAACAGACATCAACACAGACCCCAGTCACTTTTGATCTTACAAGCCAGAACAGCTCTGGTTTTTTCAGATTGTCCGCCCTAACTCCTAAATCCCCAAATCCCTATATAGGGCTGGGATTATATAGTCAACTTTATTGTAAACTCAGTTCACTGACCGTTCAGAAAGATGATCACTACTTTTTGCTCCTGGTTGGTTGCCATCGTTATTTGTCACGGGCCACTGTGACAACAAATCCCATAATGATTTGCATACAGAGCTCTCGAAAAGTATGCCGGGATATATCTGCTTGTCTAGTGACCATGGATGCACACTACTTTTCAGGGTGCATTATGGGAAATTTTGAGTCCACAACTTTTTCATCCACTAGACATTCAAACACTCATCTAAAATGGCAAAATCTCTATTTAGTGCCCTCTATAGTGATTAGGGCGGACATTCGAACACAACCCCTATTTACATTCGTTAAACATGGCACAACTCTGGTAAGAGAGATTCAGAAAGGCACAGTAATAGAGCAAAACAATAAAGCACACTTACTGTGTGTTGCTTTCCATTGTTTACCCAAGTGATTTGTGTCGCACTGGTGACATCAACGGTAACACACCATGATGGTGTCACCAAACATGCAGCTGGAGGGGGGATAGAGGCCACGCTTCTTGCCAGAGAGGGGTTAGACCCAGCGTTCTTTGCCATTGGGAAGAAAGCCAAATGCAGATTGTCAGTGAGTCAACCCTTGTTTGAAAAACACACGCTAACCTGCTATTTTCAGTGGGAAAGAGGCTTTGGTTTCACTTTAAGTAATTTTACCTTCAGCTTTTCTCTCACACCTGGAGCTCATTTGCTATTTACAATACCAATGAATCATGAACTTATTACCCTTAAGTAGGTACAGTCCTGATTTTCTTTGTTCATTTTCAGATTGTGTGAGAGTTTGGTCTTTGGATTTTTTCCCTCAATATATTGGTAGTGATTACAACCTCTCCTGTCTTATCCCAATTTCACTAATTTCACTAATTTTTAAGAAACACTTGAACTAATCTACAATGTCAACTTTGTTTTTCCTTTAGAAAGATTAAGGGCAAGATTCATTTTAATTTGCTCTCATCTATTTGCCCCTCAGCTACACGTTCTATGGAGCAATAGAATGCACAGAGACTACAAATTAAAGTCAGCAGATTAAAATAAATGTTTGGCAATATTAAGGTTAAAAACAGGGATTGAATAGTGTTAAAATTGTGCTAAGGCATAGATTTGCAATATTACTGCAGAACATTTAGGATGTTTGTTGCATGATAAATATAAAACATACCACCAATGACCCTGCATTGGGCATTACAAATGTTAAGAATGGTAGGTGATGTAGATGGAGGTTGAGAATCCTTATTTTTCAGCCACAGGACATGCACAGCTTGCAGCATTTGAGCTAAACAGATCTTAAACATAACATTTTCTGCTAAAGGTGAGACAATTTTCCTAACTGGTGAAGTATTAAAACTGAGTCAGAAATTCAAACAATGATTTCATGCATAACATCAAACTAACAACTGAGTGGCTGAAAAAGAAACAAACCAAGTGCCCTCAATGACTTCAACTCGTATAAAATGTCGTTTTTGGGTTTGTTGTTAGATGTGCATAAGCAAATGACCACAAACCCTAATGGTCTGAAAAAACATTGTAAAGAGGGATTGGTTCAACACTGATAAGGTCACGGAGAATGACTGCTGGCGCTGTTACACTGTTGGTGCTGTTGCTTAATAAAAACTGGAGCTGAGCTATAAATCTTGGCTGTGGCCTTTTCTCTATGGAGTTTACATTTTCTTCTTATGCATGATTCATTGTCTTTGATCCAGAGTAGAATATGCTGCTCTTTTTGATTTTGCATGATTCTCCTCAAGTTCTTCAGTCTAACCTCCATGATACTGTTAGCAGTAAATATCTGTGGTCTGTGAAGCCTGCATTAAATAGTTGAGCATTTTAGATTGTTGCCCATACCACCAGTAATAAACCTAACAAGCGGCTGTTTGGCTGCACGCATCATAGCTTTTATTGAATTAAAGCTGCTATAATGATTCTCTCTTAGCACAGCTTAACAGTAGAAGCCAATGGTACAGTAGTTATAACAGGACATGAACATGTTTTTTTTTCTATATTCACAGTCAAAATCAACAGAGCAGTTCTTTATCGCTGCCTCAAACAAAGTCAAGTCCTAAAACTGAATGCAAAGCTTAGTACTGTGGGGGAGAAAGGTGAAAGGCCTGAGTAAGAGGTGGAAGAAAGGCAAACTGGATTCAGTCGTGCAGCAGTACTTCCATCAAATGGTGAGTGAATCCATGTGGGCCAAGACAAGAGCTATTCCATGTGCAACTGCAAACTTTCAACTGAAAGGTGTAATTGTCTGTAGTTTAGATAACATTATTTGTTTTTAAGATATGCAGTTTTTATTTCAGGTATAAAAATATTGGTGTTACTCCAAGCGATTTGCAGAGAACACTGGGTATCAATCAGGTATCGGTGTAGTTTGACATTTCCACGGATATCTCAGACTTCCCAAACATCTGGCCATTCTGCACAGTGAGGACATGTCTGCATCACAAAAAAGTTAAGCTCTGCAGTTCCTGAATAGATGACGTGTTGGCCATTTGGAAAGCGTTAACTTTCCATCTGTTACAGATAGTTTATTTTTAAGAGATCCCACAAAGTGACAAAGTTTAACAGGGTAGTGTCACTTAAACAGATGTACATTGACTTTATTTATAGATCAACCTGTTCATGTAAAGCTGTGCTCCAGCGAAACCCACTGCTCCATGTCCTCTCATTAGCTCTCATATAGAAACAATGCAGGATTTTGTCTGACCGGCGCCGTCCAGAGAGTCTCTGCAGGTTGAATTGAGATTTTGGTTAGTCTGGGGTCTTTAGTTACACAAAGTTTTCTCATGGAGGCCTGCAGAAAAATATTGAGCAAACTGGCCTCTTTGAGGATCTAGTGACTCTTTGGGAAAACATGGTGTAAAAAAATGGATGAGAAAGCTAACTCCTTCAGACAGATGTGTTGATAAGACCACAAAGGAAAAGGGAAGAGGAGGACAGAGGCAAAGAGCAGTAAATGAGACACACAGAGGTGGGGAAAAAAGACAGAATATTGCTGCTTTCTGTTCAGTTACACTCACAGCAATATATCATTCTTTTTTAGACTGTGCCTTCATTCCTGCCTCTGAATTAACAGCTGTCAGACCGCCTTGCTCTGCAGCACTGATTGATGACCTCATCTGGGAGTTAACATGACACACTGTGTGTCAAATTTTCCGACTTCTGCGCTCATAATCCCCATTATCCTCTTTACTTTGTACCTTAAAGCATTCAATACCTGTTGCCTGAGCAAGGCTTATGTTACCTGATCTCCCCATGCCTGTTGAGAGCAGCATGTGGCAAGCAGACAAAGACACTTACAACTCTTGTTGAAGTTGCATGTTATAAAGACTGTCGTTTGAGGAAGATATCCTGTTAGGTTTCAGGGAAGGGGAGGCCGGGGTTAGAGAGTCACACAGCCTCCCAACACTCCCACTTCATTGTGGTGTTGATGACTACATAGCTCTGATTGATGACTGCACCTTTACTCCAGTGCTCCAGGGTTCACGATCTACAGTAGGTGGGGTTCTTAGAACATAGCCTCTCGATTCCTCCAAAGACTCAATGGACTCAGACTAAAGCTTTTCCTTTTAAGAAGACATTTCTAAGAACCTGTGAAGCATTTATTTTCTCTCTTTCTGTTATAATAGATCCTGATGACTAGTCTATGTTTAATTACCACTTTATCACTCATTAAGGAGTCAGCAGTAGGGGCCTTGGTTACATAAAGATTTTGGTAGGGAGATTAAGTTTTTCTTTATTTACCACGTATGTGCATAGCAAGTGAGTTGTGAAATTTGGCATTGCCCCTGTGTGACTTTTTAGAACGATAAAAGCCAGTGTGGTTGGCCTGTGGTTTTATACATCAGAGGTAATTGTCCATTAGATATGTCAGATCAATTAGATGTTCTCTAAATGGTCAGTTAAAATGCATGTGTGGCATTATTTTATTTTTCTTCATGTGCAGACAGGTTCTTAATGTTCATTTATGACCTGACCGCACTTTTAGTTCAATCAACTGTAAGTACATAGTACTTTTGTCTTTTGTAAATGGAATATCCTTAATCAATGTCTCCATTAGTGGTATTTCATCTATCTAACACTTTTCTACCCCTCACATGTACAGGTTAAATATTTCAAATATAACCAGATGACTGTAACAGAATGGGATCTTGTTAGGTCTCCATAACACATATTAGATGCTTATACGTCAAATAAAAGTTAGAAGGAATGCAGAAAAAATCTCTTTTCCAGCTTACCAGAGAAAAAATGTATTCCTGTATTGTTAAAGAAAGCTATTGAGTTGAACGGTATGCACCGGCTTATCAAAAACAAACACTTGAGGTAGGTTTGGCTTAAATAAACAAAAAAATATATCTCTAAAAAGCTTGAGGAGAATGGAGGAATTCTTATGCTGTGGGCCTCTTTCTCTGTAAAACTACTAAATGACTTTATCTCATCTGCAAAGCATTTAACATTCCACGTGTCCCGATAGATTTACTATTCAAAAACATGATATTGAATCCAAGTATCAAAAAAGGCTTAAGGTGCATTCACACCAAATTCTGTGTCCTCTGTAATTTCTGCAAGCACCGCATGGAGTTCACCGCTGTGCATTTCAGTGTTTTCACTGTGGACAGTGTCATAAAATAGGAGGACCTTGACCCCACCCATGTGAAAAAACTCAGTAAACAGACTAGATTTTTATTTTTTATTGTAGGTTTTTGCAGTTAAAATGATAAAATATATATATATATATATATATATATATATATATATATATATATATATATATATATATAGATAGATAGATAGATAGATAGATAGATAGATAGATAGAGATATATATATATATATATATATATGTGCTTCCTTAGTTTCAGAGATAATAAATATAATTTTTTAGGTCAGGCCTAGAATTGAATCAAAGTGGTCTACTTTTTTTAAGTGCTACAGTATTTAGGTGAAAATTTGTGAAGCTATAAGTGTTGTTTATGTTGCCTTACTTTTTAAGGATAATTTTCTATTTCAGCAGATGACGTCACCATCTGACTTGATGTTAGGTCTGTGCTATTTTCTTGATATAAAGTTATTGCTTTACATAGGTAGTAGAAACATAATAAAAACATCAGAAATGCCAGCACTGAATATAAAAGTGGTCAAGTTCAGCTTATTTAGTGGGTGGAATGGTTGTTTCACAATATTTAGTAGTTTATCAGCCTCCCAGATCCCTAGGGTCTGGGTCTTAACCCTATTAAGCCCATAACATTTTCCTGTGGAAATCTTGTTATCTGCACTTCACAATAAAAGTATGGGTGGCACATAGTAACATTACGTTATTCCATTCTGACTGAAAAAAAAAATGTTTTTATGACTGCACACTTTTAACCTACAAAGAAAAATTAAAGAGGATATGAAGCTCAAGGGTTAAAACTGCACTATAAATAATTTTGTAACAAATTGTGAGGATTAAATGTCATGATTATCCATTCAATAGCTATGGAGAATTTTTCTACAAAGCCCTAAATGTCAGCTTCTTGGTGCTGCAAGTCATCAGGGGTCATTTTCTGAGGATGCCAGCTGTTCGAAATGATAATGATGGACTATCCCACTAAAGCTGGGATGGACTGTTTCTGTCACAGTTGACATTACCAGGCTGAAACCTTTACACTGAAATATTTATAACAAAAAAGTATATAATTATTGTATGGCTGGATGAGTTTGGGAAGAGAAGTAGGCCTAAAAATTTGATTGTTAAAGATAGATGTTTAATAAAAGAGTTCAAAGAGGGATTCAATAAGCATCCAGAACAAAGACACAAGCAAAGTTCAGAGAAACAACAACATTTTTCAAGTATCTTAATTTTTCTCTGTAATATCTTTTGTTCAAAACAGAAGGCCGAAGGAAGAAACATAGATGAGTCCAAGACAATAGCAAAAGAAAGAGTAAGACTAGAGAATAGGAAACAGGGCCATCAGCCACTGCTTCAAATGCATGGCTTAATTAGGCATTTTAATTCTTTTAAGTTAATTTTAAAATTTAGTGTTCTACAGAGCTGCATGTTGGAAGGGTTATATGCTGTGTTGCCTTGCTGCAACAATCTTCCGGGTTCATATTCAAACCCACATTCTTTCAGCATGGGGTTTCTGAGTTATGGTTGTGCATGTGTGGGTTTCTCTGGGTACTCTGGCTTTTTAAAGCCATACAGTTTGGGTAATTTAAATATTTTATTTGCCTGTGAGTAAGTTTGTATGTTTTTGTCCTGTGTGTCTCTGCCTACCACCTAACCCTAAACCCTGAACTCTGGAGTAATGCACCAGTTTACTTCCCAATCTGCAAGGAAAAGAAGTTATAGACAAACCATGGATGGGTGGTTGTTTGGTCTTGTATAGCACCAGCATTTAGTTAAATCCAGAAAGTTATTACCTATGCTTTTAAGGTTTAAAAATACTGAACACTCTTTTATTGTTTACAGTATGTCTGACAACTGTGGCTACACCACAGGGTTTATATGCAGAAAACAAAAGGAAATTGGAAAACTCTCCTGCATGAGACAGCGACAGTTAAAGAAGATAATGCTTTATCTCAAAACCGATTTTCCGGAGTCTTCCCAGCTCTAATCTGTGCTGTTGGGCAGAGCCAGCTCTCTTCTCCCTGTCACACAAATAAAAAGCAGAAACAGAAACTAAATGAAAGCAAAGCCACTTGTTAAAATTGTCTATCCTTTCCATCTCCACAAACCTCTTCTTCCTCGCTTATCATCTCTTCCTGGATTTTGCTGTGCCCACACAGAAATGCTCAGAGAATTTCTTGAAGTCATTTTGTGTATCCTCTGGATATTCCATATTCAGGTGGCAAAGAGAAGAAATCATTTGGTCCCTGTAACTGCAGTATCATCAGCACAAAGTGTTAAAACAAAACTGCTCTCTCATTGTTACTGTGGAAGCCACCGGTCCATTAAATGTGTGAGCTTGCATGCTAACAAGCAAAGCCAGACTGTAATATTTACTCATTTCAAAAGTAATCAACTCTTAGCATTAGTCTGTTTTGTGATGAAGTCTAAAAACAAAAAAATGCCCAAGTTAGTGTTGCATATATTTTCTTTTCTTTTCTTGTGAAGGAGAAACTTAATTTCAGAGATTTAAAAATATTTGTTTCTAAATTACTTCAGAAGTATCAAATGGCAGGTTTGTTAATTAAAAGATGGATAAATCTGTTCTGCAAGGTAGGTACATTTCAATGTTTATGTAGGCATATTAGTTTACATGAAGGAATATATATTTTATTCATTCATAATAAATGCCAAATGCTTTTTTGTAATGTCTGGTTTTATCTACATACCCTGAAAGAATGTAACTCTTCTTTTGTTTTTGTTATTTTGCAGCTGTTGGGATCTGGAGATCTACCACCTGTCTCCAGCAGAGAGCGCCGTGGGTCTCCTGGGCTGGAGCCCTCAGCACACCTGAGGATCATCAGCCCATCAGGAGACCTTCTACATAAGCAGCAGTCAGACCTTCCTTCAACGCCGCAGTGGTTAGCGAAACCTGAGCCTCTGTTGATCTAGAGAATCTTAGTAGACTCTTGAGAGAAACTAGATTCTAACCTGCCTCTGTCTTCTTTGCTCACAGAAAACCCGACTGAAGCCTGAAGCTCTGGATGAGCTTTGCCTGGAAACCTGCCTGCCTGCCCAAGGAAGCCAAACCTGAAGATATCAGTCTGGACCCCTCCACCAGCTCTCAAGAAAGAGCTAGGAAACCAAGCCAAGGTCTGAAACTCACAAACCAGAAACTAGACACTGCTGCTGCTGAGCTCCCTGCTGAATCTACAGTCTCTGGACCCAACCGGTTCCCCCTCTCAAAGGGATCTGCCAGAACCTCATCAAGGTACATTCTGAATAAAAACACTCGACAAACCATCGAAGCTGCCTGGCTAATCAAACTATCCATCTCTGCAGATATCAGTGATTCCAGTCCCGGACCTGTACCAGAACCAGTTCATTTTACTCTGTGTGTGTTCCTCAATAAACTCTGTTAAACTTTTACTCAGTTTCGTGTGGTGTTCTGCATGTGCGTTAAGTCTCTTAAGCCCATCATGACAGCAGCTTTGTTTTGATAGAGTTTAAACATATCTTTCTTTCTTACAGGGGCAATATTTGCTAAACTCTTTCTTTTATATCTGATCTTCACCTACACCCTCAGCACCACTTGTGGTTGAGAAAACGTTATGCCCAGTTTTGTGACATAAAGTTGTTGTGATTTTTGTTGTTTGAATCAATATTCATCAACGAAAAAATAAAATTGATTCATGTGTGAATAATTTTTAAATGAAAGATCCTAGCAGATTTAAACAGGATTAAGAGAAATACTTAACCAAAAAAAAGCGAATTAATAAACACTGGGATTATAATAGATGAAAGCGACTAACCTGACACTGAAATAAGAAAGGAAATTCATGTAACAGATGTTATAGTTCAAATGACCACTTCCTGTGCCGGTGCATTTTTATGGTAGGATTTAAGGCACTGCTAAACAAAGGCTGTAGCCGGTCAATCAATAAAAAGCTGCTTTTCTATATTGCAAATAATGTCAACAAAACAAAAGAATAAAAGAAAACTAGTGACAAAAAAAATTTGTCTGGAATTTGGAAACAATTGTTCATTTTTGCTATTACCGTTTTTGATTTATTGTCTAAAGGCATAAATGTTATCTATTTCTTAGCAATTAGAGAGAAAAATGTTGCCTTGTATATTTCCTTTTGAACAAACATGCTCCAATGTATGTTGTTTGTATTGATATACTCAGACCATGCACACAGTGTATAAAGAAATTGTGTACGGGAAGAAAAATGAGAGTTTCTTATTTTTGTAGAAAACATTTGGATTCAGCCCAATCTAGTGTGATTCCACCAAATAAAAGCCAGTTCCCTTTAGATGACACCTAATAAATGAACAGAGAACACCTGTGTGTAATTTAATCTCCAGCTGTTTTGTGACGGTTATTGTAGAAAACATTAGTGATCAAAGAGTATCATGAAAACCAAGTAACACGCTAGATGAGCTGGGGGTGGATTGTAAATAATTCTGATTAACTTCAGACATTGAATAATATGTTAAGCTTTCATTATTCCACAGAACACATTCTGGTCGATCAATCTGATAACGGAAGGAATATGCTACAAATGCAAATCCACCAAACCATTAATGGTTATCCACCTGAACTGACCGGTGGTTTGGGGAAACCCAAATAGCAGAAACATCTGAAAAATACAGCAAGACACAGAAATACTTGAGTTATATTTTCAAATCCTAAAAGAAAAACCGCAGAAAAGATTTTATCTAGAAGTAAACTAAACGAAACACAATAAAATGAGACTGTCATAATTGAAGGTGACTCTGGACAAGAGCAACTACAGAGGCAGGAGAAGGTTTAAGAGGTCTTATTGAGAAACAAGACAGTGGACATGAACTGGAAGCAGTTTGGTCTGGTCAGGTTCTTCTGGGCTTCTGCAGAGAAGAAGAGGCAGGTGAATGAGAGGAAACTGTGCTGGAGGATTTAGGTGGGGCTGACACTCACAGTAGAGAGGCTGTGGTCCGGTCTTGGGGGGGAAGTGTCCCCGGTGGTCCGTGTGCTGACCAGTACTCTCTCCCTGGTTGGAGGTTCGAGGGTGGACAGGCAGGTGATCGCAGGTAGGAGGGCTGAACAGTGGTTAACCCGAGGTCCTTCTCGGGTTCCTGGTTGTTTCTCAGGCGGAGGGTCCAAGGTCTAAGGTTCACGGCTGGGTCCAGGGGTCAGAAACAAGGGTTCTGCAGAAAAAGGATCAAAACTGGATTTAGACCAGGGTTTAACTTTCACTAGGACTAGGCTTGGGTTTGGTCTGTTACCAATGCTGTGGCGTTAACGAACTGACGCCCTCCTCCTGGTTCCAGCTCCTTAAGAAGGGTGGTGATCACCTTAGATGTAGTGCACCTGCCCGTCCATCCCTGCAGAGGAGAGAGAGAGAAAAACTGGCCTGCACCTGGATAGAACCCGGAGTGTGACAGAGACCAAGAAATAAAACTTAAAGGAACCCAAATCAGACTTTATTGATCTCACAGTGGAGAATAGTCAATAGTCAAAAGAAGGTACCAAAAGAATGAAAAGGCGCATGGGGTATACAGGAGATATATATATATATAAATAATATATATATATATATATATATATATATATATATATATATATATATATATATATATATATATATATATATATATATATATATATATATATATATATATATATATATTATTTTTAGTTATTTAACAGGATTATTGCACAGGGAATTCGAGACCACCTCCTTAGAGTTTGCAGATGCCCAGAAAAAAGTAAAATTCTCAAGCCAGAAATAGGGGCAGGTGGAGGAGGCCCTGGAAGGAAGGAACCAAAAACTTAAAGCTACCCAAACATTGCAGGGAAAAGGTGCCTAGGAAGGAGGGCTAGAGCCAAACCATCCTTAGAAGGGGCAATTCTCAAACACACAAAAAATCCAATTTAAAGAACTAAATCCTTAAAAGAAAAGGCTAGCCAGAGAAAAAGAGTTCTGAAAGTAAACTAAAACAATACTTGAAGGCAAAAATAGAGTTATAATCAGAGAGAAATTATCAAAAAAGGGAAAGAAAAAAACCCTCAAAGAACCCAAAATCATGACAGCAGAGCAATGACCCCAAACATACACTCAGAGCTACACTTATAGATGTATCAGAATGAATAAAATCCAAATTATATTTTCTAGGACCAGGGAATATACAGTTCCTCACACCCATTCCTAACCTGAGCTGCATTGCACAGCCCAGAATCTGTTAAATCTCAATCCCAGAAATAAACTGGGTGAAAGAGACATTATATAAATTTGTAAAGTTTGTATTAGAATCATTTAATTTGACCCTTATTCAACATTATTTGTTGTTCTCTTGTTATTATCTTTAAGTGTTGGGAATTTCTATTGTGCTCTTCACCTTGTAACCTGTTTTTTGCCATTTTAGGTATTAAGTTCTTTGTACATTTAGATTATTCTGCTCCTTTGCACTTTATCAGTAATCTGCCCTCAGCTCCAACTTACTTCCAAGTGCTGCTGCTGCACATTCCACCCCTTATTAAAACTCCAGCATGTCTTACACATATATCCCTCAGAATGTTGGTTTTCTTTAATAAATTATGTTAATTTTCTCTGTACCTGGGAGATCCTTCTACACAACCACCCTTTATCAAAATTGAGATAAAATCTCAGTAAAATATATTGACGTTTTTTATTTGATATGGACAAAAATGGAAAGGGTTCAAGGGACAGTGGACATGAAGAGCAAATCACATCAACATCCAATTCAATACAGTTTATTTCTATAGCACCAATTAACAACATGTCATCTCAAGACACTTTACAGTTCACCAGATCATCCAGTCAAATTGATTGAAAGTTTTCTATCTAAGACTCATTCACTCGAAAGCAATCCCTCATACTAAGCATGCTTGTAGCAACACTGGAGAGGGAAAAACTCCCATTTAACATGAAGAAACCTGCAGCAGAACTAGAGGCCGACTGGGGTTCAAGGAGACAGAAGCAGAGATACAAAAGGCAACTTTAAAAGGTGGCCCGGTCCAGGAAACACACAGCCAGGCAGACAAGCTCCATTAAGTAAATCTATAAAACATGAAAAAATAAAATAAAATGTTACCTAAAACCCAACACAAAGCATTTTTGTTGGAGCAGCAGGTACATTTATTGTTATTCTAAAATTAAGACAGAAATAACATTTTAAGCACATTGTAGAGCACAGTCAGGCTGCAGGTCATATTTCATGATAATAAATAAGTGCTTAAGCAATACAGCGATCAATGTAAGCATGTCTGCTGTGATTTATAATAATAAGCAAATAAAGAAAACCAAACAGAGGTAACATTCCTCTTTCTGATGTTCTCTATCTGCATTCTTCCACAAAGTCTATGACATTATTGGTTAAAGGATTTACCTCTATTGTCCAAACCCCATATGTAGCAAATGTTGTTATTTTTTAAGGTCTGTTCTCTACTGGTATTAGTTTAAAAAGGAGTTGAATAGTAGAGATGATCTAAATTATTCTAAAGAAGCTGTAAATGAATTGGATGGGAATATGGTGTAGTAAATTCCTTATGTGATTACGAAGAAGGCTTTTTTGATATCTTTTAAAAAACAATACTATATTTCATTTGTAATTAATGTGAACCGAGTACATTTATCTATAACTCAGCAGGTTGGGAATCTAACCTAAAAAAAACCTCGTTTTACTCGTCGTCTCCCGCTTTATCCGGAACCGGGTTGCGGGGGCAGCAGACTAAGCAGAGACTCCCAGACTTCCCTCTCCGCAGACACCTCCTCCAGCTCTGTTGGGGGAAGCCCTAGGCGCTCCCAGGCCAGCCGAGAGACATAGTCTCTCCAGCGTGTCCTGGGTCGTCCCCTGGGCCTCCTCCCGGTGGGACATGCCTGGAACACCTCCCGAGGGAGGCGTCCAGGGGGCATCCGAAGAAGATGTCCGAGCCACCTCAACTGACTCCTCTCGATGTGGAGGAGAACCGGCTCTACTCTGAGCCTCTCCCGAATGACCGAGTTCCTCACCCTATCTCTAAGGGAGAGCCCAGCCACCCTGCGGAGAAAGCTCATTTCAGCCGCTTGTATCCGGGATCTCGTTCTTTCGGTCATGATCCAAATTTCATGACCATAGGTGAGGGTAGGAACGTAGACCGACCGGTAAATTGAGAGCTTTGCCTTTTCGCTCAGCTCCCTCTTCACCACAACAGACCGGTGCAGCGTCCGCATTATTGCAGCAGCCGCACCGATCCGTCTATCGATCTCCCGCTCCATTCTTCCCTCACTCGTGAACAGGACCCCAAGATACTTGAACTCCTCCACTTGAGGCAGGGACTCTCCTCCAACCTGAAGGGGACAAGCCACCTTTTTCCGGTCGAGAACCATGGCCTCGGACTTGGAGGAGCTGATTCTCATCCCGGCCGCTTCACACTCGGCTGCGAACCGCCCCAGCGCACACTGTAGGTCTTGGCAGGAGGGAGCCAGCAGAACTACGTCATCCGCAAAAAGCAGGGACGAGATCCGCTGTTCCCCAAACCAGACCCCCTCCGGTCCTTGGCTGCGCCTAGAAATCCTGTCCATAAAAGTTATGAACAGGACCGGTGACAGAGGGCAGCCCTGTCGGAGTCCAACATGCACTGGGAACAGGTCCGACTTAGTGCCGGCAATGTGAACCAGAATCCTGCTCCGCTTGTACAGAGAATGGATGGCCCCTAATAAAGGGCCCCCGACTCCGTACTCCTGGAGCACCCCCCACAGGGCAGTACGAGGGACACGGTCGAATGCCTTCTCCAAGTCCACAAAACACATGTGGACTGGTTGGGCAAACTCCCATGAACCCTCAAGCACCCTGCAGAGGGTGTAGAGCTGGTCCACTGTTCCACGGCCAGGACGAAAACCACACTGCTCCTCCTGCAGCCGAGGTTCGACAATCAGCCGGACTCTCCTCTCCAGCACCCTGGCATAGGCCTTTCCGGGGAGGCTGAGAAGTGTGATTCCCCGATAATTGGAACACACCCTCCGGTCCCCCTTCTTGTGGAGGGGAACCACCACCCCAGTCTGCCAATCCAGGGGTACTGTCCCCGACCTCCACTCGATGTTGAAGAGACGTGTCAACCATGACAGCCCGACAACATCCAGAGCTCTAAGATACTCAGGACGGATCTCGTCCACCCCCGAAACCCCTTTAAGACAGAAAGTCATTGTTTAAAATCTTTATTTACAGTACAAGATGACAGTTTCTGACTAAAATTAAATAAGATAGAAACAATATGTAAACTGTGAAAAACCAGCAACCTAACATTTCATCAAACATTAGTGTTAGGTTGAAGCGGTCCTGGTGGTGGTTGCAGTGCAGGGTAGCTTTGCACCGCACATTGTGATATAGGGCTTAATAAGCAGGTTGGAATAAAAGTGTCAAAGGATTACAAAGGATATTACCAGTACTGCAGAAATCCTCAATAAAATCATTACTTAGAAATAATATTCTCATTATAAACAAAATAGAATGAAAGCAAACTTCTTTTTCTATTAGTTAAACTATAGTAATCATTTGTTGCAGCACAGTTTTAGGTAATGTTTTCTTTTTTCTTATTATAATTTTGTAGTATTGCTTAATCAATGTTGATATATGTTGCAACTCGGGGCCATTATATATAATTTTAAGTAAGGAAATTTGTGATTTGGACTTCACAGCTCATGTCCAAAGCCTTTTATCTACTTATAAATTGACCTTTTACTTTCCTGTCATTATCAAAACCGTGTGAAAACAAACACAGACTTCAATACAAAAAACTGCTAAATGTTAAGCATTTAGTCAATGTTATTTTGATATGTCAAAGGAATTATGTTTCAGCCTAACACGTGCTATATTTCAGGTTTCAATTATTTCATGTCTTCTAAGAAACAATAACAGAAATGTTTGGTTTACCATTCTTTGAAGTGTCACCTCATTGTTTTTCTTCCAAAGCTAATCATAGTAAATTTGTGAGCAGCCTTCCTTAGTGACTTTTTGATTGTCACTAATTGTCACATTTCTTATCTGATTCAAATATTTCTCTTTGTGTCACAGAAATTACCCACATTTTTTTTTTGCCTTGCTTACACCTTAACAAAATATCTCTTCTCATTCAACAAATGTCAAACAGGTAAAGATGAAGCTGGCTGACTGCAGTGTGGAGCTGGTTTACTTTTGCTTTTACTTCATCAGTTATTTTGTTGGAAAAGAAAAAAACTATAACAACAAAATAATTTATTGCATTTCAAGCAACAGCAGGGAAAATATGGGCAAACTAAATCTCACATGTCAAACTAAAGGTCCATTAGTCAGCTGAAATGTCCATGCAGCCTTGATGTAGGCAATGAATTAAACAGGTATGAGTTTCTGCATTGGTGCTTTAATTCTTTAAGAAATAAAATATACACTATGAAAAGGAAACACATTCATAACAAAAAATATTTTCTTAGTTTAATAATTTCTTTTGGTTTTTTTGGTTTTTACCGGACAACTGGTTGTTAATGTTTTCCATTTTAAAGTTACGCAGAAATTCAGAATAATTGTGTTTTTAATTTATGAGTTTTAAAAACACAATGAGCTAAATGTGTTGCTGTTCAATTAGGAGAGCCAGATCTCGAGGAAACAAACACCAAAGTGTTTTACTATAGTTCTGTTTTTTATCTCCAGATAAAACACATTAGGAATCCCACAGCAACAAATGCAGACTAATAAATCGTGATAAGTCTGACTGACAACGATTCACTGTAGGGTGTGTCTCTCTCTACTTATCCAACAGAATGAGGTGTGAGAAAATGAGGTTCCCACAGCTGGTTGCTTTTATTTTTTCATGTCAGTTTCACGTAATTTTTCATCTTCAGCTCTGACAAGTTGAATCATGCTCCTTATTAATTCTGCTGTCTTTATTTATAAAATCTCCCTCATATGAATACAGGCAAATATAAGGAGCTTGCTGTGTTGGGTTATGTGCTTGTGAGTTAACTACTGCTGTGCTGAATGGTTTCCTCATGTGCCAAAAAAACACGGTGCAGACATGGGATTCATGGCCTGCTGCCAGCTCTCACACATAGATTCCTCATCCTGTCACAACTTGAGGGAAAACACTGATAACATCACACAGATATCTGCAGAAACAACTCCGTGTCTTGTTTTGACTGCAGCTGTTTATGTTGCATGTTGTATATTTATCCCCAATGCCTTGCACGTTTATCTGTGAGACCTTTCCAGTGAACAGTACCTACATTTAGGGCCTAGTCAAACATGCTTACACATTGCCTCCATACTGCCTCAAAATATCCATCTCAATGTCAGCCCACATTGCTAACAGATGGAAGTTGCATAACTGAGATTGCTTTCCAAAACATTTTGTGCACATGTGCTTTAATGTTTCGGCATGTCCTGTTTTTTTTTTTTTTTTTTTTTCTTCTTTTCTTTTCTTTTTAACAACTTTCTGAAGAGTTGTTCATCATTTAAGCAACATGTAAAAGTTAATTTTTTTCAAATAGGTCCCACCCTTTGAAATGTCCATTTCAAGATTCAGAGTCATGCATGATTAGGAAGATGTACAAATATGTGACGACTTTTACCGAGTGCCACAGATAAGGGATGGAGATGCAAGCTAAAGCAGTCCACACCAAAGCAATGTAAAAATGACTGGATATTATTATATGCAGGGTATCTTTTAAATATCAATGCAAAGCTTTTCATGCTCATAGCAGTCTACTAGAATGGGGGTTATATGGTAATCCAAGTGTGCCAAAATCAATGCACTTCCAAAATGTTTAGAGTTATATCAAATGATACCACAAAAACTTGTCATAGGACTTTATGCTTTTAATTACAGTATGTTAGACCTTAATGTAAGTACAATTTATGATGTTTTACATTATAATTAGAATCAAATTACAGAAAATTTTATGTTTTTAGCGGCATCAAATTTATGGTAAACTCCCTAGGCCACACAGGGAGTGTTACTTAAACTAGAAGAATTTCCACCAGTCTGTTGTCACTTTTACTGCCATTTATTCTCAATTACAAAAACTGATAGAAACTGAAAATGGAAAAAAAAATATAGCTCTCTTGCAAAGAATCCTGCATGTAGCTTTGTACTTGGCATCAAGAAACTTGCTGTTTAGGGGTAAAATGAAAGACCTTTATGATGTAGAGCCTGTTTGTAGAGCTTTTGCACAGTATGAACTGCTGCTTAGTGAGCACTTGCAAAAATACAGGAACAAAAAAAAGGAACTAGACTGACAGGATGTCAGTCTGAGCTCTGACATCCAAAAAACATTTATTGATTTGTGTGGCCAAAAAGTTATGAAAACAATTTTAAAGGAACGGGAGGATAATATTCATTATTCAGTCATCTGTGATGCTACAGTAGACATCTGCTATACTGAGCAGAATGTGGTCCTTATATGATATGTCACTTATAATAAAGAAACTGATGACTGGGAGATCAAAGGACGATTCATGGAATTCAAAGACTTTCGCAAAAAAAATGGGCATGTCAAAACATGTCAAGAAGGGTCAAGGGAGTTCAAACCGAGATACTGAAGAAAAACATGATTGCAACTTTTTTCGCTTTTGCACTTGAAATCTTGTGGGTGTTCATGCTGCGCAATCGAGCCCAGAGGTAGCAACATGTTTTGGCTGCATCAATCGGCTTTACACATTTTTTAGTGCCAGCCCAGAAAGCTGGGCCATCTTCACTGAGAAGACCAGTTGCTCTTTGCATCACTTCTCAAATACTCGCTGGAGTGCAAGGATCATAGCAGTTAAGCCTGTAGGAAAACACCTTCCCTCTGTCATTGAAGCACTCACCCATGAGGCCAGATCAGAGGCCAATGGTCTTAAGATTTACTTCATTTCTTTTGACTGCACTCCATGTCTGGCTCAAAGTTCTACGATGCATTGATGACAGAAACTTGATCATCCAGTCTGGAAAAATCTCTCTTCACACAGAAGCACCCAATATCAGTGCTTTAACAAAAGAGATGCAGAAGATGGATGGGAGGAACTCTTACTGAGGCAACACTGGTCGCTACACAGATGGATGTGGAACCTCAGTATGTAAAGCGAAACTGACGGAAAATAAAAAGGAAGACATTTCATGACGAGACTTCTCTAGAGGAGTGAGCAGTGTGTACAGGGGGGCAATGTCTATGTCTTTCAGGGGACCCCAAATTCCTGGCAGTGCCCCTGCTCCAGACTACAGTATGTCGCATCTCTCACGTGTTCATTGTCAACCTGCCTTCTTTAGTGAAGAGAAAAGGGGTCAGTGACAAATTTCCAATTATGGTTTTCCCTGGCAAATGCCAAGCATCCTACATGGTGTTAGGTTGTGAGCACAACCCCCATTTGTGGACGTCAGGTCTTCTTACCATCCTCATGGAGTCATTTTCTAACGATTTGTGCAGACACACACACACACACGCATTTGTGGCCTGCCGGAGGTCATTTTGCAGGGCTATGGCAATGCCCAAAGCGCAGGTAACGGTCCTTCCGCGGGGCGGTTGCCCTCCTATGGCCTCCTCCACATTTGTACTGGCCTGGTCACTTGGAAGCACCTGCAGCCTCTGGACACAACGCTATAAGACACAGCAAACCTTCTTGCCATAACTCCGATTGATGTGCCATCAATAGCTGCACTACCCGAGCCACTTGTGTTGTAGAGTTCATCTCAAACAAAAATTACCATAACATCAGCCAGAAAGCATAGGTACTGAGAAGTGGTCTGTGGTATTGAGCTTAAGTAAGTGTGTCTTGAGAGTTTCCAATAGTTTCTACATTTTGTGTATTGCATTTGCACGGTGAAATGTTTTGTTAATCAGTGTTGCTTCCTAAGTAGACAGTTTGATTTCATAGAAGTTTGATGTAATGTAAGTTTTATTGTCTTGTTCAGACGTTCCCTTCATTTTATTAAGGAGTGTCAACACTTAATTACTTTTTGTACTCCAAACTAGTTTATTAAAATCACTGTGTGTTAATTAATACTGTACTATTTTACTCCAAACCCACTTGGTTTATTTTGCACCTATATCCTATTTCCTTTATTGACAAAACTGTCATTCTTGCTTTTATTTAAATATGTTTTCTTAAATTTTGACTATCTATAAATGCCAGGAGATGTCTTTATATTTTGTATTAATCTTATATGTTATATCTTTGTGCAAAGGTCGGTGCAGAACTTTCTCATTGTGCTTAATGGCCCTGCTGGCTTAAGTTCAATGTGATTCCATCATTCTGTCTATTTATCACATTATTATAAGTGCTAATTTGATGGGATATATGCTTTGTCAGACAACACGACCTGAAATTGAATTTAATTCAAAGTCTCAAACATCTAAAACCTGAAAAACCTGTTGTACAGTACTTGGTCTGTCCTCACATCACTCCAATTAGTGTCAGTGGAAAAATTGTAGATGAAGATAAAGCAGACAAAGAAAGAGAACCTCCTGGACCCCAAGAAAGTGAAGTGCTGGTAAATTTGTAAGAACCGCAGTCCTGATCGTTAAGAAAGTCACACATGGTTCTGCTTTTAATTGTGGTTTGGCTGTGGCTCCATCAGTTCATTCTTTCTGGTTTCAGAGAGTTTTTTTTTGTTTTTTTTTTCAAATGCTTTTTTTTTTTTTTTTACAAACATTTTTAGATGATTTTGAGCAAAAAAAATTAAGCATCATTAGTCCAAGATCAGACTTTTGAGACTTTTGAATGATTTCTTGAGATGTTAAGGGTGTTACACTTTGTAATGATCATATTTAAGGTGGCTTTCAATGGCAATGTAGTATATATTTTAAATCAGAACGTGATAATGTTTTAGGACCAATTACAGCTGTAAAATATAGCACAAAATCAGGAAAATTGAAATACACAGGTATAAAACACCTACATGTCCCTAATGTTAGCTTAGCTTTGTCTTTTGCCATTGAAAGATTTCCATTTATTATTTTCTAATGAAATTGATAAAGCAATAAAAAGAGCATTTTTAGGTTCATGTAATTAGTCTTTAAAATTTTATTTGGACATTTCATTATTTGACATATTCTGTAAATACCTTTTTGTTTAGGCCTTTTGTGGATGATGCTCCACCGTCATTCGCTTTTAACACAAAAAGCAACTGAGGTTTTTTTTTTACAAAACAAAATCACTTGAATTATGCTAGACCAACTAAATAAAAAAGTCTACTTAAATACATACTGTTTAACAACATGAGAACGGCAAAATGATCTAAAACTAGCAGAAGAATTACAAATTAATTGACATCTGCCGGTCTATAAAGTATTTCAAAGCCATCTCTAGTAACTCTAGTAAAAGGTGGAAATTATGGTGCAGTGATGAGCCTGCCCAGGCTTCCAAGAGTGGCCGACTGATAGTTTTACTTCAAAAAGTCTTATACAAGAGGTCATTAAAAAAAAAAAAAAAAAAAAAATATATATATATATATAATGTATATTGAAATAGACTTCTAAAACACTGCAGGCCTCACTTCACTTAGTTAGGATTCTAATAGCATTAAAAATTGTTTTTTTCTTTTTTTATGGTTTCTTTGATTACAGAAAAACTAAATAAAGAAAAATTTAAATTGGTTATTGTAACTCATACCAGAATCCTATATGCAACTGTTTTTAAAAGTCACCTAAATCTGATTGATCAAACAGCCATTATACACTGTTGCTGACAATATATCAGATGTCAATAGTGTTGAGTAGTTGAGATAGATTTGATTGCTAGTCCCTCTAGCAATCTAAGAAACAAAGAGGAAAAGATTTAAAAAAATATAAGGATCTATTCCGCGACCTTTCCATCATGGAAACAATCACAGAGAAAATTTTCAAGCCGTTATTGTTAGATACAGAAACATGTAGAGCTACTGTGTTTCTTTTGGAACATATGTAAACCTAAAATATAAACATAAAATTGTAAACAACCTAACTTTTTTATAAAATCAAAAAAAAATTCTTTTTTTTTTTCTAGATGCTTCTGATATAGTATAAACACTTTACACTGCATTCAGTCATTCACCAATTCACATGCTGGTGAAGGTAAACTACAGTACATTCTAGCCGCAGGTGCCCTGTGACAGATTGACAGAGTGCTGCGATACAATAAGTGCTACTGGAACCTACATCCACTAACTGTATGAAAGACAGATGAAGTGTCTTACCTAAGGACACAACCAGTAGTATAGTGGTCCCTGGAGAAGTGGGTATACTCACATTTATTTTTAATGCAGCCCAGAAACAATGACATGTAAGACAGCTCTATGTAGTTTACCCAAAACTTCCTTTAATGTCGTCTAATTTCTGCTACGGTATTTGATTTCAGGAAGGAAGGATAATAAAATAACTACACGCTGGCACACAGAGTAGTGATGGACAATTATGGATTGTGAGTGAACTCTTCCTTATTCCCTAGTCCATCGTATGGATGACCCTATTCTCTCACTGATCAAGTCAGTAGTTCCACTTGTAAACTGTCTCTTTGAACAGCTGATTGGCAATAGTTAGCGTGGCCACTATTGAAATGAACATAACTTAATCAGGAGCACTTTGTTGATATTACTGGTCACACAGGCAGCCTGCATGGATATAAAACAGCGATGAGGCAAACATGGTATTTCAGTTATTATTTAAACATGTATTTGAATAAAACATTTAAGATGTGATTTGACATCCTTGTCAAATCACATCTTAATATACTGTATATAAAGTAAAAGTCAAAACACAGCCAAAACCAATCAGATAAACTGAAAAGTTGATAAACTGAAATAAAGACTAATTTAGTGTAACACATTTGATATATATACATATATCATATGATGATTGGAATTAATCATTCAAATTATTCAATAAAACAATATGTAACATGAAAATATTTAACATAAATATGCATTTACAACACATCAAAGGTGATTTATTCTCCTAACCAATTACTGTTGAGTCCTGACATGTTATTAGCATTATTTATGAGGTCCAAGGAAAGAAATGACCCACGCCCATCTAGCATAGTTGATATAACCATGCAAAGTTGAACCGACATCTTTGGCTAAGGGTGTAGAGGCATCTTCATCTTCACTGACAGTATCTTGTCTGAAAGGGATGGGGGCAGAGCGGGCATCGCCGTTGGACTTAACTGTAACGGGTAGCATCGCTAACATTAGCCGAACTGTTGGCAAATTTTAATTCACGAGGACGTTTGTAATTAGGAAATGAAAGTGTTGTTTGACTAGCTCGCTTCATATTACTTATTCTTTGCTAATCCTAAGGGCAAACCATTTAAAGCAAACTTATAAATGCTATTTAATATGTGAGGGATATTGACCTCAGCATGAACCGCCCCTCTCTGCCTCCCACTGGCTCACTGGTCATCATGCCTACAGTTAACCAATGTAATCAGTAAAGCCAGTGAGTACTAGCCAATTAGAAGCAGAGTAGCACATGTGATGGCTTCAAAGTCCTTTGGCTCGGAGATCCTGCTTAATAGTGCGGATCATTTGGGATTTAGAGGTGGGCGTACGCAATGCCAATTAAAAAATAAGCGGGTATACGCTGTATAGCCGCGAATAACCTGGACGACACCGCTGTACACAACTACAGAGCTGGAAACACGACCAGTAACAGGATGGAGCCTTACCTCCTGAGCCAACATTGCCCAGATAATAGTTCAGATAGCCAACTTTTATGACAACTAACAATAAACTGATATTATTGTGTGGTAGAAAAAATGTTTCTGGCCCTGGATAGTATTAGTGCAAAAATAGATTTGGATCAGAGACACAAGGCTCTAAGTTTAGCTGCATACAGTAGGCACTTTGTCGACTGAATTCAGCTCTTAAAATTTCTTGAAGAGACATTTAAGGTAAAGGACATTATACTTTTTCCTCTCCACACCCTTGATATTGAACTATATAATATTTACCAATATAGTTGAAAAGTGTTTTTTTCTTTTTCTGGCCACTGCTACACACAGAAAAGCCAAATGCATTCGTTCAATAACGTGATTTTTTTCATCAGTGAACACAAACTTTAGCCTGTTTTATATAAATGTTAAATACATACAGTATATCTCTACAGTGAGAGCTTCATCTTAACATCTTGCTTATCTCTGCTCAGACAAAGGCTGTGTTCAAATTCAGCAGCTGCTTGCTCTGAAGGCCAGGTTCATCAGCCAATTACGTAATAGCACGGTGCCATGACCTCTTTGGATTCAAAGACTACTGTGTATGCGGGCCCACAAATGCAGCCTAATTTCCATCCGGTTGAAGGGACAGGTCGGATGTATCCTCAGTAGCTTAAGGTATCCGGGATTCATTGCAACTCCAAGCAAGCCGGCTGCTTCGTGCTCAGAGGAAAAAGGGAAATGGTAACGAACAGCAGTTAACCATTTTCATTAATTTAAGACAAAATTATTCACATACTTATTATAATGTTAATTTACATTGCTGTTAAGTCAGATATGTCGCAAACAATGTTTGGTTTAATGAAAGGTTTTATCTGTCCCTGTGCAAATGGGTTTGCATGACATTACAGCACAGAATTCAATACCCGATATAATGCATTGTGGGGACGAACATTGTTGGGCATGAACGCATTAGTAGTGTAGCTGAGTGGAGTTGAAGAGGATCTGGTGAGCTAAGCTAAATTAAAGGGGCATTACGGAGTGTTCTTATGATACTGCTACGTGTGAGAAAAACACAATTGCAGCATTCTTCTGCAAGTGCTTTTTTGTTTTATAACTTTTTTTTTTACCATACATGAATTGGCCACGTATGGTAATTGGTGTCTGAGTTTAGCTAGAGTCACTTCTGAAATCTACAAAATCCATCTTGAATAACATATAACCCTTTGATGGTTTTGCTAGGTTTGACCCATTCAACATGAAAACAGCGCGTTGGGATTTCTCACCCAAAGTAAATCGAGGAATATGGGCTACAGGCTTATAGATGCTTCTGCGCTGAACTACTGCTCATCAAAATAAGTTTTAGTTGTAAAAGTTTAAATTAAAAGGCTATTACAAATATATTTTTCAGTAAAAACTTACATAATTTCTCTTTAAACTTAAACATTGTCCATTTGAATATAATCTTACATAAAATAATGTACTTTAAATGTTTTTAAATAAATAAATATTGTCTTGTAAAAACAAAGAGTTTCAAAGGTAGTAAAGCCTGCTGATGGTCAGAGAAAGTCTCCTAAAGCAGTGATCCACAGAAAGGCTGAGCTCAGTTCCAAAAATATTGTCCCAAAAAAGTTTTTTGAATGAAATAGATTAAAATAATGCATAGATCTCAACATAACTATTTCAGATCAACAAAGAAAGAAAGTTAAATTAGACTGATGTTGCAATTAAATATCTTTTTATTATGGTTTTACAGTTCACTTCATTTGCACACATTTCTGTAATGTTTTTCCCAGTTTTTAAAGCATATTTGTTGTATCTTGTATCAAGTCTAAGAAATTCACATTTAAACAATGCATTTTACATTAGTAGGTAACTACATATGACATTCAGCCTTTAAGGGGTCTAGTTCCTGATGTGTCTGTATCAAGTAATATAATCACAGAGAATCACAGTGAGTCCCCCCCTAAACATCACTATGCCGTAGATTACATGTCTGGGTGTCTCATTAATGTAGGTACATGATAAAACTACTGTACATGCATTAAATCTGTACAGTAGCAATAACTTCTAATGGCAAATAACCTTGTGAGAATTTCAAAAACAAAGTTCCTGGTGCCATGTTTATGTTTCCAAAATGCTACATGACCCTAATATATGTTATTAACATACAGCAAGTGTTCATTGGCCACCTGTTTCTATTTTAAGTCTCTATAATGGTGCCAAGGTTTTTACAGTTTTCATGAGTCTCCAAGGCTCCATAATTGTAACTTCAATTAATGAAAATCCTTCATTAGTTCTAAAATATAAAACAATGCACACAAAAACATAAGTGGGAAAAATGCATAAAAAAAATGAAGATAGAACATTTAAACTCAAAGTACTGGACACTGTACACAGGCACTTGAACTGCGGTACACTCTTTGAGTGCAATTATATATCTAAGAGCTACAAAATAATGTCACTTAGGAAAACAACTCAGTCCAAAATCATGGTACCCTTAATTGTAAAAATGTAATGTAACTATAAATGTAATAACAAAAGCAATTTTTACCAACAGAAACAGAGCAAAGATAAAAGATATTCCTTTCAACATATCTTGCATATTTTTTCTGTTTATATCTAGGCTGTACATTCTTACAAAGTGTCCTACTTCACAAGCTGTTAAGAAAGGGAATAAGTCAGCTTTTGGGGGGGTGGGGAGTGCACTGCTGGAGGGCTGATTGAACCTTAGGGGGGTATCAGAGGAAGTTGAGTTAAATGTTTTTTTTTCTCTCTCCTTCAAATCAACTCTCTGGTCACTCTTACCAAGTGCAGAAAAGTCTCCTTCAATGTCAGTGCCACAGCAAAGATCAGGATGAATCAGCCCGGCTCTAAATGGAGGAGTGAATCATACACTTTACTCTGTGTGCATGGTCACGTGTCTAAAACCACATCTGCAACAGAGCTGCAAACTACAGCCGACTTTTGTTGGCTTCCATTTATTACGCTGTAGTGATTCATGAATCAAAAGTGAGGAGACTAGGAAGTTTAATTGTCTTTGGGTGTTTGTGACTATGTGATTGATCCATGCAGTGCCACACAGGATATAATGACTCATTTTCACTGTTTTCTTCCCCCTCCAAGACATTTCCTACCTATCACTCAACTCTACAAGCACAGCTAACAAGGAAAAACTTTCGTTTCTGCTTTTGTCTATATTCCTACTCTTGCTTAGATTCAAATGAAAATACAGATACCTCTTGGATTATGTTGGTGAAACTGCCTCCAACCAAAATTTCAAATCCTTGGAATTCTATCTTAAGAATAAGAAACATCATAAATCAGTTTAACATTTGTCATTATGGTATATTGACATATTTATTTTTTGAACAATAGCAGTCTGCCTATTTCTACTTCAGTCTGCCAATCAAACAACTAACGTATTACATATAACAAGACGACCAGTCTACTCATTCAAGTCGCTGCAATTTACATATTTTGAATTTATAAAAACATTTTTTTAAATCTTTATTACCCAAAAATACTAGGTTTATAGACAGGCACACATTCAAATTATACATATGGGTTAGCTGCAACCTGCTTCCCCTACTTACATAGTAAACAAGGTTAAAATCACTGCGACTTTTTCGATTTAGCTCGCTACAGAAGGTCAATTTTTTGGGGAAGCCAAGGTATGCATAATATAACTACAAAATGACATTCTATGTTTTTTAAATAAATATGCAATACAGCTGGAGTGTTTAGGTAGGGTAATGTGATGTTATTGTGAGCCTAACATGCTAAAACTTTTGAGCAGTTTATAAGTATTCGTCCCTTTACAGATATCATCTTTCAACATTTGTTTCTGAGTAACCAGTAATCATCAAGCAACTTTAACAACATAAAAAGGTATTTTTGTTTATTTTTCTGCCGGATTTTATTGAAGGGGATGTTTGATTCCACAGAGATGGAAGTGGATGAACAATTAGAATAAAACAGACGAAATTCTAAGGGGCAAATACTTTCTTTTTTTTTTTTTTTTTTTTTTACAAAAGCTGACCTTTTAAAGGGGCAATCTGTTATGAATGGAGGGGCTATGAACTGTGCCTTGATTAAAAAAAATCCTGAAATTATCTAAAAGCAGATTGACCTACCAGCTGTATTTGGAGCAGGTTAGACTAGCTAAACCAGCAAAAATACTTAATAAATTAATAACATTTTTAAAATAGATTTCTCTTCCTCTTTTTCCATCATCTACTTAATTTGTTGTAATTTAATTACAATTTATTCATTTGCAGTCCATTAGCTATACGGTTAATGAATTGTGAACCAAAAAAATCTTAACTATAAATGTTTATGTCTATATGAATAAGCATCTAATGCAAAACAGTTCAAAATATAAAGTCTACATTAACTTCTAGGAAGTCTTTAGGTCTTAGCAGGTTTTAAAGTTCAAGAAGTCCATTTTATCAGGGGCTTCAGCGCCACCAGCTGATTCAGGTAAGATATTAACCACTTGTTATTTTCATAGAAACACAATAAAAGAGGGCAGTTTGTGTTCAAAATATGTTTTCTTCTCTTTTAGGGTCAAAACCTGCTACTGTATATGGGCCAGCAGAACATTTTGCTTTAGGCTATTACCAAAATACATGTAAAGAATTTTCACTAATAAAATCAATAGAGTCATTGCAAATAAAAAATCCAAGTACTAATCAATGGTTTATTTAATGTTCACTTAATCTCAGTCCTACTACAACTAGTTATATCCTGAGAATCTATTTGCTGCTTTAAGCAAGAATGCTGTGAAGCTCAGCTACAGTATGTGTCTTTTACATGGTGTCTAAGCTTACTTTTATAGTTTCTGCAAACAGCTGGAAGAGGGGGAACATGGATAAGGCAATCCATAATAAAAGATTCCAGCTAACCTTAAAAGTAAGCCTGGACTAAGTGCTTAAATTAAACTGAGAAATGCAGGTATCAGTGGGTTCTGACTTAGTAGAAGAAAGTATGATGCCACACAGAAGTTTCAGCAGGAACGGCAGAGCAAGCAGGGTAATTGAAGCAAAACCCTGAGGTAATTACTACCTGCCTCCCAGTTTAGCTTTGTTTTGATACTTTGCAACCCAGCAGAGGCTGTATGCCTTCCAGTAGGAGTGAGTATGTGAAGGCGGAAGTGCCGGCTTCCACTGAGGGGTGTCCCAATTTTTGACTTGATTGTTGATAGGATTTCTCCTGCAGTGTCTTTTTTTTTCCAGTCCCAATCTCATTTGAACAGTTTAATCAGCAGTCACTACCCTTTTTTTTCTCTGCAAAAAGGAACCCCCCCCCCCCCCCCCCCTTAATTCCCCGTCAGACAACTCTGGATGAATCAGCAGTGCTCCACAGTCCAGAGATGTTCCTCTCATGTTGCACATCCCAACTCTGTAGAGCAAAGTAAAGGCAGCCTGCTTATTCTGACGTGTAACTAAAGCCAAAAAAGGGAACATTAACACAAACATGAGACAGACATGATGAACATGAAGTTGCTGAAATACAATCCCTGGAGACACTGCAAGAGAGGGAGTTTATATCTTTGATACATAGGAAGAGCTGTCTAATTACTCACAAAAGTTAATTACTGAGCAGGCTAAGTAAGTGAATCCTCATCAAAACATGAGTCACTTGGATGAGTCCTGATAGCCATTCTCAAACAATGACAAACATTTCATTAAAACTGGTTGTTAAGTGATACAAGAGGAAAAGATTTCAGGAAAAGCAGAAATGAGTCATGGCACCCCTGCTGCTTTTTGTATCGCTGATACCAATAGAGTGATTCCTTTGGAGAAAGAAGGGGATATCTGAGAGGTTGGGGTGTTAGGGAAAATAAAACAAGAAGTTAGAACAACAAACAAAAGCATGAAAAATTACATGGTAGCGGATAATGGAAATAAAGTAAAATTGAGAAGGTAAAAGGTAAGTGTGTGTTGAACTGGCAACTCCTATTAACTACGATGCATGTCATTTTACTAGGTCGGTTGATATTGCCAGAGATATTTTTTCCAGGCACGCTTTTAGACAGAGTTTGACTCAACATGCAGGGATGAAGAGTCTCAGAAGGTAGTCCCAAGCATATCGGAAGGTCTGTGTACATTATCCTGTAGCCACTTGAATTATGAATCAACATATGTTTTTACATTCTCTCTGTGGCACCCCCTTCCTTCTGTTTCTAAGCCTTTCTTCCTTCTCATCCTCAGACTTCAGGCGTAGGTGAGTCAGGCTGGGGGCTTCCATCCACCCTCACCACTGCAAAAGAGGAAATGGAGAGAAATACGCCATGAGAACAAAATTCATCACTTGTGCCATCACAGTGTTATACCAAAAGGCTGTCACTTATAATCAAACTCTTCCAAAAAGGGGGCCCTGTGGTGTTATGGATCCATCCGAACCACTTAAACTGAACCCATTAGCTAGCTCTGGATGGGAAACAAATGCTCCCTTTTCCCACAAACCTCTTAACCTGTCGTATATTGAGGGGAGTCAAGGAAACGCCTCAGGAATGCAGCGACGATTCTGAGTGGACCCCAAGTGCACTGTGTGTTTTCTTTCTTTATCAATGCATCTTTGTGTCAGGGAAGAGCAACACAACCAAGCTTATCATTTAAGTTTTTTTTACCCCCCTTCCTGCCAGCATTCCATTAAGCAGCAAAGAAAACTTTCATCCAAACAGATTTTATCTTGATATCTGAACTAATATTAATAAACCTCCTTCCTGTTTGCATCTACAGCCAGCCTGATCAATGATAGACAAGGTTTTCTCCCTCCCAGAACCATTTATTAGTTGGAAATGCATACTTTGTTGGCTGTTATGTTAGTAGTTAGGGAGTGATAATGCACCTCATTTCAAAGACAGCAATAATACTAAAAGCTACACAGATATTAAGATTCAGAATTATATGTTTTTCTTTAAATATTTTTGCCTAATGTAGAACATATTCACACTCCCATGGATTTAAAACAAATTTTAACCCTTCCTCTTTTGTCCTTTCAATTGTCTAACATGCACCTCTAATCTTTAACCTTTTTTATATGCATTTATTTTACTAGAACTAGTTTAAAACGTGTATTTTTATTCTGTGCTTTATCTTCCTGTATACAAATAAGTTAAGGACTTTCACAACTATAGCAACAACATTGAATAGAGTTTTAGTTTGGAATTTCCTTTGTATTTTTATCGTGTTAAGTGTGGTGTGTGTGTGTGTGTGTGTGTGTGTGTGTGTATATATATATATATACATATATATATATATATATACATATATATATATATATATATACATATATATATATATATACATATATATATATATATATACATATATATATATATATATATATATATATATATATATATATATCTATATATATATAAAATGCTTCTTTTTTGGCAGAAATTTGGGAATTTGTTCATTGTACAAAAGCAACTAAAGCTCTCCTTGAGCTCAGGCTAATGCTTACAACTAGAACTGCATTATTCCCAGAATATTTTTTTTAGAGCTTACAAATACATAATTTTAATTAATAATCTAGACTTAGGCCACTCTTTGCCTAGGCAGTTTATGGTGGTATAGACAAAAAATAATTGTATGATTACAGCTTTAAAGTTGAAATGATGTAAAACAGAACAATGGGTATGCCACAGTTTTTAGGTAAATCTGGATCCATTCACTTTAAGAATCATATTTAGGGATATCTTGAAACCCATATGTACTTCTGATTGTCCTGAAAATACATTTTCTAATAAGATTAAACTTTATTAATTTAAAATAGAAATGTTAGCAAAAGCAATTTGACTACCTGTGTATTTAAAGCTACAGTGTGTAATAATTACAGGGATATACAGTCAGAAATGTAATATATTATACATAACTATGTTATTTATCATCATCTACGAGCTCAGCCTCTTAACCTTAATATTTGCGTTGCCTTAGAATTCGTTATTTATAATTACATAGGAGCGGGTCTCGCAGCCATGGAGGCAGACATCTTTGCGCTACGGCAGCGCAGAGCCAACAAACTAGTGATTGCGAGATCGCCAAAACGTCACAACGATGTAGGAAAAAAAACGGGTATATTTATTATCTTAAGTCTACATGAAATCTATACCCTACACAGACTAATGAAATACTATCTGTAAAATTATCTATGTAAACAAACCTCATCACTTGACAAGGTAGGTGATGCGGACGTCGTGGAAGACATTTTGTCCCGTAACGCTCGCCGTACTGTTGGGGGGAGAAGCGGTGGGGGGGAGATGTTCATGTTGCTGCAGTCTGCTGCAGTCTGCAGTTATTAATAGCATGAAATATTTCACATTATTGACTCTTTAAAGCTACAGTGTGTAACTTTTAGCGACATCTAGCGGTCAGACTGCAGATTGCAGCAACATGAACATCTCCCCCCCACCGCTTCTCCCCCCCAACAGTACGGCGAGCGTTACGGGACAAAATGTCTTCCACGACGTCCGCATCACCTACCTTCTCAAGTGATGAGGTTTGTTTACATAGATAATTTTAATACTGCCATCTATTGTTCAGTACCGTCTCAGTTCATCTCTCTCAACTTGCCGTAGTTACTTTCGAGCGTAATGGGCGATCTTGCAATCGCTAGTTTGTTTGCTCTGCGCTGCCGTAGCGCAAAGATGTCTGCCTCCATGGCTGCGAGACCCGCTCCTATGTAATTATAAATAACGAATTCTAAGGCAACGCAAATATTAAGGTTAAGAGGCTGAGCTCGTAGATGATGATAAATAACATAGTTATGTATAATATATTACATTTCTGACTGTATATCCCTGTAATTATTACACACTGTAGCTTTAAATTACCTGCAATACAATAAATGGCAAATGTGCTGAAAAAGTAAACTAATATATGTTTTAAAATATTTTTCTTGTTTTCAGTACTTCTTATCTTGTGGAACAAATTGTTATTTCATTTCTGATAAACAGAATATTTTTGTTGTTCAAAAGGTTAACAAGCTAGTTAATGTTTAATATCTTCTTTTATCTCTTTATGCAGTAAACTTACAGCCTGTGGTGGGCTTTTATTTATTTATAGAGGAAAATCTTTTGAGACTAAAAGTCTTAGGAGACACCTTTTACATACATAAACTGTAAAAAACTGTTATAATACTTGCATGAAAAAAACAATAATAAAACTAAAAGAAAATAATAAAAATAATAAACCATTGCTTGGCTTTGGAGGGCTACTGGCCCTTTCATGGTTTTCTGCTACTGGTCTGTGCTATAATCAGTGTTTGAATCTCAGATTTGGGATAATTAAGGATTTTATTTTGGAATCTAAAGAGTGAACTACAAATTTAGCTTTAAGGAACTGTTACACAGGATCATATGAGTTTGATTATTTGGTCAGAATTTTGACTTTAAGAATATTGGGAAAGTTAATAACTGTACTTTCCCAAGGTACCTTCCGATGGTTACTACATGAGTACAATTTGCCAGGGACGACTGTTCCTTGTAATTACAAAGGAAAAGCTGTGTCATCATTCTTGGAAAAAGTTGAGCTGGCTTCCAGTGTAGGATGATTTCACAAGGGCTCCTGCTTTTTCTTAAAACCTTTTTTGTAATGCAGTGTCTTGAGGTGAGATTTTAAAAATTAGGTTTTTGTAAACCTCTCTGTCGCATATAAAGGTGCCCTGAACCAATTACCAGGCAAGACTGACGAACCAATAGTGAGAGCCGGCTAATCTAGGTTCTCCAACAAAAATGTGAGGTTGCTCCCTGTGGGCTGATGGTCAGTATTACCAAGGTATCTATCCCTCCTGTGTGTCGTATTGAAGGAGGAGCTGAGCCAAAAAAATAAATCTCTCGATTCTCTGGTCCTTCAGCTGTTGTCATGGGATCTATATCATATCTCATGACCATATGTTAGATCTCTGATAGTCCCAGTATTCTGAATCCTCATCAGATAATCAGAAACAATTAAGTAATAAGCATTCTTCACACTATGAAATCTCTGTTTTTATTGGTTTTGATCAAGAAATCTATTAGATCCATCGCAGGGTATGCTGAATCTGAAGGTAATTATTGTTTAGATTGACTATTTAATACTTTACATTAAATATATTTGCATAGAAGAAGCCTTATAATAAAAAAAGTTCTTAACCCAGATGTTATGAGTCACCTCCAGTGTATTCCTGAAACTGTATTAGTAGTTTTGCCAGGAGATGTCTTTATTTTACAGTAACTTACAAATGTATAATCTTACAGGATGTGATAGAGCCCATGCTTGCAGATCAGATTCTGAAACTTAAGCGTAAATGTAGGGTGAGACTCTTTTGTGTTTCCTTAATAGATGCTGACTGTGGATCTTAAATTAAAGTACACTCCATTTATGTTAAATATTTCAAGCCTTAGATAAGTTCTAGAGCTTCAAGAATAATCTCATCTCTACACTGTCGTTATCAAAAGCTTTCAAATTGTTTTCTATTTTGACATTTTTTCTTGCTTGCTGAGGTCAAATATTGTGAAAGAAAGCTTAGTAGAGCATTAAAGCAAGGCAGAGACTCTTGCTTAAAATTTAAACACAATCTATATGCATGACTGAGAGGGTGAGGAAGTAAAGGAGGGTGTGAGGGGTAGGGACAGATAGATGGTTCTTTGATGAGCTGACAGAAATGAGGCCAAGCACCCTTCGTGAAAGATCTCTCACCCTTCACCAGTGACTCATGGAGGGAATACCCTTTTCTGAAAGTTGTCAGTCACACAGAGGGACATTTTCCCTGCTCCATTTCTTTTCATAAAAGCTTATTTAAATGTGATGAATGGAACTGCTCCCATTTCCTTTACCCAACAGCAAAATATGGTTCACTGTAAAAGGAACCCCCCCCGTGTGTATAATGGATTTCCAGAGCAAATTACGTGAGCCGCCCTCCCAAGTGTTTTAGTCGATATTTGCTGCTGAGGAATCTACAGCCATCTTTACATCAACATTCCCTTCTTTTTTATACTGTTCTCACACAGACAAGTGGTGAAAAAGACCAATTATCAGCTGCTAAACACAAATGCTACATCCGATTTGGAAGTCAAAGAGGCCAGGCCTGGATCCCATCTCGTAACACCAGCTAATGAGCCGGCGAGTTAACGAGAGGACAGGGTTAACCAGTCAGACATTGTTTTAACCAGTGCCAAATTTATCCTCTAATATAAATTCCTTTGTTGTTTCGCTTTTTCATGTTGACTGAAAGAAAGGACGGACATTATTTTTTAGACAAAACACGAACATGAAACCCTTACTGAGACTCAGTTTAATGGGTTGGTCGTCTATTTAAACTGCTTAAGTTCTTATCATATTGTCTCAGTGTGACAAGTTTGTATGGGAGTTCTGGATGGCTTGAATCAAACAAATACATCATTTTAATAGGATGCTTTTGTTTTAAAAACAATGGCAAGCATGACTGTGTTTTATTTATAATACACTTTCAGGATTTGCATGATTCTCTCTGTAAAATATGATGATTTTGCCCTTTAACCTTTTAAGCCCAAGAGGTTTAATAAGCAATTTTCACCTCAATATGCACAAAATAATTAAATGAAGAATAGCTCCACAAAAACATCCGGCATAAATATAACCTTTTGGTACCAGTAAGATATAAAATAACCTTTTCCTGTGCAAACATTTTCACAAATATTATTTTGTCCGTTTTCTTTGGTGAAATACAGATAATGTAAAATCTTTTTTTTTTTTTTGCCTTGCCTGCAGCTTTTTTCTAAAAAAAATTAGAAGACACTTCTTCATTGTTATTATCAACATTTCTACTATTGCAGCAATAAATATGGATGGAATCAGTTGAAGCATGTTTGTTTTTAAAGATTTAGGTGAACAGTGTACCAGACACAATTGGTACAGTTGAGCCAAATGTGTTTTCATCTCATAAAAAAAGAGTTACAAAAAAATGTCAGAATCTTTGGTATTATATTTATGCTGTATATCATCAACTGTGTCCAGAACAGTTCATAAAGCAAATTATGTAAAGCAACTGTGACTACTTTCAACCTCTGTTACACACAGACAATTCATCACCTGACATGATAGGAAAAATACATGAGATAAATCATTGACATGGAATGACTGTCTACTTTCCAAGGATATAAGCCATTAGGGGCTGAAAATGAACTTATCTGTGTCCTGAAGAGTCTGCCATGATTGATACACCAATGTTTGGCATTTTCTTTTTAAAGTAATTTAAAACTGAAAGTAGTTGGGAAACTAAGCTTCAACAATTTGTTCATGTTATAACCAAAGAAATTTAACAACTGTGGTTCTTTTTTTAGCCTGAAAAAAAAAAATACTGCACCAGGTATGATGCTGATGAAGGTTCTCAGTCATCCAGGTCATAGTCATTCCGTAAAAATTCAAAAAATCGCTTGGAAACAATGCAAATGGTAAAGTTAATGTAATGTTTCCAAGCGATACAAGGCTTTGTCTATATAAGACTCAAACTCACTGCGGATCCAGACATTTGAATTGAGAAAGCTTCCTGGAGAGGTGGCGAAACGTCTTCAAATCTTGAAAACCAAGTCCAGTGGATATTTTTTGAATTTTTACGGAATGACCAGGTATGATCCCCAGATATAAACATTGTTATAGCTTGTCACTATCTCCGGCAGTCTTACTCATCCTGCCAAATCCATAGGATTTAGATTCCACTTAAAAAAACTAACATTATATTTTATTCCAAATGCAACTCAGATCTTATCCCTGTTGACCAGCTAAATTCTTTTGTGCTTTTTCACACTTGATCTCAGACTGTTCCTTTTTTCTTCTTTTCACACTTCTGCTGGGGAAATGCTAAATTGCTTGGCTCCTTGTTTACTTGTTGCACAACGCTGTTCCTTCTTCAGGTTGTTTTGTTATGGCTAATAACACACACAAAAAAAGACATCAGTCTTCTAAACAATGGATTGACAAAGTGTAAACCACAATAATAAAAAGGAATGAGCTAATTGGGCTCCATGATTTCATCAGAAAACCTTGGTATGCAAACAGGGTGACTTAAAATTCAATGCAGTGAGTTTAAATGAAGACATGTTACATAAACAACCCCAAATGAGTGCATATAACTGAAAGATATTTGAAAGAAAATGCAAAAAAGAAAGAAAGTCATATTAAGGTTAAATGCTCATTCTCAGAGATTATATAATATTAACTCGAGGCACAAAAGTGACTCTTAAAGAAGCCAAAAAGCCAAGACCGGTGGAGAGATGACTATTCATTGCTTATTTCATTTATTATTTGGCACCAAACATCCTCAGAAAGTGGTTTGCAGAGAGATGGGCTTTTACATATGAGTGTTTAGCCATGTAGCATAATCTTTAATGCCTAAATGACAGAAAGCTAAGAAACTACAGTACCGAAAACTTCATCTGTGTTTATTCCTCTTAATGCACTCCACCAATAGAAGCCAATTGAGTGCATTGTAAATTTCTTTATAATAGATCAGCAAAGTGCATAATGTTGGTTCTGTGCCAGAGTTCATTTAGTGAGTTCAGCTTACAAAAAACCTTTTTCGATTATGTCTGGCTTGATGGCAAATAAGACCTTAAAATACATTCTAACATCCCAAGAGGCAAATATAAACCCGTAAAGACGGATAAAGATCGGACATTGGCACTCTGATCTTGTGCATATTCATCATCTCTAAAATCTAAAGACTTAAACAGAGATTGTTTCATAATATGTCAAATGTTGATGGTTGCTGAGACACCCTACTAACTCCTTTAACTGAACCTCCTCACTCATTTTCTTGGCTTTAAAAATGTCTTTTGCAATCGCATATATCTCACCAATCCGTCTTTTTAAGCTACCATACATGCTGGAATCAGTTCTGCCCTTCGATGATATATTCTGTTCGACCTTAATCCTCCCAAAGGAGAACATCTTTACTCAGAGGAAAAGGTTTAGTCAACGCGGAGAAAGCCAAAGCCCATCTTAATGGGATATCTTAACTTGATTGATGACACTTTATTTGCTTTCTTTAATATCACAAAGGAGATGTACTCATCCTGTAGTAAGCCTAGATTTCTAGGAGGAAATGTCAGATATTAAAAAGTGAGGTTGAACTTCCAGCCCATTTACTTTTTGAAACATAGCCAAACAACTATCAGCATTCAGTGTCCAAGCAAAGACAAACAGGTTTTCCAACCTAATTAATAGAGCATCAGTCCAAGCTAAGCGTAAGAACTCAATTTTAGGATACTTTTATTTGGCTGTCATCTAAGTACCTGTAAATACTGTCTCCTTCATGGAAATGTTTTGGTGCAAAATATGAAAGCTTACCTATTTGCTCCTGTGTATGTGAGCGTGACGACTGAGGCTGGGTTTCAGCCTGTGTGTGCTGCTGCTCCTGCAGACTCTGAGTGTCCACTGAGATGCCGCTGTCGCTGTGCAGCTTCTCTCCCTCCGGTGTTACCATCTGGGTGTTTGTAGCGGCACGGTTATTAGCTGCTTGCTTGTTTTGCTTGCAGCTATTCCACCTGTGAAGAAAACGAATATGAGGTAGCACTTAGTTCATTATAAGATTTGATTAGGATCCTTTTAATTTCTCCAGTTAAGTCATGTTTTTTTCCTAGACTTCCTAGACTTTACAAACAAAATTCTCACTATATAAAAACACTTGTATTGTTTGTTTAATTTAACACAGTAAAATGGAACTTTTTGCATAAAACTCTGATATACTGTAGTGACTTCTATAGGCAAAGAAGTAGTTGGCAAGCTATTCATTGTTGAAAAGATTTCCAGATTTTTTAGCCTCTTTTTTATAAAACATCACATTAATGAAGTCATATGTCCACATTTTTATCTGAGAATGAGATTTATATGTACTCCTTGAATAACTGAGTTGACCTAAAATATCTTTGAACTCTGGGAATTTTCTACCATTATTTATGTTTGCTTGGAAATAAATGGGTTATAACATAGAGCCTAACTCGCATACACAAACAGCACAGACACATCATTTGGGTGAGAAACATTGCCTTTCAAGGAGTAATATCTCAATGTGATTGCAACAGCTCCAAAACCAAAAAAACATATTCCCCATTACTTATGTAACAGTGCCCAGTTTTTTAATGTGTATTTGTTATTCAACAACAGAGACAGCAATTCTAGCCGACAGAATCAGATATCACTTTCCCCAGAGACCCTTTTCAGCTCAACCAGCAGTAGTTCAAGGTTTTTTCAAGGCCAGAGGGGATGTAAAGTTTCTCCATTTAGTTTTTGTTATGTGTCTTATAGCCAGACAAAGTTTTTAAGGCACTTCTACCTACTATTAAAAGTTGCCTGGAGAGTCTCCAATGAAAGGTGCCAGGAGGCCTACTTATATGATGCATTAATCAACCGAACTTACTGTTATCAATACAGAATATCAGTGGCTCTGCTTCGAGCTGTCCTGCAGCAGATAAAACTCTTAAGGCCAATTTGTACTTCTGAAGCATAGCCTCTGCAACCATCAAATCTGTCTCTGTGCATGACCACGCCCCCCGTGCAGAGGCACTGCAACCGTTGTCGGTTGATCCAGGAGGTTCAGAACTACAACCACCTGTAGGATGCCTCAGACATGTTGGTTTGGAAAATAAACGCTCCCGCCAGTGCCGCCGAAGAAGTTCTTGTGACCATCCACCGAAGTTCTCGCAAGTTCTCGAATAAGCTCCCCCTAAACTGCTGTGCTTCCTTAGAAATTCCAGACCGACGTTGCAGGCGTATACCAGCAGAAACTGGTTTGCGACCAGATGCAGGCGACATTTGATGTGTGCGGTTGCAGAAGTATAATCTGCCCTTTACTCTGCCACTAACAAAGAGATTGAACACCTGAGGAAAGACCATTTCAAGCACTGATAACAAGGCTGTCCTTTATGTAATAGTATTTAAATGTTTTTTTTGTCATTGAGATTGTGGCAATAAGCAAAAAACTAATTATTGCTGAAAAAGATCTTAGTAAAGATGCTTTTGTTTTTTCTTTTGTGTTACCATGCAGAACTTTAAAAGTTTATAATCCTGCTTCCTACTGTTACTTTAAAAAAAAGTCGACAATAAAAATTTAGGTAATTTGGAATAAAACAGCGCACTTGTCTGTTGTCAAACTCTGTATTTTTATTTTGATGTGCATGACAAAGAGAACACACAGAGCAGATGTTTCTAGGACTCACATTTCCCTTGGCTGGCACATTTCAAACAATCAATGCATCTAATCAGCTTGTCTACTTGCTTCAAATGTGCCAGAGTCTGAATTTGTATCCGTCTGTAGGATGGATTTATTTTTACAGCAATGTGTCCTCTGTGTTCTCTGCAATGCATTAGGTTTGGTTTCGTGTTTCTTTAACTAAAACCTTATTTGAACTAGTTTGAAGAAACTGATCAAAGCCAAATCTGGACTGAATCTATTTTTTTTAATTGTGATATTTTTACTAAATATTTCCCAGCATAAGATCCAAGCTAAAATGGGACACTGATCTTCATAACTATACAGCCTTCATAGCACAGATGTATTGTCTAAGGTACCATGTTGTTGCTGTTATTTAGCAAACAAAAAATTTTGACTGACCTCTTAAACACAATGTAGGCCACCAAGCCACCAGCGGCCACCACAGCAGCCAGGATTGAACAGTAAATAGGGATGAGGTTTTCATTAAGGTTGCGGCCAAGAAAGTGAGGACCACGGCCGCTAGACGTGGTTGTTTCTTCACTCGGCAATGGGGTGGTGGAGGCATCTAGGAAGGGGTAGTCAGGGTAGGACGATGCAAGCGGATCGTCCGAGGTAGGGGTGTATACAGGAAGGTTTGGATCTGTATGGAAGAAAAGAAAGAGGAAAGGTATTAATCAAAGTTTAGAGCAATTAATTTATTACAACTTACACAGTGGCTACCTGGTAAAGATGTGTAAAATACCTTTGAATTAGAGCCTGAGGATATGATCAAATGTTACATATGAATATAATTTGGTCGCAATAATATTAAATGGTAAATGGCATGTACTTATATAGCGCCTTTATTCAAGTTAGGAGACTTGACCAAGGCGCTTTACACTACATTCATTCACCCATTCACACACACACACTGATAGTGGCAAGCCACATTGTAGCCACAGCTGCCCTGGGGCTCACTGACAGAAGCGAGGCTGCCGTACACTGGCGCCACCGGGCCCTCTGACCACCATCAGTAGACAATGCAGGTGAAGTGTCTTGCCCAAGGACACAACGACACTGAAAGTCGGAGTCGGGGCTTGAACCGTCAACCCTTCGATTTCAGGGCAAACTCCTACATCCAACGCCACTGTCGCCCTTTAATTAATCCAATATTGATATTAAAAATATAAAAGCCTCAGAAAAACTGACAATAAAGCCCACATTGATGCCTGTACAAGCTTCAGAACTTTATCATGCCGAGGCCATAAAACTCCAATATAGCATGTTTGAAATTATTGCTCAAAAAAAAAAAACATCTATAACAATTTTTTGGGAGCAACAAGCTCAACAGAAAAAAATACACCTAAAACCAGGTGATTATCTCTTCCTCCACATGTTCCTCAGTCCATGTCTTTTTACTTCTTTGCCCTCTTTATGTTAAAGAAGACAAACACACCTTAGCTGAAAGAGTAGGTTCACAAATCACTATAATAAATTAGCAAAACAACAAATAATAACTAATAACTAGCTCTAACAAACTAAAAGTTCCAAATTTGTTTGCACAAATCTAACTTTTGATAAACCCTTATTAACAATGGAGGGAGCACTTCACAATAAGTGGAGCTGTCCTGTTGTCGAAACAGAGTTTGTGCGGCAATAATTGTGCTACAATCACCACCATTCCCCACCAACAAACAAATGAAAGGCTTTACTTTAAAAAAATAAAACAATACAAGTTTTTTTTTTTTTTTTTTTTTCCAGGCCCTTTTAAAATCTTTATCAGAATTTAAGCAGATCTACAATTATTTCAGAAATTCCACCGCGTGTTTCTCAAGAACACAAATAAAGAGTTCCTAAAATTCCTTATCTTCTTGAATCTTTATCTGATTTTACTTGCCAATGAAGAGGAGAGCAGTTTAATATCCATAATAATGTAATGAATCCCATACTAACATGTTTATATTTTCTTTTTAATCAACATTTGTTGTGAAACAGAAATCTTGTTTTGATGACACGCTGCAGAGAGCTTGTTGACTTGGTGCTGATTAGTCCCCAACCAGATGTCTGATGCACTACACACATGCAGCAGCTGCTTCTGATAGACAGATGGATCTGGATAAGTTGCTGTGTGCAGGAAGAAGGAATGTTTCTCAGCACCAACAGGAAGGAGGGGGTGGTAAATTTATGACATCCACCAGACCAGACCTGGCATGGCCCATGAACACCGGGTTACTTCTCATGATGTCTGGACTTTGCATGGCATTAAGGCCATATGTATCCTTGAAGAACTGAATGCGGGGCTTTATGGAGGTCATCTTTTTGATCGAAGCCTCAGCTAAGACCGGAGATACTGGCAGATCACTGTGCTACTGAAGGGGTCTGGTTTCTGTCATTGCAAAGCCTGCAAAGATGTCAGTTTCATAGATTGTCCTATTTCATCTTTCTCTCTGTTCTCCTTTAATGACTCAAGTAATTTCCCATCTTAGTGTCGCAACCCTCCCACACCGATAGTCATTAGACCTAATCAGTTCTTTCCTACAGTAATGTTATAGTGCTCACCATTTCTGAAACACGTCTAGTAACTCTGCTGTAATTCTGTCAGATGGCTGCAAAGTTCCCTTGATTATTTATCTTAAACTTCTTTGAGCTCAGCTGACAGTCGGGGAAAGTGAATGTGAAGCCTGGTTCAGATCTGAGCCTTTCACTCCCAGCAGAACCTCGGGCTGCTCCTCATTAGCTTTGTACTGGCTGCTCACAGGATTAACCCTGTGGCGGCCCCCAAGGCTTGATTCAAAGCCGCAGACTGGGGGACTCCGCCCTCAATGCTTGTCGGTTTGTTAAGCATTATTAGGGCTATTTAACAAATTCTAATAACTGGTATACGTCATGCAATAAGAGCATTATTTAATTATTTTATGCATATTTCATGCAATAAGAGCATTGTTTCTGTGTTATAGTTTTATCATTTAGCATCAGTGGAATGAGGCCTTAGTATTTAAAACGATTGATTTAAATGCTTTGTTTTTTTTTATTAATTTTCACATTAATGATTGTTATTAGGAGCCTCTTGCCTAAGTCTGGTTAAGATGATCCCAAAATCTTGCAAAATTTTCAGAGAATTGGACTAAGAAAAAAAATATAGCTAAAATCAGGCTGGTATATTTATTTCTTTTTTTTTTTATATATATATTTATATTTGCTACTGGACCTATAAAAGGTATGAAGTGGTTTGTGGGGCTTTGCCGATATTAAAAGTTTGATGGAAGACGGAGCCTTTGTGTGCGGTTGGACTCAAAGATTTCAATCGGATGGGGCTAGCTAACTATAAGTTTAACCTTCTTCTGCAGTGGAGAAACTGTCCTTTATATATGAGCGAAAAAAATTTATTTGAAAAACAGGTTGACCATGAGTCTTATGGACTTTTCAGCTCTGTGGTAGAAAAACATATCTCTAACAAAATTCGAATCCTAAAAAAAGTAGTATCATTATACCGTCCTCCTGAGGTTTTTTTTGTGCTTTTTTTAAATAAATCTCTAGAGATCATATGAATAATAATGAAGTAAAAAATAAAAATAACTGAATTCATGAATGGGTTATAAGACATGTGTTGCCCTACTTTTTAGACATATAGGCTGCCATGGGGCAAAAGATTCACAATTACCTTATGCTGACGTTTTAACATAAATGATCACCATCAATACATACATAGATTATTGTTTCCACATATTTCTATTGCTTTAATCAACTTTTACTAATAATAACCGCAACCTTCTGCTTTCATCAAATCCAGTCAGCTATGCAAGATGAGAATGATAGATTGAGTTTAGATAACATTATATATATATATATATATATATATATATATATATATATATATATATATATATATATATATATATATAGTTTAAAAAAAGTAAAAGCAATATATATTGTTTTTCTGTAATACTTTCACTGCAGAATACTATAACTGCTAATGAAATTTTGTTAGACCTATAGTAATTAAGCTGCTTTTTGTATTCACTTTTTCATGTTAAAATGGTCACCAACACCCAACACCATGTTGAATTTTAGCAAGTGTGTCATTGTTTTTGTTCTAATTTATCTCTGAGTTTTCATTGGTCTTATTTCCATTTTTGTATTCTAGTTATTTTTGATTGTATTTCAGTTCTTAGATATTTCTTGTTTGCCGTCTGATGCCAGTCTCCTTTTCCCTAGATCCCTTCTTGCCTCTGTTCACACCTGCTACCAATCTGCTAATTAGCCTGGTCTTTGTTTCTCTCGGCCATATAATCTCATCCTGCTCAGTCACTCTTTCCTGGTTTGTCGTCACTTCTTTGCCCCCTTGTTGTAACTATTCCTGGTCTTCAGTATTTCTGTGGCTTTCTGTTTTTAGATTTGTACTTCTGTTACCTTTTTTTTGTTTTTAATTCTTCAACAAACCACCTCAGATTTTGTGTCTACATTTGGGTCCTGTCAAACCTCTACTAGACAAAGTGTGTGTTTGATTTTTAAAGCAGAACCTATTCAGTGTAAGATTCAAAAATCAAACCCAGAGAACAGACACTTATTTAATTTTGTTTGAGATATCCTTTCCTCTTTAAATGTGGTTCTACTCATGTAAATTGGCATCAGATTAAATCTCTTGCAAAATAACTGAAAAAAGTGTGTTTTGAGGAATGTGTCCTTGTTTTTTCCTATATAAGCATCATATGTTTGAGAGTTTGCCAAAATCGACAAAATGTTTTACACATTAGCATGAAACATCATCCTTGAAGAGTCTGAGAAATTTTCTCCAGTTCTCATCTAAAATAGAGTCCCACCTTTTTTGTATAATAACTGAATGGAATGATTATTAATGTGATATAATTGATTACTGTAAGGACTGATGCATAAGAGATATATAGACTTAGTGGACCATTACAGCTGCAGTCTGCACTTAGTCTCCCATTTTACTGACAGATAGGAAAGCTTCTACTCATTGATTTGTTGCATAATTTAAAAATGGCTCTACATTAAATAGTCCAATGGGATCATAACGGAGGGTTTATGTAGACGTGTATTTCAAAGTTTCTGTTTGTAATTAATTGTGCATGTTGTAAGTCCTGTCAGCTTAGTGTTGATGGGGCAGTCTAAGCTCATATAAGGTGGTTTAGCTTTCTGAGTAGGGGAGGACATCACTCACAAAGGCAAAAAGTCAGCACATGTGCATGCCATACTTAGAAACATGCAGAATGCAGTAAGCTATTTACAGCTATAATATTGATTTGACTCTGTCTGAAAGGAGGGGTTGTTTAAAGAAGTCGAAACATGGGCGTCTGTATTACATGCATTTCTTGACCTTTCCTCGGATGTAGTCAGGTTTCCTCAGCTCTGCCATATATCATCCTGCTAATGCCGCTCTGGGTAATGGTATTAGCAATGCAACATGAGCTTGCAAATATAATAAATTGTGAATGGATGGTGTAAAAAAAAAAGAAAAAAAAGATTTGAAGGTGTTCAGAGAGTCTAACCTTATGCAGAGTTTGTGAGAGAACTTCCTATCTCTTTTTACAGTATGTGATTTTTCTCATGAGCTGATCATCCAGCATTTTGACAAACACTCAATATTCCTTCTACAGCTGAGCTTGTAAAAGTCTTGATACATCCCTTATTCATGTAAATTCTGTTTATTAGCAGCCAACTTTTTTTAACCTTTTAAACTGATTTCCATAGGTGAGTCTTTAGTCTTTCTAAAGCTTTGTTTTTTTTAAATATCGAACGCGATACATTTTGGTGAAGAAGGACTTTCTATGTTTAGCTATTTAACTTTCACCTATCAAAGGGTGAATCCCAGCAGAACAAAGGAGTTTTGCCCCCTTAATTAGAATTAGAGGCTGAAAAGAAAACTGGATTGGGGATAATTTTTGCCTCAGCTAACAATGTTGCTAGAAGAATATAATAACCTAAGAAACTGTTTTCCCCACAAGCCAGAATCTGTCATCTTATTCATTGCTTGTGATTCAGCAGCAGGCTAAAGGCCTATTTGAAATGCAAAATTTGAAGAAATGTTTAAGAGATACTGCTATGTTTTTTACATGCAAGATTCAACAGCTGTTTATGACGCTAGCAAACAAATTTACGGTGTTGAACTGTATTTATTCTTCAACACCTGCCAAGATTGGAATGAATTAATATTCTTTTGCCAAATAACAAAAAAGAAGTAAATTATATTATTATGTTTATTATGTATCCTCCAGACATCAAAAAAACTGGAAACTGCCATTGGTTGTGATTTATTATTTCATTAAAAAACTTGTAAATTATAAGGTGAGTGCAAGAGTCTGCTTCATTTGTGGTCACAAATATTTTTCTTTTTGTAAAAATAAATGACTGTACGCTGCAGTTTGCAGAACTGTTGCCTAGCAGCAAGAGGGTCCTGGGTTTTTCTGCGTGAAATTTGCATGTTCCCCCTGTGCACATGTGGGTTCTCTCCAGGTACTCTGGCTTCCTTCCACATTCCAAACTCATAACTGGTAGGTTGATTGGTGGCTCTAAATTGCCCTTAAAAGAGACTGTGTGTGTGCATGAACGGCTTAGAGAATACCCTATCTTTCGTCCAAAGGTTGCTGGAGGTAGGCTCCAGCCCTCGATAACTCTGACAGAGAAGTGGTAGAAGATGGAAGGATGATATTAGTTTAAGAGGAAGTTGAGTTAAATTGGTAATAGATGATTAACGATGAGCAAAACCACCCTAAAGCCCCCTCTCTGTCATGTTTAAAAACTGGCAATGGGTAACCCTGTGTCAGCCTGCTATTGTTGTATTCTAAGCTTATGTATTTCTTGCACCTGCATAGTTTTCAAGTCACGTTTGAATTACATAAGGGTTTACAGTATAAACCCTGTTGTATGTATATATATATATATATATATATATATATATATATATATGAATTCGACTCCCGGCATGGACATCCAGGTGGACCCTTAGCCAAGGTCCTTAGTGCTTAGTGGCCTACCTCAGGCATAAGTGAAACCGCAAATACAAGAGCCATACTGGGTTGGCGACGGGAACTACTGCCACTATACAAGCAACCCCAGTGAGAAAGGTTACATGCAGAGATTATGGGATATATGGATGCTTCAAAAACATCCTACAACAGGACAATGACCCTAAACACACCTCCAAATTGTGCAAGAACTATTTAGAGCAGAAGCAGGCAGCTGGTATTCTACCGGTAATGGAGTGGCCAGAGTCACCAGATCTGAACCCCATTTAGCTGCTGTGGGAGCAGCTTGACCGTATGGTACGCAAGAAGTGCCCATCCAACCAATCCAACTTGTGGGAGCTGCTTCTGGAAGCGTGGGGTGCAATTTCTCCAGATTACCTCAACAAATTAACAGCTAGAATGCCAAAGGTCTACAATGCTGTAATTGCTGCAAATGGAGGATTCAACACAAATCCTTCGTCATCTTTACTGTCGACATGCTGCCGCCATGTCCTAAATTCCTCGTTTTGCAGACATTTTTGTTGAAATTTGCATTTTCCCATTCCCTAGCTTTTTCTCCGCCACCAGTTTCTTTTCCGAAAACATATGGCTTTACAATCAACTGAAAGCAGTTCCACGCAAACATGCGGACCCAGTTATATCTGACGAAATTGTATAATTCTTTTTTTGTTTTTTGTTAATAAAGCATTTTAAATACCACTGTAATCACATTTTATGAATTTTAAGGCCTTAATTTAGAAAATAATAATTTGACCCCTTGCTGCTAATGACCCACGGAAACCCATCAAGATGAATGAGCTCTTTTATGACTTCCTAGACAGGATGTCCCTCGTTGTTATCTATACAGATTGATATTAAAACAAAAAAAAACCCTGGCTAAAGTTGACCTACACCCTGCTCCCTGAAGCATGATTTGCAGCCTGCTATAAATTATTGGGATCTTGACTATGTCTTTATAATAAGCACAATGACTGGACAAATAGCAAACATTCTAAAGATAAATAAGAAAACGCATCAGAGAGTTTGGAGGGCTCTTCGTTGTTTACACATTAAAAAATATATTAAATAAGATATTAAATTGCTTATTAGACACATAAAAAGAGGAAACATTGCCTGAATGCAGTATTATGCTGAGATTAATTAAAGTTTTGCACATTAGTGTAAATACTTGCACCAACTCGCACCTCAGGGCTTCTTGTTTGCCATCTCTGTTGCACTTAATTCACTGGTCTCCTCCCAGCATGTTTCAGACAAGCTTGAGTCAAAACAGAAGGTTAGAGCTCAGGATGCTGCATCTTTATTACCACTCTATGACTTTTATATTTCTCCAGCTGCCTGCAGACCTAAACACAGGCCTGAGGCTGCAGGCGCTCTGTACTCCTTCTTCTCAGCTGGAACAGAGAAGGGGCTTAAAGGTAGCGATTGAACCTTTAACAATCCCAGAACGGCTTCAGCAGGTTTAAAACACTCATGAAACAAAATAAAACTAGCCTGGGATTTTATGAGAGTGGAGCGATGTGGGCAGAGGGGATGTGTTTATTACTGGGGTGTGGACACAAGAGCGAGGAGGAAAATGATTTAATTTTTATGAGCCACTGAGGTCTTTATGGTGAATTTAACCCCGAGGGTCTCTCACAGAGGTTGATGTCTTGGCTTCTGCAAGTTCAGGGTGGAGATGAGCAACTATCAGGCGCAGCGAATATACAAAGACCTCTTTATCAGTCGCCAACACTCTCCTTCTGTCTCTGCAGAGTCTCTATCACAACTGCCTGGCCTGCATGCATCTCACACAACACACACTCAGGCTACAAATTATTCAAGTGAGGGCTCTGTCTTCTGTTTGGGAGCATTAATAGAAAAAGTGGAGGGAAGGGCAGACAGAGAGGAAGAGTGTTAGAAGAGAGTCAGGAGGGGGATGCAGATGAACAGAGGAGCTGCTGTAAAGTGCTCTGATTAGACGGGAGTAATTATACTGCAGCGGTGGAGGCACTGAATGCATGGATAGGTTCCATCTCTGCACTAGCCGGTCCACTTGAGGGCCACTGTGGGAAGAGATGGGAGGAGGGAAGGAGGTGATGGACTCTTTAATAAAGAGAAGTCTGGAGTTATCTGTGTTTTCAATCTCGTCTTCTCCTCAGGACAAACACTTCAACACAGGCAGAAAACTTCCCAATGTGACCCAACTGAAACTGAACAGCATCAAAGGTTTCTGAGACCTCCACCGAAAGACTCAAGCGCTTTTCCAATAGCAGATCAGAAAGATTCACATGTGTGCGACACCCGGAGCTTAATGAAAAATGTAACAGTTAAATTACACTTGGCAGCAGGAAGAGCACACACGTTTCTGTGTCATGTTGGCCCGCTGTCAGATGAATTGAGTCTGAACGCTCCAGAAGAGTTTAAAGCTTGTATGACTGAGCATGTGCATGTCCTAAAGTGTGTTTGTGTGAGTGTGTGTGCACTCATAGAGGTCACTCAGCGAAACCTGAGCATGAGCAGAAGAAATCGCAGCACTCATATCGACCCCTTCACTGAAGAATACCAGCACAGCACATATGATGCAGCTCTTCATCTGTTTTCATCTCTGCTCCATTCTCTTTCTCCACCGCTGTCCCTGCGTTGTGTAATTCACACTTGATAACAGCTGGATACCAAGCGGGGATTTGGGGGGGGGGGGGGGGGGGGTGTGAATACACACCGTGGCTTCTTTTCTACAAGATGTGCAAAGATTAAGAAAGACTCTGTGATGAGATCAGAAATACTTTTCAATTGTTAAAATGGATTCAGAGGCAGGAAGTGAGTCCCAACCTATTTTTGTTTTGTTGTTAGAGGAAAAATACCTCTATCAAGGACCACCATGAAAGTTTGGTAGCACAGTCTCACCATGTGTGTCTGCAGCCATTATCCCCACAGGAACACACTCACAATGTAACAGGACTTTCCTTCCATAAGGTCACTTATGATGCCATCTCTAGCATCTACCATTATGGCAGCTATCATACCATCACCATGGATGGAAGGGTCAAAGTTGAGCTGCTTGGGTGGGCCCTAAAAGGACAGTAAAAGGCTGCATTGTTGCTAATGTACATAAATGTTTCGTGAGGTAGGGTCTAAATCTGAAGGCATTGAAACATAAACTGCAGTGAGGAGTGAATTAAAGGTTACAAAAGGCTAAATATCAGCACAGATTTGAGTAAAGTATATTTTTTCTTCCTGTACCTCGTGTAAATTTCCAGCTCTTATCTATCAACACCCCATTTCTCAACCACCATTTAGTGCTATTACAGTCAATTAAAACTGGAATTTAAACCATTTATGGGGCATTTTGCACGTCAACCATAAAGTATGGAAAGATTTTCAACAAGCTTGTGTGCCTCATATTCTCCATGAAACTTTCAGCAAATTAGGAGTTTTTTTTATTTATTTAATATTTATTTCATGTGTATAAATATAAGTATATGTATATATACGTTTTTTTTCTTTTATCCAAAAAACCAGCTCTGCCACCCAAGAAAAAGCTGAGGTCAATTTCACACCTCCTCTGAACCATGTGAAATTACAGCTTTCAGGGTTCAAGATCCACCTTTATTACTGCACACAAAAAGCTTGCCGCTGTTTTTGTGGGCATGGGGGTTATTGATTGTTTCTGTGTTTACACTGCTGCAGTCTTTGACCTTTTAATGCTAAAACTTTCAACTTCCTGCTGACCAAGCCCGACCTTTAACCACACATGTTCACACAGACGCATGTGGAGGTCGCCTCTGGTGGCTCCAAGTGTGATTGAGAATTATATGAGGCTTCCAACACCGACCCGAAGCAACTTAGAGCACTGTGTGGGCTGGAGACTTTATGTGTATTTTGGCCCAGTTAGCCTAGCATGTGTTCAAAACAAACCGCCTTATCAGTTAAGCCTATTCAGGCTTGTTGTAACCAAACACTGACATTCAACAGTTAAACAACAGGAAACCTTTTTATTTCCCTGCTTTACCTAAACTCAGACTTGATGCAAACATGCTGCTTTCCTTCTTTACAAAATAAAACACCAACAAACTGGAAAACTAACAGTTCATTATAGCTAGAAAGAATAGTTCTGTTTGTGTTGCATGATGTGATATTATTTGGATTTTTCTCTACACCCAGAAGCATCTGGAAGCACATTGCTGATTCTAAAAACAGTGATACAAGGAGAAATGCAAGAATGAGATCACAGGGTTGCATCTTAAAAAATAAATCAATAAACGAATGAGGTAGTCTTTCAGACATCTCCTTAAAAGGAATGGATTCAAAAGATCCAACTCCCTTAAAAAGAGTCATAAAACATCACTTTTACCTCAAATAATAAGATTTGAATCACTTCTAAACCTTAAAAACCTGCTAAAGCAATGCAATTGTATATGAAGTCACTAACTGTAAGTTTTGGAAAGAAGAAATCAAGTTAGACTTACTGTGACAGACAGAGTCACTGACCGGCGTGCACTCAGACACCAGAGTCTCGATATCTTCCTCACAGATGGTACAGGGTAGACAAGGTTCCAGGTGGCTTTCCCGGTCAGAATAGGTCTCATCCACACATTCCTCACACACTGTGTCATGGTAAGCAGTACACTGAGAGAAAACACCCTGTCCCAGTGGGCACACAGTGCACGGCTCACAATTTCCAGAGACACTGCTGAAGTAGAAGTTGTAAGCGCAGACACATTCGGCATTATTGGAGTCGGTGCAGGGCGTATGCATCCGCATCAGTCCGGTACACTGGGTGCATGGTTTGCACTTCTCTGTGAGGCTGTAGTTCTCTGAGTAGGTTTCACCTGCAGATCAAAGGAAAGGTAAAAAGAGACTGTCAGAGGGTAGGGGAGATGTAGAAAAGAGTAAAGAGAGCAAATGAAACATGAGAAGATAAAACTGAGATAAATAGTGAATCTAATGGCATTAATCATGTTTACTGGACATTCATTACGAGGAAGTACACATTGATCTGCTGGGTTCTCCATAATTTGTGCTCCAGGACAAGAAAGGTGCTCTTATCGGGTAGCGAGTCAAAAGCCTGCGGTGCTCATAATGAAATTGATCTGAATGTGTTTGTGCTGCGTTGAGTAAATGTCTACAGTCTTAGTCATAAACAACAAACAAAACCAAGTATATATGCATAATAATTTAGATTTACAATCGGGAATTAAACATGCCTCAAGTTCCCAATCCCAATCCTCTAATCCCAGGGTATAAATAAATTTGAGTCTAAGTCTAAGTAAGACACTCTAAAGATGTGAATGCGTCTTTGTGCATACCTTAATAATTTTGCTATCACCCAACTTTCTAAATGTTGTTTTAAACATGTAAAAAAATACCAAAACATAAAAGGCCCCATTTAAGCCAAATGTCCCAAAATATTTACTTCATAAGCCAGAAAACATTAGCAAATCATACATACAGTATGGCTATGAGGAACTATTTCATTAGAAAATGCCAAAATTTGCTGCACTGATAGAAAGTTAGATTTAGTAAAACAATGGATATGCAACTAATTCTGTACCAAACATTTTTTGGCAGCAGTAATTTTCACCAAAAAAGTTTTTTAGAGAAGCAGAAGTCAGAGGTAAAAAATATACTTTAAATCATCAGATTTAGAATCAGTTCATATTTCTATTTGGTACCATTTCAGTATGGCACCGAAGTTTTATGTAAGAAGCCACTCCTGAATAGCCTTTGCTTTTTTGGCATTTAAACTAAAATTTTCTGTATGGCTTGACTGGTAGTAAGCAAAAAAGTACTACATAATAATTTATCCCATAGAGAACCTGAATGGATAACTCTTAAAATATTAGCTAACTGTTATTCCACTATTCTTGGTGATTTGCATATTGAGTGTATGGCAACTACATATATACTGAGCGACTATAACTGTCTTTTTATTCTTGATGAAAGCTGCTGCTAGCAGTAACCAGATCATTCTCTGAATTTGGTGCATTTTGTGTTTACTTAAAAAAAAATTACATAAAGTAAACCACAAAAAGGAGTTGCTGAGGCACAGAGGTCAGCCAAATGAGCATGTCCCCACTGACACAGGTTTTTTTCTCTGAATAAAAAACTAATAAAAAAAGCCAGTAACTTATTGTGCTGATATATAGACAACAACTTTGACCTAAATAAAAGAAATATAAGAAAAAAAATACATGAATTATTTATGAAGTAGGACTTTTTAATCCTGCCCCCCAGTTATGTTCAACCCCGTAACAGCACACCCATCCCCTTCTTTTAAAAAATAATGGTTCAGTTCAACTTCTTCACCACTCAAACTGTGTTGGGAGTGTTAGCATAATTTTTTTTACATATGTTGTGCATTTGTTAAGGTATCCAAAAAAAACTAGCAGGAAGAAAATACTGTGGCCAACAGGTGCAAAAGCACAGGAAATGGTGAAATGAGCGGCAAACACACATGTGATGCAAACGTTAACATTCACAAAAAAGAAATGCAGCAGCAATACAGTGTAAACAAAAACGCTGCAATCACTCAAAATGGAAGCAAAAACCTACAAAACCTACAACAACAAACTCGTGCCAAAATTAATTTAGAATCAGGAGTGTAAGGTAATTTAAAAACAGCTTGAGAATTTATTGGATTATGTTTAAGATGCATATATATACAGGAAATACGAGGTGGAATCTAAAACAACCTAAGTTCATGTGACAATGTTTGGAACCATTACTAGATGGAAAGACCTGTTAGCCTGTAGGGGCTATAAATATCTGCACAAAATGTCAACTCATACATTTACTCTCCTCTCCTGGTGACTAAAATAAAAAGAATTGACCATTTGTACAAAATACCTTTAGTCTAAAGCACTGATTCTTTACTCCTGATTTCAATGAAGACTGTGAGCAATAAAGACTCAGCTGTGATGTGAAAAACCATGATGAACAGAAAAAGGTAAAAGCTGTTGCGACTAATTGCCTGCTGCTTTTCAATTACTTCACTCACTTCAAATCTGCCCTCCAGGAACATTTGGTGACAGGAGGATTTAGGAGAGTCCATCACTGAGGAAGTGGTGACCTCAAGTTTGCTTAGACCTACTCTGACGAGTACCTTAGGGCACTGCATATTCTATTAATATAACATGTTCATATAGAATTGTTTTCAGATATAATTGGATGCCTGTTGAATTATGCATACAGTGAGATAGAGTGTTTATTGTCCGTATGAGCCTGTTATACTGGTAGATTTAGATGCAAGGAAAGGAGAGAGATTTGAAAAAAAAACCTGCAGGCCAGATTCATTACACGAGAAGCATCACTTTACTTTTTCTGTCACATGCTTAATATGAGAGCGGTCACCTTGTAAAAACTATGGTTCAGAGGAAAAGTGTTGAACACTTTGATCCCAGAGAAGACACAAGCAGCTGGAGGTTCAGAATAAAAGTTGTGACACCATGAGACAGGAATGAAAGCTGCTTTTCAAACTGTTTAATTAACAGCAGGGTTTCATGTTTGAAGTTACAAAACAAGGACTCTGCAAAGTTTACTCTGGTTAAAATCTCATTGTTTTGTTCTGCAGTGGAATAAATCATCGAGATTTACTGAACCACAAATGAAGCCACATGTCTGCGCTTGACATGTGGGACATTTTCACAACTCTTATCTGCCTTTCCATATGTTCCAGTTTCTAGTTTTCTTTCTCTCTTTTTTTTCATGAGAACTGCTTAGGGGTTGTTGTGTTGTGCAACCATGTTATGTCAGTGTTAAAATCCCTGCAGCAATGTCCCAGCACTCTGCTGTTTCATTGTTAACTTCTCCGTCAATTCAAAAATTGGCAGCAACTGAAGTTTTAAACACCTTGTAAACAGCGGTACATCCTAGCCCTGTCACATTATGTAGGCAGACTCAGAGGAGCAGATGGGGGTAATGATACAGAGGCAGGTAGGGAGCAGAGAGAACGACACGCCAGCAACCGCTAGATTTGCACGAATGAATCTCGGGGCAGCTTGACGCAACATAATCAGAAACAGTCTCTGAGGGTGGTCTGGCTCTCCAAGTCCAAACCTAATCTAAAAAACATAATTCAGTGATCAAACTGCTGACGGCTGCAGGAGGAAGGGTCAGGAAAAATAGATTAACTGGAGATTTCTTTAAGTTCTGTATCCCTCTCTGATGTGCTATCAAATATAGTATTTTGTTTTTGTCGTCACCTTTTGCTCCCATTACAATCAGGAGGCAGGAGGGGAGCGACAGTGACGGAACGATCCAGACCCAGATAAACAACAGGCCTCCAAGGTAAACGATTATTTGAATTAGTTGAGCTTGAAAGCTTTTGTTTTCTTTGCAGTGAAGCTGAACCAGTAAAGTTCCCCTTCTCATTCATATCAATTATCCCACAGTATGCAGGCTGCTTCCTCGCTCATTTTAACTTGCATGCATTAGCTTCCCTTCACAGTGCCTGCATGTAAACATTCATAAATGTGACCATATGAAGTCATAAAGGAGGTGTGTGAACCCAATTTATGCATCAGCGCTTTAATCCGGACCTAAAAGAAGGATGTTAAAGGCCATCAAGATACAAGAGCGGACTGCCTTCTTAAATAAAATATAAGATTTTTCTAATTGTCCATAGCTGGTTGATGAACCAAGCTGCCCAGCTTTTAAAGTTTTCATGTTTTATGATAAAGTCAGATGTTGCTGTGTGTGGGAAGCATGTTGCACTCAAAATGTCCCACTTCTTCCCCTCCTCCACAGCTACTCTTCTCTTCTAGCGCTGGTGTTTTTTGGTCCCATTAGTGTCATTAATAATGTAGCGGTGGATGGCCTTGAAACTGCTCCATGATCTTCACAATCAGCTCTTTTGAGTGGAAGCTTTTAGTGACGCCGGACGTTTCTGCCAGTCCACAAAATGTCAGGGTACGTGTTTTAAAGGGGTGTCAACGTTTCCTTCCCATATGAACTGCTGACCTTTTGCTTAGAGAGGATAAATGATCAACATTTACAACTGTTTGACATCCTACTTTGTCTTTTTAAACTTTTCTATGGGTGACTCCATTGGTTGACCCATTCCAGATTAAACACAGGTGTTTTTTCATATTCCCAAACTAATCAAACGGAAAGTGAAGACTTTAGATTCTTACAAATGTATTAATTTTAAGAAGGCTACACTAAAATAATACAATACTTTTTGCTAAGTTGCTTAGTTTTTGCTAGCATTGGTTACTCTTCTTTTATTTTGGAAAAAAACTTATAAGCTGTTATTATCTCTGTATATGAACATGAAGGTATGGCATAAGTTTTCAACCCCTTCATCGTTGATTAGGCCTTTTAATTTAAAGTACGTAGTACATAGTGGCGCTGCTTTATGTTTAAAGAGGTATTGCACCTAGAAATTGGTTATCGGAAACAGTCAGTTTTCTATTTTGTTGACCCTTATCATTGAGCAGTTGGATGCAAACTTATATTTTTATTTTAATTTTGAACTTCCCATACACATGCAGTCATTTTTGGGATTGACAAAATTCTTCAGTTCAAAGTCTCACTGACACATAGTACACATAGTTCGAGTTTTTTTTTGGGTGGGGTGGGTTTGTGTCAGTAAGTATCTTAATTTATGTTAAATGATGCATGTTGATAAATAAAAATAATTCAAATGGGACTGTATTTTATGCCACGTTTATGCAGGCTGCAAAACACTGAGAGAAGGCAAGACTTCTTGTCGAACATTAAAAAAAACGTGTTTTATCGTCTTGCGCTGATATCCTATCATGAAACAAGCTGGGTTTGAAAATGTTTCCATCTTTTTAAGACTATATTTTTTTACATTACACACATTGCAACCAATATATTAGCACCGATGGACAATGAAACTATGCCCTTGCTAAACACATTGTGTTTTCACGCACCTGGTGTAACGTCACCTGTAGGAATTTTTTATCTCAATTATCTTAATATTAAAGACTGCTCAAATGACAAAGGCAATAAAATAATATTTTAACTAATAATAATTGAAGGCCTGCTCATCAAGTTGCTGAAACATTTGGCTATGTTTCACTACGTTCTGATAACAGGTTTAGTGTGTGACTAGCAGCATTTTCAGTCCATCTACGTCAGACTCGCCCTACTAGTTAGGGACCTGTCCTCCTCAGAGATACTTTGATGACTCTTCATTCATCGAATGTATAACAGATGGACAAGAGGATTGGTGTTAAGCAACACAATAGTTTGGAAAAGAGACAAAACAGTGAGGCCTGCCACAAAAAAGTTTTTTTTTCTTATGGAGGCTTAGATCCTTTTGAAAAAAATCTATAAATATGTGGTACAAAGAGCAATCCAGAGTGAAAACGAGACCTATTCTGGGTGAAGCTGGTCTTAGCTTGTGTCTCTACACTGGTTACTTTCCCATTAGGAGTAGTCAAATATGTTTAAACTGTGTGTAACCAAAATATGTTTAAGTTTACCTAATATTGTGTTTAGCCTTGTCTCATGAGCTGGACCATGTGAGACCCCTAGTGTTTACTTTTGCGTCCTGTTTTAATAATGTCGTTACAGAGCATGGAAACCGTTAATTCTGCTTTGAAGTAAAATCTCTGTTTCTCCAAAAAACATTCATCTGCATTCAGAGTTTAAAACAATTCCTGATGCTCTGCTCCAGACCTCGACCAGACAGGGCTGCAATTCCACTTTCTTTCCTGCTGATCCCCTGAGATCCAAAGTCTCATCATGTTTTTCTCCTAGAAATTCAGCCCAAACCTTTCCGAATGCTTCTCTGAGTGAGAAAGGTCCGGTCGCCTGTTTCCCTCCACCGCAGAGAAAAGTGGAGGAGACTAATAAATATTTCAGGGCCACTGATGCACATCCCGTGCCAGGAAGAATACGGTTATGAGGTGAGGGGGTCTAACCATCAGGAAGTGGGACATCCAAGGGGTCTCATGGTAAATACAGATACGTTCCTGCTTACTATTAAACAGGAAATGGATTTGTCAAATCATACTCATTAATTATTTATTTCACCACTTCAGATAATGTATTTATGGTGTCGTTTTTTATAGTAGGTCAGCTTTTACCCTAAATAGAAATCCATATCAGCTTTATTATTGTTTGCTCTCCCGTGAGCCAAACATGCATTAAGATTATATCTGCTTTAACTAAAACAACACTCCCATATAAAAATGAGCTTACAAAGGAAATTGGGTGGAACCTCTCGAGTATTCTAGCTTAATTGTTGAGTGTTTATAAGCAGAGAGTACCATTCCTGTACAGCAGCACTGGCTAATTGTTCACTATTGGAGGCACAATAGGCTTTTCAATATGGTTTAATTAACTGGATCAAATGGGTAAAGATAGACTGATGTAACAGTATGCATGATAAATGAGTGGATCGTGCCCTTTGGTGCATGGCTTTTCTAATACCATCTTACCCGCTAATACAGAGGATGACTCATAGTTACTGCAAGGGAGGGAAGGGGGTGGGTGGGATGGTGGCTGTTAGGAGGGAGCGCAGCAGAAGAAAGGAGACGTGACAAGAGTTGGTGGGATTTGGTGTGAAAAATTTTAATCAAGGGCAGACCTGAGAGTTACTGTACCCCACAGTAGTGGAAAAATGAGTGGAGATGGAAAATCTTTCCATTGTTCGCTTCGACATGCAGTAATAAAATATATTTCTGATGACATCCAAGTGAAAATGACGTGCATTGTTTAACAACGCTAGCCAATTATGTTTCTCTTCAACTGTGTTTACTGAAAATATAATGCAAAAGCACAACAATAAGAAGGTTTTAATTCAAACCTTTTTTTGACACTGCAGCATTCTTGTTTGAATTTCCTTCCTCTAGGTTTTCTAACAATGACTTTGATGGGGTTCTTTGGTGTTAAATTGGCTCACAGCATTTGTGCCCTTTTTAGTTTTTACCCTGTGGTAATGTCACGCTTCAGATGCAGAAAAATAAATCGTACCTCTGAACCTTTCGCTTTGAGCGTTGACATACTTTAAGTGGGAAATATGAGCTTTGTGCCGACTTTGCAAAATGAAAAAATAAAATCTCTGCTTATTTGGAAAAAATTATCATGTATTTTCAAAGGAAAGAAAGCAATGCTCCACTCTTACTTGTACAGTGTTGACATTACTGAGTCAGGGTAGGATCCCCAAAACATAGACTTTGCAATTGTTTCATTATTCATAGGATGTGAAGCTGTGTTTATTTGTGAATTAATGCCTCAAACCAAAGAACAAAAGTTTGTATTTAAACTTTGCAGAGATGCTGGTGACCTAAACTTTAACTTGTTTTTCAATGCGTGCTTAGAAAATTAGATTCAAACCTCACAAAGGATAAAGATAGCTGCTGGGATGCAAAGCAGACACTCCTAAATCCAGAGGAAAACATTTATTGCAGCTCTCATTCTTTTCTTTCTTCTGTTTATAGCTGGCTGTTTTCCCAGTTTTGGACCATAGAGAAAGTGCTAATTGTTCACAGCTTAAGTCAAGCTGTAGGCACATTTGGAGCTACTTTAAAGATTTCAAGTGGTTTATCTTGAGATGTTCAATGGAAGATCATTTTACCTTTCTCTTAATAACAAACTGGGCTGTGATATTCTGTTTTGGCTTTGGCAATAATTGAACTAACTTGACTTTAAAGAAAGTTTATACAACAGAAACCTTTATTAAAGTTGCTTTACTTTAACTTTCGTTTTCTGCACAGGTCCATTTGAGCAAATGTCAGATCCTCCAGAAGGGGTGAACTTTTTGGGGGGAGGATCTATCACTTTTTGAGTGAGAGGTGTGGATGCTTAGGAAAGAAGGGGAAATTAGGTAATTTTTGTACTATTTTGATCAAAAACGACCCTGTCCCTCTGATTATTTTCATCCTAACCAATCCAGGTTTTCTTTCCTATGGATATAACAAATACAAACTGAAAAATATCCCAAATTCTCGATCACCATTTATGCCCAACAAATTCATGAAATGTTTCCTTAAAGTGAAAGTTTTGGCATATGATGCATTATTTAAAGGATAAAAATACATTTAACTGAAAAGTTTTAGTATCTACGCCACCTGTCTGCAGTCAGAGCCATTTAAAAGGAAAACCTGCTAACTGCTCGCTGACTTCTTGGTGCAATAATAATTGAAATGCTTGGTAATGGGTAGTTCATTAGTTTAGGTTTTTGCTATTTATGGTCAACTTTCTCTGCATGTATTGCATATTTAACAGAGCAATGACTTTCTCACTCTGTGACTTTAAAAATGTAAACAAATCTTTATCATGTTAAATCTGAAACCTTTGTATTCAGTCCCTTTACTTTAATACCAGTAAATAGAATCACCAGTAACTGAATTCTTTCATATATTATCTGTTTATAGAACAGAGCTCAATTGACTGATGTTAAATTTGAAAACAATCAGATCCACAGCTCAGTGGGAAGAATCGGTTGACAGTAACAGTTGACAGAACAACTGTTACTATACATATCCACTCTTCCACAAATGCCCAATTTCTGGAAAAGTGTCCTTAAGAAAGCCACTTTGCGGAAAAAACGGCATAAGGAGTTATTTGTAGTTTGCCATAAGCTATGTAAGGGATTCAATAAACAATAACTAGTGAAATGGAAACTAGGCAGAGCCGATGGGATGATGGATGTAAATAAATTAGGCAAAATCCTGGAAGAAAACCTACTGGATGCTGTAAAAGACCATCTGGTAGGACAATATTGAAACATACAACCAGAGGAAGGATTTAGATGGAAAACATCTTCAATATATAATGATCCAATCAAAACTCCAGACACATTTTCTATTCAGAATCTGCGGTATGACTTCTTAATTCACTTAAGCAAATAAACCAAAGAAGAATCAGTAAAATTATATAGTCTATAGGGGCATTAAGTATAAATACTTAGCTACTGCATGTATGGTATCTGATCTTTACATGAGAATTTATTTTTCGCAGGATTTTTTACATTTACTTAATGTAGTGGATGCAATGGATGCAAATATCTGTACTTTCTACTCCTTGCTTTCTCAGAACTTACTGATTACTTCCCTACATACTAATAACATGATGTTACAGAGGTGACAAAACAGAAAAAATCAAGAGCACAAAGAGAATGGAACACAGTGAAAGCAATATGGATGAAGAAAATTATTTCAGATGACAGACCAGATCAGAGATGCAAGACAACCCCCATCCATTTCCCCATTATTAGATTTTAAATTTACATGCTGATTATGATTTGGGTTCTATTTCAATTTTAATATTATTTAAAACTTTAATGCTGTAATAAATACAAGGACTCTAAAAGCATTCAGTTGCTTATATAGGACTACTGCTCAGTTCTATCTATATTTCCTATCTGGAATTTTAATTTAGTACAAAACTAGACAGAGTCATTATTTTTATGTTTTTTCTACCAACATAATGTGGGAAAGAGGAAAATTAACATATTTTATGTGCAGAGAGCTGTTTCTTTTAAGAATAGAGTTAATTTAAATATTTTTATTTATACAAAAGTAAAACCTAATTTTAATAGCTGAATTTCAACTTAGAAGTAAATATATTCAATCTGTATTTTTACTTTTGCCAGCCTTTTTTACAAAGGAGGATGCAAATGCAACAAGAGGTACGTCTATAAAATATTGACTTCTAATGGCAATAGAATACAATAAAGCTTGTGTTATGATAAAATATATGTTCAAATGTATGAATAACTTTACAAGGCATAGGTCTAAAGGGGTTTCCTTCCCGTTTTAGACAAACTTTCTTTTTAGCATGCTACATCCCTGTAGATTGTTTGCGATATAAAACATAGGCCTGAATTGTACAACCTCAGAATAATTGATTGGGACTATGAGGATGTTTCCCTCAATAATGATTCCTAAAACACCCCATATAGTGTCTGCCAAGCATTAAGAAATCTGTTGGGACATGCTAATGAGAAGGTTATTTTGCTGAGAAGGCTGAAAATGATAGTTGGATGTATTGAGTTTGATAAGTTCAGTGCAGACGCATGTACAACAGTGGTGCAAACCATGAGAAATCATTACTTACTGTCCAAACACTGAATGCAGACGGTCTGAGTGGCGCCACATTCCTTCACCACTCCCTCTCCAGGTGGACACTCCAAACAGCATTCCCCACTGTCGGTGAACTTGCCCGTGTCACAATCAACATTCAAAGCCCGTTCAGTCTTGGACCCCAGCACTAACGTTGCCTGGCACAGAGGGGACAGAGGTTCAGTCATTTATTATCACCCATAGGCAAATTTGCAGCACTGATGAAAATTACTGCCAGGTGGCCAACCTGTTGTTTAAATTCAACCGCTATCAGGGTTCACCCTGAATCATTAAGCCTCTCCCTAAATTGGATACACTTTGTACAAACGTGCTATCTAAACTGTCTTAATGGGTCCACTAAAGACATATCAGCTCTAATAATGAACCTGAAAGAGTCAGGTTGGAACAGGAACCATAAAGTCATGTGTGCACATTACACACATGCCCATCCTATTAAATGTCCAAAGGTGAAAGCTGCTTTTGATTAACCCTGGTGAACACAAACACTTTAACCTCTATATTTACTGGGAGTATAAGTTAAAAAAAAATTCTCCTCATTTTTTAAACTCATTTTCATATATATGTAATATATTTTTATATTGTGGTTGTTGAGTTTAATATATTCATTCCAACAGAAAATTTATTTGAAACACTATTAGCATTCAAATAACTGCATGCTTATTGATCTTATGCTCTTGTTTCTCCAAGTCATTTCTTGTTTCACACATATTTACCACAGACCTACTGGCACAAGAAGTGAAGCTTTTAAGAAAATTCATTAGATGAAAAGAACTTGCAAGCGGTTGCTTTAGAACAAACACTAAATGAAATGATCCTGCATCACTTACATATCTGTGGCTTTTATTGCATAAGAGGTAAAACTTCATTTCCACTTAATTCACATTTGCTGAGACATCTTTTTTTCCCTGTCTCTCATTGGTCCCTCCCCTCCTCTCTCTGCTTTCATTCAGAAGCAGATGAACCAAGCAACAGCATCTAGCTCTCCCCCCTCCTGCCTCTCATTTCTGCTCCTCTTGCTCAGTGTTTCCCTCTCTCAGTCCTTTCCTTTTCCTTATCATTCCCTATCGCCTCTCAGCTTGTTATCTCCAACAGTTCCGCTTCTAGTCTCGGTTTTTATTTTACCATGAAAATAGACAATGTATTTGGCATCAAGTTTTCTCCTTTAACATCCACCTGCAATTTTATTCAGTTAAAAGCAAATTTAGGTCAAATTCAGGGACAGAAATTGGCCCTCCAGCAGCAGGAACCTGCATTAAGCCATGAAGCAACACAGCTGGGATGTGCTTGGTTTGTACTCTCCCCAATTTCATGGCCAATTTGTGAGTTTATTTCTAAATTTAATTCTACCAAAGTGCAGGGACTGCTGCCACTCTTTTGCACCAGCTGTCATAACAGAGAGTCTCCTCACGTCCAGGGCTGTTCACATGATGACTGAGCCTTGCCATCCAATTAGACCAGCTGTTGTGGACATACCAGAGAACTGGGAGGATGTGCACCCCATTACATATGCTTCATTATGATCTTCCTTGATTAAACCTCAAGAAGATTTTGTGCACAAAATAAAAAAATAGCAAAACAGGACAATTTATGTCCGATGAAAGATTTGCTTTCCCCAAAGCACTGATCTAAAACTAAAATCCGTCGGATTTACAGTAAAAGGGAGACCCAAAATGTAAATTAGGGCTGCTCCTGGATGTTTGGGTCTAGTCCAGCGTTTAATGCTGAATTTCCAATTCTCCAGAAATCCCAGCAACATTGTTTACGTTTGCTCCCCTGGATAAAACGCAGAGAGGCTGGAGCGCACACCAACAGCTGAATATGATATTACCTTGGTGCAGAAACATTAAACTGCATGAGGCACCTGCAGGATTTGTCCTTAATTAACATCTGAGCAGGAAAACTTTTGCACAAAACTTTAATAAGTTTATCACTGCATCATTCATGCAGCATTTTATACCCGTATAACAGGAAGGAACATTTGATGCATGTTTTTTATAAATGCATACAAAAGATAGATAACAAAGTCCCGTTTGAAGTCAGGCAGGGAAAGCCAAGACTCACCAGCGCGCACAGAACCACCAGCGGGAAGATAGCAGTCATCCTTCTTCGTGTGCGGGAGACACATGAAACAAATCTGGATCAGAAAAATGCGTTGCTATGTGGAGGAAAGCCCTTCTGGAGAAATGTTCATCTTAATCCCAGAGGCACCGGTTATTGTTTTCTTTCTTCTTTTATTTATAGTTGTTTTGGTTTACTTATAATTACGCAGCGTCACTGGTCCGGACGGGAAACCTCCGCACTGTGGAGTCAGATGAAAGTGTCTCTGCAGCCTCCCAGCGATGCCACTATCACTGTGACCAGCGCACACGCACAAAGTGGTTTAAAAGAGGAAGGTTAGTGGAGGAGGTGGAGGAGACAGTCCTGTCCGAAGTGCTGCTCAGCTGCAAGTGCACTGCGGAGGAGCAGAGACAGAGGAGGAGAGAAAAGGAGGGAGTCACGTACAGCCTACAGGTTTATGACTCTGATAGTTCTGCAGTAGAACCTGATCCCTCATCCTCTGTGTTCTCACGTCAGCTCTCCCTCATTGCTACAGTGGCATAAACAAAGCCTGCATCTTTCTGACTTTAATATTCTCTTTTCATTAAAGCCCAACTCTGCCCCCCTTTTTGTTTGCTTTTACTAGAGAAGATGTTTATGTTGCATCACGGAATATCGTTAAAGGGGAAGATCCTGTCTTGTTTGGAATAATTATGCACAGATTACTGAGAGGATCCAGGAGGTTAGAGGTCAAGGAGCAAGGCTTCAGTGAAGAAAAAAAAGAACAAAAAGCCTGGATTCAGGGTATTCATCTTCTTAGATCCACTTATTATATATATATAATATATATAATAAGTATATATTATATATATACTTATATATATATATATATATATATATATATATATATATATATATATATATATATATATATATATATATATATAATATCAGATTCCATCTTGTTTGTAAATATAAAGTTTGTGTGTTTATTTTATTGTAAAGGTTTCAGGTTATGGAGTCTTTCCAACAAAATACTGGTCAGGGTTATCAGAGATGTTTAAAGCAGAGTTAATAAAAACAAAACCATGAGATCTAAGCATCTTCTGTGGCACAATTCAATATATCATATAAAAAAAAGGGAAAAAGCACCAAGGACAATCAAGAAATGGTTGTCCAACTTAAGACACAGAGAAGTCAAGGGGAACATTAATTAAGGAGGCAGCCAAGTGGCCAGTGGTGACCAAAATAAGGAGGAGCTGCAAAGATCCACTGCACAGGAGCAAGAATCTGTTCACAGTGTAATATTAACCATGCACTTTTCAAATTGCATGCAAGAGACTGAAAAATAAATGTTTTGTTAAACAAAAGCAATAAGACATTCAGTTTACTGTGTACAACAAGAAAGGGAGTTTACTGCAAACATGAGGAAAAAAATTTCAGGGGTCCCGTGTGTGAGTGGATGTGAGAGTGCTATTGATGCATCTCTTCCTGAGAGGATCTTGGTGGAGAACCTTGGTAGTCTACACAGGTGGACCTTATCAGTCTCATCAGAGTGCTGGGCTTTAAAGAGCAGCAGAGCTTTCACTTAAAGCTGGTTTCTGGTTGTTTCGTCGCTTTCTTGTCCATTGCATCCTTCAAGTTTTTTTTTCCCTGAGCTTTATTGCTTTTTGTTTAATTTTTTGGATTTTTGCCTCTGTTGCCCTTGGACTTTATTAAATCACCAAAACTCACCTCTGCCTGCTCATCTCTGCATTTGGGTCCTCAAAGGCTCTACCAAACCTGACAGAAAGTCTGTTGTGCAGTTGAGTCAAAAATGCATATTTTGGCCTATATTCAAAAACTGTATGTGTGGCTGAAAGCGGATTCTAAACCTACCCCTGATCACACCATCCTACTGGGAATAGATTGATGTTGGCAGATTCATACTACAGGAATAATCTCCTTCAATAAGGACAACCAAGTTGGTCACGTTTGATGGGAAATTGGTCAAACTGAACACAGTTAAAATCTGTAAGAAATACTCTTACCTTAAGCTGGGATGCTTGTTCTCGTTCCAGCTTTACAGTGACCCCCTAGCATACAGCCTGAGCTGAATTGGCATAGATAATATTTACATTAGAATGGCCTGTGCCTAAATAAAATACAGAATCCATGGGAAGACTTAAAAACTGGTGCTGACAGAGATTCTCCTTCCATTCAGTTTGAGCTTTATTAGACTGGTCCAACGTGTCAGTCTGTCAGTGTGCAAAACAAGCAATGATATACCCTAAAAGACCTAGAACTGTGATAAAGGATACATTTGTATGAGCCTGAGGTGATATACATGGGATTTTAATTTGTGAAGATTATGCAAACTTAATACCCTTACAATCAACTTCATTGTTCTTCACTACTTATCCTGGTCTATCACAAACAATACCAATAAATGCACTGAGGTTTGTGATTGAAATGTGACAAAAAATTAAGAAGAACAAGGAAATGGTTAAAAAGGAGGAGATTGAGATTGAGATAAAGACAGAGTAAATGACTCACAGTTGACAATATTTAAAAAATTCATAAAATAAAACAAATGTGACAACCAGAGCCGGCAAGGGCAACATGTGACTGGAAACGATTAAAGTTAAACATAATTAACCTCAAAGAAGAGAAAAAAATGTAAACTTAAGATCTAACAGCACTCCAGCAGATGCAAAATGACCACAAAGAGTCAGAAATCGTTCAAAATGAGACATAAAATGAGACTCAAACGGAACTACAACCAACAAGAAAATCAGGCAATGTCTGCAAGAGAGATTTCCTCTTGATCACTGAGGATTGTGGTGCTTCTCTGCTGGACCTCATTATGTTAAAGCATGTTTCTAATGTTTTTGGATGTAAATGAGGGACGGGGGGCTTGTATTGGAAACACCTGTCCATTCAGAAGGCCTAAATATTGTCTTTTACAGAAATAGATGGACTCAAACTGATTTTATTGATAGAACGTGTGCAGGTGTTCCTGATTTTAAGATTAGGAATTATGTATCTTCCTTTTTGCCATATACTGTCATTTTCTATCAGTCTGGCAAATTGTAAAATACATCTCCATGTGCCTGCAGGACCAGTATTAACCATAAGGGGTCAACTCAGCTAAGCTGTGACTCTCTTAAAGCTTTCTCTGTTATTGAAGCCAGGGGTATTGTGACAGAGCATCTTGTATCTGATTCTGGGTTTAATCTTTGAATTATACTAATTGTGCCACGTTGGTCAAATACTCTTGTTTTCAATCCAAGACAGAGATGCAGAACATCTGTCCCACAGTTTAAGGCTCTTTGGAAACCTTTTGCAGTTAATAAAAATGAATACACACTTTAAAAAAATCAGCTTCATGTTTTTATTTTTGCTTGAAGATGAAACTTGGTGAAGGCAATCTAAAATCTCTTATCCCTGTTCACACAATTTAATTGATGTTAAATTGTCTTTTCACTCAAGGAAAAGCAAAGCTGATGAATATCGATCCAGGATATTGAGGTGATAAGGCAGCCGGTGTCCCCAGAAAACAGTTTCTACTTGCTCTAAAGCTCTCTTTATTTCTTCTCAAACAACCGTTCTGATGTTGACATTTCTTCGCCTGTCTTCACGCAGATTATCAGCTGATGGAGCGACCTCCCTGGTGCAGCTGCAGGATGGTGATTAGGTTTCACTGTAGAGATCTGAAGTATTGATCCAGAGACACATCAATTTCCCACTGCCTCCATCCTTCTCTAAGATTATCACTGACTAACCACCACTCTGATGACTTTGACTTTGCCATCAATATAGTTTTTTGTAGTAATATGAGAATTAAGTAAGGCATAAAGATTTCCCTTCAATCTATCAGTGTGATAGCGATAGAGGTATATATATTTATCACTCCCAGGAAATGTAACCAACCACAAGCCAAATATAGAAAACTGCCCTTAGAATATTAGGTCAATTAGTAGTGATACGGATCCATAGATATGTGCTGACAAAGCTCCAGGTGGGTTACATACACTTTCTCTGTACATATCACATTGCAGCAGTAAAACAGATTTGGAGAAAGGATATGTACAGAATCAGAAAACAACCTGTATTAACTTCATGAGATTGATGTTGTTTCGCAGAGAAAGGAAATGTTTGGAGTCAAAACCACATATGTACTTTAGTCATATACAGTATATATCTATATAGATATATATATACATATAAAAAAAGAGAGAGAGGCATATATAAATACCCGATTAACATTTTGCTGATGTTTTAAAGGCTCTGTAAGGCTCTGCTTTAGTAAATGTGAGGCACACCTGTGTATGTATTCAAAGTAAACACATCAAACATACTGCTTTCCGGTGCCACATGGTGGAAAAAAGATCAGGACCCGGTTCTGGGATAAACAGCAGCCTAGTATGTTTTTTTTTTCCTTTTTTCTATAGGTTAAAGTTTAAACTAGATTGGCTATAGCATCACCCACCTACTGCCCTGCTCTATAAGAAAATTCAATTCCCATATTATTTAATATTCTGCTTTTAATCCGTTTTCTCTTAAATTTTCACTAAAGAAAAAACAGTACTAGTCTGAAGTCTATCAGTTACTTGAGATATATATATTTTTTTTTTTTAGCAAATATAATGATTATGAAATGTCCCCATCTTTTTGGTTCACTCCACTGTATAACTGACAAGAAAAAGAAAACTACAAAAATAAACATCGGATCGTACTTTGCAAATATACAAAATACTCCCAGTTGTTTGTTGGAAAGGTTTTTTTTTTCGGGGATAAAACTATTTATATACTATTTATTGGAAATCTTTCACCCTGCCTTTTATGTATTTAACAAATTTTATCCTGTTTTTGTTTTTCATTTTCTTTTTTCAAACACTGTTCTCTGGAATAAACTGTTCTTCAAAGTCAATGCTAGTGGATTGTGTCCAACTCAAGCAGCGTGTAAAGTATGGATGGATGGATGGATGGATGGATGGATGGATGGATGGATGGATGGTTTTTTCTTTGGATTGCATTCTTCGTGTTCCTCATCTAGACTAAATGTTTATTTTCTGCAAAGAGTAAATCTTAGAATTCTATTAATTTATATGAAGTATTTAAAACAGTGCAGCTTTTATCTGCCATGCCATACATTTTGAATTAATGATTCAACTGTTTATCAGTCATATGGGAAGATGTACAATGCACTACTGTACAAAGGGCATTAGATTTTATTACTACCTAAAGGCATTATCACTCCAGGTTCAGGCTAATCTCTTCAGCTCTGTTTTATCTGCTCTTACTACATCTAGATAAACCGCAGAGCAGCCTGTGATCACTGTAAATTATCGAGATAAACTGTTCTTAGAAAATGAAGGTTTCCTAATCCCTCATTTTTTTTCTCTTTTTCCCTGTTAATCATTGGATTGTTAAACAACTCAATTGATTACTGGGTTGTCTGTTATTCTTGCTGGTTTTTCAGCAAAGCTTGTTATTATCTGATGTCACAGATGATCCAAAACCACAAAAGATGAAAAAAAAAAAAAACTAAAACATGACCTAAAATAAGTTTTCAAAACTGATGCTGTTTGTTTCAACTGCCTGAACCGTCACCTGTGTAAATACATCCTGGTTTTCTGGTTCCCAGGTATGAAGAGCGGGGTCACCTGTTTTACAGCCTGCAGGTTTCATGCTGCTGCTCCCCCATATGGTGACAGCAGGGGATCATAGGGGGTAAATCCTGACTTGAGCACCCTCTGACCACCGGCCATGTAAAGACAAAAACAGGAGGAGACGTATTTGTTGTTTTTAAGTCCTGAAATATAACGGTGCACCTGCTCACTCGTCATGTGTTTTGTGTATGATTTTAACAGGTATGAAAAGTGGTTAGTGGCTGTGTGTGGTGGGTCATGGTCAATACAGTGAACCAGATCAGGAGCTCTCAGATGTTTTACTGCAGCTCTGCTTTGGATGTCTGTGAAATCCTCCCAGGAAACAAGCTTTCTGATCAGCAATGATTCCTCTGCACATGTGCAACAGGGTGACAGTCCTCTGAAATGATCATGCTGGGACTGCTAAATTAATCATTATTATCCCAAGTGTTAATAAATATGCATGTGATGGCTACACAACAGTTGTAACGAAACATTTGCTTTTAGAGCTGCATCCTTTAGAGTCTCTAATGTTGATTCATTTAACAGCAGCATTACATCTTCAGCAGGGATACGTTGCCCCCAAAAAGTATTTTTCCCCTTTAAAGGTTTGTTTTGGTTTCCTTTTTTTGTCACACTTAAATTCTTAAAATGGTCAGAAAGACACATGATATTAGCCACAGAGAAACTCAGTTGAAAGTTAAAGCTGTTTGAAAATTATTTATTTAATAAGGGGGAAGACATGTTAGACATAGAATAATAGAGTTGCCACTGAGGCCAAAGAAAAGAGCTATATAATGTAGAAATATCCATCCATCCATCCATCCATCCATCCATCCATCCATCCATCCATCCATCCATCCATCCATCCATCCATCCATCCATCCATCCATCCATCCAGTCTTGTTTGGTCATCAAAAAATATTTTGTTGTTGGAAATTGAAACATTTCAATTTTAGGGACTTTCGCTTCAGTCTATTGTTCCAGTCAAGATGCTAAAATTAATTTATGAGGATTTGAGTCAGCTTTGTTTTTGCTTAAATTTCTGTGTGTTAGGTAGCTGGGAACAGGTAGCTTTAATAGAAGCAGGAACAGCTGGATCTAATTAGAGACAATGAGCGCAAGGCGGAGCAAAGCAGATGTGAACAAAATAGCCAAACCCAGCCATCGGTGCCAAGATCATGACACTGTCGTTCCAGAAAAATCTCTGAATGTCTCATAGCACTCCATTCGACTTGTCTGTATCCATGGAGCCAGTCATGCTCCCCCCAGTTGATCAGTGAGAACGGCTACTATCACCATCTGATCAGCCTCATTCTTCCTCTGTTAAGCTCTCATCCACTTTAACTTCCATCTCAGTGTGTTCATGATTATCACAATACTATCCAAGCTGCTGAAGAACAGCAAGAGACCTCAGACTTCATCCAAGCATCCTGTAGATGAGATATTTCTTCAGTTACTGATATACACCTTCATCATTTTTATAATAATAACATCAATACATTGTATTTCAAGCGCCTTTCAAAACACTTAAGGACACGGTACATATAAAAGCAATAAGTGATGAAAAGCAACATGCATTGGTTAAAAAGAAGAAACACAAACTACAGACAGGAAAGAAACAAACAAAAAATATTATAGTAAAAAAGCTATCTTGAACATGTGGGTTTTGAGTTTTGATATTAACAAAGATAAAGACTTGGTATTGCAGATGTCAGGGGGGAGTGAATTTCAGGGTGCGGGGGCAGACCGAGATAAAGCTCTGCTCCCCATGGTGCTAAGACGGGAGGAAGGAACATCGAGGTGAGTAGTAGAGGAAGATCTAGGTATTTGAGAGGGAGTTGAAATTTGAAGTAAATCTGAAAGAAACGGAGGGGAGAAATTGTGAATAACTGAAAGTAAGTAACAGGATTTTTAACTAAATTTTAAATTTGACAGGGAGCCAGTGGAGCTGCTGTAGGACTGGGGGGATGTGATTTAAAAAGGGGGTTCTAGGATAATACAGGAGGGTGTTAAATCCTGCTTGGCATTTCTGCCTGTCGCACCTCCTCCGGTGCCCATGGGTCAGCTGCAGGGTCATCAGCCAGGAACCACCATTCACCAACGTTTCGCCCCTTTAATCCTGGAACGTCTCCTGGTGGCGGGGCAGTGACAGGTACATCTCCCTGTCACCCCCTGCAGCTGAAAGATGTTATTCCCTGCAACTGTTATCTGGGGAATAGGGTTAGGGTTAGAAAGAAGGTAGGTTTGAAATTAGGCGGAGATTATTGTACAGGACATTGGGAAACTAGCACATTCCAACATGGCGCTGTCTAATTCCTGGTGGCTGCTGAACCGGGCTTGTGCCTCCTGGTCGTGTTGGGTCCCCCCTAGCTTTTGGTGCTGCACCAGGCCTCGGACCTCTAGGCACTCATCCAGGTCCCCCTTGGGAATAAACAGCCTCCGGTGGAGCCCAGGGGCTCGCTGACTGGTGCATGAAGTGTCTGCGTTTCTAGAAAGAATAAAAGGTGCTTTCTATGTCACATTCCACATATTTATTAAAAACCCAATTTAATTCCAGTGTTCTAAATTGAATCCAATTTATCAACATATATTGTAAGAGAACCGTAAGAATTATCAAGTAAAAAAATTATTCCAAACACTTGAGACTTTGTGGTCTTACTTCCGTCCATCCATGCAGCATTAAGATGATCCAAACAATACTAATCCAGGTCAGAATGGCTAAAAAATATTTTATAAACTTTAGATTTCACAGCTGCCCGGTCAAATTCTTGCCTTCTTCCCATTGCGAGACTATGGCGTCACGTCAAACAGGACATTTTTGCTTACAGACTCCTCAATGAGGAATAAAACAGGAAATGTTCTACAGTAAGGATTCTATTGTAAAAATAAAAAAAAAACATGATTTCACTGTCATGTTAAAATTATTAAATAATACTAAAAAAAAGGTAATCAGTTCTTATCCCTCCAGCTCACAGGGCCAGAGAGTATTTTGCATTTTCTTTCCATGCATTCCACTCTGTAAGGATATAACAAACAGGACATAGAGACAGAAAATGGACCCTGAATGCCCCTCTCTCCAGGCACCTTTATGATCATGCATTTGCAGCCCTTTGTCTGACCATTTTCATACCTCCCAAACCGTTTAATCAGATATTCACACAAGCTTCACGCTGAGATTGGCCAGCTGTGTCAGGGCGAGGAAGGAGACAGGTTTTTCTCTCTCTTTAGTTTCTTTGAGCCCTTTGAAATGAGACTATTTCCATGCTCACTGAAGTGCAACACAGTTCTGTAAGCATTATTAATGTCTTGATACTCAGTGTTGTCGGTGTTGATCATCAAGACTTTTGTTGTCACCTTAGACACTTAATGTTTTCAAGGTGCTAGCTGCATCAACAGTCAGTACCGAACTTAGTTTCATACAATTATACAAGGTAAATTATTATTTATCAGGACAAATTTCAAGAAAATTCTAAAACAAAAAAGAGGTGATTTTATTTGCACCTCAGACCGCCATACACATAAATCTAAAGGGACAGTAGAGAGAACAAAAATGTTGTTAACAAGAAGGAATATCATGCAGAACCAGAACATCTCTGCATGAAATAGGTTGATGGTGGCTACAAGGATGACTTAAATGCAAGATGCAGGAATTCTCGAGATAGAAAGGAATTTAAAAAAAAGCATCAAAATCTAAAATAGAAGATGCTGAAATACTAAGACTGATTATGAAATATAAAACATTTAGTAAATGCATCATAAATGTATAAACATTTGCAACATGTCAAAGTAGGGATATTAGGGTTTGATGACGCATTAGAGAGATTGGATGGCAGAGAAGTAAAAATGGGCTGACAGAACAGGTGGAAACAATCTAGGCAATTACACAGGCAGACAAGTAGGGGAAGTAAAACAAGACACAACAAGCTGAGACCCCCAAACCAACACCAGGGTTAATGCTAGACAAACAAAAAGAAAGTAACGGGGGACTGTTGGCAGAAGAGGATGGAGCAGATAGGGAAAGAGGGAGGGAGATGACCCAAGGTGGAGATCTGCAGGAAAGTAGCCGAAGGAAGAACGGCCATGAAAAAAACAGTTCATTTCATAAATTAATAATAAATTCATTAAATTTTCATAGTATTCCGATGTCAGGAAAACACTTTGCTGAGTCAATCAATCATTTGAAAGCTTGTTAACATAGAATACATGAAATGTCTACAAACCTGATAGTGTTAAAAAAAAAAAACAGATAAACCTTTAATTCATGCAGTCCAGGTGTTCCAATGATTTAATGACAACAGATGTAAATGCATCGGCATTGAAACTCCTTTCTCAATTTTAATGAAAAATGAGTCACTCTAATTAGCTAAGTAAACATTTGCTTATTACTAATTATCTGCAGTCAGCATTGAGAGTTTCTATTACATGTGTTGGTTAGTTGAAAGTTTATTTCAACTGTGTAACCCAAGAAGAAAGTATAAAAATGTCTGTTTAAGTTAAGATTTAAATTATGGGTGCATATTTGTCTGCAGATGGTATCAAATTTCACAATTTTTTACCATATTATATCTAAACAGAATTCTTAGTTTTGCTGTTAAATGAAACTTGAAATTGTACATTAAAGTTGAAAAAATCTTTAGGATGATTTATCATAGTCTTATATTTTTATATCACAATAACCTGATATTGATGAAGGAAGTCTGCACTTAAAAATGTTATTGCTCATGTTACAAATAATTTGAAAGTCCACATTAAATGTAACATTGTGAACCAAAGTTTTGTGTTTTTTATATCCATTTTCTATTCTTTTCATTTCTTATCAGAAAGGTTTATAAGAAAACAAACTGAGCAGCTTTATCCAACTGCTAAATAGTGAATAATATAGTTATACTTTAGTACAACAATAAAGTGACTGGTCTAAATAAGATGCTATTTTTACAATAACAATTTGTATGGAACATATGGTTTGCAACAGATCATTAAGCAGATGGTAAATAATATGTTCGGCTCTGGACTGCTCTAAAAACGGTCTGTGATTATGATGCTTTGACATGACCTTAAACTGATATCTCATGTTAAGAAAAATCTTCAGTATGTTTGAAAAGAAAAATATTCAAAGAGTGGATCGAAGATAATCCAAAGTAATTTGAAAGTCTCATGATGACAGATCAGTTATTGGATGTTGGAAGTAGTTATTTCTTTTAAACTGGTATAGGTTGGTTTGGAGTGCGTTTTCCCTTGATAAATGTGTTCTTCTTACTAGGTTTACTGTATATATATATATATATATATATATATATATATATATATATATATATATATATATATTTTTTTTTTTTTTTTTTTTTTTTTATTTGTGAAATTATCTGAAATAGCGAAGTAAGGCAAAAGAGAAATTAAAATAAATCTGTAGGGAACAAATAATTTCTCACTGTACTCAGTTAATATATACAGTATGTGGTCGATCAAATAAAACACATTTGTAATATTTTGTAAAAGTTTTAGTTTTAAGGTCAGGAAAACAGTAATAACCCATCCAAAGGAAGAGAGACACAAAGAAAAGTGCAGCACTTAATATGTCATATGGGATTTGAAAACTGAATGCTTGTCTTGGTAGAAAATTCAGTCAGACTTGATCCACATACTTAGTAAAATCTTAGCAGTGGTTTTGGATAAGCCATTTATTTGCTTTAATATCAATAAAGCATGTCTTCTAAAGGATTCGTTAATTCTTGTTGCAGAGACCTGTGCAACATGAACCTCTTTGCCCTGCTCCAGTCGCACAGAGGTGGAAAGTATTGGTCATTCTAAAAGATTACTCAAATAAACATTATTACAGTATATTCACCTGGTGTTTATTAGTTCCTGCCAAAGTCAAAGTTGTAAACAGTCTACCTATGTGCTAATTATGTGTAAATCTATATGAATTAATGGTTTCAGTAAATGTAAACAAAAGATTACCATACGCACTGCTAACACACTAATTATTGCAAGAATGATCTTAGCGATCCACATTTCTTGGTTTACTTTCTAACTACTGCTTTGAAACAGCTCAGGAATTTGTATGATTTATTATAAACTCTCAGGCCTTTGAAATTATTACATGTCTGTCTCGTTTTTTTGCATCCCATGTGAGCTATTGGCAGGAGGTCAGTGCTCCCAAACCGTCGCTCTGGAATGTAAAGAGAGCTAAAGGTTTACAGCTGAGAACAAAGAAGCAAACTGAGGGATAAATGTCTTGAATTTAGACTTTGGGCTTTGATTTTGGACAACGATTGTGTGTTTCCAATAAATTGCTTCTGAACTCAAAATGAGAGATCAGGCTTCATGAATATGGATCAAAAACATGAGTAGTTTACTCCAAAAGCTCAGATACAAGCCAAGAAACACATGGGTGAAAGATGAGCGAAAGTGAATTCTTGTAATGTTCTGAATAGATCAGAATTTACTGAAGCTAGGTGTACTAATGTATGCTGAGATAAATCATGTGGCTTTATTTGTTGTAACATTTTTCTCAGTTTAAGAAAAGAAATACATTCTTGTTCAGCTATCTGTTCTGAGTGACAAAAAAACAAAAAATGAGAAATATGATGACACTTTGGTAATAAATTATACAAAACATTATGATAATAAAAACTGAAGAAAAGTATTTTGAGTAAGTCTTAAGAAACAACTATATTTTCCTCCTTTGAACCTAAAGTATGTTAAGCTGCAGACAACAGAGGAAACTGCCTGTGCTTCTGCAGCTTTTGCTCTCATGAATCCTTCAGACGGAATATTTTAGGTTACTGGAAATAATTTGCGAAGGCTGACTACATTCTCTTCTCTTTGCTGAATAGCAATAATCATTTTAGTTTTAAGACGTGTAACCAGACACAGGTGCGTTAATCCCTGCCTGGAAGTCTGCTAAAAACATGTGGTGCACTTTCTTAGCACTCTTCGTCATGAAGTTCCCCCTCCTGTGTTACAGCTGTGTCCAGTGACGTCCGGCTCAATCTGTCACCTCTGCAGCATTAAGATAAGAAATGTGGTTATAACATAGAATCGGGGTCATACAGTCTTAAAGCTCCAGCAGAGTAGCCCTCTAGTCCTGCCTTCTCCATGTCTACAACATCTGTGTTTTATACAGACTCAGCTTGAATACTTACACATTTCCTCAGATCTTGAGCCATGTTTCAAACAAATGGGTGCTAACCTGAGATCTATTTGTCCTAAGCAATCCAGAAGTGAACCAGAGCCAAGAAGTGATTGACTGTTTGGATCAGTTTTACTTTTTGCATCATTAAACCTATATCATGTTTGACCCTGGCAAAGACACACCTAAGATATTCTAAAGAGTTTCAAGCACAGCTGTACATTTACCATTAACTTTTGATTTTATGGTTCTATTTTGCACTGAAACTGAAATAAAAAAATGCATGTTTTAAACCGACCCTCAGAGAGCTGTTTAACAGATTCTCTGCAGAGCCTAGAGTCACAGTGCCTGCATGAAATACAAGCTAAATACGATGGAAGAATTGCTGCAAATTCGTTCCCACGTTAGATTCACAAATGTTTTACACAGACTTGTACAAAAAATTCCAACCAGATAGTTTTTTTTTTTAATAGTGAGAAAAACAATCAGTGAAGCACAGCAATAACCCATTCATGATTCTGGGTAATTCATTTTTTAAATATTAATCAGCAGACATGCAGACAGAACTGACAAATGATTCCCACTTATCCAGTTAATAGTAGCACAAACATGTCATCGGCTGAAGGGTAAAGTAATAGCATCTATGTGTTGTGTAGTATTGTGCAAGATACCTGTGTATTTTTTTTTTTTTTTTTTTGGTTTTAAGTTTGAAACATCCTTTATATCACCCATTAATCAAATCCAACTGAAGCCCTTAAACACAATAAAGCATCCATGACTTTAGCCATAATCTAATCATCTTAAGAAGATTGACTTTAGATAAAATGTAAGAAATTTCTAGTCTCTCTCATGGCCTTTTTATATTGTGCAATCTTTTAAATCTAATAGAACTATTATTTTTGACACACTATACAACCTGGAACAAATAAATCTTGGTATTACATCAGAATTTCAAGGCCTCACATTAAAGGATAATTGCTCACTACTAAATCAATTACAAAGATGGACAGCAAGAAACTTGATCAGCATATGCCATCTGTGCGTAGCCGCAAAGAAAAACAAACATGAGTAATGCAGCCCTAGTGGGTGCTGCATTTATGTGCATCAAAACAATTGTAAAAGAAAGGAAGAGAAGAATGAGGATGCAGACAAAAACTGTTTTACAGAGAGCAATGAATGTATGTCCTAATTACTCAAACAAATAGTTAGTGTCAATAAAGTCTATAACTGTTACTGCTGTTGTTTTTGAACACAGCACACAATGCATGTAATGAAACATAATTGACTACTTGAGATGACATGTGCATATCCATTGGCTGCTTAGTAGATATAAGTCATAGCAACAGTTGCAGGGTTAAATTGTTTCAATAACTGACACTGTCAGATATTAATCGTGGGTTATCTTTGGTCAAAAGAGGATGTTTCTTCACAGTAAAATGTCAGACATCAGTTTTTGACTCAAGACCAAAGATTTCTTCATGATTTTCCAAACAATCAACCCCTTCCGTCTCTGTCGACCAAAACTCCCAAGGTGTATTTGGCTAATAGGAATGCTTGTGGGAAGGAGTGGGAGGGAGAATGAATGAAGAAGCTTAGAGCAGAACAAACACCAGAGGCTGTAGACATATGCGGTGCCTTTTCTATTGACTTCTGAAAGGATTTTAATAAAATTGTTACCAAAGGGGCAACTCGTGCCAAGGAACAATTCATAAAATTTAGTAATGATCCAGATAGTGCGTGAGTTTTAGCTATAGGTCTAAGTCACAATTTGGGGGGTTACACTAAGTGCATTTCTTTGTAAAATCGTCTCCACTGAGGGAGGAATTCAGACTGAGATCTTCAGGTTCAACTCCGGGGCCGGAGGCGAAGCAGCTTCTTGGGACTGGAACAGAGGAGACCGCCGACTGCGGCTCCTGGACTGGAACAGAGGAAACCGCCGACTGCGGCTCCTGGACTGGAACAGAGGAAACCGCCGACTGCGGCTCCTGGACTGGAACAGAGGAGACCGCCGACTGCGGCTCCTGGACTGGAACAGAGGAGCCCGCCGACTGCAGCTCCGGGTCAGGAACAGAGGAGACCACCGACTGTGGTTCCACCTCAGGAACAGAGGAGACCACCGACTGTGGTTCCACCTCAGGAACAGAGGAGACCACCGACTGTGGGTCCACCTCAGGAACAGAGGAGACCACCGACTGTGGTTCCACCTCAGGAACAGAGGAGACCACCGACTGTGGTTCCACCTCAGGAACAGAGGAGACCACCGACTGTGGTTCCACCTCAGGAACAGAGGAGACCACCGACTGTGGTTCCACCTCGGGAACAGCGGAGACCACCGACTGTGGTTCCACCTCGGGAACAGAGGAGACCACCGACTGTGGTTCCACCTCGGGAACAGAGGAGACCATCGACTGGGGCTCCACCTCGGGAACAGAGGAGACCATCGACTGGGGCTCCACCTCGGGAACAGAGGAGACCACCGACTAGGGCTCCAACTCCAGCAAGGGAGAAACCTCCCGTTACTACAAAGGTTCGGTCTCTGAAGAGGCTGGTGATGCTCGCAGAGGACTCTTGGCGGTCAGGGGCACCTGCAGAAAAGCCCTGGAAGGCGTAAAATCACATACCTCTTTAAAATTCTGCTCAGGGGTCTCTAAACGGCACAGAGCTAACTCAGGGGTCTCTAGACGGCACAGAGCTAACTCAGGGGTCTCTAGACGGCACAGAGCTAACTCAGGGGTCTCTAGACGGCTCAGAACCGGCTCGGGAATCTCTAGACTGCTTGGAGCTGACTCAGGGGTTTCAAAACGGCACGGAGCTGACTCAAGACGGCTCAGGGCTGGCTCAGGGGTCTTTAGACGGCTCAGAACCGGCTTACGGAGACGCCGTCTCTTACGTCGGGGGTACTCAGAAGCTGGACTAATGGGTTCTGGTTTATAGACTGATTTAGACAATGAACTATCTGGTGTGCAAGTGGGTTCAGGTGCAGGTTTAGCTGAATTGCCCATGGGCTGAGGAGTAAGACTAATGGGTTCAATATGAGGTGACAAGAAGGGGAAGAGATCATCTCTATCCCCGTAATAGAAGTTCCAAAGGTCAGACTCATGGACTACGGGAGGTCTGACTGTTTGGGTTCTGATCTGTGGTTTGATTTTAAGTTTCCTAATGGATGGTTCTAACTGGTGGTCGTGTAAGTGGTGACTGAAACAGGCTAAAACGGACTGAGATTGACTGAACAGGGCTGTACAGAGCTGTACTGGGCGGGACTGATCTGGACTGGACTGGACTGGACAGGACTAGACTGGACAGAACTGGGCTGTGCTGGGCTGAACTGGACCGAACAGGACTGGAACGGACTGGGCTGAACTGGACCGAGCCGGACTGAACTGAGCTGGACTGGCCTGGGTTGAGCTGGGTTGGACTGGGGTCCTGGATCTGGTTCGTATTTTGTTATCCAGATGGTCTGCTATACAAATGAGCTCATCTAGGGTTTCAGGTTCCTCGATTTTTGCCAACTCATTCTTAATATTGTCATTTAAGGCGTGGAGGTAAATGTTTCTCAGCATGGAATCAGTCCAACCGGAAGTAGCGGCTCTGACCCGGAATTCAACGGAAAAATCTTCTACAGATCTATCCCCCTGTTTGAAGTTAGACAGACCCTGGGATTTAGCAGATTTAGAAAAAGTAAGAGAAACTTCCTTCAAAAAATGTTCATATGTGCTGGTTTCAGAAGAAAAACTGGTCTTTTCCCACTTGCGGGCCTTTCCTGATAATCGTGATAAAATAAATGTTATTTTTTCCTTGTCGTTTGGGAAACTGGAGGGAGAGAGTTCAAAAAACATTTTGCACTGAAGCAGGAACCCGTTAAACCTACTAGGTATGCCAGAATACCTTTCAGGAAGTGAGGAACGGAAAAAAGGAAGTGACGGAACAGATTCTGACCTTGGAACTGAAACCGGAAGTGACGGGCGGAATTCCGGAAGTGACGAGACTGGCTCCGCCCCTTGAGGCGGAGTTGACTCCGGAAAAGGAAGTTGAGCTGGCGCCATCTTATGATTCCCACGAAGCCTGTAGAATCTTGAAACATGTGTTTTCTTTAAATCAGAACTGGAGTTTAACTCACGGAGGGTTTGTGTCTGTCCTAGGACATGGTAGCTTGTTCCTCAAGCTTCCTCCGGAGATGATCTGCTGGGTTTGTTAATGGCCGCAGTGTTCTGTCATGATGGGTCTAAGTGGGTTAACCCATATGCAGAACACCAGACTGGAGACAGAGAAAAAGTTAACAAAGTTTATTAAAGGAAGATGCACAGAGAAATATGGACTGGTTCTGGTACAGGTCCGGGTCTGGGATTTCTGATATCTGGAGAGATGGAGAGTTTGGTTAGCCAGGAAGTTAGATGGATTGATGAGTGGGTAGTTTCTGAATGTACCTTGAAGAGGTTCTGACAGATCCTTGAGATGGGGAACCGATGGGGTCCAGAGATTGAGGAAGTAACAGAGAGGTCAGCAGCAGCAGCGTCTAGCTTCTGGCTAGTGAGCCTCAGACGTGGGTTTGGTTCCTAGCTCTTCCCTGAGAGCTGAGGGAGGAATCCAGACTGAGATCTTCAGGTTCAACTTCCTAGCTCTCCCCTGAGAGCTGAAGGAGGAATCCAGACTAAGACCTTCAGGTTTGGCTTCCTTGGGCAGGCAGGCAGGTTTCCAGGTAAAGCTCATCCAGAGCTTCAGACTTCAGTCAGGCTTTCTGTGAGTACAGAATATAGAGACAGGTTAGAATCCAGTTCCTCTCTAGAGTCTACTGTGATTCACTTGATTTACAGAGGCTTAGGTTTGCTAACCAAACTTGGTCAACACTGCGGCTTTCAAGGAAGGTCTGGCTGCTGCTTATGTAGGAAGGTCTCCTGATGGGCTGATGAGCTTCAGGTGTGCTGGAGGCTCCAGCCCAGGAGACCCACAGCGCTCTCTGCTGGAGACAGATGGTAGATCTCCAGATCCCAACAGTAACCCCAGTCCCTAACAGAAAACAAATAAAAACAGAAGAGGATCCTCGGCGCCCTCTGGTGGGCAAGCCTCAGGATCCCAACACCTTCTCATTGCTGTATTGGTCTGCTCAGCTTGTCTCTCCCCGGCTCCTCAGGCTTGTTTTCCCCTGATGTCTCCATGGTTTTGGTTTGTTTAATATTTTAAGTTGGATTTCTGGATTTCTGCCTCTGCTACCTATGGTCTGCAATTAAACCTCTCAGAACTCATCTCTGCTTTACTCGTCTCTGCATCTGGGTCCTCGAGCAACCTCACCACCCATTGTTGACAGATTTATAAAATATGTACAGCAGCTTGCTGCAAACACTGGAGGACCAAAGCTTTTTTATAGTCTTCTCTGTTTTATCTTGTAGAGAAGGGAGAGATACATCCAATCTGACTAAGCTTAAGCTGCCTTGAATAAAAAATGCAAGATTCAAACTTCAGTCAGATTTTTACGACAGAGATTCCCTAAAAAACTTTAATTGTAAGCTTTAGTTGCAGTAAAAGCTCTTTCCATAAAGGTTTGCCTCAGAGGGGCTGAATAAACATTCTCAAGACATTATTTTTGACTTTTTTGTAAAAAGGATAAGAAAATGATTCACGATTCTACCATTTCTATCATATATATGTAGCCATCTAACCTGTATTGTATAAAATCTCATTAAAATAGATTAGGGTGTATGGCTGCAATGTGACTCAGGAGTTCAAAATAAGAATCTGTTTGCTTTTACAGGGCACACACATGTCCCGGTCAGAGCAGACCAGTATGGTTACCCATAACACTTTATTAGCAACTTCTATATGTATTGTGTTGGATTGGCTTTCCTATATATCTTGTGTCCTCACTCTCTCTACTCCTTAAAGATAAGATCGTTTTTTATTGGCTTTAAAGGAGACAAGTCCTTTATCTGCTTCCTTCTCGCCATCCTTTTCACACCGACTCTTCAGCAGTCCACAATAATTATGTAAAAGGATGAGCTGCTCTCACTCTCTACTGTGGAAGAAATAGTGAAGTGATTCTGTGGTTTGGAACATGCCTCTCTCAGCCCTGAGTCAATGAATGGGCAATTCCTTGGCTATTAATCTATTATTGTGCAGTGGACATCTAACACATTAAAGTCGGGCATTATGTATCAGTTTAGCTCCGGGTGTGTAGACATAACAGAGACAGAAAAATAAATCAACCCAAAGGTTTGTAAAAGTATACATATCCTTGCTCAAAAAAGGTTCATATAGGAGAGATTTGCATTCATTTTGATATTTTTGTGTAAATGGAAATCTTGAAATTGTGCTGCCTTCATGGAATTGTTAAAATGTAGAAAGAAATGGGAAGACCCAACTGGAGTTTGTGCCAATCAATAAAGACAAAACATTCTACTCAGATAAGACCCAAATTGAACTTTATGATACAGATGCAAAAGCTTTGTGTAGTGAAAAAGTAGCAGTGCATATCACCTTGTAAAGAACAGACTCAAGGTGAAACATAGTGGTGGCAGTATGATCCTATGGGGGATACTTTTCTTGTACAGTAACGAAACAATTGTTGGGAAATGGATTGAGGTTCAGAAAAGTACAAAAAATGTGTAACCGTAGGATAAAAATTTGTCAGAGGGCAGAAGTTCACATTCTAGTAGGACAACTGCAATAAAAGCATTGATCTGAAGAAACTGATATGTTATAAAGTCCCAACATCTACATGGAAATTTGTAGCAAGAACTGAAACTTCTATGCAGCAGGTATTTCTCAACGAAGAATGAGCAAAAATTATGAATTAGTTTCTTAATGTTAAAGGCAGTTAAAACCCCAAGGACTTAAAGCTGTGCTTACAGGAAAACACGGTTCTCCAGTAAAATGATTCATTGAGAGCTGCATACAAATTTATGTGTTAAACAATTATATGATATAATAAAAAACATACAGGAGTAGGAAAATGTTCATTATGCATGTATACTTTTAGAGGCCTTGTATGAATAAAAAGATGAACTTGCTATTGACAGAGCAAACACGCAGTTGTGCGTTGATGGCCAAGCAATGGAGGTAGGGTAATAATATTAGCCGGATGACACCTATTGAATTGTGAGCAAACAAATTGATCCTTTTCCTCTACCTTCCTCTCAGCATCCTTTACCTGCAGAATGTAATCTTCTTGTGCCATGAACTTCCACAAATAGCTCTGTTAAATCAGATAATACTGAATAATAAAAGCTTTAATTGCTTACTGAACATGCAGTATGTTTTGGTATTTCCTCATCTTGATTTGATTGTATTACTGTCGGCAGCAACATGCAGGAGAAATAGAGATGGGTGTGCATATTAATGTGTTGTTTGCTAGGTGTGTAGTCATCTATAATTTCCATCCCCCATCATGCTTTCTGTCTCACTTGCACTGATCAAAGGCCATAACCGGTCATGTTCACTCAACCAGGGTACATGGTTGGCCTCCAATGTCCTGGAAATCCTCAACAGAGAGACTAAATAAACATTAGTATTTGAGCCTCTGCTTGTGTGTGTGGATATGTGTGTGCGCCTTCTAGACTTAGCGTTTATACAAAAGTCAATTTAATATACTGAATGTTTGACTCTAAACCGGAAATCTTTATGTGCTTCCCCCTTTTTCTTCCTTGTTCTTGTTTTTATTTGCCACTATTATCCCATCTTGCAGGAGACACCATTTCATCCATCCTTACACAGCATGTATCTCAATAACCTCTCTACATCTTTTAATGTCGTTTTCATACAAGCAGCAAAGCTCAGGCCTCTCCTCTCAGGCATTCACCCTCTTAAGCCAAGAAAAGTATCCCTGGCCGCAGTGTCAAATAGCTGCTGACGATAAAGTCAGCCATCCACATATAATGTTAATGACTGTATTAAAGCCAGACTTTATTGATGGATCCTGTCATGGGTAAAATAGCCTGTTTTGGTGTGCTAAGTTTTTATATTGAATAAGCTCTTTAGTACTGCCCCTTAGAAAGTGTTTCTAACAATTTAAACTAAGCCAACTTGTAAACTCTTAAGGCAAAACTTTCCAGTTTTATTCTATTCTTGATGTTACACAGATGTTACACATATATCAACCAGATTTCTCTTTTATATAAAAGAGAAAATTTCAAAGAAATTAGACGTTTCCTACAGTGATTTGTAACCTTTTTTTTTCCTTGCATGAATAATTCACAACACATGTCATCTCAAGGCACTTTACAGTTCATCCAGATCATACAGTCAAAATTGATTAAAAGTTTTCTATCTTAAGAAAACCTGTGGATTGCATCGACTCATTGACTTGAAGGCAATCTCTCACACTAAGCCTGCTTGTAGCGACAGTGGAGAGGGAAAACTCCCTTTTAACAGGAAGAAACCTCCAGCAGAACCAGACTCAGCGTTAGCGGCCATCTGCCGAGGCCAACTGGGCTTCGAGGAGACAAAAGCCGACATAGAGAAAGAAGCAGAGATACAAAAGGCAACTGTCAACCAGCTCAAAAGGCGGCTCAGTCCAGGAAACACACAGCCAGGCAGACGAACTCCGAGCAGGATGCCATGTCAGAGGATAAAGAGAGCAGAAGAGACCAGATGCCAAGCCAGTCACAGTCAGAGAAACAGGACTACACTGTAAAACAGGCCGATCTCAAACATCTACTGTATATGGCAGCAGCACAGCTGATATTTCTCTTCAGGATGGTGTCACAACCAAACAGGAACAGACCAGATGAAGCTACTATGAGAAAAAAGCAGAGATAGCATGTTAGAGATTGACCTAACAAATTCTGCAGAGTGGCAGAGTAGAGATAGAATGATGAAAATGGGGTCCCCATGTCCTCCAGCATTCTAAGTCTATAGGAGCAACTATAGAGATAGCTCAGCATAACCTGAGCCACTGTAACTATAGGCTTTATCAAAAAGGAAAGTTTTAAGCCTACCCTTAAAAGTACACAGGGTGTCTCGTCACAGACTAAAACTGGTAATTGGTTCCACAGGAGAGGAGCCTGATAACTAAAAGATAACACTATCAAGTGAGAAAAGGGGGAGGGTTGGACTACAATGGGGCATACCTTAATTTATGAAGACACAAAATGGCTGCTCCTACCCTGCAAAAGAGGAGAGGTTACAGATCTCCAGACAACAGACTTTAAGGCTAAGGAAAATAGCTGCCCCTGGAATGTAATTACCCATGGTTTAAAGGGGTCTACAGTCCTCAGTTACTCTAATACCAATCTCAGGACAAAGGAAACCAAGAAATCAAGATGAAAGAAACACTTAGACACACTCACAACCAGTCACACCACATTCATTCACACCATGAAATTAGAGCTCTTTTATAAACCCTTTTTAAATGAAACATCAGCATAAAGAGTCCCACAGTTCAAATAAATGCTTTACAACATCCTGACTTAACTGTACTTGCCCAAGCTCAGCACCTTAATTGAGCATCAAATGGAATAATAGAAAGGTTTTACTGTGAGTGGACTTGAAGGTCAATTTCTGAGGAGGAAGGGAAGGCAACTTCAGATATTGGCTCCACAGCAATCCGGCTCCCAAACCAGGTCGGCTCTCGGAGAAGAGTCACTCTGATGCAAGCAATGAGGGCATTCAGTGGGCATCAATTGAGGCAGTTAACTTATGGTGATTCACAAGGGCGTCTCCACGTGATTCGACCGCAACAAAGTCTGCGTCACTGGCTCCTCCATATAATGCACCTTGAATTTTCCTTTTATTGAACTGTGTCAGACTTAGAACAGTAAGACCCAAGATTCAATGTAGACACAGATTTCTCAGAACGATTATTGACAGCAGAATCGCAGTAAGCTGCATCAGGGTCTAAGGCAGGACCCTCTGCGGATGAGGACAGCAGGTTAGTGACCACGTCTCTCTGGAAGTGAATGATCACAAATGTGAAAGCCACTATATTTTTCTTATAGTTCAGTTCCAATCCAGAGATAGGAGATGGTTTCAGTCCCAGAGACTGATGTATCGTGGGTCAGAGGACAGTCAGAAGATCAGAACCAAGCAGATATTGTAGTCAGGATAATGCAGATGGCAAAGCCAAAGCTGATGTCGTTGATATGGTCGGTTGTCAGAGCCAGTACATCAGTAATCCAGTGAGGTGCAGAAGGAGAATACAGGACGGTTCGAGGTATAGTACACTCTGCGGCTGATAGGCTGGACAAGGGCAGGCAGGCTCAGTGGTCAGAATCAGAAGACAGGTAAGGCAAACAGAGCAGGGGAACTGGCAGGCTTAGAGGTTTAGAGGTAGAACAGGTCAGAATCTTGTGGTCAGAACACAAGTATGCTGTAATAAGTCTCACCACTGGCTGAAAACTATCTGGCAGTGATGACCAGTCTGAAGGCTGGTTATATAGTTACTAATGCAGGTGGATCAGATGAGTAGGTAATGAGAACTGCGCGGAGCTAAGCAGATGTGTGATACAAGTGATCAGAGCAGGCATCAGTGCTGAAATCATTACAGAATTGTGTAATACAAAAACTTTTCTTGCCTTACTTTGCCTTACAAATTAGGGATAAAGCTTGTTTTTTATTGGGGAACCAAGTCATGCTAATTAGCGGGTGTTTGTTCATAAAGTTATCATTTAAAAATATGATGATTTTCCAGACCTTGTATTTGCGATGTTGATGTGTGAAAATTAACCCAGTACACGTGTCTCTAACAGAACAAGACTATATGGAACACATTTCATGTCAGGACCCAAACCACGTTGCAATAACATTTATTCAAATTCACACTGATGTGCAAATAGAAGATAATATCCTGTTATTATGATATATTGTTTGGAAGTCAAGGTCTAGCATCTTATTTGTGCATTTAAAAGATGACTTGAAAAAGGATAAAACTGCAGGTCCACTTGTTATGCAGTCAGGGAAAGATAGCATTAAAAATTGTTTGAAAAATTTAAAGGCAAAGATTTTTCTTATTAAAGCACTGCTACCACGTTGCAGGGATAAAATGCTTAGACAGAATTCTGCCTTTGTGTTTCTTTTTGGGAGCTTAATTTGTGAAGGTGAAATTGACTTCATGGTTAGTGTCCAGCTCCAGTAAGCTTTTGCTGATCCATCTTCCTCTGTTCCTCTTTAGAAATAAATTACGTCTTCAGTATTCAACTGTATTGCTTTTCCTCTTTTGTGGCCTCCAGCCGAGGGGTTAATGTTGTAACGAGCGAGACCTACTGAGCAATAGGCACATTTCCAGAATGGATCTGGAATTTCGGCCACTGGTGTGTAGTCATTTCCACTAATTGTTTCCTGAACTTTGCCCTTGAGGTTTACCCTGACCCGTCTTGTCCTGATGAGGCAGAATGACAGACATGGACTTAGTGTATGGACCGTAGTGTGTGTTTTGTGGATGAGGGGGGTGGTAAACGAAAGGGTGGGGAATGTGTTTTTGGGGTGTTTCTGGTGTGGGCCAGCTGGTAGTTAAGCCAAAGTACCTCATTTACTTTTGACATACACTCCTCCATCACTCCTTCAGAACCAAGGCCACTCCTGAACCGTTCAGTTGAAATTGTTCCCACAGGCAAACTGTGCTGTTGTGATGGGGTCTGAATGAGGCCAAAAGTTCCCACATTGATTTACTGGATTACCTACTTCTTGGGAATCAGAAATGAGGAAGTGTTAGTTCTGAGAACAAAAGTTAAACCTAATTTTCATTCACCAAACATTTTTTATATCCTGAACATTATAAAACAGAATTCTTTCTGCCTGCATGCATATCCTAAAACCTTATCTATGAACAACAAGATTTTCCAGTCTGTAAGGAACATTGTAGCCATTTTTTATTTAAGGTATCCCTGCCAGTTTCTCATTTTTATCCAAATTCAGAAAATTGAGTCAGAAAATTGTCACAGCAAATTCCTGTTAAATACAGAATATATAAATTTTTCATGTCTTCTCATGTCTCATTGAACCTCCAGTGAGACTCTGCAGATTGCAGCTCACACTGATCCTGGTTCTGCTGGAGGTTTCTTCCTGCTATAAAGAAGTTTTTCTCTGCAGTGTCAATACATGCATGCTCGGTGTGGGGGATTGGTGTCTAGTGCATGAGTTGATGCAATCAGCTGGTTGTCCTTAGATATAAAAGCAGTCTCACTGTAGGATTTGGTTGAATAATCTGTGCAAAGTGCTTTGAGATGACATAAGTTGTCAACTGGTGCTATTTAAATAAACAGAATAAAAATAAAAATGAAAGAAATAAGGCAATTTCAGATGATTGTATATGTAAGATATAAGCTTATGAATCCTTTAAAAAAATTAGAACCCACTTGTACAAGTACTTTGTGACAAAGCATACTCATGAAGGAATGCTGCCTTGATTCAGCATTGCTCTAATAGCTCATCCAAGCGATCCAAACATGCAACTTGTTTTCAACAAAGTGAAATCAACCATCCTCTACATATTGTATCCTCTATCCTGGTTCATGGCTCCTGCACATCTTTCTAGACAACTTTCCCTTTTCCAAAGTCCACATGTTGGTAAAAATAAAGTAAACATGGTCTTCAAGTCAGCTTGGTTAAAATCCCCAGCAATGTGTGCAGATTGAATCTCTGAGATAGATAGAGACAGGAAAGAGAGAGAGAGATAAAACAAAACAGCAACACTAGACAACACAGAAGATATACAGTAACTTCTAAAAGTCTGCTTCCACACCTGTATGAGATGAGAGGAAGTGAAACAGAGAGTGTAACAGCAAAGAAAGAACAGAAGTAAACTTAAAAAAAGCTTCATATATACTTTAGATATTCATGTGTGTCAACCGCAAAACATGTGATGATACCACACAATATTATTTAGGGTGGTACACATTATTATTCAGGGTGGTATATATTTGTAGCTGCAGCTTAGTATTTAGTGTAAGTATGTATCTGTGAAGACCTGGAACCAAACTCCCTTTAGATGTATGCATCGGCATGCTTGTTTTTAAAGGATTCGCAAAGCTTCTTCAGAAGGAAAATATGCATAATAGGAAGTGTGGATTGCCCCAGACAAGCCCTACAGTGAGCAGGTAAGAAAAAGAGGCTATCCTGGTCCCAGATATCCACAGGCACCTCGGATCAGTGAGACACAAGGAGGGCAGACATAGGGATGGCCGCTACCACCAGAGAGGGTCAGACAACCCAACCCCTGAAGGGCCAGACCCCTAAGGTACCTGATCCCATAGGAGCCTCGACCCCAAATGCCATAGTTCCAGGGACCCAGGTGGCAGTGGCCGGTCATGCCCGAGGTTGGATCCAGATGAGAGCATCTAGTTCCAGGGGTGCAACACCTAAAAACTGGGGACCCCACAGGGCCAGGAAGCCGAGGCCTAGCCCAGTAGTCACCCAGAATGAGACACCACCCACTGATGTGCCCAACCCAGCACCTAGAGAACTGCCAGACACAGGAACCTATCACTGGCAGTGTGCATAAAAAGAAGTTATAAAACAAGACAGGGGGACACAGTATTCAGGTGAGTAAGACAGTGGGAAGTTTCAAAATTTTAAATGACAAAATAATAAGACAGAACTGGGACACAAAACGCAGGCTGCTGTGGATCATCAGACCTACAGCGACTGCAGGGGGAAGGTGGAGAATAACTCATCATTGGCACTTTGGTTTAACAGTTCAATCCATCCTCTCATCAAAGGCAGGATCGGCTGATGCACTGCCAACGAGATGTGATGCTGAGCTGTCCAGATGGTCCCTGATTCAGCAGCCCCAGTGAGCAGTCAGGAGACCAATCCAGGTCAGAGAAACAGTTCAGAACAGGACCGTTCTGAGATCCAGGAGTCTGTAGCCCGACCAGGGATTCTGATCCAAACAGGAACATACAGATCCAGGCTTCCAGGAATCCACAGAGCATTCAGGCAGGTTCAGAGTTCCAATGATCACCCCAATCTGAGCCAAAACCCTGAGGGCTCCGCGGAGAAAGGCCAGAACCCAAGCTTCCCCTGCACACACATGCATGAACAATTAACATGAAAACATAATACGAATAATGTTCTTGCCTCAATAGCTGTGCTGAACCGTATATATAGCAGAAGGAACAGGTGGATAAGATGAATGATAAATAGAGGGACATGTAACTAAGGTGAGTAATTAGATTAGCTACCGGGGCTGCGATCATGACACCTTTCTCATTCTTGGGGCCCAGGATGTTCAGTGAATAGCAATCTGAGGTTTTTCTGTCAACTATTTTTGCATAATTCCAAGTTTGATAAAGCAGACAGCATGGTAAAAATGCAATTACTGAAATATAGCTGCATTTTGGTACCAAGAGTTAAGGATGCTACAGTTTTTAATGTTAACCCAGTAAGATGTAATGAAGAGTTAAACTCAGTTTCACTGAACAAATGTAATATTTTTCCTTTTTAACTCTGCTGTTAACTCACAATGATCATCAAAATCCTTAAATGTACATCCTTATCCTGAAAAGCTCAAAACAGACAACCTGTGAAAAGCTGCAATGAGCAATACTGAAGTTTCTCTATCAGAAAACAAGCCGCGCTTTTTAAAAAATATATATATATATAAAAAAAAAAAAAAGCCGCTTTTAAGAAGAGAGCAAAGGATCATGCAGCAAATATCTGAATTCAAACCGTTCATTCAGCGTGCAATTTACAGGCTTTGAATTTTCAAATTTGTTGATATTACTGTTCGTTTACTGGTGTGTTGGTTTATTTTTTGTTATTAGATTGTGGTCTTTCACTATGATTTTGTTTAATTTAATTTAATCAATTACAACAAAACAAGAACTCGTTATTTTATCTCTCAGTATGTAAGTATCCTGGGTGAGATTATGTCATTGTAGCTCTATTTAGTTCTAATTAGTTTTTTGTTCCAAGTTCAGCTAATGATTCCTATTCAGGGGCTGCTTCACTCCACCTGCTCTTGATCATCAGTTTTCAAATGTTAGTCAGTTTTCCTCACTTCTCATAGGTTCTTTTGTTTTGTTTTTTGCTATGTCATTCTATGTCTGTTCATTATGCAGTGCTACTATTTTCACCCTTCTTTCTATGTTAAAAACTCACCAAGCCAATTTTCTTTGCCTGTTTCCATTGGGTCCACTCCAGGAGCCACACATTTACTGTACATTACAATACAAAATCAAAGCTAATATAATAACATAAAACAGACTTGGAAAATGGAAAAGTAAACTCAAAGTCAGAGAAGTCAGCCGCCTGAGCATCCTATTACATGTTTAGATAGAGTTGGATAATTGCACAAGTGTCAACTGTCATTTTTAGTAGGGGTGAGTATTGGCATAGATGTTGCAATCAATATGTGTCACGATACTTGGGTCACAATACGATGTTATCATGATACTGAAATATCACTATATATTGACATTTTTCCCAGCGATCAAAATTACATGCATTTTGAAAAAAAGAAAGCACTGTATATGTTCATCAGAAGATATTGACCATTTAGTTATTTTGGTATCCATGTTGTTTGTGCTTTGAGTCAGTCCACTGTGACTTCCTCAACTACAGAAATGGGGCTGCGCCACATAGCAAAAGGGCTCCACAGCTCTATGTGCCAGAGGTAGCCCACTTTCCTTCATTCTTTTTAGGTTAAAAATTTTTTATTTTGTTTTTTCAATTGATACTAGGAATTGAAAAATACTACTAGACACATCTACAATCGATAACAATTATTTAAGATTTCCAGAGCACTTCACCATTAAAATTCGCAAGAGCTATGGCTAAACTGTCAATGCCCACGTGCATGGCAATTTGATGTTGTAATACATCGGTAAAAGTGAAAAAAAAAACATTTATTTCACCTTTCCGATTCATGACCCACAACAGACGGGATCGTCGTTGGATTACCAACTTAAAGAGGAAGGATTTGCCATTGTACTTCTGGCCAGAGAAAAACATGTAATATGTAGCCAACATTTGGAAAAAGAATGTTTTGAAGATGACTTGTATAATAGCGCGTTGTGACAAACACCAGATACAACACTGAGACTTGATCAACAGCCGATACCGCACTGTGACGTCACAAACCGGTAGGTGGCAGTAGTGTTCTTTGACAAACATGGAGGTCACCAGTAAAGCACATTCAAATGAAAATTACTCTTAATTAAAAATGCTTATAATTTATTGAACAGTATTTGATATTTTCATATGTAACGTACTTTCAGAAGTTGGAATTCTGAATATGACTGGACTTTTCCTTTAAGTACAACCACAACTAACATTAACGTTCCTCTTGGGAATTCAACAGGAATTCTGCTTTAATGATGTCAGCCAAAGACAATTTTTTTTTTAATAACAGGGCGGGTTAGCTTTAGGACAAAAAAGGTAGCAGTATCCCTAGATGGCATCATTGACTCAGAACTAAAGTTCAATACCTAAGTGAAGTGTGTTAATAAATTAACAAAATACCATCTTAAAACATTGCTGCAATCATGTTGGTTCTCCAGACAGACTAAACTTTTCCGATGGTCGCTTCACCATCCAGACCAAAAACCAATGGAAAACCTGCTGGATGAGCTACAGAGAGGGAGCATAACAGAGGACGCAGGATTATCCATACGATAGTTTAGACAGTAATATTCAAGATATCTTCCTCTATTTGATCTAGAATCATAAAATACTTGTTCAAAATATATGGCTGCATTATCAGGGGGCAGACATTTTTTGCACCAATCATTTTGTTAAAAAAGATATTTTTCATTATACCTGTAGTTGTCCTGCCACCCCAAATAATCTAAAGAAGTAGGTCGCCGATTTCATCTCTATGTGTTTACTTAATGCTAGTTTCCTTTTCTGATGCTGTTTTTTGTTTTTGCTTTTTTTTTTTTTTTATACACTTAGTCTACTTTTGGGGAAAAGCCTGAAATCTTTCTTCTAGTTGAAGCTTTTTCCCTCTCTCTTTGAGCTCTCTCTGTAGAAAAGATGTTATTAACTGAAGCCGCAGGCTTACTTCATGTTTTCCTTCAGTTCTGTCGTTCTATAGATGCATTCACATCCCTCTCTGACCAGTAAGAAGCACATAAACAAACATCCTGAACAGGAGTGAGTCATACCTATGCACCATAAACATACAGAAATGCTGCGCTCAGTAACTTATACTTCTCCTTTGTTTGTCTCAAATATTTCATCTCCATGCTGTTGGGATGCCATTATCTTGCTAAGTTGCCTATAACTTTAATAAAGATAATGTTGACTCTGTGATAAAGAGCACACCATCCACTGCTTTTATATTAGCTGTTCTTTATTTGTAGGAGTAAACAAAGAAATCCTACATTAGACACAATAAATCAGCTAATAAACTGTCTCCTGGCTCTTAGCGTTGCCCTAAATGTGGATTAGAGGTAACATGGCCTTGAGAGCAGTGGAGCGGTTAGATGGCTAGAGTCACTCTAGATTGTGTTTTCTGCAGGAGAGTGTTTCTTTGTGACACACTTGAAAGCCTTTGATAAGGAGAAGAAAAACTTTAGATGAAACTGGCACATATGTTTTTTCAAGAAACATAGTCATCTGGAACATCTTTCTGTTTTCAACAACTGGCAGATTCTCAATTCTTTTTAAAGCTCTGTTTGTTGCATGACAAGTTCCTATTCCTACCAGTAAAAAATATAGACAATGCGGTGTATTATTAGTAGACCCGAAATTGGCTACATATACGCTTTTTTATTTGCATAAAAAGTGTAAACCTTTTTATGCATCATGGGTTTAACTAATTAACACAAAGACAGAATTCTATAGTGAAACTTCATTTTTGATTTTATATATATATATATATACATATATATATATGTATACATTATAAGATATTTTACTTTCTTTTGCTTTTAATCACAGCCAGGCAATATTGTCTCCCTCATCACTATACATCCCAGTGCTTTTAAGATGGATTCATAACCACTGCACAATAACAGATCCAGTGCCTTCTCTGCATATGTTCTTTACAATTTTCTTCATGCAGGAAATACAAAATAGAAATGTATAAACTGTTATTGTGAAAAGGGAACTACAGTAGTCTGCAAAAAAATCTTGTTTTAGTTCAAGAAACTTTCATTTGTTCGAATATTTCTATGTGTCAGGAACACTAACTGCCATTTGAAGGATTTTTAGCAATACAGCATGCTCTTATCAGCAAATAAGAATGTATTTCACTAAACACATTCAGAACAGGACAGCAATATGTTTTTTAGATTTATTACACACAGAACAATATCGTAAAAAAATTTTGTACTGTAATTTATGATTGTGGCACAGAGCTTAAGAAAATCTTAAATTCTGTTTCAACCATAATTAAGAAATTCGGTAGACAGTTACCATAGGGAAGCCGAAGAACCTTGCTGTTCACCTTTATTCAAGTATATCAATGGAAAGTTAAGTGGAAGAGAAGGAGATGAAATGGGGTAAGAGCAAACCGGAAAGCAGTTTAAAAGTAATATACAGCAAAAGCCATTGGGTCTGAATCCCACGATGTAGTTTGCAACTCAAGAGTCAGTGCCATTAAAAGCCACCACACACTTAGTATATGGGCAGCAACTTTTATGTTCTTTGTTTAGACTAGTCACCAATCTGGGCGGAAGACTAAATGGACTGGGCTGTTGCTCAATCAACCCCCTTTTGTGTTTTTTTAAATCATGGTCCATGAGTCCAGATATATATGAGTCCATATATTTTGTACAGTGGGCCAACATGGACATGCCTTTCAGTAGGTCTACATATGGAAGCCATTTTTACTGGTCTTGTCTAATGTTCTAACTTCCTAACAAAGTACAGTTTAGTTTTCATCAGCCATAAGCTGCAGTAAGTAAAGTTCTCATATTTCAATTATAGATCAGTTTCAACCTAAAAAAATAGATTTAACTAAATTAATTAGCTTTTCATCATGAGTCTAAGTATCTTCAATTTAGACAAATGTACAAACTTTGTCTCTCAGCTGTTTTAGGAAGTTTATCTTTTTGATATGCAGAAACTGAATTACGTTAAACTGCCTCTGCTGAGCAGAAATATTGTAACAAGCAACTCTTTAAATGTTATGTCTAAAACCCCCTATAAGATGATTTTAGCATTTTTGTAATGTCACATGTTTCAGTGTGAGCACAGGAACTATTTTCATTTCACTTTCAGAAAGTTCCACAGGGTTGTCCATAACTAGATCTGAGTCATTTCCCTAAATCAGAGATCTTGCCAAGAAAAAGTACCTTTCAAACATATCAGTGTCTGTTGATTAGTTCCTTGTTAAATAATTAACATAATATCAACACTTGTCTGAAAGTTTCAGTAAGATGAAGCTAACTGAGCACATTTTTGTATCATGTTTAAGTGATTCACATTCATTAAACACGTAATTATCATGTAGTTGTTTATTTTATAAAAAGGAACTAATTTATTTCTCATAAATCAGATCGTGTCTTAACCACACAATAAAAACATGCAAGGCTGTGAAAAAAAATAGTTTAAGATCAGCAAGCTGTTTGCATAAAATGTTTTGCTGGGCAATAGCGCCATCTTGTGGCATATGAACAAACTTCTATGACTTTTTGTATTCAAAATGTACATACTCTATGAAATCAATATATTTAAATGAAATTACAGTTACAACTTTTTTTTGAAATGCCCTAATCAATGTCCTTTTTACTTTTGTCTCTGAGTTCTTGTATGGCCGCCCAGCTACACGCCAGATTCCCTTTCAGTTCAGCCAAATCCCTCTGGATCTCCTCCAGGAGCTCCAGCCTTGTAAGCTTCCTGTCAATGGATAAGAGCAGATCCTCTTCTCCAACACCCCTAATGACAGCCTCCTGCTCTGCGGCCGGAGGGTCGGATTCAGAAGGCTGAAATGATCCCATGGTTTGTTCCCACACCATCTCAAAGTAAGAGTCAATGAAGGCCTCTAGCTCACCCAGGCTGCTGTGGCCCCACTGATCGATAAGAGCCTGCAGGCCTCCGGACTCAGAAATCCTGCGGAGAGTACGTTCTCTGAGAGCAGGATGGCAGAGAGAATGGACACTAATGAAATCTTCCTCCAAGAAAACGCTGGGCTGACTCTGACATGAAACCAGAAGCATTGTTTGACGTCTGGGTGTAGTCATGTGGCTACATGGAGAAGGGAACCTTAAAGGCAGATCTATTGTTGACCAGCTCCGTCCTTGTTTCAGCACAGACACAAACACCAAGCTGTTAGTGTCCAAACGCATATATCCAGATTGCCTTCTCACTCTTCTTTCCGGTAAAGCCACCGCCTGTGTTGGGTCTGATTCCTCTGGATATGATGTCAAGGATGCAGAATCAGTCACTAAAAAACAAACAAAAAAACAACATGATCTGATGTTATAAGTGCAACAAGCTCTGTCAGCTGTTAACAGACATTGTAAGAAATTAATTTGCTTATGGTTTTGAGAAGCAGCTACTGTACCAGCTGCACCAGAGACCTAGTATGATGTGTAAAGTATTCCTCATAAGTAGCATTATTAAGAATATATTTAATGATTTCTTTCTGTGTAAATTCTTCTCTCCACTGACATTGTTTTACCGAAAAAAAATCTTGTTCATATTGGATAGAATAAAAACTGATATTTTCAAATGACTAAGGATATGTCTTAAAGTTTCTCTTGGTACATACTTTTAGTTTATTTAGAGTTTAAGCTTAATCTCTAATCAGTTTAAAGAGATTATTATATATGAGCTTGCTTTTGTTTAAAATAATTATTACAACAAAAAAATGATCAGCCAATAACCATGCTGGCCATTATTTGTTTTAAGTGAAATGGAAAAAATATTTAAATCCCTTTTATCTTTTATTAGGTAAAATGGTTTTAATTTAAAGACAGTGTAATGAGATCCGTTCTTTTTTTACTCAAAGCTGAAAACTACCTCTGAAAAATATGTTCAATATTCTTTTGATGAATAATAAAAAAATTACAATGAGAGACTTTTCAAAAACTACAGACATACCTTTGAAAAAGAAAATATTTAAAATCAATTTGAGACAGGATACCCAAAAGTGCTTTGATGATATTTGCAGTTAAATTATTGCTTGTCATTATTTTTAATGTCAATTTAATAGGTTATCAAGTATTTGAAATTACTTAAAAAATTTAGTTTTTGACACATACCACATGATAAACATTTAGGAGCTATTGGATATACGTAAATGTCCGAAAAATTTGTTTTTTCTCCAAAAATTGAAATGTAGGTAGTTAGATAAAATAATTTAAGCCCCTGTCTAGGGAACCCATGTAAAAGTGGGAGATACACTGTATGAAATATTCAATTATTGTACTTAGCTACAGCTCAAACTGTACAAGCAAACACTAACGTTTAAAAGTAAACAGCTTACGATTTCTGCTCTTACACTGTATTGCCTGATGCGCTGATACAATGACACTGCTCAGACTGTATGTCCAAAATCCACATATCGGACTTAGCCCAGTTGAGAGACTAGCGCTTGTTGGACTTGCCAATACTTGGGAGTAAAGGCAGAGAAGAAAAAGGCTTCCCTTGTTTTGCATATGTGTAATAAACAAGGTAATGGAAAATCTTTACAAAGACCCTAATAGCTCTGCTTCAACAGTAAGATACGCTCACAAATTCTTACAAGGGTCAACTGAATTTCAAAAGTGTTTGATTTTCACCTGACCGTCCGATTCAGGATGGGCTGGTCGTCGCTATAGGCTAATCTGCCCTCTTTTCCCCCTTTTATACTACGCAAGGCAGGAAGTACAATTAGGCTGAAACTTGGCCCAACCAAAAAAAATGTCATAGGATTGACTTATGTCCATTTTAATTGCTTACATCTGTCTCTGTGGAGAAAAGCATAAGATCATGAATTCACTCACCGTCAAGGGACAGTCGGTGTCTTCTGCTTGTCCGTTTCGTGGGATTCCTTTTACACGACATTGCATCAGTCTGTCGATCCTCTGCTGAACAAACTGTCTTCCACATGAGATCACCTTTATCAAGATCGGCCAGCCTCTGAGTGGCCAACATCTCCTCCACTAGCTCAACGAGCTCCCTGACCTGAGCTCCATCCCCCTGGTTCTTATTGTCCATAACATGGTACCTGTTCCCGCAGTGCTCTACAAGCCTCCGCAGAGGCCCTCCTTCACTCTCAATGCGTCGTTCGATGCTGGTGTCTCCTAACCAGTCACCATGACTGAACAACACCATTGCTCTGCTCCAAAGCTGATTTCCTTCTGCATCCAGCTGTTTCTCAATTTCTTCTTGGTGAAGATCCCTGAATGAGGAGCTCACATTGACAACCACCAAGATGACTGAAGGAGTCTTCAGGAATTTTGAGGGGATGGGGAAGGATCCTGGAGTGTCTAATACAGACACCATCTTGCCATTGATTTTGCATTGATCTTCAGTGCAGGAGACAGTTGGAGTGTTTGTGGCAAAGCCATCTCTGCCGAGGATGGTGTTTCCACATGAGCTTTTGCCTCCTTTTCTGCCACCAACCAGTGCCATTCTAAGTTCTTGCAGAGGGATGAGTTTCTCTGTCAATGTAAAAAAATATGTATTATATTAGAAAACTAACAAACTATACAAAAAACATTTAGCAGATGTACCCAACTCACTCAGACCCGACTTTGCCACCAGTCTCTGTCTCTCCTTCCTTCTCAGTCGTTCATTGGCTTCCTCCGTCTCTTTTCTCATCTTCCTCATCAATTCCTCCAGCCATTTCTTCTCTATTTCATAATGCCAGCTTCCATTGCAGCTAGACATTGTTTCTTCGATCTTCCCAATAAGTTCTCTGACTTGAAATCCATCTCCTTTAGTTTTGTTATTGAAAACTTGATACCTGTTGGAACATTTTTCCACAAGCCACCGCAGAGGCTCCCCCTCGCTTTCAATAAACTTCTCAGTAGTGGTGCCTCCCAGCCAGTCCCCAAAACTGAACAGCAGGATTACACGACTCCAAATCCTCTCACTGATGAGCTCGAGGTGCTCCTGTACTGCTCTCCTGTAGGTCTCAGTGAATGCCCGGTCTGCACGAATCACCAGCAGAAAGACCTGAGGCCCCGGAGGACAGAGAGACAAGCTAAGCACCATCTCTCTCCGATCGAAGAGTGGGGTCTCGATACAGAAGTAGTTCATCCACCAGCCTGGTGTGTCAACAATGGTCACCTGTCTTCCAAACACCACACCATCTCCCACACAGCACTGAGTTGTTCTGCCAGGTTTCTTGCCATTCTCTCTACAAAGGATTATGTTCAGTGCTGAAGTTTTTCCTGAACCTTTTGCTCCAAGCAGCACAAGGCGGATGGTTGTGACGGGCCTAGACTTCTCTATAAGCACAAAGGGGGGCAGGAAGATGAGTTCATACAGATTTTTGCATTGAATATTTTGTCAAAATTCCAGAATACAGATAATTGATTGCTTTCTGTAAAGCACCACTACTATAAATGACATTCTGTGTGTATTTACTGTAAAAAAAAAACAAAAAAAAAACAAACAGAAAGGCAGGCAGCATCTGTTTTAAATCCTTGGTTAAGAAAAACAAATGTTCACATTTAAAGTTTTTGCTAAATCCCATTTCTGATTAAATAAACAATTTATATTACATGTTGGAAAAATCTAAACATGGAAGTTGGCACTAAAAAGCTATGTAGTACAACCTTAGGCTGTAATTTTAGGCTTATTTTGAATGAGTTGTTAAAGCTAAATAAAATGAAACAGTCATAGCTAAACGTTCAGTCTCCACAGGTAACATTTTTCAGCATTTTTAAACTGACATGTCTCAACCGTGGGAGGCACAAGAATCCTTCTTTCTGCAACACTGATTGTTTTGTTATTCTTATATTTTATGATTATTGCAAATTTTATTTCTGGCCTTTTTCTGGAGAGGAGCTCGCAAATAAAAAATTAACTGTTCTATTTGTATAGTTTTCCATGAAAAAAAAACCCTGAATAGAATAGATAGATGCGCTTGATATACCAAATAAACTCTGCCTACAGTGGTTTAAAACAAGATGTTAACTAACCCCTTCAAATGATATAATGGACATTGATGCTCCATTGCCAGGAATGTAATACAATTCAATCCATATATTACAATTTATATAGCGACAATTCACAACACGTCATCTCAAGGTACTTTACAATTCATCCAGATCATACATTCAAACTAATTCAAAGTTTTCTATCTTAGAAAACCAGTTGATTGCATCGATTCATTGACTCGAAGGCAATCCCTCACACTAAGCATGCTTGTAGCAACAGTGGAGAGGAAAAACTCCCTTTTAACAGGAAGAAACCTCCAGCAGAACCAGGCTCAGTGTTAGCGGCCATCTGCCGAGGCCGACTGGGGTTCAAGGAGACAGAAGCAGACATATAGAAAGAAGCAGAGATACAAAAGGAACTGTAAAAGGCGGCTCCATCCAGGAAACACACAGCCAGGCAGGTGAGCCTTAGCATTAGCATTTTTTTTTATAAAACATAAAACAAAAATTGCAAATGATTTTCAGGCTTTTCGAGAGTTTTACTCACCTCGCATAAGAGATCTCTGTCGTTTCATTTTTAAAAATCTCAGCTGAGCCTTCTCAGCCACACCTCTGCTCTCTTCTGTTCTCAGCCTTAAAATGTCTTCCTTCACCTCAAACACTCTGTTTACATTTTCCGAAACAAGTTTCCGTATCTTCACCAGCAACTCTCTTATGTCTGCATTATCGTTTAGGACAACGCCATGGCACCTCTGACCGCACTTCTCAACGAGCCAGCGGAGGGCTTTCCCTCCTCTTTCTATGCACTCCTTTCTTTGTGTGGGCTGAAACCTGTAAGCAAAGGTGAAGATGACGATGCTGTGATCCCACACCCCATCACCCAGCAGGGCCACATGCTCTTCAACAGCTCTCCTCCGCCTCTCTGAGAAGATTGAGCTTGCCTTCACTGTGATCAGAAATACATGAGGGCCTGGGGGGCACAATGAGACGCTTGTTATGATCTCCCTCTTCACAAGATTTGTGGTTTCCTGAGCACTTGAGTCGCACCACCACCCTGGAGTGTCCACCACTGTGAGCCAGTGTCTGGCCACAACTCCCAACCTTCGGGTAGAAGAAGTCCTCTCTTTGGTTACAAACTCCTCCTTGCCAAGGATAAGGTTTCCCAAAGAGTTCTTTCCAGAGTTTCTTCCTCCAAGAAGAATGATATTTAACTTTGATGTACATGAACCATCCCCTAACAAAGCAAACAACAAAAATCATCTTCAGAAATTATTTAGGTAAAGATTGAAGGCAGCACTTCTAAAGTAAGCCGGAGTGGGCTGGTTACCAAAGTGATTACTTACATTCTGAAAGTCTGCGTTGTGCCATCTCAGATTTTTTCGTTAAATTAAAAAGTCACCCATTTACATGTCTCCTCTGTGTTTCCGTGGGCTCCATTTAAAATGCAGAGTCTGCAACTGAACGAGTGACTACAAAAGGTGGGGCTATTTCTGATTTTATGAGTCCGAAGGTCATCTCTAATCAGTCACACCTCATGACTATAGATAGACAAGGCTTTGAGACTCTGAGATGAGAGATTAGAAATCATTGCTACACAATATGTTTTTTTTCTTGGTTTGTCTTCCTGTTTGTTGATTATCAAATCTCATCATTTGCGTTTGAGTATTTTCTGATGTGGATTTTTAAAGATGGAAATATATTTGCCATAGAGACTTAAGCGATGTTACAACAAGGCAGTTAATTTAATGAAGATCACAATCTATTGTGTTTTTGACATAATTAATGCATTCTAAGCTTTTTTAATTCTTCTTACCCTATAAAACTTGATGCCAAATTATAAGTTTTATTGATTAGTGTTAACGGTACCCGGCAGTGATATAGAAGAATATTGATTATTTCTAGACAAGATGTTATAAATTCAAGACAAGGAGAGCATTAACTTGCAGAGTTCCAAAGCTTAGAAATCTGTTAATCATGGTCTCCACAATTCTTACCCTATAAGGAAACAGCAAAGAAAACCATAATTCATAGACAGCCATTGGATGTTAATTTGTGTTTTGTCATTTAAGGGATAAATCAAACATGTGGAATAAGGTATTTTACTAAATCCTATGTGTACGTTATCCTGAACTTATCACGTGGTGATGGTTATTCTTAAAATGGAAAAAAAGAGAGATCTGACAGAGTTAAAAGATGCATAAGTTGACACTACACACAGGTGTTATACCATAGGCCATTATATTGATTTTGGACATTGAGGAGAAAAGTTCAGGCTGGTTAACTTTAACAATTGGTTGAGAAAAATGTCTCTCTTCTCCAACTAGTGCAAACCCCCCTCTCACAAGACCATCACAAGACAAGCCCACAGGGAGATGCAATCCTGCCATCCAATGTACTTTGGGAGAATGGCATCACCTTCCAGGCTCTCATACATGCATACGTACATAGTAGCTTAGCTGAGTTATTTGTCACTTGTTTAATCAAGAGATTTTATCAGAAATGTTGGAGTTGAATGATTATTTTTATTTTTCTATAAGCTGAGACTGGAGTATTTAAGGTTCCACCAGGACAGTGGTCAGATTTATCTTAGTATAACAAGATCAATATTGATGTTTTAGAACTTTCCAGTCAAAGTGCAGAGATAAACACAAATACACTTGTGTGTACAAAATGACAAAATGAAATCTCTCTTTTTGGGAGAGCCTTGGTTCCACCGTTTGTGGATCAGAGTTTCTTTTTTTATGACATTTTTTCAACAACTGGTTAAAAAAACAAAAAACATATGAGTAACTGTTAGTGTAACTCCAAAGTGACAACACTGGCACAGCTTCCTTTAGAGGGGCTCTTTATTAAACACCGTGAAAACTACAGAAATAGAAGACAAAGTTTTAGATATCGATAAATTTAAAAAACAATCAGGTGAAACTGGCTTTAACAGAAGTTACCTCGTGACTGCCTGCCACTTCGGAGGTCTTTAACAGTTAAATTCTTCCTCGTCCACTCTTGAAAGCTACAGTACACACAAGGCTGTTCCACATAGCTCTGTTCCAAGCTTCTGCTCCATCTATGTTTATTCAAGTCGTGTTGCTTTTCACATATACTCAAATCTTGCGACAACTTTCAACAAAAAAAGCTCAACACAAAAAAAATAATGCAATCATTTTACACATTCCCAAAACGTGAACCAAACAACATAAAATACATTGTCTTAACTATTAGAAATAAACATAATTTTTTCCAAGAAATAAATAATTTCACTGACACTTACAGTTAGGTTAATTTCCTTTTTGGATCAATAAAATATGTTTGAATTGGGTTAAATTGAACTGAAAGTAGTTGAACTGAATTGATTGAAATAAATCAACTCTAATCGAATTTTGCTGAATTAGGACATTGTGATGGCCACTCAAATACTTTCACTTTACCGTACTGTGATACCTTATTGATGGTAACATTAGGCTCAATGTTGACAAGGAAGACACGTGTCAAACTCTAACTTCCTGGCAAAAGTTTTCTGCTTTAATATTTCAACATAATGTTCTTTCCTCACAGTAACACAGGTTTTAGGAAGTGCTGTGGTCTATTGTGTGGTAAAACAACCCCACATCTGTTAACTTATTTTGTGTCTTTTATTTTGATTCGGTAGTAATGTTCTTTTCCTTGATAAGTGAACTCATCGCCTATGTTGGAATAGGAGTTGATTTAGTGTGCAAAACATTTGCAATAAGGTAATTTTGATTAACTGCTAGATTAACTACTACACTTATACAAATAATCAGGAACTAATGGGTAGTTAACCAGTACTTACAGGGCAAATCTATCCCAGACTGACTACAGGACTACTGCTTAGTTACCTGGGAAACACAATGAAACTAATCACAATCTAATGGACTGTTTCAAGTTACTCAAGGGTGTACAAAAAGATTAGTTAATGGTCAGGTATTAATTAGTTAATTAATTAGTTCCTTAGTGACCATTTGACATGATGCTTAAGTCAACAAAGTCCATAACATAATAGCTAGGCAATAATTTGGCTCTCATTAACGTAGTTTTTCATAAGCTGAATTGAAAGGTTTAGGGTTTATTCAGAACCCACACTGAAAATTTCTACAATAATTTTGTAGTAACGAAACAGTAGTCCCTAATACGTAGCCTATTGGTTAACTACCTGTAAGTTCTTTATTAATTACTATTTGATTTGTTTGGTTACTACCCAGTAGTTCCTGATTAGTTACTCGATGTTTTCCAGTGAACTCAGCAGTAGACTCATATTAAGGCTGAGCTGGGTGTGCCTCGGCAAGAACCAGTTAACTACCCATTAGTTTATTATTAGTTCTCTAGGTGTTCTCAAGTAGTTTATAATTTTTTGTATTTTATTATAGATTGCTTCCTGCAAAGCTAAACTCTCTCATCAAACCATTTTATTATTCTATGGTTGAATTACAACTTTCACCCCTCGAAGATGGGAGAAAGAAGTAATTTTCATCCTTAATAATTTTGTTAAAGGTGCAGTAAGAGATCTTTTCTGATGTATTTTTTACCATATGGCTTAAAGATCTCCCCACAGCCACTTAGCAAGCAGTGAAATAAAAGGTTTGGAACTGTACCTAAAATAAATAGTCCCTGCTAAAGTGAGGAATCAATGAATAACCTCAACCAATCACAAAAGACGGTCCGTTGTACATGATAGGTTCCTGACACGTCAGTCATGGTTGTTTTCTTGTCCCTCCCCCTGTGCACGTACTCTGACACATGAATGAATCGACCCCCCAATATTTGTGCAGGACACCATATTTGGAAGCTAGCCACTGTCATGCTACTGTGGCGACACTGGATGGAGATTCAAATTTTAGTTCTAATAGATTGCTCAACAACGCCACCCTGGGAATTTCACCCAGAGAATATTACCTTTTGTCTAAGGCACGCAGATTCAGTTATGCAGAGCTTTAAAACATCTGAGACAATTTCACCATTATAACAAATACTTTTATTAAATTCTTTTAAAAACAAGTTCTTTTTAAAACCAGTTCCTTTTTAAGAGTGACAAAATAAATCAAAGAAATCAAAGAAAATAGAAAATAAAAGAGCTGCAGCAGCTGAGGTTAACGGCTGGAGGGGATGCTATGGGACGACATCCACCAAACACAGCAAATCACAAAAAAAACTTTGACACCAAACGCAGTGAGACACCCCAAACTAAAGAAGCACAGCACGCAGACGAGGAAGACAGCGTCACCACACCAACACCGCCACCGGACCTCAGCAACTGCAGACAAAAAAAACAGACAGTTAACCAAAATAATCTTAAAAAAAGAAAAATTTCAGCCCGACTAAATCAACAAAAGGGCCATAAATAGAAATAAGTAGAAAAAATGAAAAACAGACAATACAAGTTAAAAACGTCAGGACCAGGCGTAGCCCTATTGCCACACCACCGCGGAAGGCGGAATGGGCGCCCCGATGCCACACCCCAAACACGGCTTCACTGAGGGCAGATAACGCCGCCGTAGTCCACTTTAAAACAATCGTGCAGAAATCCGGGAAACGAACACCGACAGAGCAGCAATGGTCCAACTGTGGGGGACCTGTGAAAATTAGTCACCATTTTGAATGAAGCTGAAATAAACTGGAGCTCAGATGAGCGTTAATGTCTTACCTGCTGATCCACAAACATGCGCGCACACACACACTCGCAGACCGAGAAAGAGAGGGAGCGCAGCGCTGAGGCGTTTTACCTATGATCACACTTCAATTTAGATTTTCTGGCCAAGATCAGCTAAAGTGCAGGAAGAGAAAACACCTACCACCAGATCATCAGCGCAACATGCACCAGCCAGCGATTTGTCCACCGGACGCAAGTCACACAGTGGGAGATCAACGACGACACATGCCTGACTGAGCGCCACTGCTCCCTTATGTACACCACGCCCACCTTAAGAACCGAAACTTCTCACCTGGAAACCAAAACTCAGTTCCAAGGTCTAAACAAAGCCGATACAATTGACATGGATGCAGAAGAGCCTCCAGGAACAGCGTCTCCTGCTGACCGTGGGAGATGGTACAGTACACATTAGAATGTTGTCCAGCAGTTGGCCGTTTAGAGCGACGTAGGGCCACTGGGTCAGGACAGCTGACAGGTGGGACAGTCACAGATGTAAAGGGTTCACCGGATACAACTGGTTCACATGGTGACCCCGGTTCCCGGGACGCAGCTTGAGGCTGTGATCCACTAGAAGGTAAGTCAGACGCAACCACCAGAGGTGGCTGTTCACAAACAAACAAATCATACTCAAATGGGCCATTATCCTCAGACAGTCACTCTTCCACAGGAGGCAAGTTGTGAGGAGGAATGCGATCAGGAGGAACAACACCAACCACAGGCTTTAGCATGGTACGGTGCACCTGTCTTACTTTAGTCTGATCATTCACTGGTGCAATGGTATAAACAGAACCATCCTCCTTTGGTGCCCTCAACACTTAATACTTAACAGAACTCCAGCGGTCCCTGGTCTTATGAGGCCCCCTAGCAGTAAAGTCACGCAAAAACACAAATTGACCTTCTGTCAGGGAGCTCAAAACCTTGGATCCAATATTCAGACAGACAGAGCTGGAAGAGTTTAACAGACTTTATTTGGTAAGCAGCGTGAAAACGGCGCGTCAGCAGGGGCGGATCTCACGGATCCTCTGGTTCAAGGTTCAGTCCGATCACAGAAGGAGAGGAGGAATCCGTGAAGGGGAAAGGACCTCCGCCGCATGCGGGAGCGGCCCCCGAAGCGCAGTGAGGAGAGCGGCGCTGAAGCCAAACGGCGCCGAGGAGCAGGTGTTGCCAGAAAGGGAGATCCAAGCCGAAGTCGAAACAGAACCAAGTTCGTTAACCAGGAGATCCGAGAGCCGATGAGGTACCGATGAGGGAGTCCAAGCCGTGGTCAGGAAAACAGTCCAGGTTCGGTAAGCCAGTAGCATCCAATACACAGTCCAGAGCCGATCAGACTAAATGAGCAGACAGGGGCGAAGCAAAACTCGGGATCCACAAGACAGAAACAGGTCACCAAACAGAATAATCAGAACAGTAGTTCGAACGCTAGAGTTACTCTCACTAGAACAGCTAGAATAATCTGGCACTGGAAGCTTGAAACCAAACCGTATATATAGGGGCTGGAACCAGGTGGGAGAAATAAGAAATGATGAGAACAGGCAGAGCTAAACAGGTGGGTGGAATAAGCAATCAAGCCACCATTGCCAGGACCATGACACCTTCCTTCATTGGCAGATGTTTGACCTGAGTGTCATGGGCCTGCCTTCAGCGATCTGCAGCGTGTTTCAGGTGCTCTCTAGCCCCGTCAAAAGCTACCTGCAAACGAGCTTGATGCTCTTGAACCCACTCATGGACAGAACCACCAACTGGACTCTCAACTCTACCCAACAGGAAATCTAAAGGCAGTCTAGGTTCCTGACCAAACATTAAAAGGAAAGGTGACCCTCCAGTAGATTGGTGAGTAGTTGTATTGTAACAGTAAAGAACCTGGGGCAAACAAGCATGCCAATCTCGTTTCCGAGACACAGGCAGCGTCCTTAATAGATTGTGCAGCGTCCGATTAAAGCGCTCACATTGGCCATTTCCTTCGGGTGGTATGGAGTGGTGCGTGATTTTACAATACCATACAAGCTACACAGCTGCTGGATAAGTGAGCTCTCAAATTTACGACCCTGGTCGGAGTGCAAGCGAGCAGGACCACCAAACTTATAAAACCATTCAGACACCAAAACCTTAGCCACAGTGGCCGCTCGCTGATCCCGTGTGGGGACAGCAACAGTGTATTTACTGAAAACATCTGTCAAGACCAAAACCTTTTCCAACCCATTCTGAGTGGGCTCTAAGGTGGTATAATCAATAGCCAAAATTTCATTAGGACGTGATGCTAGTAGATGTCCCATGTAGCCGTGAGCTTTAGGGTGGACGTCCTTTGCCACCTGGCACCTCTCACAAGCCTGACACCATTGGGCCACATCAGAGGCCATATAAGGCCAGTAACACCGAGAACGCAAGAGCGCCAAAGTTCGCTCCACTCCCTGGTGACCATGTTCTTCGTGAACTTGGGTCAGGACATCCTTAATTAGCACACTTGGTAACACCAACTGAAACACAACATCACCACCGTCAGATCTAAATACCTTTCGATAGAGAACTCCATCTCTCTCGACAAACCGGTCCCACTGCCGAAGCAGAACCAACGTGGATGAAGACAGCTGGGCCGCTCCTCTCGACTAGGATGTTGTCCTTTCCTCCAAAACACCAAGACGTCCTGTAAAACAGGATCCGCCTGCTGCAAAGCACAAAGTTCAGCAGTAGTATGCTGTGGCAAAACTGCAACAACTGCTTGAATTGCCTCAACCTTTACAAACCCCAAAGCTTCCTGCAATGCTCTAGGCATAGCTGTACCCGGAAACATGGCTTTCACATCTGGTGGATCAGGTGGATGCTGACGAGAAAGTGCATGAGCATTGGCGTTACTCCGACCTGACCGGTACTTTATCTCAAAATCAAAAGATGCTAGCTGAGCAGCCCACCTCTGTTCAGTGGCAGCCAATTTAGCGGTGGACAGATGGCTAAGAGGGTTGTTATCAGTGTAAACAATACATTTGTTCCCCAACAGATACTCTCTACACTTGTCAGTCATGGCCCACTTAAGAGCCAGAAACTCAAGCTTCATGGAGCTGTAATTTGCCATGTTTCGCTCTGTGGGTCTCAAACCTCGACTGGCATAAGCAATCGGTCTCACCTTGCCTCCTTGCCTCTGCGAGAGGACTGCTCCTAGCCACCATGGCTGGCATCAATCTCCAAGATAAATGGCTGAGTGAAATCTGCATAGGCTAACACTGGTGTGGTTGTTAGCTTAGCCTTCAAGATTTCAAAGCTCTTTTGACACTCGTCCGTCCAACATGCAGCAAGTCCACTATCTGATTTCTTACCAGCCTTGGCACCACCACACTGAGCCACAGCTCTATGCAAAGGAACTGCCAGTTTTGCAAAACCTTCCACAAAACGACGGTAATAACTGGCAAAGCCAAGGAACGACCGAAGTTCGGAAACTTTAGTGGGAGTTGGCCAGTTGGCTACAACTTCAACTTTACTAGGATCTGTGGCCACCCCTTCACCAGAGATCACATGTCCTAAATAGCGTACCTTTTTCTGAAAGAAGGAACATTTACTGAGCTTCACTTTGAGCCCCTGTTGTAGAAGTCGATCCAGCACCACTTTCAAGCGCTCCAGATGTTGATCCACACTTGAAGAGAAAACGACAATGTCATCAAGATATAACAGGACAGACTGGCACTGTTGATCCCCAAAAATCTGCTGCATTAGCCGTTGGAATGTGCTAGGCGCATTACAGAGCCCAAAAGGCATCCGGTTCCATTCAAACAGCCCAAAGGGAGTACAAAAGGCAGTTTTTGAACGATCTGCCTCCACAACCGGAACCTGATTGTACCGGCTAGCCAGATCAAGGGTGGAAAACCAACATGCACCAGACAAGGCATCCAATGACTCTTCTATTCGTGGAAGAGGAAAAGAATCTTTTCGGGTCTTGCTATTTAACTGTCTATAGTCAACACACATCCGAATGCTTCCATCTTTCTTTCTCACCAAAACTATGGGCGAAGCATATGGGCTGCTACTCTCCCTAATGATCTGTGAAGCCAGTAATTGGTTGATATGGTCTTTCACCACCTCATAATCAGAAGGGGGAATACGCCTATAGCGTTGTTTAACTGGGACATCGTCAACCAAAGGAATGTCATGAGCTATCACACTAGTACAGCCCAGGTCACCATCATGAGATGAGAAAACTGTTATGTACTGATGGAGCAATGATCTCACCTGACCTTGTTCTTCCGCAGACAATGAAGACAAGTCCAAGTCCTTCACCTGCTGTTCAACACTAGCTGAAGCTGTCTGGCACCCCATTGTGGCTACTTTTGCTGGAACTTCAGTAATTCCTGTAGGAAGACTCACCACATTAACAACATTCAGCGTTCCAACAACAGTGCAGGGGTATAACACCACTTCAGTCAAACCAACATTAATAATGGGTACATAAGCTGTACCCCTGATTACTGGAACCAAGGCAGGGGAAGCAAGCAAACCAGAGGGCAATCCGGACTCTAAAGGTTCAAACAGAGCGGTAAAGCCTGAGTACCCATCAGAACATGTGGCAGCCACAATTTTCGTGACTCCACCAGGAATCCGACAGCCCTTTTTACCCCTGACCTTAACCCTTCCAGGACTATGAGGCTCTTTTAAGTAGGCAGACTGACACTGCTGCAGTGCCTGCATAACTGACTGAGGTGCCTCAGAAACACCAGACACAGAAGACCAAGCTATACCATGCAGCCCGAACAGTTCCTGATAGCACTTCCTTATCACATTCATCCCCAAAACACCTGGGACCTTAGCTGGGAGCTCACCACAGGGGTCCCGCACAACCAAAACACCATAGTTGGGAATCAGTTTGCCACAGAGTTGTACATGAAGTTCTAAATAGCCAACATAAGGAATTCTAAGACCATTGGCGGCTCTAAGCTCCAACCAATGACACGAATGGAGGCGATCCAAACCCCAAAACTCCATATGCTGACGGAAAAAACTTTCAGAGACCGTGGACACCATCGAACCAGTATCCACTAAACATGTGAGTGTTACACCACCCATGATTACATCTGCATGGCGACACGCTGAGATCAATTTAGAAGCACCCAAACTTCCAATAACGGCTTGTGAGCCAGTAGCACCCCCACCCAAACTGTGGCTCTGCAGTTCGGTGGGAACTAGTTTTCCGCCACTGAAACAGACTGAATTGCTAAATCTGACTGAACTTGGGTTCGACGAGGGGCACGCACCCCATCACACTGACGTGCAAAATGACCAGGCTGATTGCACCGCCTACAGATAACTGGGCCAGCAAAGGGTGGACGGTTAGGACAACGGGAATTCTGCAACTGAGAAATGTTCTCACTAAGCTGCTGAAGCTGCTCTTGCTGACGCTTTAGCATTTCTCTTATCTGACTAATTTCTCTTGCTGATGTCACCGAAGCTACCTGAGGACTGCAATGAACCCCATACTGGACACCATAAACTGAAGGAACTGACTGGCTACAGCTTCTCACAGGATGAGGCACCCCTTCGCGTTCCCACTGGATTGCTGCAGTCCTGACATCAAGCAAAGTGCTGTCCGGTCTTGTGCGTACCAGCTGCTTCAGCTCACGACGCAGGGAACCAACAAACACCTGCTCAACAAACTGATCTCTTAGCAGCAGCTCAGAATTCAACATACCAGCAGGTGCACGTTGCTTTACCTTCTCCATAAGACCCATTAACGCGAGGGAGAACTCCTGAAGACTGTCTCCCTCTTGTTGTCTTCTGGAAAAGAAGGCCTCTTGCAGAGTAACGTACGACTGAACAATCATATAGATCCTGCAAGATGTCAAATATTTTAGCAGGGTCCTCCCTCTCTGCACTGGAGCGAAACCTTATTTCATTCCTAGCCTCTCCGTCCAAGTGATCGAACAGGAAAAACGCTTGGTCTGCCACAGATAGATGTCGCACTCTCATACACACCTTCGCCTCCTCCATCCACTCACTCAATCCTATGCCTGTCCTTCCTCTAAAGATGGGACATTTCCTATCTCTAGGCACAAAAATCCATCTCTCTGCTACAGGGAGACTAGGCGTAGGAGGGGCATTAGGCAATGCCGAAGAAGTGGACGGCTGAGCACTTAAGCTAGCCTGCCCTTGTCGCAACTGCTCATTGTCAGCTCTTAAGCTTGCTACCAGCTTTTTAAGTTCCTGAATTTTTTCTTTCATTATCACAAGCTTATGCTGCTTCTTATGATTACTGGCAGTGCAAAAAATAAAAATAAAAAATACAACCTAAGGTTAAACTATTAACACCTCACCCACCACTTTGAAGCTCTACATGGAACCACTGCTGCTCTGTCTCTGCCAATCTGCACAAAAGAAAAGGAGAAGAGAGAAAAAAAATACACAAATCACAAATATTGAAAAACACAAATATTGGTCTCAGATGTTCATAAAAAGCATAGTCCTACCAGCAACGCCAAAAATGTGGCGACACTAGATGGAGATTCAAATTTTAGTTCTAATAGATTGCTCAACAACGCCACCCTGGGAATTTCACCCAGAGAATATTACCTTTTGTCTAAGGCACGCAGATTCAGTAATGCGGAGCTTTAAAACATCTGAGACAATTTCACCATTATAACAAATACTTTTATTAAATTCGTTTAAAAACAAGTTCTTTTTAAAACCAGTTCCTTTTTAAGAGTGACAAAATAAATCAAAGAAATCAAAGAAAATAGAAAATAAAAGAGCTGCAGCCGCTGAGGTTACCGGCTGGAGGGGATGCTATGGGACGACATCCACCAAACACAGCAAATCACAAAAAAAACTTTAACACCAAACGCAGTGAGACACCCCAAACTAAAGAAGCACAGCACGCAGACGAGGAAGACACCGTCACCACACCAACACCGCCACCGGACCTCAGCAACTGCAGACAAAAAAAAACAGACAGTTAACCAAAATAATCTTAAAAAAGAAAAATTTCAGCCCGACTAAATCAACAAAAGGGCCATAAATAGAAATAAGTAGAAAAAATGGAAAACAGACAATACAAGTTAAAAACGTCAGGACCAGGCGTAGCCCTATTGCCACGCCACCGCGGAAGGCGGAATGGGCGCGCCGATGCCACACCCCAAACACGGCTTCACTGAGGGCAGATAACGCCGCCGTAGTCCACTTTAAAACAATTGTGCAGAAATACGGGAAACGAACACCGACAGAGCAGCAATGGTCCAACTGTGGGGTACCTGTGAAAATTAGTCAACATTTTGAATGAAGCTGAAATTAGCTGGAGCTCAGATGAGTGTTGATGTCTTACCTGCTGATCCACAAACATGCGCGCACACACACACACTCGCAGACCGAGGAAGAGAGGGAGCGTAGCGCTGAGGCGTTTTACCTATGATCACACTTCAATTTAGATTTTCTGGCCAAGATCAGCTAAAGTGCAGGAAGAGAAAACACCTACCACCAGATCATCAGCGCAACATGCACCAGCCAGTGATTTGTTGCTTTCCGCTGCCAGAGTCCACCGGATGCAAGTCACACAGTGGGAGATCAACGACGACACATGCCTGACTGAGCGCCGCAGCTCCCTTAAGTACACCACGCCCACCTTAAGAACCGGAACTTCTCACCTGGAAACTATTTGTGAAATTATGTATATTTCTATAACATTACACTACGTTCACACCTAAAGCAGCAAGAGTAGCAAAAACTTGCGTGATCAAATAAAAACGCGACCGAACCTCAGCAGAGCGCTATCAGCCACCCGTCCTCAGCCAGAGGAGGGGGGCTGAGGGCCGGTAAGGCAGGCGAGGGGAAGCACGGGGACGCAGGTTTCCAGGCTACCGTCACCGGGTCAGGTTCGGTCCCTCCTTCCCCCGCTGACTACGTGCTGCACTGTAGTGGACCAAAGTCCCAGTTACTGCTCTGGTGCGCGGTGGAAAAATGGGTCTGATGCGCATTGGGTGGAGCTACCCTATCCTTTCTTTGCCTGTAACAATGGCAGCTATATTTGCTGTCATCAGTGGGTAAAAATAAGTTTGAATCTATTTTGAAGCAAGAAAGTCCACCTTAAAACATCACCCATGCAGTCAGTTCATCCAGATTACCATCCTGCCTTCAAATATTATTTCTGTTGGAGCAGCTCAGACCCCTGTACACCGGCAGAGCGTTGTCACTAGGAATCCCATTCAACAGCAGCCTCTGGCCCAGTCGCCTCTTCGTGGCGCGGCGGAGGCGACCAGCTGGAAGGCGTTTTTCATGTATGTAATCCAAACTGCAGAGACCAGGATAATAAAAGCGAACATGTTTTGCCGGCAGATTTTGGCATTGTTAGTTAATTTAGGCGTTAATAAACTGTTTCAGAGAAGTGAACATCTTTAGCACTGCTCCTGCTGCTCTAGACGCGCTGCAGACAGCGTGCGCATTCATGTGTTTTGAAGGCATGATTTCGAAGGGTGGTCTGAAGGGAGAGGCATGGTTGTGCATCTTCAAATATATAGCTTGCTGAAATTGTTTTCCAAGATCTCCAACAGCACCTTTAACTGTACTTCTACTAGTGTTTATTCTTGTGTATATTTGAATAGACATTTCTGGCCCCATCAGGTATCCTTGTATGCAGTCGACGTCCACACTTTTTTCACAATTTTTTTACTATGTCACATTAGAAATCAGTGTGTTTTAGTTTTATTTGTATGTTTAAACTGTTAAATTTTATAAAAAAGTAAGCAAAAAAAAAAATTCCTTCTCTCATGCAGGTGTGTAGTAGATACAACAAATACACTAAACCTAAATGAGCTGAAACAGGTAAATTAACTTCTGATCATATAAGGTTTATGTCCTGTTATACAGTACACTGTTACTGTTTCTAGGTATCTGGTTTCAGCTGCAATTTTCCTCAAGTTCTGCTTTTACTTTTTGTTTGATTTTTATACCTTTAATGCTTAATAAAGAAAAACATTGACTGGTTGACAGAAATGATCAATTAACATAACTGCTCAGTAAACTAAAGAAATTCAATGGTTATTTCAAATTGCCCTGACTCACAAAGAAAACCATGTCATGAAAGTCACGAGTGTGCATGCTTTCCTCCATGTGATGTCACAGTTGTCGGTAAAAAAAAAGAAAAAAAGAAAAGCTTTCAGAAAGCAGAGACCTCCCCCAAGTAGCTCATTCCCCCGATATATCGTGGCTTCCACCTAAGTTAAAATCTGTATTCACAGAATCTTTCAAAAACATTCCTGGATCCTGATGGTGAAATATCCACCTTCTCTGAAAATTTCAGCAAAATCCATCCATAACTATTTTTCAGTTATTGTGAAAACAAAGAAACAAACATAGATGAAAATATAACCTCCTTGTTGAAAGCAAAAATTGATAAATAAATATTGCTATATTTTTAAATTTATTCTACTTTAGGCGATACTTTTCAACAGAATCATATTTAAACAGATTTTTAGAATAGTCAGTGAAAGTTCAATTATAGTCAAGAAAACAAACATTTAAAGATAAAGACATTCAATATCCTTTGGACAAATGGATTTGTGTTTATTTCATTTCAATGATTTTTTTCATGCATATCTGACTTTCTGTGATAGACCAGTCATTACTGACTCATCTGTGCTTCAGAGATATATCACTACTATGTAATTTTTATCTTAAATAATAAATGGTGCCATTTTGTGTCATGGAATAGCTTTAATATGGAATTGACTATACTTTGAAAAGACGGAAATTATTTATGTTATAAAATAAGTTTCACCAGATGCAATTCCTGAAACAGTTATATTTATATGGTCCATAATAACAAAAGAAAATTCCTGATTGTTCCATTTTCCTTTTGGTGCTCCTTACAATTTATGTGCTTTAATAAGATAAACATACAGTAAAAAATATACCAAGATAAGACAGCTACTATGACGCATATAAATACTTATTACTACTGATGCCTTTTTCTACACTAATGTAAGCAAATTGCCTTTAGTGAGACTCGTGACAGCAGGACCACTTGTGACCAATGTTTCTGAACCATCACATGTCTCTACAATACTCACAATGTCCATTGTGCTTCAACCATGAAACAAATGCACTTCATTAATACCTGAACTTAAAAAAAAGTAATAAGTCAGACTGGACCGGACACTTTATTCGCTTTACTAAAATAGGGAAAAATGACTTCTTTCATCATTTCAGTGAAAAATCCTTAGTTCAACTCACTGCGCTCTTAATTAATTCTCAGAATTTAGGATTCCTTTCCAGCACTTTTGGGAGGGGGGGGTTAAAGATTGTTATCTCTAATGTACTATTATGCATCTATATGAACAGTTTATTGTAAGTTTCATAGCCAATCGATTTAAAGAACACAGAACAGAAGAACCCAGTCTGGGGAATAGATTACCATCTCTAGGAACCCATTTAGGGCAACATTGGTGAAACAGATTTCTAAATAAAAAGAAAAACATTTTTTTCTAAAGTTGGTTCTGTTAAATTTACTTTGGGTGAAGGTTTTATTGTCATGGTCAGTCTGAACTATCAGAGCAGTCATAGAAAATCTTGGTTTTGCTTGTCAGCTATTGAGGACATATGGGGGACTCAGAGATATGTCGTACTAAGCCTTTTGTAGCAGAACATTGGCTAAAGCACATCAGACAGTCCACTGCTTCATATCTTCAAATTGTAATTAAATATGTATTTTTCAGTGTGAGACATTAATCCAAATGAAACATTGGGAGACTCCCCTAAATAGGACGTTCATGCTCAAAAACTGCCCAGTATGCCTGAATAAACATATAATTTTTTAAAAAGAGAGCACAAACAACATATTGCACATCTTTGTCCCTTTTTTTGACATTTGATATGAGGAAGACCAGAACAACTCCTCTTATTGTCTGGTTTGTGAGGGTAAGCTTCATAATTTCGTTTCACAGCTCCTGTATCAAGATAATGTGACAGTGCTGTCCTTGAAACCGTAGATGTAATGGATGAAATTGAGAAGGCAGAGCACAGGAGCTATGTTTTGAACCTACAGTGATCAGTTTTAGAGCAGCACAGGTGCTTCAAACATAAGAAGTAAACTTATAAAACACACCGAGGTCAACGTCAGGCTGTTGTTAAGAGCTCTTAATAAGGGCAACAAGGGTTCGTTGTTTAGAACAACTTGTTTGGGTTCGTGCCAGTAAGATAAAATCTCTCTAAAGGATTGTCCTGCTCTGCAGCATTATTGAGATTTGCAACATGCAAATAGGTTGATTTGAAAATGTGCAAATACATAGGGAAGTCTAAGGTAACTGAAAGCTTCGATTATTTGTGGTAGACACCGACTACCGTAAGAGAACAGGGAGCTGTTGTAAAGCACACCTTGAAAAACCTCACTGTGTTATGCATCACAGGAATTGGTCTGCTGCATTTAGATATATTTAACCGATTACAAACATTTATATATTTAGGAATGAAATGGGGAAAAATGCCATAAAACATGTAGAATAATTCTTGTGTAGTTATCATTTATAAAAATTTCACCACTACAGGAATCAGCTAACCACATGAAATGTATTGTGTTGAATGTATAGCACTTTTTTTGTTTATTTTTTTGCAGGCAAAGTTTATTTTTTCATAAAATTATTCAAGAGGATAAAACATTTCTGTGCTCTCTACGAATGTTCCTTTTCAGGAGAGGAGCAAGAAGAAAGCCATCGTTGAAAGGAAGTAATTTAAGGTCCCAAAAGTGTGCCATGTTGCAAGGCAAATATGTGGAAGAACTTGTTCTGTGAGCTCCAAACTTCTGTCGTGACTTAAATGCGAAACCTTGAACTTTTATCCAGATAAACAATCTTAGAAGTGATGTTAAAGACTATTTTCTTCAACAAGGAAGAAAAAAAGAACTGGCCAAACTAGATGAGAAATTAGATAAAGAAAAAACAGGGCAGTCCAGGAAGAAAATCAATTATCAACGGCAAAAGAACTGATACAGAGGCAGGGGTCAATGATCCTAACAACAGCAACCCAATGGTTTCCAAAGCAGGAGCCTTCATTATCATTGATCCCTATATGAAGGGGGGAATTAGATAATAAAATACATAAATATGAATATGCTATGAAATAAATGTGCAGAAAAATTAGAAGATCTTACATGTATTTATTTATTTATTTATATATACCTAATACATGACTTACATAGTCAAATGTACAATTAAATAATAAAAAATCCCATTAAATTATTAAAAATCTATTAAAAATTATGAATTAAATAATTAAATGTCATAAAAATTATTCATAGATAATAAAAAAAAACTATATCCAGTTGTGAGGTTTTTTTATTGCAGGTGATCTTTATCACATATAAATTCTGTTAACTAATTCATAAATAATTTGTCAAACTATATAGTGCTTTTGACTTCATAAATAAATGTGTTAGAACTTAATGATACGTGTAGATTCTGTAAAAATGAAAAGTATCTGCGAATGTGTCGCTTGCTTTTATTGTTTTCAGAGGAACGTAACGTAATCCGTCACGTGCCACAAGCCCCGCCCCTCACTACCACTCATTTATGCAACCCCCCTCTGTTACAAAAGCTAGCGGTGTTTTGGACGGGATACAAGCCGCTAAAAGTGCGAAGAAAATGGGGGTGAAGATTCGAGTCGAGTACTGGTAACTGCCTTTTATCGTTTTTAAAGCTCTCTTCAAGATTTATTGAACCCTTGTACTGTTTTTTTTTTTTTTTTTGCTTTTGTCTACTTTTAAGTGCTGTTGTTTAGCATAGTTGTTAGCTTATAGCCAAGAAGAATTTGTGCTAAGTGTGTGTTTTCTTCTAAAACCCCCATGTCTTCTCCTCTGCTGTCTGTAGTGGCGGATGAGGATACGAGCCCCGCTATCGGGAGCTCGCTAACGTAGTGAGGAGCGAGTTTCCCGAAGCGGAAGTGTCTGGCTTTGTGGGAAGAACGGGTAAATTGCAAGTCATACAACGAAACTATTTAATATTTGACCTGTATTTGACTTCCTTTCATTATCCGATTCCTTTACGCACTTTCCCCCTCTTAAAATACAGGCAGCTTCGAAATAGAAATCAACGATCAGCTCGTCTTTTCCAAGCTTGAGACAGGTGGCTTCCCATATGAGGACGACGTAAGTATTTAATGAACCTAAAGCAATATGTTCAGTAACTCCAGCAGTGCAGTTGATGTTATTTTTGTACTTATCGTAGATTTTGGGTACCATCCAGAAAGCCTATGACGGGAAACCTTTGGCGAAGATCACCAAATCCCGTGCCCCGTGCGTCATCATGTAGCTCTTCCTCTGATCTGCTCTAACATCGGCAGCATCCAGCCAGGATGAGCCTCATTGACCGCTTTCTGTGACATCTCTTTCAGTTGGCTCCTCTCCCTGCTCCTATGGGTCCCTCAGGCTGTTAATGATTGCTGTAACTTTAAATCTAAAAGGTTATGGTATGATGCATGCAAGCCTGGAGCTCCACATATAGGAACATGGATTTGGAGAAACTGTCTCAAACTGGTGTGAGGGAGTTTGCTTATTTACCTTTTGCCTCAAGGCTCTAAATATCTAATATGCATAAATTAAATGTAGGATTTTCTTTTGTTTCGTTTGGTTTTTGTCTTCCATGTAATTATTGGTATACAAAGCAGAAGTAAAAGAAAAGTAGGAAGTAAAACTACTGAAGTCATTGCAGCATTCAGAGCATTTTTTTTCTTTCCTCTGAGATAGTAATTGTTTATGGGTATTTTTTTTTTTATTGGCTAAAATGGATTTAAACTTTATATGAGATTGAGCCAAGTACATCTATCATCTGTGTAATTCAAACTGATAAAGACTAGAACCATAATGGGCTGCATATCTGAGAGATGTAATTTGTTCCTGTGGTGGTGTGTCATGTGCAATTTTACACTGCAATTGATGTCAAAACCAGAGATTTTTAATAAAGCAACTCATTGTGTACAACAGTTTTTGTTATTGATGCCCTGCTCTTCTGTTTGTTCTCACAACAGTTTTTCAGCCTGTTGATTGAGCCACTCCTTAGGGTGTCTCCCTCTAAATCCCTCAGCATTGCTGTAATTGATGTTCCTAAGGAACACATTTCTCAGTGACACATAAACAGGTTAAGTGAGAAGTTTTGTGCTAAAATTGCTTCACGGTTCTGCCATTTTGCAGTTCTATTGCTCTGCGAAAGGACAGTTCACAACAACAAAATGTTTTAAATGGCATGTGTGCAGGAAATATTTCAACTTTTTCACCATTAGAGTTTAATAGTTGTAAAGGGTAATATTGACACTAGGAGACGCCAAACTGCTTGTTTTTAAAACCGAAACACTGCAGAAGTCTACGAAAGAGGATTAGGGAAACTGAAAAAACATATTTTTTTAATTCTTTTTTCCAGTTTAATATGGGAAAAGTCTGAATTCTGACTTTAATGTCAGAATTTTTACTTTTTTTCCTCAGAATTATGACTTAATCTCACAATTTTGGATCTTAATGTAGATGGGCACCATGAAGGAAGAGATGTGGCACACTCAGTTTCTTCTGACAAAGATGTAAGTTGTTTGGGAGGGCCAGTTACACATTGGAGGAAAATGAGGCAATTTGGCAACTTTTTATGTGCCAGAGGGTTCCCCGGTGAAGTCATTTCATTAATGGAAGAGCAGAAGGTGATTAAAACAAGAGCTAATATTTAAAACAGACATGGCTGCAGCTTGACGCTAACATGAAAACAGTGAAAAATGGAAAAAAAAAAAAAAACTGTCAGAAAACAGAACTGGGAGAAAAAAGTCAGAATTCTCAGTTTTTTTCCATATACTATAAGAAAATTTAAAAATCAGTTAACTTTTGTTTTTGTTTTTGTTTTTCTCAGTGGTCCTAATCCTCTTCCGGAGAAGTTAAATGAAAAAATAGTATGCTAAATTTTGACGTGTTTTCGATTTTCCTTTTATTGTGTGTGTCAGCTTCCAAAATATATATTTTTTCTTACCATTCAAATCTGCCAAATTTTGTCTGAACGTTAAAGTTCAGAGACTGCAGAGTTTATAGTTATAACGCTCCCCTTAGTCGGTTGTGCCTTAGTTGTTGTACCTTACTGTAATTTTAGATTTGAACATTTCCCTGTGAAATTCAAAGCTTGTGATATTGTTTTAAAGCCTAACTTTGCATTAAACTCATAACCTGTTGCCTGACCACCTGTCTGCTATGTTCTTTGTACACCAATGTTGTCTACCAAACCTGTGTACTCAACTGTTGAAGATTCTCAGTCATTTCGATCATAATCATTCCAAAAAAAGTTTTAAAAAAACAACAATCCACTGGACTTTGTTTCCAAGTTTAAATACATTTTGCTTCCCATCCAGGAAGCTTTATCGATTCAAAATGTCAGAAACTCAATGCTATTTCTGACAGTTTGAATTGAAAAAATTGGTAATAAATATAGTTGCACAACACCAGTCAGAGGATGTTCTACTAACATGGAGGAATCTGCCCATAATAAAAGATTAAAGATTAAACACATAAAAAGTTTAAGACTATATAACAGGTTTATTAAGATATATATTCTGGGTTTTTTCCGCAAACTGATTTTATGCTGACATGAGAAGTGACGAGTTTCCACCAGCAGAGGGAGCAGGATCCCCATAGCATTTTGAAGAGGTATGGTAATAATCAGGTTTCTATTTCAATGAAATAGTAATTTCAAATGTCAGAAACATTTCTGAGAAGAAAAAATAAACTGAATTAAACCTGAAAAACAGGAAAAAATATAGGAAAAAATTGAATATTTTAAATATAAAATACAGAAAGAACAATAAAATGTTTAAACATGTTAATTTTTAAGTCAGTGAATGATTGATTTATTTTTAATCTGGAGAATAAGATTTTCTGATCCATCATTCTTTCTTTTTTCCTGTTTTTTACTCTGAGTGAAGTCAATTTAATCTTTAAAGTTGTTTAATTCTCCCAAAGCACATGTTTGCTGTAAAACAAGAACAAACTGAATTACAACATCCAGTATGCTAATGAGGGAACCAACCTCAGGTTTGTGTTCTCTGCCAAAATCCATACTTAAAACACTACCTGGCCAAATTTATTAGTCCTCAAAAATCCAGGGTGCAGGCCAGGGGTCTGTTTCACATAGCAGGTTTAACAAATTCAGACTGAAATCCTAAACTCTGAATTGATCTACAGTGGGGCAAAAAAGTATTTAGTCAGCCACCAATAGTGCAAGTTCTCCCACTTAAAAAGATGAGAGAGGCCGGTAATTTTCATCATAGATATACCTCAACTATGAGAGACAAAATGAGAAAAAAAAAAATCCAGAAAATCACATTGTCTGATTTTTAAAGAATTTATTTGCAAAATATGGTGGAAAATAAGTATTTGGTCAATAACAAAAGTTCATCTCAATACTTTGTTATATACCCTTTGTTGGTAATGACAGAGATCAAACGTTTTCGGTAAGTCTTCACAAGGTTTTCACACACTGTTGCTGGTATTTTGGCCCATTCCTCCATGCAGATCTCCTCTAGAGCAGTGATGTTCTGGGGCTGTCGCTGGGCAACACGGACTTTCAACTCCCTCCAAAGATTTTCTATGGGGTTGAGATCTGGAGACTGGCTAGGCCACTCCAGGACCTTGAAATGCTTCTTACGAAGCCACTCCTTCGTTACCCGGGCGTTGTGTTTGGGATCATTGTCATGCTGAAAGACCCAGCCACGTTTCATCTTCAATGCCCTTGCTGATGGAAGGAGGTTTTCACTCAAAATTTGACGATACATGGGCCCATTCATTCTTTCCTTCACACGGATCAGTCGTCCTGGTCCCTTAGCAGAAAAACAGCCCCAAAGCATGTTTCCACCCCCATGCTTCACTGTAGGTATAGTGTTTTTTGGATGCAACTCAGCATTCTCTCTCCTCCAAACACGACGAGTAGAGTTTTTACCAAAAAGTTCTATTTTGGCTTCATCTGACCATATGATATTCTCCCAGTCATCGTCTGGATCATCCAAATGCTCTCTAGCAAACTTGAGACGGGCCTTGACATGTACTGGCTTAAGCAGGGGGACACGTCTGGCACTGCAGGATTTGAGTCCCTGGCGGCGTAGTGTGTTACTGATGGTAGCCTTTGTTACTTTGGTCCCAGCTCTCTGCAGGTCATTCACTAGGTCCCCCCGTGTGGTTCTGGGATTTTTACTCACCATTCTTGTGATCATTTTGACCCCACGGGGTGAGATCTTGCGTGGAGCCCCAGATCAAGGAAGATTATCAGTGGTCTTGTATGTTTTCCATTTTCTAATAATTGATCCCACAGTTGATTTCTTCACACCAAGCTGTTTACCTATCGCAGATTCAGACTTCCCAGCCTGGTGCAGGTCTATAATTTTGTTTCGGGTGTCCTTTGACAGCTCTCTAGTTTTGGCCATGGTGGAGTTTAGAGTGTGACTGTTTGAGGTTGTGGACAGGTGAATTTTATACTGATAACGGGTTCAAACAGGTGCCATTAATGAAGGTAACGAGTGGAGGACAGAGGAGCCTCTTACAGAAGAAGTTACAGGTCTGTGACAGCCAGGAATCTTGCTTGTTTGTAACTGACCAAATACTTATTTTCCACCATATTTTGCAAATAAATTCTTTAAAAATCAGACAATGTGATTTTCTGGATTTTTTTTTCTCATTTTGTCTCTCATAGTTGAGGTATATCTATGATGAAAATTACCGGCCTCTCTCATCTTTTTGAGTGGGAGAACTTGCACTATTGGTGGCTGACTAAATACTTTTTTGCCCCACTGTAGCCTGAAGTTGGAAACTCTGAGTTTTTGGTTTCACTGTACAATATTATTACGATATCACAATCATTTATATATTTATCTTTATTTATTTATATATATAAATTTTTTGATATCCATGTTGTTTGTGGTTTGAGTCAGTCAACGTCTTCCACTGTGACTGCCTCAATCACAGATATGATGTTGCCCTTCACAGCAAACGAGCTCCCAAGCACTATCTGCCAGAATGGCGGTGCAGAGGTTGCCCATTTTCCCTCATTGTTTTAGGTAAAACATTTTTTGTTTGATACTAGATACTGAAAGATTGATATTATATCGGGCAACCAAAAATTACGATATATCGCCCAAAACTATTTTTTCCCACACCTCTACTGTCTATGCAAATGACAACTATCTATATCTCATCATCAGATCAATATAAGAATAAAAATATCCCACCAGAAGAACTAGAATTGGTGTTTGGGTAGGTAGCGCAGACCAATAAAACTAAATGTGTTGAAAACAAAGTGTATAATGTTAGGCTCTAAACATGCCATGAGAGATGCACCATTAGAAGGGGGGCAGGAGGGTGGGTTCCAACAATAGGGGGATGAGGCTTCTGAGCTTTCTCGGGAAGTCCTATGACGGGGGTCCTTCAGTGGAGCGTCCCGCTGACTGCCGAACCTTGGCATCAGGAGGAACAGTATGGCTTTCACCCTGGCATGGAACATTGGACCAGTTCTACATTCTAAAGGGCTCTCATAGGTGCATGGAAGTTTGCCATTGTCCACATTTGTTTTGTGGACCTTGAGAAGGCCTTAGACTGTGTCCCTCAGTGCAGGTGTTTGGTCCGCATTGCTGGCACTAAGTCTGACTTGTTCCCTGTACAAGTTGGACTCTAACAGGACTGCCCTCTGTCACTGGTCCTTTTCATAACCTTTATGGACAGGACTTCAAGGGAAGGAGGAGTCTGGTTTGGGGACCAGAGAATCTCATTCCTGGTTTTTGCAGATGACGTGGTTCTGCTGGCTCCCTCCTGCCAAGACCTTACATCATGGGCAGTTTGTTTTTTTCAGGTTGTTCTTTTCAGGTTGAAGGAGAGCTCCTGCCTTCAATGGAAGAGATTAAATATCTTGGGGTCATTGTCACGAGTGATGGGAGAATGGAGAGATCGGTGTGGCTGCTTCTTTAATGCAGACGCTGCACCAGTATGGCATGGCAAAGAGAGAGCTGGGTGAAAATGCAAATCTCTTGATTTATCAGTTAGTCTATGCTACTACCCTCACCTATGGTCATGAAATCTGGATCATGACCAAAAGAACTCGGACACAAGCAGACAAAATTAAGTTTTTCAGTAGGGTATCTGGGCACTCTTATGCAGAAGCTGAACTAAAGCAATTGCTGAAGTCATATTGGAAAGAGGTAGCCAACTTTCTGCAGTGTCAGTCGGTACAAATCAACAAACTTTACATGGAGACATGTTCTCAGGAGTGATTATGATCTGGGATTACTTTTCTTGAACTGGGATTGGCCCCTTAGTTTCAGAGACAGGAACTCTAATTCCTTCAGCATACCATATTTTTTAGAATAGTCCATTCTCCCAACTTTGTGAAAACAGTTTTAAACAGGCTCCTTCCTTTTCAAACATGACTGTGCACACGTGCAAAAAATAAAGATCCATAAAAGACATGGATGGCAGTCTAGTGCGGATGAACATGACTGGTCATCATGGAGCCCTGACCTCAAACAGATAGAGCACCATTGGGAAAGCCTTTTGTTGTAACACTTGTCAGCTTCTTGGGGAACACTGTTCTATTGTTTCTAAATCCTTTTTTGTGAGGTTGACATGCTTCAATCATGACCTTAAACCAACAAGTTGACCAACTACTGTACTTGGATAGCCCAATAATGTCAGGATAAAAAAAAGTGCCGCATGGCATGTTTTTAAGCACTCTTACTTTACAAGAAGAAGGTCACGGGTTTTATTCCTAGGCTAGGTTCTCCTGCATTTTTTAAACTTTTCTCTTCAGACAATGGGTTCCTCCCACAGTCTAAAAACATAATTGTTAGGTTTATTGGCATCTCTAAGGCTACAATGAGACTGAAGCCTGAAGTGACCTAAATCCATTTTTTTTTTGCCCATATGTAACCTGTATCTGATCTTTTCATGACAGTCTGAGAAACACACATCAGATGTTTTCAAATGTCACTTGGCTATGTGGTGCTAACTCACTATTTGATCTTTTCAAATGCAATCTGTTTCTGAACGGCCAGGTTGCATTCATCCAACCAAAAGATCATTAACACTCAACAAAGACCGCTAATCTGCATCTTGCAACACAGAAACCGATAGAAAAACAACCATGGCGGACGATAATTTGGAGAGCAGTCTTTCTTTTTGATCTTCTTGAAAAGACTGTGTTGTTAATGCGCTGGCTCCATTTGGAAAAGAAAATAAAGTTCTCTAGTTGTGCTCCAGCACTACCATCCATCTGTACTTCTGTAAACACAGCAAATGCTCGTTATTTGTGAGGGCATTGCATCCTGTGTATACGGGCAGTTAAGCTGTATGAATGTAGTTCCCGCATATGTTTGGATATGTGAACGAGCATGCAAAACAATCAGATTTCACAAAAAAGCATTGAGCATTAAGGCCTGCCGTGTTAACAAGGCCTAATTTGCGCTTGTGTGTAAGTGTGTGCATGGTTGTGTGTCTCAGTGTTGCCCTGTGGTGGATGGCAATCTGTCTAGGTGTACCCTGCCTTTTACCCAAAGGCTGAAGAAAGGCATCGATCTGCTGTGATCCTCATTGAAAGGCAGTAGAAGATGGATAGTGTAGGAGAAATGTATAAAAGAAATGTAATTTGATTACAAAGTTTCAATATTTTTCAACGTTACATATCAACATTCCTATGACAAGTATAAGATATGTTGGCTTTACATGACAGAGTTATAAAACATAATTATAATCTAATTGCATGCTACCAATTTACATGGGTTTCTTTTAACTAACACAACAGATTTTTTTCTTTGTAGTTTTCTGTTTGCTTCCTTTGCCAAAAAAATGATATTGGAGTACATGAATAGCAGTTGTGTGTCTAAAGACTGAGTTTTGAATGTCTTCAGCTTACCCAAAGTCATAGGCATCTTTTCCACTGAAGTCCTAATATGTATAGAATATGCTCTGATAAAGTGATTTCTTAATTCCAAATAAATTAAATTAAATTAAAAAAATACTTTATTTATCACAAAGGGAAATTAAATGTTGCAGTGACACATATGATTTTGAAGGCATAATCCTGGATTTAATTTATCAAAAGGGCATAGGCATGGGCCAGTTTTCAGATCTGTATTTATAAAAGGTTTATAAAATGATATATAATCTATCTTCTTCACTTTACATACTGCTTTGCAAGCACAACTTAATTCCATTTGAAAATAATAAAAATATTTTGTATTTAATGTTCCTGAGGGACTTCTGTAATGTCGTGTACATCCCATGACATTTCCTCTGATAAAAGCAAAACAAGATATTATGAAAACTCAGTTCCCACTACATAACTCTAGAAATATATTTGGTTAGAAAAACTCAATATTTGTGTCCATCGGCATAAGAAAAGAGTCATAACATCACTAATAACCAAGTATGGAAAAATGATGTGTGCAAATCATTCTTAAAAAAGTTTTTTCCCCTTATCAAGGTATGACTCCAGATATTTCTGTATGTTTTTTTAAATGTGAGTGCCTGGAATAAAACATTTATGAATGTGATTGTCATCACCAGACACCACATGGTCTTTGCTGAAACAGCTTGCAGAGAAAAACTGGTTATTGTAAGAAGCAGTCCTGACCCTGGTCACAACTCGACACCCAAGTGTGAAATTTAGTTGAAAGGTAAGCAGCTGATGAAGCTACAATACAAAAAGAATATTTTTTTGCTCCCCCTCTTTACAAAAAATCCTTGTTGCCCTTCTCTCTTCTTTTTATGGCAGTAATCAATTTAAACAAGCTGTTTTCACGATCTCATTCAAGACATTTTGAACAATTTGAAACATATAAACCATGACATATACATTTTTGGTGTTTCAAGAAATGTTCCAAATTCTGGTAAATTGTAATGCATTTATATTTTTGTTTTTAAAATTGGAACTAGTTGTTATCTTTACTAATTAGTTGCTGTTTCTCATGCTTGTTGACCATAACTACAAATTGATTATGCTGACAAGCATCTGGTCCTTGCATCCTTCCAAAATTCCTACAACTCAGGCTTTGATATGAAGTAAAGTCGCCCAACCTGAGCAACACTGCTGGGCAGCAAACAGGGGTACACCCAATCAAGGCAGGCCACAGTATAAGAGCAAGGAAAGGGCTACAGGATCCTTTAATCTGTGATTTACAAACATTTATTTATCTTATTATTTGCTGTTGTGTGTCTAGGTTTTCAGACATAAAACATATTAAGAGAAACAAAAAGAAGATCTCACTTTAAATTCTTGAATTGGAGTCATTTAATTGTTTTTGTGCCATATTAATTTGATTTAAGTTGACTTTTTTTCATACATAGACTTCAGCACTAAAGTAAGATCAACAGACGAACAAATGATTGTTATTCATGTTGGACAAAGGTCCAAATCATCAGCATTTTGGTTACAGTGCAGCTGTGCTTTCAGTTAAAAAGACCTAAAAATCCAATCTGTATAAAGACAAAAATCAAATAGAAACAGAAAAAGAAATTCTTAAGACCATGTAATCTCAGGACATTCAATGAAAATCATTTTGAAGTTTTTTAGACCACCCTTGCTGAAATTAATGAGGAAAAAACAGGTTTTTCCCTTTGTTCTTTTTTTCTTCGATTTTTTTTTTTAGATAAATGTGTTGCCTTAATCTGCAACTAGACAAAAAGGACAACAGCCAGTCCAACATGTTCAGGCTGCCCGCCTGCTGGGCGGCCCATGAGCGTGTCGATATGCTGGTTTGATGTTGGATGGAAAATTAGAACCCCCCCCCCCCACAACAAACGAAACGCTGGAACAGAGGGACTGGAACAGAGACAGAGCAGATAGAAAGGGAACAACCATCGACAGATGGACTCTGTTGCGATTAAAGATGGCGTCATTCTTCACTGCAGACTATGAAGGATTGTATCCGATCTCTAAAGAAGTGCTGGGAGTTATATGCAGTTCAGCTCATCACAGCCATGAAGAACATAGCGTGGTACATCAGCAGGTATGATGACTCCTTTTTCAGGAATGAAAACTGCTCCGAACAGCAACGTTTCATTGTTTTGTGCATCAGTCTATTGTGTCTGGTAACGTTTTTCATGACAGTGCCTTGGTGTTTGTCTGCAACCTTCTTCTACTTTGATATAAAGTGATTTGTTAGGATTTAACAAACACATTTATATCTCATGAATAGACACATAACTATTATGAATAAAGATGGGATCTTTTCAAAGCTGGCAGATGTTCCTCATTTGTTGTATCCCTTAGCATAAACCAGCATAGGATTATGAGAAGGCCTTTTATGGGCTATTCTTTTTTATGTACGTAGGTATAACAAAACCATAATATTCAGTATCGACAAACTCAAAGTATTCAAATTGCTAAATCCTCCGTAACTAAAATACTCCAAGACTTTAGTCATGATCTATTTAGCCTGGACAAAGGAGAGGGAAGGGACTCCAGAATACATTTTCTAAAAGAGTTTAATATTAATCTTTCGATCATTTTCAGAACCTCCAACAAACTCTGAATAAGTCTAAGATTCTTTCGATAGTTGAATAAAAACCCAAATGTCTGAGTCATTTTATTTATTTATCAGGGCAACTACTTTTAGGGCTTTGATTTTCTTGTACGTTTTGTGATTTGCCAAACAATGTTATTTTCTCTTGAAGAGAGCTATATTGAAGAATGGAGATCTCAGATGAGATGACGTAGAATAATAGCTTTCTTTCAACTGGTTTAATGGGCTTTTGTCCATCAATAGGTCTTTGGCTGAGATAAGCTTATTTTAGCCAAACCCTACAAGAAAATCTTAATCCACAGTGACAGGTGGAACAAAGGAGCACTGAATGGATGGGCCTGGGCGACACGAAGGTGTCCTCTGGTAGTTCTTCTCTGCAGCTAGGTTTTTGATTGTGGGAAAACCTTCTGAGATGCATTATTTTAAAGAAAACCTTTTTACATTCGGGGGCTACTGGACTGTTCTTTTGGTCAGCCAAACAGTAAAATAGTATTCATACAAACAAATATAAACAATGAGTAAACATTCAAAATATTTAATAATCCTCTAGGAACTTTTGTGAATACACAAAGTGATACACGAAAGACAAACAATACTTAATAAAATATTAGACCTTTTTATTACCTTTAAATGTTAAAGAGAAAAACAGATATGTCCCTTCAAATATATTTTTTTCATGCTGCAAAACTTCTGTCATCCATGGGTTATGAGGTCTTAATTCTACTTTATATAGAAGGGCTCTTTAGAATTGACTCTCTTCGCTGAATTGTTTATAGCTACATTTGCTCTATAAGTTAAAAAGGATTCCCCAGTAAAGTAACCAACATCCTATTTAGCCTCCAAGAAATGCCATCTCATCCCAACCTACATCCATTTCATACTATTTAATACATTTTACTATCAATGACCCTCACATAGTAAATCAATTTATTTATCTTCATTGATAAGTACAGTATTTTTGAGGAATTTAGCATTTAGAGGTAAATGATCATCAATTACCAAAGCGGCATGTATGATGTTTTTAAACTGTACATTAATTTCAGAAACTTTTCGTTGCTGGTCGGATGCATGCTTGGACCATTCAACTCTTTTGAAGAACTAGACAATAACACATAATCCACCATATAACTCTCATGTAGTAGGATTGACAATTGGTACAATATCCTCCAAGTAAGATACTGGAAGTAACAAAGAAAAGAAATGATTTTGATGGTAAATGATAAGGAGAAAATTGTGCCTGGAGTAACTAGTTTCAGTTTAGCTTAGTTTTTGGGGCCTCTTTGCAAAGCCTGCTGCTGAGAGAAAAATTAATGTGACTTTAGGCTTTGGAAATTATCATTAATAGTTCTCCAGTGGTTGGTAAAATCTCATTAGTGTTTTATATCATGGTTACTTTCTCACTGATTTTATTATCAAGGAAATTGACAGAGATGTCAAGTGACCAGTGGGTAACCATTGTTGATAATAAAATAATCATTGCTTCAGTTTTTTCTCAATTTAAGGGCTGCTTTTCACAAAGTAGAACATGATTTGTTACTAGAAAAAACGATTTGGTTGTTCCCACTCCATTAAACTTGATAAAAAGTTACTTGACCTGTGCCATGGTTTTGGTTTTGTTCTAGTTTTATCTCTGAGTTTTCATTGGTCCTATTTTTACTTCTTGTGTTCTAGGTATGTTTGGTTGCATTGGAGTTCTTCGATATTTCTTGTTTGCCCCTTTGTGTCAGTCTCCTTTTCCCTAGCTCCCTTCTGGCCTCTTTTCACACCTGCTCCCAATCTGCTAATTAGCCTGGTCTTTGTTTCTCTCTCCCATATAACCTCCTCCTGTTCAGTCACTCTAGGCTGGTTTGTGCTGTCACAGAGGAGGTGGTTTGACAGAACTCAAATGCAATCAAAGTTCATGAGGCGCTGCTTGAAACGCACTGCAGGACCCTTTGATGCTCCTTGATGCGTGTCACCATAGACTTTGCATGTAAACTAGCTGCTTCTGCTGCCTCTATCACGAGCAGTCTGAACGTAGCAGAATTCTGACATTTTGAATTGAAAAAGCTTCCTGGATGGGGAGCGAAAGGTCTTCAAACTTGAAAAACAAAGTCCAGTGGATTGTTTTTTAACTTTTTCGGAATTCCCGGAAGTAGCGTAGGATCCCATTTCCGGTAAAGATCGGGCACAGACAAGTAATAAAACAGAAAGGATTTTAATGCATCCTTTTTCTCCTGAAATACATAATTAACCTTTAACACATTATAGTGTAGTATGCTTACTATTTTTAGAGAGGGAAAAACTTAATTTAGGTCTTTTTTAGAAACTAAAATTAGAGGGTGACCCAGATGTACGTATATCTGGTTGTGCATGAGCAAAGGAGCTGATGGGACAGATCAGGTGGTGACTACCCACAGGCCAGGATCCACAATACTGTATGTCGGACCCCACTGAAACTGGTTCAGAAAAATATCTTTGGGTCATAAACTGAACTGCCCTCCACAAGATGGCTGACCACCAGACACATTCGAGTGACTAACTTCAACTATACAGATTGCAAGTGACCTAAAGTACATGGAGGCAGGACAGAATTGACTGCAAAAGTCAACTTCTCCTACGTACCATTGCTAGAAAATAAAGGACAATGACAAGGGGTCAGAATGAGATCTACTTAGTATAGCTCAATATAATTTAATATGGATTTAAATACCATTTCAGAATGACTGTATTTGTAAAATACCAGGCTATGACACCTTTAAAAGGACTTTATCTCTTCTGTTTGTGGATCAAAGTTTGTTTCTGGTTCTTGTTTGTTGTGGTTACAATGCATAATCATGGAAATCGTTTTTTTGTTTTTTTTTACAACCAGGAGCTGCTTATTAATACCTTAAAAGCTGAAATAATAGTTTGACTAAATCCCTGAGTCTTAGATGAGAGAGAGGGAATGCACAGAGGATGTATACTATAAACAAGGAGAAGAGAGAAAAGAGATAAATTTATGCCATCTCTCACATCAGTCATTATTGGCAATATAAATTATTTTACAAACAAATTGACAAATTATCAAGGAGGAAGTATTACATCTTTCACTATAAAATGGCAACAAGATCATATTCCCAGCTCCAGCATTGCTCTGTTTAGCTTTCTGACTATATGAGCAAACATATATTTAATTATTAAAGAAGGCAAACAAAAGCAATAGATGAGTGTTGACAGTGTATGTAGCAATAAGAGATCTCATATAGGATATGTACTGGCAAGTTATGTCATTAGAGCCCAGATATTGAACCTTTAGCAATAAGATTATGTCCATATTATTTACCAGAATTTCAGTGTTACTTTGGCCATTGTTTACATTCTACTATCTACTGTTACTGACAATGCATATGTTTTCAGCTTATAGTAGCTTATATTAGGTAACAGGCACAACATTCCAATTCATTTGTGACAGTAACTGGTGATTTTAATGATGCGTCATTCTCTGCAACAATAATAGCATTTCAACAGTCATCTGTCCTACCAGAGAAAAAGACTCCTTGGGCTAATCCTATAGAAATTCAATCACTCCTGCATCTTTAAAACAAGATTGTCTCTTAGCAAATCTTGTGCTGTTTTTGTGTAAGACAATCCACTGCATCCTTTCTGCTTACAGCCATTTACATCCACAACAACTTCTTGATGACCTAAGGATTATGGCAGTATTTTGTAATTGATTTAGAGGTAGATTTTTAATCATAATACCCCTTAAAACTCCATAAAAGTTTTATTTCATTATGAATTTAAAAATGTAACTTTCATCCTAGAAAGTTAGGAATTTTCCTGGGATATTATCTTCAAAAAGGACAATCACAGAAGTTCTGGGTAATTTCAGAGTTCAACGGATAACAGTTTTAAATGTATTTCGAGATTCAACATCAATTGGATCACAGAGGAAGGAGTCATTACAGTCTTATAATCTAATAAATAAACATTCTGAAAAGTGAGGTTACTTTTACTTTTGTTTCTAAGGGGCAAGAGTTTGGATGGGTTGTTTGCAACACTAGCTTGATCTTTGATGTTTTTAACCAGTTTTGCACCATTATCTGTCAAAATTAGATTGATTTTCTATCTTTGATGGACGATAGAGGAGGACTCAGCCATGCTGCAGCACCAGGAAAGAATTCGACTTCAAGTATTTTAGGCTTTTTATCTTATTATAATTATGTTCATTTCTATGTATTAGGTGAAGAAGTCGAGACAGGCATCTTAACCATTTAAGGTTTTTTCACCAGTCATTTAACAAAAGTTGTTCATATATATGTAGCTTATTATAACCACCTTATCTCCATAACATTTTGCTGAGATACCTGTTCAAAATTACCATATAATACACACACATAAGTACAAAATACCTTAAGAAAAATTTAGAACCAGGATCTTTAATATATTCTGTGGCACAATCAAAACAGAAACTGTGCCTGTAATTTGATGCATTTACAGGTAGATAAATAATTCCAATTTGAAAAATAAAATCCTGGAAACATTCAGATATTATTTCTGTTTCACACACACATCAATTTAAATTTTTTAATTCAGCTCACTTCATATTTGTGAATGAAGCTGTGTTTGTGGCATTAAAAGGAGGCAGCAAAAACTCTCATTTTATCTATCTGACTCTAACGATACAGGCTGTCTTATGGGCTTGCAGATTTAAACTTAGTTAAAATCATCCCATTAAACTCTTTCTGCATGAAGTCTTCATGCGCTCCCTGTGCACAGATGGATTCTCTTCTGAACCTATTACTTTCTTATGAATGCTAATTGGTTAACTAATTTCCCTAACTAACTAAGTGTATATGTGAATGTTTTTGCATGGTCTTTAGTCCTATGTGTTGCTTTGTTTCTCTTTAATAGACTGGAGAGCAGGATCATGGTGTCACCCAGTGGCCGTTAGGGATATACACCAGGAAAACCTTGAGAATTGAAGAATAGGTTATTACAAAACTATTCATACCCTTTCGACCTTTTTTATATTATAAGCATGAAATATTTTGTTGGAAATGTTTGTGATTGAAGAATGCAAAGTAGCTGATATTTGTACAAAATGTTTGATAATTTTTGTAATGACTCTTACAGTCCCTTTCTGGACTTTTTGGTTCTGTTTAATTTTTCTTTTTTTTTTTTTTTTGAGTTTTCAGTAACACTTTGATTTATTTAATTTCTTCATGATTTTGTGTTATGTTGATCTTTCTCCCTGTGCCATGAATGTCTAAGGTTCTGACCAAGACGGAGGAAAAGTGATGGTTGCTCTGACTCTTCGTGCTGCATTGAAAGAGTAAAAATAATAGCACGGGGAAAATAATGAATAATAAAAATCTAGAATTATGTGTCATTTTTATCTGAATTAGATTTCTCTAAATGAAAATGTAAGAGAATTTGATTTTCCTTTTGTCCAAATAATAATACACATGTATCTTACTTACAACTTATGAACCTTGAAATCAGTGATTTTCATCCCTTGAAAGTGTTAAAAATAAATCTTAAACCTCCAGATATATCCAAGCTATAGATTCATTAAAAATTTTTAATTAATTTAATTTAATTCTTTCATCTTAATGTAGGAATTAAATCCTGTTATCTATATCCTCTGTCACTTTATTCATTATTATTAATGTTATCATTATTAATGCTATTAAATAATATTATTTTCAAATTGAGTCATTGGCACTCCGTATAACAATTATTTATGTTAAATACATTTATTCCAGATCAGCTGAAGATACATTTACTCAAACAAATTATTCATTCTGTGTTTTCTGGGTCATTTGTTTCATTTACATTTTGTGTCCATCACGTTGTTTTCTAGTTATATTTAAGCAGTGTTGTGTTTTTTCAGTAACTCTCAAAAAATGCAACAGTCTCCTTTTCTGTGCAGTTCCTCATTGCTGGATTCTTCTTCAATTTATCCACTTTTTGGTTCCTGAGTTTCTTGTTGATCATTTCTGGATTATGGCTTCTGTATTTTCACTTCTTCATTAAATTTAGCAAGAAAACGTCTCTCCGTCTCTGCATCTGGATCCTCAGGAACTATCCATTAACCCTGAAGAAGGTCAACCATTCTAGAATATTTTACAAAACAGATTAGATACAACACAGTAATATAACTGACAAAAAAAGTACTCAGATTATATATTCTGTGACGTTCAAACTGTCTACAATTTGTGGGCAGTGATATTACTGTTTCAAAACATCCAGCTTAAGCAAATTTAACAAATTTAGTTTATAAGATGGGAGTAGTACAATATAACAGCAGCTACAGTCAGATACTTTCTACTACTTTTGGCACAGATACATAAATGTAAAAAGAAAACTAAAACCAAAAAAAAAAAAAAAAAAAACTGCCTCTGTAGCTGATTATTGTGTGCAAAAAACATCTAGGGTGGATGTTTGGAGAGTGTAGGTATTGATTTAAGGGAAGAAAAAGATGCACAAAAAGCTGTATTTTTTATAGACTTGGGGGGAATATTTCGCTAAAACATAACATTCTCTTAAATTTCATGACCATTAAAAACACAACCCTTGCTGTAACCTTAGTGGCCTGTCTGTTGACTTTACCTGTTTTCTATTAAAGTTATTCCATGTTCCCCAAGTAAGAGGGGGCAGCTCCATTCTTATTTTTGGTTGCTTACAGGAAGCTACACAACAAGTTTTAAAAAAAACTTAACTGTCAATCTAATTCTGTTTTAGAATAAAGTAATTATATGCTCTTTGTGTACTAGAGGAAACCTCTAGACATGAATCCTATGATGGTCAACCTTTAAAAGCTGAAATTGTTTCAGAAATTGAATTTTTAGGTCTACCTTCTCTGCGACTACTACATTCCTACTTATTATAAATCATGTATTAAAAAACTGATGTTTCTAGGTTTTTTTAGCACAGAAACAAACCAAATAAACCCCCATATGCTTGTAAACTATTCAATTAAACAGCTAAATCATTTTAACTTGCATTGCAATTCTAAACAATGTATATAGATTTAAACTAAGCAAGATAATTGATCAGTGTCACAGGCGTAACTTTCTGAAGGACTGGTGTGGACATGTACCAACCAATAATATCAATACATAGATTTGGCAATATGTGGGACAAATTTCAAAATTGGATGTTGCAGCTTTTAAAGGAGGATATTCACAAATGTAGCTGAAAGGGAAAAAATCCATATTTTTCTGGATGGTTTGAGGGACGAATGAATGAAACTGAAATAGTGTACATACTAGGGAGTTATGATGTATTGCTGCATTGTAATCGGCTGTTGTTCATCTTTTTTTATACATTAATATCTAACTACCTATAAATATAAATATCAATATATTTTGGTCCTTTCGTGTTCTCAACAATAGGAAAGCATTCAATAAATATATGTTTGAGCAATTTTTTGGAAAATACGAACCCTATTGAAAGCATTTGTGTCAAGTAACTGTGGGTCCATCAGCCCCCATCCTAAGAGTGTCCCCACCAACTTTCATTACAAAGTTGCACCCTTGATCAGTGTTATTCTTGAGGTATATATATATATATATATATATATAGAAGAGGAAATATGCTTCTTGGCAATTAAAGCCCTGTATATCTAGATTTCATTCTTTCTGTATATTTAGATGGGAAACAACAGTTATTTGTTATTTCTTTTGTTTTTGTGAAGAATGGAACCTGTTACATGTTTTATTTATATATCTTGCAAGAACTAAATTGCCTGTAAATTGTAAATGGCCTGCACTTATATAGACACCAAAGTGCTTTACCTTACATTCAGTCATTCACCCAATCATGCACACACTAACACACTGTTGGTGGTGAGCTAATTATAGCTACATTTGGGGGCTCACCGACAGAATCAAGGCCTCATTGCACCATCAATAGGTAATGTGGGTGAAGTGTTTTGCCCAAGGACACAATGACATTGAAAGCTGGAGCTGGGCTTTGAACTGAGTTGAAAACTTTCTCATCCTGAGCCACTGTTGTTGTTAAAGCTTTAGATCAGCAGGGGGCAGCATAGTACTTTATACATTTTTCTGTAATTCAGGGTTTGCTCTGCTCTAGTAAATGTGAAAACATTAAATGTTGGCTTGTGTGAACTGAATTTAGATTGTGTTTTTTTTATCTTACAGGAAGAATTGGACTGCACATATAAAGTAATACAGAAATATTCTGCTCCAGTCAGACCTTTCCAATGCTGGGAAATTAGACTGGCTTTATTATTACTGCAGGATAGTGCATTAAATAACCTTAAAATGGAATCGACATTGAAAGGATTCAGACGTGAAGGATACATGAGGATGACAATCAAACCCAAGGTAAAAATCATTGATTTACACTCAAATCAGCATTTTCCCCATCATCATATTGCAAACTTAAAGCAGAGTCTTACTCATTTAACACTTTTTCTTTTTTGGTATATATCTTTGAAGTAAATAGTACGGTTTAACGCTGGAGATTCTACCTTATTTCTTTATCTTTTTTAAACCAGTCAGATGGTTCAACTTGTCAAAAAGTTACTATTAGTAACATTACTATTAGTTATGCGCTGATGCCATTTTTTGGCCCCGACACCTGGCTGTGCAGTATTGGCCGATACCGATACCTTCTGTTTGAAATTGATGTGTGTGAATATATATGAAGAACTGCATACTACTTGGATGTAAAATAATTGCTTTGTCAAGCTGCCGCCTACCTTTGTGAAGCAGGAAAAAGATTAATACAAAGGGAGTCCACAAGAATACCACCTTTTTAGTGCAGTATCAGGGCCTCGACCGATACTGGCATCTGTATCAGTGCAACACTAATCACTATTTCTAATTGTATAAATATTTTAAGTCAAGGTGTCACTGTAATCTGTTTACAGGCATTTCCTTTTCATGCTTCTCTTTGTAATTCATTCCATAGAAGAATGTGATTTGAGACATCTTTATATTTTGTGATGTTCCATCAGCCTTTCATTTTCGATTCAGTAAAAAGATTTGAGAGCTTAGCTTGACTTCCTGATATAAAAGAACAGAAAAGAGTTGTCCTGCCGTTGCTCTTTTGGTCTTTATATTACAAAGTTGTCACAATGATGGCAGGATCAAGTGCTTCTAAAGAGACTCAGACACATTGAAAATCACTAAACTAGTAGTGTTGCGCCGATGCCATTTTTTGGCCCCGATACCGATACCCGATACCTGGCTGTGCAGTATCGGCCGATACCGATACCATAATAATGTAAAATAATTGCCATCATGGCTTTTTCAAGCTGCTGCCTACCTTTGTGAAGCAGGAAAAAATCTAATACAAAGTGAATCCAGTAGAACTTTTTAATAAAAAGTTCTACTGGATAATAAAAATAAGTTTTCATTGCCTACCAGGAGTGGGTGACAATAGTTGAATAAACTTATGGGTCTCAAAATGGTATCTGTGCCCTATTTGTTTGTACTCGCCGATACAGATACCACCATTTTAGGGCAGTATCGGGAGCCCGTCCGATACTGGTATCGGTATCGGTGCAACACTATAAACTAGACTTTGATCATATTCTTCCTGCTTGTTAAAGGTGCTATTTTTTAAGCCAATTATTTTAGTTCTGTAAGATTATTCCAAAATGTTAAGATAGCTGTTTGAACTGGGATATGATTACAAAATACATTTGTTATTTTTTGTTTTTATCAAAAAAAAAAATAAATTGGCATCTTTTCAGACATAAAAGATCAAACTAGTATATTATATATTACATTACATTTGACACTGCCATTACATAATTTTTTACTGAAGATGAGCTGCAAACATAAAAAAGTTTTCCCTTGCCTTGATGCTAGGGACACATTAACAGGATTAAACAAAAATAACTGTGTATATTAACTTATGGTTTGCATACAGGGGGCTTTTAATCCTGCATTTTTCAGCCTCTTTGGTGGCCTGATTTATAACTGATAACAGATTGCAACACAAACATGAAATCCTTTGTTCTTTTGAAGTTAAAAGACTCCTCTGATTCGACACTTTTTGAATGACATCACAAGTTTCTAAAGAAATGCTTCCTTGTTGTGAGATGTGTGACAATGGCAGCTTGATTGCACAACATAACAGGAAAAGAGAATGCCACCATATGAAGATGAACGAAGGGATCAAAGCATCTTTGAAAGATATAATCTGTGAAGTAATTTTGTGCAGCCTGTGGCTGGAATGAAGATTGTCTTAAATACCTCTAAAACAAGCTGCTGCTCAACCTGTTTTGTAAAAAACATATTTTGAAATTTGTGTTTTCTTTGCATTTACGCTGCTGGGATTCTAGTTTCCCTCAACATTGATGATCAGTGATCATAGCGCTCTGCATCAGCAGTGCTGTGTCTCTCTCCCTGCCACCTCCCAGATCAGCTTCTCTGATTGGTTGGTATGTTGCGTCAAGCAGCAAAAGTTACATTTTTCCAACTCTAGTAGCTGCTGCTTCCCTGCTGCAGGATCTTTTTGCTGCACCTTGATGGGTGTCAACCATCGACTTTGCATGTAAAATAGCTGTTTTTCTGCCTCTAGCGCGTGCGGTCTGAACGTAACACGAGTAGCACTGCTGCCTTGCAGCAAGAATGTTGCGGGTTCGATTCCCAGCCAGGGGTCTTTCTGCATGGAGTTTGCATGTTCTCCCTGTGCATGTGTGGGTTCTCTCCAGGTACTCTGGCTTCCTCCCACAGTCCAAAAACATGACTGTTAGGTTAACTGGCTTTTCTAAATTCTCCTTAGGTGTGATTGTGTGCATGAATGGTTGTTTGTCCTGTTTTTCTCTGTGTTGCCCTGCGATGGACTGGTGACCTGTCCAGGGTGTAACCCGCATCTCACCCGTAGACAGCTGGAGATTGGCACCAACACCCCTTGCAACCCCAGCAGGGATAAGCGTGATGGAAAATGGATTGATGGATGGACCAATCTTATATTTCATCTTTACAATGTACTTTGACAATTATCTGGAAATTATAGCAAAACTTTATGCTTCACCTGATTTATGATAGAATCACAGTATTCATCTGTTAGATCAGGGGTCTGTAACCTTGGGTTTGTAGCTCACTCAATCTCCTAAAGCATGTGCTCTTCGGATCTTCGGATTCTTATTTTGTGTTTGAAGTTCTTTTGTTTTTTGGCCCCAAGAAAAAAGCCCTGACCCCTCTGGTAACAAATCACCATTGCATGTGGTAAACAAATATGACCTTTTTTCATATTTAAAGGATGGCTGTGGTGGATAGTTCATTGCTCACACTATCCCATGATTTATTGTAGGTTGAAGCAAACGGCAGACAACACTGAAAATGTGTATAACACTTTGTCACCAAAATACACTTCCAATGTGTTTTGAGAAAGTAGTTTTATACAACTCAGATATCTGCTTAGATTATTAAGGATTTACTTCATTTTCAAAGGGCTACAGCTACCAGCTCCCCACCAGCATGAGATCTCCTCTCCCTTGTCTCTCAGAGACGATGCCTGAATCGCTGCACAATCTCTGTTCAGTCCACTCTGCTGAATCCTTTTTAATAATGCAGCCCCAGAACTTTGAAACTGCCTTTATTTTAGCTAAAGCTGGATTTTTTTTTTTATTCAGGTATTTATTATATAGGTAAAAATCATGTTAACAATGTAACTGGGGCTTGGGGGTGATTTTGGCCAAACTGTGCCTAATGTACCTTAAGATGTTTAAAAGGTATTGCTTAATTTATTTAATAATGATGGTTTATCTTTTAATGTAGTCTACCAAAGCTTAACTGGTTGCACAGATTTGTGCATAAGCAGGGGCGGAGCTAGATGGGGGGCCATTTAGCTCACCAATCATTGGCCACCCCTGTGGCCACCCCTACCATTTTTTTCTCTCAAGTAGAATATTCAAAACATTCTAATTTTATATATATTAACAATTACTTGACAACAACAACACTGTGGTTAATTATGCACATTAATATACCAACATTAGAGATGATTAGTACAGAATTCATGCTCTTTCAGAACTAGATTTTGTGTTATATGCCGCAAAGAGGAAAATTATGTGTCTCTGCAAGTCATCTAAGAGTCTTCAGTGAAATCATAGATACTGTAAATAACTATTTTAATAAAAACCTATTAAATCATCAATTTATGTAGATATTAGTACTTGTAAATATCAATTTAATGCAGAATGATATTGATAAAAGTAGGTAAGTAATGAGGATGGAAAAGATGTTTGCTCCAGAACTCAAACCTAAAAGAATTTTATTCAATATAGGGTTGTCACGATACTAAACTTTTCAACTCGATACCGATACTAAGGAAAATATTCAATACTCGATACAATTTTCGATAGCACAAGAATAAAAACTCCAAATTTCAACAGAAATATTTTGATTAATAATTAAAATACAATAAAAAAATACAATAAACAATAAGAACAATATTTTGAGGTTGTTTGCTGTGCACAGTATTAAGCAAGCATGATAAAAACGTATAAAACTAAAATTAAATGTTCCTTCCTTGGCTATGCTTTGCACACATAACAATGACACTAGCCAAACCGGTTAAGAAACAAAAATAATTCTCAGCAGCTGCACCTCTTACAAATAAAAAGTCTGAAACTGAAAAGTGCACAGAATTATTCAATCACACAGTGTTCTGAAAGTGCATTTTCCTCTATTCTGCACTTTAGATGAATGACTGTTTAGGTGCCACTGGTGATGGCACTGTATCGATACTTTTAAAAACGAGTATTGTATCCGGATACAACATTTCAGTATCGATACTTTTGAAAACCCTTATTCAATATACCTTTTATCTAGACAAATGTTTAAATATATGCATCTATTTGTTAGCAAAGGCTATAGGAAACTATAGTTTGTCTTTATTTAGAAATATGGACTTTGTGCTTGTTCCTGTTTGAGCAGTGTAGATTGACCCTGAGGTTCTGGTGCCTATCCACTTTTGGCCACCTTATAAAAATTTTCTGGCTACGCCTCTGTGCATAAGTATTCTACAGGAGGTCTGGATACTGGTTTATATCTGTTTTTTTTAAGGATTTCTAATATTTGATAAAAACAAAAACAAACTAAGATTTTTATCTTAATTTAGACCAAAATACCTTCACAATTACAATCTCTAGAGCCAGAAGGTCATTCTGATAAAAGCTTGTTTATTTTAAAGGAATTTTCTATCATTTTGGGTCCAAATTTAAGTAGTTTGAATTAAAACTACACTCCTTTCTAGGTTAGGCTTACTACTTTTTAAAATACAAGGAATTGGTGTTTTAATAAATGCAAATTTACCCATGCCATCTTCAGTTGATCCATTCTGAAAGGGTTAGGCATGTTCATTTGAAGAATAGTGAAAAAGGGCAACGAGAGAGAGGGGAGGAAAGTGTGCCACACTGAGAGGCAGTTTGTGCAGCGAACAGGCGCGGCGCTGTGCATCCTCTGCTGTTAAGCCTCAGCTCCGCACAGACACTCAGACAGCCATGGAGAGGAGAGCGGACTGTCCTCTTTGTTGTTGGTAAAGTCCTGTGCGTCCCAACCATGACGCTGTCAGCAGCCACTGGTGTCGCTCCAGCTGCCCGATGCGCACACAAGCGGCCGAAGGATCTGAAGCGGTGAAGTATCTGTCACTTTTCTCTCTGTGCTGCGATCAGGAATGAGACACTGCGCTAGTAGATGGAAATAGACCTATCTCTTTGCAGCCTGCAACATAATCGTGGGATTCCCGATTTGCTTTCTTTCCTCCCTTTTTATCTGCGTGCGGGGCAGTTGCGCGTTTGGCGGCTGTTTGCGGTCACAGCGCAGATATTAATATAGTGTGACAAAGTTGTTGCACTTGTCGGTGGGCTGCTGATAGGCCTGGCTCTCTCTCTCACTCTCTCTCTGATTGTATGGAGTTTGTTTGTGGCTCCCCTCCCCCATCCTCCGCTGCTGTTCCTGGCTAAGACGTGATGAGACGCTCACCTCAAGATACAGTTTAGGAGCCAAATGACATTTGCCGTGCTCGCCTCAGGTTTCAATCAGTGCAAATGGTGTAAAAGGACACCTGCACCTGTAATCGTAGCCGTTCAAGCCTGGAGCTTCAGCTTGATGTGATATAGGTGATGGATCCATCAACCTGCACCTCCAGCTGTTATACACACCCAGTAGGATTAGGATTGGTCATTCCTGCACATCTGGCCTTGCAAAAGCTGCTCAGACTTTAGGTTTCAGCAGCAGCTGATTGCAGAGCAGCCAGTTTTGTCTTTTGTTCAATCAAGATAAATGATTTTTCTATGTATTGGATTAGACAGAGAGTGGGTGTGCCCTAAAGGCAAGGGTGCTGGCAACCAAGAAAGCAACACTTCTCCTAGAATCACATCCAGAGACTCAATGTTCTTGCCTTCACAAAATCTTAATAATCATCTTTTTTTTTAGTCCTATCTGAGTCAACAAGTGCTCAGAGCTATAAATAGGGAAGTAAATTACAGGGAAATGTGAGATGAAGACAAGGTTAAGTGTCAAGTTGTTTTTTTTTCCTCCATGTTTTGGATCTGCCAGAAAACTGTCAGGAAATAGTGGCTTCAGCATGGATGTGTGAATTTATCCAGTCAGCCGTGGCTACATTAAACCTTAAATTAAATAGAGAGGCTGTATCGCAGAAGCTTAGCCATAAGCTGCTCAAGCTCCAGTCAAGATTGCTCCATGAGGAGGCAAATATGTCCTTGAAAAATGTGTTCTCTAAAATAATTTCCAGTGTGCAGCTCTGCAGATGAATTTACCATTAACCTCTAGCCCGGATGTTTAATTAAAATCACCACATGGAATGAGGATGTAGTTACCTGTCATTCAAAGTCAATTTGACATTTTTTTTCTAACCGTATAGATTGTAAGGCAGCTTTTTTTTTTTTTTTTTTGGCTCAGCATATAAACTGTTGAAACTGGCTGTAGGTATAAACAACCAACCCTTTTTCTTTATAAATCCTAATTTGGAGGAAATTCACTCAGCTGCAAGGACTGCTTGAAATGACCAGTCCTCATCCCTGAAAAGGTTTGCAAATAAATATAAATACCTGGAAGGTGCAGACTATGTGTTCAAATAAATCTTAGTAACAGACACCTTGTCTGCAAACAATGAAGGGTGTTTGTAGAGAATTATAGAAAACCAGCGACTGCTTAATTGACACCAGAGACTAAAAACTGGATTTTGTTAAAATTTACTCATTTTTTCCTACAATGTCCTTCAAATCAAAACAGCCGTTTAGATGCTGCATTAAATTAACTAATTGTTTAATGCAGATCATTCAAATGTAGACCGTACCATAGTAATAACCTGGATATGTCTTCAATATTTCTACTAGGACTGTCACCACATTAATGTAGTTAAGTACTTTTGAATCTCAAACAATTCATAGCGTCACTTAAAAATAACAGATATTCCCTCTAAAATCTCTTGTTACAAAGAACAGAAGAACTTGAACTGACAGCAGAAAAGCAGAGTTCCTCCTAGTTTTCATCTGTAATGCCAGGTCCAGTTTTAAATAATTACCCTGGTTCATTCAAGCTGCTAATAACACTCTTATAATTATTTGCCAGCAGGGCAGTATGAACTTTGAAAAACAAACAATGATGTGTTTTTCATTTGTAATGTCCTCCAGCAGTGCCCTCGTTCCACAGTTAGATGTAGATTTATGAAGTCATTTATGGAAATGAATGATTGCCCACCCTAAACATCATGACAATTGACCTTTTATGAAAAAAAGTTCTGATCAGACATCAACTTTTCTCTGATAATAAGAGTATCTATGTGTCTAGCTCTGTCATGCAATGGCTGTCCATCATGCCACTGTGCCAAAGAGCCATCTTGTGTCATGTTTGGAAAAGATTGACTCTGAATCAGGGCAACCACGGAGACAGACAATTTGTTTTAAGGAAGTTTTATTGTCAAGGTGCAGTGTAAGCAGAGGTGGTGCTGGCAGGCTGATTGTGACTAGTTCTGTTGTGAAGGAAGAGGACACTAGTGAGAAACAGGCTGGCACTGATGAGAATAGTGGACTCATGGAGGTAGAGGCTTGGTTTCACCCAGGGAGGGTGGTGTCCGGGGTCCTGGAGGTTGGTGTGAATCTGGTGGCTCTTTCTCTAGTGCAGATGGTGTTGGAGGGTGGACAGGCAGGTGAGCTCAGGTAGGAGGACCAAAGCAGACTGGCGATCCTTTGATTAAGAAGTCCAGGCTTGGAGGTTCTCAATGGTTCTAGGAAGGAAACAGAGACACAGAACTAGGAACTGGCTTGGAGGTAACTGAGAAAAGAGTTTGGTCGGTCAAATACCACGCTGGAAGCGAGAAAGAACTGATGCCCTCCTCCTGGTTTCCACTCCTTTAGAAAGGCTCTAATTAGCGGTGATGGGGAGCACCTGCCCATCATTCCCTGCAGAGAAGAGAGAGCCCAGACCTGCAACCAGACCTGAGAGTATGACCGCGAGCTTTTATTTGTGACCCTGCAGGGATAGGCTGTGAAGAAGAAATGTTTCTATATATTTTTTATCTTTTTTTTCTTTCTGCATCATATGTTCATATTTGGTAATATTTTCTTTTGCTTGTGTAGGGCTGAAATAAAGAAAAAAATGACAAAGATCATAAGAAAATCTTTTTTTGAAGACATAAAGACAAGTTACAGTAAATATTCGGGCTGGGTAATAAAACTGTAAAATGAATCACGATACAAGCCTTGATACTTCTAGTAGCTGTGATGACTATTGATTAGTGTTTTGTTAACCTATTTGAAATAATGACCGAGAGAAAAAAAGGCCACATTTAAAGTGTAACCCTAACCTTATTTAAATATAACCTTTAAAAATAGGTCAGCCGTGCTACCAACCTTTTACAGTTTGTTTATGAGAGGTTGAGTGGTTTATTTCCTCTGCTTATATACCCTGGAGTTTTATCAGATGTATTTTATATTGATATCGATCCTGTGTCTATTGATATATGTATATTGATATTGATTTATTAACCATCTGTTATTAGGACAGTTTTCAAAATTTCACAGTATGTAATTAAAGTTATTTAAACCTATTGCTCCAGTAGTCTATTCACACGTTATACATAATTTTGTGAATGCATGTGTGATAATTCAATTTATCATTTGCTGATTCACCATTAGTCTAAGAATGAGTCTTTGTATGACGAGGCTAGCAATTATCTGCCTTTCCGGTCATGTGAGCTGCCTCTCATGATATATTTCTCCCTCCTTGCAGGAGATTTTCCAGAGAAACATAACTAGAATACTGGATCCAACAGTTGTGCACTGTGGGCACTCCAGGATTCATGGATGCCGGGACTATGAACATAAACGACCAAAGAGGCTGCATCTCAGACTTGGGAGGTAGCTTTACTGAGAATGCTCCCAGACCTCCGGTTCCCGGGGAGGAAGGAGAGCTTGTGTGCAGCGATGGTCGCCAACACAGCAACTTCACCTTCTCCTCCAAGAACGAGGGCACCAAAAGTGAAGCTTCTGTGGCTACACCCAGACGGCCAGACTTGGATCTGGGCTATGAGCCAGAGGGCAGTGCTTCCCCGACGCCACCCTACTTAAAATGGGCTGAGTCCCTTCATTCCCTCCTGGATGACCAGGATGGCATCCATCTCTTCCGAAAATTCCTCAAGAATGAAGACTGTGCAGATATGCTGGACTTCTGGTTTGCATGCAGTGGCTTCCGTAAGCTAGAAGCCAACGAGGGGAACGAGGAGAAGAAAGTAAAACTGGCAAAAGCTATCTATAAAAAGTACATCCAGGACAACAATGGAATCGTCTCCAGGCAAATCAAACCAGCTACTAAGTCTTTCATCAGAGATTGTTTGATTAGGCTACACATTGATCCTGCAATGTTTGACCAGGCTCAGACTGAGATACAGCTCAGGATGGAGGAAAACACTTATCCTCTGTTCCTTAAATCTGATATATATTTGGAATACACACGGACAGGAGGAGAGAGCCCCAAGCTGTGCAGTGACCAGAGCCCTGTTTCTGGTAATGAAAAGAGGGTGTCTGGATTACTACCGACTTTAAATGAATATGAAGATAAAGAGCCAGAGGAGAGTGAGTGTGACGTGACACCAAGCAGCCAGCTCACCCACAAAATGTCTTTGGAGGGGGTACCACAGCAAATTGCAGGCAGTGCAAAATCCCACGACATCCAAGAGTACAGGTAAATCCTCCCAAGCTTCTTAAGAATGAAAAAAGCTTTACCTCAGCTCAAACTGTGCTCGTTTCCCCTGCAAACTGCTGAATTAGAAATGAAGCTGAAACCCCAAACCGGCGTGAAGTTGGAGATGAAAACAGATTGTGAGTGTAGCACAAGAGACAGCAGAGATGATGGTGTGAGGAGTGGGGCATCTCTACCTTAGGAGGTAGATGTGTCGGAAGTTGAGGAGGTTACCACGGCTGCTCTTTAGAGTTAGAAACAGGAAATCATTATTTTTCTTTGTGGGTGTGGGGACTTTGGGAATCAGGTTTTTTCAAGACCTGGCTTGGTATCGATTGGCAGGAGTTCAAGCTGATTTTATTTACATTTGATTTTTGCTTGATCCTTGACCCCCACTTATTTCTTTTCCCCTTCAACACAGAGCTCCTTTTTTTTGAAAGATAAAGCGTGTAGCTGTTAGGTTATGCTGGAAATATTAGGTGTTTTTGTTTTTAAATGTACATCACTTTGGGCTCTAAGTTCATGTAAGTCATTCAGAAGTTTTACTTACAGATTATATAAAGATTATTTGATTATTAAAAAAATATTGTCAACTAATTTAGTAATCGATTGATTGTTAACTGCAGTATGGAAACTGTAAAACATGTCTTCAGATTACAGAGCAACCCACTTAGAGCAGTAATTATACCGAGATTGTGAAAAATTATACAAACATTGTGCATTTAAGATAAAAGATATATATATATTCTCTGGCAATATGCTCCACCCAGAACTCCTCAGCTGGAAAAGCTTGAGTTTCACCTGGTTTAATTTGGTAAAAAGGCTTCTTTAAACAATCGTTGGCTATCCGATTATTAACCAATTATGAAAAAATAATCAACGGATGAATCGATTCGCAAAATAATTGTTAGTTGCAGCCCTAGTGTTAACCTAAGCAATTCATAAGCTGTGCTCAGCCTGATTATTTCACTGTGGGAATACCAGCAAGGTTGTTGGGGAAAATTTTAACAGCATCAACATTTGTTGAGGTTTTTTATATCAGCTTCTAGAGGATAAAATAATGAATCCACTACCTGTGCATTACAGTCTCCTGCTGTTTCCTTGACTGCCTGTCTGTACTCCAGTACATGACTCTCCAATCCCATATTAGCAGTTATAGTTCATTGTAGTTGGTTAGCTGGAACTCATGCTTTGTTTTCCTAATATTCAAATAATCAAGATCTTGATTTATTGCTATTCTTAGGCAGAGAGGAACATGGATTCACTTAGATGCTTCTTTGTGATGATTTATTCTTTTGCACCTTGTGTTTTTTTTAACAAAATAGTTCTGTTTTGCATAATTTTTCTTTGCTTGATTTGACATAACAGGACTGGCTCTGGAAAATGTGTATTTTGAAGGATATTATCTGTTACTAATAGTATTTATTTATGGTTACTTGATAGATAGGGGACTTGTTTCTGACTTGAATCAACCTTATTTTGTGCTTAGCAGTATGCTTGTTTTTATGAATAATCAGTTACTTCCTAATTAGAGCAAGGTTACTTGCTTCGGCTTCACCTAAATTATATTTTGATAACTTTTAAGTTATACAGAGATTGAACTTTTTTTGCTTTATTTAAGATTATACTATTACCAAAAATACAAAGAAAAAAAAACTCACACAGGGGTTGTCTATGAATTAGTAAAAGTACCTTTATAAATATGCTTAGATAACCTTTTCTTTCAAACCTGCAGGGATTGAGTGTGTATAAAAAATGTATAACTGCTAGAATAACTCTAAGCTGGATCAATACGCCTTGTTGAGGAATCTCACAGTTAAATATTTAGTGGAACTTTAAGGCACAGCTTCACTTTAGGTATTTAATTTGTGCAACAGGGTCAATAATTACTTCTTTTACTTTTCATATACAATGATAATGCTTCACCCCTTAAATAGTAAAAGATTTCTTAGTCATAATCAAATCAGTTTTTTTTTCTTTTTTAGCTGTTATCTAAGTATTGATTGCTTTGTTCAAGGATACCAATGTTTTGTCTCTGATGTTATTGTTTTATTAAAGCGTAAACCTTTTAGATATTCTTAATTACATGCAGTAACAACACAGCAGCTTATTCCAACAAGAACAAGCAAATACTTTCGACATGTAATAGTAAGAGATACTTTTTCTCTTTCCATAACAATATGTTTCTGCCAAATTAGTAAAAACTTGCTTAAAAAGAAAAATCTGTCTCCCTGCAAGTGAAAGTGTTACCGTGAAAGAAATGATGAATGATGCTATTATCAGAGCTAAGAGAGCAAAAAAAAAAAAAATCTAGTTATGATAAACAATTGCATCCTTAACAGATCATGAAGGACATTTGTGGTTTGTTAAAAAAGCCAAGCTGTTCCATTAAGTATCCTAATTTGATAGCAGCTATTATCCATTTCACTACAATGTGACCCTGCAACAATATAATTGAAGTTGCGTCACAGTTGTACACTACAGAGACGTTCCCACAGCTCCAGCGGTGTTATAAGAGACAGGAACTCGCATCAGCTGACGGACAGACGATACCTTTCAGATAAAACTCTCTCTGTGACAAACACAGTGCACAGTGCTGCACTCCGAAGCAGATGCAGAACAAATCTCAATTACAATTTGGTTGAAATACAATAAATGGAGGGAAATTAGATGTTCCATGGATTGCATGGCTGCATATTTCAGTCACAGTTTCGTGCTAAACTGTTGTCCTGTTGTGTTTCCAATATAGGCATGCGCTTTCCGAAGTTGATATCTGCAAAAAGCAAATGCTGTTTCATGCAAGTAAGATTTTTTAAATCCTAACCCAAAGGCAATTTTACGGAGATCAGGGTTTAAATTTGTATCTGAATTGCAGAAATGAAAACGGGGGAAAATAAAAAGAAGAAAAATCTGCAAAGCTAACAAGTTCAGTCATTTCATTCATTTGCATGTAAAGAGTTGAATGGCAAACAACAAAGAAAATGAGGAAATAAGAGGGAAGCGGCTTTTTGTATCGATTGTCACATCATTACTTCAGCAATCAAGCGTTTGGCTCGATTTACTAAAAGACACGCTTCATTTTTAAATAGCCTGTCAGCATTACCCGTTGGGCTTTTTGTGAACTTAAATTTTACAGCAGTTGTGTCAGATCCCTTTTAGAGCGTGGCTACAGACGATATTAAGAAGTCTTTCAGATTAGAGTGGAGAAATGGAATGACTTGAAAGAGAATGCTTTGTGTTAATGTTTAGTTGGAGCGTATATGAAATAGAAAACGGTTTAATTTTTCTGATTCCAGCAGTTTTGTTTCTTAAAGATGGACCTGTACACTCTTTGTCACATAAATGGTATAACAGCATGAGAAAGTAAATTAGCTACTGTTAGATTTGTGTTCATTATTCTATCTGCTGAAAGGACAGAGGAAATTAATTCCATCTAATTCTAATCATGACTTTTATGTAAAGCCTTTTTATCAGCTTGGTGTTAGAAGCAGAGGTTATAAACAGTATTAACATACATAAATGTACAACTTTTACCTTTTCAGAGTTTTATTCCCAGAAATGGGTTTCATTTCACCAAAATAGTAATTTTATACTCACCGTTGTTGGACATTAAAGCCCCTACTTTATCATCAAACATTTAGAGCAATAAATGAGGAAGGGACTTCCTTTTGAGTAAAATAATTTAGAAAATATGACTTGAGTGGCACAGTGGGTAGCACTGCTGCCTTGCAGCAAGAATGTTCTGTGTTCGATTCCCAGCCCTGGGGTCTTTCTGCATGGAGTTTGCATGTTCTCCCTGAACATGTGTGGGTTCTCTCCGGGTTCCCCGGCTTCCTCCAACAGTCCAAAAACATGACCGTTAGGTTAATTGGCTTCTCTAAAGTCCCCTTAGGTGTGAGTGTGTGTGTGAATGGTTGTTTGTCTCTGTGTTGCCCTGCGATGGACTGGCGACCTGTCCAGGGTGTACCCCGCCTCTCGCCCGTAGACAGCTGCAGACCTGGACACCCCTTGCGACCCCACTTGGGATAAGCGTGTTAGAAAATGGATGGATGACTTGAGTGCACTACAGGTATTTTTAGGAATTGTCAGTAGAAATATTGCTTATTAAATTTTAAAACCATAAAAATATAGAGACTTGTACAGAGGTTGGTGGCCTAATGAGTAGAGAGCAGGTCACTGGAGTCTTGGAGGGGCCATAAGGTCGCTGGTTCAAACCTCAGATTGTCACTCTTGGTCCATTAGACTCTTAGTCTTTGCTAAAGTAGGGGCTTTGTCTCCATTCAAATCCTGTTAACATGGTCCTAAATTCAGTGTGTTAGGGCCAGCCCTCCTTAAATCATACCGGCCCCAACACTTACTCTCTGGCCGAAGCACCTACCAGTGACAGTGAGTAACTCAAGAGCTCAAAAAGTAATACAATGTCAGCTTTCTAAATGATGCATGCAGTATATATAGCCCTTCCTTGTCATGCACATCCTTTTGACGGTTGGCATATGGTGTAATGTTCTATTTCTTCAAACTGTAAAATCCTTGCAACAAACTAAATTATAATAAAACTAAAATGCTTTCTTTAAACCAAACTACGAGTTCCTCTTATATTTGGGAAATATATGTTCAAAGATTTTGCAAAACTATGTTGCGGTGCTTGATTGGGTTTTGCATGTAAAGGCTAACGTTTCACGTTCAAACTGAACGATTGTTGTTCTCTACTTAACAAAACACTTTAGATTTTAAAATGGAAAAATTTTCTATTTTTTAAATATTTTTTTACTTAAAAACTGTATGACATGGATGCATAAAAACCTCATTTTATTTCAGTGTTAAATTCTGTTTAAAACAACAGATTATAATTAAAAATGTCTCCGGATCTTTACTGGTTGATGATTTTCTTGGTTAACACCCTGCTGATTTTTAGTTGGTGACCCATGTTCTACACTGTCTGAGGATTCACAATATGGCATACTTGTTAGCCTCAGATTAATCTTTAGCCTTATATAGACATCCTTCGGTTAAAGATCTCAAGGTCTGCTGAGGTTTCCTAATTCAAAGCAATCATGTTCCAGCCAAATAAGCACTGTTCTCACTACAGTCTCTAAGGAGGTGATGATGCGTTGGTTTATACACTGTGATACCAATAAAGAAAGTAAACAGAAAAGTAAAAAGTTATTTCTAACCAGGATGCAGTTTTGCAGTTTTCGTTTCCCTGAGAGACAAATGATCCTCACTTGGAAATCAGAATAAAATCTCTTCTCACTATATTTCTTAGAAAATAAGCAATAATTTGCTTCTTCTACTTTTACTTATAAACTGATTTATGTGATAGGTTCCACCCTCTGGCTTAGACTGTATTGTTCCTGCTTGCACAAAGTAAGCACAAAAAAATTAGTTTCACCAGGATGTCAACAGGGAGACCTAGTAAACTGTAGTGGGTGAATAGGATTAACAGAAATTACCCCACAGGTTTAGCTGTGAAGTCGAGGGTAAAATATGGCCTTATTACCATGATGCTGAGCTAAAACTACATTTATTAGCTTGTCTGCTACGTGAGCTGATTACCCAACAAAAAAACCCTAAGACAGTAAATTTCTTAAAATTACAGTGAATCTAAAAACAATACTGCATTATTAATTGCATTTAGAGGAACAATAATCTTAAGTATTTATTCCACATGGTATCTTAGCCAATTTAAAGCTATTGCTTATCCATTGTAATTAGGAGCTATCAGATAATGCTGCATCCATTTGCCCTTGTTTGCTTGTTGTTTAAATTACCTGCTTGTATAAAACGGAAAATGTTTAAAGGCATACAGTGTAACTTTTGGCCAGTACTCTTCGTCAACTCTTTATGTCACAAAGTCCATAGTGAGTGTGCCTTTAAAGTAATGAGAATAAAATATGTCCTATCCTTGCCTCCTTAAATGTTCCCAATTATTTTATTTGAAAGTATTAACATGAAAATGGACAGCTCTTCTACTATACTATACTATACTATACTATACTATACTATACTATACTATACTATACTATACATATTAAATGTCAAAATAATTCACGCCACCTATAGCTAAATGTTAAAACTGAACTTACTGTGTAACTGACAACATTTAAAGCCTGAACTAACCTAGTTTCCAATATATGCACATAAACGTATTATAATTCTTTCAAAAAAGGTTTTTCTTTTAAAAGAACGATCAAACAAAACTTCTTTTACCTTTTTTTTTTTTTCATACATACAAATTTATCATATTAACTGGAATTACAATTTCATTTTTTTGTCATGATGCACCTCTACACCAGTTCCATAAATTATTCGGGTGGGTGTTGCTAATGAAAATCTTGCTGTCACAAAGATTTCATTCGAACTCTCTGTGCTTTTGCATTCCAAGCAGGGAGAAAGCTGAAGCTATAGGCTTTGGGGAATTCCTACTTTGAATAAAGAATAATGATGCCTTACATTCATAATTTATGGGCTCAAAGCCCTCTAAGAAGTCTGGTTTGCTAAGTTGGTGTTGGTGTGAAATAAAGTATCTTTTTCTTGATATTTAGCAGGTTAGATAACTATGCTTCATAGATCATCTTATTTTTTATGTTTGGTTAATTATTACAGAATGACAGAGGAACAATGTGAAAGAAATTATGAGTAAAGACTAAATGTTAGGGTTTAAGTCTTAAACTAACAGTTTGGTGTCCTACCATCTAATATGTCTTGACCTAAACAGCCTTTGTCACACAAAAAGTAGGAATTAAATTCTGTGATGACTTTTTGATTTAAATTATCACAAAAAAGTAAAATTAATATTTTCTTTAACATGTCTGAATTGTTTACAAAAAATGTAAATTGTAAAATACAAAGGATCACAATGCCAGTATTTTGGGGCGTATATAAGAACTAGGTGTGGCTTGCTGCTGATGTTTCTATAGATTTTCAAAAGAGAAAGGTAAAAGTGAGAAAAATGTCCCTCAATACATGTGGTACTTAGAGATGATCATACAAAGCATAAACACCTCATGCCAGTTATCACACTACATGGACAAGCTGATGGTTCAAGCTTGTTTTGCTGTCATAAGACTTGAATTCCTTTGTCACTGAGCAGATCATGAACTTCTGCAAATGCAAGAGGATTCTAGCATTAAAATTGTTTTACCTGATAGGGACCTGAAATTTGGCTCAAACTGGTTCCTCCACATCTCAGTGAATCTAAACAGAAAGTCGAAATACAAATGAAACAAAAGGTTGTTGCTATGGCCCAAAGTAATAATCTCAACATATTCGCCTGCTGCTCAGAGACTGCTATAATCAAAGAGTGATAAAAAAAAAAAATGCTCAATAAAAAGAAGAAATGGGAGCAAACAAGAAAATAAAAAAAAAATGTTAAGAAAATTATAGATTTAAAGTTACACCTTCAGTTAACATCATCCTTGTTCAACTTTATCTTCTTGGATACACTCTCTGTAATTGTGTGGTTTTGTAACATTGAGAAAAAAATATTTCACCCAGTAGGGCTGGATGATTAATTGATTTAATTGAATAATCACACTTTTTCTTTATGAAGATTGGTTATTGTTTTCACCAATGCGCTCATTAGGTACAGGCTTCCAAATCTTAGACATCAGTTTATTACTGTTTGTTCTTAAATGTCTATTTATAGAAGATAAACTAGCTTACGTTGTACACTGCAAAAATGTAAATCTTAATAAGTAATTTTTCTTAAAATAAGTGCATTTATTCTTGGATTGAGGAGGTAAGTGAGATACTTTGGCAATGGAACAAGATAATTTACCTTTAAAATAAGAAAAAAACAATTGCATTGTCTTATTTCAAGTTAATTTTATCTAATTATCTTATTTTAAGAGTAAAGATACTCATTCTATTGGGCAAATCCTCTTACTTACCTACAAAATTTAAGGGTAAATACACTTAATTTAAGATATTTTTACTTTATTTCTAGATTGTTTTTGCAGTGTAACACAACTAGCTGTAAACCTTTAGTGTAATGTATTTTAATTGTTTGTTGTGAAAAAGGATTATTTAACAGGCATTTTTCACAGCTTGGATTTCTTTGCACTGAAATTGGTAAAAGGATCAAAAAGAAGACAAAAACTTTAAGTAAACTTTAGCAAAACCTTTATTTTCTCACTTTCATTAAAACAGTGAAGCTTATCTATGGCTGTTGCCAAGAAATTGACTTTGAATTAAATGTTGTTTATTTTATTATATTCATCTTGTTGAATGTTCTTTCCTCTCAGAATTGTTGTTTTTGTCTTATTTCCTAATACAGGCAAGGAGCATGTCGAGAGCCAATCAACCCATACTACGTCAACCCAGGTCATGTTCTGGCCCCAGCCACCAGTGCCAATGACAGTGAGCAGCAGAGCATGTCCAGTGACGCAGACACGCTTTCCCTTACAGACAACAGTGTGTACGTTTCTTGTCAGCAGACACTTAAACACATTTTTCCCAGAGTCCTTCTGTCACGGCAGACCTAAACACCATTTGACTCAGCAGTTTTTGACAATAAAATGATTGTCTAGCATGGACTTAAACATTTAATGAAGTTAATACTGTTAAACATTTGAGTGGAGAATTGTACTGAATGTCTAACCCATAAAGTGTTTAAAGAAAACACTCGTTTTCCATAACCTTGTCCATTTGCAAGCTGCAGACCATTGTTTTATCTGGCATCACTTATAAGGATCTCTCATTTTCAGAGTCTGTTTATGAGTCAGCCAAATGCGTTTTGCCAAAATGAATTTGAAAAATCTTTTAGGTGAAGTGTGACTGATGAATCGAGCCAGTGCCTTCAAAGTCTGGACAGCTGGGAACATTTTTTTTTATAACTGAAGGGATTGAAAGACTCATTTCTCCCTAGCATTTGACACAGGTGATTGTGTAAATTAGTCGACAAATGATTACTCAAACTTTCTGCATGTAAAGCATGTTGCTGTGACCTGCCAGACTACTTATGAGGCAGGGTGGGCAGCCACAATGCTGTAAGAATCTCTCTCCTGCTGCACGGATAACAAAGACCCTTTTAGGTGTTTGTTTCAGAGAGAAAAAACTGTGTGAAGCTTTCAGCTTCAAAGCTGCCTTGTTGTTTATTCATGAGGATGACTGATGAAAATGTGTTTTGTTGTTCATTCCAGAGATGGCGATCCACCATACCGATACCGTAAACAGCATCGCCGGGAGATACACGAGAGTGCCAAAGCAAATGGGCGAGTGCTACTACCTCATTTTCCAGTGAGTTATTCATGGGACGTTTCCCCTCCACCTCGCTCTCCGCCTCTACACCTCTCTCTTTGTAACTGTCTGTCTCTGCTTATTTTTCCCTCTGCTCTGCCATTGGAAATGTGCATATTTTAGTTCAGCTGTGTTACAGCGCCTGTGATGGAGTATAAGAATAGCTGATGGTGAAAGAGAAGGCTGTCTAAATGCAGCTTGATGCCTTCCTAAGCTCTGTGCGCTGAAGCCTTGCAGACATGAATCCTCCCCTGTGACAGCCTGATGCCTCCCTCTGCAGCTTTATGCTGTCGCTTGGTAGGAAAACCCTGGCCCTAATTAGGCCTAGGAGTAGAGAGTCCAATTAAAAAGCCACACATGGAGCCCTCCTATCCTAAATATGAATCTGCTATGTAGTGGACAGCATGATGCTCACATCTCCATGCCTAAACAAATTGATTGATTTCAATGTATTTTTAAATAAAAAGATATATTCTCATAACCCCGGAAGAAGAGAATACAGTAGATATGAATTTGACACACCTACTGAATTACCATCTCATTTTTGACATGAAAATGATCACCTACCTCTATTAATAATTTCCAGACATTTTGCAGCTCTCCTTTCACATATAACCCTTATTTCAACCCAAAAAAAGAAAATAAAAGTGTATTAAATTGAAAACAATTAAAAATATGAAGACAGCATTTTTTTTATCACATAAATGTGAACAAATGTAAATCATTAAATCACTAAAAAACACTAATCCTATTCATTATTAGTCTGTAAGAATCCCACAAGTTAAATGAGGATATTTGTTCTACTTTGAAATGCATACTAGCAAAAATAGAAGTGTTTAAATGATGATATGAAAATAGAGACTCCTGTGCACTAAGTAATGAATAGCAAACCAATGAGACAAAAATTCAGTTTTCTAATATTTTGAGGTGGTAAAGTCTTGTTACGCAGCCATTCATATTTCCATTTCCAGTCCCAATGGAAGCGATACTTTATCTCCACCCGTTTCATTGTTTCCTGCTTCTTTTCCTCTCTCTGACCTCCAACGGGATGTGTGGGGTCAACTGTACTAAAATAGTTCTAAACACACAAGGATGAAAAAAAGAAACAGTCTGACATTTCTTCCACCAGCGCATAAACCGGATTCCAAAGGATATACACATGGAGCCAGAGAGGTTCGCTGCTGAGCTGATCAGTAGGCTGGAAGCGGTCCGGAGGGAGAGGGAGGCTGAGGAAAAACTGGAGGAGAGGCTAAAAAGAGTCAGATTGGTATGATTATTTCACTTTCTGTTCTTGAAACCTTAAGCAGATTCACTGCTTTGGCCGTTCGCATTGGAGCTGAAGGATTTCAGGAAAATATTTTAACAGGAGTAAAGTTCAGGAAAATTATGATAGTGATGCTGATTATCATTTGCCCTCATTTTTTCCACACTTTGTCTGTCTTTGTCATTACAAAATATTTCCCCCACTCTTCATGAGCTCCAACATTTGAGCTCCAGCATTTGAATAAATACATTTTTCTGTGGGAATTGGAGATTAGACTGAACTGAACTTCTTAAATACACTATAGATCTGCACAACTTGAATACTTAATAGTGCATAACACCTAACTATTATATCCCACTGACCATTTTAACCTAACAGTCCTTTGCCATTACAATATGTGTCACGTATATTGTGATGGGATATTGTGCAGCTCTATTGCACACTTAAGAGTTATAAATCTGCTGATATTGTAGAATTTTTCAAACTTGATATCAGAAGAGCTTTTTAAATGTTGAAAATTGTTGTTTAAAAAACCTATAAAATTGAGCAATTTTTGTAAAAAAAAATAATGAATAGCATAAAAAAAAGAAAAATAAACGGAAGTTCACCAGGGATAGCTCTGGGTTCAAAGAGTGATAAATGATTTATTTTAAAGTCAATATATTTATTGGATATGCCCAGTGATAGAAATTGAAGTTGAAGAACCTTATTAGAGGGATAATAAAGTCTGGTTCTGTGCCTAGCCATTAGTTTTCTAATATTCATAAACAAAGAGGAATTCAATCTGCCTGGCCCAATGAAATAAATAAGGCCAGTCATTGGAGTGAAGAGTAAAAGGCTCTATGAATCATGTGGAGTATTCTGTCCTTGGCCTGTCAGCAATCTGGCTGCCTGGATCAATCAGACGGAGCACCTGCAAACTCGGCCACTTGTAAGCCTGGAACATCGAGCCAGGCCTGTTTGATGCCACTTGGATCGGCGATGAAAAGGTTGCTTCCACCACAAATTAATTCTCCGTCTAAACGCTCTGCCAATATTAAATCTCAAGGTGGATAATTTATGTGGAAGGCTGTGAAAGGAAAGGAAGCCACCATCACAGCTGTAGGTTTGTTTGTTTTTAAACAGAAGGTACAGATAAAATGACTTCTATCATCAAAATCATACTGTGGATATCTAGAGTAGGGAAATAAAAAGCTTTGGTTTGAGTGCTAGCAATAAAATAATTATCAGGCAATATGCTGTTACATAAGGAAATACCAGAGAATAACGAAAATAAACAATCCTGGTCTCTGAACCAGTTCTTAATTGGATGTTAGAGTTATTATATAACTTCTCAAAGGGAAACAGTCTTGTGAAATTGAATTTAATAAATTCCTAATTTTCACAAATGTAATCAAATGAAGCTCAAAGAAGAAGCCTCTCATAATGTAACCAGTGCCGCTACAATATAAAAATCACAATTTTATCACAAGATCAACAATGATTTGTATTCCTCATTTAAGACATTATGGCAACACTTACCTAGCCTTTTCTTGTAACAGAGAGGAGATGGCTTGGACTTTTCTTCTTCAAACCACTCAGCAATTTTTAGGATTTATTTTCTTCTGTTGACTGATATGTTTAAAGAACAATTTTGTTTTATCTTTTCATTATTGCCCTTATTGTAGCAATATTTTAATAATTGATATATCTGATATGACACCTTTTGGCTTTGGCTCGACAGAGAAAAAAAAAAGTATGAATTTGTACTACCTTAGAACATAGTTAAGGCCTAAATTACATTTCCATATACATGTCCTTACTAACTCTCAAACCTTATTTAAGTAAAAGGCCATGCTTGCCTTAAGGATCCATACATACATTGTATATCATTTGTTTATTTTTCATTTTTGCACATCTCTTTCTTTACCATCTACTGTCTCCCTGCTATAAAATACCTGTAGCGCCCCATCCAATAGTTCCCCCGCTGCAGTTCCTATCAGAGATCAGTTTAGTCCCAGCCAGTGGGAACTGAAGCTGGATAGGCTGCAGTTGTCATGATCCAGAGTGAGCACAGATGTGCTGTGTGCACAATAATTGGCTAAGCTTCTGGTTTGACTCTTCACTTCTAAACTCAGACTGAAAAATGATACATTTATGAGTGTTTGGGTTAAGTGGGGGAATGTGGGCTTAGTGGTTAGAGCAATGCGCTTCTGCTCTGAGAAGGTTGCAAGGAGCCAGTTTAATCCCTACAGCCTCCACTCTGGGTTCCTGAGCAAGACCTTTAATCCCACACTGCTCCCCGGCAGCGCACAATGGCAGCCCACTGCTCCTCAAGGGGATGGGTTAAATGCAGAGAGTTGATTTTATTTGCCATCTACAAGTGGACACAGGGATAACCCATGTACAACTGCTTGAAATTAATGTATAATGAAAATTTATTAAGTGATTATTTAAATTGTTTACCGGTTTGAGTGCTTTATATATATATATATATATATATATATATATATATATATTTTTTTTGACTAATTTTTGTTTCATTTTTATCAAATGAAGGAGGAAGAAGGCAATGATTTCTCTACACCTTCATCATTACCCAGTCAAAGATTCCCCCCTAGTGCTTATTCACTGAATTACAACCCTCATTATGCTGACATCACATACAGCAGTCCTTTTGTCCAAGATACTCATGAGAAAAACCCAGAGAGCATCCTGGATGACCATGTCCAGCGGGTCATGAAGACACCCATCTGCGAATCGCCAGGAACCGGGCGCCAATCCCCCAAGTCTTGCTCTCCAGATGGTTTCTCTGGGTTTAGAGGTGCAGCACAGCCAGGCCAGGGTAAACACACTGCAATACGTTGTTTGAAGGGAGAACCTGGCCATTCCTCCCACCACAAATATCAGCATCACAGTCATGTAACCACCATGGAGCCCGAGGGGGCCACACGTTCACAAGGCAGCTTTGCCTGGAGCCTGGAGACTAGCAATTATAGCTCAAAATCTCGAAGCTATGCAGATGGGATGGTATCCAACCCTGTGGAGCACATAGGCTACAGGTGTGGCACAACTTGAACTCTTTTTACTCTCATTCACCTCTCCAGAATCTTGGTTTTCTACTTATCAGTTGTGTTCTTCCATTATGCAGCAACAAAAGTGGCCTCCAGTGTAATAGAGTCTTCAAGAGAGGTGAAGAACCGAGAGCTTTTGATGTGCCACGGTCTGCTGAGGAAGGGGATAAAAAACAGAAGATCCTGCTATGGCTTATGGAAGGACAAAAAGAAATGGCTCACCATAAAAGAAGTCCTTATGGGTCAGTGATTTTTTCTTACTTTATTACACCACAAATCCTGTGATAACAGATTGAATGTGAGAAATGTCACTAAAATTAAGCAATTCCATCCATATTTCCCCCCCCTAATAAGTCCAAGTTAGAACTTAGACAAACCTAAACCATTTAATTACCGTTATTTTTCAAATGTAGGAGTGTCAGTGGTTCCAAAAGGACTACAACCCATGAGGGATCTCGCCTCGGCTCCTCAGACCGATCAGGGTCGATGCATCCATGCCTGAGTGGCCAAGGCCGCAGCAATGTGCAGCCGTTTCACCCGTTCATCCAGGACCCTACCATGCCCCCTAACCCTGCACCCAGCCCACTCATCCAGCTGGAGGAGGTCTGTCGGAGGCTTCAGGAGGAAAAGATTAAGTCTGGAGCACTGCAGCCAAAGCACAGGTAATTAGAAAGAAAATGTCTTAGAAACACAGTCAACTGGTGAACTTCCTAAGTGGAATTGGAAAAAAACTGGTCTGTTGGGATTGTCTTGAGCAGACTGCTTTGGTTTTGCTTGGCTCTTTTGGCTGTTGGGTCTAAATCACGGTTGTTCGGTTCCTCAGGTATGTGATAGAGGTGATACAAAGGGGTCGCGCAGCTGTCAGGCCTGCAGCGGTCCCTCTGCTCACCGTGGTGCCCGCTGTTTCAGACAGCGAGCTCTCCGAGCCCGAGTATGTTCACTGTGCCCATCAGTAATAGTGGCAGAGCTCCCCTTGTCATTAATGTCCAATTTATTTTCGCAAACCCTGACCCTTCAGGGTTTTTTTGAGAGAATTTACACTTTATCTTTTTTTTACAGTAAAAATTGTATAATTTGTATTATTACACACAAAAACCTAGGACTAGAACAGTTGGCAACAGAACACAATAAATGCACTTTTCCTGGCAAAGGTACTAATATCAGTTTAACTTTTCTTGATTGTATAATGTTATGTCACACATAAAAAAACATCAATACATTTTAGTGAGATTCTATACGACAATACAAACTGCTCCCCAATTATACAGTGGAAGGAAAACAACAATGTGAATTATTGTGTCCCTTTTTCTCTTTACCCCTAAATATTACCTTAATAGCATCTAAAACAAATTCAGAAGTCATTTAAGTTGCTAACATATAGTGTTTAGAACAGTGTCAAAGTTCATCCCTAAACAGAACCCGAAAAAAAAAACAAAAGCATTTTTTTCCCCAAAGATTTGCTTAAATTCTGAGTTTGAATTATTTTGTTTGTTTTGTTTGTTTGTAAAATGTTAGAAAAGTTTCGGTCAAGCAATATTACTCAAACAGAAAACAAGAAGCAATAGTCAATAGATATGAGAACAACCAACCCAGTTATTGTTACCCAGCAGGTTACAGAAACTTCAGACAGAAGCATTGTGTATTCAGCACACCAATATTGGAGATTTTAGGCACAAGCTGATATAAACCAACATTTATTTTTTCCCTGATATTAGACCAATATCTGACATTACCAGTAGTAGGTTATTTGTACACAAGAGAGCATTGTAGTGCAGAAGTTTTAGTGGTTACCCTGTCTTCAGATAATGAGAAAGGTTTTATTATAGTTTTTTTTTCATTTTATGTTGCGACCCAGAAGTAAGAAGTTTGGGTGATTAAGTTTTACTGTTTGTGGGCCGTCACATTCTCCATTACCTGTATATGGCCATTGTTACACATTAATAAGGACAGAAACACTGTATCATGTTGTATTTGCAAACCTAGAGTGTTAAAACTAGGGCTGGAACTAAAGTAAAATTTTGCAAATCGATTATTCTGGCTTTTTTTTTTTTTTCTCGATTAATCGATTTATAATTGGATAGCAAAAGGTTCTTTTTTTTTTATGAAATGGAAGTGGAAACTAAAATGTTTCCACTTGAGGAGTTCTGGATAGATCATATTGACAGAAAAAAAATGTTATCTTAAATGCAAAATGTTTATATATTGTTTTTACAATTTTTAAATAATTACTGCTCTAGGTGGGTTGCTTTGTCAGCTAAAGGCATGTTTTACACTCTCTATACTCCTTTTAACGATGAATTGATTACTAAATTAGTTGACAATTATTTAAAAAATCAATTAATCACGATTAAATCGATTAATTGTTTCAGCCCCAGTTAAAACTAATCTAAAACCTTTGTGTAAGACTGACTAAATGTCATGTAAGCAAGGCAGACCTGCCATAACAATCAAAGTAAGAAACTTTTCCTGCTGTTGATAATATTGGCAGCCATCATGATTGGAAGTCTGGATGTGTTACCTTGACTTTCCAACTGGGAATTTAGGCTTCCAAGAGTATTCCAGCTGAAGTTTACTCCTCCAACATGAACACACAACTAGTATCTGCTTTTGTTTTTGCCTCAATATTTTTCCCAGTGTTTAGCAACCACAAAGAAGCTTCTGTTTTGTTTTGTATACCTATAAATTATGAATTCTCAAGAGGAAGGGATATTATTGAATTTTCATTAAATGATTATAAGAAGTATAGTGAAAATCTCAAGTTACGTAAGTATTAAATAAATGATAAAGTTACCAACTTATTACTCATCAACCAACCAAAAGAACATAAAAGCAAAAAATCAATGGGTTCATTTGTCCTCTATTGGGTGCCATGTCAAGTCAGGTTTTGACTAAGAGAAAAGTAACTCTAATACAATATGAGGCTTTCATAAATGTTTGATCAGAGCCTGAAAGAAAGGCTTAAAGAAAGGATCACAGAGGAAGGAGAAATGTTTGTTCTTTGAGTTTTAGCAAAAATAGCCGAAGTATTACGGATACGGACCAAATCTGTTGGTGATGTTTTGTGAAAACATGTTTCTGTTTGATGTTTGACTTCCCTCCAAGATGGTGATAAATAAATGGTAGGGAGCTGCAGAAATGTGTCCCATCATTAAAATTCAAGAAAGCTTCAGTTTCACAGATTTTACCAACATGACCCTAAAAACAGTATTCAGTAGGTAAACTATATGAGTAGGATGTAAACCTAAGTAAATAAGAAAATATGTTGATATTTACAATGTTATGACTGTGTTCTCAGAGAGGAAAGCAAGGCATGTTCCTCCGGGACATTTAAAGCCTTATGATGAGTTCTCTTCATTTATTTGTTACCATTTTCCATTTCCTACCAGTGATGAGAATTTGATTATTTTTTTGACAGCTTAATTTCTAAGTAGATGTGCTAATTTTAGATGAGATAATCATTTTCATCAAGTGTGACACATTAGTCTGACACTGTCATCCTGTGAGTGTGTAGATTTATGGCTGCCTGATAGAGGAGGATTTCTAATGAGGTTAGAGATTAGTAAGGATCTCTTGTCATGTCACTTGCATCCCCAACTGGATAAACGGAAGACGGATGGATTGACTGTTGAGTCTGTACTACATCGTGTTGTCTATGGGCATCATTCAATTTATTCTAGGACTCACTAATATACCTTTTTGAATCCTTTTTTTTTTTTGTAAGTGACAATAGCACATATGAATTAAACACAGTGATAAGTATATATGTAATTTCAACAGCTCACCTTTTGACAAATGACATTATTCCTTTACTTTAATAAATATGTTAATTAATCTCATTCTGTACGTTTATGTACAAGTCATAGTGGAAGTAGCCCACAACAAATAGAAAAAAACTAATAGAAAAAATTGAAAAGTTGAACAGAGACATCCAAGATTGTGAAATCTTGGTACTTCGCACATATGTTTTGCACATTTTGTGCTCTCCACTATTCGGCTGTGCTTTTCACTAGAGCACCTATTGACATCAGACAGTCTTTTCTTTAAATTTGCCTTCATTTTTATCGACCCAAATCTCCCTGAGATCTTGTTTGGTGACGTAGCCACTGTATGGGATTTATTGGAGACGCAGACAAGGTAAACGAGATGGCTCGCTCTCACTTGCCCCCAGTTAAACTGTCTAATGTTTTTGCACCTTGTCTAGCAAAAAAGGATAAACTTCTGAATCTGTTTAATCTCAGACTTTCACAGCTCTGCTGCCTTCTGTTTCATCAAAACTTGGCTCTGTGAGCAGACCTCATACTGTGCACTTCCAGCAGTTTCACGTCTACCGCTCAGAGCTCTCTGTATCAAGGGGGGGTTAAATCTGCTTTCACAAAAGACATTAGGTCTTTCCTTGGAGTCATTTTGTATAGACTATAACCTTGTATTTACCAAAGGAATTCTACGTTTTGTTCCAGACTGTATATACATCAAGCCTGCACATCAGAGAATAAAAAAATGTTTCATAATAAATGTAAAAACCCCAGAAACTCATCATTTTTCAGGTCCGACTTCTCAAATTAGCTTTAAAAAACAGACAACATATCAAATGTCCCACCAGAAAAAAAAAAAGCAGGATTACAGCCTTAAAGCTACAGTGTTTAATAATTACAGGGATATACAGTCAGAAATGTAATATATTATACATAACTATGTTATTTTATCATCATCTACGAGCTCAGCCTCTTAACCTTAATATTTGCGTTGCCTTAGAATTCATTATTTATAATTACATAGGAGCGGGTCTCGCAGCCATGGAGGCAGACATCTTTGCGCTACGGCAGCGCAGAGCCAACAAACTAGTGATTGCGAGATCGCCAAAATTTCACAACGATGTAGAAAAAATAACGGGTATATTTATTATCTTAAGTCTACATGAAATCTATACCCTACACAGACTAATGAAATACTATCTGTAAAATTATCTATGTAAACAAACCTCATCACTTGAGAAGGTAGGTGATGCGGACGTCGTGGAAGACATTTTGTCCCGTAACGCTCGCCGTACTGTTGGGGGGAGAAGCGGTGGGGGGGAGATGTTCATGTTGCTGCAGTCTGCAGTCTGACCGCTAGATGTCGCTAAAAGTTACACACTGTAGCTTTAAAAGATGCATATTTTGCTGACACAGGACCTTTTGGACTTTTCTGATTATCCTGCCCTGTAGACTTGGTGCAGCAAGCTGCAGTTCATCTACCACCATTATTCAGTCAATACTTTGCATATTCGAATGATGCTTTGGCTGACCAAAAGAGAAAAAATTAAACTACAAAGGATGAATGTGTCTTCCTAAAGCATACGTATGAAGAGAGGCCCTTCATTATAATCTTCCCTCAATCAAGAAATCATACACGTGTATGGACAGAAAAAGGTCAGCTAACATCATGCAGACCCAAAACATTCTGGAAACTAACTATTTAGATTTTAAACCTCAAAGGGGGTGATTTTTGAAAAAGAAAATCAGCCCTGATAGAGACATGTTCTTTTTTCAGGCTCTTACTATATTAACACTCATCAGACAGTGATTGGAGTTTTCCTCCTGGCAAAACTTCAATTTTTTTATATTTGTTTCTCTTCTTCTACATATTTATATTTTAAATGTCTCCATTGACAGTAGGAGGTAGAGGAAACAAATATCTTGTGTTTGTCCAAAGATTAAACAAGTAAAGCTGAATTTGATTCTGATTTTTAGCCATTGGTGTGCCTGTAATTACTGAGGTTTTGTTAAGGAATGTCTCTAACTGCAGATGTTTTTTCCCCCTACTCTTAGTGGATTTAGGATTTTGCCTTCATTAAGTCCAACAGTTTTAACAAATTAAATAAGGGCCATAGTCTTTGAAACTAAGGAAAATATGCTTAATGTAAACAAATGTATAATTTTTTAATAGTAATTAGAAGAAGAATAATTTTCAATACTATTAGATGGTGTAGGATATTATTGGTATTTTCCCCCCATTAACTCATTGATTATTGACTTTTATAATACTGCAGACTTCTTTCTATTTAACAGTGATGTGTTATGTCCTAACAGTGGTTCTTTTAGGATTGCAGCAACATATTTCCCTAAACTGGGTTTAGTTAGGTAAAAAAAAAAAGCCACTTTAAACATGATAACAGACCTTTTAGGTACTTTGTTCAATATATTGGACTTCCTCTAGCTTTTCCTCCTGGTAAGATTTTCATAGTAAGTAGTTTGCTGAATTGGTACTCTGTTAGCTTGTTACCTTTCTGATTTGATATTGCTTTTTCATAGTTTATCTTAGAAAGCAAAAAACATTGTGTTAGAGTTGTATTATTTGTTCATAAAAGCAAAGCCCTACAGCTTCAATCTTCAACAATCCCAGAACATATTCCTGCTAAAAAATATTGCTGCATATTTGTGTAAAGTTTTAGGTAAAGATGCATGTTTGCTTTGATTTAACTTTTTATTAATTCAGCATCTAGAGTATTTTAATGCAGTTCTATTTAGAAAAAAAATCTGTTTTTTAGGCTTAATGGTTTGCTTAAATTTTCTTAATTATAACATGCAGTATTTCAGTAGCCTTAGTTCTTTCCTACATAAGCCCCATCTTATTACAGCACACCCATCAGCTTACATCCTCTACTGAGAGAATATGATTGATTCTTAAGGAAAACCACAAATTTGTTCAGTCATCAAAATATTATACACAGCTGTGTATGCCATGTCATCTAAAAATTGCCTCAATCATAACTAAAATGCATTCTCTATTCTTCCTACTTAAAACCTTTGGTTTTTTTTCTCACTCGAAACAGCACAAATGTCTTCTTATGAAAACATCACTGTCTTTTATGTGCTCTTCATATTTTCTTTTCTTATAGATACTGCTGTTTTTGAAGTATGAAGTTGTAGAGTTGTTTTCTGTGCATATGGGTTTTGTTTTAACCAAATTTCTTTTAGCTTTGGAAGTTGTTTGACCAAAGGGAAATTTACTTCAACTGATTTGCTTTCTTTAATGTTTTCAGACATAAAGGCTCTAAAAAGCAGACGTGTGAGAATATTACCGTGGCTTATTACTTCTGCGAGGAGCTGATACCATACAGGACATCTGTCCCAGGGAGAGTTGTTACTTTGGGCCAGTTCAAAGACCTTCTTACAAAGAAAGGACATTACAGGTGGGAGTTATTTGTTATCTTTCTCTGTGAAATACCATCTTAAAAGATTTCATATTGTCCAGCTATTAAAAATGTTAATGGATGGGTACTTATCAGAAAATGTTTTTGGTATAAAGAAACTTTTATGAGAGAGATGCTGAGTCTTTTTTTTTTATCTAAGGTCTTTTTTGGTTAGAGATGTTTATTTAAACTCACAACAGGCATGAATTCATACTTACTCTTTAAATGATTTATCTATCTTTTTTAAAGCTGGTACTAATAATACAGTGAGTTTTTAACTCAGGAAATAGATGTTCAAATTTAAAGTTATTTTGAAATTTTCCCTTATCCAAACAGGGATGATATTAAACACAGATGCTTGTTAGATTTTTCTGTAACCATTAGCAAAGTCTTCACATAATTTAGATGGTAAATCTGGACACTCTTCTTGCCAGATTTGGCACTGTTCATTGTAATTCTTGGTTTTTTTTTTTTCTTGCCTTTAACACATTTTAAGCATAAGACATCTTTGGAAATTTCACAAGTATACATTTTAAATGCATACTTGTGGTACCTGTTCTCCTGAAAATCATTGACCTAACCAGTTTGGTTAGATTTTAGTTTTAAGTTAAAGAATTTAGGGATAGTCCTCCCTTTTCCATTCCCATTGGTCAGTGCGCTAGTGTTACTTTGAAAGGCATTTTTAATAAATTTTTCTAAAAAAAAATCTATATATCTAAGCCTGTATGATCAATAAAATCAATATAATCTTTTAATTGAATTGTTTGTTTTGTGCAAATTTAATATATTTATTTCTCGCCCCAGAAGGAGTGGTAAAAATGTTCTTTAATCAAACAATATTTGGACTGTGTGAGAGAACACCCTACTATCTGAATAAATGAAGGTGTGAGTAGAACTCAAATCGTGATCAAACAGATAACTGATCATATATGGAATAAATTCACCACAACTTCTCTTCAAAATATCTTTGAGCTCCAAGTCAAATTTATTTCAGTTATAACTCTTGCATAAACCAATGAAACTCAATTAAAATAAGCTAAAATGTACACTAAGAATAAGGAATAAAATAAATGGTTGAAAACCATAATTGATCAATTATACAATGTATCACAGTTTAGCCTGGCTGTAGGTTTATTTGATAAAGTATAAATGTGATCAAATTAGATTTTAACAAATTTAGAGCAATTGGAATCTGCTCAAACCAATTCACAATGCCAATCCAATAGGTGAATTAAACATTATTTGGCAAAATAATATTTTATATTCCAGCCTCTTCCAGGCATCTGAATTTCCTGAAACTCAGAGAGAAATTTTGCAAACAGTCTGTTTTGAAGCTATTTTGTTCTGATGTCAGCAACCAGGTCCATTTAGCCTTTGGTTAGTCTTGATTATTGGTCCCTGAGTAAGTGGGCCTTGATGGTTTCTTCTCTGATGTAAGCCCCAGGAGAGTGTCACGGAAAAAAGAAACAGGCATGAGACTGTCCTCAAAGCACCATGGGGGGCAAAGGCACACCTTTGTTGAGTGTCTTGTGATACTGTCTTGTGCAGGAGACTGTTGCAGAAGCTTGAGTGTCCAAAAAGCAGGCAAACTTCAATCCTCCTAACCCAATGATTATGTCAAATATCAGTATGGAAACTGATTCTCAATATCCAAAATTAATATAATGGTTTATGGCGCTACATTTGTTTATGAAGATGTCATTTTAGGAAAATCTGGATTTTTTTTTTTTTACTAATCCAGTCCTTGTCCCTCCGAAGGTCAGTGTCACATCAGTTCATCACATTTTGTTCTTAGATGTGTACTTATAACCGACAAACTACCTCTTAGTGTTATGCCAGTAGGTGCAAAAATTACGTTTTTATGTATTTGAGTTATTTGTAATGAAACATGATTCTTTTACAAGCAGGTTTCAGCTTGAATTTCATTCAAAGTTAAATTAAAGTAACCCCCCAGAGGGAATGATTGAAAAAAAAGGCATTTTTAAGGCAAAGGCAAATATGGCATTTGTTATTTTTATTATGAAACAAGTGACAAAAAAAAAAAAATCAGATTTATTAAAAAAAAAGTCAGAGATTGGATGTGAGGAGAAGGAAAGCAAGAGACTCATAATGGTAAACATCAACACATTTTGATTTTGATTTTGTTCCACCCTGAAAAAGAGCAGGTTGAACAAAATATTTAAAGCCCAGCATTAATGTGAGAAAATTATTCATGAAATATGGAACTTTATTTCAGGTTTGATTCATTTAGCTTTTGTAACAACTAAATCTTCTAACATCACTGTTGACTTTTTGTTTGCCTTTCCAGGTATTATTTCAAGAAGGTGAGCGATGAGTTCGACTGCGGCCTGGTATTTGAAGAGATACGGGAAGATGACACCGTCTTGCCCATCTTTGAGGATAAGATTATCGGGAAAGTTGAAAAGGTTGACTGAAGTGCAAGCTTCAGAGGAAAGAAAACAAAGATAGTGGATGAAGAGCAGAGGAACAGCTTAAGGTAAAGAGGAAGTGAGTTTAAAATGAGATCAGAGGAAAGTGAACAGCAGGGATAGATCAGAAGAAGAAGCTTAAAGGAGCAGTTGAGGAGACAACCTCAATCACACATTTTTGGAGTTGGATGTAGCATTGTAAAGTTTTCTAGATTGATGAGGAAAAAAGTTCCCTAAAGCTTCATATTTTTGCTATAAAGATATATTTGAGGATTTTCTTCCTAAAGTAGCAGCAATTCTCATTTTTAAGTATCCTGATGCCAGAAATGTAGAGTTTGTGTTAAAGGATAATACATTTTTATTCTATTTCTTTTATTTCAAATGCTTATTTTCCATTTTATTCATTTTCCTTGCTTAGGATGATAAATCAGTTTGTGGAGCTGACTGTTGTTTTTATTTTGAACTTAAATGTTCTGAATGTGAACTTGTGTTTTTAACATGTTATTTTGACAAGCTGTATTTGTACCCGGATGATGTGGACACATAATTCCTGATTTTAGACTTTCTAAATCCTGCAAAATAATGTTTAGCACAGTATAAAATATTGAAATGCTGAAAGTAATTTTTTGTAAATTAAGCCATATTTTTAAAGAATGTCTTAACTCAAAAACAGATGTATGTTTCGCAATTTTAATAGGTTGTGCTAAAGTCAAATATTTCTGGTTTGGTATGTATTCCATGTAACTAAAACCATTTTTAAGTGGCTAATGTTTTTTAGCCTATTTGCAGTGAAGAGTAACAACAGAAATTGATGCAATAATTTCTAAAATAAAAAGGAAACAATTAAATTCCAATGAGTCTCTGCAAATATTTCCAAAAATATTCGGTCACATTTTTTCTGATCATTATCAGACATTTTATATTAAACAAGACAATTATACATAAAATATATATATATATATATATATATATATATATATATATATATATATATATATATATATATATATATATATATATATATAATTTTTTTTTTTTTTTTTTTCAAATCAGTAAATTTTTTAAAGGACATCATTTTCCAAGACAACCTGGCTGTATGTGAAAGAAGTTGTTATTGCCCTCCAAACCTAATACCTGGTTCTGTGACTTCTGATTCTGATGTATGCCTTTAATATTTTAATTAAGATATTTTATTTATTTGTTGGTTTTTTTTCAAACCTCCCACAATTCTTTAAATTTATAGCTGTTATCTAATTACATTGTGATTGTCATTTGGGATGCTGCCTGTGAAATTAAAAAGCAGCTTTTCCTCTGGTATCAAAAATGTAAAAATGTTTTTTTCCTTTTCTCTAAAATTAGAATTTGACTGGCAGCCCAGTAATTGTCATTACTTATATTTTTCAATGTGTATCCAAGCATGAGCTCCAGATTTTCTTGCAGTTTATGTATTTTTTCAAATGCAAGTTTAAACGCTGAAAAACTCCTTAGTCTGTAAAGTCGTGAAAATTAAGTCTGATTTTCAACCTGAAGCCTTCTCCGTGTAACTGGAAAGATATTTGGATCTAAACGGGATGGAGATTTTTAACACCAAAGAAACATACTATTGGAATTTACCCATTTAGTATTTATTTCACAGCAGCCCTCAATATCCAGGTTGATGTTTGTTTTCTTTTAATCATATATAAGGACTATCTACTTTTATGATTGAGGGATTCTTATTAATATTAACACTTCAAAGCATTTGAAGAGTTGATGTTTTCTTACTACTGAAGGAAAGAAATGTCTGCCATTTAAAATATCTGCCACACTGGCCATGTAAAAGCAATCAGGTGGGCAATTCTGCACTGAAATTACACAAAAATGAAAATGGGGATTCAAGGCCACCATATTTGTTTTTATTTTGCTCTTCTTTGTTATTTTCTTATAACATAAAGAACACTAGGACCTTGATTTTAAAGTGCTCTTTTATTTGATCAAGGTGTATTTATTGTTTGCTTTGTTTTTTTTTTAATTGCTGCTGTTTAGATTACTAACTCAAATCATTTTAATATATGTGAAGCTCATTTGCATCCAGTGGTTATTAAGTTATATAGTTGTAATTTTTTAAAGGTTTTCTTTTGTTTTGGTTTTCTTTTTCCTTCTTTTAAAATGAAGGATCAGCACTATTCTGTACTGTGAAATCGCTACTTCTACTTAAATCCATGGTATGTATACAAGAAATTGCAGAGTGCCTTTATTACTATGCTAATGATGTCTGCAGCATAATGTTTAGATAAATATCGTGACAAATTCCTTCCTCTCTGAGGCTTTTTTTGTGTGCGTTACATTTTTTCTTTTTTTTTTTTATCCTACAGACGTCGATGTAAATATGTAGAATTAAAATTGCAAGCAGCTCAGCCTTCACATTCACTGTGTTGGACCTGTTTTTCTTATTTTGTCTGTCTGTTGTTTTTCTCAATAATTAGCATGGTGACCATTTTAAGGTACCAGAACAATAAATCCATGCAATAAACCAACATTTAAGCTTTGTGTGATTCGTCGAGCTTCATCTTTAAATGTTCCTTGTGCCGATATATGTCATAGCTATAAAGTGTGGAATAAAAAAGCACATGTAAACATTTTTATGATTTTCTCAAGTATAAGAATATCTAAATTTCAGATATTGAAGTTTTAAATATGGAAATCAAAATATGTTTATAAATATGAATGATAAAATGACTGATAAGAAAATATAAAGAAGGATGGACTTAAAGCCTTAAATAACACACTGCAAAAAGTTATCTAAAAATAAGTAAAAGTTAAGTGTATTAATTTTAGTAGGTAAATAAGATGTTTTTCTAATGGAATGGGTATATTTTCTCCTAAAAAAGATGATTAGATAACATGCACTTGAAATAAGATGATCCAATTCTTTTTTTATTATTTTAAATATAAATCCTCTTGTTCCATTGGCAAAGTGTTTCTCTTACCTACTCAATTCCAGAAAAAAAAAAGAATTAATTATGTAATATTAAATTATATAATAATAAATACACTTATTTTAAGAAAAAATTACTTAGTGTCAGAGTTTGGTTGTGGTTTGAGGACCCAAATGCAGAGGCAGAGAGGCTGAGGAGATTTCTTGCAGTTTTAATAGGGGAAAAACTGTAAACAAAGGCAGGAATCCAAAAAAAACAACTAATAATGTAAACCCAACCAGAACCATGGAGAAATCAGGGGAAAATAATCACGAGGAGCCAGGGATAGACGAGGTAGGACGAAAACAGCACGGAGATCCAGCAACAACAAGGAACCAACAAGGAGTGAGAGCAGAGGGAGAGTATATGCAGCTGACTGAGACAAAGGCAGGGTTAACGAGCTGACAAGGAGCAGGTGTGAGAGGAGACAACGAGGGAGCCAAGGGGAAAGGAACATACACACACACAAGAGGGCAACAGTGGACAACAGAAAAACATGAGAACTAACATAAATCTAGAAATTACAACAAAACAGGAATTAAACCAATAAAACAAGGAAACATGGAGCAAAGTAAAGCACAACAGAAACAAGACCATGACACTTAGATTTCAATTTTTTGCAGTTCAAAGGCTACTCTAATCAGGAACGTTTTGGATGTCTTAAAGTTATGTACTCCAGTAACCCAGAAAACATGATTATTTAAAAATATATATTAATGATCATTCATTAGGGACTATTCCTTGAAAATGCGAGGGTTGTAGTGATTTAAGGTGAAAATTTGTTAAATGTAATTTTTGAAAAGAAAAATGGAAGGAGATACTTTAACATGTGTACAACACATATTTTTTTGTTGCTTTTTAAGTATAGATGTCTAACTTTTAGAAACTCTTTTATAGGTCGATATCCACAGTTCAAGCAATTTAAATTCTGCAGAGCTACACTGGAACATATAGAGATACTAAGCTTTCTTTTCTTCTGCTTTGCTTTCATAGTTTTAGTAAAAGTGATTTTTAATACCTGAAGGATTTTATTTACAGAGAGATGTATCTGTTGATTTGTTTCTGTCACATTCCACCTCAATTACGCAGCAGTGTATGTACTGAGGCTTAACACATCTGCAATGCTCTACTGCAGACAGTAGATAGCACTCTAACTCTTAATTTTATGTTTAGATTTGCATGCCTGTATTTACACCTCACAGTCCATTGTATGAAATGGTTGTGAAAGATGTGTTAAGCACTTTTCAGAAGACATCAAATTATGAAAGAAAAGCACCATTCAAGAAACAGATTATATTTTACCCCCCACCCACCCCCAAATTAACTGGTCACTTGAAAGGTATTTCCACAGGTAATAATAGAAATATAGAAAACCAATTGCATGAGAAGTTGTGTCCGAATTTTCTAACTGTTAGTGGTACATGTCTTGCATTGCTTTGCCTCTAAGTGTCAGATAGATAATGATCAATGCATCATTATGCAGTAAATAATGAATAATAATAAATAATAATGCTGTGATCTGCGGCATTCACCTTTTGCTGTGTTAAATTAGTCATTCACCTCCATGTTTAAATATTAACCACATTAAAAACCAACAACAAAACATGCAACTGTTAAGGTGAGCTTTTACTTAATCATCACATACTGTATTTGTTACATTTTTACACAATAGTACGAAGCTCCAGTGTGTTTTGCTGCTTTTGTTGACACCTCTAAAAGCCCAAAGAATGAGTTATTCCTGTGAGCTGCTGTTGTTTGTGCCACTCCAGACTAAATCAATCGGACCTCTTACCTTTTGACGTCATTCATTTCACTTAACCCTCATTCTTAGCGCTGCTGTTTTAATCTGAGGTATCATAAGAAAACACCGACATAACGCAAAGCAAAAAGCTAACCCACATATTTTGTGTTAATGCCAAAATTGCAAGCCTGATAAATTGTTTTATGTTATTCATTGCATTAAAAAAGTAATTTAAAGCTAATCTGTGGCAATCAAACATCATGTTGCTGAATTTGGAGGTAAAGTTTAAATCTTATGCAAATTACCCAATTTTTTGTCATCTCTCCTGTTGCATAAAGTTACCGGCAAATGTCAATGATTTAGAAAATAAAACATACAGATGTTAGACTTCCTTTCAACATACTGGGTGGTTATGGGTGATTGTGTCTTTCTAGTGAACTTAGAGAACTGCAGCTTGACTGAGCTTTAAAGGCTTCAAGTCTACTGTTTTTTGTAATATGACAATATGATGCGAAATGATTTAGTGTAACAGAAAACACAAACCCTGGTCTGCTTTCACCTTACTGAGGCGCTTCAATGCTCTCTTGATACAATGTATTTTTCTTTCTATTACACTAGGAGAGAAAAAGGATAGCAACTGTTGACAGAATCTAACATTATTATGCCCCCAAAGCCATTTCCAAGATTAAAAACAGCAGAGTTTCCAGAGCAACCAAACAGCTGGTACAGACCAAGCCAAGGTCCATAGTGACGTTATTATGTGTTTTCATAAATTTCTTCTAACCTTCTGACAGTGCTAATCTCTGCACTTTTGGCTTGTTTGACTTTAACAACAGCTATTACTATCGCCCACTCAATCCCTTACTCCATATACATTGATTCATTTATGCTTCATTTTTTGGTTTCTCCATCAGCCCTTCAAGAGTGCCTGACTTTTCTGATTATAGAAATGGTTTCAAGTATTATTCCATTTATTTGCGGACATATGTGGACATAGTTTAGTTTGTAATCATAAGAAGCTAACACTAGTTGTACACAAATAATAAAAGCAGATCATTTTTCACAGTTTTCCCCACTAAATATAATTTATTTTAGAATATTAAGGGTGGAATTTGTATGATATTAAGATTTTTTTAAAAACAACTAAGTCATAAAAATGTAATTGTGTAATATTATTTTATTACCAACATTACAACCATTTAGTTACCCAGGTGCATCGCCTGCAATAAAACCATGACAAAAAAGTAATCATGCAGTTTGTGTTTATTGATAAGTTAATTTATTAGTACCACATGATAGAGCACATTAAGTCACCCTATCAGTTCACAGCCATAAGTCATGATTATTGCAGAGACATTTTCTTTAATTTTGTTGTACATTTCAAGTGTTGAAGTATGAAAATATGAACTAATTCTTTTAATGAAATGAAAACAGTAACCTACTTTATAACCACATATTATTTAGCGATTGCTCCTATTCGCAGTGTTTTTAGTTCACACGTGTTTCAACATAACCATGCTATTGTTTATTGAGTACAGTGAATTTACATCATAATGAAGTTAGGTCCTTTATTATTTTGGGTTTGTCAGTGGTATAGTACTGAACTTGTCTAAGAATCAAGATGGCTTTAGATTATTGGATTATTGTCTTACACTCTAACAGTAGAACAGTTACAGCCAGGCTTGTAACATCGTGCTCAGGGGTCTCCAGCTCCACGCTTTGAGTGCCACTGTGCAATTTTTGGATACCTCCCTGGTCCAACACTCCTGAATCAAAATACTTAATTATCTCCTTGGTATATCAGCAGGCTTTGCTATTCTCCTTCTTGTTGTCTGTCCTCCGGGGCTGCAGCATCTGGGACACTCTACGGCGCCCGGCGTATCTTGTTGGCAGCCCATCGGCTGCACTCACAGAAATATTTAACCCTAACTTTTAAGAATTATGTAAAATAATTAATAACAAAGTTCCATTTGATTTTTTAAATATTTTTAACATAAACAGACCTAATAAACTTTACATGATCCATATGCATCAGTGTAATAAAGCCTATTCTTTTTAAATGCATATTCCCTAGGTTTATGTATTCAGCTTTAATATAATTTATTGAATTTAAATGCATATTGTTCTGATTATATATTTAAAATACATTAAGTATATTTGTTCGAATTACATAGTAATTAGGTTACCTATTCAAGATGAATAACGTGTATGTGTTTAAATTACATAACAATTAAGCTTATATTCAATCAAAATGCATTCGATTTATGTATTTATTATTAATATCCCATAATCTTTTTCTATAGGGTTAGGGTTACGATTCATATTCAATGCATTTTTGTATTCACCATGATTGTGTATTTGTTTGAAATTCAACAACATCTCAATGATGCATACAATCAGACCACCTCATTTATTAACATTAAAGCTTCTCTTCACACAGACATTGTACTCAGCAGGTAGTGTAGCTCTTCAACCAAGTCATACTTGGAACATGAAAAATGTTTTCTAATATCATTAGAACAAAAGTAAATTATCTGCTCCAACAATGGCAGTAAAGGACCTGCTCTTTTTATCTAAAACAAACTACAGGCTCAAGAACATTCAATACATTATCACACATACGATTCACACATCAAAAACTCATCACTTGAGAGGAACAGGTTTTCCTTTAAGTACATACAATTTCTTGGTCAGTGTGACTGCTCTGTGTTCTGTGGGTATTAATAACTCTATTCAACACTTCAGCAGAATCAAGTAACGATCGCAGTAATGGGATATATTGAAAGGACCTGCAATTTTTTGGATCTAGAACAAACTCTACAGGCTCAACAACATTAAACACTTTTTTTAAGCAGAACATAGTTAACTGAGCACCTTCTGTTTCTAGCTTTCTGTGTGTTCGATGTGTGAATCTTCAAGGCTGCGAATGTACAGGAACACTATAAACACTTGGTTATCGGCATGTATGGGCGGTCTCTTCCTGTACTTCCTACTCCCATCACCGCCCAACCCCCAAAAAATTGTCACCTGAGCAATTTGAGTTTCAGTGCTCGTACTTTGGGGGAAAGTTTAGACGATTCCAGGTCCATCAGGATCTTCTGGTAAGCTTCGAATGTATTCTTCAAGCTTCTTGGATAGCTCAGATTAAGAGCATAGATCAACCCATAAAGCATTACACATGCATGGTTGATACTTTGGAGGTTGTGGAGAACTTCAACCCCTTCCAGGACCACGCCGACATCTGCAAAGAGTCCACCAGGACCATCATGATCATCACCCTCAGCTTGAACGGTGTTGATTGCCATGGTTGGCCCTGCGACATCTGCCTCTGACTCACTGCATTCCATGTCCTGAAAGATGGAGGGAACAGAGAACAATGAGGTGTGTCACCCTCACCTTTGACCACCAAATTCTAAGCAGATCATCATTGAGGCAAAGTGCGTGTTAATTTGAAAAAATTCTCTCAAGGCACTGTGGATATAGTGTTCATGAGAATGGGATGGAGTTCAAGGTTACAATGACCTCAAGATCTTTGACTCCCTAAAAGCCTGGAAAACAAAACAAATAAAAAGTCACATTATGTATAAATGGAGTTGTACATTCGACGACCATCAACTATTTAAATATTAATTTTTTAAAAGTAGTGTTTGAGCATTGTTGATCACAATGAGGGTTGTGTCCAATAAGGAAAGGAATTGAGGAAATTTCATACTCAAAACAAACAAGCCATTGGACTCAATGACGAACTATTGGTCAAGGTTAATGCGACCTAATGCCCATCACATTTTCATGAACACCACATGCTATCAGGCACATCTAGAGGGAAATTAATAACATCTGGCACAAAGAAAGATGGCATACATACCACATATTCTTTGACCAATGTGTCCAGGTCTTCACAGAGGTAGATGCTGAGACATCTCAAAATGTAATCATGCCTCACGTTGATGTCTTGATTCTGAAACAAACATTACACGATTCCATGCCATTAGAAATGAATGCAACAGATTTTTTTTTATTTAATGATTAATGTTTTTTTATACACAATCATTTACAGGCTATGTTAGTCTTAGGTTCAATATGTGCAAAAATGTAATTTCAATAAGTTCTCAATAAACAACCAGTCTGGCCCTTGACTTGTACAAATAAAAAATTTTGGCCCACGGCGTATGAAGTTGACACCCCTGGGTTAGACTAAAAAATTACTTACATTCTCCATCTTTGCCATCATGGCTCCGACTTTTTTCCCTGCAACTCCCCCTTTAGTGTTGAAAACCCCGATCAAGTCGTTGGTCAGGCGGTCAAGTTCCCCCAAAAATTTTGAGGTCAGTGGTACAGTTGTCAGCCGCATAAACTCCAAGTTGATCTGTAAAAGACAACAGAGACAGGACACAGACTTAGACAGGGGTGGCTGTTGCTTAGTTGGTAGAGGGGTCAATCATAGAACAAAGGTCAGTGGTTCAAATCCCAGCCTTGAGTGTCCACATGTCAAAATGTCCTTGAGCGAAACAGGATGTGATACACAGCCTGAGACCGTGTACCGGCGGAAGAAGCAGGTCGAACGTGCATGAGAAAAAAAAAGCGCTTTGCACAGAATCATTGACATGCATGACCTTGACAGTAATATGCTAAAAAGACACTGTATCTGAACGGCCCAGAAGAATATATACCGTAAGTTACTAAACTTCAGATTCACACTTGCCTCAGTGACGTCAAAGAGTGCTGGCCATTTATTGAAAAACTCAGGAATCTTTGGCTCCTGGAGAACCTCCTGTCTCCTGAGGGAGAATGTACGCTGCATCTTGGCCTTGATGAGGTTCTCATCCCTTTTCTTCTTTTTACCTGAAATGGAATGAAACGTCAGTAAAGATATTTGTATAACGAGATATGATGAGAAACTCTCACCAATGGTGCAAATTACAATTGGAAACAGAAATATTAACAATATGATTAGGGAGTAAGAATATTTTACAAACCGAGTGTAAAAGAAAAAATAACTGTGCAAAGTAACCACAAAACAGCTTAAGTGTCTAGTGCTGTGCAAAATGAACTGTTGAGCTGAGCTAGATAAAAGTATAGTGCAAAAAACATGACGGGTGAAAAGCTCTTATGTACATACTGGCCATGCCATGAACATGGTGTAATCATGGGTAGGTAAGATAAGATATAATGTATTGCACATTATACCTCTGTCAGTAGAGCCACCCTTTCCATCTCCAAACTGTCTTTTGTTTCACCACTAGCTAACTGCTAGCTAACGTAAGCTAGCTAACGAATTGCTAGCTAACGTTAGCTAGTGGGTGCCAGTGCACGAGGTAGTAGGCCTCAAGATAAAACTGCTTACAATCATCAGTGAATCGCTATTAATGTAATACGATAAGAACTGCACAAATAATACACAGATTGATGTAATAAGACAAAGGATGACTTGGATTACTTACCGTTAAATCTGATCAGAGAAGATGGCGTCCAGCGGAAAATGAGGATGTCATTTCCTGATGTCATTTCCTGTTTTAGCTTACAGGTAGCGTGAATTGTATGCAAACCGATCACATACATTTTAAATAAAAGAATCTAATTCGTTTCACAGCTTTGATTATTTAAACCATGTTAATATGTATTAAGTAATTACATTTAATATAATTTAGAATTGACAGAATTATACAGATTATAATTAATTTCAATACATCAATTTTAAAAATATTTAATTTAAATAAAATCTAATAGATGTATATGCTTAAATATAAAGTCTACCATAATTCATTTCTGTGAGTGTGGATCCTACCTCATGCTCTGGGCACAGACTGAGCCATAAAACCAGGTTAGTGAGTCATGCTTTCATAACCATCCTCCTGCAGAGGTTCCTGCCTTACGCATCCTTGCCTTGGCACTATTGTTTTCATTACCTTCTTAATATTGTGCTTCAGATAATTAAAGCAATTCTGATTTTAAAAGGGGTCCAACCAGGTATTAATAAGGAGTATCTAAATAAAGTAGACATGGAGTATGTCTTTGTATCGTCTCAGTACTGCTTTATTCACCATATTACATCTTTACTAAACTAGGATTAGAGTAGCCTTTAAGATCTCTTGGGTAATCCCCTTCACGCCCCATACTCAAATCATATCAGTGGACATTATGTTTGCCAAATGTTAAATTTTCTACACATCTCAGGTTATTGATTTATTTAATCTTTTTTCTTCCAAAGCTCCAGGCACTTTTAATACAGAGAAACCGCAGTCTCTTGAGACTTCATCTGTTTTGTCCTTGGTGCTAGTTAGTCATCTCTTTTATCCGACTGTGAAGCAGCAACAGAGGCAGAAAGGAAACGGATCGAAGCACACGCGTACATGCCTGGTATTTACTATCACTGGAAAAAAATATAGGGTGCTTATTTCTCATTGCTTGCTATACAACATGGGACAAATCCATGAAACACCTCCTCAGTTCCACCTGTTACAGAGTCAGATCCCCTTACCACACTGAATCCTTTACGTGTGGGTGCTATGACAACATCATCAACAATATACAACAATAATAGCTGCTAAACTCAAGAATCACCTGCAATGACATCTTGTTTAGAGATTTTTTCTGATTCTTAGACCTCGGAGAACACATTCTTTGGGGACCAAAATGGGAACATGAATAAACCCCTCAATCTTTCTTTCTTAAGGGTTCAAATCTAGCTACCATATTTGCCTGGACCTATAGAAATGCTAATTAGCACAAGCTATGCCTCTGCAGATTTGAGTAAGCCATGTGAGATGCTTCATCTAGGGAGATATGTAGCTCTATTCCTAACTGTGTATTTGTCCTTTAGAGTAGCAGAAAAAAACACTGCCCAGAATTAAAATATTAACTTGCTTCTCTTTGTGCATGTCTTCTTAAATGGACTAAACAATAAATAAATGTGTATACATTAGCTTGATCTCTCATCAAAACCATTTTATTCTAACAATATATTAAACCTTGAAGTAAAGAGTATTTTTAAGTGCTTTTTTTATCATTATACACTAAAGATCATCCTTTTCCATTTAATTATACAGTAGTTGTATGTTTTTATGTCACAGGTTAAGTGTCCTAAAATAAATCTAATGAAATAAATTTTAAAAGTGTGACAAAATGCAACAAAGAAATGCTTTCTGAGTGATCTTGAGATGGAAATCACAATGGAAATCCAATTTTATAGCAGCTATGAGCCACACTTTTTTTATATATAAATTGCCTGAAATCACGGAAGTGTGAATAAAATAAAAATCTTCAATGCATTATCGCTTACATTCAAGTTATTTTATACCTCCAGGTATAACTTTCTGGGAAAATGAAAACGAATCAAACATATCAAACATATTTTGGAGTGATATGTCAGGGTTCATCTATAAACGTTACACGAGCCAATGCATCTCTTAATTTTACAGTGTCGATTAAAACAAAGAAAACATGCAAATTATGATTGATTTATGTAGTATGTGGTACACAAAGTCATTTCAGAAAGGTAGGATTTACATGATTCAGCTGCATAGAATGTATGAACATTTGGAGATTTGACACAACTAACCAAGAAATAAATTATATTTATGATTCATTCTTTTTAATTTCTAAAAGTATGTATATATACATATTTATATACACATATATATACACACACACACATATACACTCACCGGCCACTTTATTAGGTACCCCATGCTAGTAAAGGGTTGGACCCTCTTTTGCCTTCAGAACTGCCTCAATTCTTTGTGGCATAGATTCAACAAGGTTCTATAAGCATTCCTAAGGGAGTTTGGTACATATTGACATGATGGCATCACACAGTTGCCGCAGATTTGTCGGCTGCACATCCATGATGCGAATCTCCCGTTCCACCACATCCCAAAGATGCTCTATTGGATTGAGATCTGGTGACTGTGGAGGCCATTTGAGCACAGTGAACTCATTGTCATGTTCAAGAAACCAGTCTGAGATGACTCCAGCTTTATGACATGGCGCATTATCCTGCTGAAAGTAGCCATCAGAAGTTGGGTACATTGTGGTCATAAAGGGATGGACATGGTCAGCAACAATACTCAGGTAGGCTGTGGCGTTGCAATGATGCTCAATTGGTACCAAGGGGCCCAAAGGGTGCCAAGAAAATATTCCCCACACCATGACACCACCACCACCAGCCTGAACCGTTGATACAAGGCAGGATGGATCCATGCTTTCATGTTGTAGACGCCAAATTCTGACCCTACCATCCGAATGTCGCAGCAGAAATCGAGACTCATCAGACCAGGCAACGTTCATGCCACGTTCAAAGTCACTCAAATCACCTTTCTTCCCCATACTGATGCTTGGTTTGAACTGCAGGAGATTGTCTTGACCATGTCTACATGCCTAAATGCACTGAGTTGCCGCCATGTGATTGGCTGCTTAGAAATTAAGTGTTAACGAGCAGTTGGACATGTGTACCTAATAAAGTGGCCGGTGAGTGTATATATATATATATATATATATATATATATATATATATATATATATATATATATATATATATATATATATATATATATATATATATATATAATATGACTTTTTTTGTGGGGGGGTTGCAGCTCGCTTAAAGAAAACTATAGAAAACTACAAGTTATCAAACTGTAAACGCATGAATTGAAGTATATCTGGTGATTGAAGGCATAAAGTTTGCTTTGATCTGAAAAAAAAGAAACAGTTTCTATATATATATATATATATATATATATATATATATATATATATATATATATATATATATATATATGTATATATATATAAATACACACACACAAAACACAATTTCAAACCAGAACTGGTTTATTTGGTCATTCAAGCATATTCTTTTTTTCCCGTTAAAATAAGTGCAACATAAAACAAACAAAAAGATTTTTTTACAGCTGTGAGGTAGATCAGAAGCTTACAATATATCAGTTTCATCGGCTGTCTGATCCTTCGTGAGGGAAAAAAAAATCTGCAAATGCATGTTTATCATTTCACAGCTTTACAATATTTAATACACTTTTAAATACTCTTAGATACATAAGTGCGCTCAATGACAAACATTCTTTTAAATGCATAATATTTCACAACAAAGAGAAACATGCCAGGGATACAAAACACAAGAAAACAAGAAAATATAGTTGAGTTCAAAAAGACTTCTGCAAGCCTTCAACCCTGAACTCATCTTAACTTAGCACTTCCCCTTAAACCTGACTCTTTTACTTGGAATACAGTAGTGTTCTGAGTCATATGTGATTACTTCTTTACGCAGTTACAAAACAGTACCAAGAATATTTAATTGTTTTGCACAACTGTCCGCAGAGTTAGCGTACAAATATTGCTGAATTTAACAATTATCTCGACACGAGAAAACAGCATCTGCATGCAAAATACAAAACAAACAACCTGCTCCACGAAAAACGACACTTGTAATATCTGGCAGCTGGTATTAAACATTGCAGCATACATATGCTAATATGCTAATGAAGAGAAGAATCAAATGAATATAACAGCTACACTTGAAGATGGTTTTGGTATGTTTTTGTGTCGATAACTTATTAATGAGTCACATGGGATAACATTCACATCAGCTTAGGAAAGACACCAATATACAGTAAAGCTTTTCTTGAGTAGCATACCTTGCAGCCTTGATTTATTCAGTTGCTTCCAATCCTTTGAAAAAAAAGAAAACCTTGGTATAGGAAATTTTTTTTTTTCTGTTTTTTTTTTTTATGCAGCTCGCCAAAGATTAGAAAACTTTAAATTATCAAACTGCAAACACATGAATATAAATATATCTGGAGATTGAAGGCATAGATAGGTTGATTTAATCTGCAAAAAAAAAAAAAAAACCTTTTTATTAGAACACAGACAGCAAACACTGTCTAAGTATGTATTATTAAATGGTTGTATGAATGAGGAACATTATGTGATCAGGTACGCTAAATTTTACCCAAGAATCTAGTGTTAAATTGATGATGAATGTGCAGTATTTGTATATTGTTACAAAGTCTGTTGTGTAAGGCAAGCTGCTCTTAATCCACTCAAGTTGTTCATCAAGTCGGATGCTGATAAGGAGAATTTAAGGCCACTGTTGGCTCTCTGGGCTCCACTCGTCTTGGCCTGTTGATCATTTCACATTCGTTCTGTCGCATGTTTTCTTCGTTCATATGTGATACCTCTGTGGAGCCTGCCTCAAACCCAGGCCCTGTGTTAGCCACGTTGACCACATGAACTTTATTTCTGCCTTTCTTAATGAGGATGCAGCTGAAGACTTTCTTGAATCCTTTGCGAAAGTGTTTGGACACCAGAGCGTACACAATAGGATTAACACAAGAGTTAGCATAGGCCATGCAGTGAGAGAGTAGTCTGAAGGCATAAGTGGTCTGATTGAAAGGGAAGTCTCCATACAGATAGCATAATATCACCACATGATAGGGCAGCCAGCATATGCAGAAGAGCACAGTGACAATAATGATCATCTTGGTGACTTTACGTTTGGCTCTCTTAGATTCGGACATGCCATCCAGAGGGTCAACGGCTGTCCACAAGTACTTGATGGTTCTGGTGTAGGAGAGGCTCACAACCAGCACAGGAATAACGTAGCCAAACAGGAAAGTGCAGGTGTCCAGAACCTTACGGTTTTGCTCTTCCCAGCCTGGGATACACACAGTACTGTTGGCAAAGTCAATCAAGTCATAGTAGCTGAGATATGGCCCTGCAAATACCAGCGAAAGACCCCAGATAACCACCATGGCAACCACTGCATTACAAGGGGTTCTCAACTCTCTGGAGCGCAGAGGGTAACGAATGGCCAAATATCTGAAAAGATAAAAACAACTGATTTAGTGCGTGGCTCTCACCACTGGCACAAGATAACTGCCACATTTATGAACAAATTGTAATTATTTACTTTGGTAATCCTTAAGTATGGGAGCACCCAAAATTAATTAACGTCAAATGTTTCTCTTTGTTTGAATTGACCCTTAATTCTCGGTACCATCAGACAATAATAACTAAAGTATATACAAAATGCAGTTTATGAATGATTGTTTCATTTATTGGGATTTAATCTATCTCTAAGTGAAAAATCTATTTTGGAATGTTAAGATTGAAATCAAAAGCCATATTCAAACCCAAATTCTGCTGAATAATAATAAAAAAAAAAAAAACTTACTTATGAGCCTGTCCAACAGCATAAAATATGATACTGAACCACAAAATTACCTGAGGCAAACGAATTTTGAAAAACAGTTGAAAACCAGGTAATTTACATCTTTTAATCTTCAAAGGGTTTCAAAGTGAATTCTAAGACTTTTAGACTCAATCAAAACCAGAGTGACACAATGTTCAAAATATAGAAAACAGTAACAGTAACATTATTCAAGAGAGAATCAATGAAACCTCGAGGAGATCATAAAATATCTCTCAACATTTAAGGCACACCTTCCCCAGATAAGGTACATTTTTCTTTAAATAATTTTGCGAGATATTACAAAAACTGTGTCCACGTGAGTGCTCCATGGCAAAAAAAAAGTGGTAAATGACATAAAGTTAAATTGAAAATCCTCAACAAACACATATATTTTTTACATCAAATTTGCCTAAAATGTCCTAATGGATCCCAAATATTAAAATTTTGAATAATGATAAAATCTTTTAGAAAGGGCATCCTGTTGTATACCGTTTAAAAATAACTAGACCGTTTTAGTTAAGGAACATAAAAAAACAGTCAAACATTTTAGGGGTAGTATGACAGTTTGGGACTGCTACGCTTCTTATCAACCTTGTTGTCTTACCACAAATCTTGGAATACTAAAATCTGCTCTCTAACATAAAATCATGAAGACAGAACTTTTCTTACAGCCCCAGCAGGACAATGATAACAATACCATCAGCAATACCCTAAAAACTAAAAATATTCAAAATTTGGACATAGTTCTGACAAAAATCAGCTTTATACGCTGCGGAATAACCTTAAACAATATACATGCTGAAAAACCTTCCATGTGGCCGATTTAAACAGATCAGCTAACTAGAGAGGGCCAACATTTCCCCCACAGCAATTTAAAGCATATATTGCCAGGCATCACAAATATTTTATGAAGGGTGATATTGTCAATATATCAAGTTTCTAGCCTGTTTTGTCAGTACCTCTCAGCAGCCACAATTTGTATTGTGGTTTGACCTACATCTACCTTGTCTGTACCCCAATAATGCATCAATAACTCCCTCTGTTGTTTATACTGCTCTCTGGCTGAAAAAAGTTCCAGATTATTGAAAGCCTTAGAGAGTATATGTTCAGCATTTTTTACAACCTACTTGATCTCGATCATGTTTCTGCTCTCTGGATTTTCCTGTTCTTCCAGCAGACATAAAATGTTCTCCCGCTTTCTGATTAGTTAGTATTGACCTTGTTTCTGCCTTCTGCTTCCTTCCAATCCCCTCGATCTGTCAGCCTGAATCAGCATTCTTTTGCCACCTATTTCTCCTTCCACAGCTTTGGCCAAATTTCTTTGCCCTTATCACAAATTCCTGTCGACGTCGTGGGTTTGTAACCTTGAAGTTTTATTCCTTTGTGTTCTTATATATATATATATATATATATATATATATATATATATATATATATATATATATTTAGGATAAACCTCACATGTCAAACCAAGGATTACCTTTCACTCCCTGTCAAGTCCTCAGTGGTGTCACCCTGCTGTTGCTGAGCTTATCCTCGTCCACATGTTTCTGACCAGCCAATAACCTTTCTGACTAATGTTTCTTATCCTGCTGCTTGTGGTTCCCTTCAAACACAATTTGCATAAGTCTTTTAAAGCTTATCTGTTGTTTCTGACAGAACTTTTGGGAGCTAAGAAAAGATATTACACAATAGTGGCAATTACTTTATTACATAATGCTAGGTTAGTTTAGATTGCCCTCCCTAATTAAATTGAAATAACTATTCAAAAACAGTTTTTACAGCCACTCAATACATTTGTTTAAAATTTAAATTGACCTTTTTCCAATACTCTTTCAAAACCCTATACCTATGTTGTACAAGTTTACCAGAAGTTTATAAATATATCAAATAACTAGAACTGAAAGTTATAGTTAATTAATAAGTCATTCAACTCGAGGGTAAAACCAGTTAATGGTTATTAGTTGAATGATTATTCTTACACAAAAGTTTGGACTCCTGGACCGGCTTTTTAAAATCCAGTTGACTTCACCAGTTTAGTAATTGAGACTATGGCTATCAGCAGAGTAATTAATCACCAACCAAAGAAATGTCTCTGTTCTTTCCGGTGTTACTGAAAGAAGAGTGAATTTGGCCAGCTTTTATACCACTCACTATATAAAATAACCAAAAAAGAACACAGGTTATAATATATTAGTTCCTTTATTTGCAAATAATCCTTATCATAATTGTATTATGTGTAATGACTACACAGACACTAAACACTACTGAAATAAGCACAAGTAAATAAATGAAACAAAAAGGAAAAAAGAGGTTTAAAAGTCAAGTTAGAGATTCTCAGAGAAATATTAACGTTTTGAGGCTTAATGCATTTAGTGTCTTTTAACATAGCAGCAGATAAATGTGAATAAACCCGGACGTGACATTTCCCTTGAGCTACAGCAGTTAGCTGGTAGCTGCCGCATAGTCTGTCTGGGCAGACACTGTGCGATTTTTTGGGGCGATTTTCCAGTCGTGCAAGAATCTTTCGATTTGCCCGACTTTCAGCCTGATCGTACGTCGTGAGTCGTGTAGTGTACAGGGGGTTATAAGCGGCGATCAGCCTCTCATGACCACCTCCCGATCAGGAACCGTCATGGGCAAATCACTCAGGGCGCATGCGCAAACAAGTATTCTTCTTTTTATTCTTCCTCTCAGATGTAAACACAGCAGCAAGGCTGGGGTGCAATGAGTAAAATGCACTTCTGTCTGTAAAATTGACAGACCGTAGTAGCAACGTTTGCTCAGCCATGTCTTTTTTCCAAATATGTTGTCGCCTTTTCTTTTCAGGGCTTTCAGCACAAAAATGCACAAATTGCCTAGGCAGCGCATTTCACTCTAGTGAGCTTCATATTCCCCTGCTATTCATTTGGCTTCTGGATAGACAAGTCAGAGCCGCTCCATCTCACTGTGGAGCTGAGTCCAACGTGGTCTTTAGTCGTACAGTGTGAGCAGGTAGATCGCATCAGAGCATCGGGCCGAACATAAATCGTGAGCTGTGAACTCCCACTATACGACTAAACCTTGCAGTTAGTCGCATAGCGTGAGCAGAAGCTGTGTGCAACGATTGAAAATTGTGTTAGTAAATAATATGCTTTTGTAACGCTGTAAAATCTTCTAATTGCTGGGCTGTACAATTTTATAACATATGTTGAATCTCCTGGGGTGATCAACAGATGAATAATAGCTTACAATATGCAACACTTCAACAGTTAAACATTTACATTTTGACTGTCTTTCCCCTGAGCTCATTTTAACTTAATTTTCCCCTCATGAATACTTTAGCAGGTAAGATTGACAGTTACTAAAAAAGGGGGTTGGGGGTCTCCGACTGAAAACAATTTGCTCTTGGAGCTTAATTCCTTTGTTTAAATGTCATTGTTTGTTTTCAAACCTTGTTTTCCTTGTAAATAAAAAATATAGTTATTGTGATGCATCCATATTAATTCTCTTTCAGTAATTCTATTTCAATATATTTTTGGCTTTTAATGTGTCTCTGAGGATGTACCTCCTTGCAAATCTAAACTAGTTTAAACAGCCTTGTTTATAGTCCTTTTGTTTAATATACATGCTATTTCCCATGCTCATTAACAAAGCTATGGTTCAAGAGTCAAATGGTTAGTTCTGTCTGTATGTAGCTTTCACTGTTATGTGCTTTGAGAATAGCAGGAGAACTGTATAAAGCTGTACTTTAACCTTTTACACTGCCCTAAGTTTAAAGATGTTGCAAACAGTGTTTTGATTTATTTTTGCAGGTGAATGAGAACATTAAATAATTCTCTAATAATTTTTTAGATATGAAAAATGTATTAAACATTTAAAGATGTTAAGAACTATGCATGAAGATAGATTTAAAAAGTGTTAACTCTTTCCAAACCCTTTTTAGGAAACCAAACCAGGATTTATTGAATGTAATACATTATCTAAATGTATGTTATTTATTATCAAATATGAAGTGAAAATCTCAATCTTTGTTTTCCTTACCTTAGAACTTCCAATTTATAATTACGTATTAGTCGGTTCGCATTAGTGGAGGCAGTTATCTTTTGCGCTATGGCAGTGCAGCACAGACAAACTAGTCACTATAGAGATCACCATTTTGCTTGAATGGGAGTTCGGCAGGTGAGGCCTATATACAATCCTATACAGACTAATAAAATGCTATTTATAAAATTAGCTATGTAAACTAGACTTACAATGGTTGTGATCGGCAACTGCCTGATTATTGTGAAGTTGTGTTTTTTTGTTTTGTTTTTTCTTTCTCCTGGCCACAGTCCATGTTTCATGTCATCATTCAATGTCATCAGAGGTAACACCATGTAATGAGGTAGGTAAATTGACAAATAAGGCTGCTGACAATAAGTCCCGACTTAAAAAAAAAAAAAAATGTATTCTTTTTCCTATTTCATTATTTCCATTTCATTCTTTAAATTATTCATAGCAAAAGCAACAGTAAAAATGCACCTGGTTGAGATTGTACAATAAAGGATACTCAATGGAATAGACCACAACTACACTATACTACATAGTACAGTAGTAGTCATTGTGGTACATGTAAATTGAATCAATAGCTTGGTAAGGAAGTTATTTTTCATTTCCCATTTTAGAAGTATTATATTTACTGGTCTGCATGGTGGCAGTTTGCAGCTCTGTTGCCTTGCAGCACTTCTTGTTCTGCTTGTGCTTGTGTAATTTCTCTTCGAGTTCTCTGTCTTCCTACTGCAGTCCAAAAACATTATTGTTAGATCGCCTGGCATCTCTAAATTACAATTTGGTGTGGGTGAGTGTGCATGGTTAGTCCATGCCCAGTGATGGACTGGCAATGTACCCTACATTTTGCTCAGACTCCTGGAGAGATGGATGGATGGATGGATGGATGGATGGATGGATGGATGGATGGATGGATGGATGGATGGATGGATGGATGGATGGATGGATTGATTGATTGATTGATTGCTTTGGACCTTTATTGCTTGGATATTAAACCCCAACCAAATGGAACATATTTTAACAGCACTGACAGTGAAGTAATTTTAAAGCCATTATAAGAAAGGTTACCACTTGAATTTACCATCTAAACCATTTTTCAAGGCAAATAATGGAAACTCAAGAATGTTAAAAGCACACATTTTCAGCATGAGTCATTTTTTTTTTTCATTTTCTTTTTATTGAACAGAACAAAAAACTGTTTCTCTTTTCTGTCGTATCGAATAAAGTAAGTGGAACTGTCATAATGTGTGCAGCATCTAAAAATATGGCTTTTAAATGTTGTTTTACAGTTTGATCCTAAATTTATTTTTGGGTCAGATAGGCTGGACATGAAGTTTACACGCACAAAAGACCAAACAACAACAAAAACATATATAAAAAAACGAAGCATGAAACTATAAAAAACTATGATACTAAATTCTGTCTAAAGACCACCCTGGGAAATATGGAGCAGTAGCAAAGGAACAGGAGCATTTTCAGCGCTGTGTTTAAACAAGCTGAATGTGCAGTCTATCAAAATTATTTTTAGTGTATTTTTGGATGAAGCAAAGAAAATAAAGTCAGCTATTGTTTTCTATTAAACCACTGGGCCAATTAAGATAATACTATTATCATGATTATCATTACACTTAGCAGTTATCAATGTTGGCTCACTGTGGTTACAATAACTGTGTAAAAGTTTCTTCTTTTTTTCTGCATTTACACAGTATGTATGTGGCTACCAACAACAGGCCTGAAAAATTTTAGACTCTAAACTAATCTTGAGGCTCTCTGATGGACTGCCAACATGTCCAAAATGTCACTTCCTTGTGGCAAATGAGGGCTGCCAGGATCAAGGACCTTCATGTCCCTTGTCAGAATTTTGGAATTTTGATATTGCCATGTTGTAATTTTTTCATAATGTATATGAATGTATATAATTAATTACTGTGTGACAACATTTTCTGACAAGTGTTCCCAGTATACAGCTTCTTTTGCCGTGATTATAAGTGAAACAGCACATCCATCTCTGAGCTTTTTCCATTTACGAAACACTTCAGCCACCTCTCCAGAAACAGAAAGGACAGCTTCTCTACTCTTTGATATTTCCCTGAAATGGAAGATAAAGGCACTTATGTTTGACATGAAAGGCAAAAAACAGACACTTTGAACCTACTTGTATGGAGCCTCAACGATTCGGACAACTAACATTGCAGTATGGAGCTATCAGTCTTTATGCAAAATTCAAAATAAAACATGTTGTTAATACTGTGATAATGTTGAAGTTTTGGATTCAAAACTATATTGTATTTTCAACAGTTGCCTCTTTAGGCTCCATAACTGAGTTTATTAAAGTGTGATATAGGCTGAATTTTCTGGGTGTGTATGAGGATGTGACATGCTGCTCTCTCTTAATTATCTGGCTACTTTTTTTAAATTCTGCAACAGCGAGAGAACACATGATTCTTTGGAGAAGGATCCCACTAGCACAGTCAAAAATGCACCCAAAATCCATACACAGAATGCACAAAAGAATGATAGAATGAAACTATTTTCTATTGCGAAGAATATAGCCCATTGGATTTTGATCGGCAAGTGGAACTCTTGGGGTCGCTTTCAATAAGAAGTGAGCTCAGATCTTGCCTGGGAAGGGCCCTCTTTCATTTCTAAATAGCCAAATGACTTTCGACCTCTTCACAAAATACCTGTATGTTACAGTGACACACTGTGATGCTTTTTCTCTTCCCCACCCATGCGTCTGTACAATAGTGTCAGTTCAACTTGTTGTCAGAGGGGAAAATATCTGGAAGAACTCTGGAACTTGAGACATGCTCCTTTAAATTGAAAATATGCACTATACAGACAACAGTTACGTTTATACTAACAGACAAGGCTTAGCCAATAAGGTAATTCATCAATTAAAGCATTTTACTATATATTTGTCTGTATTGCATAGTGTAACAAGAAATGTGACAAATTATATTTTTTTCAACTATAAGGTGAAACTGCACACATACATGATCAGCTTCACCAGAATATACTCTAAAGCATTTTGTACATGTTTATTTATTCAACAAAGAGTATGGAGGACAACAAAATAAATTTTTTATTAACAGTTTTTTCCATATGGAGAAGGAAACAATGCGCAAGGGTAAACATTGCAAATGCGAGCAGAGATTCTGCTGCTGAGATTCAGTGTCTGCCCATATTGACTGAACTGATTATGTTACCTAACAACTGTAATGATGGCTTAGTACAGACTCTGTGAGGAGGAACCATTTTTAGCCAGAGACACAGCTTGATAGCCTCATAAGATATTCAATTACAGCTTAATTGTCTTGCGAGGTCTTCTGAGTCTTTCATTAATGCTGTTCCTGTGCTTCTGGGATTTCACTATACCAGAGTGTGCTCTCTTCTAATTAGATAAATACATTTTATGTGTTAGGTATTCTTTTTGTGTAACTCTTCATCATAATAATAATAAAAATAATAAAATAACATAAATTAAGAAAAAAAAGACTTCCAATCTTTAAACACTTACATTCACTGTGCAACAGGTCAGGTTATTTAATTGAATAGGGCAGATATCATTCTCCTTTTTTTCATAAAAAAGTAACAAAAACAACATTAAGAAATATAATTTGTCATGATTTCGTAGAGCTTGTAACAAATGTAAGATTATCGCTGTTTCACAAATCACACTTTTTTCCATTTTTTCACCTTAAAATGGAAAAAACAAATCTTTAAGTAAGAGTTTTTTGCTTTGCAAAAACTGACAAAATATTTTTTAATAATTTCCAGTTTTTGACTAAACTTTGATCTTGAAAACAGTACAGGAAGGCATTTTCACATCTGATCTTAGGTCATGATCTATTGGTGTTCCAGATGTTGCTATATAAACACCAGCTATTATAATAAATGATATTGTTCATGTACTTTTTAGAAGTGTTATCTAATTGTATAATGACAACAACTTTATGTACACATATTTTCCAAATCTGAATACTGCATTGACAACTTAAAAAGTTAGCTTCAGTAGTCTTCAAAAAGCCATTTAGAAGCTTAACTTTCTTTTAAAAACAACTAAAGGCAACATTTTGAATTTTAACCATGAAATAAATCTCTTCCCTTTGGATGGCAAAGCATTAGATCTTAGCTCCCATTAGGACTTAGATTTCTAGCTTGATAGCTCACTTGATTACATTCTAAATTAAAATCAAGAATGTGTTTTTAGATAAAAAAAATTACAATTCACCCACTCTACATTAACTGCAATCCACTTTGCACAGATTCTCCTTTTAGCACTCACTGTTAAAATCTGTACTGTAAGTTATTAGCTGGCCATCCCCATATTTACACAGGATGCTAAAAGTGTAACAATAAGTGTTTATAAATCATTAGTAAAACATAATTGGTCTCAAACAGCCAAACTGAAATCTCAAACCGCCTTTTCCCCACAACTTTTCCAAAAGTCTGCTCTGCCTTTGCTTGTTCCACATTTTAATTTGCTTCCTGCAACGATTAGAATAAGATTCACCCCCATTGTCTACTTACAGTGCTTCATTACAGAATAAAGATTAAATTCCCTGTGCTTCCCTATCATTTCTATATGATATCTCTATTTTTTGTGTTGTATGATAAATGTGTCCTCTTAAAAGTTATAGATTCTAGTTCTGCATCATGTTAAAATGGTAGAGTCACCAAACCTGTTTAAATGAGTCATCACCCAGAAATCTGAGTGTGGATGTTTGGCCTTACTATGGGTGGTTTATTTTTTGATACACAGTAAAAATTTTGTGTTTAAAAATTCAAGGTTAACCTATTTAAATGGAGTAGGTACAACTATACTGAGTGTAAATCTGCTCATGTGTTGTAGTTAATAATCAGTGTAATGCGATGCAGCGTAACTTTTACTCTAGTATACGGTGTGGGTTACCCTCCAGTCTCTGCGAGGTCTTCTTGTTTTGACACCAATATGGGTAAAATTTAATTTGAAAATCTGACACTAGCTATAGAATACATATTACACTATTTTGGAGTGGGAACAAACGTTATCTGAAACAGGGTCAAATTTGTACTTTTTCGTTGCCAACAAAAACAAAAACACATTTTTCATTTTGTCTGTTGACCAAACAACTAGGGAGTAATGCTCCCTGGTTGTTTGATCAACAACCAAAGATCCTCATTGACAACAATATTTCAGTGACTCTCCCTTCATGCCTGTGGATCACATTTTGCACATAATTCACTAACATGGGACAATATTAAGCCTGCATTTGGTCAAACAATCAGGGGATCATAGTGCAGTTCGAAATTTCTGCTGCTTTACCTTTTTATTTATGTATTATGTAGGTCTCAGAGAGACAATAATAAACAAACCATGGAAAAATGCTAATGTTGCTTACACTGCTTCTCAAAGTAATACACAGATTTCTATTTTATTTCTAGTTGCTCTGTTACACGGATGTTTCTAAACTACTTTACAGGTTGCTCTGTGTATGCATTTGTTTGGGCAGGGACTGCTCTCACATTATGGACTACAGGATTGTAATTTCCCACTGCTGAAGGGCAGACCCAGTTTCCACTGTCTCCCTCATCACTTCTGACTCTGGCTCAAACATGAACGACAGAGATTCCAAAAGCCTCAGTCTAGGTGGGCAATGTATGCAACATTGCTGAGGTTTTGGTTTTGGAACGTATCAAAACGTGTAAAACTGGGCCAGCCCCCATACTGGCTCTGTTCTTACTCCAAATAACCAGCTCACGCCTTATTAACATAAATGTAGGAGACAGGATTGCTCACACACACAAGTCAAACTCTGTACCCTTTCGTGAAAAGGGGGTTAAGATAAGCTCTATTGAAAAAATAAAAAGTAGAACGTAGGTAGAAAATATATATATATATATATATATATATATATATATATATATATATATATATATATATATATATATAAACTGTTTTCTCACCCCTCGTGAGGTGGTATGTGTCATCCTCAAGCTCGGGTCTTCTACCAGAGGCCTGGGAGTTTGAGGGTTCTGCGCAGTATCTTAGCTGTTCCTAGGACTGCGCTCTTCTGGACAGAGACCTCTGATGTTTTACCTGGAATCTGCTGGAGCCACTCTCCCAGTTTGGGGGTCACACATTATATATATATATATATATATATATATATATATATATATATATATATATATATATATATATATATATATATATATATAGATATATATAAAGTAAATAAATAATAATAACAATGGTAATGTTGCGTCTCTATAATTTGCTTCATGTTGGCTTCCAAATTCCCTCCCTGAAGAGGAGGCCATCATGCATTTACTGGCCGGTAACCAAGGCAACTTTAGATATTCGGACCAGTTAGTGTCTGCTGCTGGCTTTTAATGCTGGTTTGCACTCAGATTTGCTGGAGTGTGCTAATTGCTTTAAAGTGCTTGGACTATTGTTCAAATATAGTAATCCTGGTCAAAAGCTTAATCTGTAAATTATTTTTCTGGGTAGATAGTTCTTTGTGAAAAGAAAAAAAATTCAAATCACAGTGTCATCCAAAAAATACTGTATATAACATATGTCTGTAGTCTCGCCTGACTGTGATGTGTTTTGTAAACTGAATCTAGCTTATTTAGCTGTATTTCAGAACCAATAGTTCGTATAAAGCCACCTTTTTGTAATCAGGTGAAAACATAAAATGACTTTTTTTCAAACATGATTTTGCACCAATAAAAAAAATATTTTTTTATCTTTACATGGGCATAGTGCAAGTTCCAGAGTTTTTTTTTGAAGACATTAGCACCTGGTGACTAGTTGAAAGGACACTATTGTGCACATGCCTGGGAGAAGTGAAAAACCTTACAGTGTGCTGCTGCAATGCACAGGTCTTTTGTTTAGAGGTATAATCCTCTGGGATAAGAACTGTATAAATGCCTGAGTTATTTTGGGAGCTTTTCACCTTTTTAGAAAAAGATAGCCATTCCCAGGGGAGATATGACCTTACTTCTTGTTAAAAAAATGCCCCAAGATTTACTGTGGCTCTTTAATGCCCGCCTTGCGGCTCCCTGGAGCATTCTCAAAAATGTATGAAAAGGGAAAAAGATGGATTTTTTTGTTTGTTTTAATATGATGTGCAGGAGGTCAAACAAACATTTCTTATGTTTTCCAATGCAGTAAAAATGTGTATAATTAATAAATTTGAACAATAAATGTAAAAATTTCTGCCCAGAAGGTTTTGCGTCATAGCCTGCAACACACGTTTCAGCGCGGCACGGCGCCAGGCAAGTGGCTGCTGGAAGCAAACCAGCGGATGGTTCTCAGGCCATTGATCCCAAAGGGAAAAAGGAAGATAGCTGATGAGAACAGAGGATTCCAAGAAGAATTAAATGAATCATTTGCTTTCATTATCAATGCGGATGGATAGCCTGCATGTTTGCTTTGTAATGAGAAGTTGTCAAATAATAAAAAGAGTAATTTGGTAAGGCATTTTCAGTGAAGGTATGTTAAATATGCAGCCGACCACCAAGTTGGGAGTGAGAGAAATAGTGCGATTGCAGAAATTCACTCCATTATTGCTGCTACTTTTGTTGCAAGCATGGAAAAGCGTGGAGCTCTGATGTGTATGTAAACTTGTGTGTATGAGAACTTTCTTTCAATTTTTTTCCCCAAATCCTCAAAATTAAAATAACTCTAAAATGTTTCTATAATTTCATCAATGCAACAAAACCTAATACATTAATATTATATAATGGATTTTAAACTTAAAGCACCAAAGTAGTAACATGATGTGACATCTGCTCTAGGATAAACATTTAATCATAAATGCTTTATATATTTAAGCCAACGTACTCCTTTTTTATAGGGGCTGATATGCTTAGAGCCTGTGTTGTCATACAAGGCTTAGGCTCCAGGCAGATTTGTTTTTGTTTTTTGGTACAATAAGGCTCTTTGAGCAGTTTGGGTTGCCGACCACTGATTTAGACTATCTTTGTTCCACTACACAGCAGTTTTATTTTCTCACTTGTGTGGATTCTGTAATAGGATTTGAGGTACATTTTTTGTAGACTAGTGTGTTCTCACTGTTCTCCGTGTTCTCTCACTGTACCCGAGGCTCAATGAAGCAGCTGGGTGAACACGAGCGTGCAGTCACACTCATACATTCCCAGAGAATTCGGCCCAAATCACTCTCCTGAACAGACGAATGGCGCTGAAAAAAGCCACTGCGGGAAATAGGTAAAAGCTCATTTTACAATTCAGACAATTTTAAGGGCATATTTGTTAAAGAAAAAACATATTTTACTATTAATACACCTTTAAAGAAAAAAATACAATGAAGAATAGGTGTGAACAGAATTAACATGCTTAATGTAGCCCATGGAAAACATAAACCTATTTATAGGGTTGTATTTTAGTCTTTGCAGTACCTATATTAAAATTAATTTGCAAAATATCTTTGAGAGTTTTTAATTCAGTTATTGTGACTGAATGATCTTTAACAAGGGATGAATAAATAAAAGATTAAGGGCCATGACTACAAAACTACAGTTTTGGCTTTTTTTTTTTTTTTTTAGAAAATATATACAATTCTTTTTATATATTTATAATGTTAGTCCTCGAAACATTAATCTCTGCATGAATTTCATGAGGCAACGCAAGGTAAGGCAACTTTATTCTTATAGCACAATTCATTGTACAGACAATTCAAAGGGAATTGAAGTACTTATTTCAGGGGGTTGCAACCTTACCTCAGACTCACAAAGAAATCACCAGAAGTTTTTCACCCTCTGTTACGGCCCCTGGCCTTTTAAGACTATGCAGGCTTGTTTGTTGTTTTTTTTTTATGCAGGTTCAGCTCTGACAGAAATCTTCCTTGTTGGCTGCCTTAAGGTTGCAGAGGAGCAGTGACATAATTGGACCAGGAGAAGATTGCCAAGCCAATCAGATGTTGATGAGGCCCACCTGCACCATATAAAGACTCCTGGAAAGCTTTCAGTTTGAGGACAGGTAGTATGAAGAGGTTTTGTTAAGCTGTTCCCCCACCTTTGGTTTCAAACAGTGATGGTGAGATGAAGCCTCATGAGGCATTGAACCGTTTGGCCAAATTGCTTCAACGATCCCCACAGTTCATGAGGCTCCATGTGAACATGTCACCACCTACTGGTGGAGTGCAGAACTACAGTTTGTAATAAAATCTGTGATTTTTTTTTTTTTTGCAACTGTTTTTCTTTTTTTCCCCTTTTAAGTTCCCTTGAAATCATTAATGGTGGGTGTGTATAATAAAATCTTTTGTAAGTTTTTTTAAGTGTAAAATTTCTTAGAACAATAATTTAAGGTGCACCGTTTTTCTGCCATTTTAGTGAAATAAACTCAAGCAGACACTATCAGTGTTTGTGCAAATTGGGTAATGATGAGCAAATCAAAGGTTTTAGTCATTTTTATTCAAACATGATAGTTTTTCCACGTTTTTTGGTTTTAATCAGGTTGGAAGTTGTGTTCAACCAATCTTTTGGCTGCACCAACCTAATTTACCCAATCTATATTTTTACTTGGGCAAAACAATGGAAATTAGTCTCATCAGCCAAAATAATTAAGTTTAATCGAAATTTTCAAAAGTCAAAGACAGGTCTTGAACCATCAACCTCTAGAGCGGGAGGCTGACTCTTACAGCTAACGCCACCTACGTAGATAGTCTGACTCAGTAGAAAATACTTCTTAACGCTAACGTGTTAACGCAGGCTTTGTCCGGTGGTTTGCTCGAATTTGGATCATTACATTGTTTATTCTAACCAAATTAGCAACTAGATTGGTTGTTTTTCCCACCAATCTATTATTAAAATCTATCCAAACTTTATCCAGCTGAGAGCATCTCTCCTCCAAAATCCCACATCTTGACTGAACACTGAGCCTGTTTAGATGCCTTTCAAAATTCTTGCGCTTTCTGAACCACTTTCCGAAGCGGTCACATGGTATCACGGTAACGAGGCCTCGGACGTCATCAATTTTGGCCCCTCCTCTAAATGAATCACGCCTCGACACGCGCTTCGGGGAGACGCCCCCTCCATTACTCGACACACGCCTCGAAGCCTCGGCTCATCTCATAACATCACTAGTTTCAAACTGTTTTGGGCAGTTAAAACTCTTTACCTTTTCTTGATCTGTATATTTTCCTGCTTTAGGTGGACCTTGTTTAAGCTAGAAGTTTGTGTTTGGGAGGTTTGGTGCTCCCTTTGACTTTTCTTTTGGGTTGTTTTGAGTTAAACTTAGACTGACTGGTTTGGACATTTTGCTGTTTAATTTGCACTTAACCATTCTTGAATTTGTTTGCCCTTTTGTTTTAATTGGGTAAAGTTTTATTGTGTTTTGGGTCTGTTAAACCATCTTTTGTAATAAATAATTTTACATTCCGCTTATTTTCTCTGGACATATTTTTATGTAACCTCCCCAGAACCCCTAGACCTTGGGGGCGTAACATAATGGACCCTCTCACACCCAAAGCGAGAATCATACCCCTCCGTCCACACATTCATTGCTCGTAATGTAAATTAGGCATCTAAACAGAACAGGATTTTTGATCAGACAAAATAATGTATACAAATAATCATGTCTTATTATAAAAAAAGAAAACTGATAATATATATATTCTACATTACTCAATATAATCTATTTTTACCCTAAGAAATATCAGTTTCTTGCTATGAACTCCTTGGCTTTAAAGTTGAATCTATTTACATCTCATCTCATTTAAATCTGGCCTAATTAGGTATCAGCCAGTTAATAAAAAGTGATTACATCTAATGAGAATAATTTCTGGTATTTTGTATAACAGCAGAATTTGAATAACTTACCTGTCAACAGATACTGCAGCCAGGGTGAAACTGCTGGCATACATGGTAAGGTTAATAAAAAAGTGGACCACTTTGCACATGAAGGAGCCAAACACCCATCCTTCCAGCGAGTAGATCGTGGCTTGGAAGGGAACACAGAATATGATGAAGAAAAAGTCGGCCACACTCAGATTGAGTATGAACAGGTTGGTGGTGTTGTATCCGAGCTGGCCGCTCCTCAACAGCACAGCAAGCACCAGGCTGTTGCCAATGGTTCCGAGAAGAAAAATTATGGAGAATACGACGGACACAATTACGCTGGTGGGGTTCAGCTGGTAACTTTCAGAAACGTTGGTCTGTCCAACTGTCCAGCTGAAATCTTCAAAGTCAGACATTTTTGTAAAACTGAAATGAGAGAAAAAAAAAAAGAGAATTCATGCACCTGAAGCAAAATCTAGAAAGACACATGTGGTGCATATCTTTTAGCATAGCATCATTTTCACGGTAAAAGCAAATCTTCGGAGAAAGACTAATGCTTTAATATAAATAGTGATGTGACGCTGGGTAATGTAAATGCTGACTTAATTTGCTGGGTTCATTGTAGCTCTTCTAATTCTTCTGGTGAGTCTCTCTTCACCAGGAAACTTTTGCCTTAAAATATTTCCCATATAGTTAATTCCCCACATTTTAAGAGGGCAGTGATATTTCAACAAACAAGCAGATATTGCAGAGATTGCAGACAAAAATAATAGTAGTTCATGCAGAAAATGCTCCTCATTTTTCTAATACATTCTGTCTTTTTTATAAACGCATCTAGAGCATGATTTATGTTTTTTTTTTTTAAAGAAGCACCAATTCAATACAGTTTATTTATATAGAGCTTATTTACACAAAACAATATGGGTAAAATTAACTTTGAAAAACTGACACTAGCTATAGATTACACTATTTTGGAGTGGGAACAAATGTTATCTGAAACAGGGTCAAATTTTTACTTTTTCGTTGCAGACAAAAACAAAAACACATTTTTCATTTTGTCTGTTGACCAACAACACATGCCATCCTAAAGCACTGTACAGGGACAATTCAACCAGATCATACAGACTGTTTAAATGTTTTACAGGAAATAGCAGAACATCAATAAAGTAATTCCGTAAAAATTCAAAAATATCCACTGGACTTGGTTTTCAAGATTTGAAGACGTTTCGCCACCTCTCCAGGAAGCTTTCTCAATTCAAATGTCTGGATCCGCAGTGAGTTTGAGTCTTATATGGACAAGGCCTTGTATTGCTTGGAAACATGCATGTTACCAACCAAGTCCAGTGGATATTTTTGAATTTTTACGGAATGACTATGACCTGGATGACTGAGAACCTTCATCAGCATCAAAAAAGTAAGACAAAATGCATGTTAACCATTTGCATATAGAAATCAATGACATTGTCGACATTGTCAACTGGTGTGCGATTTATATGAAGTGAATAGAGGTATTTAAAAAGCCTGTTAAAGTTTGGGAAATTTAGATAATTCTGAACACTGAGTGTAAATACAAAGTTGTGGACAAGTTTAAATTAGGGAGTAGTTATAAAAAATAACCCAGTAGAGTATCATGGGAAAAAATATTCTACTATGCTATTCAGTTAATTAAAGGAGATCAATGGAAATTCACTCAGTCAGCACTTTATTTATCTTTGCAAAGATAAGAACAAGACAATCGTTACACACAGCTTGATGTTCTGGTCTGTTCTGTTTACACAGGATTTCAGGTTTTAATCCTACATGGAGAGAGCCACTTAAAGTGATTTTTGTTCCACTCCCCCAATAATTTAGAGTTATTAGCTATAAGTTATTAATGCCATACAAAGGTTTGTACTGTTTCTTATTTAAAAAAACTTCATAAATAAAAAAATACATTATTAATATCTTTATTATCAATTAGATTTATGTAGGTTTTAAAAGCTGCTTGAGGCTTAGGCTAATTTTAACTCCTTTCTCTTTGGGGATGAAGTGATTTCTTGAAACCTATCATCCTTTTCCATTCCATTGGAACTGCTAATTTTTCCCATTGTCCACAAGTAATTTGCCCATAATCATTATGCACAACCATATTGAGGCGTATTTGATTTCTCACAATCTTAAAAAAAAGAAAACATTTAATTTATTCAGTTCAGAATCTCCTGTGGACCCCTGGAAACATTAAGTCCTAAGTCTTTCATCCTTTGAAGCTGTATTTGGGTTGAGGCCAGGACATAATCACAGGGTGATCAGAAACTTCTGTCATAACTTCTCCCAGAAAAGTCTGTCAGGATATCCTTCCAACAACAGGCAGACATGTTTCATATTCAGTCGGCTGTCATGAGATGTTGGTAGACAAATCCTGCTGCTGAAGCAGAGCTACGAGCCAATTTAACAGAACCCCATGCATTGCGCATGTGCAAACAAGGGAGTTCCTCTTCTTCTTCTTCCAGATTGACAAGTCCGACCAGCACCATCTCTCAGTGCTGGATACGTTTTTCACATAGTTTCTCACAAACTGAAGAATTTTTTTAATAACCTTGAATAAGGTTAACGGGAGAAGGTATTTGATAGTACATTGATTTTTTTCCATCCACAACAGCTCAATCTTTAAACGGAAATAATAACATGCAAGTATTTACAAAGATGCAACTATTCACATACACCGATGGGCAGGTTAAGAAGAATATAAAACAGAGAAGCCAACGGGGAGAATATAATGGCATAGGATAATCTGGCAAAGGGACAAATATTAGTCATGCACTCGATAATCTATATATCTGGCTTTAAGGTTACAGGAAAAAAAAGACATTGTTGAAAGACAAAAATTCTTGCCTTCACTTTGTACAAATAATCTTAGGGACAGAAAAAGTCTTAAATCTCTTTTTCTGTTTTTTGTCTGTAAGTTGGGTCTTCAATGATATACATGCAATGTACAACAGCTAAAGCAGTAGATAGTGAGAGCTTTGAAGTATGACAGTGTTAAGAAGTACATTTCCAAAGCTGTAAAACTATTCTACCACATCATGAATCTCGACTAGTGGACTCATGATAAATGATCAATACTTCATTGTGCCTTTACAAGTCCATACGTGTATATTGCGTTAAAGCTTTGATAAAGGTTTGTTTTGCTTGTTAATCCCGCTAATGTAAAAGTAGCTCTGGTTCATGGCATTAGGGGTTATTACAAAGGGAATACCACAAATGCCATTGGTTAGAAATAGTTAAATGGAGGTGGCAGGCATGCAGATCAGTCACAGATCAGAGAGAAGGAAAATGAGAAAATTCAAGCCATCTCCTCCAATAACAAGTTCACCAGTGGTGTTTTGGTAACTGCTTATATACTGCAAGTCATCAGCTCAGTAGATGATAAACTACAGACAAAACAGCCAAATGTATTTGTCACAATAGCTTGTGACTTAATCACGCCTTAGTCCCTGCTACACTTTCATCGTTTCAACATTTTCTCAGCTGCTGTACCAGAGAATACAAAACTTGTAAATGTCTAAGAACCCCTAAAGCAAAGCTTTCTTTTTATAAATGAAATCACAATTTTGCCTTTCTCTACCCAGAATATAAGCCCCCTTATCAGGCAACCAGCAATATGAAACCGTGAGAAGATGTCACAGTCCGCTGAATAACACCTGCAAGGTTGTTTTAAGGCTACAGACTGGGATTCACCATGGCTACGTTCACACTGCAGGCCTTGATGCTCAATTCCGATTTTTTTTTGTGAAATCCGATTTTTTTTTGTGTTGCCGTTCATATTTCCAAATATATGCAACTTGTATGTGATCTCCTTTGTGAATTCCATACAACACAAGTGTCCCACATGCGTAGTAGAGGATGCAATGACGTCACAGGCCAGCGTGCTCTATGTTTACGGAAGTAAACATGGATGGTAGTGCTGGCGCGCATCTAGCGGTCTTTTCCAACCATAAAAACTAAATCTTTTCAATATGGTTCAACATAAATACTGCTCTCCGCATCATCATCTGCCATGGTTGTTGTTTTTCTTGCCGCTTCTGTGTATCAAGACTCAGACTAGTGACCTTTGTCTGGTATTAATGACAACCTGGCCATTCAGACACAAGTCGCATTTGAAAAGATCATATTTGTAACGGATTCAGGACCACATAGCCAAGTGGCCTAGGTTGGATTGGAAAAAAATCGGACCTGTATTGTTCAGACTGCCATGAAAAGATCAGATCCAGGTCGCATATGGGCAAAAAAATTGGATTTGGGTCACTTCAGGCTGCAATGTGTCACCCACATGGAGATGGCAGTAGAGTAGTGATGGACTTTGAGACAGACCATATAAATGTCTGTATATATAACACCAATAATTCAATTAATTTCAGTTTATTTGCAGTATATTGTGGTAATTCAAAGAATATGTAATTTCAAGGCACTGTACAGAGACATATAATTAGATTGGTTCAAATTTTTATATCAAAGGAAAATCAGCTGATTCCCTTGACTCGTTGACTCGACGGCAATCCCTCAAACCAAGAATGCATATACTCACTGAAAGGGAAAAACTCCCTTATGGCAGGAAGAAACTTTGAGCAGAACCAGGCTCAGTGTGAGCAGCCTTCTGCCATGCCAACCGGGTTCAAGGGGAAGGAAGCAGACATACAGAAAGAAGCTGAAATAAAACAGGAACTGTTAACTACAGTAATTCCACAGATGACCCTGTCCAGGACAGACACAGCCAGGCAGATGTCCCTGGACATCAGGTGAAATGGAAGCTGGAAAAACTGAACAAGGATAAGGCTCCATATCCAGATGGTGTTAGCCCCAAAGTCCTAAGGACTCTGAAGTCCTATAGAGCAGCTCAGTTGCATGAGTATCTCGTCAACCTTAGCTCAGCCCAAGAGATGGTTCTATAGAAGGCCTCATGTTTTGTTTTGGTACCAAAGACAATACAGCGATTAGTCCTCAATTATTATAGAGCTGTTGCAGTTAGAATTCAGCCGGAGTCTCTCGATGTTAAAGGCTATGTCTACATAAAGTTGAATAAGCTGTATGCACAAAAAAAGCTTAATGTAAATATGAAACCACCGGAAGCCAACGAACCTGTAATAGGTGCTGCCAGAACAGAGCTAAAGACTGTAGACGGAAGGGTGAAGTAGGATGTAAACAATGAATGCAGAAGAGAGAAAAAAAGCTGTTTGTGTGGACCGCCAGTGAGAGAGGAACAAGAAGTAACTGTAAAAGGAATCCACAATAAATTCAGAAGCTTATGAAACATACATTTTGGGGCTGAGAAGTGGGAATTTTCCAAACTTATCCACTCTGGAAGCTGGCTTTAATATAATTGGTTTCATGGATGCTTTGTCATATTGGGACCCCTAACTGAAAAGCAAGCTTGTCGTATACACACTAACCCAGCTTCATCTGCATGGGGCTCTGGAGAGAAGTTCTGTCAGAAGCTCAAGATGTTGAGGCACCAACAACTGGCTATATCAAAGACTGCCTCAAAAACAGACTAAAGGGTCAAGCATCTAATAAGGTAGTTAACAACATAGGAGCAACAGAAGAAACTGTACTCTCACCATTCCTTTTTACCATGCGTGCCTCCATCTTTCAGTATAAGAAATACCACTGTCATCTTCAGAAATATTGGGAAGACTTTTTAGTCCTTGGTAGTATGGAGAAGAAGCCCGGGAGCTGGTCGACCACTTTGTGGCATGGTGTAGAAAAAAATAATCTGATGCTGGTTGTAAATAAAACAGAGACGATTGAAGATCTCAAGAGAAACAAGAATGAGTTAACCATATTACCATCATGATAGGGGGTGTTGGCTAAGGAATATGAATACATTGGTTTTCACTTGAACAAAAGACAGAATTACAAAGGGCAGAGCAGACTTTGCTGAGGAAGCTTAGTTCCTTCAGTGGTTGAAGTAAGATCCTGTATCAGTCTGTTATGGAGTGTGTGATCTCTGCTATCAATTGTTGGGGTATGTGATAGTAGAAGAACTTTAAAACACTTGAATGTGATTTTACAAAGAATACTTCTTAACGAAGTTAAGTTTTATATGAACATTGTAAACCATAAGCATCCTCTTTATCACCTTGTCAAAAAAATCCAAAAATGTGCCTTCAAACAGAAGCTGCTGTAAGACAGTAAACTGTAGGTCTTTTCTAGATACAGCTTTAAAAAATTTTAAAAACTCTAAAGTAACAGCAAAGAGTTACAACAACACTAAATTTCCCTTTGGGTCAAAAAGTATTGTTTTATTGGCTAGAAAATATAAAGCTTTTCAGTCTAACTTTTGCAAACCTACATATGTAAGGCTCTGATCTACAGTAGATATGGTCACAGTGTCATGGCTCAGGACAAAGGTACCCAGTATTCCGGCAAAAAGAGATCAGATCAGAACAGGAACAGGCCAAAGACAGTACATAAACCATTCAGACGGGAAATTGCAGGCTCAGTCGTTGAGAGGCAAAACAGGATCAGGTAATCGGAAACACTAAGGTAATTCTAAAAACACTGTCACCACTGAGATCAGACAGGAACAGACAGGCTAAGTGGTTGAGAGGCAGAGCAGGTCAGGATCAGGAAATCAGAAACCCCAAGGTACTCTTAAAAAAAACTCTCACCACTGGCTAGAGAGAACAACAATAATCTGGCCCTTATGATTAGATGCAAGCGGCTTAAATAGAGAGAGGAGCAGTTGGATCAGATGAGCAGTGATGAGAAACTGGGCAGAGTTAGACAGGTGAAGGGAATGAGTAATTAATCCAGTCATCAGTGCCAAGACCATGACAGATCCCCTCCCTTAAGGGCAGATTCCAAAGGCCCTCCCAGACTCTAAAACCTTAAAACAAAAAACAAAAACCCGGAACAATATAACCCAAACTTGGCGGATGGGGGTCAGAAAAACCAGACACTAATCATAATAACCCCCAAACTGTTCGGGGGGAAACAGATGCGGCTTCTGAGAGAAAAGACGGAAGCAGTCTGACCACACAGGCAATACAGAACCTCCTGAATACCTGACTCTAGACAAGAAACACACTGTGCTACCTCAGTCACTGTGCTACCTCAGACCCATCGGTACACTGTCTACTGATGGGTCTATGTTTGGGCCGATTATTCTGTATTCAGGCATGGCAAATCAGAACAGGAACTGGCAGGCTCAGAGATCCATGAGTCGGAAGACAGTTCATGCAAAGCCGTTCAGACGGGAACAGGCAGGCTGAGTGGTTCAGAGGCAGAACAGTTTAGGATTAGGAAATATGAGACACCAAGGTACACTAAAAACACTTTCACCACTGGCTAGAGAGAACAAGAATAATCTGGCCCTGATGACTGGATGCAAGCAGCTTAAATAGAGGCAGGAGCAGGTGGATCAGCTGAGCAGTGATGAGAAACGTGGCAGAGTTAGACAGATGAATGGAATGAGTAATTTAGCCAGTCATCAGTGCCAAGAACATGACACATAGATTCCAGATTGTCTAAATAACCTGTAAAAAAAAATAAAAAAAGCTTTTCAGGGTTAAGCTAAATATCCAAATAAAACAGTAGATAATGTTACAAAATCTAGATTTAATTTTTAATGATATTTTTACCAAAGGTGCGCCTTAGTCCAAGGAACAATCCATTAAATTTTGGTGATGATCCACATCATCATGCAGGCTGTCAGGAATTTTTTTAAGGATTCTTGGACATTATTTGGCGGAACAAGCAGTTCCTCCAGTTCCCCCTAAACCAGAGAGAGGCAGCAGTGACTATTGACAGCCTCAGCATTGGACTCAAAGAAGTCCAAAGGTATTATACTGAAGACACTGGAACAGGGAACTATGCCTCGTTTGAAATCTCGATCTGCTGATAAAACAAGAAAGCAGAGCAAATGAAGAAGCACCTCATGTCATGAAACAATTTATTAAAATTTGATAACGATCTAGATTGTGTGTAGGTTATAGTTGTTGGGTTATGTGCTTTATGCTGTTTATTTTTCATGTTTTTCTTTTAATATTTTTCACTCTGGGATGTGATGATGTCTACTTTGTGCATGGAGTGTTTCAGAGGGCAGTAGAGAGCCTAAGTGTTCACATGGTGTGAAAGAGAGAGTAGAGAGCAAGCAGCTCTAGGTTGATTAGCCTTGGTTGAGCACCAGATGGGCCTTTTGTTTGTTTGCCCTGGGTGTGGTTGAGTCAGTGGAGCACAGAGACGCTACTGGTATGTATTTTACTTCATTTTCCCACTTATGTTCTAGTAAATCATGAAATGAGATTGATGATACTGATCAGAATGTTTAATTTCAGAAATTAGATGAGAAAATGACAGAAAATAAATGAGAGAAAGAATGTTTAATTTAATTTAATCTATATTATACTAAGTCTAATATAGAGAACTATACATGTTTGCATGTGTGACTATGGTTCATGGTGGAACTAATATCTGTTTGTTTTTCTTTTCTTTGTTGAGGTTATCAACCTGCTTATGATTCAACAGAGATTGACAAAAGTCAAATAAAAGAAATGACTAAGTTGATCTGAGTTGTTTCCTGTGTCCTCTGTGCCAAGCCTGGTTGAGTTCAGGCAGACAAACCCCAAAATAACTCGACAGTTGATAACCAGTCGGGCAGCCTGGACAAGGAGATAAACGGGTCCAGTGTAAAGCTGTAGACGCAAGGGTGCAAGCTGTGAGTGTCAACAAGGTCTAAAATGGCAGAAGATGTTCTGGAGAAGACGGTCAAACAGCTCAAAAGAGAGAGGACCACTGCAAAAAGCAGCTTCACCAGACAAGCCAACTTTATAAGTAAAGGAGCAGATGGCATGGTAGAAGAAGAGCTACGGGAGGAATTCAATAAGCTTTCAGCCTGTCTAAGAAATATATTTGAAGCAAATGATGAATACAGGATTGGATTGCTGGCTGAGGCGACAAAAGAAGAAGAGGCGGGCCTTGAAGAGCAGCTGGAAAGTGATATAGAAAAGACTGTTGGTGAGGCTGAAACAAGGTTTAATGAGGTGTGTGGAATCATCCAGAAGAACCTGTGGTCAAAGTATGGTCAAGATGAAATCACAACTGCAATCCTGGTGGCAGAGGAAAGTGCTGATGTAGCAGGGAACCTACCTGTTCAGAGTACTCACCTGGAGGGGTACGAGGTGCATCTAGGTCTCCTGGAGAAGAGGATGAAGGAGGTCATCAAAGCCATGTCAAAGTGGGAGCGATGGATCCCTGGCTTGGAGAAAAGAGATCTTGATGGGAGGATCAGAGATCTCAAAGGAACCAGCAGTAGGCTTGAACTGAGGAAAGCTGAATTTGCCGCTGCACGGAGAGTTGCAGAGGAAGCAAGTGCTGCACAGCCTGCAAATGTGGTGGCTGGAGGTCCAATACAAGCAGCACCTACGGTGAGGATTAAACCGACAGCTCTTCCTACCTTCAGTGGAAACAACAGAGATTATCACAGATAGAGAAAGGATTGGGAGAATCTTCAGAGACAAGGAGAGCCATCTGGGTCAGCAGAGGTCAAGAAAATTCAACTCCTCAGCAGCGTCGAAGAAAGAATAATGAAGGATCTCAGACTGTCAACCTACACTACTGCTGATGAGATCTTCAGAGTCATGGAGAACAGGTTCGGCAATAAGGCAACAATTGTCCTAGAAATCCTAGAAGAATTAGAGAAAAGGGCTCCTGTGAAGGGAAATCAACCAAGGAAAGTCATCGAAGTAATTCAGACTGTGGAAAAAGCCCTAGCAGATCTGACAGAGCTGGGGAGCTCCGGTGCGATGAGGAACCTGTTGGTCATCAGGACAATAGAGAGTAAATTAGATGATTTTGTGAAAAGAGACTGGTTGATCTTCATGCTAGAGTCAAGCAATAATGTCACCCCAGATAACCACTTTGATCTGCTCCTGAAGTTCCTAAAAAAGCAGGAAAGCACTGGAGAGACTTGAGCAGCTCAAAACTGTGGAGAAGAGAGAGAGACCAGACTACTGCCCAGGAAGGAAACCTGAGAAAAGTTATGCTTCTACCAAGATGGCAAAGAAAGAAATGGGGGAAGTGTGTGCAGTGTGTGATGACTGGAGGCATCATGACAAGATATTTTTCTGTAAGAAGTTTAGAGGATTGAAACTTCAGGAGAAAAAGGCGGCATTAAAGAAGCTAGGTGCATGCAAGAAATGCCTCGGATTGCATGGTGGCAGTAATTCCTGCAAGGACACCTATCTGTACAGTAATAAAGACTGTAACAAAGATGGAACCTCTGATCACCATTATCTCCTCTGTCCAGTTGGGAGCAACAGCAAATTTAGCATTGAAACCAGCAGGAAAAGCAGTGTGGGGAAAAGCAAGCTGACTAAAGAACAAGAAAGTTTTCTGTCTGAACTTACCCCTGAGATGGCAGAGAAATGCAGAAATGCATTCACCAACAGTATTGCCCGGTCAGCTAACACAAACAAAAAACAGTCAGAGCTTTTGATGAGAAATGGGCTCTGTGAGCTTCCTGTTATTTTGATGCTGATGGAGGTCACCGCTAATGCAGGACAGAAGGTGGGAACACTGGTGGATCTTGCCTCTGACACAAACTACATTACCCATAAGGCTGCTGACAGGCTGAGGTTACGAAGTGAAGATGTAACCTTGGTTTTGTATGGTGTTGGTGGGATGACTATGAGAGTGAACACAAAGAGGTACCTTCTCAGAGTCAGGATCAAGACACCCAAAGGCAAGGAAAGAGCACATGAAATGGTCTGCTATGGGCTGGATGATATCGCCAAGGTGCACAAAGTAATAGAACCTGAGAGGTTAAAAGAATTCTTTTCAGAGGTTGAGCTGGAGGAGCTAAGAAGACCAAAAGATGTCGAGCTTCTTATCAGCCACAGAGAGGGAAGGCTTGCTCCTAAAAGGAAGAGAATGGTTGGGGACCTCGTCTTGTGGGAGAGTCCACTTGGGAAGACAGTGGGAGGAGCACATCCTGATCTCTTTGAAGATGCAGAAGTGGCAGCCCAATGGTCAAGAACCCACTTCGCTCGGTCCATGAGAACAGCTGCTGTCAAATATGAGGAGATTCTCAGAGACACATCCGAAGCAGGCTAATGTAATTTTTACAAGAGCCACTAACAGTGAGTTTCTTGAATGGTGGAGATTGGAGAGTATTGGGGCAGCCTGTGAACCGAGATGTGGGGGATGCAGATGTGGAAATTGCCAACCAGGAGGGAAAGAAATGACCCTGGCAGAGGAAAAAGAACTTGAGATCATTAAAAGAGGTCTCACGTACATCAAGAAGGAGGATACTCACGTGAACTCACCACACTGGGATGCAAGGTATCCATGGGTTGAAGACCCTGCCTCTCTCCCCAACAACTGGAGTGCAGTGGAAGCCACATTTTTAAGAACAGAAAGGCAATTGGAAAGAGAGCCTGAATGGAAAGCTGCATACACAGCGCAAGTACATGAGATGGTTGGACGCCATGCTGCCATGGAACTCACTGAGGAGATGAGAGGAAACTGGAAGGGGCCAGTGTGGTATGTAAGCCACTTGGTGGCACCTAACCCTCACTCAGTCACGACCCCAGTGCGATTGGTGTGGAACTCGACAATAGTTATAGCTGTAAGTCACAATATGGGGGAAAATGCTTGATTGCCTGGACTCATTTTGTGCTTTTCTTGTTTGTAATGTTTTGATGCTTTGTAATTATATGATGTGCAGCTGTATTTAACCTTGGGAAAGAGAAGTGCACCAATAAGACACTCAGTGCTACCTCAGCTCCACTACATCCTAATTGAATGGATTGCCTCTCTAACTGACCACTGCCCAAGTGCTCTACCTAAATTTACTCAGCGAAAACAAAAAGAGCAGGAGCTCATCTGTGGTTATTGAGATACTTAGCTTCCAGTAACAGCTAAGAAAGATGCATTGATCACTACCAATGAGGAGTATAGAGAAGGCACCTCTTTGTCAAATTTTGATTCTGTAACAATGTTCAGACTGAATACCTTTTTTGTGCAGAATTTGCCAAAGCAATGTCTCAAATGACGTCAATCTGCTCTCATGTCATAGGTACACTCATTTTATATTGCACAGCAGCCGTCGATGGAAAATTGAAACTAAAGTGGTCCACTTGCTGGTGAATCACAGAGTCACGCACACAGGAAAGCACATCTAAACACATTCATGTTCCAACAAATAGTGTTTTTGTGTTGAAAGGTGTAAAAAAACAACTGTGTTTGGAATTTATTATTTCTCTTACTATAGTTCAGCCATATTTAGCAGATGATGGTTAAAAGCCAGTTTGTAATTACAGATTCTGAGGAAAGTGATACGTGTATTTTGACAGAGAGGATGTGCAAAATGCTAATTACGAATGATCGTTATTTCTAACTCTGCAATTAAATTATTGTTGAAATTAGGTCATATGTATAATTAACCTATGATTCATGGACACCTACATTTTAACTCAAATATTTGTTATTATCGCTGGTTTGGAATCAGAGCTATGAGCAATAGTGTTTTGCCATGACGCTGATTATTGGGCTTTGATGCTGCAGCCTTGAATGTCCATCTGTATGTGATGGGCAGGACAAAGAGGGTGGGGTGTGTTTTTAGAAGAGGGTTCTTGAGTAAATTCTGAAAAATCACCAAATCCTATTTTTTTTCCCCTGAGCTAACTTCAAAGAAACAACTTGTTCTTTGAGTGTGCAATTGATTTTCTGGGAAATAAAGAGAGCAATAGTGAGCAATCAATATAAAGTCACTCTCAAAGCAATTCACCTTATTTAGAAATAATTTCCTTTGTAATAGCAAATGCATGCAACAATACTTTAAAATTGACATATGGGCAAGTTTAAATCTAAAAAAGATTTTTTTTCTCATGGCTTTATCTTTTTCAGTGCTGCAGTATTTGTGTTGTGGTTACAATTTTCTATCATTAATGAGATCAGAGAAACAAGGCAACCCACGCTATGACACTGCGGCTTACCAAATCCATACAGGAACCATCTGGGTTTAAGGAAGAGGATAATATAAAAGAAAATACCTCCAACAAAGAAGAAGCTGGATTATGTTTGATTTATTAAATGGGTACTCATTTCCTTTATACAAGATGATGGTATTTGCTATGAAAGAGAAGGCGAGGACAGTCTGAAAATACCAGTGATTGAAAATTAATAGCTGCAGAAATACCTTGAATCCCAGTTGCTTGTTAAATGAAAAAGCTTAAATTAAATATTTTCTGTCCTCTTTGTTTCAGAAGCAATATACAGTTTGTTCTTTAAAACATATTTGATTTGTAATGGAAAAGGACAGCAGTTTCATATAATTTATCTCAAAAAACAGCCAATCTGTATGCTCAGACTCATTTTAAAAGGACAGCTGTGACTTAGAGTTTGAAAAAACAAATGCAGGGATGCCCTTTTTAGATTTATATGAAGGTATAACTCCTGCTGCCTACTGCTGCGAAGACATTCCTTTCACAGCTCTGTTCCAGATTTAAACAGGGCTGAATCCACTTTCTTTTCCACAAGGCAAAGCAATCTGCGTCAATATAAAATTTCATTTTGCAGTGAGACACCAGAGGTAAGACTCCAATCAGAGCAGGACATGTTTCAGCCTTGCTGGGATAAAATAAACTGGGACAGATGAGGAGATGCTTCATGGTCTGGTGATTGCAACACTAGACACGATGTAAAATTGAGACTTTACTTGCTGTGGTAAATTTGGGCTGTACTTTCAAATGTTAAAAAAAATGAAACAGTAAAAGACAACATTAGATCCAGAGATAGAAGAGGAGATTTTTAGGAGTGTAGCGCAGCTGATAGCAGCCAGTGGCAATGTGTAAGCCCCAAAATAATAAGCTTCACCCTCAGTGTGAAACCAGACTTGACTACCGACAATGGGATTAAAAGTTTGAGCTTAAACTATGTTTGTCCTAACATGTAATTAACAAATAAATATTAAATATTAAGGATCATAATTCTTCTTGTCTTGCAAGTGGATTTATTTATACCTTGCATAACCAGCATCAGCAGTATGTAGCTCGAACATGGGTGCAGCACAGTAAACCTACCAGGCTGATGATGTTGTATGGTATCCAAAGCTTCCCAACCTTCTCTGATTAGGTACAACACTCCCAGGGGACCAACACAGTTAACATGCTGGTTGTCTTTGTGCTGAAGCCTCTTCCCTGCCAACATTCATTGCTGTCTGCCTGGGTTTGCTGCTGTCTTACTCTGATTCTCTGCTTCCCTACTGGCCCTCCCCACTCCCTGTTGCAAGGACTCCTCCTCCACATTCACTTTAATGTTCACACTTCACTGCAGTGAGGGACGAGAGAGAGAGATGAAGATCGGAGGGAGGTTTCCAGCGTCTGGTGCTCTCCCTGTCACTGTGCAATCAGGAGGTCCTCTGATGAACAGTTGCCAAGTATCACTGATGCTACCCTTTGAGGAATGTGAATACAGATTCTCTGTTAAAAAAGGAGGTACCTTTTTTTATCTCTATTTACATTAACAGCTATTGCCTGATAAGAAAAGAAATCTGTTCAGGCTGTTTGTTCAGTCATGTGGAAAGTGCTTCATTGTTTTACTTAAGGCTAAACTGGCTGGCTAATCAAAAGGTAGTGATAAATGGATGGAAGAAAATTTTTAAGATGATAGCATTGAAAATATCAAATACTAGCCTGCTTTTTTTCTTTTTTGTAAGCAGTGTAAAACACTATCAAACAATCCCTTATCTCTTGCTCATTTGAGACTGGTTTGTAAGGTTTAGAATAGAAACAGCCGCCATCACTCCTCCCAGGATTATTCTTTTGCTGATTTCAAGATTTTAAAAAGTCCAAAAGCTCTAGGCTTATACAGTTACTTTAGTTGGTTCAGGGTATTCCCAAGGGTCTCCTCTGAGGATGTGCCTGTAAAGTCAGGCATACACTGTGTGATATGTTCAATCTTCGTTCAATCGAGCTACAGCTCAAACTGTACGACAAAAACGCAGGGTTTAAAAGTTCATAGCTCACGATGGATGTTCTCACACTGTGCGGCCTGACGCTCTGATGCAACACTACACGCTCACACTACACGTCCAAAAACCACACGTCGAACTCAACGCCGATGGCACTGGACAGTCTCGTCAATCTGAAAGAGGAAGAAGCAGAACTCCCTTGTTCGCACATGCACAGTGCTCAAGGTTCCGGTAAATTGGCTCTTAGAGGCTCGTGGCTCTGTTTCAACAGCAGGATTTGTCCATGAACATCTTAGGATGGCCGATTAAATATCAAACATGTTTGATTTTCTCCCAACCTTATCATCCCTGATCGGGACGTGTTCGTGAGAGTCCAATCGCCCCTTATTTCCCCTGCATACTACATGACGCAGGACGCATGATGAGACTGAAAATTGAGAAAGATTGAAAAATTCTCACACTACGGGAAAATTGGCCCGAAAAGGGCAAAAAAATCGTACAGTGTATGCCTGGCTTAAAACTCTCACAAGAGGGATCTCCCAGACTGTCTGTATCACATTTCCGAACAATGCTGCCTCATTTTGATGCAGAGGAGAAGCATACTATGAGCTCACTACAGATTATCTGGTGAGCCCTCTGTAGGCCAGTTTGGCTACTCCCCAGAGGTAACTTGCCTTTTGTATCTTGGCTTTGTTTTAGGTTGCCAGACTGATACATATGGAGACCCACAGAGACATACAACCATTCTTATACACACTCACGCCTTAGGGAAGCCAACTAACCTAGCAGTCATGTTTTTGGAATGTGGAAGGAAGCCAGAGTACCTGGAGAGGACCCATGTATGCACCCATGCAAGAGAGAACAAGCATACTCCATGCAGAAAGAAAACTGCAGAGAACTTTCTTTTCTGCAAGGCAACTGTGCTACAAACTGTGCCAATGTGCAGCCTTTCTATACATGTATTCAGGTCCTGAATTTATGGAGGCCAAAAATGAGCTCAAATGAAGCCTAGAGACCATGAAGGAGCTCAGTTGAAAGCCGGAGGCCACAGAGATTATCTGCAGTAAGACCAAAGTTAACCTGGGGACCAGGTGCACTGGCAAAAGGAACGATCCAGGGCAGGAACATAGGAAACCTCTGGAGCAGAAAATTGTACCAGCGCTGTAGATGCAAATGCAGTCACCCAAATTGGAGGACTCAGTGCAGACAGAGCAGGATCAGAAGTTGTCTAGAGGGCTCCGGTGGGCACTATGACTGGGAAGCAATGAGAAACGAGCTAGGGACACCAGTGGTGATGAAGGCAGTCACCCTGAAAACCTATGCTATAGTAACCGACTAAGGACTATTCAACACTGGCTTGTTCCTACCCAATCAATATAGGAACATTGCACAGCCCAAGACAGCCATCTTGGTGATGTATCATGTCATTTGCGTTGGCATCCTTCTTGTCACTGTTACAACTATTCAGCATCTGGCAAAGTTGTTGAACACTCTTGAAGAGTTGTGCTCCTCATGTGCACCTTGTAGTAAACTCCACCCCTTATGCCTAGTGTACTTGGTGCTAGGCAAGATCTCATGGGTCACAACAAAAAGTTGGTGCTACTGTAGCACCAGTTTCTGGCTCCAGGAGTTGTAGCTCAACTCCGATAGTGAAATGGCTTTATTTTCTAAGTTTATGTTTCCTTGTCCTTTTGATGGTCAGGTCCTACTGTCATGATTTGTGGAGACAACTAAAACAGTAGGCAGACATCAGGAAGCACAAGATGGGGAACAGGGGACCCTTAGGGTTTGTCTGTAGAGAGTAGATTCAAAATAATTTTCCATCCATCCATCCATCTTCCTCCGCTTATCCGGGGTCGGGTCGCGGGGGCAGCAGCTTAAGAAGGGAGGCCCAGACTTCCCTCTCCCCAGCCACTTCTTCCAGCTCTTCAGGAGGAACCCCAAGGCGTTCCCAGGCCAGCCGAGAAACATAGTCTCTCCAGCGAGTCCTGGGTCTTCCCCGGGGCCTCCCCCCTGTGGGACGTGCCCGGAACACCTCACCAGGGAGGCGTCCAGGAGGCATCCTAAACAGATGCCCAAGCCACCTCAACTGGCTCCTCTCGACGTGGAGGAGCAGCGGCTCTACTCCGAGTCCCTCCCGGATGACCGAGCTTCTCACCCTATCTCTAAGGGAGAGCCCAGCCACCCTACGGAGGAAACCCATTTCGGCCGCTTGTATCCGCGATCTCGTTCTTTCGGTCATGACCCAGAGTTCATGACCATAGATGAGGGTAGGAACGTAGATCGACCGGTAAATCGAGAGCTTCGCTTTTTGACTCAGCTCTCTCTTCACCACGACGGACCGGTACAACGCCCGCTTCACGGCAGACGCTGCACCAATCCGCCTGTCGATCTCCCGCTCCCTTCTTCCCTCATTCGTGAACAAGATCCCAAGATACTTAAACTCCTCCACTTGGGGCAGGACACCCCCCCTGACCCGGAGAAGGCACTCTACCCTTTTCCGGCTCAAGACCATGGCCTCGGATTTGGAGGCACTGATCCCCATCCCGGCCGCTTCACACTCGGCTGCGAACCGATCCAGCGAGAGCTGCAGATCACGACCTGATGAAGCCAATAGGACCACATCATCTGCAAAAAGCAGAGACGCAATCCTAAGGCCACCAAAACGGATCCCCTCAACACCTTGGCTGCGCCTAGAAATTCTGTCCATGAAGGTAATGAACAGAATCGGTGACAAAGGGCAGCCCGGGCGGAGTCCAACTCTCACCGGAAACGAGCCCGACTTACTGCCGGCAATGCGGACCAGACTCTGACACCGGTCATACAGGGACCTGACAGCCCGTATCAAAGGGCCCGGCACCCCGTACTCCCGGAGAACCCCCCACAGGGCCCCCCGAGGGACACGGTCAAACGCCTTCTCCAAGTCCACAAAGCACATGTAGACTGGTTGGGCGAACTCCCATGCACCCTCCAGGACCCTGCTGAGGGTGTAGAGCTGGTCCAGCGTTCCACGGCCAGGACGGAAACCACACTGCTCTTCCTGAATCCGAGGTTCGACTATCCGACGGACCCTCCTCTCCAGCACCCCCGAATAGACCTTGCCGGGGAGGCTTAAGAGTGTGACTCCCCTGTAATTGGAGCACACCCTCCGGTCCCCCTTTTTGAATAGGGGGACCACCACCCCAGTCTGCCAATCCAGGGGGACTGCCCCCGATGTCCCTGCAATGTTGAAGAGTCGTGTCAGCCAACACAACCCCACAACATCCAGGACCTTGAGGAACTCGGGGCGGATCTCATCCACCCCCGGGGCCCTGCCACCGAGGAGCTTTTTAACCACCTCGGCGACCTCGCCCACAGAGATTGGAGAGCCCAGCCCAGAGTCCCCAGGCCCAGCTTCCTCAATGGAAGACATGTTGGTGGGATTGAGGAGGTCTTCGAAGTATTCCGCCCACCGACCCACAACGTCCCGAGTCGAGGTCAGCAGCACACCATCCCCACTATAAACAGTGTTGGTGCTGCACCGCTTCCCCCCCCTGAGACGCCGGATGGTGGACCAGAACCGCTTCGGAGCCGTACGGAAGTCTTTCTCCATGGCCTCTCCAAACTCCTCCCACACCCGAGTTTTTGCCTCAGCAACCATCCGAGCCGCATGCCGCTTCGCCCGCCGGTACCCATCAGCTGATTCCGGAGTCCCACAGGCCAAAAAGGCCCGATAGGCCTCCTTCTTCAACCTGACAGCATCCCTCACCGGAGGTGTCCACCAACGGGTTCGAGGGTTGCCGCCACGACAGGCACCGACAACCTTGCGGCCGCAGCTCAGATAAGCCGCCTCGACAATGGAGGAACGGAACATGGTCCACTCGGACTCAATGTCCCCCACCTCCCCCGGGATGTGTTCGAAGTTCTGCCGGAGATGGGAGTTAAAGCTCCGCCTAACAGGGGACTCCGCCAGACGTTCCCAGCAGACCCTCACAACACGTTTGGGCCTGCCAGGTCTGACCGGCATCCTCCCCCACCACCGGAGCCAACTCACCACCAGGTAGTGGTCAGTGGAAAGCTCAGCACCTCTCTTCACCCGAGTGTCCAAGACATACGTCCGCAAGTCCGATGAAACGATGACAAAGTCGATCATCGAACTGCGGCCTAGGGTGTCCTGGTGCCATGTGCACATATGGACACCCTTATGCCTGAACATGGTGTTCGTTATGGACAATCCATGACGAGCACAGAAGTCCAACAACAGAACACCACTCGAGTTCAGATCAGGGCGGCCATTCCTCCCAACCACGCCCCTCCAGGTCTCACTGTCATTGCCCACGTGAGCGTTGAAGTCTCCCAGCAGAACAAGGGAGTCCCCAGGAGGGGCACCCTCCAGTACCCCCTCTAAGGACTCCAAGAAGGGTGGGTAATCTGAACTGTTGTTCGGCCCGTAAGCACAGACAACAGTCAGAACCCGTCCCCCCACCCGTAGGCGGAGGGAGGCTACCCTCTTGTTCACCGGGGTAAACCCCAACGTACAGGCGCCGAGATGGGGGGCAACAAGTATGCCCACTCCTGCCTGGCGCCTCTCACCGTGGGCAACTCCAGAGTGGAAGTATGTCCAGCCCCTCTCAAGGAGACTGGTTCCAGAACCAGAACCATGCGTTGAGGTGAGACCGACTATTTCTAGCCGGAACCTCTCAGCCTCACACACTAGCTCCGGTTCCTTCCCCACCAGCGAGGTGACATTCCACGTCCCAAGAGCCAGCTTCTGCAGCCGAGGATCGGACCGCCAGGGTCCCCTCCCCTGGCCGCCACCCAACACACATTGCACCCGACCCCTATGGCCCCTCTCACGGGTGGTGGGCCCATGTAAGGGGGGACCCATGTTTCCTCTTCGGGCTGAGCCCGGCCGGGCCCCATGGGTAAAAGCCCGGCCACCAGGCGCTCGCCATCGTGCCCCCCCTCCAGGCCTGGCTCCAGAGTGGGGCCCCGGTGACCCGCGTCCGGGCGAGGGAACGCTGGATCCAAATATGGTACTCATCATAAGGGTCTTTGGGCTGCGCTTTGTCTGGTTCCTCACCTAGGACCTGTCTGCCTTGGGTGACCCTACCAGGGGCATAAAGCCCCAGACAGCATAGCTCCCAGGATCATTGGGACACTCAAACCTCTCCACCACGATAAGGTGGCAGCCGAAGGAGAGGTCAAAATAATTTTCCAATTCCAAAATACAGCCAGGCACTAAAAATATTTTTCTTCATCTTGGCTGGTTCTGTATCCACTGGAGTCTCAGAGGAATATGCCTCAGGATTCCTGATGCTGCAAATACAAATATATTTAAATGTTACTGGAAATGGTGTTTTAAATCTAAATCATGATCCAATACTGTGTAAAATATTACATTAATCTGCTTATTTTGTCTTAAGGGTAGCACAAGTATTACCAAGCAGCACAGCTAAAGCCTCTCTTGAACATAAGTAATCCTCTGTATAAGGCACTCAGAAAGACATAGAATTTGTTCGGTCACCCATAATACCTCCACAAGCCATAATAACTGATAACAAATTGGTTGAATCCATGGCTAGGCTTGTTGCATTATTTAAGGAATGAGATGTCATGAAACGGGGACAGATGGACCCAGTATTCAAGGAGAGACAGTCAGTAGGAAAGTTCAAAATGTTTATTAAATAAACAAAACAAAAGCGGAGCTGTTGCTCGTGGATACTGCAGGAGGGGGAGCGGGGCACCACCCAATCACAGACACTCTGCAGGAGAAACACAGGTAAGTGGCCACGGTCATCTGACAGAAGATGTTTATCTGAGTTGGTCACTTACCTGGTTTAACAGTCCAGTCAAAGAATGTCCCCAAAGCTGTAAGGCAAGGCAAGGCAAGGCAAATTTATTTGTATAGCACAATTCAGTACAAAGACAATGCAAAGTGCTTTACATGATTAATATACATTAAAATGTAGTTCCAGAGGTCTTGCAGGAAGCCGATCCTGGTCAGGGATCCAGAACAGACAGGAACAGACAGGAACAGGATCGAGATCAGGCAGGAACAGAACAGGTGGCAGGATCCAGGCTTCCAAGCATCAAAGAGCTCCCAGGCGGGTTCAGAGTCTAACTGGGACCGGAAGCATGACTAGGTGGTCACGCACAGGAGCAGACAGGATCAGGTGCAGATGAGCAGGCTCGGTCGAAGAGGGTAGCCGAGACAGGACGTGGAACAGGAACTTGATGCAGGACTTTAAACTGGTCTCCTCCCTGGAGCCAGGCTTACTGAGATAAAAACTGAACCTCCCCACATATAGAGCCAAAAACCCAGAGGACTCCGCGGGGGAGGAACAGTGGACGATGTTGAGACGAGACAAAAACCCTCTTTCCACTGGCTGCCAGGATCCAGGACATGAACCAAGGCAAAAAACTGAACAGGCAGACTAACAGAAAGACAAGTAATGATCTGGCACTGAATGCTCAGGCTGAACTGAATATAACCAAGAGGAAACAGGTGAGAGGAATAAATTATAATTGAGGTAGTGAGGGAAAACGACAGGTGAAAGGAACTACTAATAAAGGGAGAGCAAACAGGCCAGATCATGACATGAGACTATGGCTCTGTTCGAAAACCTGGGCTACATCCTCCAAGGACGCGGTCTACCTAGACTGGATCCTTCAGAACTGCCTCAATTTTTCGTGGCATAGATTCAACAAGGTGCTGGAAGCATTCCTCAGGGAGTTTGGTCCATATTGACATGATGGCATCACACAGTTGCCGCAGATTTGTCGGCTGCACATCCATGATGCAAATCTCCCGTTCCACCACATCCCAAAGATGGTCTATTGGATTGAGATCTGGTGACTGTGGAGGCCACTTGAGTACAGTGAACTCATTGTCATGTTCAAGAAACCAGTCTGAGATGATTCCAGCTTTATGACATTGCGCATTATCCTGCTGAAAGTAGCCATCAGAAGTTGGGTACATTGTGGTCATAAAGGGATGGACATGGTCAGCAACAATACTCAGGTAGGCTGTGGCGTTGCAACGATGCTCAATTGGTACCAGGGGGCCCAAAGAGTGCCAAGAAAATATTCCCCACACCATGACACCACCACCACCAGCCTGAACCGTTGATACAAGGCAGGATGGATCCATGCTTTCATGTTGTAGACGCCAAATTCTGACCCTACCATCCGAATGTCGCAGCAGAAATCGAGACTCATCAGACCAGGCAACGTTTTTCCAATCTTCTATTGTCCAAATTCGATGAGCTTGTGCAAATTGTAGCAATTGTAGGACGGGTCCGATGTATCCTCGGTATCCAAGGATACCGAGGATACATCGGACCCGTCCTTCAAATCGGGCAAAAAGAAGGATGCATTTTAAGGCCGCATAACGAGGAGTCTTGAAATCTGACCAGACCTTGGCGCCGCGCTATGACGTAATCGGCCTTTGAATCTGGCCTTCTAAGGACGCGTCCAAGGTTTTCGAACAGAGCACTTATCCAAGTATCAGTAGAAAATTAGAGATGGATCACCTCCCACTAGAGGGTGCTACTGTTGTGTAAGTTTTCCCAAAAAATGTCAGACTCCATAGTTTTCTCTGGTCCCCTCCTTGATCTGACCAGTGATGACATGTTTAGCTGCATGTCGTCATTCAACCACTGGTTGTCTAGGTGGTGTCCTGAAAACAACGTGGGCTTCATTTATAATTGGCAATCCTTTTGGGGAAAGCCATGTCTGATTTGGAGAGAGGGCATCAATCCCACTTTGGATGGTGCAGCACTTCTTTCTAGAAATCTCTCAGAATTTATTAGACCTCCAAAACCCTGACAACCCAGGGTTCAAACCAGGAAGCAGAGTCGTAGTTTAACACACCTCTCTGCAGCTTCTCTTCTGTTACCCACTCATTACTCCATCCAGAAAGTGTCTTGCCCACAACCAAAATCTAATAAATTAGAAAAGAATCCCAAAGGAGTAAATCTTGATAATATAATAAAAATAACTCCAATTGGGGAAAACGTTAAAATGATTATATGTGGTTTGTTTAACATAAGATCTCTTTCTACAAAAAGTCTGCTTGTTAATGACTTGATTTATGATCACATTGATTTATGTTGACTTAGACAAACTTAGCTGCAGCAAGAGGATTATGTGAACATAAATCACGCAACTACTTCTAGTGATTTAAATTTTCACATACCCAGAAGTTCTGGGTATGTACTATCTGATTTGGTGTTGAATACTGACAGGGTTATCACAGTGGGGGATTTTAACATCCATGCTGACATTTAAGGCAATAGCTTAAGATAGCATTTAATGCTATCTTAGACGCTATTGGTTTTCAAAAATGTAAATATTCACATTTCACATATTATATATATATTCACATTCTCATCTTCATACTTTGGACCCTGTGCTGACATATGACATTGAATGTGAATAAATAACAGTATTTCCTCACAGCCCTGTCCTCTGTGACCACTTTTTAATAACCTTCAGGATTACTTTAAAATAGTTCTCCCCCCCCAAAAGATGGATTTACCTTAGCAGATCATTAATAAATAGTGCAGTTATACATTTTAAAGACTCTGTTTCACTTTCTCTCTCACATGTGGTCAACATTTGTTTGCTTTTCTAAAAGCTTGTGGAAGTTTAGACCAGAATAATTTATACAATTCATAATTTTTTTGATATTTTCAGTGGGGTGGTATCAGGGGTGGCACAGACTTTTTTTTGGCGTGGCAATTAGCATCCCAACTTAACTTCTGCTGCCAGCTATCAAAACTCTAAGGGGTGCATCTTGCAAAATAACCCCCCTGAAAAATAAATAGATACAAAAACTCTAAGAATTGGCTGCTAAACTAAAGAGGTACACAAAAGAGACATAAGAGCCCTCATTGCTTGCATAAAGCAGTAAGCTCGGAACAATCAGTATTTTCATGCTGTAGCCAAAGTCTCCGACACTATAGAAAAAAGCCTTTATTCAGCTCTGTGACTTATTTAAGAGCCTCTGCTGGATTTCTGGTACCAGCCCTTTTCTGCAAAATTGAGAGATTTTGATACCCTTGCTTCCGATCTCTGGACATGATTTCTGTACTCTGAATACTGCCTCCTGCCTGTTTTACATGTGTTTTACTTCACAGCCATGGGGAAAATCTGAACCTGAATAAACACTTAACATTGGTTAAACTAAAACAACATAAGAGGAGCTTCATGGGACATCCTGGATACACAAAGCCCTGTCCCCCCACATCTTCTTCTCTTTTGCTGGAGGGGGGGTCACAAAAGCAATCATCATGGCATTCCAAACCAGAGAGTAAAAACTCTGCAACCAATTAAAATTTTTACCATCTGTCTTGGCTAATGGAGCTGTGTGGAATTGTGAGATATGTTTGCCAAGTCATTAGGGTCAGGGGCAGAATGATCTCCCTCCCATGCATCACTTGGGTCTTGATACTAAATTCTGTATCCATAAACATTCACTTCTACACTCAGTAGCTTCAGTCTGTCACATTTTACGCCAAATCTGTTCAGAGTACAAGCTCTGACAGATTGATGACATTGCTGTCAGCAGTCATCCATCAATAGCCTGTGGGCAAAATAACAATATCCACACACCAAACACCTGTTAAAATTGAACAAAACATGGTTTCTCTGCTTTTTTTAAGAACATATATATTTTATACCACTGTCAAAGTGTCACATATAAATATGTTATTTCTATATTTGTAAAATTTTGATTATATTTTCTTTCTTTCAATGAATCAGTCTGCTAAACAGACAATAAAATATATAGGACTAATCTATATTCTTTGAGCATCATTATATAAAATATTATCAGTGTGCAATGATATACAAATGAGCATATAATATTGATGTAAAGAAAGAATGTTACGAGTTCCAAAATATTTATTATCTAAAGTTATTTAAAATAGGGCATGTTTTGTTCTAAAACGAAATAAAGTGAATGTCAACTAATCGCTTTGCTTCTTCCCACTTTATGTTCATTAGGAGTACGTAGAACAAATTGTTTTATGTCTACACAATATGGACCCCAAGCCAAAACTGGAATGGACACTGGAAGCTGAGAGTTGCTACTCTGGCATCAGGGGTTGTGCTTGTTTCTTGTGAATCCATCCTATTCCACAAAAAACTTGGTAGTATAATGTTTTGGAATTTATAACAGCACATAAACAATAACCAGTGCAATAATTCTGCTAAATAAGAAATGTTTAGCTATTTCATATACGTATATATATATATATAGAGATATATATATATTTATATATATATATATATATATATATATATATATATAGATATATATATATATAGATATACTGTATATACCCCGTGCACCTTTCCCTCCTTTTGTCACCTTATTTTGACTTATCTTTTATACAAGAAAGAAAGCCTAAAACACAGTCTATAAGACTGGTTGAGTAAGACTTTTTAAACCCTCCATACATCATGGTGCACTAGAAGATTTTTACATCCTGTGGTATCATTTTCCATTTACAGGTATGAGCCATGTGGCCTAATATACCATAATAATATATATATATTTATTTATTTATTTATTTTTACATTCATATCTTTTTCTAAGACCATTAAAAGTTTATGTGGCTAGATATGCAACAAACGGCCCAGATGGGATTTGATACGACAGACTACAGGGTGAAAGTCATGCACAATGACCAGTCAGCCAAAGAACTAGACTTGCAGCCAAGTTTCTGGGACAAATTATCAATTGGAGGCATGACCACAATGTCACATTTATATAGATTTTATTACATTCATTTTCATTTCCACTTGTACTGGGGTTAAAAGAAAAGAACTTGTATAAAACATGAAATTGTTCCTATTGGAAATTGATTCTGAGACTTTTTTATTCCTTTATTTCTGCTGCTAACAGGTAGTACGACACATGTTATCATTACCACTTCCAAAACTTTAAAAGATTTATTTCCCTTGAATAGTGCAAGTCAGCCCTGTTCAACGGAAAAAGTTGCCTTAATCTAGGATTTAAATGCTATGTGAGAGGGGTTGTCATTGTCACTTTAGGTGGCCAGCCATGTCTTATCATATTTAATGTCTTACTACACTGTTGTTGTACTTATCTATTTTCGGTTAACAGGCTAAACATTGCTCTGGCAAGACTCTCAAAGCTAGAAATATTTTTTTAAACCCTGCTTTTATAACCCTGTTTTAACATTTTACACAACCATCTCTGAACTGTCGGTTCAGTTATTTGATCTTCTTGTTCTTTTGGTGTTCTTGTGCTAATGTTCTCTAAATTATACTCTAAATCCTTTATGGAACAAAATATATATAATGACTTTAAATAACAAACAGTTGTATTCTTTACTGTTACTGATTATGTTGCTTCTAAAGAAAATAACAAAGCAAGAGATTTGTGACTGAGTCGTGATGCATTAAAAAAAAGGTTAAAGTTAAGCTCTTTCAAATTGTTCTCATCTTAAGGCTGCTTAATGTGTTTATACACTTTTTACCCCTTAAACACTCTTTATGTTGGTGTCTCTTATTCATCCATAACCAAGCTTTATTTGGTGCAAAATGTGTGTGAATTTCTTTTAACCGACAAACCCTTGACTTGAGTTCATCGCCCCCATTTTATTACAAGATTCCAACATTTATGAGATCTTTTATGATCTAAACAACAAAGGTTGTATTTTTTGACCAAGGAGCAGTGAGAAGACTGGTGGCTGAGTATGTCTAGGAGGATGCATTACCTCTTTCTACAGCTGAGTCACCTGGGTTTTCAGAAGACATCCATCCATCCATTTTCTAGCATTCTTATCCCGAGGGATAAGCATGCTATGTCGCGAGGGATGCTGGTGCCTATTTCCACCAGTCAATGGGCGAGAGGCGGGGTACACCCTGGAAAGGTCGCCAGTCCATCCCAGGGCAAGGGTTTTCAGAAGCTTGTCAGCCAAGTCCCAGTTAGAATGAAAAAGTAAAAACCGATCCCTAGTGATGTAGTCCTGCTGTTAAGGTATAATTATTCATTTAATTATTCTATTTAACAATTATAGTATAAACTACTGTCATGTTTTCTTTGATAGAAATTTTACTTTTTTGTTCCTAAACTTCTTATTCTCCTTTTGTTATTTATAAGAAACATCATCTAAAAATTATATTGCAACATTATTTTTCATAACTGAACCTCTAATTAAATTAAAAATTCCATTAACAAAAAAATTTTCTGAGTTCTTTGACATTTTAAAACATAAAAAGTAAAAACATATAGTTGCTATGGCTCGTAATTACTTATTACTCCTTTTACTTTTTGTAGAAGTAACTATAACTACTTTTTAAAGTAACTATAATTACTTTTGTAAAGTAACACTTGCAACTCTGATAATTATATTATCTCACCAGAGTACAGTTGTTTTCAGAGATCAGCTAGTGCACACCAGAGTTCCACTGGATCCGATCTCTTCAGGCCAGACTAGTTTAATGCGCAAAAAGCTGCAGATTTGAGAAAAAGTTAAATTATCAACTAAGTTATTCTAATGCTGTTATTGTTGATTTTTGATTTAAAGAAAGTGGCATGATATCATGTATCTATTCTCATAAAGTAAGCACAGTGTTACACTTATTAAATCAAATTAAGTTAAATATTCTACATTACGAGCTTAATAACAGGATTTTAGATATGCAATTCAAAACGTGATTAGTCACAGTTAACTATGAAGCATCTGTGATTAATCATGATTTAAGAAAATCAAAAGTTTGACAGCTCACATTTCTTAAATAAACAAGTGAAAATATACTAATGAATTTCTGTGGATCAAAGCAAATGGGATGAATGCATCTCTAACCATTTCAATTCAAGTTCAATTTATTTAGGTGATGCAAATTCACAACACATATCATCTCAAGGTACTTTACAGAGAGAATTAAATCAAATCATATAATCAAACTGGTTAAATTTAAAGAATTAGGACACTTTTCAGACATTAAATCTAGTTCTAGATAGATTTAGTATTTGAGAATGATGTAGGCTTATCGTTATCTTCCCATTTAACAATTATTGCCTACTCTGTGCTGGCTGATCCCATTAAATTTTATTTAAAAGCTTGTAGCCTACAATTGTTACATACATGTGACTGGCTCATGTTTAGAAATGGAATTGCACATGTGGTCAAGAACAAAGTTTCACAAGTGATGCTGGTGCTTTTGTGATCTTGACCAATGCTCTTTCTAACTGAGAACATATTTCACTGCCTTTAAAAGAAAAAGTGTGGTCCGGATTCTACAAAAGAAGAGAGAACAAAAGCCTGAGCAAAAGCAAAAAAAAAAAAACAATTTAGGACAAGTTAGGACAATGATGGAGCTCTGCCCCGACGAAAGGCAAATTAAGATTCAGAAATACCTCTGGGTGTTGTTTCGTGTGAACGTTTCCATGGTAACACCGGATGGATCACCATGAAAGGATGACACAAAAACTTGCAAGACTGATTTCCAGGCAGAACATAAGAATGACTGTGACATTTCTAAGGACCTACACACACTGAGCTGTGAATAGCTAAAAGGCAGCTTGCAACAGAGTATCAAAGATACACTATATTGCCAAAAGTATTTGCTCACCCATCCAAATTATTGGAATCAGGTGTTCCAATCACTTCCATGGCCACAGGTGTATAAATTCAAGCACCTAGGCATGCAGACTGTTTTTACAAACATTTGTGAAAGAATGGGTCGCTCTCAGGAGCTCAGTGAATTCCAGCGTGGAACTGTGATAGGATGCCACCTGTGCAACAAATCCAGTCGTGAAATTTCCTCGCTCCTAAATATTCCACAGTCAACTGTCAGCTGTATTATAAGAAAATGGAAGTGTTTGGGAACGACAGCAACTCAGCCACGAAGTGGTAGGCCACGTAAACTGACGGAGCGGGGTCAGCGGATGCTGAAGCGCATAGTGCGAAGAGGTCGCCAACTTTCTGCAGAGTCAATCACTACAGACCTCCAAACTTCATGTGGCCTTCAGATTAGCTCAAGAACAGTGCGCAGAGAGCTTCATGGAATGGGTTTCCATGGTCGAGCAGCTGCATCCAAGCCATACATAACCAAGTGCAATGCAAAGCGTCGGATGCGGTGGTGTAAAGCACGCCGCCACTGGACTCTAGAGCAGTGGAGACGCGTTCTCTGGAGTGACGAATCGCGCTTCTCCATCTGGCAATCTGATGGACGGGTCTGGGTTTGGCGGTTGCCAGGAGAACGGTACTTGTCTGACTGCATTGTGCCAAGTGTAAAGTTTGGTGGAGGGGGGATTATGGTGTGGGGTTGTTTTTCAGGAGCTGGGCTTGGCCCCTTAGTTCCAGTGAAAGGAACTCTGAATGCTTCAGCATACCAAGACATTTTGGACAATTCCATGCTCCCAACTTTGTGGGAACAGTTTGGAGCTGGCCCCTTCCTCTTCCAACATGACTGTGCACCAGTGCACAAAGCAAGGTCCATAAAGACATGGATGACAGAGTCTGGTGTGGATGAACTTGACTGGCCTGCACAGAGTGCTGACCTCAACCCGATAGAACACCTTTGGGATGAATTAGAGCGGAGACTGAGAGCCAGGCCTTCTCGTCCAACATCAGTGTGCGACCTCACAAATGCGCTTCTGGAAGAATGGTCAAAAATTCCCATAAACACACTCCTAAACCTTGTGGACAGCCTTCCCAGAAGAGTTGAAGCTGTTCTAGCTGCAAAGGGTGGACCGACGTCATATTGAACCCTATGGATTAGGAACGGGATGTCACTTAAGCTCATATGTGAGTCAAGGCAGGTGAGCAAATACTTTTGGCAATATAGTGTATCTCTGCTCATTACTCAGACATGAGAGCGTTTCTGTAAAGCTGAGAGGCTTGGGGGTCTGAGGAGCAGTCAATCTGCTAGCTGCTGTTTACTCACATCAAAGTACTTAAATTAGATTGATCATTTCCACTATGAGCCAACACTCACTTAGTTACTTACCTTATTATCACAGAATTAACAAGAAAAAGATATGTTCTACGCTCCTGTTATCAAGTCTTGTAAATTTAATATAAAGTTTGTTTCCTTGGTAGACACAATATGTTCTTCTGTGTTTCTGTGACATGTGATGAACGGTTTGCTGAATCCTTTGGATCTCTAGCCAGTGGGGAAAGCAGTCAAATTGCTCTCATTATAATAGTGTGACAAAAATACTGATAGAATTATTATCGTTGAGAGGCAACAAACCTCAAAATAAAAACAAAAATGACACACTGGCATCTCTGTTATTCCAAACAAACCACTCATCAATTAACGCCCCGCTGCAGAGCAGCAACATGCATTTAAGATTGATGGCTTACTGTGAAATCAATTAGACGGTGAGTACAGGGTTTACATCGGAGGCTTTTATTGGACCTTGCTTTATTGGTCCTGTCTCAGTGCAGAGGTTCAATCACAGCAATGTCCTCAGAGGAAATGAAGGGTGCATCAAAGGGGAAGAATCTCACCTTAGCTGATGATCCGCTGAGTGTTTACTTTAGCAGGAACTGACAGTCTGCAGGCTAGTCAAATAAAAGGTTACCGTCTACAGCATTCAAGGTTGATTAGCTTAGGGTCCTAATGAGAGAGGAACTAACTTTCACTTTAGAAAAGACATTTAGATATAAAGTTTAACACAGTGATTAGGTCCGAGTGTGTATGTGAATGGTTGTTTTTCCTGTTTGTCTCTGTATTGCCCTGTGATCACTGGCGACCTGTCCAGGGTGTACCCCGCCTCTTGCCTGTAGACAGCTGGAAATAGGCACCAGCACCCCTTATGACCCCATTTGGGATAAGCATGAAGGAAGATGGATGGGTTTAACGCAGTGATAGTGTAAACAAAAGAAATATTTATTACACGAAATGATTAGGGGAAACTTTTCACACCCGTCTTGGCAATGCAAGTCCCTTTGGACATTTTAATAGTCAATATACCTGCAGTGGAGTGCAGATCAGAAGCACCTCTCACACCAAACTAAATAGGCTATTAGTAACAAACCCCTGCATATTATGTATTCTCTTTCAGGGGCCATTTCCAAATTTCATGCTTAAATATATTACATATCATAGAATATTTGATCTTTAATATAAATATTAGTTACATTCCATTAAAAGTCACATGTCATCTGTCTTTTTTGTTTTAAATAGTGCTTAACTTCACTTGATTTAGATCAGGTATGATTATAAAGTTTAATTCTATTTGTTAAATGTCTGAATGCTAACAGACATTTTTTTTCTTTATAGGTTTTTGTATTCCTTTTTTCAGACATAGTGCTTTACATGCAGTAAAGTGGTTTTTGAAGCTAGGAAATGATATTGTTTTTTTTAAGCTTTTAACAGATTGAGTCACATATTCGAGGGATGTTGGAGGGACAGATGTATGTTTTTCAAGAGGCACACTTCTCTATGTGACCTAATGGAATCAGCTTTTAAAAATTCAAGCAAAATTTTAGGAAAATGATTTATGGATCTTAGATCAGGGAGTGTAAAATAAAATCCTGTTTATGCATTTTTGCGTAAACAGTATCGATTAACAAGAGTTTATGGTTTTAGTTATTTTTATCTAATAAAAATAAAGTGCATTTCAAATTACCACATTCAAAACAAGCCCCTCTAAAACAATTCTAACTCTGAAGGCTGATGAAGGATTCTGCTAAGAAGTTGGTGACCGGGAACCAAAGATGTGTCAAGTGGGAAAACAAATCAAGACCCAACAAGTTACTTGACTAGAATAGCTGCAGTAAAAAATCTGAAATTTGATTGCAGTTGGAAATTAGAAGAGATTTGAATCACAGCGCCATGGGTCAGTCCAGATCGAGGCTATTATCCTCTTGTTGCCATAGAAACTAATGCAGTTGATGATATATCTGCACTTAAATGTAAGTGCAGCAAAGTGATCTTTTATTCATCTTTTTGTTCATTTCTGAAAACTTCCACAGCCCACTGCTTATTATGGTGATAACAATAACCAAAAAAGATTTAGTAATCGAAATCAGTCAATAACACTACACTTTGATATTTTATCAAAATAAAATAACTGACAGCTACAATATCTGTTCTCTTATGTACATATATATATATATATGCAGTGTGCGGATACTCGCTATACTGAGACCAAAAAGGCTACAGCACTGTGATTTATTTTTCCTTTCGTTTTTATCTGTTTTGTCATGGAGAGTAAGAACAAAGGATTATCCACCAAAACAATTTCAGCAGCCCTCTCGGGTGACGGACATAATAGATTGCTAACAAAAGCATGCATCTATTTAATTTACAAAATGGTGCACATAAAAAGAAATTTCTAAAAAGATGGTGGTGCCATGGTAGAGGAGCTGTTTCCTAACTGGTTGTTAGGACATTTGTAGCGATGCAATAATGGAAATAAAATCAGCATTCAGTTTATTAGATAGTTTGTTGGGTTGAATGGATTTTTTCAGCAGTAGTAGTTGTCTACTTACTGTACGTAGTCTTTGGTAATTGTGCTCGACAGGTACATAAGGTCTTGGAATGAAAACCTATGAAGGTTTGATAAAAATCCCAGAAAATCATTAGGTTGGGAAATTCTAAGAAAAGTTCATAGAATGTTAGTAACCATGCCACATGCAAATTTGCTTAAATTACCCTTTTTTCACAGACTGTGCTTGTATTTTTTAATAAAATAGAAAACTAGTAATGCTGGTTGCTAATTATATGTCAGGGAGAAATATTTTATTCAAACATTCATCTGAATTTTTTAAGCATTGACCTGAAGGTTAAGTAGTGCATTTCTGGCTCTGAAACGGTTGGATACTCTTTGTCTGTCATTCATGTGATTTATATCCCCTTTCCTGTGACCTCAAAGCTGAGTCCTTTTTGCCATTTTACACCTATCCAATAGAATAGCCCCTGCAGACAGAAATCTTCTACTTCACTGCACACTCTTAGTCAAGTGTTACCACAAGATGTCACACCCTAGTTTCAGTGGAGAGGTAAAAACTGAATGACAGGCAGTAGCTGGATATTTAGTGTTGTGGTACTATGATACAGTATGTTTTGTTTGGATATTAATTTGTGCTGAACTAGTCAGAAATCCTAACATTAATGGTACTGCTGGCAAAATTATTGAGTTTAAGTTCAGAGACATGGAATAAGAGGAAAAAACATGAATCATTTCTTTATTTTTATACTACCAAGGAATTCATAAACAGTGAGTTTTTAGTAACTAATGGACAAAGCAACTTTGTTTGGGTCCAGGATCTTCAAATTTATTGTCTTATAGAGAAAGCTGTCATCTTTTAAGAGGTACGTAAACAACAATTTCCCCTCAAAATGCTCCTCCTCTGCCCGAATGTATGGGTCAGAGGATAGTTTGGTCACTTGACTCTTCTTTTGAATATGGGCTTTTGAAAACAGAAAAATTAGCAGTTATTCAAGTATTTAAGGTATGTTATGACATCTTGTTATGATGGATGATATTGTAAATATGTCAGCTGTCTGTATTTCATGCCCAATCCCGCTGTATCAAATGATATAAACCAACTAAACCAGTGGTTTATTAGCATGATCTGCTCTTCAAACTGAAATACGCACTAAGCAAAGTTGCAAACAGAGAAGCATCACTGGAAAAACCATCTAGAAATAAGTAAAAATATCTTAATTTAAGTGATTTTACCCTTAATTTGAGCAGGTAAATGAGTAGTAAATGATAGTTTGCCAATGGAATGAGTGTTTTTAATCTTAAAATAAGACAATTAAATAATATGCACTTGAAACAAGACAATGCAAATGTTTTTTTTCTTATTTTAAATGTAAATTGTCTTGTTCCATTGGCGGAATGTCTCTTTTACCTTCTCAATCCAGGAATAAATGCATTTATTTTATGAAAAAATGACTTTTCTAGATTTCGATTTTTTTCCAGTGATGGCGGTGAACAAGTAATAGGTCGCCAATAAAAAATGAAATAATTATCTCTGGATGAATAGGTTCCATCAACATAAAAATATTTTGTCAAAATTATTCACTGCACTAAAGTCCTCTTGAGATATACAAAAATCCAACAGGAAGAGAAGATCATTCGAGGCTCAAATTATTTATCAAATTTGGTACTGGTTACTACAGTAAGAGAGCAAAGATAACAACTACCACTAGTTCATGACTGGCATGCAATCTGACATGCACAGCTAATTACAAAGCTCCTATTTGCAGCTTTGGTCAATACTCCATGTGACAGTTTGTTTGCTGAGCAGACAGGTTAGGCTTATAAAATATTTTATGTTTATGTTTATAAAAGTTCAGCACAGCCAATGTGAAATTAACATTAGACATTTATAGGCAAGGCAAGGCAAGGCAAATTTATTTGTATAGCACAATTTAGTACAAAGACAATGCAAAGTGGTTTACATTATTAAAATATAGGAAAATGAAACAGAATCAAAGCAAGTAGGAAAAAACAAAAAAACATTTATAGACACCCAGGCTCCTTTGTTTTGCTTTCACATGGTAAAATGTCATCTGAACCACAGTAACAGTAAATTGATTAGCGTGTTTGCGCTATGTTTTCAACTTAACTTTTTAAAAACCAGAGAGCAGCGAACAAAGGCAGCGTTGTGGATCCAGTTTGGTCACCTCTGTTTACCTGCTGGTGTAAAAAACAGAAAGCTGTTTTCAGATGCCCTAAAACAACACAAGGCAGTTTTTACTGTATGTTATTCTTTCAAAACCTATGAAGTTACAAAAGTGTTTTTTTTTTTTTTCGTTTTTTTTTTTTATAGTTGTCATGTGTTGCATTTAAATAAAATTACAAAAATATCCTGCTTTTCATTATTTTTCTTTTAAATTGTCTTTTAGCTTTCGGGTTGCTGTATTGGTCTATTGCCAAACAAATTCTCCCTCCTAGAAGAAGAATATCCAGCTATTATTTTGTGACATTCTGCTAATGCATGTGTGATGCAATAACCAGAACTTTAGCAGTATCGTCATCATCATCTTCATCATCAGTAACAAATAAGACCAGAGATGACAAGTAGCAAAGCACAAATACTTTGTTGTTTCACTTTGACTTTCTATACTTTACTGGAGTAATTTTTACAATTTTTTTTACTTCTACTTGTTCCATTTTGTTCTTTTTTTGCAGTTCTCTTCTTTTTACTCCTTACATTTTAAAAATAGACTCATTAGTTTTGTTTATTTTAAGCTGCTTTTCGTTATGACCCGTTGGCATAAAAGTAAAAATAAAAACCATGAAAATAATGGGTTTCATCCAGACAATTAATTTCTTTGTGGTTTGACTCAGTAATGCACCAAAATAAAAAGTATGTTAAGTAAAATTTGAAACTGTTACCATTAGTCATAAAACTAAGAAATTTAAGTGTAAAGAATATATCATCCAGAATTGTAGAATATTGTTCCATACAGATGCGTAGTATAAGGTTTAAAGCATCTGTCCTCAACTTTTTTTTTGCATTAATTTTCTTTTATACATTAGTAATTTTAAAAAATTGTTTTTTTACGCTTTTACTGGAGTAAAAAGCTTAAGTTCTTACTCTAACTTCTATAAAAGTGTTTTTAAAATTGTAGGATTTATACTTCTACTTGAGTAATAAACATGAATACTTTTGACTCCTCTGTAGAAGACTAATTTCCGTTAATGCAAACACTTGATGGCAGTCATTGTTGCCAAGGGTACATAGTTATTAAGTTCAGCAGGCAATTACCTTTTAACAAAGGGCTAGACAAATTAAATCACTACTTAAAGACTATAGTTTGTGTTTATTCTGGTTGTCTTTGTCTAAAATTAAAATCTGGTTAATCTGAAAGTAAGGGTGTCTAAAAGAAGAAACAGAGTACATGTGTAAGGAAGGGTGTATTTTCACAGTGCTGTAGCTTCTAACATTTGACTTGTTCTGGTTTCTTATTGATCAGAACACACACTCGCCATGTCCTTGGGCTCTTTCAAAGATTCATACGGTGCTGGCAAAATGAGAAGCAGGGATAATTACTAGCAGCAGCTCAGACACAAAACAAGAAGCAATTAATGGAAGGTGAGGCAGAAACACAGCAAGAGCTCATGAACACTGCCGTATTTCTCAGTCATCTTAAGATATAATGAGAAGTTTATTCTTATTCCAATATTGGGATAAGAGTTAAGCTTCCTCTATCGCTAAATTTATTTTGAATTTCGGAATTTGATTTGGATTTTATAATTCAAAACAGCACCTATCAATTCTTAACACTAGAAATGGTTAAAAACAAGTTTCTTTTTTTAGTATACACTGACTTTACAAAGGTGTATTTTTTTTTAAATCATTCAATTGAATCAAATTACCTTTAGACTTCATTTGTTTTACCACTATCTGCATGTGTGCTTTATAAGTAAAGATGTCAACAATTGCATGTTTCTAAATTACTCTGAACGAACAGCACATTTCTTCCATAACAAACCAGTCTGAATAAGAAAAAAAGAATTACACGGGCATTTTTTTTTTGTCTCTGGTTTGTTCCACTTTGAAATCTGAATGAATGTCAAGTGTACTTATCATGCTGAGCTTTATTGCACTTACTGAGCCTGAAGCTTACAGCACTTGATGGCTGTAATTGATGTAGTTTTCCACAGAAGTTTTTTATCCATGACGATAAATGTCACTTTGTTTTGAGAATCTTATCAATTAACTTACACGTCAGCCGTGCACACTGGCTGCACTTTAAGCTTAGCTCATGATCAAATATTTGGTTCTTGTTTGCTGCAAACAATAAATGAAAAATTAAGTGGATTTTTTTTTTTTTTGTAATTGTTTTGAGATATATTTAGCAGTGAATGGAGAAAGTTAGGTGAGCTGTTTAGTGTCTATGGCTTTGTGTTATTAGCTGAGGTACCTGTGTGCTGCTGGGAAATAAGTTAGGAAGCTGATTTATTGATTTATTGTTAATTAGTTACTCAGTATTCAGAATCTGTTGTCCATCTGGTTTACCCCCCAGGGTCCACTGCAGTTTATTTTACACTAGAATGTTTTTTTCTCCACAGTAAATCCAGTAATATCTGTGCAGATGGATTTTTGGATCCCAGTAAATCAAATTATTTTGTGCTGCTGTCACACTTCGCTGTCTCACTTTTCCATCAGGACCAACATGGCATCAGCCTATTTTGGACACTGTTGAGCTGTGAATTGTCACTAGTTGTACTAGGAAAGCACAGTCACACTAGAGATCTAGACTTTTTCAGACTAATCCTTCAGGCCATGCATGTTCAACTGTGAAAGCAAGGCCAGTATCTTCCCACAATAGCGAGGATTTCCAAAGAAGAATTTCAGAGTTTTGCTGATTTAAGTTGTCAGTTCTCATGCAATCTTAAAATTAAATGTTTCAATACAAACTTCAATCTTAAGGTTTCGTGTTTTTTTTTCATTTTTCTTATTTTTTCTAAACATATCAATGCACATTGAGAAATTTTACTTTTTGTCATGTACGATATTTCAACATTATTTTAAGTAATGGATAAAGCAGTACAGGACCGTAAAGTTGAAGAAAAATGATCTCTTCTCAAAGATTTTTAGGAACTTTACAAAATTAATTATGACACAGCTAAATATTATAAAGCACTTTCAGAAGTCACCTAATTAGTAAATCAGGTTCACCCGTGTTACAGCCCCCCCTTTTGTAAGGAGGAGGGGAGTAACGCGACAGCCACAAAAATTGACAGAGTCCAGGTGAACGTTTTAAAAGACATAGGGATTTATTAACAACAAAAATCCCAGAAGGCTTGTACACACTGTGGGGGAGAAAGGGACGGTTAGGTGGTGCCAAATCAAAGAAAATAATAAAACAAAACAGGGCCTAACTACCATCTATTCTACAGAAAAGAAAATAGAAAACAAAAACCCTGCCTATCTAATCTAACAAAGGAGTCCAACAAAACTTTACATGGGCGGCACCCACCTGCTTACCTAGTGTGTCTAACATAAAACACCTGCGTGATGAAATGTACAGGGTACCCCAAACTTACCTCGCCCACTAATCTCCCACCACAAACCTTCAAACAAACAAGACGTGTGTCAGCGTAACAGAGCCAGTTGGAGAGAGAGGCCGAGAGCCCTAGAGAGACCCCAGCTCCCCAGCTGGGCTTCTTAAATACAGCCTCCCTAGATGTTGATTGGTCCTCGTCAACCATGGCCCAATCAGGGGAGATTGATGCCAGCTTTCATTACTTCCACACTACCTGTGAAGACAAACAAAAAAAAAGGGGGAGGGGAAGGAGAAACAAACAGCCTGGCAGGCATGTAACACCCCCACCCTTACAAGTCCAAACAAAATGTTTGGAATACTCAAAGTAAACCAGTCAAAATGCACGTGATAAAGCATCTGCCAACACATTCTCTGATCCCTTTTTATGACAGATCTTGAGGTTGTATTCCTGCATGATCAAAGCCCACCGCATAAGTCTTTGATTTTGATTGTACATCCTGGAAAGAAAGACAAGTGGGTTATGGTCTGTGAAGACAGTGATGGGTTCCACACTCAAGCCAAGATAAGCTTCAAAATGTTGTAATGCCAAGAGTAGAGCAAGCGCTTCCTTCTCAATGGTAGAATATCTACTTTGATGAGGATTAAACTTCCTTGAGAAGTAGCTCACAGGATGCTCTATGCCATCTTTATCATCCTGTAGAAGGACAGCTCCTACCCCAACAGCACTGGCATCTATGTCCAGTTTAAATGGCAGACTGAAATCTGGGGCAGAAAGAACAGGAGAACATGAGAGCAATCCTTTTAGATGTTCAAAAGCATGCTGACATTCATCAGACCAAGTAAAGGGTTTAGATGGGCTGGTCAAGGCAGTCAAAGGAGCAGCTACCATAGAAAAGTTTTTGCAAAAACGACGGTAGAATCCTGCCATTCCCAAGAATCGACGGAGTTCCCTTCTGCTTGAAGGAACTGGAAAGTCAGAAATGACCTTAACTTTTGCATCCACAGGACACACTTTTCCTCCTCCAACCTGTTGGCCAAGATAGAGAATGGTACCTTTACCAAACTCACACTTTGACAGATTGAGGGTCAATGAGGCAGCCGAAAAACGTTTGAAAACCTCACGCAAAACCGCAAGATGGTTAGACCAGTCATTTGAGTATACCACAATGTCGTCTAGATATACTCGGCAATTTGGCACATCTCCCAGTACTTTATTTACAAGCCTTTGGAACGTAGCCGGAGCATTACATAGCCCGAAAGGCATCACAGTGTACTGGAGAAAACAGTCCGGCGTAACAAAAGCTGAGATGTCAGAGGCCTGTTGTGTTAGAGGTACCTGCCAATACCCTTTTAGCATGTCAAGTTTAGTGACAAACTTTGCTGGTCCTATCTCATCAATACAGTCTTCAATGAGGGGCAACGGGTGTGCATCAAGGATTGTTACAGCATTCACCTTACGAAAGTCTGTGCAGAACCTTGGACTTCCATCAGCCTTCATGTCTAATAGACATGGAGAACTCCATGGGCTGCAACTCTGAATGGCAAGTCCATTTTTAACAAGGTACTCCACTTCCTTCTTCATGACCTCCCTTTTAGTGGGATTGACACGGTATGCCCTCTGCTTTATAGGTTTAGGATTGGCAAGAACAATGTCATGAGACACCACATTAGTCTTGGTAGGAACATCCCCAAACAGACATTTGAAGTCTAATATGAGTTTTGTGATGTCCTCCACTTTGTCATCGGATAAATGTGACAGATAGTCAGGCAGGCTAGCCAGTATTTCACTGTTACTAAGCCTTGCAACTTGTGGTGGTTCCTTGCGTGTTACCATATCCTCAGCTAACTTTGAAACACAGGTTACAGGGGCAACATCTTCAACCTGCCTCTGGGTTGGATGGTCAGTCCCCCTGGAATGATACAGTTTCATCATGTTGACATGACAAAGCCTGGTCTTACGACGGCGATCAGGAGTTTGAATAATGTAGTTGGTTTCACTAAGTTTCTTTTCTACCACATATGGTCCAGAGAACTTTGTTTCCAAAGAAGAACCAGGAATGGGTAGCAAGATCAAAACTTTATCACCGGGGCGAAACTCACGAATAACTGCTTTCCTGTCATAATGTTGCTTCATTTTGACCTGCTTGGAAGTCAAGGCATTCCGCGCAAGAGCACAAGCTGCCTGAAGGCGCTCTCTCATCTTTGATACATATGCTGGAATACTTTTTACAGAGTGAGAGGGTGAGGTTAGTTTGTCTTTAAGGACATTTAGAGGTCCCCTAACCTCATGTCCAAACACAAGTTCAGCAGGACTACAACCTAAAGTGTCTTGCATTGTTCCACGCACAGCAAACAGCAGATATGGGATACCTTCATCCCAGTCCCTCTCTGTATCCATACAGTATTTCCTCAGCATTGCCTTCAATGTCTGGTGAAACCTTTCAAGTGCACCTTGGCTTTCGGGGTGGTAAGCGCTTGAGGTGACATGCTCCACACCCAACTGTTTTAGTGCCTGGGCAAAGGTTCTAGACTTAAAGTTTGTACCCTGGTCAGTTTGGACAACCTTGGGAAGCCCGAATAATGAAAAAAACTTTACCAGAGCTTTCGTGACCATGGGAACTGTAATCCTCCGTAGGGGCACAGCCTCAGGAAACCTGGTGGAAGCACACATCATTGTCAAGATGAACTGGTTTCCACTTCTTGACTTCGGCAAAGGCCCTACACAGTCTACAATCACCCTTTCAAATGGTTCACCCATGACTGGAATTGGGAACAAGGGAGCAGGAGGTATAACCTGGTTTGGCTTTCCTGCAACTTGGCAAACATGGCAGGTACGACAATAAAGTGAAACATCAGATTTCAAACCTGGCCAAAAGAAGTGTTTGAGAATTTTGTTATAAGTTTTATTTATACCAAGATGTCCTGACAGTGGGTGATCGTGTGCTAACGCTAACACTTGACTGCGGTACCTTGTTGGTACAACCACCTGATAAATGGCACTCCAGGCTTCTAGGTTTTCACCAGCCCAGCGTCGCAACAGAAGACCATCAAGAAGCATATATGCCACCTTCTTCCCCTGGGCTTCCTCCTGGGTAAGAACAGAAGAACGACATTTCAACAGAGTCATGTCCTGTTTTTGTGCAGTGATGAATTCCTCTCTGGAAGCTGGTAATTGCATCGTCTCTGGACCTGGAAGAGGAACTACATTTTCAGATTTTTTAAGTTCAGTCTCTGATCCGACAGTTGGAGTCTGCTCTGTAGCAAGAAAAGAGTCAGACAAATCAAGACTGTATTTCTTCGCCTGGGCCCGCGTAACCACACAAGCAGGGAAAATGTCAGACTTTGGTTCAAAATTCACGCTTACGTCAGGTGTGTCCAACACCTCAGGGACAGGCAATACCTTTCCACCAGCCAAGTCATTCCCCAGAATGAGATCAATCCCCCTTATGGGCAAGGTGGGAAGAACAGCAACCCTGCAAAAACCACTCACAAGAGATGAGTTAAGGTGGATATTATGCAGTGGTGCTGATACAAAAGTCATTCCAATACCTTGGACAACCACTTTGGGCTGACAAGATGACCCGACAGGCAAAGACAAAATACCCTCCCGAATGATTGTTTGGGAACCGCCTGTGTCCCTCAGTATTTTGACTTGTCGGCCATCTTTTGGATCCCCTGTTAAAGAAATAAGACCCTGGGTAACAAAGGGTATGAAACAGGGATCTAGTTCATTCTCATTTTTAACAGTCTGATTGCTGGAGTGCAACACATTTTTAAGCAACCCAACACCTTTTGTCTGTGTTGCTAAAGCCTTGCTCTTTAATGACAGACAGTCAGCAATAACATGGCCTTTTTTATGACAGTAAAAGAATCCGTGTATCATTCGTTCTTTCTATTTTCAATTGCCAATCAAAAAACAAAAAATAAAAAATTGACTGGTTATTTTGTTTTTTGTTTTTTATGGTTAAACCAAAAACGAAAAAAGGATTGGGTTTTAATCCGTGTATCATTCGTTCTTTCTATTTTCAATTGCCAATCAAAAAACAAAAAATAAAAAATTGACTGGTAATTTTGTTTTTTTGTTTTTTATGGTTAAACCAAAAACGAAAAAAGGATTGGGTTTTTCATATATCAATTCTAAGCTCCGATCAAGAATACGAAATGGAAAAACGGACAGCAACGCAGAATTTGATTTTAATATTTAATCGGTACAGTTTACGTGACCCGGAAATAGCTCTTTGCGCAGCAGTTGGGGTAATGAAGTGGCTACCATGGCGACACTAGAACCACACACTATGTTGATCGAGAAGCTGTTTGTTGTTGCTAGTTAAAAGTACAGTGCACAGAAAAGTTTCAAGAAAAAAGTTATACCTGGAAAATCCTGCTGATTTTCTCCGTTGTCATGTCCTCCTCCTTAAGAGTCACACGCTTGGATCCTTCAAATAACATGTAACTGTCCATGGCTGATAGGTCCGACTGCCTTATCTGGTGCAGCTTGATCGAACGTGGTGGGGGTAAGCCAATTGTTTTTTTAGCTAACGCTCCACCAAACTTCCGGGTCACGTAAATTGTACCAATTAAATATTAAAATCAAATTCTGCGTTGCTGTCCGTTTTTCCATTTCGTATTCTTGATCAGAGCTTAGAATTGATAAATGAAAAACCCAATCCTTTTTTCGTTTTTGGTTTAACCATAAAAAACAAAAAACAAAATAACCAGTCAATTTTTTATTTTTTGTTTTTTGATTGGCAATTGAAAATAGAAAGAACGAATGATACACGGATTGGTTTTTCATATATCAATTCTAAGCTCTGATCAAGAATACGAAATGGAAAAACGGACAGCAACGCAGAATTTGATTTTAATATTTAATCGGTACAATTTACGTGACCCGGAAGTTTGGTGGAGCGTTAGCTAAAAAAACAATTGGCTTACCCCCACCACGTTCGATCAAGCTGCACCAGATAAGGCAGTCGGACCTATCAGCCATGGACAGTTACATGTTATTTGAAGGATCCAAGCGTGTGACTCTTAAGGAGGAGGACATGACAACGGAGAAAATCAGCAGGATTTTCCAGGTATAACTTTTTTCTTGAAACTTTTCTGTGCACTGTACTTTTAACTAGCAACAACAAACAGCTTCTCGATCAACATAGTGTGTGGTTCTAGTGTCGCCATGGTAGCCACTTCATTACCCCAACTGCTGCGCAAAGAGCTATTTCCGGGTCAAGTAAACTGTACCGATTAAATATTAAAATCAAATTCTGCGTTGCTGTCCGTTTTTCCATTTCGTATTCTTGATCAGAGCTTAGAATTGATATATGAAAAACCCAATCCTTTTTTCGTTTTTGGTTTAACCATAAAAAACAAAAAAAAAATTACCAGTCAATTTTTTATTTTTTGTTTTTTGATTGGCAATTGAAAATAGAAAGAACGAATGATACACGGATTTAAAAGCACCCCCTTACCTCACGTGGAGAAACAGGTGTTTGCTTGGCCTTAGCTTCTGACTGAGTGGGGTCAGGTTTTTGTTGACGAATGTTCAAAACTTTATCTGCACGAGGTACAGACACAAATACATTCTTGTGGGTCAACATAAACTCATCAGCGACAATTGCTGCTTTAGACAAAGAGGCCACCTTCTGCTCATTCAAGAAAACTACTAGTCTCTCAGGCAATGTGTTCTTGAAGTCTTCCAACAAAATTAGTTGGCGAAGGGATTCAAAGTTACCTTTAACCTCACTGGCAGCACACCATTTATCAAAAAGTAGTCCCTTCTCACGTGCAAACTCCACATAGGTCTGGCCACCAGACCTCTTGTGGTTCCTGAATTTTTGCCTGTAAGCTTCAGGTACAAGTTCATAAGCACGCAAGACTGACTTTTTCAGTACATCATAGTCCATGCCATCCTCTGTTGACAGCGACGAAACAACCTCCTGTGCTTTACCTATGAGCTTACACTGCAACAGCACGGCCCACATCTCCTTTGGCCACTCTAGTGCTATAGCAATCCTCTCAAATGCATTGAAGTACGAGTCCACTTCTGACTCTCTAAACACAGGCACCAAAGCAATATTCTTGCTGACATCAAACTTGTTTTTGTCTGACACCACCTGTGGAGAATCAGAGTACACAGATGAACGAGGAGGTGCGTTGCTACGTGAAAGCCTCATAGCTTCTACCTCCAGCTGTTTTAGCTTAATCTCCTTTTCAGCTTCAAGTTCCAACCTGCGCATTTCAAGTTTGAAATCAAACTCAGCTTTTCTTACCAACTCCCTCTCCTGTGCCTCCAGCTGTAGGCGAGCCAGCCGAACCTTGAGTTTGACACTACCACTGGAGCCACTGAGCTCTGGTGACACCGGATTGAACCGTGGTAAAGTCGCAGGGGCCGCCTGTGGCTCTGCCAACCCCTTTGGGGGAGTTGCCATTACAGCAGCTCCTTCATCTTTTGACGAAGGGAGTCCTAGATCAACAGAAGGATGATCACAAACATCTATATCCATTTTACTCGAGTCCGCTAGGACTTTAATTTCAATCAGTTTCTGTACAACAATGTTTTTGATTTCAGCTTTTGAAAAATGTTTTTTCACTGAAATGTCAAAATGCTCAGCCAAACATAACAAGTCGTCCTTACGACACAGTTCCAGCTGTTCGTGGCTAGGAGCCTGTACGAACTCCTCTAAGCTGAAGCTCATTTCTGAACAGACACAAGGATCTCTCAAATTAATGTGGATGTCTACAGCTCAGGGAAAAAGATCCCGGACAAGCCCCCACTTGTTACAGCCCCCCCTTTTGTAAGGAGGAGGGGAGTAACGCGACAGCCACAAAAATTGACAGAGTCCAGGTGAACGTTTTAAAAGACATAGGGATTTATTAACAACAAAAATCCCAGAAGGCTTGTACACACTGTGGGGGAGAAAGGGACGGTTAGGTGGTGCCAAATCAAAGAAAATAATAAAACAAAACAGGGCCTAACTACCATCTATTCTACAGAAAAGAAAATAGAAAACAAAAACCCTGCCTATCTAATCTAACAAAGGAGTCCAACAAAACTTTACATGGGCGGCACCCACCTGCTTACCTAGTGTGTCTAACATAAAACACCTGCGTGATGAAATGTACAGGGTACCCCAAACTTACCTCGCCCACTAATCTCCCACCACAAACCTTCAAACAAACAAGACGTGTGTCAGCGTAACAGAGCCAGTTGGAGAGAGAGGCCGAGAGCCCTAGAGAGACCCCAGCTCCCCAGCTGGGCTTCTTAAATACAGCCTCCCTAGATGTTGATTGGTCCTCGTCAACCATGGCCCAATCAGGGGAGATTGATGCCAGCTTTCATTACTTCCACACTACCTGTGAAGACAAACAAAAAAAAAGGGGGAGGGGAAGGAGAAACAAACAGCCTGGCAGGCATGTAACAACCCGCTTTTAACATAACAGTATAATGATAGTATAATCTGTTCTTTAAGTCACAGATTTATCTCATATTAACATTATCAAACAAAAAAGACCAACAAATACAACAAACAGGTCAGAGATAAAGTTGTGAAGAAGTTCAAAGTTGAGTTATAATATAAGGCTAATGTTCATTCCATTGTCTTAAAAAACAGAGAATCTCCATCTAAAGTAACAGGCATACCAGAGAGCCCCAATCAAGGCGGCAGCCAAGAGGCCAAAGGTAACTTTGAAGGAGCTGCTGATTCACAGGTCGAGTGGCAGAATCGTTTATCCATCCATCTGATAATCATGTACTTCATAAACTTGATCTTTATGGAAAAATCACAAGAAGAAAGCCTTTGTTAAAAGATGGCATAAGAAGCTCTAACTGCAGTTTGTGATTAAAGCAAGTATGCAAAATAAGATGCTACTGTTAAAAAGTACTAAATTAAATTTAAGTGATTGAGATCAAATCTAAGACCCTGATCTACTAAGGATTTTCAAAACCTGTGAACTAATACTCATAGGACTGATGTGACACCATGGCTGATTCGGATTTGTACGAAATGCAGCTCCTACCTGCTGTTCATATCTCACCAGTAAGAACACTATCATGAGGAGGACAGGAACTCCGAGCTACTGTATTGAATCTGGACAGCCTAGGCTCTTCCGGGCCTCAACAGACATGGATGATGTGACAAAAAAGAACTACAGAAAAACAATTTCACAATACAGCTAAAGCTCTCCATTATAGAACCCAAAACATTTAAAGGTGCTTACATTTTATGCACCACACAGAGTACACATGAAAAAATTATGTATTTTTGTTTAATTCTGTGAGGTGTAGTGTGCCTATACATCCAGTCATGCAAAATATTTTGGGCACCTGTAAAGCTTTTAAATGTGAATTATGTGAGATTAGAACACTTTTTTGAATCCGCTCTGTTGTAGCGAACTTTTACTTACATGTTTGATCAGCTGTTTCTGCTGTGGGTGTCTTCCAAGATTCGATTCAATTCAGTTTATTTATATAACAGCAATTCAGAACACATGTCATTTCAAGGCACTTTACAGCTCAGAAGATCATACAGTCAAATTTATTTAAAGTTTTCCTTCTAAGGAAAACCAGTTGATTGGATCGACTCATTGACTCGAATGCAATCACTCACGCTAAGCATGAGCAACAGTGGAAAGGAAAAACTCAATTTAACAGGAAGAAGCCTCCAGCAGAACCAGGCTCAGTGTGAGCAGCCATCTGCCGAGGCTGACTGGGGTTCAATGAGACAGAAGCAGAGATACAAAAAGCAGCTGTAAAAGGCAGCCCTGTCCAGGGAGCTGTCCAGGAAACACACAGTCAGGCAGACAAGCTCTGAGCCAGCTCCCATGCCAGAGGATGAAGAGAGCACATCCAGCCAGTCACAGTCAGAGAAACAGGACTAGACTGAAAAACAGACCAATCTCAAGCATCTATTATGTTCCTATCATGTGCGTGCACATGGCTGGAAGCAACATCGCCATTGCTAACTGACATGTTAATGTACTGTAAGAACAACTTTCTTGATTGCAACACACTTATTAAAACTTTCCTCTATTACTGATCTGTGGTCAGTTCTGGATTGTGACATTTACTTCCTGTTTATTACAGCCGTGCATAATAATACAATGTGGACGATATGAGGGCAATATGCTTTGCGGTGGTTGGTTAAATTACCTCAAACCAGATGGAAACAGAGCAAATTCACACTTCCTTGTTTTGCATTTGGATTAAAAAGAAACGTGGCTTGTGAGACTGCTATTCCTCCCCCTTTGTGTCATGGTGGTCTCCAGGAGCACCACATTGGGGAGTACTCAACAAGGGCCAGACTCCAAAGACTGCCAAAAGCTATATGGAACAGGTGGCTAGTATCAGCAACATTTCTCTCTGACTGTACAGGAATTTCTTAGTGGGAGCAGGGACTAGAACCATAGAGAAACAAAAGATCTACACACCCTGTTTACTTTAAAAAAAAAAGTGTTGTTTTCATTATGTTGTTACTGTTAGAGTGGCTTGGGTTAAAAAAATCTCTATTTATACTGCTATAGTATAAGGTTGAAACAAAATAGACTCAGTTTAGAGTCAGATCTGACAGAAAACCAGATCATATTTAGTTTTAACAATTATATCCTATTAAGCTATGGTCACACAGGTGTCTGCAACTGTGTTTGCATCTATTCACTCAGATTCATCCCCATGTTTTTTGTCTGGAAACATAGAGTGCCTACATAGCAAGCTGGAAGACTTGGACATAGCTAATCAATAAAACATGTATCCTTACCCTTCGTAGGAGCACAAGAGTGCAAAAAAAAAAAAATCATTAAATAAAAAATGTAATCTTTGAGCTTGTTAGAAGAGCGACCACATATTTATGTTCACTACCTGGCTTGTTATTCCGATACATAATTTCCAGAGAATTTCCTAAATTTTGAATTGGTGAATTGATGAAGACAAAGGCACGTTTTTCCCCACAAAGGATATGGATTTTATCAATGGTAATCAATGGTAAAATTGATTACAATGTTAAAACATAAATAGCTTCTCTTTGTATTTTGTTATCCTGTAACTTCTGTTCACATAGCTCTATTGCTGAAAAATCATATTCTACAGCAGCTGCTTTAGTTTATTCAAGTTGTGTATGGGGAATGAGGACCGTTGGTAAGAGAAAATGAAAGAAAAGTTTAGTCTTCTGTTTTGTCATTATGAAGTTGTTGAACCATTTTTTAGAAAGAGTTCTGTTAGTGACTCAACCATTTTTCCTGTTTAATGTTAGAAATAAAATACTGCATTATCACCTTTAATAATGGACCAAAAGGGGAAAAAAATTAAGTTTCCACTGCACTGTGTGTCCAGGATGTCTGGAAAGATGTCAACTTTCTTGTTGACACTGTACTTAAACATATATGTATATGTACAATATATGTATAACAACATATGTACCTTCAAGTCATCAATTTATTTTTTGTACTTTTTAAAATCTTTTTAGCTCACCAGAAAATTGCCTAGTAGTTAATTTTTATTTTTTTTTTACAAAAGCCTACCTTATTTGGGATTTTAGTAGATGTAGCACTATATATTTTTTTTAATGCACCACGCACGCAACTTTCCAGCCATATTACCTACCACTTTAGAATCTGACACAAAGACTTTCATATCAATCTTCATAGATTCATTCATATCCACCGGAATCTTAGCTATTTAGTAAAAGAAGAACAGACTAAATTTCAGTCTCTAGATGTGTAAAACATTTTTTCTTTCAGTTTATGATGTATATGTATGTATGTTTATCTATAACGGTAAGTATAAAAGCACTTTGTTTCCAGGGGAAATAACAAAGTCAGCAAAAATTTAATTTTGCCAAACATTGAAATGAAGCAAAATGCTCCTGGTAAGAATGATCTATTGCTTGTGGTTGGCTAAAGATCTAGTAAACTGTCTTGAAGAAGAATCCCACTAACAGAGGACTGAAGGCAGATCTCAGCATCTGGTATGAAGATATGACCTGCATCGAGGTGGCTGACAGGATGAACAAAACTGAGTTCTGAACTCTTAATCTAATGCATTATAGACTTGATTCAAAATTAATTATAAATCTAACATACATCCTGTCAGTCATGTAAAATCACAGGATTAAAAAAGGGGTTCAATTTTCTTAGCTTTCCTTCTGCATGACCAAAACATGAGCATGACCTGAGTCAAGAACTGCTCTTCGAGTTGAATTGCTAGTTTTAAATGCTAAAGAGCAATTCACTGGTTCCCTCAACTCTGTGTGACCCCAAATAGACCCGGCTGTGGGCCTTTAAGAGGTTTTACAACAGTTCACATTTTGTTACAAAGGTCCAGGGAATAAAAAGCAAAATACTTAAAATAGCAGGCAGATAAAATCATATGCTAAAAATCTAGATATAAACCTCACAGATATATTCTGGGAATTCTGGAAAAAAAAATGATCTCAAAAAACTGTGTACACTATCCAACAAATAAAATCGAGCACCCTTTCTGTGTCAGAAGATAGTGAAAATGTAAACTCAAATCATAATAGAGGTTGCAGAAACATATTAGTGTTTGTTATAAATAACTAGTGCATCAAAACCAGCAACGTCATCTTATAAAATCTGTTATTCATTATTTCTCAGCTTGTTACTCTTAATATCTGAGAAGAGGATTATTTAAATTCAAGACAGGTTTGTGGTTTATTTTATACATTTCTTTTTACGTGAATCTGTTGCACTCATTCTTCAAATCGCCATGTTTCGTTTGCCGGTAACCTTAAAAAAATGGCAACATGTCAATACTGTAACTTTATATTCCAATGTGGTTCTAGATGAAAAAAGGGCTGTAAACTAATCTTCATGTTCCTTTTTAACAATAGAGTTACTTAGCACTATAAGCAGAGCATGTTTTATTATGGGAAGCAGGTAAATCCTGCTTAAACCCCCCACTTAGACTTACAAATATAGAGAAAGGATAGAAGGAACGAGAAAATTTTTTGTCCTAAAACCTGTCAGACTGATTGTTTCCTTAAATAGCGACATTTAAAACAATTGGAAAAAGAATTTATGCCAAAACTATAAAAATGATTTTATTTTGTTTCTTCAGTTACGTTGAAAGTATTGCAAGACAGGTTTTATCTTTAAGCAATGTATGCAGTCGAGTCCTAAAAAAAGTTTTCTGTTTGATCAATGGCTCTAATACTAATTACCTACAATATATTGAATGCAACACAAAGACATTTTGCATTAATAAATGGGCATTTTTTCCATTAGATTACGGCGATCTGATATCTAAAGAGCAGGAAGCATAATCTTGTCTGCTAATGTTATGTAACCACCCTCTTTTATACTTTGAAATCTATGTACTCTGTGTAAATCATCTCTGTGACTGAAGAAAACCTTCAGTTTGATTTAGGAGAACAATAATGTGAAGTACCGGTAATAAATTTTTTGGATTGCATTACTCAAAGTATGATCAAATCCTATGGTCAGGAATGGAAATTTACTGATAGATCCAGCATACCTATTCACTTTTTTATCATAATCTAATCATTCTTTATTAATGTTGTCATTAATAAATCATTGTTTAACATAGATAAAAGGTACTAGATTTGCCTAATGTATTTAAACGCTTCTTCTATCTGTAAGATGTAAATTAATGCAGCAAGACTTGATCAAATTGTCTAGCGCATACCTGCATTGTTGCATACTATTAGAGCGTGCTGTGATTGCAAAATTAAAGAATACAATTTGCATTAAAATGAATCCCTTCTACAATAGCAGGGCTGCACATCCCTTTAGTATCCCTGCAAAAGGATGACTCATGTAACCACATCAGTGGCATCAGATCATGTTAATTAGAGTTGTTGTGACACTTGCAAGCTTTTCCAGGTCAAAGGGCATGCTAAGGAGCTGTGTGCCTCCAAACTGTGGCATTTACTTACCATTATGCAAATGTATTCGGACAACCTGCTTTCAGGCTATTTAGACAGGTTGTGTATATTTAAAAACATTTTTTTTTTTTTTATTATAGTAATAGCAAGCAGGGCATGAATGTTGGATGAAAAGACTCAAGGTTTGAATTTCAATTGTATCTGTCTAAGAAAATTATACATTAGAATTCAAGCTGTTAAAAAAGGGGAGATTTTTATTGAGGCACTACTGCCCCCTGCTGTTTACTGTGTGTGTATACATTTCTTCTTTATTCTACCCTCTGTCTTTTTTGTGTTCTACATCAATTTTGATTCTTTTTTTTATTCTGGAATCTTAAACACTGACTTTACTTGCAGCATGCAGTGCTTTAGATACTGATTCATGCCATTTTTGAAGCGTCCTTTACGAGTTGTATAAATGGGAGTAATTTCAGCAGGATGGCCATTGATATAAAGGGCCAATTCTGTCATGTTTTCTTTAATAGCTCTTACTGTTTGTTGGAGGGCTAGAATCTAGAAGTGCCTTTGCAGACTTTTCAGAGCTAATACAATACACATTCAATATTCAAATAGATTTCTTGATACCAAGTCTGATTGAACAAAAATGAAATTCAGACAAAAACAGAACAGTCACCTTTTTATGGTTGCTTCATGAACACTGACCTTAATGAAGGCAAGGGCGGTTTGCAATGCTTTGGAGGTTTGTCTGGATTTTATGACCTTTTCTCTGGAGTTGGGCTGTTAATTGTATGTCTCTTATGCAAATGCAGTCAAAGCCTTAGAAATAACATTGCAATCATTCTCAGACAGATGTTACCATTTCTATTTTTTTCTACACTAGTCAATTCTGGACATAAGTTGCATTTCTTTATCTTTTTAAAAGAATACTTGTTTCAGGAGATCTAGCAATTTAGGTCCTGCATGTCCAGCAGGAATTAGGCCTGGCCAAGACAACTGAAACTGACCTTAACCTTAATTGCAATGTCCTTAACCAATAAAAACAGCAGAAAACGTTAATTTATGATGAATAGCTGGGTGGGGATACTGGCCTGTTAGGCTGTTTTCCTTTGTAATTATTAAAAATGTGCTTTTCTATTAGTGCACGTCATCCACATGTTTAATATGTGATGTGACGGCTAAAACAGAACAGATCTTTGGAGGGGAAAATGCGTTTTACGCAGCACCTACAAAAACAACAAAATGTATTTCTCCAATAGTCTGTTGGCATGTCACTGTGGTCTTCAGAGCAGAAATAACCTGGGAGAAAAATTCTCCCAATCAGATGCTTTATATGAACTGATTTTTGAGCAGGTCAAGACTGAACAGCAGAACAATCCATCAAACAAATTAAAGTCTGCTACCTAAGAAACCATGGAAGTTATTATAGGTCTGACTGCACAATAGTTCACAGTAACATCAGTTCTATAAAGCTCTGCACACTGATGTATCATCTGTATTTCTAGTCCAGTTTGGAAACAGTTTTGCCATAAATTCCACCTCCTTTTTCATTATATAAAGCACTTTGAATTGTCTTGAGGTCAGAACCTTGACTTATCACACATTCTCATCATTAAACATTTAAATCATCAATACTGATCTTCCTTTTTGTATTACCCTCGCTTTATCTTTACATACTAAAAGGTAAAAAACAGATTAAGTGAAAGTCAGTCATAAATTGTGGCCATTAATATTCCAGCTCTTTGTGGCACATGAAGAATACACAAACATGCTGTGCTAGAAAACTTTCACACACTGACATTTCCCACTAAAAGGGTGGGCAAATTTATTCCACTCCACTTCTGTGTTGGACTTCCTGATGTGCTTTAATAGCAACCTTCACTTTTATTCAAGAGCATTAGATTACAATCACAGGACTAAGTTAAAATTCAAGTGCACCTTTAATTTATTCATTATCTATATGAGACAATATAATAGATTCATCGTGATTGGCATATAAAATATTTACACGGATATCGAGTTCATAAAAATGACAGATCCTGCAGAAAAGTACATGTGCTTATATGTGGAAAGCGGCAAGATTGCAGCAACCTTCAAGAGTAATTCTTCATGGAACAATCACTTATTTTGAGTATTGACTTAGTAATACAGTTCATAGCAAATCATTCGCACAGCTTAAAGCATAAATCAAGCCCATAGACTAAGAAAGGCAGCAGGTGGATTGTTTAGTCTCCCTTCCCTAAAGAGAAAGCAAAAGAAAATATGTTAGAAACAGTGAGTTTTCATCCACAGATTTCAAAAATCTATTAAGAATTTATTACAAATTAGCCCTGCATCTGGCACCTACAACAAACTGAAAAATTCCTAAGAGGATGTGTTGCCATGACAACTGAGTACCTACATGTGTTCCAGTAAGCATGCTACTGGTGCCTAAGCTTGCCGGGTACCTGTTGTCTCTGTTGCTGACGTCTGTATTCTTCTTCGCTGGCAGCGAGAGCCTGAGCCAGAGCCAGATCCTCCTGCTCCTGAGGGCTGAGAGGAAAAATACCCGAGTGAAAACACCACAAAGACTAGAGAGAATAACTGACTGTGGATCTCTTATTCCAATTAAGTGTAACGTTATTCAAATGATTTATGCAACACCAGCTTTTTTTGTAATGCATATACAACAGCGCTACACATTCTGGCATTTTTGGATGTTTAACAGAATAATTCTTCATATTTTTTGTTTACTCAAGTTCTCTGCTTCGCATTAACGCAAAAGTCCAAGTAAAACATTTTGTTTTCAATGCAATATTGGCAATGCAGTACATCATAACATGAATGCTTATCTTAAACATAAATGCTGTTTGCAGTTTACACTCCTGTATAACGCCCTGAAAATGTATTCTCATGTACGTACATTTTGTCCAATTACAATACATGTAGCTATATCTGGCTATGATATTTTGTGACTGACTAACCCAAAGTAACAAATACTTCAAGGATTATAGGGAACAGACTTTTTTTAACAAAACATTTACAGACAAATCTTAAAGGTGCGGCATGCACTTTATTAGGCCCCTGAATTTCAGAAAGCAGAGTAATTTAGTCCCCTAGCGTATCATTTTATCGTTATTAAACGATCTCCACAGCAGCGATGGACAGAGTTCGGCCAATCTGATAACAGCCGCTAACAGAACAAAATTTTCCTTTAGCTGAAGAGGGTTTTTGCCATCTTTGAAAACAAGCAGACCCTTTAAGTTCTAGGTTCTAACCTAAAACAAGGCCTTGTTTTTGGTCCACTCTATAAAACCTCAAACTCAACGCTATTTCTGACATTTTTAATTTAAAAAGCTTCCTGGATGGAAAGCGAAACATCTTCAAACTTATAAACAAAGTCCAGTGGATTGTTTTTATAACTTTTTTGGAACAGTCTAAGTTGTTGAAACCTAACAAGGTTTACTAGTGTGTTCCTGTATATGTGGGCATGTTGCTAAATGTCCATAATAGTATCAGCTTATTACTGCACATTAAAAGACACTGTTTTGTGATATGCATTTTTACCACCAAGCAGCAGCTACTATCTGACAGCAGTTTGTAAACCTGTTGGTCAACAACAAGCAGCTAGAGATGTCTTAATATCAATGTCAAGACATACATACTTTTAGCACTCATTTTGTAGTGTGGTGTGTAGGAAAAGGCTCAATCAAGTGATTTTACTCAAAACAAAAGTCAACATGAATGGGTATCCAAATAACTGAAACATGTATTATTAACGAATATCTGAGATAAACTTTTAACACAAGCAGATAGGATCCGGTGTTTCTATCCTACTAAAGTATCTGGGTTCTCAATCATCCAGGTCATGGTCAAGCATTAAAACTCTGGTTTAGGCAACTGGACAAGATGTTTTCTAGAAGAAACTGGTTTTAACCTCCTAAGAATGTTTCACATGGTACTTGTTTAACTGTGAAATGTTTGCTATGCAGCTGAGTGTGATTTCTTGACCAAAATGCAATCCCTACAAAACAACAATCCCAACCAAAACTCTAAATTAATCACGAGCTGACATGTGTGGTTAAACAGGCAAAGCAGTAATACATGATCAGAGATACTATTAAATCGTAGTAAATGTAGCAATAAGTACTGCCGTCCAATCAAACCATCTCATGTGTTTTTACAGGGGCAAAAATTAATAAAATATAAAAAATTGAGATCTTTATTCTTTAAGACAATTATTCATAAACTTTAACATTAAATTATTGAACAGCTAATAAAGAATGTTATCTTTTGGATGTCAAACATAAAAAAAAAAAAACAGACCAATTTCTCCAAATGGGGCACAAATGTCTTGAAGTTTTGTCTTGACGGTGTTTAGTCTAGAGGGGTGGCAGGTAGTGATGGCTTCATGAGGCGTCATGAAGGCCCAATCCCAAACTGCCCCCTAAACATTAACCCTCTGTTTGAACGCTCCTGTGGAGGGTCAGCTACATTAAGTGCCGAACGAAACCACATAGCAGGTAGGGCGAGTGGAACGCTCAGCCCTTAAATAATTATTATCCATCAGATACAGGCTCGCTGGAAATTGGCAACAAATGTAACAGCAGCCTGGTGGCGAAGTTAACATGTTTTGCCAAATATAAGTTCCACTGTTTTGCATAATCTTCGTCACATTGACAGAAAATCGGGGCGGTTTGGGATTAAGCTGAAGTATTTCAACACATTTGCACCAACACCTGCCTGACATTTAAAATAAATACATGCAGCCTCTGATAGACTAAACTGACACTAATTTGATGACCTATAATATGTTTCAAGAAACTGTTGATGTGTTCCATCGTTTGAATAGAAAATGTTTGATATTTTTAGATGCAATCCACAAATGTGAACATACAACAGGAAAACTTAAGTGAACATGTGAATAAGGATGTTTTCAGACTATTATTTATTTATTTCAAAAAATAACTAGAGTAAGGACAGAAAAGAGTCCATTTGAAATCAATTTAAATTTAGATAAATTGAGCGATAACTGAGCAGAGCAGGATGACATAACAAGAATATTAAAACAAATATGAGATCAAAACGGTCCTAATAGGCTGAAACGTTTTTGCCTTAAGGCTACTCCATCTTCCCTGATCAAATCGATGATAATCTGCAATAGATCAGAGACTTTTTGCTCTGCGTTGACAGATGCGCTTATAAACATAGTTTAGTGCGTCAGTCAGTTCGGAACACCTCCTGTATTGCTTCTTTCTTTAAACAATACTTGCACAGTTGCAGGTTTTTGAAGTTAGATCCTGACACAAGCGCCAACGCATCGGTGTTGCTGGACTCATCACTAGTGGGAGGGGTTCATATTTGATGTTAAATATTTGCTAACGGCTGCAGTGGCCTGATGGGTGCTTCCTCCATTTCATTTAACCTCTGGCTTTATGACCAGCTTTAATTCTGCCTGTATGAACCTTCGGACTCCTCCAGAGCCACGAAACAAAGCATCAGCGACCAAAGAGCAGTTCAATCAGACACACGCAGCAGTCTGTTGGTCCAGAAGTAAACTTCTCTGAAGGACGCTATGATGTTGAACTGAACGTAGCCAATAATTGAAATATATATTTGTAAGTTAAATATTATCTTGAACGCTGCATGGTTACATCTCTGCACCAGTGTATGATGTCCATTATCAGCGAGGGCCGCTTGATTTACAACAGTAAATAAGAGAGTAAAGCAGCAAAATAATCGATCATTTCGTTTTTATAATCGCTGAAAACCTAGATTCCAAAAGAGATTAAAATGTGAAGCCGCATTTTGTACATGACTCTGAACGATTTTCTTTTATTAAGGAAGAAACAATTGAAAAGATGTTGTGCATTTCAATTAACATACAGATGCGCATAAAACCACCTAAATGCTTAAAAAAAAACGTTGTTTTCTGAAAATATAAGAATTTCAAAGAGGCAAAAATCTTCAGAAAAATATTATTGAATATGCTAACAGTTGACAGCAACAAAGGGAATGTCACCTTTCATTTGATCTGGTAAACCGTCATGTGCCTGATCAGCAAAAACAGCTCCTGACTCCAAGATGCTCTCAGAGTTCTGGATATCGGCAAAGAAGGAATGCAGTTATCAAAGGATGCTATAAAGGAGTGATTCCCAACAAGGGGTACTTGCACCCCTTATTTGTCTACGGGTGCATTGCAATGGGTATGTGAAGAAATTTGATTTCTCAGTTAATAAAATAAAACAAGGCTGGGATCTTTTCTACTTTGAGAGGACCCAACTAAAAAATAAAACAAGCTTTTTTCAACCAAAAACTAAGCTTTTCTTATATGTTTGAGTTCCTTCAGCTGTGACATCTGAGCTCATCAAAGCAGCTCAGGTGTCATGAATGTTGAAAACAACGTAAAACAAATGGAGTGAGTCTCTTTATAACAGATTATAATAGATATAAAAGTTTCATAATATAATTCTATTTTGTATTTATTTTTATTCCTTACTAGCTTCCTGGGGACATATTTATGCTTTTTTGTATTAGAGATGGAAAGAATAATATGCCAAAGAATTAAATGTCCAAGTTAAAAAGATTTAACAAAATTTTTTTTTCTATAATTAGTTCATTCAAACTTTGATCCAAACTGGATCAAACAGGAGACGGCTAGAGACACAAGCAATCTGCATCTTTCCTTAGGTTTTGCAGGTAAGACTTGAACAAGAAACCCAGCAGACTGATTAAAAGCAGTGTTCTCATTTCATGACAGTCACATGAAATTAACTAATGGTCAACTTTATGTGTTTGAAGCACTTTTATCTTTCTTGTTCACCGACAAATCCTGTCTGCAACGCCAAGGTCCTTCCAAACGTGTCAGGAAAGGAACAGACTAATTGAAATGTGTTTGAAATCCATATAATGATTTAATCTACCTTGAAATGCTGCACACATTTCGCAATTTGATTTCAAAACCGTCACAGAAAGTTAATAAAAGAGCTGGAGCTTCACCAAGATGCATTTCAATCACCTTATTAGGGTTTTCGCAGCACATTTCAGCATAATGGCCCATTATGCTGAAATGTGTGTCCCAGTCAGTTGTCAAAATTATGCTGTAATTAGGCCGTTAAAATGTCTGTCATGAAGCATAACAACTGGAAATATATTTATTTTTTTGTTTTAACACACAGATATTTACCTACTTATTTGCAAATATACCTACGAAACTTGTTTGTTGGTGGACCTAAAATCATAGCTATAAAAACAGGATATTTTGACAATTACAAGCATGTGTGCTTGTTTAGGCATGGTGTCTAGGTGTAGCTTCTCCATACCCTTAATCCTTTACACAGAGGTTGCCCCTGTCCTTCAGTCACGGCATGTAATAAATGTATCTGTTGAGGGTTAAAATCATTAAATTTATTTGCCTCTGTCAGGGCAACCATTAACTTGCAATATGAGCAGCTAAACAAAAACACATGTGCATACTTTGTCACAGAGGCAAACAATACAGGGATGCACGATATTGGGATTTTGGCCGATATCCGATATGCCGATATTTTAAAACTCATGTAGCCGATAACCGATATCAATACCGATGATAAAGCTGGACAAAAATAAGTAGTCATTGAAAATAGCAGTTTTGTTATCCATTTCTGACACTTTGAAAAATAATATACTCAAATATATTTTCATATGCTGATATCAAATTGATTTTTAAAAACGCGGTATCAATTAGAGGTGAGTATTGGCATGAGTGTTGCGATTCGATACATGTCGCGATACTTGGGTCACGATACGATATTATCACGATATCGCAGTATCACTATATATTGCCATATTTTCCCCAGCTATCAAAATCAAACGATGAGGTAAAACAGCAAGTCCTGTATATTTTCATCAGAAAATATTGATTAGGTATTATTATCCATGTTGTTTGGGGTTTTCTTCCACTGTGACTGTCTCAAATACATATTGGTGCTGCACGCACAGTTAAAGGGTTCCACAGCGCTTTCTACCAGAGTGGTGGTGCAGAGGTAGCCCATTTTCCCATCAATGTTTTATGTTACCATTTTTTTTTTAAATCGATACTAAGAAGTGAAAGATCGATATTATATTGGGCAGCCGAATATCACGATATATCGCCAAAACGATTATTTCCCACACCCCTATCTATTTTACTTTCAAAATCTCGTGAAATTTCATCGTTCTGTTACAAACTCTTGTGATATTTGGAAATTCTTGTGAGATTTTGTTAGTAAAAATAGATCGATACCACGTCAATATATCAACATATAAAACAATGGCAAAATTTCGTGAATTTCCGGGGGATTTCGTGGCATAACGATGACATATAGCAACATTTCATTAGTAAAAGAGATTGATATGGTGTTTTTAAATGGCAATATATCATCATATGAAGATAGTGATATTTTAATGTATCAATATTTTTTCCCTCGTCTTTAGAAGTTTTTAAGTCTGTAAAAAAGAAGTTTTTGAGGAAGAAGAAGAAGTAGTTTTTTTTTTTTTTTTTAGACTTTAGAAACTCAGAAGCTGATCAAATATCGGGTTAAATATCGGTGGGGTGGCCGATGTCCAATATTCGGTTTTAAGGCCGATACAGGCCGATACCGATAGGGGGCCGATTATATCGTGCATCCCTACAAACAATAGAACAGGTAGACTGCTTTTCAAGTTTTTGGATCCAGGATTCCCCAAAGCTACTGGTCCGCTGATATTTTAAGATAAAATAGCCCTCTGAGGTACATGGAGGGAATTTTATAAAGAGGAAACCTTTCATAGTATCAAAGTTCAGGTAAGGGTGATCTATAACCAAGCCTGCCAACTGCATGCATTTATTATGTGCATTAAATTATCTTAAAACTTAATTTGCTTCAGATGATCTGTGATGTCAGCTGCACCTCTAGCAACAAAGTCGTCTGTCTCCGTCCTTAACCTCTTACACCCTCAGGGGGTATAAATAAATTTCTGCATGACAAAAACACACAAAAGTAAATCACTTATAGGCTCACAGCTATTAGATTTAAGAAGTAACCTTTGGTACCTCTGTAAAGGTAAGATGTCATAGAATGGTTTTCTGGTGTCAGCACCATTGTAGCTTTGACCCTGCCTGAAATATTCGGGACAAAATACAAAATATTTTGCATTTTTTGAACCTCGTCAAAATTTTCTTTGAAATAAACATTGCAAAACACTACCAAAATATTATTTATAGCACAAAAAAGTAGTACAGACTTTTAAATCTAAATGTTGTGTAAAAATATACCAAATTTAGACTCAATCAGATGAATCATTTTTATTTTAGAATGGTATTAGTGAGAAATTTCTTAGGAGGAGAGGCCATTTTGGCACATTTATCCAAAAATGTCACCAAACTGTGCCAAATGTGTTTTTTACATCAATACTGGGGGTTTGTTAAAATTACAAGGTCACGTAGCAGCTGGACCCACCGGTGGGTCCTTAGGGTTCTAGGGGTTAAGAGTCACGGATTTAGCCATTAATGGTAAAAAATGAAATATCAGCAGAAAACATGAGATACAACTCACACTTTTACATTGTTGCTGTTCCTCGTTCACAGATTGCTATGGATTCTATCAAAACACACGCATTAGCAGCAGCTACACTACTCCCTCCTTTGCAGCCATGTTTATTTTGGTTCAGCTACTGCTGTTGTTCCGCCTTATAGCGTAAAACTGCAGTGTGATTGGCCAATGGGTAAGGCTCGAACAGTTGAAGCAGGAGCAAGACAAGATTGATTCTTGTGTTTGTGAATGGACAAATACTACGTGAATTCAGCAAAGGTTACTTATTTTATGCCTTTACTTGACTTTGAAAGTATAAAAAAAAAAATAAAAAAAATCAGGGTACAGGAGTTTCAAGTAAAAAAAAAAAAAACAATGTAGGAAGTTTCAGTGGCATTTTGTTAAAATATTGATTCAGTATCTCACCTTAGGGTCGGATGAACAGCCGGCCTGGTTTCAGCCAAGGACATCTCTAGAGCTCTTTGTAAAGCCTGCTCCTCTGTCTAAAGTAACAAAGAACAAGCAGACTTTATTATACTATTATATTGCCTTAAATAAGGTAATTTAATCATAGCTCTGTTTACCATGTTTGCCTGAAATGATGCTGAAGGGGGTATTACATTCTGTGCTGAAACGGATGTAGGAATCCGTGGAGTAGAGCTGAGGAGCACAGAGAGCAAATTACTATCTGTTTTAAAAGTAATGATACAGCCATTAGTGAACAAAACACTCACCCTGAGCTGTGAGCTCTACTATTTATGGTTGAACCGTTAGAAACAGGTCTGGGGTTTCCTGAAGCAGATGAACGAGAACTAGAGGCAGAAGAGGAGGAAGCATCTCGGGACCTCATTAAAGCAGCATTTCTATAGAAAATAACCAAAAATAGAATAAGTCACCAGCTAAAAATGGGACAGACTAAATGAAACCAAAGCATCCAAATACTAAGCTTAACTGTACCCACCCAGACTTGGAAAGAGGCTTTCCATCCGTCTTACAATCGTGGTCTAGAGGGTGGCGATGTTTGAGACAGTAATTTAAATGACACTGATCGCAGGTGACTCGTATCATTTCCTTTTGTTTACAGCCACCTTTAGAACATTTATTGGTGAATATCTGTAAAAGAGAAAAAAAAAAGTATTATTGTTGTTGTTTCCAACAAGTAAAAGATAAGTGCATCTCTGTTATCTTTACCTTTCTCTTCCTTTGCGCCGGGTCCGATTTGCAATCCCGGTCGATGTGCTCCCCGACTTTAATGTCAGGCATCTCTCCTCTTTTTATGGGAATAGGAGTGTTACACAATGGGCAAACTGGTACCTGGACATCCTACAAGAAAACACACAACAAGGTTAAAAAAAATAACATACCTTTACTATTTGTAAAGTCTTTAAAAGAAATTAAATTTTACTCTAGAAAAAGGGCTGATACTTGTTGAAAGTAAAACATAATACTCCTCCATGAGAGCCTTTCCCCATAACTGCTTGGTAACACAGTTTAATAGAAAAATCATCAAGCTAAGACGATTGCTATGTTTAGTTTAATAAGAGCAGCTTATTTATTAGCTGTTTCACTATATAAGAAAGCTAATATCATATGGAACGTTTAATTTCCATAAAGATTTAGAAAAATGAACAATGATAATTGCATTTTAAAAAAAGAAAAAACTTCTGCACAATATCGTGTTGTTTTGTTTCATTTTAACTTTTTAAACGGAACAATACATAAGTTGGAAAGTACATTAACATGATGTTTTTCCAACAATGGTAAAATCGAGAAATCTAGTAAAGTATTAAACCTAAACGTCAAGAAGTAAAATTTCATTAATAAACATTTAATAAACTAGGATTTAAAGAAAGGGAAGTTTGATAGGTCATCCTTTATAACACTTAATGAAGTACATAAAGACACCCCAAACTAATATCAAACCCTAAGATAAGAAACTTGTAAGGTTACATCAACTCACCTTTTTGTAGGAAGATGTGCATTTGTGATTTGCATAGTAAATGTGATCTTTGCAGAAGATCTCCTGGCAAGCATCACATCTCATTGGAAGAAAATCTGTATTAAAAGACAGTATTTTATAGGAATCAGATTAAACAAGTTCAACAAAAAAAAGGATAATACTATATCAGATTGTACTCACCTAAACGTTTACAGGTATTCTCAGAGCAGTGCTCTCCCAAATCAGGAAACTCCATATTTAAAGGTCTTCTGGTGTAAAGTAAAGGTTTCAATGCTAAAAAAATAAAGAAATAATAAATTAAAAAATGTATAAGAACTCAATCAGTAAGTTTTTAGGACTGGTCCCTTTGGAAACAATAGGAAAGCTTCCCTATTAGTTATGAGTCACAACATTTTGAGTCTAAAGATCAACAATGAGTTTGCTAAATTATTAGCAAGCAGGCTAAGCTAACTTCGATCAGACACAGAGACAGATTACGTAATGAACAATTGCTTACATTATGTAGTACTATATTATACAAAAAGGCAACAAAAAGCTTCAAAATGGTAATAATATACATTTTTTCGCTTTAAGTAATACATCTGCACAGCCTACAACGTATTATTTTTTAAATTACAAGTTAGGACCAGAGCTAACACTTTATTTACTCAAAATTATACATAACTACAAAGATTTTTGTCAACAATTAAAAAGAAAAAACAAAAGAAAATTGTATCACTCTCGCTAAATGTCTTGAAAAAAAATAATCTTGGTTATTTATTGTGTATTTGTATTCTCCCTGGTGGCTACTTTGCTATGCTAACAAGATGAACCGCTAACCAAAGCTTTTAGGTCAGGTTTACTCACCAGATTCGGCTTTCTTTTCGGTCTTTGGTCTCAAACAAAGAAATTCAATATATTCTCTCAGATAAATAAGGAAACTCCGTTTTGTTTTCCGATAGTTTTATTCCGTAGGTTTGTTGACTCCTGCTGCCTCCTTTGAGAAGCTCTTCACCTGTTTAGCTGTGTCACGTTCGCGTAGCGTCCCTCTACGTCAAGACGCCGGTGATGTCATACTTTTACATGTGGAAGGCGTGGTTCCAAAGGCGGTCTTAGTAATAACAGGAAAACTCTGGAATAATCCAAACAGTATAGTCATGCTTATGATGTTTCCCTTTCACGTTATGTAGGTCTTTGTTGTTCAAAAAAAACTACGCTTAAATCTGCAAAGATAAACAATAAGATGGATTAAGACATGTTTACGGAGTATAGTTTAGTATATGAACTGTTACAATCAATTTACTGTATTTTGTGAATATATTATTTAATAAGTTATAACAACTTAGTTAAAATATATTCCAAAAATTCTGTTAACTTATATTTTTTATGTACTGTACAGAAATTTAGTAAAGCATATATATATATATATATATATATATATATATATATATATATATATATATATATATATATATATATATATATGTATATGTATATACATAAAGAGTAGAGAAAAAAAATATTTTTGTCAAACATTGATCGAAAAAAGTACTAAAAAAAATGCAGTAATTCATAAAGAAATCATAAATATAAAAACAAAAATATGACCATATGCTTAAATATTAATCATGGCAGTCCCCCACCCCCCCCCCCCCCCCCCCCCCCCGAAATAGATATCCAACAGAAATACCTTGAAATAAGAAAAAAAGCTAATAAAATAAGATAGATAGATAGATAGATAGATAGATAGATAGATAGATAGATAGATAGATAGATAGATAGATAGATAGATGTACTATACTTGACTTTTCCAAGGGTAGCTCTAGCACCCCCTAGCGTCCTTCTGCTCCCACCCTTTTTTCAAGTACTGGTAATAGATTTAACAACACCAATAATTAATAAAATTTAACGACTAAATCCACAGTGGTAAACAGTTCAAACATTGCATTTTGTCTTTGAACTTTGCTCTGTTTGCACACTAATGGAGAATCCTGTTATTGTAGATTAATATCAGTCAATGTGTTAGTGTCAGACTTGTCAATCTTGATAGTATTCTATAATTTTCTTGACCGAACATAAAAATATTCAACATCTTATAGTTCATCTCATGACCTAAAATTTAAAAAAAGTAAAAGCCTCCCTTATGAAAACAAGTAAATACTTATTTGTATTTCCATCCTTTAAAAAGGAAGAGTAATATAAACTAATGATACAATAAAGATCCCTCTGCTTGTCATAATTTGGTTTTCAAGCTACATTTTTCATTTAGGTAATTGCACTCAGCAAACTGAGTTTACCTATTTTATACCTCATTCTGCTAAAACATTACATGTTACACAACAATCTCAGTGGAGGCTTTTAGGGCAATTTTCCAAGAGAAGATATTTGCTTATAAAATATATATTTCTTTTGTTCAGAAAACTGCTTTCTGTAAAATACCCACCTAACTAATTTCTAAGGCTTCTCATCTTATACTTCTTGTTGCTTAATGGTCGACTGATTCTGTTATAAGGACACAAATTGAAGCAAATAATCAACTATTGAAGATACAAAGATCTCATACATGCAATACGTGACATAATAATGAGACAATCTGTTTTTGTGCAATGACTGTATTGTTTAAGAGTGGTTAGTTGGGTAGCAGTTAGGACTGCTGCCTTCTAGCAAGAAAGTGTTGAGTTCAACTAACCGTCTGCGCTCCTGACAGTTAGTTGAACTGCGTTCCCCTTTAATGCTCTGGCAACCTTATCCAACGCTCACCCAAAAAAAATGGGTCTTGACAATGAATAACATCAGTACGCCGGTTAGAAATGTTACTTTTCACTGGTTCTTGACTATTCTCAAATTAAATCCATACATAATATAATAATGCATATAGTTAGCTGGTCTTTAAGCTTCTTGGGTTTCAACCTTGTGCTACAAGGGATTGTTAATGGCCCATCAGCTAAAGAAATATTTATCTGCTTTCTATCCATTGAATAATTGAACCCACAATGAATATTAGAAAGTACAAAAGTTCAAAAGAACAGTTATTACTCACTTTTATTAAAAAGTGTGATAGAGTCATATAATTTCAATCTCCAAGTCAAACATTAATAATTCAAACTCTGGTCAAATAATCTAATAAAAATTTCCAAAGAATGTGTTTAGGATTGGACTTTTCTCTAAGACGAGCATATATAATGCCGGTTAAAACTGATTTCCCTGCTGCTTTATATGGAACAGAGGTTAACACTTACTGGTAACTTAAATTAAAAACACCTTTTTTTTCTACAGTGCTTAGATATGACTTTCTAGGTTTGACCAGGTGATGGCAGCACCATTCCTTTTAAGGGCTTGGGGAACCAAAGAACTAAAAGGAAAAAGGATCTTAACATAATTCTGCTCATTGAAAGTATGATATATTTATATGTTCATGGCAGACAGAGATTTGAAGTTTTCCTGCTTTTCTTTTTTCTACAAAAAGCTCATAAGGAGCCTCTAAATCTTCACAAGATGCCGATACTCTGATTTTCCCAGAGTGTCCAAATATCTATACTTTCCTATTCACAAAAGTGGTCTCCTGCAAAACAATACCCTACCAGGGTTGGCTTTTTATCAGTTTACGAAACTTAGTCTCTCAAATGGGAGACTATAACAGTGTAATGTGGTGAGAGGGCCTACAATGTCCTACTCTCAACTGTTTTGCAGCCTTATTCTGTTCTCTCCAGGGCAAAATGATTTTGATAACTCAATGTTATCAGCCACTTTTAGGTTTATTGATGCAAACAAAGGGTTCAAGTTGGTGTGCAGGGTTTGTTTTCTGTCAAACATCACTCATCAGGTAGAGTTTCATCTGTCCAGAGCAGCTGTGTTAACATGTCTTGTCAGCTCCATCTTACATCAGAGATCTGATTGTTCCTTATGTTCCTAACAGAGCACTTCGCTCTCAATCTGCAGGTTTACTAGTGGTTTCTAGAATTTCTAAGAATAGAATGGGAGGCAGATCTTTTAGTTATCAGGCTCCTCTCCTGTGGAACCAACTACCAGTTTTAGTCCGTGAGGCAGACACCCTGTCAACTTTTAGGGTATGCTTAAAACTTTCCTTTTTGATAAAGCTTATAATTAGAGTGGCTCAGGCTATCCCGAGCTATCTATAGTTATGCTGCTATAGGCTTCGACTTCTGGGTGATACATTGGGACCCCTATTTCATCATTCTACTTCATTCTATCTCTATTCTCCCACTCTGCAGAATCTGTTAGTGCAATCTCTAATGTTATACTCTCTCTGCTTTTTCTTTTAGTATCTTTGCCTTGTCTGTTCCTGTTTGGCTGTGACTCCATCCTGAAGCGAATATCAGCTGTGCTGCTGCCATCATCACCCTTGTTTATAGATGTTGGCAATCGGCCTTTTTTCAGTGTAGTCCTGTTTCTCTGACTGTGACTGGCTGGATGTGCTCTCCTCATCCTCTGACATGGGAGTTGGCTCGGAGCTTGTCTGCCTGGCTGTGTGTTTCCTGGACGGAGCCGCCTTTTACAGCTGCTTTTTGTATCTCCGCTTCTGTCTACTCGAACCCCAGTCGGCCTCGGCAAATGGCAGCTCACACTGAGCCTGGTTCTGCTGGAAGTTTCTTCCTGTTAAAAGGGAGTTTTTCCTCTCCACTGTCGCTACAAGCATGCTTAACGTGAGGGATTGCATTCGAGTCAATGAGTCGATGCAATCAACTGGTTTTCCTTAGATAGAAAACTTTGAATCAATTTGACTGGATGACCTGGTGAACTGTAAAGTGCCTTGAGATGATATGTGTTGTGAATCCAGAGTCAGCATGAGCCTCATTGGTGCTTCGCTGATTGTTTTCTCTTTTCCTTTTCAGTTTCATTAAGTCTGGGTTCTTTAAAAAACAGTTTATGTTTAAACAAGGAGTGAATTAACAATGACAATGACTGACTGAGGGGACTTCTTGGGGCAGTTGTTGCACTAATTTCTCTTTTTGTATTGAGTGCTTACTACAGCCATATGCCACACCTTTTGAATGTTTTGTATCAGGAAAACATAAAAAAAATCATAAATTTTTTGCATTTCTCAATTGAGCGGTACTTATTTGTTAGTTTCTGTCATGAATCGGGGACAGATGGACCCAGTATTCAGGAGAGACAGTCAGTAGGAAAGTTCAAAAGGTTTACTAAAATAAAAACAAAACAAAAGCGGAGCTGTGGCTCGCGGACACTGCAGGCGGGGGGGGGGGGGGGGGTCACCCCCTCAATCTTAGACACTCTGGTTTAACAGTCCAGACCACGAGTTTCCCCAGTGCTGCAGTTCCAGAGGTCATGCTGGAAGCTGATCCTAGTGAGGGATCCAGAACAGACAGCAACAGGCAGGATCCAGATCAGACAGGAACAGAGACAGGTGGCAGGATCCAGACTTCCAGGCATCCACAGGCTTCCAGGAGGGTTCAGAGTCTGACTGGGACCAGAAGCATGAGCAGGTGGTCACGCACAGGAGCAGACAGGATCAGGTTCAGATGAGCAGGCACAGTGGAAGAGGGTAGCCGAGACTGGACGAAGGAACCGGAACTTGAAGCAGGACTTTAAACTGGTCTCCTTCCTGGAGCCAGGCTTACTCGATAAAAACTGAACCTCCCCCCATAATGGGCCAAAAACCCAGAGGACTCCACAGGGGTGGAACAGTGGACAATCAGGAGACGAGACAAACACTAAAACCCTCTTTCCACTGGCAGCTAGGATCCAGGACATGAACCAAATAAAAACTGAACAGAAAGACTGACAGAAAGACAAGCAATGATCTGGCCCTGAATGCTCAGGCTGAACTGAATATAAACCAGAGGAAACAGGTGAGGGGAATAAATTATAATTGAGGCAGGGAAGGAAGAGGGCAGGTGAGAGGAATTACTAATTAAGGGAGAGCAAACAGGCCAGATCATGACAGTTTCTCACATAAGAGCCACATGAAATGCAATAAAATTTGTGGTTCTCGCAAACATGTCAAAATGTGGAAATTTTCTTAGGAAATAGATACTACTGAGCTTTCAACTCTTGAGCCTTAATATTAATCCAATCTTTCTTTAAAGAAACTTTCTTCAGTCTGCCCTGCTCTCTCAAGTCATAAGCTCAGATTTGTGACATTTCAATATTCATCCTAATCACTTCAATCTACTGTGAACCCATTCAACTTGAGCTCTCACTCTAGCCAATCAACACAGGTCCCTTTCTCTCGCGTTCAAGCAAAGATTTCCCTTTATCGTCCTTATCTTTCCTATGGCTGCACACCCAGACTCACAGTATTCTTTTTTGCTCTCATTGTTTTCCTGTCTTTTTCCCTGCACCCTTCTTCAAATTTCTTTCTCTTCCAAAAGATCAAACAAACCAAAAATGACTTTGTACGTGTAAACTATTTCTTTTCTATGTCTCAATTAACTACTAACAATGCCTGTTGATTAAAGACAGTCACTCTTATGAGATTTTGCAATACTTCATTTTTCAGAATTTTTTTTATTTTAGTCATATTAGAGGTTATTTAAGGCCACAGTGCTGCCTTTGGATTTAGGTCCAAACTTAACTAGACCTCTTTAAAATTCCCATTTATTTTTACTAATACACATAATAGAATAGAACAGATTACAATAGAATATAGTAGAATATCGCTCTGTGTTTGAGCTAAAGGTCAAGATTTGAAGGTTGCATACTTTCCATCAGGATTTCCTGTTAGAGAGCAGAATTCCTGCACTGCATGTTACAGCAAGTTTTCCAGGTTCTGAAGCAGCAAAGCAGCCCGAGACTCATACTTCTACAACTTGTTTGAATTTAGGTGCAATATTCTTTGTTTATAATGGTGTGCTGCATTTTACTCCAGACGTAACAGGATACACATCCTCCAAAAGTGTCCACATCACCAGGTCTAAGGATTAGGGCTAGAATAAAAGTATAAAATATAAATATCCAGTAGGTATGTTCAGGTTCACAAACAACAAACAAAGGGTAAGTAGGGTAAGGTCAAAAATATGGAAAAAAGTCTAAGAAGCATTACAGCAGTTAAGATTTACTAGGAAAATGCTTAACGTTTTAGGAGGAGCATATTAACTACTGGATTTTTCTTTTTAGAACAATTGAAACAGCCCTTTTTTATCAACACTGGTGTTGGACTTGGACATTTCCTCTCATTGATGCAATTTTACTCAGATTCTCTTTGGCAGTGATGAATCATAAACACTGACTATAACTAAAACAAGCAAACTTGAAGTACATTTTGGTTCTTTAATGACTAAATGTGTTGTTGACATACGGTTAGAATAATTTGGGCTGGCTGATCACTCAAGGTTCAGCTGTGATACGTATTTTCTACATTTGGATTAAATTGGCTCAAACAGTGGTTTGCTGGATTCTCAAAGCCTTGGAAATAGTTTTAGAAAACTTTCAAGACTGATGAATAATCCCTTTGTTTTTCATCTCTTCTCTAATTTGTTCAGATCAGGATAGGGCTAGAATATATATTCAGAACCTCTATCACCATATATTTCTTCATTTCTCTGAATAGGATATAATTTTAATACCAATATAAACAAAACAGAATGCACCACAACAAAATCCTGTACAAACATAAGATAATTATTTTTGCAATGTTTTGCAAAATTCTTCTATATAAAATTTTAGAAATTCTGACCTAAGAAGCTAAACAATTAAAATTCTGAAGGTCTGACAGTTTCTGTGTAAGTGATTTATAAAGTTCTGACAGTAGAAATGTGTGTGTGAAAAAAACTAGATCTATTTATCTGGCTGGTAATTTTCTGATATAATAATGTGATTATCTGAAAAAAAAAATGAAAACACAAAATAATAAGAATAAAAACAGATGAGACATGCAAGGAAGCCAAAGTATTTGTTGTAGCGCTGTAAGTAACACAAACATGAGTAGCAGGACCAAAGGTTTCACAGTAGAAAACATGCCACTGCCTTTATCAGTTTACATTTTTCTTATAGTACATCCTGTATTCCCTATATTTAATCAGATCAGGTAATCCTATTTCATTCCTCCAATGTTGATGTTTATAGGTTGTCTGATGATGGTTTGGTTGGTGGATAAGGATCAGCCCATGCTGGCTGAAGAACTGCAACTTTTGCTGCAGTACTTCAGCCACTAGAGGGCACAATAGGACTTTTTCACACACTGGTTTAGTTTAGAATTTGTTTTCTTTTTTTCAGAATGGGTTTGGTGAAGCATTAAGGCAGGGTCACAAGCTTAGGTGTCAGATCAAAGCGTTTAGAGGGTTTGTTACAAAAATGAGACAGAGAGTGTGAGAAGTGTTTTGTTTTGAGCAAATTTCATTCGTCCAGAGTCTGCATAAAGTGTCCAAAAGCTTATTTCACTGTCAGTTTTGGTTCAATGATTGCACCTCATGCATCCTGCATTAAAATCAATGTTTTGTCTTTCAGATTTGTCATTGCTTGCTCCAATGTATTTTTTGGGGATCTTTCCTATGTACTCGTGCAGGGCTTTCTGATGTTTATGTGATATGAAGAGACACTGTCAGAAATGTTGCACTTTTCATGTAGGTTAGTCCAAACTGAAGGAGTTCCACTTAAAAAGTGTTTATTTATTTGTTTGTTTTTTTAAGAGTTTATAAGTTTCTCCTTAGATTGTCCATCTCAACTCCTGTATGATGTGAAGGGATGCTACTTTAAGATCTATTTTCTGCAAAACAGTTTAATGTCCAAATGATGCAATTACCTCAAAATGCGCAGTCTTTACTAAAGTGAAGTTGGAAGTTTAATTATTTTCGTTGCTGCAGATAAATAGCTTTAGTTAAAACTATCCATTCATGTTCAAGTATTATACATGCAGAGATTAATGCGCTCATGATCCGAAATAACTATAGTGACAGGAGGACTGCTTGTTTAAATGCACCTATTCAGATTTTCCCCAATCCATATCCATTTGAGATTATATGCAGGGTGGCTTAAAATATGGCAAGGCAACACTTATTTCCCCCCACATTCCTGTAGAGTTGAATTATTAGATTGAAGTTGAATAATAAGCACTGAGTCAAACAGCACACCCTTCATCTGCGGAGCTGTAATTAACGGGGGCAAAACGCAGGCGGTGGCGAAGAGAGGGGAGGAAAAAAAAAAAAAAGCAAATTATTCCACACAAAGGCTTCTCACAAATTGGCGTCACCATTTCTCAAATTATATCATTACTATATTTTGAAAATGTTAATCTGTTGAGCGGATTTCCCGGGGGAGTTGAGTAAATTAGTTCTATTTCCGAGACTGCCTCTCTGCAAAGGCACAGCAGCGACAAGCACCTCTGATTTGCTGATTACAATTAGACTCCCCAGTTTGGGCTCCTTCAAGCATTGATAATTTTCGGCATATTAAGCACGTTTTAGCAAAGGTGATAAGTCAGTTTTAATTGAAATGAAATTATTATTCTAATGGAAGTTTGGTTATTATTATTAGGAGGCACTAGTCATTCTCAGCTTCATTTTTAATATATAAATGCTGAGGAGTGAAAAAAAGGAGATTTTGAAGGGCATTAGGGTGTCAGGATTGAATGAGGTAATTTGAAGGGAATTACTTTCTCTTCTATCAGAAATGAACTGAATTAAAAGTCCAAATCAATCGCTTTCACTTCTCCATTCTACTTTGACAGCGGCACAATTACAGATAATTAGATGGGAGGAAACTTTTAATTGTGGGATTAGAGAGAGAGAGAGAATTTGGAGGATCAGAGAGAAAATTTCCAGGCAGAGTTTCTTCCTTAAAATCGAATCAAAGGATTTGTGAGCTTAAGATGGCACCCAGCTTTTCTTTTTTTTACCCTGCTGTTTAATTGGAACTGCATCTAGTTCATTCAAATCATCCAAAACAATTAATTTATATTTAATTCTATAATTATCATCAAATCGAATAATGTGCAACCTAATTTAGATAGTTAAAAATTAACGTGCGTGAAGTTAATTGAGTAATTAAACTCCTAAACTGCTGCCTATTAATTTGTCTCCCTAATTAAAAATGAATGTGATTCTGTGCTGCTAAAGTAGGCATCATTATTGGATGGGCTGGTAGATAAGTCCTCTCTCTTATTTGGGAAGGGGATTTAGGTGGATCATAAGAACACCTATGTTAAGTTCCCATACTGAATTTCACTTTTCTGGTTTATCTGGTTATGGATAAAGTAAGACTGCTGTTGTTAAATCCTCTTAGGGTGCAAGGAGAGAAAGACAAACAACTCAATGCTGACATTCAGGGCATGTGGTAGAAACAAAGTGAAGGATAAAACACCTAAAAAACGGGGACTTGGTGATATATGACACCTTTAGGATTTATGTTTGCTCTCTTCAATCGTTATTTTAAAGTGAGAGCAAAGTTTGGGCCTTATGGAAGACTTTCTTTTGCTTCACTGCTGAGTAGTGGATTTATAGCCAAGCATCCACCTTAAAGCACCCTTAAGAGATTGGAGCACGTCCATAAATTAAACTAAGCAGATGATAAATAAAGCACAAAAACTTCTAACTGATGCCAGGGAGTCTCTGAAACACATTCTAATGCAGCTCCAATAGAAGTTTTATTAAGTGTGACTTATATGACAGCATTATATAAGACCAATGCTAATATATTTAAATCTTTACATATTAAAAAGTATTAGGTTTAACTATAAAATGGAGGATCTTACTGTGTTTGTGCAGTTTCAGACGTTTTGGCCCTATATTTCTCTCTTTTGCAGGTAAATCAATTAATCTATAGCCAATATGATTCTTCCATTGATTAAGATCAACAGCATGTTGTCCTCATATAAGTCCAAAGAGAAGAGAATGTTTATTTTAGGGGGAGAAAAATCACTTCTCCTTTGAAAAGCTGCCAAAGGGGACAATAAGCAAAAAGGAAACAAGGCAGCCTAGCGTCTGAATGCTGGCCTTGTTCGCCTTATTATCGGGTTAATTAAAGCTAGAATCTGACAATGTCACCCGATGTAGAAAAAAACGGATTTGAATGCAGCGTCTCTGGAGACTGTGTCAAGGGGCTGATTTCCACTGAGCCCCTCAGCTCCTCGGCTGGGCTGAGGCACTCAAATATATATTTCCTGACCTCCTACATATGTAGGTGATGGAAAGCAATTATTGATTTTTTTTTTTTTATGTTGAAAAGTAAATGACTGGGGAGGGATAATTTATAGGGTCGTGTCAGATGAAATTAAAAGCAAAAAAAAAAAAAGAAAAAAGTGAGAGCTAAAAGAAAGAAAGATGGATAATTTGTGAGGAGTTGATTAAAATGAAGGGCTTCGCGCTGAAATGCAGAGGGTTGTTATTTGGTCTTGGGGGTCAAGTGACGAGCGGATTATATACTTCCTCATAATAATATTAATTAAACAATTTGCATGCTAATAGGGTAACAATTATCGCAGCTTCTGTTGAGAGATTCAGGTTATTACAACATGCCAATCCAGGAGCCAAGGGTCAGGGAGGGAGAGGGGCCAAATTTCAGCTCTGATTAGCGTTATGACAGCGTCAGTAACGATGATCAGAATTGGTTATTTTGTGAATTAAATATGTAAAATAATAATACTAAAAAAAGCATAATTTTAAACCACATATGTAACATTTCCTAATTTTTTTTGTTTTTTTGCTTTCATGTGTGAAATCTGAGTAAAATAGTCACTACACTGCAAAAACAATCTAGAAATAAGAAAAGATTGCTTAAATTAAATGTATTTACTCTTAATTTGAGTGGGTAAGTAAAAGGATTAGCCAATGGAATGAGTATTTTTACTCTTCAAATAAGATAATTAGATGAAATGTACTTGAAATAAGACAATGCAATTGTTTTTTTCTTATTTTAAATGTTAATTGTTTTGCTCCATCGGCAAAGTGACTCACTTACTTCCTCAATCCAAAAAAATGCACTTATTTTAAGAAAAAATGACTTATAAAGATTCAAATTGTTTGCAGTGTATATGTGGGGTTTATATGTGTAGTGTTGTGTTGTGCTCATCTTTCAATTTGTCAGCAAGAGATGAAACTGAAAATAAAATATTATGCATGAATGAATAACTGTTGGAAAATTTTAAAATGCCTAAAATTTATACAACACTACGAGCCCTAGTATTGCCAGCTCTTATTTGTTTGGACAAAACCGTCCGGGAGCTGGTGGCCTCATCTGTCCGCCTGCAGCCTTTTCTTCCCAGGATCCTCTGAGCCTCATTCCTCCCGGTGGGTCTCCCGTGCAGTTGCGATGTAGTTCTTATCAAAGCCCTCCTGTCTTGTTGTGACAGCTCTGATATTGTTTATTGAGGTGGATGTCAGCTTTAATTAGCAATCGATATGGGGAGCGTTTGCAGAGCGCGTCTCTGACGTCAGCGCCCATTACCGCCTCTCATTGGGTCTCATATTCCCGGAGCCTTGGCTAATTATTGGGAGGTTCATGTGGATAAAGTAGAGCTCATCCTCCCTTCACATCATGTCCCCCGCTCGTTGGCCACACTCACTGCATGCTTTTTAAATCCCCGTCGCCGGCCTCCAGACGTCGCCTCCTTTTGCCTGCGGGATGATGGACAGCAGGATACTGGATCCACCTCACGCCCAGTTCGGAGGCTCTCTCGGTGGGATGGTGGGCTTCCCGTACCATCTGAGCCACCATCACGTTTACGAATTAGCAGGGCATCAACTTCAATCTGCGTCCGCGGTTCCCTTCTCGATAGACGGATTACTTAATGGCTCCTGCACGGCGTCGGTGGGTAATTCCAACCCCCTCTTGTCTTCGGGTTGCGGGATGAATGGAGATAATCAGCAGTACAAACTGTCAGGTAAGCCTCAGCCTCAGCACAATGAGCCCTGCTGGAGGTTGGCCAGCTGTGGGGAAGGAAAACAGAAAGAAACAAAGGCTGGATGTTGCGACAAGTTATCTTCTCCGTGGGTTTGAGAGGCATTCTCGCCTCCCACATTGTTTTCCTCATTTAACACTGAGGATTTCCTGAAGAAAACCAATATTTTTCCTCCTCAGTAACTATGAAACAGCTTTTGTTTACAATGAAAGCTTCCTGCTCCTAACAAGGGAACAGAGGCGACAGCATGTGTTGCAACATAATTAAACTTTGCTAAATGTATAGAATTAAATAAAAGCCATAATAATGTATATATTTTTAGAAAACATATTCCTTGCTTTGTTTACATTTTGTTTAACATTTCTATGCTGCCAGATTCGGTGGACCCAGACAAAGATAGTCCTGGCTGCAAGAGAAGAAGAACTCGGACAAATTTCACAGGCTGGCAGCTGGAGGAATTAGAAAAGGCTTTTAATGAGAGTCACTATCCGGACGTGTTCATGAGGGAAGCTCTGGCCCTCCGATTGGACTTGATAGAGTCAAGAGTTCAGGTAAATACCAATTTAATTGTCTATTTGGTTTTCAATGTGTCCTCTTTTGCTGCTGGTCTTTATTTGTTACCTTTTATGCTGAAAATTACAGAACTATGAAAAATAATCCGAATGGAGATGAGTATATTATTTAATATCTAGGGGGAATATTTATTTTGTATTACCATACGTGATAACTAACGTTTGTCTGTGGATTTTTTTTGTGGCCTAAATCGGTCAAACGACATCAGAAATGTTTTTGAAAAACCTTTTGACCTTTGAGGAAATAACAGAAATTGTTGTAGGATGCTTCTTTTTACTGTTACTTTCAGGAAGTATTCATACACACGATCAAACGTAAATGTATTTTTCGTTTTTAAATCATATTAAAAAGAAAGAAAAAATAAATGCACATTTTGCCCAATTATGTAAGATTGAGATGTTTATTTTCCCATGTTATCTCAACTTGTTTATGTTTCCTCTGCACCGAAAACAAAAATAATTCATGCATATTTACTTACTTTAACACAATTGTTTCATTTCATCCCCTGTAAACATGAAACAATTGTTATACTAACTAAATATGAAAGAATGCATGACGTAAAGGCCTAATTAAAGGCCCAGAAAACAACACAAGAGAAAGGTGTAACCTCACTATTTGTGTAATTACCGTGTTGCAAAGACAGTGACACATTTTTGCTCTAATTAATCTGACCCTTGTATAGGGTTAGCAGTGTACACGTGTTTTCACTTTCCTCCCCCTTTCTGTTTTCCAAGGTCTGGTTTCAGAATCGCAGAGCCAAATGGAGGAAAAAGGAGAACACAAAGAAAGGACCTGGTCGACCTGCTCACAACGCCCACCCCACGACCTGCAGCGGGGAGCCCATGGACCCGGAGGAGATCGCCCGGAGAGAGCTGGACAGGCTGGAGAAGAAGAAGCGGAAACAGGAGCGTCGGCTGCTCAAGTCCCAGAATAAGCTCCTTTCTGGGGATTTATTTCACACCCCGGGTTCGGACAGCGACAGCGGGGTGTCACATGTGACCGACAGTGACCACAACACATGCCCACCCTTTGACTCAGTGAGCGGGAACCAGTCGAGGTGCGACCTCCAAAGCCAGAACCAAAGACACATAGACCGGGAAGCTGGGGGGTCCGAGCTGGACTCACCTGACCTCAGCCACCGGTCGAACCTGTGCTCCGGTAACACCAACAGAGCCTCCAGCCTGCAGAAACTCAACCCGTTCAGCGTTGAGAGCCTCCTCTCGGACTCCAGACCCAGGCGCACCCCCGCGGCCTTACCCTCCTCCCGGCCTTTGATAGGAAAAGGACACTTCCTGCTCTACCCCATCACACAGCCGCTTGGATTCATTGTCCCTCAAACGGCCCTGAAGACGTCAACGACAGCTGCAAACTGTGAAGGAGACCCCCCAGCGGACGGAGAGCGCTGCGGCGCCTCCCCTGGATGTAGAAGCAGCTCGCCGGACGCGCAAAAATCAGCGCAGGTTGGAAAAAGCAGCCCGTCCAGGGCCGCCTTTCCAACCGGACAGCAGAGCTCTGTTATTTGCAGCGAGTCGACTTTTGAACTTATCGACTCGGACAAAAAGGAGCACTTGGAGCACACTGACAACCCCGATTCTCACAGTGACAGTCCCACACAATCAAACCCAACAGAAGACGTAGACATGGAATAAATCAGAAAAAAACAAGCCTCTACACTGGAAAAAAGAATTCTAGAAAAGTATTTTTTTCTTAAAATAAGTGCATTTTTTCTTGAATTGAGGAGGGAAGTGAGACACTTTGCCAATGGAATAAGACAATTTACATTTAAAATAAGAAAAAAAAATACATTGTCTTATTTTAAGTGCAAATTATCTAATTATCTTAATTTAAGAGTAAACATACTCATTCCATTGGCAAATCATCTTATTTTCTTCTCAAATTAAAGCCAAATACACTTAATTTAAGAAATCTTGACTTATTTCTAGATCATTTTTGCAGTGTAAACAACAAATTTCATTAGGCCAAAGCTTAACCACATTTAACTTTTACCCAAACCTCCGCAGACATTTTGAACAGTTTCCTCCTTTTCTCCTTTTTACCTTTCTTTCTGCGAGTGTGTGAGAGTATCCTCTAATGTGTGATGATATGTCAGACAAAAACACAAGACCAACAAAAATCCTCAAGACCTGTAAGAAAATTATACTATTTATATATGTAAGGTTTTTCCTAAATAAATCTATTGTATACAAGCACCTGACACCCGTGTGAGATCTTAAACAGCAGCGCAGGACTACAGTACAGCGGGAAGGGGCTTCTCCTAAGAAAATCTTATGTTGTACTTTGTATATTGCCTTAACAAATTTATTCATCTATAAGCCCCCGCTGAAATGAGGTTAGGAGCCCGAGGCGAAAAGGACCCGCTCGACTCCTGCAGAGTTTTGATATGAAAGTAATTATTTTCCCGGTGGCTTCTGCAGGGGGATTCAGTTTATTTTAGCTCAAAGGGGGTTATAATACATTACCGATTTCTAGTGATATGAAATCACATAAACTTCCAAGAATAATAGAATTAGCATGAAAAGGCCTGGGTGTCAAATTGAAATAGGAAAATAATAGCCCCGGCAGCTGGGAGTGTGTGTGTTTGTGCATATTGGATAGGAGATGGGGATTCGTGGGGAGGCATTTTCATGAGGTTTTTCTCTCCTCCCTCCCTCTTTTTCTCTCCCTCTCCTCACATTGTCAGGGCCCCCTTGTAGCAGGGCTATATTAAGATAGATGTTCGATGATATCCCTCATTGTTCTGTCGCTTTACATTGATGTTTCTGTGTTATCAGCCTATTGATCACGCGTCGGCTGTAATAGGACGGGCTGAGGCAAACGTGCCTATTTACAATAGCAGAACACATTTGTTCTAATAGGGCTGCCGGTCCCCGGGGAAGCCGCACAGGATCTGGGACATCTGCTCCCTCCTTTTGCAATAGCAGCGCTGACCACAATATCAAGCCGAAGGAGGCGCGCAGAAGAAACCAAAGACAAAATAATGTCAGGATAAGTTAAAACGCTTAAAAAAAACAAACATGCAGCTTTTAGAGCTCTCCTTGGGTCTTGATTTGCAAATAAATTGGTGATAATCAGAGAGACCAGCATTATGTCTGAGCCGCTGCAAATGAATTTCTAAGCCAGTGTCCCTTTTCAAAATATTTACATAAATTTCAACCCATGCAGCTGTTTGCTCTAGGAAGCAACGTCTTATTAGGTTGGCGGGTGAATTGGGGATTTGGGGAGCATGGGGCAACATCAGAAACAACCATCATGGCAGGCGCAAAAAATCATGCCCGCCTGGCTTTGGGTTGAAGGTGATTTATAGATCTGGGATCATACACTGCAAAAACAGTCTGGAAAGTAGAAATTTCTTAAATTAAGAGAATTTACCCTTAATTTGAGTAGGTAAATAAGATGATTTGCCAATGAAATGAGTCTTTACTCTTAAATTAAGATAATTAGATAAAATGAACTTGAAATACGTTTTTTTTTCTTCAAATATAAATGGTCTTGTTCCATTGGCAAAGTGTCTCACTTTCGTCCTCAATTCTAGAAAAAAAATGACATTTTCTTGCAGTGTACTTCCCTTATTGTTTGATTTATTATTTGCCATGTACATACATTTTATACATTAAATAAACTTAATGTATAATTTAAATAAATTACAGGGTTTGTACATACATTTTTCAAGAATTTTTAGTAAATAATTGTGAAAAAATCAGGTGCGCTTTTTCAATCCAAAACGCTTTGAGAGAAAAAAAAAGCCAAAGTTGTTCCACAAGATTCAAAAAACAAGAAAAAAAAATCTCACACTAGGTTTAAGGATTATTTACCAATTTGTGAAACAACCCTTTACAATCATTTAGATGTATGTTTTTTCATGCTATTCCTATGCTTTTTTTTCTCCTTGGGACGTATGCCCAGTTCATCCATAATTCATTAGCGCACTGAATAGGAGTATCGCTGGCTGCACATTGGTGGCCTAAAGGTGAAATTAGCGATTTGCTTAAGTAGTTAAGCTTTTCTTGCCTGAGAGCTGCACGCTGCATGATTCAAGACAAACTATCAATCGATATGCCCATGCAGCCTCCAGGAGATGTGTCCTCCCATGAATCATACTTTATGAATTCAATTTATACCCGGAGAAATTTTCAATTTGAACGCCGGATCATTATGGGAGAGTGTAAATTGTTTTTGCTCTATTATGCATCGGACGCCATCATTTTTCTTTCTAATTACGGCGGTGTCAGGTCGGGCTGTCATGCAGACGCTGATTTTCAATTTAACTGATCATCATGCATTCATTTTACCATTTGATAAATCTGCTATCTGGAAGCTCCTCCATGCCCGGAATGCTAAAAAGAGAGGCGCAGATTGGGAGAAGTATTAGGGGCCTGTATGCCGCAATAAGTGCAGATCAGGCAGCTCATTTAGCACCTCCTGGTATTTTCATTTCCATTTCTCATTTCCAACTCTCAAAGGAGGAAAAGCAGCCCAAAGGCAAAAAGCTGGTAGGGTTTTCATATCAGGGAAAGACAGAGGGGAAAAATCGACCAAAACGCCTTGTTTTCAACCACCCATCTCCTAAATTAGGATATCAAGCTTAATTAAGGCTAATAGAGTTTTCTCACTGCGTGTGTTAGTTTTATTTAATAGAAACAAATTTGCTCAATTAATTATGAGTGTGATGTAAGAGTCTTCTTTTCAACATTGCCAAAAATGATAATCTAAAAAAAAAATAAATAAATCTAATTTCCAAAGTAAATGTTTTTGTTTGGGCTGCAATCTCATTGTTTTATGACAGGCGAGGAAAATTGAGACAATTTCGAGGAGAATTGTTAGTTCCACCGCTGCCAAAGAAAGCTCATAGCTTTCTTTCTGCAGAAATCACCTCCTTTTGAAAAAAAAAGTGCAAAAAATAATTTTGCTTACTTTCTGTTCAGGTGTAACTCAGCTCATATGGACAATAACAATCTTTTGCAATAAATCCATCCGTCTGTACAGGCTTCTCATGTGCGCGTTGTGTTCCTGTAAGAGATCTCGGAGGGCTCAGTTTGGATAAGAACCAAAACCCGGTCCCTTAAAAAAAAAAAAAGAGACTCTTGATGAAATAAAATGGCACTTGACATTTGGCTTCTCCTGAGGAAACCCTGCCATGCCTTTTCGGATTATTTTACATCTCACACTCATTAATGCGCCGGCGGATTTAATCATTCTTATCTTTCCCATGCATACCTAGGATAAGCCTGAAATTACCATCTGCATTGATTTCAGGACAACCCTTAAAATTATTTTAATTAGCTCATAGTGAATCGCCTCCCCAAAAAAACCCTCAAAAATGGTTTGTAAGTCATCCGGATTTCTGTGTGTTCTTAATTTGAGAACTAATAGATTCCTCAGAGTGTGTAGAGATTTTCCCACAATCCTCTAAACACTTTTCTGTTGAGCTTTGACTTAATTCCAAGAAAAAAAAAAAATATATATTTATTAAATTTTTGCTGAGTTACATGGTTGAAGTGCAAAGTAAAATATAATATTTTTGCTGAAGGTACAAACACACAGATTTAAAAAAACAATTCAAAAAGTAAAATGATTGAAAAGAATAAGAATAATAAAAGAAAAAAAAACAACAACTAAACATTACCAAACTTTTTGGTACAGCTAAAACTTGGCTGTACTAAAATCACATTTACACAATCTTGTTTTTTTTTTACATGTCTATAACTTTTGAAAATATTTACTGCTGGTAAGAGACTTAATATAATATTAATATTTAATATAATAATCCATATTTAGTTTTTAACTTATAAAGGGAGTTCTTCCCCTTTGATATTGTAATTCATTTTTCATTATAGAAGCTCCATATTATTTTGAAAAGGCTTTGGGGAAGGAGTGGAGTATTAGAGTCTCATTCATATAATAAAAGCATATGCAACCCTTTTAAAAAGGAAAAGAGTGGATTTGCAGTTGTAACAAAACTTTTATGGATCTTTGAATTTGTTGCAAGTTTTTAGGTTAGAGAATGTATAGATGTCAACTGATGTCCAAAGGTTGAGGGGATTTTACAAAAGCCACTTTGAACAAAAAAAGAAAAAAAAAAAACACACACACACAAAAAGAAAATTTAATGCAGTTTTTTGGCAGTTAATATCATTCTGCATAAATAAGGCAAATCAAATTTTGTGTAAATTTTGATATAAAATATATTTGTGGGAAAATTAATTGAATGCAGCCCAGATGTATACTTGTGGAAAGTTTTGATATTTTCCCTCAACTATCAGTATTAATGAGATGTATTTCGGCTGTGCTGCAATAAGTCTAATCCCCTAGCTGCTAACTTTTTTTTCTGATATAAAGACAGAATTATAAAACTAAAGAGATGAACAATTAAGAAATGCATGCAGAGCTCCATGACATCAATCCGCAAAGCGTTCAAGTAAAAGACAGCTCTATTCTATATGCATTATAATGAAAAGAAACATCTTTTAAAAGAAAGGACTGTTCCTTTAAACATTGCTTCCCCAGGCTGTTCAACAACTATACAGCTAACATCAATAGTAAGAGCAATTACAAGTCCTAGCTGTATGCACAAAAACAATTCAAACTTCTGCTGTCTCTATATACAAGTGGCAGGGATAAAATCAGAACAATAAAATTCAACTCTTCTCCACTTGGCTCTGGTTCCAGGTATGTGTAGGCTAACTGGGAAACTAATCAACAAAACCATGGCAATGCCTGAAACAATTATATAAGATGGGTATATAAATAGCTCAGCATCAGAAAGAGAGTCAAAGAGGTGCATTTGATAACATGTGGCGTCACAGAAAAGATTAAAAATTTGATTCCAATATTTTACTTTACCTGTTACAGAGGATTGGATGAAAGCGGTTCAAACAAGGCTCAGAAATATTGATCTGGCTTATCAGTCTGTGCCTTAGCACCACTCCTCAACACATGCTACAGTCTACAAGGATATAAGAAGCTGTCATAGTGTGCAATATCTCAGTTGCTTAATATAAAGCCTTGCATGTTACATTCAGCAAAGAAAAAGACAAAATGTTTCAGAGGCCTCAAAAGTGTTCTTACATATAGTCAGCATGATGTATTGCAAAAGAAAAAAATATATGTAGTATTTTAATGCCCAAAACATACAATACAATTGCAATTTCTGAGCTGCGGTTAAGAACATGTTTTATTTAAACCATCTTAGATTATTCTGGATTGAAACTCCTCTGCCAAAATTTTAGATAAAAAGTTGATGAGGTATTTCAACCATATGAATAAACTGTGTGGGGTCAGACATGTAAAATGATAGACTCTGGTATTGAGGACTGGAATTGGACAAATTTGCTCTAATATATCAAAATATAGTAAGAGATGAGAAAAAATACAACTTTGTAAACTGGGTAAAAATATGAATATAGTGCTAATAAATAAAAAAACTTATTAATCAGAGATGTTGTGTCCATTTGCAAAAAAATTGTCATAACAGTAGCAAAAGCATTTATCAGGTTATTAAGAGCAAAGCGAAATGTTGGCTTCCATGATGTCCACAGATATGCTGCTGTTTTAGTAGCTATGTTTAAGGAGGGAACTGAAGCACCACAGAGACGAAGGAATGGACATGATTAAAACTCACAAAAAAGATTTAAATTATAGCATGTTTCAGCTGTGAAGACACAAACAGCCTAAAATATTTTTAATATCCTACTGAAACTGTAAAAAATATTAATTTCTTTCAGGATTAAAATCCTATATGAGGTTAAATTCAAAGAAGAATACTTCGGAGCTTGAGAAAATCCATCCTTGTACTCGGATCCTTAAATTTGGTTATTCACTGGAATCACCAATCCAAATCTCTAAATACAATGACATACATTTTCAGGAAGCAGTTTGGATAAAGTAAAATAACTTCAATGCGTCCTAATAACAAGATGAACACTTCATGTAAGAGAATTATTGATAACAAACCCACTTCCAATGAAATTCAGGATTTGCCATATGACTAGGCAGCATATCCTCACCAGATCCACCCGGTGCTGCTGGAAATGCCAAAGCAGGTTATGAGATAAAGAGGAAGTAGTTAGGCAGTCACTTAGGAGCAGTTTTGGTGTAACAAGAGTTTGAAAGCAACTCTTGATCCAGGACGGAAGCACGACATTGACAGAAAACTCGAGGCTATAACTGCAATCAGCCTAACTTCTAAACGGTTTGGTATAACATGTGATAACCAGTAGCTATGATTATCCAGCTGAGGCTTGAGCTCTGGCTCTAGAAGAATCAGTTTGGATAAGTAGGAGGTGAAGTACTGTACAGACCAGAAGGATTTCAGCTCATGTGGAAAAGTACCATTCTCAATCACAAGATGTAGGTAAAAATGTCATCGGTCACGAACCGTGAGAAAATGTACGAAATACGATATAAAGTAATGAGGCAAATTTTCCTTTATTTTTGTCCCCTGAAAAGACAAAAAACAAACCAGAGCTCTTCAGTGTGCATTTTTCTGAGGAAAAATATCAAACAACAATAAAAGTAAAGATAAACAGGCCAATTCTGGGGTGCACATTTTATTACTTTACGAAATAAAAAAAAGTATTTTGTTTTGGTTCCATAACACACAGCTAACTGCTCCTGGCTAGAGATGAGGACAAAAAAAAGAATGCTTTGTCTTCTTACGTACCTGGTTGTTTAAATTTGAAACTGCATATAGCTGTAGAGACAATTGTGTAGGCTGGGGAAGTCTTTCAGTCTTTGAGTTTTTTGGTTCAATAACATATTGGATCAATACAAAAAAAAAAAAACTGTAGACAAGACATTCCTCAGAACAAGGAACTATGAGGGGGCTCAGTCTCAGTGGTGGGAAGGGACAAGCTATCTTTTTTCGATATTTATATCCCTAATGCCTTCGGAAGCAACATTTCAAGGAAGACCAACTATGAACGACAGAACTAAAAAAGACAGATGGGTAATATCCCCTCTGGACTTAAAGAAAAGCACAAGACTGGCAGCAGGTATGCAGGAATACTCCGGCAACATGGTATTGATTACAGCTGGACAGACTGGAACAGGGTGGCAGCTTATACTGACGATCTCCTCCTGTTATAGTTTTATTATTTCTAATTATTTGCAGGTGTGCGGTCAACCTAGACTTTTTCTGTTGACTCTTCAAATGGTTCTTTTTTTTAGCTTTTCACAAAGTTTTCTTGGTTGCTATGTTTGTTATCTGCCAATTAAAAATGATGTTAAGCATAATGTTTACATTTGTTAAGACTAAGTAAAGAAAAATAAAAAATAATGCAGCGGACACCATCCTTGCTGGAAACCTAAGCTTAGAAGAAGAGCAAAATAGGTTTGCTGGCCTTTACTGAATTGCTTTTTTGAATACAGTGAGACACAAAAAATACATTTATGAACAATTACAACCACCTTAAATATTTTGTACCATATACGAAAAGTAAGTACTTGAAGTAAAAGAATACAGTCATGTAAAAATAAAAATAATATTCATATATAGGTTCATATATACAGTGATTAAAAGTATTTGAACACCCCACTATTTTGACAGTTCTCCCACTCAGAAATCATGGAGGGGACTGAAATAGTCATTGTAGTTGCACGCTACTCTTAGAGACAATCTAAGAAAAAAAAAAATCCTGAAATCAAAATGTATGATTTTTGCCTTTGTTTGCAATTACAGAGGTCAAATGTTTCCCGTACTTTCTCACCAGTTTTGCACACACGGCTGGATGGATTTTGGCCCACTCCTCCACACAGATCTTCTCTAGATCAGTCAGGTTTCTGGGCTGTCTCTGAGAAACACAGAGTTTCTGCTCCCTCTAAATATTCTCTATTGGGTTTAGGTGTGGATACTGGCTAGACCGAGCCAGAACCTTGATATGCTTCTTACAGAGCCACTCCTTGGTTATGCTGGCTGTATGTCATGTTGGAAGACTCAGCCTCACCCATCTGCAATGTTGTAACCAAGGGGTTCACCGAAATCTCGCAATACATGGCTTTGCTCACCCTCTCCTTAATACAGGGCAGTCGCCCTGTCCCATGTGCTGAAAGAACGCCTGCAAGTATGTTGCTACCACCCCCTTGGTTCACAGTAGGGATGGTGTTCTTGGGATGGTGCTGATCATGCTTCTTCCTCCAAACATGGTTAGCAAAATTCTGTTCTATTTTTGTCTCATTTGACAACATGAGTTTCTCCCATAGCTCCTCTGGATCATCCAAATGGTCATTGGCAAACTTAAGACAGGCCTTGACATGTGCTGGTTTAAGCAGGGGAGCCTTCAGTGCCATGCATGATATCAAAACATGATGTCTTAGTGTATTATCAACAGTAACCTTGTCCCAGCTCTTTTAAGTTCATTGTCTCAGCTCCTTTCAGTTCATTGACCAGCTCCCTCTTTGTAGATCTGGCCTGATTTCTCACTGGGCCAATTTCCCTCAGTGAGATCTTGCATGGAGCCCCAGCCCCCAGCCCGACAATCATGTTTAGCTTCTTCCGTTTTTTTTTCTTTTTTCTTTTTGAGTTTTTCAGCACTAGGACCACAGGCCAGGTTCGAACTGCAGTGTCAAGGACTAAGGTTGGTAATTTCCCTATAGCCCTTTCCAGCCTTGTGACAATTTTGTCTCTAGTGCCTTTGGACAGCTCTATGGTCTTGGCCATGTTAGTAGTTGGATTCTTACTGATTGTATGGGGTGGACAGGTGTCTTTATGGAGCTATCAAACTCACATAGGTGCATATGATTTAGGATAATAATTAGAGTGGAGGTGGATATTTCGAAGGATCAACAGGTCTTTGAGGGTCAGAATTCTATCTTACAGACATATGTTCAAATACTTATTTGCAGCTTTATCATACAAACAATGTTTAAACAGTCATAGATTTCTTTATTTTCTTTTTAGATTAAGTCTCTCACAGTAGACATGCACCTAAGATGACAATTTCAGACAACTCAATGATTTCTAAGTGGGAGAACTTGCAAAATAGTAGGGTGTTTAATATCTATCTATCTATCTATCTATCTATCTATCTATCTATCTATCTATCTATCTATCTATCTATCTATCTATCTATCTATCTATCTATCTATCTATCTATCTATCTATCTATCTATCTATCTATCTATCTATCTATCTATCTATCTATCTATCTATCTATCTATCTATCTATCTATCTATCTATCTATCTATCTATCTATCTATCTATCTATCTATCTATCTATCTATCTATCTATCTATCTATCTATCTATCTATCTATCTATCTATCTATCTATCTATCTATCTATCTATCTATCTATCTATCTATCTATCTATCTATCTATCTATCAGATGAGTTTGTTTACATTGGTAAAGAGAACTAAATTATAAAATAATATCCCATAACCTAACAATGTTCTTGCTTCTGCTCATTTTATTTGACCTGTGAAGACAAGATCAGGTCCACAAAATATCAATGCTCGGATGAGTTTTTAAGATTCTGCTGGGACATTACTCATTGTTACTGCCTTTATGTGGCTCTGAAGGTTAAGGTCTTAGTCCATCTCTACATCCACGTTTCAAGCCTGATCAGTGGTTTCTAGCTGAACTGAAGCTGTTCCTTTAATTTAAAATCATTAGCTCAGTTTTGTGTTTATTAAGGTTAACAAAGCTTTGGCACATCTATTCACTGATTTCTTCTGTGCATGTACCCAGCTCATAAATGGGTTCATATTCCGTTGGTGAGATTGTAATATAGAGGTATGTGAAGTATTTTGGTTGAAATTTGACTCATAAGCATAGAAAATGTTTTATTTTACAACTGGTTTTATAACCAAGAACAAAAACAGAAGCACATATATATTAAAGAAAGAAATAAACAATTTGATTAATTATTGTTGTTTAAAATAAGGATTTTACAGGTGAAAACAGAAACAGAGTAAAAGGAATGTGAAATTATCAGGCTGTACTTTATGCTGGCACATGTCACTCTCATAATTGGGTATCAAAACATAAAACCATTCATGGTCACAATTCTCAGAGAGAAAGCTGGTTCTAAACCAGTAAACACAGTGCAAAATATATTTAATGGTTTCCATGCTAAACTGCAGGCAGGGGGTGTAAATTGAATGAGTCTAGACTGGTGAGACAAAAACTTTGCTTCTCCACAGATGCTGTTTCTTGCGATTAGTGAAAACTTGCTTTTCACAGTATCATCTAAAACATCGCATATGTTTATGCGCAGACATGGAAATTTGTGATCGAGACATGGAGGTGCATACAAGAAGCATGCTGAATCGCACTCTAAACAAAATATCAGTTATTATCTGGTGTACTGTCTGCATGTTAATGTTGTCATTGGGAGATTACTGCTCGGTGGCGATTTATTTAGAAATAGACAAGCTTTTTTCCCCTCTTCCCTGACTTCCAAGGGAATCTTTGCCCCTGAGGTTAATGAAGTGTGAAGTGTGAAACTTCTGGAGATGGGATGAGTTAAATAGTGTTCTCAGATGTTAAAGCAACACTGTCCAAATTTATTTGTGTGTGTCAGTTCTTTATAAGTCCTAAATCTGGCTAAGATTCCCCTGTGGGCCATCTGCCGACAGCACTGGGGCTTTTGCCACATTATGTGCTTCAGCTAGTCCACATTAACAGGCTGAATAACAGCATCTAAGTGAGCATTTGATTTAAACCCATGGAATTTATCCAGATTTGTTTTGCTGGCTGATGTATAAAATAAAGACTATAATGGGAAATTCCTCAAAAAAAGCTAACAAAAAAGCAACAGTATTTTTTTAATGATTACTATAGTTTTTAGATTAAAAAAAGTTTTTGATAATAGAAAATCCTAAAAAAAACTTTTAAGATAAGATTTTTTTTTTATCCTAAAAACATTTCTACCCACACCAACCTACTTTTCGCTGCAGTAATGGATATAACATATGAGCCTAAGGCACACTTCACTAATAGACATTTTTGGTTGCAATTAAAGATGGTTCTCATGAAGGACCTGACATGTCTGCTGAGGCAAAAGTCTCAGACTTTGCTCTTTCCTTTCGTCATTAAAGTGATATTGCAAATGTTCCGTGTACATCAAGGCCAAGACCTCAGATCTCAGTATTACATGCACATTATTTAATCCTTGGGCTCTCTGGTAATACTGACATGTACAATTTCTGTCATTAACGTGCCTGTTAGCTCAGAGATGGACCAGCTTCAGGTCCAGGCTTTCATTTAATGGCCCTGGGGGATATGCCATTCAACCGGGCCTGAAATGTTACTGTTAAAGTGCTTTGAAAGAGCATGTTATGGCTCTGAAGCTGGTTAGATCGATCACATTAGGACTAAGGAAGTGTTGAGATGTGACAGCCCAGAAACATTTCAATACTGACACAGTGTGTATGAGAGCTCGAGGCACACTCCTGGAAATAAAAAAAAAATGCCTTGTATCACTCCTGTAAATGGGTGTGATTAGTCATAAAAGAGCTTATTGGATGGAGGCTAGAAGCAAGTTAGAGGTGATAGTGGGACAGAATCAATGCCTGTTTACTTCTCAGAGGTGTGAGCGAATCCATCAGCAGCACTGAGGATGGTCTTCTTCCCAACAACATATTGACAGGTGGGGGTGGGGTGGGGAGCCATTTAAAACACAACATTTACAGCTCTGCTATCAACAGGGCTTTCAAAATGAGCGATTAGAAGAGGAAAGATAATTACCATATCTGGGGTCTGGTCAAATTGTCTATTTTTCATAGGAAGGTTCTACAGTACACTGGTAAATGATCTGCTATTTACTGAAGTCAGCTCATTTATCAATGCAATGCCAAATCACAACAAATGCCATCACATTTAAAAGACAAACAGGCCCAACTTATATCCAATTATAAAAAAAAAAACAATTAATTACAAATTCAAAACATATCATACAATTAATTATAATACAGTTATAATTTCATAGTCAGAATACAATTCAAAAACATACAATCAGTTTTATAAACATACAAAAAAAATATGAATTTGTAATGTAAATTGGCAAAAAGTTATCTAACTAAGGAAACCCAGCTCATTGCATCAAATTATTGACTTAGTGACTGTCCTCCTGAGTCAGGACATAAAGATGGTGGAATCGCGATTCCTTTGAGTCGTTGACTTTGCAGGAAACTATTATTCTGGAACAGGACAAAGGTTTGCTGATGAAGGTAATCAAAAGGGCTACATCTGCAGACTGGGAGGTTTGAAAGTTTAGGCATTTTGACCACACAAATATCTGTTCATTCAAATGCATTTCAGTTCAACTTTAGTTATTTATCATTTTAGGAGTTACTGTCTAACTACAGCATAAATACATAATAGAAAATAAACCAACATTTAAGTGACTCACATGATATCTGCATTGATTTGGTAGTTACTGATCAATTGATAATACTACTGATTGTTTTGTAACCTTAAGTCATATTTGCAATTAAGTATGTGAACTGGCAGCCTTCAAGATTTCATACCAGAAACGGAAAGTTGGCATGTGATGCAGTGATGTCTTCCAGGTGAGAACTTTCACTGAATTAAAATAGTTAATCTGGCATCTGGTAACTCCCTTTTTACAGGAATAAACTTTGAGCAGAACAAGGCTCAGTATGAATAATAATATTCTGCATCCAATTGGAGGTTGAAAGTAAAGGAAGTAGAAATAGGAAGGAGTACCTGAAAAAATAGTTCAAAGAATTATTGTCACAAATAGCTCAGACAAAGCTTCATCCACTAGAACCAGAACTAAACAGAGTGAAATTGGGTCATGAGTGCTTTGTTCCAGGAAGAAAAAGAGTAGATAAAGGTCAAACTGAGAATTTCTCAACACTTTGCTTTCAGTTAAGAGACACAGTTAAACACAAGTCACTGGACCTTGTGTGTATTCAAGAAAACAAGAGAAATACAATACAAATTGTTGAGAATTGACTCGCAGTGTCTGTGTTCAGCTGGAAGGCCTAGCCTCCAAAAGGGGATCTTTTGGATAAAGAAGAATGGATAACAGGAAACACATGATCTTAATATTATTTGGCCAAACATATCATCAGATATCAAGTATCAATAAAGGTACATAGTCACTTTATTTTACTTTTTTAAAATTTATACACCACTTTACTTGCATACAATATCTCTTATGACTGATGAAAACAGTGTGGAACCCCCCTGTAACCCCCCACCCCACCCCCATCCTATTTCGTGTTATTTTAAAGACAATGGCATTAAGGAAAGTCCTAAATGATCTAAAACATATAATATTGTGAACAAATAAGATATTGGTATCACGTCCGAATCAGCTATTTGACTCAGAACACCTGCAAAGGTTTCCTGAGCCTCTAAATGTGTCATGATCTGGCCTGTTTGCTCTCCCTTAATTAGTAATTCCTCTCACCTGCCCTCTTCCTTCCCTGCCTCAATCATAATTTATTCCTCTCACCTGTTTCCTGTGGTTTATATTCAGTTCAGCCTGAGCATTCAGGGCCAGATCATTGCTTGTCTTTTTGTTAGTCTGTCCAGTTTTATTTGGTTCATGTCCTGGATCCTAGCTGCTAGTGGAAAGAGGGTTTTTGTGTTTGTCTCGTCTCCTGATCGTCCACTGTTCCTCCCCCACGGAGTCCTCTGGGTTTTTGGCTCATTATGGGGGGAGGTTCAGTTTTTATCAAAGTAAGCCTGGCTCCAGGGTGGAGACCAGTTTAAACTCCAGCTTCAAGTTCCGGTTTCTACGTCCTGTCTCGGCTACCCTCTTCCACTGTGCCTGCCTGTCTACACCTGATCCTGTCTGCTCCTGTGCATGACCACCTGGTCATGCTTCTGGTCCCAGTCAGACTCTGAACCCTCCTGGAAGCCTGTGCATGCCTGGAAGTCTGGATCCTGCCACCTGTCTCTGTTCCTGCCTGATCTGGATCCTGCCTGTTCTGTCTGTTCCTGTCTGTTCTGGATCCCTCACCAGAATCAGCTTCCAGCATCACCCCTGGGACTGCAGCACTGGGGACACTCGTGGTCTGGACTGTTAAACCAGGTAAGTGACCAACACAGATAATCATACATCAGTTTATTGTGGTCACTTACCTGTGTTTCCTCCCTAGAGTGTCTGAGATTGGGCGGTGCCCCGCCCCCCCGCCTGCAGTGTCCGCGAGCCACAGCTCCGCTTTTGTTTTGTTTTTATTTTAATAAATCTTTTGAACTTTCCTACTGACTGTCTCTCCTGAATACTGGGTCCATCTGTCCTCGGTTCATGACAAAATGCTTTTTCTGTCTGGGTCAGTAGGCTGCAAACATGGGGAAGAGTGTGATAGATGTTCACAGGCCAGTTACTGATGCACTTGATAAGGAGGGTAAGACATAAAAGTTAATTTCTGAAGAGGCTGGATTTGTACAGATACTTTATGCAAGTATATATTCATAAAAAAATTGTGGTGGGAAAAGGTACATTGGCAACAGGAATGGCTGAATCCTTGAAAACATTGCCAAACAAAATCAATACAGGATAATGCTGGAGTCAGCCCTTCAATCTTTACACACAGACCAATCCTATATAAGTTAGAAATGTTGCATTACTGGTGTCAAAAAGTAAATGTACCTGGACTAAGGAGAGAGTGTTGATCAGTGGTCCAAAGTCCACATAATTTAGTTCATTTTTAAAAAAATATATTGTTCAAACTGGAAATATTTTTGCTTAAATGTAATTAATCTAAAATTTTAAATCCCTTACATTGGGATTTAGTGTTGCTAAATTAATAACTAAAAGATCAAAATAAAGCAATTCTTTAGAATGTTAGATCAATTAGGAAAACTTACATTTTTTTTTATTTTAAATTACTATGAGTTTTAATTAAATCAGCATCAAACTGAAGTAAAACTAAGAAATTCAGCTGTAAACAAATTTGAGTTTGTTTTAATTTGTTTTGAAATAAGATCTCACAGAATAAACCTTTGATCCTATCTGTATATGGCTGAAGCTATCAATTTAATTTAAATACTCAAAATTGTAAGGGAAAAAATGAAATTGTGTCATGGTTGGTTTAGGAATCAAACCCACATGCAGAACACCACTTGGAGACTGATAAAAAGTTCAACAGAGTTTATTAAAGGTTGCACAAAGATAACATGAACTGGATTCAGGTAAACTGGTCCGGGCGGGATTCTCAGGCATCTGCAGAGACGAATAGTTTGGTTAGCCAGGTTAACAGATGAATCGTTGCTTTTCAGATGTTTCTGAGAATACCTTGAAGAGGTCCAGGCTTTTCTTTCTGAGAGGGGGAACCGGTTGGGTCCAGAGACTGTTGGTTCAGCAGAGTGCTCAGCAGCAGCAGCATCTAGCTTCTGACTTTCCAGTGACAGACCTTGGTTGGAGTGATTAGCTCTTTCCCTAAGAGCAGCAGGTGGATTCCAGAGTGAGATCTTCAGGTTTGGCTCTCTAGGGCAGGCAGGCAGGTAACAGGCTAAGCTCATCCAGAGCTTCAGACAAGAGACAAGTTTCCTGTGAGCAAGAAGACAGAGACTGGTTAGAATAGGGTTTCTCCTTAGAGACAAAGATTCTAGTAGTTACAGAGGCTCAGGTTCACTAACCAAACTTGGTCAACACTGCGGCGTTGAAGGAAGGTCTGGCTGCTGATTATAAAGGCAGGTCTCCTGATGGGCTGATGAAAGTCAGCTTTGCTGGAGGGCTCCAGCCCAGGAGATCCACAGCGCACTCTGCTGGAGAAGGAGGAGAATCTCCAGATCCCAACAAATAGTCCAAAGAGCTATCAACCTACCTGTTCCTGTGCATATCACCATTACAGGCCCTTGTCTAAAAAATTTAATTTCTGCTCTTATGGAAGCCGAATTTCATTCTAAAGGATTAACAGATTGCATAGAAATGAACATACATTTTAAAAGTATCCTATTCCAGTTCCAAATTACCTTTTGTATTTGTCTTACTTGATATCATATTTTTCCCAAATCACAGATTACTTTGATAATATCTGATTGTTTTTAGATGCACCTCTATTTATTAAAACACATTTTTTTAGTTGCAGTATCTAGTTTCAGTTATTTGATGGTTTCCCCCTACCTACTGGTTATTGATATGTTTATTTAAGGCCATTAACAAGCACCTTATAATGGGGTAATTCAATGTTTGATTCCTCTTATTTAAGCAAAGTCTGGCTCTATTCACTGCCAGTAACTTTTTAGGAGTTATTTAAAGCTCAGGTATGTATACAGTAAATAATTGATTATCAGTTTTATTTGGTTTATATGGAAAATATTACATTTTTCCTTTGCCTGTGTTTTTATGTAATATTTTTTTTATTTAAATCTTTAAAACACAAAAAATTTGCACATACCTCTCTGATTATGTAATTTTAAAACATTAAATCTAATGTAATGATGAGGTACTCTAGTACTTGAGTAGCCCTTTAAACAAATATTTTATTATTCCTATATTAGTCATATCTTGGATTACTATTTTTTACTTTTATGAGAGTAAAATGTTTTGAAATACTGCTTCTAAAACTTGAGTAAAAATACTCTACGCATCTGCTGAATTTATTAAAAGATAAAAAAATTGCTGCTTATCATCTTCACAGTCATTCATGATACTGCAGTAGCTGGTAGGTTAAATAAGGAAGCAGCACAAGCTAGCCTCTTGGTATTAAAGGAATGTCAGAGTGGTGGGGACACAGACACACATAGTGCAACCTTAGATATAACAATATATGAGGTGAACAAATTACAGCCTTTATCTGTGCACATCCTAAGCATACCTTTGGATTCGACTGGAAATTTGTTGAAGTCTGAGTTCATTATTTTTCGGGGAATTCTGATAAAAGAAAATCTAAAGGTGACATTGATTCTCCAAACACTAAGAAGTTTTTGGTTTCAGTCCTTTTGTATAATTAGCTTAAATTACCGGTACTTTGTTCTGTGATTTAATAGTTATAACAAAAACATCTTCATCTTAAGTTTAGAAAAGTAAGGTTGCAGATGTCTTGAAATATAGTAAAATTTAAAACATTACAAGAGAATATGGAGTTTAATTTTGACTTTGGCATTATATCATAGCTCTTTGTTTACTGTTTTATTATAATTATCTTTTTTCCAGAAACACTAGAGAAAAAGAAGTAGGTGTACTTCTCATAGAAGGCTGTGCGTTTAGCTTTAATGGTATTAAATGTGCATTCTTAGTATATCTAAAAAATGCTTAATATCTAAGAATAAACATTTGTTGCACTATGATTGTATTTGTTGGTTTGAATCTAGCTAACACATTATTTTAAGAGGCATCGTGGAGTTTTCTAATGAGTGGAGCTTTTTTTAAATCTATTCCCCTTACCTGGAGCTACCATTGGTGTCAAGTTGAGATGGATTCCTGTCACTTCTCAGTATCCACAAAATCCATGTTGAACACAAGCTTTGATTATTTGCTAGCTCGGACCCATTCAACTTGGGCGTTTGACGGCACAGCAGCAGAACAGCGCAGGAAAAAAGGCTAAAGGCTTAGAGATGCATCGGCTCTAAATTGCTGAGGTGTCAGTCTGCTAATCTAATATTTTAGTGGTAATGGTTCAAATAAACTTGCTATTTTAAAGATATTTTAAATAAAAACTTTCATATTGTCTCTTTAAAAAGATTATCATGTAGAAAAAAAATAAAGAAATTTATGCTTTGTAAAGCATCAAAAAAGTGTGTTTGGTGTCTAATAATGTCCAGTTCTTTGTGATACTTGCCATTTATGGGGGCCTATTCCCTTTTTAGAGAATAAAGAAGCCAATCATAGGGAAAGTCACACATACAGTGCTGAGAGGGTAGACGACATGAATGAAACACTAGAGTAACTTCCAGCAAGGAGGTGAGCTGCCCTAGTTCCTGCAGTCGACTCACTTGGCCCAGTGTCTCTCCGAGGACTCAGTTCTCCTTTGAAGGAAGGTGACTTTGTCCTTGATAGAAGGGACTCTTTTCCACCTGCAGTTTTTTTCTCCATCACTTATAGAGACCAAACAGAAAGTCCAAACACGTTCTATGTTATTCTGAAAAAATATAATTCATCAGATGCATTGTAATGATCCGCTGTTTAATTGTTATGCGGTTTGGCGATATTTTGCTCTAGAGATAGATGTTATAATCAGTACTCTTTAACTTAAAAATATGACTCCTTTGCAACATACTACCAGCTGTACACACAAAGGCAAATATAAATGTGTATAAAATATCATCAACACACCTGCAAAGTGAGTGTGACTGTGCCTTCATTTTTGTTTCTTCCCTGTGGATCATTAACTTGTAAAGCAACATGTAGCATTAGCCTCAGTCTTCTAGCACCATATCATGCATGCCGCCATCAAGTGCACATCTGACACCAATTGTTGGTTCCAAATGAAGGATCCTGGGCTGTTTGAAAGTCCAGCTGTTATCTTAACCAACTTCTAAAGTTTTCTAGGACTCATAAGCTTAAAGGACAAAAGATAACATTTTAAAGAGATAAATAATTCAAGCAAATAAGACGACTGAAATGTATTTGTCATCTTAAATGCTTTATTACTAACTGCATTAAATAATGCTTTGTGTGAGTAGAGGGTTAAAGGTTGATATGTTGTTCCTCTATACAACACAGAAAACTCAATCTGTTAGAGTCACATATGAAGAAGTTATTTCTATTAGTCTTCAGATCTTTAATTAAATAAATATTTTAATTGACACGTTCATCAGATAGCTTTTTAGGGACACTTCTGTGTTGTTAGATTTTAGTATCTTGTGGTTTCAATGGCAATACCTGCTGTGCACATTTATAACAGCTGTTTAGAAGCTGAATAACGTAGCAAATATAAATTCAAGGCAGAGTTGAAAGCAAGCTTTTTTAAACAACGACAAGACAACAGAGAGCCTTTGAAAACAGCCTGTTTAGCTGCCGATCTTAAAGCATGTCTGCAAATTCAAGATATCCTCCAGTACAAACGCACTTTCCCATTAATGAATAGAACATGAGCCGGGGAAATTATTGCTGGTATTCTCTGGGCAGATAATGATTCTCATCTTTATCAGTGGTTTATCTTCTAAGGTCAAGATTAAAGTGAAAAGTGATGTGAGCCCCCAGTGTCTCCAATTAAGACAAAGAAAGAAAAAGAGAGAGGGGGGTGTTAGAGGGCGCAGAGGTGGACTGAGCTGTACAAAGCTGCTTGCCGCTCCCTCAAGTATCCGTGAGAAATAGAAAACAACACAATTAAATTATGACACCTGACACTTAGACCTCACATCAGTGTGAATCATAATGGACTAACTGCTGGAAGTGAGATTCTGTCAGACGATTAATGCAACCACACACATTAGCACTTTTCTAACTTGACATTTTTTTTTTATTTTACTTGATAAAGACCTAAGAATAAATAAAGTATCTATAGAAACTGTGTATATCTAAGTTTTATATAATCGGTCTCCAAGAGAAATTGATCAAAAATATTCCCTTATCATTAGCCTAAGTGTTGGTCATCAGACAAATGTATTATTCCATTGTTTAGGAGTTGTTTAAATCTTTTTCTTTAAGTTCTTAAAGCAGGAAATGTACGTAGTTACAGACCTTTAGCTCAGGCTAGATTTTATAGATTTGAAGACTGATACTGGTACTATTTATGCCCTGGCAAGTTGCTATTTTTTCCAAATCTATTTGTATTTTGCAACTGAAACCAATTAATTTTTTCTCAAAACTGTTGCAACATCAGAAAATAATTTGATACGTTATAGGTACCATCGGTGGTGTCAAAAGTACATACATTTGCTACTTAAGTAGAAGTATAGATACTTCCGTTTAAAAACACTCTAGTAAAAGTTAAAGTATCAACTTGACCTCTTTACTCAAGTAAAAGTGAAAAAGTATGTGCTCCAAAACCTACTTAAAGTATAAAAGTATAAAGTAACCAAAAAAAAAAAAAAAAACCCAGCCAGATGCCACTATATCAATTAAAAGCTCAATTTTTTTTTACCATTTCGAAAAATTCTTTGAGATAGGGCAAAGGATGAGGGAGGTCTTGTTGGTCCATCTCCTGATACGCTCTCGCCTGCGTTCGACCTTTCAGACATTTCATCATCTTTTTCTGAATCAGACATTGTAGCATGGCATAGACAATTCACGTTTGCAGTTTGAAGAACACCTGCTTGCTTCTGATGAATTCCTTTAGCTAACCAATGAGTGTTTGCATTGTATGACTCTTCCAATTACACTAGTTTTCACTGGATGTGGATGGCACCAATGATCTGCATTGCATGGCACACATGACGTGAAATTAATATTTATAAAAATTAAACCAGGGGTAACCAATTAATAATCAGCGGGGTCTGAATAAAATCAACCAGTAAAGGCCCGGAAACATTTTTAATGATCTGTTAATTTAAACAGAATTTAACACTGAAATAAAATGAGGTGTTTATTCATTCATGTTATACATTGAATTATTAAATAAAAAAATATATAAAAAAGTGTTTTTTGCAGTAGAGAACAACAATCTTTCAGTTTGGTATATAGACAATTTCTTGATTCACATATTTTTTAAAACACCAGAACTGACTTTTTTTCTTCTTCTTTTTTTCTGGCTTAATGAGAGCAGTGGGCTTTAAGCTGCCCTGCAAGGCTTTAAACCTGGATTTGAATGGTGACAAAGCCATTCTCAAGCACATATCAAGGTGCTCATTTTGAGCCTGGATCCATATTTATTTTTGATTCTGTTCGGTGAAGAATCCTGCTTCACAGCAGCAGGTTGAGCCAAACATACTCTAAATGTTCAGGTTCCGCTCCGGTCCGGCCAGATCAAGATCCGCTATTGCAATCGCACCAAACAGGAAAAAGAACGTCCAGAAGATCCGGTTTGTCAAATGAAAATATAGTAATAACAGATCGCCAATTACAAATTGGAGCATAATTCTTATATATTTAAAAAACCTAACACAGTTTATTTAAAAGATTGGATGAAAACTCCGAGGATAAGTCGGAGCGCAGTAATACGGGAGGAACAGCGGAGGCTGTAGGCTTTGCTTTGCACATGCGGTCTGGAGTGCAGGGGTCCCTGCAGGGATGAAGGATGTCAGATTTTAGGGTAACAAGAGAAGTGGCGCAAGTGATGTTAGACACTGTCGTCAGACAACATACGGTAATTTATAAATGTTTTAAATCCAGTTGGGTCCGGATTAGCCAGCAGGTGGGTCCAGATACTTGTGTGAAAATGTAATGAGTAGAAGTCAAAAGTAGGAAGAAAAATAAGTCATTGGTTACCTTTTTCTTTAAAAACACTTTGCTATTACTGTGTTTGACTCTTTTTTTGTAGTCAGAATTGCCATAATTCTCCAAGGCATATATTAAATAAGGTAATATATTTCAGGTTTATTTCATCTTGAAAAATAATATTTAACAACTCTTGCAGATTTTTGGATGCATGTGGTAACAAGAGTATTCTGTTTTGGAATTAGAACTGGTGAGCGTAGAGGCCACTGTAGTATAGTTAGGACACTATCATGTCTAAGAAGTTTAATGGTTTTTCTAAAGGTTTTTTTTTCCAAATATCTATTCTATGGGTGCCTTTTATTTTCTAAGGATCTACTTTAAGAATGTTCTTTTTCTTCTTCTGCGTATGATATATGCCTTCTAAATTTTAAGTTTCTGAAAGATCCTGTAATGGTTTTATTTGACAATAAAGATTCTTGATTGGTTCTGTATCCTTAAGTGGTGCACGGTGCTCAAGGTGTTTAAAAAACATTTAGTTGTAATAAATTATACCCACATATTACTCCAACTACATCAGCCTGAAAAATAAATGAATTAGAAGGATTCATGCTTTCATATTCTTCACCTGAGGTTTTTTTCTTAGCCTTTGGATATTTTGGCCAAAACTAAATATGTGAATTAGCATCCAATGCTACAGAAATTCTGATTCTATAAAAGTGAAACATGTAAAAAATAGAGTAAAACACCAAGCTTATTAAAAAAACACAGTAAAATCTCTGAATTGGTAGTTTAACTAGCAAGTTTGTCCCATATATGTTGTCCAGAAAAACACAGCGCACATTTAGTGTATATATAGCAAGTGGGGCAAACTTGTACAAATACAGTCGATAACTCTTTTCATAAACATTGTACTTACTCACTAAAAGAGATAAGGAGTACAAAAAAACCACCCAAAAATATCGGATAGCTGTTGAGGAGCTGACTTAGGACTTATGTAAGTCATTCTGGATTTCCAGGATATTTAGAATCATGGGGTTTGATGTCTGAACAACAAACTTGATTTTGTATTTGTGAGTCAAACGTAGAACATCTCAAAACTTACAACATAGGCAACAGACTGTAATAAATTGAAGCACAAAAGGCATCTCTGGCAGTAAAAAGTGTATTTCTGTTATTTTTATTTTGCCTCAATCTTGACTTTTAGCTTTTGTCTAAAACAAGATCGAATAGTTCTCTTTGCCAACATGATTTACACCTTTCAACAGATGTTTATTTTTTTTTTAAAACATCTTTATATATTTATGAGAAGCATCTTTCTCCTAGTTTTTAAATGTTTCCCTAGCAGAAACTGCAAAAAAGTTATTTATTTGGTTATTCAAACAAATACTTAAAAGATGCTTGAAATTAAAGACACTTTTTGTTAGTACCTACACATTCGTGAGATTATCCTTGTTTAGAATTAAATAAAAAAAGCATAAAATGGTAGTTGGATGGTGGGAGCAAAAGGGCAGTCTCTACAGTGTGTTTTTCCATCTTTTTCACTATAAAAGCCAAACTTTTGTATGATTTTAAATGAACAAATCATACATCTTAGCAGTACAAAGACAACTGCACCCAGGCTTACGTTTCATTATACACCTACACATTGTGCCCACATTGTAACAGTGAGTGCTTTGTTATCAACACAAGGCTTGATCCAAGCGGGATATCCAAACAATTTGGTGGCAGCGCAAGTGCAACCTATTTGATTGCAAAGTATTACTGTGTCACCACAAGGCACCAGAACAATGTAAGTCATTCAAACAAAACCCCCTCAAATACTAAAATATCTGCAGAGTTGAGAAGAACAAACTGTTGTCAAACTTTGTCATTAGCATTACAAGCTTTCTTTCTTTTTTCATATATAACTCCCTACATTTGTTCATCTGTTTTACAAATAAAATAACTGGCTTCAAAATGCTTTGAGTCTTTCAATTTGTTTTTTTTAAAGTTGTCTTAAACATACATTCAAAAGGATTTGTATGATTTTTCATAAAGACAAAACCCTTACAACCAAAAACTGTTTAAATTCTGCATTAAAACAAATGTTAAAAATGTTCCGACATAAAACAACATATTTTAACAGCTTTATCTCACTTGTAGGTCACTTTATTTCTTTCTTGTCACCAGCAGATGAAAGTTGCACTGGATGCTGATTGTAGACATACCAGTGATTTAAAGCATGCAGGAATTGACAGAATCAATTAATCCTCCATTAGTTTAACTAGCTAAGGAGTCTCGCTTTGTTTTGGCTCGGCGATAGAGATGACAAGGAAACGAAAGGAAAGAAATCCTCTAGCTCCACTGGTCAAATGGATGATTCCTCTAGGTGATTTTTTTTTTCTGCTTTAGCGGAGCTGCATTGATTTGGCAGCTATGGGTGGATGTCACACATGCTCCGAACAATGCTCAATGACTTTGCTATCCCATTCCCATTTAAATTGCCTCTACATTTTCTTTCTGACACCTGTTTAAATCAATGCCTTCCTCTGCAGGTCATGGGCTGAATGTACTGAGGCGCACACTGGCCGCCTCTCAAATCCACTAAAATCAACACAATAATTGAAATATTTTCAAGCTGATTACACCGAAGCCCGGGGCTTGGGTGGTTGCTAAGAGTACGCTCCCCAGTTGCTAGGGGGAGTAAATCATCTTGCATTATTTGATTTTTGTTACTGATATGAAACTGCTAGTCCCTCGATTAAATGTCTCACAGTCAAACACCTTGGGGATAGAAAGGAGAAAAAAATAAATAAAATAGCCACAGCAAACCTGTAAAATAGCATCTCTACCTCTTCGCTCCATGGGGCTTTAACACAAATCTATCCTCTTGTTTATGTTTGTTCCTGCTAAAATAAACGAGGCCTCCGGTTCTTTTTCTCGTTGAAGAAAAACAGAGACGACAGCAAAATATCTAGAAGTCGCACATCACACAAAGGGTTGGTTTGATCGGGACTAATCTGTGGGTCTGTTTTATCAAAACTGACTGGATAGTCAAGACTGGGTGGTTATAATGGCAATTTTAGAGCAATTTAGCTGGCATGTTGAATTGATGCGAAAGTGTCACAAATGATGAAGGGTCCTTTTTCCTAGCGATAGATATCCTGTTGTTGAAGTTGACACTTGTTTTATGCTTTGATATCAACCACAAACACGATATTTCTTTGTTTATCTCTGAACAGTCTCCACCTACACTTATCTCCTCTGTATGAGCAAAGGGCTGACTGTCCCACTGCACCATAGCCTCCTGAATCTGATGCTCTTTGGTTACAAATGCACCTTCACCACCATTCAATTTAATATTAATACAGAAGTGAGGAAGATTTTCTCTAAAGACTTGTCAGACACTATGGGCTGCTTCAGCAGGCCTTGTCAAATGAGATCAGTGTTCACCATAATGGTGGGGTCAAGAGATGGGGCAGCCTTCTTAACTTCATAACAGCCTGACAGCATTTTATTATGTTCAGTTACTACAGTGCAGATTGACTTATGAAGTCCTGCATGCTACACAACTGCATGTGTGTAGAAAAAAAATGACAATGTAATCCGCTAAATAGATGTAGCCTAAGCAGAATTTGCTAATCTACTTATGCAACGTTAGATTCAATTTATGAAGAGAATAAATCTCTCTGAAATATATGATGGATATAATGGGTATTTGTTGACCTAACACAAAACATTATCTTATTTTGACTGCCCAGAACACCATTGCATGGGGGGCAGCACAACCACTTGAGCTACTTATATTTGAAATCTACAAAACCTTGGTTTGGGTTTCATAAGAACTATGAGAAAACATGTCAACACAGCATAGTGGGCTAAGGATGCTAAAATGTTCTCATTTTTTGATTATTAACAAGCAATAAACAGTCCTTTTGTGTAACAAACACGACTGAAAATCATTTAAATGCATGTAACACATAGCTTACAATCTATAAAAAGATGTTAGTCTGTTTTTTTTGTTTTATTGCTATTTTATAAACGCTTATTTACATTTTTGTTTCTTAATTCATATAGCTGTAGACATTCAAGTAGTTGTTAGTATACAAAAAAAGAGTAGTGATACATAACGCAAATGTGCTCAATGCATGGTGACTTTTCATCATTGTTTTAAACTCAGATTTGTTATTTAGAAGATCTTTTGTGCTCTTTGTATCGGTTGGAAAACTCGTCACATATATTTTTAGCATGAGGAGGACCAGTATAAATGGAATGAAACATTAGACTTTATAATGTGACTCAGCATTAAATTGAGTTCATTGTTCATTGTTTGGTATTAAATATATATATATATATATAATGCATGATTTGTGTCTGACATATGCAAATGCTGTGCCACAAAGTTTAAGCAATCACAGCATATTAGGGAGTTTTAATGGTAAAAAACATGCATGGGAATCCATCAAGTAAAAGATGTTGAACAATATTTTTAATAGATTTGAAGCAGCTTAAGTTTTTGTACGGGTTAGTTTTGGCTTATACACAATGACATTCGTTATAGCTTGTACCGTACATAATGTGGAGTTGTATTCTGGCCTTTCACTTCAGAAGCGTAAGTCCTCACATCTACGTACAGTATGAACTATCTATCCCAACAGCATTGTGGGTGCATCCCGGTCTGACTGAATGAAAGTGCTTCAGAATCTCAGTTTGCATATGAAAAAAGTTGCAGTTTTTACCAAAGCCATATGTCTCTTGGATTTTTGACTGAGAGTTTGCTGTTGACAAGTATTGTTGCCGTTTGCATTTTTTCATCTGTCATGACTCTTCAGATCTGTGCAATTATAATTGACATCTCCTTGAAAAAAACATGTCAGGTTTAAAAAGAGGGGGTCTTTCCCTGCAAAAACCTCCGCTGGATCCAGAAAAAGAAAAGGCCATAAAGCCAGGCTTGTAGTGGCTGAATCGATAAAGCACTTCCACTTAGTTGTATTCACCATCTAGTGCTTTTCTTGTAGCTGATTTGTCTTTAAACAGTGCTGCTGTTTAACTGCTTAATTCAGCCTCTGCACAAGACCATCTGGCCTGCTGTCCTGTAAGTCTCTCCTAAAGCCCATGCCTGACAAGCAAGAGATATGTCAGAGCAGTCCACAGCACAAAGCAACATCTGCTATGCCTGACGCCCACCATTGTGTGGCCATTTAATCTGTCCCCCTCCGCCCCTTTAACGGCACACAACAGTTCCTGGTATTATGTTTTGCCACTCAATTAGCATTATCATCCCGCTGAAATAGAAGGCAATTTACCTTTAATGACGTGATTGTTAGATGAGTGACAGCAGTCGTCGAAGCCAACGTCTCTAAATAAACGGAAGCCTGCCCCTGTTTTCCTGACTGGTCGCGCTGAGGGCTGGGAAGTCAGAGCCAGCCAATAGCGATGGCCTGACTTCACCCCTTCACCACCAACATTGTTTCCTCTGGTTCACAGAGGCAGTGTGCTGGAAAATTGAGTCCAGATTCATTAGGTTTTCAGTGTGCTGCTCGAGTCAGTTAAATTGATACATTTCCTAACAAAATTGAAGTGCTTTTGTGGTGCCTGCGGATGGCTGGTGACCCCACTCGGCCCACTGAGCAGCCGAAGCAAGCTGATGGATCCATTAGACCGCTTAGACTGCTTATTCCTCTCTCTCCATCTCTGACTGACACTGTAAATCTGAACCAATTTCAGACTCTAATCACCATTACAAACCCCTTCCACTGTCCATTTGTTACTCTGCAATTCGAATACACTACCTAGATTGGTTCAGAAATACCAGTTTAGAGGGGCCCTCCTGCTCTCCCATGGTTAAATGGCTCATGACTGGTCCCTTTTCCCCAAGCTGAAGCAGAAAGAAGCAGCAGCTAAGGGAGAAGCAGGGAGTATCATACAGAGAAACAACGAGACTTGAACAATTCCCAGAAGACAAACAAGAATTAGGAAAAATGATAGATAAATGAATAAATATCAGGGAAAAATAGGGAGCATGAAATTCTGTGAGATGACAGACAGCTCTCAAGGCCACACTGCTGGCTGTGGTAGTAAGGTGTCCCTTGAATAACAATGACTGTTACACCTCCAAAACATTTCCTCATCCACCAGCCATTTTTACCCGAGCTTTTATCTGCTCAGTCAACCGCACAGCACAAGCGAAGTGGCTGGAGGATATTATTTCCCAGTTGGCCCAAGTCATATAACTCGGCTTAATATGCGCTCTATAATTTAAGAAACTTGAATTATAGCACAAATACGCCTTGCTTTATATTATCTATATAACCTTCAGCTTACTTCAACTTTGAATTAGTGGCTTGCAACATTTCACACAACAGGTAAAAAAAAAAAAAACATGCTTGGAAAGAAGTCAGACAGCAAATCCTTATATGTAGTTTTTATGCCCTTAAATCATAGCTGTTCGATTGAAGGGCTTATAACTGGTGAGCTTACCTGTCAGTCTCTACATCTAATTAATTGCAGCACCTCATATCTTCTAAGTGCAATGGAAACACATTTTAATTGATATTGAGATGTTTATGCCCTTAGAAAGTAATTAAGATTTTCAATTAATCCTCTCTCATTTCTGGACATCTTGGTTAGATGTCCTTGAGCGTCCAGCGATTATTCACTGAACCTCTCCTCAAATGAGGGAACTTCAATTACTTTGCAGGGAATCGTAACCCTGTGAGTAACCTCATCCAGGGCTGCATCATCATTGAAATTAAAAGGCCATACAAACCCAATTAAATCATACAATGCCAGTGAAATCAACACCAACTGCCTGGTTAGTTTGAATTGGTGACACCATGAACTAAGAAATTTAATTTGAGTTTAATGAAAGCAGGAAGACAAGCAATTGTGAAAACAGCTGCTTTTAGGTTATCGATAGCTTTACAGCAATCAATTAAACCGGCCTTTTCTCATAAAGTTGCTTTCCCTTAGGGATGAGAGTGATTTTATGCTCAAATCTTTACTCTACCCGATATCCATTGGTTAGGCTGCTAAAATAAGGCCAAAATAACAACACTGCTCTAGTAAGACAAAAAAAAAACAAGAAAAATTTATTTAAAGAAAAAGTTGTTTTCTTTTTCCCTATACACTCACACTGATATAAGCAAAAGGTAGCAGCTGATATGAAAGCATAATCCATGTACCACTGCGTTTTTCCCCCAGTTTTTTAGATTTACATCTATTGCTATTTCAAACACACAGAGAATATGACATTGTGGCAGCACACTGACTGCCCAAAACTCTATTATTATGTAAGAAATAAAGAATGAATTTCCCTTCCCTCTCTTGCAGGTCTGCTTTGCTTACACATAAAAAATCACCTGCCCATCTAGGCAACCAAAAGCTTGTTTAGGGATTATGGTGACATAATCTTAGCAGTGGCCTATGAGTCGGGGACTGAATGGGTTTGAACCCTCTATGCCACACAGAGATAACATTTGTCACCGGGGTTCCTCTGCACCCTATTCATAGATTAGTGGACAGCCGTCTTTTCAGAATGTGAAATGGCTTTGGCACTGCTGTGTGTTTATTTTCAAAAACCAATGCCTCTAAGGATGAGGAGGGCATCTTGTCCTTTTCTTGAGTGTGCAACCACTTGGCCTCATCCAAGCAAACAGAAATCAGCAGCCTTTTTTGTCTATGCAAATCTGTCACAGCAGAGGACACGCTTACATTCTATTGTTCCTCACAGGTTTCCCTGAGATCAGATATAATATTCTTACCTTAAAGTGACAAAGACTAAATCTTTAAAAGTGAAAAATATGTATTTCTATTATACTTTTTTTCTTGCCCCTATACGTGAAGATTTTTTTTTAACTGTAAAGGTGCAGCTAGCCGCACAAACGGGTTCTCACATGACATCATGCCTGGTGTGCTCATTGTGGTGATATACAGAGCCCAGTTGCAGCCCCATTCATCGTAACAGAATGCTAGTGTATTGTTGGCTTAAACGATGCACAAACAAATTTGAATAAACAGTAAAGAGGGGTGTCCATTACATACTGGGAATCAGAAGAGGTGAATGTGAGTAAACTTTGCAACTCAGCAAGAGTCTGGATGGCTAATATACAAAGAAAAATGGAAGCCATCTGATAAGAAATTGATTAGTTTGATCACTTTATTAGTAGAAAGAATATTATATATATATATATATATTTATATTATATATATAATATAAATAAGTATGTAGCTTAAAAGATGTAAAATTTTATCCAAGTACTGTAAATAATGGAAAGTAGAACATTCAATCTAAAAGCAAACTTTTCTGTTACAATGTTGTGAACACCTTCTAATCATGTTTGAGTTACATTCATTTTTATTTTCAATAATGACCATATATGCTTATAGGAATGATATAAGCAAATACAAGTTACTTTCAGAGCAACCCTGTTTACTTACCCTGCAATTTGCATTTGCACTTTCTACAAATATATACCAATCACAGTTATCTTTCCTTTGTATCTTTTTAAGGATGTACCAAGGCCAAAGCTCACATAAAAAAGTAAAAATTATAGTTTTGCTTGAAAGTATACATACCCTTCCATTAAAGACAGAAAAAAATCAGCTGCCTGTAAAATAAATTGTAACTGACAAAAGTAATATCTATCTATCTATCTATCTATCTATCTATCTATCTATCTATCTATCTATCTATCTATCTATCTATCTATCTATCTATCTATCTATCTATCTATCTATCTATCTATCTATCTATCTATCTATCTATCTATCTATCTATCTATCTATCTATCTATCTATCTATCTATCTATCTATCTATCTATCTATCTATCTATCTATCTATATATTTAAGCAGCACGTTTGCGCCCCTCCACCACTGTACTTAACATTTCCCTGTCGTTTTAGGGATTTGTGAAGTGCCAATTAAACATTTAAATTAAATCCAGGCAGCATTAAAATAATTACATAAGATATGATGTGAAGCAGTAGTAAAAAATTATTGTTTTTCGAAGAATTTACCTTTTTTTGTTTTTGTTCAATCCTGTTGTCTTTGGGCAATCTTTTTATTAGTTTAGCTTTTTGAGACAGTTAAGTGTGACAAATATGAAGAAAAAGTGAAATTTAGAAATAGGGCACAAACTTTTTTTTTTTTACACCACTGTATCACTTTTGGATATCCCCACTTTCTAATCATTGCTCTCCCAAATGAAAACATCTCAAAATAATCTCATGGAAATATTACCCCTTCTTATAAGCTCTGATCTGATTGATCTCAGCTCTTGTTTTTACAGCACAGAAGTATCCATGTATAAAATGAGAAAAAGCTGATGCCACAGAAGGAAGTCCACCCAAACAGAAAACGAATGCACATATATCTCTTTAAAGAACCAAGACCTTATTCAAACTCTTTTCTTGTGCAGCACATTTGCACTGCTTTTTCCCTGGTAAGTTGATTTTCTGATTAGAGCTGTTAATTTATCAGCTATATCAAAACTAAAAATGTATATTTCCTTTCAAATGTAAGAAGGACAAGAACAGCAAGGGGTATAAAATAAACTTTTGGGATTGTGTGCCTTCAAACTTTTTTTTTTTCTTCAAACTAGCATAAACTACTTAGTAGGGCAGAATTAGTCTTTAGATGATTTACAGTAATGAAATTGATGCCTTACAGATTCCCTATGTTTTGCTTTTTTCATAACGTTCTAAACATTTTACACTGCTAAAATGATCTAGAAATAAGTACAAATTTCTTAAATTAAGTGCATTTACCCTTAATTTAAGTAGATAAATAAGATGATCTGCCAATGGAATGAGTAATTGTACTCTTAAAACAAGATAAGTAGATAATATGCACTTTAAATAAGACAAAGCTATTTTTTTTTTTCTTATTTTAAATGTAAATTGTCTTGTTCAATGGCAAAGTGACTGACTTTCCTCCTCAATTAAAAAAAAAATGCATGCATTTTAAGAACAAAGCACTTATTTCTAATTCAATTTTTGCAGTGTAGATCATCAAACAAACAAACAAACAAACAAAACCAGCAGTTTTTAACTGACAATTTTGTTTAAGAATTAAGAAATATATAAGTAAAAAATATGGCCCTATGTGAAAGAATAAAGCCCTTACTTTAATAAATGGTTATTTCTGTCTTATTACTGTCTATTTTATTTTAATCAGTATTCTTATATGTATATATATACACATATAACATATACATATATATATATATATATATATATATATATATATATATATATATATATATATATATATATATATATATATATATAAAACAATGTATTTGCATTAAAGCAGGTCATCCTTTCATCAAAGTAAAATCAGCTAGAAAAAACAAAAAGAGTAACAAACAGATGTAAATAAGAAGGCACCTTATGACAAAAACTACATGATCAGATAATTAGTTAATTCAGCTAAAAACAAAAGTAGAAGTCAAAGTTGAAGTTGTAATCAGTAAAAATAAACCGAGGATGTTAAACTATGAAAAAAAAAAAAATAGGTGTACAGACATAATTTAGTTAAAATTGGAACTTTATTTGCTCACCGGTCTCCCTAACAACCTGTGTTGACATTTTTTTTATGAGACTAGTTCTTTGTCTTATAGGAAAATTCATTACTTAAGAGTAAAACTGCAATTACAGCTCAGTCATTTGTTTTAATCACTGCAAGAAACTGAAAAATATTGATCTGCTTAGCTTTATTCTCTTCAATTAATTAGCTCTTACCTGCAACTTTATGCTTTTAGAATAACTCAACAGTCATATTCACATATAAAGAACAATATTTCCCATTAGTGTTTGGTGCTACCTAAACAGTAATTTTAGGATTTATCACATTATATCAGTATGGTGTTCTCTGTGAGCCCCTGAGTAAATGGTTTCTCAGTTATCTGATCAAGAAAACTCATTTAGCTAAATATTTGTGAATCTACACAGCAGCTACATCTCTGCTGTCCTCTAACACACCCACTGTGTATTATTTGAGCACGCTTCAAGGGGTCTTTAATCAGCCTGAGCGGTCCCCACAGTTAGCATTTAAAGCAAATCTTTGCATCACAAAAGGGTGGGATGTGTAAATGAGATGTGACATTTTATTTGTGCAGGGCTATGCAGCAAATAAATAAATATCAGCCCGTGACAGACAGGGACTGCTGGGAAAATCTCCTCGACACTGCACTTGCTGGTTAGCTGTCACACCATTAAATTGTCTTTCTCGTTGACATGTTGCCTTCCGATCTGTTAGCAGATGTAAAAAAGAGGGAACACTTGCCAAACTGCTTCCAAGAGCATGAAATTAATGCTGTGAATTGTATGTGACAGTGCCTCTTCTGGCCTATAATTGATCTACATTACGGCTACAAGGGATGAGCATGTGATTGTGAAGCGAGGCACATCATGAGGCTTCTGTGCATCCCCAGCTGGCAGCCAGGACAGTTTTATCTCGCGCTAGAAAGATTAGATCTTCAATTTTACCTGGAGTGTATGAACCTCAGTGTGCCAGCAGATATCTCTGCATAAGTGGAACCTTACTTACTGCTCTTTCAAGTGCTAGATCTATCCATTCACTCTAATTAAATTGAGCTTTTTAATCTGGTTCTTCTAATCCAAAGTCAAGTGTGTTGGGACTTGGATGATGTGATTTGAAAGTGAATACTCTTGGTTCACTGAAACACTGTTATCTCTTCTCTGCTATTGAAATAAATTTGAAAATTAGGTTTCTGCACTTAAGTGTCTAACATTTAGATAACCTGAGATGGCTGGAGGACAGTGTCTTTGAAGTAAAGCCGAGGGATATGAAGGAAAGTCAAATCCATCAATCTGCTGCAGCTATCGTTTAAAAAGAACAGAAAGCCAAAAGCTGAGCTGAAAAGCAGTCAGAAATAACACCGCCTTTCATTTGCATTTATTTATTTTTTTGTCCAAACAAACCTTGCATTGTCGTGCTGTTAAAACCTTCAAATAACCAGATGGTAAAAGTGGAAAATCTAAACTCATGGCCAACCAGTGATTTTCAGTGCCAAACCCTTCAGTGGAAACGGGAAAATAAACTGATAAATAGATAAATGAGTGGGATCTGTGCAAAGATGAGCTCTCTTGGCAATCCAAGGGTCCATCTGGCTGAAGGTAAGCCCTCCATCTGAAAAGCAGCAAAGCATCTATTGCTTCACTTTATAACCTCTCTGCTGGGGGAATTCATGCAGTTTCGTCTTTAAGATCCAGATCAGGACGAGGCTTGATAAAGCTTGTTCTAGCTGGGTATCCAGAGATAGGGGTCTTACCTATGAGTCATTTTCAGCATGATCACCCTTATCTGTGGTGAGCTGGTCTCCCCATGGTTACTCGTGGGGCCCCTCTATTTAACCCCCCCCTCTCGATCTCTTGCATGGCTCCACTGCTGAAAAAACACACAAAAGAAGCTTGCCCACAGCCAAAGATGCTTGTTTGTCAGGGATTAAAGGTATTTTCCCCGCCTCTGTTTTAGCATCTGTATTTGCCGCTCTAACCAGCAAACTGTAGTCTGCAGTCCAACTTAAACTGGCCAACAAAATACTGTTCAAATTGTGACAGAGTTGATGCATGAATCAGATGAAGATAACTAAAAATCATCTAAATAAAACAGTTCATTCTATAGTGTCATCATGTTGAAAAATAAATACGGAAGAGAAACAACAAATACACTGTGGAAAAAAACTCCACCTGACTAAAAATCCTAAATTTTCTGCTGTATAATATCAATAAGAGAACTTATCTAAAGTGTTAACGATTTATATATAGTCCAACAATAATCCTCAGCATTGTTTGGGATGCTGTTTCGATAAGAGACAGATAGATTTGGCGCACCAGACACAGACAATACAAAAATGGTGAGTTGGCCTCAAACTGCAACCAGTTCTTATCAGTGAGGTACCCCCCTCCCATTGCTGTGAAAATCTTCTATTGAATTTTATTTGATCTGATTTTTGCTAGGTGAGAAACATGCTATACATGTAATATAATTTCAGAAAAAGGCCTTTTTGAAAAATCAGCTCAGATGAAGCAACATTTGTATCTAAATCCGACTTGGCAATAAAGCTTGTGCTGTTTCTAATTCTAATTCTTTTGCACATGGTGTAAGTTAGAAGAAACTAACCTAAATATAAGTAATAGAGGGGTAAAAGTATAGTCACATATTTGTTATTATTATTATTATTATTAATATATATATTTTTGCTTGATAGTAAAAATAGAATATGGAAATTTCCAAAGGTTATTATTGTGTCTTAGTCTAGAGGGGAGGATCAGATTTTGCGAATAAATGTATTTTTATATTATATTTTTTATTTTATGTTGGAAAATGGAGGAGCAGTGCACCACATGCTCCATTGTTCATTAGCTTATGGCTCTATCTATTTTAAAGAGTATAATTTATAAAAAGGACAGTGAAGATTAAATTAGATTGTTTTTCTTAGAGGAAACTTTTTTAATACATTTTCTTCAGCTCTATTCTACTTTGCATCCATATGCATATTTTAGAGTTTTGATCTTTTTGCCTCTTATGTAAGACATTCTGAACTTTCTGTTTATGTAAAGGTAAAGGCAGGTTTTAAGGGCTGGTTATACTCCCACAGCAGAGGCACAATCACGAACTAGCTCTGGGTCTAGATACGGCCAAGGCGGTGAGGAAGTGGGTGCAAGTTTGTGCGACAATGGAGGGACATGAGGGCGAAAAAGAGCAGGGATCCAGGTGGAAAAAGGGTCCTAGCGTCTTGCGCGCCTCGCTCTTCTAGCTGGTCCAACTTCACGAGTCGTTTTCCACAATTGGCGGTCTTACAAACAAAACAAGCCGGTAAGGTACCAAACAGGAAATACGCATAGTGTAGAGCGGATGTAGATTTGACCAATCAAAAGCCTCCTGTCTGCGGTCCCCTACAATTTTGGAAAGGTGCATCAGAGTGTCTGCAGAAGGGAAGAGGGCACACGCAGAGAACCTGGTTTCTGAGCATAAATCATCCCTGTAGATGTTTTGTCACTCTGGGCCTCTGGGGTTTTACTGTGTTTCTGTGTGAGTGAGTGAGATCTTTGCTGGTGGCTGGGCCGACCCGTGTTACTGCAGACCTTAGACTTTTCTCAATTAAGATGACTAGCATGTATATAGGGTAGCGAAGGATAATCTCTCTTCACTGGATGATTACCCCTGAAGGTATTCCAGCCAAAGACTTAAACTAGGAATATCCTTCTCATTGAAATGTGTCTCCATGTGAATTTCTTTTAATTTGGGCTGGTGAGATGAGGCCTCAAGAGGCATTGAACCGTTTGGGCAAATTGCTGAAATGAACCACATATTTCATGAAGCTTCATGTGAACATGTCACCATTCACTGGTGGAGTGCAATATTATGGTTAGCAATATAAACTGTGATAATTTTTCTTACTTAGTTTTTTTTTCATTTAAGTTCCTTTGAAATTGTTTATTTTGTGAGTTTTTTATGTGTAAAAGAAAAAAAATAAGTTTTCTGCCGTTTTAGTGACATAAGCTCAACATAGGTAAAATTGTCTGAAATTGTCTGAAAGAAGTTCCCATTATTTCATCTATTCATTCATTCATTCATTCATTCATTCATTCATTCATTCAAAGTACTCGTGCAACTAATGCAATGATGAGCAAAATGAAAGGTGTTAGTCATTTTTATTAAAAAGCAATAGTTTTTGGTTTTAATCTGGTTGAAAGTAAGGTGTCCAACCAATGTTTTGGTTAAAACAACCCATCTAATTTGGTAGTGTTTTTACCCAATCTATATGGGTAAAATGGGACGGCAATACAAATTGGTCACTTTGACCAAAATACCGTTTAAGTAGTCTTACAATGACCCTTGGACAGAAAGCAAAACCCCTACAGCACCACTATCACCACTAACTTTTTTCAGAACGTAATACTACTGAGTACTAACAATACAAAAAAAAAACAGTGGCATGGTCAGATTCTTATCATGGGTGAAAACAAACTGCAAACCAACATGACAGAATTATCTGGCCAGTTTTACCAGCTTGACCCAGCAGAATCTCCCTCAGGTCCTTTCACTGAACTTGAATGACTGTTTCACCCCTATCAGTTAATACATTCTTTAGATGTACAGCAAAGATGTTCTGATCAGCAAATGGAGCAGTTTACAGAAATGTTCCAGGAGCTGCTTAACAAAACCACACCAATGAGGGCTACCCCTCTACAGCCGGGGCAACCGCTGTCCCTGAACTAACTCCTCCTGCTGCTTCTTATTTTCATAATGAAATTGGAAGATGTAGATTCCTGTTAGAAAGTTCACTAGTTTTCAATCATTTTCCCAGGTTTTTTTTGTTTAATAAGGATAAAATCTCCTTTTGATCAGATTATTGAGAGGTCAAGCCCTGCAGTGGGCTGAAGCAAGATTAAACCAAACTCTTGCACTCCTTAAATAAAATTTCTTGTGGACTTCAATGTATATGAATGCTACGTTATCTTCTCACCTGTCCAGTGTGTGCCTGCAACAAAGCTATTCACAAGCCTCCTACTTGTCTTCTTCAGCCATTGCCTATCCCTAAGCATCTCTGGTCTGATATTGCATTGGATTTCATCACTGGACTACTACCATCTAAGGGTTTCACCACCACCCTTACTATAGTCGACTGCTTCTCCAAAATTTGCCTCCTCATCCCTGTTCATTGACCTCCATCATCCCTTGAGACATCTCAGCTCCTGACTAAGCATGTTTTTCACTTTCACACAATCCCTTGCAAAATTATGTTGGACAGGGGTCCACAATTTATCTGACAAGTCTGGAGAAAGTTTTGTAGTTCTTTGGGGCCAAGACTGCTCTCTATTTCAGATTACCAACAAATGGTGAATCTAATCACATGAACCAAGAGCTTGAGGCATCCCTCCACGGCCGCTGTTCATCACACCCATCATCATGGAGTACTCTGTTGCCTTGGGACGAATATGCATATCATTTTATCACTTCATCTGCTACTGGTCTATATCCATATGAGTCATCTCTAGGATACCAACCTCCCCTGTCTCCATCTGATGAGCAGGACATTGCATTTACCTCTTCCAAACTCCCCATCCAGTGATGCAGACGGTTCTGGAACCTGATGGTTTCTGCCTTGAACCGGTCAGTGGAAACAAATCTGGTCAATCAGAGGATTCCTGCTCCAAGTACTCAGCTGGACAAAAGGTTTTGGTCCATTTGAAATCCAGGCAATGCTCTGTCGCTCTGCGGTTCGCCTGAAGCTGCTGGGTTATTTAACAATTCATCCTGCTTTTCAAATCTTTCTGATCAAGCCTATTTTGTTTAGTCCTCTTGTCTGCATTCCAGAGAACATCTCTCAATCGAGATGACTAGCATGTATTTAAGGAGGTGAAGGATCATCTATCTTTGCCGCATGATTACCCCTGATGGTACTTCAGCCAAAGACCTAATCCATTAAAATCTCTTTCAATGTGGACTCTGTTATTGTTCCAGACAACCAGTGAACCTCAGTCCATCGTTGATCTGTAAGAAAAAGTTCTTACCTGTGTGCAGCAGTTCTCAGTCTTCATCATTGACCATAATATTTAACTAACTTCCTCTGTTTCTATGTTTCCAGATTCTTGTTGCTTTTGTAAATAAAATATTTAAAGTCACTGGTTCTCCATGTGATTCTGAATCGAAAAACTACAAACCAACATGACAGACTCTCCATCCTGTATCTGACATCTTACATTTCTGTGTTTTTTTTCTCCAAGTATTGTACTTGTTTGGAATGTATCTGAGCAAAATAAAGACCAGCTAAAAAGTTTTGTCATAAAAACGTAGTTTCACTTTAGCTGAGAAAATGATAGTAAAATAAAACCTGTCACTTGTTAAACTCAAACTAACACAATGTCTCAAATATAAACCCTTTAGCCTGAGTTGTTTTGAACTGCTAAAACTAGTTAAAACAGTGGAGATTAGTTAAAACAATGTGGTTGATCATCCTCTTCACTTTTTACAAACTCAAAATATATTTTAATACAATTCAATTCATTTTAGTTTATTTATATAGCACCAATCTGTGGTGTCTGAGCCTGTTTATGTGCAGTTTAGGTAGTCCCCTCTCCCCCTCTCTCTCTCTTTCTCTAATAGGTGTGGCTTGGGAGTTGCTGGCTGCACACAGCTGAGACTAATCTTCTTCTGGAGCAGTATTTGAAGCCTGGCCACCTGTATGCTCACTGCCTGATGGTCACCGTTTGTTGGTAGATGTGCAAACTTCTCTCCCTCGTGGAAATTATCTCTTCTGATTTTTTGAAATAGAAAGAATTAATCTTACCTGTGCTCTGTCTACCCAGGATCCAGCTCCAGATCTGTCTCCAGCTACCAAGCCACACCACCCACCTCCCTCAACTCCAACTGCTGCAGAGAGCTTGCCTGCCACCTCCAACTTCCACTGCTTCCAGAGACACCTTCCTTCACTGTCAGCCTGTGAACCAGATAATAAACTTTGCACCTTTCTCCTAGCCTGGCTGTCTGCATTTTGGGTCCAGCACCTAGCCCTCACACCAATCCACAGCATCTCTAGGCACTTTACAGATACAGACAACTTATATAGTGTCTACGTCTAATAATAAGGTCACTTTCAAATATCTGACCTGCCCTTTGAACTGAAGAAGAAAAGAAATCAAGCTAATCGGTACAGTAAGAGTAACAAATTGTGGAAAAATTGTTATTCTGAGTGTTATACCAGGACATAACAAAACTACAGACTTTTTCCATGAAGGCTTTAAAAAATAAGGGAGAGATTTAAGTGACTCACCAATGCCTACAATAGGCTTCATTGTTGTCTGTGCTGTGACAGCATTCCTTGTATATTTACGTCTCTTCCTCATGGGATTGTGCATGAATGTAGGACTACGATCCCCAAAAGGGATGTCTGAGTAAACCAATCATAAAACTCTGACACAAGCATCTCTCGTGTCCCAAAGTGGAATACTCTCCTTCATGCTAATTGGTGAAGTTAGCTTTGCTGTATAGTATATCTGCAGAGACATCACTCAACATGAACATTTATGATAAAAAAGGACACCAGGGTTTCTGTTCACTCATGAGGCAAAGTCAACAGGGGACCTCAGTCGAGTCCCTTGTTTGGATAAACAGACAAACATCAATTTAGCAACCCTGATTCCATCTCTTTAGGCTGACATACATTACCGCTCAAATAGACTAAATGGATGTTCTAAACAGTGCTTCATAAACAAACGTCAGCAGGGTGGGAATCATCTTTGCTGTTGCACAAAAGGATGGCACTCCATGGGGTTGCATATCTCCATAGTGGCATGATGTGATCAGGGATGTCCCTGCTGAAAACTATCCAGGTTAAATTATACCCAAAGCATAGGGAAAGGAATAAAAAAAGATGAATGTAATAAAAAAATGTTGACCTTAACACTTATATCCCACCAAAACAAAACAGAAAAGCAATTCTGCTTTAACAAACACAGGACCTTGGAGAAAAGAGAGAAGATAGAAACAGTAAGAAGGGGAATAAGTGTGTAAGCTAGCGTGTGTGACGCCTAGAGAGAGGAATAAATGGGAAGAAGGGGCTAAAAGGAAGTGAAATGACAGAAAAGAGCGGAAGTATTGGGGTCACACTGATGGGCACTGAATTGTGTTGTGAATTGAATGAACTCATCTTTGAAAGACTGCTGTGTATTTTCCCTTTATTGAGAGAATAGCCATATTAACATCCTGTTCTCTTTGTGAAGTGAAAGCCATATCAGATGATGATTGGGTTTGAGAAACGCTCTGATGGGAAAATAGAGCCCATTGCATCCAGAGATCTATCTCACACCACATTGGCATATGTGGCTCACTGCCTCTTACTCCAGCCAGAATTGAAGAGCTTGCACAGAGGAAGGTAAATAGATGGTTGAATAGCAATGGCCTCTGCCACCGAACCTTTTATCAGTGGGAATCTAACAGCCGTGCCGTTTTAGAATTTCAGTTTAGCTTCCGATTACGGTATGTCCCGGCATTTTATTCCCTACATCTCTATGCTTCATAGCCTTCAAACACTTCTCGGTAACTGCCTATTATCCAACAGTTCCACTCCACTGACCCTGCCAATAAAACTCTTCATATCCTTATAAATGAACTCAATTGCAGCGTTCTAAACATTTACACTGCGCTAACAGATCATCTTCACACCTCGGAATTGGCTAAAGTCCTTTTTCCTTATGAATATATAGGAGGAGATTAGAGATATGATAGCTTTTCAGATTGCTGCACCCAGTGAAATTAGTTTAGTGAGCGTTTACAGACTAAATTGGAACCATTAAATAGCGGATTGAATTGATGGCACATTCATTGTCTCCCCATCGGTATCACTGTAAAATCAATTAGCCGTCACTTTTCCATTCTCAATAAAGTATGATTGTCAGCTACGGATGAGTAAAGAAGACCCCGACAGCCTCTCACACCAGAACGCCATGTGAAAACAAATCTGAGCCAGGGGTCTGGCAAATGTAATCTGTAATTGTGCAAAAAGGAGCAATTTTCTCCACCATGCATAGAATGTGCCATTAGGTCAAAAATGTGCCAGCTGAAAGTGATGTTAAGGAAATGCAAAACTATAATCACAATGTCAGGGTAAGAAAACTGAGGGTGTGACTATTGATTTTTGTGATACCTTTAGATGTATGGTTTTGTTTTTAACGATAATACAATGTTCGCATAAAATAATATATGACTATTTTGTAATAGGAGAAAAGACGACTTATTCCTCTTTATTATATTAATGCATTAGTTTAAAAAGTAGAATATGGATCCCTTTATTGTTTAACTTAAACTTCTGATCATGCTCCTTATTTAATAGGAGGTTCTGCCCTATTCAAGAATACCATAAGCAATATAATTATAAAAGGTATTATTTTTTACTCCATATGGCTGTTGTATAATAGGTGGAGATCATACACTTATTAAGTAGATTTTAGAGTCAACAATCTTTGTATTCTTAACAATGAAGCCAAATATATTTCAAATTATCTTACCTAAATTAGAATGCAAATGAGAATAAATAAGCAAAACCAATATTATCTTATCACCTAGTTTGAGTTGTTTTAACTTATCTATTGAAATAACAAAACATTATTCCAACATGTTCTCTGCTCTTTAATCTACTTTTAAAAACATGTTTCTCAGTAGCTTATTTTTACTTAAAAAAAGAAAGATTTGACTTAAAATCTATATACTTATCTAGATGTCTGTGTGACAAATTCATCATTTTTTGCAGCACCTTTTCAATTTTTCCTTTTACCATTTTCTAACTTCCTTTTATAATAATGGATTCTTATGTCCTGCTCACTTTCTACCATGTCTTACCCGTTAAGAAAATAATTCAAACCACCAGTGACATGATTTTGTTGATGGGGTTGCTAGTTCTCTGCGTACTGCCTTAGACAACGCAGCTCCCTTGAAAATGAAAACCGTTGAAAATAGAAAGCTTGCTCCTTGGTTTAATGCAGAGCTGCGTACTTTGAAGCAAAATTCTAGGAAACTGGAGAGAAAATATCGCTCCACAGGCCTGCGGGAGTCCTTCCTAGTCTGGAAAAATGGTTTACTGCTGTATAAGGGGACCCTTTGTAAAGCAAGAGCAGCATACTTCTCCTCATTAATAGAGGAGAATAAGAATAATCCTAGATTTCTTTTTAATACAGTTGCCAAACTCACCCAGAGCCAAAGCTCTGTTGAACCGTCCATTCCACCTGCTCTTAGCAGCAATGATTTTATGGGATTCTTTATAAATAAGATTGATCTTATTAAAAATAAGATCATAAGCACTCCTCTATCCGCGATTGTACCTGAGGTAGTCATGGAATCTGAACCGGGTTTAGACTGCTTTGATCCAGTTGAACTTTCTGAATTAGCAAAATTATTGTCTTCATCTAAGCCTTCAACTTGTATGTTAGATCCAGTTCCAACCAGGTTATTTAAGGAGGTATTCCCTTTGATCTCCTCCTCCATTTTAGATGTGATTAATCTATCTCTGTTACAGGGATATGTACCTAAAGCTTTTAAGGTTTAATTATAGACCTATAGCCAATCTTCCTTTCTTATCCAAAATTCTTGAGAAAGTAGTTGCCAAACAGGTTTGCGACCACTTACACCATAATGAACTTTTTGAAGAGTTTCAGTCTGGCTTTAGAGCTCATCATAGCACTGAAACAGCTCTGGTGATAGTCACTAATGATATTCTCATGGCCTCAGATAATGGACTTGTATCTGTGCTCGTCCTGTTGGATCTTAGTGCTGCATTTGATACAGTTGACCATAATATTCTTTTAGAAAGACTTGAATATTTTGTTGGAATTAAAGGAACAGCACTAGACTGGTTTAAATCTTATCTATCTGATCGAATTCAGTTTGTTTATGTTAATGATAGATCTTCAACACGCTCAAAGGTTACCTGTGGAGTACCACAGGGATCAGTGCTAGGACCAATTCTCTTTACTTTATACATGCTCCCAATTGGTAGAGTTATTAGACAGCATGGGATTAATTTCCACTGTTATGCTGATGATACCCAGCTATATCTGTCTATAAATCCAGATGAAGCTAACCCATTACATAGATTACAGGCATGTCTTGAAGACATAAAAACCTGGATGACTCTTAACTTTCTGCTTCTGAATGCAGACAAAACAGAAGTTATAGTCTTTGGACCAGAGTCTCTGAAAAAGAAGCTGATTAGCCAGTCACTTCATTTGGATGGGATTAAACTGATTTCAGATAATAATGTAAAAAATCTTGGTGTTATTTTTGATCAGGACCTGTCATTTAAATCCCATATCAAAGAGGTTTCTAGAATTTCCTTCTTTCATCTGAGGAACATTTCAAAAATTAGAAATCTCCTGTCCAGGGGTGATGCTGAGAAACTAGTCCATGCATTTGTTACTTCAAGGCTGGACTATTGTAATTCTTTACTATCAGGAAGTCCACAAACTGTAGTTAAAAGCCTTCAGCTGATCCAAAATGCTGCAGCCAGAGTTCTGATGAAAATTAAAAAGAGAGATCATATCTCTCCTATCCTGGCTTCTCTTCATTGGCTTCCTGTTAAATCAAGAATAGAATTTAAAATCCTCCTTCTCACATATAAAGCCTTAAATGGCCAAGCTCCATCTTATATCAGAGATCTGAGTGTTCCTTATGTTCCTAACAGAGCACTTCGCTCTCAATCTGCAGGTTTACTAGTGGTTCCTAGAATTTCTAAAAGTAGAATGGGAGGCAGATCTTTTAGTTATCAGGCTCCTCTCCTGTGGAACCAACTACCAGTTTTAGTCCGTGAGGCAGACACCCTGTCTACTTTTAAGGCTAGGCTTAAAACTTTCCTTTTTGATAAAGCTTATAGATGTTGGAGATCGGCCTGTTTTCCAGTGTGGTCCTTTTTCTCTGGCCGTGGCTGGGTGGATGTGCTCTCTTCATCCTCTGGCATGGGAGCTGCCTTGGAGCTCGTCTGCCTGGTTGTGTGTTTCCTGGACGGGGCCGCCTTTTACAGCTGCTTTTTGTATCTCTGCTTCTGTCTCCTTGAACCCCAGTCAGCCTCGGCAGATGGCCGCTCACACTGAGCCTGGTTCTGCTGGAGGTTTCTTCCTGTTAAAAGGGAGTTTTTCCTCTCCACTGTCGCTACAAGCATGCTTAGTGTGAGGGATTGTATTTGAGTCAATGAGTCAATGCAATCAACTGGTTTTCCTTAGATAGAAAACTTTGTATCAATTTGACTGTATGATCTGGTTGAACTGTAAAGTGCCTTGAGATGACATGTGTTGTGAATTTGGCGCTATATAAATAAACTGAATTGAATTGAATGGAATTGAACCAGTCTAATGTTGCCTTTGGCATAATTTACCCCTATAATGTGTGAATATAACACTGTCTCTATTTCTGTTCCTCAATAACCCTATCAATTTGAATGCAATCAGATTTGATTAGCTGGAATATCTTAATGAGATGGGGTCAGTTCTTAAAACAGGTTAATATGGATTGTCTTATTGTCTTGAAACAAGTAAAAATGTACTCACAGTCTAAATGTTAACACGACTCAGTCCGCAATGTGTGCTATTTTAAGAAAAAAGCTGCTCAGAATTAGTTGTATTATCTAGTTAGGATGAAAAAAGTGATTTTTCTTAAAACAAGTCAAATAATCTTAACAATATTCAGTCTTACTAAGAAAATACATTGAAAAACAAGTGTAATTAGAGCAAAATGCTAAATTCAAGTTTATTACACCTGTATAGATTTTCCTTTTTTGCAGTGTTGTGTTTGTCATTGGGGTAAATTATGAAAATAAATATTCATCAAATAAATGATTTAAAAAACAACCACATATCTGCCTTTGCTCCCACTACACACAGATAGACAAATCAGTCTTAGCTTTGAGTCAGTTTGCTATTATTTTCATCTGCTTGGGTAGGAGTATCAGAGCAAATCACTTGAAAAAGCTAAGCAAGCTGACAAAGAAGTCTTGCTCTGTTCCAGGAACTCCACTGGAAACTATGGATATTATTTTACACAGAAGAATTCTTCATAAAGTGAAGAACATTATGGACAACACTGAGCATCCTCTTCAGAACATTATTAAACAACAGAGTATCCTCAGTAAGAGGCTTCACCCGATACGGTGCAAGACAGTCCTCTACAGAAGATCCTTCCTGCCTTCAATTATCCACACCTGAATTACTACAAAGTTTTATTTTTCTTTGCAATTAATAATGTATCTTTGATTAAAAAACAAAAAAAAGTCTGCTAATGTTGTTATGTAAAATCCACAGGAAGGGAAAGTTGACATGGGATTTGTGCCACGTGGCTTTTTTTATACCGAAAGAAATCAAAATATAAATTTTATGGAGAAAGGATAAAAAAGAAAGCTCTCATCTCATATCAGTAAGTTATATTTGTTTCTGTTAGAAACAACTCAATTATCTAATTTCCTCATCAATTAACTTTCATAATATTTTATTATTTTACATACAAAGGTTAACATGTAAAGCATATGAAAAGAGAATCACATTGAAACTGTTCTGTATATGTTTTGCCATATGGTGTAGTGTTTCCTAGTCTGTTTTTTTTTTATATTACACCACATGTGCATAAAAAACACTGTAATGTCCTACTTCTGGTGTTGCTAATGAAAAAAGTCATTTGTTTAACAGATTCTTGTTTGGTATATATTTGCATTGCTAGTCAGCTGTTCTGTTTGTGCTGCAAATCAAACAGCTTTGTGTCTGTCAGTTTGCCAGAGGCACTGCTAGATATCCTCTGAGATCAAGACTCTCATCTAATTTTTCTTCTAATGAAATAAAATAGGTTCTCCCAGTGTCCCTCATCCAAATGCTTTGTGCAATAACTGCACTGAGAGGCCCCCGCTTCTGACACCTCCTTAATTTCTCTGCATGGAGTAACATATGAACATGCATATGAAAATTACCAGAGGCAGCAGCATCACATATGCTGTTATGCCATGGATGGCACAATGCAGCAAAGCCAGCTTTTCATTAGGCCATTTTGTTTAGTTAATACAACAGATGAAGGATTTTTTTTTTCTAGCTACGAAATGGTGGGCCAACAGCCTGATTGACACTTCAACTTTTAAGATCTGCCAACATTTATCCGCTGGCAACAACCATCTGACAATATGGGTAAAGCAAAGCATTTGTAGCAGTTAAAGGTTCTGAGCTCTGCAATTTTTCACAAAATATGCGTTCCTACTCAATTTGTCAGAGAAAATTGTGTTTTCTAAGTTTTGAAAGTTTAAAGATGGTTTGAGTTTGTCTGTTTTATGCCTACCACGGAGCAAGATAATCAACATTCATTGAAATTCTTGATTTGACAGAGGTTTCACTAAAGCCATGGGCTATCCAAACCTTTTCATTCCAAACACATAATCCATCTCCCATATTCTTGAAGGAAATCATTAACGACGATTGATGTTGACTGAATGAAAGGAAATAATGTTTTCCTGCCATTGCAGTTTGAGGTAAAGGTATTAAATTTATTGTCAAGGCCATATGGCTTAAATGTTTAAAAAAACATTTTTAAAGCATCTCTAGCTGCCAGCGTCAAACGTAGCAGCAGCAGAGGATTGATTATCTCCCTACAGACTGAAGGGCTTTCAGAATTTCAGATGAAACGTACATTTCAGTCAGGTCTCATTGCTTCACCTTATCCTCATTTTTTGCACCAGTACCAATACACAGATGCTCATCTGGCAGGTAAATGCTTTGATTTCATGAATACAAATGGTTACTCACAATAGTAAGGATAAGAATTCAATCTATATCAATCTGATTCAGAGACTTTGTAGGCTCTTAAAGAAGAATAAAGGGATCCAGTCATCACCTTCAGATATGAGTTTAGTGTTTGGTTTCAGCGGGGGGAGGGATAATAATAAACCGGCTGTGTGCATTGCACTTGGCCAATCGCTGCTGGGCTCTGAGGTCGGCGTGAGATTGACAATGTTTAAGGAGGCAGGCCAAGCAGCATCGGGGTCATAAAAAATGTCCCAGGTACCAGATCAACCTTAGACCAGCCCGGGAGCTCTTTAATGTTCAGAAACTAGATGCAGGTGAGAAAAGCTTGTGGGGGGTCTTTTCTCGTGAATCGGGTCAACTTGGGAGAAAGGCTGTAACGTAGGTCTGCAGATTCCTTGGAAAAAACCAACAGCTGATGCTTGGTAGCAGGTGGTGTGCCTCTCTGTCCACAGGTGCGGCACAGATGCCTCCAAAGCAGAGCAGGCACCAGTTATCCTGGGACACTGATACTTGCTGAAGTCTCCCGGTTCTTTCTCACCCACAGCCTCTGCATCTGCTCAGTCATTCTCTTTGAGTAATTACACTTGACACCTGGTGGGCACATGATGGATGCTGGGAAACAAGAACAGAGATCTGACATGATTGTTTTGCAGGGTTCAGTGACAACAAATTAAGTGAGATCTACAACTGCTTTAATATATTTTTTATACAGAATAGAGGTAAGCAGTGCCCATATTTATGCCAAACATTGCTGAAGATTTTCTGTACTTCAAAGGCATACAACAATAAATGAAATGTAGAAGGAAATACTGTCCAATTTGTGTCATAATTGGTATTTGGAAGATTTATAATTACAGAGTGCCGCCATCAGATAAAAGAGAGAGGATAAAAAAGGAGTTGGGCTTCTAATGGAAATCTGTTTGGAGGAGGATAGTTTCTAATAAGTAATTTTGCCTAATAAACTATAACTGATTTAATCTCCATGTTATCAGGCCAAGATTTCACCACTTTCCTTTTTAATTGGCTATTTTGTAATCCCGATTCCCAAAAGAGCGGATGGTCTTTCTCCCTCTCTGGAGAGATAGCATGAAATCAGTTTGAAACAGTGTGTCAATCTCATTCTGAAGTGGCCATCTGGCCAGTGTATGGAAGCTGGGGATGGCACGCTGAACCACGGGGTCTATCCTAAGCAATCATGAGCAGATTTACACAATGTGTTAATGCAAATTTAATAGAGGCTTCCTATCAGCCACTTTTATCTTCCATGTGTTCTCTTGGCCTAAGCAGTACCAATATTTGACAACTAAAAACAAACTTTGCGCATATCTTATTATTTCACTTTTATTTAATCTACATGTATTTTGTTTCCTCAAATTAACCAAAGATTATTTTAGGTTTTGGAAAAGATCCAAGTGCCTTAGCCATTTGTGTAAAAACAACAAAAAAATAAAATTAAAATAAACCTATGATATATTTTGACAACCTTACTGGTTTTCTTTTTTTTAGTTAGTCATAAATGTTATAGTTTAAACACTTTTTAGTATTTCAAAAAAGACAATCTGAGTAAATACAAAATTTAATTTTCAAACAATTATTTCATTTAGTGAGGAGAAACAAGCTTTCAGATCAGCCCAGTCTTTGGTTAAAGGTAATTGCCCCTCTTTTGAACTATTTCTTTAACTAGGTTTTTTAAATGCTGTATTTATTTTAACCATCCTCACCCAGCCCCACCTTATTGCCAGACCTTTAAAATAAAAAAAACATCAAAAAATACTTACATAAAGTCTGCTTAATATGAAATTAAAATTAAATTACTGCAATAACCCCTCAAGTACTCATCTGGGGCAACAGAGAAAACCATTTTAACATGTAAAGCACTGCAGCCTCATTTAATTCTTCTTTGTTTATTGTGATAAAAAATACTTGAAAAAGTGGCACTAATGAAAGTTTAAAGATGGAAATGAATGCTGATTAAAAAAGCATAAATGCTCCTCTGACATTTGCCAAAGATATATTAATAATCCTAAAGACTTCCCATTTAAATGTTCTGTGGGCCTAAAACTAACTTTTTAGGAAGGTATGGGCTCAATTCTACAACTGACATGTCCTGCACATTGAAGGAAAAGAGTTACTACATTTTTGCAAATGTTTAGCAATAGCTGTACAGCCCAGGGTGGCTCTTCAGTTATTAGGTTTAGGGAGCATTTATTCTTTACACACGTGGCCTGCATGGTTTGGTTGCCTCTTTTCCATTTACCTATTAAGTGACGTTATATCGGCGAGACGTATGTGATGCCTCCAAATTTTTAAACTAACGCTACACAATAAGGCTACTCTCCACCATTACAAAGGTTTTATGTAGCATGTTAGATGCTACCAAGGGTTAAAGTGCTATTTTTTAACCATCGTCCTTAAGGCACAATGCCCTGCATGTTTTAGGTGTTTCTCTGCTTTAACACACATGATTCAGATAATTGGAGTTCAAGAAGCCCTGTTAATCTGCTATCAGTTGACGTCCTCTATGTGACAGCCAAGAAACATACAAGTCATGCAGGTCAGTGTCCCTTGTGGACCAGGGTTTAAAAAAACCTGGGTTAAACAACAGCAGCTAAATTAATGTATGTTTTTTAGATGCTTTAAATTAGTTATTGGTTATTCTGTTGCAGCCAGTTAATAGGCTAATAATGTTAATTATCAATTGAAAACTGTATTTTGTATTTAGTTGGGTGATCAATGTCGGATATTACAGTTGTGAAAATGATGACATTAAATGTGAGAGTAAATACTTTTCCACAGCATCACAACCTGTTCCAACCCCATTCCCCCTGGCAGGCCCTACAGAACACTATACACCAAACACTACAAATTCAAGAACCACTCTAATCAACAGATACATTTGAAAAATGGCTTAAGTAGCAATTCCCTTGAAATAACCCACAAATGGAGCCTGGGTGGAAGTTCAACTGAAGAAACTCTTTGCTCTCTCCATCCACCTGTGACACAGCCAATCAGCTTTGAACCACACCTCCACAAATACCAATCGGCATCCAAAGACCGCCATGTTGAGCCTAGTTCTGTCAGACGTTTCTTCCCAACTGGGAGTTTTTCCTCTCAACTGTCACTTCATACTTGCTCATCATGGACAGGTTCTCTTAACCTGTGTTATCCAACTGGACTTCCATCTTCCAGCTCCCTGAGAGAAGCTCTTGTGTCAGCTCATGCAATCCACTGGATCTCCGCATGAAGTTCAGCAGACCGTCTCGCTAACCAGCAGTCTACAGACTGACCAACTTCATCAATCTTCACTCCATGACCAGTTTCAAGCCTGGGGGAAACAGCCCTATTCTTTGCGTTATGTTTCCTGCCGAGGTCTGAGCGCCAAAGAAAAACTAATTGTATCAATACATTTCTTCTGATTTTCTTTTCTCTTCGTGTGAGTTTTTCAGATTGAAATTTTATCTCTACCAACCCTTGTTTACAGGTTACCACCTAATATGTAATACTTTACTTCTACATCATTTGTACTCTGCTCGTTGCACTATTGCTCTTTTGTTTTAATGTACTTTGTTTATAGTGTGTACATCTGTGCTCTCTCTCCCATAGCTGTGTTATTGTCTTATAATATAAGTAAGCACATTGTGAACATTGTTCAATCGCGAGTCTAATTCCTCCTGTGTTTACACATACCTGTGGAAGGAAATTTAATCTGATATTAATGTGTCGGACTGATATACACTGACACTGACATAAAAAGATATTTAAGTGTGGGGCAAATAAAAAAAATTAAGATTATTATTTATTTAGTTAATGTATTCATTTGTCTGCTATTTCTTCTGTACATTCACTTGTATAACATCTGATTCTTGTAAATGTGGATTGTGGTCCTGTGAAAACATTTTACGCATTAATGAAGCTAGTTTTGTTCAACTGGACAAAATAGTAGCAAACTTGAACAATAAAATCTAAAAAAAAAAAGTTATAGACAAAAAGTGGATAATACTTAATGCCACACGTCCAGTAGTGACAGAGCCCAATCCATCTTGTATGTCTGTAGACTTGTGAGTCAGGAAGTAAAACATAAGTAAGTGTTGAGATGATGGTAGGGATGTCAAAAGAGCTCACAATTGTTTTGTTTTTTCTAAAATGATCCTTAATAATATGAGAAAACATGTAAAAAATGAAGAAATTCGACTTGATGATTGGCAAGACTGTGTCATAAGTGCTCTTCAAATTTGTATATTGATCCCATTTTATTCTATTCAAAATGTATATGGAGACAAATACTTCTGTATGAAAATCTGAGTCTGGATATTTTTGCTAAAGTGTGACAAAAATTGCTATCAGCATTATCTCATGGTGCTTTGCATGATATTTCTTAACAAACAAGACCTCTTTAAGGCCTTATAAAAAGGAGTAAAAACTCTGATTGATTAGAATGGGGTATCCTTTTGTTGTTTTGCATTTTAAATGGACTACAAGACTTGAGACCAAGGTGGAGGTTCACTTACCAGCAAGGCTGTGACCCAAGATGCACAGCGAAACCTATATATTGTTTTACACATAGATCATGACAAGTAACAATTAGGCCAGCCAAAGTTTAGACCAAAGTTCAAATGACAATTAGTGGAAAATTTTGAAAATTGCAGTTTATGGACCTCCTCCATCGTAATATCTCTTTTCCATGATATGGGCAAAATTTCATTCTCTGGATGCACAAAGCGTCACATTCAAAAATAGCTGCTACTGTTAACATAATAAAAGGTGGATCTGCAAAGTATTAAAGGAAAATGCTTTTTATTCTTTTTTATTAGGAATTAATTTCTGGAAATTATGTGGAATGTCCATTTGATTTCAGAGATATATTTGACTGTTTGGACACAAGAATACGTATAAAGTATATCTCTAGTAAACATCAAGTTTGTTCCTGTATTTTGTGTTAAATATCATTTATCAGCAAACAACATTTAAATAATTTAGCCAACTAAGTTTTCTGAATGTTCTTTTTATAAAAGTCACTACAAATTTTAGAAATATAGATGACATCCAGGATCACAGGGATCTGAAGAAGCAGAAACAGCTATTTATAGAGTTTCTGCAAAACAAAAACCAACAAGCTACAGGTTTTTCTTATAGACAAAGGTTTAAAAAGACTTGTTTCAAATTGCTGTACCACCTTCCTCCAGCAGAGTGCGCCGTGGTTCTCCTGGAGCTGGAGGCTTCCAGCACACCTGAGACGCATCTACTCATCAGGAGACCTCCCCTTTATAACCAGCTGCCAGACCTTGCTTCGACGCCGCAGTGTTGACCTTAGTTTGGTTAGCAACCTGAGCCTAGAACCTGAAGAATCTTAGTTGTCTCTTGAGAGAGATCTGATCCTAACTCTCCTCTGTTTTTGCCTCACAGGAAACCTGTCTCTAGCCTGAAGCTCTGGATGAGCTTAACCTGCCCTAGAGAGCCTAACCTGAAGATTCCTATGCGGATTCCCCTGCTGCTCTTAGTTAAGAGCTGGAAACTCTGATCAAGGTCTGCCATTCAAAGTCAGAATCAAGACGCTGCAGCTGCTCTTGAACTCTGCTGAACAAACAGTCTCTGGACCCAACGGTTCCCTCTCTCAAGGAGAAGCCTGGACTCAGTCAAGGTACAAACCTGAATTATCAAAGACTCATAACTCATCAGCCTGCCTTCTAATCAAACTATCATCTCTGCAGACTTCAGTGAACCTGCCCGGACCAGTTCCTGACCCAGTACATTATCTTGTGTTTTTGTGAAACATTCAATAAACTCTGTTAAAATTTTACCCAGCCTCAGTTGTGTTCTGCATGTGGGCTAAGAACGTTAAACCCATCATGACAAGCTTTGAGTACAGCATGTTTTAACTTTGTAAATGGTGCAATTGGATTTATTACTTTGCTTTTCAGCACATTTTACTTCACCTGTTTTTTTTTTTTTTGTTAAATTACACACTGAACACCAAATAGCATATATATTTTATTCTATAGACAATGGAACTACATTGTCTTGCGGTGTCCTTTTCTTTATTATTTGTTGTGGCCCCTGTCAGACCCTTTGTTATTTCACCATGCAGTACCACAATACAGCAGCAGACGTCACATATGCATGAGCAGCTCCCCTGAGAGTATTGAGCGAATGCATATTAATGAACTTCCATATGAACCCAGGCCATGACATTGGGGTTATAAATGCATGAAGAGAACAGAGGACCCTATACACCCTTCCATCCCTTTTTAAGCATAAATACAACAAACAAATGTTTACATATTTTTAGTATACAAAAGGCAAAGAATGTATGATAAAACATTTAATAGATCATACATCAGTCTTTAGTTCTTTAGATTTATAGTTACGTTTTTGCTTTTGGAACACCAGAGATGAAAGGAAGAGTTAATGAGGCTGCAAATCATTTTCCAAACTTTAAGGAAACTTCTTTTTTAAACAAACCAACTCGGAATAATAGTCATTCCAATCACTCAGATTAATAAATGCACCCAAATTGTTTTGTTTCAACCCTCCAAACATTTTGAGTTTTATCTTATTTAGACGTGTTGAACCTATCATTTTTTAAGCACCCTGAAATATATTTTCTGTCATGCTACTTTCTCAGCTAATTAAAACGCCCTGGATATTTTTTTTTTCTCTTCAAAATGACATTGTCATATCTGCATAATACAGGGTGCTGGTTTTATAAATGGTTAAGAACAGGTAAATAAAAACCCTTGATTTCATTTCAGCTTGGATGTTTCTTAACAAAAGAGACAGGGGACAAAACAGGATGTGGATATCAAAATGGAAATTTCACAGAGTGTTTAATTGGATGGGCACTTTTACTTAACTTATCTTTTCAGCCAAATTCGTTCACTAGAAGTGAGCATTTTCCAATTAAAGAAAATAACTACTTCCTCTCAGGTTAAAAGGGAGCCTTTAACTGCCATGTTCAGTTTTGACAGCTTGTGTGAGGGTAAATAAACAAAGCACTGAGCAAAATCCCATTTGGAGACTGTTTAAGTCAGTCCAGTTTGCACGCTTACCACAACTTTTCTCACCAATTTACAAAAAAAGATATATTAAAATGCATACAGATCGAAAATATGATGTTGTATAAAAAATGCTTTTTTTATCTGAATTAATTCTGGAAATGAAAAAAAAACTGAAAATTCTGTGCACTTCCTTAGTCAATATGTTGTGAATCATGATAAATATTTTGAAATGACATACTTACAGCTTCAACAAGCTCAGTGAAAAACAAATGATCTCATTCACTTCAACTTCAAAATAAAGGAAAAACATTCCTATATTGTTGTCCGCTCTTTTCTTCCTTGAAGCTGCAGAACCCAACATTAATCCCAACTGTCTGTAAAATTGAAGCAATAAAAACCACAAGCAGAAGCATCACATTTCACCATGGTGATGCTCCTCAAAAGTATAGATCCGCAGACAAACAATGATATACTTGATTGTTTCAGTAAAGATTCCTGGACTCACTGCATTCCCTTTGTTGTACATGAGAGAGACATTACACCAATAGTGGATATGACCTCATTTGCTGCAAAGAGGAAATTTAATTAACAGAGCAAACAGAGTCTGCCAATATGCCTCCACAGAGACTGCAGAACAGGAACCTGCAATACTGTCTTTAAAGACTGGCCAACAGCTGGACTCTAAGGTTTTCTTTCTATCTATCTGCTTTACATTTCCAGAGATTAATAATCACTTGGATATTAGGTACTGGAAATCCAGCTAAAAGATTATGAGGACGGAAAACTCATCATCATAAGTATAACAATTCTTGTTAGAAAACTGCTCACTTGACTTCATCGTTGTTCTTCATTGCTGCTTTTGTTGTGCCAAAATAAACTAAACAATCCCAGGAGATACTGGTGTATTTCTTCTCCAATCCAGTTCATGTTTTGGCCAAACTTACTTTATAAAACACATTGTGATGAAAAAATGTTTTCCTCTCTGCATTACTGTATGGCACAAGCTTATTCCTTCAAACAAGACAAAAAAAAGGAGGCTGAACTGACAACCTTGGACTTTTAGCATTTCAAAATAATATCAACTTCCACTATTTCTGGTTTATATTCTTCTACAAAATGCAAAATCAAACTATTTACATTGTTTCTGCAGAGTAATTTAGATTTAGGTGTTCTCATTTCGATGTCAAATAAAACCCCTCTGTAAAAACCTTAAGGCGTAGATACTTACCTGTATCTGGAACATTGCAGAAGTAATTCTGAAGTGTTTTATTGTGTGAATAACTGACAAGATCCCAAGGATTCAACAAAAAAAATGATGTGCTAAAGAGTTTAGAATAATCTAAGTTGTGTTTGAAAATAGGTCGGTTTGTTTTGTTTTATTTTTTTAACCTTTATACCTGGGATTTAGTGTCAGGTTTAGCCTGAGTTATTGTATGCTTGCTGTTTGGTTTGGTTTAACTGCTCTTCAGTAAGTCAATATGTCACCTGTGGTTATTAGTGAGCATCCTATAGAGCTGTTTAAACTCCAATCACACTGCTTCATATCTGCCTTATGTTTCAGTTGCACTGGAGGAAACATGTAGATGTAAGCAAATAAGGCTTTATCATCAATGCAGTCCAGTAAATATTGATAGTCAACTAACACATAAGGCTTAAGTAGCAATGGTATGTATTAAAATAAAATATGTCATCATATGAAACATATATTTTGTCACTAATAAAGATATTATTCTATCTACTCAAATGGTAAAAAAAATTCACCTCGTCAGGACGCCTAAACTGACTTCCTGAATCATAAGAGTCATAAGAGTTATACATTATGATAGCATATTGATTCTTAGGATAATAATATTACTTATTCAATATCTTTTTGCATTTAGCCTATTTCTGAATTTTTTCTTATTACTTTGTAAGTAGTTGAGGGAAAAAGCATTGACATTTTATTTCTTGATAATTAGTCATCCTTTAAAGATATAAAAGAAAAAAAATGAATACATAAAATGAAACTGCTATGTAATGTGTGACATGTATTTAAACATTAAGAATTCACCGTCTTGATCCCATATATAGTAAGAACATGCTATATGTGGGCAGATCAAATCCATCAAAAATGTGACTTAATTTCATCACTTTTATATCATCTACTGTAACTTGCACTTAAAAAACACGCCTCAAACAGGACTTCAGAGTAATTTAATTGTGTTTGAAGTTATAAAACAAAAACTAATGTTATGTAAAACCTTGGCCTTTAGCAGAATCAGATTTTACATGCAAACCGTCTGTGCTTACAGACAGGATTAGCAACAAACATCAACATTTTAGTTAATCTGATATCATATCTGTGGAGCTGTCGTACGTACAGGAATCAGAAAAAGCCAAGAATTTCCTAAATGTTTCAGAAATCAATACTCAAGTTGAGACTTGCTGTTCGCCTATTTAACATCTATAATGATGGAGTCATTTTTATTATCGTACAGAAATACATGATTTTAAATTGTCTGAAGATAATTCAAGCCTCCTCTTGCATTCTGAATTGTTCCTTATGCTACAACTGATTTTATCGCTTTCTGGGAGCATTTAACTTTTAAACATTGAGAGATGAGATTCTTCCTGTCTCCAGTTTCTTCATTATAAAGTCATTAGTTTTTAGACGATTCATACACAACATAAAAATTAATTCCAAATAGATGCTGTATCAAAATTCCCAAATCAATACATCGCAGTACTGTAACAGGATAATTAAGGAAAAATACATAAAAACATAAGCAAACATCATAATTTTCATGTCCATTATAATTTGGGACCTTGGATTGTTTTCCTTCACAGCCTTGCTTTAATTTGGTGGTTTTTTATAATAATAAAAAATATATTTTTATTAAGCCATTCTTTAAATAACAACTAAATATAAATTCAGGTCCTACATTTTCTATTATTCAAACACATGTGCTTAGGACACATAAAATAGTGAAAATTTGAGCACATATAAATATTTACTTTGAATAATAGACATGTTGAAACTTTTGACTTCAATTAAAAACATTTTATTTAATCTTATTGAAATGATAAATAACCTAAAAGCTTACCTAATGACTGGCTGTTTTGCCCTGACCTCTCAATGCCTGCACAATTTACTAACATCTCACAAGTTGTGTGAAAGCAACGCCCCCAAATTTCAAACAGGGATAGAGGAATTGCCCCATTACCCATGTAGCCAATTCATGGTTATGATTATTATTCCTCTTCTGCCTGAGACCTAAAGTACTTACAAGGAGGACTGGCTTCACTGAACTTTTGGTTCCCGGATGGTTGAACGGACTGATTTGTTTGCTGGGGGAATCGTTCATGTGCCATCAAGAGCCAATAAAATAAACAAGGAGACCAGACCCCTTGATGTAAAAGCACATCATCTCCTGTCAGGATAAAAAAAGAACAATATACAGTAGCACCATCTAAAATATCACTATATTCATGTTTCTTCCTCTCATACTTAATTTTTTAATATAGCTGCATAATTGGTTTCTGTGATATACAATTCTTAGCCGCCGTGAACAACATCATAATTTCAGTAAACAATTTTAAGCCTAATTTGGTATGAGACACAAATGGCCCAGCGGCAGCGTGCAACTCCAATTATGATAAGGATTAAGCACATGCAATCAAAAGATATAACAAGATATTGTGCAAAGATACATTTGGCGAACAGGCAATTAATTGGAGAAGCATGACACCCTGCGTGCATGAGATGAGGCAGAAAGATGATATTTCAACTCCTCCGTATTTTTAATGGCTAAGACAGTCAGTGTCCCCTTGTTTGTATGATTTGGCTGCAGTCATTGTAAAACGAAAGATTTTGAAGTCAAGGCCTGTCTTGGTTCACAAGCTGATTAATGAGTCAAAATCAAAAACTGACTGTGTGCACAAATCTAATGGGGGGGAGGATAAATAATGATTTATTTGAATATAGATGGTGTATTGTCTCATGCTTTCATTAAATTGCTGCAGATAATATGAATTGAAACTGATCTGTATAAAAAAAAAACATGACACATCCTTGATGAAGCATCCATTTTACTGTACAGTTGATGAAAACCTATATTGAATATTTTTGGCTTCTGACTTCTCACCTGCTTAGAGAGATGATGAGATTAATTGGAAGCAAGACAGCTGTTACGGAAAAAATAAAGCTTTCATTACACAGTTTGTATTGAGTCATGATGGCTGGCTTGTCTTTATCCTGAACAAGACTTCTTGCTGCCACACTTTTAACTCCAACCCAATTAATGCCCCAGGTAAACAGGCTCCCACCATGGTCACAGGCTCAGTCCTCTTGAGACTGCTGCTGAGATGAAGCCATACATTTTATCTGTGCATCATGTTCAGAAAGTCAACTTGACAGAACATGGGGCACTTGATAAACAGTCTATCTAGGGCACAAGCAGTACAGCAGCTCTCTCAAGGGGGCAGCTAAAACCCAAGACATTACGGGGAAACCCAAAGCAAATTATCCTGACATGGATGAAACAATAGCAAATTGGACAAATGATATAATTTGAGTCATATGGGCCCCAGTAGAGTATAGTTGTTTCTTACACTCAAAGGCATTTGGAAACAAGAGCAGAGTCCTGTGGTAAAGGTCAAGATGCAACGGTGGCTTTCTTTTTAGTTTTAATGGTAGTATCCGTTTCTCTATGGAACACCGCCCAAACCAAGTTATTTGGCTCCTTTTTTGCATCTAAAAGCACAGTCACAAGGAATTGCTTTTTTCACTCAAAACCAAAAAGATTAAAGGAATGTTGATGTGCCAACCAGAAGTCAGAGGTTTACTGCTATGTACCTATCTATCCATAATGATGGTGCAATACAATGTTCTCTACTTGTGTTAAGACTGACAATGACTGGCCACTTAACAAAGAATATCTTGCTAGGACCAGGTTGGACCCGGCTTTCCATCAAAAGTGCTCTTTTTTGCCCCCCAAATATAACAGTGTGTCTAAAATGTTCCTCTTTGATTTGGATCACCTGAAATTAGAGTAACATAAAGTTGCTGTAGAACTGCCACAGGTAATTATACCATCTCAATCTCTTATGAACCACCTCCCAAACTGGACTTATTCTATTGAAATATGAGGCCAGTGGAGAACAATGAACTCATCCTCCATTTTAAGAAACCAGGGGAAGGAGATTGCACCTTCTTGAGCTCCCAGGGATAGACCATACCACACATGCTTAGAATTGGGTTCCCCAGTAGTTGGAACACACCCTTCAGTTCCTCTTCTTGTCTACAATCAACACGCAATTTTGAAAAGGTATGACAACCATGACAGCCCAACAATACCCAGACACTAAGATACCCAGAGTGGATCTAATCCACCTCCACATCTATGCCATGGTGGAGCTTTGAACCACGAACTTCAGAACACCTAGTCTCTGTATTCAACAGGGAAGGTGTGATAGCTGAGTTAAGCAGAACAGAGGTATTTCCCTTGAAATCTACAGTATTGCTGTTGCCCATCTGCTTTGAGGCTTGGTCTGTTGTAGTATAAAACTTGGTTTTCCCATGACCTTAGTTGTATAGAGTGGGAAAATTAAGAAATGTTTCCTTTTTATTGTCTTTAGTCAGTTGCATTAATTTTCACTGACCTAACCTACAACTGCCATTATAGGAATAGTTTCTTTTTCAAACCATTCCCACACAACCGTCATTTTAAAAATCTTTTAAACCTATGTTCTAAAGTTCAGTTTAAACCACAGCAAGCCATCTTACTTCAATTTGATTGGCTGATATGCTGTTTGAGTTAACAAGGGGTTGAACAAGTGTACGTAATAAAGTGGCTTGTGAATTTGCACTGATATCACATCCTAACAATAATACTATATTGTGATTCTAAACACGTTATATCCCTACTTACGTTGCTAATTACACTTGATTAATCATGAGGGAGCAGAAACATGTAAATGTGACTTTCCAGTTAAAAAATCAATTAGGACTTTTTTGAGTCAAAGGACCAAATGTGTTAAATAAGTTCAAGGGGACAAAGGTCTCCATGGAATTAAAAATTCCTCTCCTGGCATACAGGCGTCTGCTAAGAGGGTCATAGGTAGAGGAAAATCTTGTTCTAGAGGCAGAATACGCACTTCTCAGAGGGGAGGGGGCCATGGAGAGCCATTAATCATCCACCGCTGACACCGAAAACCTTCTACACCTCATAAGGACAAAATAACCTCTGACAATGAGATGAACTAAGTGGCCAAAGATGATGGGATATTGTGTGGTAGTTTATGTTGCTCTCATCAGCAGTCCAGCCAGCCTGAGACGATGGAGCAGCCATTTGACACAGCTCTCAGATCATGCACAGCAGCAGGAAGGGACATTACAGTATGTTGTTAGCCACAGTAAAATAGCCACAGATACAAAGAGTAGGTTGTTCATCAAAACCAAAACTATCTTCAAAGAAACAAAAAAAAACAGTTTAGTTTATACAGAAATAACAAAAAGTTTTTATTAAGTGCCAATGGAGACTCATTTAAAATGAGGTTATGTGGAGAACAGACAACCAAAGTATCACATTCATATTAAAGAGATTAGAAAAAATTAACTCCAAAAACTAGTAAATCCAAGAATCCCTTTTTTATGTTTCATAGCAAGGCTTCAAAAGATACAATTTCTACAATAAAGAACCTGCAATCATTAAAAATATGCCTTCTAATGCCTACAAAACATCTCCAGGATTTAAAGGACTATTGTCTCTACAGAACGTTTACAAAGTAAAGGGCTGGTTATACTCCTGCAGCAGAGTGTTGCAGTGAGCTTGTGTTATTTTTGATTTATGCCTAATATTGAAGCATGGTCTGCGCTATGTTATTCCACGCCACAACGCAAGAGGGACAATCACGAACTAGCTGTGGGTCTAGATACGGCCGAGGTGGTGAGGAAGTGGAAAAAAAACAAGAGGCAAGTTTGTGCGACAACAGAGGGAGAAGAAGCGGGGATCCAGGTGGACAAAGGGACCCAGCGTTCTCATGCACCTTGCTCTACTAGCTGGTCCATCTTCATGAGTTGTTTTCCACAACGGGGGTCATACAAACAAAACAGTAACAGTAAGGTACCAAACAGGAAATATGGATAGTGTAGAGCGGATGTAGATTTGACCAATCAGAGGCCTCCTGTCTGCAGCACTGTCTGCGGTCACCTACAATTTTGGAGAGGTGCACCGAAGTGTCTGCTGAAGGGGAAAGGGCACCAGTGTTTTCACTGCAACACACACGCAGATGGCCTGGTTTCTAAGTATAAACCAGCCTTAATTCAAGCATTTATCTTTAATACCATTGATTGTTGTCTTCACAGGTCTGCCTAAAACATTTATCAGACAGCTGCAGTTGTTCCAGAATTTATCTACCCTTATCCTCACCAAAATAAACAAAGTTTAGCAAATCAACCCTGCTCCATAAATTGTTACTCTGGCAACAATCATGCTATGATTACCTCTGTCACTCTAAAAATCACTTTATGGCTTTGCTCCAGAATACAGTACAAACTAGCTGTCAGAGTATAAACCGCCAAGACTTCTAAAGTCTTATGGCTCTAAACTATTTTTCATACGTAGAACCAAAATCAAACATGGAGAAGAAAAATTTAGTTCTTATGCTCCACAAATCTGGAATAAACTCTCAGAAAACTGAAACGGGCTGAAATCCCCATTTGCTTTAAATTGAAATTAATGCATATTTATTTAAAGCCTTTAGCTGTGCTTTCTACACATTATTATTTTCCAGTCTAACTTCATTTCATTTTCTTAATCATTTTATATTCTTTTTAAGAAAGTTTTTCAATCATTTGATCTTTTTTATATGCAATCATCTTATCTTACCTCCCATTTTAATCGGTAAATTTTGTTCTCTTTAACAGTTTCTTTTGACTGTATGACGCCGCAATCTACTTTTCTCTATCGTTTTTTTTTCTCATGTACAGCACTTTGAATTTACTTGCCACTGTTATACAGTATATAAATAAACGTGCCTTGCTTTGAGGAGTCCAGATAATGTGTTTTTTGTCTTTATGAAATTCTTATGTAGATTTGTTGTCAGTCAAGCATTTTGGTTTAAAAAAAAAATGAATAAAAGTATTTAAATCTCAAAGTGCATCTTAAATGACCACTGTTTAGTGCTGATGGATCCAATTCAGATGTATTATTTTGTATTTTTAAATAGAAATGTTTCAAAAGATGTCAAATTGGTGGGATTCGGGAGCTGCTTACCTCGTAACAAGACATTATTGGACAGTGGAAGATTACTTTAACGCCCTCCTCAGTACGACTGACACACCTTCTGTGGTGGAAGAAGCTATGGGGTACTCGGGGCTGGATTTGTTCACCACCCAGGCTAAAGTCTGACAAAAAAAGGCTTTGGGCATGGATGAGATACACCCTTAGTACCTTAGAGCTCTGGATGCTGTCTGGCTGTTGTGGTTGACACAGCACTTCAGCACCATGTGTAGGTCAGGGAGAATGTGCCTGGATTGGCAGACAGGGGTAGAGGTTCACCTGCATAATAAGGTGGACCAGAGGGTGTTTTCCAACAATAGGGGATCACACTTCCCAGCCTCCATGAGAAGTCCTATGACAGGAGAGGAGTCCTCCAGGCATATGTCCTGGAGAGGAGAATCCAACTGGTTTTTAAACATTGGCTTCAGGAGGGACAGTGTGGGTTTTGTCCTGGCTATGGAACAGAGGACCAGTTCTACACTCTCCACAGCATTCCTCAAGGGTGCTTGGGAGTTTACCCAACAGATCCACATGTGTCTTGTGGACCTGGAGAGGGTGTCCGTGACCGTGTCCCTCTTGGTGCGCTGTGGTGGGTTCTTTAGCAGTAAGGAGTTGGAGTCTTTTGATAGGGGCTATCCGGTCTCTGTTTAAGCAGGGCATGAGTTTGGTTGGCATTGCCGGCATTAAGTCGAACTTCTTCCCAGAGCATTTTAGACTCCAAGAGGGCTGCCCTCTGTCACCAATCCTAACCCCATTACCATTAAGGACAGGTTTTCTAGGTGCAGCCATGGCCCGGAGGAGGTCTGTTTTTTTGGGAGCAGTGGATTTTGTCCCTGCTTTTTACAGATGATGTGGTTCTGTTGGCTACCTCCTGACAAGAACTGCAGCATTCACCGGGGCAGTTTGCAGCCGAGTGTCAAGCGGACGGGAAGAGCATCAGCTCCTCTAGGTCTAAGGCCATGGTTCTCGACCTCAAGATTTTATTATTATGATTAATAAAATTGGAGCTTAACAGGGGACATGGTGACATTATCAGCCAAAATTTAATGAATTATTCCTTAAAAACAAGAGTAGCACAAATGACAGTTTTAACGGCACAAATCTGCACAAACGTAGCAGTAAAAAAGCTTATCACGTTGGTTCAAATAGGTTTCATGGGGGGACGGTGACCTCTGGATGACCTAAAAACTAATCTTTAATAACTCTTAAAGCTGAAGTCTGTAAGTTTTTAAAAATCACTTTTTTGTCATATTGGCTAAAACTGTCCCTATGCCCAGACAGCAGTACATGTGATATGTAACCTGTGAAAAAAAACTGCTTCAATTGGTCCCGCATACGGCCTGTCCTTCAATCTGGAAAGAATATTTCGGGACGAGACAAAACAACCAATCACAGCCAGAGGAGCGTCTGATGGAGTGTCAATCACAGCTCACACACGCTGAATCCCGCCCCCTCCCTCTCACCGCTGAACCTGCCGCTGCCGCCCGGCTACTGCAGTCAGGAGAACGGGCGTGGAAGTCATGGCGGAGCGACAGCCACCAGCGAAAGAGAAACTGCCCTTACTGCCCCTGCCGACAACTGCTTACACGGCAAACTTCGGTATAACCAGCATCTTATATCTATCTGCTTGGAGGTGAGTGTTATCGCTCTTACCGGTTCACACTCCATGCCGCATACGCTGCTTGGACGCTTCTGGTCGCATGCGGTAGCCGCGCAGATGCTGTGAGAGGGGTGGAGCTTGGAGGTGGGGCATGAGTGAAGCAGAAAGGGTGGGGGAGTGGCGTGAAACCTGTTTTTCTTCAAATTTTCAGTCGAATTCTGCTCTCTTCTCAATGTTACAGACTGCAGCTTTAAACAAAAGTAGCAAAAATTATAATTTTTACTGCACAAATCTGCACTAACGAAGTACTAACCATTCAGTCTATTTGTTGGGTTTTTTACATGAGCTTCATGCAGCTTTAGGCAGATTGTAATTTGTGCTTGCTCGGCTTGTAATTTATACTCACAATAAATATGGCAGGGTTTAAATGTCATAGGGGCTGGAGTACCTGGAGAAAACTCATACATGGACAGTATTCAAACTCTGTGCTGAAATACTCCATAACCCTTTTGCTGCAAGGCTGCAGTTCTACCAGCTGTTCCCCCATGCAGAAACCTTTCAGCAGAAAATTAAACACAGGGATAAGTCTTTCAAACTATGCATTATCACAAACAAAGCCCCCAAAATGAGAGTGCATTTGCAGTTTACTAGAATATTATTTATAACTTAACACTGCTCTTTATATTTTCACAACTTACCAAGTAAAATGTTCAAAGAATTCTGCTTTTAAAACTTATTTAAAAAACTGAGCTGTATTCATCTATATATAATAATTCTGAATCACTGTAACACTTTAGCTACATATAAGCCAAGACAATTTGGTACCTGAGGAATGATGAAGTAAAAAAAATCCTCAGAGAAGGGAGTTGCAGCAATAACACACATTTGCATCCTGGATCTCATGAAGGCATGAAGCTGATTGATTAATAGAGACAGAGCATGCCAAGCCACATCAAGAGCCCTGTGCAGGTTAAATGGTGCTAAGATTGTTTTATATAGTCTGTGATTAGAGGATGAAAAAGAATGGTTTGATCTCCCCGACTTGCTGACCCAGTAATCACAGCTTTCGATCCTGCACCAGCAACTTCAATAAGACACACTGTCTGAAACAGACAGGGGAAAAAAAAGCTAAGAAAACCCACAATTGGGAAAAAGTAATGCTTTGGTAGATAAAATATATTACCAGGATTCAATCAATCTGGATATTTTCCATGCCTTTTTATGTATAGATTTTGATAGATGTATTTTTTATTTATTAAGAAAAGTAACATAGATAAAAATGATGCAGAAAAACATGCTTCATTTCTGAATTGTGATATTTCTGATATACTGTAATAGTAATGAACAAATCACAAAAACTCAAATAAAAGATCAGTTTAACTAATTTCAGAAGTGTATTTGTGACTTTGGCAAGAAGTGATTCCCATTTTAATTTTTATTCTCTAATTAATAAAACTTTGAAGATTGTAAGCATCCAACTAACTGTTAGAAATAATGAGAAATGTAACCCTTTTATTTGGATAGGGGGAGCAATTTGTAAAGTTTATTATTTTCCATTATTTTAGCAATTAGGAAATAAAATTAAGCTAGAAAGTTGGATTGTTTGTTGTCATAAAATTATTTTACCAATTTACCATAAATTGTTTAAAACAAAATACTTAATTCAAGAATATTTGGAAGATATTATTTGCATGGTTAATCAGCAAGTGTGAAAGGTTATAAGGAGCTTCTGCAATTTGCACAGTAGAAAAAAAGGCCAAAGTACAACATAATTATCGACATCATCAAAAGTAATTATGGATGCATAAATTGAATGCATGTCTGCACCCCCATTGTCCAGTGCATATTTGTCCTGCACACAGATAACACACTATTAACATTACAATAGAGCAGCAATAATAGAGCTGCCCAGCTGGGGTTGAGGGAACGTGACAAAAAGCCTCAGTCAGACCTAGGACAAAAACACAACACAAGAAAAGAGTTTTAACTTTGCTCTTGTCATATCTATATATAGAGCGAGAGCTATAGAGATCTATCTATCTATCTATCTATCTATCTATCTATCTATCTATCTATCTATATATATATATATATATATATATATATATATATATATATATATATATATATATATATATATATATATATATATATATATAGATATGCATTGCAATCCACCACATTGAATCAAATCCTACACAGGTACTACAAACATCATATTCCTTGTAACAAGCCACTTTTGAAAGCGTATAGAATTTCAAAATCGTCTTTCCTGGGCTAAAAAGACAAAAAAAAAGTCCCAGGGTGATATTTTGTGAAAATACATTTAGAATTTGTATTTGCAAATGAATGTCCTAGAGTCTGCAGGGAATCACTGGCGAGCTACACAGTCCATGTGACATTTCCACAGCTAGTGATGATCTGGGAGGCTACCTCTTTGGCTTGGTTGGTCCACCATGGATTCCATGGTTCACTATAATACACGCATCTTCACTCTTCCTTCTGCTGATAACCTTTATGGAGGTTCTTGCCTTAACTACCAAAGGTTTCAAATACAGCTATATAATAGGCTTCTGTTACACTTCAGGAGTGCCACTAATTACCTCATTGCCACACAGCACCAATGAAATTATTTATGCAATAGGATGGCAAGCTAAATACTAAGTTAAAAGAATTGAGCTGATGTCTTGCAAAATACATGTTATAAAGATGCCCTATATAATTATACAATATCAAAGAAATATATATATATATATATATATATATATATATATATATATATATATATATATATTTATTTTATTCTACAATTAAAAACTGAAAAAATGCAGTCAAGCATCATCGGCTTTACATCACTGTGGAGAAAAGTTGCCTGTTCCTCTTTCAGAATTCTGTGTATCATATTTGGTACATGAGTTTTTGAGACTTTTGCTTTATCAGTGTGATAGTTTTGCTCTTGGAAACCCGGAGTTACATAATCAGACACATGAAGTGAACAGAAAATGTATAAAAGATTACACAGAAATGCTCAATGTATCAAAATTGATACAAATAAATGATCTAATTTTAGTTATACAAAATGTCTTTTTTTTCTCTTTCGTTTGTCTGAAAGTTAAATGACAAAACTTTCAATCATCATCATAAACGTCACAACATCGTGAGCTGTTTTTCTTTCAGAATGTAATTTCAAAGGTTTTATTATTATTATTATTATTTTTTTCAATTTTTATTTTCTAATTTTTAAAAAAATCTGAGCTGTTTAGATTACTTTCTTTTTCCACAGAATTATGTTTGTGGTTTTTGTTTATCAAAAGCAACAAGTCACAGTTTGAACAAGGGAAAAGCATTTTTTTTTATTAGTCAGTCAATATTAATCAAAATGTCATGTTTCTTATTGTCTTCAAAAAACATTTAAAAATAAAAAGGCAATTAAAAACTGTTTTTTTGTAAAACAGTAGAGCGCTTTATTAAACTTTAATAAAATAAAAAGAAATACATAATAGCTTAAAAATGTAAAGCTATTATGTTCAGTGAAATCTGACTAACTTATGAAATTCAACACAAATTTAAGCTCAAAATTTCCTCAGGATTGTAATCAATAAAAAATGTGTTTATTCTTCAACTAATACTTACTGTTTTAATCTTTTTCTTTCATTATCAATACACACAGAATGTATAGTACAGTATATCCCATCATGTCTGTTTTAAACAGGTCTTTCTTAAAAAATGAAATCAGAGCCAGGGTGTTTAAAGAAAATTCTGACCTTAATGCAAAATTATTGTTCTATTTCCCTCTTCACATATTTTCTGTTTTTATTTGGAAATATCTGACATATTTAGTTAATCTAAACCAACAACTATGAATTCCTCAGCAAAACCCTCCACACAGACATACAGGTATTACAGCTGTATTTCACACCTGGAACTGAAATGAAACAAATATCATCAGTTTAATATTGAATGAGCACAGAATTCAATATTTTGATGAAAACAAATATAATCCTAACTATTTGCTATCAGATGCTATAATAATTACTATACCTCAGGAGCGTTTTTAAGATTGCTTTTGTTTTATTATCAGAAGATTATTCATAATGCCCCAAACTGACATTTTTTAAACCAGCTAGATGGTTTTAATACATGTTAGTGGCTTCAAGTGTGGAGACGAATCATTTGTCTGAAAAAACGGAGTATTCACTCCTTTTATTGAGCTTCATCATTCAAATACTTCTTGGATAACAAGCCAAATACTGAGTGGAAGAAAAAGCTATTTGAATTTCCAATATTTGAGCTTTTCGTTCAGAGTCTGTTATTTGTCAGCCAATCAAAACATATCTGAAATGATGGATTGTCAAACATTCTTATCCTCTATCAACAAGAAGTGATGAACACTTTGCTTTATCAACATTATTCTCTCAGTATGCTGAACTGAGCCCAGGACTCAATTCTGGCCTTTTTTTCTACGTTGCTTCAGCAGTCACACCAGGCCTTCTCTTCTTTAGTCGAGACGAGCTGAGAATCACTGGCAGCTCATATATCAAGGGAGATCCTCACAGCGGTGCTCCTCTTCCTTTTTCAATGCGCAGGGTAAGTATTTTAATTAGTTGGCTAATTGTCTAAGTAATTGGAAGACAACTTAGCTCAAAGAGTAATCAATCTCTACAGGGCTGGGTTCTATCACATCAAAAGATCTGTAATTAACACTGCAAACCATGGGATGGTCTTTGACTGAGCTTGGTAGCATGGGGGCGTATCATCACAGATAACACAGAGGTTGAGGAGATGGATCTGCAAGGCCTCCAGTGTGCTTGAAGATGGGATTCACTCAGAGAAAAGCAGATTTAAGAAAGCAGAAACAGACTTTAATGCAAATGTTAGCTTCAAACAAAATATATAAAGAATTTCTGAGAAGTTTTTTTACTTTCAATAAAAAAAAAACAATATGAAAGTGTTATTCCAAAACTGAAAAAGCACAATCTGTTCTTATATTTCCCCAAAGAACAACAGTTAGCTTGATTTTGACAACAAAATTGGCAATTCATTAAATGTTTTGATGCATCTAGTATCAATTTCACTTTGCATCAAAGCTCATCTCGGGCATTAAAAGAAAATTAGCCATTTGGGAAGAAGAGGACTAATCATGTCTTAGATTCATTCATTTGATGCTCCTAATTTCCCCACTGTTGAAAATAAGAGGTATAATGAACAATTATGGATAAAGTCCATTTCAGCATTGTGGAGGAGACTTAATTAAAATCACTAATGAAAAAAAAGAAGTGCTTACATTGGGGAAGTCTATTTGTCAATTTTAATGTTAGAAGATGCGTATTCTTTTTGGAAAGTAATGAGAATGACCCGAATGGCAACTTTCACAATATTTTGTTTGAAACACATAAAAGCGTAAACCCCCAAACTCATATTCTAATTCAAGGAACAAAAGTTGGCATGATTGTGTAATTTGTAAAGAAGAAAATAGAGCAGCTAAACAGCTTTATCTCCTAATATAGACTGAAAAAAGTATCAGATTATCAACTAACAAAATTAGACAAAATGGAAAAATTGCTGTCATGCTTGTGGAAGCAACCTCAAATGGATAATTACGATGAAACATCCAGAGGAAAGTAGCAATTGGAAGAGATGATATTCCCCTAAAGGATCCCTTCCCCCCCCTCTAGCCCAGAAGGCATGGCAAAACTCACACAGCGGCAATGACAGATTGACAAATAAGGTTAATAAGTACTTTCCAACCCTTCCTGGAGGCTAATCAAATATTAATATTTAAGGTGTGGTCAGGAAAATAAAATATACGGCAAACAATTGGTGGAGTGGAATTGATCTAATTGATTCTGTCTCAAAATGCTCAGATAAAGAAGAAAAGGAGGAAACATGACGGGGGCGCCGCTGCCGAGCTGGAACTGTAGGAATTCATTTCAGGCTGAGAGTGGACAAATATTTGGATATAACCGCTTATAGCAATTTCAATTTTTAATCCATCTCCACATTCTGGTGGCTCTGTGGGGGCAGTTTGTTCACAGCATTCTCACTCTAAGTGGGAGTGAGTTTTTGCTTATGACCCCCCCACCCACAGTCGTTCCCAGCCCCCCTACGCAGCTACTTTTAAAACAATATAGTTGATGCTCTTTTGCACAGAAGCAAGTCTAAAATTGTGTATAACAATCTTTCTCTTAGACATGAACAAAAAAGAAAAAAAAAAACACAGAAAAATATGTTTGCAAATTCTTTATACAAGTAAAAAAAAACTAAAACATAAAATGAAGATCTGAAAAGCATTGCTACTGGTGAGAAATTTAAATTTTACAAAAATCACTTCACCTGCTTTAAGGGTTTTTCGCTAATCAGAAGCCCCAGGACATATCAGGGGTCCGGTGGACCTGTGCGAGTGGGGCCACATACTCCTGTACTGATAGGGCAAAAATTGGATCCAGAAGGAATGCAAAGAGGCTTATCAACCAACACTTCCAGGCAGCGCTCTCTGCAAGAGCATATGTCAACATCATTTATTAGATGTGGCTTGGGACTAAATTATGTATGATCACAAAACCGGGGAAAAAAGGGGAGAAAATAGGAGCACACAGAGCAAGTGGATAGAAAAATATTTGTGGAGAATATAAAATTATTAGAGACCCTTAAGGGAGAATATTTGTTAACATTAACTGGTCAGTCATTTGTAATGCCTGGGCTTTGTAATTAATCATGCTGGACGTTTCAGTCGTATTTAGACGTAAGTGAATGTTTGAGAAGGGCTATTCATATTCCAACTGTCACATATGTTATCTATATTAATGCTCACTGGTACAACAAGTAAATCTTTTTTTTAAACGGCAAGCATTTAGAAAAATAAAGTCAAAATGTAAAAAACATGTTAACAACACTCCCTTCATTCCAGCTAAACATGCTGTAAACTAAGTAGCTTTAATATCGCCAGACGGGCAATCTCTTAAGCAAAATGCTCTTTCGAGATACTATGTAATTGACTCCACATCTAACAGTATGGAACAAATCCCACTAGCAGAGGGAGTTGACAAATTGCATTAAAAACACTCAATTTGGCCAGGATTGGATAGAAGCTCATGTTCCTTCTTATCCCATTAAACATGAAACAGTTTAATCTCCAAAACTTGCTGACATACAGGGAAAACGCTTAAGCACACAGCAACTGTGTGATTTTGCAGGAGGAAGAAATCAAGGTGCGACAAGGCGGCCTTTGAACCGTGGCGCTCCTCTGTGCGCAGGTCACTCATGTAAACAAGAGTGGAGTTTACTCTTGGCGCATAATTTTAATCAGCGTCAATTACATCGCTTAAAAAGCTCAGTGAGAGGGAAATCCTAAACACGCATATCACTTGCTTCAGCCTCCTTAAAGTGGTGAATGTTAAAGAGACTCAAACTGTCAAATCATCCAAGTTTTTTTCTTCAATAGCTTACCCGATTTGAACATGTTCCGCTTCTTTTTATGACATGTAAACAGGTTTTGACATGGGTCTAGTTAAATGTGTAAGACATGCTGAAAAAAGGAAAACGGAAATGCCTGTGTGTAGAAAAAAAACCCCTCAAACCTGTCAACACACAGTACCTGTTTTAAATCTGTTCCCCATTTCAAGCAATCTGTGGGAACCAGGCCTGTGGAGTCTAATCCTGTTTTCATCCGTACCCCTTCAACACACCCCCCTCATCCGTATCACACTTTCAATTCCACTTGCTGCTGCCTTTGTGTGATTTTCATGTGATCTAGTTTTTAAAATTCAAAATCTATTCAGGGATTTTTTTTAAGTTGGATTCACGCTGGTGCTGTGAAGGCCTATTTATGTTGTAGATTTGGAATTGCAAATCAAGAGTGTGTGATTTGTGAAGGGGGGCGAGGATGTCCTAAAGTCCCCAGATTTGTCTTTTATGAATGTGAGGATTTAAAATGTTAGCAAGGTCATTTTAGCAAGCTGACTTGTGAGCTAACAAGCAAAGTGTGGGAGCACAGCTGACATACTTTGATTTGGGCATATTGGAAGTCATGTAATAAAGAATATCCTATGCAGTTCTGTGCATTCTGTTTCTGCGACAGTTACATCTTTGTGTGATGAATGACAAACAACATAAATACGGAAAACACCCAAAAAATATAGTATTTTTACCTGTTAATTGAAAAATACACTTATAGAGCACCTTACTTGTTATGAGTTAACATGGGTCAAATTGTTAAGCAAAAAATATATCAGCCATGAAAAATAAGTGAAGCAGTTGTTACCGGTAGAAACCTACTGTATGGAGGACAAACTCTAACATAAAACATAAAAATACTTACATAAATAAATGAAGGCGTTAATAATATAAAATTGCTTGAAAAAGTAGCTAATAATCCCCATAGAAAGCTAGAAAGAATTAAAATGTAATTTCAAAGCCATCATGAGCAGATTATTTAACAGTCAGCCATGATATGCATACAGTGGATCTGAAAGTCACATTTACTGGATAAGATTCTCCTGGATGCTCACTCCAAATAAAGATTATTGAAAACATTTAGAAAAAAAATATAATAAAATTTTCAGATAATGTTACTTTTTGTAAGTATTATCAAGTATCTCTTGTTTGAATGATGTGTGGCGCAATACTTTTTTCTTCTTATAAGAGCAGAACTGAAGCGAAAAAAAAAAGACCTTATTACAACATCGGACATTCCAATCAAAGAAAGGCTGTTTGACTAATTTAGGTAAGATGATAACATGATATAGGATATTAATAAACACAGCTCATGCTGTATTTAAGCACAACTTTAGGGGATTCATGATATGAGCTTGGAGCAATAAAATTACAGATATAAGATCTGAAAGCCAAAGAAAGCCAATAATTTCTTACAATCTATGTCATAAAACATTATACACAAGCAAATAGCTAAATAAATGCATAATTTATGATAGGACATTCACATATATATGTTGTTAAATACTTAAATAAAGCAGTAATAAACAAGTATCATATTCATTAGTGGGGGCATTTCACCTTTCCTAGTAGTGAGGTGGACACACTGGACAACTTGCCTGTCCACAACAGCTCATGGTCAAAATAAGTGATTTTAAATGTATATAAAAATGCTGCAACCCAAACATCTTACATAGACTCCTAAGAAAGAGGTGCACTGAGCTGTAATTAAAATATTTGACTAAAACTATGTAACAAGAACAAGAATTATATTCAGAACACAAAATATCTCTTGCTGTTTGTTTATTTTTATCTATTTTGCATAAGACTAAGTAAAAATAAAAAAAACTTTGAAACAGCCGTGGAGAGTATTTTAAATTTAATATAGCAGGATATTCACTCTCTTCATAAGTTGTTAGTTTTGCATTCAGATACAATAAAGAGCATATCATAGAGTGAGAGGCAAGAGATGCATACTGTGTTACTGAATTCCAGCCATTAACATTCAGAACAACCACAAAAACAGTTTCTTCAAATGTCAAAGCAAGCAACTCAATATTTTTATGTTTTAACATTAACATTTTCTTTTCATCAGCAGCAGCAATGTTTGTTTTTGAATAAGTTTCAACTCATATTCATATAAGCAGAATCAGCTTATCGCACAATATTCCTGCACTACTTGATGCCCAGTAAGGGATTTATGAGAGCATTACAGACTCAGCCATAACAAGCTCTATTTCCTATGATTATCTGACACAAGGTGCTGACAGACGCCCAGTGTTGACATTTCTGTTGATATTGGCAATGAAAAGGACAACAAAAGCAGAGACTTGGAGAGCCTACAGGACACACAGAAACGTAAATCTCTTTGTTAGCCCAGATTGTAGAACTTACCGTATCACCTGCAGCTGAATGAGAGCGCATGATACTGACCTGTCATGACATACCGACTTCATGCGCGTCATGCATCATGGTTATTTTGCTCACAGTCATCACAGTAGTGTGGCCAGACCTGATATAGGGAACAGCTGAAGCATCAAAAATGCAAAATATAAAAGCCCCAATTACAGCCTTGCATGTGAAAAAGTAGTATAGATAATGGAAGGAGAGTCACAGTGTCAATGTTATTTTATGTTAGCATCTGATCCTAAACTGATTGGGCTTTGTTAGATATATTAGAATGGCATAGACCCTGCTTTCCATAAAATAACAGGTGAGGTTAATGGCAAATGATTTGTTGCATTAAAACCAGATTTTTTTCCATCTACCTTTTTTGTTTTTTGGTCTAATGGATTTTATTTGACTGAATATTGTATGAAAGCATGCATAATCATATGTGCTTGGAAATCTTTGTTTCATGAATACAAAGCATCATTAAAAGCAGAATTTAAGAGACTATGAATTTATATATTTTTTTTCTAGAAATGACAAATCCTCGGTTAAGAGTATTTTCTCACAGCTCTCTGTGTTGTAAGAGATATTTTAATGAATACAATCACAGCTAGTTTACATTAGGTTATTTAGATAGTAGAAATGGAAATTTACTTGGATCAAGTTGACAATTCCGCACTGGTATTAGCATGTTTTATTGCACGGTCAAAAAAGAAAACACAGACAATATAGCAAAGTAAACTATATAAAGTAAACTTCAAAAGCACAAATGTGATAAGCCACTAAGCCACACATGTTGACTTACTTCTTGAAAAATAACAAACTTCGAGGATGTTGATGCTAAGCTGTCTTACCCTTTAATAAGAAACTATACATGTCTGATAATCAGATTCTTGGCTTACATTTTACCCTGGTGATTGGAATCCTGAGGAATTTAACTGCCTGCTTTTTCAATTAACCAGCTACAGTACATTAAATACCCCTGTGAAAAACTGCACTATACCTTTAGTCCATTGGGTGGTGGTAATAAGAACACATAACTGGTTTACTGCTAACTATAACACTGTTGTCTCCCTTTAAAATACACTTTCTCTCCATTGTTTTGTTTTTTAACTAATTAATAATAGTAAATGACAAGCTTTAGAGCTATGCAGTTTGTTCCTTTTATTAAGTTGAACTGGATCTATAAGCAGGAAAGGTTTAAATAGTGATTTGATCTTTGATTTTTCAATCAACCTGCATCCAGCTAGAGCTGCTACTTCATAATGGAATAATCCATGTACAATAATTGAAATAAAATGATTAATGTAATCGTGTTTTATAACAATATATCTCATATCTTATAACTACAGCTCAAACAATAAACGCATTTAGTCAAAATCTGTTCATTAGTGTCAGCCTGCAGGACAGGCTTAACTGCAGGTGAGTCACTAACCTGGCTTAACAGTTCAGTCCAACTCCATAGAACGAGGTAGGATCTAGCCGGTGGGCTGCCAACGAGATGTGGCAGGTGCTGCCCAGAGTGTCTCAGATGCTGCAGCCCCGGAGAACAAGCTGTAGTCCAAAGCCAGGTCAGGGAAACATATCAGAACAGTAAGGCTCAGAGGTCCAGGAGTCGGGAGCTCAGTCAGGGATACCGAATAGAACAGGAACAGGCTGGTTCAGGGTTCCAGGAGTCCACAGATAGTTCAGGCAGAACGTTCAGACGGGAACAGGCAGGCTAAGTAGTTATATCAGAAACACCACGGAATGTTAAAAACACTCTCTCCACTGGCTTCCGAGAATGGGCAAGAGCAAGAGAGCAAGAGCAATAATCGTGCGCCTATGGCAGGGACTGAACCATATACAGTTATAGAAGCAGAAGCAGGTGGATTAGATGAGCAGTAATTGGAAACCGGGCAGAGTTAGGCAGGTGAATGAAATGAGCAATCAGGCCAGCCATCAGAGCTGAGATCATGACAATGTTGTCTCTTATCTTACAGAGATTTCAGCTTAAAACCACGAAAAATAGGGAAATATTTATTTGTTAAAGAGCTCACACTTAACTAACTTACGACTACATGAAATGTCAGTCAAATGTTAGCTATAGCCTGTGCGATCATTGGCCATCGCAGACAAAAGACCATGCTGTTGAAATATGGTAAAGGCATTTGATCATGGCTCTAAATCTGTGGTCTTACACCGTGGGAGAAATTATTGCACTTTGAGACTAGAACATTTTCAGCACCTTGTGTCCAAAGGTAACCTGTAAAGATTTGCTGACAGTGTCTGATATTCAAAATGATGATCTCACAGTGTGACAGCTTCTGAAACGTATCTAGTGATCAGCCATAGGGATGAAACTACTGCCTGAGATACACCACATTAAGATCTATTAGAGAAAATGAATGCAGGGTGATCAAATTCCAGGATTTTTTATAAGCCAAAGAAGACAAGCATGTGCAAAAACCAGCATTGAAAACATTCCATATTAATTGAAAAGTAATTGCAGTAACTATGGAAACTGCTAACAACTGAGTAACCTATTAAATGTGAAGTTACCACTTTGGCTCTTTGGAACTATAAACATGAAAGAAAAACATTAGTTTTATTGTGTGTGAGGTACACTCATTTATTCATCCACTATGGGAACATGGAACTACAATATCCTATATAAGGGAGAGAGTTTTGGCAAAAAAAGAAGGAAAGACTCCACAGATTCCAAACTGTGCTCCCGTTAAAAATATTTAAAAAAGGAAAATGTTTTTATCATTTCGGAATCAATATCTGTCATGGAGAGACTGTCCTGTTTGCTCCAAACCGGAGCAAACAAACCACAACAGCAAACAGGTGCTTTTCAAATTGCACGCCACTCACAAACCAATGAGAGCTTATATAGGCCCTACGTTTTTCTCTGGTTCTCTGTGTTACTTGGTCTTCATTACGTTGTGCATGTTGCAGTCGAACTTATTGAGAAATAACACAGCAAAGGGGTTTAAATGCAAACACATGACAGAGTTTTGATGTTTATTTGTAAAAAAAAAAAATACTGACAGCTGTGTAAGTTACTTTTCTTCTACTTCACAATTATTCAGTATTTGGTTGAAGAAACGCATTAAGTCTGAATAAAACATATTGAAGTTTGTAAATGCAACATTTAAATTCCATGCAGGTATTTGTTATGGACAGCAAAATAAGATCTGAAATGCAAAGGATAACTGCAACATCTGACAATAAGCACTTTAATTTAATTTGATCTGGTTATGTCTAAAACAATGTTGTAAATCAGCTCTAAGAATAAAATTTAAAGAATAGTCACAAATTGTGGCAAACACATAATTCTGAGGTTCAGAAGATCTTTTGTTTTGTTAGACTACTACTCCTGTTAACATGTTTCATTATCAGATGTCAAAAGCTCTTTGGTTTTTGCCCATCATTTCAAATAAAAACTTGTGTGCCTCAAAGATGTTTATATACTGTAGGTGATGGGCTGTCACCAGACTCTTCGTAGTGTATTAGTGTAATGACAGTGGAACCAGCTTTTCCCATGACATTTGGAGGTTAATTTGTGCTGGTTTCATGGTCATTTATTGACGGGGGGGTCTAGAAATCAGCATTAACCACGCTATTTATTGACAGAAGTGTTTAATAACCCATCAAATCAAACAGGATGGTTGGTCAGCCAGCTCCAAGGAGAAAAATACCATTTATTTATTTAAAATGCATTAATCATTTTTATTTGCCAGATTCTAATCCTAAAACACTCAAGCCTAGCAATTACTATAGAAATATCTTTTGCAGATTTTTACAACTTACTGTGAGAATCATAGTAGATGTTTAGGAGTTGATGAAACTGATTTATGGGAGTGAAGGGTGTTGTATGTGACAACTCTGCATGACGTGCCATAAGCCAGATGGACCAGGTCATTGAAAAAGAGAGAGAGGAGAAAGGGCAAAGGGCAGGCTTCTTTTTTTCACAAAAATCCTCTCTTATTTCTATAGATACAAAGCCATGAACAATCTAGAATGTCCTTCTTCCCAAGTTATATTTCCCCCTTTTACATCCCTGTTGCTTAGTCACGATCCTCTGAGCAGGAATTAAATTATTTTCTGCTTTGGCTGAACAACAGACAATATTCTGTCTGAGAGATTTCAGGAAAGAGCAGAGGTTAAAGAACAACATATAGTGGATCACAAGCATGACAAATTCATAGCAGTTGAAATTCAAGCAAATCTTGCTTTTTTTCTGCCTCTGAAAATAAAAAAAACACATTTCCCATCATTTCTGTGATCTCCTCGATATGTCCAAGCGTCCTGATGTACTGTTATCTTCCTCAAGCCAATGTTTACCAGCATTTGTATATTTGCACATTTCACAGATTTCCGTGGCATCTCACAAACCCAGGGTGAAGGATACTCATGTTTAAAAGAGTATTCATGTGAAGTGATGGAGTGGCCTTTGGTAGTTTCTCAGTAAGTGACATGGCTGCTTTTAACATGGATTAGAAAAATGCACTAAAAGGGGAAAGTACATAAAAAAAACTCTTTCAAGAGTCATTTAGCAAAATGTTTCAGCTCTAAGAGTAAGAATAGTCTTCCAGTGTTGTTACTGACCAATCAAAGCCACAACTGAAGTTATAAAATCTGCTTTTAGATGTCGTGACTGAATGCTAATAAGTAAACTAATCAGACTTCTAACATATAGTTACTGGACGAGGTTAATCCTACAGGTTAATAAATACAACATATTCCTCTTTTAACAGTGCACACAGCCTTATCAGAGTTCCTTTATCTTCCAGCCACTCTGTGAGGCTGTTATATAATTATATCATTTCATTTGTCATTGGGTTTTATCCCTGGGGTGAGGAACAAATTAAAGCACAAAGTATGTTAGCTTTACATTCAGAATATTAACAATACACAAACTATAAAAAAGTTCATATTTTCTCTGTAATGAGTCTTACATTATTTATACTATGAATTATGGATGAACCCACGCAGACCTGTGCAGCTCTGAACGAGCTGGCCTGTAATCAATCCTTGTCATCCAGACCTCTACAACAAACATTTATTAGTTGTTACAGTGTCTCTGGTTGGTTTGGGGACAACTAACCTGTGCCGGGATGTAAAAAGAGCTATTATTGCCCGCATTCGAGATGTAAATTGCAAGACTATTTGCAGCAAATGTACTGTAATTTGGAAATAAATATTAAGATATTGTGGCTGTGATGATTCGGAGATGATGCTGAAAGAGATTAAACGGCTCTCTGGTTTATAGGTGCAGAAAAGCTTATTGAACCAGGCTGTTAATACCATTCAAAAAATACTAAAGAGAATACGCGTAAAATGACAGCATCCTTTGAATTAATACACTTTGTAACTTCACAGGCAGTATAAGCACTAAGCTGAGATAGCAGGGAAACATTATTCATGGTGTTTTTCATCCTAACTCTACTTTATTAGCTTATTTGATTCCCCATTCTCCTCCTAGTTGATTCAATACATTTCCTATTTGCATAGAACTGTCCGGTAAGATTATCTTCACTTATTTGATCTATCCTAAGAGTCACCTTGTTCAGGATCTTATATGAATAATGAGATTTTAAATTGGAAGACACTCACACAGAGAATGAGGCATTTACAGTTAATTCATCTCATTGAGTTACATTGCTTAGAGGTATTGGAGGGTTTAGATTTTCATTCAAGCATCATATTTAACAGTGTCTGCTTCCCCCCCTCTTCTTCCACTTTGCCGGCATTGAAATTTAAATGGCCTGAGTCTGACAGATCCAATATTGCGACCCACTGTTGCTATTTTCCCTGGAAGCAAATATACTGTCAAAATCTGTATATGCGGAGAATGATGAGGCATAAAAAGAGGGATTGCACGCAGCTCTTCACCTTTGTACAAAAATTTGAATAGGATGTGTTTTGTCTCATTTTAGAGACATCTTTCTTGTCTTTTTTTCTTTGCCTTTAAAAGTATGTTAAAATAATAGCATGCTAGGTGTCCAATAGAATCACATACTCGAATTTGTGTCACACATGCTCGATTTGACAGAGAAAGAGGCAGAGAATTAAGAGAGTGGGAGAGACAGAGCACGGGGGAGGGGGTTAATTGGCTTTTTATGACTCCAATTAAATAACATTATGCATATACTGGCTTAACGGCTTATATGTGGCCTCTATTAACAATGCACAGTAAAAAACAAAGTGTCAATTTAACACCTACAGAGTTGAATTTAACTCCGTTTCAGATAACATTTGGTCCCACTCAAAAATAGAGTAAAATGTACTCTATAGCCAGTGTCAAATTTTCAGAGTTAATTTTACTCATTTTAGTGTCAAAATCAACAAGTCAGTGAGTCAAATTATTTAACACTATTGTTGTTTTACACTCTTCAGAGTAATACTGTTATTTTTATGGAGTTAATTTTACACTAAATTTACTTAAATATGTACACTTTATTGTGGTGTTTTTTTTTTCCTTTCTCCAGTTTTTTTTTTTTTTTTTTACACATAAACCATATAATGCTAAATTTGAGCATTATATGGCTTTTATAAAATCTACCAATCACAATAATCACAAAGTTATACGTTGACAGTGACAACATTTATTCAACTTAATCAGTTTAACAGTGTCATTTTAATCATCTTCAAAAAAATGTTCACCAAAGATAGCAATATGGGACAACAAAGAGAGCAGTGTCATTTGCTTCATATGACATTTGTATGTCAAAGGGCTTTGGATAACATAGATGGTTGACATCAAACACAACAAAACCTTGCACCATTTTAGTAACTTCATAAGCATGAAAATGTTCATGAAAAGTTACTGTACATAAAGGCAATGTAAGCAGCAATAATTTGTCTTTAACTATGAACACAGACTTGATCTGGTAAAAGACAGGCATCTCAGATTCAACTTTGCCACAAATAACCAGATGAGGACGGTAAATAAACCCATTGTTTTTTGCCCAGCTCACTTTCATAACTTGAGCCTCATGAGACACTTGCACTGCCTCAGAAATGTCAGAACCTCCTTTTACCATGTTTAAAGATACCATTTTCCCTGGTCCAATGTCCAATCGATTAAAAGTTGAAGAAGCTTGCCAAACATGTGCCATATAATTTTGATGTTTTTTAGCGAGTGTTTTGGTAATGTTTTTAAATGACTTTAACTGTTTCTTAAAAAAATTATGTTTACCTTCATAGCGCATGCACCAGCTATGAAGTACAGGGCCAATTTTCTGAATGCACCTAGGATAATGGATGAGAAAATGGTGCTTTGGTAAAAGTTTTTTCTGTGGATATAACTTTTTAAACAGTTTGTGATGATCCACAATCAAATGTTTTAAATATACACACAGACCTTGGGTTAACATTGGAGAAAGAACAATATTTACAATTTGTAGTAGTAAAAGGAGGAGTTGCCAGTGTGGATTGTCAGATGTTACCAGATCTCCAAACATGAGAGGAACATTCTTCAGCAAGCACCATGATTGGACTGCATTTAGTCCCAGATCATTCGATTCCCCACATAAATTGACAGCCACTGGCCTGTTGTTCCTCTCCATGAATCCATAGTCAAAAGTTTGTATTCTCAAATTCAGTTCTTCCAATGTAATATGTTCTTTAAAATACTCAAACAAAATTTTCAACTCGTACTGGCCAATACCTTCGAAAATGTCGTGCATCACATCAACTGAGAAGTTTTCAGTTGTGTGAAAAAACTCAAGTGAATTTAAAATACATGAACGTTTCACACCAAAAACATAAGGAAGAGAGGGATTGTAAGCCATATCTTGGCAGTGAGCAGTGTGTTGTTCTTTGGTGCGCAGCACTATTTTGGAAGAATCTTCGGAGAATTCTGTTTGAAAGTCATCTTTTTCAGCCAAACAAAACCTGCAACAATACCTTGCACTGAAAGACTCAACCAGACCAAACAAGCTATGTAGGCCTAAATTATCCCCAGTAACCTGCACAATACTCCCATGAACCTGGCAACCGTACAGTGGAATAAAAATTCCATCAGTTTCCAAAACTCTAATGTCTCGAACAATAGGTGCAAGAATTTCACTGAAGCCATACCGTTTAACATCTTGTGCATGAAACAAGGCACAAAGGTGTATGTTAGCCAAAAGAGAATTCCATTTTGGAGAGAAGTTACGTAATGTAAAATATATTGCACCCAATTTGTAAATACCTCGTTTGGAACCAAGAGGGTTTGCTACTTCAAAATCATCATAAAACATCTGGATTAGCACTGAGTGCTTTTCAGTTGAAAACAAAGGGTGACCCTTAAAAAAAGATCCATCATAAATATCTTTAAGGGTTGAGTCATCAAAAGTTGAGCTTTTCAACATTTCAGCAGAATATTGACTTTTAAAGATAGACTCCAAAGTAGATAGAATTGGAACATACATGAACTTGTCTTGAACTACAGCCTGATCATATGTTCCCATCTTCTTATTTCGTCTAGTGTCAAATCTTGATCCAATTACACATTCAATTGGTTTTACAGTTTCCCACTTGCTTGACAAAAATTTTGATCTTTTGTATTCCGAGTTAAGAATTGTGAAAGGATTCTCAAGTTCTTCAAAACATGCTTCAACTTTCTTGCACATCACAGTATCTCTTTCACTGCTAAATACATTCTTAATTACAGTTTCTTTAGCGTGATGTTGGATGTCTTTTACAATCTCTTCCATGGAAATCACAACAGAATTCACCAAACTTTGGCCAACACCTGCAGCCTCCATATCTGAAATTACTGATGCACAACTATTTACAATGTTTGTTGAAGATAAATCTGTGTCAGCCTCTAAAGATTCAGTCACCATTTCAACATCTCTGGCATCTCTTGTGTCCAGAACAGCTTTGTAAAGTGAAAACTCCCCATCTTGAACGGATTCAAATGAACCACTAACATGACATCTATTTAGATGCTTTCTAAAACCAGAAAAGCTACCAAAAGAACGTGAGCATCCTACTTGACCACATTTAATATGGAGAGTCCTGCCAGAACAAAGACCATGGATTAGTTGAAGGTGCTTAACAAGGCTTTTTGGTGCATCACTGTCACATTTGCAGATAAAACACCTCATTGTTTGATGTCACACTAATGGAGCATTCTTGCTCTCAACTCTGCAACTCTGGGTGTTTCCTTTGTTTCGCCAACATCTATGTTGTAAACAGTTGTTTGGAGAAAGGTGAAGAAGTTGGTCAAGGGAGCACTGTATGACGTACCAAACACATAATGGGCCTTAAAGAGCTCATCAAGAGCTCCAACTGAACACGTTGCCTTACATGGAATAGCATAGTTGTCAATCACAATGAAGAATGCATGAATACTGCCTTTGATGGAGCCATGGGCCAGGAGGTAGGGCTGGGTACGCTGGCTGATTTTGTCAAGATGCTGCTGCACACTGGTTCCAACCTACAATGAAACATAAATAAAAACATGACAAAAGTATTTAGAGAAAAATTTCTGAATGAAGATCAGACATAATCAAATTTTGAACTGTAAAAATGAAGAGACTGAATTATGCATTTTTATCTTAAAACTGTTTAGCAGTACCTTTAGAAATCTGATGAGGTGATCCACTGCTTGAGATGCAGACATCTTACCCGGCCTCTTTCGTCCTTGTGCAGATGGTGGTAGCAGATGCAGCAGAAGCAAAATAGCAGACATATCACTATCCCAACCTGCAGAGCAAAAGCTTCAGGTTACCATCATCCCACTAACATATGAATTTGTCACAATTACCTAGAGGACCAACATACCATTCTCAGCTTCAGCAGCCAACTCTGCATTCCGCAATAAATCCACGAGCTCAGTGGTGGGTACCAGGCCATGGCTTTCCTTTATGACCTTGGATTTGAGACAGGTGGGCCACTTCTCCAAAAATTTGTTGGCAGTGCCTTCACCAAACAGGAGTCTGAAATCTTGTTCTATCTGAAATGCATAAGTAAAAGCGTTTCCCAAATGGCCTGTACTTGTATAGAGCTTTATGAAGTCCAGAGGACCCCAAAGTGATTTACACCACATTTAGTCATTCACATGCTGATGCTGGTGAGCTACAATGTAGCCACAGTTGCACAAGGGAAGACTGACATAAGCAATGCTGCCATGTGCCACCGGGTTTTCTGAACACCACCAGCAGGCAAGCCAGGTGAAGTGTCTTGCCCAAGGAGATAACAGTTTAGAAAGAGTTGTGGTTCAAACTGGTAATACACAGGTTACAGAACAAACTCCTATAACTGTTGCCACTGAATATTGTAGTAGTGTAAGAGATAAAGTTGTCTTACCAGTCCTGGTGTGTCCAGAAACCGTGGAAAGACAGAGAAGACATTCTCTGCTTTCTTTTCATCATTGACCATTGAATGACGGTAATGGAAGGTGGCCTTCATCTTCTCACGGACCGTGTCATCATCAGCAGAGTGTTTCAAAACAGCAATAGCTGCTTCCACTTCCACATCTGACAGCACTTTGTCAGCAGTGGAAACCCTGGAGTGAACATGGCCTGGTCCACCACCTTAAAAAGAAAACGGTTTCTAACTCCAGCCACAGATTTTACATTACTTTACATATACTCACTATTGAGAAAACTTACTTTTGGGAGATTTGCTACCTGAGGCACCACGTTCCTCTGCAGTTTTTCTTTGAATGGTCTTTAAACGCCATGCAAGGTATCCTGAACCGCTCTCTGGATCATAGTAATGCTCCTATTTTAATAAATACAAGCAGACTTAACATTCCATAAACATCTTGGAAGGTAAATATATATGCTTAATGTTGCTAAGACCCTTTTACTTACATATCCATGTTTTGAAAGCGGGTCTTCCAGATAGGGAAATAGGGCAACGATCCCCTGAGCATACATCACTCTGACGCTTTTAGGAGGGGATGATCTGATATATGATCAAACAATGAGTCACTAAACTGACGTTTGTAAAAATAATGAAAAACAATTCAAAGCAAAATGTTTCTTTATAGGCCAAGTTGCCCAAGTTGATTCTTACCCATGTGCTTCTGTCATTGCAGCTGTAAGGATGTTTATCATCTGTCTTCTGGTTGCATCTGTCAAGCTTTTAGTTCTTGCATACTCTTGCATGATACGCTCACCACCAGGCTTTGTTGTCAAGATTTTTTCAATCAACTTCAATAAAAAATAAATAAATAAATTAAAACTCTTAAACCACTAAACCTAGAAAGTACATAAATAATGCTAAATTAAATGTAATAACTTACTGCTTGTGCCTCATAATTTATGTGACATGGCCTTTTAGGTTGACTTCCTTCAGCAGTGGCTTCTTCTTCTGATGGGTCACACGTTGTGAAATTCAGAATGATAGTGTCATCAGATGTCACTGAAGATGACGATGATGATGATGATAGAACAGCACCTGCAAAAAATAAAGCAACAGCCGGTTTAGGAGAACTCTAATGCTCCCAAACCAGCTTCTAAATTAAATATATATACACATCAGTGAATTGTTGGTGATTACCAGGATCTTCTTTGTTGCTCAACATAACTCGAAAAGTTCCAGGTGACTGATTCACTATTTCTTCAAAAACATCTACATCAACTTCTGTATCAGACTGGTCATACACCTTCAGATCCTGCTGTCTGCCTTCTGGAATTTTAAATTTCAGGCACACTAAAGCAGAAAGAAATAGTAAAGAAGTGAAAATGAAAACATTTACTGCTGATAAAGGGTGAAATAAGTAGAGTAACCCAACTAATTTTACAAAATGCCACTGAGTTCAATCCAGTACTCTTTTTTTTTTTTACATGCAAGAAAAAAAGTAGTGAGATTATTTTACCAACATACTAACCTTCTCTCACGAATGCATCAAATGTTAGGTCAGAAAGTTTCACGTACTTCTGCTCCCCACCAAACAAAACACGTAGTAGCATGGTCTGTTTGAAAAGAAAGAATAACAAAAATAAACAACCATGACAAACACATTTTAATAGTTAATTTATGCACTTTAAAGGTAATGCCATTTGAAAACTGAGTTCATATTCCTGATACACTCAAGGGCGTAGGAATATGTTTACTATTGGGGTCACACTGACGTTTCTCTTTTTAAAAAAGCTGAGTAAGTCCTACTGCTGTTTCAGCCTTTTAGTTGGTGGTGGCATTGTACTGAAATGAGATCTATAAAAAAATAAAATAAAAAAATTTTGGCTAGCGTGGCAAACGTCTAGAGAAAGTTAGCAGTTAAATATTGGATGAGTGATCATCCCAAGACTACGGAAGAGGATTAGGGCCACTGAAAAAAAAAAAAAAAGTTAAGTGATTTTTACATTTCATTTCAGTTTAATACGGGAAAAAGGTCAGAATTCTGACTATTTTTCTCAGAATTCTGACTTTAATCTCAGAATTTTGGATCTTAATGTAGAAGGGCACCATGAAGGAAGAGATGTGGAGCACTCAGCTTCACTGACAAAGATGTGAGTTGTTTGAGGTGGCCGGTGACACATTGGTGGAAAATGACAGAATTAGGCAACATTTTACGTTCCCCAGGGGTCCCCTCATTAATGGAGAACAAGAGAGCTAGTCTCTAAAACAGACATGGCTGTGGCTTGATGCTAACATGTTATATACTTTTGTTATATTACATTTGTGTTGTGTTTTCCAAATAGTGCAGAAAATGAATGGTGGGTTTATAATGTTTACCTTTTATGAGCAGGGCAGTAAGCAGAGAAGTGTAGCATTACCTCCAACTAGTTAAACTCATAATTATGAAGTTATTCAACAAATTCCTCAAGTAAAAAAGTGCAACTTTTATTTTTTATTTATTTATTTTTTTTTTTACCAGATTTGTTGATTAATTTCAAAATTATGTATTCCTTCCAAATTTCCAAATCTGGAGAATTTTTTAAACCAATATCTACATTATTTAACATTTAGTTTATGTTTTAGCAGTACTTCCTGTTATATTTCTTTATACGTATATTTTACATTTTCTCGCACAGCAAGCTCAGCAGATTTGAAATTGTGTGCTTGTGTAAACACAAGTAGTCAATCTTTACTCTAAACATATATTCTGGTTATTTTTTAGTTAGATCTTCTTGTTTGTATATATCTGTATAGTACCCCCCCTCAAAAAAATAAAAACACTGTAAATTGATTAGAAATATTAATCATCTGTCAGATTTCTGAGAAAAAAGTCAGAATTCTGAGATTAAAGTCAGAATTCTGAGAAAAGTCAGAATTCTGACTTTTTCCCCCATGTTAAACAAAAAAAAAATTTAAAAATCAGTTAACTTTTTTTTTCCAGTGGCCCTAATCCTCTTCCGTACAAGACTAAGATGACTAAACCAAAAAGATTCAGTTTCTATATATGAAAGTGAACTGACAACAAGACGTTATAAATAGGCAATATTCATAGCAGCATCCCGACAGACAATTTTACCTCATTCACATGTTTCTGACTTCTGTGTCGCCGTTTCTCTACCTTCTGAGTGCTCAAACACGGAGCAGATTAGAGAGGGGAGGGGGAGTACAGTGACCTAACGCTATGCTGCGCCTTCAAAATAAAAGCACGCTAGTTAAAAAAATGTCAAAATCTAATATTTTGCGGTATCCACCTGGCTTTTATATTCCGTCCCCCCCCCCGGTTCCTACGCCGCTGGATACACTTGAACATAATCTGTACAAGCAGTATGGCGCCTGTTAGCTGCTACATCAATGAAGCTAACCATGCTAACATGACGCGGTGGGTGCTACGACCCCGAATTACCCACGGAACCTGGGGCTATGGCATAAGAAATTAATACTATTACAATTTATAACAGTTACGTATTCTTACCTTGACAGCCTTCAGAAAAAAAGTGAGCAAATATTTTGAGGTGGACAACTTGCCTAGCATAGGGCTATCCCTCGGCTCTCGCCCTAACAGAACTTTCTCCCGCTACCCTGAGTGTGAACAACGGAATAAAACAGGAACAAAAATGAGGAGACATGGAGGGGTTTTAAGTAACTTACTTTTTCTGTAGCACAACTCCGTTCAGAATCCAAAATGGAAGTAGCCGTCTCACGAACTTCAGAAAACTGCTGCTTCGTCTTCTTTCTTCCTCCTCCTTCTCCTCTTCGCGGTTGCCAAAACTCTTTATTGGCGCGTTATTGACACTTGACAGAGTCAAAAGATTCACTGCGTGAATGTAGCATTTTACTCTGACTTTTAACTCCAACACCAGAGCCGATTTACACTCCATATAGTTATAAATACTCTATTTAGATTAAATTAAGTTTACACTGAAATATTAACACCACATTTTTTACTGTGTGTCCTCTTGATTGGTTCTTAGGCTTAAGGTCTCTTCCATCTCTGGTAGGACTGGTCAGAGTGTTAAAGTCCATTTGTGCAGGAAAAAAAAAAGAGAAGATAAAGATTTTATGTGTGCGTGAATAATTCAAAAGCAAAACTATAAATCTTGAAGAGATCAATGACCCTATCTATATGAGCACAACCGGCAACAGGACCACTTGTAAGTTTATCTGCGAGTTGACAATTGAATAAAATAAATCTTATCATTACGGCCTTATCTTGAAAGCAGAAGAGTGAGAAAGAAAACAAGCATGTGCCTGTCCTGAAGCGGAGCTCCTGAGGTGTTAACTAATCTCTGGTGGCCAGTCTATACGCTGCCTTCTCTAATTGCTCCCTGTATTTCAGTCTGGTGTGAGAGCAGCCATTGTAGCGAACGCCCAGTCAGCCCCCAGAGGTCTCACACCTTCATTATCACTCTTTATTGCAGAACCTTATACGGGCACTCAGCACCAAACAGCCTGCCCGTTAAAAATAGAGCCTTCTTCTCTCCTCTCCTTTTGGTGGTTTCAGTTTTAATTACTAACACAGAGCCGAAGCCAGAGTCCTCAGCAGGCCTGCCGTGTTTTTTTTTTTTGTTCACTAATTAAAGCGAGGATGGAGTTTATTGAAGGGACCCTGACTCTGCTCTCTCATCTATTATTAAGAGGGCAGGACAAATCATTTTCAAATTTATATGCTGAAACCTATCCAGGGACAAGCAAAGGGGCGTCAAAGGTTGGGGGAAGGTGGAATGAAATGGTGCTGAACACAAGGAAGGGTAGTTAAGAAGCTATATATATTATACAAGTAAGGAGGTTCTGAGGAAACAGGGCAAATGCAAGAAATCATAACACAAATAGAGAGCTCTTGTGAATTTTTACCATCAAAAAAGAGGAGTGTTGTGGATCTGCATCTGCCCTGTTTGACAAAGATAATGGGATTGATCGGACGGACCCCCTCTGTTTGCTCCGTGTAAACAGTGTGCATAAATACCAAAACAGCAGGGTGGTAAAGGGAGAGCACAATGTCCAGACAGATTGATGTTCTCTGCGATTCACTCACCCCCTCTGTCTAACATTCCTAATTATCTAAACAGCCGTGACCTCGGCAGCTGCACAGGTAAGTGAAGGAACAAGAAGAACCCTACAGATGGAGAACAGCTGGAGAGCACAACATCAAGCAGAACCAAAGAACACCTGAGACCATAACTCTTTTCTGACTATGTTTGGATGGAAACTTTTTACTGGAAGGAAATATATATCCTATCTTTGCCGATATAAAACATGCTTTCAAGTGGAAACAAATGTCATAAATGAACTTTTAGTTAAAATGCTTCAGGTCTTTCACACTTAAATCCCATGAGGTCCACATCCTTGTGGAAAATGAGCAGAAGACAATTAGAGAAAAAAGACCTTCATATCTGGTTTTTAACCTTTGTAAGATGAGGTAGAGGGAATTGAAAATGGATAAATAATGAATTTAGCCGGCTGAGATTCAAGTGAATCTTTCCTTAGCCTAACAAGCAGCTCGCATCCTCAGGGCAATTAGTCATTGTCATCTGAGGGCAAATGTAGAACCTTTTGCATGCTTGTTAAGTAAAAACTTACACAGAGGTCGCTGACATGTAAGAAAAATGCAGAATAACCACTGAGCTATAAAAGATTTTTGTTGTAAGATTTTTGTTTTGGCATTGCACCAGTCATACCACTTATATGATCACTGACCAATTATTTTGATTTCTTTTTCTTTTGCCAAGCAACATTGTTTTCCAAAACATACTGTCTTTAAACCTTATCATTACTTTATGACTTCTTGGTTTGATCCAACACAGGCCAAATTCTAGTACCCCTTCAAAATAGGAAAGAGAAGAGAACATGTCAGCTCAGTAAGGGTGGTGGAAGAAAGAATTTTTGAACCGCTCAGTTGGAGTCCTCAACATCTGCCTGGATGAAAGTCTACCTAGATGAAGCACTGAAGGGTGTGGAAACAATAATCTGATCCCTAACAGATTTCAGGACTGGAGGTTCAACTGTGAAGATCTGGAAAAACGGTCAGAGGAGAGAACTTTTGAGAAATCTTACTTCCTTTCAGTGTTTGCCACAAGATGATGCATTGTGATCTGTTCTGTCAGCATCTGTTGGGATAACACAAACAGAGAAAATTACTTAAAGAAGCTCAACAAAGTGATGAAGAAGATCGGCTCTATTATTTTCTCCTGTTGCAGCTGGAGATGATTTTTACAAAGAATAACTCCTTATAAAATAAATCTTCATCAGACTTTTAAACAACAATAGACTCTATTTATAATGAGAGACTTCTCCTAATCTATCAGAGTTACAACAATGTTTGAGTTCCCTTTGGAATAAAAACGCTATTCTAAATTTTAAGTGAAATAAGTTAAATTAATTGACTCAATGTTAGATAAATGGTAAAACTGCTGCAGCAACAAAAAGTTATTTTTAATATATATATAAAGTAGAGGATACTGCATACATCTGCTAACAATTGCTAAAAATGAAAATATTTCAAATGATAATGAAAACCACTTACCAGGAAGTACCACTTCTGAAAGTAGAGCTTTTCTGAATAATTATAGTATTTTTTTATTTTTTTATTGTTCAATTCAGTTCTTGGGTGCAAATATCCTTTATTCAAATTGCATGCTGATTTATTTAAACCATGATATTTCAAATCAAATACATTTCCTGTATACACAAAGGTGAAGAATATAGTGAATTTCACAGTGATTCACAGCACGATTGTTTAATTTTTCCATTTATACGCATCATAAATAAATTTTTCCAATACATACAAGGAGAGATACTGTATATAGGTCAGACACCCTGGTGCCTTATCAGTAATTCGCCATTGCCTGGTTATTAAGGACAGCTTAGGTTGAGAGGCCTGGAGAACCAGGAGGGGTTAAGGTGAATTGATTGCCTGTGGACATGTTAAACATGACCCTGTCAGGCCTCCACTCCACTACTAAAATGCACCAACCTGTGCACCTCACTCCAAGTAATCAGCTGTGGAGGCTTTAATAAAATTCAGAATTCCCTGAGAACTTCCCTCCAGGGACTGTGCCAAGTTGGAAATAATCAAAACCTGCGGCAAAAGACATTTACACTGTTGCCGTAGGAGGCATAACAAAATGCCAAGTGCTATGACCCTTTTAAAATGGTTTCCAAAAAAAAAAGGTTGGTTTATGAGCATAATTGAAGCTCATTGGTTGTTGTTCACAGCGAAACAGATTGGAAACTAATCACCAAAATGTCTGTTCCTTCAGCGAGTCGGTTCAGATACAGCAGCTTGTAGAAGAGGGGCAGTGGCAGGGTAATTATGGGGTAACTTGGGCTCAATCTGTCTGCAGACGCCCTCCCTCTTGGAAGGGGGTGTTTCCCTTGATTAGCCCAACTCAGGGTGAAGCCCCCGCTGCAAACGGCAGATTGAAGTTCATCACAGGGGTCTCAGCTGCCAGTATGTCGCAATGAATTGCTTCCCGTAAGAAGGTGTTGACAGGAGCAGCTGGACATCAGAGAATGATGGAAAGAAAGGGAAATTCATGGAGAACCCAGACAGGCCAGTCCGTAGGGGGAAGGAGGTGGAATTGGTCATCTGCTGGTGGTTAACAGAACTGCAGCCTTTCGCTTGGCCTCAGGCTGTGTGTTTGTATTTATGAGGATATTACCTGATGTCGGAGTTTCATTGTTGAGGATGCCAGAGTTTAATCTTTGCAAAGTTGAATTACATTTCAAATGATGCTTCTGAACCCCAGATAAGGATTTAAATAAAATGAAAATGCAAAACTGACAGAATGTCTGCAAGATCTTTGGAAACTGTCAACAGTGATTTTTGTTTTCCTTTAATAGATGTGTGATATAAATATACAGTTAAACATCCAAACGCTGCAATAATGAAAGAGGACAATCTGTTCATGGTGGCTGACAGTAACTGTAGGACATTACATGTGTCTATTGTCTCCCAAGTGCTGCTCCTTAGCTTCACAATGGTGACTAATGTAAGTGAAAATGAGAAATGTGTGCACGTTGATGAATAGAGATAGTGCCCTAAGGTGAGGATGGACTATATTGGTGTGATTCTACCATTCACTATATTAATGAACTGCCTAAAGGTGCAAATTAGGTTTTAATGGGTGTTACTTTACTATCTTGGCTCAAGCACTAAAATAAAAAACATCCACTTAGCGTAATTTCTGCACTTTTCTTTTAGGAAAAGATGAAAGAATGCAATTTGTTGAAATTTGTTTGATGCTTAAACAAAATACTGACCGCTGACAGCTCAAAGTAGAGGCTTTGTATTTGTTGTATTTTTGTAGTACTTGAATTTATACTGAAAGATACTGAAAAATGAAACCATTGATTGCATGTTTGCTCATTTCATATAATTTATCTCCTTTTCTTGCCTTATGGACATCACCATCATCCTACATTACATAAAAAGGTAAAAAAAAAAAAATAGTTCAAGAAAACTAGTACCCTGAAAATATTTATTTTACAGCACAGACATGTTTAACACAGCCTTTTAGCACACTTGACACCTCGTAATCTGGCTAGTGAACCATTCAGTGCCTGTATTTTACATGCCTCACTCCTGAATTTTAAAGCCATGTTCAGACTTTGGTACAAAGCAAATCAAACTCCTTTTAGGTGTAGTTGTGACTTATAACAACAACAACAACAAAAAAAATCTGTTTTTCATCTTTATTTCAATCTTTCCATTATAGTTTGATTTTGTTGGCGTTCTACTGATCTACATGAAACATTTCAACAACAAGGACACTGTAATTTGGTAAGTATAAATGTATGCAAGCATAGCATCTACGAGTATTAACCTTTTTCAAACTGCCTTTCCCATGGTTTTGGATCTGGTCATAGTAACGTCTTATTCTGTAAAGGAAGTTTTGAAAAGTGAGGTATGACATTTATTTCTTTATGACTTTCTATTTTTTGATTAACACATTTCTGTTTCAATTTCTCTCTTTTTATATAATGCTGTTCTTTAAATTGAAATATCTTATTCAGCCAATGTATTAATAAATAGTGATTTACGTTTATTATCCTTTTCTCATTTAAAAATGAATGACTGTGTGGACCCTTAAATGCAAGCGCTCCAAACAGATGTGTTTTATCTCAAATGCTTATTTCTAATATTTAACAGATTATATTTCTGTTATTGCTGGGCAGCTAAAAAGGCATGAATGATTTTTATACAGCTTTTGTCTTTTTAAAGATTCCAGGAACCTCATGTAAGCTGAAGATCAACAGACAAGTTCTGTCCAGCACTGAAATGATCCAAAACAGAAAAATATTGATCAGCACGCAAAGTAGCTAAATTGCTGAAATAAAGCACTTCCTGTCGAGGTTGGAAGGAGGTGAGTTGAGGACCCAAATGCAGAGATGGAGGAAACAGAGATGAGTTCTTGTAGATATAATGCAGATGGCAACAGAAATACAAATCCATGAACGAAATACAGAAAACCTAAACCAAAAAACACAAAAAGGAAAAAACACACAAGGAAAAAAATAACGACAAGAAATCAGCACTGAGGAACTGCACAGAAGGTGTATGTATAGGAAACAGAGCAAAGACTGGGTTAATCAGCTAACAGGGAGCAGATGTGGATAGAAGTGCCTAGAAACTAGAGGAAAGGAAACTGGAAATAGTGGACAGCAGAGAGCAACACAAGAAAAACAACACTACTTAAAGCTACAGTGTGTAATTTTTAGCGACATCTAACGTCCAGACTGCAGACCGCAGACCGCAGCAACATGAACATCTCCCCCCCACCGCTTCTCCCCCCCAACAGTATGGCGAGCGTTATGGGACAAAATGTCTTCCACGACGTCCGCATCACCTACCTTCTCAAGTGATGAGGTTTGTTTACATAGATAATTTTACAGATAGTATTTCATTAGTCTGTGTGTTCAGTACCGTCTCAGTTCATCTCTCTCAACTTCCCGTAGTTACTTTCGAGCGTAATGGGCGATCTTGCAATCGCTAGTTTGTTGGCTCTGCGCTGCCGTAGCGCAAAGATGTCTGCCTCCATGGCTGCGAGACCCGCTCCTATGTAATTATAAATAACGAATTCTAAGGCAACGTAAATATTAAGGTTAAGAGGCTGAGCTCGTAGATGATGATAAATAACATAGTTATGTATAATATATTAGATTTCTGACTGTAGATCCCTGTAATTATTACACACTGTAGCTTTAAATATTACAAAACAACAATAATTACACAAAACGGAAAAAGAAACCAATGACCAACCAAACAGAATGACATAAATAACTGAAAACTCAAAAAGTAGTCTAATGGGGGGAACTATAGCATTTCCTTTAGGTCAGGCGTTTTGAGTGAGTTTCTCACATAAACTGGATGGAGAAACATGATTCTGAAATCTAAAGGTCAAAAGATCCATTCTACCTTCCCAAGAGGTGACAATTTTCTCTTTATTCTGACAAAGCAGTTCTGCCCTAGACAGCTCTTATGTCAAAATCATCTTCAATACAAGATGACCTTGATGTTAACTCAAATGTTTTTTTTTTGTTCTGTTTTTAAAAAAAGAACTCTTTTTGAAATTCAGAGAGATAACAGCTGGAGTTTTTTCAAATCTTTAACTGGAACAATTAAAGATTATGTTGTTGAAACTTCTCTAGAATTTGTTGTTGATGTGCCTTATGGCCATATAATTCCTTATTAGATGGCCTTAATGTGATTCATGATAAATATAGTCCTACAGTTTTGATCCATTGACTGAATAGCTGCATTTGAAGGGAAAATATTAAACCGTCAGAAAAAGTCAGTAAAGATTGTTTTTTTTTTTTCAACATTGATGTATTTTAACATAGCTTTTAACAACTAAAAAGATAACCACCATTAATATTAGCCTATATTTTTATAAAAACCATATAGTGTGTTTGATACCTCAGTGTTATTTACACAAAAAGTGAGAGAAGTTAAAAGTAGTTCAATTGTACCTGTTAGCTCCATGCATACCCCTGCAGCACAGCGGGAAGGATCCTCATCACCTCAGAAACCATCAGGAAAATGTAAGAAAAACTTCCATCATTTAGATGTTAGAAAGAGAGTTCATGTTAGCTAAAGTCAAGGTTGCTTGGACCAAATGTGGTAGTTATGAATCGTATGATTAGTGAGCATTCATAAAAACAGATCAGCTGGGGAAAAAAAATGAAACAGAAATACACTATATTGCCAAAAGTATTTGCTCACCCATCCAAATTATTGGAATCAGGTGTTCCAATCACTTCCATGGCCACAGGTGTATAAATTCAAGCACCTAGGCATGCAGACTGTTTTTACAAACATTTGTGAAAGAATGGGTCGCTCTCAGGAGCTCAGTGAATTCCAGCGTGGAACTGTGATAGGATGCCACCTGTGCAACAAATCCAGTCGTGAAATTTCCTCGCTCCTAAATATTCCACAGTCAACTGTCAGCTGTATTATAAGAAAATGGAAGTGTTTGGGAACGACAGCAACTCAGCCACGAAGTGGTAGGCCACGTAAACTGACGGAGCGGGGTCAGCGGATGCTGAAGCGCATAGTGCGAAGAGGTCGCCAACTTTCTGCAGAGTCAATCACTACAGACCTCCAAACTTCATGTGGCCTTCAGATTAGCTCAAGAACAGTGCGCAGAGAGCTTCATGGAATGGGTTTCCATGGTCGAGCAGCTGCATCCAAGCCATACATAACCAAGTGCAATGCAAAGCGTCGGATGCGGTGGTGTAAAGCACGCCGCCACTGGACTCTAGAGCAGTGGAGACGCGTTCTCTGGAGTGACGAATCGCGCTTCTCCATCTGGCAATCTGATGGACGGGTCTGGGTTTGGCGGTTGCCAGGAGAACGGTACTTGTCTGACTGCATTGTGCCAAGTGTAAAGTTTGGTGGAGGGGGGATTCTGGTGTGGGGTTGTTTTTCAGGAGCTGGGCTTGGCCCCTTAGTTCCAGTGAAAGGAACTCTGAATGCTTCAGCATACCAAGACATTTTGGACAATTCCATGCTCCCAACTTTGTGGGAACAGTTTGGAGCTGGCCCCTTCCTCTTCCAACATGACTGTGCACCAGTGCACAAAGCAAGGTCCATAAAGACATGGATGACAGAGTCTGGTGTGGATGAACTTGACTGGCCTGCACAGAGTCCTGACCTCAACCCGATAGAACACCTTTGGGATGAATTAGAGCGGAGACTGAGAGCCAGGCCTTCTCGTCCAACATCAGTGTGCGACCTCACAAATGCGCTTCTGGAAGAATGGTCAAAAATTCCCATAAACACACTCCTAAACCTTGTGGACAGCCTTCCCAGAAGAGTTGAAGCTGTTCTAGCTGCAAAGGGTGGACCGACGTCATATTGAACCCTATGGATTAGGAACGGGATGTCACTTAAGCTCATATGTGAGTCAAGGCAGGTGAGCAAATACTTTTGGCAATATAGTGTACAAACAAATCTGTTGCTCATCCACCATAGTATTTACTCATTTTAGATGTTGTATGGATTTATTTATTAAATACGGTCCAGTGTACAGAAAGAAAAAATATTAATCTTTTACAGTAAGAATGCACCTGAGCAGATTCTAGCCTCTGAGTTAATTTCTATCTGCAGTCTTTGTTGCAGTTACGAAGGGTCATATAACCTGAAATAAACACAATGTTAATACAGAAAAAAATGACAAAGGTTAGTCTGAGAATGTGTACAAAATACCAACCGAAAAGAAATGTTAAAAAGAAAAAACATAGCAAACTGATTATAAAACACATAAACAGCCACCCAAGAACCACAATCACAAAACTAGTTTTTCTAAACACATTTTTTTCTTTTTCCCTAAAAAGGTTTCATGCAGAATATTTATCTAAGGAATTAATTTGTTTTATTTCTTTAGAAATTTGTAAGAAGACATCAAAAAATAAATAAATAATAATAATTTTCCAGTTGGGAATTCTACATTCCCTTCTGGTTGTCAACCAGGACTGTTTATCTGTTCAGAAAATCTGGAAATCAGTAACTTAATAGAGATGACAGAGTCTGGAGGGAAAAATAAAATCATAGACTGATTTAGTTTTCAATACATAAGATCTTATATTGTTATGGTGATGTTAATAGGCTGTTAATATCCAAGTTATAGAAAGATTGTTTCTTTTAAATAAGAAATTTTAGGGATGTTTTGTTTGTTCGTGGCCAGAAAGTTTGAAAACATGAGACATGATCAGATCCTAAAAGGTAGTGGATACCTTCGATATGAGAGAGTTTTTCAGAGGTCATAAGCAGCTTTGACAATTGGATATTCATTGGATTAACCTGATTATAGTGTTTGCTGTGATACTCAAATAGGAAGTTAGCATTTCTTCCACCATTGCACTTAAAATCTTGTTTTATCCTGTCAGAGCACATTTGTTAGTAATAATAATTTTAAAAAAATGTCCTAGTGGATAATATCTTTAAGACACTGTTTGCATGCGTACAATAATCTGCCCCCCCGCCCCCGCCCCGCTCTCAATACCTGAGAAGACAGTTTTGACACACATTAGAGTTGACTGTGTAAAGTCTGCAGGGAAATCTGGGCAGCCATGTTTCTGTGTGTGCGGTAAGGCTGTATTGCATTTTTGACTCTTTAACTCCTCCACTCAATCTCTAAACATACTACAAAATCAATTGCCTTATTGATCTATAACTAATTAGGGGAAGATAAATGGTTCTGGTAGACAAATATGGGCACTATAATGACCCAATGTTGAGGAAGACATTTTAATTGAGCCTGGCACATGAAGTTCTTCTTGAAATGTGCTATTAAATAGCTGAATGTGGCCGTTTCTCAATATGTACCTGAACCGGTGGAAAATAAAATTACTGGTGTTATTTTAAGATATTTTTATGGCTTCACAAGAGTGTGTTATAGGAGCTGCTGTTGGTGCAGCAACCAGATCCCATGGTACACCCACCTCTCGGGTGTGACTCGTGTTGTGTGCACTCACCAGCAATCAAAGGCTAATTAGCTTCAGCGGACACGGGCTATGGCCCTCAGGTCAAAGATCATGACTGATGTTATGGAGATGATGGTGTAGAAGAAGGGAAGCAGGGGAGAGCCGAGGGATCAGAATCCTCATTAACCAGAAACTGGTGCACCCTGCACCAAATCACATGCTAAACCAGAACTTAACACATATCTTCCTCGAATCACTTGTTTTACACATCTGAATTATTTGAGCTGAAGTGTGCATTTCTCTAAAGGCAATATCTTAATTTAAAAAAGCAAAGGGATTTACATTATACAGCTGTGACTGAGTGCCTGGAGAGACTCAGAACCAGGAGCTCCCTCTACAGGTCGACTGCTTACTCCAACATCATGTAGATTAGTCTCTCACTGTCAGCATGCTCTCTTGCAATGCTTCATTTGTCATAGCAGATGTTAAAAACTATTTTCCCTGGAAGCCTAAAATCTGAAGAAGTAAATTAATATCCCTCCCCTTTCCATTTTAAGTCCCGCAGACTCAGTTCATAGCTTGCACTAAGTGCCCTTGTTGACTCAATTGGATTAGCACTAATATGTAAACACAGGAGGTAAGAAGGCTAATCCTCTAATGAGAAGGGAAAAAAACAAGAAATAAATAAGCTAAAATGCCACCCCATGCCTTTAACTGAGGCATCTGTCAGGTAAGCTGTAAATGCTGCACAGATTGAAGCAGGTATTAAATGTGAACCAGGGGATATTCTGGGGGTAAACTGTTGTGACCATTCAGTGACAGCGTAATTACTTGTTTGTAACTTAGTTGGATAATAGGAAAAGAGCCTCCCGGGGAAAAGACAAAGACTTGTTAATTATTAAAGCTTACATCAGCCAGCCACTAGAGAGTTGCAATTATTAATGTTGTTGTTCTTGTTTGTGCTTAAACACTACCTCTGCTGTTAATATACTCATTAACCAAAATGAGTGATTTTATTACTGCTGATTTGGTTTGGGGTTTGTTAAACATATCAGGGGCTCAGCTGTCATTGTTTACTGAAGGATAAACACTTCTGGCAGATGCTGCCAGCCAGTAGGAGAACATCGCATTTGACGAAATTAAATTCAAATGTGGAAATATTTTTTTCAGCTGTTTTCTTTGCTTTCGCAGTGTAATAAACCTAAATGCATTCCTCCAAATTTAAAAATTCATTCATGTTGCAACAAACTAGTAACACTAAATCTGAGTCAATTTTACTTATAGTTTACTTCAGAGATGATGAGTACAGCACCACCAAAATATTGCACATGATTAAAAGTAAGATACTCTTTTCATCCTTGAACATGAAATTCCAACTTCTGCCTTGTGTAAGATGACTGCACCATAATTCACTATCATTGTTAATGAAACACAGTATTAAAAAAAAAACACTTTACAGCAAACACTAAGATAAATTGTGCCATTTTTGCTGCTTAGTTCTACATTTTAACTGCATTGAATTTTATATTAAATTGCATAGCATGGTCAGGATATGTATTAAGAAAATATCGTAAAACCAACTCAAACTCTGTCAAGATAACTAAATCATTTGCATACAGAAAGTTCTCTTGTTTTAGGCTCTGAGCTTTTTAAATAGATCCTCACTATTTAATTTATATTTAAATACAATTCTTCTCTGACTAGCATTACTAACTCCAAAGGATGCAGCTTTTATAATAAGAACACAACACTCCAAGAACCTCTCCTTTTCATCAATTTAGTGCAACAGTTTCTGTGGTTAACTTCAACAATGACCTAGGTGCATCATTAAAGCCAATAAAGAGTCCTTGGACCAAATTCTAATTCCTTTTTTCCTTAAGGGTTCTTCTATGGTTTGTATCAAACTGATTATTAAATTAAGAGATAGGTCTCCTCAAGCCCGGTAGTGTGTTTAACATTGAGAATTTGGATACAGTTCAGGCAGGCATTTAAACTGTCTGACCTCTCTATGCGAAGTCCAATATGTAATAACCACTTTTTCCAGCCGCCAATATTGATGTTACCTTTACACAATGGGACACTAGGGGTCTTACCACATGCAGGGATTTTTTTTATAGATAACACTTTTCCTACTTTCACAGATCTGGCCAACAAACACTCTATTCCAGTTTTTTCCGATATCTTCAGATCCGTCACTTTATTCAAATGTATAACCCATCATTTCCTCAATTACCTGAGGATTCAAAACTGGATGTTATACTAAAAACCCCAATAACTTTAAAGGGCCAAATCTCTAATTTATATAACTTAATCATGTCATTTAGTAGCGTATCAACAGATAACATCAAAATAAAATGGGAGGAAGAATTAGGGACAGTCATTTCAGAAGAGATGTGGGTTAGAGCTCTTAACCTTGTGAATGGGACTACTTCTTGTGTACGTCTCAACCTGATTCAGTTTAAAATTCTCCACTGTACTCACTATTGTAAAGTCAGACTTACCAAAATATACCCCGAAATATTTTGGTACGTGTGATCGCTGCAGAGCCACCAACGCAGACTTAGCTCATATCTTCTGGTCATGCTCTAAGATGGAAGAGTTTTGGAGATCAATATTTGAGATTTTGAATGTTACGTTTGGCCTACATCTAAGACCTAGTCCTTTAATGGCTATTTTTGGGGCTGACGCAGGGATTTCTAGCGAGGCAAATGTTATTGCTTTTGCAACTCTGATTGCTCCAAGGAGAATACTTTTAGAATGGAAATCCCAATTTCCACCTAAGGCATCAATATGGCTTTCCGATATGATGTTCCTAAAAATTTAAAAAGTGAAATACTTTCTGAAAGGATCGACCAAAAAATGTTATAAAGTATGGGGCCCTTTACTGGGTTATTTTGATAAACTTGCAACTCTCCCTTCTCACTAGTAAACAAGTCTCAATGTAAAGTGTTTCCATTTTTGGATAATAATCCCCCCCCATTTTCTTTTTTTTTTCGCCCAATTTTTACATTTTTATTTATTTATTTACTTTATTTATTTTATTTTTTTTTTTTCCCTCTTTGCCGGCACAGGGATAGTTGGGGTTGGATGGGGTTTACAAAAATATAATAATGTTGAAATGCTGTGTGGTTCTTGTCATACTGTACACAGTCAAAGGAATTGTAATAACTGCTAAACACTATAATCTGAATGGCATTGTACATCTTTTTTAACAACAATAAAAATATGATTTAAAAAAAAAATTAAGAGATAGGCTTCATATCTATACGAAGTACAAATCTTTCAAAAGCCTTTGACAAGTTGCTTTCAAGATAACCATATATTAAGTGCCTTTTGTAATACTTTTGGTTATTATAAGTGATACAACTAATAGAAAAAGTGGGAACACTGAACAAAAAGTAGGATCAGATGATTGTAAGACTTTAAATCTTTTTGCTAGAATAAAATATTGGAGTGCAACCATGAGTCAGATTACACTATATTTCAATGTCACAAACATCAATTATAGTGTAATCAGTTAATAAATTCATTTAAAATATTGATTAAATCAAGGATATTTTTCAAGCGTCACCATTGTTTGATATTGAACTCTACATGTTTTCTTCTTGAACTGATCCACTTCTGTCCATATAGGCCTTTTTTAATTTGGCAAAAACATTAGGAAAACATATTCTCTGAATACTCAAAGAAATAGCAAAAAAAAATCTTAAAGTAAACAAGCAATTATATTTGTTCACACTCTATTGTGAGCTAAAAACCACATGCAGCCTTAAAGGGTGTTTCTCTTTCTAATGGGCCCCGAGGGGATAAGGAGGTTAATTGATGCAGATGTTGATCGCTTTTACACATGATGCAGGGAGCGTCTCCCTGGTGGCTCCTATAAGAGGGAGTTTTAATGAAGTGCTAAACAGAAGGCTTTCCTACGGCGTGGCCCGTCCTGAGGAATACCCGCCAAAAGCACTTCACAGAAAAAACAAGGTCCACTATTGATTGTTGTTCCAAATAACCAAATCCCCCTTCAGTCAATGTCTATTTCTCAACTCATGGAAGCAAGGAGACACCGTGAGAGGAAGTCCATCATCGAGTTGTTTTGTTGCTCTGGGTTAGCGTTCATGTGGTGAAAAACATGGCTCTTGCTTAAACTGTGGTTTTACTCACACTTTGCAATTTAATATTTAAGATAAAGATATGCTTTTTTTAAATGCACATCCTAAAGTCGTATTTATTGTAATAGAAAAAATCATCAAGGGAAAAAATCCAAACCAGTTTATTAGCTCAAATTTTACTTCTAAGATCCCACTTGGAGAAAATCCCACCTCATATGTCCTATACAGGGAAGGCTGGTTAAAGTGATAGTAATGCGATTCGGCTTTTCACACAGCGTAACCAGCCCATAGTCACTAAATTCAGCTCATTAAAATGACAAACCCAAACACACAGTTACTCAGGCGTGATCTTCAGCTGTGTATGGCATCTGGCCCTGATGCTCCTCCACCCCTTCCCCAACTCCCAAGAGCGCCACACACACATGCATGTGCACAGACCCACATGAAACCGGGTTAGATTTTAAAACAATCAGCATTCCTTTCATTTCCAATTAGGTCACCTCACCTGCCACAGTCTCTTATTAGTGTCCACTATCATAAAGTATTAGGGTGGGGATCTATAAATGAGGACGGTGTCGTCCTCCTCTTCAGTCTGACAGTTTTTAACAGTCTCCACAGCCAGTTTCTCACTTCATCAGTCAGCCTCCTCCATCCTGATTATCAGGAGACACCAGTTTCAAAGAGACATCTTAATAGTGATGTCAACGTATTAATTAGAAGTGTTAATGAGCTAAAAGCAACCCAAATTAAATTAATGCAGCAATAGACAGAGAGCGAAATTAGCTTCAATTTCTGTAAATGATTCTGAAGTGTGCACAACATATCAGCCTGTCTGAACATTCCCATCCCCCAAAGCTAATCAAGAGCTACATAGCAATTAGCTGCTTAATTAAAGCAACACTCTGCTCAGAAAATCCGGCACAATTAAGTAATGGCTGTTATAGCATGAAGACAGACTGTATTTTTCTTCAGGAGGGAGGGGAAAAAAATAGAAAAACAACATATTCTCTCCCTAATGGCCTGCAGGGGTTTGAGCCAGTCTGGATGTGCCAAGATGGAGAGGTTTCTATCTCACGCTTCAACAGGGATCTTTGCTCCAGCTGGAAGCCTTGTGAATCAATGACAGCAAGGCAGATCAAACTGCCGTGCCCATGGTTGCTGAGACGTCTGAATTGGCACTGACTGGGGTGACTGCGTCCTAATCACCAGTTCTATTTTAGCAGCTCAATGGCTTCCAGTTGGACAGAGGGGATCCAGACTATTGACACTTTGCACATATTTCAGCAGCAGACCTGTTACTGATCTCTGTGGCTGTGGACACTGTTGTCCTTCAGGCCCTGCTGGTGTGGCTGGAATACACAACAGTGTTGGTTAAACACTCCCTAAGTGCCAGAAAAAAAGCCATCTGCAGATTATTATACAAACTGTAATTTCTAGATTGCACTTATCATTAATAATGTACACATGTCATTAACTTATAACTATATTATATCAGGTTAATCAAAACAGCAACAAATCTAAGAACGGGAACACACATTTACAATCTTAAGCAGAAAATAACAATTGATTTTTGAAAAAAAAGGCTGTTAACCATTTATCACCACTTTATATTTTTGTATTTTCTTCAGAAACATTTTGATATGTTTTTGTGAGGTACAGTCTAGTAGATGGGTAACAAATTGATGTTCTTTTAGTGAGTTTACAAATTACATGTGCAGATATCTGATGTTGCTAATATTTCTTACATAACTGAATCTTTTTAGGAAGCTTTTTAGGAGCTGTCAGTGACTGTTCTGCAGACAAATGGTTAGTGAGCAGTTGTGATTCTGTCAAAACACAATATTTCTGGTTCAAATATCATAATTACAAAAAAATAACACTTTATGTCAGTGTGTGCAATGCTCCAAATACTTGCTTTAACTTTTTTTATTTGATCTATTTAAAAATAATATTCACATATTGGGAATTATCAAGATCCAGCCTTCATGTGTTTTTTTTTTTTTTTTAGAATTGAGGCTCTTTTATATGATTATGCTATTGTTTTGTCTTTTTTCTGTCATTTTTAAATAGTTCTCAAAAGAATAAAAGTGAACAAATTAAGAATTTGCTAACAAATGTGTAATACATTTTACTTCACTAATGTTCTTTGTAACTTTGAGTTTCAAAATAAAACATTTGGGAATTTAAAAAGTGTCTATTCTGTTCTTATTTTTCATTAATTAAAAGGTATCTAATCTGTTAAAGAATATTCAGTAAAACTTAATGCAATTGTTAAATCGTTTTTGGGCCTTAAAAGCATTTCTAACTGTTTCTTAGACTGTAATAAATCCTAGAGAGACCATGTCTGTCTAGAGAATCCTAATTCTGTTGTAGAATAGCAGCTTTCAGGCTCTCCTAAATGGTGTTAACAAAAACATCATCCTTTTTCTTTTTCTAAAAAAACTGTCAATATGCAAAGTTCAAGTAAGGAACCTGCTCTGTGTTTGAGAGCTGTTTATCGTTTTTAAAAGTGCCTGGATGAGTGTTGAGCTGTGATTAACAGCCCCTCTCAGAGGCAGAGTCCGGGGAGTGTGGTGTGAAAGGCATCCTTCAGCAGGTGTAGGCCACAGCAGAGCATATGCCGTCAGGTAACCAAGCTGGTTTGCTCTGCAGAGACTTTGCTGTGATCGTTTCCCAGGGCCCTGCTTCTGCTGGGAACCAGTGTCACTCACAAACACCATCTGCCAGATAAATGCTCTTCTTAGAGCATTTATCAGAGGGTCAAGGAGTGCTGTCTTTCTAGATTCCTGCAGAAAAAAGAATTAAAGAAATGAAAAGAGTATATTCCTTGTATTGCTTTTTAACTCATGTTTCCGAAGAATTAGCTATGTATACATGAAGCAGTAAACCCGCCAGGCATAAGACAGCGCTCCAGGATACCTTTCTCTTTGGTATAGAGAAAAGACACCTGAAGTGTCTGACGCCAAATTAGCTTTTCAAGGGCAATAATTAGACTTCCACCCTAAAGGTAAATTACCTGCTAACCAAGTGAACCCTGTTCTAATTATAGGATCTTTCCTTTGAGCCATTGCGCAGAGCCTTGTTCCTTTCAAGAAAATGTAATACATGCAAAAAAAAGTAAAAAAAAAAAAAAAAACCACATGTTGAGGGTGCTACAATCTGCAGAACACAGAGGGTAAATGTGTTCAGCCGTCCCACTGCTCTGCAAAAACAAGCAGAAAAGCTGATGGATCACTCGCATAACTGCAATAACCTTTCGGAGGATTTGAACAAGATCACTTCATACAGCGACCAGATGGCAGCTTTCGTTCCTTATGTGCATTCTAACAGAGGAGGTTGACTGAGCAACACTGGATGGGTGACAACTAGGTGCTTATCTGTGCTTTGCATATATTTGCAGTTGATGTTGTGACCCTGCAAATTGATTTGTAAGACACACAGCCAGTGAAAGGATATTGAATATTTACACTCGCCTGGTAATAATACCTATCACGTCTGTGCTGGGGAGGGTTCCAATGGCCTTTAGGTCTGAGTAATTTTTCCCATTGTTCTGCAGGATTGTGAGCTGAAGACTCCCACAAGGCGGCACTGTAGCTCGCAGTATATGGCTGGGCCCCACATTTGAATTCATATTACACCAATAGCCCTGCTGCTAATTAATATGTAAATTTGACACTGTTTGTTTGCTGCTGTATCAAACTTTGATGTGAAGAGCAGCTACTAGGTTAACAGAGATTTAGTTGAGATTGAGAGCTGGACACCTACCATATGCCTACCAGTCTCTAATCTAACAATTTATTTAAATACATCAACTAATGCTGTATGTCTCTACAGCTTAAAACCTAGGAGACAGGCTAATGATATTTTATTAAGCCAGAGTAATTGAGGATCCCATCAAAATATGTAATTAAACACTTAAGCATAATTACCCAACACAGTAGGAACCCGAATGAATTAATTAAAAAAACGTCAATACATCAATTTATTTAAATTCCTTTGTTCCTTTTCTACTAGTAATAATTAACATTTTAATTGCTTTAATCTGTGATGAGTAAAAAGAAATGTATGTTTTATTTGACACCAGCAATAACGCAAGAAATTTGAGCTCACCGGAATGATTAATAATGTTGGCCCCATAAAGCTCATAATCGCTGAAAAAAAATAATAAAACAAAAGTGGAGAATTTCATGAGGTGTATATGTTGTGTGGGTGGGTTTATCTGTGTGTGTGTGGGTACGAGTGTGCGTGCAGCTTGCTTGCCTGGGTATACAGTATGTTCATTATCAGCAAGCTGCCTTGGTTTGATGCATACCTGGAGAGCAACTTAATATCCTCGGGCCACTACTACATGTCAGGCCAGGAGAAAGATACGCACACAAGACAGAGGAACATCCCTGGCCCCGGTGGAGCCATTTACCTTTCGCCAAGTAGGTTCAAGATATTAATTAAGATAAATCTACCTCAATTCACACATTCTGCCATCTGCCTATTTATCAGAATTATGTTAATCATTTCTGCAGGGCAGAGGAATTATTACCCATTTTGTGGGTAATTTGTATTAGCATTTAGAACTAAATAATTTTGCATTATTTTCCATATGGAGTCCTTACGCCATGATTTATATTTTCAACATTCAGAATAGTGTAATGAAAATTCTTCCACTTACAATCTGGAAATGTATCCATCATAATCATAGACAGGAATTATTTGTAAAGATACATCTTATACGTTTTAATAGCTTCAAACAAAATAATAATCTTCTGTTCCATCTCTGTGAGTGTGATTTTAGATGATTCAAGATTTTCTTTTTTTCCCCCCATCCTGTGGCCAATAGATGAGCTAGTTAATTAAACTCAGAGGAGATAATTAAGACAAGACGGCTGGTTGAATCATTCTGGTCATTCTGCCATTATCTGGGGCAAGCCGACAGGTGGCACAAGTCTGCACCAGGTGACAGCCGAGCCAACAGAACACATGGTATAATGGTAAATGGTGAATTTTGTAGCTTACCCTGATGAAAAGCTCTTCAGCAGAACCCAGATGTCATGCAAATCTACAGTAGATCTGTTGAACTGTTGGACTTGATGTCTGCTCTAAATTTTGTGTCTGCTGGCACGTCTGGGTCACAGTCAGGGCTTGGATGGAGAGTGGCAGAGCTGAACGAGGGCAGATCGTACTCCTGCACAGACCAAGGACTAATGAGGGTGAGGACAGGGCCAGGCAATGCTGTGTGATTAAATTTAGATCTGGTGGGAGATCTTGACCCACAATGGCCTGTGTCTAAGTGACATTTACCCAAGAGAAACAAGCCACAGCTGAGGCTTATTAACCTTTTAAAGATCTGAGCACTACCGCCTGTCTTTATGGCAATTGGATTATTATACAGACCAAATTCAAAGTGATTTGATCCATCAAGGTCTTTGAGGGAGGAATGAATTTGGGAAGGTCCAGTCTGGGACAATGAGTCCATCCTATCTATGTGAACATTAAATATATTTTTGAAAGAATATATAATAGGATAATTTTTTTATAAGAGGTCAATGATGAAAAATATTTGATTCAGTTCCAAAGTTGAAACTGATGAAAACTTTGTCATTAAATATATTAGCTCCAAACGTTAAGCATACAGTAAGTCTTGGTAATCAAATTACCAAGACTTATGCAATTTACAAGACTATAAACATTCTAATTATTATAGTAAAAGCATCAGCAACATCATCAGGTGCTTCCCACATGTATTTTCTGGGGTAAAAAAAAGTGGTTAAATCTGCCATTATGATTCTACAAATAAATATACCTACACCTTTTTAAACCTTTTTCTTATTGTGTCGATCAGAGGATTCAAACCTCTGATAATTTATGACCTTCTGTTTCGTCAAGGAATATATATAATGAGACACACAGAGGATCATTACCTTTGGCTACTCTCCACTCGGCTGAATGAGGGTTCAAGTTTATCTTGTCATATCTTTGTCTTGGCAAATCAGTAAGAACACTTAAAAGTATAGTGGAGGATTTTCGCAATTTTTTGAAAAAACCTGCCTTTTCCACTTAAAAAAAAAAAATGCCCATGCACAACCCTGTACCCACTCCCGAGGGGGAATGCCTAGTAAGCGCATGCAAGAGCATGCACAAGCCCATTTCTTATTGTGCACGCTCTGTTTAAAAGTTGCTCTTTACATCAATCAAACAAGCTTATTTTCCAAAAGAAGATTAACACATTTTTTACTATGTTAGACTCACCACCGGTAAGTGTGAATGGGGACGAGCACATAGGACAGCCCTACACAAACATATGATCAGAATGCTTGACAAATAGGAGGACCACTTATTTTGATGATCCAATCAATACCGCTTGTTTATTTCTAGGTCCAAGATAGATCAGGATATTGTCAGAGATAAAAGCAGGACACTTTTAACACAAACTCAACTTGAAATCTTTTGGATTTTTCTTCTTTTACACAGCCTGTATGTTTTGCATCCACTTGCAAATAAATGTACAAACAGCTTGTACTAAAGGCAGTATTGGGTAATACACCAGAACAAGGTGAAAATCTGATATACCTTATGGATATATTTCTCAATTCTCAATTAGTGATATATTTGTGAAACCAGGACTGCCACGTCTTTTTTGAATATCATATTTCCATCTCAGTACTCAATTTGTCAGGACTCAGCCGACAGGGCCGTGCAGTTTCTGCCGGCTCTGCTTCTTTCTGCTTTCTCCGCAGGTGTTTGCAGTTGACAGGTGGGCAGGGCGCACACACCTGTGGCTGGTTGAGCTGCGTCTGATCGCACTATAAGAGCAGCATCCAGACAGCAAACAGTTAACAGTGTGTTAACCGTAGTGGTACGACTAAGGCCACAGTCTCTCTACTGAGTTCAGACTTCCCTCGTTAACCCAAACCTCTGTGTTCCCCAGGTTACCTCTCGATCGCCTTTCAGAGGGTCCCACTCGTGCTGACTCCAGGGTCTGAGTTCCCACAGGGTCCTCCCTTTCTCCTGGCTCTAAGCAAGGTGCTTCGAGCCACTCTGGTTTCTCCTGCTGCCCCGGATCATTGTAAGTCAGCGCAGCTCTGTCACCCTCAAGCCCGAGCCTAACCTGTCACTGAGACACCTGCCACCAGCTCCATCGATCAGAGCCTGAGTCCGCTCCGTCCTCCCCCGGTTAGGTTGCTGCGTCCGGTGGTAAGCTCACGTTCCTCTGTTCTTTTTTGCCTGATCGCCCTTTCCGGCTAATCACCTACTTCTCCTTTCAGAAGTCGAACGGGTCCCGGTGCTGTGGCTTCCCCGTCGCCTCCGTTGCTTCCATTTTCTCTCTATCAATAAACAGTTAACTGATCCCTGTTGCCGTGTGTGTTCTGCATGTGGGCTAAATACGTTCAGCCGAACATGACAGAAGAACACACTGGCCAGACAGACCCAGCGGACACATTCGGCAGGGCGTTAAATGCCCAGCAGGATCAGATTCGGGGATTAGAGTCCACTGTTCTAGCCGTTCAGAATCAGCTGCAGGGCGTAGCCGCCCAGCTCAATCAGCTGACAGGTTTACTGAGTGCAAGCGCTCAGCCTGCAGCCTCTGCACAGCCCGACCCCGCCCCCGGTCCAGCGCCAGCTGATTCGTTTTCACCTGTCCCTGAGACTTTTTCTCCCAGTCCTGAGAAATTCTCCGGGGACAGTGTAGATTGTTCTGGTTTTCTCTTCCAATGCTCCCTGGCTTTAAATCGTAGTCCACGCTCTTTTCCCCATGACGACTCCAAAATAGCCTTTATTTTGCGCCTTCTCACCGGGAGAGCCCTCAGATGGGCGGAATCCCGTTTTCCAGACTGCAGAAGATTCCGCTGCTCATTTAGTGAATTCATAACAGAATTCAAGATGGTTTTCGCTGCCGAGTCGGATGAGACGACTGATTCCCGACGCCTCCTCGCCCTCAGGCAGCGGGGAAAGCGCGTTGCAGACTTCGCAATTGAGTTTAGAACTCTTGCGGCTGCAGCTGGCTGGGAAGAGCGCGCGCTTAAGACTGTGTTTTTTCAGGCTCTAGACGAGCCACTAAAGGATGAATTAGCCCGTCTTGAGGTGCCCGCCTCTCTAAATGAGTTCATCTCCCTTGCGGTTAGATTAGATAACCGTCTAAGGGGAAGGTTTAGAGGACGAGCTGAGAGATCCCTCCCGTCTTCTCCACCTGATCCTATTCCCGGTCGACCCGCAGCGCGTCCTCCTTCTCCTCCTGAGCCCATGCAGTTGGGCCGGTTACGGCTCACCCCCGAGGAGAGGCAGCAGCGTATAGCTGCCAAATTATGTATTTATTGTGCTTCCCCGAATCATTTTATTGGCGACTGCCCTGAGCGGTCAAAAGACCGGGTCCGCCGGCTGTAGCAGGGAGACCGTCGGACCAAGTTAAGCTGTCAGCCCCTGCTCCTCCGCGTCTGTGCTTACGCGCCGCTTTAATTTCTTCCTGTGAAACCTTTAAGTTTTCCGCTCTGGTTGATTCAGGGTGCGACTTTAATTTAATAGACTGTTCTTTCGTTCAACGCTCCCAGCTCGAAACCGTGCCCCTGTGCACCCCTCTCAAGGTCTCAGCCTTAGATGGAGGGGCTCTCCCTCAGATAACCCACCGAACTAAGCCCCTTGAGCTCGTGGTTTCAGGAAATCACAGGGAGCAGATCTCCTTCTTGGTTTTTCCTGTTAAGCAGGCTCCTCTGGTGTTGGGTTATTCTTGGTTACAGCAACACAACCCAAACATTAACTGGGCTGACCGGCGCATCGAAGCCTGGTCGATTAAATGCCATTCCAGCTGCCTGCTGTCGGCGGAACCCGCCAGCCCGATCACAGTCCAGCCTTCTGCTGAGGTTGATCCAGAAATGTTAAGACTCGTTCCAGAGTCGTATCACGACCTCAAGTTGGTTTTTAGTAAGTCCCAGGCCTGCTCTTTGCCACCGCACCGACCCTACGATTGCGCAATCAACCTCCTGCCGGGCGCCCCGCTCCCAGCCAGTCGCCTGTATAACATTTCTCAGGCCGAGCGACAGGCTTTGGAGAAATACATTAAGGAGTCACTAGCAGCCGGGCTGATTAGACCCTCGTCTTCCCCCCTCGGGGCTGGGTTCTTTTTTGTTGCGAAGAAGGATGGCTCCCTTCGCCCGTGCATAGACTACCGTGGGTTAAATGCTATAACGGTAAAGAACAGGTACCCCCTTCCTCTCCTTTCCTCCGCTCTTGAACCGGTCCAGTCCGCTACGGTCTTTTCTAAATTAGATCTGCGTAATGCTTACCACCTGGTCCGGATCCGCCGGGGGGACGAGTGGAAAACGGCCTTCAAGACACCCTTGGGCCATTTTGAATACCTGGTAATGCCTTTTGGGCTCAGCAATGCTCCAGCGGTCTTCCAATCCCTTGTGAACGATGTCCTCCGTGATTTCCTGAACCTCTTCGTTTTTGTCTACCTGGATGATATACTCATTTATTCACGAACCCTCTCTGAACACAGACACCATGTCCGCCTCGTTCTTCAGCGCCTTCTGGAGAATCGGCTTTTTGTGAAAGCAGAAAAGTGCGAGTTCCACAAACCCTCTGTCACCTTCCTTGGTCTCATCCTGGAAGGGGGGCGTGTCCGGTCTGACCCTGAAAAGATCAGGGCTGTTCTCGAGTGGCCTGAACCTGAGAACAGAAGAGAGCTGCAGCGGTTTTTAGGTTTCGCTAACTTTTATCGCCGCTTTATCCGTGGGTACAGTCAGATCGCCGCCCCCCTTCATGCCCTCACGTCCGTGAAGACTTCGTTCAGGTGGAACACAGAGGCCGACTCAGCTTTCCGTGACCTTAAGGACAGGTTTTCCAAGGCCCCCATTCTCGTTCATCCAGACCCCTCCAAACAGTTCATTGTCGAAATAGATGCTTCCGACACTGGTGTTGGAGCTGTGTTGTCTCAGTGCTCGGGACTGGATCAGAAGATGCACCCATGCGCCTTCTTCTCCCGTCGTCTGTCCCCCGCTGAACGCAACTACGACGTCGGCGACAGGGAGCTCCTGGCCATAAAATTGGCCCTGGAGGAGTGGCGCCACTGGCTGGAGGGGTCTGAGCAGCCAGTACAAATATGGACAGATCATAAGAATCTAGCTTATCTCCAAACAGCTAAACGACTCAATCCCAGGCAAGCCCGTTGGTCCCTATTCTTTTCCCGTTTTAATTTAAGTATCTCCTACCGACCTGGTTCCAAGAATCTAAAACCTGATGCTCTGTCCCGCCTGTACGCCCCCCACGACTCAGTTAAGGAGCCCTCTCCCATCCTACCTCCAACCTGCACCTTTGGGGCCCTCCAGTGGGAGATTCTGGACCTCATTTCCCAAGCTCTGCCTGCTGACCCGGACCCAGGTAATGGCCCACCTAACCGCACCTATGTCCCCTCCTCCGTTCGGCCCCGCCTCATCCAGTGGGCCCACTCTGAAAAGTTATCGGCCCATCCTGGAATCCTCCGAACTATCAAGTTCATTTCCCGGCGGTTCTGGTGGCCCGACTTACCCAAGGATGTTAAACAGTTCGTCCTAGCCTGCCCAGTTTGTGCACAGAACAAGCCATCAAACAGACCCCCTGCAGGCTTGCTCCAGTCCCTGCCAGTCCCTGAGCGGCCATGGTCCCACATAGCCCTAGACTTTGTCACCGGCCTACCCTCCTCCCAAGGTATGACCACTATTCTCACTGTGACTGATCGTTTCTCTAAGGCCTGCCACCTTATTCCCCTCAGAAAACTCCCCTCTGCTTTTCAGACGGCCCAGCTCCTGGTGAAGCATGTTTTCCGCCAGCATGGGATCCCGCTGGACGTTCTGTCTGACCGTGGTCCACAGTTCACCTCGCGTGTGTGGAAGGAGTTTGCCGTGGCCCTTGGTGCCCGGTACTCTCTTACCTCTGGCTACCATCCGCAGACCAACGGTCAGACTGAGCGGCTCAACCAGGAGCTGGAGACCGCTCTCCGCTGTCTAACCTCCACCAATCCCTCCGACTGGTGTCAGTTCCTTCCCTGGGTGGAGTACGCTCATAACAGTCATGTCTCCACTGCGACTGGCATCTCCCCCTTCGAAGCTTCTCTGGGCTACCAACCACCTCTGTTTCCCGACGACCACAAGGAAATAGCTGTACCTTCCGTTGCCCACCACATCCACCGATGCCAAAGGGTCTGGACCCAGACCATCCAAGCCCTGAACCGGACCTCTGAGCTTAACCGCCGGTTTGCTGACCGCAGGCGAGTCCCTGCCCCCTCCTATCACCCCGGTCAGCGGGTCTGGTTATCTACTCGAAACCTCCCGTCCAGATCTTCCCATCGGAAGTTATTACCACGTTTCACTGGCCCCTATGAGATTGTCTCCGTCCTCAGCCCGACGACCGTCCGCCTCCGTCTCCCGTCCCATTCCAGGACCCACCCTACCTTCCATGTCTCTCAAATCAAGCCCGTCCTCTCTAGCCCGTTTTGCCCTCCGGCCGAACCCCCTCCACCCACCCTCGACCACCTGGGACGTCAGGTCCAAAGGGTCGTGGCCTCCCGTCGGCGTGGTAGAGGGTATCAATACCTCGTTGACTGGGTGGGCTGCGGTCCGGAGGAACGTTCCTGGGTTTCTGGTTCCTCCCTCCCTGACAGGTCGTTGGTGGACTCTTTCCTCTCCTCTTCCTCGAGGTCGCCGGGTGGCGACCATTGAGGGGGGGGTGGTGTCAGGACTCAGCCGACAGGGCCGTGCAGTTTCTGCCGGCTCTGCTTCTTTCTGCTTTCTCCGCAGGTGTTTGCAGTTGACAGGTGGGCAGGGCGCACACACCTGTGGCTGGTTGAGCTGCGTCTGATCGCACTATAAGAGCAGCATCCAGACAGCAGGAGGACGCCAGTGTGTTAACCGTAGTGGTACGACTAAGGCCACAGTCTCTCTACTGAGTTCAGACTTCCCTCGTTAACCCAAACCTCTGTGTTCCCCAGGTTACCTCTCGATCGCCTTTCAGAGGGTCCCACTCGTGCTGACTCCAGGGTCTGAGTTCCCACAGGGTCCTCCCTTTCTCCTGGCTCTAAGCAAGGTGCTTCGAGCCACTCTGGTTTCTCCTGCTGCCCCGGATCATTGTAAGTCAGCGCAGCTCTGTCACCCTCAAGCCCGAGCCTAACCTGTCACTGAGACACCTGCCACCAGCTCCATCGATCAGAGCCTGAGTCCGCTCCGTCCTCCCCCGGTTAGGTTGCTGCGTCCGGTGGTAAGCTCACGTTCCTCTGTTCTTTTTTGCCTGATCGCCCTTTCCGGCTAATCACCTACTTCTCCTTTCAGAAGTCGAACGGGTCCCGGTGCTGTGGCTTCCCCGTCGCCTCCGTTGCTTCCATTTTCTCTCTATCAATAAACAGTTAACTGATCCCTGTTGCCGTGTGTGTTCTGCATGTGGGCTAAATACGTTCAGCCGAACATGACACAATTGTACTTTGAAATTCATGTAGAACAGGTGTTTTTTGAAAAGCAGTTGGAGGTTCTCTTTTTACATTTGTATTATGCTGTTCATGTTGCGACTTTAAATACTGAAAGGTTTTTATATAAATTGTATTACTGGTTCATAAATACTTGACTTAATAAAAAAAAAAAAAATAACAGGGGGTTAAACCCAATCATAGATGAAACAAAACCACAAAATTCCTTAAACGTTATGTTTTGTTGGGTTGATGTGGATCCTGATTTGACATAACATGTCAAGTTTTTGGACTTTTACAGTCACATAAGATGACCGACAAACACGGGGACATTAGTTCTGTTCCACAAGTCCCATACATCAACTGTCTTGTGGCAAATAAGGGAGGGGATCAACATACTCTGAATGAGCAGACATAATCCCACTGAATGTGGAGTTAAGCCATTTCATAATTAGCAGATTTTCTAATGTATGCCAGGCTTTAATGACCTTTGCAAATGAGAATGGTTGTTTGAATTTTCATCCTTCACATCGTTTTATCCCTGCCATATCTGCCTGATAGAATGAGTGCGCCAGATGATGATATGCATAAGCTTAATGAACAAGTGCATACACTTCTGAATGGAAACTGATGGGCTCAAGCCAGGAAGATTGGAAATGCGTTTCCACACCTTGCACATCATCATCATGACCGTAAGTGGTGCCTCTCTGACCGGTTAACAATGCATTTCAAGCCTTTTGCTTCAATTAGGTACACTTCTCAGTCAGATTTCTCATCAAAATGCTATTAGCATACTATAGTTTAGAAGTATACTAGCCATCTAAAACAGCACAAGATTTTAACTGCTGTAAATGGCAATATTATTCATAATTTAGCAGCAAAAACGACAGTCGTGATGAGCATAAGATGACATTAGCGGTTAGATTGATACTATATGCAGCTAGACATCTAAATGGAAACTAGAACCTATACATCAAGCTTTAAAACAGTTTCTAATCAATATCAATTTGTTATGTCTGAACAGATGAGTTGAATCTGAAGTGGCCATTCATAACCATAAACAAAAAATTATTGGACAGTTTGCAAAGTCAACAGCATTTTTTGGGATCAATGAAACCTCTCTTAACACTGTATTTGTTTTTCAAGGTAGACAATATTTCTGAATGACAAGCCTAAAACAAGGTTATTCTCAGCAGATGCAAAACAAAAAGTAAATTATCAAATTCATTATTTACAATATGGGTAGGCTAGGCATAAATGCAAAATGTTTGGATGCATTATACAACAAAAGAATACAGAAAACTCCCCAGGATGATGGCAGCAGTAAAATTTGATGTTTACACGGTACACAGAGGCAACCTTTTCTAATCTTTACTGAGATTAGGCCAGATTAAAAACATTCTGCTCTAGACCTGTTAGAATCGCCAGATTTATTTTTATTGGCTATATACTGAATAAATTAGATGGGCACACTTTTGACCACCTGTATTTTGAATATTTAAAACCTCAAACACCTCCTGAATACACACCATGTTAGGTAATTTGTTTTCATAAACAATATATAGCTACAGGTGCATTCATGCCTTGGAGCTCTGACATCACACCATTGGTGAAAAATAAGTGAGGAAGTCCAGCATCCAACCTCTTTTGCAGCTGTTTACTGCTATTGAGACATGTCTGCCACAGCTAAAGTGCCATGTGTTCAGAATTTTATGCTAAAAACTATGGTATGCTGCTTCTTTGTTGGGTAAGCTCGATCACCTTCAGTTCCTCAAAGAACAAGCTTGTTTAAGATTGGAGTCTGCACAAGCAGATGGTTTGCAGATTTCCTTATTCACTCCTGGAGTCCTGGTCAAAGCCATTCTAATTGAAGCTACCGCCTTTATTCCTGAGTGAGCAGATAAGATCCCAGGAATCAAGTGTTTGGGAACTTATTGTAAGAACTATGCTGTGCTGCAACTTTGCTGCATAAGCTTGATTACCTTATAATTTCCTAAAAGAAGTTTGTTTCATATTGGAGTCTGCATGAGTAGATCGTCTGCAGATTTCCTTATTCACTCTTGGTAAAAGCCATTTTACTTTAAACTACCCAACTGTTCAGTGAAATTTATGGGAATCATTTGGGAGATTAAATTTTTCCATCCTTCCTGAAAGTCAACTGTACTGTTGGGTGCTTAGTTGGTTTGGCCAAGGGTTTAAAAAGGGGAGCATTGGAGGGCCTCCATCACTTAGGGAACTTCCAATGCAGGTGCCACAGGATGTGTTGGGGGTCATATGTGCCTGGCCATTTTCAAAAACAGTGCAATATGTTCATCTGTTACGTATTAACTGTACATAAAGAAACTGCAATAACTGCCACAAGCTTGCAAGTTTTAATTCTGAGAACCAAAGCAGGGATGTCAAATTTATTTACCAAAAATGAACATGCTTCAAAAGTTTCAAAGGTTAACTCCGGAACTGCCAAATGTCAGAAAGTTACATAGAAATCAGGATATTAAACTGATATATTTACTTCTGCGCTGTGACACTGCATGAAACCATGTGGTAGGCTCTACTGAAAGCCACCAACAGTCATCAAGGCTTTAAAACTGTAATCTGTCTGGGATTCTCTGTGTGTTAACACAGCTAAAAATGCAGAAAGCAAACACTTCAACAACACTACATAACTGTCTCAGTATCTTAACTAGACAATAAACAGCCTTTTCAGTTTGTAGGGATTTGCATAAGAAACGTGAGCATTAGCGAGAGGAGACAAGTCCTCTGCCTCTCTGCAGAGGGGAAGGAGAGGCTTCCAACATGATCCTTTGTCAGACTGGATGGGATAGAGAGACACACAAGCTCTCAGTTTTCACAAATCTTGGCTCAGAAAGGCATAGATTAGCACCAGTCTGACCACAGAGCTGAAATAAGCTAATTGCTTAATTAGCTGACCCAATTCTATAAGCTTCTTTTAGCATATTAAAAGGAGCTATGTAATAAAATGGTGTGGTTTCACAGAGGCGGTGTTTGTTTATGGAATTACAATAATGAGGATAAAACAACATATTGTCAATGGCACTTATAAAATAGAATTTCCGTTCTACAGAAACAATGTATTATGATTTCCCATAGAAACCCTAAGGTGGCTTATTTATGCTTAACAGAAAAAGGCCAACCCATTGTATTCTGAGGTACAAGCAACAGCCCTTATGCTCATTTGTTATCGACACCAATTTAATGTCTGCTATCAGGAAAATTTTGTTTATAAATTGTATTTATTCTGTTAAACAATTAAAATGCATTGGGGGCAATAGTTTAACTGCCCGTTTGAGGAACTCTGGACAAACGAAAGATGGGATGAAGAAAAAAAAAATCTTATTAGACTGAATGATGATTGGAACGGATTAATTTACATTTCCTGCATGCTTACTTTACATACATGATCTTTGCTCAGCACGGGGAGTTCTGGGCTAAAGAGCAGTATTTGTATGCGATGAACTCATCTATATGCTAATTCATTGGCATGTAGGCCTGCCTCATTTCTTCCATTCAAGACTGTTTACCTATTAGCTCTCATAGATGCGACGGGAATTGAAATATTAAAAATAAGCAAAGGTATATGGAGCATTAGGAGTACATAAGCCGTTACATCTGTTTTAGAGGGACATTTTAGCTTTGTTTATGATGTGACCATGAGCCAACACTGGTGAAATTCCACAAAATACATTAGTTTGTTTGCTTGTGCCAAAATTGTCAAAGATAAAGTGTAAAGTTTCCAGTAGCCCTACCAAGGACTTAGGCATAGGTTAGTGAAAACCACACAGATTCATATTTTAAATCTTTTAACTCAAAACATATTCACCGCATGTCTGCTGTGCATCATGATTCAAGCTAAAACTCAATTTATATACACAGATAAATAGCAGCCAACCTAAGGAATAAGCAAACTAAGTAAAATCTTAGGACCCAAAGGCCAGCATGGGGCCTAAAAGAAGGCAGAGGTTTTCACACAGAACACAGATCTCAAAGCTTCAGAGCCATTTCAAGTGTACCAAGATGGGCCTCTAAAATATTCTTTAATGATTCCTGAACTGAATTTTTCAGATCATGTGATGCGTATGCATTGCTGCCCCCTCCAATTTCTACCCATTGTTCATATCTTGTTTGATTTTTAAAATGTTATTTTTATTATGCAAATAAAAGAACCAGCAATATAAGCATCAAAAATCATCCCTCCCCAAATAGGCCGTGCATATCGGGGATCTTTAGACAGATGTCAAAATAATCAGTATCGGACTTAAAACCCTTTATCTGTCAATTTGGTTTTAAAATGTGTTTAAAACTAGCACCTTTTAAGCAGTTTGTTGCAACAGCTTTGAAGTGATTGATCACATTCTAACTGAGCAATATGGCTTTACTGTAGCTTCACACAGAACATGGCAAAGGATATGATGTAAATAAAAACATTAAATGCTAATTAATAAGAGTACATTATGCTAGTTTGAGAGTCAGCTGGCCAAAGGAGCCAGCAGCTTTCAGAAAGTCTTGGTCAATTTGTGGCCATCCCATCAAAACTATAACAGAAGTAAACACTTTATAGAAATCTAGGAAAAAAGGCTTTGACATTAAAGATTTCTATCATTTCGTTATTCTGGGAAAAAAAGGTTTTAAAAAAATGTCTAAAACATTACTAATTATATATCTAATCTATAAATTGCATTTTCCATATTTAAGTAGTCCTACCCTTTACTTTTTCTACATTTTGTAAAACGGATTTAAATTTTTGTATGATTAAAAATAACTAATTGAAGCAAAGTGAAAACATGTTTTACATTATTTTTACAAGAAGAAAAGAAATTTTTATTGGAAAATAAGTATTCACATCCTTGGTATGACACTTAAAACTGAGCTCAAGGAAATTAATTACCACATATCATTGAGAACTTTCTGCAACTTGGAAAATTTTGTTAAAAGCAGAATATTCACCATTTAAAAATGAAAGTACAGTTGATTTTCAAAAAAGTTTGGAGTCAAAAGAGATTCCAACATGGCAATAAAGTGGATATTTATGAAACCCTCCAAAGGGTAAAGCATTGCTAAAATAAATAACCATCCAGGTCTGAAGAGTCGGGTTGTGTCCAGACAGAAGATACCTCTCTACAATTAATCCATGAGTTTTTGGAACTGAACTACTAGTATTTTGTCTGGTAGAAGGGGCCCTGTCATCACCTAACAAACACTAAAACATGGTGGTGTCAATATAATGGTGTTTAGCCATCTGATGTCTGTCTGGCAAAGCTTGAGTTCAAATTAAATCCAATGAATGACCTATGAAAAGATTAAAAGGAAAAAAAATCTGTCCAGCCCAACTGACTGACCTTTAAAGTCCCAGTAGAAAAGAAAGGTAATGGTTAAAAGATGCAAAAACAAAAAAAACAAAAAAACACCGATAGGGACCGAGATCAGCCAAGGCTGTCATTCTCTTCAGATGTACCAAAAAATATAGAATTTTACTTTGATTTATAAAAATCTAAAAAATTTTTACTTTGTGAATATTTAGAGAATTTACTTCATAATTAGAAAATATATACACTTATCAATGTTGGAATAAATATGTTGGGTAATAAAATATAAAGCCTGTTGCCATTTTTGTTAGCACAGCTGGAAAATATTACTTTGACATATCTAGATTATGTAACCTTAACTCTAAATATCAAGGAGCTTTAAGCTTTTATATTTTAAAGACTTGGGATCCCATCAAAATGGGATAGTAGGTTGTTTTGATTAAACCAAAGAGTTCAGAAAGATCATTTTAAAGGGCCTTGCTAAGAGCAGTTAAGTGTAAAAGATCCAATTTGCTGTTCACTGAATTATAAGAGCATTTAATTCATACTCTAAGAACAGAATTTAAATTCTGGTTTGAGTCCTGTAAAATCTTAGGCCAGCTCTGAACATATCCTTGTATGAAGAAATTTGACAGATCAAGTTAAAAGTGATGACTAAATGCTAATGTAATTTAACAAGGCTCAGGCTAAAAGAGATGTAATCAACCATTTCAGATTTAGAAGGCTGTTGTGTTTAAGAGGATGACAACCTCTCTTCTTTATTGTCTATGTAATTCACCAAAAATTGCCACTTATAGTCGCTAAGAGCCGGACGTTTCATCTCCAAGCTTCCTCTGGTCTTTGCTACTCATCCCATTTCTACTTCCTCCAAAAGTGCCACCACTTCATTAACCTTGCCAGGCATGAGATAAGAGAGGGAGTGCATCAAAGCTGCCTGCTCATAGAGAGAACAGAACCCTGCATGTCTCCACTACACAGCGGCCGTCATGCACACAGACTGATACACAGTCCACAACTCATCCTGCTCACAGAAAAGCTCTTTTGTGTCGCAAACTGTCATTTGAAAATGCTATTTGAGAGTGTGCTTGCACATATAACTTCATTATGATTTTAAATACAATCCAGTACCAGAGGTTTTAAGAGCATTTAAATGCAAAACAATTCACTTTTGACAGTTATTGCCTCAGTTTCTTATCCAGCAAGCACAGCGCTGTTGTCTCTCTGACCTGTGCACTTAAAACTTTGGAAATGAGGAAATTATACATTAAAAGCATCAAAGCCAACTTCAGGCCGATGAGTAACAGCTCCAGACTTCCTCAAAGTGAGAAAGTAGAAGGGAGGAAATGTATTAACTGAGTCACAATATTGTTTTACTTGCAACACATACAAATCTCTCTGGTGCATTTAATCCTTCTACCCACAGTTTCCCAGAAAGGAGGATATAAATTATTTTCCTTTGGTGGAAACGGCAAATCCCTGTCTGGATTCTGTTAAAAGGCTTAAAATGTCACTAAATGCCAAGGCTGAGACTCCTGCTAACACATAGGTCTTAGAGACAAGATGTTAAAGCGTTGAAAGTTACCTGAAATTGACAATTCTAATATTCTTATCACAAGCCAAGGCTTCCAAGAGCGCGGATATTGAAAATAACCAGGTAACCCTTCATATTAGAGGCTATCGCACGGATTAGCAGCATAAACAGTAATTACAAATTTCATTGTTTATTGTTGGTAGTGCTTAGAAAATGTAATGCATTGCATAAATTAGAAGGATTGGGATCCTGAGCAGGATATTTTCCAGCAAAGACTACAAGAAAATACCCCTGAACATAAGTCCAAATGCTGAATGCTGGGCTGTAAATGAGTAATTTACCATGAATATCCCTTTTATCCCTTTACAGCCAAACAAAATTCCAGACCACATTATACAAGCATGGAAGGTTCTGTCACTGAAATTTGAAATAGAGGACAAAGGGCGACTGAGCAAATAGGTTTTTTAGCCACCATCCTCCGAGTTCCTTGTGAATCAGAGGTAAAATACAGTGCATTAAGTCGACCTCTGAGGCAGCACAGAGGAGGGTAGAGTGAGACATTCCACTATCTATTAAGACTTGCGTTATGTATATATTGTGTTTTGAAGGAATTTCACTGATCCACAAAACCAGCAGGGAGGGATAAGAGTGAGTCCCTAAGACCATGTGGTAAACTGCAGAGCAGAATCTCTAGCAAGTTAGAAGTTGCTGCGCCGTTAAGGAGGAAAGTCTGGCAGGATCCTGCATGCCCACTGATAACATGGTTGGATTAAGGATGTTTAAGGGAAGTGAAAATTATTCATTTGAGATGGATGAAAGCTGCACTTGTCAAGTCCTACCAGTCATGGACTTTATATATTTCATTTCCACTAGCCAGCATGCATAATTTCCCCTCAATGCAAATTTCTACACACTCGCTGAATTTTGGGAGCGTATTTTACCCCGCTCCCATCACGTTTTCCAGCACAGTAAATGGATAATCTCCAATGAACGGGGAACTAAAAGAAAAAGAAACAATGTAATTTTGTTTTCAGGGGTGTTGAATCTATTGTTTTCTTAGAATGCAGGAAGATTAACCCAAATAGATTTAATTCAAAAATACCCAAACGAAGGAGTTACTTGTGTCTTCTACCCATTAATCTCAAAATTACTTATTCTAAACATTGATTTCTGTGTTGGTCTAAGAGTTGTGGCCAACAACTGTGTGCTTTTCTTTCCCTCTATACAAATATGATCTCTGATGAGAATAAAACCTCCATCCTGAATGGCCAATAAATTACAAGCACGCTTCTCGTTTACTCATCAGAGCTAATGAGGCTGATAAAATTACCTCGAGGATCATAATTACAGGCTAGTGGCAGAGGATATGGCAGGGGCTGAAATAAGGGAAAACGAAATCTAGATCATATTGCATGAGGCGGTAAAATCATTACACTGACTAAATCTCAGTTTGCACTTCTCAGAAAAGAAAAAGCATTTTGGTCCCAAATCAAAATTTGTAAATATATACAGTACTCTTTTAAACTGTACTGCTGTATAGATTCCACCTCAAACTGATTTTTACCACCCTTTCATAAAGATTAAGCACTTCATGGGTAATGGCATATTTTAATGAACGATGGCAGCCTGGACACGAGCTCACCTCGGGATTCCATTTCATCACATATTCACAGGATGAATTGTTTTACTTATGAATATTAATGTACCTCTAATTTGAGGCTGTTGTTAATGCTTGTCGCTAGGAGCTCGGCAAATCAGGTCCCCATTCCTGTTAAAGCCATGTATTAGACACCCCCACCCGACACTAAGCCCTCGCCTTTGATTCTTAATTGCAGAAGTGCAAGCATTCACAGTAGATGGGGCGCAAAGCTTTAATTAACTCTAATATCACACATTCAGTCTCGACTGTCACCCGCATCACGCGTGGCGGTTTTTTTGTACCAGCATCATCCAACTCTGCTCAGCTAGAAAGATTTTTGTTCCAAGTTTGTGAGCACAATTTTATGCATCTCAAAATGAGCGATTTGTTAAGAATTTACTGTCATTGGTATATTGCATGCATTTTTTAACTTTTTTTTTTTTCTTCAAAAGGTTTTATTAAAATATAATTTGATGCACTTTTTAAAGTCTGTTCTCAGTCTTGATGCGTGGAGTTTTGTTAGAATAAAAAGACTTATATTTGAAGTAAAACTCCAAACATCCTTATGGGGATTGCCTCAGTTTAATAATCTATGGAAAAGGGGAAAAAAAAAAAAAAAGTCATCATGCATAGCAGTCTGTAAAGGAGTTTTATTGAATAGATTTAAAGTTTTACATATATAGAAAAGTTTACAGTTTATTAAAACTTTTAGCATTTAAAATTATAAAAACAGTAAAGAGACATTTTTTCAGATGAGCAACTCCACATATCCTTTGAACATTTTAATAGCTCAGGTATGGAGCTATTCTGATGCAGATATCAGCAGAGTAATGTTTAATTAAACCTGCTTTTGAGATAAAATGCTTAATACAACCTATAGTTTGTAAGCCTTTCCTCAGCCATGAGCTACAGCTCTGCCTAATCCTCTTTCACATAACGTTATTGCATCAGCTGAACATTTTTTTTTTTTGCAGCATTTATAAAATTAGCAAAGAAATAAATTAACTGTCTGTACTGTGGCAAATTGGATTTCCCCAAGTTCCTGCCTAGTGATACTGCATACCCAGGCTGCCACCTACAGTACAGCAGGAGAGGAGCTGCAGCCTGGAGCAGCTCAACATGTGTGGCACCACACACATTCAAAGTTAATGAAGACCTTTAATATCCTTTGAGTAAATTTGTTAATATCAATTATTAAATACTTAAATATTCAATTGTGGATCAAGACTTTTGAAGAATCCTACAGAAATTGGATCAGGCATACTTTCTCCTCAGATAAATGTTAGAAACAGAAATAAATCATATTTGCCCAAATAAATTAAAAATTGCTGATTATTAAAAAAAATTTCCAAGTAGAACCTTTTTTAAAAACAGCAATAATTAAACTCTCAGGCTTTGAGTCTTGAGGAAAAACTATTAGAACACTGAAAAACAAAAATGCAAACCACCCTGAGTAACAATGTGAATTAATCCCAACAATGAACATAATCAAACTTTTCTTCTTTTAACTTGGGTGAATTTTCATAAACAGCAAAGACATTGATTTAAATAAATGTAAAAGAAACTAATCTTTTTCACACATTCCAATCACTTAACAGGCCTTTTACTTCTTCGCTTGAACATTCTTGAGAAAGATTTCCTCTGACTTCTGGTTTTCTTCACTCCTGTCCCCACCCCACCAAAAATATGTGATTATTAGGATGCATTTAAAAAAGTATTTCTCTTTTTTTCTTTTTAAGTATTTACCAAGATCTTGCATCATCTTATTCAGCTGGTTGTCTTCTTCCACTTCCCTTAGGTAGGAGAACAAAAAGATATCTATATACAAATAAAACTCCAGCCAAAATTATCTCACCATAGAAGTAGCATTTGAAACCCTCTTTTAAAAGTATTCAAAAATATAGATTTAGCTACCTGAGCCGGTCTTCATCAAGCACCTGCACAATTGTGTTTCTGCAGTCAACGATCTCCATCAGTTGCTGTAGCAGCTTCTTCTCCCTGTGTAACTCTTCTTTGGACTTTAAATTATCTGCGATAGATCATATAAAACATTCATGATTTTTATTCTGCAGCTAATCCAGATTCAAACTGTACATATGTATTGTATCTGGCTTGTTAAAAATTCTGAAGGCATGATGAGAAATTGTACAGTTTCATGTTTGCAAACATGACTTTTTTTTTTTTTAATCCAAGCCAGGTTTGTCAGGTTATGTAAAGCTTATCGTCTCCTAAGTCTTACAGTCTACAGTTTCTGCACTCTTAATACCCTGTATTCCCGAGACAATACTTCAAAATGTAATAAAGATTTGTTTTAAACACAAACCTTTGTTAATACTCAATACTACTAATCAACAGTGTTGGGCACGTTACTTTGAAAAAGTAATTAGTTATAGTTACTAGTTACTTCTCCCAAAAAGTAACTGAGTTACTAACTGAGTTACTCCACAATAAAAGTAACTAGTTACTAGTAAAAGTAGCTATTGCGTTACTTTTGCGTTTCTCGCCCCCGTAACCCTCACCACCCAGCCCCCACCTTCTCGCGGTGTGATTTAAAAGCCAGCTGAATAGAGCGGACGACAAAGATAAGAACCTGCAGAGAGTTTTGCATTTATTATTATTGCATTTATAACTCAATGTAAATGACATCAGGGGGGAACGCCATGTGAAGTTTTTTAACAGGGCATTCAGATCTGGTGAGTATATGAAATTAATAACTGGGGATGTCTAATTCTGAAATCCTGTGTGTTTGGGTTGTTATAGATACTGCAACATCTATCTATCTAGATGTATACTCTGTGTGTGACATAAAATATGGATCTCCATCCCTGCCACAAAGGCCATCAAATAATGTTTAAAATAAAAAATACAGTAGGTTGAAAAGGCAGAGTATCCATCCATCCATCCATCCAGATTTCTCCTTTTCATTTGATCGTTCACGCTCTCCATAGTTCTCCTGTGGCGCGAGCACAGGGCGACTGTTGCGCGCCTTTAGCGAGCATGCGCGTTTCCTGTCGCTTGCGCGGTGACTCGTGCCGCCTGCGCTGTGCGGAGATGCAGAGTAAACCGTATCTGATGGGGAAACGCAGCTCGACGTAACACCGGTATTTCCACCAGGAAAACGCTGTTTGCTGCTGGAGTCATCCTCACTCTCCATCTTTCTGTGTGTGCTGTACGTTAACACCCACCAGCGGAAACACCCACCTAACCAACTGACAGACGGAATCTCACTATACATCAGCCATTCTCATCCTCCCCTCTCTCATGACAAGGCGCGCACCTCTGGATGACCTAAAAAATAATCTTTAATATCTCTTAAACAAAAGTAGCACAAACAATTTTTTTTTCTGCACAAATCTGCACTAACGTTGCACTAACCACACAGCAAATTCAAAAGTGTTAATATGGTGTTAGTAGACTTTCTTCAAAGGCAGTGTTAATTTAGCTCTTAATAGAGTTATATTAAACAAATATAACTCTGAGGTGTCACATATTACGAGTTAAAACAGAGTGTTAAATAGTGTTACATACTAAATCTGGAGGTGTTAAAATGGAAAAAAATAACACTTCGTCTATCAACTCTGAACTCCTACAGTGGATTTGACACCCAAAGTGTAAATTCACAGACTCCGCCTCCAATGCTACAGGTACCGAACGAAGCTGAGGAAAACTTCAGTCTCCATTTACTGTTATTCAGACCCGTTTACCCAGCCTGGTAAGTAATTTCTCTCAGATGGTTTAAATATTTTATTTGCTTTCTAACTCTATGGCATTGTTTGAGTCAAAATATAGCCGTGGGATAGACATTTGCTACGTTGCATTAGCTACATTGCTTCGGTGATAGCCTAATCATGTTTAGCTAACTAGTGATCTTTGTAACTATAGTGTTGAAAAAAGGTTTGTAGACGAATATTTAATGTATTTGTTGGCTAAACTCATCAACATAGATACACCTAAAAGAATCATTCGGGAAATGTTATCGTCAACACATAAAGCTACGTGAATCCCCATCTATCTGAAGACTGTCTCCCATAAAAATCGATGCAGCAAACGGCGGTTGAATTGCAGAAATTAATCTCCTCTGCAGTGCATGAAAATATGTTTTAGGTTCTCAAAAAAAGCCCTATATATATATATATATATATATATATATATATATATATATATATATATATATATATATATATATATATATATATATATATATATATATATATATATATATATATATATATATATATATATATATATATATATATATATATATATATATAGTCAGTGGTGGGTAGTGTAGCCAATTATTTTGTGCATTTAAAAGTTAACCTCCCAAAAAAAAGTCACTCCAAAAAACCAATGTGATTACGTAAAAGTAAACATGCTACTACTCTCTAAAATCCAACCTGTGAATTGATCAGAGTTGTATGTCTGTCAAAATGACTGGCTTTACAGAAGTAACAATTAATTTACTGATTGTCTATGCAGTTCAATAGTGCAAAAATAATCTTTATTAAATTTCCTCACAGGAGATGCTTGTAAAGTTGGAATATAGGGGAGTGCAGAAGTACATTAAAGTTCCACAAAGTGATGAATCCCAGTTTCTTCAAGATGGTTTGTATTCATATGAAATTTAAAGTGGTGTAAAATAATCTCCAATGTGACTAATTTATAGTAAGGCTTTATTTGATGTTTTAGTTAAATTTAATTTCAGTTTTCTTTTTTTCAGTGATGGCTAAATTCTGCTGTGAGCTTCAGCTTTTCACAGAAGGTGTCCTTGTCCTGACTGATACCTCGGACACTGAAGTTGACTCAGACATTTTTGATGAACTTCTAAGGTCTGGGGTTCCAGCTTACAGGGTTGGATACCGAAAGCAGCTAGCAACAGGTAAAACTGATTCATAATAATCTGGAGTAAATTCCTTTATGATGTTTAATTGCAATTTGGGTAGTGTTTTAATATATAAAGGAATAATATTAAATGTTTTGTCTTGCGGTACTGTAAACTGCAAGCAAATATATCTTAAGTGATTTAGGCATATTTGGTTTTTGAATAAGCTTTAAAAAATGTATCTAACTTAATTTTTTCTCTAAATTGCTTTTTTGTCTTTAAGGCTGGGATAGTGACATTGCAGCTCTTCTGCTGTTGCTGCATCTCCTGCCCCCCACATCTAGAGGCCACAAAAAAAACTGCAAAGATTAGCTCCGCACAGGCAGCCAATCAGCTCATAACATTTGTCAAGGTATACACCCTTAACACTTATTGGAAATAATGTTTTTTTGTTTTATCATTATGCAACACTAGTTTGTTACAGTGTTACAGTCACCTTTGGTGAATTTTACATTAAATAATCCTGTATTTAAGATTATAAAAAGGGAGAGACAATCTGTAAGGTCTCTCCTTTCAAAAGGAAGGTAGTCCTCATATTTTGCGTCTGTACTTTTGACTGATATTTGCCATTTAAATTTCAGGAAGGAGTCAGCCTTACTACTTTCCTGGAGAAAGTGGACACCAGACAACCTTTCCTTCTCAGTATCGGTGAGCAAAAGAACAACATTCAGAGGTTCTTCATTGTTGTGGATCAGAGAGCTATCCCCTGTGATGCTCCAACATCAGTGGCTGCTTTTGATGGGCTATTCAAAGCACACTTTGTCTTCAGCCTGTCTTATGATGAGGCTCTTTGCAGTTTTTACACATTTATTTAAACCACAATCTACAATGATGTTGGAAGTGCAAAGGAAAGTCCACGAGTCAAGGAATTGAGAGCACGTCTGCTGAGAGAGCGTTAAAATCCCCCAAGATCCAAAAGCTTGTAGGGGAGTTTAAAAATACGTTTTGACAATGTTCTTATGTTTTGTTTGTAAAATGCACCACAACAATTGTTCAGCTCTTTGTCAACATTTAAAATTTTGTCATGGTTTATATCCAGCTAAAAATCTGCTTTTAAAATGTGGAGAACAGGGATGTTTTTCGTCGTTCTGTACTTACAATGGCTTTAGAAAACATCTTCACAGTGTACATAGTCATGATAGACAGGTCCAGACACAACAGGAAGTTGTCAAAGACACTCATTCTCAAGAAGAACTGTTAAGTGATCAGTCATCTTCTTTATCTATATCACAGACTCCCACTGTTACTACACAGAAGTCACTTGTTGGAATGTGTGGATCTGTTGTTGCTCACTTACAAGCTTCTGGTCTTTCTGAAAGTGCTGTTGAAACAACAATTTGTTCTGTTGAGGAAGCTCACCTATGTCAGACCCTTTGACAGGCTATATTCTAATAAAAGTGAGAACATGTATATTGTTCCACATTGTTACATGTTTAGAAAAAACATTTTCTAATTGTGTTGCACTTTTGGAATAAATATTTGCTGAAAAGAACAAACATTGCTTCTTTCTTTATTTTTCCCAAGGGATTTTTATATGTTCAGAAAAGTAAAATTTTCAGCATTTAGTTTTAGAGAATAACTCCTATGTAGTTAGGAAAACATTCCATGAGAGTGTTAATATTCCAATTCTAACACCAAGTTGCTGTAATTAAGTGTTAAATTATCAACTCCAGAAAGATTTATTTTTTAACACTAAATAAGAGTTACGGTGCCAACTCTCCAAAAAGAGTCAAATTAACTCTTTCTGGTGTGTACCCATATAGACACTTCAAGAGTGTTTAAATCAAATCTGACAGTGTTAATTTGAGCATGTTGGATTTGGTGTGCATTCAGTCTATTTGCAGAGTTTTTGGACCTGGGTGGGGTGTCAGCTTCACGCAGCTGCGCACGAGTCCTATTATGAAAAAAGGTTCATTGTGCGACCTGAGTAACGCGCAGTAACGGGCTGTCTGCAATGGTAACTGCGTTATAGTTACAGTCAAAGTAATGAGTTAGATTACTCGTTACTAAAACGCCGTTAGTCCCATCACTGCTAATCAATCCTGGAGAAAAATTCATTTTAAGTACAGAACATCCAGTGGACCCAGTGTTTGAGGCCTTGCTGCCTTTAAAAGGTGTCCATGATCATCGAATCATATGATCAGTGTGCACACAGCTTATAGTGGTTGATTAAACTCTTCACCCATGAAGATGTTTTAATAGTTGCGTTGAAAATTTCAGCTTTTTACCTGGCTTTTCAAGAAGCCTGCGAAGCTCTTCTTCCACTCCTGGCTGCTGTTGCTCGAGCTCCTGAGTTCTGGCACTGAATAAACATTGATTAGTTTACTAAATGGCTGAAGCTCTTCAAATTATACACAGTATGTTCAAGTAAAATATAGATTTCCACTTAATTTATACCAAACAAAATTCTAGTCTTATGCATCTTAAGTATTACTCACAGGTAAACAAGCTCTGATTCCTTCCTTATGTACATCTGCTTTTTGCGAATGAGGTTAAACCAGTCAACCATCAGTGGATCCATCAATATGTCCCCTTCTCCCTCTGCAAACAAATCATCAATATAAGATGCATTTTAAATGAGATTTACATTAATATTCTTGGTAGTTATGCAATTTGAAATAATTGATATGCACACATCAATTAGGGGCAGTTCATTTAAAAGTAGTGAATGCTATTTTAATACCAGCTTCAAGTGTTTTCTTTTTTTTTTTTATTTCAAAAAACTCATCTGTTCTGGCTGGCTGATACAAGTCAACAGATCTCATTTAAATGTGTCCAACTAGAATAAATTAAATCCTGTAGGGATAAATTAAGCTCAATGTCTAAACAGGAACATTTATGTACATCTTAAGATCTATGCTCTTCAGATGAACAATTACAGCGTGAATGATTCACGTGAATAGATTCAAAAATTAGCTCTCAAAGCTCATTTTAAATTTCATGATGATCAGCTTGTTGTCTGCGACTAGATTATTTTCAGGACATCAGTCTGAATTTGCAATTTAAGAAGAGAATGTCTCCCCTCATAGGACAGCCACCCAAGCTGCAGGCAAGTATAGTACTGAACTGAACAGCTTTTGCAGAATAGTACTACACATTTATCTGCTATAGCATGGTAAGTCTGGAAGTCTGGGCTTTGCGTAGACTGCTGCCTCCACGACCCAGCCCCCCGGAAGAAAATGGATGGACGGAGTATAGAAAGTAAATACTTCCCAGAATAGTATAACCGGTACGGTGAGGAAAATAAGTATTTGAACACCCTGCGATTTTACAAGTTCTTCCACTTAGAAATAATGAAGGGGGTCACCAGACCTAAAGCCAACAGAGAATCTTTGGAGGGAGCTCAAACTCCGTGTTCTAGACAAGATCAGTGGAGGAGTGGGCCAAAATCCCTCCTGCAATGTGTGCAAACCTGGGATAAAACTAAAGGAAACGTTTGACCTCTGTAATTGCAAACACAGGCTGTTGGACCAAATATTAACATTGAATATCTCAGGTGTTCAAATACTTATTTACAGCTGTATCATTAAAAAAATAAAAATACGCAATTTTTTTTTTTTTTTTTTTTTTTTTATTGTCTCACAGTGGAGAGGCACCTACAATGACAGTTTCAGACCCCTCCATTATTTCGAAGTGGGAGATTTTAGAATAGCATGTTGTTGAAATACTCATTTTCCTCACTGTAAGTCCAAAGCTGTAATGATATATATATAAGCTTAGACCTGAGCTTTGTCAAATAAAAAAAGTGGATCTAAATTAGACCACCTTAAAGAAGAGGGGCGTGTAGAAGTCAAACATACCTTTCAATAACAGCTTAATCTGGTCAAACTGATGAGGTCATTATAAAAAGAAATTCTAGACACTTAGTGTTCACCTCAGCACCAGTGCTGTTAAAAATGAAGCCATTAATAGTCATTTTAAGTTTCTATACAAGTGAACTGGTGAGAGATTCTGTACATCAAATACCAATATGCATTAGTTCTATGGTGTTTATGTAGTCAACACTTTATTTCAATGCCGCTTTACTCCAATCATGTTGACCTTGAGCAAAGCAATCAGGTCCCCCACTCCCACCACCACCAAAAAGGAAAGGCTACATCTCTGTGGGCTGGCTGTGCCTCTCACCTCATTTGGCAGCAATAACTGTAATAGAAATGGCAGGTAATTTACCCTGCAGACACTGAGGGAATGTGTGTGGCAGTCAGGGCACAAGTGATACCCCACAGGGTATTCAGAAGTCCATACTCATAGTAAAATGTATTTGGGTGTACATCATCTACTGCAGAGGGCCAAGTGGTGGCCATTAGGTGGAAAGTATATTCCTTCGATTATGAACCTCGAAGGCCAATGTGGGGGAACAGAAACCCATGTCTGACCAGAAAGAGATGTGAAAAGTGAAGCTCATCTTTAACACCACTTTGCATTAAAAAGAAAAAAATGCACAACAGATTTGGACCCAAGACTCAATGTCTTCCTGTAATCACAAAAGTCATGTTTGCAATTTTTTCAGTGCACATTGAAAGCAAACTGATGAAAATGTCTGAAAACACCAAGCTGAAATTATTGTGTCAACAATGAAATGTAGAATGGAGAGAACGACTAACCAACCTTCCTCATAATTGCGGAGTTGCTTTTCCAGCTCAACACCCTCTTTCTCCAGTTGAACCAGGTTCATCTCAATATCAACCAGCTCCTTCTCAATCTGCTCCACTGGAATATGACGACACAGCCGCTGTTGGAAAAAAAAAAAAAAAAAATAGTTATTTTAATTATGAATTTTCACTCTTGACCTAAAGAAGCTCTACCATCCTCCCCCAAAGAATGTAATGAAAACATTTTTGTGAAAGTGTTAATTAATCTCTTAAGAGACTTAAGGAGAGAACTTACAGAGGGTGACCTCATTTCAGTCCTGAAGGCGGCAGTGGGTGACAAATACTTTCCCTTTTTAGCAGCTAAGAGGTAGATAAAACAGGATTAGATAGTCCTTTCTTGGCAGCTTTTCAGGAAAAAAATAAAAACTCACATTGTCAAAATTGACTTCTCTTCACAAAATTTCCACAACTCCAAGTTCTACATTGCATCCATCTTTGATCACATTTAAAGCAGGTGGAAACCAACCTGAGGGATTTTCCAGACAGTCTAAAGCAGCCGTTGAATTAATGGGGACCGGGGACACAGCTGGAGGTCTGAGTGGGAATTTCACAGGTGAGCAGCTACCATGTTTTAAGCCTAAGACGACAAGAGTTTTTGCATATTTTAGGTTGGCAGTTCAAAAGTTCAGCTGGCAAAAGATGAACTTCAGCAACCACCACATTTACATCTGCCCACATCCAAGGAATCCTAGAGTTGTTAGACCAATTAAGTTAACCATTGGAAACTATAAGTAAATTTTTTTATGTTTGGATAAATGGTTGAATTTCCTTGATTCACATCCTCAACCCTTATTGTAGTTGCATTAGTTTGTAGTGTACTTTAAATTACAATAAAAAAAGGCAGGTTGGAAAAAGCTATTTTCATGTTTCTCCAACATGTTTTATGACACATGTTTTATGAGTTTCAGGTCTACTATAAGGATCTATGCAAGACACCTCATGGTGTGAAGATGTACACAAATTTAGTTTTTTTTTTTCCAATTTGCACATCATGGCAGGATAACATTCCAAAATATGTGGGATTGTCATTACCAGATCCATCCCAGAAGCACAATCCGTACCATCAGCTCATTTGCGTACCCACCTAAATTACATTCTTCCCCTCTTTAAAAACAGTATGCGTAATAAAACTGTTAAACGTTGATAATGCATTTCTGAGAAAATAAATGTATTAAAATATTTTGTTTTATCACTTGTCTGTTGAAAATGGAATCCTATGATTTTTTCCAGGAGCCAACTTATTCGGCTCTGGATTTAAACAAATATAATTTTTTGAATTTTACGTTTCCCTTTCGTGTTAGCATTATGGTATATAGTGCATCGTCTAAAGAAATAAAACAAAAAAGTAATCATATTTTGCCGGACTTCTCTGAGCATGTCAGATGATGACGATGTCGATGTCAGACAAGCCGTTTAAAGGAGAAATTGTTAAAAGCATTGTCTCAGAAGTCAAAATTTGTACCATTTGCATTAGCATTCTTTAGTGATTTAAGGATAGAAATAATCTTTAGTACCATGATTACATTCATGGCAAACTGGATGAAAATATCTGTTTGCAAATGCGCAAATGAGCCGACAGTACGGATCGGGCAGTGACAGTCTGACACCAGTGATGGAGGTCTTAAAGGAATAGTACACCCAAAACATGCACGAGTCTACGGAAACCGCGGCAGACCAAACCAGATGAAAGTGCGCATTCAGCGTCTGCTCTGCCGATAATGCAAGCGTAGAAGAAGAAATGTGCCGTTTACCTGTGCAAAGAAAGAAACAACGAAAGAAAAATGTCTGAGGACTTCAGTGTTGAGGAAGAGCATGAGTTCTTTGCCGAGCTGAATGCGCACTTTCGTCTGCGCGGTTTCCGTAGACTCGTGAACGCGCTTTTAGGAAATCCTATACACTACTGTTTATGCTCTAAAAACATTCTAAATGACTTCGTTTCGAGTGAATTATGGACGCCACCCACTCAGGACACTTGGAATACATTGGACGAGCAGTATGGAGGAATATTGACACGTTTTTTGTGGACCTTTCTGCCTCGGGCACCATAGACCTCCATTATTTGAATGTCAGCAGACAGCAAGAAGCCTCCCAGATCTCCAGATGCATTTGAGATGTCAAAAAAGTACTCCAGAGTGTTGTTCAGCATGGGGGTGAGTAGAAAATGAAGGCTAATCATGTTTTGGGTGTACTATTCCTTTAAGACCTAGACCAGTCTCGACCCATCCCCCCCCTGCCACCAGGCTCCATCTATGATCTTTATGTTCTGGTCTTTCCACCTAAAGTGGAAAGTGGCATATGCCATTAGCATGCCAGTTAGCATATATCCATAAAGTAGCATATACCACCTCAGAGATGGCACATGCCAGTTTGACTGAATGCCATATACGAAAGCCAACATTGTAGTTTGGACAATACATTTGAGACTATAAAAAAATAATAATGTAAATGCATGTGGTTATAGCATAATGTGTGAAAAAAACTTACCAAATCTTTAGACGTATTTTTGACAGTTAGTGTTCTGAAAGTAACAGCCTGTTAATATTACATATGCCATTGATACCTGGTGATCGGTAAAGCCTTGTTCTAAATTTACACAAGACTAAAAATAGAATTCTAGTTGTTTTTTTTTGTTTTGTTTTTTTTTTAAATGTACAGCATTACATAGATTATCTTTTTGCTGATACTAGGCCACACACTTTCACTAGGTGGCAGTAAGCATCTTTTATTTATAACCTAAGAAGAAGCAGCAGAGCTCTGCAACAAAGCCAGACTAGAAGCTGTGGCTACACAAATACAAAACACAAGGCTGCACCAGGTGACTGCCTCTTGAAGCTCATCAAGAAAATGCCAAGAGTGTGCGAAGCAGTAATCAAAGCAAAATGTGGCTACTTTGAAGAACCTAGAAAATAAGACATTTTAAGTCGTTTCACACTTTTTTGTTAAGTACACTACTCCAAAAAAATTTAACACTTTGTAATCAGAGCATAGCATCAAGTTAATTAAACTTCTGGGATAAAGATTTGGTCAGGTAAGTAGCAGAGGGGGTTGTCAATCAGTTCCAGCTGCTTTAGTGTTAATGAAATTAACAGGTGCACTAGAGGGGCAGCAATGAGACAACAATCAAAAACGGAATGGTTTTACAGTTGGAGGCCACTGATATTTTTTTCCCCTCATCTTCTCTGACTCAACAGTTTTGCATTTGGCTAGGGTCACTGTCACTACTGTTAGCATGAGGCGCTACCTGGACCCTACAGAGGTTGCACAGGCAGTCCAACTATCTCCAGGACAACACATCGATACATGCCATTGCCAGAAGGTTTGCTGTCTCCCAGCACAATCTCAAGAGCATGGAGGAGATGAGACAGGCAGTTATTCCAGCAGAGCTGGACAGGGCCGTAAGAAGGTCTACAACCCATCAGCAGCACCGGTATCTGCTCCTTTGTGCAAGGAGGAGCAGGAGGAGCACTGCCAGAGCCCTACAAAATGACTTCCAGTAGGCCACTGGTGTGAATTTCTGACCAAACAATCAGAAACAGACTTCACTGTGCTCACTGTCCGGCACTGTGGAGCTCGATTGACATTTGCCACAGAACACTGGAATTGGCAAGTCCGCTACTGGCCCCCTGTGCTTTTCACAGATGAGAGCGGGTTCACCCTGAGCACTTGTGACAGACGTGAAAGGGTCTGGAGAAGCCACGGAGATTGTTATGCTGCCTGTAACATCGTTCAGCATGACCGGTTTTGGTGGTTGGTCAGTGATGGTCTGGGGAGGCTTATTCATGGAGGGACGCAGAGATCTATACAGGCTAGACAACGGCACCCTGACTGCCATTAGGTATCGGGATGAAATCCTTGAACCCATTGTCAGACCATACGCTTATGCAGTGGGTCCTGGGTTCCTCCTTGTGCACGACAATGCCCATCCTCATGTGGCGAGTGTATGCAGGCAGTTATTGGAGGATGAAGGAGTTGATACCATTGACGCTTGCCCGACCTAAATCCAATAGAACACCTCTGGGACATCATGTTTCGATCCATATGACGCCACCAGGTTGCACCTCAAACTGTCCAGGAGCTCAGTGATGCCCTGGTCCAGATCTGGGAGGAGATACCCCAGGTCACCATCCGTTGTCTCATTAGGAGCATGCCCAGATGTCAGGCATGCATACATGCACGTGGGGGGGCATACAAATTACTGAATACCATTTTGAAAAATGGTATTAGCAAAATGGACTAGCCTGCCGCATCATTTTTTCACTGTAATTTTTGGGGCGTCTTTGAATTCAGCCCTCTGTAGGTTGATAATTTTCATTTCCGATGAAAATAAGGAAAACTCTTTGAATGAGAATGTGTGTCCAAACTTTTGGTCTGTACTGTATATGAGACAGTTTTGTAAATCACACATGAAACAGTTCCCTCATTGCCAAATCAATGTCTTCTTTCTATTAATGGAGACCAGAGTTGTAGCTATTAAGCAGTTTTAGATAAATATTGCATACAATTTGCGTTCAATTTTAATACATAGTAAAGCATAAAAAATGCTGCTTGTGATCTTAATGAAAAAAAAGGACTTACCAAGGCTCTTAAAGCCAAGGACAGGTTTCAGTGGATTGGCTTCCTTAATAAACATGGGCTCAGACAAACCAAAGCCAACTGCAGTTACAGCAGCTGTTTGAGCTGAGGGAGGCGTTGTTGCACTAATTGAGAGATTAAAGGAAGTCCTGGGTGTCCTACAAGGTGAAGGCTGATTGGTAACAGCTTCAGGTTGACAAGCTCTACAGAAGAGAAACATTTTTATAATCCAACAATGCCAATTCATCTTAACAGCATCAATTAAATTATTTTAAGTTTTGGAAGTGTAGAAGATGGATTAGAGACCACCTCACCTTCTATTTCGCAGTATTAAAATGTTGAAAGTGAGAGATTAGAAAGAAAACGTTAAGAGTTCAAGAAAATCAAGCCAGACACTCTTTGGGGCTTGTTAAGATGGGAGACAGAACAAGTGTCGGCACTCTGAGGCAGTCAGGGACAAAAGGAATGGAGGAAAGTCGACGACGATGCATTCTAGAGGATGGATAAGCTGAGAGGTAAGACAGGTAGTTTTATTCTTAGGACCAAGTTCACGTTATCCATGAACTTAAATATTAAACCATTTGAACAAACTTACTTTAGCCCTTGCTCGGTGTTCACAGATTTAAGCTTCACTTGCCACTCCGGGTAGATGGGACCTGTAGAAAAGGTGAGAAAAAGCAGTCATACTTTCCGTATTATCAGGTAAAAGTTTAATTTCTTTAAAATGCATTTACATTCTTTTGGAGGTAGAACTGAAAGATGCTACTAAAGGCACCTGCCATATACTGCTTCCAATAATGTCTGAAACTAAAAAAAAAGAAAAAAAAATGCTCAAAATCTATTAAGATATTAACTTTCACAGCAGAAGATAAAAGTGTCAAACTGGAAATAACTAGAAAGTAGACCATGCTCTATTACTTTCATTTCAACTGTGAAATAAGTCTCAACACTTGGCTCACCAAAACTCGATTACATATCTGCAATGATGCACTTTTTAAAAGCATCTAGAGATCTCACTTGAGTGAGAAACATATCAATGTGTCCAGACTGTTTTTGTATTTTATGGGATTCTCAATGTAAATATACATTAAGAAAAAAAGTCATTTCTGTTATTATGAATTGTCAAAAAAAGTTCTGATAGATTCCACAATTAAATCCAACAATTATGCGTCCATCTTCAACCCAACTGACACCTATTCTTACACACACCGAGTTAACCAGAATGACAGTTCAATAAAAGTTAATTAGTTTAAGACAGAAATGTCAGCTCAGCGCCTGCCAAATGCTCTGGCTGTGGAAAATGGGGCAGAAATGACAAAGAGCTTTGTTTTCTATGAATATCTGAGGCGCACAGAAAGAATGAGGTTGACATGGGGGTAGGGGTTGGCAACATGTCAAATAGTGGCTCAAGAACAAGTAAAATGAAATTGCATGGCAGGTACCTTTGGCTGTTTTGTGTACCGCTGTTTGCCTGGTATTATCCTTGTTGATAGTCTTAAGACATGGTGGTTCCTCATTGTTTGTTTGGCTGGTACCAACTCGTCCTTCCCAGTTTCCTGCTGGGTCTTGGCTGCTTTTATTCTTCCTCAAACCAACAAAGTCTTTTAAAAATGGGTCAGTGCAAAATCTACAGGAGAGAGCAAGTCATCCACTTAGCTCAAGGTTATATTCACTGCATTAGACTGTATTGAAAAGATGCCTACCGGCTTTCTGCAGATCTGATAGTAAAAAGGTTCTTGTTGTTATTGTTGGAGTTTTCCCCTCCCAGTTTCTTTCCGATAACCTGCCCAACTCTGTTTGCATCAGAAGAACTTAGATGGACATTTGGATCACCTGAGGACGCAATGGGCTTCCCATTTACAGTTAAAGGTTGAGTAACTTGTACAGTCTGGAAAAACTTCTGCCGAGCCGTCTGGGTCTTCTGGGCAGAGGCCGTCCAGGTTTGGGAATGCTGAACAGGACTTGAGGACTTTGGTGCAACATTAATTGGGGCTGATAGTACAGAGGATACAGTTGGTGGTGCTGGTAGAGTCTTTGCTGCACAGTTTGATGAGACAGCTGAATTAGAAAATCCAGTTTTGACCTCTGCATTCAAGGTGCAAGTTTTGTAGCTGTTCTGATGGGTGTTACAGACAAAAGTGCCTGGATCCTTCCCAGGCTTGTAACTTCCAGTATGAAGTACAGAAGAGCACTCACAGCACCTGAGGAAAGTTTAGATGTATTTTACTGCCAACGGAAAACCTAATCAAAAAGGATTCCCCAATGATAAACACATCTTACTTGAAACAGGCTCTGTGGTAGAGTTTGCCCTCCACAAAGTGCCTCTGAACCAAATGGACATGGCTCCTACATGCAACACATTTGCTGTTCAGAGTTCCAGTTTTGTTTGCACCATCAGCCAAAACCACTCTCTGTAAAAGAAGCTTAAATTACATCTGAGGTCTGACAATGAGAGATTTTTGGACATCAACTATACAAACCTGAGCACCAACTTTATCTGACAACGGTGATTTACAAGCAGCGATAGTGGAAGGTAAACGATTCTCAATGCCAGATTTAGACTCCAAGATTTTGGCCACTACTGGCAGATTTTTCTTTTCAGATGGCTCTTCTTTGGAGCCCTCTGCTGGTCTTTTCACTCCTCCCACTAAGGGAGAAGTTACATTAAAGTAAAATTTACACCAAAACCACCAAAGAGCATCTGACATTTTTATAAGGGCCAAAGGATTTCAATGGCTAAAGAGATCACTCACTTGGCGGCCGTCCTTTGAAGTAGTTGTAGTACTGGGACACATAAGTTAAAATGCTCAGCCTGTCAGGGATTCTTAATGCCACCATGTCTTCAGCATCCAGCAAAGCTGGAATGCCCAACTTTTCTTCTGCAACTTGAAAGGCCTGAAAAGGATTGTTTTAAATGCAAAGGATACAACAGATATAGTTAAAGAGCTTTTTCCTGGCAATGAAAGAATATCAGTGTGCTTAAAAATATCAATGACTAAATAACATGAAAGTATTCAGTACTGGAGTTTAGAAAGGTCAAAAAAAGGGTGAAGACTTCCTGCCACCGTGTGGGGAATTATATCAGCTGTAATTTAGCATCAGCTCTTCTAATATAAATTGCTATTCATCGCACTAACAATTGTGTTTAAAAGACTAAAAAATTACACCATGCAACAGACAAGGTTTCAACTTAAAGAGTGGGGGGACCTGGTAAGGAACATGATACAATTCATGAAATATAGAGAAGTGTAAATTACTTTACTCATGTTTCAGAACAGAGAGAATCAACAGAGACTCTAAACTTAAACCTGATGAAACTAGTCCCTGGCCACAAATCTGTCAGTCTTGCCACACTGAAGGAGTGTACGTCAGAGAGAGATCCATCATGGTGTGGATCGAATAGCAGATGACAGCAAGCTTCATTCAAAATTAATAGCCTGGACAGCCATGCCCCTGGGATCAGTTTTTTGCTGACTTTACCAGGATCGCCCAGGACAACAAGGAAGTAGTGCAAAGAATAGTACTCTACAGGAGCCCCAGCTCTCAGAGGATATGATGGCTCAGGACTAAATCAATTATACCACCTAAGAGGTTAGCCAAATAAAGTGGATAAAAATAAAGTCTTAAGTGGAGTTGCAGACTGTAGTATGAATATGTGCAAACAGCTTAAACAAAAATTAAACCAGTAACATAAATGCAAAGAAAAAAAAATATTGCATATTGCAGTCTTTGTGGTGTTAGGATAATTATCACTGATGATGTTTGAGTTTGTTACACCTTGGTATTGGCTGCCTGTTTGTCAGAACTGATGTTTTCCACAATAGTGAATCTAATTAAGACAGTTCCTCTGTGTGGATATACAGTTATAATCTTCATTTTGTACGTGGCAAAGATTTAGAAATGGAATGAGAGCGGTGTCCTTCAGCTAAGAACGAAGTATAATATTTTGATAAGGCTGAAGCCATGGATTTCTACTGATCTGCTAACTTGTATGATGTTAAATATGATGATGTGGCAGACTGGAGTTGTATAAAATGCCTTTTTAACTGTTAATCGGAGCCACTTTCTGAGAGGGGAGCAGCTGCCATTCTGTAAACTCTAAGCAACTTCTCTGATCTGAGTAAGATTACCATTTAAATCAAAATCTGTTATGTCTCCTGGTTATTAAATACATATAAGTTATGAATTTTTATTTAAAGAGTCCATCCCAAGTGATGTCTTTTCAGGAAAAAGTACCAGAGAGATAAGAGCATCAAAGTGCATACACAGAACAATGGTTACTATCCCAGGTAGAGGCAAACACAAAAAAATGGTTTGCAATTTAAATGTAATTTTTGATCCATGTTGGAAACTAAAGGGTGTACAGCTGAACATCCTTACCAGTCTATTGTTCTCAAACACATCCTCTTTTTTGAGTGAGTCATAGTCTCTGAAAATAAAAACCAAAAGGAATACAAAAGGATGTTAGACAGATAAAATTTTATCTAATCTAGTAGATAAATGCAGGATGATTAAGTTTTTATTTTAGTTTAGTTAGTTTTGTATTCAGCAAGTCATCCTTATAATTAGGACAAAACAAAACAACCTGCAGTTTGAAACACTTACATGAGATCCGGTCTGTATTTGTGTATAAGAGCACAAAATGCCAGTCCGCTCCTGAAAGAAGTAGTCATGTTGGTAATGGCTACATCTCTGTATCCATCACACTGCATTTTACACCACTGCTCCAAAGCCTTGATGGCTGCCATGCTTCCAGCGCTGCACTTCACTCAGACCTGAATTTAGAAAACGGAAAAGTTCCACCTCTGAGTGTTTGTGGAGGAGGAAAGAGACAAAGTTTTCCTGCTCACAGCAGCTGCGTCCGGTTTCCTTCTGGTTTACCCTCTGGGAAGAGTTTGTGTTGCTGCTGCCGCGGTGGTGTGGGTTTCTCAGCTCATTACACTAATTGGCACTGACTGGTAGTCCTTCATTCACAACAGCTGATTAAACTGGCCCTTAAATGGGCTCCAAAAAGAACAATGTGCAATTCATGATTCATGTACTTTTCCACTTAACCGCGGCCGAATATTTTAAAGTAGCCTATGTGATTGATTTTTGTTCAACCTAAAGCGTGAGTTGAGTTATGAACTTAAACTAGTAAGCTTAAGTAGCATGGCTCTTTAAAATTGCAGCAATTAGGGGTTTACTGGCTGCCTTATTGGTTGTTAGAAGCTTATTTGCTTTCTATGGCAGTACAAAGCATGTTTATTTGAATTCAATATTCGAATTTATGATAATTATAGAAGAAATAGGCTAAATTCAACAATTGATACAGAAATGTAAGGCTCCCATAGGAGGAAAGAAACACGTTTTAAACCACTAGTTTTAGAGCTGCAGCCACTATAGAAACATGACTCTGAACTGGGTACTCTAAATGTTTAATATTGGTCAGTTCAGAAGGCTAGTGAGATCATTCAAAGTTTAAGCCTTAAATAAACTGAAGGCTAATGCAGAAGTGGTATTACCACTTTTAAAATATGTCCTGACTGACAAAAAAAAAAGATTGATCTTATGTAATTTTTTCTGTTGTACTTTTGCTTCATAGTGATGTATGCTCTTTGTAGACATCTATGAAATTAAAGAAAAGCCATTTAATGACTGTCCGAGTGTTTGTCTGCTGGTGCATGTTTACTAATAGAGTGAGTGTGTGAATGAATGGCTGAATAACTGAATGTATTGCAAAGCACTTTGGTCAGGTTTCCTGACTTGAAAAAGTGCTGTGTAAGTCCAGGCCATTGACAATTTTATCGTTGAAAGTTGTGATTCTTGGTCTAATTAAACCTGGTTGTGTTCTAATGTATAACTTTGCATTTTGTCTTTTTCTCACTAACCTTCCAAATCATCTAGTGAAGATTCTCAGACATCCAGGCTTTCTCAATTCAAAATGTCCCAAAATGTGTGAAATTTGGAATTGCAAAGGCTTCCTGGATGGGAAGTGAAATGTCTTCAAACTTTGAAACCAAGCCCAGTGGAGTGCTTTTTAACTTTTTTGGAATTCTGTCATTGCTGTTATGGATACATGTACTATGTAGTAAAAGGAGTGTGCCTACTGTGTGTGATTTATCATCAGTATTTAGGGCTACATAAAAACCTTGAGGAAACTGATATGTCATCTTTGTTTCTAAAATGTGCAATTGCCAAGTTCCACAAAGTAGCTACTGTCTGTTAGTTAGGAGCTAAACTAAATTGGCATACATATGTTATATAAGACAAATACGAGGTAATCTATGATTGCGGCCATATTATATGGTTAATGATAACTTATATTTAGAAGGTACCACATCATTTTACGAATAGTTATATTTTATCCATCAAATTGTGATGGATTTTGAAATAAACATGCACATTTACCTAGGTTGTGGTTAAGTAGCTTAACATTTTACAGCTACCCTCCAACTCTTCATATTTTATCATACCTCAAATTGAATAGCTATGGAGAAGACTTTGGAAAAGATTCAAAATTAGCGGCTAATTCTTTCTATGATAGTAATAAATGAAAAAGGCTGGATCTGACCCATTTAGAAAAGTAACATGTGACCTACTGATCTTGTCAGTGAGGGTTCAAGGCTCTGACTCATGCAATGTAATTAGACCAGGGCTTAATTGAAGTCTGTGAAATGTGAGAAACCTGCATTGACCCTTATTCACTCAAACTGTCACAACTGTTTATTTATAGTCACTAGATCAGCAATCACCACCGTACAAATTATTTTATATTTCTAAAATGTTTATTTAAGGTTATATATATATATATATATATATATATATATATATATATATATATATATATATATATATATATATATATATATATATATATATATAATAAATGTAGATAGTGAAGATTGACTCTTCTAAATAATCTTTTCTGTTTGTAAAAGCACTTATGTGCCCAGTAGGGGGCAGTGTCTTACTGCACTGTTGGAGAACTTTGTTGTGGTATGAACTCTAGACAAGATTTAAACATCTTCAAAAGAGGTATTTTTCTTACCTAAAAGAAGACTTTTGAGATTTGGTTTAATCTTGATGAAATTCTAAAAAAATATATATAGATAAAGTCTGATTATTAAGGACAAATTCTCTGCCGTAATTTTGGATTTATGGCTAAATTATAGCCATTTATATTCATAGCTTTGCTTAAAAACAATAAAAAGACAAGATCAAAAACTATATCACTTTAAAGGTTTCTAAAATCAAAATTCTGTGCAGTTTATCTGCAGGACCTGGATTTATGATTTCATTTTTTAGCTATTTCCCCCTTTTCCTGGGAGGAACATGTCAATACATGCAGACATCCTGGCTGTGTGTGACTGTAACCTAAGAGGTCAGGGATGTCATTAGTGAACTCATTCAGAAATTTCTTGACTGTTTCCTATCTAAGCTGTGCCCTGATGTCAACATTTGTCATCAGTCATTGTTACCTGATAGGGCCTCAGCATAGTGGAGCATTCCATGAATATATCATCAATCATATTTAAGGTGCGCTGAAAACTGCATTCAGAGACATGAGTGTGAATAAAATCCCCAGATCTTAAACAAAGCACACACTTTCTAACCTACAGTAAACCGTCACACCAGCTAAACAGACAACCACATTGCATATCATATATTTCTTTGTATAAACTCTCAAAAAAATGTTAAGTATTGCAGGATTTATCTATACAAAGCGTAAGTTTTGTACTTTATAGTCTGCCAAGACTATTACGTCCATTATTACCTCCAAGCTCTTTCGTACTTAGATTAACAGGTTAATACAAGTCCTGAATTCTGTTGTTCTTGTTTTCACAAATAAAATTTGTGCAAAAATGTGCTTTTTATGTTATATCTTTTGGTCATTTTACACATTTTTAGATGAAAGAACAACAAAAGACGCCCTTAAAAAAACAGCTTTTATGTCTAAGAAATCAAAGAAACATTTCTCCTGATTTAGTTGTTTTACTAAATAATACATTTAATGATTCATTTAATCACGTTTTTTTCTTCATTGTAAGCATACAAAAACAATATTTTATCCTGTATACAGAGACCTAAACACTAACTGTGATAATATATCCCAGAGTTCACTTCTATTATACTGTACTTCTTTATATTTTAAATAAAGGCTAAAAAAAAAGCAATTCGAACCTCCCACCTTAGTTGTTAAATACAAGCTAATTAAAAATGATCCAATCTAAGCATCATTTCAGGGGGTTAGAATTTACATATAATTAAACGTTGTTCACTTTTTTTTCATATTATTGGACAAAAAATGGAACACTTTCACAAAAAACAATACATTGGCCTATATATTCATATTTTTTAAGGCACAAATCGTCAGATTTTTCCTTTAAATACTCCTTTTTGTAGAAATTCATATTCAAAGTCAAAATAATTTTAGTATGATTTTAGTAAATTAAATTCCCTTATATTTTTTTATTAATTGGGTAGAAAGTATATAGTTAATATATTCATACATTTGTTTATTAATGTTTCAATTATTAATAGCTAAGTGATGAAATGCTTCCCCAGAAGTTCAAACAATGGCTGTATGCTGACGGTGTCCAGAGTTTATCTGTATAAACAGGAAGAAGGAATATGATTAGTCACTGAGAATGGCATCAGTTTCCTGCGTTTGTGCCTGCGAGTCACTGCCTGACATGTTTACAGTGCTGTGAATCTCAGCCTCGTGCTCTCTGGCTTTGGCCCGTAACTTGGCGATGCTACAGGAGCGCAGCTCCTCTGAGCTGGGCCCCTCCTGCCTCTCCCACTTCCCCAAACTCAGGGTCACAGGCTGCTTCCTCAAACCCTCTGAAGAAGCCGGAGCTTTTGTCCATGGGTAGATCTCTCTTTCCTGTTGTATCTCCCAAGCTTTGCTCTTGGGACTTTCTGCTTGTATGAAAATTGTGCTCTCGTGCTCACAAGATTCATCATTTCTTTTCACTGGAGGCCGAGTAAGCTGGCCCTGGATTTTTAACTGCCGCCTCATCTTCGCTCGACGGTTTTGAAACCAAACCTAAAAGCAAATGAAAGGAAAACATATAGGCAGTCAAACATTGTGAGAATTTTTTTTTTTTTTCTTGTACTTTTATATATTAATAAAAAAATAATTTAGGTGTCATTAATTAAAAAATTGGTTCTTAAGTTTCCATGTGATTTCTTGCAATAGAAATACGTAAACCTTACTTATATTTAACAGGATACAAAACTGCTACACAATGAAAAAAAAAACAGTAAAAGCAACAAAAATCAAAAACATAAAATAGAGAGAAAAAGAACAAAACAGAATTCATGCAACATCACACAGCATAAAACTAGTGAAAATGTAATCTAAAATAATGACTTGCTTCTCAGAAGAACAGTCAAGACAGCACAAATATAGAGGCGAACCATTCCAGAATCTGGGAGCCGTAGCTCTACAAATCGATCTGCTTTGGTCCTAAATAGAGTTTGTGGAAACAATATCTAACTTTAACCGGAAGATCTCACACTGTTTGGATAGAAATATGAATGTAAAATATTGATGGTTTATGCTTGATCACTTAGAGCTCTAAATACAGATTTAAATTTTCAAATGAACTCTTAAATATACAGGTAGCCAATGTAAAGAGATTAAAACTGGAGTAAAGCACTATCTCTCTCATATACTGATTAAAAACTTTGCAGCAGCACTGAAATGACTACAGATGGTCAAGATTCTTCTTTTCAAACAATTAAAATGTTCAAAACTAGATGAAATCAAAGCATGAAAAATCATCCGTAATTCAGCCTTTGACACCAAAGTTAGCTAAAAGAAACATTAATTTCATCACACAGCTTACCTATTCTTCTAAAAGTCTACTAATGGTCTAATTAAATATCTACCTATTTGTACAAAATGAAATTGAATAATCCAAAATGTCAAAGGATATATTTAAGGGGAAACTTTTTGATTAATATGCAAGGCGACGAATTTTGTGAGAGAAAATAAAATCTCAAATTGTATGAAACCCTCTTTCACATTATTTAGTTAATTTATTTTATTTGAAATGGCTCATGTTATTAGGACGCTTGATAAATACAGCAAAAAAAATGCAAATGTAAAGCTGCTGAATAAATAAAGTTAAACGTCATAGTAGCCTATGTTTGTATATACTTGGATAAAACGTTTTCTGTTACATCCCAAATACTAGTTAGAATAGAATAGAATAGAATAGAAATACCCTCAATGTACCTAAGTAGCGAATTGCAGGTGTGAAATTACAAAAACACAAAGATAGAAGAAAGCGTAAGGGGAACACACAATACTAAATGTTAGGAATAACATTTTAAGACTTTATTTTTTGCTCTTATAAATAACTCTAAAATAAACAGACCTAATTTAAGAAATTAAGGGATTAATGTCACTCGGTATGAATGTTTATGATGAAAAACAGAAAACCTGACCAACAAATTTCTACCAGCTGTATGGCGCTCAAACAGTTCCAGTTGGACTTTAGAGCACCAGTTACCTGAACTCTGGCCTCAATAAGATCCAGTCTGAGGGCCAGGGCCTCCCTCATAAAGACATCTGGGTAGTGGGTCGTTTTGAATGCTTTCTCCAGCTCCTCCAGCTGCCAGCTGCTGTAGTTGGCGCGTGCACGCCGTTGCTTCACTGGCCTCTGTTCATCTGGAAAGCACGGGACAAGCACCAATTAGACAGCTGCCAACGGGTGACGGGAACTAATGGCCCTAGATTGGATAATTAGTGCAGCAATCACCAGACCCACATTAACACTGTCTGATAATTGATTGTTAGTTACGAGCTATTAGACAGTCTTTTGTAAACATTTACACTGATGCTCACAGACTGTCTTAAAAGCTGTCAGTACCAGTTTGACTGCACTATATCCCAGCAAATCCAAAATTATATTAAGTGGTGTTAGAACTCACCTTCACTCTCCGTTAGTGGCCCTATCCCAACCGCCTGTGTGGTCAACAGCAATGATTCTTTGCATGGCTCTGGCTGAAGGTAATTCCTCAGGGCTTCGTAGCTGAAAAAGGGTCCAGGTATCAGGAACTGAGGTGGGGCACTCAGTCTGGTTGGGATTGCAGGGAAAAAGTGAGATGCAGGAGAATGAAAAACTGCAGGAAGGAGTGTGGAAACCATGTGGCCTGGACCAAACATGTCCTCTTGATTAAGAGTCCGGTATTTAATGATGGTGTGCAGGTAAGTGCCAGGTTAAATTCTAATGGGATGCTAATCAAATACCTACATACATCCCAGCATCCACTGCAAAATGGATCCACTTTGCTGAAGGTGCTGCTGTTAAAGGTGTCTGAGGCACTGAGAACAGGTAGAAGGTGTTGCTTAAAAAGTGAAGGTAGCACCTGAGTAGGAGGTGGTCTCAACTTAGCTTCCCCCTCCTACCTGGTCACATTCAGCCAAATACAATGCAGCAGTTAGTTTGGGATCGGGTGGGGTTGGACTTAAACAAACACCTTTAAAATAATATTAAACCATCTGTATTCACTTTGTTTGTCATAACTCTATCAAAAACAAATTACCTACAATCATTTCCCGACATAAAATGCTCATAACATCTCTTCTTTCCTAACTTCATTTAGGACAAGTTGTAACATCCTTGAGCACTAGTGAGTAATACCAAAGGCAGTTTGATCAGCCGAGAATCTATCTGTGCCTTCACCTGACCAGTTTAGAGCTCTTCAAAAACCATAAAAACAAACCACCGGACCAGAGAAGTCATAAGAACTAGTGTTCAGTTATCTGGGATAAAGGCACACGGAGGAGCAGCAGACCCTGAAGAAGGTGTCCCAAGATAAACAAAGCAGGAAACAAACTTCTGGCTTTATTTGCTGTTTTTAAGTCTTACCATTAAGCTGTATCTCCTGGATCTTTTTTTTTATCTTTCTGAGCATATTTTTTGTTACTGTGTTTGTGTGTATTTAAATGATCATGTTTTAGATAAAAAGCAATTATTAAAACTCTTGACACAACATAGCTTTCTTATGCAAGAAAAATTGCAAAAATAGATAGATAGATAGATAGATAGATAGATAGATAGATAGATAGATAGATAGATAGATAGATAGATAGATAGATAGATAGATAGATAGATAGATAGATAGATAGATAGATAGATAGATAGATAGATAGATAGATAGATAGATAGATAGATAGATAGATAGATAGATAGATAGATAGATAGATAGATAGATAGATAGACTTTTCCATCCTGCACACAAGGAAGACATAACCCCAGATAAAATAATATATCAAATACGAATGTCTGAAAGTTTCTGTAAAGTTGGTGCTCTAATGAGAATGGCATAAAACTTTTTCCCTTTTAATAAAGAGCAGACAGCTTCTGCAAAAACACATGCTTGTAGAAAACAAGCAGTTCAAATTCATTACAACAGACTTTTCATGATCGAGATAGTCAAAAAATAATAATAACATCCATCCATTGTTCATAGAAGCCCAGGGTCACTGCTGCCAATCTTGACTTTTCAGTCGCAGTTGTTTGTTGTTATGCAGGAGTATCAAACTCATTTTATAGCAAAATCACATCAACATCATCAAGCCTTTACAAGTGCTGTTTGAAGCTGTTTGAAGGAAGCTTAGAAGTTCATTATGTAATCAACAAAAAGCAAAATATTCTGTTATATTAACATTGGTCTTATTTATTTCAAAACTTTATACTTTATATTTATTTGTAAACTTTATACATTTCGTGACACTTGGTGTAGGCAGAACGATGCAGCTAATCCCTGTGAGCTGCTAACAACATGCATCAGTAAATTAAAACAAATGGCTACAAATATTTTACATTCAATCACTTAATTTGGATGTATAAACATATGTCCAAAGACAGCAAGTTGATTAATTCTAAAAGAAAAAATAAATTAAATGAACAGTTTGATAATAACTGGCTTTAATTCCTGTGCAGAAGCAATGACAAAAATTGCACAATTAATTTCATATGAGTGTTTTGGTTGTTTAAATTAATTATTGAAAACAGATGATAGATAGATAGATAGATAGATAGATAGATAGATAGATAGATAGATAGATAGATAGATAGATAGATAGATAGATAGATAGATAGATAGATAGATAGATAGATAGATAGATAGATAGATAGATAGATAGATAGATAGATAGATAGATAGATAGATAGATAGATAGATAGATAGATAGATAGATAGATAGATAGATAGATGCAAAATAAAACAAAGGGTAAAAACTGAATTTAGCTTCCAGTGCCCTCATTGTGGTATCAGTTGTCTCTTTTCTCATAAGAGTATTACATGCTATAGCCATTGTAAATTTTACAATATTGTTAACAATATTCTGGCAGAGATGCCAAGTAAATAACTACAACTATTGTTTCAGATTTAATAGGGATTTTTTGTCATGTGTAATATATTTTTACTGATTTGATAGAGACGTAAAGACATTCAAGGTTTCATTCGGTTCAAGTATTTGTAAAAAAAAAAAAAATCGAAGAAATTTAGGATCAATCATGCTTAATAAAAGAAACAAAACTGGGTTTTTATATTGATAACCGCTCAACTGTCATGATAAAAGTTTTTGTGAAAAAATGTTGCCCAAACCATTGAGGGTTTTCCACCTTAGCAAACGCCTCAACACATTAACAGTCAGAACAGGAAGATTATTAACACTTTTTTTTCCATCTTTGAATGAGACAGCTGCAGCTTAGCGCTGACAGATCTCTGATGAGACGATGAGCCTTGCCTGTGTGAATTAAACCCAGGTGTGTCAATTAATCCAGAGACACAAATCAGCCAACAACACACCTCTCCGACTGCTCATCAGCTCACATGGTGGTGGAAACATCCAGCTGTCCGTGTTGTCACCAATAAAACAGTCAAGTTGAAGGGGCTTTGATCAGAAACACAGCTGGTCAGAGCTCAGGTGAGTCACTGAATGGTCGTTCCTCTGCACACAGCAAAAGCTTGAAACTCCATCACCTGTGTGGCCCTTTCATCCGCACCTGTTTAAACACTAAACTGATGCCTAGGTGGAGGAAATAAGCTACAGAGCCAATTTCCTTTCTTCAAATCTCAAATTAAAAATAAAAGCTGAGATCAGCAGAGCAGAAAGGTTGATTTGAGCATTTTTCTGGTACCAAGGTGATCACTTTGCAGAAAGTCTAGAACAGCAACTGAATTAAAAAAATAAACTAATACTCTCAGTAAACGTTATTTTTTTTCCCCTGATGAAAACAAAGACTTAAAGCCAACCATTAGCAATATGACATTTTTTGTTTAGATTTTTTTTTTTTTTGTCACACATCTTAGATCCTTGCAATGAAATCAGTGCCTTACATTAAATTAGTGCAAATAAATAGCCATGAAGTGATTGAATAAATCTTAAATTAAAAGCCTCAATTTTTAAAATGTATATTTTAAGCAGCTTAGTTTTTACGCATACATTCTAAATGTATTCCAACCTTAAAAACTGTCCCTGTGAGGAAATGCAGACACTACCAGAATATTATCATCTTCAGCTGATCTGAGCTCATATGCAAAAGTTGTCAATTAACAAGAAAGCATAAAACTTTAGCATCATAACCTGTTTCAACTGCATCCTACATTTAAGTTTTGATTTGTTGTTTTATGTGTGAAATGCATAAAGGATGATGCTTAAAAATTATTATTAGAACTACTTAACAACTTTGAGCTTTAGTTATACATTTCAAATCCTGGGCAGTAAGTTCAAACTAAAACCAAATTATCTGTTTGTCATGCAAGCTTATAGAGTACAACCAAAATGTTCCCCTGTGTTGAATTCCTGTAAGAGAGCAGTTGGCAGGAGGATACTTCAGTATTATTTATTTACAAAAGTAAATGTAAAAAGTATTTGGTAAAAAGGCTACTCAAGTACAGAGTAATTGTCGGCTCATAACATCTGAATTAATGTTTAGAAATGATGCAAAAAGAATTTATGTACAAGTTCTGGTATTTTAAAGACTAAATTGTATAAAAAATAAAAAGCAGGATTTTTAAAAGAAAAATATATATTTTTTTTATTTTGTGAAACATATAACCCTATTCATTACAGTAAGTTTATGTACGTTAGAACAGAGGAAAGAACTTCCACTGCTACAATGGGTTTACTGTATATTCACCAGTTCAGTCTCAGTTTGGTGTTTTATACTGAGGCTCTTAAGTGTGCTAAGATCTCACAAAACCAGTTTTAAAACAATCTAAAACCTTTTCTTATGAATGTCTGTGTTTTTTCCCCTATGCCATCTCCCTTTAAACCGACTGTATACTCATACTATGCATGTACAGTGCTGACCTAGTGATTAGAGCAGTGAGCTTGTGCTCTGAAAAGGTGGCAAGTACCCGGTTTGATCCAAACAGCCTGCACTTTGGTTTCCTGAGCAAGACCCTTAACCCCACACTGCTTTCTGGGCGCCACACAATGGCGGCCTACTGCTCCCTAGAGGATGGGTTAAAATGCGGACAGTGAATTTTCCCACTGTGGGACAGTAAAAGGATTCACATTTACAATTACATATATGCATGCTTTCATTGATGCTTAAAAATTTACAGTTTTATATGGAGGTTACCACTTTTTAAGTCCCTTGAGGGTTGTTGGTAACCTTCCTTCACATTTTACAATAAAAATAATCAGTGAGATTGTGCGTATGTAAGTATGTGTACGCTCATGTGAAAATAAACTATGTCGATCTCAATACAGTAGACAGAAATGTTACTCAAGTAGGAGTATTGATACTCCACAGGAATGTTACTCAAGTAAAATTATTGCACACTGAAACTGCTTCTAAAAGTTTTATTTTTTTTTCAAAATATTAATTTTAACTGAGTAAAGTAATCAATTACTACCACCTCTGGCTGCCACTGTGAAGCGGCCAACAAGTTATCTGGGACTAGGGGTCTTGATCTTGAATCTCTCTAGAGGTCTTTATGATTTAAACCAATGCAGTTGAAACCTTCTTAGAATGGTCTTACTACTACAGGTCACCCTTTCCCAGTTAAACCAAACTTTTAAAGGAGAAGTCCGGTGAGCAAGGAATAATCAATGGATCATTATCTATACCTAAAACTAATATGTTTGCAGTGATTTAATAAATTTAGCATTAATCAGTGTAAAAATAAAAATAATAATTTTAGTTTCGATCACTGAGTCTGGGAGCGGCCATTTTTGCCCAAATATTGTAACACCTCACTCCTGACATCTTCCAGCACTGACGTCACGGTGCGGTAAACCTAGCGCTGTTCTCCCCGCATTACATGCAAAATCAATGGGAATTATTATACACACCTGCAATCAACAACAATTAAGATTTCCAGAGGACTTCACCGTTGAAATCTGCAGGAACTATAGTTAAAGTGACAATGCCCACATGCATGGCAGTTGGATGTTACAATCATTGGGTAAAAGTGAAAAATGAATTAGTTATTTCACCTTTCCGATTCATGATCCACCACGGACGGGATCGTTTTTAGATTGCCAACTTTAAGAGGGAGGATTTGCCATCGAACTTCTGGCCAGAGAAAAAACACTTCCTATGTAGCCAACATTTGGAAGAATGTTTTCAAGATGACTTGGATAATAGTCCGTTGTGACAAACACCTGATACAGCACTGGGACTTGATCAACAGCCCATACCGAACCGTGACGCCACAAACCGCTAGGTGGCAGTAGTGTTCTTTGACAAACATGGAGGTCACCAGTGAAGCACATTCAAATGAAAATTGTGCATACTTAAAAACACTTATCATTTATTGTACAGTATGTAATAATTTTACATTTAAAGTACTTTCAGAAGTTTGAATTCTGATTATGACAGGACCTTTCCTTTAAAAATCATGTAGACTATAGAATATAAGAACACAAGCATATCACTGATAACACTTGAATGAATGTGGATGAACAATAAAAAAATATCCACATTAGAAAGTGGTTTTCAAGAGTATGAAGTATTGTACAAAAATAAACTTTGATTTAAAAGTAAAGGCAAAAAGGAAATTTTAATTAAATCATATGAGCTATTTGTCGTCCTGCCCCAATGCTGGGCATGGATGAATTGGATTAACTATCTGTCCTCAGTGTGATAAGATCTGATATAACAGTGATCACGTACAACGCAGATTATTATTCTTTCTCATCTACTACTGTAGTACTTCAGCTCATAAAGCAAGCGTTCTGCCAAATGTCACGCAAAGATGGATGATTATCGTCAGCACCGCTGTCATGGGAATTTATCTGTGTGGTGTAATTTTCAGGCTGGAGCAGCAATGAGCACATACTCAATCTTTAATGAAAGTTTGAGTGAGGCTTGAGGGTTGTCACTTATGCCTTATGCCTTAATGATGTGTCACATTATACTTATCGGATTGGGTAAATCTCAACTGCAATCACTGCGCTCATTTCTTTTTAATTTATTACAAATATTGGATCATTTTGTCCAACTCTCTGCAAACACATCTGCATTGCACTCTCTAGTTTCTTGGCTGTGCTTTTGTGTCACATCTGTGAACAAAGAAATCTATTAGCTGGAGCATGAATTGGTTTAATTCAATCAACACACCTCAAATGTGTTTGTAACTTGGACAAAAAGTGTATTTCATGGCTGAAAAAGCCCCTATGGCTGGTGCCTCACTCTCCCTGGTAATAGTATCCCAGAGCGAGCAGGTTGATTGTTTTAGTCTTGGATCACTGACCATGGGATAAACCTGAGAGCCCAGCCTGCTTTTCATGTCAAAACCTTCAAGGGAAAGCGGCCACAATCCAAGGGCAATCACACTTGAAACATCAAAGTGCCAAAGAGAAAAGAGGCGAGAGCCGGTCTGCATTTTTTTTTCCTCTGTGCGATCCAAACGCAACTGAAGCGTGGAGGAAGAGGAGATGATCTAAGGCGAGGATGCCATTGAGAGGAAGACGGAGAGCGGACAGATGTGCATGGGCAGGTAGCAGCACATCAGGGCCTCTTCTGGAGACACAGAGAAGCCTCTGCTGGTCGCATTCCTCCTCGCTGCTCCTTCACCATCGGCGTCGCCAGACCCCATTTACTGGGGCACGTGCCCCAGTATAAATGAGCTGTGCCCCAGTATAAATCTGATGAATATTTGCAACAGTGATACATTTTTTAATGCATTAATTTAGATAATTCCCACGGGAGGAGACGTATATTTCTACTCAAATGCGTAGCAAGTGTGTTGTTAACTCCAAGTTGAGGATGTATTAGCGCCCCCACGTCAGCGCATGTCACTGCATGAACTGCAGGTAAATTAACGCGCTGCTCTCAACTGAGTAGGATGGGACACTGTGCGGCCGCGACGCATTTTTAATTCTGGTAACGTTTCTTACCTGTCAATTTTATTATTTTCCCAGTGAAACCACATGATTTATAAGCTACTAACTGAAAATTACTGCATTGGTTTGTAGATGGATATCAGGAAATTCCTCACACGAAGCAGAGACAGGGAAGCAGTAAAACAAGATGAGAGAGAGGGAGGTAAGGTCCCGTAATGAATTAGTGATTTAAGCTAACCAGCTACATTAGGAACATTATTAGCAATATGATAGATATTTACATAATTATAAATGTACGTTTTTAATGTTTGCTGTAGAGAATGAGAATGAAGGTGCTGGAGTAGGAAAGGGAGGAGGAGGAGGAGGCGAGACTGACAGGCAAGAGACAGGTGAGAGACAGGAGAGACAGGACCATGAAGGTTATGAGGATGCAACAACCAGCTTCCACAAACAAGAAGGGGACATTAGTCACTTAGGGGAAAAGCATGATGGTCCTAGACAAGTGAAGTTGTCCCACTATCCCCAGGACAAATTTGGAGTAAAAAAAAACTTTTTCATTTAATTCAAAATGGTTGGAAAGCTTTTTATGGTTGAAAAAGAATATCCTTGCATATCCTTGTCATCAAGGATATGCAGTGTGTTTTCAACTTGCTTGATAACATCATGTTCCCAACACTAACGCAGGTCATCCAGATCTCCTTCACAATCAACAGCTGGAGTTGTGAAAGTTCATTCAGTGTGTTGAGAAGGCTCCACACTTGGCTGAGGTGCACAATGGGACAAGACAGGCTCCATCATCTTGCTATTTTATCAGTTGAAAAGGAAGAACTTTCTAAGCTGAGTCACAGTCTAGTGATTGACCGCTTTGCAAAAATGAAAAATAGGAGGTACACTTTAATGCTCAAAAAATAGAAGAAAAACTTAGTTTGGGTTGAGTTAAACTTTCCCCTGAACTAAAACTCTGAAACCTAGGAATTAATGATTACTTCATGCGGTAGGGGGCCAGTGCCCCAGTAAAGCTTTTTGCCTAGCAACGCCGCTGTCCTTCACAGTCCATTTTTCACGTTCCAGAAAAGCACAGCAGAGTAACCCAAGTTATAAAGCTCACATCTGAGCCTGGAGGAAATAGTAAGCCTTGAAATAAAACCAAAAACATATATATTTACTGCTGTGATGCTTACTTTTGGAAGGAATCGTTCCATTAGAATTTTACTTTAATTGAAGACTTTATAGTGACTGCCAGTTGGAAAAAAACTAACTTTTTATTCATATTTAAAATGCAGATTTTTGTATCATCAATCAGTTTTTAAAATCTGTCCTTTCTTCATATATTCAAATTATTAAATTAAAATCAATATGAAAACAAGTAAAGAACGTGTTCTGGGGAGACAAATAAGCATTTGAGGTCATCGGTCCTATTAAGATAAATAAAGGCGGAGGTTGTTAACTTGTCAGTATTCTGGGCCCCCTGCGCTCCCTCCCCACCACTTCCTTGTTAACTGTCACTCATCTCTGTTCCGCCTCGCTGCTGTCCAGCCAATGGGATGCTGGCGCCCTACCAAGGCCCCAAGCTGCTACGACTTGTGTAAGTTGGTTGATTGATAACCATAAACAGACTTTTCTGGCTGGTCATAGGACACCATACAGGTGCAATTAACACATCAAACAAATGAAGCACTGAGAGATGAGCAGCTATGGCTGTGCAAGACATGATCAGGTTTTATATACAAAGAGTTTAATTATAGGAAAGAATCTGAGGATGCATTTTCATAAAAGTTTTTTTTTTTAACACGGTTCACCTGGTGAAGTGTGGAGGTATTTGTAAATATATTTTAAACATGCCTTTATGCTATAAAGGTGGCCTAGTTTCAATCTTCTGATGCATGTTTTAATCATATTGTACCAATCAGTCTTATTTGGGCGTCAATGCAATGCAATGAAAACCTTTTTTTTTTTTTTTCCCCCTGACATTTTTGCCTCGACTCCACATCCTGCTTTGTTGCAAAACATCAGGAAAAGTGCTGTGAAACGGTACAGCCTCCAAAAACTGTTTTGGTCTGTTGATTGTCACCAGTTATCACCATGGTTAGTTAACAGTCAAAGGAGAGAGATCCAATTTCTGTGTTCGCCCGCATGCTTACACATTAGCCAAGTCATTCTTCAGACTTCGTTAAGTTGTTTTTCCCAGTTGAAGGCACTGCGACCTGGAAAAACAACTCATTCTTTCATGGCAAAGTGCTTTCCATCACAGCATGTGCATCTACCCTTTAATTTGCCGGTTCTAGCTGAATGTTTGACAGCTGTCTGCCTTTCATCAGAATAAAATGAAACCTTTAGTTTAATTTTTTTTTTTCTGCAGTCAGGTTTGAGGTGCCGAATTATTATTCTTGGAAAAATTAATGGGTTCTGTGAGATTTGTTTTTACCGTTTCAATAATAAACTAATATAGGTCTTTCCAAGGTTTCAAAGAGAAAAAAATTACCCTCTGAAATGTAATGCCATTCACTGTCAGACACTACAAATAAGAAAAACCAAAGATTCATACTTCATTGGTTCTTTAATTTACTTCAAATTAGCTCAAATATAGCAGTTCAGTTTGAGGCAAATTCACAATATCCTTGAAAGAAACAACTATCTACAGTAGCAATGATATGAAAATGCTATTTCAAAACAAAACTTTATGTGATGGAGATTTGATGTTATGTAATCTGATTTTTGTGACAAATGCTAAAAAAATTCCTCTAAATATCAGACTGCCTAAAATCTATCAGTTTGCAAACAATTGTACTTTTTTTTTTAAGCTCATTTAAAACAGATTATTGAACAGAGATCATTGCAGATTATTAAACAGAGATTATTAAATGACAAACTAATAAAGCTAATTATAGGGTTTTTGAAGCAAGAACCAAAACGTTTTTAAATGAAACAGGAATAACACCTACAGATATGTTGACCAATTACAAAGCTTACTTCCCTAAATGTTTAGGGGGAAATCTTTCATCGGAGAGAGACTCTGGAATGCTATAAATCGGATTTAAGTTGTTGCTTCCATATGAAGAACCTTCATGGACTCTGAGATTACAGAGCTGGTGTCAATTTGTCCATAGATGCCAACCAAAAACGCCTTATGGAGCAAAATATCTGCATGTTCTGTAAAGAAAACAGACAATAGAATTAAATGCAGTTATTGGTGTCTGGATGCATGCATTTTAAAAAGCAGTTCCTACATCCAGAGAAGGGCGATAAGCTCTACTTCACTATAAATTGACTTCAGCTTATTACCTTGACAGAGAAGTACGTATTCTGGAAGATTCCTCAAAGCAGTTTGTACCACATCAAAGTTACCGCTCCCTATACAGTACATGAAAGTTGGCAGGAAGTCTGTTGCCAAGCTATAGTAAAGACAGAAAAGGTGTTAACAGCAAAAACCGCCTTTTTACCTTGAACGATGCAGAATCTATATTTCTAACTCACCTGGGATTATTCTGAATGCAGCGCAGGGCCAGACTGAAGGCCATGTTCCGACACAGCTCCTCAGACGAGGTCATGAGTCTCTGCAGGTCATTCTGCAAACAGCAACACAAAGCTGTGATGGACATCCTACACATATTGACATGTATTAAACATGACTTTTTCTTGTGACTCACAGTAAAGAACTGTATTATTTCTGGACTCCTCCTTGACTTCTCATCCACTTCTGTCAACACTTCCAACACATCTGCAGCAGAAGAAAAAAAAAGAATCTTCTTGTTAGTCATTACCAATAGCAGTTCATGTGTAGGTGAAACCTCTTCTATGTTTCTCACCTTCCACCGCCTCTCCTTTTGACATCTTCTTTAAGTACATAGTCATATCTGCAGCACTCAGTGTAAAGGGAGCAGATATGTTGACCAGAGGAAGAGAACCTGCAGATAAATCATCTAAAATATAAGCAAAAAATTTATCAATACAGGAAAAATTTTTTTTTTTTTTTCTTTCTTACAAACTGCAGGCATCAAGCCAAAGTCAAACAATGTAAAGATGAAGATGCTTAAAAATGTATGAATAAATTACTCCTTAATGTTAAAAAGATAAAATAACCTGTATGGGGAATTCCTGCAAAAGCAAAGATTCTCACCATCTTTCTCTTCTGCTGTGACGTCTGCAGAGGAGTTTTTCAATGGTAAGGTAAGTCCAGCTAATAGAGATTTTAGTTGGACCAGATCTGGATTTTCTGCACACAGACTTCTAAAAATAAATAAATATATTTTTAAATATCTTTAACAGTTTTTGCCTCCATCAATGTCTATTTATAGGAACCTCCTCAGACTTACTGTAGGATGTCAGAGTGTTTCTGTAAATAAGGAATGGCTGCTGCTGCATCGTGCGTTATGTACTTCTGTGTAAACTGTAGAAACTTATTAATAAAGATCAGCGGAGATCGACTTCTCTGAAAGTTCTGCAAAATAAAAGATTTAAAAAAAAAGAAAAAATAAAAATTTCCTTTTTTGCTTCACAAAATTTGTTTTGTACAAAAAATCCCCTTGAGGGTAAAATGATTTGTGCACCTGAAGGACTTTCATAAAAGACAGGAGGCAGTCCTGAAGCGCCCTCTGGTGGTCACTGTCGAAAACAAGTGGTTGCAGGAGCTCCAGGATGGCGAGCACATTGCTAAAGAACGTCATGTGGTTCTGCTGCCTGAACTCCTGCATGTTTAGGTGAATGCGACCGTGCAAGAGTCCTGCGATCATTGGGAGGTGTCTATGGAACAAAACGGGACAGAGGGCATGAGTTACCATTTACAAAATGTCAGTAAAGGAAGTTAGGAGAATAAGTTAAAATAACAACAAAACCCAACCTTTATTTTCTTTACCTACCTCAGTAACAGAACAGGATGTGATACAGCCAGCTTCCTGCAGGCCAAATTAGCATCAGACACACGGCCCTCTACAGACTTCGAGTCGCCGCCATCAGCGAGCAGCGAGACAAGGCGATGAACGAGTACATCCAGCTGAGAAAAATAAGATTACGGTGAGGGACTGTACTTGAAAATTCAATTAATTGCTAGAAGGATTCCACAAAAAAATGAGAAATCCATCAACAGGCAACACGCTTCAGGAATAAATACACTTAACTTTATTTTATTAGATATTAATGATCAAAGTTTGTTGTCAAGGTCAGTGATTGAGGTTTTAATCTCAAATCAGGTAGAATTAAAAAAAAAGTTATTGAATAAATTGATTTAAATTGATGATAACTTTATCAATGTGCATATTTTTGGGTGAAAACAAATTTTTTATGATTATTTTATTTTACTATAACAAGTCAGACATAAAGATTCTTCCTTTTAAAAAACAAGCTAAATTAAACAATTCTTGAGGTCATGACTAAGCTTTTTGTTTCATAGTGTCAGCTTATCTACAAGGTCTTCATTATTTGTCAAAGCATTTCTGTTTATATAATAAGTACAATACATAATGCTGATCATTTTGTATCTAGTAAATCAAATGAAAATCACAAAATGTTTTACAAACGTGTTGATTTGTGGCATATTCTGTTTTTACCTTGCAGCTACTACCGTCTGCAGCTCCTCCACTGCTAAACGTGTCTCGAGGCAGGGTCACGTGCTGGATGACCTCAGGAAAGTGGAGATAGATTTGCAGCAACAGGTTCTGGCACCATTTATTCATTGCGCTGTAAGAAAAAAAATAAAGTATGAGAAATAATCCAAACACAGGAAACTGTCTGCATATTTTAGACAATCAAGTCATTATAAAAGTAGCAACAACTTTTGACACGGCTGTGGTTTAGTCTAAGGAACTGAGGGGCCCAGAAGGATCAATGCCACAGCTGAAATAAAACCCAATTGCGATATATGCATTTGATGAACTGCATCTTCAAAACAGCTAACAAAAAACAAATGCAATGAAAGTTTTATTCAGTCTTTTTTTTTTTAAACTGCCTTTAAATCTGTTATCCCACAGACGAGGAAGCACTATAAAGCCATATTTTTGTTCCTGTCTGCTGGCAACAATTATAAAACAATGTTAACACAAGCTATAGACATAAATAACATAATATAATTCAAAGGTATTTACATTTAAGTCATTGCAGTTTTACCAAATCCTCTTACTGGATAAGGCTCTTGTCAGACTTACATGATGCAGCCTGCGCTAAATGAGGAGTTTATTACGGTCAAGCTTTATAACAAATCACAGCGTCCTTGAACAAGAGTAAAGAGTTTGCTGGTTGTTAATAGTTTGGGTGTAATTGGAATAAACACCAGCTTATCTGACAGAAAGCACCCCCAATAAGAATGCTGTAATTACCCTCACGTTTAGCCAACACAAGGCCAAAACCTCTTTACTTTCAGTGTGTTTTTATACTGCCATGCAAGTATTTGACCAAAGCTTAGTGCTGCTTAAAATACGGTAATCTGAAGCTAATTTCGCCTGACCTTGGCCAAAGTTTCCTCATTAAAGTGGTTTAATAAGCGGAGACATATTCATGAAAGAAGGGTTTGCCTCCACAAAGAGTTGCACCCTGATCTCTGACAGCTAAGTCAGAGCAGGAATTCACAACACAGGCAAGTTTAGAGCTTCAGACTTAATCCTCTTGCCTTCATTATAATACACTGAGCTTTTAAAGAGATCACACTGCTGGTTTTAATTTCACACCAATAGACCTAATGATCGAGTTCTTCCTGGTCCAAAGCATTGTGGGTGACAGGGGGAGTCTAAAAAGTTCATCTGCATGGAGAAGGAAAATCTGGTGCAATTTAGCTAATGTCTATCAGTGCAATGCAAGGAAACAAAACATTTGGTATTATCTTTGGGAAAAATGATGTGATTGAAAACAGGAGCTCTTTTATAAACAACATTAAAACAGATTAAACAGACTAGAGTCATGTTTAATGACTCTAGTCTATGTTTAGTCATCATGTTTAGTCAACAATAAAAATTAGCATTTTTTTTTTCCAATACAAAACAGGAAAAAACTTCAATGCAACACGTGCACACTGCCTGCAGGAGAGGAATCATTACATAACAGGATTTAAAACCTTTCTAAAAGATATAAAAAAAACATAAACAACGACAATGAGACATTTTTTAAACAAATCTTAGCTTCATTCTGTAAATAGGAGTCTTGAATAGTACAGCATTATGCAATTGATAAGCTGCACAGTGGCAAAGCTATTTGCATCGTTCACTTACTTACAGCTGAGTTTGCATATTCTACTATGGGGTAAGTGGATTCAGTCCAGATTGCTCCCACAATTTTAAAACACGATTGCTTGATTTTTGCTGTTTTTTTATACTCTAAATTGCCCTAAATTATGGCTCTGTCTGACTGACTGGCAACCTGTCTATTGTGCAAATCTCCAAAGTCAAATCAGTTTGGAAAACTGCTGCGCAAACACTTTATTTAGTTACAGTGTTTGAGCTACATGTTAGAGGGGAAATAATTAGCAATATGAATTTATTATTGAAACAACCAATGATTGAATCACCAAATAGTTAATGAGCTGATTAAATAATATATCTAAAGTATACTAACTTTAAAAACATGCAATTTGCTGAAAAAACAAATCACTCTGAAGAATAAGCCAAAACGCTGCAAAAACCCTTTTGAATTAAAGATGAAAAACCCTTTTCAACCAAAATAAATACAAAAAATTCTCTAACTTGAAGCTTTGTACACTACAAGGGTTCAGTTTTGTCCCAAAAACATTCTTCTTTTTAATAATAATTCTCTTTTTGAATCCTTTTATATTATGCAAGAGCCTCTGCGACTACAGGGCAGCTTGCATCGTAGCATCGTACTGATAAGTCAAGCAGGAAGGATTGACCTTCTGATGATGGAACCTGATTTCATCAGCTGCATCCTTTGCTATAAACATTAAAATGTACACAAAATCAATTATGCTATTGCAATATAACCACTAAAATGTTCATTTTCACTTTAAAAATTATTTGAAGAATTTAAACAATTGGATTATTTTTTTCAATGTTTCTATAAGTTTTCAGAATAAGGCTTAACCCTTTATGGGGCACTTATTGAAATACTTTGAAATTTAACATTTAAAACCAACAGTGTTATTGAAGCACAGGACCTTATTACTTTTGAGAAATTTAAAAAAAACATGTTTATTTTGATGGAAGAAATAAAGGTCAGTGTAATAACAAAAAATGGCCATTTGCCCTAATGGATTAAGAAAAATAACCAAAGTGCTTCTATATGAAAATAATGAAAAACAGTCACAGAGTGAAAGAAACAACTTTTGTTTTTAGAGCATTAATGCTGATACAGGCACTTCCATTTTTTTACTTTTCAAAATTAACTCAATTACCTTTTTACTTTATTTTTCAAACTGTCCAATTAGCTTTTTTTTCTTAACTTCTTTCCAATTTAATTTACTGTAGGTAAATATATCGTCAAGGACTCATCTAATTGGTCAAACGAGAATTTAACATGTACAGACATGTAGCAGTATCTTTGCTTAATGGCTAGATTAAAGTCTTCTGCTTTTAGAACTCACAGAGGGAAGGGGCAACTCCATTCATAAGGGGTATGCATGTAATCAAAAATGGTAATTTGCCCTATAAAGGGTTAAAGTATATGTGGTGAAGGATCGGACCATTTCTGACAGCTGAAAACAGAGATCTGAGGCTAAAATTGGCAGAGAGTAAACAAAATTTACAACCCTAAAATGATGACCTTTGCTTGCCCTGAAGGATGCATAACCTTTAAACTAAATAATAAACAACTGTGACGCATATAAAACCCTATGCTGTATTAAGATGTCTTCTCAGAATCATGTAGGAAACTCTTTAGACACATTTATCTGAAATAGCATCTTCTCCACAATCTAAACTGGTTTATTTCACAGCATCTGCTTCCTATAAATATCTTCTTACTTCCACCCCTGATGAATTAGCAACTCAAATGTCCTAATGTGGTTTGCTACAAGCTTTGCACAAGGGTATAACGGAACTAAATCACCAGAAACAGCTTAACAAACCATCAGCTGATTCAGATGAAAGTCTAACAGCTACAGGGGTGAAGACATCCCTAATAAATAAAATACTTGCCTGTCATCCCACTTCTTTGTGCAGTTAATGAGGTATTCTGACACTTTCTTGATGTTTTCAAGGGATCCATCGCAGTAGGAGTGAAGGAGGGGCAGTCTGGATTGGATAAGGGAACAGGATGCCTGGTCCAGGCAACTTTTATCAGTGCTGGGTGAGTTAAGGCTACTGAGCTTGGATTCTGACAAGATCAGGTCAACTAGGCTGATCAGCTCCTCAGAGCTCAGTCGCAGAACAAACTTCTCTGTTTTCTTCTGCAAGGGAAATAGAAAAACATTGAAGTCATCAGACTTGCAGGGTAATTTCCTCCCACGGTCTTCAGTAGAAACAGTGAGAAGTTAACAGGACAGTGTGGATGTAATACTTTGATGTTACCTGAGGGATTTTATGGTCGCGTCCTTGCCAGATGCGTGGAATATGGCTGCATGCCCAGAGAAAGTCCAGGGCTGACGACGGATCCAGTCTGGCCACAAACAAACAAAAAAGGACAGCACCTTTTAGTTGTTTGTTATGTAGTAAAAGTTATCAAATAGCACAATACTGCGTATGGAATATACTTGTAGTCCTTGTGCTTGCTGAGAAGAGCGCTGATGCACTGCAGGAGGGTGGACCAGTTGGACTGGTGAGTAAGCAAGGCCAAAAGGTACGGTCTATAAGCCGGGGTGCCTCGTGCCTAAAAAAAAAAACAGAAAACAGATTGTTAAAAACAAAAAAAATTTCTGTCATTTAAAAAAAAGAAAGGAACGTTTCTTTTTCGACCTTGTTGAGAGCAAAAAGTAGTTTCTGTTGCAGGTCTGGGCACACGGATGTAACTTCCGGATCAAGATGCTCCAGCCAATCAACCAGCAGCCCAGAATTCAGGCCTGACTTTTTTACTTCAGAACCACTGGGAAAAGTGGAGCAGAAACATTAGCTGATAAACTTTGCATACCTTGATATTTTGGTCCAACAGTCTTAGTTACAACTTGGGATATAACTTAAAATAAATGAAACCTATTTTGTTTGCAAAAACATTTGAATCCCTACAAATTTCACAGGAAAATTAAACAAGGTTGAACAAAGTTAATATGTTTAAAGATTATGTAATACATCCAAAGACTGTAAGTGAGAACTAGAGTTATATCGTTCTTAAGATATAAGATATGAAAACAGGTCATATAATACAGAAAAGAGAAAATATGAAACTAAAATACTGCTACCATAAACTAAAACAAATGTACTTAGGAGGAAAACTAATGCTACTGGCTTCATTTTAACAGTATCCTGGTGCAAATCTTTCCTTTATCAGTTCTGTCGTTTTTCATTTGGATCAGTCAAATATAATCATCTCTTATCATCTCTAACGGTTTAAAGATTTAAAGTACTTACCTCTTTGTATCACCTTCCTTTTTCCCTGTACGCTCCTCGCCTTCCTGAAGGAGGAGAGATATCACCATGGCAACAGGGCCAGCTGCCCCATTCTGAGTACCGACTGTCATCAGCAGAGATAGTAACTCTTCCAAATACGGGGACTTTACCTCCATTAACCCTTGTAACACTAACAGAAAAACAACATAGCTGTTAAATCTGACAGAAGCTCCAAAAGCTTTTCTTTTATTTCTTTTATTTACATTTTATTTATAACATCTCCATGAGATACTAAAGATAAATATCTTATATAAAAATTAATATCTTAATAAGAATAACTATGAAAGGTGCCAGTAGTAAAAACCCTCCATTTATACCTTTGCCAATGAGCTCAGGTTCAGCGTTGCATCTTTCTCCAGCTTTCAGCATCGCCATCACAGCCCTTAGCGGCACCTCGGGGTCCCTGCGATATGCAAAGGCCTCGGCCAGATGGATGAAACATGTCCGCACTGCAGAGCAACAACACACCCATCAAGTCATTTGTGCAAACTATAATTTACAAGCTTCTTTTAAGATAAAAGTCCTGATCACGCCGAATCCAACTTTGCGTCCGATCCAACAGAAAATCATGTCAAATCATGTCGTGGCGTTTAACTCTGTGTCACTGTGGATGATCACACCAGACATGATTTTCTGCAAGAGGGCTTGTGTAGCTCCAACTGAGATAGACCCCAGATGCTGCACAGACTCATGAAGTAGAGTTTTGTTTTGTAGCCTTTTTTTTTTTTTTTTTTTTATTTTGAATCACTTTTGATAATCTTTCCCAGTCAAATGTGTGAAATTGTTTCGATTTGTGCGGGACAAAAGATCTGCCCACTCTGCGCAGTCAGAGCCTCTCTACACAGTCAGTGTAGAGTCAGTTTGACAGGGGGGGAAAAAAATAAAACATTAGATCTGATTTTCAGGGTTTATACATGAATGAGTTACTCTTATTTAATGCTTTTTAATGCTCTTAGAAATAATCTTAATGCCATAAACAAGTGCATATGTATATACTATAAGGCGCATATAAACGTCTTTTTTTCCCCTCAAAATGTGCGGCGCGCCCTTTGGTGCAGTGCGCCCTTATGTGTGTTGTTACTGCGGACTTTTGAGACCACCTCATTGAGGAGATGATGAAAGAGTGGCTGAGGGAGGTGAATGTAAGGAGACCAGGTGTTTTTTTTCCACTCATCACCATTGCTGTTAATCTGTGACTCCATGCGTGCCCATCTCACAGCTGATGTGAAAAACATGGTGAAACAAATGAATGCTGTGCTCGCTGTTATTCAACCGCTCGACATCGGTGTGAACCGGACGCAGCAGAAGCAGCGAGTTTACGTGCAAAGTCAATGGTTGACGCGCGTATAGGCGCAGCAAAAGGTCCCGCAGCGCGTTTTGAGCAGCAGGCGCAGCGCGTCGGGAGCGTTTAAGCATCTGACGCGCCGCCAACGCGCTGCTGCTGCTCGAGATGGAAAAATTGAAGTTTTGCTGCTGGAAGCGCCACATCAACCAATCAGAGAAGCTTATCTGGGAGCTGACAACGAGACAGACACATTGCTGATGATACACATATACAGAGCGCTGTGATCGCTCCTCTGAAACAGTTTATTGACGCCTAAATTAACTTAACCTGCCGACAGAATTTGTTTGCTTTTATTATCCAGTTTTCAGGTAGATTTTCCCACTTAAAAACATTAAAACGACTTTATTCCCACTGATCACAGCAAATATAGCTGCAAGGTGTATTTAATACAAGGTAGCCTATTAATCAAACCTGGGAGCTGGCAGTGAGGCACATCGCTCTGATGACATATGATATTAAGGCAAATGAAAAGGGCTGGATGGATGAGGAGATTATGAAAGCGTGGCTGAGGGAGGTGTATGTAAGGAGACCAGGTGTTTTTTTCCACGCATCACCATCGCTGTTAATCTGTGACTCCATGCGTGCCCATCTCACAGCCCATGTGAAAAAAAAAGGTGAATCAAATGAACGATGTGCTCGCCGTTATCCCGGGGGTCTGACAAAGGAACTTCAACCGCTCGACATCGGTGTGAACCGGTGTCGAGGAGCCGCACGGGAAGGAAAGTGACTCCGACAGCGAAGAAGGGGAAATTGGCATGTCTGATTTAGCGCAGCTGTTTAATTCAGAAACAGAGGATGATGACTTTGATTGGTTTGATTAATACTTTGTAATAAATACTTGAATAAAGCACAATCATACTCAGTTTTGCTCCCACTATATTTTTCTACCTGAAAACTTAATTCAACAGCAGGTGTTTTTCATCTAAATAATCTAAATCTTGCAGCTATATTTGCTGTGATCAGTGGGAATAAAGTAGTTTTAATATGTTTTTAAGTGAGAAAGTCCACCTGAAAACTTAATCATTGCAGTCAGTTCATCCAGATTATGTTTGATTAATACTTTGTAATAAATACATGAATAAAGCACAATCATACTCAGTTTTGCTCCCGCTCTATTTTTAAATACGCAGTAGAGGTATTTAAACGTAGTAGAGGACATGTACCTGTATATAAAAAAACGCGCCCTATAGTCCGGTGCGCCTTATGTGTGTGTTAAATACAGAAATGGTACACATAACCGAGACTGCGCCTTTTAGTACGGTGCGCCTTATGGTCGTGAAAATACGGTATATATATATATATATATATATATATAAAAATCCTTCGTCATCTTCACCGCGGACAGGCTGCAGCCATTTCCCGAGTTCCTCGTTTTCCAGCCACTTTGGTTCAAATTAGCATTTTTTGCCATTCTCTAGCCTTTTCTCAGCCTCAAGCTTCTTTTCCGAAGCCATTTTAATGCCACAATTACCAAATTTAATGAATTTTAATGCCAATTAAGGCCTTAATTTAAAAAATAATAATTAAATTACTTTAATGATGTTTAATGACCCGCAGAAACCCTGATTTTAAAAAGTCGCAACTGGCCTTAACTTTTGAAAAGGTTCTTACCGTCACCGTGTCTTTGGATGTGTGCGCTCTGACCCGTTAAGGATTTGAGAAGAGACTTCAGAGGTCCTGCTTCCCCAGTCGGGGTGTCTAACCACATTAACATCTCAACAACGACTTTCAGGAAGAGGGAGGAAAAAGCAATGTCCTTGGATACAAGACGCTGCAATGTTAAGCGGTAAAACAAGATCAGACAGAAATATAAAACCAGAATACATAGTAGAGCTAGTAATTAATCAGGGAAAATGTCTATGCCAAGCCTGATGGTTTCTTTCACCTGGTACAGATGAAGCTGGCGCATTAGAGGACAGGAGAGAGCGTGACTGCGGTGCATCGACATAACGATCGGCCCTGCATGCGTGGAAGTGAGCAGGGCCGCAATAGCCTGCAGGAGACGAAAGGCAATCCCGCCCTGCTGGATCTGCCCCTGTCTGGCCCGCATCAGCTCCTTAGCCAAGGCCTGCTGCAGGGCGAGAGAGAGCTGACTGGGAGGAGGCCAGCGAGGATCTACCTTTATGGGGAAAATCTGGAAAAGACAAAAAGAAAACAGTAAGTTTTCAAAAATGTTCTTCAGTCTTTGTAAAACAACAGGAATATGATTAAGTTAAATTGGTTATTGAATAAGAAAAAGAGAGTAAAACCTGAAGCAACATGCCAGGGAGATCATCCTCAGGTCTGATTGATGGAAGCGGAGTGGCTGATCTCATTTTCACAGAGCTGTGAGGCGTTTCCACAGTAACTTTGGCCTTACAAGTTTCTAAAGAATCTGCCATAAAGAAAGTATTTCAGAATCCGGGAACTGCAGTTTTTCTTCCTCATTTATCTTCTGATTCAAACGCCACTGAATGTAAGCATGTAAGAGTGTAATACAATCATAATACAAATACAAGATAAAGTGTAACGGCTGTTTAGTCTAGCTTAGGTAGAAACTACATCTGAAAGAATCTGGAAGATAAACAAACTGACCTCTGTGTGGAGGAAGGGACGAGCTCAGCAAAGAGTGGAAGGTGTGCCCCCCAGTGGCCCCTCGCTCATGCTGCACCTCAACCAGATGGGCCATGTAGTCTGTTATTAACAGAATAAACAGATTAGGGCGATTTTAACAACATCAGTTCTTTTTTATGTTTCAAAAGATGAAAATCTGCATGAAAAGCGTACGTTTATCCATGATGTTTTGCTCCAGACTGTCTGGATCATGAGAGACGGCCTGATCTAGGTACTGCAGGAGTTTGCTCATGCTGGAGACGGGAATACCAAAGGACTGAACAAACAGCAGCAGCTGCTGAGGCTCCAGGTCCTGTAAAGCTGTAGACAGAACAGAGCTTTATTTAATCAAAGGACAGGTTTCCCCACAGAAGGCATTTCTAGGTAAAGCAGCACATTGTACCTGCATCTACTAATCGAGAGACCTCTGAACGGATCATCCTTAGTTTCAACCAGTCAGGCAGCAGTAGAGCCTCTTCTGATGTGTCAACCAGGAAGGCAGTGGGCAGAGGTTTCTTTTCAGGAAACCAGATGTTCAAGAGAGCGTAAAAATCACTTTCTCCTACAGAAAAAAACAAAAAACAAAGGACATGCATGGTTTTCTAGCTTCTATAAGAAAGCAACCTTAAGGTAAACTGAACTACCTTTGGGTGGTCCCAATGTCAGCAAGATGACCATCGCATGGACCACAAGGATGTGCATCGTAGCGGTCTCTCCTGTGGTCCAGCGGAGGAACACTTGATCCTGAGACTCGGACTGGAAAGAACAACAAAAATAACAATAACTTTGGGAGCTTTTAAAAACTTTATATCCAAGTAGGTTCACTTAGTGTTCATTTTTCATCTCACCCAGCTGTACAGATCCTCGCCCTCCTTAGTCTTCCTCATTCTCTTGATATAGGTAGAAAATATAGTAATGAAAGCAGAGAGGACTGCATCGGATTCTGGTCTGGTGGAGTGTTTGGAAAACAAATTGTTCATGATGGTGGAACGCTCAACGATCAGACGGGCAATGTCCTGAAATAAAAAGAAGAGGTGTAAGCACTGGTCAGGGAAAAAAAAACTGGAGTTAGGATCAGATCCAGGCAGTTAGCTTTGATTACCAGAGCAAGGTCATTATGAGCTGCCTGCTCCTCTATGGGAGCATGCTGGGAAAGGTAGATGAGATACGCGCTGATGGTCTGCGGATCCGTTTCCATGTGAATGGCCTTCAAGGAAGGACATTTCTTTATTTTTATTCTTATAAAAAAAAAAGGTCTAGACATGATTTAAGTTTATAACACAGAGACTTACCTGCTGCAGAGCGGTGGAAGTCATCCCCCGGACGCTGTCAAATAAGGGCAGCTTTGGAAGGTCCTGCAGGAGCCACTGGTAACCAGGCAGAAGCTCAGCATCTGCAGAGTCTTCCTCCATGGGCTGCTCTCGCTCCTCGCCATCCTTTAAGCCTCCTTCACTCAGCACCAAAGACAAACCCTGTGTTTACATACATAACATATATAAGCTTCCTTACATTCCTTAGATAAATGTGACCAGAAAAAGTTGTATTTCCTTATCTTATGAGGGCACCTTCATGGCTAGAACCCTAGATGCTGCTTGAGAAGAGCTAAGACGGCGCAGGAAGTAATCAAGAACTTCACAGGTTGTCTGTTCATCAGCTTTAGAACCCAAGAGAAGATCCTGGAGGCGTCCAAGTAGCTGCCTCTGCTTTTGTTGTCGCTATGAGAGTAATTTACAGTCAGTCAAAACTACCTGCAAAGTACCTGCTTTAAATCCAGCATGCATTATCTGAATTCTCAAAATATATATATACTTGTCTCTTTTTGGCTTTCTGCTCTTTGCTCTCTGCATCTTCATCATCCTCCACTGTAAAGCTGTCATCTGCAGCATCGTGCAGAAGAAATTCACAAAGACACTGCACTGGAAGCACATCCAGGGACCCCTCACTGGACTGGACCAGGTCGGCTAACCAGGGCATGGACTGGGAGGACGCCTACGCAGACATATCAACATTCAAATAATATTCACATTTTTTGGTTCAGTTATAGCTGAACATCTATGAACACAATGTACATAAGAATATAAATAAAGTAAGAGCAGGGGGCTTTGATTTGAGGGACATGAGGATGTTTACTGTTGGAAGATGTTCCGTATTTGATCATCACCTGTCTCTGGATGATGTTGAGCAGAAAGTCGGGGCTACGGCTGCGACAGAGGAGATGACCGAGACGCAGAGATTGATTGAGGGTTTTCACCTGCTCCTGGACCTGAGGAGGAGGCCGACATGGAGGACCCCTAAACAACGAAAAAAACACAATAACGATTTCATAAAAGGTAGGTATCAGTAGGTATCAAAATCAAGAGTTCTTGTCATGTCTTACTGCGGGTCCAGGCTGGTGAGCTGAGACAGCAGCAAGCTGTTGCTCTCAGTGATGGTTTGTTTAGTAGAGGCTGCTGCCAAATGGCTCTCAAAGGCCAAAATCTCCTGCTTCTCTCTCTGGGAGATCTGCAGCTCCCTGTTGATTATTTCAGTCTTTGTGTCCTCGTCAGCGATGGTACATGGCGGGTATGTGTAATTACTATGAAATAAAACAGTCTTGGTTTTTGTTCAGATTTAAATCGTTTCAATACAAATTCATAAGCTTCACTTACTTTGTCATCACCATCTCCATGAGCATTTTGAGTGTAGGATAACCGTCCCAGGCAGCCATTCCTGAAGAAGAAAAATGTCTTATTTATAGAGACATTATGGAGTTTTTTTAATGATACTAATGACACCAAAAAAAAAAACAGATCTGCAGCACTCTCCCGCTTGTTCTCGTAGCTCTCGCTTGTACTTGACCAGTTCATTTTACTTTTTTACCAACTGGTGTCTGAGAGTAGCTGGATGCCGCTCACTTCTGAGTATCGACAAAATCCATTTTTAATAGAACACTTTTGATTGTTTGCCATGTTACACAATTTAACGTGGACGAGCTTGAAACTAGTGGATAAATGTAAAGTTGAAAGACAAGGATACCTAGTTCAGGATTTCTTACAGAAAAATGCTGAGGAGGTGGGACTAAGTCAATAGTCTGACGATCAGACCCAATGTTGTTTTTACATTATATATTAATGACAAATTTGGAAAAGAATAAACAAGTAGATCCATATTGTAAAAAAAAATAAATAAATAAATAACCTTATCTTCTAAAGTTAAAAAAGCCTATGAGAAATCACTTAGCAAACATTTATTTATTAATGTTGATTCATCATTCTTCAAATGTTAGAAAGAAGTTTGACGTTATCACCTCTCTTCAGTTTTCAGCCCATGTTTTCTGATCTCAAATGTATCTTTTTTTCATCGTTGTTTAGTTCTTAAAAGCAAATGAATATATTGTTTTGCTGTATCAGATTAAGAAATTCTAAGACTTTATTAGAAACTTCCTGGAAATGATTTAATCTAACTTAAAGTGATTCCAATTATGTATAAGTACCACTTAGTGCAACACAGAGGATCAGCTGAATGAAAAAAAAAACACAAAACAATTTAATCTTTTCTAAAAACAAAATTAAAGAAAAAAAGTCCATTATGACTTTAAGGAAGACATCACTGAAGATCTGTCTTAAAACTGTTTGCACTCGAGTCACCACCTGGCACAGTGCACTCTAGGGTTGTACAATACTAACATGTCAAACTCTATTCTAATGCTCGAGATGCCCTGGGGATAAGAAAAAGCCAAATAATTAAAGCTATAAAAAAAACAAGGCCTCTTCTTTGATTTTATTTATTTTGCTATATTTCATTGATGATTTTTAAGAAGGGGGGTGCCATCGCCCCTCAACTAGAGTACTGCCTATGGGGATATTTTTCTAAGACAGAAAGGGAAGCACTGAAATGATGTGATGAGACTGGTGGAGTCAAACATACTGATACAGAACCTGTGGAGGCTCCAAAGGGTTAAAGAGTGCGGCAGATGTTCATGAATACCGCATAAACTTATTTCTGCTACTTGAGAATGTGCATGTGCAACAGCAGCATGCTGCAGTTACACCGCTTCAGTTAGATTTTTAAGTAATTTCCCTCTGGGATTATTAAAGTATTTCTGATTGATTCAGCCAAACTTTTCTGTTCTCAGTCTGAGATATGCTGAACAGAACTTGCTAATGACCCCTCAAACCCGTTTTAGGACAAAAGGCGATAGGTCCTTCCAAACTGTTGAACCAAGACTGTAGAATCACTTTACCTGCCTTTGATGAACTCCAGTAAGATTTAAAAAAACTATTAAAAAAACATTATTTTTTTAACCAAGCAGTTTAGACTCATTTTATCAAGGGCTGCTATAACTATGTGTATTTTATATGGTGCTATTTTGTATTTTATTGACAGCACTTTGTGATGATTACCTGAGAAAAGTGATATATAAATAAATCTTACTCTTTGTAAAACATGACACACTGAAAATACACCCAGAGGAACAATGCTGCAGCTTAGAAAAACATATTCATTATTGTTACTCTACCTATTTTCTGAGGATTAAAGGCTGCCACCACAAGCAGCAGGAGCCATGCCTTCCAATAGAGAGTGGATATCGCCAAATTTGGTGGTTGGTACCTTAAACAATAAGAATCATGAGTTATTTTAGGCTTGCACGTATGATCCAGCATGCGTCTTTAAAAGCATAATAAAAGACCACTTTCTTACCCTGCTGGCAGCTGAATGTTCTCTGGGTGATGGTATGTACACAGGTTCAGCACAGCGTCAATGAGCTGGATCCTCTCCACTCTCAGGACCTCTAGATCTGTTTAATAGGAAACCAGATAAATAAAAATTACCTTTGTTCATGCTTTCCAAACACTTCTTAAGCAGCCAGCAAAGATAAAACATGAATGAAGGAGGTTCCTCCCGGAAGAAGTGAGGCAGCACATTAAGCTGAGGCACAACTGTTTAAAGAAATGTCCAAACATTCTGCCATGGAGTAAAAGAAACATCTGGGGCTGTGAGCGTAAAAAGCCACAGCCGGAACAGATCCTCGCTCACCGTCAGACTGCACTGCAGCAGCTCTCTTAACCAGGTGGTCTGCGAGCTCCATGGCGTCGGCCGGGCCCAGGGGCAGGTCACGGGACAGCCCGATGACCAGGATGCGCATCAGTGTGTCCTCGAGCAGCGGCACCTCAGAGCAAAGGCGAAGGAAGAAGCTGAGGAACAGGCAACATGAATCCATTAAATACAGCCGGTAAAGAGAAGAGGTTGTAACAAAGCAAGACCAGACTCACTTCCTGTCGCTCTCTGGAGGCCAGTTGTCCCACTTGTAATACGTCTCAGGCTGCTCGGTGAAAAGCACTTTGTGAAGGCTGCACACGAAAAAGAGGCAAAGTGATAGAAGCATAAAAAATGTGCAGCTAGTTTTACACTAATCGTATATGAGACAGATTTACTCACCAGTGAACGTAGTCTTTTGCACCCACTTTGCTGATTGTAGGGACCACAGAGTGAAGCCACCACACAGCATCTCTCTGGATGGAAGCAATCTGATTCTGAAAAGACCTCAGGACTTCCAGATCTGGAACAAAAAGAAACAAGTTTCTTAGAAACAGGAAGATAATCACACAAGTCGATACTGCAACTCTATCACATACTTTTTTTCTCCCCTTTGTCCCATGCAATGCCAGCTTCCTTAACCTGAGCAGTAATGCCCAACATCATAGAGACTGTGAGTAAATCCGTCACTTGGATCACAAAGCGCTCCTGCACAGAAATTCAAACCAACAGCTCTGTATCAACTTCAAATGAAAAAAAAGAAAAAAAAGGTTGAAGAACAAGATGTTAATCTCTGCTTACTTTGAACTCCATGTCCACGTAGCTGGCCTCTTTTCTCTCCTGCATCAAACCGAAACAAAACGCCTGGAAATTGATCTCATGCTTGGTCTGTTTGATGATCTCTCTGAGCAGAGCTCTAGAGGCTCGCAGGTAATCATCCTTATTGGTTAGTAAATCCTGGAACACCATCGCCAAGAACTGCAGACACAAAGTAGGGGACAACCTAATTAAATCTGAGAAACAAAACAGGAAATAATAGCAAAATAAAGTGAGAAAAGAGGAAATTTCCAGGGTTTATTTTCAATTTTTTAGGTCCAAACTCTAAACAATTCCAGTTCGGGAATCTACAGTTCTCTATTTTAGTGCATTTTAAAGAAAAGCAGAACAGTTTAGGACCCATAATGGCAAATACTTTTATATAGAGTTTATATAAACCTACAAAAACTATAAACTGAACAGCAGGGGGGTAGATGAAACACACTATTTGTATGGGTGAAAGATAGAAGGAAATGTACGTGCTAAAGTATTGCTGCTGAAGAAGCTTTAACCCATTAAGCCCAGACAGTTTTAGAGCCAATTTCCACCTGAAAATATATAAAATAAATCAAGGAGATCCAGTTATCAGGTTTTAATGCAAATTGAATTATAATTGTGTAAATTAAACCCAGAGAATGTTTTTGAAAGTTTAAGTAATACTGAAATAAACCAGAGTGAGTCTTAAACTTTATAAAAAGGCTGGTGAACGGGGAGCAAGTTTGTGCAACAACGGAGGGACATGAGGGCGAAAAAGAGAGGGGATCCAGGTGGAAAAGGGGTCCCAGTGTTCTCGCACACCTCGCTCTTCTAGCTGGTTTGACTTCACAAGTCTTTTTCCACAATGGCGGTCATACAAACAAAACAAGCCGGTAAGGTACCAAACAGGAACTACGCATAGTGTAGAGCGGATGTAGATTTGACCAATCAGAGGACTCCTGTCTGCGGTCACCTACAATTTTGGACAGGTGCACCAGAGTGTCTGCAGAAGGGGCGGGGGCACATTTTCGTTTACTGCGACACACACACAGACAGCCTGGTTTCAAAGTATAAATCAGCCTTTAGACTGGCCTGAGCATAGGGGTATGGAAAAATGTCTAACCCCATTGCAGTACCTCCCTGACCCCACTAGGTGTCAGTACCTCAGCATTAGAGACCTCTGCTTTAGGGGATCATGTGTAGAAAGATAAAAAAAACAACTAATCTTCTCTGTTCTCTGTATATTTTTACAAATTTTAAGACCTAGAATATAAATCTAATAACAGTATCCACGTAGGATTCCTGATTTGTGTTCACACTAAAGAAGTCCAATGTCACCTTTGGTGCTTGCTCAGGGCTGTGCTGTAGCACGGTGTGCAAAACCTGCATGTTGTTGGGGTTCCTGGCATTAGAAAGCTCGTTGAAAATCACCAGCTTCACCATCGTCCCCAAGTTGTCTTTGTGTGCATTTAGCAGCTCTCTGGAGAACAGCATCCAAAGCACACGTTAACACACAAATTAAAAGAAGTTTTACAAAAATACATAAGTTATCGAGGAGTTAAGACCCACCTGACACACAGCATGTAGTGGTTCAGAAGGAGTTTAGGTTTCAGACGGATCTTGATGAGGCTGGAGATCACCTCCATGTCGTCTGCTCCGTGGGTGCTGCAGTTCATGCACAAGGACATGAGGAGGTCCTGGGCAGGCCGGGTCAGCTGTGCACACAAAATAAAACATTGCCTCAATCAGCTGTCCTGTATGAAGATCGAAAGCCTTGAATATGTTGGCAAAACTATACACATAAAGATTGTTTAGGTCATTTTATTGATGAAGATAAAGTTTGATATTTTAAAGGTACAAATCAAAGTGATCAAACAGCAACACTGCAAGTAAAATCCTCAAATAAAGCCATGATTGGAAGACTTTTTATAACTCTTAGTTTATCCAGTTTTTTTTAATGAATTTCTCACCTTTGGGTTCTGGAGCCACATCTCCAACCTCTGCACGGCCAGAAGACGTGCCTCTTTATAGCCACAGGTTGCTGTGAGCAAACGCAGCAGGTTCCGGGAAACGTTGTCCATTGGTTGCCTGCGGTTCAGCTGATCTCTCAAGACATCCAGCACATAATCCTCCACACTTTCTGCCAATTCTTCATACCTATACAATGCGATACGATCAGTAAAACATGCATTATTTTTAAGAGTTGTTGAAGGAATCTTTGAGCGCTGTAAAGAAATCTAAAAAGGACAAAATAAAGAGAAACAGGTTCCTATAATTAAAAGTGAGTTAAATGAAACCATAACTGGAAGCAGCCATACCGGGGCATAATTTGGCCTTCATCCTCTGGACTAAGTTTCTCCTCTGCTATCAGTAATTCGGTCTGACTGTCATCTTCATCTGGAGTTGATGGATGAGGGCTGTTGCCTAAAAGATGCAAAATGAAAACACATCATCAGCACTGAGCTACAGAGGCCACAGCTCTGACCCAGCCAGGGCATGTTTAAAGAGGACTCCACCTGCACTGAGATCCCCAGGAGTGCGACCACTCTCAGCCTGTAGCAGCATACTCTTTGGTGGCATCTTAGTGCTAAAAGCTGTCTGGATGTTGTCGACAAAAGTCTTACAGTGGGAGCTGTCGACCCATATTCTTTCTCCAAGTGAGTCTTCGATGTAAACCTGCAAAAAAGGAAATGTATATGTTCACGTGCAATCATCACCTGATGAGAAAGTAAATCATAGTTTCAAACAACAGTCAGAATTTTTTATATATTCTAACTTTGACAAAGATCTCTGGCCAGTTTTCATCCTCCTCATAGGCTGCCATGAGTAAATTGCATGCCAGAACTGACACCAAGCTGTTTCCTTTTGCCTTGAAGTTGATGGAAGCGTCCCGACGCAGGAGGCTACACAACGCCTGGGGATGACAGACAGACAGGTTAGAAGTTCCTAAAGTTTAGTTCAAATGAAACAATTGTTAGTTATGTAATGAAGAAGAATTTAAGTTAACGACTAGATCGGTTCTGCAAGTCTAACTATATGTTTGTTAGTGAAGTGAAACGTGTGAAAGTTTCAAAATTGACTAAATGTTACCATTTAATCTGAGCAAAATTTAAGAAACAGATATTACGGCTTTCCACCACTGCTCACACCTCAATAATTCCTTGGGTCGCAAAGACATTGGGCTTGATTTTGGCCAGAAACATAAGGCTAAGGTACAGAGTGATATCAGGTTTGGCTCTGTTCATCTTCAGCTGTCTCACTGCTCCACACAGCAATCCCTCCACACGATCATCATTTCCCTCCGACTCTGCAGCTTCAATCTCATCCAGCAGAACGGCAGGAGACACTGCAAAAACAAGGAGGAATCAATTAGGAAGTTAAAAAAATTTAAGAAGTTTGGGTGTGAGACTGTGTGCCGACATGAAACAGTCGGTTTACCTTCAATTGGTACAACTGAAGGCTCCTTTATTGAGGGGGAAATAGCCCTCTTATCCACCGCTGCAACATCAGCGAGGCGTCCCAGAGCACTGACAGGAGGTGTAGTGGATAATTTGGGTCTCTTGGTTAGGGTGGACAGACCAGAGGAGGAGGGCAGAGTGGAGGAAGCCTCTCTTTTACGATCAGCAGGTAAACTTGTTGATGCTGGCTTTAGGAGGACAGGAGGTGCTTTGGGCTCTCCTGTTTGGTTCTTCGAGCCCAGAGCTATGAAATCCCCTGGTGGAGGATGACCTGAGATAGGAAGATTGCACAATTATTAAACGGTTTACATAACAGAGAAAATATTATTTGGATTGGCTTAAAAAAAAAAACGTTCCTACCTGATGGCTTTGCAGCACTTGGGCGCCTCAGGGCTGTGGGTTTTGGACGATTCATCTTTATGGACAGGTACAAGAACTCAAACAACAGGATGAGCTAAATACATTGTTTAGCTTTGAAGAGGCTGTTAATATAAAGACAAAACACGAACGAAAGTGTTAAAGATCAAAAGTCACAAGAAAGTCATTTAAGTCTCGCTATGTGCGCTTATCAATCCTTATTACATCCATATTACACACAAAAGTAAAGTAAGAACCAAACATGGGCAAAGCTAGTTAAGCTAACTTAACGGGCCGAAGCTTTAGAAACGACGAGTTTCACGATAAAATGTTACCAACCTTGAAACCCAAAAAGACATTTAAAAAGTAAAAATGCGGTATAACAATAATTAAAGTTTGTAAAAACAACGTTTTCTTTTAAAGTATATAAATTTTACCGTAATGGTAGAGATTCCAAGTGAGCAATGACGTCTTATTCTGTGGTTTTCCCTAATCGATACAATTACTCACACTGGCATCGTGCGGTGGTGCGACGGTAATGCAATCAAGCTTTTTTCCAACCTTCTTGTACTTTACTATTAAAATTAGATGATGGCATGATAACAATTAGCATGGTTGCTATACTTTAAAAAAACAAGTAAAATAAAAAGAAAGCTTTAACTATGTGTAACTGTAAGCAGTCCTCATGCTTTCGCAGAATCCCTTGTAATACCATGTAACCAAACTAGAAGTTGTACTTATGCGTAACGAACACAAGAGGGCAGTAAAGAGACGTGTGGCTTTTTTGTTGGTTTTTTTTGTTTGCTTTTTTTCTGTTTGGCATTTCCTTATAATATCAACATGGACATACTGATAAATGCTGACTGGATGGTTCAGTATTCTTTTTTTTTAAAGAATTTAGCTAGTTGTTTAGTAATAATAATAACTGAATTTTAATTGATCTCACACTGGAGAAATTAACTCTCTGCATTTGACCCATCCACTTAGGGAGCAGTTGGCTGTCTTTGTGTGGTGCCCGGGGAGCAGTGTGGGGTTAAGGGTCTTGCTCAGGGACTCAGAGTGCAGACTGTGGGAATCGAACTGGGTACTTGCAACCTTCCCAGAGCACAAGTGCACTGCTCTAACCACTTGGCCAACACTCCCATTTAAAAAATCATATTACAAATGAAAAAAGGTTACATAAAACATAACAAATTGCTGCAAACAAAAAAAAGGAAAGTTTTCTTCTTTTTTGACTGTAATTTTATCGGCAGAATTTTTGCAAAAACAAGAAGTGAGTACATTGACTTTCATTAAGAAACCAATTTAGTTTTAGTATGTTTTTTGGACTGCACGGTGGTGCAGTTTGTAGCAAGGTTACTGGTTTGATTTCCAGTGCGGGGTCTTTCTGCATGGAGTTAGCATTTTCTACCCATGCATGCCTGCATCCTCTCTGGGTACTCTGGCTTCCTCCCACAGTAAAAAAAAAAAAAAAAAAAAAGCAACAACAACAAAAACATTATTGTTAGGTTAACTAGCTTGGGTGTGGTTGTATGTGCTCTCTGTGTTGATCTGCCACCTATCCAGGGTGTACCCTGCCTCTTGCTTTTAGACTGTATGAGATAGGCACTGGCCCCACCATGACACTGATGGAATAAGTGGGAGAATATAGATGGATTAAAAGTTTTTTGAATGTTTTTTAGATATACAGGAGCATTTATCCATCTATTTATTATTTTTTTAGACAAAGTGATAATCTGATTCATGTTTGACTCATAACCTCTTCACAAAGCTTTTCCTGTAATCTGCGTAGCCAGAAAATATGAATCATGTTGTTACTTTTATGTTGAAGTCAAAGCAGGGGAAAGCTTTTTACTTTTTCTTCAAAAAATTCGTTTAATTATCTTCTAATTTTACACAATTAAAGTTTTACGGTGATTGTGTCATTGTTGTCTATCCCTTTCGGACTCTCAGAAAGTGTACAGTGCATTTACATTCACCCCGTTTTACTTTGATCCTCCTAGATAGAAGACTTTGTGATACAGTGTCAGTGCAAATGCACTGGTTAAGGCCTAAAAAATAATGCACAAAGCAGAGACAGCTTTGGAGAATTATACTGCAGGGTTAGGGAATAAAACAATATAAAAGTTTTTCAAAAATTTAAAAAGTATAGAAAACCTACCAAGATATGTCCATGCACCTGTGCTGACAAGACAGTCAGAGAAAATGTGAGCTTTATTCAGAGAAGCAGCCAATAGGCCAAAGGTCTCTGAAAGAGAGTCTTCAAGAGAACCTCTATGACTGTAATATGACAAATAGTGAAAAAAAATGAGAGGTGTAAATCTTTTCCAGCGAGCTGAGGGTGAGGCCAAAATCTTCCTTCAAAACCCTACTCTATGGCTATTGGAAATATAACAAGCAAAACAAATGTATCCTAGTAGCAGCATGGGGTGGTTTCTTCAGCATAAAGAAGTTGGTCACAATTAATGGTAGGAAGAATCAAGTCAACAGTGACATACCTTCAATCAAATGCTCACATTTGATCAATTTAAATTCAATCTGACAGTTTGAGCTAATGTCTAAAGAGGAATGGGGAGGTAAAGATATGCCCCCAAAAAGCTTTTAAATGTAAATACAGCAACAGGTGATTGAAAAAAAAGTTTAGAATCAGTGGACCTGAAAATAAAGAAGTGCCACACTTATAAAAACATGTATCATTGTTGCCCACCTCACCAAAGCTGTTGCAGAAATAGAGCGTTCCTTCAGTCAGATTGGTGCACTAAGGTGTGGTCACGCAGAGCCTCCCTCAAAGAAGCGGTTAGACTTCTTAATCATTGTTTCCATCAGAATAAATAAATCTTCATTTCTTTCCTACACAGTCTTGACCATTTAAAAAAAATAAGCATTATGTTTTATTGATTAACAACTATATATGCAGATCTTTAGATTAAGAAAAAAATTACATGTAAATTGTTTTGAATCTAAGATGCTTCTCAGTATAATTAAAATTTGTATCTTTTACTGTACAGTTGTTTTTTACCCTTTGCTTCAATCTGCATGCTTCAACCTGCCTGTCATTTGTTTTCTATTACACCTTAATTTCCCTGCTGAGGGTAAAAGACATTCCCTTTATTTATTTTTTACTCCAAAATGATCTATTTTGTATTGTTCAATCACTCCAACTTAAGACTAAATTAAAAGTTCAGCTATAAGACTTGTTCTCATATAATTGCATGGGAGAATAACAGCGCATGCAGTTTACCTTCACATTTGTACAACCACCTTTGTATTAAATGACAGATTTTATGGAGCAAGAGATTTTATTGAATCACTTATTTCATGAAGTAAGGCCAGATCAAGATTCCTTCAAAACAAGTTTTAATGTATAAAATCCACAATATTAAGATATTGTTAGCTAAGATAAACCTGAAGCATCAAAGCAGTTTTATTCCCTTCATGTTCTCATTTATTCCCAGCATTGGTTAGTGGCAGTGATCTGTTCATTCCTGAGCTGTGACAAAACGGTAAAATATGGGATGATTTTACAGCCTCCCCAAATGAAGTGCGTAAATAAGGATTCCAATAACATTACCTTGTATTTTGCTAATTAAATGCATTTTGATGACGCTACAGAATCTGGTAAAACAGAGATTTGTCCACAAAGGCCTTTTCCAGTTGCTGCCACCGCTGCTACTGTATCCCCGCCATGTTCCTTTCCATGCAGGTTTCTGCCGCCAGCTGGTTACGTAAAGTCTTTTCATATGAAACACATTTTGATGAAGTCAGTGGAATGTCCAGTAAGAGCTCCAAATTAAATCTTGTGTCACTCTACAGTCTACAAGTGTACAAAAAAAAGAAAAAATTACCAGTCTGTCAGCTTTTAGGATGATGTACGGCTGATGGAGCATCAGGGGCGTACTTATGATGTGTCAGGCATTTTTTATACCAAATTTTACTGAAAAAATTAGTATTTTTTTGTAATGCATTTTATTTGCAACGTTTCAATGCGTTGAAATTATCCCGTAACTTCTAAACTGGGCTTTAGCTTAAGATCAAGTGGCCTTTGAAGAGAAAAAAAAACATCTTTTCAACAGAGGGCCTCTTTCTACCAGATCAAATTTCTGCCTTGAAGAGTCTGAGTCAGAGAAAAAAGATTAGTGAGTCAATGTTACTTCCTGTAATCCAAAACTACCAGCTAGAAGGCAGATCCCACAAACCAAGGAACAAAAAAGGGGAATGAAACTTGAAGAGTTTGGAGAATGTTATTTAATTTAAACGTTGCGTAGAAGTCAGATAGACAGGCGGGGTTGGAGTGAATGAGCAGCTGGATATCAGACTGACGCAGATTAGCAGGAACATTCCCACAGATACTAGTAGTCTTTGCTTCACTTTACTCCTTTCTTCAAATTCAGTCTATATCATTCCCAGATTTGCATTTTTTCCCCCTCCAGGTTAAATTACCTTTAATAGTATTTAATATTTCAATCTGACTTTTCTCATCAATCACAAAATCTTTTCCCAGTTAGGTTAAATGATTTTTAATACGATTAGTCTGAATCTGATTTAATTAACCATCACTTACATATTCATCTAAATGTTGTTTCTTTTCTTTCATCCTCAATATCTAATGATTTATATATATATATATATGTATATATATATACATTGAAATTCACTGTTGTCTCTTTTAATATGCTTATAGTTTTTTCCTTCATTCCTTCCTTTCTTTCTAACTTCCCTTTCCCATTATTAAGACTTTGTGAAGTGTACTTTCTATTATTATATAACTGATTTCAGATTTATCAAATTAAGGTAATTATTTAATCACTGAAATTCTATTTAAACTATAGTTGCAACATTTTTAATATGCTCCGCTAACAAAATAGACCTAAGTTTCTTCTCTTTGATTTTGTTTAATCACAGTTTGTCTTCTTCGTATATAAAGTATAGTTTTAATGTAAATGTTCTGAGTTATTACCATTGAGTTGAAATTCATATTAAGTAAAAAAAGAAGAAAAAAGAAGCAGGTACAGACTGGCTCATCAACCCATGCATGCATCTGCCTGACTGTTACATACAGGAATTGCTGTGGTGCTGCTTGTGGTTATTGAGGTGGTGATACGAACTGAGAAAACAATGACAGTTAGTCATCGGTTTCAAATGCCTTTTGGCTTTGAAATGTTTTGCAATATGCATGAAAAAGAGAATCAGACCATCTTTGGTTAACAATTAATCAAATAAGTGATTTAGAGGAAGAAGTTTTACTTTGTTAGTCATAAGCCAGAAACATAAATACAAAAACATAACCATTAATAACGGTCTACAAATATGATGCAACGCCTTGTTCAGTTACTCTGGTCTCAGTTTCACTGGAAGACAACTCTTAAGCTGGACAAACACTCCTTTGTGAATCCAAAAGTCCAATTGATTTTTTCTCTGAGAACTGACCTGGATCACAAGCAAAAGAAAACATGTTTTTGCTTTGAATTGTCTGATTAAATGCAGTCACTGAATCCAACTCACCAAACAAGCAAAAGTAAAGGAGCCTCTAGAGGTTATGATAACAGTGTGCATGTGACTTTCTGAGAGTGTGACAGCTCTTTTATTTCAGTGGGTTTCCTCTCCTATCTCAATTTCTGTCTTTCACAGCTAAACATGGATCTTAGAAAGTAAAGCATCATGGAGCAAAACAGTTTCATAAAGAAATGATATTTAACCTAAAAATGGTCAGTGACTAAAGAACAGGCAAAAGCAAGTCAGCTCACATACACACATATTCCACCCACCCCCACCCCCCTACACACACTGCCTTTTGATTTCTTTTGTATTTGTGATGCTGTCTAACTAAACTGAAGGATAGTTTTGCAATATTTAAAAAGATACATTTTGGATTGTTTATTTACAAAATAACAAAATAAGTATTTATTCACCATAATTCATATCTGGTTGGGTCTTGCACCAGATATGGGACTGGTGGAAGACTGTAAGAATAGAATAGAATAGAATAGAATAGAATAAAAAATCCCTTTATTGACCCACAATGGAGAAATTCTGGTGTTTACAGCAAGAAGATTATATATATATAAAAAAAGAGGTACAAAATCAAGCTTACTTTGGGGTTTCCTTCTAGTTATTCCCATTACAGACTAGGTGGAGTTAATAAGTAACATAAATTAAAAATGTAAGCAGTTTTAATAACACATAAGAATGACAGAATATATTTCCTATAATGTTTCCTGTTCTGGAGATTTTAACCTTCTTTGTTCTATTGCTTGTTATTTGATTGATCAAATTGTGCTGGTAGATATTTATGTATATGTTTTATTACAGCAGGCCATAAGCAAATAAAGAGTACAAATCACCAACTGTTACAGCTGGTTCAAAAAAGTCACCAGTCGAGTATGAGGTCAGAAATGCCCTTTGGATGAATACCTCCTTTTGTAACATAAACTTTTATTTTGCTTAAAAAAATATGAAAGAGCAAAGTGTATAGCTACAAATCAGCCAACATATATTTAAGTAATTTAGATCCTGCAGGTCAGAAGGGCCCCTAAGTAACCACAGTTTTGATTTTTGTTTGAGCCAGCTAAGCAAAATGTAAACAAGATGTCTTTTGTTCTTTTAATAAAACAGTCTAAATAAAATCAGATTGTTTTAAACTAAATGGAAAAGGCAAATCAATGAGGCTTTTGTCCTTATAAGGTTTAACATATTTAGGTTCAGTATTTAATTACCAAGAATAGCAGTGACGTTACAGTCTGCAGTTAAAATAAGAGAAATCCTGTGACTTCTGGGCTACTACTCTGCATACTTTCCTCTAGAAAGGAATGCTGTTGCTCCCAAAAGGCAGACTGGGTGGGTGGGAGGGGGTGTTTTCCCTCCGTTAAAACACATTTTTGAAAACCTTGTAGTTCAACGCTGGGCATGAGAGCGTCCGCGAACGTGAAAGGCTCACTCAGCGCAAAAAGCAACAGGTTTACTGAATAAACTTATTGCATAACTTTGAGTTTTTCTTCGCTTACTGACAGGTTTGTTTTGTAAAGTAAGCAAAAGCGGTTGCCAGCGATATCTGTTTTCTATTTCTGGCCTCAACCCCCCCCCAAATCCCCCCCCCCCCCCCCCCCCCCCCCGTCCAGACTGACGTCAGCAGAAAGTTATTTTCATGAATGGAGGGGGCGGTCACGAGGAATCGGTGACGTGAGCGCTTGCGGAAGCAGAGCGTGGAATGTTGGTACATTGTTGTTGTTTTGTAGTTAATTCAGTGCGAGGATTGAGCGCTGCCCGCCTGCCGCGTTTCTCCGCTTGGATCAAGCCACCGCGCCGCTTGGATAGGAAACCTACTCCAACACCTTTACGCATCCCAGTCCACATTTAGCAACGTTCACAGAGGTACGACTTATTTTTTTTTCCTCCTAGAAAATGTTTTTGACATTCCTCAGAAAACTGCTGAAGTTTCTCACGCTGATGGATAGACGCAGACAGACTCGTTTATGGGATCACTAGTGCGTTTATTGTTTAATTTTTTTAGAGGACACGTGTTGGTGTTTAAGTTTGAAGTGAGAAATATAATTTAAAGAACTTCTCATAATTTTTTTCTCCTCTTTATAATCGCTTTCCTAAATTTCAGCCATAAAATCGTAAGCATTTTAAGCTCTTGTTTTTATCCTTATTTACTATTTTTCAATTTAAATCATCCAAATATTTAACAAATTAACTGTGCATGTCTAAAAGTTTTATATATTATTACAGCATTGCGTCAAGTTGGAAAACGTACGTAAATATTACAAAACACTTGTAAAGTTACGTCATTATTCAACGCAAAAAAACTTTACCCTGCGTCGTTTTCTTATGCTTATTGCTACATTATTTTTTAGTGACATGAGCTCTTAAGAAAAGTGGAAGCGAAAAATAAAATCCTAGAATTGGATAAGTTCTCTGTTGAAACTATTTCCACGCACAAATATTTTCACATCCCTCCTAATTCTGACATCCTGCGCTCTAATGATGCCTATGATGTAAAATGTCAGTTATGTTTTTTTTTGACATGGAAATCAACACGTGGTCTGCATTGTAGACATGTGGGACAAAGGGCACCGCAGACCACCGGGGCTGTCTAGTCTATAGGAGGAGGAGTGGGCCTATATATTTCCAGAAACAATACATCATCTAAGAAAAGCTTCTATCTTATCACTTGTTTTAGTACCATTTCTGGTTAACATAAATCTTAATTTCTGGGGCCAGGACAAGAGAGTCATGTGCTTTAAAGGGTAATGACCTAATGGCACATGATTCTCATTGCTTTTACATTATCTTTTGCATAACGTGGGTGTTTGGTCAAGTGATTTAAAAAAATATATATATTTTTTTATTTGTCTCTGAGTGGTTTTTTTTCCACAGAGAGGTGCCACAGATTTAAAGCCAGAAGGATGATCTGATTCCGTTTTGTCTCAGGTGGGCGTCCTTCAGCTAGGGGGGGCAGAGGATGACTTAGACAGATTTTATTTGTCATTTTGTTTGCACAAGTGTAAAACAAAAAGAATAAGCTCCCTGGACAATTTCATCTTTTTAAAAGTGAAGCCTTGAAAAATAGTAATAAAATATATATATGTGTGTATATATATATATATATATATATATATATATATATATATATATATATATATATATATATATATATATATATATATATATATATATATATATATATATATGTATATATGTATATATATGGATGGTGGTAGCGTATATAGTCCTCTGTCATAAGGCTAACATGTGGTTCAGTCACCAAAGTGATGATGTGTGTTTTGGAGGGAGGACTTGCAACAGCTGACTCATTGTGCCACCAAAGCACTCTAGCAGAAATCCCCTCTAAACAGGCAGCCGATGTAGCTTATGTTCAGGGTTTACCATTGTGCCAGAATCCCGCGAAGGATGGAATCATGAAATCAGGGTTGATTGCAAAACTGTTTGTGGTCTATGGTTGTGAAAGTGAAATTTTTTGTTTCTGATGGAATGACTCAAAGGGAATACATTTAGTGTGATGTGATTTGCTCCTCTTACTGGGAAAATACGTTATCTTGTTGATAATTATGTTTAAATAACTTATTTTGAACAATTTAGCCATTTTTATTTTCAGAGTTAGGTAGTCTGAAACTTGTTTTTCTATTTAAAATGTTTCAACAGAGCTGGTCCCAGATTGTCTAGGATCCTGGGTGGATGGGGGCCCTCTTCTTCCAGAAAAAATAGGAGTTGCTCTTTTTAATGTACACCAACAAATAAGCTTAGATATATAAAAGTAAACTGGGTTCTTTTGAATAGTTATAAGCAGCTAATCTACAACCAACAATGCATAACTCTCTTTTTTATTTTTGTTTAACTTATTAGATTTTGTATTGGGATGGAGCTCATAACTTTGGCTGAAAGAAAAATAAACATAAAATTCCTGCTATCTCAAACTTCATTGGGAGCCTTACATTATATATCATAAAAAATCCCCATCATATCTTTACATTTAAATATTTTTCTTTATTCTGTCCTCTGAAATTCCTATCCCTCAAAGCTTGTACAGGACCCTCAGCAGCCATAGGTCCTGGGACTGGCTCGGCTCAATTCTAAGTATTGCATACTTGAATTATTTGGTCAGTCAATAGAGCTGATTGGAGCTTTTTAAAGCTATAAAATTATTTTAGAAAAAAGTTACAAGTTATCCAAACCATTTACAAGCCTAGGCTTGAACAAAACAAATACTGTTATAGGATCTCAACTATATATATATAAAAAAAATGTTTGGAAAATGATAATTTTTCTCTTGTTGCTCACTGACGTTTAATCTTAGTTTATAAAAGTGAATAGAAGTGCGTGTCTCCTCTTGCATTCCTAACATTTCTCTTTATCCTAATGTCTGGGAGAATATCTTTTCGTGGGTCCTCCTCCCTTTCCGTACAAAGGTTCCGGATCGAGGCAACCATATCCAGGGTTCTCTGTACTTTTCCTTCCTCCCTGTGAAACAACGGGATTTTCCAGGAAACGTCAGATCAGGAGGGTGTGATTCCCTACCGCTGGTCGTCGCTTTTTACCCGTAAACAGCATGACTCACCATGCAGATATGCTCTCCATTTCCTTTGCATAACATCCCACCAAATGTGCTGTGCTGAAGAAAGAGCAATGCCCCGAACATCAGTCAGGAGTAAAGAAAAAAACTTCTCGCTTTCTTGGAAAAGCTTTCTTAGAAGAGTTTAGAGAACTCTGCCTGCTTCAGATTAAAAACAAAAAACAAAAGCAAAGACAAGTCAGCTCTTTTTTAGCCACAAAGGATGAGCTCATAACTCTGTGATAAACTGTTTATTTTAGGAGGCATCTGGGCCCCATGATATCATGCCGTAACAAGGATTTGATAATTGTAGATTTCCCTAAACATGCGAATTACTGATCTTTTTGCCTCAAACATAAAAGCATGTATGGTATGTCAGGATTTATTTTTCTTGTTTTACTTTTCATCATTAATAATGTAAGCAGTTTTTCTTTATCTTTTCTATCGTTCAAGGATATATATGGGTCTTATTTTTTGAATCAATAAATTTAGTTGCAAACAGCTATTTTTATTCATATAATACTTTCTTTTTCACAGTCATTTTATCAGATGTAAAGTTTCTCCATTTAAGATAAAATTCCAACATTTACTTAGATGAAAAATCACATTAATGAGAAACTAATTTAAATTATATTCTTTGCTTTCCTCACATTTTGAAATCCACATGCTCCTAAATTAGCTGTTATACTTAGTAGTTTGGGAAACAATGATTTCATTGATTTATTGGCATCTTTAAAAACGTAATGTGGAGGCACGCCTGTGGATGTAAAATGCAATACTTCCTTTTGTGTTTATTGAACATCCTTATTAAAGTAAGTATTGTTCTAACAATTCTATGAAAATATGACTTTGGTTTGGTATCCTACAGAGGTCAACATGATATAGTGCAAAATGGGTATATAAGGTGCTCCAGGAAAAAGGAATAGAGATAATTGTGGTGCTGTTGTTGAATACTGTGGTGGTGGTGGTATAGAGTGCAGAGTCTTTTGGCCCTTTTTCAATTACAGAATCCTGACTTTTTTTGTAAGCTTTAGCAGCTCAGCACAAAAAAAAAAAAACAATCTAAGCAAAGAGAGCAGTAAAAGTCTGTATTTAATATCAAATATTGAAGAGTGTTGGCCTAGTTAGAGCAGTTTGCTTGTGCTCTGAGAAGGTTGCAAGTACCCGCTAGATCCCCATAGCCTGCACTCTGGGTTCCTGAGCAAAGACCCTTAACCCCACACTGCTCCCTGGGCGCTGCACAAAGGCATCCCACTGCTCCTCAAGGGGATGGGTTAAACGCAGAGAGTGAATTTCCCCATTGTGGCACATTAAAGGGATTTGAATTTACAAATATTCATGAAATGTAGAATTATCCTATAATGCATTGCAAAAAAATTTGCAGCTTTAATATTGCACAATTGTATTTTATAAAGAACACTGCGGCTCAACATGAAGTGCAGGCCAGACATTAACCTGAGAGCAAAAGACAAATTCCTTTTAAAGATGCTAACCAAAGTTGGTTCATTACCCATCATGCAGAGAGGAGGAAGCCATGAGTAAGATAAAGTTATAGAAAAAAAAGCTAGAATACTTTTTGCAGATGCAAACTAGGAGAAAGATGAAACTCTTATTTGTTTGTAGGCAACCCCCCAAAAAAGTCTGTTAAAAAAAAAAACTACTGTCTTAATTCTGGTGTTTTTTTGAAGAGAATGTTTCTAATATTTCTATAACGTAAAAGATTTAGGCTGATTTAGAGTCTCACTGTGAGAAAAGAAGATATACAGTGTATGCAAACATCTGGTTTTCGCTATGCATTTAAAGATTTGAACAGGCCAAGAAGGAATGTGCCTGGATCTGTCGAGTGCTGCAGAGTAAGAGTTATCTTTAGCTCTTAGTCATTAGGCTTACGTCTTCAGTGATGAAACACATGGAAACTGGGAAAATAGAGTTAAAAGTAATCTGCATTGTTTATATTTCCTTCCTCAAAGACTGATGGTGAACTACTTACTTGTGCACATGTGCAGAGGCCGCCAATGGTATTTTTTGGCTCCGGGTGCATTTAAGACTCTCCTAAATGCCTGATATTTTTATATTTTTTTTAGCAATTTTTATAGCAACTCTCACCCCAAGCCTGGGTTCATCACAGAGCATATGTCAGAAGGCATGTTTTCTCTCTCCTGAGAAGATTTGCCAGTATGCATGTGAGGGTTTGCACATGTGTGCTCACTCAGGAATGCGTTTTTTTTTCTGCCCGCCATCTGCGGCTTTGCTTTGAGGAATCTATTCAAAGTCCCCTATGGAAAACGTGATCTGAGTAGCTTTCTTAACTGTGCTGAGAAGCCGTGTTGTTTGTGTCTTTGGCTTTGATATAGTTGCTGCTTCTTCCCTCTGAGGAAACCTAATCATGAAAAGCTGTCTTAGTGCAGGTTGCAAGTGAGTAAGCACACACCTGAAGAATTTCATGGGAACATCTTTTCATGTTGATTCAAACCAGAGGTCCCATTGATGAGGAAGGGGCCCAATACCACTTTCCCAAGAATTCCAAAAGGAAGCAAAAGAGGACCCCCCCCCCTCTGATGCAATACCTCTCAAAATGTGTCTGCTAGGCCACCATGCTTTCATAAAATAGTTTGTTTTAGTTCGTCATTATTCAAACATCCTGACATTTAGATAAAGGAATACTTTGTAGTGCAATTGAGACACCAGATGGCCCTCATATCTATCAATAGACATGCACACACCTCTGGTTTTGCCACCTTTGATGTTTTGCATCTTCTTTTTTAAAAACTCCTGATTTAGCATTGGTTTATTTATTGCTTTAAATGTGAAAACATGATAAACATAGAATCTGGAATCTTCTTTCTACAAAGAAAGCCGTAGTCTACAGCACTGTGGAGAATATTTGTCCTCTCATTGAGGTATCACTTATCACATACTCTCCTAGATTTGTTTAGTTGGCAGAATTTTATGTCAGCACTGTGGGCTAAATATATCTGCCAGAGTTAAATAAGGGCATGGAGCACTTCAGGAAAGCCCAGTGTAAGAGGATCCAACCAAAGAGAGTTGGTCTTAAATCGAAAGACTACATTGTCTCGCTACAAAAATACATCACTGACTGTAAAGGAAACTATTTCCCCGTGACATTCTCCCTTCTGGATTTTCCACAGCTGTACTGCTCTGTAAAGTTCAGCATAACTGTAAGTGTTATACTGATGTTATAATGTGGGATGAAAATGTGGAGCTCTGCGGCCTGACAGAAGACCCAGAGACACCACATTAAATGAGAAAACTCTGCTAAAGGCTGGATCTGGCAAAAATCAGAGGAAGGTCATAGAAACAAAGGTGAAGATGGGATGAAATGATCCGATTTAAAGCAGTTTGTGCTTCTTTTTAATGCTATCTGTGGGGTATGCTGCGGTTATGAATGAGAGTTGTTTACCAATTTGGAGACCATTTGACTCACGCTCCCACGCCCATTCAGGGCGTTTCCATGGTAGCTGTGGAGCATGAAACAGTGAACTCCCAGTCAGGCTGGTCTGCAGGCCCTGAAATGGAGCCTTTGGGGATGTGTGCCACACTTGCTCAGTTTCTTTACCCCCCCTTTTCTTTTTCTTGTTCTTTGGTTACAAGAGCAGCCTGAGAAACCTGTTCCACTGTATCCACTGTCTGTACAGCATTCTTTTTTTTCTTCTTCTAGCAGACACAAACAGACAGTTTCACTAGTTTTTTTTTTGTTTTTTTTTTTGGGGGGGGGGGGGGGGGGGGGGGTGGATTTCAGCTGTTTTATTTTTGATTGCTCTAATAAACTCACCTCACTCAACATGTGGAAAAGTGATGGGGTAAAAGTGGTGTCTTGCTGCCACCTGCTGGCATATGCTGGGTTAACAAGCTGGGATACTGATTTTTTTTAAAACGATACAAAAAGATGTAATACACTTCAAGCAGCTTTTCTATAGAGCATAGAATCAGCAGCAGAGCATAGAAGGTTAAGCTAGAGTAGTGCTGTATGTCACACACACACAAAAAAACCCAAAAACAATAAACTCAACCAGATTTCTCTTACTGTTATTTAAAGTGAATGAAATATTTCCAAAATTAAACTTTGCTGAAATTAAGAGGATACATGAAAGAGCCATCACAAATATCCAATTTATCCAATTAAATACACAAGTCTACCCTTTAGCCAGTGAGAGCAATGCTATTGTTTAATGGATGTAAAGCTTTTTAGAATCATATTACACCTAAGACTTGAGGCTTAAAGTTGTAAATGAAATATGTGTTGAGAAATATTTTCTTATTCATCCATATCATTGAATTTCTAACCACCTCCCAGTCCAAGAGTGCATAAAAGTCAGCACCAAGAGATGAAAAGTGCTTCTAAATTAGAGATAAAAATTGTCCGCCCCTTAGGAGCTCAGTGAATTACAGCTTGGTACCATGATAGGAGGCTACCTGTGCAATCCAGCCCAGCCGTGGAATTTCCTTACCACTGAATATGTCACAGTTAACTCTTAGGGGATGTAATAAAAAAGTGAAAGTGAATATATTAGAAATAGAAAATCAGCTATGCAGTTGTATGCCACCTAAAATATAGGGGAGTGTTGGTCTAGTGTTTAGAGCAGTGCGCTTGTGCTCTGAGAAGGTTGCAAGAACTCAGTTCAACCCCACAGCATTCACTCTGGGTTCCCGAGCAAGACCCTTAACCCCACACTGCTCCCAGTGCACCACACAAGAGTAATCCACTGCTCCCCAAGGGGATGGGTTAAATGCAGAGTGAATTTCCCCATTGTGGGACAGTAAAGGGATTTTTTTCACATTTTATAACCATGGCAGGGTTAATAATAGAGCAGAGGTCATCAACTCTCTACATTTCATAGATACAGATCCCCAAACCTCATGTGTCTTTAGATGAGCTCAATAAGAGTCCATAGAGATTGTCATGGGATAGGTTTCCATGGCTGAGCTGCTGCAGCCATTCCTTATTCTACCAACTGCCTGTCTGGGTTAGGTAGTAGCCAGGAAAACAGCATTCACCCAGCTGCACTGTGTTAAATATAGAGTTTGGTGCAAATGGGGTTATAGTTCGGAGACGTTTTTTTGGGAGCTGGGCTCAGCCAGTTTGTTGCAGTAAAAGAAACATCAATATGCCAAAAGATTTCCGACAAGCTCCTGCTGCCAACTTTGTAAGAACTGTTTGGGAATGGCCACTTCCTGTTTTAACATAGTCATGCACCAGCTCACAAAGTAAGGCAGGAGAAGCTGGTTGACCTGTATAGAGTACTAACCTAAAAACCATAGGAAACCATTTAGAGTATTTGGGGAAAATCTTCCCAGAAGAGTGCATGCCATAATAGCCACAAACCCAAAGCATTAAGAATGGGATGCTGTTCAAACCGATGTGTATAAAGGCAAATGAGTAAATACTGTAAATAATGGGATGTTTATCTGTTTGATTTGCAGTGCACAACTGTGTGGTTCTAGTCAGTTTTCTGCATGCAGGGAATGACGACTCATTTCAAGACTAGCAAAGCTTTAAAGGTAAGCCCGACAAATTAAACAATTAGAATTGTGTTTGTATATGGAGGTGTTCTTCACCTACTGCCTGCCGATTGCAGGTCAAGAAGGAGACAGGTGAGAATGCTCCTGCACTCAGTGACGATGAGTTGGTGGCCATGTCCGTGCGGGAGCTAAACCAGCACCTGCGTGGACTGACAAAGGAGGATGTCGTACGACTAAAGCAGCGGCGACGGACCCTGAAGAACCGAGGCTATGCCGCCAGCTGTCGCATCAAGCGTGTCACTCAGAAGGAGGAGCTGGAGAGACAAAAGACAGAGCTGCAGCAGGAGGTGGACAAGCTGGCACGAGAGAATGCCAGCATGAGGCTGGAGCTGGACGCGCTGCGAGCCAAGTACGAGGCCTTGCAGTGTTTTGCCAGGACTGTAACCCGAGGGCCAATCTCACCAGGCAAGGTGGCCACCACCAGCGTTATCACCATCGTCAAGTCCGCTAACCACAACAACACCAACCAAACCCCATTCTCAGCTCCTTCCTAGTGCTGACAGGACTGACCTTTCTCTTCTGCTGCCTGGTCTTCGCTGGTTCTTTGCTATTTGAACCAAGTCATCCTGTACTGGGAGGACGCTCAGTGATTTATTAGACTGAAGGATTGGGTGCCAAGCTCTATGTCACGTTATGCTGCATTTAAAGTTCTGTCTCCGTTCGCCTGTCCCTCACACTTAACACTGTCTGCACACTGTTCATCCCCTGTCCTGACCCCCAGCACCGGCAGGGTGTTTGGCCTCTGTGACCCTACCTCTGTGACTGATGACAGAAATCTAGTAGACCATGTCTTTTTAATGGGGCGACCAGTCTCAGACAGGTGTAATACTTGAAGCTGCAGAACATAAAATATAAACCATTTGACCTTGTGACATAAAAGCTTTTCTTTCAAACTATAAGTTAGGCCGTCAAAGCTATTTCCTTCAATGAAAAGGCATAATCTATAATTCAACCAAATTAGTCTTTAAATTGACCAGCTTTCAGTTAAAGTAGAAGTTTCTATATAATTTTGGTTTTGGAAGTGACAGATAAAATGCCATGTTATTTAGCTTATGAAGCCATAAAAGGAACAGTTTAAGAAATAGTAAAGCTAAAGAGTGTGTTTTGTAATGCATGTTTAAAAAACACTGAGGATTGTGTAGTATTTGGAAAGGAACATGAAATCTAGACCATGTCTCCAACTATCTTTGCCCCAACGAGGAGATCAATCGAAAAACTACTTTTTTCTTTGTTTTGGATTTAAGGGTTAAATTAGTTAAAGGTGGATTCTGTTTGGCAAGTTAGTTAACTTCTGAATGATTATTTTATAGCCCCTTAGCTAAGTTACAAGTTTCCTTTTTTTTTAAAAAAAAGCATTAACTGGTTTCAAACCTCTTTATCAACATGTTACTAAAAACATTTGGATGTGTTTACGAAGCAGATTGAGCAAAAACTTTGTTACATAGCACTTATAACTGTAAAGATCGAGTAATACTGTAAAGTATGCGCTTGGGTTCAAATGTGAGATGATGTGGTGGGATTGTTTAGTAGAATTTTTTAAGAAAGCAAGTACGGTAAACCCTACTACACTTGCAAAGTTTGCTGGGTAATCCATATTGGATATAGCGATAATGAAAGCTGTCCTTAAAAAAAAATATATATATGAAAAAATAGACTATCTTCCTGTATATTACAGAAAATAGGTGACATAGCATGCGCTAGCTCTGTTTCCAAATAGTTTGATAACTCCGTCCAGAAAAAAAACACATTCCTAACACTGGGTCACAAGTGCTGCTGCTGCCGGTGTTGGTATTTTTACAACCAGTAGCTATTTACTTTGCATTTGACACACTCTTTTACAAGAGAAACTCCTGACGCCCGTCTTTTAAAACAGTTATCGAATGCAGTAATGACTTTATATGAGCATCTTGCAATATTTAAATATAAAGCTGACTTGAAAACAAGCTGTTCCTACAGAGGATCCACTCCCCACTAGGAGTGATATAATAGAGGCGGATCATGTCAGGATTTCATCTTGCCTAAGAGGACATGACTGTTCTTCCCCTGTTCAATAGCTGCAAAGAACAGAATGGGGAACTATGCTGCTGTACCACCTGCTGTGATTTCATTTTTTAAGCAGGGGCATTGCTGTCTTTACTCTTTGAAATTTCACCCAATTCCTATGTTGATATGTCCCATGTTTTTTTTGTTTTTTCTGATAGTTTTATACAGTCTGCATACAAAAAACATAAAAGATATATACGTGTATATATATATATATATATATTATTTTTTCTGCCTATATTACTATAATTGGAGTGGTGTGTCTGTGTAATCACTCACCGTGTTCACATTTATAACTGTACATAACTGAATTATTTTGAGTATTTATGATCGACAATTAGCTACCGAGGGTTAAATTCAGATCAGCTCATATTCTAAAACCCAGCAGACATTGGGAAACACAGTTATGTCAGCTTTAAGCACAAAGATCTGTCCATCAGCAATGTTAAAATTTAAGTGAAACATAAAACTGACCTAATTAGAATGTGACAAACCGTGTAAAAAGATCAAGTGGAAATTTTTAAACATGCATTTTTCCTTTCTCACAAAGACAAGTTGTTTTATTTAAATGACTGCAACATCAGAGCGTTTTTAAGGATTCACGTATAACTTTTAACTTATTAAACTGTGTGTGTTCCTGGTTCACATAGGTACTATGTGTACAGGATGTATCATGATGGTAAAGATTTTACTGCTTTATGTATTCAGCGTTGCTAACACAGACCTGTTAATGTGAAAGTCTGTTTCACTCCTAAAGTCAAAAAAATATATTTTGTTTACATTTTTAAATTTGACGTAGTCATGACTGACAAAATGCAAAGCATTATACTGACCTCTAGTGGTAAATCTGTAAAAAAAAAAATGAATAGCACTTATACTGAATCTGAGACCAAGTTGATTGGTTTGAGCACAGCTTAACATCATTTGTCCTGATTATTTGTCAGTGCAATTTATTTTTTTAAAGTGCCAATTAAGACAAACCTTTCTCTGGGTGAAATAAATACAAAGTCATTTTCTGTAACCTCGCAGATCTTTTCTTCAGATCAGCAGAAACCCTTTTTTTCAGTTCATTTAAGCAGATGTTAAAAATGTAGGTGGTTTATTTGTTAGACAGATAGCTTCCTTTTAGAGATTTTTTAAACTTGGTCCAGACATTTTTTCCCCTTTTCTCAAGTGTAAATATATTTGGTAACATGCAGGAGCTGTTCTATCCCGTCCAACACTTTTTGTATGGATTGTACATATAAAAAGATCTTGTATTTTATGAAAAAATTTGCTATAGATTATTTTTCTGAAAAAGATCAGATTAAATAAGCTCTTAACACCAGTTCAGCCAATCTACAAGTTACTTTTTGAATTAAGCCATGTAGAGTCTGCTATAGTACTAGCTATAGAAAGGACAAAACAAGTCAAATGCTATTTTAAGGACTGCAAATTCTATGCTGAGTTTGTTATGTTTGTTTTCCGTTTTTTTTTTCTTAGCAATGAGTTGAAATAAAGTCTAAATGGCAGCATACTGTAAACTGGTTACTTTCCCTTTAAACTTGTCATTAGTTTGCTGTTGGGTCTGTATTTATTTCATTGATTTGTGTAATTGTGTTAAAGAACAGCTAAATTATCTTTTTTTTTAAATTCACATTCATTTATTTACATGTTTTTTCAATAAACTACCCTGAGTACAAATAAAACTTTTTTTCCTGCTCCAACAGCAAAAAAACATTTGGTAATTATTACCATGTCTATTTTTATACCTTTGAATAAAATGCTTTCCTCATTAAAAACGTTCACTCAGTTTGTTGCAGGAAAGTTTCAAAACAAATAATTTAATCTGAATTTAACACCAGTCTCAAACTACCCTGTACACACTTGCATTAACAATGAATGCACTGCCTCAAAAAAAAAAAAAAGAGAAAGTCATTGGCACAAGATAAAAAAAGAAAAGAAAATGACTAAGAAACACAGAAGGGTCCCTGAAGAAAACAGAGATTAAAGGTGCAATTTATAAATACACGTTCAACTTATGAAATGGCCAGTACTTTTTAAAATAAATAGATTTAACAGTTTTAGAATTACACATCGTCACAAAAACAGATCAAACTGAACTGCAGAACCAAAACTAATCAACTAGTGGACATATGTCATAACTTATACCTAACAAGATGGGATAAATTTAGCAATGAAATTAAATCATTAAAATATATACAAAATAGTCACAAGAGAGGCTATTTCTGAAAAAAAAACAAAAAAAAAACAAGAACAAAACAACGTAGCATCCGTAACATGGCTATCTAGTTGTACTGTTAAGAAAAATGAGGATATCCAACTTCCTATTTTGTATAGACAGGTTCAGCTCATTTGCCCCTGCTATGGTGGATACAAAGAAAAGTGAAGAGCAGTTTGCAGTTTGAATTGCCTGGTCTAAAACTCATGCGTCTTTGAACAAAAGCCTTTCATTTGTCAGGAAACCATGCTGAGGAATACTCAGCAAACGCTTCAAACAAACAGATGTGAGTAACGGTCCATGAAGTGCCATTCTCAGCCATTGCCTGCTTCCCTGCCTCCCACCTGGAGTCACATATTAATCATCCGCTCTTTGAAAGTGACATGATTCAGAGGGAACACACTTCAGACAGCCAGAGAGGCTGCCGTGGCGCGATGGCAGAGACGAAGTCGGCATCAGGGACGCAGCTGAAAATCTGGCGGTTTGATTTAAAGGGAGCGCCTGTCTCCTGACTCTTGTGATGAAGTGAAGATGACATGTAATTTTTTAGATCGTCACAGCAAGATGGAGACCGACCAGTTCTCAGCTTATACAGCTAGGAAATTTAAAACTTTTAAAACCTGAAAAACATCATTTGATTAAATCATCATTCAGATAAGAAGCAGGACGTCCTTAAATACTTGCTTGTAAAAATGAACCGCCTGTGTTTAATTCGGCTCTGTGAGAGATCCAACGCAGCTTTTTTTCCCCAGGGGGTTAGAGGTAAGGGTGGGAAGGGCACCGGCACCTGGGTCTCTTGCAGGAAAAATGCCTAGAACTCATCATCTGATGTAATCAGCATGATTTTGTCAGACTTGCGAGAGCTCTTGTTGCCCATGGCCACTTTTCCATTAGCGCTGGGCTGTGTGACCTCCTGTGTGGATTGCTGAGTGTACTGCTGATAGGCTGGGGAGAAGTTGTGGATGGCATCCTGGACCATATCTCCTGGATTTATGGTTTCCTTTAAGCCGCTGGAGATGCTTTGCATTGGGGGAAGAGACTCTGCAGAAACAAAAGCATATAGCAGGCGTTTTAATGAACTGTGTTATGATGTTTACTGAGCATAAATAAGAGTAAAGAGTAAAAGGCAGGAGAAAACAGGTCTGAAATATTTGTTCTATTTCAACCTGTCTGGGAATCTAAAAATCACATTAAAATGCTTTCTAATCAAACAAAAATCTCCAGTTTGTTGAAGGATTTAACTGTCTTTAGCTTGAAACTTATTATCTGAATTCTGATAAAGTTGCAATCCTGATACCTTTTAAACAATTAATTGTGGCCCTTGGTACACAATATTTAAATCCTGACTTTCTATGTGACCCTTGGTCTCATCAGTAATCATGATTGGTTCTGAGTACCCAGCTGTGAGCTAAGCTGATTCTCACTCTGAACTAAAAGGACATGCATGACAAAAGGAAGAAGAAAGAAATAGGAAAGGTGAATTATAGGTGCAGCAAACTGGGACTACGTAAACAACAACAACCAGACAACAACAGTAGTATTCCAAATAGTCAGAGATCAAATCCCTGTATGATTAAAATACTGCTTCATTGTAAACTACAACAGAGTAGAAGAAAATCAGTACTTTTGACATGTAGCTTTTTACTCTTTAACTGAATCCTGATTTGAGAGGGTATGTTAAGAAAAAAAAAAGTAGTTTGGAGGTCAACCAGTGAAATTGGATGCTCTGTGAAAGAAATGGCTCCTTTTAAGGAGGAAGGCCTTCTGGTTAGAAAATATTCAGGGGTTCTGCTCTAAAACACGAGCAAAATGAGAAACTAAAACTGGAAAACAGTCTAATGTCCTGAGCTGGAACAGGTGTTCACAGGCTCCTGCAGTTTGGTCAACTCTATGGAACGCAGATGTGAAACAGTTGACAGGAAGTGGTTAGAAAGCTAAATATTTGTTCAGTGATTCACAGGTGATAAAGGACTTTTCAGCTTAGAGAGTCAATGTTTGAAATGGTAAAGTGCAATTTTTTTTAAAGTCTAATCCGCTCCCTATCACTTTATGTAAAGTGAGAACAAATTTTTATAGCATTGATTTTAAATAATTTATATAAATGCATTGTAATGCATTGCATTAATAAAAACAAGTAAAATTTAGCTTTTTTAACTCATCTTTTAAACTAATAACAGCCTGTCCAGGTTCCAACAACCCCCCCGATCCTGACAGACAAGCGGAAACGCGAAACTATCTTCTTTCTGTGTTCGTTCGTGTATACAGCCATTTTTAATCCTCCAATCATTAATGCTTTAAGTTACTGTTTATCAACAATATTAACCAAAACGCTTTATATAAAATTTAATTTGCCTCTTACCAACTTTTTTTTTGTCATAGTGAAATAAAAATAAGTTGCTCATTGCTCATTCATAATTGGGTAGTTCCTCCTTAAACCTGTGTTGTTTTTTCTGTTTTCTCTGATCTCTTCTTTGTCCTTTCCGGAGGATGCTTTGAAAAACCAAAGCTTTATGTCCTGATATGCGGTCACTGGCCATCTCAGGCCCCCGAGCTGCTTGTTCCTGATCTGTGACTGATGGCCCTTCCAGACTTCACAGCATTCATTGGTCTCAGTGGCCCATTTCTTCCACACCGTCATGCTCAATATCCATCTCTGCTCTGAGACGTCCTACATTCATTGTCATGTCAGCCCACTCAGCTGTAATATAACTGACAATTAGCAGTGACAGTAATAACGACTTGTTCATAGAATTAAAACAGTAATCTTTACGAGAACAATGTACACCTTCAAACGGTTCCCATAATTACTACCTTGAATAGTAGATGTATTTCCCCTTTATTTTATCCCCTGTCAATCTTGTATGCACCATGCCTGACTTTGATGTATCATTTTGGTTGTACTCAGCTTGAATGGTAATTTGCTGTATCTTTCTTTTTCTTTCCTCGTCCTCCTAACTCCCTTAAATCCTCTGCAATGCAAGCCAGTTTCTTCTTAAGTATTATTCTGTTTAAATGACTTTAAAAAAAATCAGTGCTTTTTCTTAAAAATGTCAGCATTTAGTCGGCAGAGCCTATCAAACCAATGCTCTTTATATGGGAGTTTTTTTTTTTGTTTTTTTTTTTTGTTTTCCCCAAATACAAATGTCTCTTGCAGTGCATTAAAATTGTGTAATATTTATGCCCCCATTAAACTCCCTATGTTTTCTCACATATCAGTAACAAACAGTTTATCCTATTGGGGATTTTTCAAGGATCAGTCTAGGGCTGAAATAATTAATTGGATTTATCGATTATTGAAATAATCAACTAATTTAGTAATCGATTAATCATTAACTGGAGTGTAAAACATGCCTTTAGCTGTCAGACAAACCCGCTTAAAGCAGTAATTATATATATATATATATATATATATATATATATATATATATATATATATATATATATATATATATATATATATATATATATATATATACACACACACACACACACACATTTTGCATTTAACATAAAAAATGTGTCTTTCAATATGATCTATCCAGAACTCCTCAATTGGAAAAGATTGATTTTCACCTGGTTTAATTTAGTAAAAAAATATTATTTAATGAAGCTTTGGCTATCTGTTTATTAACTGATTAATTGAAAAAGAAAAAAAGACAGATTAATTGATTTGCAAAAAAATCGTTAGCTGCAGCCCTAGATCAATCTAGACATATGCAGCCTCCTTTATTTAACTCTGGTCTGTGCAGCTACACCCAAGAAGTCACTCAATTACTAAATCCAGTCTTACTCAGAAACAGGGAAGAGGCCTTTAGTAATTCAGGAGCTGTAGCTATTCAAGCTAAATTGTAATAATCTATTGAAATGACAAGTACTTACACAAATCATTCATTTAAAGAAAAGGTTTCATCCTCCAACCAAAGGGTTTTCTAAATGTAAAGCTAGTGAGGGTTAGGCTCTGAGTTTAAAAGCCGTTTAGGAAGTGCCATTCTGTGGATCTAAACATACATGAATATGTTACTTCCCTAACAACGTAGCGTTCTTTTGGTCGCCTGGCTCATATTTCAGTGTAAATGTCTAAAACGGGTGGATATATACAGCAAACGAATTACAGATGTAACTGCTGCAAAATATGGTTCCACAAAGTATTAAACAATTAAATAATTTGCATTTGACGCTTTGCTAATTTCCATGACTGAAATCTTTAGAAAAAATAAATCTTTTTACTTTCCAATGATCTACTGTTAAATCTTCCAATAAAATCCCAATAAAAGGCATTTATTTGCGGTTATCACATTAAAAGATGCACAAATGTTAAATAGTTCGAACACTTTTTCAAGACACTAGAATGAACTACATGTTCCACAGTTTGATTTGTTCAGCTGTTTATTATGCATCACCAATGTTTTACAACATGGAGAATCCAGTAATTCTAATTTAATACTGAAAATGACTGGAATTTAATGGAAAGAGTGGGAGTGATATAAACAGAATTCACATCTATTGTATATTAAATGAACCAGGCCTTCAAAGGGTAATTACATGGTTTTATGTTTGAACTGGTTCTCAGAACAAACATTTTCCGCTTAATTCATATTTCTCACAAAGATGCTGGAGTTTGTATTTTACCTTTGTTTTTACCAAAGCATGACTCATTTCAACAGAAAACATGAGTCAAATATTTCTTCCGTCAATCCGAGATTAGGTCATAGCTTCAGAGGTGATTTATGACTTTTTCACATCACAAAGTCTTATGTTACAACTCTGAATAAAGCAGTGGATTTTGAGTGACAATGGTTTTCCAAAACAACCTTGAGCCTACGAGACCATATTAATCACGATGAAATGACAGTGGTGCCTGAAGACTTTAAAGCCCTTTGCATCCAACAGCCTTGACCTTTAGAAAGTTCGTTTTCTGAAGTATCCTGAAATCTTTCCACGGTATTGTGCACAGCATATGGAGAATGAACAAAAACTCACAGATTTTCCAATGAAACTTTTTTTCCCTCTCTCAATAAGTGTTCAATAATGCAGCACATTTAGTTGAAACTGTTTTATATCCAGTGCAGACACCCACACAGTTCATTTGGAATGCAAGCAGCGCTGCTCATTTGAAACACCTATCAACTTATGCTGAAATGTATGTTTTCATATAATTTAGGATCATAGATGTTTGTGAGTCTATGTTCTTTGATGTATTTTCATGTTCTCAGGGCATGTAATCAAATGTCTTTTATCACAGCCTTAAAATGGAAAATCAAACTACCAATAAATCTTTCTGCATCCATCAACTGTCAACGTTGAGAAATAAAAGCTTTGGTTAATGTCAACGATTCTGGCAGGTTTTAGAGAATGCAGCAGCGTTACAACACTGTTTAAAGGCCAAGTTATGAGTTAAAGGTCAGTGTGACTGGCCCGGTGGAACAGAACCACCAAACGAATGTCACTAGGAACACTTTCAAGAATGTCATTATTGTGAAAGTGAGAAGAGCAATTAGCCTGAATACACACAAAAGTGGTTCATATGAGAATATGAGGAGATTTTTACAGCTTTCTCAACAGAACCCACCTGGTACATCGTTTTTCTTCTCCTGGTAGACTGTGCAGGTAAAGGCATATCTGAGCGCAATGGCGGCAAAGAACATTTCGATGCTGATGATGAAGTTCTGCCAACCGGCTGCGACTGTGCCAGCACCCACTTCATGTCCTTCGATGAAAAGTGCATTGGGAATGACACCACACCGTTCCAGGATAGCGAGAACCATTCCTATAAGAAGTTTAACATTTTGCCCGTTAATTTACAGCTTTTTTCCCCTGGTTCTGACCATCTGCATGCCAAGCAAAACGAAAAGAAAAAAAGAAAGTGATGAACTCACCTTGCCAGAAGGACAGAAAGATGACCGATTTTATCGTGAGAAATTTCAGCACTGGTTCATACGGTCTGAGCAGGTCACTTGTGGCGAAGAAGAAAAGGAAGAGCGCATAGAGAGCCAGGCTTACTGAGAAATTGTAGATGATGGTGATGTACAGGTAGCCTCCATTAACACTGCATTGAGAAGTAGGACAGCACCAAACTTTAAACATTTGTTTAGACGTTATAAATATATCAGATAAGCATGTAATTGTTTCTTTTTGCACTTCAGTAGAGCCTCTCTGAAGATTCAGCTGTGACAGTGCTTAATGCTCCAATGAGAAGAGAGAGTAGGGCTGGCTGAGTGAGGAAACAAAAGTGAATAATCATGGGTTTGCAGCAATCCTATTCATCCATATATTACATCTTCTTATATCAAGGAGATGCAACATATTAGGATGAATATAATGGATTGAATTAAGCACATCTTTAGGTATGATAAAGAGTGGGCAAAGTAGAACGCAGACTGGAAACTTTTCAATCAAGCAATCATTGAGTTCTGCTTCTTTTATGTCATTTTTACTCAAGTGTCACAGCTGACTCTTCAGACACTCTGAGCTGAAAGGGATCAGAAAATAATAAAGAAAACAATTTAGACAAGGCTATACTAAATATATATGAACTATAATCCTTATTCTGTTAATAGCTTAAATTTTATTTGAAGCCTTGAAACAAAGTATATATCATATGCTTATCTTTTATATGAAATTATATCCAAGTGAAAGTAGAAAATGAAACAATCCTTCTTATTTCAAAGTACACCATGTAATTACATCCTTGAGTCTAAAGCATCATCCGCAGTAAAAATACAAAGTTTAGGAATAGCACACAGCTGCAAAGTTTGATCCCATAACTTTGGGACAGATTCAGACATTTTTATCATGCTCCCTGCAGAGAGGTTATATGCCCATTTCCATTTCCAAATAGTTTTCATGTTCACAGAAGCAGCAAACAAACCCTCTGGAATCTACATTCATCAGAAGAACACAAACAAAAAAATTAAATGGATAAAGAGGCTCTGCTCACCTAAAATCTCCGTCGTGATATTTGCCGAAGGCCTGCAGGATGATGGTAATGGTTGCCATGATGGGTTTAACAACACAGAACTGGAGAGTCGCCTGGAGGAAACACGACAGTTTAGAGTGGCACTCCAAGAGACAGCAAGTAAGGGCACAACCAACAAGGGCGGAGATTTTAGAATTGGTTTGCACATCAAAGAGATTGGGAAAGGTTCAGGACTGCTCAATGACATATAGCCTTTCCTAAATATCACCAAACATTACATAGTTTATACTTTGCATGCATATAAAACAATATATGCTGGTTAGAATTTGAAAACTATTATCAAGTGGGAATGCTTATGCATTCCCACTTGATAGTGGGAGAATGTTCAGGAGAATTCTGCTATATCTTGTGGTAAAGATATTGTTCGTATTCAGCTTTTTCTGCGATTTTTGGCCCCATTGAAATACATGTAAAACTTCAAAAATTCCACTAAATCTTCAGCTACTTTGCCCTTTAACTACTTCAGCATACTTTCAGCTAGAAACACCATTCAACTTTTAAAATGTTTCCGTATCTTTCTGCTATTACTGTTTAACTCGGCTTTCAGCTAACTTTTACAGTTTTGCTTCAGTGAAGCTTCAAACTTTTAAACAATTTTTACAGATTTTCAAATTTATAATGGAAGTCTATGGACGGAATGTTCAGCTGCTAGAGTGTGCCACTCTAGCGTTTTCAAACATTTCACTCATGCCGAACAGCTTCAACTCACTCGCTCATTTTTTACTCTATCTAGATAAATTTTACATCAAAACGTAGGGATTTTTGTCAGAATTCAGGAAATGTAACCCTCATTTGTGTGGCATTTACGGTTTTCCGACAGTTTGGCCCAGACCACGAAGAAGTCCACACTTCTCCAATAGAAATCCAATGATAGCTCTCTGAAAATCCGAACTGAAAATTCAAAAAAACAGACTTTTTCGTATCGCTCCCATTCGGGAACCGCTCGACGTAGCAACATGAGCCTTGTGGAAGTTGTTCCTCAGACCTTGCTAGCACTCACATTGAAGGAAGTGTGTCGATATCTTTTATCGTTTAGCTAGGAAAAAGGTTTGTTCGGGGGTAACAAATCTGTCCGAACCCCAAAATCAAGATTTTGACAATTATACACTTTTTTACATCGTCACCACGCCTAGACCAAATATTGTAGAAATATGAAAGTTACACCAGTTGTAGTCCAAAGATGGCTGACGCTCACGGTGAAAGAATTTTTTGAATACCTAATACGGTTTTGGCTCACCGCTCGTTTGTTCGGAGGGAAAGTTTTGCTTTTGAGAGTTCTGCTCTACCATTGAGCTGCATGTTAATCAATGAGAGCAGCAGGACCCTCAAACCTTTTTATTCCTCCTTCCCATTAAGGTTGTGAATGAGCTACATCCATGAAAGTTACCCCAATTGGAGACAAAGGATTGCTCTCGCTTAGACTGAAAGAATTTTTAAGATACCATTTACGGTTTGTCTTCAGCACTTGTTTGTTCGGAGCTGATATTCACATTCAAAAAAGCCTGAGAACAAAGGAACGAAAGTGAAGGGCATGTCTCTCTGTCACTGACAGGCTCGTTAACGTCGTCAAGGTAACCGTGCTTCAAAGAGATTTTACCTCCACCACTTTAAACAGCACATTTTAATCTAATGGAGGGAGACAACACTGATTTAACATTAGGAAGTGGATACAATATGACTACTGGCCATGACCCTTCCCTTCACACGCAACCCTGATAGACTTTCAAAATAAGACTCCGGGGACCCTTCAAAATAAAAGCCCCTACATTAAACTCATATTTTTTCCCCAGCATATGGCTCAACATTATGACCCAAACTCAACCACTTTTTTAAAAATGAGACTCTAGGGGGTTTTCAAAACACACCCCACAGAAAATTTCAAAATAAAAGCCTCCCATTGCCACTTTATCTACTGCCCTAATAACAAGGGAAAAGAGTGATTTAACGATTGGAAAGTCATCAAGTATCACTGCTGGGTCTGACCCTTTTCTCAACACACAACCCTGATAGACTTTCAAAATAAGACTCCAGTGACCCTACACAATAAAAGCCTCTATATTATACTCGCATATTAATTGATGCAAATGGCTCAGAATTATGACCCAAACTCTACCAGCTTGTTTCTATTAGACTCTAGGGACCTTTTCAAAACACACCCCACAGCAAATTTCAAAATAAAAGCCTCCCATTGCTACTTCATCTACTGCCCTAATAACAGGGGAAAAGAGTGATTTAACGATTAGAAAGTCATCAAGTATCACTGCTGGGTCTGACCCTTTTCTCAACACACAACCCTGATAGACTTTCAAAATAAGACTCCAGTGACCCTACACAATAAAAGCCTCTATATTATACTCGCGTATTAATTGATGCAAATGGCTCAGAATTATGACCCAAACTCTACCAGCTTGTTTCTATTAGACTCTAGGGACCTTTTCAAAACATACCCCAGAGCAAATTTCAAAATAAAAGCCTCCCATTGCTACTTCATCTACTGCCCTAATAACAAGGAAAAGAGTGATTTAACGATTAGAAAGTCATCAAGTATCACTGCTGGGTCTGACCCTTTTCTCAACACACAACCCTGCTAGACTTTCAAAATAAGACTCCAGTGACTCTTCAAAATAAAAGCCTCCGTATTTTACTCGTGTATTAATTGATGCAAATGGCCCAGCATTATGACCCAAACTCTACCAGCTTGTTTCTATTAGACTCTAGGGACCTTTTCAAAACATACCTCAGAGCAAATTTCACAATAAAAGTCTCCCATTTACACTCTAATACAGCATCTATTCACCCAATAACATGGAAAACCAGTGATTTCATATTTAGAAATGAATTCTATATCACTGCTGGCCATGACCCTTCCCTTGACACACATCCATGATAGACTTTCAAAATAAGACTAAAGAGACTCTACAAAATAAAAGCCTCTTCCTTACACACACTCATTCATTGTGCCGTATGGCTCGTAGCTATGACCCAAACTCAACCAATTTCTTCAAATTACACTAACAAGGCCTGTTGACCACACACCTCAGTGCATATTTCTTAATCAGGTTCTAAGATTTACACTGTAATAAAGCATCTGCTAACCTCTTAACATGCAGCCTAAGCCTGCCAACAGTGCTTTCATCACACCAGCGGCTCGTAACATGCAGGTTAGTTTTTTTGATAAATTCAGCTCCTTAAGTGGTATTAGCTCTCTTTCTATAAGCTTCTCTCTTTGTCCTTCCTCTGTTTCCCATGGTCAGTCTTGCACATGGGTTTGTAGATTTTCAATCCTCTAAGGATGACACTGTTTTCTTTATGCTGATCAACTGACACAATTTAAATCATTTCAAATTGTTTTGCCAAGTCTTGACATTTTCACATATGATTTCAAAATTTTGATACTTATTCAATACCATCTTCCTCAACATTTTACTTCCCATCCTTAAGCTGCTAATTTTTTCTTCAACCAGATAAGATTCAAGTTTTTCTTTGTAATTTCTTTTCTGATTCAGCTAATTTAATACTTTTCAGCCTATGCTGTTAACTTTGGCTTCATTCTGCTCTCTTTCTGGACAGGAATTAAGCTTTTTTGTTTGCTGCTAATTCATAGCATGACTGACATATTTCTGGGCAGTAGTTGGCCCCCCTTCAAAATTTCTTTATACATTTTTCTAGAAACTTTGGAGACATTATAATAAGACCATTCTAGCGCCCATATTCAAGACGTTTTTTGATATCATGTATGGTTTGGCTGTGCAGCTTTTAAGATGAGTTTGTTTCTGCCATTTTATTGCCAAATGATTCTACCCTACAAAATCTTCAGATGATTCAATTGTTTTCTGCAGTTTGAAGTTTCTGATGACTTGCTATCACAATTTCATATGTTCTTCAGGTAATTTCAGCTTTTTTCATTCAGCAAAAGCATTCCCACTTTGATGTTTCTCTGAAACAGCTTTTTCTAGTTGTTTTTCACTTAAAATTTTTCTGACTCTAACTAGTCCCGCAGTTTTCAACCGATTTCAACAATTTTGGTATCAAAACGTTCAGCTTGTTCAGGAGAATTCTGCTATGTCTTTTGGTAAAGATATGTTTTGTAGTTTTCGCGATATTCAGCTTTTTCTGCGGTTTTTTGGTCCCATTGAAATGCATGTAGAAGTCTTAGATTTCAGCAAAATTCAGCTAAAACTTCATCATCTTTGACCTTTTACTACTTCAGCATACTTTCAGCTAGAAACACCATTCAACTTTTAAAATGTTTTCGTATCTTTCTGCTATTACTGTTTAACACGGCTTTTTGCTAACCTTTACAGTTTTGTTTCAGTGAAGCTTCAAACTTTAAAAGAACATTTAAAGATTTTCAGATTTATAATGGAAGTCTATAGACGGAATTCTTCAACTGCTAGAGTGCGTGCTCTAGCTTTTGAGCTGTTCTAGTCTTTCCGAACAAATTGTTCTCACTCCCTCATTTTTCACTCAATTTAAATAAATTATACATCAAAACGTGGGGATTTTTGTCAGGATTCAGGAAATGTAACCCTTCATTTTTGTGGCATTTACAGTTTTACGACAGTTTGTCCCAGACCGCGAAGAAGTCCACACTTCCCCAATAGAAATCCAATGAGAGACTTTCCAAAAATCAAAGACAAAATCCAAAACGATACATATTTTCGTATCGCTCCCATTTCTAAACGGTTTGACATATAAACATGAAACTTGGTATATAACATCTTCAGACCCGTCTAGCACTCACATTGAAGGAATTTTTTCAATATCATTTATGGTTTAGCTGTTTAGCTGACTTGTTCGGGCATAGGAAAACGTTGATTCAGAGAAAAATCCTCATACTCAGAAAAAACACATTTTTACTTTGTCACCGTGGCCAAATAGTTTTTAGTAGAAACATGAAAGTTGGCACAGTTGAAGCCGAACGGTGGCTGACGCCAACAGTGAAAGAATCTTTTGAATACCTTTTACGGTTTTGGCTCACCGCTCGTTTGTTCGGAGGGGAAGTTTTGCTTTTGACAACTCAGCTCTACCATGGAACTCCATGTTATTTAATGAGACCAGCAGGTGTGACAAACCTTTTTATTTCTCCTTCCCATTAAGGTTGTGAATGAGCTACAGCCATGAAAGTTACCCCAATCTGAGACAAAGGATAGCTGTCACTTAGACTGAAAGAATTTTTTAGATACCATTTACGGTTTGTCTTCAGCACTCGTTTGTTCGGAGCCGACTTTCCCATTCAAAAAAGCCTGAGACGAAAGGAACGATACTGTTGCGCTTTTCTCTTTGTCACTGACAGGCTCTTTAAGCATTGTCAAGGTAACCGAGCTTCAAAGGGATTTTACCTCTGCCACTTTAAACAGCACATTTTATTCTAATGGAGGGAGACAACACTGATTTAACATTTGGAAATGGATACAATATGACTACTGGCCATGACCCTTCCCTTCACACGCAACCCTGGTAGACTTTCAAAATAAGACTCCGGCGACCCTACAAAATAAAAGCCCCTACATTAAACTTATAATTTTTTTCCCAGCATATGGCTCAACATTATGACCCAAACTCAACCACTTTTTTAAAATTAGACTCTAGGGGGGTTTTCAAAACACACCCCACAGCAAATTTCAAAATAAAAGCCTCCCATTACCACTTCATCTACTGCCCTAATAACAGGGGAAAAGAGTGATTTAACGATTGGAAAGTCATCAAGTATCACTGCTGGGTCTGACCCTTTTCTCAACACACAACCCTGCTTGACTTTCAAAATAAGACTCCAGTGACCCTACACAATAAAAGCCTCTATATTATACTCGTGTATTAATTGATGCAAATGGCTCAGCATTATGACCCAAACTCTATGAGCTTGTTTCTATTAGACTCTAGGGACCTTTTCATAAAACATACCCCACAGCAAATTTCAAAATAAAAGCCTCCCATTGCTACTTCATCTACTGCCCTAATAACAGGGGAAAAGAGTGATTTAACGATTAGAAAGTCATCAAGTGCTAAAAGGCCCCCTAAAAGGCAAACGGGACTTCTTGGGACTCTTAAAAACAAATACATAAACAAATGGTTTACTCTGAGAGCTTTTCCAAAAAGATTGGATTTGTGGAGAGAATTGTTCAGAGGTCAGGCTCTCCTCAGCTGCTCTATAGTTAACAAAGGCTTCTTGAATACTTCTTTGGTAAAGCCACAAGTTTTCTGTTTTGGTAGGTTTCTAGTCTTGCTATATTGTCATTGTTTATATAGTGGATATATAAGTGGAGATGTCAATCATTAGGCAGCACATCTTAACACTCAGTCTCAACTTTCAGCAGGTTTTCATCTAAGTTTAAATGATTTCAGATCAAACAGCTGCTATATAAAGAGATTATTATTGATGTCATATTGAAACAAAATTGTTCAGTTTCCTCAGATTAAAAACAAAATAAAAAATGCGTAAAGATGTACTTACATATATATGTCTGTTTTTATATTGTATATTATATTTATAATGTTTTCTGCAAAATAATAGTTTCTCAGGTATTCTAATGTTGATTTAGGAGAAAACAAAAAAATAGCCTGAACACAGAAAAATGTTAGCCAAGCATCAAAGATGTCCTTGGTGGCAGGAAAGGTACCCTTCTGTCGTCTACAGAATCTAAAAGAGCAACAGACCAGCAGTGTTCGGTTTGTCTACTCAGATGGAAGCTTCCCTGTGCTTCACAAACTACCATCAGCAAATACTCATACTGGAGAAAATGGTGTGCCTTGAAGTTTTTTTTTGAACTGATGGGCATTATTTACTCTAAACATGTAGTGTGAATACGTCACTCTGAAAATTCATAAAGCAAAGAATTACATGTAAAATTTGATGTGTGCAAACACGAATCATGTTGCAAAACGTTGGTGTTACCATTTTTTTGCATATTTTGCGTTTTTTTTCTAAACTTTACATTAAAGTTACTAATACAGTATATAAACCAATATAAATTATGGATGTCCAATGGATAATGTTTGAGTCCATTAGAACTTTTACATCTGTATCATTTTATATGTAAAGCAGATAAATTTAGGTTACTTTCGATCAAGGTTATTGCCCCAAGAAATTTCTATTACAATTATACAACATAACATTTGTTTGAAATTCTGTTCATATTACCAATTGGTGGATAATGTGACCTAAAAATCTGCTCAGACAATCAGATTTTATAACTTCAATTATTTCTTCATTTTGTTTTGTGCAACAACTGTGGTCTGCAGGATTCCATGCTCTGCCCAATAAAATGAAATTGTTCTCTTCTCAAAAATCCAATAATTACACTTTCTCAGTAAAAAGTAATTAACCATGTAAGAGCAGCCTGTCCACGCCCTCATCAGAAACCACAGCAACTCCAAGTTGCTTTTCTGCAGCTGATTTGGTAAACTGGCCTCTACGGACACTAAAATATTCTCTAAATATGCAGAGACTGCTCCACTTAATCACCCCTCGTCTTTCAGAAACAGAGGAGGGCCCATTAAATGTTAGAAACATCCTTACCATTTTGTAAACTCAAACACTTTTAATAAAACAAAGAATAAGTGTATAGAAAAACCAGTTAAGATAAAAGCTACTCACAATAAATCTGAAAATAATTTAATAATTTGATCTAATTTAATTACTCAATCCATATCTGTCAGGTTGTCAAGCCTTTTGCCTCTTACTGCTATCTGATTAGTGGGGGAGTGTTGGCCTAGTGGTTAGGACATAGTGCTTGGAATCCTGAGGTCCTGAGTTTGAGCCCCACTCCTACAGACTGCCACTCTGGGTCCCTGAGCAAAGACCCTTAACCCCACACTGCTCCCCGGGCGCTGCGCAATGGCAGCCAACTGGCAGCCCACTGCAGTGTAATGACAATAAAAGCTAGAAGAAGACGATAAGTGGATGGAATGGCCCGGCTGGGTCCCGACCACCAGGCACTCACAAACAAACCCTAACCCTGAGGTCCCAGCTCTGACGCACTGATATAAAGACCTCTGGACAATAATGATTGCCTCTGAAGAAAATTTGCAACCCCTCAAGGCTATATGCATCAGAGTTGTATCAAAATGTTAGAAAACAGAGTTTAGAAAAACAGAAATGTAAACCTTTCAAAAATTCCTCTATCAATGCAGTGTTACATGGAAAATTTACATCATCATGAAGCCTATAAGCAGACAAACAGGAGCTTTTAAACTCCCAGGTAGACAGCTGCACTAACTTCAAACTAGATAAAACACAGCAGATGAACATTTGCAACCTCAAGTGAATTACATCCTGTGACTCGTCATTCCTAGCTACAGACTTTGGGGCCTTGATTTAAATTGAAATGCAAGCTTTAATTTAAACACAAAAGCCATTTTGTTCTTCTCAAAGACTAGATTTAAAGTTCAAGAACTCCAGGAATCCAACAGTTGGATACCATCTATTAGATATGTCTTTTTTGGTTTCTTGTAAACAATTCCTTCTGGATATGGGCAATGTGAATCTCCACCAAAATCTTTAAAGGGTATTGCTGTATTTATTTCTGTTGCCTAGGAATGTTTTCCTGGTGCTATTTTTCCTTTCACTCAACTTTTTCAGTACTCTGATTTAATACAGCTTTCACTACTGTGGAAGGTGCCAAAGACTGTCAACTTAGCTGTCCAACCCATGATTATCCATCCAGAACAGTTTTTGTGTCAAAGTTTTTTTTCTTTTAATTGGTCCTGAGTAAGATTTCAGTTTTCAGGTTATCCATTTCAACTTTTTCACTAGATGTATACCATGGCCATCAAAATGACAAAAAATAAAATATTGGGATACAGCAAGCAGCGTATAATCACTCAGTAAGGTACAGGTTTCACTTTTAATGAAATGAAATTAACTTGGGTGATGTTATAATTAATTCAGGGGCACCTGTAATGTGCAAGCCAAAATTATTATTCTGAATCCTTTCAACAGTCCTTTCACATTGATCCCGACGGGCAAATCAGCTTTTATTAATAACAATGTGATGAATTCATTATTTTAGAAGAGCTGTGAGAAATAGGATTTTCTAAAAGCAAAATAATGTTCTTCAAACTGCAACAGCAAAACATTTGATGACAAACTTTACAGAAATAAGGAGTAAATGTACTAATATATATGTGAGAACATTAAATAAGCATTTAGTTTTACTTTTTGTGAGATATCATTTACCACTCTCAGTTATGCCTCTAGAGAGAATTTGTAAGCTTTTCAATTAAAAGGCTGTGTACCTAACGCTGTCAAAGCAAACCCTTTATCATCTGCCTATGGGGAAAACAAAACCAAACAAAAAAATAACACCCCTTTTCACCCTGCATTTTGTTCTGAAGACATCTTTCAGATCCAATATCCATCAGCGTTACAGAGGAAGCCTGTGCTGCATCCCAAGACGCAGTTGGAGCATTGCACCGACAGGTCGCATCATTTCTCTGTGCACATCATCACGGTGATTTCACCCTTCCTCACCTGCTTTTGTTTCGTTTTCCTTTTTTTTTTTTTTAAACCCACAGAACATCCAATTATACCAACTGTCAATTTTAAGCAGTTTAGAGGCACCAAATTAACAGCTTAGGCGTTTTTTAATATGTTAATGCAAACTGTATGCTTTTTTTTTTCAGTGCAAACACAGTTTTATTGGAGGGGAGGGAGGACAGAAGCTTACCTGTTTGCAGAATCTTAAAAAGCCGATGGAGTAGCTCATTCCAACCAGACAACACGTCCCATACAAACAACTTGACCTGTGTAGATGGCACAAAATATTGATTTATTTTGCAACGCCAGATTAGAAACCCACTCATCAGAGAGCAGCTAAAACACAGTAAAATGTCACAAACACTATAATAGAAAATGTGGGACAGACTATTTAAAGAGTGACAATCAGCCAAAGCAAAATGTGTACAATAGTCTGAAAAAAATCTTGTCTCAGTTGCTGTTCTATGCCTCTAATCAGCTTTATGAGCCAGCCTTTATGTCACTAGAGTGCACTTGGATTATTTTTTGATTAAATGTTGGGTCGCTGTAATGAGGGTGAAATAACGGCTGAAATGATTCTGCTGAAAAAGGGGATTGAGGGCCCTGGTGTTTGTCTCTGGGATTTATGCAACACGTCGTCAAGCTCTGCATTGTAGAGTGGGATGTCTGCAATTTGCTTGCTTCATACAGGTGCTTTTAAAAAGCATCAGATAATTAAGAAGAAACATCTCAGCTACATTAAGTTTTCCCTTAAAAAAAAATTAATAAATAAATAAAATCAGCACTAGATATCATTGCTGTAGATCTGATTGGTAAATCACTCAAGTATTTGGCATTTGTTTGGAAAAAACCTGTAAGTAGTATCATTATTATGAATATTTTTATAAGCTGTAATAATTTTAAAGACTGGAAAAGAAACCGCACACAAGATAGACACAAAGCGGTTACAAATCAATCAAAAAGACATAATTTTAAAGGGAAAAAAGGACTAAAAAGTAGTACTGAAACATATTCATTGATTACTGTGATCAAATAATGTCATTTAAATATAGACTTCAAAACATGCAGTTTGCTGAAGAAAACCCAAACAATAACCTACTCAGAGCAAAAATTAAGTTGTTCTGTGTAGGTGTCTGAAATTTTCATCATAGGTGCATGTCCATGTCCACTGTGAGACATAATCTAAAAAAATGAAAAAATAAAAAATCCAGAAATCATAATATATGACTTTTCTAACTATTTATTTGTATGATACAGATGCAAATAAGTATTTGAACATCTGTCTAACAGCTAGAATTCTGACCCTCAAAGATCTGTTAGTCTGCCTCCAAAATGTTCACCTCCACTCCATTTATTATCCTAAATTAGATGCACCTGTGTGAGGTTCTTAGCTGCATAAAGACACCTGTTCACCCCATACAATCAGTAAGAATCTAACTACTAACATAGCCAAGAACAAAGAGCTGTCCAAAGATACTAGAGACAAAATTGTACATCTTCACAAGGCTGGAAATGGTTATGGGGAAATTGTCAAGTGGCTTGGTGAAAAAAGGTCCACTGTTGGAGCAATCATTTGAAAAGGGAAGAGGCTAAATATGACTGTCAATCTCACTCTGACTCGTGATCCGTGCAAGATCTAACCTCATGGGGTCTCAATGATCCTAAGAAAGGTGAGAAATCAGCCCAGAACTACAAAGGAGGTGCTGGTTAATGACTTGGAAAAATGCTGACCACTGTTTCCAAGGTTACCGTTAGTGATAGACTAACACATCATGGTTTGAAGTCATGCATGGCACTGAAGGCTCCCCTGCTTAAACCAGCACATGTCAAGGCCCGTCTTAAGTTTGCCAATGACCATTTGGATGATCCAGAGGAGATGGGAGAAACTCATGTTGTCAGATAAGACCAAAATGGAACTAACACTAACCGTGTTGGTAGGGGTTGGTAGAATCATGCTTTGGGGTGTTTTTCTGCACATGGGACAGGGTGCCTGCACTGTATTAGGTAGAGGGTGACGCCAGGGGCAGGGTCTTCCAGCATGACAATGACCTTAAGCACACAGCGAGGATAACCAAGGAGTGGCTCTGGAAGAAGCATATCAAGATTTCTCAGCAACAGCCCAGAAACCTGACTGATCTATAGAAGATCTGTGTTAAGGAGTGGGCCAAAATCCCATCTGCAGTGTGTGCAAACCTGGTGAAAAACTATAGGAAACGTTTGACCTCTGTATTTGCAAGAAAAGGCTAGTGTACCAAATATTAACATTGATTTTCTCAAGTGTTTAAATACTTTTTTTTGCAGCTGTAGCATACAAATAAATAGTTTAAAAAAAATCATACATTGTGATTTCTGGATTTCTTTTTTAGATTATGTCTCTCACAGTGGACATGTGCATACGATGAAAATTTCAGACCCCTCCATGAGCTCTAAGTGGGAGAACTTGCAAAACAGCAGGGTGTTCAAATACTTATTTTGATTACTGTAGTGTCACTTTAGTCAAGCCGACCACTCAAAGTGATGTTGCACTATGAGTCAAATTCACAGTCCCAAATTGCAACACAACTGCTTTTTCCACTGAGTCACAGCAACTCCGCCTCCATAGGTTTTCAGTCCATTAGGACGGTTGTTCCAGTTGAAGCACAGCTTTTAAAAATCCTATTAAACTTGGAGTTGAGCATCAGCTTAATCCTTAGCTTAGGATATACCACATTATTAAAAATCTTATGATAACTGAGTCTAAATGTATGTTTTTATTTTGCAACAGACTCACACCAACAAGGAAGAATTTTACTGACAAAATAAGAGCTGGACGTCTTTCCACTTAAAAGGCCTCATTATTGTCAGTTTGGTCTTAAGAACCTGGAAAAGAACTTGTGCCCTCTTGCCAGAAAGCAAAGACCATCAACTGTTTCAAGTTTTGAAAGACAAAAGATCTACTCCGATTTTCACAGTGAATGTTATAATAATGTTGATTTATCTCCAGACAGAACGGAGCTTATGTAAGCATAGCAAAGTTAAGTTAATTAATTTAGCTGTCCAGAACTGGCATATTTTTTTGTAAGCAAAATAATTCAGTGTGTAGCTTACATGTGTATTTCAGTTGTATAACAGCACAGAGCATACTCACTGTATAGGCTTCCCTCTAATCTCAGACATGATTGCGCTCTCTCCTCCAAGATACTCGAAGGACAGACTCAGGAAATTGTAAATAACAAAAGCTGAAAAACAGAAGACTTTTTTTAAGCCAATAAATATGTTTCTGCTGCATCATTTCAACTAGACGCTTTGCAAGTCTTACTTTCTTGTAAAAGTCAAAAAACTTCCTATGGAATGATTTAAACTTTCACAAAGCAAAACCTAAAATCAGCTACTTTATCAACCACTAGGTGTTTCAGTCTCGACACTAAAGCCTTTCTAATGGTTCTCTGTCTTGAAAATCCCTTCATAATCCTTTGTTGCTATTTTAGGGAGGATTAAATGAAGCAAATGCAGATGGTATCGTGTCTAGAGAAGGTTCATTATGCTTTAGCTGCAAGAGCTAATGGCTTTTTTCTGATGCAGCTCCAACAGTAGCCTTCAACGTTTTTGTAATCTACACAATCTAACGTTACAGAGTGCTTTTATTTAAATTTGCAGAGTAGTTATCTGTACAATTTAGCAACCATAACTATCTAATTCAACAGATATCTGTACTTTAGCTGTACAGCAGACTTCAGCACTTCAATAATGACACTATATTAAAACTAAAAGCAAAGTATGCATTACATTTCTCCTCCTAGAAATGCTACACCTCCAATAATGAGTTCTATGAATATAAAAGAAAGACAGAAGAGAGGAAAAACTAGTTTAGGCACTCCATTGTCTTTCAGTTTTTGGCATCTGCTACAACTATGAAGGCAGGAAACACCTGTCTGTAAAGAAAAAAAAAAGAAAGACCAAGTAGATCACAAACTGTTGTTCACACCTACCTTCATAACAATCTCGAACAGAATCGAAATACACATAGTACTGGTTGTTGCTGATGAAAAGGAGACTGAGCCAAGAGTCAAAGGAATAAACTGGCACTATAAACAATATGCGGATAATGTAGCGCTGCTCATTGGGGACAGTATAGGACTTGAGGTGTTTGTAGATCTGAAATGAAAAAAACAAAACATAAATCTATTAGAAAGAATAATTTAATGGGTATAATAAGACAACCAAAGAACTAAGTTGGAAATTTATGACTTGTGAACTTTGTTTCTGTTTATGGAAGAAGATATGGCAATAAAATCAAACGTCATCATTTCTGAATCAAAAGGGGATTGTAATAAACACCTCATAGCAAGGGTCGGCTCCAATAACCAGGTAATCACAGCATCATTAGCTGATACTGTGATGAAATCACCATGACCATGAATATGTCCATTTGTGCTAGCTTTATGGCACCCAATTCTGATGTGGAACTTAGCATCTGACTTTTTTGTATTTCAAATAACATAATGAGTAAATAAAAGTAAAGATATATGCATTTCAGATGCTATAAATTGCAATAGAATAGAGCTCGTCCAATTCTTTAAGTCCTGAAGAAAACACACTTTTGCCTCTGTGACATTACATTTTCATGCCAACTGAGCATTCATTTGTTCCAACCTCAGGGGCATCTTACCTGCTTACCAGCTAATATAAACAATTTTATACAATCTAATTTAGGTGGCTGAGAATATTGAACTGAAAAACAGACTATATATTTTATAATAGTCTAATAGTGTTATAGATTAATAAGAACTGCAATTTAGGCCTTTATTAATCAGTCGTCAGATATTCTTGGTAAAATCCTAATGATTTAGAGAATTAAACTGACATGTCATTGTAAAAAATAGTCTGTTTACAGGTGTGAAGTAAAATTTTGGTGGAATGATATTGCAATAAGGGTACGACTTGGCGAAGGGGTGAAACAATCTTTTGAACAAAGTAGCAAGCAACATTTGAGAGAAGGGGAACTTCTTGTATTGTATTTTTAAAACATAAAAAGAGAAAATATATATAACTTTATTGAAAATCAGACATTGATTTTAAATGTTGTGATTAAACTTGAGCAAAGTTAAGAAGAAAACCTATATGCACAGTTTAGGTCAAACTCCAGTAATTCTTTCTAAGTAAATAATGTCAGTTTCAAACAGAGAAAATATTACATTGCACCTATAATAGGGCTGAAACAGTAAATTCGTTTAACCAGTTTTTGAAATAATAAACTAACTAATCAACTAATTGAGTAATCAATTAATCGTTAACCCGGGTATATGAATTGGATTAGAGAAGGACAGACTTCTTCCTTTATATGCTGCATATATAAATGTTTAATTCCAGTGATCCTGATTGTTTTGTAAATGATTTATGGCTCTCAGTTTTGAGGTTTACGAGACCAGACTCCAAACTATTTCTATGAAGAAATATTCAGCTGCACCCTCATTGAAAATCTATGCACTTCTTTCTGTTTTGTTTCTATGAATGTCTCTTTTGTCAGACTGAGTCAAACAAATACCTGCAGCTACTGCCGAGTTATACGATGTATTTCTAGGTCTTCTCTTCATTTGCTCAGAAGTCAAAGTGTCACTTCTTTTTTTTCTGGATAAGGTATAAAAATAACATGATACATCTATGAACTGTTGTTCCTTAACAAAAAAAAAAATTCTACATGAGGGCTACATCAGCATAAAAAGCAAAATTCTGACTTTAAAAATCAATGTCTTCTTATTTTTTCCAAAAAGAAGAAGGGTGTAGTTTATAGCCACTGATTAACGTGCCCCAACTGTTTATCTGCCATTATACTATACAGCTTTAACAATGTCTTGACTATTACCCAACTCGCATTTTAATAACCTCCTAACACCCCTGCTTTAAATTGGCAGGGCACACCTTGCTTAAGCAAGAATGCTTTCAGTGAATATCCACACAATGGTAGAAAATACAGCGTATCAATGTTGTTGTCATCTGCTGATTAAGATTTTAACCTTTCCTTTTAAAAGGCATGACACACACATGGCCCCTATGGCCTCTATGAATGGAACCTGGTGCATCTGATGAGTTTTGGGAATAAACACAGCATATGTCAGGCAACTCAGAAATGAGTTTTAACAGCAACCTCTGAGTTCTACAAAATACCTAATGTTGTTAACACACAGGAAAATCAAAGTTTGAAATCAAAGCTTCCTCTTTCATTCATAGTTTAGCTGCTTCTTTCAGAAAATAGGGCTTTTTAAAATGTATCTATTTAGTTTTTTTATGATTTAATTAATTATGGAAAACATAACATTTTTATTTATAGTTTATAAGCTAAACTCATTCATTATGGAAAACAGAATGTTTTTTTATCTTTTAAAAAATCATGTTAATTAAGAAAAACAGAATGTTTCATTATTTATAAAAAAATTATCTTGTTAATTATGAAAAAGAGAATGATTTTATTTATCTTTTATTAAAATTATCTCGTTATAACACAAAAACACAGCAATTTTTTCTGTTTTTTTTTTTTTTTTTTGGTGAATGCAGTACAATTCCCTAAATTTTAATAATAGTTTCCTAAATATAGATCACTCTTCAAGGGTTATTATCAGCTTCCCCAAAGGCTGGCCAGACTTTATCTTGCATTTGAAATCTGTAACTAATTGAAATTAGCAAATTAATATGTTCTTTTATGGGCTGAGATTTATTTATTTATTAATTTTACAGAAACATCCAATAATATTAATAAATTTCAAGAAATGTGCCTATTTTTAAGTACTTGAATTTTTCAGTCATTTGTGCTTTAACAGCAGATACGTGAGTATGTTTTTTTTTTTTTTTTTTTGGTGAATGCAGTACAATTCCCTAAATTTTCCTCATTACAAAAAGAAAAAAATAAACCAAACTCACGTATCTGCTGTTAAAGCACAAATGACTGAAAAATTCAAGTACTTAAAAATAGGCACATTTCTTGAAATTTATTAATATTATTGGATGTTTCTGTAAAATTAATAAATAAATAAATCTCAGCCCATAAAAGAACATATTAATTTGCTCATTTCAATTAGTTACAGATTTCAAATGCAAGATAAAGTCTGGCCAGCCTTTGGGGAAGCTGATAATAACCCTTGAAGAGTGATCTATATTTAGGAAACTATTATTTCTTTTGATAAGTTAAATGCAAACTCTTTCATTAACCTTTTTTTTCAAAGAATGAAAAAATAATTTTCTATGAACAGAAGCTGCTTGATTAAATTTCCATTAGAGGCTGCTCATTAAATCCCGATCACTGTGAGATTAGGAACATAATGAATCTTTTCATGTGGATCGACTCCATTTGGCTGACAATCCAGAACAGAACCGGAGTTCCTGCTGATTGCAGAACACTGACCACTGACGACAGCGGAGAAATTGCCTCCAGCTTAGACGTATTTCTACAATTTCTCACTTGACAGCTTACTTCGGCATGAGCAAAAACAAATTTCAAACACAGATAGCCTGAACAAACCTTCCCATATTTTTTTCCTCTAAAGATAAGCAAACCCAGCGAAGGGGGGTGAAAGCGATCTACTACTTTTTATACCTAATGCTTTAAGTTCCAAAGGAACGAATAAACCCACCTGGATAAATACCTACACATGAGCTTAAAAAGTATTGGCAACATCACAGCAAAAAAGATCTAAGGTTAATGTCTGGTTCGTATTCAGAAAGAGCATTTAGCAGTTTATAGCCAATCTTTAAAGCCAAGTCAGATGAAACACTGCCAATATTATAACTCTAGTCCAACAGACCGTTTTATTCCCCAAATGTGACACAAAAGATGCCTGTTGCAAGCTAACTCTATTCCCCCAGTGGAAAACTTGCTATTTATTTGTTCAATTAAAATGTCTTGCTAGAAAGTGTTTGGCCGAACACGTACCATATTAAAAACATTGAAACCAATTTGCTGGATATTGAGCTACAAATCCCTAAACAGGGTGATGCTGTTGTTGTGTCTCTCCGATGTGCAGATTACTTGTTAATTATTTCCACAACACAGCATACAAATACAGGCTAACAAGCTGTAAAGAAATGCTGTGTGGAAGCTTTTTCAACATTTTATTAATTTTTGTTCAAAACAGAATATTACAGCTGAACAACAACAAAAAAATGTGAACTGGAAAAAAAAAAAAATCAACGGGCTCAAGCAGCTTTTATTAACATTATCTCAGTATCTACTGATTTCCCTGCAGATAAAACACAGCACTCCTTTATGTTTGCTGCAAATGATAAAACCGTAATGATAAGTTATCATCTCTGCACAGTGGGAAACATTGGCTCACACATTGGCTCATACTAATTTTACAACAATGATGAGATGGCAGCGGGTAAAGGTGGTCAGTGGTAAACCATTTATTTCTCTCGGTCATCAACTTCCTTCATGCAGAGAGAGCTCGCTGTGTTTTGGAGACATTGTAAATCAGATAGGATTTATTCCCCCTTAATTGTTATCTGAGGTCACTTTTGTGTGTAAAATAAACAAGCCTTGAGGACATGTAAAAAAAAGACTAAATAACTAAGTTTGTGTCAATGAAATCAAGATGTATAACGCATTGTAAAGGGTCACTTTAACTTGTAACACATTATATTGCACAGATTTTGAATATTCTTAAGCCACATATTTTAATATGAGGATGGGCTTAAACGCTTTAGTAAAGGCTTAACACAATGTTTAGGGGTTTGTTTGTAGGCTGGCCAGCCTGACTGAATTACACAGAGCATAATTCAGCCCTTAAATCCAGCAAGATCTGGCAATGCATCTTATTACCCAATCCGTACCTGTAGCTTGATCCATACCATGTGCAACCAGATAAACATCCGGGTCGCCCTCGATTTTATTTTGTAAAAAAGACCTAAACTAAGTTTATCCCTCCTTAAAAAGAGTAAGCCTACTACACTATAACGTGATAAAGGTTAATAATGTATTCCCTGAGAAAATAAAAGCATTAAAATCTTTTCTGTTTAATCACACGTCTGTGTCGGAAATGGGATCCTATGCTACTTCTGTGAGCTAATTTTTTCAGCTTTGGATTTAAACATAAATGTATTATTTTTTAGTTTTATTTTTTTTCCTTTTGTGATAACCTTATGGTATATAGTCTGTAATCTAAAGAAAGAAACAACTGAAAAAAAAAGATTAAAATGGTTTAATCATATTTTGCCGGACTACTCTTAGCATGTCTGATGATGACGTCAAACAAGCTGTTACACTGAGAAAATGTAAAAAGCATCAAATTGTATAAGTAAAGTCATACATTTTTTTTTAAGATTTGTAGTAGCATTCTTTAGTGATTTGAGGATAGAAATAAGTACTTTTACTACCATGATTACATTATTTATGGCGACCTGGATGAATATCTGCTTGCACATGTGCAAAAGACCCAATGGTTCGGATTGTGCTTTCGGTACTGGTTGGATAAGGACATGCATCACTCAGCTCCTTTTGGCTAGCATAACAGCAAGATGGAGGATGAATAAAAAAGGCATAACAGCAAGATGGAGACGCAACCGAGCAATGTTTTAATGACACCATTTCTGATGTTCCTAAATGAGATCAATCTAACTTTAAAACCTCAACAACAGAAAGCTTTGGTGTGATTTCTTTTTTAAAAGGATGTATTTGCTATTCCCAGCTTAACATGTTTTATGGGTTACTAAATTACAAAAACAGACCTTTCCGCTTAGAGTTTTTGCATCACATCCGTAGTTATCTTATTGGTTCTAACTTTGTGATTGTGACCCTGCTAGTTCCTGCATTCCTATTAATCCCAAAGGTGCTCTATGGGGCTAGTTTTCAAGCCATTCTTCTCCCAAAACTTATATATTCATCCATGTCTTTAGGGACATTGCTTTTCACACTAATACACAGTCATAATGAAATTAGAAGGGTTAAACCCCACACCCTTCCAGAAAAGAAAATACATTTAAAAACTAAGAAAGCTCTTCACAAAGGTGATGCCGTTTCTTTTTTTTTTTCCATCTTGTTTTCAAAATGTCTTTGCATGCTGAAGCATTTAAGGTTAATAATCAAACTCCTGAGAACAAAAACAAAAAAACAACAATAAAATGAAACAATGCAATGTGGAAAGCTGCACTCCAATGGCAAATGATAAATCCAGACTGATATATCGAATTGTTAGACAAAGAGACTTGATTTGTCACTGAAAAGAAAAATACTGCAGCAATGCTTTATGTTGCCCTTATTAAAGTACAGCTTTGACTTAGCAGCTCTGACATGGAAACCCATTTTATGATGCTCTATTTACACCATTATTGAGCTAATCTAAAGGCCAGAGGATGTTTAGGGGTTTGTAGCCACCGATTCTGCAGAAAGATGTCAACCTGTAATTTTTATGTTCCTTAACGCTCACTGTGGTGGCTTTGGGATTTGACATGGCCTGTCGCTTTGTGGCCGAGTTGCTGTCGTTTCTAATCACTTCTACTGTGTTCTATTACCAACGGTTCACTGTAGGGCATTAGGTAGTGAGGAAATTTTATGACTCTGGCAGATGGCATCCCATCACAGTACCACACTTGAATTCACCGAGCTCCTGAGGGCGGCCAGATCCTTAACAAATGTTTGCAGAAGCAGTCTGCATGTCTAGTTGATGGGTTTTATACACCTTTGACCATGAAAGTGATTTAGACATCTGAATCCAGGGATTTGAAGGGCTGACCAAATACTGCTCTAAATAAGTATGCATGTTGCATACACCTCTGAACTTGGCTTCCTCCAACACTGCAAAAGCATGAATTTTAGATAAGAGTTGCCACTCTAAATCGCCCTATAGGTGCAAGTGAGTGTGTGCGAACAGGTAGGCTGTGCTGTGTGTCTCTGTGATGGAAAAGCAACCTGTACATGGTGCACCTTTTTGTGTCAACTGACTGCTGGAGATTTGGTCCAAGCCTTCTTTAAGCAATGTGAGGTGGAGGCAAGTAAAAACAAACAATTTTTTACTTAAATTACGTCTTCAGATCACACTAATGCTAGATACGCCAAAATAACATATGCATGAAATAATAATAAAAGAACAGACACAGCTTTTTACGTAAAATATTTTTGTGTCATTTTAGTAAAGTAGCAGCTGAATATTTTCAGAGGTGTCAAACACACTGACATTATTTACTTCAGTAAAATTATATATAATTGTGTAAAAAAGGAAGTACCAATTAAACTACTTTACTTTGGTAAAAGTAAAAATGTTGAGGTTCTACATTGTACTAAAGTATGAAAGTAAAATGATTTTTTACCATAAATTACACAAAATAGCATTATTCATTTACAGATAACATAAAAGTACTGACTGTCTAGTTTTGTTTTTAGTTAAAATGTCAAGCAGCATTTAGAACTGAACTGAACAGAAGTCCTGCATGAGAAGCTTAATAGTTTTAGAGCTCTGGTTTTCACATTATTGACGTTGCAAATAGTGTTAAATTGAAATGGAACATAATAAGCACATTTAAATCTAATAAAGGGGAAAATGGATGGTGAATGACTGTCTCAGAATCTGAGCCATGAATGTTGCAAGGATTTCCAGTCTCATGTCTTCATATCAGGGTTTTCTATGAACAAACCGAACTTCAAGTAAGATTATCTTTCTGATTTTCCCTGTTTTGTTGCAGCTGTTATGACATGTCATTAACCATATGTAGAGAAGTAAAGACCCAGTTTGGAGAAAGTAAAGAGTAGAAAGTAATTATACTCCTGTTCTAATCAAGTAACTAAAAAGTCAAAAAAAAAATTAAATACTCCAGTAAGGTACAGATTCTGAAAAATTATTTTTTTTATTGAAGTACAGTACTTAAGTATTTATACTTAACTATTTGACACCTTTGATTATTTGGGAGATGCATCGTTGCCTTACTACCTTAACCACAGCTTTTTGCAGTGTGCCAGTCAAAATAAAGCGAAGCAATGATGACAGTTAATGTGATTTTCTGCCATGATAAAAGAATATTATAAAGTCACTTAAGTATAATATATTCTAACCCCTGAAGAGGATAATTATTCTTCAAAGACAATTTATTAAAAATGTCCTGTTAATACCTTAGGAAAATAATTATCTTTAGCCTTTCATAAGTTTTGAAAGGCTGTAAGTTTTAGCTTAAATTTAGAGATAACAATCCCCCCATTGTTCAAAGCTTTAAAAGCTGCTCCTATATTCCTTTTTTTAAACTATATGAAGCATATCAGTATCTTTTAAAAATTAGTGTAATGCTCTTTAAGATGAAACATGTCTGAACATTTTTGTTCAACACCTACAACAACAATATCTTTTTTATCTTTGCAGGGTGTTTCCCTAGTTAGACCTTTCATATACCATCATCCTTTTAGGTAAGAATAAGAAAGCCTATCTGGAAATAAAGCTGGAGTGAAATAGTGATCCCATTGTTTGTCAAACCAAACACCCAAGATCAATGAGCCACTGCAGCACTGTGGACATACTTTGAATGCTTGCAAATGAAAGTTCATATCCAAAACCTTTAAAGTCGGGTTTTACAGTTGGATCTATTTTTTGTTTTAAGCAGTTTCCCCTACTCTGCTAAAACAACCAAACAATAAAGGAGGCCCAAGCCTATGCATGCTGGTCCTGATTCCATTTGTATTTATAATAGGGATGCACCGATCCACTTTTTTCACCTCTGATACGATACCAATATTTAAAGTTTAATGTCAGCCGATACCGATACCAAAAACAGCACTGAACTATTGCCTAAAAAATTGTTTTATTGCGTGAAAAAAAACAAACTGGGATCATTCTTCCGTTCATATTATTTGACTTCCCTTTTCTTAAAAAAAAGAAAATAGGAAACAACCCAAATATAAATGTTATGACTCATTTATTTAAAAACTGTACACAAAATCTTAAACCAAAAGTTCTCTGACTTGGTCAACATGTGAAAAAAGTGTCAGTGCAAATTGGAATCTAAAATTCAATTTCAAATTCAATACAATAAAATAAATTATGAAGGAGCTAAAATTGAGAAAATAAAACAGCTTCAATGTGTTGATTTCTTGACAATCAAAATAAAACACCCATCAGCCATTTACAATATTTAGTGCAAATGGAAATTAAACATCCATTATAACAGCGCCTGAATAAACCAAAAGATTATCCAGTTTGGTCAAGTTGATGGTGTTATAGTTTGAAGATTTAACATAGCATAGAGTTAGAATGAATAGATTGGCCCCTATATCGAGTCAATTGTCACCGATATCGATCTAGTTGTGTCTTTCTTTATATCTGGACCGATAAAAATATCGGATCGGTGCATCCCTAATTTATAGTAGAAATAACCCTTTTTAAAAGCTGATAAATAAATAAAAAAACTGAGAAAAACGACAGGTTTTGTACTTGTAATCCAATTTACCCTGCCCCATGTGATGACATGTAAAAAAAAAAAAAAAAAAAAAAAAGGAAATTAACTCAAAGACACAAAGAATAAAACAAGAAGTCTGGAACTAGAAGCGTTTTTAAACTTGGGATTCACTGTAGAGACACAAAAGATTCAAGCCTTTATTTAAAGTATAAAAGTAGCCTCTATATTTCTGTCCCAAGGCAAGGGAGGTGTAGCTGAGCAGATCTGATTGCACGTCTAAATAACTGCGGCTGCACAGCTTTAAGGTGTGTTCCTCTCCAGTGTTATTCGATGATGGGATTTTTGCTCTGATGTGTGAGAAGATCATTGAGAGGAGCAGAAACGAACTCACCTGGTGGCATGTTATGAACAAGGCGGACCAGACAAAGATCCCCGACACGGCCTGAGCAGTCACTGTGTTCAGGAACATCTCACCCTCCACCAGGGACCCATTACTGTTCCGAATGATGGTGATGTTCTCCGGAAGAATTGGCTCATCCAGGTGAACGATCGAGTTATTTTCGGACGCTGAATCCATGTCCAAGCCGTTCATCTGTAAAAAACGGAGGAAAACAGAGAGGTCATCTCATATAAAACGGGTCTAATATTCAAATAAAAGAGCTAAAACACATATATTTATGCCAGAAGCGATAAATGCGACTATTAAAAATCAATTTAATCAATCAATTTAATTGAAGATCATAAAAAAAAAACACCGAGCCGTTAATGTCACTCGGTTGATCTCTTTGCTGTCAACAAACGGCTCACCTTTTTTTCCGGGGCAGATTGAAAAGCAGCTTTATCCGTTTAGACAGCACTGATCGACCCAGATTGCGTTAAACGGTCAGCATCAAGAATAAAATTACTGTTTCTCTACAGTAAGAATAAAAAAACAAGCCTTTTCAGCTTCATAAACAAGCAGCCTGTAGTAGGACACTTCCTTGTTTCTGACAGGTGTCTCAACGAGGTCGAAGTCCACACAGTAGGAGATGAAAGACGCACTTTAACGCCGCACAAACAAATAAAACAGCCGATATTTGTTAAATATACCTAAATACCTGTCTAAAAGTTTGCTAGAGGAATACTTATGATAAAACCTAAATGTGCGCTGCGGCTCCACTTAACTAAAGATATAGATAGGCTGGGCACAGGTGAAGAAATCACGTGGCTTCGACTCGGCTGGTGTCGTCATCACGTTGGGTCGCGAGCGTTTTTTCCCCCTCGTGATAAATGCGAAAACGTTTGGTTATCTTTACATTTATTATGCCACTAGAGTCTGAGTTAATCATAATTATGGGTCAGTTTCCATCTCAGTTAAGGTTCTTGTGGTTTTCTCAGATTTCCATTACAGTTCAGCTATTGGGGAGTAAAAATAATGAATCATTATTAATCACACATTGTAGAAAATTACCTCAAACATTAGCAATTCTAGAGGTAGTTATAAAAGTGGTGTATACAAAATGAGGACTGAAACTGAAGTATTTCCCTTTCCACACTAAGGCTGTAATTTATATATAAAAAAAAAATAATAAAAAAATGCTTAACAGTATGTTTTATCCTCTACATAAGGACTTTAAGAACTCTAGATTTGTTACCTTGCAAGCAAGATGAATTGGAAATATTATTAATTTTTTTGTAAATAAAAACAAAAACAAAATACATCTTTCCAGGAACCAGCAGATGTGTTCGCCTCATTACAGAAATGCTTCAGACCAATGAAAATGCAGTGACGTGTATGACCAACACACCACTAAACCAAACAAACTGGGCCGGTTTTAAATAAATCAATAAATTAAAATTTATTAAATAAATTGAATTGATCAATCTCACAGTTGAGTAATTAAATCTCTACATTTAACCCATCCCCTCGGGGAGCAGTGGGCTGCCATTGTGCGGTGCCCGGAGAGCAGTGTGGGGTTAAGGGTCTTTGCTCAGAGAGCCAGAGTGGTAGTCTGTGGGAGTGGGCCTCAAACTCAGAACCTCAGGATTCCACGCTCTATGCCCTAAACACTAGGCCACCAATCTCCCTTAGTTGGTGTTTCTCTGTTACCTAATACAGGGGTCTTCACATTTTCCAGGCCAAGGACCCCCAAACTGATGGCCAGATGGAGCGGGCACACCCTAATAATATATATTGTATGAAATTGTGTTATATTAAACTGTTCCTATAACCACTCTCTTACAGATGGAGTAATGTAACCAGAGGTGTCAAGTAAGGAAGTACAAATACTTTGAGATTTAAAACAAACGTTACTCGTTTAATGTTTATAAATATTTATTTCACGTCATGTGCGCCATCCAATGGAGATCATTGGGGCCATCCACATCTAGTGAAAACTAGTGTAATTGGATGAGTCATAGAATGCAAACCCTCATTGGTTAGCTAAAGGAAATTATCAGAAGCAAGCAGGTGTTCTTCAAACTGCAAACGTGAATTGTCTATGCCATGCTACAATGTCTGATTCAGAAAAAGATGTTAAAATGTCTGAAAGGTTGGACACAGGCGGGGCGTATCGGGAGATGGAGACCAACAAGACCTCCATCATCATTGGCCCTATCTCTAAGAAATTTTCAAAATAGTCAAAAAATTGAGCTTTCAAATCATATAGTGGAATCTGGCTGTTTTTTTTAAAGGTTACTTTACAGTTTTATACTTTAAGTAGTTTTTGGAGCACATACTTTTCACTTTTAGCTACTTGAGTAAAGAGGTCAAGTTGATGCTTCAACTTTTCCCAGTGTTTTTAAACTGCAGTATCTATACTTCTACTTAAGTAACAAATGTGTGTACCTTTGACACCACTGCATGTAACGAAAGTAATTTCGTCCTGGGAATATTAAATTAATTCTAATTTAGATTCCTGGTTGATGGGACAGATGTGAATGAAACAGTTCCCAGCTTGAAAGAGTTCCTGTGTGTCGCTGAATGTGTGCATTGATGCCTCAATTTATGTTTACTACAGTGTCTTGATTTTATGCTAATGTATATTTAAAGACATTTCAATTAGTGGGAAAAACTGTAGGGAGGAATATAAAAAAAAAAATAATATAATCAACCAAAACTTTCTTAACCCCCATGCAGTACCTCCGTCTACACCCTGTTGAAGACCTCCGACCTAATATGTAATATGTCATTCATATTACATGCCTGTGATTACATCAATTTGAACAAATTAATTTTTATCTTATGATAAGCAATCTACTTGAGCAGCATATTTATACCTACATGAGTGATTCTTTGGAAAAAATCTATTTCTTACTGTTAATGCTGACGTACTGATATTCTTTGATTCTAGATCTGCCTGTCCCCAGTCAGATCTAGAATCAAGAATGCAATCCCTTACCAAAAAGTTTGTTTTGAGTAGGAAATTGCACGGGTTTGCACCATGTTAAAAATAATACAATGTACAAATGTAAACTTTCTCTATTATGCTTTTTTGTTTTATTTAATGCTCATGCCAAAAATTGTTTAGACACCAAAAACTGTTCATACACTTATACAATTTTATTGTCATGACATCCATCAAACTATTCTTTTAAATATTGATCAACTTTTGCAACTTTTAAATGACATTTCTGATTTAACCTGAAAATAATCTCCAAGTATTGGAAGGTAGATTATCTCCATCCGATCACCCTAAATCTCTAGCTGTCCAAATTGAATCCGGTTAAAAGTGAAACCATGGTTACATCAATCCAAAATGATAATACTGCCTCAAATCATATCAGTTCAATTAAAATATGAAAAATCTAAAGCTGCCAGGAGTGTGAATATTTGGGATAAGCTGTAGTTGAAAAGCTGAACAGCTTTAATTTGAATGATATAAACTTGCAACATTAATCTAATTTTTTCAATTTACTTATGTAAAAATATAATTTGACTCTACACAGTAAGCAGACATATTTACTGGCACCCCTTATGAGCCTTAGAATACATCCATATTATTTTAGTAGCAGCGTCTTATGCTAATAAAGGGGACATTTCTAGCTTTATTTAGAGTGCTTAAGAATTCTTTTAAAATAAATGAATTAAAAATTTTAAATTAAACCAAATTTGACTTTTCTGTAAGTTGATCAAAGTTTCTAGGAGCATCTTAATATTTATAGGTTTTTCTTTTCACAGGGGGCAAATATGTCATAAGACATTGGCCACCATGCTGAACAATTGGTGACTTTCATACAACCAAAATGAGCAGGATGATTTGGGAGGTTAAGAAAAAAAAATCTTAATTGTGTTTGTGATGATAGAGCTACAAAAAAAATAAATCAAATAAAAAAAAACAACCACAAAAAGCATTGTGTAGTCTGTGTACATAAAGAACCTGTCATTACCACCAGTTAAACTGAGCAACCCAAAAAGTCAATGGAATGAAAAGTCAGTTAAACATTTTTATTTACGAACATTTCAAATAACACAAATTTTGTTGTGAATTTTGAAATACAATAAAGTAATAGTTAATGTATTTTTACAAAACGTGACACTGGTAGGAGCTATTGCCTTTATTTTACTAAGTCTTTTTAACTAATGTCATTTTTCCAGGGCCCTTACTAACTACCACACTTGACAACCTTTGACGATCTCTTTGATTTCTTTAATTGTGTCAATAGAAGAATCCTTCAGGGCCAGTCCCAGCAGGACAGGTCTGTTTCCAGCTTCTTGTGATACAAACGTAGCCAGGTTTTTGGCGCAGACATGGGTCAAAGGCTGTTAAAAAAGAGGAAAAACACAAATTAGGTATTAAAAGATGACACTACACAGAATGTAGAAATAAAGAATCAACTGACAAATGCAAAAAAACACCATTTTTGAAAGATATTTTTCTTTTTTTCTACAAAGGAATAATCATCAAACGCTCTGATCGTTATAAAATAATGTGGTAAATCTATTCGGCCTTCTGCAATATGGAATAATTAATAAATATTCATTATGTCAACAACAAAACTTGCATTCTAAAGCTGTTCTAATGTAGGCAGAGTTCTAACATCTCACTGTTCAGCCACAATTTAACTTCATTGTTTTTATTAAACCGTTCATGCTTCACTTATATGCTGACAGGAAGACGTGTTTATTCAAAAAGCAACATTTCAGTAGCAAGGTGATTTAAAGTGCTGAAGAAAAGCACACTGTAGTGGCATGAAGAGAGAATAATTAATGAATGCTAATAATTAGAGAATAGAAATGAATATTTAAATGATTCGATTAGGAAAAATAATTATGAAGGAATGTTAAATGAAAACTGGACTTCAAACTTAACTAATAATGTTTACATAGCAAAGTCAAAGGTACGTTTTAAATTCCAATTTAAGCAATTTAGGGTTTCAGCTATTTTACAGTTTTCTGGGAGTTTATTTCAGATTAATGGAGCAAAAGAACTAAAAGCTGTTTCTCCATGTTTGGTTCTGGGTATACAGAGTAGATCTGAGCTAGAAGACTTTGAAATGTAAAAGATTAAAAGGGAGAATTATCTCAGTCTTCTTTTCAAGAAAGTTTTCTTTTTAAATAAAATACAAACTTTGTTACAGTCTATCTTTCCAGTTGATGGCCCTTGCTCACAGTGTCCCTGTTAAAATGACAAGCTCAAGCAGAGATGAAATTAGTTTTCTTGAATAAACTTTAAAACGCTGCTGAACTTTGTGCATCTAATTTCCCTACAACCTGCCAGAGTAGTTCAGAGCCGATCTCATCTGGCCTTTCACTGCGTGAAATGAGTAACCCCATGTGACAAGAAGTCTATAATCACACGGATACAATATTAATCCAACAAATTTCACTCAGCGTACGTCATCTTTGCCCAGCAGCACTTTGGTGGAGAACGTGGGGGTGCTGATATCATTAGATCGCGAGTCAGGTGTGACCGAAATCAATGTCCCAATTTTGCCATACTGGGTGAGGACCACAAATATGTAATTACTAAAATCTGTGCAGATGACTTCTGTTAGATTTCCGTTGACTTCTTTTTGTGCTTGTCTTGATTTGATGATGGACTCAGCCATTGTTTTAATCCTGCAAAGAGAAGCAAAAGACATGAAAGATAAATATAATATTTCTTGATTGTTTATGCATTTAAGCAAGGTAGCATGGCCCCTTTTAATGTTTCATCCAATACAGCTGGATCTGATTCATCAGAGAATGAGCTGATCTTTTTTAAAATAGATGAAACAGTTTATTTAAAAAGTTCCTAGATTCTCTAAATCGATCGGTCTAAAGAATAAGGGGAACTCTTAATTAACAAATCACTTATTAGGTTTTCATTAAAAAAAATGGAAATAATTTTTACCCCAGTTTCAATTTAACTAGGTAATTGGAAAAAGAGAGCAAGTAGAATAACTTTAGTTTTGCTTTTTTTTTTTCCTTTTTTTAATTGGAAGGCATTTTATTTCACACTAACAGACTTGATATTTTGGCATAATAATGACCCTTACCAAGTAATAGATACCGATAACATTCACTCCAATCAAAGCTATGTGGGCAAATGTAAAAATAAGTTAGAAGATGAGCAGTTTAAATTTCATTATCATGTGCAACAACTATTTAAGTCAGAGAGAGACGCTTTCCTCAATAGTTCTTAACTCTTTGTTTCTTGCATCCAATATTCTTTCACTGGAGTTTCTATCAGTTTTGATATGGCAATAATAATAAATATTGAACCTGCACCTGTCATTATTACATCTATAACTTTTTAAAAATTAAGCTACATCAAAGGTAGCAATTCACTTCAATATCAGAGGTGTCAAAGGTACTGACATTCTTTACTTCAGTAGCAATACAGATAAATGTGTAAAAAAGGAAATACCTATTGATCTCCTTTACTCAAGTAAAAGTAAAAAGGTAGAGGTTCTCCATTGTACTTAAGAATAAAAGTAAAATGTTGTTTTTTTTTTACCATAAATTACACAAAATAGCCTAAATATCCTATTGCCAGGACCCTGAGATGAACAATGTTTAGTGTTTGCAGAAACTTGGCAATAAGATGTGTCTTATTCAGAGTTTTAAATAACTGTTTTAGAGAAACAAGGCAATAAAAACAGAAATTCATGTGGTATTATTCAAAGTAAATATCTTATTTTTAAAAAGTATTTAGTAAATGTTTATTATTGGAATTATTAGTTTGAATTCATAATTTATTTAACCGGAGGGTATGTTAAAGGCAATATAAACAGAAATTCATGTGGTATTTTTTCCCTATCAATCCTGATAAAGAAATATATATTGCATATTGTAGAGTAAATATTTACATATAAAAAAAAGTACTTTTTGATGTTTCTAAGAAGCAAAATTATATATTTATTCAGTTAACCCAAGAAAATGTCATTAAAATTAGGAGAGACTTAAAGTTCAGGATTTTACAAGAATATTTAATTAAAAATTAGGACAGGAAATCTGCTCCCAGGGTACAAGTCTATATCATGCAGCTTTTAATGGTGCATTTCATAGAAACCAGTTTTTTTTTTTTTTGTTGCTTTTGTTTAAATAAAAATGGTTTTGCAAGTAAACTACATTATGCTTATTCTAACAACTGAAATAAATATGGTTGAAGATGAATAAACTAACTTAGAAAACTAATAACCCCAATCTAACACTTTATGACTATAACACAATGTTTAAATTCTTTTTAACATCTTCCCAAAACACAGAGCATAATCCGACCAGCTGAAACATCTAAAAAAAACCGGTGCAATTAAAAAGTGTTAAAGACCTTATAATGACAACCCACCTAAAATAGTTAAAACCTCCTTGGCTGACAGTTTAAAGCTAAACTAAGAACATCCTTTGATTGTTAATTAGACCTATACTACGTCAGACCAAAATATTCACAATAACCTTTGCCAAATGCCAAACGGAAACGGACTATGTAAAGTCTTTCAGGACGATTAGAAAAAAACTTCACCCGAGCGACTGATGCTGCAGCTTGGAGCTAACGTTAGCTTCATAGCTAGCTCTACACTTAGCAGGAAAGCTGACAATTTAAGAAAGAAACGTACCACAAGTCTCTATAAATCCGGAATGAAAACTGTCATCTGTATTGAATCGATAGTCTTTCGGTAGCTCAGCTTAGCTCTGGTATTTTTACCCCACTATGAAAGTGAAAACAACGGAGAGAAGCTGGAAGTAGAGCGGCGTTTGAGACAGAGAACGCCAGACACCGGCAGAGAGTCAGCGGGGTCGATCGATAATGCACGGAGAGCTGATTGAAATTGTGAACGAGAGCCAAATGAAATGACCGCATAGAATTTTAGCTTTGCTCTTAAAAAAAGAAAACAAAAAAACTTTCTTCTTCTGCAGTTGCTGCCTCGTCTTCGGTTTCCCTTTATATGTTGGATATCATCCATCCTGTTGCAGTATCGCCCCCTGTGGCTTGATTTGAAGATCAACTGTCAACTGCTATATATATATATATATATATATATATATATATATATATATATATATATATATATATATATATATATATATATATATATATATGTATGTATATATATATATATATATATATATATATATATATATATATATATATATATATATATATATATATATATACATACATATATATATATATATATATATATATATGTATATATATATATATATATATATATATATATATATATATATATATATATATATATATATATAAAAAAAAAATAAAATAAACTGTTTTCTCACCCCTCGTGGGGTGGTATGTGTCATCCTCAAGCTCGAGTCCTCTACCAGAGGCCTGGGAGTTTGTGGGTTCTACTCAGTATCTTAGCTGTTCCTAGGATTGCGCTCTTCTGGACAGAGACCTCTGATGTTTTACCTGGGATCTGCTGCAGCCACTCTCCCAGTTTGGGGGTCACAGCCCCCAGTGGGACTTCCAGCCCATACTCATGGCAGATGTTCCTGTACACTATGACAGCTACCTGGTTGTGGCGTTCCATGTATGCACTTCCTGCCTGCATTTTACACCCTGCTGTTATATGCTGTATTGTTTCAGAGGCATCTTTGCACAGTCTGCATCGGGGGTCCTGCCTGGTGTGGTAGACCCTGGCCTCTATTGATCTTGTACTGAGTGCCTGTTCTTGTGCTGCCATGATTAGTGCCTCTGTGCTGCCCTTCAGTCCAGCCTTTTCCAGCCACTGGTAGGATTATTTGATATCAGCCACTTCTTCTATTTGTCTGTGGTATATGCCGTGCAGTGGCTTGTCCCTCCATGATGGTTCTCCTTCCTCTTTCTTGTCCTCGCTTTCGGTTTTCTCCTGCCTCAGGTATTCACCAAGCCATTTATCTTTGAGGGCCATCTTTCTTATGTACTCCTGGGTCTTAGTTGTTTCATCCTGGACAGTGGTCTTGACACTCACTAGCCCTCGGCCTCCCTCGCTACGCTTGGTATACAGTCTCAGGGTGCTGGATTTGGGGTGGAACCCTCCATGCATTGTGAGGAGCTTTCTTGTCTTGATGTCAGTGGCCTCTATCTCCTCCTTTGGCCAGTTTATTATACCAGCGGGGTATCTGATGACTGGTAGGGCATATGTGTTGATGGCTTGGATCTTGTTTTTCCCATTCAGCTGACTTTTCAGGACCTGCCCTACTCTTTGTAGGTATTTAGCTGTGGCAGTCTTTCTTGCTATCTCCTCGTGGTTTCCGTTAGCCTGTGGCACCCCAAGGTATTTGTAGCTGTCCTGCACATCCGTAATGTGGCCTTCTGGTACACCTGTCCAACTGCTCGTTAACACTTAATTTCTAAGCAGCCAATCACACGGCGGCAACTCAGTGCATTTAGGCATGTAGACATGGTCAAATCAATCACCTGCAGTTCAAACCGAGCATCAGTATTGGGAAGAAAGGTGATTTGAGTGACTTTGATGGTGGTATGATTGTTGGTGCCACAAGGGCTGGTCTGATTATTTCAGAAACTGCTGATCTACTGGGATTTTCACGCACAACCATCTCTAGGGTTTACAGAGAATGGTCCGAAAAAGAAAAAACATCCAGTGAGCGGCAGTTCTGTGGGCGGAAATGCCTTGTTGATGCCAGAGGTCAGAGGAGAATGGCCAGACTGGTTCGAGCTGATAGAAGGGCAACAGTGATTCAAATAACCACCCGTTACAACCAAGGTGGGCAGAAGAGCATCTCTGAACGCTGAGTATGTCGAACTTTGAGGCAGATGGGCTAAAGCAGCAGAAGACCACATGGGTGCCACTCATTTCAGCTAAGAACAGGAAACTGAGGCTACAATTTGCACAAGCTAATCTAAATTGGACAATAGAAGATTGGAAAAACGTTGCCTGGTCTGATGAGTCTCGATTTCTGCCGCGACATTCGGATGGTAGGGTCAGAATTTGGCATCTACAACATTAAAGCATGGATCCATCCTGCCTTGTATCAACGGTTCAGGCTGGTGGTGGTGGTGTCATGGTGTGGGGAATATTTTCTTGGCACTCTTTGGGCCCCTTGTTACCAATTGAGCATCGTTGCAATGCCACAGCCTACCTGAGTATTGTTGCTGACCATGTCCATCCCTTTATGACCACAATATACCCAACTTCTGATGGCTACTTTCAGCAGGATAATGCGCCATGTCATAAAGCTGGAATCATCTCAGACTGGTTTCTTGAACATGACAATGAGTTCACTGTACTCAAATGGCCTCCACAGTCACCAGATCTCAATCCAATAGAGCATCTTTGGGATGTGGTGGAACGGGAGATTCGCATCATGGATGTGCAGCCGACAAATCTGCGGCAACTGTGTGATGCCATCCTGTCAATATGAACCAAACTCCCTGAGGAATGCTTCCAGCACCTTGCTGAACCTATGCCACAAAGAATTGAGGCAGTTCTGAAGGCAAAAGGGGGTCCAACCCGTTACTAGCATGGGGTACCTAATACAGTGGCCGGTGAGTGTATATATAGCTGAGAGCGGTCGTGTACCTCAGGTACTTTTTCACTTTGGTTTTCTCTGGAAAATTAGTTAATTTTCTCATCATTCAAAGATAATTAAAGCCTTTTTCTCGTGATAACGAGATGATTAATGTATGTTAAAACTGATTCCATCCTTCAATACCACAACAGAGGGAGAAGATTTATAAGTATAAGTCATGGCAGACTACTTCTGTAATTCTTAGTTTAACTTTTAGGTAGCGAGATGACGTTGTTGGTTTGATTATTTGCTTCGACTTCTGATTCATATGAAATTAGACCTATGCCTCTGGCGCCTTAGCGCCTGGTGTTTTCTGAACAGCCCGGGTATTAAACCTGTAACAGGTATAAGAAGCATTAACCCCTAAAATGAGTCCAGATTAAGGATTTTTATTAAAAACAGATTTGTTTCTACTATATTCAATGCAATCCAATCATAAACCACGACCTGACAATGAGTGAAAATAAAAAGGAAACAAAACAAAAAAACTGATTATTTGTGCACACGTGGTATCGCCACTGCACAACTACAGAAATCACAGGCATGGATGGACTGGGAATCCACGGCTGTTGGCCAGACTCAATCATTACTCATGCAGGTTAATCACCTTGTTATTTCCAGAAATCAATAACTGGTTTCTCGTGATTATGAGATAATTATCTTGTCATCTCAAGAAAACAATTAATTGTTTAACTGTGATAACAAAATGATATATATATATATATATATATATATATATATATATATATATATATTATATATATATATATATATATATATATATATATATATATATATATATATATATATATATATATATATATATATATATATATAATTGAACTCTATTGTTCTTACACCGGAGAAAACTTTGGTGCAATCACTGAAATCAGGTATTTTCTGTAAAGTTCAGGAAAGACTACTGCACCTGTTGACAGGTATGTTGGTTCACTGGTTATGAGCAAGGTAGTTACATTTGCTTAGGACATTTTTTTAAACAAGTTTTTACAATAAAATTTCAAAGTAAATATCTTATTTTTCAAAAGTATTTAGTTAATGTTTATTATTTGAATTAGTAGTGTGAATTCATAATTTTATTGAATGGGAGGGTATGTGAATAATATTTATACATTTTATTTAAAACACCTTTGAGGACCCCCAAGGACACCCACTGACTCTGTACACCCACTGCACAAGAAACAATCAAAATACACAATGTCATATAATGTACACTATATTAAAAACAGTGGAGGTAGTCAGTGCAGGTATGCAGTCTTGAAACGATGAGTGAATTTCAGAGTTTGGGATCTGAGCTTTCTCCCGCTCTTCTCCCCATTGTGACAAGGTGGGCAGGAGGCTCATCAAGGTGGATGGAAGAGGAAGATCTAAGGGTATGGGAGGGGATAGCATTCTGAAGGAGATTTGAGAGGTGTCTATAAAGATATTTCTGGGGATGACCAAAAAGAAGAGATTTGCAGTAATCGATGTGGGAGGTGACAAGGCTATGGACGAGAAAAGAAGCAGGGAAAGAGAAGGACGAAGATGATGAGTGCTTTGTAGGTGACAATAGGCAGAACGGGTATTGTTATTGATGTGGGAGGTGAATGGCAGAGTGCTATCAAGGATTGCTCCCAGACCCTCGACCTGAGGAGAGGGAGAGACAGTGGAACTGTCAATCCTGGATAAAATAAATTTGGTTCCTAGCAGGAGGATCTCTATTTTTTTGTAATAAGCTGCAGGAAGTTAGAGATGAACAAGGCTTTGATTTCGGCAAGACACGAAGTGTGGGATGTGTGGGGGGGTTGGGAGTTAGACGCACCAGATAAATAGAGCTGGCATGTCATCCGCATAACAACGAAGTGGATATTGAAATTCTGAAAGATGTTACCCAGTGGCAGAAGGTAGATAATTAAATGTAGGAGCCCCAGGACAGAGCCCTGTGGCACACAGGAAATAATGGGATGGATGTGAGTAGAAGGATTTCATATGGATAAGAATGGAAATGAGACCAGAGTTGACTGCCATCAGAAGGTTGTTTGTGATTTTTTGGAGAGCAATTTCAGTACTGTGGCGGGGCCGGAAAATATACTGGAATTATTCATACAGGTTTGTATAAGTTAGATGGAACTGAATTTGAGAGATAACTGCTTTTTCAAGTGATTTAGAAATGAAAGGTAAGTCAAAAATGGGTTGAAGGTTATTGTGCTGGATTATACTTTCAATCCCAGGCCGCCACTTCCCCTCCACCTCCCAAACCACAAAGACCATGCACCCAGCCTCCAGAAGTCCCAAACCAATACTGTACAGAATTGTATTACCATGTATATAGCACATATATAGTAATCTGGTGCATTACTGGAGCATGGCAAGCAGATATCAGACTGTGCAAAACCCACCTTAAACATCAGTTGGCCTGTATAGTGTACTCTATGAAGGATTTAGGATTGAATTAGTTATAAATTAGGATTTCTGGTCATGTTAAAGGTTGTCTGGCAGATTTGATCTAGCCTAACAGATAAATCAGTTTCCCATTTTTCAGCAGGAAATTATTTTGACTCATCTATATTACAGTTTTTCCTTTATTTATTTTAAGTTGGTTTGCTGCCTGCTGCTACCCATTTCTCAGTGGTGCAGTAAGTAGCACTGCTGCCTTGCAGCAAGAAGGTTTTGGGTTTAATTCCTGCCCGGGGTCTTTTTCGATGGAGTTTGCATGTTCTCCCTGAACATGCGTGGGTTCTCTCCAGGTACTTCCTCTCACAGTCCAAAAACATGACTGTTATGTTAATTGGCTTCTCTAAATTCTCCTCAGGTGTGAGTGTGTGTGTGAATAGTTGTTTGTCTCTGTGTGTTGCCCTGTGATGGACTGGCGACCTGTCCAGAGTGTAACCTTCCTCTTGCCCATTGACTGCTGGAGATAGGCACCAGCACCCCTCGCGACCCCACTCGGGATGAAGTGTGTCAGATGATGGATAGATGGTTTGCTAAAAAGCTTTCCGATTTATTGCTGAGGTAAAAGTTATGAATATAAAGTCTTTCTATTATGAATACATTTTTTTGTCAAGGATTTTATTTAATTCTACTTTTGCTTTACAAATTTTAGCTATTGCTTGTTTTTACAGGTAGGCTCCTAATGATTTGTCTCCTCTACATTCTGAACCTTTTGGTTTTATTTTTTGTTCTTATGTGATAAGAATGAGATTATCTAACTCTTGTCACTGTCTTTCCCGCCTTCCAGAGCAAAGATACTGATCTAAATATTCCAACAGAGCTGTGAAGAAAGAGTTAAATAATGATGGGTCATCAGCGTTTGGCCCGTAAATTCTATCAATACAAACACTCTGCTTATCTATAGATATCTTTATTACTGTAAATCTACCCACTAGGTATTTAAATGTGCCAAATACTGTATGTGAAATGCATATTTTTGTGATTTTAGATAGTTACTCTTCTTTGCGCAGTGTCATAGCAGGCAGAGAGCACACAATGGGTTTCAGGTGATTTTAGATAATTTAAATTTGCAGCTGATTTTTGAGTCTCTTGAAATAAGACACCTGTAATCTTGAAAGCTGGTTAAAGTTTTTTATTAACATTTTCTCTCTGGAGCCAGCTCAATGCACATTCCAGGTGATAAAGCTTAGTTTACCCATATTGAATTATGAGTGGATAACGTTAGGCAGGGTGTATCATATAGAAGCTTGTATGACCCAGCGGAGTGATGTTTAAAGCCTGTGATTGTCTGGATATTGGTTTAAAGGCAGAGTTATAGAAAGCAGAAATGCAGAGAAGCAGAACAGTAAAGAGAGATAGTAGAAGTGTTTAGGTGTGACAGTGAAGGTAGGAGACAGAGGGAGGAGTCCGATAGTATGGGAGACAGAAAGTAAATAGGATGCGAAAGAGTTCTGATCAGACCACATAGACTGTGTAGCATCATAAGCTGTGCTTTACATTAATTACAGTTACCAGTAAACAAGTTATTTTACTTTTAATAAAGCATGGAGTTTTTTCTTGATCCCTGTAAAGCTTTCTGTTTAATTAATGTTTAACAACAGCTACCATGGCACTGATATCTTCCGATGTGTATTTTTTTCTGATCGGGAACAGCCCTCATCTTCAATAGAGAATTTCTTTAGGAAACTGATCATCAACTCTGAAGTGCGTTCCCTGAAACTCTTTCCATTTACTTTTTACGTATTCTTTTTGTTTATAATGCTTAATTTAGTGACTATACATTAGTTTTGTAGTGTCAGTAGATAATACTAATGGTAATCATTTATCCATTCATGGAGGAATTTGACTAAACAAGTAGTGAATTAAGACTGCATTTTCAATATGCAACACAGAAATTGTAAATCTAACACTTTAGATTTTTCTGTGTAGCTTTGAATTTGAATATATGATTTATGGCTGCATGGTGGCACAGTAATTAGCACAGTTTTCTTTCAGAATTAAGGTCAGTGGTTATTTCATTACAAGCCTGTGGTAATTTGAGGTGGAATTTGTATGTTCTCCTCTTGTAGTCATGGATTTTCCTCAGGTGCATGTGCTTCCTTGTGGTGTCCAAACATTTTCATGTTATGTAAATTGTTTGTGTGTGTGTGTGTTTGTGTGGGGTGTGTGTGTGTGTGTGTGTGTGTGTGTTTGTCTGAACGGTTGCTTGTCCCCCTTTAGCCGCAGTGATTTTCGTATTCGTGTAATATTTTTAGAGTGGCCTTAAGCAATACATGTTTAGACTTGGCAAAGGGTCTTTTTAAAAGTTTTACTGGCATATTGGTTGATTTTTCACTTGCATTCAGTACTAAAATAATGTGCCGAATCATTTAGTAATTTGTGTATTTTTCAAGCAACGCCGGTCTGGATCACAGCCATAAAAACCTGTTATATCTATAACTTGTAGCAAACTTATTAACAAACTAATTTCAAATTAAGTACTCTTTTACTGTCAATGTATCACCTAAACATATTATTCCTAATAGTTGTACAAGTTCTACCAGCTTAATTTAAAGCTGTGTTATCTTTGTTCGAAATTGACATTTTATTTCACAGCAATCAGAAAAGAATTCCCTTGTTTGGTCCAAAGTTAGTCACATAATGACAATTTATATAAAAATTTCTCTTGAGTATTTCAGGTTTCACTTCAGTTGGCTGTTACTAGGCATCATCCCAACTATAATTTTCCCTCAAATAACTGACAAAACAAGAGTGTTTTAATAGAGCTTTCAAAAAGTAGGTTAAAATTGAATTTTGGCTTAAATTAGGCTGTTGCCATTGGCTTTTTCTTTCAGTCAATGCTTGGTGACTGGACCATCTGCTCTAAAGCAAACAACCAAACAGCCCGGGTGTACTTTGTTATACAGCTGTCAATAAGACTTAAAAGTAGCAGATGATGTATGGATGTTGATTTTTATTATCTTATTTTGTTGAATTGAATTAAAAACCCAGTTCCTTGCATTCCAGACACAAATAAAGCTGGGATTTTTCGAAGATAGTGGTCAATAGCTACTGTAAACTACTTCTAGCCATGAGACTTGAAATCTGACTTAAACAGATGTAAATATAACATGCATTTTTGTTTTAAAATTAAAATGAAACTATTGAACTGTGGATCATGTGCTTTTTCTGTAACTGCGGATATGGATAGTTGAGGATTTTTTTTAATGATAGAACTGCTCAAATTACATTTTTTTAGTTAGATGTAAGGCTCCTCAGAAATCTGTGGATGCCGGTCATCTTCAACCGGATGGGAAAAGCATTGCTATGAACATGACATGCTTACAATGTCAAACTGAACCAGCTCTGCTGGTTTGTTATTCATTCTCAGCTGGCAGGTGTAGCTGCAAAATTTGCCAATTATTTTGCCTCTTTAGAACCCATGTATGTCCTTGAGGGATTATCTTTTTTCTAAAATTGTAATTCAAATATTCCTAAAAGGGATTTGTATGTGAAGAAACCAACAGGTTGATACATATCTTTATTTAGAAATCAAATGCTGCACAGACTTACTTTGCAAATGAGTTTAGCAAGAGACAATTTCAGTTTCCAGCATATGTGAAAAGCCTGTTAATTCATAACCTGCATTAGCCAACAACGTTTTTATTTTTGAATATTGGATGTACTACAATTGATGTGAAGGAATACAATAGGAAATTTTAATAACTTTATTGTGTTTTTATGGCACTATAGAGATATCAAATATCCCCCCAAACTCATATTCAAAAGTTGTATTCATGTTTAATTCTTTTGGACAAGATTTCAGGTAAAATGCCCTAAGTTGTCAAGGTTGAGTGGAGGTCTTTAAAGAACCAAATGCAGAGATCAGGAGGCAGAGGTGAGTTTTGTAGATTTATTCAGGTACCGGTCCGTCGTGGTGAAGAGAGAGCTGAGTCAAAAAGCGAAGCTCTTGATTTACCGGTCGATCTACGTTACTACCCTCATCTATGGTCATGAACTCTGGGTCATGACCGAAAGAACAAGATCACGGATACAAGCAGCCGAAATGGGTTCCCTCCGTAGGGTGGCTGGGCTCTCCCTTAGAGATAGGGTGAGAAGCTCGGTCATCCGGGAGGGACTCGGAGTAGAGCCACTGCTCCTTCACATCGAGAGGAGCCAGTTGAGGTGGCTCGGGCATCTGGTTAGGATGCCTCCTGGATGCCTCCCTGGTGAGGTGTTCCGGGGAAGACCCAGGACACGCTGGAGAGACTATGTTTCTCGGCTCTCCTGGGAACGCCTCGGGGTTCCTCCTGAGGGGCTAGAAGAAGTGGCTGGGGAGAGGGAAGTCTGGGCCTCCCTTCTTAAGCTGCTGCCCCCGCGACCCGACCCCGGATAAGCGGAGGAATATGGATGGATAGATATTCAGGTAGTCCAAGACAACAGAGGCAGTAATACAAAAATACTGAGAACCAAAATACAGATAACCAAAACATCAGGAAAAAAACTAACGCGGGGCACCTGAGGTAAGGAAGCAACAAAACAACAAACCAGCACTGAGTGACTGCAGAGGTGGTGTATACAGTATATCGGGAGACTGAACCAAGACAGGCTAATCAGCAGATTGGTGAGCAGGTGTGGGCAACACCAACTAGGAGGAATCCAAGGGGAAAGGAAACAAGCACAGGGGGGCAAAAGAGGGTAACTAAAGAACTCAGTACTGGTAGAAATAAACTACAAAGACACAGAACACAAAGAAGCTAAAATAAACTCAAGCAGAGGTCAGAACCCTGAAAAAGGTATATATTTGTACATGAAAATGTACTAGCTCGACAATTTAATCAAACCTATCAAAGATGGGTAAAATTACCCCTGATTAAGGTTTACCCTATTCTTTCAAATATAACACTTTTCTAACGTTTTCACTACATTACATGATTTCAATTTTATTTTCTGGAAAAATCATTTTAAAATTTGATCGACTAATTTACTTGCAAGCAATTCCCCACACCAAGCATGCATGTACAACGGTGGAGAGGAAAACTCCCTTTTAACAGGAAGAAACCTCCCGCAGAGCCAGGCTTAGTGAGAGTGGACTAAGTGTGGTCTCTAATTTTCTACTAGGTATGATTATTTGCATATTTTTTTTTTTTTTTGTCCTGAGTGACTCTGAATTGGTGTTTGATAAACTGTGTAGGATATACCCCACCTCGCACCTGATGACTGTTGTGATGGGTGTCACCCCCTCCTCGGCCCTGCACAGCAAAAAAAAAAAAAAGTGTTACTTAACACCTACAGAGTAGAATACAACTCTGTTTCAGATGACATTTGGTCCCATTCCAAATTAACGATAAATTTTAATCTATAGTCAGTGCCAGTTTTTCATTTAAATGTAACCATAAAATCAAGAAGAACTCTCAGAGACTGGCGGGTATTTGACGCTATATAGAGTAAACGTTAAACTGCATGGCTATTATATTTTACACTGACTATTAACTGCAACACTTGAGCAGATTTACACATTTACACTCAGTATAGTTGTACATACTATACATACTATAGTACATTCTCAATTTAGAGTTAATAGGTTAACTCTAAATGCTTAGGGAACAAAGAATGGAACCTAACGCCAGTTAGAAGTGTTCATATGATGTTTTCTTATTTTGTTTTCTCTTACTTGAAATATTACAGAACGTTATAATTGATTTCATTTTTTAAATCACTTAGTCAATGTAAGGCGCACCTGGATTAATCAGTTCATCCAGTAAAAAAGACAGGAATACAAAAAAGCTGCTTTAAGTTTAGGAAGTAGTGACGTTGTGCATAGAGCCCATTGCTGACTCCTACTATTTGCTGCAGTGTTTTTGGGGCTGAAGGGTGCCTGGCTTTCTCTAGAGAAGATGAAGAGTAGTTTCAATTATTATGTGGTGATCTACTGTATGTAAAGATAACACTGACTATGGATGCCATCTGATTTCTTCAAATCCTAGGTTTGTACTCCAACTTTGTCTCCAATCTTTATTGCTTGATTTATCTTACATTTTCATAAGACGGTTTGCTTTCATCTGCAGAAAATATAGATAAAAAGAGGCCTTTAAATCCCAACCATTGAACCTAAACATATATTGCAGAATAACTAAATATTGGAAACAGATATAAGCTACACTATTGATGTTTTTGTTTCTTTCTTTGGGCAATACAAATGTGACAAGCATGAGTTTTAACCCTAAGCCCAGGCGTTTAGCTTTGGTGTGACACAAAGAAAAGAACCAGAGCTGATGGCGCTTAAGGGGTTTGAGTTCTATAAACACTTCCCACAATGAAGCTGAGTCTTTGTGTCTGGCTGTCTCAAAGAAAGATTCTGTGTCAAGATATCTTCCCACATAAATGTCTTATTTGCAGTATGAAGAAGTTGCTAGCCATTGCCACCCCCACTAGATATTGTAACATTCAATTTGTATATGCCTGTTTGTTTCTCCAGCAGCATGCTTTTTTCTTTTATATATCTGGAAAGCATTTTGTTCAAGTCAAGATATATATAGCAGAGAACCTTGCTGGGTTACTGAACCCTTTAGGATAAAGTATTACGCTATCCCTTACTTTACTGCAGGAATCCTAAAAGACAAACTGTAACCCTTAAAATACCCTGGATTAATTTCCCAAACTATCCTTGCTCTACAGTCTTATAACTTTGGAGAAAGGATCACCCTTTTAAAGCTAGCTATGCAATAGACAATCAGACATTTCCCTCGTGGCCACTAGAGTGCTGTGCTGCATTACAGATTCGGCTCCAAAGCAACTTTACCCTGATGTTGTTTAGGCAGATCTTATGCCAAATTCGATTAACTACTAGAAATACTGGAAATTAATGCAGGTGAGCTACAACCAAAACTATGATTTAACAAGATAAGAAAGAAACCAACCATAATATTTTTGTCTGCAGAGGTCTGTATTATTATTGTTCTCTTTTGCGTTTTAGATTTAATTAGGCCACGTGTGAAAGCAGTGTGAAAGTGACTATTTGGGAATGAAAATGAAAGAGCAGCAGGGGGCAAACTCTTAGAAAACACAAGAAACTGTTTATTAGTTATTAAATGTTGCTCCACTATCCATTTGGCATTCTTTCTGGAAAGTTTTTCTTCAGGAGCCCCTTCATAAAAAAGTCTCCTGTAGCAATCCCATGCTTGACCAGTCTCCCATCCACTGTCTATTTTTAGATGGGAGACTAGCAATACCATAACCAACTGCTCAGTAATGCAACGCAAAAAAATAGGAAAAGTTATCATTGTATGGTAGAGTGTAAAAATGGTTTGGATATTTTATGTTTGACACATTCTTTTCACTGCAACCCTGGTTGTATTTTGTCACAGAGAGAATGGAGATTCAAATATTTTAGGAGAACAGAAATCAAAGAGGCTTTGAGAACACCTCCATTTCTGTCTCCTCTCCTGCCTGCGCTCCAGAAATGCACACATCAAATCCTGACTGGAACATCTTTCAGTCAGTAAACGTTATGGCTCCCCATTGCAATGCTTTTAAATGACTATAGACACGTCAAATCATATCACACAGTAGCAGAGATGACTCGAAAACACACAATTCTCAAACAACACAACAGCCAGGTAAATGGTTAAAGTCAGCCTTATTCAATACCTTAAAAGATTTTGGTTTGAAACAAAAGAAGCAGAAAAAAAAAAGATAAAATAAAATAAAAATAAAATAAAATCCACCAAGTGAGCTTAAAGGCTGCATGGTTAAATATTAAAATTTTTAAATCCTGTAAAATCGAAAATTCTCTGCACAGAATGGGTGAAAAAATCAATTATGTAAAATTTGAATCACAAATAAGTACTTGCCATTTTTGAGCCAAGAGACACAACCAGATGGGGAAATCACAAAAGCTTTAGAAACTACAGTGAATACATTTTTAATTTAAGCACAACTTCTTCAAGGCTAAAGACAACAAAAAGACGCTGAGCTAAATTGGAAAAGTCATTTATTTTAGAAAATTTGGACTGAATGCCAAGCAGACCAAAGGCCTGCATGGAGTCTTTATCAGCTCAAAACAATTTTCCTAATATGTGCAAGGATCTAAGAAAAGAAACAAGTGCAATTGTGCAAGGGTGGTTTTAAAAGCCGAGAAAGTCCTGGAGTGAGCCTGGCAGAAAGGAAAGGATGTTAAAAGAATCTAAAAACAACAAATGCACTGACTGAATTTTTCCTCTAAGCAGCCGCTTAGAGTTGTAAACATTGTTTGAGTTCATATGATTATTCCTTAGAAGACCGGAAACACTGCATTTAAGAATTACTACATAGAGGGACTTTGATTTTGCATGCCTATTAATTATTAAATATTTACAGCTATTTTCTCTTTGTAATTGAATATATTTGCATGAAGAGTGGAGAATAATGAAAAAGTTCTGTTGTGGCACCAAAATCAGTAGATTTAGTGCTTCAGTTTATTTTTTGTTTGTGTTTCCTTACTTTTGTGTTCCAGTGCCTCTGTTACAAGATTCCTATAAAGAAGTTTTCTTCAGTGTTTGGGTTACCTTGCAATGACTTTCTTCTTAATGTTTATGAAAATCAGTTTGGACTATCTTTTGACTGTTACCTGTAGTAACCTTGATTTGTCCCAAGGTTGTGTTTTCCTAGGCTCTTTTGCGTGTGTATCCTCACAGCAGAACAATTTGTGCAAGAAGCTTTTTTAAGATGGAGTTTGCATAATTTTCTTTGCTTTTTACAAATTAGATAATCATTACGTTACTTGCTGTCAATGTCATGGCATAGATAAATAAAACAACACAATCAAATTTGCTGGAGAAGCGTCCAGCGCTGTAAAGGAATTGACCGGACAAAGATTTTTCTGTTTTTTCTTGTTTGCAATGAAGAATTAAGAAATCAAACAAATATAATCTTATTGCAACATGACATAGACCAAAACATGAAGTCTTCATTGTTTTTCTCCCCAGATTGATGAGAATGAAGCAAGTCCCTCCAAGTGATGTCCCCCCAATGATCCCTGATTCAGTAAAATCATTCAGTACACACTTATCCTCATTATGGTCAGTGTCTATGATTCAACAGTAATAAAGAAAAAGAGTAAAAAGGCCTCTATGGTAAAGTTCAAAGGTATAAAAGCTGCTAAGAAAAAGAGGGAAAATGCCTGTATTGCAATTAACAATCCCCAAACTTTTTGTGGAAAACAAATCTGTGAACTTATGTGCATTCTCCTAAATTTGGTGTAAAACAAACAGCATTCTAAAACAACAACAACATTGTGACATCAAGTATTGTAGTGATGGTGTGATGGTCTGAGACTCATTTTCTTCTTCAGAACTTGGATGGCTTTCTTTAATTACCTCAACAATGAATTTTACCCTTTGTCAGTAAACACTGAAGGAGAGTTTAGGACCTGGAGGTGAAGATTGACATTACTTTCACAGAGCAGGGCATTGATCCAAAGTACTGCCCGACCTCTGAAGAGACTCTTCCTATAATTTTGTAAGATGTTTTTTGAGACATCCATAGTCTGGACTTAAAGCCAATAGCAATTCCAATATATTTTGTGGGGATATTATTTGTTGATACACAACCAGATTAGTATGAACAAATAATACCCTCCCAAAAAAATCTAATTGCTAATGGTTGTTCTTATCCTTAATAAATTGAATCATTAATTATTAATTGCATTTTCTTTTATTTTGTTTTACTCAAGGTATAGTCTGTCTTTGTCTGAAATTAGTTTTATGATCTGAAGAGTAAGTTTAAAAAAAAAGCAAAAACTGAAGAAATCTCTAAAGGGGTCATTGCTTTTTTTGTTTCTTTTTTTAACACAGTTCATCATTTTGTGTAGTATCAACAGGCAGGTGAAACTATTAGGGTTGAGGTAACTTCACGTAAAAGCTGTAATTGGTTATATAATAAGGAAAATTTGACTGCCTTTGTAGACACCTCTGATTTTGTTTTTATCGGGTGTTTTTCTTATATTTAAATTGTAGGACTCCACTTCACTTTGAAATATTTAGCTGCTTATACACTGCTTGTAACTAATTACTCTCATCTCTGAGGTACTTATTAGACTTTTCGTGTTTTCTTTATTCCCACAGTATTTTACTTGTTTGTGATCATTAATTATTGCTAATGACCTCCATTAGGTCTTAACTGGGTTTTTCTATGTCTATGCATGTTGATTGTACCAGATGAGAGCCAGACGTAGCTAATTAAGAAAACACAATGTTTAATAGAAGAAGGAATTAACGTCCTTGAAGTCAAGAGATATTGATGGGTCGCACTGAGGCTGTATAAATAGTTCAGCATGCTTGGTTGATGAGTTCATTAATGGTAATCAGTTTCCACTGGCTTCTGACACGTGTATCAAAATGAAACATAAGTACCGTGCCCTATAGTGTTGTTTAAATTCTCACTCAAATGCATCAACTGATTAATTCAAATAACTGTGTTAATTTGTGCCACTGATTATCTGCCCTGCTTTGATGCAGCACCTCATTAGATTTGAATAGCCAGAAGGCGTTCATAACAGCTTCACTAAGAAATTGAATATTCCAAACAATTAATGATGATATTCATAGTCATTACGTGCAGTCAGAGATTTACTATACATTTTTAAAAAAAATCTACAGTGATATTTAAAGCCTATGACATTAGTGCAACCCTTTAAAACCACCTGAGGTAATAAAGTGTGTTTTACTTATTAATCCTACTAATGTGGGAATGACGAATGGCTGTGGAGAAAGTATGAACACACAAATTCCTTTTAAAATTTTTGAATTTCATCAATGCTGCAGGAGCAGCTCTTCAATGGGATTCATTAGTTTTATGTGATTGCTCTGCTGTTCCATGGAGATACCCCCTCACACCTTCAACCTGAAAGACACACTGCAAATACATCAATCTTAGTAAGTCATTTGTTTCTCAAAATGTGATTTTTTTTCTTCTTGAATTGAGAATGAAATTGAGATACTTTTCCAATGGAATAAGATAATTTACCTTTAATATTAGAAAAAAACAACTGCAGTCTCTTATTTCAGGTGCATAATATCAACTTATCTTATTTTAATGGACCAAATTCTCATTCCATAGGCAGATCATCATTTGCCTACTCAAAGAGTAATTATACTTATTTTAAGAGATTTTTTTAAACAAATTTTTAGATAGTTTTTTCAGTGTACCAGCATCAATGCCCAATAATTTAAGAAAATGCAAAACTGTTTGAAAGAAAGAAACATATAGTTTATGATCAAACAGAACAAAACAACAACAACAGTTAAAATAAATAAATTACTTTACCCACTTTGCAGAAACAATTGTATGAATTTTATTTAGGAAATCCTTCCTGAAAAATAACTTAACAATATAAAATAAAAGCCATAAATAAATCTTTTCCAAATCCAACTCTTTTAATTTTAGTTTTATTACAGGATAAATATAAAACATCCGATGCTCACACATATTGTATTGTTTACTAAAAACATGACATTGGCATTACACAAAATTGTAGTAACAGACACAACATGGCTACTGGCTAAGACAGAAAACAATAAAGACTCAGCCTTTTGGCCGCTATGGCAAAAGGAGCATTTAGAGGCTTTCAAACATAGAACAATGTACCTAATGTCAAATGGTGGCACAGCATTATGCTTAGTAGCTCTTTTTTATTTTATTTATTTTTTCAATCCGTATATCTGTGTACTGGACAAAGAATAAGAAGTAGTTTAGGTAAAGGACTCACTAAACAAATCTGAACTTCAGCTCAAATCATCAGCAAGTATGTTGAAACTTTAGCACATTTGATTGTTCAAACATCCAAAAAAAACCGTTGAGAAGTAGGTAACATTATATATATTTTTTAATAAAAGTGCAAATCCTTTTGTGTGATGCGCTTCCATCATGTGTTTCTTCAAATAAGTGAAATCCGTGTGTAAAATTTGTGTTTTGTCTTAACTTTCGATAAATTGTAACATTGTAAACAGGATTATAATTACTCTCCAGTTTCTAAGCCTATAGTTTTAGTCATCGAAAAACTAAACTGCTTAGTGAGCTGTCTTTGACAAAGCAATACCGTTACCATGTATTTAATGGCTTGGTCTTTAATTGAACATGGTGGGGCATTTTCAAATCCCTTGGGAGGTTAGAAGGAGCTATAAAATGTAAACGAGTGAAACTTCCTTTGCAAGTATAATTTGCTCTGATTAATTCACCTAATAGTATACATATAAACAGAGGCATAAAAATGCTGGTTAATGTTTATATTTTTTCATTGCTGAGTTCCTATAATGCTGCTTTCAGAGGAGAAGGGTTATTTTTAATAGAAGCAAACCAATCTGTGAATAATGAGCTGAAATTTACCCTCAATGTATCACAGGTAAAGGGGAAACAGGTATGATGTGACAGAAGGATCACACTTGAGCTGGCAGGTCTAGAACGTCAGCTTGCATGAGCTAAACCCATGCATTCAGTGAATAAAACAACACAAGTGGCTTCTATACCCTATTGGTGCTTTTAATTTACACTCTCTGCCTAGCACTTGGTTTTTCAGTCGTCTGTTTTGCTGTCTGAGAGGAATCTCATCACAGGCTCCTCTGTTGTCTGTCCCCTGTCCTTGTGTTAGTAGGCAGAGCAGCTGAGAGAGGCTTTATCAGCAGACAAGAAAGCCTTTTAATCACCAACGCAGTCTCAGAATGCAGCCATGGAAGCAGGTTCATACCATTGAGAATGCTCGGATCCTCATCTGAAATTCGCAAAGGTAGAAAATCTGGTTCACAGCTTCTTTTGGGCTGAACCATGGAAATACAATCTATTATCTTTTAGAAGTTGGAGCAAGCATTATTTATCATAACACACAACCTCTTCTGAGATCAGTTGTTCTGCTTTGCTGAGTTGTGCAATGGTATTGTATAATTTATCACCATTATCTGTTCAATGAATGTAGCTGTGGCAGAGCTTAAAAGAAAAAGAGATCAAGATTCTAAGTAGAGGTCAGTATTCATATTTTTACACTTTCATTTTCCTTACCAATTCTTAGTCTAGTGGCAACACTGGTTTCATGTTTGGCTGGCATTCACTGTTTTTTTTCTACAGTTTTGGGCACAATGTTTTAAAGTGACATGGCAGCTTCTTTGTGGCTGGGACAGCCTAAATTCATTCATCAACCTTGGTCTCTGTGTTCGATGACTGGCTGGCATTTAGTGGTGAGGCTGTGATTCCTCATTGGCATTATTTACAGCAGCATGAGGTTCACAGATACATACATTGCACACACCTGAGAAAAGGTCACTCTGTAAGATGGATAACAGAAGCAGATTACCTCTGCACCCCATTACAGGTCTTGTGAGAACATAAGATCTGTGAGCTCTTTCTTAAGAAGCAAACTTTTACTCTTTGAATCTGATTTGGTGTTTTATTTGCCCTCTTAAAATCAGGACACCACAGTTGGAAGTAGATGAAATTATTCATTCCCAATATAACATTTTTGATAATGCATTCAACATCAGGCTATAACTGATTGCAGGTCTGGAATCCACAGGATGATATTAGGGGATGTAAATGTAGTCCAGTGACTTGAATTTTGCTCCAAAAGCCTTAAGGCTATTTTTTTTTCTTTTTGTATGCATAAGTAATGTTACAAGGTTTTGTTCTCATTTATTTGTTAACACGACTCACAAAAAATCCTCTGTACATAAAATATTGCACAAAAGACCCCCACTGGCTACTTTGTCAGGTAAACCTTGCCAGTACTGGGTTGCACCTCATGGTGCAGATTCATCAAGGGGGATGTTAAACATTTCTTTTAGATTTTGGTTCATATTGACATGAGGGCATCACAGAATCACAAAAAGGTTGAGGTGCAAATTCATGATCTCAATGCACCATTCAACCACTTCCCAAAAGAGCTCTTGTTAATTAAGATCTGCTAACTAGAAGACTTTGAAGTAAAGTGACGTCCCTGCTATGTTTATTAAACCAGTAGGATATAATTCCAGATTTCTGACATGGCATCTTTCTTTAATTAAAGCTGTGCCTAGAAGATGGGGAAAACATTGTCATAAAGGGATGGACATTGTAACCTAAGAATAAGGAAGGATGTAGAATTAAAAAGATGTCCAGTTACTAGTGGACCAAAGTAATAAGGTATCATTTATACCATTATACCACCATCAACAGCCTGGAGTAGTATTTCAAGGCAGTATAGATTAATACTTTATCTTAAACGCATTCTGAACCTACCAATTGAAGCTTTGCCAATAATGAGACCCACCAGGGAGTTGTATTATAATTTTTTTATTGCTTAATATTAATCTGTTGTCAGCCATGTGTAAACTTTAGCCTACACTTCCTGCTTGTATCTGACACAAATGATAAAAAGCCTGTACTTATACAGCGTTTTTAAGTCAGGGGACTTGAGCTCTTTACAGTCTCACACTCACAGGCTGATTGTGGCAAGCTATTTTGTAGCCATAGCTTCCCTGGGGCTCACTGACAGAAAAGAAGCTGCCTTACCCCTGGCTCACACCGACTCCGGTCTTACCGTTGCGGTGCGGTGGGTGCGGCGCCGCAGTGATTCCAAGTCATTAAAAAGACGTAAACCTCTCTCACCGGCTGCTGAGCTGTCCGGCTGCGGTTACCGAGACACTCCGGCGCTGCAGAAAATTCAGCAAGAAGCTATCCTTGCGGCGTGCCAGAGCCCTCCGCAACAAGCTCTCGCAAATATCCTTATTTGGGCCGTGTTATCGCGTGAAGTTATGTGAACTCAAGTGAACTTCTGTTAAATCTCCGGACCTGTTGCCGGAGCCGCAGAGCCGCACCGCACCGTAGTCAAAAGGGCGGTGTGAGAGGGGGTGTGCGGGAGTTGCGGTCTCCGTCGGCTCGGTAACCGCACCGGAGCCAGTGTGAGCAAGGGGATACACTGGCCCCACCAGGCCATCTGACCACCATCAGTAGACACAACAAAACTGAAAGCCAACCCTTTGTTTTCAGGGAAAACGACTACATCCGACACTGTCACGGTGTGGTAGAGATTTTGATGACCCAAAAGGAGAGGAGAGGACTCAGAGGTGTTTTGTAGATTTAATGAAGCATCTGAGATGGGAAGCCAAAAATCCAAAATAACAAATACAGAGAAAAAAAAAAACAGAATCTAGGAAACATAAGGGAAAACATACATTATTAGCCAGTAAAAAGACAAAGAACCAGCACTGAGGAACTGCACAGGGAGAGTGTTTATAGGAGACAGAACAAAGACTGGTCCAATGAGCTGACAAGAAACAGGTGTGGATGGAAGCATTTAGAAGGAAGCCAAGGGGAAAAGAAACAAACACAAGGGGGCAACGGAGAGTAACTCAAGAACAGAACAATGCTAGAAAACAACTACAAATACAATGAAAGTAATAAAAATAAACGTAAACAGAGGGCAGAACCCTGACAGACACCACTGTCATCACAAGCAGAACCCTTTCTTTATATCCATGGCATTCTTGATACCTTAGTTTTAATGACATAATATTTGATCTAGTATAGCTTTTTTTAAATCATTTTGAACCAATACATTATTTCTCCCCTAAACTTTGGCATACAGTGATTGGACATACAGTATAATTAGTAAACTATGTGAAAGAAATCTCACGAAAAACAACATGGACCATATCAAGCACTTCTACCAACAGGAACCTTAGGGTCTAGTGTCATGAAGGGTTTGTTCAGCTGTCATATTAGATAAACTGAGGAAAGGGTAGGAGAGGAAAAATTGTCTTTTTATGAGATTTTATTAGAATTTTTGTTGTCCAGTTCCAAAAAAAGCAGGATAAAAAAACATTCCCACATCATGTCAACAGAGACACGAGACTATAAAAGTCTCAGAGTTAAACGAATGGCAGCTCAAACTGTTTTTCTCTCTCATTGCCAAATGGATATCGGCTGATTTCTTAATCTCTGGCCATGGTCGTGTAAGACAGCAGGTGATAGGTGTCTGTCTAGCAGATCTGGATGTTTAGATGTAATAAGTGTTTTGGATACCAGACTGTATCAAGTCTAGGTATAAGAGTTAATAAATAAAGTGTCGCTCACCAGGAGTGGCAACCTCAGGTTCCAGATTTAATAAGTCTTTTATAGAGTCACAGGCAATAATCTTCACAAGTGGGTAGTTGGGAAAACAAAGGTTTTTGGGTTTGCTGTAGAGAGAAAAAGATACAAAAAATTTGTAGGTGGGCAGTAAGTATTGTTGACAACAAATAACAGCAAAATAATTTCTTCCATTAGTATTGTATAGCTGAGGTTTGACAAACTGGATGTTGTTAAAGTGACATCTACTGTATGGTTCAGGGCAGGAATGCTAGGTGACACTTTGTACGCTGATTTTTCAAACCCTTGGTGTGAAGCCTTAACTAATTTATGAATCACAGATATATTCCTACAAGTAATCTCAGTAAAAATTTCCCAAAAACATATTTAAAAAGAAAAGTTGAGTTGTGAGATTAATCATAAAACTGTAGAAAATTACTCTAGGAAAAAGATACGTAGCCTTTAAGTGAAAGTACAGGATAGTTATTAGAACATCTAGATTTCAAACACAATTGCAAAAAATGGCAATGAAAAGGCAGCACTGCATCTTCCCTGTTTATAAAACAAAAACTGTAGCAGCTCCTTTTCTAATTCAAGGATTAGGCTCTAGGTGAGCATAACAAACCATTCCTCATCGAACTGGAGTTGTAAACTGACATTTTATTTTTTTAACACACTCGCAGTTCCCCTGAATCAAAGGTGGAGTCAAACATAATTCATTTGTGTATAAATGTAAGCAGAATTTATACTAACCAGATTTTTCTTTAATTCATTCATTCATTCCCCAAACACCAGATAGTGCTGAATTGATTACTCCAGACGTTTTATTTTTGCCACAATGAATCCAAACTAAAATCCCACTGCATATGTAAACATTCTCTTTACAAAGCTAAGCGGACAGTCAGCTGGAAAACATGTCTCTGTGTCAGTGTCTGTCTAAAGGATGTGAGTATAATGGCTGATGAGGTTAAAGAGGTTCATGTGTACCTCTGTGGGTCTCTGTGGTGTCTGCCTTCGTTTACAATCTGCTTCATAGAGACTTGCAGTGAAAGCTCAGAGGTTCAAGGCTGTGCTCTTTTGGAGTGTTTGCAGTGTCCAGGGCTCATCAGGCAGACTGCAAAAATCTGCCAGTTTAATGTGCTCACTGAGCAGGAACATAGTGTTTGGCTGTGGCTGTTCTTATCTGCCCCTGGGTGGTAGCCTTCTCACATCCTAATTTACTTTGTACTGAAAGGGACTTCAGTTAATACATTATTAAATATAGACCGGGGCGTTATATGGAAAAAAAAAACTCAAAGAAATTAAAGTAATAATTAAATTATGGGATAATATTCTTGTATGTTTCCAAATAAAGGAATCACAACCCATACTGTTCAAAACATCCCTGAGAAAGGCTCAATATATATTGGCACTCTCTGATCAGAAAAAGAAAATTATTTTCTTTTCTTCTTCTTTTATGACAACGGAGCACAGAGAAAGACGGATGTCACATGCTTTTGGTACAATCTCCTTATGTTGTGCAGGATCCTTGGTGCCCTCTCTTTTCCATCATTGCTCTCGATTTCTATGTAATTTAGGTCTGGAAACTAAGATGGCCATCACAGAGGTTTTAATTTTGTATCTGGCGACTAATTTCTTTTGATCTGTTAGTATTATTCAGATAAATTTTTAGCTTAATAACCCAATGAAGACACATTTACTGTTATTCTGAAGTATCCATCCATCTGCCCATCTGTCCATAAATACATCCGTCCACCCGTCCGTCCGTCTGTCCGTCCCTCAGTCCATCTATCCATCCACACACACACCCACACACACACACACACACACACACACACACACACACACACACACACACATACATACATACATACATACATACATACCAACCATGGATGGATTTTTCTATGGCGGTTTATCATTGCAGGGTCCAAAGGTCATTGGGTGAGGGCCATGGGACACCCCAGGATAGATTCAAATTCATATTTGTTTTATGCATTTAAAGTAAACTTCACAGTATTTGTAATTATTTCATTGTTTTTAGGATTAAAAAAGCTGGAAGACCGAAAAAGTTTTACTGCTTCTTCCCGCCAGGTAGAGAAAACATTCAAATTTATTGTGCTTTTGAACTTTGACAGTTATATGTTTTCCAAGTAACATATGACAGCCTGATAAAAAGCTGATCCTTTGCCTTTTCACCACAACTTTTTGACCAAAAACAAGTGGGCATGGTAGAACAACCTAAGAGAACTTCAAACCTTTAGCAGAAAATGACAGGAATGGCCATGTCACCATGGGAAGGGAGAGTTGAGCTTCATAAATTGGAGGCTGCTGTCAGCTAGATTTGTGGAGTTCTGCTATGTCTCCAGCCAAAAAACATAAAAGCACAGCAACAAAGTGATCCCTTTGACAGGTTATTGCAAAATGTGTGACATCAAAGGACAAATGAAAAAAAAAAGCTGTGGTGTTAGGAGATCTGGCTGATAATTAAAGTCCTCTCTGCTCTTTAAAGGATAATTAATAAAAATTTTTCACTATCAGAAAATCAGGTAGATGTACATTTTAAAGCAAAATGAAAGGGGTGATAATAGAGGATGACTGTCTTATTCTTAAGAAATTAAATTTTTTCTTACCGTACATGAAATAAACTGTGATTACAGAGAAAGGAAAGATGTTAGATGAAACAGTAAAAAGAAATATAACAACAGCAGGTAAAAGAATGATTTGAATAAGTCACTGTTGGGTTTATATTTAAACAGGAAGCTAACAACCGTGGCTGCAATAAAACCATAAGGTCGACTGTTGTCTTGGCAAATTTCTCCATAATATTTTAACATTTATAAGTCTTTGTAGTGCCATTAAACGTTAAGATCTATTATAAATTGAATTGCCAGCAGCCAAATGGCAATATTTATGTAACCAATATTAACTCTTTTCACGCAAACAGGCCTATAGAAAAAATGTTTATGTTGCTCCTGCTGACAGTGGCTTTAGGCTTCTGAGCTGCTCAGTAATTAATGAGAGTTTTCTAATGATGGAAATGTATTTATGAATAAGCATGTCTCAAGCCGAAGGGAATATGTGTTACTGTAGAGATTAAAAAGCAGGCTCGATACATCCTCACTGTTTATATTTATTTTCTAAACCGAGAATATGAACCTTTACAGTCTGTTGTTATAAATTTGGTTTGCCACAGTGATTTTAGGGCTGAAAGAAGGAATTAGATTAAAACATAAACCAACAATCCATGTCATAAATTAAAACCCATTTGATACTCTCCTCTCTTGTGTTCCCATTTTTTTCCTTAAATGCATTCATACATTAACATTGCATGAAAGATTAGTGTTTTGGATTAGAGTGACTGTGGCATGTGTGGGTTGAACAGGTAAGCAGAAGCAGGAGTGTTGCTATGGTGTTGGTTTTGAAAGTACTCTTTATGTTTCAAGATATCAGACTTGCGTGGGCAAAGTCTGTGCAGTTGTCATCCTTCCGACCTCCCTGCTCAAGCTGCTTTTTTCCCTCTATGTTTCATTTGATCTCCCATATAATGTCTAGAGATAATTCAGAAAAGCAGGCCCCAATGAGACAGTGAAGATGAATAAAATCAGAGATTCCCTTTTAAAATAGAATGTCACACTATATTACATTGAGTTTTAATTCAAAAAATGTATATTTTCTCTCAGTAAGACCAGTCTAACTCCAGAGAAGTAAGTGTATTTTTCTTTGCTATATATCTAGCATTGTGATTAAGCAGAAGATACTTTAATGGCTCAGAAAGTAGGACTCTACTTAAAAAATTTGTATTCAAACAATGACAGATAGTGTGCAGTGGCAGTTGCTGCAGCGGCTTGGGCGTCTGAAATAGGAAGCTCTGGTTTGACAGTTTAGTCCGTGTCCAGAGAACGAGGATGATTCCAGCCGGTCGACTGAACAGATGCAGTGGTTGCTGCCAGAGAGTTCCAGACACGGAAGCCTTGAAAGCTGCAGAGCTGACAGGAGATCAGATCCGAGCTGACGAAGGAAGACATGATACTCCAAAGGGCAAAGTCAAGAGGCAGATCCAGGTTCAGTCCACAGAAGAATTTGAAAGGAGTCCGAAGACAGGCAGGCAGGCAAAGTAGACAGGGGCCAGGGAGGCTCAAAGGTCCAAATACAGAAACAGATCAGATCAGACAATCATTACACTATAGTAATGCTAGAGAACTCTCAAGAAAACGACCTTAATGTAATTCAGATAGATTTTATTAGTAATAAGGTACACACCAGAAGTTGGCTTATCAAAATGCATCTTATTCTACATTCTTTATTTAAACCTTTGAAACTGAAACCTGCAACTTTGGGGGGATCAACTGTGATGACTAACAAACACCCAAGGTGGATGTGGTGCAATAGGAATGATAAGACATCAGAAAGATCATTTTATATAGCATAGAAAAGGACTGTGATAAAGTAGGAATGTTCTTTTCCTTTATATGTATGTGGAACCTTAGAAAATGCATAAACTCTTGCATGATCTGATTTGGAGCTACATAAATTAAATAAGTTGAATTGAATTTAACTGCATTAGGCTGGAGACACACTACACCACCTTTCAGTTCTTAAACATTCTGAAATGACTTTCTGTTCTTATTCAAAGTCTATTTTTCTCTTGTGATTGAATTACTAAGGATCAAACAGTCAACTGTTACTACTGATGGATCCAGGGCTACAGGATTTTGAGACCAACAGTCTAAAGGAATTAGTTTGAAGTTATAGAATAGAAATCATTGAGATTGATTTTGCCATTTTCTTATTGTTTTCTTGTTAACAACCAACATCCCGTGTTACATCAAAATGGCACAGTACTGCCAAAAACAATGCTTTTGTTTTCTGTCTATTTTAGTCACATGTTACAACCAGCAGTTAGTACTTGATTACTTAACTATCGCCTTTGGAAACAAGAGTGGTCGAACACTTTTCAATGACTGTAAATATGTCATTTGTGTATCAGGACACCAGAAATGCCGAGACAATTTGTCCCCTTTATGCCTGAGACCCTTCGATGACCAACTGGTCCACATCCTCTCCTACTGTAGGTAAGGCTCTAGATCTGTGAGAGTTTCTCTTCTGCTTTGAATGCAATTACTACACCAATGGCACCCCCCAGGAGTGAGTTGATATTGCAGTGGGCCCATCTCTTAAACTCCTGAAGGTTGGAGCTGACACAAATATTATTGTTATGATCAGGAAATTATACAGACAGGTGGTTGGCTGGTCCAATAATACAGTCCGATACTAACTCACTAAACACAGTGGAGTTGATAATTGACCTTGAAAGAATTGCCCTCTCTCACAAACCGAGATAGTCCTCCTCCTACATAGACATTGTTCAGGGGAAAGCACAGCAGAGACTACACTTCCTGTTGAAGCTCAGCTCCTGTGGCTCTTTTGTGGAAGTAGAGCCTTCCGCAGAAGCTGCTGGACATCATCTACACTGCTGTTATTCAGTCTGTTGTGTGCATATCCATCACTGAGCATGTTTATGTGTACAGTAGATAACTGGAAAAATCTAACACTTAATCCTTTCCAACAAGAGTATATTCAATAAAAAAAATCAGATATTCATGAAATCTCTGTCTGACTGTTCTGTTATTGCATTTAATGAATATGGGATGCATGTTTAGAGTGAAGAGTGGTGGCAGAGTGTGTTGTGTAAAGAATAATGGGCATACAGTGGAGATTCCATCTCAACCACCTCAGCCCCTACATCAATGTTATAATTTTTTTCATCTAAGAAAAAAATGTTTTAAAAGAAATATTTATTTTTGTCATACTTAAAATCTTTTCCTATTATTACTTTCTTCTGATTACCCACTGCAGTATTGGAGAAGTACCAACCCTTGCCATTCCTTCAAAATAATTATTAAAGAAGTTCAAAATACCCGCTGATGCAGTACCAAAAAAGTTTGTCAAGCTTTATCATGATTCTGCCCTTTGTGGACTTCTGTTTAAGTTTCTTTTAAGGTTTTCAGTTACACTTTGATTTATGCCATTCTGTGTCATTGTTTTTTATTTTCCATTTCGTGTTATATTTAAGCAATGTTGTATTTCTTGAGGCACTGTCGGTGAGTTTTGGACTTTTTATTTGATATTACCTATTCATTAAATTCTGCAAGCAATTTCCCCTGCCTTCTTCTACTCTGCATTTGGGTCCACAACTACATCCACCAACCCTGATAAGCTGCTATACATAAAGCTTGCTTTGCTATTGGTAGAGATTATACAGAAAATATTTTGTTCAGAAATGCTTGATTTCTAAGGTATTCTGGATAGAACATTATTTATTTCAAGAATTGGAAAGCAGCTTTACCACACAGGCCAATTATTTTGGCCACTGCAGTATGACAGACTATAGAGACAATAAAAAATTGGCACATAAAAATCGAATTTGTCAAACTGACAGATCAAATGCTACACTTCGATAAGATTAAGAGAAAATGTGTGTTATTAACAAATTAATAAAGAATATTTCTTTTGAAAAAACATTCTTATATAATTTGTGTATCTGTAGACACTTCCACCCATAAACTGAGCATAAAAACATGATCGTTAGGCTCTGGCAGGCGAAAGTAACAGCAGAAACAAAAACACACACGGAAGCAGCACACCAAGCAGAGTTCATCTTCCCTTGTTTTCTTTAAACCAGGAGTTCAGTGAGCTGAACACTCTGGCTTATAGACACAGTGCAAAAAGTCCCATATGCACAAACAGTGTTTCAGCTCGGTTCACAAATTGTTTGCCCTCTTTCTTTCAAAACTCTCTGTGCTTACAAATAGCATGTTTAAGAACCAGAACAGAAAAGCAGAGCCAGAAAGCATCTGAAGTCTAAGCAAGTTGTTTTATCAAAGAAAGTGTAGTAAACACTGGTACATAAAATAAAATGAAACAAATTGTGTGTACAAAGTGATTAGTATAAATTAGATTTAATAATAGAAACTATATTCAGAATGGTGTAATGCAGCTTTGACAATTAAGTATTTTATCAGATATTGTTTCTGAAAAAAGTCAGAAGTTTGTGTCTTTTTAGTTAGATTAGTTAAAGTCAGAGTTCCTGTATTGATAGATCATATATTTTGGAGTGTTAGACTGTTTTCTGCATTTCTATAAGGCTTAATCATGAATATATCCAAACAAAACGCTTTTATATAAGATAAATTGTATAATAAATTAAAATTCTTTCATTTCAAACCTCTCCAGCTTCTGTACGAGACATCTCTCCTTCTATGCTATCTTTACAGGGTATCAATTAGTGATATTTCAACCTTTCTGAGACATTTTACTCATAATCATACAATTTTCCATGAACTGTCACTTATAACTTATACGTGAATAACAGTCAAATTTGAAAAGATTTAGATTTTCTAGTTTCTATTCATGAGCTTAAAGATTTAAGAATACATGCTTTCTTTTCACAATTTTTAATTTTCAAATTCTTGTATTGTAACACAGATTTGTGGAGCAGAATTACCAGCTGAAAGCAGTGCTTTGGTAGACTAGCGGTCCTAGCCAGTGTGGCCTTGTCATGTTACTCAAAGCTCTCTTAAGCACTCAAAATGATTAGCTATTGCCCAACTTGAAATGGTGCCAGGGTCAAAGCACGGTTTTAATGTAGTACAGAGTAAACTGGGTTTGGGATTTATTCCAAAAGGACAATTTACGAGAATTACTGGAGGCAAAACAAGTTGTCAAGATACCATTCCATCAGTGGAAGGCAGCAAAAAGTTTTGCCTACTGCAGAAAATAGACCCCTCCTCTGTGGTTTTAAATTATCATTTGGACATATCCTGCTTTACTTTTAAGCTACAACTAAGTGGCAAAATGATCACTATGTGCATAACCTCCTCCTTCAAACGACCACTAGTGCTTCACACTGTGTGATTCTGTTGTTCATGTGACAAATGAATGGTGGGTTCTCTGTGTGGGTTGATGCACAGAAATTCAGTTACATAATAGCAGCAGTCCCTTCATTTCATTGCAGTACCTTTTAAAGAGCTAAATTATTTGTTTTCTGATACAGGTAAGAATATGTAAGGTTATGTTGTGCATCCACTTCAGTTCCAAGCAGAGGTCATGGGTAGAAGAATTTTATTCTTCTGCTTTGTGGCATTTTTTTTAGCCTATACTGACTCATTATTGCAACAGTCCCTAAGTCCCTCAGAAGTCTTGCAAGATTCTCAAAACTTGCACTTTGAAAATACTGAAATATCAAAAAATTGAACACGATGCCAATTGCACATTAAATTAGTTATGCACATAAGAACAGGGACTGTTTTAGTTTTCATTTTAAATATGTTGCAGAACAGAGAGCAGTTTGATTAAGTACCTTAAAGGAAGTCCTCTCGGGTTTGGGTTGCAGATAAAAAAAAAAAAAAAAAAGCTCTTCCTCATCCACCACGGGCCGTCTCCCCTTTTTTCCTTCAAGCTTGGCTCCTGGGAGCCTGAGGGTTCTGTGCAGTATCTTTGCTGTTCCTAGAACTGCACTCTTTTGGACCAAGATATCTGATGTATTTCCAGGGATCTGCTGTAGCCACTCTTCAGCTTCAGGGTCACAACCCCGATGCCCCAGTGACCACACGTACCACTGATGCCTTGACCTTCCACCTGTAGTTGTTTGTGAGAGTGCACCTGTGCATGTAAAGTTCATCCAAAGGAAAAATGCTCAATAGTGGTTGTGAAGAGAAACCAGAACACCGAGGCAAGCGGTGGGGGACCCAAAGCCCCAGACGCCCAAAGGAACCCCAAGAGCAAAGGCGCCCAGGAGGGGCCAACCCAGGAAATTAAACCCCCCACCAAAGGAGGAGGAGAGATGACCCGGGGGAAATCTCCCAGCCACCACAATGCTGGAGCCCGGGGACAAGTCCAAAGTGGATCCGACCATGAGCCCCAGGGACCCGAGGCCCCAGGGGTGCCCTGGCCGGGCCCCAGCGAGGAAAAGCTGGGAAATCTAACAATTAGCTGATTTACTGTAAATATCATTTTCTTTTTGATTGGTAGTAGTAATCCCATAAGCAGCATATTTCAAAACATTCATGTACAATAATATTGCGTTACATTTACTTAATTCTAAAACATATCAAGGATTAGCCTGCTTCCATCCTTAATACACATTGGCACAACTTGTTTAAACACCACAAAAACAGTAATTGTGATACATCAGGATAATCTATCATAAAATTCTTCTTATGAAAGGTAGGTCCACTGGATCTGTTTTTTAGTCTCCCCACATTTGTACATCCATATTTCTAAATATATACGAGGAATCAAAGTCGGCCATTCTGAGAGAAAGCTCTGGAATTTTGCATACAGTCAATACAATATAATGTAAATACAAACAGTGTCATGATGGGTTTTAAATGTTTTGTCCACATGCAGAAATGAACTCAGAGGCAGGGAAAAAGTTGAACAGTTTATTGATGGAGAGTGGCACTCATAGAGACAAAAACACAGGATCCTCAGCGGGGGGAATATCCAGCGGTCTGGTAAACCGGAACCAGAAACTCTAGAGGGAGATCAGAGAGGTGAGTTCACGGTCCATGGGATTTACAGGCCACAACTGAAAATAGCCAGTTAAGGAACTCACAGTTGTTATCTTGTGGTTGCTCCTTGGTTCCTGTTTTTGGGGTTGTTCGGATGAGGCTGTTACTTGCTGGAGGGCGGACAGGCAGACTTGTTGGGGTCCAGAGGAGCAGCGGAGCGGACAGTCACGAGCATTCATGAAGGGGACTGCAAACAGAAGCAGTGAATGATTTCCTGAATCACAGAGAGATTAATGGGTTCCTTCCACGGCTTGAAGGACCAGGCTTATCCAGTGGATCAAGAGAAAATCCTGCCCCAAACCACAAAGGAGACAAAGTGGTAGATCAGAGGACTCAGAGAGACGAAAACCCAAAGTTAGACACAGCTAAGCTCTGAAAGGCTAGAGTACCCAATAATGGCAAACACTCTGGTGTCGAGGTGGTGACAGTCCGCTGCTCGAATACCCCTCTGGTGATGACCCAACGAGCTGCAGGTGTGGGTGGAAAACCAGAAGAGGCCCTCCAGGCCAACAGGGAAAGGGGCACCATCTAGTGGATGGATGGAGACACTAAAAAAGGAAACACAAAAACATTCCCTACAAACAGAACCCTAACAAACAGTTGATACAAAATTATGTATTAAAATTATGCATTAAAACAGAAAATCAGATCAGTCGATTGGTCCCATGTTGCCAGTAAAACATTCTAGTTTTCAGTCAGCCATATTATCTGGAAAATTGGTTGAGAGTTCAACGGATTGTGTCTAAAGTCAATATAGGATTTGCCTTTAGTGACGTGTATTGTCTCTGACTGCAGCTTAGTCTAAGCTAAGATGGTCGCCCTGTCGGCACGCCTCTCACCCGAAAACAAAGGATCTATGTCTATGGTTGAAAGCACAGCAAAGCAGATCCGCATACTCGAGTTCTCCTATCTGTCTGCAGCTGGCAATTCATGCATGTGCGGTGTATTATTATTTGTGCAGTTTGAAAGGAGTGTATTTGAGAAGGGGTTTACACATTTGTAAATGTCGAAGTACACATTTGAGCTTTGTGTGATACGCATTTGTCAATTGAGATACACACTTACAAATGTTGTTGTATGCTTGTGGATCTCATCTTATGCATACAAGTCTAGGCGTGTGCTATTTAAATCTTTTTTAGGCTGAAGTTTATCGGGCAAGTGATGATTTGGGGCTCCATTTCTGCTGGTATTAGACAAACACTAGTATACATGGACAAGAGTCAAACACAGCCTTCAAACAATTAGATAGAGCACTGCAGGCTTCCTTTTAGTGAGGAGTTGTATAGAGAAGCTCTAATTTAATCATTAGCAGGGCTTTGTAACTGCTCACAATACCAAAGGTACCAAAAGTCCAATCAACCTGTGCTTGATAGCCCAGAAGAGTGACCTGACCTTAACCCCAAAGGGAATCTATAGGGTATTGCCATGAGATGGATGAAAAACACCGGATCCCATCATGCAAAATACCTGAAAGGGGCTATTCCTCATTCAAGATCTTCTTTATATGCTCTTTGTCCAATGTGTCTTGCAGGTGAATTGGTTAAAAGATTTATATCTAAGAATTATAATAGAAATAATTATATATATGTTTATATGTTTATTTAACATGGACATCACTCTCTGAAATAAATAACAAAACAATTTTTCGCAATATTCTAGTTTTCCAAAGATGTACATGTAAACTTTTGTATATGTTCTTTTTTTCCACTTTCAAAGTTCTGTTTGACTTATTGAGAGGTTCTGGCCTGAATGGATAAAAAGCCCCACCGAGTGTGAATATTCTAATGCTGTTATGCTGTGTGGCCCGTTTTGTATAAAGTGCACTTATTGCATAAAACAACTTCTTTAATGTTGCACCTACTTGTGAAATGGCATTGCACTTGTTGCAGCTTTGAGCACAAAATGACATTTTACAAAGTGGAAAATCATTCTAAGTCTCAATTTTAAAACTGCAAAGCAAGAGAGCAAAAATTTTGGAGGGGTGCATCCCAATTACTTATTGTGAGAATAGTATCAATCATTTAAAAGGTATAGAAATGGGAACATCTATCTTGCAAAACCGATCTTAGAACCAGACAGAAGCTGGAAGCTATTTAAAAGCTTCAATAGATGTCCAATAAAGAAAGGTTTTAAAATATTCTGCAGACACAATGAACAACCAAGGGTCAGAAAACCTCAAGGCCTTCATGACAAATTGGGAGCAGAGTTGATGAAAGAGGGCATGGAGAAAATGGGAGTGGGAGAAGTGAAGTGTGTAAAGATTGGATGAGGTCAGTGAATTTGGTAAGTCTTAGATTCGAGAAACACTTGAGGGTTCTGTTCTTTTGAGCACATTAAGAAGGAACTCTGTTACAGCATCAGTCTGTGGTGGACAGAGCAAGAACATGTTAGTATTTTGGGGATTACAATCAGTACGTAAATATGTTTTTCAAACATTTTAAGAATGGGCACAAATAAAAGTAGGCCTACCTTTTGAAATGAACAAATTTAAAGTTGGTTGTAAACATAACTTTTATTAAGTATATATATCCATATTAAAAACGTGTTCATTGGTCCCATTTTTCATTTAAATATTTTAATCAGGTGTTAGCAGAAAAATCCTTATATTCACAGAAATGAAACATTGAAAATCTGAGCTTTTATTAACTTTCCAAAGAGCAGGGTCACAGACATGAGAAGTCATAAAGAATAAGCATCCCAGTTTATTAACATGTAATTTATATTCAAAAGAGCTAGCTGCAATCCAGAGCAAATGTTTGAGAACAGACCTTGATTTATTTAGAAGTGATATTCACAAGGACCATTTTTTCAGGAAGTGAGGTTGAATGCTTTTCTATTATTCCTTATCCAAGGCCTCCACTGTTTGTATCCATGTAGCATCACGCTGCATAACACAGATACTGTATTTGTTTATTCTCAATGCCAACTAGGAAATATCTTCCACCTAGTGTTATCCTTGATTACAGTTTGAAATGTAAGAAATATGGCCATTTACAACTTCTTGAAACAGCAAAAGCTAATTTGTTTAAAGTTCTAACAACAGCAATGGCTATTAAAAAGTATAATACATAAAATAAAACATAAAATTTGTTATTTGGAGGAAGAAAAGTACAAGATCAAAAGGACACTAATAGCCTTCATCAAGAACTCAATGAAACTGTGGAAAACAAGTCTGGAAGCCAATGCAAAGCCAATAGCACAAGTCACCATCAAGTGCGGCATATACCAAGGCGATGCACTATCCCCACTGCTGTTCTGCATAGGCCTGAACCCCCTCAGCCAGATCATCACAAAGACTGGCTATGGATACCAATTTTGAAGCAGAACAATCATTAGTCACCTCCTCTACATGAATGACATCAAGCTGTATGCCAGGAGTGTGCGAGACATCGACTCACTGATCCACACTACCAGGATCTACAGCAACGACATTGGAATGTCATTCGGACTTGAAAAGTGCGGTCGCATGGTCTCAAAGAGAGGGAAGATGATCAGAACCGAGGGGGTTGAACTACCAGAAGGCCACATTACAGATGTTCAGGACAGCTACATATACCTTGGGGTGCCACAGGCTAACGGAAACCACGAGGAGATAGCAAGAAAGACTGCCACAGCCAAATATCTACAAAGAAGATCCAAGCCATCAACACATATGCCCTGCCAATCATCAGATACCCCGCTGGTATAATAAAATGGCCAAAGGAGGAGATAGAGGCTACTGACATCAAGACGAGAAAGCTCCTCACAATGCATGGAGGTTTCACCCAAATCCAGCACCCTGAGACTGTTTACCAAGTGTAGCTAGGGAGGCCGATGGCTAGTGAGTGTCAAGACCACTGTCCAGGATGAAACAACTAAGATCCTGGAGTACATCAGATAGATGGTCCCCAAAGACAAATGGCTTGGTGAATACCTCAGGCAGGAGAAAACCGAAAGTGAGGACAAGAAAGATAAAAGAGAACCATCATGGAGGGACAGGCCGCTGCACGGCGTGTACCACAGACAAATGAAAGAATTGGCTGATATCAAAAAATCCTACCAGTGGCTGGAAAAGGCTGGACTAAAGGACAGCACAGAGGCACTAATCATGGCAGCACAAGAACAGGCACTCAGTACAAGATCAAAAGAGGCTGGGGTCTACCACACCAGGCAGGACCCCCAATGCAGACTGTGCAAAGATGCCTCTAAAACAATACAGCACATAACAGCAGGGTGTGAAATGCCGGCAGAAATTGCATACATGGAACGCCACAACCAGGTAGCTGTCATAGTGTACAGAAACATCTGCCATGAGTATGGGCTGGAAGTCCCAAGGTCAAAATGGAAGACACCTCATAAGGTAGTTGAGAATGACCGAGCTAAGATCCTATGGGACTTCAAGATCCAGACTGACAAACTAGTGATGGCTAACCCTCAAACTCCCTGGTCTCTGGTAGAGGACCCGAGCTTGAGGATGAAACATACCACCCCACGAGGGGTGAGAAAATATTTTTTTTTTTATTTTTTTTTTATATACAGATATATCTAATGCCAGTTTTCAGTTTTATTTTATATTGTTCTAAAAATAATTAGAACTTTAATGTGAGATGTGATATAAATCTAATGTGGTATTGTCTTATATGTTACAGTTTTTTTCCATTGGTATTGCTAGTTGAGGGGCGGGGCTTGGCTGGTGCCGATAGTTGTGGGGCCGTGCCCATTGATTTTTACATAATAATTGTGAAAACTTCCTAAATATTATGTCAAAGTTGGTGGATCTCACATGATAATTGAAATGCCTCATTTCCCAGACACCAAAAACTTTTGATTATTACCAGAAAAAGCTGTTTTTTATTGTACACAGTAGAGACTTAAATGGAAAATAGTGTTTTTTTTTAAACTAATACTATCCATCTGTACGCTGACCAACAAAAGGTTAAACTTAGGCATGTCAGACACTAAAATCTCCACTTAGTCAGAATCTGATAAAGGATTTGCAAAATGAGTTGTGACAATCCCATTTAGACTGAAGCATGTTGAAGAATGCACTTATCACTCTGCAACACAGGGTGAATGTTAATTTATCCAAAGTTTATCACAGTGATGACTTTGAATGAAAACAATCCTGTTTGGCAGATAAAATTATCATTTTAAATGTCCTTCTTTTCAGTACCCCTTTCACCCTCATGACCTCCTCCCTGAGCGAAGATGTCCCAGTGAATTTCAAATAAGCAATATAAAGATCCCAACCGTTGCAAGGTCACAGGGTCTCAATTTTCATTTAGCCTTTGAGACCATCACTGTCTACTAAATTATAGCATCATTAGCAATCCAACTCTCTGTCCAGCTTGCTGTCTGTCTTGTATTGTGATGACATCCAGTTTTGAACGTGACTTCAAATGTTCATTGGGATTTGTGATCTTTTTTTAATAGATTGAAAATACCATCTGTGCAACTATACTTTAATGAATTAGTGATTTAAAAAAAAGGAAAATTAAACATTCCTGAGTCTTTGAAGAGAGCAATCACATCGCGTATTTTTCACCCCATCTGCCATGATGAGTTGCCAGCTTTCATACTCTAGCTTGTGTTTTTCCAAACACATTGTGCTTCATTTACAAACTTTTGCCAAAGAAATGTCTCTCTTTGATTCAGAACGGATGAGGACGACAGCCTGTGGAGAGTCAACCTTCTTTCAGAGATTGTAAAAAAAAAAAGTCCCTGCTTTTAGCAAATTTAACTTGTGTAAATTCAGAGTATAATTGGGTACACACCAGCTGTTTCCCATCAGAATAATGAGTCTGTTTTTCTTTAAAAATAACAACACATTTATTTTAATGCAGAATGCTCATTCCTCAGTTTTTGGTTCTCAGTGTTTTTTTGTTTTTTTTCTAAACTAATACTGTCTCCTAATGTTACCATTGCAGCCTGAGGTTCCCAGATCGGGCCAAATTTGTGTCAGATTGCCACATGCCAATAAAGACAAGAAGGAAGGCTTTTAGTGTGACAGGTAGCACCCACAGTTACTTCTCAGCAGTGTCTTTGTTGGTGAGGACACAGGGGACCCCTTTATAAGTGTCCCCTCTCATCATCGCTTCACTTAATGGCTCATTGCACACTTTGATTGTATAGAGATGAAAGAACCTTACGAGGTCATCTTTTGTCCACATGCATTCTGTAACTTCACGGTTTTAGATCTGCCACTTGGATTCAACATATTAGGGATATCTCGGACTCCATCTCAAACATATGCAATGAGAGATATAAAAGTTTGATATCTTATCTTCATTCTTAATAATGGCTAAAGTTCATTAAATCAAATACCTTTCTGGGCTAAAAAAAAATGCAATTGTATTTGCCTGCACTTGACGAGGAAAGGGGACATATTTAGTCTTTAACTGGGTTGTAAATGTTTATTGAAGAATAAAAAAGATCAAATATGGATAAGAGCTACATCATATGTTCTTTCTTCTCCCATTTGAACAAAGGGCTGCAAGGTGGTGGCTAAAAGCTTTACTCCTCCTGTCCAGTAAGTAGAGAACTCATGCTTACCCTCTCTCATTATAAACGATTTGCCAGCATGTTGTAAGGTTCACTATTGCTAATTTAAACCAAACCAAAGATTTAACTTACTAGCTCAGAAAAAAATGGCAACATCTTGATGTCTTTCGGGCCCCTTTGCTTCCTTAAGTGGAATCCAACCCTCACAAGCTTGATTTGTTTTCACCTTAATTTTGCTTTATTTGGAAGAAGCCATTTCATAGAGCTATCACAAAGCTGCTGAAGCTGTATTTAAGAAATTTGTTTTCTGTAAACTGTGTATACAAATGACAATAAAAGTTGTCTAAGTCTAAGACTAGTATTTGTTATTCCTGACCTCCATCTCATGTGACTTCAACCTAGTAACTAAAAAATGACCTAATTATTGTTGTTTGTATCATAACCAGCAGTAAATATTTATATGCTTTGGACCAGTCAACATTTATAAATAATTATCTATATACTACATTTTTTCCTTCAGTAAAATTTATACTTTTTCTGCACCACTGTAAACATTCTGTGTATGTATTATTTTTGAAAAATTAAACAGTGTGATTAAAAAAAGTTGGAGCATTGACCTTTAAAGATAACATGCAATCAAATCAAAGACCATGTAAGCGTGTAATATCTTTGACATGCAACAAAGTTCCTCTCCATGGCACTGGAACCTTTGTTAATTTCAACATCCACCAAACGAGGACATCCCACAGCTATGTTAACATCTCCCTGAGGGGTTGATTTAACTTAAAGGTTAACATAATCCTGCTAACATGTATTAAACAAATGGAAAAAGCTACTAAATATTTATCAAGCCAAGTGTGTATTCAGTCTTCGAACAAGCTAACAGCCTTTATAGTTATTTGGATGCACTTTCACTCTTCATAAAAAAAAAATATTTGTGAGGGCCAGCTGCCGTCAAATTTACATATGCTTCTTATCACATTTACCAGTACATCAGCAATGGTACTAATTCAAAAGATATTAATAATTCTTACTCAGTTTATGTAAAAAACAAGACATTCTGGACAACATTGTAAGGCTTTATTGGTGATTTTTATCTGCAACACAAGACATATCTAATGCAGTGCATGCGCTTTTTGACTGTAGACTGAGAGATGTAGACCAATTCCTAGATTTTCTTACAGAAGTAGTGTTAACTTATCATTTGAATAATTGTACAACATTGACTCATTTTATTTTTGGCATTAGGCTTTTACGAAAACTTTCTGTCACACCTTCAAAAACCAAGCAGACTACTAATGATCAGATTCAAATAAGTGCTGTTAAACAATTCACTTGATAGCATTTAATTTACATTCAATTCAGTGAAAAGGTTTTCACCTATATTTATGAAATGCTACATTGAAACATTTTTCCCTTTGATGATGTGTCCCTGTATGCGTTTGGTAGGAATGAAAAAAACATGTTTATTTTCTTTTTAAATAGGACAGAATAAAATTACCTTGGCTTACTGTTGCTTCAACTATTCCAACAGTGCAATGCTGTTCTGACCTACACATGTTGTTTTGAAGACGACTGTTTACCTCTGCTTATTTTGTAAAACTCTATTGACCCTTTTCATTTTTGTTCAATGGTCTACTTTTAAACCACGCCAGAGAAAGACAGCTCTTATCAGAAGGAACAAATTTGTAATTTTACTCTGCCTCCTCCTGAAGTCCAGAACCTCCCAGATATGTTTTCAGCTTGAGAAATGACAATTCAACAAATGATAATCAAAGCTCCAACCTCATTTTGCAGATAATGCTGCCAACAGCCCATTTTGAATAATTATATTTGAACTTACTTTAGAGTCCACTAAAATAAATATTTATATATTTCTCATGTTAGGCATAATTTCTAGATAATGTCTTTGAGAGTGACAGTTCCAGATCTCTGCTTGACAGCCGCATGTTGCTCGAACAAAAGCTAATCAACTGCTGTGAGGACATAGATAATGTTTGCCCTGTTTGCTGGATGTTTTTCATTTTAAGATATTCTCATATACAACAGCATAACACAGGTTAAGACAATACAATAAAAAAAATTATTTGTAGAATAAAGTCAAATAAGATTTTATACCTTTGAGATTTTTTACTAAGGATTATTAACAAGTAACTTGCTGATCCTCAAGTTTATTATAAACTTCTGCAAATCCTTTAATGAGAATTCCATCATTTAGTGTGACAGAGCAAAACCAAACACTCGAAGGGATCCACTGCTAATTTCATTTGGACTTTAATTTAATACCAATACCGTTGTGGATTTGATGTTCAAAAAACAATTGAAAGAGGAAAAAACTTGTAGGTGTCAGAGGGAACTGTATAATTGAAAATGAAATCAAGAAGCCCCCGAAGAGACCTGGTAATTTGCATAATAATGCATGTGTTATTGTGTAGTCTGGTACATGCTGTTTAACCACATGAAGACTTTGAAATGGTCTGTTCCTGGGCTTTGAACCTTTTGCTGCAGAGCTGATGACTTTGCTTTCAGCAAAATGACAGGGAAATAATGAAAAACCATGTTGCTCACATCCGAGTTCTCCGTAAATTCATTTGAACACATCTGTTCCCCTGGAGTGTCATCAAGTGATGCAGCTGTGAAATGTGGAAGCATCATCTCTTAATGGATAAGAGCACAAATGGCTAACATTACCCATCAGTCTCCCATTTATTTAGAAATAAAATGAGCCTATTTATGGACTCAGTCAGCTTTCTCTCCTCAAGGGCTGACTGAATGATAAATAAAATGGAACTGTCCCAAAATGTTGGATTTAAACCGACTATCTAATCTATCAATTAAAGGACCATGCTTTACCAGGGCCATATGCCAGTCATTAGCACTCTGCTCCTCATTGTGTTGGCGAGCCAATGTTTTTTGCCCTTGACCTGAATACAAAACACACACACAGACATGCTGAGTTTGTGGAGCACATGCAGGTGTTAGCAGGAGGGAAGCAAGTAGACGTCTTTATCACTTGCAGTCAGTCATCAGGGTTGTCATTGCTCCTCTCTGACCTGCTCCGGGCTACTTGACGCTTGAATCATTTTAATAGCTTCATCTTGTGAAGCTGTGGACATATAAGGAAAGATCACCAGGATTGCATCTGTCTCACTCCATTGATGTCTGACTGTGTTGGGCTGTCTAAGGGTCAAAGAGGTCAACGGAAGAGGGGTCTACAACAAAACCTGGAGGCTGGAGAGAGGACAAATTCAGGCATTTTCAGTCATTTTAGATACATAATTGTGTTTTTTTTATGTTGCCATGTTAAAGTACATCTTTCTGCTGACAGGAAAAGACACAACCTAAAATAGGTGATTAAAAATAATACAGCAACTGCTACTGATGTTTTTAGCAATGATAATTAATCCAATTTTTTTTTTCTTTTCAAACGTTGATAAAAAAAACAACCTTAGAAAACCTTTTTGCATGATTGAGGGAAATACTTTCTGCAGCTTTTGTTTTTTAAGGAGCTATTGAAATGATATTCCTCTATTAAAAACTGGCAGGTTTAACATGGTGCTGAAGAAAACCCTCCATCCACTACTTTTGAGAGTTTACGTACTTTATATCTAGATGTCTTTTAAAACTAATCAAAACCCCAGATGGGTTTCCCAACAAATAGGACAGCAATGGAATCCGGTAAAGCTATGAAGGAATTGCTCCGAGCATATAACAAAGCAGCTGAGGTTCTCACTGGGGTTTTACATATTAGTCTGATGGGATCTCATCAGGAGAGAGAGAGAAAGACCAGTCTACAAAGAGCCAACAATACAATCAATAAGACCTTAAGGATCTCTTGCAAACATGACCAGTAGCTCCAGGACATTCTTAGATGTGTTTGAGACTTTGCTTTTGTTCGATCTACAACACAATTTATTTTTCAAACTTTAAAAGATACTTCACCCTATACACTTCACACATTTATGTGGGACTTGATTTATACTTCTCATTAGAACAGTTACTGCCTATATTCCTCACATAGTTTTATTCTTATTTTTATTTCTAGCTCAATCTTTCATCAATTGCAAATACTAGAGAAACAAAAGAGCAAAAACTAAATACCACAATGTTACCAGGTCATCGAAAAGCACTTTCTCCAGTCTTCGGTCTGCCATATTTTCCTGTAAATTAAATGATGTATATTACAATAATAAATGCCAGAAATCTTTTGAATTTATCCCTTTAGGCACTTAGCCTAAGTGGAATATTGTGAGAGTCAATAAATGTGAAGTGTATTAGAGCAGTCGCTGTTTTGTGTAATATGAAATCCGTTAATTAACAGTTTTAATGCCTTTGGACATGGTAAGGCAAGCTGTTTCCTTATTTCAGCTCTTTGTTTTTTACATGCAAGCTTTGGCCTCATTTGGAAAGAGCTAAGCAAAAGACAGGTAAAAGTTATCTCCCTGGACCTAGGAAATTGATTTAGCATATTGCCAGTATCATGAAGATAAAAGCTTATTCTGAGATTACATGCTCTGTACTGTATGTAGCATCTATAAGGTTTAAGGCTCTCTAGATGAAAGCCCCCATATGTTTCACTCTTCACACCTAAAAGCTGCAGGCCGGAAACAAGCAGTCCTCAGCATGCCTCACACATGCTGCTTCCTCTCTTGGGCTCTTTGGTTTGCATTTGTGAGACCGAGCATAGGCAGAATTAAAACAGGATTGCAGAAACCCTCATTTCTAAGAGTAAGAATGCATTTAGCTCTAATGAATACGATTCTAATTTTCTAGCTTTCCTGAGTTAGACTTTCAGAACTACTCTGAAAGGAAACATTATGTATTTTACAATTTTCTTTTTGCTAACGGCTTTTAGCCATTATATCAAACATTAACACCAGCTGCTGCCCTTAGCTAATTTGTGCTTTTGATGCTTTCTTAGATACTGAATGTGGAAGCTTTCACTGCTCTTCCTGGCACACCAAATAGTACTGGAGAAATTAGGGATTTTTTTTTTTCTATTTTGCAGCAATGATTAAAATGTCAGTTTGGCAGAGGAGTCTCCTATTTCATTTTCTTTCTACCTTCACAAACTCCTCTTTAAACGAGGTCGAAAAGCATTGATGTAGCCTCTTGGTTCCATAATTGGCTCCAGTAAGAACAGCATCATCAAGAAGTGTGATGTTATTATTATTACTTCTAGCTTTATTCAAACTTAAGTTTGGATGTAGTGATTGTTTTTACTTCCTTAAAAAAGGGATTTAATTGACAAAAACTCAAATATGACATGCATAATTTTTAGAGGTGGTATTTCTGGCATTTAGTATTTATCTAAAATTTTAATAGAAGCACTTTAATCAACTGATTGACTTTGAGGGACATTACAGCAGAAGTGCTTGAAAGGGAGGCTATCGAGCAGTTAAAAAAATCTTGAGTTTCAGATGAAACCTGAGGAATGATCCGTGTTCAATGATACTGTCAGCTAAATGTCTGCACAGTGCAGCTCCTGACAAACAAACTTTTCTACCACAAATCATAACTGCTAAAATGTGCAATATCAGCTACTCCATAAAGCATTTCCTTCACCTCACAACCTTCTACAGAAGCACCATAGAGAGCGTTCTGACCAGCTGTCTCTCTCTGTGGTGTGGAGGCTGCAGAGCCTCCGACTGGAAGAACGTGAGGAGGGTGGTGAGGACAGCAGAAGGAATCATTGGGGCTCCTCTTCCCTCCATTAAGGACATTTCATCACAGCGCTGTGTGTCCCGAGCCCGTAATATCATCAAAGCCCCTCACACCCCCACCATGGACTGTTGTCCCTGCTGCCCTCTGGGAAGAGGTTCCGCAGCATCCGCTGCAGATCCACCAGGTTCTGCAACAGCTTCTTCCCCACTGCCATCAGACTGTTGAACCTTTGATCCACAAACCGAACTCTGCACCTATTGCACATTATCGGGCATCGATGCTGCTGAACGTTTAACTTTTAGCCCTTTAAGTTAATCTCATTTCTATTCTCAATAACGCAGTTTTGCACAAATGCCTATCTGCACTGAACCATTGCAATTTGCACACTGTCTTTATCCTCTGCACTGTTTACTGTTTACACTTGACCACTGCTGCACTTTTTGTATAACTCGTGCCATTTGAAATATCAATGCAATGCTCATAAGCTGTATGTAACGCAATTTCGTTCTATATGCACTCTGTGCATACAAAATGACAAATAAAGAAGTCTAAGTCTAAGTCTAAGTCTATTTTATGTGTGTTTTTATTTAATTATTTGTTGTTGTTGTTTTTGCCTATATATTAATGTTACACTGAAACATCCTTTTTTGATTTCTGTGAATGGAAAAAATTAATTTTCTACTACTGATGTCTCATTTTTACTTTTGTTTAATTATTGACACATTTAAATGTTACAGATAACTAAATAAATCTTAATAATAGGAAAAGAAAAACCTTGTCTAAGTAAGGAATTCTCTATTCAGAGCTTCCATGTCTTCTCCTGGGATCCAAGTGCCAAAGAACTGTCAGACTCATCAATAAATCACTCTAATTGCCAGTTTTCTTTATTTATGATTCACTCCAGGTTGGATTTTCTTTTAACCAAGAGCTGAAAGAACAAAGTAAATGACACATGCATTTCTAGGAAGGCTTACATAGCTTTAAGGGTTTTGGACTCATGTAAACAATTAAAGAGCACACAACAACACGAACAACACCAAAAAACAACTGGAAATTTTGTTTCATGTCATAATAAACTACCTTGAAAAAATATATTATTCCAGGCGTCAATCATGGTGGTAGTAGTCTGATGGTCTGCTTAAATGCTTCAGGCTGTGGAAGGCTTTCTGTAATTGATGAATCCTCAAATTCAACTCTACTATAAAAAACCTCAAGGACAGTGTACACTCATCAGTTTGCTGTCCTAAAATAGAGAAAACAAAAAATATGACCGGAGTGAACAAAATAAATAATTTAATCCCAATGAGATTCTGTAGCATGTCTTTATACTGACTGTTAATGTTCATAAACCCACCGATATGGCTGAATAAGACACAACATCTGAGTACTTTTATCTAAATTCAACTACTGCGAAAATATATAGATACTCATTGCAATCTGCAGAAAGGGCTTGACTTTAGTTGCTTCCACCAAGGATTTTACTCTCAGTTACCAGGTTTAGTGGGCATTTTTTTCTTTCAAAAAAGTTCAGGTTAGTTTGGGTAACAGTTTTTCCTTAAAAAAAAAATTCATTATTTGAAAACTGTATTTTCTATTCAGGTTATCTTTTCTACTTACATCTATCTGTTTGATCATCTAAAACATTAGGGTGTAATAAAAGAAAAAGAAAGTTTTAGGGGACCAGTCCAGACTGTATGATCATGAACTGGAACTATCTAAAACGCTTGCTGTGGTTTTAGTGTGATCTCAATATTTGTTCATTTTTTTGAACCTCCAGATAAAAATGTTTAATCCCCAAATATTAATGCATGGCTTCACTTGCAGTCATATCATGTTTGGTCAGGAGTTACAGTGTCAGAGTCATACCATTTCAATAGTTTAGTTTCATTCCTAATCATTCAGAGAACAGCTATTTCTTTGTATATAACATACACTATATTGCCAAAAGTATTTGCTCACCCATCCAAATTATTGGAATCAGGTGTTCCAATCACTTCCATGGCCACAGGTGTATAAATTCAAGCACCTAGGCATGCAGACTGTTTTTACAAACATTTGTGAAAGAATGGGTCGCTCTCAGGAGCTCAGTGAATTCCAGCGTGGAACTGTGATAGGATGCCACCTGTGCAACAAATCCAGTCGTGAAATTTCCTCGCTCCTAAATATTCCACAGTCAACTGTCAGCTGTATTATAAGAAAATGGAAGTGTTTGGGAACGACAGCAACTCAGCCACGAAGTGGTAGGCCACGTAAACTGACGGAGCGGGGTCAGCGGATGCTGAAGCGCATAGTGCGAAGAGGTCGCCAACTTTCTGCAGAGTCAATCACTACAGACCTCCAAACTTCATGTGGCCTTCAGATTAGCTCAAGAACAGTGCGCAGAGAGCTTCATGGAATGGGTTTCCATGGTCGAGCAGCTGCATCCAAGCCATACATAACCAAGTGCAATGCAAAGCGTCGGATGCGGTGGTGTAAAGCACGCCGCCACTGGACTCTAGAGCAGTGGAGACGCGTTCTCTGGAGTGACGAATCGCGCTTCTCCATCTGGCAATCTGATGGACGGGTCTGGGTTTGGCGGTTGCCAGGAGAACGGTACTTGTCTGACTGCATTGTGCCAAGTGTAAAGTTTGATGGAGGGGGGATTATGGTGTGGGGTTGTTTTTCAGGAGCTGGGCTTGGCCCCTTAGTTCCAGTGAAAGGAACTCTGAATGCTTCAGCATACCAAGACATTTTGGACAATTCCATGCTCCCAACTTTGTGGGAACAGTTTGGAGCTGGCCCCTTCCTCTTCCAACATGACTGTGCACCAGTGCACAAAGCAAGGTCCATAAAGACATGGATGACAGAGTCTGGTGTGGATGAACTTGACTGGCCTGCACAGAGTGCTGACCTCAACCCGATAGAACACCTTTGGGATGAATTAGAGCGGAGACTGAGAGCCAGGCCTTCTCGTCCAACATCAGTGTGCGACCTCACAAATGCGCTTCTGGAAGAATGGTCAAAAATTCCCATAAACACACTCCTAAACCTTGTGGACAGCCTTCCCAGAAGAGTTGAAGCTGTTCTAGCTGCAAAGGGTGGACCGACGTCATATTGAACCCTATGGATTAGGAACGGGATGTCACTTAAGCTCATATGTGAGTCAAGGCAGGTGAGCAAATACTTTTGGCAATATAGTGTAGTTTTATTGAGCAGTTTCACTGAGTTAAGAGTATTTAAGGTTCTTAAGATAAAAGCTAAAGTCTTTTTTCAAAGTTGATAACTGAGATGTCCTAAATAAGATTATTTTGTCCCTGTTACAAATCCAAGTCATTTAAGAATACAAATTTTCCAAACCTCGTTTTAAATTACATTAAGGTAAAAATATATTTGACATTCTATTTGAAGCAATATTTTTTTTTTCTGTTAAAATAGTGTATATATTGTCAATTAATGATAAATGTAATCTCAATGCACTTTACATGAGAAATTAAACTAATCTGTCTATCTATTCATGTTTTGTCTTCACTGATCTATGCGGGGTGGTCAGACGCTGGTGCCTATCTCCAGTAATCAATAGCACAGAGGCTGGATACACCCTGGAGAGGTTGGCTGCCTGTTATTGGGTAACAGAGAGAAACAAAGGACAAACTAAAGGGAATCTAGAGAGTACAATTTAACTTGAATTCACTTTTGTCCTGTAGGATAAAGCCAGAGTGTACGTTCTAAATTGAACTCAGAAAAGAGATCAAATGAATCCAACAATGCAATGTTTTAGACAGAAATGCATTTAGATTTTTTCTTTTTCTTTTTTTTTATTTTTGACAAAATACTGTAAATTTCGACAAGATTAAGAGAGCTAAGATACGTAAGTGGTGTTATTATTGTTTTTTTTGTTGTTGTTGCTAACATAGATAAATACAAATATATTAGCCAAGTAAAATGTACCAATGCACATGATATAAAACTAGATATAAATCATTTTAATGTTGTTTCTTTGTAATAACTAATGTCATGTTTATAAAAAGAGAGGGGCAGGTGGACATTTCTAAAAAGATTCTTATAGAAAATGTAAAAATGTATTACATTTAACAATGACATTTCTATGCTTCAGCTCATAGGCCTGTGGTTTATTTTCATGGCATAAAAAACTGACAAAAACATCTGCTGAAAATAAAGTTGTCAACTGTCAGAGTAACAGAGTGGCTTTATATTCACCCTCTGCATGACAGTTTGTTTGACTGTCACATTTTTATTACTTTATAACTTCAATAACAGCACCTGCAATAATAGCTGAACATGTGCCTGTCATGTATGAGTGCACTCTACTTACCCTCTCCTCACAAAAGAAACAAGGTTAAAAATATAAAATGCTCCTTTGACCCAAGCTTCTCAAACTGTCTGTTTTTGTTCACTATCAGCCAGGATTTGGAGACCAACTCACAACCTTTAACCCTCATTCTTTTTTATTTTCAAGCACCTCCACAGTGCAATAATGAAAAGTTTAAGAGGAAGTCAGGTTTCTGTCTCTCTAATCTCATTTCCAACCTCCACTGATTTTACAATCTGCTGGTCTATTTTACATGATTACGTGAGCTGCGTTATCATTTAGAAAACAGTGTAGGTGGATGTCCTTTTGTCAGTATGCACAGCATCAGTGTGGGTTGCACGCTGGCCTCAGCCCTCTTATGGATGGGGCACTGGAAGGCACAGGCTCCCTGGCTGCAGTCTGACAGATGCAGACTTGTGGGCGCCTGATTCCCTAACTGCCCGCAGACAGATGCACAAACAGTGGCTGCAGCGAAGCAACTATCAGTGTGAAATCACAGTGGGGAAGGTATAACAAACATTTGTCTGAGTCCTCTCCGACCTCTGACCCACCATAAGTCTGTTTACATTATGAGTCATACGTTATGAATGAAGAAACAATACTTTGTAGGATGTGGAATGTTTCATCAGTTTTGATGCATATATAAATGATATAACCGCTTTGTTTATTTGTTTGCCTCATAATTTTCATGTCTAGATATTAATTTGGTGTCTCGGAACAGCTCATTAAAAGGAAAAAACTTCACCCTTTGTTCTGTTTTTATGATAATGTAATTCTTTTGTTAGAGTAATGAAAAAGATAACTGTAATTTAACAAAAATCGCTACATTTCTTTTGGATTAACTGAAGATAAGAAGTAAGAACCATGGGCAGTTTAAATCTCATCTATCTAAGCAGAAATTGTGTTTATGTTTCTTTAAAAGTAGAGAATCACAAACACAAGAACAGGTAAAAAAAGGGGTGGCTTGTCTTTTGATTTCATTTTTTCCTGGTGGCCAATCAGATCTCAGTTCCTTTCTACTAAAGCTCTGAAACACTCAAGCTTTCAGAACTTAACATAGACTGTCATGATCCTGGGGTTAGCCTGTGTGATTGTGGTTGGATGACAGATGGTACACCTGCGTGTTATCATCACATCAGCTGCAGTGTTTAAAAGAACTGCAGGAGAGCCATTTCACTCCTGATGATTCCACTCAGCTGGCAGAGTTGAGCTTCTAAGAAAAGTTCCAAGTAAAAATGTTGTGCTTCCTAAAGTTGTATCCTTCATCCTGTTAAAGTCTGCCATTGTCTGCCTTCAGGTTTGTTCCTGAGCTGTCTACCTGGTTCTCTCTTCAAGACCCCCTCATAGTAAATAACTTTGGTTTGCTCATCTCCACGGCAATCTTCGCTGGAGCTCCTGCCTGCCCACCCTCCACCGATTTATTGTTTTCTCTTGGGATTAACAGATGCAATTGATGTAGAAAAGTATACTTTGCCCTATTAAACTTTGTATCTCCCTTTCCAGTCAGCAGAGCTCCCAGCACTCCAATCATTTTCCAACAATAAAATAAGTTACACCAGTTCTGCTTATTCTCTCTGGTGGTTTCTGCATGTGCGTCAGAAAATTTTCTCAAATTATTTCAGAATCATGAGCCCAGTCAGACCCAGCAGAACCCCCAGCGGCACCATTGTCTGTGCCCACAGATAAACTTGCTAAACACAAGACTATAATGTTCATTATGTGAAAAAACAGAATTACAGCTCCCAAAGACTCTTCAAGAATTAACCTGACAGTTCTCAGCATTAATTCCTCCTCAATCTGTAGTCAGTGGTACAGCTGCCACACCTCCTCGCACTCCACCCACCCTGTCTTATTATGGTGAAGCAGCTTCCCCCACTCCAGAGCATCACTCAGGGGAATTAGGTAAATGTGAGGGATTTCTTCTCTAATTTTCCCTTGTTTTTGTTGGGATCCTGAGGCTTGCCCACCAGAGGGCGCCGAGGATCCTCTTTTGTTATATATTTTCTGTCAGGAGCTGGGGTTACTGTTGGGATCTGGAGATCGACCATCTGTCTCCAGCAGAGAGTGCTGTGGGTCTCCTGGGCTGGAGCCCTCCCGCACACCTGAAGCTCATCAGCCCATCAGGAGACCTTCCTATATAAGCAACGCCGCAGTGTTGATCAAGTTTGGTTAGCAAAACCTGAGCCTCTGTTAATAGAATCCTAGTAGACTCTAGAGAGAAACTAGATTCTAACCTGCCTCTGTCTTCTCTGCCTCATAGGAAACCTGATCGAAGTCTGAAGCTCTGGATGAGCTTAGTCTGGAAACCTGTCTGCCTGCCCAAGGAAGCCAAACCAGAAGACATCAGTCTGGATTCCTCCAACAGCTCTCAAGGAAGAGCTAGGAAACCAAGTCAAAGTCTGAAACTCACGAGTCAGAAGCTAGACGCTGCTGCCGCTGAGCTCCCTGCTGGATCTACAGTCTCTGGACCCCCAACAGCTCTCAAGGAAGAGCTAGGAAACCAAGTAAAGGTCTGAAACTCACGAGTCAGAAGCTGGACGCTGCTGCCGCTGAGCTCCCTGCTGAATCTACAGTCTCTGGACCCCCAACAGCTCTCAAGGAAGAGCTAGGAAAACTAAACCCAAGTCTGAGACTCTCTGGCCAGAAGCTAGACGCTGCTACTGCTGAGTTCTCTGCTACTTCCACATTCTCTGGACCCAACCGGTTCCCCATCTCAAGGATCTGTCAGAACCACTTCAAGGTACATTCAGAAATTACTCACTCGTCAAACCATCAACTGCCTGGCTAATCAAACTCTCCATTTCTCCAGATATCAGTGATCCCAGTCCCGGACCTGTACCAGAACCAGTCCATTTTTCTCTGTGTGTTTTCCTAATAAATAATATTGTTAAACTTTTACTCCGTCTCCAGAGGTGTTCTGCATGTGGGTTTAGTCCCATAAGCCAATCATGACAGTTTTTACTTGGTCACCTCAGTCTTTTCCTGTAGATCCATCTAAGATACACTATATTGCCAAAAGTATTTGCTCACCCATCCAAATTATTGGAATCAGGTGTTCCAATCACTTCCATGGCCACAGGTGTATAAATTCAAGCACCTAGGCATGCAGACTGTTTTTACAAACATTTGTGAAAGAATGGGTCGCTCTCAGGAGCTCAGTGAATTCCAGCGTGGAACTGTGATAGGATGCCACCTGTGCAACAAATCCAGTCGTGAAATTTCCTCGCTCCTAAATATTCCACAGTCAACTGTCAGCTGTATTATAAGAAAATGGAAGTGTTTGGGAACGACAGCAACTCAGCCACGAAGTGGTAGGCCACGTAAACTGACGGAGCGGGGTCAGCGGATGCTGAAGCGCATAGTGCGAAGAGGTCGCCAACTTTCTGCAGAGTCAATCACTACAGACCTCCAAACTTCATGTGGCCTTCAGATTAGCTCAAGAACAGTGCGCAGAGAGCTTCATGGAATGGGTTTCCATGGTCGAGCAGCTGCATCCAAGCCATACATAACCAAGTGCAATGCAAAGCGTCGGATGCGGTGGTGTAAAGCACGCCGCCACTGGACTCTAGAGCAGTGGAGACGCGTTCTCTGGAGTGACGAATCGCGCTTCTCCATCTGGCAATCTGATGGACGGGTCTGGGTTTGGCGGTTGCCAGGAGAACGGTACTTGTCTGACTGCATTGTGCCAAGTGTAAAGTTTGGTGGAGGGGGGATTATGGTGTGGGGTTGTTTTTCAGGAGCTGGGCTTGGCCCCTTAGTTCCAGTGAAAGGAACTCTGAATGCTTCAGCATACCAAGACATTTTGGACAATTCCATGCTCCCAACTTTGTGGGAACAGTTTGGAGCTGGCCCCTTCCTCTTCCAACATGACTGTGCACCAGTGCACAAAGCAAGGTCCATAAAGACATGGATGACAGAGTCTGGTGTGGATGAACTTGACTGGCCTGCACAGAGTCCTGACCTCAACCCGATAGAACACCTTTGGGATGAATTAGAGCGGAGACTGAGAGCCAGGCCTTCTCGTCCAACATCAGTGTGCGACCTCACAAATGCGCTTCTGGAAGAATGGTCAAAAATTCCCATAAACACACTCCTAAACCTTGTGGACAGCCTTCCCAGAAGAGTTGAAGCTGTTCTAGCTGCAAAGGGTGGACCGACGTCATATTGAACCCTATGGATTAGGAACGGGATGTCACTTAAGCTCATATGTGAGTCAAGGCAGGTGAGCAAATACTTTTGGCAATATAGTGTAGCTTATGTTATTGGTCTCCTTTGTGGTAGGGACATCTGCTAGAGACAGTGTCAGTGGCTGATTTTGCCATAGAGTTCTGAACTCTTACAACTTTATCAGATTGGAATAATCTGGCTCTTAAAGGGGGATTCACCCAAGCTTTGAGCGACCAACTTAGCGATTAATTAACCTGCAGATATGAGTCTGATAACTTGGAAAAAATAATGACCCGGTCTTTTAAAGAACAAGCAAGAGGAAGTAGGCAAAAAGTTTAAAATTTTACTGCACAATTCCCAACAGTTCTGTTCCAGCATAAGCCCCTACCCATTGACTCTCCACAGAGGAGCCTATGTAGATCAGCTTCGCCAGGCTTTGCTCCAGAGGTGTGGCAATGCCTTTTCTCACGTTTGTCTCTTTTGTGGTCAAGTGGGTCATTGCACTACTGCTTGCCCCATACAGCCAAAAGAGCAAGCCTGCCAGTTAAAATGGGAGGACTGGCAGATTCAGCAACCACAATTCTAGTTTTATTTTATCCATTTCCAAGGCTGTGAACCACCAGACAGTACCACTCTAAGGTCTCATCAACTCAGGCTGCAGGCAGAGCTTAATCGATTGTAACCTAGTGGAGCAATTTAAGGTTTCAAACGCTCACTAATCGGCTTCAGCCAACGTCTCAGCACTTAATGGTAAGCCCCTCACTGATCTATCCACAAGACTGAACAAGGGGGAACTTATCCTTTCACCTGGTATGTATTTCCTTCCCGACAGTCCTAATTGTTCCATGGCTATCCCTGTCAACTGCTGTGATAATAACACTTTAAATTGTGAAGTGGGTTAGGATCTTGGAGCACCCTCTACTTTTCTACCTGACCACATTAGCCAATGCCACTCCTTTTTAATCAACCACAGATGGTAACGGCACTAGATTTATCCAATGTGCCCTATCCGATGGCCACCACCTTGGAGAGGTGTTTAGTAAGTCTAGAGCCCAGATCTTACCACCACATAGACCCTATGATGAAGCTATAAACCTGCTTTCTGGTGCCCCGCTACCACCAAATCATCTGTACAAACCTTTCAGTCCAGAGAGAGAGAGAGTATGGAGAACTACATGTAGTCTCAGGCTGCATGCATTATCCGCCCTTCACTTCCCCATTAGGGGCAGGATTCCTCTTTCTTACAAAGAAAGATGGCTTTCTCAGAACCTTGCATAGATTACAGAGGGCTAAACGAAATCACTATGAAGAATCAATTTCCTATTCCACTTCTGACAAGACTTTTTAACTGCTAAGTTAGACTTTCGTAATGCCTATCAACTGTTGAGAATCAGATAGGACGATGAATGGAACACCACTTTTAAAACTCCACTGGGTCAATTTGAAACTCTGGTGATGCCATTTAGCTTGACTAATGCCCCCACTGTCTTCCAATCCTTTATGAATGACATACCAAACTATTTTCTGAAGGAATATGTTTTCATTTACTTTGACTGTATTTAAAACTTTCCATAGCCATTATGGAAAACAAGCATCACGTACAGCAGGTTTTGCAATGACTATTGGAAAAAAGACTGTACATTAAGGTCTAAAAATTAAAATTTTGCTGCTTCAGTAAAATTCCTTGGATTCATACTAGAGAGTGAGCAGATTAAGTTAGATCTGGTAAAGATCAGAGCTGTTCTTGAGTGGCCCATACCTTCCACTAGAAACAGTTACAACATTTCCTAGGTTTTGCTAACTTTTGCTGGTTTTGCTAACTTTTTTACTCCTAGCCATTAAGCTGGCTTTCGTGGAGTAGCCTCACTGGTTGGAGGGGGCCGTACACCCTGTTGTTTGGACAGATCATTAAAAATGTGTCCTACCTACAGGAGGCCAAGTGCAAACCCAAGACAGTCATAACGGTAGCTGTTCTTTACTTGTTTCAGCTTCCTCTTCTCTCCACACCCCCCTTCTTAGAAACGGCTCACGTTATGGGTCAAACATGTCTTGAGGCTATACGGGATGCTTCTACAGATTCTGTCTGACCGGTGCCCACAGTTTGTCTCAAGGGTTTCAAGTTTTGTTCTCTATTAGGAGCCAATAATGCTCTTAGCTTTGGTTTTCACTCTCAGACTAATTGACAAATGGAGCGCATAAACCAGGAGCTCAAATAAACTCTTAGGTGTCTGTTCCTCACGCCAATCTACCTTGAGTTTACAGCTCTTCTGGGTTGAATATGCCCACAAATGTCATGTGTCTTTTGTTACTGTATTCTCCATGTTTGAGGCCTCTTTGGGTTACCGGCCTCCTCTTTTTCCTCTTGATGAGAAAGACTCACCTTTGCTCTCGGTCTAGCATGACATTCACACCTGTCAGAGGATTTGGAAGAATGTGTTTTTGGCCCTCAACCACACTATGGAATAGAATGCTTAGCCAACAGGAGACGTAAGCTGTGCCCCTCAATACTTTCCGAAACCGGAGGTTTAACTTTCTGCGGCAGAGATGATGTTGAACTCTTCTTCTTGGAAGCTGTCACCTAGGTTCATTGGTCTTTACAAGGTAGTTTTCGTCCTCATTCAGACCTTGGCGCTTCTGAAAATTCCCGAGTCTCAAGATTTGTCCATTTTTTCACATCTCATGGATCAAACCTAATCATAACTATCAGCTGCAGCCTCTTAAGTGCTATGTCTCTCTAGTGGTTTCTGCATGTGGGTGAGAAAAATTCCACATTGTGTCAAATATTTTCCCTTTCCCATATTATGAGGTAATTGAATCAAAGCCTTTTATTGGTACCCTCAGTGGTGATTTCTGATATTAACGATGTGGGCAGCCGCCCAAGGCAGCTTTGCCATATAGGGCGGCATCGGCATGAGATCCCCTTACCGTGTGCACGTCCTCACAGACCTCCACTGCAAACACACCTCCTTTTGGTACTAAGGGAGCAATGTCTGGGAAAAAAAATCAAGTATGCATTTTTTTCATATATAACAGTATTTATGCATGCGTAAATTATACAGCAGCAAGCATGTTACAGATTAGCCCCCCACTACACACATAAAAGAAAGCTCTTAGGAGCTCAAAAAGGGGGAACGAAAGAGGGAGAAGCAGAAAGATGTTGCCGAAATGAAAGGAAACTTCTCCAAGTGGCTAAAAGATGCCAGGTAAATAAATGTATAGAATCTACAGGTTCTGCATGGAGGCTTATATATATTAAAGCTAGCTTAAACTACTACAAGTAAAATTTACTGTAGTCTTGCATTTGTTTATGAGTATTTACATTATAACAGATCGTGTCAAAATCTAAAGTTATTTGTGTTTATTTTATTTCAGAGGCCATTGTCAAATTAACGTAATCATTAAATAGATCAAATTTAGGACTGATGGATGAACTACAGCAGGGAAAAACAGCTTGATTTTCTGATACAGAAATAGCACAGTTAAAATAATTATTTCATTCCAGATTTTATTCTACTTCTTACTTTTAAATTTCAACCGTTGAGATTTGTTCAATATTTTATTTTAAGTACAATAAAGCATGTTTAAAAAGTTTTGAGTCGTTTATAGACAGACATTTTATTTTGTTTTTTAACTTAATTTTATAATGATACAGAGGAGGCTTTAATTATATTTTTGAAAGTTTAGGAGATATTGTTTAGTAAAATGTGAGTATGATTTACATATATGAAGGCAGACCAAAGTATCCAAATTTTTATGAATTATAATGTGCTCACCCTCAATCTGATGTAAAAGTATAGTTCTAATTAGATACAGACTCCAATCCAGTAAAATTTTAATTTCAAATTAAAATGTCATGTTTTCATATGTAGTTTTGCTGTTTTAGTTTTAGCAAATTTCACTTTCCATTTTTCTTTGTGGTATGGCTGTGATATATGTAACTTAAAACATGTAAGCCTAGAAAGGTGTCTGAAATGTGTAAATTATTTCCACATGGGGCCATACAGCATTTCATAATGTATGCTAATGTCTTCTTAGGCAGCTTGATGTCATCATTCTGATACTTACCAGAATGTATTAAGGGTGCCATATTTAACAATGTTCATGTTGTTCAGGGATATGTAGTTCATCCAAGGTGCCAAATGAGCTAGCACCGCCCCTGGGTATCCTATCCCACCTGCTTCAGAACATTAGGAGACAGACCTTTTCAAGCTGTTGCATCAAGACTGATGAATGCATCACCTATCCACCCGTAGGAGTTGGTAATCGGTAAATACTTTTTAAAAGCACCTAAAGACATTTTTGTTCCAAAAAGTATTTAGTTTAAGTGGAGTTTTTATGATACACACTTGAGAGGATTGATTTGTGTTTCTTTTTTGCTGTTGAAAATTGCTGTGGATTTTATTGGGTTTACTCTTCTTCTGAAGCACTTTGACACCTGTTTGGAAAACGTGCTATAAAACCCTTTTTCCTACTTAGTTACTCAGATATAATGTTTAGTGTTATTTTCTTGTTTATACATTTTGTTTTTTGTAACCAAAATGCATCAATGTACCATTTTCTCCCAGAGGAAGTTTCAGGAGGTTAATTGTGCAATTTAAATACTGATGAGGTGTTTAGTTTCCTGCATTCGATCACACAGCAAGGGATTTGTCTGCATGAGAAGAGGACGTGACTGGTGACATTCAGGTTAGATTTTAGAGTATATGTGATTATCAGAATTTGACTTAATTTCAACAGGTAGGTTAATGGCACAGGGGGTAGGCTGAGGCATCCTGAGAGGCTGGACCAATAGAAATGTGGGTTCTGATGAGTGTTAGTGTCTGTGTATTTTCTTTGCATGTTTTCAGGTGGTGTTGGGGGACGACATACAGGCAGGGGACTGCTGGCTGGTTGATCAGATATACGGCATCAGCAGCCAGCTTATGTGAATAAAGGTTGGTTTCTTAAAGAAAGTACTGTTTCAGTTTTCTGATCCATAAAATGTTTTGGAAATTCAAGTTGAAAAACAAGCTCAAAGGTTGAACATTGCCACAATGTCAGTTCATCATTCTCAATAAAGTGAAATACCACGTTAAATTAGACATATTTTATTTACTACAATGACATAATTTTTTTTATTTTGTTTTATTTATTTAAACCTCTTTGTTGTCATGTCATTTGTCTAATGATATGAAATATTTAAGTGCAACAAGGTTAATATGAACAAACCCGCAACACAATAAATTTATTTTACTATTGTAGATCCATCCATGAGAAGAGTCAACAAAATAGGAAAGAAAGGGTAGAAAGTAAAAAAAAAATACACATATTAACCAAGTAAGATAAAAAAAAAGAAAGAAAACAAAGCTAAATGCAAATTCATAACATCCAAACATGATTACTAATTAGGCAGTTATATTTATTGCTGTTGTTTACTTTTGTATTTGGTAATTTTTTAAGTTCCTCGGGTGTGATTAAATTCAGAAAAAAAACTTTTGCCAGAGCAATTAAATGTTTCATACTGATGCAAAATATAATGTGACTCTTTTGAGACAAAATATGGCCATACTTAAAAACAAATTGCTTTATAAATTTAACAACATAATAAATAAAATGAGCTACAGCTTAATTAAGTCAGTATATTACAAACCAATCCAGGGCGAAGTCAGAAGAGTTTTTGTGAAGAGTCAAAAGGCCACTGGAAAGTATTATTTTTTAACAACCTCAATTTTTCACACCTAATGCCTCATTATGACAATGAGGAAAAAAGTGTTTTTCTTAGTTTTTTTATTTTATTTTTGCTATACTACAAACTACATGTAGACTGATAAATCACATTTACTTAAGTATTCACAGCCTTCTGGTAAAGCCAACTTTGAGTTTAGGAGCATATTGTCTCCACTGATCATCCTTGAGATGTTTCTAGCATAAGTGGAGGTCGAGCTTGGCACTTTCAGTTGATTGGACATGATAAGGAAGGGCACAGACCTTTATATTTAAGTTCCCATACTAGTTGACAGTGCATATCAAAGAGTAAATATCAGGTCAAAGGAATTTACCGTAGACCTTTAAGACAAAATTGTCTTGAGGCAGAAAATTGGGGTAAGATAATAGAGGCCTTTCTCATTCATAAGTGGAAGAAGTTTTAAACCACCAGGATTCTTCCTGGAGCTAACTGAGTGTCTAAACTGAGCGATCACAGGAGAAGGGTCAGAGAGAGAGAGAGCAGTCCAGAGGGGCAAATATCTCTTCGGTGTGAATGCAAGGCATCATGTTTGGATTAAACAATCCACAACTCATCCACAAGACAATGCAATCCCTACAATAAAGCACAGTGGTGATGACATGTGCTATCTGGAAGTTTTTAACCAGCAGGAACTGGCAAACTGGTCAGGATAGACAAAGAGATGTATTCAGCGATGAACAGGGACATATTTGATTAAAACCTGCTCCATAGCATTCAGGCTGGAACAACAGTAGATGTTTCAGCAAGCCAATGAGCCTATGACCCAATCCACACAGCCAAGACATCAAAGGAATAGCTTCAGAAGAAATGTATGTATGTTCTAGAATGGCCAAACCAGAGTCCACACTTGAATCTGATATAGCATCTCTGGAAAGATCTGAAAATGGCTTTGCAGAGAAGTCTCCCATCCAGTCTGATGAAGAGTGGATTGTGGTTGAAAGAGGAATGGGCAGAAAACTGCCCAAGGATATGTGTGTTAAGCTTGTATGATATGTGTTTTAAGCTTGTGGTATCATAGTTATAATAACTTGAGTCCATATTTGATGCCAAACATGACGGACATAGTGTTCGGGAAAGGCTGTGCAGATGTAACATAATGTAATTTCTTTTTTTTTTGTTTTTTGTCATGAGTAATTAAATTATCAACTGCTGGATAGATCGCTTTCTCTATCTTGAGCAGTCTGCCGTTCCTTCTTGAACACTTCCTCATTGTGCAATATCACCACCATCCCCACCGTGCTTGGTCTGGCCTGAAGATGAGCTGTGCCTGGTTTATTCCAAACATGCCTGGCATTCAGAGCAAGGAGATACCTGTCCCTCTGGAAGGTGTTCCTCTCTGCACTGAGGAGCTATCAATAATGGTAGTGGAATTCCAAGCAAAAGATATCCATACAGCACCAATTGGAACGAGAATTTAACATAACTAAATGCAGAAAAACTGCTGAACTGTGATTATGTTTCAGATGCAATGCATAATGTTCTTTCTGTGCCTCTAATGGTGCTGAGGTTTTTGTGTTGGTGCAATTGGAGAGTTTTAATTCAGTCCTCCAAAGTTAAGATGTTTCAACATGTACTGTAGATACTCCATCACTCTTTAATGTGGTTTACTGTGACCTACTCATGTTTTAACCGGGACTGATTCCAATACTTGCCGATGGATGGATGGATGGATGGATGGATGGATGGATGGATGGATGGATGGATGGATGGATGGATGGATGGATGGATGGATGGATGGATGGATGGATATTCAAATATCATTTAAGTAGCTTAAATGCTAAATAATGGCTGCCCCATATGGTTCCTAAGGGAGTAAATGTCAGTTGTTCTAGGTTTTTTTAAACCTGGAAAGTTAATGTTAAAGTTTTTACGCAACAAAAAAGAGACATTTATTTGGATGCTGTGGGTTTGATGTGAGCTATCAGTTAATATTTCCAGGATTCTTTTATATTATCCATAATTAGTTTCCAATAACCTTAATGGGAGGCACAACCTTCAAGGCTGAGAGATCTCTTCCACTTCTCTGTTAGTATGTACATCTGCACTGTCTAGTTGAGATGTTTCTAAAGACATTTTGTATGATGAAAGAAGGCATCAATTCCACTGGATGAATAATTAACCGGTTATTTTTACCCCTTTGGGGGCATGAAGCGGCTGCCAGTATATGTGCAGACAGGTGAGAGGATTGCTCACTGTATAAATGATGGCATTGAGTCAGAGGATCTCATGGCTTCATTGGCATGTGGCCAAGCTTGTTAGTAAAAGGCTCTATGAGCGGTTTGTAATGAATTCTGAGTTTCAAATTTGAAAGATTCCAATTCAAAGGTACAGTATTCTGAGTTCAGGTTCCATCCTTCAGTTCTGTTCTTGTAAATAATGTCACTATAAACACTCAGGAAGCATCTAATAAAGTTTTTGTGTTTACTCTGCTTTCAGTTAAGCTTTCTCTCTGTCAGCAAAATAAAACAGTGTCATGATGAGGAAAGCACAGAAAAGTCTAAATATCTGTTTTGTGAAATTAACCAGGCCTTATGGTTCATAGGTCAGCCTTTGCAAAGAAAAAGCCGAATCACTTTTCTTGCACTGTCAACATGTACAGTTTTCTCTCTGAATTAATTTATGCATAAAGAGAAGAGGATGAAAACAGGCTGGAAAACGTATGCAGGCACTTTTAATTACACATATTTTAATCCCCCTGTCAAAATAGCCACTCTTAGCAATCTTGGTAAGCAAATTTTACCTGGACACTTTTTAGAGCTCCATTCCCATTGTAATAAAGGAGGGCAGGCTTCCCAAACCTTAGAGTATCTCAGTGGGGAGAACTGAAAGTGTCACCATTGGTTATTTTCAGCGTTTCTTTCATGAAACCCATAAATAATCCTAGTTCATTTTATAGTCAGAGTGCTAGCTGCATGTCACAGCTGTTAGAATAGCCTTGTCTCCTTTGCAAGGCTTTTAGTGTAGGAGGCGTGTTTATACCAGCGGTCATGCTGAGGCAGCCACCATAGGAGTTTGCCCACGCTCCCCTCTCCACTTGTGCTGTCTGTCTCTTCCAGCACCCAAGCTGTCAACCATCTTCACAGGGAACATACAGGATTAAGGGTGCCAGGAGTGGACATAATTTTACAATACAACGGAAAAAGTTATGCAATTTTTTTCCCAAGCTGTTAAGAGAATTATGTTGTAAGCTTGACACCTTTGCTATTAGATGACAAATATAGAGGCAGAAACAAAAAAAAAAATACCTTCATGGAGAAAAATACTTGGGCTTAAGCAACATTTCATTTCCCCCCAGAGCCACTGCTAAGAGGATAAAATCTGGAATTTGACCACCTGACTCTGTCAGCAACAGGTTGATATTCTAGCGTCACAAATGGGATCTCAGGGCAATGGGTCTCCATGATATGAACACAAGTTTAATGCTCACTCACTTGATTCCTAACAGCAGGTCTCCTTGCAGAACAACAAGAGAAACAATTCACGAATCTTAATTTTTCTGCTAAGTATTTAAATGAAATCAAATGCCACCTGCACAATTGCTCATACTTTCATATAAATCAGTCTCTCTCAATAAGTTATTCTAAGTAAAGGTCATGCTGAATATTGGAAATAATTGAAGTTCTTATTACAATCAAACAAATATCAAGTTTGTTGCCTAAATTTCATTCTAATATATTAATGATGAACAAAAATAAGACAAATTTCTATTTGTTGACATTTGATCAACTTATTTATTTTCCAAAGAAATGTCCTCCCCAAATCTATTACGGCTTATTTTAAAGATGTATTAAAAATATATAAAATAGATTTCCATTTTATTACAGTAGCATAATTGGACACTGTAAAATACCAAGAGTTTAATAAAAATATATGCCTTACTTACTATGCACTGCAAAACACAAGATTCCGATTAATAGAAGAATTCAAGTACAACAACAGAGCTCAGTTTTCTTCAACATCTTAAAGTTGTGCTGAAAGAAAAAAACAGAAAAAAAAGATTTGTAACTTAAAATATAACATAAATATATATAAAATATAAGAGCTGCTCTTAATATGATAAGAGTAGCTCAAATAACTAAGATCTGCAACCAAGGCATGCTTAATGCTATATCGGAACACACAACCATGCATTAAAGGAACACATACTATGACTGTCAGCTAAGAATAGGAAGCTAGGGCTATAGTTTACACAAATCAAACCAACCACAGACAATCAGGACTAAACAATTCATGGTCCAAGGAAACTTACACATTTTAGCGGCAATATTAAAATGCTAAGATCAAAATTTGGAATAATCTACATGAAATCATGGACCCTTCCTGCCTTGCAGCAGCAGTTGAGGCTAGTAGTGTTACAGTGTGTAAATTTTCCATATACTCTCTGGGAACCTCATTATAAAATGAGCTTAATTAAACACTGCAGCCTATCTTAGCATTCTTGCTGATCTTGCTAATCCCTACATGAACAAGTTGTACTGATCATCTCATGACATGTTTTAGCAGGATAATATGCCTGGTCACCAATTTCTGATAATCTCAAACCTTTTTCTTACATGTTACAAAAAAGCATTTAAAATGTGATGGAGCATTAGATTTGCAACATGGATGTACAGCATACAACACCCTGATAAGTTTTTCACTACCAGGTCAATAGAATCTCTGATGCTTTGATGCAACTGAAAGTTTTTTCTTCCTGTTTATTCTTTTCAATATTTTTTAGCTGCATAAAGTAGTAAAGAAAAGGAAAACAGCAGCACTTAGTGAAATATACTAAACTACTTTGTTTGCAGTATCACACCAATGCCTCTTCAGTATGTTTTCCTCTTAGCATTTGTTGTGTTGAATAATATATCCGATAGACCTATACAGTAACATCAGTTCTCCGTAAATCTAGGAGTAGATGAATATTATTATTACAGATCATTACAAACTGTTATAATATTCTGTCCTTCCCATTCTGTTATTGTGTCTGGTCTTGATAAACCTAGAATCTGTAACTACCAGACTGAAAAAGTGCTTTATATAAATAATTTGCATCAATTACTGAAACCTGAAATAAAGATTTGCAAATAGGCTCGAATATGATTACTCTTTTATTGCAGTGCCTTAAATTCACAGGGAGAAAAAAGAAAATCAATTCTCCAATTGGAATACACTTTTTCATTGTATTTAATTGAATGTTTTAAATGTGCGAAAGTGGCTCATTAGTTCTCATGCTCTTATTACTTTTTACAATCCTTTTTTTCCCAATCTATACAGACATTTCTCTTCTATACCATTTCATTTCATGAAGCTTATTTAATGTATTTCTCTTCGCGCTATCTCTTTAAAGTGCCCAGAGTACTGGGTCCTCTCTTAATTAATGTTTTTTTTTTTTTATTCAGCACCCAGGTTTTCTTCTGGATTTTGTTATGCAAGTCTTCTGCAGAGATTGAGGAAAGTTAATTTTGCGTCCCCGAGACATTTCTACATTGAAAGGGTCTAACTTCCCTTTCCAGATGATAAGATCATGGAAAGTTCCAGACAGAGGCCAGCAGGGGCCAGTGTCCTTGTAAAACCAGTTATGGCCCCTGTAATTGCCCCTGTACTAGAGGCTTAGTACTAAATCTTCATACTTTTGCACTTTCAGCTTCAGTTATATTAAGACAGGATAACCATTATGGGTGCACTGATTGCAGTTTTCTGTCTGATAACTGATCTTTAAAAAGCCTGACATGCTAATTCCAATTTTGAACAATACCACTATTTTGTTTTTGATCTTTCTTATAGGATTTCAAAACACTGTTAATATTTTAACCTTTTTATTGAAGAAAAAAAGATATGTGAAGCAGATTTTGTTTTAACTGCACAAAATAACACCTTCAAATATAAATGACATGTTTTGTTCTTTTTCCGGGGGGGGGATTGGCATGTCTGTTCTCTCGGGGGGCGGCCCCGTGGGTGGGGGTCCTGCTGGCGGCACGCCGCTGGTGTGTGGGGGTCTGGGCGGCTCCAGCGGGGTTGGTGTTGGGGGCTGGTGTGGATGGGCTGGCTGCGCTGATTGGGTCTTCGGGTGGGTTTTCCTGCTTGGAGGCATGGTGGAGCTGCTTTGGTCCCGCTGATCGCGGCGGGTGTGGCTGCGGGGTGGGTGGGGTTTGGAGTGGCTCCGGCCGGCGCGCGTCGGGGGGCCGGGGCGGCGGAGGTGCTTCAGCGGCATGTTGGGGGCTTGTGCGGGCGGCGAGGGGGGGCGGCAGGAACGGCTGTGCTGCTCTGGCTTGGTCCGGTGGGGGAGCGGTGTGGTTAGGACTCGCCTCCGTGCCTGGCGGTGGCTGGGGGGCTTCTTGGGAGCTGTCTCTCCTCCTAACCTTGGTGGGGTTCCGATTTCCGGGGCTGGCCCCTCCTTGGTGCCTTTGTTCTTGGGGTCCCTTTGGGCACCTGGGGCTTTGGGTCTCCCGGCGCTGGACTCAGTGCTCTGGGGGGTGTGCTTCTCCGGCTCTCCACAACCACTATTGAGCATTTTTTCTATGGTTAAACTTTACATGCACAAGTGCACCCTCACAAACAACTACAGGTGCTTGGCTCCAGGTACTCAGAGATTCACTTCCAAACAGAAACCCCACATTCATATCTTCAGGTAACACAGAGTACATGTCAGACTTAATAATATTACTTTAGCGATAGGTTCAAGGTGTTGCTTTATTGTATATCTCGTACCATGTCTTTCGGTTGTGTTCTTTTTTCATCTCATTACAGGTGATGAAGCAGACTGAAAATGTTTTGTCATTGTCTCCTTTCTCTTCTTTCTTTCATCTTTTCTCTTTCTTTTTTCCTTTTCTTCTTCTGTTTTTCTGCTCTATTTACATTGCAGTGTCCATATAAACTGTAAAACTCCCTGCATAATTATAATAAAGCAATTTATATGCATGAAACAAGTGGAGCAATATGGCAATTGCCATACTGCTACACTTGTGAAAGTAAAATCTGTTGGGCTCCTTTTGGCATCAAGACAATTATTCTTATTGCCACATTGCCAGACAGGACACTGTAAAAAAAAAAAAAATGACATGTTTAGAGCACTGAGAGTGGCTGATTGTTAGACCTTAGCAGAGTTACATAATAAGATCAAAGATCTCTCAAATTAAGGAAATTGGATCTGATGAATCTTTACAACTCTACTTTTTAATTTGCTATGTCTGGGGTTACTTCATATATCAAAAAAATATCTTATGCTCTTTTTTGTTACATGCTATTTTTTTATGCCCCCATTAAAAACAACTATTCCCACCTTGGTTCATCTGGTAAAATTGATCTAGAACCATCACTGAATACTATAACCATAGATCCTCATCTAGTCTGTAGGCCGGTGACTAAGGTTCCCTCTTAATAGGGGTATATTCATACCACAGGAAAGTAAAAACAAACTCATACATAAAAATTAAATGTTAAAAGCTGAAGTAAAAAGTAAAATGAGCATCAGTTACATTTGTTTTAAAAGTATTGTAAGAGATACCTGCAATTTTACCATTTGGATTTCCTTTCCTTGAGTTAGATTTCTTTCATCAGTGAACTTAACCTGAAGATTTTAAGTTTTTATTTTCATGCTATAGCTATAGATTAATTTCAAAGCTTTTTACATATCTATGACAGGAGTACCAGTGACAGTGGATAACACATTACAGATTCTTTACAATATTTTCCACCGTTTAGCCTCTAAAATGGGCCTCCCTGCTCTTAGGCAACATCTGACATTCCATTATGCAAACCAGCAGTTGCCGTCTCCTCCCCTGAAACCTGAAATGTTGCTCTCCCTGTCACTTGCCTCAGCACCAAATTGGCTTATCCAAGTTTAGTATTTAAATATTTTGGCCACCCTTTTTCATCTCCACCTAAACTCACTGAACTTTGTTCAGTGACATTGTAATCTTTTTTTCATTTCCAAACATTATCCGTCCTCAGCAGTACAAAGTAATTTAACCTACCTCGGTGAAATCAGAATTACTCTCTCTGGTTGCTCTAAACCGGTGGCACGTTTAAGCCCAGTACAGTTGAACATGCAACCAACAACATATTGTAAAGCTCCATGCAATCAGTCTATCACTATCAAGCACAAACATATGTCCTCAAATGATGGAAAATGTGATTATGTTAAACCTTAAATGGGCATAGTTTGTGTTTCTATAAGAATATGCTATCTTGCTGTAGTCAGTCAAAGGTAAATTTGCTTTTATTAGCATTAATACAGTCCAAGGTATAACCTTCAACTTTATTATGTGAAACCTGCTAAATTTGCCTAATGTGAGAGTTATACATTTTGGATTGGTACGTCATGACATCATCTTAAAAACATCTTTTCAGCACAAGCTTGAATAGGGAGGGGATTCATCTACCTGTAGAACAATGACCCTAAACAAAGAACCAAAGTTACAATTTAGATTGAAGCAGATCCAGTATGGATATTGTTTCAATCAAATATAAAATCTAAAAGTAAGTGCTGAAACTGAGTAAAAGATCTGTGGCTTTACTTAAAAACGTGTTTTCTCAGCTGCAATTCTGAACTTAAAGCTACAGTGTGTAACTTTTAGCGACATCTAGCGGTCAGACTGCAGACTGCAGCAACATGAACATCTCCTCCCCACCGCTTCTCCCCCCCAACAGTACGGCGAGCGTTACACGTCCGTATCACCTACCTTCTCAAGTGATGAGGTTTGTTTACATAGATCATTTTACAGATAGTATTTCATTAGTCTGTGTAGGGTATAGATTTCATGTAGACTTAAGACAATAAATATACCCGTTATTTTTTCTACATCGTTGTGACGTTTTGGCGATCTCGCAATCGCTAGTTTGTTGGCTCTGCGCTGCCGTAGCGCAAAGATGTCTGCCTCCATGGCTGCGAGACCCGCTCCTATGTAATTATAAATAACGAATTCTAAGGCAACGCAAATATTAAGGTTAAGAGGCTGAGCTCGTAGATGATGATAAATAACATAGTAATGTATAATATATTACATTTCTGACTGTATATCCCTGTAATTATTACACATTGTAGCGTTAAGCTATTATACAAATTACAAAGAACAAACATTTCTTAACCGAAAAATCTTGCAGCAAAAATGTTTCTGTATATTCAGTTTTACTAATTAAGACAATTTTATCCTATAGTTTTGTAACTGTTTGAGGAAGCACATTGAAAGTCACTAAAGTCACTAAACAGTGGACAGACACAGCTCTTTTAATGTACGTGAAAATGTCCCCTACATGTCTTTATGTTTGTTTATGCATTATAAATTATTTGCTGAATCATGAAAACACTTTTATATATGAAGGGAGTCAAACCATATAGATGACAAGTGTGAGCAATTATGTCTTCAAGGTGAATTTAACTGGGAGGAGTAATTATTACAACCCATAAATCTGCTCCTCGGTCTCTTTTCAACTTAAGCTGCACGGCCCTTATAGGGTAATACATTTTAAAGAAATCTTATAGACATTTTGTATAAGAACACTAGCCATAATTTAATTTAACTATTGTATGGAGTACAGGGCGCCGCAATCAGGACTGACAAAAATGTCTCAGATTTTAATCTTAATACTCAGGGGGTTAGACATAAATTAAAATGGTGACATTTAATAGAAACTTAACTCAAATGAGAGTTTGCTCCTCCATTCTGCAATTGTTTGTTCTAGAATCATTAAATCTTCTCTTTTCTCTTTAGGGTGTTGTTCAGTGATATCAATGGCCCTTGAGGCTGCAGTGTTTGTAGTACTCCATATAGCCCTGGTTGTGAAGACATTAGGTAGGATGATACATTGCATCTGTCATTCTCTGAGCTGCAGCTGCAATGCTGAGACTTTCTTGGCCAAGCCGTCCATCTTTACATTTCACAGCATCAACGTGACTGCAGCAGGGAGACGAGGAATCTGGCTCGTACGTGCCGAGTCCCTGTGCATCCACTTGCTTCCCCTCAGAGAGCAGCATCTGCATCCTGGCTGTTGCTTCCTGGCTTGCTTGGGTCATCCCCCAGACTACGTCATTATAGAGGACATAAGGCTGCACTCTCCATAAATTAAATCTGGGACTGCATTAACACAGGGCCACACAGTCTGAGATAAACCCTTGAAGTGCACATAGGACAGATATCTATTCTGTTTCTATTTTTGTCCATGAAACATACGTAGGTATACCTGATGCCATCATTCCTTTTCAGCTTTGTGTACACAATGTAAGAATGTGGACACACATTGTTTATAAAACTATTTGGAACTTAAATATATTTCTAAGCTTCATTTAGTGTTGCTTTCTGTCAATACAAGTTCTAACAGATTTGACTCTTGATATGTGTGTTAAATAATTTATCAAAAGATTACTATTGATTTTCTATCTCAAGGGTCAAGGTTTGACCTCTCTTTGGAGTGAGGGTTATTTCAGTGTTTTTCTCGCTTCTCCACCATTTTAACTCTCACTTCTAAACCAGTAGCATTTTGAATTATGTTTTCATCAATCTGAAGGGTCCAGTTTGTGTTTTTATGTACCTGTGTGCTGCTTGGTGGAAGTCTGTAACAGACAATCTTAAGGTTTATAGCTGTAGTTAAAAGGTAGTCAAATAAGACTCTAGGCTACTGCACTCTTTGTTGTTATAATTGAAAAACCTAAAGACTTTTGTATGACGTGCAACTCTTTACTAAATGGATTGTTCACATTACTACTAAAACTTGGCTCGATTATACATTTAGTAAAGTGTTTACCAAAGGTTGGGAGGGTTGCTGATGTACAAGGTTGTAAATTTCAGATTTGTCTGTGTAGGTATGTGTATGTTATACATATATATATATATATATATATATATATATATATATATATATATATATATATATATATATATATATATATATATATTGTCATGATGGGTTTTAGGTCCAGAGCTTCAGGCTTAGCATCAGAGGGAGAGTACCAGTTGAGTCCAGAGACTGAGGATCGGCAGAGGGCTTAGCAGCGGCTGGAACTGGCTTCAGAGTTGTGAGGTTCAGACCTTGAGTGGATCTCCAAGTTCTCTCCAGAGAACTAGCAGGGAGATGCAGGCTGAGGTTCTTCAGGTTTGGCTTCTCAGAGCAGGCAGGCAAGTTTCCCAAACATGAGCTCCACCAGAGCTCCAGGTTTCAGTCAGGATCTTCCTAGAAGAGCAGAGAGGACAAAAACAAATCAGGATCTGGTTCAAGGTTTCAGGGGAGTCAGAGAGTCAGACAGACTGGTTGGCTCAGGTTGGCTACCATGACTTATTCAACACTCTGGCACCAAAGGGAAGCTCAGCCGCTGCTTATAAAGCTGGTCTCCTGATGACTGATGGATCTCAGGTGTGGTCCTCAGCTCAGCTCCAGGAGACCAAGATGCGCCCTCTGCTGGAGGAAGTTGGACAGACCTCCAGATCCCAACATACACTATATTGCCAAAAGTATTTGCTCACCTGCCTTGACTCACATATGAGCTTAAGTGACATCCCGTTCCTAATCCATAGGGTTCAATATGACGTCGGTCCACCCTTTGCAGCTAGAACAGCTTCAACTCTTCTGGGAAGGCTGTCCACAAGGTTTAGGAGTGTGTTTATGGGAATTTTTGACCATTCTTCCAGAAGCGCATTTGTGAGGTCGCACACTGATGTTGGACGAGAAGGCCTGGCTCTCAGTCTCCGCTCTAATTCATCCCAAAGGTGTTCTATCGGGTTGAGGTCAGGACTCTGTGCAGGCCAGTCAAGTTCATCCACACCAGACTCTGTCATCCATGTCTTTATGGACCTTGCTTTGTGCACTGGTGCACAGTCATGTTGGAAGAGGAAGGGGCCAGCTCCAAACTGTTCCCACAAAGTTGGGAGCATGGAATTGTCCAAAATGTCTTGGTATGCTGAAGCATTCAGAGTTCCTTTCACTGGAACTAAGGGGCCAAGCCCAGCTCCTGAAAAACAACCCCACACCATAATCCCCCCTCCACCAAACTTTACACTTGGCACAATGCAGTCAGACAAGTACCGTTCTCCTGGCAACCGCCAAACCCAGACCCGTCCATCAGATTGCCAGATGGAGAAGCGCGATTCGTCACTCCAGAGAACGCGTCTCCACTGCTCTAGAGTCCAGTGGCGGCGTGCTTTACACCACCGCATCCGACGCTTTGCATTGCACTTGGTTATGTATGGCTTGGATGCAGCTGCTCGACCATGGAAACCCATTCCATGAAGCTCTCTGCGCACTGTTCTTGAGCTAATCTGAAGGCCACATGAAGTTTGGAGGTCTGTAGTGATTGACTCTGCAGAAAGTTGGCGACCTCTTCGCACTATGCGCTTCAGCATCCGCTGACCCCGCTCCGTCAGTTTACGTGGCCTACCACTTCGTGGCTGAGTTGCTGTCGTTCCCAAACACTTCCATTTTCTTATAATACAGCTGACAGTTGACTGTGGAATATTTAGGAGCGAGGAAATTTCACGACTGGATTTGTTGCACAGGTGGCATCCTATCACAGTTCCACGCTGGAATTCACTGAGCTCCTGAGAGCGACCCATTCTTTCACAAATGTTTGTAAAAACAGTCTGCATGCCTAGGTGCTTGAATTTATACACCTGTGGCCATGGAAGTGATTGGAACACCTGATTCCAATAATTTGGATGGGTGAGCAAATACTTTTGGCAATATAGTGTATATAACATACACATATATATATGGTGTGTGTCAATATTGGTAAAAAAAAACAAACAAGTTTAACAGGAAGGTTACTCAACTTTAAGTTGATTTAAGTGCAATTAGAGGGAAAGGGGGTATGAAAAAAAAAGGTTTTACTTCTTTATATTCCTTTATATTTCCATTAATCGATGTCACTTCTCTGGCTGTATATACTGACAGGTTTATTTGGTGGAGTGTTTTGTCTCTATTTATGTGCAGGTTAATTTAGTTGGTTTGGAATTTTGGCGTTTGTTTGGTTGATGTTAACTAGTCTTTTCTGTGTGTATTTGGTTGATTCATATACTGTTATTTGTCAAACTCTGTCTGAAATTGTCTGAAATAAATTCCTATTCATAAAGATGACTTGGAGACATCAAAACCAAGGATCAAAGTAGTAAAGAAAATATATGTACATGACTCTGAATATAATGTGGTTGTAGGTGGTGCAGCATCTCTGTGATGCTGGCATGTCCCTGAGGCTCAGAGTTGGAAAAGAAGAAGAATAACATCAGGTTATGTAGCAATATATACCTAAATAGGGCCCCTGATTGTATTAGTGCGGCCCACATTCTCACACACTTCCACTTCATTTGTTTATTTTATTTTATTTTTTGAACATACCATTGTTAAATAGCAATGAATGATCGTATTAAAAGGGTTTTGTTTTAAATGAGCCCCCTGCCGGTTGCATCGGTAGACTCTTTTTTTTTTCTCTTTCTTAGGGAAGATAATTATCTCTCCCTTAGACACTAAACGGAACACAACCCCAAATCAGTCTGTGAAATTGGACAGTTTGAAACTCTTTCCAGCGAGGAGAAAAGTTTGCTCATGTGTAACACAAAGTAGTTAGAGCTTCAAAGCGGTGGCGCATAAATATATCCCCTGCAACTTAAAATTGTTCTTTTTTATTTTTGTTTTGCTTTAAACCAAAATTAAATATATAACGCGTTGTTTCAGGTTGAGTTGTATGGGGCTTGTTGCTGCAACCCTGCATTCGTCTTAGACCTGCAACCATTTATAGCCTCGCGGTGACAAACAATCTTATTATGAGATTTAAACTTTGCCTCTGCCAGTCTGAAGGATCAACACGCGTTCCCCTCCCTTCGCACCTATTCCTCGATGTTTCCCCAACTGATACTGTAATATCTGCCTACCTACACGCCTCCCCGTGACAGCGGTTAAACGCCGGTGTCAGCTCTCGGTGTAATAGAAAGACCCAGGCAGGGCTCTAGGTCTCTTCAGAATAACATGAAGGCGGGCGACGAGAGGAGCTCAGTGCTGAATTAAATCAGTCTCCGCTTAATGGATCTCTGAGGCTCGCTTCACAGATGCTCGCTGCTGAGTGATCCTCAAACCGAAATCAGAAAATCTGGAATCTTTTTATTTCATTAGTTACTTTAAATAATTGCTTTTAATCTTTAACGCCATAAATGTATCCGCATCCTTTGAAATTGTATTGTATTCGATGTGAGATACAGTGATACTCCGTTTAGTGTCGGGACGAAGGTTCCTGCTCTGCTATCACTCAGCAGGTAAGTTCATTTTTTTATGCCTAACTTTAACGTAACAGACTTTGCAAAAGGTTTGTTGTGTTTTATTTTGCTTTATCATGTTGTCATCGATAGATCTCCAAGCTCCAATGTTGTGAATTGAATAACTGTTGGCTGAAATGGTTTAGCCATGTCACTGTGCAATTACTAAGTCTTGCATACCTCTTTTAAAAATTAATAGTTCAACTTGAGCAGCAGCCTGCTGAAGCCGATGGATTTTACATTAGTTTCAGCAAGAGCCATGCGCCCTGACATAAGATGGATGAAAGCAACGCACATAGAACACTTAATCGCGCGATTCGATCCAGAAAGATTTACTTTTATTAATCCGGCATTTTTCCAAATTGTTGCTTCTTTTAAACTAGACTCGATTTTGCGTTGGTTTTAATTTTAGCTCAGTTTTATCGGGTGCTTAGAAACTGTAAACCCGCAGCTTGAGCCGATTCAGCACCACGGACAGCTCCGCTTCAACAAACCCATATCAGTTAGTGCGAGCTGTTTACAAACTTTCCCTTTAATTATTATTTAGGACATGAATGCCTCTGTGTTGCTAGGCCCACGCATATCCAAACAACGGCACATATAAAACAACACAAATCTGCATTTAAAATGGACATACTTAAGAGATGTCCATGCAAACAAATTAATAAAACTTAAAAAGATAATTTGAAACAATGTCATGCAATGCCATACAGTATAACTGCCCAGTGTTCAGAGTTGCTATGTGTAGTCTCACTCAGATAAGCTGAGGATTTTGCTGCGTGTGTGCCATCTGTCTGAAGAAAGCGTACTTAATGTTGTACCCTGGATGAGTCGTTTCAATTTAGCAGCATAAGTCTTCATGCAAAGTGGCTTCTTTTTCTCTAACTCAACACATAATTAATGTTTACATATTTTCAACATGCTGGGCAACCTATTTACTTACGACTTACTGATAGTCAGAGGGGGCATCAGTAGGGGTCTGTGATGCTAGAAACACCATTGTAGTCCTCTGGTTGCACAAAATGTATATATTTCTAATCATTAATTTTTCTATTTGGTGATTTTCAACATTATTTTTTTGATCATCAAAAATATAAAATGGCTTTAAACATAATAAATGAATATAGTATAAATTGTGATTGTTTATGTTTATCCAGTGCCATCATCTTAATTTTTTTTTTTAGAAAGGATACGCTTCAGTTTAGGCTTTACCAGTAGAGTGTATATTCCAACTTTTGATGTTGAGAGTTGTGACAGTTCTGAATCCTCTCTGTTTTGCTGTTGCTGCTAAAGATGTCTCCCGCATTTGCCTTCCACATCTCCCTTTTCCTGTCCCCGTCTCCCTTATCTTGATTATACAGCTGGATGATTGAGTCAGCTGTTTTGTATGCAAGCTGCCTTGGCTTGGCTCTTTTGTGGAGGAGAGAGAACCAGATCGTGCTGAGGATACTGAGAGAGAATTACAGAGGCTCATGACCATGAGAAGCAGAAGAGACGAGGTTGTCCTGTTCGATAAATTACTGTTTGAGAGAGGCAGATATCCTGGGGGGGCAGCGGTTTTGGAAATTTGACTAACCTGTCTAAAATGGTAATGGCAGTGTGGATTACAGTTTTACACAAATCTCTGAATGGATTGATGGATACAGGTTGGATATAAGATGACAGGCTTTATAACTTTAACATACGCATTAAATGTATCAAGGATGGTTACAAAGAGAGGCTATTCATGCGTGCGCATGTTTCTCCTCTCTTGTTAGTTCTGATCTTCTATAAAACAGTTGGCCCAATAAAACTGATAAACATATCTTTAATCTGTTAATACATTTATCACACTAGAGTATCATTGTAAGGAATTTACCAAGGCCGAAAACATATCAGTGAAGCGCTGGGTGTTTGGTTAACAGGGCACAAAACTGTAATCAAAGGGACCAAGCAGGGTTTGTAGACAAAGCTGTGAAACATATGGTACAACAGCATGGTCTAATTTAGTGGCACAGTTCTTGTCAACCATAAATACTTATTGTGCCTTGAATACTGTGTGCCATTTTACAAAAGCAGAGCTGCCACCTCAGTTGCAAGTGTCACATATGATACTTAGCTGTTTTGTTAAAAGGAATAATGAAGTAACGCTTCTTGGTTTATGCTGAAAGGATGAATCAGTGAAGCAGCAACAGGAGCAAAAAAAGAAATGAAACAAACAGTTTATTTGGCAAAAGTACAATAAAGAAATGACATTTTATTTTGACTTTAGTAAACCTACATTTACCATTTTTTTTATATTACAGCAGAAAAAAATAGATTATTTAGGATTTTATGCGTTACTCCAACAAAAGGCGATGCATAGTTTTCAGGACATAGATACAGATATATTGTTCTCAAAATGTTTTACGAATGGAATTCTAAAAAGTGAGTCCAGCATTTATTGTACCCCATTTCTTAATCTTTAAAGAACCTCTCCAGTTCAACCATTCACTTTCAGAATGTACGTAATTAATAAATAGAGTCCAAAGGTTTGTAAGGCTTGTCTTAGTTGCAGCATAAACACAGCTGTCCCTTTAAGTCCACAGTTCTATATTAGATATTGGAGACCATATAAATGAGCACACTGCATCACAAAATCCATGGAAAATACTAGACAGGTCAGTACATGATGGTGTGGAGAACTTTTAATCTGGGATAAGTTATAGACTAACATAATATTCTAGCATAAATATCTCATTGCATACTGCTTTGTCTATCAACTCAAAATAAAAGGTTAATTATTATTAAATATAGGGCTACATTTATAGAAACAGCCAAGATTCTTCTTGTAACATTGGAGGAGCTAGAGAGCCACTGCTTAGTTGAGAGACTTTGTCCACTGAAGAGATTTGAATGAATCATTGTTCTAATGAAATCTTTCTCTAACAAATCTTATGCTGATAATTTTTCTCTGTTCAGATGATACTGTACTAAAGGTTCTCTTTTTGTAATAGATGTTAAATACAAAGTTTCATGGAAATAATCGGTGAAAAATCCCTAGGTTGGCAGCATCATGGTGGGGGAATCATTTGATTAAGAAGGGACAGGAAGGCTGTTGGAGACAAAGAGGCGATGGATGCAAAACAATATAAGGAAGTCCTGGAAGAAAACCTGCTTGAGGTTGCAAAATAATTCACACAATGGTGTAGGTTTACCTCCCATAGAAGGACAACCCTAAAGATGCAGCCAAAAAAAAACAAACAAGCAAAAAAAAAGAACAGAATCTGTAACATTATCATTTCAATTACTAGTTATTCAATACTGTAATATTAACATATCACATTCAATGGAAAATATATACATTTAACTCTATGGCTGTCATTTGTCATGGTATGACAAAGCCAAGGAAAATTAATTCTTGAATAGGTTTTATTTCATCCTTTCATCAGGTTTTATCTATTTTCATTCAAGAAATCAATCGTTTTAGAGTAAAGACCTTTAAGAAAGAAGGTGCCATGATTTGTGTTCTGTTTTATCAGGAGCTGCTAATCATTACATCAGTCTGTAAAAATTTGTTCTACATTGTAATGTTCTTTTATTACTTTAGTTATCCTTTTATGGTCAGAAATAAAAGGTAAAGCTATTCGACTGTATATTTAGTTGTTTTTCCTTTTAATCTTACAATACTGGTGTTTTGAGGACATATCAGGACTGCACAACATAAAAATTAATTGCTTAAAATAAAGAAAGATTCATGTTTAATTAGATCAAAAGGGTAAAAGTTGTTGAAGAAATCTTATAATATGTTGTTAACAAGTCTATACTTAATATCTATTGTGAACAACTCTTTCCATCCTATCAACTACTGATTTGTGTGAAGGGTCCTATTGTCCATATATTATCTAAGTAATCAGATAGGAAATATCTCAATTTTTATGACAGTAAATTGTGAAACACTTTAATTTGAATAATTATTTCTTAACTGCTTTTGTCCAGTGTTTCCTGTTGGACCATTTGCTTAGAGATGTTCTCCGGTAAAGGGCAAGCCTATCAGAGACATCCTCTGAGTTCTGCTTCGGGACAATTGGCATTAAAAAGGAAGTGTTACGGAAAGTAATTTAGTGTTCCGGAAAGAGGAACTATTTGCTGAGGATTTCCAATGTCTAACGAAGGCTGTAATGAGCTGATAAGGCTGAAAAGACAAAAAACAGCCACTGCCCATCAACTGCAACCACCCTAAGGCACAATTTCTTTTATACGATGCAAAACATGTACTGTTTCCGAGATGGTATCTCTTCCAACTCTTGGAAAAACCGTCCCCTTGAATTGGCACCTTGTAAGTACCTGCAAAGAGTATTTTCAAACCTGTGCTTTAGTTCTCTTATGGGAAAACATGTACGTAAATGTAACCAGAGTTGATTGTTAAAAGTGGCAGAAATGGCTCTTTAAATTCCCGTATCAAGAAAAGGAACACAGCAAGTACAGCCATTATCTCTTGGAAATTTCTTATCTGATATCACCCTACAATGTTCTTGTTTATTTCTTGCCAAAAATAATGCAATAGAGGCTTTTTGAAAATGGATTACTAAAGACTTAATATATACTTTGCACACATGAAAGATTCAACAGACTGTAATAGACAAATTGTGGGGGTAAATGTTGGAAATGTGCAGATTTACTCTGGGGTGTGAATCAGTCATCATTCATTTAGAAGTGAACAAAAATGATTTCACTGCAGAATGCCAGAAACATTCGTGTAGTTTCCTCAGCCACCTGCTGGTTTCCTTATGATGCACAAAACCCTTTAGTAAACAAGCATCATGAAATGGCAGAATGAGGCATATTGAATGCTGTGCTGCGTCTTATTTGCCATCTTTTTGCACAATAATTAGGCACTGGGTTGCATGGCAGTGTATCTTCAGGCACCTGCATCGCTTGATGAATATCTTTAGATGAGAGTCTAATACAGCTGGCCTCAGAAAGTCCTGTCAAAACCGAAGTTTATGAGCTTTGCTTTAAGTGGTAATGATCACTATCACTGAGGGATTGTTCAAATCATGGATTGGGCTTGTGCTGGCAGATACTGCAGTTTTTGCAAAGTTTTGTCCTTGAATATTACCTTTTTGTAAATAAAAAATAAGATAAATGCTAAAAAAAAGACTAAGGAAAAAACATTAAACTAAAAATAAAAATAAAAAACTTTACCAGAGATTGATCTTGAAATTAGTCTAAAACACAGAGACGAATGATAAATGCAGTGCTAATGTGGCTTTGCAGTTAATGCTACATGTCTGCCATGTGCATTTAACAAAGCACAAACATAATTCCTTGAAATCAAATGTTTTCATGGACTTAATAAAAAATACAACAAGAAAAAATTTGATTTTTTTTTCAGTTTTAGGCAGTGGCACCTGGTGGAGTTTTCTCCAGGGAGGGCAACATTTTCAAAATAGATGTAAACCAAAAACCATTCAAATGTACTAAGACATCACACCACTATATTTATATGAATTCCAACAACAAAAAACAACATAATAACATTTTCTGAAAAGTTTAAAGCAGTCCTACCTACTGTATCTTAACCCATGCTTGGTCAGATCCTGACTTTGAAAAAGGAGGCAGGGAAAACGAAATAAAGTGTTAGCCTTGTTGCTGTGACGTCAGAGCTGTGGAGGGAGGTGGTGTGCAAATGAAGCTGCTTTCAGCTCTTTCGCTTTGAAGAGGAGGTACTGTGCATGTACAACTTTTAACGAGAGTCTATGGGCAAAGATTTTTGTGTCCCAGGATGGCAATACGTCCGCAATCCGATAATGAACGAAACAGCATTACTCGCCATCAAAGATCAAATATTTACCTTGCACATTGAAAAAAGATGTTAATGTATTTCAAAATATTTCATTTTTATAATATGTATTTTTTTTTTACGTCTTAATCAAGGCCATCCGGTGAGTGGGGCAGCGCCCTTGCACCTTCTTTTGGCCAGCAGTCACTGGTTTTGGGTCAGGGTTAACAATATTATTTGTAATTATTTATGTGACAGAATAATTACGATAAGAATTAATAAAGAACATTTTTTAATTGCTTTTTTATTTTTGACTAGACTGTCATTGCTTCAACATACATAATTGTTTTTTAAACTGTATGGGTGGGGTCAAACACTTTCTTTAAGTTTCTCATTTTTATTGTTTGTTGATGTTTTTGCCCAGTCCTCCTCCAAGACGAGTTTTAATAGAGTCATGATGGCCAGCTTTTCAGCTTTTTTTCTGAAATTTATCTATGTATATATGAATTAGTGATGGTGACTAAAAAAATAGAAAAATGGCTTTGCTGCTCTGTAGCCACATTGTGACTCATTTGGTTATATGCTTGGGATCGATGTACATTTGGAAGAGCCATTTGCACCCATGATACAGCAGCAAAACACCCACACAATATAGTCCTCCCCCTTGAGTAGACATCTTCTACCTTTTTCCCAAATATACGTACATCAAGTTATTATTGCAAAATGCTTAATTTGTCTTACATTACACCACAGGCTATATGGGACTTTTTTCACAAATGATAATAATACTCTCCTGAGTCAATGTCTTTGCAAGGCCTTTTCCTTATTTCTGTATATTTTCGAAAAAACCCATTAATTTATGCTACTAAGAATCTCACTGAAATATATAAATAAAAAAATACTTACTGATTACTCCTTGAAGGATATAATGGTGTATCTTCCTGGCTTTTTATACTTATTCATAGTTTTTCTGAACAAATGACCATAAGTTATTTTTGTTTTCTTATGATCTTATTCAATGAATCAGTTTGTGAGGTGTTACATTTAAATACATCCACCCATGTCCAGTTCTTAGCATTTCTGTAAAAAATAATCTGAAGTGTTTTTACTTAACCTGCTGTTCAAGATCTGATAATGTCATAATTTAAGTCCAGTTTTAATTAAATTAAATAAGTCTATTAAAAATCAGGCTTATATGCAGTCACAAGACTTTGTCATTCAAAGAGTAGTGGTAATAAGTTATATTACACGGTATCCTTACCATTTTTATTGAGGCTTTAAATGCAGCAATTTGTTATTTCTGTCTTTTTACAGCAGATATTTTGTTACTTTATTCAAAAGCTTATTAGACAAAACAAGGTTATGTGAGGAATAGTCTTTTAAGCTAATTCAGAGGCTGCAGAGTGACTAACATGAAATAGAAAGGCACTCAGTTTATACCACAACTATATGATGAAAAAGATGAGCATCTTAGATGGGATGCTCTGCATAAATTATCATCAGCTGCACTTACAAGGACAGAGGGGCTTATTTTCTATGCGGTCGTGCAGATTTTTTTTTTTTCTTTTTGAGCACACTTGAGCTTGAAAAGGAACGCTTTTTGCCTGTTCAATCAAACTGAACCTAGAAAAAACCCAAAAAGGTTGCCATGAACTGAATTCAACAGACTGAGTGTGAAATGCAGCACTGCATTTATACCATTGGTTGGGTGAAGCAGTATGGATCGGAGAGAATAGTATTTTATAGATCAGTATAAATTAGAGTAGGAGAAAATCTTGAGAGCAAGTAACATGTTTTGTAACATATTTAAACCCTGATTTTAATTATTTATTGCTAAGGGAGTACAGAAAAAAACACTTTATATTTGTAAAAATACAAATAAAACAAGAATCTTATTGGTCCTACAATAAAGGATGTTTTCCCCAAAGCCACTTTCCATTCTGTTTTGTAACCATCCCTTCAGTGCAATAGCAAGGTAAACAAAAATCAGCTGATTAGATTGCCCATTGCAAATGCAGCATGATTAAGCAGTTTGTAGATTCATACCAATTACAAAATTTCAAACCAGCAGCCGTTGAAGATGACAGATGCTCAGTGAATGAAGCTCTCTTCATGTGCCACACAGACTGCTTTTCATCAAATGGGAACAATGCCATGAGTCGCTCAATGGTAATCAATGCAGGGCCTCTCTTTCCTATGTATATATGCTTAGAGACTCTAGTCTGTCTTCAGTTATGATCTAATGCTGCACTTGAGAAAATTAAACTGTTAAATGATGTAAATAAATATAAAGCCATAATTGTAACATTTCTCTTTTATTGCCTCTACACAGGAGTTTATAGCTTCCTTAGTTCTCGCTATCAACAATTCAATCATATTCTTTTTTGTAACTAGCTTTTCATTCCATTTAGACTTTTCATGTTTTCTTTGCAAACCCTCATTCAATGAGTTTATAAATGGAATATAAAACCAGCTTGAAGCTTATTAGTTAGCGCCTCATGGTAACTCAGTTTCCTCTGCCATGTTCTTAAATCTGCTTTTATTGGTAATGATTTTCATTAAGAGGAATGAAAAAACAAAAGTTGCATTAAAGTTCTTGCTAATCCTGTCAATAATTGCAAATTTCCAGCTGATTAATGCTGTTCTTGCATTTGCTCCAATTTGTAAAATTTGGCTGAGCACTTAGTGACGTACTGTTGAACCTTTTTATATTTATACCTTTAAATATATATACAATAGAGTTCTTAAGGAAAATGTTGTATTTCTATTCACCTAGAATATGCATTACTTTTCATAAACAACTACTTTATTATTGACAGTAGGTGTGAACGCGAGACAGATCTGATTACATTTCCAAAATGTAACTGTCCCATTTGTTTATAAATTGTGGTTTACATAGATAAAAATGACATATTTTGCAAAACTGCAATAGGAAGACTTTTTTTCTCATCACAGAAATCATATGATTTGCAGCTGGGCTGGATAATATAGAGGATGATGACACGGCATATTTGGATTCATAAGGAGACTATTTTTATAAAATTAGTTTGCAATGATGAGTACAAGAGCCAAGGGTGAAATATAAATATTTCTCATGTGTTTAGAACTAATGCTGCCATGTTGTTTTCATGAGTTACATATTCCCTTGCAATTTTAATTCAATAGAAATACTGCAATAAAAACAAAACAGCATTTACATAATTAGTATAATATTGGTAGTTTTCCACTTTTCTAATTGAAACCTAAATTATTGATTCTGTATACGTGCAAAGTACAGCCAGAGATGGTTTTAAGTTTTTAGTTTGTTTGCTCTATTGTCTTGAATTATTATGCATCATGCAAGAAACAGTTTTTAGCAACGAATCTGCTCTTCAATTGTTGGGTAATTTACTGCAGGATAAAATGTTGCAATTAACATTTTTCTCCTATTTCTAATTGAAGCACTGTATAAATTTAATTTATACAACTATAAATTAAATTTTTATTTGCTGATGAAAGAACTATCAGTCACTACACATGCAGCTGGCATGTCAGTATCCAGCGGACTCTGTATTAATTTGTTGTCAAAAAAAAAGAAAAAACAGTCAGTGAATTCTATGTGTGTGAGATCAAGCTTCTATTGAAATAACACCAGAAACAAAAATGGATAGAAAGTTCAGAAAAAAGGTTCAGCAACATGTTGCTCCTTTAAACGTGTTTTGTAAAACATGCATTCAGGTAACTTCATGGGGCCTTGGATTTATTATTACACAGATAATTGTAATTGTAACAGATTGTCAAATTAGAATTTCAGTCATAGCATTTTTATGATAATGAGCTGTATGAGAGAGATGGAGTGTGTGATGAAGGAATGTCAGACATGGTCTGGAGATGCAGAATACATGCATGCATGTATATTGAAAGGAGATTTTGCAGAATTTTGTGCCGTGTTGGGTGATGGCAAACTCATTTTAGGCAATTAAATTATATGTTTAACCTCTTGCCTCCTCGAGTAGTTTTTATTGACAGTCTTACTTTTGCTAGACATTTTTTGACACTATTTTCAGTCATTTAATTCTGCTGTTCAGCTCTCAGTCAGCAGAACTCTGATCTCCAAACTGGTAAAGTCTGTCCTCTTTGTCCTTAAAGCCATTTCTGTGAATAAACTCAGCCTGACAAGTGCTGGAAGTCATAGCCTTATATTGAAATTATTGTGTTAGTTATGAGTTTCTTTGTAACGTACGTTCACTTATGCATCATCAAAGTTATGAGGATTATTTACATTCCTTTACTGAATTTAAGAATGTTTGTTGAGAAATTTACGACAAGCATACGAAAAGGTTCTTTCATGAGGCCCATTTCTTGTTGGTGAATTTGTGCAAAATAAATACAGTGTACAATAAGTATTCATCCCCCCTTGGTTGTTTTATTTTTCTATTGCTTTCGTAATTCAAGCATTATCAGAAAAAATTACTTTCATAATGAACATTTTTGAAAAATCAAAGTTAAAAATATTTCTACAAAGTAATGTCAATAAAACAAAATATATAAAGAAACTATTCTTTGCCAAAATGCTAAGCTTCTGTTATGCTGCACGGTTATGAACAGCTGTTTTTAAGTCCAGCCACAAATTTTTTAAAGGATTGAGGTCTGGGCTTTGACTCTGCCACTCCAGAACATTTCCCTGATACTTTTAAACTGTTCCTGAGTAGCTTTTGCAGTATGATTTGGATCATTGTCATGCTGGAGAATAATCTTCTCCCAAGCTGTAGCTGTCTTGCCCTCTGTCTTTATAAGCCTCCCAGTGTTCGCTTCTGAAAAACATTCCCACAGCACAGTGCTGTATATTCTAGTGATGTTCAGTCTAGATTTCCAACAAACAAACTGTCTAGTCTTGATGGCTGAAAAACTAAAAATTTGTTCTAATCAGCCATAGACCATTCTTACACTTGACCATGGAGGACTCCACATGCCTTTTAATGAACTCTAGTTGAGATCCAGTATGACTTTTCTTCAACAGTGGCCTTCTCATCGCCACTCTCCAATAAATATTTGACCAGTTGCAGTTGCTGTACATGCAGTCTCTCCCATCTCAGAAGTTGACTCTTGCATCTCTTTCACTGTAGTCATAAGGGTTGACTCACATAAAGGGTTGCAGATACCCCTGTGCCATATTCCTTCTATATCTTAATGATTGATTTTCATTGAACTCTGCGGGATGCTCAATACCTTGGAAATTTGTTGGTCTCCATTCCTTGAATTAAACTTTTCTCTAAGTTGCCTGAGGTGATCCTTTATGGTGTTATGGTAGCCAGTTTCTGGACGCTTCAGACACTAGTCTTTCATACCTTAGTCTCACCCACACTTTCACTCATTGTGAGACTATTGCATCAAAAGGATCAACCTCTGCTGAATTAGACCATAAAATTTTAACAAGGGTGAATAATTATCTAAACAATTATATTCCTTAATCTGTCTTGAATTTGAGCTTAAAGAGTTTTTTTCTTCAATATATGTTTGCATGAAAAAAGCCAAACTGTGTTGACCATGATTGAAAAGGAGGTGAAGACTTATGATAGGCATTGAAAAAAAGATTTGATTTGAATTTAAAATTTAAAAAGCACTTAATTCTTTACTCTCTCTGTGCTGAGCTCTGCTTTAATCCTTGTTTAACAGAGGGAGAAAATAAAAGACAACAACAGATTTAACTTAAGCATAAGAGAATACCCAAAACGTTTCACGATGAGTGAGATGAACTGATTTTCTTTTTAGATTTAGGGAAATTATGTATAAGGCTGTTTTTTTTTTTTTGGTTTTTTTATCTCTGCACACCTAATTGCCCGTCACCAGCTGAGCAAACATTTTTAAGTGCACATTCATCCAAAATGAACACTGAGAAAATGAATAGCAATCAGATGATCAAACCCAGGATTCTTTTTCACTTCAATGCTGTGTGAAGGTCATCCCTTAATCTTCCTCCACACAGCAGTCCAACACATTGTTGAAGTTTCTGATGGATGGTCTGAGAAAGTCTAACACTTTACTTTTAAATGCTTCTGACAGCTCAAGAGGTGGTGAAGGACCAGAAAATATAGTTATCTTTTCTAAGAAACAAGGTTACCCTAAAAAGCATAAGGGCTTTGCCGCTCATATAGGGACTCAATTTCACTTAACATTTTTTGTCAGAATAAATAATGTCTACTGTTTTTATTTTAAAATCTATTAACTCAAATAGAGATAGTTAGACTTGAAAGCTTAAAGCCTAATAAAGCATAAAATTAAACATTTGATTGTAAATTAACAAGATTTACATCTATTTCCTGAAAATATTATTATTTTTAAAATGGTATTTTAACTTGATGTGTCCTTGAACGTACATTTATGTTTTAATAAAAAAAATAAATAAATAAGAAGAAGACAATTTCGACTGTCTACCAGTTATTTTATATTTAATGTATCCCAAAAAGTTCCAACCACCTGTTTTCTCACTTTAGTTTGATTTATCTCCTTCGTCTTGATTAAAGCTACAGAAAAGCCTAAGAATTATCTGTGTTTAATTTCTGTTGAACACTTCTGTTATTGTTGGACAAACATGATTAAAACTGTACCATCTGAGTCTTTACTGAGCTATTAAAATAGGGATCATGGACTTACAATATCAGACAATGATAAACCACTATGTCAATCTTTACTAGATACGAACAGGCTGCAGCATTAAAAGGCAGCTTTGAAGGACATTTTGTAAAATACCATTGTGACACTCATGAGTAATCTTAAGCCTTTGCTTAACCTTTCTTGTTTTAGGGTTTTGTTTAAAGGTTAACTCTTTAACTTCTAACAGCTATTCCTGCAAAATGCCACCACACCTCTCATTTATTTGCATACATAAATTCAATGCAAAACTTTCATTTTGGGTATTTGAAATATTAATATGTAATGCCATTAAACACAAACATAATGTTAATCCATGAAAAAAAAAGCTTTTACTGTTGATAATTTCAAAAAGAAAGAGAGATTATATCTGCAAATTATCACTAAGCAAGCAAAGATAGAAGGTTACCATAGAAACTGCTTCCAAACTTGGAGCAAACATACTAGCAACTACTTATAAAAAATGTGCCAGTATTCACACCATTAGCAGGGCAGCATGTACCATAACACTCGTTTTTGGAGAGAATTGCTAAATACGTGACTTAGTGTTCATTAACACGATCCTGAGGCTTCAGTAGTCATGATGAAGCAAATTACACAGAGATTTTTTACACAGTCATCTTAGTAAAGCTTTACAGTTTTAAACATACAGTACATAGAGACTTTATCACACACATTGAGCTGTAAAAAAACACCTTTTATTTTGCAACCCACTTAGTGATGTATTCTGCTGTAATAGCATTAACAAAACTTAAAATAAACCTCTTTTTGTTCTATCCATACATTGTTTTTCTCTGCTCCAGGTTTTGGAAATATTCTAAGTAAATATTAGAGTTCATGATTCAGAGAAATTGAAAGTCCTTTCTTGGCAGATTTCTACGTCTTACAAAACAACATCAATATTTACTTTAATAACTGTCATGCTGATACCTGATGAATGTGAACAACAGTGAGATATGTGAACATCTTGTGCCTCCAAATCTTTCTCCAATTGTCTTGACAGCATGAGCTCTTCTACAAACATCCCCTTTTTGCTTATTATTATTATTTTCAAGACCGACAGCTGGCAAGAAAAATGGCCCATCACTAGCTGCAAAGCATCAATCTGACACCCCACCTGTTGTTTCCTCACTCATGCCCTCCATTGCTCATTAAACAGCGTTGCCTTTCAGGCTGGATCAGCTCAGGCTGGTTATCGCCCACTGGGAGACCAGAGTACAGATAGGACGGATCTTTGGTGCCAGATTGTTATGTCTGGTAGGTGTTATTCCTTAACTAAATATGGAGATTATATGTAAAGTCTACATGGCATTTATGCTATTATGCTTATTACATTTTTTTTGTTTTTTTATTATTATTATCAATTCCAATCAACAAGATCCTTGTCATATTCTCTTGTACTCTTTTTATTTATTTCGTTATGGTTTTACATTATGATTTTTGTTTGTCACCTGTGCTACTCCAACAAATTGCGCCTGGTGGGATTAATAAAGTGGTCTAAATCTAAATGCCTTTTCACTTTATTGAGGCCACTTGGAGTTTGTGTGAAGTACAATGAATGAACATATGAGAAACACAAAAATGTCAACATGTAATTTATAAGCTGATCAGAATTGTGAGATCCCAACCCCCCCCCCCCCCCCCCCCACCCCCCCTCAATGCAAACTATTTTAAAAAGGACCAAGTAAGGAGCAGCCCTGAGGACTTGTACATAAGCATTCAACAGTCATGCTTAGCAAATGTTGAGCTGGATCCTGTTTCTTTAAACTTCCTTTTATTTTCTATCCAGAAGCCCTCATCAAAACCTGAAACTCTATTTTTCCATAAAGAAAATGTTCCCCAGATTATGACAAAATAACCCTCTTATTTCTGCACTGTGCAGAAAACATTTGCAATTGAAAGTCCTTGTCCTACAAATAATGTTCCAACCCATAAAGACCATCAAGATAGAATTTCCTCTAGACAAAGACTAAACATTTTTTTCAACTTTCAATGTCCTTGGTGTTCTTCAGCATAGTCCAAATGGATACATACACTATGATTGGCAGGAGATATGTCCTTTAAAAATGTTTTTTTAAGCCTTTTCCTTACAGATTGTGGTTTCTTGGATTCTAACGTCAGAAACAGCGTTAGTTGCAGAATTAGCCTATGAATTGTCTCTCAGCACTTTAGGTTGTCTGATGATATTAGAAATTATACCATTCAAGATAATAAAAAATGGTTTTTTTACTGTTTTCAACCTTGGCAGCAATGGTGCGTTTTTGGAGTTTTTGCTGGTACTACTTTGCTTTGTAAAAGGACCATGATAATATGAATAACTTAGAGAACATTTTTTTTTAGAAGATGTTCTTAAGCTAGCATTAAGCTTTTGATCTGTTAATGAACAGCACATTTTAATTAAAATATAGAATCAAAACACGTGTCTCCTACTTGTTTCTGTAAGAATCAAGCCATTGATTTTGTATTTATACTCTGTAGATTTAATGAATTGTATCAAATAAACGGATCCTAGAGGGATGTAATTATCAGCAGAAAGCTTTTAAAGATCTTAAATATAACATTGTGAAAACATATCATTTTGTTCGATAACCACATAACAATGACTTTCTATCTCCATAACACATTTTTATGACTTGAAAATTTTATAAGTACATTTTCTAATCATTAATTACATTTATGAGTTTATGAAAGATACAGTTAATAAAACAGCAAATTACATGCAAAATCATATGGTCCTCTTAGAACCCAGTTTAAGCCAAAAGTTGTACACCATTCTGCAGATTATTAAGGCTTTTTAATGGACTGTTTTTCATCATTTATTGATTAAAGAGCAAAGCCAAGCAGGTGTTAAGGTATTCCTTTTATGCAAACCTTATTTCTATCAATATTCATGAAACCCTTAAAAGTGAATCTGTTTTCAATTCAATTGAATAAAAATCAATTTTTATTCAGCTTTTCTCCTTACCTAAAACAAAGTTGCAGCCTGTAAAATTTAAGATTTTTGGTCAAAAACCAAAGCCTGAACTGCTGAAGCCAAATTATTATCATCAGTCTTTTTCAGTCAGTAATTTGCAGCTGCTAAATAATGATAGTGTGTCCTGTGCAGCAATTTCGGCAAAGTAATTTCCAGAGAATGTTTTAAGACTGCAATTCTAGAACACTTTCAACCCACAGACTACACAGAGAGATCACTGAGAGCGGGGACACTGGAAAACAAGTTTTAAAGTGCATCAGAAAAAAATAGAACAGGTTTAAAAAGTAAGGACACAAAAAAGATAATACCAAAAAAGATAATATGGAATAAATACATATTTTTTCACTTCTTTTAAGCTCAGAAACCTCAGTGATGGTTACAGCATGTTTGCATTTTGATCAATTTTGGACGTTTTGGTGGATGTAGCAACAGAATATGATTTATGTTAACATTTTTCAGGAGTTTGGATGATCTGCAGTAATTTCAATTACATAAAGTTTTTATGTTTGTATTATCATAATCACAATAACAATAGTCACCTTTAGATCTGTTCCTATAAATTAGGTCATCCTATCTGTAATTTAAAAGGAGTTATTGAGCTGTGGGTCAAAATATCCTAAATTTCTTCAATTATCAGTTTGAGAAAAGGGCTTGTCTTCAATATTTTCATTTCTAAGTGTTTCATGTTATTTAAATCACTTATTTAAATAATTGTCAACTAATTTAGTAATCGATTTATGTTTAACTTGTGTATAAAAACTCAAAAACATGCTTCTAGCTGACAGAGAAACCCACTAAGAGCAGTTTTATACCAAAACTGTAAAACAACATTTGAACAATTTGCATTTAGTCATAATGGAGTTTTCTAATGATACTGCCACCTGTAGCCAAAACACAGAACTGCAGCACTGCTCATTCTCGCAGCTCGCACTTGTACTTGACAAAGTTTTATTTTTTTATACACTTTTCAATTTACAGTTTCCATTCTGAGCTAAGCAGGATGATGGTTGCCTCTGAGTGTTCACAAAATCCTTATTAAATACAAGATTAAAATAGATGGTTGGCTAGGTTGGACCCATGGTGCAAACTTCCAACATGAAGTACATGCAGGGAAATTAGGCTACCAGATTATAGTAGCATCAGCACTGTACTGCTGAGGTATCAGTTCACTCTTCAAACAATGTTTTAGTCTTTAAGGTTCAACTAAAAAGTTTTTTTTATTTTTTTTTAAAGATATTTTCCAGTAAGAACTTAGATCATGCCTCTTTTAGATAAAAACACATTTATTTGTGTCAATAAGTTCTATCCAGAACTCCTCAAGTGGAAAAGTTTTGGTTTCACCTGGTTTAAATCTTAAATATTCTCTAAGGAACATTTGGCTATCTGATTATTAATCTATTAACACAAAAAAAAAACTCAACAGATTATTCGATCAACAAATTGATTGTTAGTTGCAGCCCTCGTCCTCTGTAGCACATAATCATTCATAAATACCAAGGGATGACATTAAGCACACTCTCTGCCTAATATATGCAATGCATTTTAAATTACTCTGTTTTAATATGCAGGATTTGAAATGCATCTTGAAAGTGCACACTAAACATTATTACGTATTGGAAATCTTTATAAGTTTCTATTATTAAGGAATTTGAACTGCCATTGTTTTCATTCATAATAGAGACATAAACACAGACCACAGCTCTGTCTGAATATGTTTTGCAATGGCTTTTATTTAAGTATTGTTGATCAATTTCTGGCTGTAACTAATAATGACTAAGATAAAGCAAATAATTTATCAGTTGTTTTCTTTACTGAGAGGGAAATGTGTTAATTTGTCACATAAACCATGTTTTCTTGACAGTAATACACTATTAAATTTAGAATTTGGCTCAATGAGGTCTGCAATAAAGATATAAATTAATAATATAATAGAAACCAAAATCTTTATAAAAACAAATAAAGGTAGTTGAAATATTATTGTGGCGATGCCAAACCTCCACCTTTGTCCACTCAGTCATAAAATTTGTGCAACATAAATAAAGAAAATTAAACTGTTCTCTGCATTTCCCCTGCTGGAGTCTGCAAAATGGGTTTTGTTTCAAGAGGATTAAAAATACAATTGCTTGCCTGGTTTAAAATAATTTGATCCTTTTTTCATTTTTTTTTCGCTCCTTATTTGAGTGACATCTAAACGTGCCTTAGAGGCTAACACCTTGTTAAGCATTTAGGTACTTTGTGTCTATTAGCAGCACAGGAGCACCACAAGGGAAGGTACTCTCACCTCTCCTTTTTACTCAGTATACCTCTGACTTCCAGTGCAAGACAGAATCCTGCCATCTGCAGAAATACTCGGATGACTCTGCAGCCAGAGGGCTATTGAAAAGCTTTCTGGCATGGTGGGGAAACATTCATCTCATGCTGAATGTTAACCAAGCAAGGAAGATTATTTTATATTTCAGGAGAACTTGGAACATTTTAAGTCTTATTAACATCGTAGAGGAAGAAATGGAGGTGGTGGAGGAGTATGAATACCTTGGTGTTCACCTGGACAACAAATTTGACTGGAGATGTAGTTGTGAAGCTGTCTACAAGAAAGGGACAGAGTAGGAAGCATGGTCCTTCAGTGTTTTCTGCAGTATGCAGCTGATCTTCTATAAGTCTGTTGTGGAGAGTATAATTTCTTCTGCCATCATATGCTGCGGTAACAGCATCAAAGCTGATGCTTAAAAAAAATTCAACAAGCTGATAAAGAAGGGTCACCCTCTGCAGAGGATTCAAAAGGGAGAATTCTACATAAAATGGAGAAGATTATGGACAACAGCATCATCTTCAGAAGATTGTTAAACACCAACAAAGTGTCTTCAGTCAAAGCAACTCCAGATCAATCTGCAGAAGATCCTTCCTGCCCACAACCATCAGCATACACAATAACTGAAAATGTATGAGGTACAACATTTAATTTCCCTTTGGGATCAATGAACAGAATCAAATTGAACATGTTAACTTTGATAGAAGCAAATAATGGTAATGAATCTTTGTCGTAGTTCATCTGATTCTTCAGAGCATGAAAAGAACAAACTAAATAACATCCATCCAAATATTAGTAATGCCAACCACCATGCACTACACCAGCGCCTTGTCCTTAATTAATCATCTGGAAATCGTTATTTAGTTCCTTTCTGGATTAGTTCCAAGTAGAGTTTTAAAATCCCTGAGGCCGTTTCAGTGGCTAGTTGGAGTAAGAATATATAACATTATTTCTTATCATCAGTGTACATGTCTCACAGCTACAGTAATAAAACCAGGAAATGGATCTGTTTGAGCACTGTTAAAAAACAAGGAAATGATTCCCTAAACTCCTTAATGTCCTCATTCGCTGCTTGGTTGACAGCTTTCGAAAGAATCTTGCTGGTTCTCTTTCATGGCATCTTTCACAGAAAATACCCCTCATACCTCTCCACCTGTGTCAGCTTAAAACACTCAGACAAACTCCTGCCTCTGTTCAATTTTTCTCACAGCATTCAACCTGAAGATACATATTTTCACATGAGCTTAATACTGGTTTGTCAATTTTCTGATCCGAGGAGTTAAAAAAAAAATCAAAGTAAATTAAATTGTTACCAGGAGATCAATAAAGGTACCTAACTACACACACTGTGGCCATCTCCTAAAAATAAGCAATATTGTTCCTTTTTTTGTTTGTAATGTGACTCTCAGTTCTTAATTTTAGCTCTGTGTTTGGCACAGTACTTTCACTTTTAATGTTCAGTTACACTGCCATGCAGTGGGTACCTACAGTAGTATTACACAGAAAAGCCGTTATTGCTGCCTATACATGTGACAACATTTTAGTTGCCTGTGATGTAAAGTTTGCATACCTGTACTGTTAACTGTTACTACCAATCTATTTCCACCATTGCCTTCTTAAAATGTTATGGATGTGTATAGCTCATGTACAGATGTAAAGGAAACCTTAATTAATCCATAGGGGGAGCCACCTGAAGTATCTTGCATTCTGTTTGTTATATCTGTGTTTGTTACGCTACAAAAACAAAGAAGAGAGCATGATTCTAGATTATTTTTCAGGGCACCAATATTCCTGGCGTGTAGAACGCTCCGTGTTTTATCAAATGCGGCTGATAAAATCTTCATAAGAAAGCAGAGGATTTTATATGAAAATGTTTAATAATATTATGGTCAAGAGAAAATAATACACTAAACAGCTTGGCTCAGAGAGACAAAGAGAGTCAGATAGACACTGAGTCCCATGTAACTTTGTTCATTCCATATCAATGTTATGAATTAAACTTGTTTATAATGAAAAAAATAAAAAGAATTTCAGAATATTTTGTTAAAACCATTGTTTGTATATGGGTGATACCTTAAGCCTATTCAAGTAGAGACACTTACATAGTAGAGTAGTACATATTTAACATAATTTAACATATTTATATATAATTAATCCTGACACATCAAAGAGCCTACCCATTGTTATTTTGAGGTGCATCAGTTTCAGCAATTACCAAGAAAGTAAAAAGTAAAGATGTATTTCTAAAACATATTTCAGTGGAAAGGCACCTCAAAGTGCTTTAGATCATAAAAACATCAAAACAAATGTGCAGTAAATTCATTAAAATCCTTAAAAACATAATTCAATTACACAACAAATTATCAATGTCCCCACATTAAGCTGGATGTTAGCCATCCCTTTCTACTTCTGGTCCTAAAAAAACATTTTCATTAGACAAATGCCAAACCATTTTTTGCAGGAGCTAAATTTATTACAAAGTTATTAAACAAAAGATGTGAAAATAAAGACTATAGTTAGTCCTCTGTGGATCACTACCCCTCTGGCAGTCATAGGGACAGATGGAAGGGTGGAAGTTAGGGAAAACAAGCTTGAAAATGACAGCATAGGGAACTGGAGAAAATAAAACATTGAAAAACCAATAAAGCAAAAGTCTCACAACACTAACTTTCAAAAAGTCTTTTAGTCACTAAATCATATTTGTTCTTGTCTTACTCTTAAGTCATGGGAAACAGTTTCTTCTCCTGCTAATTCAAATTTAAGAAACCTTTAGTTCATTAATTGTTTGCTTGAAATATTGTAATTTTCATTAAAATCAGGTACTTAAACATTACAAAGCTTTACAATTTATGATTTTAAAATTATGCAAAGATTATATTCTAATATGTATACTGTTAGCAAACACATCAGTGTTTTTAATTGCACGCAGAGCAAATTTCAAGAACTTAACTTAAAAAAACATATTAAGTTGTGCACATACAACTCAAAAATAACAATTTAAAGACAACCTTGCTGTAATACAGTCTAAATGTATGAAAAAATCCAAACTGGGTGAAAGGTTAGAGCAGTATTAGAATGTAAAAATAAAAATCTGGATGCGCTCCATGACCTGCCTGAATTTAGATCCGCCTTAAGCACTTTAGGTAAAACACCGGTCCTCACACTCACTACCTGCTGCCAAAAATGTCTGGTGAGGTCTAAAGTGAGTAAAAAAACCTGAAATTGTTTTTACGTCGAAGATGAGTAAAAACAGAGTAAATGATAAATTATTCAAAGTTACACTATTTAATTTAATTTTGTTATGAAGCAAGCATATCTTATAGATCAGATCAAACTGTTGTTTGACAATTGAGATGTCAATGCTTTACTTACTACTCATGCATATGAACCACTATTAAGTTAATCATGCTTATGTGTAAAATAATAAATCCTTTTTGAAATGTAAAATCCACATTCATGTATCCTTTAAAACAGTAGGTCTATTCTTCCAAGTATATCCTGCTCAGTAGTATTCAGTGTAGAAACAAGTCTGAGCAGTTACTACAGTATAAATACTGTACGTTTTATTTGAGGACAGGACTTCTCTTTGGGCCATGGGAGCCTATTAGCCCTGCAGGGCTGCCTGCTCAGGCTTCAATCTGCCGCAGGCATAGACCCTCTGTCAGTTCTTCTGTGCCCTGCCTCCAGTCACTCCTTAAGGGAGATTTTCAAAGTGGTACATCTGTTATGTCACCAAGATGTTGGCGTTAAAGTGATAGAATACTAGATTTTTCAAAATGTATCTTAAGAAGTTAGGAACTTTATCCCCACCTAAGTGATTACATAAATTATTCTGAGGAAAATTATCGATTGAGCAGTTTATCTGTCTGTCTGTCTTCACCTACCTACCTGTTTGTCAGTCCATCCATCCATCTTAAATAGTATAATTTGTCTGGGTAATTAGAGATAAAAACATGTGAGAGAATGTATGTTAGCGATAACCCTTAGTACAGTATAGCATGCAAAGTAAAGAGTTCCCTATAATCAGACCATAAAAGAAGTTGAATTTTCAATTAACTTTTTTCTGATAGTCCTCGTAGATACGAGCTTGATTAAAAAATATAATCCATTTTGAGAGGCATACAATTCACATCAGACAAAGAGGACATGTCCATAAGAAAAAGTGCACAAAGTAGGAAGTGCTGGGCTCTGTATCTCAATATTAGCAGTTCCAATGCTTCTGTTTCTGTCTGATCTGATTTACAGATCAGACATGCTTCTGCCTGAGTCTATATTTTAGTGTCATGCTACTTTTAATTAAAACCGTTATATCTTTCACTTTTGATTATTCCTACTGTTTATGGAATTTGAATAACTCTGTTAGATATGATTAAGAAGAACATTAAGCTCTGATGTGAGACATGGAATACTGTAAACAAAATAACATATTGCACCAGCGCTCACCATGTGGGACTAGTAATTAGAAAATGGAAATGAATAATGTGAAATATAAAAGTATATCGCAAAGGAGTTTGCAAGTAAGTTAATATTAATTTCAATGCATATGAGAAAAAAAGTGTGCCATGTTGCAAATGTATTTACGGGAACAGATTTCAAAGTGATGACATTGCAGCTTCTGTGTAATATGTGCAGAATTTATCAGCTAAGCTGGGGAGAACCAATATAAATGAAACATAGGTGGACCACATGCACATGAGAGCTTTTAAAGATTTTTGTATTGGAATGCATCAGTCACTGAGAACCAATAGACAGGACCCAGGTGCTGTGGGCGATCTTGGCTGTCCTCCATTTAGCTTGAACTGCTGCCAGAGTTTTAAATAAGTCAGTGGGTGGCAAAGATTCAAGGGGCATCCCTGTAAGGAGGGCAAATTTGAACTTCCTCTTTAATTGATTCAAACTTGAGGTTGCTAACTAAATCACACACTCAATTAATAATGCAGCAATAGTAATGAAATCCTAAAGGGTTCATTTAAAAGAAAAAATTCCTTTTTAGATGAAACATGGTACTTAGAGGAATGTTTGTGTTTTATTTAAAATAAACCTTCACTGTACATATTCTCTTTTCCTGTTACTTAAAGTTTCCTTTAAACATTCAATAGTTGCTTTATATCTATGTTTTAAAAATAAATTTGAATTATTTTGCTGAAAGGCACCAGTATTTCTTGCTATAATGTTTCTTGTATTTTAAGCTTCGTTGCCCTCTTTATCCTAAGGACTAAATTGAAGCCCTGCCCACATAAAGTAGGGCCCTCTGATGACCTAGTGTCATAACACTCATATTATGTAGAAACAATGTCCTTATTTGGGATTTGGTGTATCACATTCTCTTCCCGCCTGTGTTTGTCAGAGATTTTAATGAGATGCCAAATACGCAACCCTCTCCCAAGACAAAAAAAAAAAATATATATATATGTCATAATCTCGAGTAATTAACTTAGAATACTGTATTGAATTGTATTCATTTTAATAAGTGTGTGAGCAACGATTGACAGTTTAGATTGTTTTTTTCTTTTTAATTTACTTTGCAGGTCACTGCCTACAGCATATGTGGCAATCAGGCTGTATCCAGTAATTATTCTGTCAAGCTGGACCTTCAAAATGTTCAACTACTGCTGCTCATGAATCTGCACTCCATTTACAAGTACCGTTAAGGTCAGTGGCGGAGCTAGAACATTTTCTTTAGGGTGGCCAGGCAGAGACCACTAAGGCCAAAAACCAGCTTAAGGTCTATCTATTTGAACTAATCACACTGTTTGACAAGATCTGTGTATTTTTACAATAAATAGCTAGAAACAAACAACATTTTCATCCATCTCTTGCTAATAAATCCATATAAATGCTTATTTATCTATGTTTTTAAACTTAATAATTTGTGCTTCTGCATAATTTAGAAATTAAATGGGTTGAGCAGTTATTCTTTATCTTAAATTACTTGTAAATGGCTGCAGAGAGATATATTTTTCACCACAATAAAACACAAAAGCTATTGTTAAAAGAGCATGAACTTCATGCACATATTTATGCCATTAGCACCATAAGCATCCGCTTCAGAAGACTGTTAAGAAATAAGACAGTCGCCTTTTCTCAATATGTGAACTTGTGCACTGCCATGTGCTTGTGCGTGAAACGTCATCAGCCTCAGCTGTAGTACTGTTCAAATTCACGAGAACACAAGAGCGAGAACAGACAAAGTCCCCCGATGTTGTTCTCCCTCTTTACCAAGTATGCATCAGTGCACTTGCCTGTTCTTGAGATTGACAGATTTCCCAGCGTGCACCGCGGAAGCAGCAGCTTACAGTGGAGCACTCACAAAGCTCAGAGTATTAAGTTTAAAGATCTGTTTTCTGTTGGCATGCATCTATAAAAATATGTTTTAAGATAATTTGAGGCAAGAACATTATACTTTTAAGCATCCCTATATGGCCCATTTACTGATTTAGAGCGTAATTTGAAAAAAGTTCCATGTTGAGAGGACTGTGGCAACCAGCAGTCCTCCGAGGCTAACCGCAGCCAGTATCACCCCTAGCCTGTCTGCAGCAGCCCTCTCAGCATAGCTGTGTGTGAAGGACCGCTGGCTCTGATGGCGATTTTTTGTTTTAATTGGCAAAATGTTAATTTGATTTGTGTTTATCTGACTGTGTTATTATCCCCCCACAAAATGGTAAAAGTAAAAATTGAATATTATCTAGAGACTATTAATAACAGGAGGTGAAATTCAGCTCCAGACAAGCTGAGCATGTGGTGACGTCATGAGTACACTTCTGTTCCAATTGACCCATATTTATGCTGCGTGCTCCCGTACTCTCCAAGTCCATCCTTTCATGTGTTGTTGTCAAGAACCTACTTTGCGAGGAGTCTGTACTCGCATTCTAGTGAATTGGGAAACAGCCGGTCTTTTGTCAAAAACTCCTCCAGATCTGATGCAAGACCCACTTCCTTGCTGCAAACCACTATTAACATTTACAACAACCTGTAAAAAAAACTCTATAAGTTACAAAAACATTTTATTTCCAGTTAATTCTTAACATTACATTATTTTTAACTGAATTGAATTTAGTGTTACATTAATAATTCTCCACATTGAGAGGAGTCGACTGAGGTGGCTCAGACATTGGTTTGGATTTCCCTCTGGATGTCTCCCTTGAGAGGTGTTCCATTCATGTCCCATTTGGGGATACGCAGAAAGGACCATGTCCCTTGGCTGGCCCTGGAGCACCTCGAAGCTTCCTCCAGCAGAGCTCGAGGAGATGTTTGGAGAGAAAGATGTCTGAGAGTCTTTGCTGAGTACGGGTATCTTGATGTACTGTACATTTGTGTCAGTTTATGGTTAATATGCTAACAATTAAAGTCTCAAATTAGTTATGACTCTGCTACTATCTTCTATTTTAGAGGAAAACTAGTTATTCTAAAGTTGGTTTATTACATCCACATGGAAACAGCAAATCACCAGCTAGTGGTAGCCAAATCTGTGGCCAATGAATGGCCAGGGCCACCCCTGCTAATCCCCTAGCTCCTCTCCTGGTTGGCACGGCAGCCTCTTTCTGAAGAAACATAATATTGATTTTAGTTGCTACTGAAGTTAGAAAGCTCGTGACCTAAAACTAAAAATTAGTGCAAAATCTTAAAACTTTTAACTGGATTTTCTTACATGATTGTTGGCAATTTTTTCAGCCTGGTTTAGAATCTATGCTCGGCTGCTAATCAAATCAAGACACCATACAGATTAAATCCAGGTCTTTGTATGGGGCATATTTTTGTTTTTTTCACCAGAACCATTTTGATTTTATGACAGAAGAACAAGTAAATATTATCAAGTCAGAAAATTACTTTAGTTATTAGGATGGATTTCAACTTCAACTTTGATGGAACAGCTTGACAGATCTTATTTTGAAATCTGCTCTGGATAGCCATGAACTTTAATGTTTACTGCTTGCATAAATAGACATTCTTTTTTCTATTTTTTTTCCTCTGGAAATATCCTTTAATTCTACATTGTGCTGTCTTTGACTTTTCCCAAAACACTGATGGTGGTTTTAAATGGCTAAGCGGTTGAAGTGCTTTCCTCTGTATATTGTTTTTATTGACTCAGACAGTTGAGGAGCACATAGTGAGAAACTTGAAGATCGAAAAGGGAGTGAGATAATACACCAGGGGTAGTTTATGCTTGGAGCCTTGTCGGTACTCATAGCACACAGAGCAAAAAAAATGTCCAAGGTTCTTTTGTTTGTTTGTTTTCAAGATCATCAAAGTGTGTTTTTCCATTACAATGTTAGAAAAAATACAACAAATAAAGCACAAAAAAGATAAACTTAAAAAAGATAACTTAGATAAACAATTCGTTTTCAAATAGCCATCTAATTTCTTAAAAGAAAAAACTTTTATAAAAAAAACTATTATAACAATCCCAATTTCTTTTAATTAAAATCAACACAGTCAACTTCATGTTTTAGAAAATGGCTTTTATTTTCTGTAGCTAAATCATGGCTTGATTACAAAGAGATTAAATAAACCCTTCAAATAACATGCAGGAGATCTTTAAGCTTTTTAAACATGTCCAATGCCAATTTCAACTTCAAGGGACCTTTATATAAATTTCATGTTAAGTTTTCTTTAGGCACAAACCAGTAGATCATATAATTAATAAATGGAACCTCATAGTAACATGGATAGAACCTGGCAACGTGAAATTGGTTAAATAAAATATCGAAAAGCTACACATAGAGTTCCAATCTAAGGAAATATATGAATATAATATCGGAATGTATATAAATGAAAGATAGACTGCGTTTAGGCTTTGGGACTCTAGTAAGCCACAAATGGAGAAATGGAAATGGTAGTTAATAGTGGCAGGCAATAAAAACTAACTCCTAGGTCAATTGTTGAAGAGGTCACAAAAGCACCAAGAAAAACAATTAAAGATCTGCAGGCCTCATTTACCTCAGTTAAAATTTCTTTAATGATTAAAAAATTAGGAACAATTCAGGTCAGTCAGCCATCTTTGGGAGAATTCCAAGGCAGCCTGGGAAAAAAATTAAACCAGTATATTGTCAGTTAAACATGGTGGTCGTGGTAGTGGTATGATAGTCTGGAGCTGCTTTCTTACTTCATGACATCCGTATAGTAGGACACATACTATTCTCAACTGGAACATCCTACAGGAGAATGTATGGTGTTTAATCCATCCTTAACCTCAAACTTATTTCAATAAGCAGGATAATGATCCAGAAAACAACAGTGTAATTGGCCTATAATACACAAAAAACTACTCCAGCCTGAATAATCTAAAATAATTATGTAACAAATAGGGCAAAACTCCACAAAAGACACTTAAAGAACTCATTTACAGGTCTAACAAATGCATTGTTCTCACAAAGATTTTTGGATTGCATTTGTGGCATAACTGTTGTGATAAGAAAAATCTCCATGTGACGGTTTTGTTCTTATTATTCAATCCAGTGGTGTTAAGTCTAACTGAAAAAAGTTTTGAAAAAAAAAACATAAAAAACAAAAAAAAAAAACAGCACAGATTATTAAATTATCAAAGGCTGTAATGTTTCATTCATGGACTTCCGTCTAGACCAGGTCATTCAAAGGAAAGCTTCCATTAATCCCATCTACTGAAGGACAGTCTTGATTTAAGACCTTCATCTGATAATATGTAAACAAGAACACCCTGAAAAGTGTTTGGGAGATTAATGTCTATATCTTATGTATTTTATTCATATAATATAAGTATATAAGTGCTTATATATATATATATATATATATATATATCTCACAGTAAACAAAATTATATATAATATATATATATTATTTTTTATTATTTTTTTTTTTCTAATTATATTCGAGAAGTGAATTTGGCCAGTAAACACATGCATATATTGAAATGAATTAGGTAAGATATCAAGGATTTTCATTTTAAAACCCATTTTGTTTACTGTGTGATATTTATTGGATGAAAAAAGGTATTTATTTGAGCATATGTAAGAACCCCCAGGTGTTTTGATTGCATGGAGTGTAGAAACCAAGGCCACACAAGAGCTGTGAGCTCTCCGTTGCGCTACTCTGAATTACCTGTCAGCATCGATTACAGAGAGACTGTGTGGATGGGATCTTGGATTTTCTCTCCCTCAGAAATAAGATAAGCTCCTGCCTGCCTGTTTGAGTTGCCCCTTCTTGACCCACCTGTTGAGTGTGATGTGAGATGTGTGTTCTGCCACTGTGGCCATATTATCCTCCAGCAATGCACACAAATGCACTCCTGCCATGCTGGCAGCACTCACTGTCCTCATCTGTTTCATTTCTCCTCATCACCCCTGCTCCCTGTCTCCTCCTCTCACCTTTTGTTTTCAGTCCCTTGTTTTTCTCCTCTTATCCATAACCTCTCTTGCAAAACTATCTGCCTGCTCTTATTCAACCTCATCTCAGTCCTCCAACACCTTGCCAACAATAAATTCCAGAGAGAATTTTCTCCTTCTGGCTTTATCTCTGCAGAAATAAGACATTCTACTTTTGCAAATTGGATGTATAAGAATTTAAATGGGCCATATAACAGGTCACTAGACTACACAGAATTATCTGCCATTTCAGTTTAGATTTAGAGTGTCTAATCCACATTTTTGTTGAGGGAACTTCTGGGTTAGGTTCAAGGTTGCCATTTTACACCTTTTATATACCAGTGTTTTTGTTTTGTTTTTATTCTACACATTTTACAGTGATTTCAAAAGCTTTTCAAAGTACAAGTACTCTGACAGGGTATTTTTGGGGTCTTTACAGTGCTAAACAGTGGAAGCTCTAGCTGTGTCTTGATCCACTAGGTTTACACTGTGCGTTGAATTGACCATGAAACAATAAATAGAAGGAGCGTCATTAACATGATAATAAAAAAATTGATTTGGACAAAAGTGGAGCATTTATAAATATTCTATATGTATCCTTAACTCCACATTTATAGTAAGAAAGTAGGAAAAAAACAGGAAAACTGAAGAATTGTATGAAAAATTTAAAATGTTTTACCACCAGAAGTCCAATATGAATACCCCCTGCATAACAATTGATGATATATGCACCTATAAACAATGTATCTGTTAATGTTATAATGGTTTTACTCACATAAAATTGTTTTATTGATAATACATGACCTTTGTTAGTTAATAGTTTATTATTTTCTTTGATCCAGCAGATGCCCATCAGGGCAGTGCTAGACTTAAAGGTTTTTCGATTAATCTAAACTTGAGGCCTGGAAACTTAAGGGTTCTTTTCAATATCTTAGCTTTCCCTAGAACTACGCATTTCTGGACTGAGATCTCTGATGTCTCTCCAGGTATCTGTTGGAGCCACTTCTCCAGTGAGGGGGTTACTGTTCCAAGTGCTCCACTGACCACAGGCACTGCAATGACCTTCACCATCCATGCTGTTTCTAGTTCTTCCCTGAGATCTTGGTATTTTTCCAATTTCTCATGTTCTTTTTTTCTGTTGTTTCCATCATTTGGGACAGCCACTTCCATCACTACAGCCAGCCTCTGCTGCTTATCAGTGATCACAATGTCCGGTTTCCAACAACCATTTTGTCTGTTTGTATCTAGAAAGTCCTTATCAAAGTCAGAATCTTATCTATGAACATTCTCCGCCACCTTGGGAGGCGGCTGCCATTTTGTCCTGGGGGTCTCCAGTTTGTAATCTGCACAGATATTTCTGTACACTATACCAGCCTCTTGGTTATGACATTCAATGTATTCCTTTCCTGCCAGTATCTTAAACCCTGCTGTGAGATGCCTCCTTGCATAGCCTGCACCTGGGATCTTGCCTGGTTTGGTAGATTTGGGTCTCTGTTGCTCTGGTACTCTAGGCCTGCTCCTGTGCTGCCATGATCAGTGCTTCTGTGCTGGATTTTGTCATATCAGCCACTTCAGCTATCTGTTATTGGTACATCCAATGCAAGGGCTTTTCCTCCCACGATGGTTCCTTCAGTTCCTTAACTTCCAGCTTCCACTGTCTGGGACATTCACTAAGGATTTTGTCCCTTGGGCTCATCTTTCTGATGTATTCTTGGAGCTTGGATGTTTCATCTTTATTGTTGGCCCTGATGCTTACTAGGCCACTGCCTCCTTCTTTTTTTTTAGTGCACAATCTGTGAACATTGGATTTGGGGTGAAACCCAAAATGCATGGTGAGTAGCCTCCGTGTTTTAAAATCAGTGGCACTAATTTCCATCTTAGGCCATCTTATTATCCCAGTAGGGTTTCTGATAACTAGCAAGGAATAGCTGTTGATTACTTGCATCTTGTTTTTACATTTTACATTTGACTTCTCAGAACTTACCTTACTTGTTGTTGCTGCTTTCCTTCTGGCCTCTTCTTGGTTGCCATATGACTGTGGTATTCCAAGGTACTCTTCTACATCTGCTATTCTTCCCTCTGGGAATGTTATCCCCTCTGCGTGAATTACCTTCGCTCTCCATATCACCATCTGATCACAATTCTCCACGACATTCTAATGTCCCTGATATCAGGGAAAGGCCGATACATCAGCCAAATAACATTTCTGGCCAACAGGTTTCTTTTATTTTTCTCTTCCAAGATGGGGGCAGGGTGCTTTCGAGGATTAGACATGCTTTCTAGGAGTGACACAGTGCAATTGGAGGTGGCCGTGGCAGAGATGAACTGAATAAATGATTCAGATTTACAGTTTATTTATATTTTTATTGACAGCAATTTTAATTACTGATACAGTATAATAAACAACTAAACCTAAAAAATTGCACTGTAATTTGCAGAGACCAAACCACCAGGCCTACACTTTCCCTGTTGATACCTCACAGGTGTTATAAAAGTGCAGGCCAATGCATAAAACTTCAGTAGCTGGGTGCACTCCATAGTTTATATCATTTTCAAATTATATTTTTAATCTCTTTAGCCAAAACCCATCAATTTATGTATTTATATAGACAAAAAGGACGTGCATTGGCTAAATGCTGTACTTACAGTAGCTTTTTATAGATCTAAAATTATGCATGTATCTATGGAGAAAGAAAATATCAGATGCTAAGATAAAAAAAACATCCCTTTTTGACCCATATATTGTATATGCACAACGACATGCTGCTTATCCAGATTTTGTTATTTTTTTGCTGAAGTAAACAACCTGGGGTTTCTGGCTACCAGCTCTTATGTTTTTAAAAAATCCCCCCACCGATGTTAAACATAATCTAACTATCTGTCTAAAGACTTGTTGAGATATCGCAGCTAATGCTAGCTGCTGTCTTGAAAGAATATGTGGTAGAATTATTGCAATACATAAGCAAAACCTGTTCATTGCAAAAGTTAGACTCAGGTGTTGTGCAATAATTACGGATTCAATACCCACCTCAGTGTGAGTGGTGAACATGTTCATTAAAAAAATTACATTTGAACAGTCATATATTGTTCTGTGAACACACTTCCAACTGGCTGTGTTTTAGGACAACAAATGAAAGTGTGAATCAAGCCCAAATCTTGGTCAAACAGAAAACTCTGCAGATATAGCACAGGCTCTCACCACCACGGGCGGTGGGCCTCATTAGAGACAACAATGTCCAGGACTAAAGAGAGGAGATGGAGCCGCTGGTGGGTGGTGCAATGATCACAGCCTGATCCTGAATGTTGAGAACACAAAGGAGATCATCGTCGACTTCAGGAAGAACCGGCCTAACTACGCTCCACTGATCATCAACAGCGCAGCTGTAGTGGAGGCCAGCAGCACCAAATTCCTTGGGGTGCACATCACAGACAACCTCACCTGAACTCTAAACACAGATCAAAAAGGGCCGAGAAGCCCTTGTACTTCCTCACGACCTTCTACAAAATCACCATAGAGAACTTTCTGACCAGTTGTCTCACTGTGTGGTGTGGAGGCTGCAGTGCCTCAGACTGGAAGAACTTAAGAAGAGTGGTGAGAACAGCAGAAAGGATCATCGGGGCTCCACTCCCCTCCATTATAGACATTTTATCCCAGCGGTGTGTGTCCTGAGTCTGTAACATCATTAGTGAAGCCTATTTTATCTAAGTATAAGATATATGGAATAAACTCACCATAACTTCCATTCCAAATAGAAGAATTTATCAACATAAATCCTTAAACTCAAACTCAAACATATTTCACTTAAAAACCAATTACTGAATCTCATCTAAACTGAGCTACTATATACATAAAGAAGGGATAAAAAGAAATGGCCGAAAACCATTGATGCAATGTTACCACAGTTCAGCATTTTATGTTTTGAGAATCAAAGTTTATTTGAAACATTTATAATGAATAAGTTAGTGCATGTACACATGCAAATCCTCGAACAAAATGGAGACTTTTAATTGCATGCAACCCAGCAACAACAACACATATTCTAAGAAGGGCTTGAAGAACAAAAGAACCTGCAAAGGTCAGGTCTTCTTCCATGTCATAAACTTGACCTTTTGGACTGAGCCAAATATGTATTGTCATGACAAGCAGATATTACTGGAAATGTTTACTCAGAAGCACAATGGGGTATGCTCCAACCTTATCTAGGGAGCTTCTTCTTGGAACATTTAAGCTTTAAGTTGTACAAGAGTGACACAGCACAGCTGGCTATGAGGAGGTGGTTCAATTATGATCCTTCACTGTGCAATGATTGCTGAGTCTTTAAATAGGACAACACTGCAGTTCAAAACATTAATCTGACAAGGCATGTTTTCCGCAAAAAAATTAAAAAAATCCTCTTTTGAAGAACCTGCATGTTCTCCTGATTAAAATTACTTTAAAAACCTTCTGGAATGAATGAAATTCTTGAAGCCATGTTCACCACCATAAGTAACTTCTTGAAATAATAAAAAGAGAATTTAAATTTCTCATGACTGAGTACTTTGACATATTTAAATACACTATATTGCCAAAAGTATTTGCTCACCCATCCAAATTATTGGAATCAGGTGTTCCAATCACTTCCATGGCCACAGGTGTATAAATTCAAGCACCTAGGCATGCAGACTGTTTTTACAAACATTTGTGAAAGAATGGGTCGCTCTCAGGAGCTCAGTGAATTCCAGCGTGGAACTGTGATAGGATGCCACCTGTGCAACAAATCCAGTCGTGAAATTTCCTCGCTCCTAAATATTCCACAGTCAACTGTCAGCTGTATTATAAGAAAATGGAAGTGTTTGGGAACGACAGCAACTCAGCCACGAAGTGGTAGGCCACGTAAACTGACGGAGCGGGGTCAGCGGATGCTGAAGCGCATAGTGCGAAGAGGTCGCCAACTTTCTGCAGAGTCAATCACTACAGACCTCCAAACTTCATGTGGCCTTCAGATTAGCTCAAGAACAGTGCGCAGAGAGCTTCATGGAATGGGTTTCCATGGTCGAGCAGCTGCATCCAAGCCATACATAACCAAGTGCAATGCAAAGCGTCGGATGCGGTGGTGTAAAGCACGCCGCCACTGGACTCTAGAGCAGTGGAGACGCGTTCTCTGGAGTGACGAATCGCGCTTCTCCATCTGGCAATCTGATGGACGGGTCTGGGTTTGGCGGTTGCCAGGAGAACGGTACTTGTCTGACTGCATTGTGCCAAGTGTAAAGTTTGGTGGAGGGGGGATTATGGTGTGGGGTTGTTTTTCAGGAGCTGGGCTTGGCCCCTTAGTTCCAGTGAAAGGAACTCTGAATGCTTCAGCATACCAAGACATTTTGGACAATTCCATGCTCCCAACTTTGTGGGAACAGTTTGGAGCTGGCCCCTTCCTCTTCCAACATGACTGTGCACCAGTGCACAAAGCAAGGTCCATAAAGACATGGATGACAGAGTCTGGTGTGGATGAACTTGACTGGCCTGCACAGAGTCCTGACCTCAACCCGATAGAACACCTTTGGGATGAATTAGAGCGGAGACTGAGAGCCAGGCCTTCTCGTCCAACATCAGTGTGCGACCTCACAAATGCGCTTCTGGAAGAATGGTCAAAAATTCCCATAAACACACTCCTAAACCTTGTGGACAGCCTTCCCAGAAGAGTTGAAGCTGTTCTAGCTGCAAAGGGTGGACCGACGTCATATTGAACCCTATGGATTAGGAACGGGATGTCACTTAAGCTCATATGTGAGTCAAGGCAGGTGAGCAAATACTTTTGGCAATATAGTGTATATTAGGATTGAATTAATCATAGACAGTTCATCTGCAGGCAAACAACAGGCTTTTTCCTCAAATTTAGAAACTTGAAGTTTAAGTGGTTAAAATGTAGCAGCAAATATGTGAGTAGACTTCTCCTAACTTGCAACATTTAACTTGGAAAAGTGGATGGCTTAATGTTGTCTCTTTTTGAAGAAATGAATTTTGAATTTTGCAGAGGTGAAAAACAATGTAGAATTGACCTTGATACCTACCACATTACCATAAATTGAAACCATAATTTATATTTAAACTAACTCTTATTTCCTCAAACACAATGTCTGATACATTTAATGATCAAAGGAAGAATAAGGGACAGAAACATTTTGAAGGACCTTTTACTCCAGCTCCCTTTTGATCAATTTAGTGACATCTGAATAATGTAAAGCTCTTTAAGCTGTGGTTCAGACAAACAATTTATGAGTCTTCTGAGTTCATTTCCTATTCATTACCAATGAGGGAGCTCCAGGCTGTGTATCAGTTTGACACTGCAGTAAAATATTGGTTCTCTGGCTTGCAGAGGTAGTTAGTCAGCTCTTGGAGTTTGATTATTCTCCCTAATACCGTTTGAAAATGATGTGTGACCACGTAGTGTTCCTAAACTATTTGGAAAGGTTTCATCAAGGAAAAGAAGTTGGTCCTTGAAGGAGCGCTTTCCATAATTTGTGGGGCTTCAGGTCTAATGTTGAGTAGATGAGAGGTTTGTGAATAGTAGTCTGAGATCTGATATAATTTCAGCATAGGGCTGATTACCGTCTCAATAGTGTGCTGGATTTTCAATATGTTGGGTTAAGGAGACACAGGGAAATTGCATTTTTAGATTTCTCAGGAGGGATTTCATCTTTACTTCCACTGATTTGACTTTTCACAGTAAGAAATGAAAAGATAGGACTTGATGTGGTTTTCATAATACCGAATTTTGAATAAAAGGCTTTTGATAGAATTAAATAAGAGGTGATTTGAGTTCAGAAAAAGACATTTCACCTACCCGTAATAAAGCACAATATGCAACATCTGGAGAAACCTCTTTGTATTTTCTGATTATCTTTGTCATATTTTCATATTTTTTTATGCAAACATAACCATTTATGTATCCACACAGCACAAAGACATTATGTATAATGCTTTATGGAAAAGGGTTTAAGAAGACTAACATATTTTGAGGGACTGCGGCATGCTCATTTCGTGGCAGGAGCCAATCTTCAAGTATGACAGTAACTCAGGTACTAATTTTCACATTCCCTCCCTTTATCTGCTTGTCTCAAACATGCCATGTAATTGTGTTCTCGTCGAGCCATATTGTTATCATACTTAGAGCCCCTAATCCCCTCTGGTAATCCCATCGACTTCACTACAACCATAAACTCTCTGGTTGAGCTTTCCTGAACAGCTGTCAGCTGCTCACATTTCACTGTCAGACTGTTTCGGACAAAATAAGAGGTTATTAGCAAGGTGTAATGTACAAAGTATTTTTTATTAGCTTCTGTTGACTGACTAAGTGTGCCTTTATGAAGATTTGACAATGTGTGAGGTGTGAGGAGAGCGGCTCTGTAATTGGATTCATATGGAGATGATCATTGTACCCATTAGTGCCATTTGTGTACAGTGATGTAGGCTCAATCTTTCATACCCTCTCATTGCCTCCTCCTTTCCCCTTGGAAATCAACAATTATCTTCTGTAAATTGATTTCTTCAACCCACCAAGTTGCACATCAAACACTGGAACATAAAAATCATCTCACTTTGGTGTATAGCGTGCACAAGCTTTGACCTCTGTCGTTACCAATTCCTTTATGCAAACACACATCTAGATCCTTCGGAAAATCAGAACATATCGTTCCTTTCATGTTCTCTGGCCTCTAATCCTTTTAATTATATTTTCAATGCTCTGATTTAGCCCCTTGTGTTTGAACTTCAGTAGGATTAAATTGCACTGATAAGGACCCAATAAATATGTGGCTATTCTTAATAACTAAAAGTCAAAACTATTATCAGGGTCTGTGCATGATTCAATTGAAAGAAAAAAGATTTTGAAAAAAGCTCTCATGTAGAAGAAAAAAAGACTCTTAAATCATTTCTGAAGGTAAAGGCTGAAATGCATCTTTGGACAGAAATATTAATTTCTCTATATAATTTTTTATATAGGGATTAATTAATGCAAATGAATATGGAGGCTATAGATTAATGTAGTAGAGTTCTAAACATCCTCTTATCTCCCCATCCATCCATCCATCCATCCATCCATCCATCCATCCATCCATCCATACATCCATACATGCATCCATCCATCCATCTTCTCAGGGACCCTATCCAGCTCATTCCAGGGACATGGTGTCCAACAACAGTCCTTGAGGGGAAGGTACACTGAAACCTTTTTAAGGTAAAATGTATCTGAATCAAAGGGCTGAATTACCTAAAGGCATCATTATTTCATTTAATGTGTTTTGAAGCAGAGACACATTGAAAAAGGTTCAGGATAAAAGCTCTTGCTTTTACACATCTTCTAAAAGGGATTGTATATGGATCAAGTATTGATTCATACTGGATTGCTTTGAATATGGGAAATGCTAACTCTGAACCACCTCAGCTGCTTATTTTTAATACTGAGGAGCAGTGACTGTCTGTGCACAAACCGGATAAGTTAGCCTTTGATGACTGAAAAAATAACCCAGTGTATGGATGCTGTTTTTCTTAGAGGAGCAAATACCAACTATGTGGTTAAATTAACTTAGCCTGCCAGTTGGGGCTTTAAACTATTTTACGATGGACTGACTCTCAGTCAGTCCTTGACATGCTCATAAGTCTGTGAAATGTGATTGGAGGACTTTATCCTGGCACAACAATCTGGAGTACGTAGCTAAAAGATGTTTGCTCCAAAAAAAATTTGTACATTTTAATTCTGCTTATTTACATAGGGCTGCACATTCCCATTAATATGTATAGCCTAAAACTTTAAGCATATGACATTGAAATTTCCCATTTGAAGGGAAATCCCTTAGTAGTTCTATCTGACATCAAACATATATCTTAAACTCCTATGTTTTTAAAGACTGCTATGAAGATTACTCCAACATTTCTCAACCTTGCACAAACTTAAGAAGTCCAACTACGAGCTACAGCAATTGCACTAAAATGACTGTCATAAATCCTCCTTAGAACAAGTTTAAATGGCATGCAATAGACACTGCAAAAGATGTGGAGGTTAAAATAAAACTGTTTTGTTTGAGAAGGACATTCATTATTTTTTGTGTATTTATTTATCTATTTTTTTTTTACAGTTCTTTAAGCAGGTTAACATATTAGATTTGTAATTGTCTTAAGGCAACACACCCATCTCTCCCCACCTCCTGGCCAGGGATTAACAGCCAAGATGTGGCCAGGACTATACAATATCTATCTAATGTATATTGGTAACATTTTAAATGTTGAATGATTTTTGAATCATTCTTTTATGTAGTGTTGATAAGCAGAATATGCAATTCTTGTTTTGGTTAAAGTACCACAAAAAATGACACAGTATGATTCCTAAGGCTTCGGTAGCTAGAGATGTTTAGGAAAAAATCCCTGTAAATTGTTTTGTTTGGAGAATTAAAGAGGAAATCCACAGCAGGCTACAGCTCAAACTCTGCATTGTTTGTTTCTTATCTTGAACAGCTTGGGATTTCATTACATACAGCATGTTCACACACACTGTCCAAATGCTGAGAGAAAGCCAAGTGTCTTAATAAAGTACAACCACAAAGACTTTTGGTTGACAAGTCTCATGGGAGAAGTAAAGGAGTTTATATGTAATGTGCCAGAGGTAGGACGTGCTCTGTGGGTGCGTGAGGCTCCCATGTGTTGTTTAGGATGCAGTTTAGACCTCCAGTCTGTTGCTGCCTCCAGGCTGCCCAGGCTCAGCTCAACTCCACAGGCACTCTTTCTCTCTTTGTTTATCCATCTTACCTCCACAGATTCCCACAGCAGAGAGAAGAGCCCTGACCACTACTCAAAGAGCTGATGTTTGAAGTAGCCTGCTAGAAGCAATGAAAATGGGAGCCTTTACAGAAACTGTTCGTTTATGTGGTTAGGATCATCTTTTTTTTTATCATGACTCTAAGCTGTGACAGCAATGTTTCTTCTCTTTTTTAGTTTGTACTATGTATGTTAAATAGAGTGAAATAGAATCTGTGCTTTTATGTGAGGCAACTTGAAAAAAAAAAATGCATTCATAAAAAATGTACCTACATGTAAAAACTAAATAAGAGACAATCCAATAAAACTTCCTCACGAGAGGAATGAACTGTGAAGCTGTGCAGGCTCCTTTTCATTCTCAAAAATTCACATATGAAACAGCCTGCAATATGACAAAGAACGACATGGAAAGAGATCAGCACCCTACAAAGTCTAGCTCTTTTTGTCCCTTCTGTTCAGACTTGGATGTGATTTTGCAAAAAAAGGTAAAAACAATCCACTGGACTTGCTATTCAAGTTTGAAGATGTTTCACTTCCTATCAGGGAGGCTATTTCAATTCAATGTAAGGTTGAAATGATAACGGAAAGGAACCAACTCTATTGCTGCATTGTAGGTTTTTGGGAGCTGAAACCTGAGTATACCCCCCTATCCCACCCCCCTGTTTGACAGTTTTTTTGGAATGACTATGACCTGGATGACTGAGAATCTTCACCAGTATATTGGATATGACACTAACCGATGGAAATTACTTTTTCAGTTTCAGTCTGGCTGTTCACTTGTCAGGTTTGGAGAAGCTAGAAATCATTAGATCACCGTAGATTTCCCTGTTAATAAGATGTTGGGTGAATATTAGACTGGATTGAGCAAGCTGTTATATTCACAGGAAAACACAATAACTGAATGAAGACATTGTTCAGAGTCATTACTATTGCTACCCACCCCCTTACCAACTTAACCCCAGGCTCACACCGACTCCGGTCTTACCGTTGCGGTGCGGTGGGTGCAGCGCCGCAGTGATTCCAAGTCATTAAAAAGACGTAAACCTCTCTCACCGGCTGCTGAGCTGTCCGGCTGCAGTTACCGAGACACTCCAGCGCTGCAGAAAATTCCGCAAGAAAGCTATCCTTGCGGCGTGCCGGAGCCCTCCGCAACAAGCTCTCGCAAATATCCTTATTTGGGCCGTGTTATCGCGTGAAGTTACGTGAACCCAAGTGAACTTCTGTTAAATCTCCGGACCTGTTGCCGGAGCCGCAGAGCCGCACCGCACCGTAGTCAAAAGGGCGGTGTGAGAGGGGGTGTGCGGGGGTTGCGGTCTCCGTCGGCTCGGTAACCGCACCGGAGCCAGTGTGAGCAAGGGGTAACACTGATGTAAATTTACCTCCCCTTTGCCATTTCTCATTTTCTTCAGAATACTGACAAAGATCAAGTTTTGCCCTTGCCAGTAAAAATGGAAGTAGGAACCCATCCTATTAATATTTCATAAATCCCTCTGCAGCAATTAGCTACTGTGACTGATACTGCCAAAAAGCAAGCAAGCCAAATAAGCTTTGTCATGATAATAAACCTTACCATGTCAGTGATGCTCTGTCTGGTCTTTGGGGGAATGGCCTGGCTCTCACCCAGGGGCCTGTTCTGTCTGCACTGTTGGATTTCTGTTGCCATCATCTTAGCTGTTTGTCTTACTCATAGTTTCAGCACTAACATTCCCATCTTCCCTGCAAAACCAGAAGCGGCATTAATGAGAAGAAGGGCACAATTACAAGATTTATTCAGTGCTTATCTGACGATATTTCATATATTCGTCATATTCTGCATTTTTTATGAGTTGGCATTGTTTAATAGTTGCTTTTAATTCTTAATGCTAGACTTTTCCATATTTGGCTCTGAAGGTTGTGTTTAACATACTAAGGAGGACATAGAAAAGAGTTGCTTATAAGATATATTTTAGCCAATGTGCTTTTCTACAAGCTGGGCCTCAGACCTTATTTACTTCTGATGTGAAATAAATGAAAGACTTCTTAACTTGTTTCTTAATCGATTTACAGCTTTATTCGCAGCTGAATTAATGCAGAGCATTTCAGGAGCAGGAATTGTCCTGGTTAACTATTGGGCCATACTTCAATCGGAAATCTTTAAAGAGAAATACGTTTTATTGCCCTCCCATACATGCTAATTATTAAATTAACTATTATACTGCTTTTCTATTTGTACCACTCAATTTCACCCAACCGAATTCACAATATTCACACACTCATACTCTAATAAAACAATCATACTGGTGTCAAAAGGTGCTAAAAAGAAGAAATTGTGCTCCAACTTCTCAATTGGATGTCAACTAATCTTTCACCTGAGCCAAAGCCAGCCCATAGCTATTACTGTTGTGGTTTTCTTTCTCTGTTTATTTTTATAAAAAAATTTGTTTTTCCTTTATCTTAAACATTAAAAAAAAACTGTTTAAGAGGAAGTTCTGAAAAATCTAATATTTTAAATGAGCAGGTTGTATGTAGAATGCATGCTAAAAAATAGTGTTGATTAAAATGATTATTTCAAACTAACTTTTTTAAGTAAAATCACTTCTGCATAGACCTTCTAAAGGGGCTTTCTGCTTATAATAGGTGTATCGTAATCTTATTTCTGAAACCTAATATTTTTCTATGTGTGTGAGTACATTTATCAAATCTTTGTGGGTGAGTGACACAAGTAAGGATCTTTGATAGTTATCACTATGCAGCAGACTTGCCCTGAGACTCAGAGGGAACATAGGCCAGTTAGCCTATTGCAGTATATTTTTACAGGAGTTTGAACCTATATATGTTAAGCTACGACCTGCATGCTGAGATAACACGTTTCCTCTCTTATGCTTGCTGTGGTCCACATCGACACATCAGGTTGACACAGCAGAGGAGAAAGGACTGTGGTGAAAAATAAATATGCAGCAAACTGTGCATGCCTTTTCAAGGTTTTAACAAATATGTTGCATCTTCCCAGGTGCAGAGGTATGAGTCATTCACGAGTATATAAGCTTAGTACATCCCTACATGTCCTATCTTCCCGAAGCTTCTTCAATACATTACAGGGACAGATGTGTCAGGTGATGAGAAAAAAGTCAAGCGACTTACACCAATCATTTGGTGCTTGACATCTTGAGGGTTCAGCAGCATCATGTTAAATCTGGGATATATTGAGGTAAAGTGTTGCTCGGGTTTTCTTTGAAAGGACAGACCTCTTCCCACACATCAGCTGTTAAATTCACTGAACTGAAAATCAGTTCTCCACTTCCTTGAAGACTCTGCCATGTGTGCCTGGCTACAATGTGTGAAAATGTTCCATTTTTGATTAAGTTTTTCTTGCACTATATTCCTCTGGGTTCTCTTCATATTTGGTAATGCTTTGTCTTCCATTGGTTTGCAGCTTATGGCTTGAGTGCTCTGGCAATTTCTGCAGCTATTCAGTAAAACCACAGTGAGCTACAGCAGATGTTTAAACTTAGGCAGAGTTGGCCTTGGAGGTACCAACAAACACTCATCATGGATCTTGGAGTTGGGTGAGCAGTTTTTCTTTTTTGAGTTGTTTCCCTTATAAGAGGTTATGAGAGGTATTGTGTTAGTAATTGTACAAACTAGAACAAACAAGAAAATGTCAACAATAATATACAAAATGTAAATCTTTCCATCCATACAGTTCATCATCTTTATTTGTCTCTGGCAATCACCTTGGACAAGTTGCTGGTCTGAGATGTCATAGAAAATATATTACTCTAGGGTTTGGGCCATGGCTCAAATAGAATTTTTTGTAGGTCTTGGTGGATTATATATGAGTACCAAATTTCATGATTCTTAGTCAAGGAATTATATGGGGTTGATTTTCTAATTTTATGACAAAAAGTTAGATTTTAATGGTTAGCCACAGCCACATTCTTTAATGTAAAAAAATACTTTAACTTTTCATCCCCAATGCATGAAATCTATGCATAGTGATTTTGAAGATTGTAACTCAAACGCTGTAAGAGGAGCTTGCTCAAAGCTCCTAGCATAATTGAGAAAATTGAACATTTAATCCAAAATGCCTGACTTCCTGTGGGGTTTGGATCATGGCTCCAAGAGACTTTTTTGTAGATCCTGGATTCTTACACATGTGTGCCAGATTTCACAATCCTAAAAGTATGTGAAAAGCCTGGCTTGGGGCTCGGGTTTTTCAGTGTTTCTAGGAAACTAGAGAAATTAAGCCAACAAATGTTGAGCTGGATTCCTTTGTAGGGTTGGACAAGTATCCATCATAGTCATTTTAGTGCAGATATAATGATCTATGTGGAGATTACAGCAAAACATATGATCATGGCAGAACACCTCTCTTTGCCATGGCAACAGCTTTTAACTAAAACTCTCTGTGCCTTAAACAAAGTAAGAACAACATGGTATCTCCCTTCTGTCTTAGTTTCAAGTAGATTATGTTTTAAATGTCAGAAAAGGACCCTCCCAAGTGCAGAAAGTTTCTCTTTTCACTCAGAGGCCAGTGCGTTGATGATGTCATAATTTAATTGGCTCAATACTACCAAACCTGGTTAACTTTTGATCTAACTTCTGGGCCTGACCACGCCCCCTCAACATACTCAAAAACTCGCTATTTTGATAACTTTAATACTCCTTTGCCTTAACTGCATATAGACCAAGTTTGAAGCCACCCATCTTCTCCCGCTTATTCTGTCAGGGTCGTGGTGGGGCTGGTCTCCATCTCTGGCAGTCTATGGGTGAGAGGCAAGGTACACCCTGGACAGGTTGACAGCCTGTCCCAGGGCAACATTTTTTTCAATTCAGGTTATTTATATAGCGACAATTCACAACACATGTCATCTCAAGGCACTTTACAATTCACCAAATCATACAGTCAAATTGATTCAAAGTTTTCTATCTAAGGAAAACCAGTTGATTGCATCAACTCATTGACTTGAAGGAAATCCCTCACACTAAGCATGCTTGTAGTGACAGTGGAGAGGAAAAGCTGCCTTTTAACAGGAAGAAATCTCTGGCAGAACCAGCGGCCGTCTACCGAGGCTGTCTGACCTGGGATTCAGGGAGACAGAAGCAGACATACAGAAAGAAGCAGAGATAGAAAAGGCAACTGTAAACCAGCTTCACAGGCAGCTGCATCCAGTAAACACACAACCGGGCAGGCGAGCTCCGAGTCAGCTCCCATGTCAGAGGATGAAGAGAGCACATCCAACCAGTCACAGTCAGAGAAAAAGGATTACACTGAATGGGCCAATCTTTAACATCTATAAAAAAGGCATTGATGGCAGCAGCATAGCTGATATTTCTCTCCACGGTGGTGTCACAGCCAAACAGGAACAGACCAGATGAAGCAACTATAAGAAAAAGTAGAGAGAGCATATCCTTAGAAATTGAACTAACAAATTCTGCAGAGTCACACAACACAGCACGGAGACTCACAAAAGACGTACAAGGCAACTGTGCTCAAACTGCGCCACTGTGACACCCGACGTTTGAAGCTAATTTCTCAAAATTTCTAGAAGTCTGTTAAAGTCCAACATGAACAAAATGAAAAATTGAACATTGACCTGAAATGGCCAACTTCTTGTGGGTTTTATGGCATACCTCTAAGAGCATGTCATCATGAGCAGCAGCTACATAAGGGGTAATTTGAAAAGATTTACCAAAAGTATGAAACTGGCAAATACCAAAAAATAATAATTGGCCAGGCTTTTGTTAAAAGAAACAACAACAGGTACTTGACTATGGTTTTACACATTCACAGGATGAAGACATTTATATGATAAATATATAAATGTAATGGAAAAGGCTGTGAATGATGACAAGCCTATTTCTATCCAAACACTGTGATTCATAGATGTCTTTCTGTGTGCAAGACTTGCAACTATTATCAAAAGCTCATATGAACCCAGTTTTCAAAGAAAAATCCAACCCCTTTGCTCTTAAGCGGCTGCATTTCAGGTACATTTTTAGATTTACTAATGCATCGTCATATAGCATAATGTCTGGTATTATTAGAAGGGTGAGTCATTATTTAAGATGGAGTCTGTCTGGCTTTGATGACGTTTAATTTATCCATTTATCAAGTATAACTCAAGAAATTAGACTGACTGATGAGAAGTTGCCATGAGGTTCAAAGTTAAAAAGTTTAACTATAGCCATAGATTCATACTGAGGACTTTATAGGTAACTGTTCCTCGCATTCTGCTTCTCTCCCAAGTTGAATATGCATGTTCAATCAGGCAGGAGTTTCTAAGTCAGTCCTCAGGGAGAAGCTTGAAAAAACCACTGTGGTACAGTTTGTTTTGTAAAGTGCATTTAGAGGGCCCTCTGCCCTGACACTGAAGCGGTAATGAAATTATATTTTCAAGATGGTCCAAACAGCTTGCATTGTGTAACCTCCAGTAACAGGTCAGCCTCTGTAGTATGAATGTTCCCCTACATGTTGATTTATAAACACATCACTTGTACAGTAAACCTTGACCAAAAAGACTAAATAGTAGACCAAAGATGAACAAATCAACACATCGTGCAAATTACTATCAATGTAAAAGATCTAAAATAAACATGGTAGTGCTTATTGTACTCCTTATCTTATGACAATATTATCAAATCACAACAATAGGGGTTTGGTAATAATTGTGTTATAACTCCTTCTTGGATTTAAATATATTTGACCTATATGTTTTTTTCTTGTTTTTTTCAAAGTTATTTTTGAAAAACCTTTAGAACATGTCATCAATTAAACATTAAAGAGTTCAGAGTATACAGAGTATGCATTAGGGCAGTATATCTCTTACGAGCTGTACCATGTAACATGGATTAAGAAATGCAGTTATTCTGTGCTCTGTGGTGATTTTAAACGTTTGCTTTGGGGTGAGTGTTAAATTTTGCAAATATTTCCTCCCTGTTGAACACTGATGTGAGTCTTTCAGCTGGCTGGTGTGTATTCAGGTAGAATGATATATGAGAGGGAGGCAGGCATGAGTGATGGGCAGCAAATCACATTTCAGTGAGCGCAATCTCTGCCTTGACTTTCGTGTTTCATAAATGATGCAGGGCAGGCAGAGGAAAACATTTGGATTCCCCTGGAGCAAAGACAAATACCTTTTTATACCTCACTTTTAAAAGCACTTAAACATGATGTGAATATTCTTGTTGACTGTCAGGGCACATAGTAGAGGATTCTGTTGAGCTTTTACTAGAGTAGGATGAAAATACCACTTGCCTTGTTTAACTTTGACCTGAAAAACACTTATCTATTTTAAAACGGGGCACAAATCCACCACCAGCAGGTCTAGAGCTTTAGCTTTTGTAGGGCAATGTGGGGATAGAGAAGCCAAGTTTGTACAGGAGGTCAGGATTCAAGCAGACTGCCAATGAAGCAACTCTTATTCATGATGGCTTCTGTAATGAAAAATTATACATCCAAAATAATGTGCTAAAAATAACATTAGAGAATAAATGTAACTACTTTCTTTATTATTAAAGGAATTAAGACAGCATTGTAAGAAGGCTCTGAGTTGATAAAGCGGTGAAATATGCAGTTCTTTTACTTTCTGAATAATGTGGTCCTCACCGCATCCATTTGCTAACTATTTGGCACATGGTTTTGTTTTTTGAATATTTCTCATTTTTTATTTGTGTGGAGGAGGTAGATGATTTATCTTTTTTTTTTATATCTTTAGACATTGAAAGAGGAACACTAGATGTGTTCTAATCAGTGTTTTATATCTAAACCTCTCTAGTTGGCATAAACAATAAAGTAAGTAAAACATTCATATTCACAACATTCACAATTTGAAAATGTATATTAGAACATGTCTTTTACCATATAAAATTAACATTATACCCGGTAAGTAAAAAGCATTTTAGAAGAAAACAGTGCCTGGGGGGCCTGTTTTTAAGTTTTAGAAATGGAGAAAGAATACATCTTATTGTGATCACTCAACATACAGGCATAATGCTGCTCAGGAAAAAAGACATTCCGTATAAGAGATTAAAGGTGTAATGGAGGATGTTCTTTTTCCGGGTGGATCATCAAATAAGTGGTCCTCCTAATTGTCAATCATTCTGGTGATATGTTTACGTAAGGCCGACCGACGTGCTTGTCCCAATTTTCACTTACCGGTGGTGAGTCTGTAGTAGTGAAAAATTACAAGCCTTCATTTGTAAAGTAAGCTTGTATGAGCAATGCAAACAGCAATTTTTACATGGTGCGTGCACAAGGAGAAATGGGCTCATGCACGCGCTCGCACACGTTTAATAGGCATTCCATCTCGGAAGCAGGTACAGGGTTGTGAATGTGCATTTTTGTTTAAAGTAAAGAGGGTGGGTCTTTACAAAAATTCGCGAAAATCCTCCACTATACCTTTATACTATACCTTTTACTATTTTTTGGAAGGTGTCTGCATTAACTGTTCAGCAAAATTAAGAAGTCTTATAAACATGGCACTGGATAAAACTGGTAAAATTGATTATCCACAGTAAAACAAGAGGTGTATCAATATGGGCTGAAAGACATGAAGAATCCACTTGCTCCAAATAAATTAAAACAGGCAGATTACAGTTTTTAGAAGCTCTGAGGGACAAAGATATAAATTTTTGAAGATATATCCTGAGGATCTCATACCTCATGGCAACCATGCTACCTCTGGTGAGCTCATGGAGGGCTGTGCGGCCCTCCAAAGAGATTATAACCCACACCACTACTCACCTACTGCCAAACTGGACATGCTGAAGGATCGCTGTCCATGGAGTCTCTCAACTCGTTACGTCTTTCAAAAGTTCACAGTGTGAAACTGCTTTTATCTGTTAAGAGCACAGTGGCAAATATGCCATTTCTGGTGTTCTCAGGCAAATGGCAAGCACTGGCACAGTCGGGCTGTGAACAGAACCTCCATTATTGAATGTCGGGCCCTCATACCATCCTCATGGAGTCGGTTTTGAATGGTTTCTGGCATGCTGGAGGTTTTTACAGGGCTCTGGCAGTGCTCCTTCTGTTCCTCCTTGCACAGAGCCTGAGATAACGGTCCTGCCTTTGGGTTGTTGCCCTCCAATAATCTCCTTTACATCTCCTGGTAGTGCCGACAGTCTCTGGACACTTCTCACTTAATGTGGCTGGTGATCAACCTTCAGATGCATACCACAACCGTCTGGTAACAAGTATAGCAGCTTCATCACGTGTTGTAGATTTGAATACATACATTTCTTATTCATATTTGTAAATTTGTGATATTTACTCATAAATTTGTAATTCATACTCACAAATCTGTGATTTGTACTTGCTTCATTGCAACCTTTGTAACTTGTATTCATAGCTTCTATATTAATATCATATCAGGTTAAATATTTGATGTCGCATGGAACCAGGAGCTGGCAAATACCCTCAGACCCCTAGCATACATTTTTCTTATCATCTTACCCCATACATTTGATATGATAGAAATCAGCTGGGAAAAGAGAAAATTTGAAAACCTAAAAGAAAGCGTGCAATTATTTGCCCTAAAATGTCGGGACACTGTCTCTTTGTGTAACAGTTTTTTGGGGTTGACAGCTCAAATTTTTATCGACAATGGCAGAAAAAGCACAATTCCATAAAAAGAATAATAAATAAAAAATACAGTAACCCTACAACAAGATACTCTCACCACCTTGTTTCACAATGGGCATAATATTCATTTTGGTCATTTGCAAAGTTCAGTTTTTTTTGCTCTGAGCAAAAAGTTTTCCATTACATTACATTGTGTTCCAATGTCCCATTACACCAGAACAAAACATGTAATGATTCCTCTTGAAGAAAATGAATCTTACTAAATAAATAAAATCCCTCTTTGCTTTAGCCAACACTTATGGAATCCAGAGCTAAATGTTATAGCATGGCTTAAATTTTATGGTCTCAAAAACTTGGAATTATAATACAGGCATGTAGATTTTTTTAATTCAGTCTATAGGCACTGTGAGTTTGGTAAATCATTATATATATTACTCAACATCTATCAAAAAGCAAACAAACTGATCCTTAAGAACTGGTGTAGAAGAAATTTGAACAGATAACTCAAAAATATGCAAAGAGACGATCAACAGGAGGAAAACAATGCATGCAATAAAAAAGACATTTCCCTTTTTATGACCCACTGAAATGAACTATGGAGGCAGAGGAAATTCCGGGAAAATAGCCAATGCAAACAGATGGTAGAGAATGCACAAATAGGCACAAAGGAGATGAGTAGAATGAAAATTCCGAAGTGTTGCTTATACTAGTTAGGAACCCAGGTTATTGCCATGCAACACATAAAAATCAAACTAGAAGTAATAAATAAGTTCAAATCAAAAGACATACATGCAGATAAAACCTCAATAATATCATATAACAATCCCCTTATACCCATTTAAGGATTATTAAAAAAATACACTTATTAGAATGATTAAAAGCAAAGTCATATTTTGAAAAGGTGTGCCTTAAGTCTAACTATTCTCTGATCCATTGCAATTGTCCAAATCATTCTGCTTTTACAGAGCTAAATATGATCGATTTCTTTTTGGTGCTGCATGATGTCACTATAATGTTTTGGGATTTTTTTCAAGTGAAAAAAACCCCAAAAACTTGGGGATGAGTAAAAAAAAAAAAAGCTTCTTGTTAATTTTCTAAAAACATAAGTAATTACTTTCGACACACAGGTGGCAGATTCTTGATTATCAATTTTATTTGATAGAGCAAAACACATCAGAGGGCAGCTTCAATAAACTCTTCTGGTTTTATCATGTTTTGTCAACTTGCTTTCTAGCATATATCTAAACGCCTTATTTCTTTCCCCCTTTTGCCAATACACTCAAGTTCTATTAGACATTAAAACCCTATTGAGAAAAAGAAGATCAAGAGAAGATGAGAGAAAGAGGCAATGGGGGAAATGGGTCTGCCTATGTTGCAAGATTACTAATGAGATGTTAGCATCAGTAGAGAAGTCAGGTAGCTAGGTATATTCTAGTTAAACAGTTCAACAAAAACATGTTTTCTTTAATCCAACTGTTTTTAATATTCTTTTTTTTGTTTCTGCATTTTTTATTTCATTTTATTTGTTTTTTATTTTTTCCTACTTGCTTTGATTCTGTTTTATCTTCCTGTATTTTAATCATGTAAAGCACTTTGCATTGTCTTTGTACTGAATTGTGCTATACAAATAAATTTGCCTTGCCTTTGCCTTGCCTTAGGTACTCACAAATGGATAATGATACATCTCACAATGAGGGTCAAATGCATAGTGGAATTGAAAAAAGAATCATAAAACATTTTGCTTTTTTTACAACCATGATAGACAGTACAATAGCCACTGCAGCACTATGAATGCATACTTTTTAGTCATTTTTATGATTTTAAAAACTGGAAAACTGTGTAATGCTGGGTTTAAACTAAACCTAAATTGTTGACCAGGCAAAAAATAGATAGATAGATAGATAGATAGATAGATAGATAGATAGATAGATAGATAGATAGATAGATAGATAGATAGATAGATAGATAGATAGATAGATAGATAGATAGATAGATATGGGTTGGGAGTGCAAACAAAACAAAACATTTTAAATTTAAATAAATTACGAAATTAGTAAGAATACAATTAAGGACCTATTGCCTAAGATTGTTTGGAGGCACAAACACAGAGAAATACCTTCTGGCAGAATCATCCCAATTGAAAGCAATGTCACTCCGAGACAGCCAGAGTCACAGAAAATGAAGCTTTTTTGTTCTAGATAGATAATTTCTGAGGGGTTTTTGTTTGTTATTGTTCAGATTTTTTTTTAAATTGAAAACATTTTTTTTTTCAAATTCAATTGAAATAATAGCAATTTTTCTAAAGAAATTAAATAAAAAAAGTTCAATAACAACATTATGCCAAAACTTTATTTTTTTGTTGTTGCCAATGATTGATTAGCACAGAGAAATTTCTACACCTTTGTGGATACAAAATATTCATGACTAGATTATTGATGTTGTTTCTTGTATTAAAAAATCAGGCTTGTTACCAGCTCCCCTTCTATTCTATCTCACAATTGTAGTTTAAGGTATGCATGGAAAAATGCAATTCACCTTCCAGGCGGGTCTTCTCTTAAGTCCATCATGGCCACTTGGAAGAATCCAAATTTAGTCTAGTGCAAAGCAACACAGGGACTATGTACAATCTTAACCTTTTAACACTCACATTCACTTTGAGTTTGTAAGGGTGTAGGTTGCAGCTCAGCTCTGCGGGGGTTCTGTGGGAGCTCACCAGCAGGGAGGGGCAGTAAGCAGGCAGAAAGACACCTCAGATAAAAATGTCTGGCCAGGACAGACCGGGTGCTTATTTCAGTTGATCAAACAGGTAGAAGTTACTGTCTACACACCCATTAAAAACAGTGAACAGTACCAACAATACAGTAAGTTGTTTTGTTTTTTTTAGCTCAAGGCTTCTCAGAAACCACTACCTCACCAGAAAAGTTGGTTTCAGCTCTGGAGTTTCTACCACATGGAACGTGATGTTCAAATGGAATATTGGGCTCTCTTCTTTCTCGACCAAAGTACAATGGAAGAGCATGAATACGTCCCAGATTTGGTTTAAAACTGCTGTCCTGCGTTGTGACATCAGAAGGATGGGATGCAGTTAAAATGTATTCGTCATTCGATTCCACAATTTCCATTTTTCTTTTATTTTTAGATAAAACTGAGTTCCTTCATTCCTGTCCTTGAGGTCTGGTGTCCTGCACCTTTTAAATGTGCCTCTTGTTCCACACCTGAATCAAATGAATTTCCTTTTAGTATGCAGTCAGGTTATCCCGAGTCCTGCTACTGACCTGATTATTTGACTCAGGTGTTTTGAAGCAGAGGCACATCTAAACGCTGCAAGAGAAGGTTTTTTACTGGATAAAAATAACATTTAGTAATCTAAAATGTTTTAAGCACTTTTTAACCAAGCTAGCAATATGAATGAGATCATAAAAACCATTAAATACTTTTGTGTGATTTAATTTCTCCCTTTCAAGAGCACCCTGCCCAAAACAAGCAGTACAATTACAGCAGTAAAAAAACATCTATATTTCTAAAACATTTGTATAAAAATAATAATTGGGTATTTCCAGTTTGGAAGCATTAATGAGCGGAGAAAAAACCCACATTATCAGCACTTAACTTTCTGATTACTGGTCATAACCAACAGAGATAAAAATGAGTCAATTTTAACAATGGATCAGTTTATCATTAGCTGCAAAGGAACTAGGATTTTGGAAGCAGTTCCATATTTTGATGTAAGATCCGGTTGAAATAGAAAAAAAATAGCAGGTTGGAAAGAGAATTAAAGAAAAAAAATATTCACCTTAGGGGCTGCTCAGTGGGTAGCACTGACGCCTTGCAGCAAGAATGTTCCTAGATCGATTCCCGGCCCGGGACCTTCCTGCATGGAGTTTGCATGTTCTCCCTGAGCATGCATGGGTTCTCTCTGGGTACTCCAGCTTCCTCCCATAGTCCAAAAACATGACTGTTAGATTAATTGGCTTCTCTAAATTCTCCTTAGGGGTAAGTGTGCGCGTGAATGAATGATATTTTGGGCTTCTAGCATCTGCATCTTTTTTTTCCCCTTTAATTAGTGCATTCAGCTGCTGCCTTGAGATCACATAAAGAGGATTATTACTGTTCCCTCCATTTTGCAATCCACTTTTAATATTTTGTTTGAGTTGTTGATAAAAGTTATATCTGGTATCATTGTATCATTTTTATCATGTAAGAATTACTCCCACATCCCCCTTCTATTGGCAGCACGCTTTAGAGATCAGTATGTTGTATATAATAATCAGCAATCGGCCTTAAAAAAACAACTAATCAGATAATCTTTGATACATAGCAGGATAAAGATCTGTTTTTGCTATTTTGTGGCATATGTGTACAATAAAACAAGCTTTTGTCATCAAATACATTTTGCTTTAACATTGAGCCGAGTATTTCTGGCCAATAACTTAGAAGCTCCTCCAAATTTCACAAACTGAATCCCTGGGTGAGTCAGATTCTTTAGATAATTGAAGTTGGAGACATTTTAGTTTTATTACGACTTCCTCTTCAGTGATCCATGGTGATTGTTAAAAGAGAGAAAAATCCCAGAGCAACGACTCACACTCACTGCTTCTAGCTGCAACAGACTTCAAAGTGCATTACCAGTCACACTGAAGCTCTTTAATGAATCAACACTGGCAAGACTCATCAATATGAAGGCACTGAATAATGCCTTTAGTGCAGGCGCTTAGCTTGTTACCGTATTCATTCCTTCAGTGCTGATTGAGGAAACAGGGAAGTGTATACCCTATACTGCTACGGTACTCTCATTCATATCGTCAACCTAATTGAAGTCTTTGTAATACCTCAATTTGATAAATTATTCATAGAGATATTGACACTGTTCTAATGATCTGGTGATACTTACATAACGCTGGAACAATTGTGCATGAAATGCCTCATGAAACAACTTTCACACACACACTGTAAATTGAACCATGAAATGCAACACGGGTCCCTGAGCAGGTCTCTTACAGATAACAATACCTGTACAAGCATGTATATCAGGTTGCTTTCTACTTCTTCTATTATAAATGATCTTTCTCTTAATTTTCCCTTTTTAATAATTCAGATCATTTAAAGGGGCAAATTAAACTAATCATTCTTCTTGTTGCAGTAAAAAGTCAAGAGGGCAAAATAGATCTTTGTTTTAGTTTTTGGTCTGAGGATTGGCAGTGGAATTTTTTGCATATCTTGCCTTAAATATAAAGCAAAAGGACACCTTTTTTCAGCTAAGAGTTTGCTGACTCATGATAATTTATCCTCGCAGCAAGTGACATTGGTGTCTTAGCTGCAGAGTAAAGGCAACGCTTTGCACTGTGATTTATTGAATGGGCCTACTGCAACGGGAAGCAGGGAGAATAAAGTGCTCTCACCTGGAATGTGCGGCTGACTGTGGTCTGAGGAGGATTTCTTCCCCTCGAGGTTTCACTGCTCACATTACTGTAAAAAGAGCCAATGAGGTCTAAATGATTCCATATTCATGAGTGAATTAATGAACAGTTGCAAGAATTGTGTCTTCAGAGGCAATTTAATTCTTAACATTTATCAGTGTTGAATATATGAATGAGGAAGGACAGAATAAAGTAGCCGAGCTGACAGCTTGTTCTAAATAATGAACATAATGGGTTGGTAATGTGCGTGTGTCTTTGTTAAGTGTGTTTAGCTAAAAACACCAGACATGTAATCTGCTGGCATACAGTCACCATTAAGGTGTTTTGCATTCAATGTCTCCTCTGCTTTTAGGCCTTTCAAGCTTCTGTATTAACATATGCATTGCAAAGTGCCCATGGGGCTAACAGCCTTTGCCAGCTGACCTATGAGAGTTGAGCAGGGCGGGATACTTTTGGTAATTTTTCATGTCAGATCATGTCTGAGATATGCATCACCTTGACAGGATGTGTTTAGTGTGTCCTCCTTTTCATTCATATTTAATGCATTGCAGCCAATCTTGCAAACTGGTTCAGTCGATGCTTAAGAACAAACTTAAATATGAGGACTTTATCACGCTGTGGGCCGGATTTATCAAGATCCAATTTTGCGTGCAGTAATTTGCGCTCGCAAACTGGAATTTTGCGCAAGGGGCTGAACCATGGTTTGCGGGTGATTTAACAAGAGTGATTGCGTAACTGGTGGCAGGCGCAAAACTGTTGGAGACGCCCTATTTAAATGATGGTTTTGCGCGTTTTGTGGTTTGCGGCAAAGTAGTTTGTAGTTTGTACAAACTAGTGCATTAAGAAATTTAAATCTTACAGTGACCCCAACAAGAAAAAAAAATATAGATATATATCTATATATAGATATATATCTATATATATATATATATATAGATATATATATATATATAGAGAGAGAGAGGTGGTATGTGGCTGAATTTCTACCTCACTGCAGTAAAAAAAAACAAAAAACTGGTGTTTTGTATTGGCCTGTAGAAAAATGCACATACCAAATGGCTCACAAGAAGTGATTGTGGATGAGATTACTGCGCGTACTGTACTCATCCCCGCAGCATTGGCATGTTGCTCCACAGGCGCAGGGGGGAGGTCTGGTTTCTCCGTTAGGGCGTCAGGGCGACATGGCATTTAGAACGTCGGACAGCACTTCTGAAAAACGAGATTGGGAGATCCACTGTTGCAAGGAGTTTTGTGATATCTGGTATTGCGTGGGTCCTCCTTGTGGCTGGCTCCAAATCCATTCGGAGTTCCCCCAACAGCTCCAAAATGGCAATGCTGGATAAACAAAATGTTTTGAAGATCGTTTCCTCGTTCATTCCAAAAATATTCACACGGGATGAAAAAATGCGTTCTCTGCGTCTCCTTGCTTCATTTCAATGTCTCCTTCTTGCGACAATAACCACTGCCATGTGTGCGCAATTACGCATACAGACCATTTGCACCTTCTTTTGAAACGTGTTAAATATAGAGTCAGATACCGTTAGCAAAATTGCTTTCAGGTTTAATAAATCACTTTGCGAGTGCTAAATTAATATATTTACATGTTCTCCTCCCACAAGACGCACTTTTGCGTGTAAATGCACCATATTGAATATTCATTGCAGAAAAAGTACTAAATGGATAAGAGGCGCTATTTAGCATGTTTTAAAGACCAAATCCTTTTAGCACGCTGTTGATAGATCAGTTTGTACATTTTTTAGCGTGCGCAGTGAAATAGCTCACGTTTTTATACACGCAAACCTTTGATAGATCCGGCCCTGTGTCACCCTTCACCCTCGGCAAACAATTCAAAGGCTTAAATGTGCTAACTGGGGATATCCGTACTCTAAGACTCCTCTGATCCCATCAATTAAAGTGCAGGTTTCTTTTTATGGAAGGCTTACACTTTTTGTCCTCACGATTGCACTGAAAAGCCTGCTCTAAAGCTGTTCACATGACCTGGATGGTGGTTTTGCTGGCATCAGCCAACTGACACAACTACTATTTATTTATTCTAACAGGATAATAGTGACCGTCCTACATACTTGTAAAACATATGACGTTATAAAGGCTACCTTTGGTTTTGCCTTTTATGAACTGATTTAATTATTGAGATTTTTATACTCAAAACTGTCAAATAATGACCATCCTAAAAACAAATTTTTAATTATCTTGGTCTTTAAAGAATCAGAGAAAAAACTGAATAATTGAGCTTTTTAACTAAGTTCCATCTTAAAAGCAAAAATACTTGTTATGGTAAGTTGATTATCAAAATCAAAGATTGAAAAATGTTAGTTTTCCTTTTGCTTTGACCAGTTTGAAAAATAAAATCTGTTTTATTTATGCGGCTGGTGAAATTGTGAAGCTATACAGAATCGTTCATGTCCTTTAAAAGATCAATTTACATTTTTTGTCTTCAAGGAACTGCAACATAACTGTAAATGCTTAATAATAAAATACTAAAGCCTAAAACACAGGACAGGAGTCATGCTTTCTGAAGTGTCTTGTGAGACAAACTCCAGTGACAACCCCATTTGAAATTCCACTAAGCGCCTCATATATGTAACCTTGGGCTGTTATTAGTAACGAAGGGAAAAAAAATGTGTAAAGCACTTAAAATTAGAAGTTATGTAATGCTGATGGGAATTTTTTAAAAATATCTATCTGCTATATTATATTAGGAATATTAGGAATTAAGAATATTAGAAATTTAAGTGCCTTATTAAAAGAAAAAATGCCATGTTATTATGCTGTTAGTACATTAAAATCATGTTAAAATGTATGAATTTCTGAGTAATCTTTACAGATTCTGTCCTTTAAGCAGCTACTGACCATCCAGGATGCACATATTCTGATCACACTGTGCCTGCTCTGTAAACAAAAAGCCACCTTCTCTGATCTATCAGCAGTTAAGTGAGGCAGAGTGTGACTTCTCCTGCTCATAGCTGGGACGAAATGCGTCCCGTAGCACCTAATCTGCACCGCAACACCAACTGTTCTTTGTATAGCTAATGTTGAAGTCGCAAATGTTTGTTTTTGGGCCTTGAAAAGTCTGAAGCTGCATCCCATAAAAAAAACAAAAAAAAATGTATTTCCTAGTTACACTGTTCCAACTTTACAGTTGACTTTATAAGGTGATAATATGATTTTTCAAAAAAAGGTTTAGCTACATGGAGTCTTGGCGGAAGCTCAGCTGAAGAAACTCATTGCTCTCCAAATCCATCTGCGACACAATCAGTTTTGAACCACACCTCTACAAAAGCCAAACAGCATCCAAAAGCTCATCTTAAAAAGCCTCCGATCCGCACTTGTCTGCTCCTGTGCGCGGGCATCGGACGCGCTATGTGACTTCATTCACATGAAACCATTTGAACCCACCTCCAGCCCTTCTCCACCATCGTAACTAAAGTTTTGTCAGAGTATCATTTCTTCCAGACTCTTATCCAGAGGTTTCTTCCCAATGGGGAGTTTTCCCTCTCTACTGTCGCTTCATGCTTGCTCGTCATGGACAGGATCGCTCAACCTGTGTTATCCAAACTGGACTTCCATCTTCCAGGTCCCTGAGTGAAGCTCTAGTATCAGCTCACGCAGTCCACTGGATCTCCCTTTAAAGCTCAGCAGGCGTCTCGCTAACCAGCAGGCTACAGACTGACCAATTTCATCTCCACTCCACTACCAGTTTCAGGCCTGGGGTAAAACAGCCCTATTCTTTGTTCCTACTCATGCATATATATAAAAACTAAGCGCTATGTTTCCTGCCGAGGTTTGAGCGCCAAAGACAAGGTAATTGTATTAATACATTTCTCCTAATTGTTTTTTCTCTTCGTGTTAGTTTTTCAGATTTCAGAAATTTATATTATAGGGATTGCGGTGATTGATAACTGTCATGATTTATGAAGAGCTCAGACCCACATGCAGAGAGAGCAATTCAGAGAGACCAAGGCAAAGGTTTAACAGGTTTATTTAGGAGTTTGTGAAGAATCCAGCGTTTCTCTGAACACTTTTCAATCTGAACTGAAAGGTGAGGGGAAGACACTGCAGTTAGTTCAGGCTCAGTAGGAAATTTGAATCTCGAACTTGAGGAGGAGAATTTGGTAGATAACTCACATTTTTCAGAGAAGCAGCTAACTCTAAGACTCCAGTCTGTGTGCGGTAGTTCCAGTGTTTGTCTGATTCAGTAGAGGGCGGACAGGGTTTACCCAGAATGCGGGTGTTTGTAGGCCAACGGAGAAGCTGACTGCCACTCAGATTTCCTGCGGTACTTGAACGGGTCATAGTGGAGATGAATCCCTTGCTCAGTGTGAAGCTCAAATGATCTCTTGAGGGAAAGTGGGTTCAAACCTCCAGTTTGAAACCTCAACTCAGTTTGAAGCTCAGTAGATCCTTCCAGGGAGAGAAGGTCCAAAAAAATCCAGTTTGCAGGATGACTTCCTGCCGAGAGGCAAAGACAAAACAAGATAAAAACTCAGGTTGACAAGAACTAAGTTTGACTCAGCAAAACTCAGCTTTGCTAGAGTACCCAAAAATGGCCAACACTCTGGCATCGAGGTAGTGGGATTTAGCAGCTTAAGAGCACTCCGTTAATGAGGTAACTCACAGCAGGTGTGTAGAGAGGTGGACCAGAACCAGGCGCCTCCTGGTGGAGGAAGGGAAACAAACACAGAAAAAAACACATACACAGACAGGAGTCCTGACAATCACTGATTTTCTTATGCAGTTAGCATGATAAGTTAGTTAAAGGCTGTTTTTTTTGTTTGCTACTCATCTACAACTCTATCAAATATTTAATGTCATGATAATGCATGTTCGAATACATACTTTTATAATGATAACATATAAATTAGCTTTTTTCTGCTTAGATATGGCCATAAAGAACTGTGTTTGTTTTATATCTGTTGTAGTCTTAAACTTATAAAATGCATAACTTGAAAAGAGCAAACAAGGACTTGTTATATCCAAAAAAAAAATTTCAAAGAAGAACACAAAAACACTTTGCCACTTCATGTTTTTATGTTTCCTTTTTAGGTTTCAAATCTGAGTATGATTCTGTTGTTGCTGCTCGTTTTGATGTTGCAATGCTCCGCTCACTATTTTCTTATTCCATTGGGGTTTATTTACAGTAAGACTGTGCCACAAGACATTTGGCGCTGCTGGTTTTTGTGCTTTGATGAGCGTGTGAAACACTGAGTTGCAATTTTTTCGGACAAGAGGCAGGAATATGGAGCGCTGGTATTAGATTTTGCTGACATGTCTTCTTTGTCTTTCTATGTCCTTCAGGTTTGTGAAAAAAAACCCTGAAGTTTGCAATAAATTCGATTCATATGTAAATTTCTGTCATCAACAAATTTAATAGCAAATAACGGCAAAGGACAATGCACTACTGAAGTGCTGATTTTAGGCCTTGACTTGCCTCTAAAACTGAATAAAATTAGTTTTAATTTTTAAGTCTTATCAACTAATACCCACTGAACAAAAATTACGCAATTTAATAAAAAGGCTGGGGATATATGTTCTTTTTTTCCCTTTTTATGGCCTAAATTATGATATTCCATTTATTAAATTAAGTTAGTTTATAGTTAATGACACAGAAGTAAGCACTGCATTCCTCATAGACTTATTGTCTGAGTCCCTGAATTATAGCTTGAACCGAGGTTTATTGCTGGCACCGATGCATGGATTTATCTTAAGTTAGTGCTGAGGCTGTCAACTTTCTCTGCAGCGAATCCTAAGTGACTTTTACGAACATTATATGAGCTTTATCTAGAAAGTGTAGTGGACCAGAGCGTCTCAGCAAAATCAGTGATCCATTGCACCAAATTTTACCTGATATGACTCCAGCATTTAATGTAAAGTCATTGGAAGTGTCATAAATTCATGTTCAGTCATACTGGCACAAGATCTTTAAGATGCTTCTGAATCCAGTGTTCAGAAATACTGAATAACTGTGAACAAAGCAGAACCTGACATTTTTTTTCAGTCCAGCACACCACCTAGTGAGGATCTTTTCCAAAAGAAAGGCTCTCTGCATTAGACTATTTCTATTTCACTGTTCGTAAACAGTTCTTGGGTAGCATAACAAAAGGCACTTTTTGCACAGCTTACCCTGAAGATAGCCTGTAAAGGTAAGACCACACAGAGCCCATAGTAGGCGCCTCGAACGGTCCATTTAAAGTGACAAATAAATTTAAGTTTCACAAAAAAATCAGCATTTGAGTTAAAAGAATGAGTGCAGTAATATTTTTGTGAATTCTATAAGTCACTGCATGTCAGAAACATGTTCACAATTTTAAAATTCATCTTAGCTTGTTGCTGCCAAAGATGCAAAAAGAGACATAGCCACAGAATTGTTTTAACAAATGCATGCCTAAAATTTAGCATCAACAACAAAGACTATGTCAGTTTGGAAATTTTTAAATAGATAGATCTTTAAAATGTTAAAATATTGGAAGCTGTACTACATAACTGTTGCATTTTAACAGAAATGGTGCAGTATACAAAATACACCCTGTCGAAATAAACCTTACAATGATTAACCAAGCTGTGGATTTCAATGCTGCCATGCACTAACTCCAGGAGCAAAGACACCAATAAATCATCATGTGTGCTTTAGACGAGACGCAATACTATCCCAGTTTAATATTGAATGACTGAAAGAACACAACACCAGTGTCTTGCCTTTAGAACCTATTAAGTTTTTACAGTGGATTGCATTCACTTTAGTTAAGGATATATTAAACATAGTTGTCCAATCCTGAAAAGTTAATTCAGTTATAGTAAATATTAGAACAGAATAGAATAGAATGTTTAGTTTTTCCACAGTGTGTAATGTAGGTGTTTTAAACAGCAATGGAAAGAAGAAGAAAATGTGCACTTTTCTTAAGCAGCACACTGAGATTAAATGATGTGTGTAACTGAGTAGGAGGAATTAAAAATTGTATAAAATATATAACAATAGTGCATAAAAAACAACAGCACAAAAGGAAATAATGTGAAATGAACAGAGGAGATGCAAACAACTTATGGAACTTGTTAGGAGATTATTCTCTGCATATATGTGTTTATTCATCTAAATATCTGTAGGCATATTACTTGTTCAAGGCTAATTTCTAGGATTCTACAGGTAACTTTTTTTTATTTTCCGTTAGAGGATGAAGATGGGATGCTTCCTTGTTCTGCTGTGAAATAGAAAAAACCTTATCAGGAATTTCCCCTGTAAAGTATTGGCAAGGCAGAATCTGAATCTAATTACTTTACCTCCAAATTTTATGGACATTTGGAAATTTGCCTGAGTTTGGATTCCAATACAACTTCATCTCCTTTTTTCATCAATTAAATCCTTGTCAGCAAGGGTAACACAAAAAGCTCACCTAGCATTATTCATGAGACACATCCAGTCACATAACCTGCCTCTCCATATCCAAGTGGACATTTCAGAGAGACACTTTTAGCCTGCCTGCAACTGCGGTTGGCTTCAAAGATTCATTGCGCTTTTGTACTCCCTCCTCCACACCATCTGTCATGCTTTTAAGGACAGCTAGGTACTTCTTGATTGACTGCTCCTCTGAAGTGAATAACAGGAAACATTCTCACTAGCATCACCTCCTCTTAGCCTTGCCAAAATCAAAACTGTGCAAATTTACAACAAATTTCATACATTTCACACAGTGAGTGTGATAAATCATGTTGAGATTCATGCAATCAAGGCACCAACATCTCTTTATATTGTAACACTGTGCTCAAAGTAGTATTTGAATTTTTAGACATTTCTGTAGTGAATATTTTTGAATATTTTTGAATATATATATATATATATATATATATATATATATATATACAGTATATAGACCTGGTAGATGCTTTAGATGCTCACCATATCTGTGAAAAAGCCTCAAACAGACAAACAACAGCTGAAATGCAATGTTTTAGTGCAGCTGTTTGTTTCTTGTTCTTTTTTACTTGAAAATTGCTGTTCATAGGTTTAAGTCCAAAATTACATATGTGCAGTTTTTTTGTAAGGAGAATGTGCAAATCACTTTTCTTTTAAGTGCGTGGAGCTTATAGAGATATACCCTATTACACTTTTCTTAAACTAGAAGGTAGCTATACAAGTGTGATGATGCAGGGATGTTTGATACAAATATCAATCCCTGGAAGTCCCATGAACAGCAAAAAACAACTACAGTATGTGCAAGGACTTCTTTAGAGTAGCTTTTTTATGAAAATGTCACTAAAAGCATCAAATACTTGAGGAAACACCCTCAAACATTAGAAACAAGTTTGATAATGTTTTATAAGAGAAACAAACACTGACAAAAAAAAAAAACGTGACTTCAGTACCAACTATCTACAATAGAAAAGTTCACCTTGAGAGAACAAAGGAGTGTTAAAGCTTGGTTTTCACGACTATCTCATTCCCGGAATTGCTTGTGATGTCCTCTATGTTAACTAAAAACCTGTGTATAAAGTGCACGAACAAAATCTTTTTGGGTTTTTTTTTATACTGAATGCTACTTGTAATATTTGTTTAAGAAGGTTGTGACTCAGCTGGAAAAGAAGGTCTCATCTAAACATTATTTTGAACTGTGGCTATGTAAAATTTGACCTCTGTGGATCTATGATGAAAAAATACAAAAAGGCAAATTGTGAGATAAGTTTTGTCTTCACATTTGTAAGTGTGGCATTTAAATTGTACAAAGTAAGGATCCAACAGATCAACCTGGCTGTGATTCATATTCTTAAGACCAGCATTGAGCTGTGGACCCTAGCAATCTATTTTTGTCCTCATATCTTTGTCCACTCCTCTGCACCTTAACAGCTGTGCAGAATCAGTCAGATCAGTGCCAAAGCTCAACCTTTGAATGCTCTGGGTCAGCATCACGGACGTTTGCCAAACCCCCCCATGCTCTTTGAGACCATATTGGGTGGGCTGCTTTTAGCCATCATGACCACCTAACTCCCTACCCTCCCACGAAAGAAGAAAAGAAAAGTTTTTGGCCATGGAGCATTCAGCAGATGGCTGCCCTGAAGCAGTACAAGGTTCCACCATTTTCATCTACAACACTGAGTACCACTTTGAATATGGAAAAAAAATGGTGCTTCCAGAATCAATAATGTTGCAGAATAACAAGGTAACAGCTGTGGCAGAAACTTGACCTCTTTAGCTAAACTAATGGTGGTATGTTGTCCTACCCTCATGAGTATAATACAAGGTTGTATTACCGGGGCAGATGAGGCAAAACAATTTATCAGAACACAAGAATCTATTTGCACACATTCAATAAAAAAATAAAAAGAATGAAAAAGAAGCTTTTCACAGTTAACACATCCGCCCAACTGTCATCACATACTAAAGCTTTTTACACCCTTTGGTCATAAATTTTAATGTAGAGACAGTTCTTCAATGTAATTTTACAGCATGTAAGCTAAGCCTAAGTATAGCTAAATGGCTTGGACTACTTGCCTGCTAAGGATGCTCTAAAATGTAAAAATAAAGCTACATGTAGGAAAAGGATTGGTCCTGGTTGAATGAAAGCTCAAGACACACAGGGCCTGGCACATGTAGGACTTAATTAATATCTTGTTATTTAATTAGTTTCCCGCATTAATGGCCTTTTTACTAAGTGCTTATTTACATGAGCTAAAATATTTAAGATCTGGTTACTGGAGGTAATGGATTTAGGTAAACAACATCAATTGTTTATCCTAATCACATCACTAGATGTGGAGATTCTGTGAAGATTTCCCAGCATCTGCTGATAAAAGACAAAGGACATTAAATATTATTTTGTGTATTGTTTTATCTGAGCTTTAGTGATTTTACATTGGAGAAATTTACCTCTGCATTTCAACCCATCCCCTTGGGGAGCAGTGGGCTGCCAACATGGGCTGCCTGGGGTGCATTGTGGGGTTAAGGGTCTTGCTCAGAGAGCCAGAGTAACAGTCTGTGGGAGTGGGGCTCGAACCCAGTACTTCAGGATTCCAAGTTCTATGCCCTAACCACTAGGTCGCCACTCCCCAAACTAGGCCGCCACTCAGATTTCAAACTTCATTCTTACACAGGCGAATAGAAGTGAACTTATACTTTCTCAATTTATATTTATCATACTATCCATACTGGTGAAAAAATGTAAGAAATGAAAAAAATAATGAGGTTGCTCATTGGCACAGTAGGTAGCACTGTTGCCTTACAACAAGAAGGTTCTTGGTTTGATTCCCGGCCCAGGGCATTTCTGCATGGAGTTTGTACCTTCTCCCTGCATGCGTGGGTCCAAAAACATGACTGTTAGGTTGATTGGCTTCTCTAAATTCTCCTTAGGTGTGAGTGTGTGCATAAATGGTTGTTTGTCCTTTTTGTCTCTGTGTTTCCTTGCGATGGACTGGCGACCTGTGCAGGGTGTACCTCGCCTCTCGCCCATTGAGAGCTGGAGATAGGCACCAGCGACCCTGCTTGGGATAAGTGTGATGGAAAATAGATGGATGGAAAAAAAATAATGTGAAAAATCATTATCAAATTATTTGGATATAGCAAAAATGTAATTAATACAATTACCGGTAATGATCATTTTATGAGAGGTGAAGCTCAGCAATTGAATTTTCTCTACCAAATTGCAAAGCTAGGGACCTGCAACAAAAATCCAAGGATCTCTCTCTCTCTTGGTACACCGTTGAATCATTATAAGGGATCTTAAGGCTATTGTATAGTACTTTCCAGTAGTATATGTGCAGAAAATCTCCAAAGAGTGACACTTGAATCATCATGGAGGACTCCTTTCAGTGTGGAGTAGCAGTGGCTTTGTTACAATGTAATCTCTGGAAGACGGGGCTTGTAATCTTATAGCTAAGACCATGTCCAGCACCCTAAGGGGAAAGAGTATTTCATTGTCTTGTATATGTATTATATGTATTTCTTTTTTTTTATGACAAGAGAGCGGAGCAGCCTCTTTCTTTCTAGAGATAAGGCGAAAATCACCACAGCTTCAGACACAGACATGCCTCACACTTGGATGAAGCAGTCCACATTTTTTCTGTGAAGAAATTAAGGAGGCTCCCATCCTACACACTTGGCTCAAACATGTACATTATCTGCAAAAAGCAAAGTTGAGGCCCTATAGTATCCGTATCAGAATCAAAAGCCCTTAAAAACATCCCTGACATGCAACACTATTTCAGCATCCCCTGAAAATGCCTTATTTGACACTGTTTTTTTTTTTTAAACCTTCTCAAGATGGAGAAAATACAGCTGGTTTTTTGACAGATGACCTGCCTGCTTCTCTTAGCAATTCAAGAACTGGTAAATTATGTTCCACTTTTTTTTAGGTAAAACAAAGCCATGCTCCCCCCTCCAATCTAATTTTGGAAGCTGATTATAGTTACCTTTCTAACACTTTTTTGTTCTCAACTTGGCTTTCCTTAAAGGAAAAGTCCGGTCTGCAAGGAATAACCAATGGGTCATTATTTATTTATATTTTAAATTTGTATGATTTTCTAAATGTCTTTATTGATGGTACGAGGATGGTTACAGTACATGTCAGACTTTAACTCCTCTGAAGCTTTGCTCACATAATGAGCACCTTTATAAACAAACATCCCTCAATGACAGATATTTAGACCACACCTTATTTTGGTGATAATTTGGAAGTGTAAGTGTTAATAAGAGAAAATGACGGATAAACCTGCCTCCCAATGCCCAATGGAAAAAACGTCCATGGGAACAGGGGCAGCTGCAGAACCGACCCTGCCAAGGACGAAGAGCTTCCAATGCCTGTTCAATGCTGTGAAATGGGTCATTGAAGTACTAAATGGTGTCATTATGATGAGTAATTAAAGGAATACAGCTGAAGACTCCTAAACTACCCTTTTCTCTTGGTTCAGCTGTGTGTTGTCATGGTTCTCTGCAGAAAGGCACCTGCCATAGGCCATTTTAACTATCACCCCTTTCACTAAAATGCAAATAGCAACCTTGGAAGCTAATTGAATCGCATTTTCTTTTGTCCTCTAATTTAGTGAAAATCTGCAAATTCCCATCACTGATTGGTGAAGATTGGATTTTGCCCAAGCTTCTCATTTGGTACTACATGTCACACACTGTGGATCACAATGGATGAAAGCACCAAAATGTTTTGTTTGAAAGATGCACACTCGAAATACTTTGTTACAATGTGCTTTCAAGACATAAATATGTATGTAGTTTAGAAAATTGCAACCTAAGATGGCAGCGTTCTGTAGAGTCTGTAAACAGATACATAAAAGGATAAAAGATGGCCAAGCAATAAAAAAAATTGTGTTTCATCTCCATTAAGCATATTTGGAAATGCAGAGCATCCATATTTCTATGTGCAAAGCTTTTTTGTTGTCGCTACTTCAGGATCCAATAAAAATGCATGAAATTTGTGCCAAAGTAGTCTCCCCTTGGGCAGTGTATGCATTCTTACTTGCTTTGTGGGAAAGTCATTAACATAATGGAGAAGTGCAGGCTATGTTTGATTAATTAGAAAAACTAACTTTGGTTAACTAAACTGAAACACAGGTTTTTTATTAGCTTATGCTTCTCCAATAAACTTTGGTTCAAGAAAGAGAAAGTTATCCATGATCTAAGTTTTTTTGTGAAAATTATTTTTATGTTCTGTGGAGATAAATCCTCAACTCTTTTAATTAACATTCCCTGTGAGGAAAAGCAGCATTTAACATCCATCTTTATCACTCTTTCTCTACAGAAACCAGTGAGAGAATTCAGGAAAGATCTACCCTCTACAAGGCTATCAGGGATGTGTTCAATAACTGAGGACTCCAACCCAGATTCCATCAGTAAGTACAGTGCAGGTGTTTAGCACAGCTGCGTATGTGACTTGATTCAGTTGAGGTTCTGCATGAGCAAACGTACCCCTAAGAGGATTACATCTCTAATCCGCTGGTCAATACATATGACAACCCTTTTTAGAACCTAAGCTGTGTTCAAGTTCAAAGGTTTTTATTTTCTGGATACAGTTTCAATATAAAGTCTGTCAAAATTCCTATTTTATCAGATTTATCTTTTCAAATTTATGTGATTTTCTTTATTGTTTGGAGCCTTTGTTAAACATTTTACTCTTTAATAACTTAAAATAACACCATCTGTCCTGTTCTCAGCACACAAGTGATAAGTTAGGAAATAAACAGAAAAAAAACACATTTGAGAATGTTAATTACTTTGTTAAATGGTTATTAATTAGCCATTATCAAATTAGATTTTAATTAATTCTCTAATGATGATTTTTGAGCCACATAAATATGACTCATCCGTTTTTACACATCCACAGTTGTCTGTTTGCCTATTGATTATGATTCGTGCAGAAAACATCTTTAACTTTTCCATTTTTGTTGTGTTGAATTGAGCATTCCTGAGATAACTTGTGTTTTTTGCTATACAAAAATGTTTAGAATTCAGGCTTTGCATAGTACTCATCTCAAATATTAAATACATTTAGTTGAAAAGATATGAAAGTGCTGTTTTTGAATAAAGAAATCCTTTTTTGTCTTTCCCTCTTTAATCTGTTCAATAAAGGGATCCTTTTGCTAAGTGATGTAGGAACAATGACAGAATGAGTGTGTGCAATCTTAACTATTAGTGCTAATTAAGTGGGGCTTAAGATGTGATTTGACCCCATGAATCACCACTGACTAATTTTCTTGCAATTTATTCTCCCAACTAGTACAACCTTTCAGCTCAGCTGACTCACATATTATTCAGGTGTCATGTAAAAAAATGCAAAGGGTAGGTGGCCTTTGGCTTCATTAAACCATCTGTCATTGGTTCAACAGAAATCTAAGAGGCTGACTTTTTCTCCAACCAATGATTTTCATGAGCAATTAACTTCTTCAATGACTGTAAAGTGCAAAAAGTAAAAAGAAAAAAAAACATGATTTTAGAACATTACCTTATGTGTATTGCTACAAAATAAATAAAATAGTAAGTCCAATAAAAGTCAATTTTTTTAGTTAAAGATTGCTTTTTTAGCATATTGTTAAAACAACTTTTTTATTAATTGTTGCACTCTTATCTGACCAAATCTGGGTTCATTAACATTTCTTTAAAATATCAACAAAGGTTATAACTTTCACAATAATTTAGAAATGCTCATTTAAAAAGATGTTTCTTTTAACTTAATTTTGAACTCTGTTACCATTACTAACATTAAGACTTTCTCCTGGTTGTCACCGACCTCATTTCTCAGGAAAAGGTCTTAAAGATATTTTTCACTAAATTTTGCATTGTTAGCAGTGTCAAACAAAATGTTCTGTTATGTAACATTCAACAACCTGGCTGTGTCCTTTCTTACTCTACAGTACTGTATATACTCTAATGCAACGATTCCCAACCAGGGGTACTCGTACTGCTAGTGGCCCGTGAAGTGCATTGCAAGGACTACATGAAAATAATTTATTTCTTAGGTAGTAAAACAAAATAGGGCTTGGATCTGTTTAGCTTTGTGGGGAAGCAATTGGAAAAAAGCTTTAAGCAAGTTTTTATCAACCAAACAGTCATTTTTTTCTTCTACGTTTGAGTTCACCTTCAGCTTTGAGAAACATCAAAACCAGGCAGACGAGCAGACTGGATGTAGAGAACAGTCTTGTATCAGGTGTTTTTCACACCTTAGCTCATCAAAGCAAGCTCAGGTGTCATGAATTTTGAAATCATAGTAAAATAAATGGAGTCAGTCTGACTATAATTTTTGTTCGGTATTTTGTTCCCAATTCCTCAAGTTTATATTTGATTATTATGTATTTATTTTTGATTCCTTACTAAGTTCAGGGCTACATATTTATGTTGTTGTTTTTTTTTTATTTGCGATCGAAAGAATCAAATGGCTAAGAATTAGATGCATATTTTATAATGAAGTATTGCACATTCTAGTCATCAATACTTTTGACTGAGAGGGGTACTTATGGTAAGACAAAATGCCCAAAGGAGTACACAATTAAAAAAAGTTGGGAAACACAGCTCTAATGTATTACTTCTTTTTACCACTGTTTAAGAACCATGGACGTAACAGAGCGAGTGGAAAACAATTGGAATTGGGAGGATTATAGAGCCAGACCAGGTGGAGATGAAAAAGGGGCATATAATGCAAAGATGAACTAAACTGATTGCAACTTCATATGAAAAGTTTTTGCGTGTCAATTTATTAGAGAGAAAGGTGATAAGAATATTGCATTTCTGACCTGCTAGATTTGATGAATTGGGTGTTTTTTTTTTGTTTTTTGTATGTTTTTTTTTTACCAATTAAAATAGTTAAATTTGAGTCTAAATCAGTAGTCAATTCTCAGCAATGGTGCATTCATTTAGCTTAATTAAATTGCATACAAAAAATGTAAGATATGATTTTAGGATTTGAGAAAATATTGTTTTATTCCAGTGCTTTGATTGTTGTCCACTGTTTGCATGACTTTTGTTGTGTTTTTTCATACATTTAGAGTGAATTTTAAAAACTGATTTCAGAAAATTATGAATTCATTATTCATTGGATTGGATAGTGTTAGGGCTGAGTTACAACCAATTTAGCCTCATCATGCTGCATAGTCCAACCTCTTCCATCAACCTGGATTTCTAATCAATGACACTAGAGAAGAGTTATCTGAATGGATTACTGTACAGAGCATCATGGATTAGCCTCAGGACCCCAAGGGAGTTTTTAAATTGCTCATATAAAGTGATTATAAAACATCTGTATGGTGGACAATTATAGGGCTCCTGTCCCGTTAAAGCAATGCAGGCTTTTTCTTGGTGTGTTTGTAATACTACAGCTTTTTAAATCTCATAGGCTGTTGTGTATATCAGTGCCTAAACAGAGCTTTAGTTTATAAAGGCATCATCAACAGCTTTGTTATATGGATAACAATAAATAGTGACATATTGTAAACTCAAATCAGCCAGATTTGAACTGATGTTAAAGGTCTCTGATATAAAACATCCTATTTTCTCTGAATGGTAAAATCATATTTAAGTGTTAAGAAAATATACAAAAAAAAAAAAAATGCCGGAAATGTTCATTAACTGTTAATGCTGGAAGTTTTAGTGCATTTCCCAGAGCTCAACTTATCTACTTATCCTGGCCAGACTTTCATCAGCTTTAATAGTCATCAAGTGATCATTTAGCTCAATAGATGCTGCTTCACAACAAAATGTTTTTGGTGAGCACCACATCTTTCAGCTTTGTGGACAGTATTTTTATAGCTTATTAGGCTTTGCTGTGCAATGAAGGGGAAGTAAATTTAGTACTTGCTCCATGGTAAAAGTGTGCTTTTGCCATGAACACATTTTTCTTCACAGAGCGTTACATGTCACTGCAAAAAAAAGTGCAAGATTAAACAAAAACTGAAAAAGGTATCTTTTATTCAGTGCATTTAAAGAAAAATTTCCAAAAAGGCACTATTGTTTGAAAATAAAATCCAAATGAGCACAATTCTACTTGTGCTTTTCATCAACACTGTCCTACTTTGTCAAAGAGAGAGCACCCCAGCCTTCTCCTATGTCTCTTCAACATGCTGAGGGAAACAATGGGAGGATTCTTTGGCTGTTGATCATTAGACAATCCCCTTACATCACCAAGGGCAATAATTACTTATTTCCATTTCATACATGGTCATATATTGCATCACTACACTGCTGAAAGATTCACTTAACATTTTTAAATCAAAGGTCCTGATACTTCAAAGTGTTTATGCTGCCATCCTCATACAGTACTTACCAGAAGGCATCAAAATCAGAAAAAGCTTTATTGCCAATAATATGGTTTAAAAATTGCTGATAGGTGTTACACATAAACATGCATACAGCTGAAATTATAAATTAGAATAAATAAGTTGGAATAAATAAATGCAAGCTGTATAGGATTTTTAAAAGAATAGAGACAATTAGTGTAAAGTTTTGCAAAGAAAGAGCGTAGTGGGAGATATGAAAAATATAGTCTGCTAAGTTACAGGAAGTCTTTTGAACATTTTAGAAAAAAGGGAAAGATTATATAAAGGAATCCCTCTGCTCAATTTATATAAAGTGACTGAAGTGTGACACGGGGGATTTTGTTGGAACACATAATTTTCTAAACTGATCCCTACTGAAGAAGTACACAAGAAATACAGCTTTTTTTTTTTTTTTTATTTCAGTGTGAAATTATATAAAAAAAACAAACAACTTTAAACCACGGTTGAGGGGTTCTAGTGCCTATCTTCAGCTGTCAATGGGCGAGAGGCAGGGTACACCCTAGACAGGTCGCCAGTCTATCGCAGGGCAACTCAGAGACAAACAGGAAAAACAACCATTCACCCACACACTCACACCAAAGGAGAATTTTGAGAAGCCAATTAACCTAACAGTCATGTTTTTGGCAGTGATCCCTGAAAAAAAACATTTTTTATTTTTTCGGAGGAAGCTGAAGTACCCGGAGAGAACCCACGCATGCACAGGGAGAACAGGCAAACTCCGGGCCAGGGAATCAAACGCTACACCTTCTTGCTGCAAGGCAGGGGTGCTACCCACCATTCATATATTATTACATAATACACATTAGTGTTTGTTTTGACTGAACAGCACCCTTTTTGCTAAATTAAAATAGTGGCAGAAATTTGAATGATGTTTGTTCCGTCTGAACCAATCATGGTCTGATTAGACAGCAGTGCCAAAGCTCTCATCATACTAAAGGATCGTTATTATAGAGCTCAATTTTTTACTGACTAGTTCTAGATGTGGTACTAGATGAGTCTTGAGAAAACCCTTTAAATAACAATGCTTTAAAAAACAAATGCACAGATGTTTCAAAATTCAATTGTTCATAAAAAAAAAAACTGTCCTGAAAACATACATAAATATATTCTAAAATGTATTCTACATATTGTATGCACAAAGTGTAGACAAAACAACATTTTGTTTTGGACAGCTTTCAGAACATTTCCATTCCATAAAATGCATCAGTGATCAAATGTAAATAGTGTGCGAGACTCCTATACCACAATTATTTATAACTACAATGACAAGCAAGCACGTTAAACAAAAAAAAAAATCAAAAAGATGTTTAAAAAATATCCCAACACTTTTGACAGACAGCTGTCAGCCATTTTTATTAAAGACTGCTTAATGACTTTTTTTTATTACGCTGCCGATAAAACGCTGTGGCACCTTTTCTATATGACAGCATACCTCTCTCAAATCATGACACCTAGGTTCTCCGCTCTTATTACCTGCCATTCATTTTACGAGGCGGCACAAGACAAGGTCTCTGCTCTCAGTTGGAATATAGGCATTAAATTAAATAAGTGCACAAAGGAACAGTATTAACATTCATGTTTGAATCAGACTTTGAATTGATGTCTTAACTAAAATGAAAGTTATGTGATGTAGCTATAGCTAATTAGAAATAAGAATACATTCTGGGAAACTGGCTTCTTTATGGGAAGGAATTTAAAAAAGGTATTTCTAATATTTTTTTGTTTTAAGACTAATTGGGTGCAAGAGAAGGATTTCATAAAGAGATTCAGACTCCTCCTGCATAGACCCTGTTATCCATATTGTAATAACTTATGGAAGACCTGGAAACATAAAGTTGAAACACACATATGGCAACGTACTAACAGAAAATGTGGTGATCACTGATGCTTATGTTTATAGCCTACAGAGTAGCATTAGAAAACAGAGGCCAATCATCTTTAAAGTCGATTCTGTGGCATTCTGCTGTTGCTTGCACCTATTTAAAGCTACCTTAAATGTTTATGTTTAATTTATCCCCTTTGTTTTTAATTTATTTATTTCAGCAGAACTTTCCTAGCTCATTTCAATAAGGCTTATTTTTCCTACCAAAATTATTATTAAAACCAGACAAAAGACTTTCATAAATGAGACTTTAAAACTATTGATATGATCTTGTCTGCAAAGCTATAAGATCTTTGAAATTGAGTGATAAATGACTCATTGTTTATGATGAATTGTAATGAAAACTGTCACGTGTATATGCCTCTCTTGGCATCCTCCCTCTAGTGTAGTGACTTTCATGAGTTTTTTTCTTTTGGTGTGAAAGATGTCAAGATTGCAGGATATGAGACAGCAGGCCGCTGAAATGAGAAAACCTTCACAGCGTCATTAGATAAACCATTTGCAAATGGCTTATATTATTAGCTCTCATAGTGTGGTGTTGTATTACCTTTTTGTCAACACTTTTTGGAAATACTTGGAAAAAGGCTTTTTTATGGCTAGCTCGGGTCGCTTCTATTTAAGAAGTGGCCTTAGACTTTTTCCTTATTGTCTCTCTGCTTCCTTTGGGAAGCAGCACTAAAGCCTTTAATTGCACCTTAGAGGATATAAAGATCTCTATCAATGTCTGACTCTTCAACTGGGTGGTAATTTATCTGTGTTGTGGTACAAGCTTCACAACAATTCATTCAAGCATAGTGCTTTGAAAACCTAGTATGGTTAAAGGCACTATTAATCTATTATGTTAAAAAAATGCTGGTGATGTCAGTTGCCATTGATCAGGAAAGAACACATTTTATTTACAGTAAAGCAGTAGTACTATGGTATATGGCGTCACACAAGCAGGAGCACTTTTGTTCAAATCTCCAAATATGATATCCATATAAGGTCAAACATCCAGAATAGCCAGTGACAACTTACCTATTTTAAAAAAAAAATCTAATTATTTAGGAGTGAAGGGAATTTCATTTTGGGCTTCCAGGTGTTTCTTTGTGACACTAATACACTTTTACATGATTGCATATCAGCTTTTTTTTTAGTGATTTCAAAAACAACACTATAAGAAAGTATTTCTCAAGCATCACCTTTGTATCTATTGGTCATAGTTGTAAAGCAAATTTAATCACACAAAAAAACATACTGCCACATTGTTTTTATGCAGTTTGACCTACTTTCTGATTAATCAATCTAATTAGACTAATTGGCGACACTTATACAACAATGACATATCATTTGCAGACAGCCAGTTTGCGCTCCACTAAAAAGACACTCTGTTTATCTGTATTACTTGATCGAAAGCAGTTTTATGATTTTGTTCTACCTTTATCTCACTCCCCTATCATGATGTTCAGGAGCTAAATATCACAACAACACATTAAGTGAAATTAGGTAGTCATGTGGATATGAACTTTAAAAGGTTTTAAGGAATTTTGCCACTGATGTAGTACCATTGTCTTTGGGATTTTTTTGCGAGAGATATAGGGCTTTGAATTCATCTAAATGTCATACACTAACCAACCCCCCCAACTATCTCCCTCTACACTGAATGAGAGTGAAATAGCTTCTCTGGGGACAAAAATGATGTGGGTTAACATTGTCGAGGACATCTTTGAAAGGAATATGTTAGAGGACAGAACCGGAGGACGACTAAATGGCCACTTGATCGGTGGTCAAATACTAAATGATAAATAAAGATAAAAAAAAAGACAAAAACAAAGGGTAAACTTACATTTCTGACTTTTAATCAATTGAATCTTATTTTTCCAACATCACATAGTGTACAATTTAAACTATTTTTGCTTCCAATAGTAAAGGAATGAAGGGTAACACATGCTGTCTTAAGCGAAAACTAAGGCAATGTGCAGTGAAAGTGTTTAGTTGTAAAGGCTCAGAACAGTAGGATCCAGTATTCGAGGCAGACAAACAGATTTGTTGGCATCTAAGGGAGAAACCTCTGCAGGAGGAGACAACAAGTTAGTGACCATGTCCTTTCTGGAGATGGATGATAACAAATGTGTGAGTCACTAACCAGGTCTTACAGTTCAGTCTGAGCCCAGAGGATTCGGATGGTTCCAGCGGGTCGGCTGCCAAAGCAGTGCAGTGGTTGCCACCCAGAGAGTCCCAGACACAGGTGTATTGGTGGTCAGAGGACAGGCAGAAGATCAGAACCAAACAGATGAAGGAAGGAAGGATAGTCCTGGTGCTGAAGCCAAATACGATGTCGGCGACGTTGTCAGAAGCAGGAGGTCAGAGGTCGGGTAACAGTTCCAGGCACTGTTCACAGACAGGCAGAAATCCGGCAGGAGTCAGAAGACAGGTCAAGCAAACAGATCTGACGGAGACAGGAAGGTTCAGAGGTGGAAAGGCAGAACCGTCAGGATCAGGCAGTCCGAACACAGGTATGCTAGAAAACTTCTCACCAATGGCTCGAAAATAATCTGGCACTGATGACTGGTCTGAAGGTTGGTTATTCTAGTACAGGTGGATCAGATAAGCAGGTAATGAGAAACTGGGCTGAGCTAAGCATGTGTGTGAAATGAGTAATCAGACTAGACATCAGTGCCAAGATCACAACATTATAGCCAACTGAGGATTTGAGTAAAGGGAGTAAAAAGCACCCCTGTGCAAATAAAAAAAAAAAACTGAACCAGTCACCTGAACTAAAAGATAATTGTGTGATGTACCTTTGCTTAAGAAGGTTTTGGTAGTTTTATCAGGCCAATCACGATATTTTCTACAGTATATACCAAGATTTTCAGTCACTGGCCCAACAGCTGAAGCTATGATCTTGGCCAGCACAATGCATAATTGGATACCTGCAACCTCAACAATGTAAAGCAATACTGTTTTGAAGAGTCAGGAAACATTTCTTTAACAATGCTGGTTGATGATAAGGTCAAAAACAACATGAATAATTCAAGGCTTTAAAATGTGTTTCTAAAGTATGGTGCATACATTTTGTCGCTTTGCCTGTTGTTCACAACATACTCATATAATAATGGAGCTTTCTAGCTCATCTAACTAGATAAGGGTATATATTGTATTATGTTTTGATTAGGGATTACTGCCAAAAATAATAGCATATAATAAGAAAGAATAGATATCTTTTGACATTAACCAGTCCGTTATAAAAATATTTATACAAATCATTAGAAATCACCTTATTGATCATTTTAAAGATGGATAAATACAGTAGGTCACTATGTGAGGACTATTTAAATTCAATTAATTCATATCATGCCACAATAAATTACATTTCAAAGACTTTCATGAAAAAAAAAGCAAAATTTGTCTTATTCTTAAATGCAAGACTGATCCTAGTTATTGAACAATGTAATCAAGGTTAATTAACAAAATAAATCACTGACTTTCTGTATTCACTCCTTCTTGGTCAGCATGTAGCCACACTGGATCAAAATCTGGCTCAGTCTCTGGGGCCATGGGCAAAGACTGAATGGGGGTTGAAAAGGCAAAGCATAAAGACAATAAAGTAAGACATAAGATCTGGTCAAGAACTAATTTCCATGTCATTGAAAAGTAAAAGGCTAATGGCAGTAGCAGCCCCTTTACTTGCCTCATCCACCTTAAGAGGTACTTAGCTAAACAACACTTAGATCTGGGTTTGTTTAATCTATAGGACTTCCAAAAAAAGATTTTAAAATTTTAAAAAACAAATCACTTGACTTTGTTTTCCCAGTTTGAAGACTTCTCATCCAGGAAAAGCGTTTTCAATTCAAAATGTCAGGATTAGCACTGAGTTCCAGGCTTTATTGCAAAGCAAAACAAAGCCTTGTTATGGTTAAGAAACCATGCAAATTGAACTAAAAAAAACAGGTCCATCCCTAAGTAATAGGGAGTCATTTATGTCATTGGCCTGCCTTTTTTTTTTAGCTTTTTTGGAATCACTATGACCTGGATGACTGAGAATCTTCACCATTATCTATAGGACACAACATCTCTTCACATTTATTTTTAAACAAATGTTTGAATTTCTTGCAACTACGTTCATGAAAGGAATTGTCCCATTTATGGATCTTTAATGTTCTGCTGAGGTCTTTTTTATGCTACTCTGAATTTGAACAGTAGAATGGTTATAGGAACAGTAGACCGGTTAAATCTTGACTACATCCAACCATCAACCTGACACTCCAGATGTATCCACTGATCTGTATTAATCTATAATCTAAAATGTATTATGTCAAAATCAAAAACATTCAGGCACAATTTCATTATCGAGGTAAAGCTATCACACAAGGCGGTTCTTTCCATTTGCCTCCATGGAGTTTCCCTTCACTTCCGAGCTTACTGCAAATGGATCAAACAGCAATACAAGCCAGCCTTTCCTGATATCCTTGCTAGAACCAATTGATTTTCCCCTTACCTTGCCCAACGGTATAAGCTTTTTTTCTTTTTTTTTTAGCAGCAAGAGCAGTTTCAAACTCAAATACCATGATCTTATTGCCCACAAGAACAATCAATCTATACACCTGTGTGAGAATGATGCTTCTGCTTTATTATAGTCACATGTTTCTACATTCTTTTATTAAATGCCTAATTCCATGATAAATGACTAAGAAATCCTAATGCAGAAGAGCATATACGTTTCTATGATCTGAGTAAATTTAGAAACTGCTAAATTATCATTAAACTTAACTTACTTATAAATCTCATCTAACCCCGACATTTTCTTTTGGGCTGCTAATCTCAAAGTGATAATGTGGTCTTCCTAAATGTGTCAGGTAGCCCCGCTGGGTCAGACAGATCTACACATAAATGCTCGTGTTCACAGCCTTTCAATCAGAACTCGGAGGGATGCTGAGCTGTCAGTCAGAAGTGCGGTCCTGCAGTCCGGTGTAATTGAATTAGCTCCAGTCTCTCCCTGAAGGTTAATTGGTGGTGAAACCTTGCCTGAACGTGGCAAAGTAATTGACAAAGATAAGGATGGCCGTCTTATCACAATTTTTTGTCAGCATGCATGAACTTTATCAGTTTCCTAACAATTAGACATTGAAACTATAGAGAGAATACTGTCTTAACATTGTTCACAGTGCAGTATAAATTCTCTCAGAGTGAGGTTTCGCCATCTTTACAGCATGGCCAGGCATACACAGGAGCTCCCACTTTTATTTAATATGTCATGAATCAGCAGCTACAGACGTGGCTGGCAGACACTTTGGCTTTGAGGGCAAAATATCGTGGCCCGTTGATAGTCAGTTGATGGCCTGGAAAATTGCATTTAAACCTTCAGGTGTTATTCTAAGTTGTAGCTTACTCTCAAACATACCGAATTAAATTAAACTCCACTTTCCTCCTGTCTCTTTGATAAATGCGCTCTACATTCCAGTTGCACCCCCTGTTCAGTATGCATCCTGTTAAGCTGAAGTGTTATGGTTTTATTATAGAATGTCACTCTTTAAGTCAACAGAGATCACCACAAAAGTGAAAGAGAAGGTGCTGCAGAGGGCCATGCAGGTTGGACTTATCTTCTTTCTGGTTTTCTGCTAACGATGGCAGTGAGCTACTTTACTTCTCCTTCAGGGTTTCACTGATGCATCTTTTTCAATCAGTGCACCACGATTCAGTGCCATTCTCCATGGCTTATCATCTTCATAAGAGGTGTCGCCTAAAGTCGAGCCTTTAGTTTGTAATGAGATTTTCTAGCTCTCGTATATGCTTAAATCGCACTAAGTCGTGAGCCTGCTGAAGGACTCTTAATACAATGAAGAACAATAAAGGCAGATATAAGGAATTTACAAGAGACGGCAGGGCAGTAAGTCATTTAAAGTTTTACAAAGTATGACACATGCATGGAATACAAAGTATGCTGAAAAAGACCAGGAGACAATTTCAAATTCAGACTGCCTCAGGATATATTGGTATCAGCCAAATCTTAGCCCTCAAGGTCTCAATTATCTAAAAAGACCTATTCCCTGACATTTAACACGAATGTATAATAAGCATTAATTGAGATCTACCAACTTTTCTGCAATGCTTATTATCTAGATACTAATTTGATGTTGATTGCCTTGAAAATGCACTAATTGGCAGCTGAAATATTTGAGAATCTGTATTTATTTAATGATTTTAGGAAATACCTTAAGAAAAGAAGACATTATAATGTCTTCTTTATTATTTTAGACAATTGTGTTCATAATAGCATTATAAATTACAAGGTATAATGCAAAAAATCTAAAACTTAGGAAAGCAAGCACTTTGTCAAAATTTAAATACAATTTTACGGTCCATAGATTTATAAACGGGACTTCATCCAAACTGGATAAAAAAATTATAAACTGTCATTAATTGTTGGTGTGATAAATGCATGTAAAGAGATTCCAAGTGGAAGATAAATCTGATGTTAGGATTGGCGGAAAAAAATATTTAAAAGTGACTTAAAACCTGAAAGCAGAGAGGCAAAACTCTCTTTTACAGCTGTTGGTTGCTTTATCACTGCAGTGGGAAGGTTTACACTCGGTAGAGCTGCCTCCCAGTACAATTGTACCCACCATGCATAATTTTTTGTTTAATTTTTGTAGACCTCCGTACAAACTGTCTTTCTCCAGCCCTGTTAACGCTCTCTGCGTTTAAGGTTTATTATTTTTTCTGTGATAACCCTAAGTTACTCTGACTGTCCAGAAGCACCCTAAACACACTTTCTACTGCTAAACTTCTCTACTGTGTAGCTTTTGTGTTCTCATGGCTTTTACTTCTTAAAGGGTAGCTAGCCTTGACTATCACTAGCTTAGCTCTATTATGGCTTTTGTCTCCCCTGACTCTTTTCCATCTCTTGACCCAGATGACTGGGTTAATTATAGACTTGTATCTAATCTTCCTTTTGTATCTAAAATGTTTGAGAAAACTGTTGCTTAACATGTTTGTGACCATAAGGAAATTTTGTTTGAGTCAGGTTTTAGAGCTCATCCTACCACTGAAGCAGCACTGGTAAAAGTCACAAATGATATTCTCATGGCCTCGTGTGAGATCTTACTGCAATATTTGACCAAGTTAATCATAATATTATTATAAATAGACTTGAACATTTTGTAAATATTAAGGGAAATACACAAGGCTGGTTTAAATCTTATTTGTCTGACGGTTTTCACAGGGTTACCTGTAGAGTACCACAGGGATCAGTGTTTGGGCCACTTCTCTTTACTATATATATGCTCCCAATTGTTATATTATCAGGCAGCATGGCTTAATTTTCACTCTTATGTTGATGACTCTCAGCTTTATCTGTTGATAAATCCTAAAGAAACTAACTTATTACATAGATTACACTTTCTACTTTTTATCACAGCAAAAAAAAAAAAAAACAGAAGTTATTGTCTTTTGATCAGTCTGAAGTGGATTAGACAATCATATAGTTTGGATGGGATTTAATTGATTTAAAGAAAATATGGTTATTTTTTATGAAGAATCACATTTAAATGACTAGAAACTTTTTATATTAGAAATATTGCAAAAAATGACATATTTTTTCCAGGGGTTGTGTTGAGAAACAAGTTCATGCATTTGTTACTTCAAGGCTGGACTATTGTAACTCTTTACCATCAGAAAGCCCACAAACTGTATTTAAAAGCCTTCAGCTGTTCCAAATGCTTACCTTCTATGGCTTCCTGTGGGATCCAGAATAGAATTTAAAATCCTCCTTCACATATAAAGCCCTAAATAACAATGCCCCTCTTAGATCAGTGATCTTATTTTTCCTCAAGTTTCTAACAGTTTAAACTTATAGTTAAAAACAGAGTGATGTTTGCTCAGTCTCTGTGTGAGTAGAGAGGTAGGTGAAGGTAGAGCATTAACAGCCCAATCTGGCGGGGAATAATTTCAATCTGAGCACATGTTTCTCCTTGGCTCTACCTTGGTCCTACAGTGGCTCTACCTTTCTCACAACTTATCCAAAATAGGCAGTTATCCTGAACTACTTTCTATTTTTATGCTGCTGTATGTTTAGGCTACTGGATGACAAAGAAACCACTTTTCCTCATCCTGATTCATTCTATTTATATTCACCCATTCTGCAGTATTTGTTCCAGATATAATGTTATGTTCTCCTAGCTTTTCCCTGTCATAGTAGCTTCATCTGGTTTGTATCTGCTTGGCTGTTTCTCCATCCTGGGTTGAAATAGCAGCTGTGCTACTGCTATTGACATATCTATCTTTTTGCATGTCTGCTTCTATCTTCTTGAATACCAGTCAGCTTTGGCAGAAGGCTGCTGACATTGAGCCTAGTTCTAGTTGAGGTTTCCTCGTGTTAAAATGGAGTTTTCCTCTCCACTGTCACTACAGCATGCTTGCTGTGAGGGTTTGCTGAAGAGTCAACCACAAAAACCAAGCAAAAATTGTTGCCCGAAGCTCACCCAGGAGGATTAGTCTCGCAAGTCAATGATTGGAGGCAATCGACTGGTATTCCTTAAGATATACTTTTAACCAGTCTGACTCTATTGTCGCTGTAAGATGCCTTTGAGATGAAATGTGTTGTGAATTTGTGTTATGTAAAAAAATAGAATTGAAATTAACTGAATTAAACTTTTGCTACTTGCAAAGAAATGCAACCTCTTTCAGATTGGATAAAAGGCTTATGTGAACATTTATTTTTTAGTCAAAACAATTGCATCTGAGCTCTGGCTTAAGGTTTCATGCGTGAAAGTCTGTTCTATGGCAGTTTCCAATCTTTTCCAGCAGCTAACTGGTTTTCATCCAGAACTGACCCTAACCTTATTGAAGAAAAGCATCACCACAGCACAGTGCTGTAACCCTCAAGATTACATAATAATAATGTGTGGAATGAAAAGTTCTCCTTAAATAGTAAATTGCCCAAATGTTCAATTTACAGCTCACGTAGCCAAAGCACCTTTTACATATGTCCTTTGGATGGTTTGTGGCTACCTTTTCAGAGCTTTATCCATTAAGCTTTATCAAAACAATTTATGTTTTCCTAACCTAACCCTGCTCTAAACTTCAACATAATTTTACATTTTGCATGTAATGTGGCTTTTGTTCTTCATTTTGGTCTTTATACACTATAAATGAATCATTGTTTAAATTACGTATTAATTTAATTTGTGGCACAGCGCTTCATTCATGGAAAACTTTGAGGAATAAAAATAAACAGCACTGTCTGTAGACCAAACAAGATGCGTGACGCCTCTCTAGACCTCCACTCTACCTGGTCTGGCTCAAAAAAAAGTGACTGAAAAACGACACAAAAAAATAGTGTGGGATGACATATATTTTAACTAAAAATGTGCCTTTACTTTTTCATGTCATTGTTTTCAGTTAGTTCAATGTAAAATTAATGAAAAGAAATAAAAAAAAACACATTCACTAGTTTTATAGTAGTGTACTACAAGTAATCATATAAAACACACTAAGGTTTGTGCTTGAATATGTAAGTGTGGAAATGTTTTAGGATTCATATTTTCAGAGATGATGTACGACATGTGAAAGTGGAAAACATGGAAGGCTTCATCTAAAACTACCAGGCCCTCTGAGGACTTGGTGGTGCCTGTGTACAGCAGCCACACTTTTATAAGTGAGCCTCAGGGCAGTTATGGCTACAATATGGCTCACAACCTTCAGTGTGTGAATGTGTGCATGAATGAATGAATGTAGTGTAAAGTGCTTTGGGGTCCTTGGACTTGATAAAGTGCTATACAAGCACAGGACATTTACCATTTACCATTACATAAGGGCTGCATCCTTGTAAAACATGCCAGCAAAACCAAATGGGAAGTATCATAAAAGTTTAGCTTATTAATCTGTGCATTTTAAGTTGTAGACGATAAATCAAAATGATGCTGACAACTGCAATTATCCGCATTAAAAATGCAGAGCAAGCCTTGCTAAACCATTAATCTAAAGATTGAGGCAAGGAAACATTAAAACCAATGTGCTACAGTACACTTATTTTTTAGAACAAATACGTAACAGAAATAAAGGCTTTAATCACAAACTTAAAAACCACTGAAAAGGTTAGTAGGCCTTTGATAAGCAAAATCTTTAAGTTAGTTGTAATGATATAGAGTAGCTTGAGAAACATCTCTATCAAAACTATCAAGAGTTGATGTAGGATCTGTAAGTTTTGCATAGTAATGTTTATGAACAAAAAATAAACAATTTTATTCTTATCAGCATGAAAGTCAAGATTTCCAATTCTAAAAGGCATACAGCACTCACAAAGGACATACTTTACTCTTTTATTTTATACTGGCCCAATAAGTTAATAATTCAGAGCTAATCTAAATTCTTTGCCCTTTTCAACAATAGGTAAGAAATTTCCACGATTTGAGTTTGTGAGCCTCACAAGAGAAAAATCTTCATAAATTGAGGTTTTGAAGTATAACTTTAGAGGCAATGTTAACCTAAAAAAGTTATAAAGAATTCCTGCTCATGGATTTTGAGTTGCTTCTCACACAGACATTTAGAAGGTGTTTTAATTTTGAAGTATAAGAATTAAGTCTTAATCTAAGAAAAAACATATACTTTTTTGCTTTCATATGACAGATAGGAGTATTTTAACCTTATCTAATAATAAAAATTAGAAGAACAATTGAATATTTTCCTAGTAAACTTCCAGAGTAATTAAAGCATCATCTGTTATCCTCTCACATATGTGATCCTCTTCCTCCGCTCTCTAAGCAATTAAATGTTTTCCTGCCCCAAGAGAAATCCTTCCATTTCAACTCAATTGATTTCTCTATTCTAGTTTCCCATCTCTAACTTTTATTTTCATTCCGAGTAAGAAGTGCATGCATTGTCAATGACATCAAATAAAGGGCAGTCATTGGTATGGATGAGGAGGATCCTTCGAGATTGAGGCACCTTCACTGTCACAAAAGTGAAAGATAGGAAGCCAAGGGAGAAACAAGAAAAAGCAGCGCCTTTAACAGTGAAAACAGATTCTTTGATATAATGCTTTTGTAGACACTTGCAGACAGGAAAGAGGAATTGTGGTTTGGTATGCAGAGTGAATGTTTTGGACAGGCTTATTGAGGAAAAAAAAGGAGTGAACTGACAGGCAGAGATAGCTAGGCAGTGCAGTGCTGTTCATTTGCATACACTAAACTCTTTGTTGGGAGGGTGGGCAGAGATTTTAATATGTTTTCTATGTATGGTGTTCTTGAGCAACTGACAAAGTTGCCCTGACAATGTGACTAGATCAGCAAAACTCAGGGTCTGGGGGAGAGAGGACATACCGGTACATTAAATTCCAGTTTTCCAAATGTACATTTTGGTCTCTGCAATTCATGACAAACTTCATCTAAGACATTTTAAAGTTTTGGTTTAACAATGACATATGCAGAGAATAAACTGCCATGTGGTCACTCTTACTCATAAGGGTAAATTAGAGATAAGAAAAGGGAGAACATTCAAACTCAGTGCAAAAAAAAAGCCCTGGCCTGGATCAAAACCAAAGAACTTCTTGTTGCAAGGCAACAGCCACTGGGCAACCAAAAATAACTTATATTGCATCCTCAAACCACAGTTCTTTCAATTTTAGTACAAAGTTCAGACATTTCTTTAAAAAAAAAAACTAAAAAGCTGCAATTTAATGCCCATTTTTTATGAAAGTTGAGTAAATGATTTACTGTACCATCTCTCTATTATGAACTCATCTACGACTAAAGCAGAAATATAGACTACCCTGTTTGAGTCTCTTCATTTTGAGCAGCAGTGCTTCAATAGGTTATCCACAGAAGGGGGAAAGAAAAGAAAAGGCTTCATTACTGAGCACATAGGACCTTAATGGAAAAGAGTCTGTGAAATGGCTGCATGTGTGTGATGGGGGCATACACTCAGCTCTAATGCCTTGGGTGTTCTGGCCTCCTGCACTAAGGCCTCACACTGGACCATACGGATTGCTGCTATTATGGAAAGTGGGTCTGCAGTGGCAAATAGACATAAGCTTTCACAAGGCAACATGCACACTCTGTCCCTCTGGCCCTTTTTGTGATCTCACCACTGACTTTGGTGTAATTTGCATAAAACTGAAGCCCTGAAAATTAAATTTATGTAGCTAGTTGTTTTGTTTATCCCTGAACAACTTAAGACTTCAGGCATTGTTCCTGTTGATATTTGCTCTGTCTTTCTTAGCTCCCAAGCTGGAGGAGTTACATATCTTATCAAATCCAACAGTACATTTTATCTTTTCCCACTCAAAAGATACAGTTTTACCAATCAGTATTAGCAAGGAGGTCTGTTTTACTCTAACCTTACATAGGGGAACTATTCTCTGTCTAATTTGTGCAACAGTTTAAGCAGTAATACAGTGAGTCACTTACGAGTGAGTCACTGTGGACAAACAAAACAGCCAATGCATTCTAAATGAGGGGGAGGTGGGAAAGTTCTCAGGTTTAACTTAAACTTCCATTTAATGGCTAAAAGCATGTCACCACGCTGTGAGCAAGCAGAGGCCAGGTCAGATGAGCTCAATCTCTGCCATGCTGTATTTGCAATAAAGGTCATAGACTGAGGAACAGTAACAAGGCCCCTTTTTTACTTTAGAATATCTTTTTGCTTGGCTAGATATTCTGCAGAGCTGTATTTTTCATATTCATTTCATGGAACATTTGATTTGGAACCTCTTTCCTCTCAGGGGTTTTGAGAATGTTTTTTCTTCAGTGCTCCTGTGCCACTGCTCTTTTGTCATCATGAAGGTGGTTTTATAATGGCAGCCTTTGGCAGTCTGTTGCAGTATTCACGACACCATTTATTGCTGCACTTTAACTGTACTTGAAAAGCTGACCAGGGCTTTTACTTGATTATCTAAGCATCGTCGCTGATAATTTCGTAACACTGTGTGAACTAAGGAGAACTGAACTTGTAAAAAAAAAAAAATGTAAGCATAAGAGCTGCTTGTCTTCTTTGGCATTTTGAATAGAAATTTGACCATTAAAGGAAAAGCAAGGCTTGCATGATTACAACTAACAACTACTAGTAACTAGACAGCCTCAGGCCATACTTTAAGTGAGGATTATGAAATTTGGTTCACATGTATAACCCAAAAGATGCACAAAAAAGTCTCTTGGAGCCTTGGTGTAAACCCCACAGGAAGTTGGCCATTTTGGATCAAAGATGCCATTTTCTGTTAGCTGAAAAAATTTAAGTGAAGACATATAAAGATACATTTTCTCCCTTGTAACCCACAGTAAAACACATCATTATTGTTTTATAATTTGCAACATTGTCTAGGCCCCTTAAAATCTACAATCAAATAAGATGTAGCCTACTTGCTCGATATTATTTTAAATCATTATTGAAAATATTATCATTGCGATTATTGTTGCTATTATGGTTATATGGCCACGAATGACACTGGTCCAAGTGAATCATTCGACTTTCCTCTATTATTTTTTTTTCTTATTATTTTATCTTTTATTGGGCTGGTAAAATAGTTCTGTATTAAAGTTGAAAGAGAACTGGATAACAGGGTGTATATTTATTCAAATATTATCTTTGTAACTTTGAACATGGCTTATCTCCAGAAAATTTCCTTTTACAGCAAAGAAATGTGTGGGCCCTTGCCTGGTCAGTCATAGAATGGGTAGACTTTCATTTTGATTAATAAAACAGACTAATTACCTATACATATATAGTGTAACATTGTCAATAGGCTGTCTTTAATGTTCTTTGCCATGTCTGGGCTGTGATGATAGGGACATGTATTTCTGACCTGCCGTAGCCATGCTGCTTGGTCCAGTGTTTTCCCTGGTCTGGCTCGCTCTAAAGGGTCTTGGCCCCTCCAAATACATTTAGTTCATTTTACACATCCTTTACAATCATTCTTTTCTCCAATTATCTGTTTCTTTGTCTTTTTGACATATTCGCGAATTGAAAACACTCATTTTCCCCCCCTATTTTCAAAGTGGGTGGAGACTGTCATTTTCCCCTGCTTGCCATTGACTTTACCACCTGCAGTAGCTAGAGTGGCAATGAGACAGCAAAAAAGCTGTAAAGAAAAAAAATGCAACCTGTGTGGACACAGCATTAACCTTAACATCAGCCATTCAAGAATCCTAAACTTTGTAATTGCTACATAGCCCTTCATTAGAAATTTATACTTTTGGTTTCACTTAGTTTTGTTCCATTTGAGACTGAGTAAACCTCTTTTGCATTACTAGTGTTGTGCCTGCATTGTAGTTTTTATTCACATTAAAGACAATGACACATGTTCAGACATTAGACTTCAAAGCAACAGCAATTTTAAAAGATAAAGATAAACATTACAGTTGTTTGCTGACATTAGCTGGTGTACATCCAACTGATGTTGTTGTACTGTAACTGGTTTTATAATATCTTATGTTTTATTTTAGGTTTGCTTTCATATGTTTTAACAATGCTGTATTGGAATCATGTTAACAAAGCATCTTGAATTTTGTACATATGGATGCTGGAAGCTTTCAGGGAATGTCAGACTGCAGAATATGCTTTTTGTAAAAATATAGCCCATTCTCTTGAAGAAATCATGGATGGTGCCACATGACACTGACAAAAACACTAGCTATGTTTATATACGTAGAACTTAAGAGGCAATATATTAAGATTTGGAAACAAAAAAAATTGGTTAATACTATTTATATGGGCATATGTAATCTGAATAAAATGGCCAATCGGACTAAAAGTGTGTCATGTAAACATCACAGTTGGAGCATTCTGACATATAATCTAGCTACTCAAGGTGAAAATACATTACAATAATGACTCGTTCAGAATAACTTGATCCTGAGGAGCATTAAATGGATGTTGATCACATTGTCATTTAGTATACAACAATCCTCTCAGTCAGACATTTACATTTTCATTAAGATATTGCTAAATCTGATCAGAATAGTTTGACTAGAATGTCTACACCACAAATAATTTGACTAATCGGCCATTTATTCGGATTACTTATGTAAATGTAAACATAGTTATTGAGAAGAAGCACTATCAGTATAGTCTCCTTACACCAATGCCTGGCTTTATTCTTACAGACCACAATTTTTAGCATTTTTAGTTAAAAGTTTAAACTGGTATTGTTGTGCATCTTTTATGGTTCAACATAAACTTCAAGAACACATACTGTAATTAACTGTAATTAATTCAAAACACTGTCGATGGTCCTTTGTGCCTCTGGATTCTCAATCTCTGTCCATGCAAAAAAAAAATAATAATAATTTTCCACAAATGGCTGAGAAATTAGTTGCGTCAATTCAAGAGGATGCAAAATTCCATAAACAGCTGGGGCAGGTATGTTAGGCCTGCTGGTGATGCTTTGACAATGCCACAAAAAAATTGAAAATCCTAGCCATGTGCAGGGAGGTTTTGTGAAGTAGACGGAGCAACATGGAGCAGGATCATATACAAAAATGTATGCATGTTCAGTGTGACCTTTATGTCTTTTGGCAAGGGACATGCTATGAGGAGTAGGTTCTCTAAAAAGGAAGAATCACAGGAAACTATTAAAAACCATTAAAAAGCTTATATATATACAGCAAGCAGTACCACGGTTGTTTTTATTTGTGACAGCTAGGCTCATGCAGCTTACAGTACAGTAAACATGGAGGTTCAATGTCACCTTTTAAAAAAATATATATATAAAAAAAAAAAAACAAATCTGTCATTTTGACATTTTATTTTAACACTGGGGACCTTGTTTTGAAAAAGATCATTTAGGGCCTCCCTAAACACGGGATTCATAAGGATGCACAAACTGAAAGACAAATTACCTTTAGGGATACACATAATCTCATCTGGTTAAGGAGGTAGGCTACATAATCATGTGGAAGGCAACACAAGTTGATACTCTTTAATGAGGAGGGTCATTGCTATAGAACCTGGTATGGTTTTTAGCAATGACCCTTCTTCTGGAGGAGGAGTATTTCTCACTCACTGATCTTTAGAATCACAAACCTGCTTGGATAAAACCTCTCTGACAATGGAATGTTGCCAATATGAAGTTGGAGAGAAGATATAAAGAAACAAAAGATTTCTTTCTTTCTCTGATCTGAAGAAACTAAGAAACTAAAAAAAAAAAAAAAAATTACAATGATTACATCTCTCAGTCTGGAATCGGTACCAAAGACATCTGTGGCTTTCGATTCTAGTGAACACGATGTGAGCCATTTTCCACAAATGGACAACACTGCAACAGTAAAGAATCCCAGGGGTAGCCAGCCTCCAAAAGCTCATTTACAGCTCATCAAGAAGGTCACAGATGAAAACTGAACATCTAAAGCACTTAAGGCCTCACTTGCCTCAATTAAGAACAGCCTCCATGATTCTGAAATAACACAGAAAGTTGGTTAAAGTGTTATGAGTGGAAGAGTTCCATTACATAATACTCTGCTGAGCAAGATGAACACAAACACTGGTCTCATATTCTTAACAATACCCAAATTGTTTAGTAAGATAACCTGTAAGCTGACAAGACAAAAACAAAAGCTGTTTAGAAGCTCCACCCCATCACATCTGGAATAAAACTAACAATTTAGTCTTATCCCAGAGCCGCCGTCTGGGGCAGCTTTGCTTTTTCAATACACACACATCATGTTGTAATTAATGGATCTATCTGAAATGTCTATTCAAGTTGAGATGCTACAGAATGGCCTGAAAGACACTAAAACTGCTCTCATCAATGCAATTGATTAGATGCTTGTGCCAAGGTTGGCACAGCCTGTTATTAGGTTTAGGGAAATGAACGTTTTCACATAGGGCCATGTTATATTTCTTTTGCCTTAGTAAAAAGAAAAATCACTATTCAAAAACTACAATTTGTATTCCCTAAGGTTAATTGAGAGTATCTAAATCACTCGCATGTGATAAAAAAAAACAAGAAAAAGTAGAAGCAATCTGTAGAGGTAATACTTGTTCACTGCATTACAAAATTTTTATTGTGTAACCACTCCTTGCACAGGCTGAAGTTGTTTATCTTTAATTGCATCTGTTACTATAACATAAAAAAAAAAACTCATGATCTTGGTATATGATCTATCTCCCTGATATAATCCAATTGTTTAAGACATTTAATGTGTGCAAAAGGTTCTCAGTGGAAATTGCTAAATACATTGATCCAAACTGTCACTTCACAAGATGCTGTGTATGTGAATTAATACTGCTTCTTAACATGGACCTCCCGCCTGACAGTCCTCAGGTTAATGGTGTGAAAACAGGGACCATGCTTTCCTCAACCTGTCAGATGGTAATTGGCCAACAGTTTCCTTTAATAGCAGTGTGCCACAGAGACTGCAAACACTTCTTAAACTGTGTACAAAATAATTGGTGAAGAGCAAATAAGAAGGGCTTGAGTGAACACGAATTCCCTTTTCATATGTTACATTTTATTATCAACATTAATATCTTTCATAAGTTATTATCCAAGCTCATCCACTTTCTTCTCTTATTTTTTTATATTGCAGGTTATTCATCTGTGCACATGGGAGAGACAGAGAAAAGAGAGAGCTACCAGAATCAACAAGATGAGACAATTTAATGATGGTAGCCTCTGAGGACAAAAGTTCCAGACCAGCTAAGGTGGTGAAATCTCCTTTTGAACATCGCCTCAAGTTTCCAACAAGCATATCTCATTGAGAAGAAGTTGAAAGAAGACAGTCAACATTTTTTTGATTGGTACATGGGGACAATATGTGTCATCACACATCCATCAGTAAAAGCAAGACAAGTAAAAGCAATTATTGTGGCTCTGAGAACAGTTGAGCATCCTGTTGATTCAATAGAAGGATCACATCAAAGTACTGAAACCGTGGTATTAAGCCCTCTTGTTTTTTTCGGCCCTATACATGACTTTCAGAGAAGCACAAATGGCCTGCAGATCAGGCATGGTGATGAGTGCCTTGTTTTGGTCTGTTACTGTTGTATGTTTGACTCACATTGAAGGAGTAAATGGTGATTGTTGGTTAATTGAGGGTGAAAAGGGCTTTGTATGGCTTGCAATTTGCAGCCAAAATCAACCGCCTTATGAGGCCATCCCACAGCATATCAATAACACCATTGTTGACCTTCGTCTGAATGAAAACAAAATCAAAAGCATTCATTATTCCTCTCTCAGTCGCTTTGCCAACTTGACCTACCTAAACCTGACCAAGAATGAAATCTCATACGTAGAGGATGGAGCATTTTCTGCACAGTTTAACTTGCAAGTTCTCCAAATGGGCTTCAACAAGTTACGAAATCTAACAGAGGGGATTCTCCGGGGTTTAGGAAAGCTGCAGTACCTCTACCTCCAGGCAAACTTGATTGAAACTGTGACACCTAATGCCTTTTGGGAATGCCCCAACATAGAAAACATTGATCTCTCAATGAATCGAATACAGCAGTTAGATGGGTCCACGTTTGCCAGTCTAAACAAACTCACCACTTGTGAGCTGTACACAAACCCTTTCAACTGCTCTTGTGAGCTGCTTGGGTTTGTAAAATGGCTTTCAACTTTTCCAAATCGGACAAATGAGCGGATGGTCTGTGACTCTCCACGTGGTGTTGCAGGTTACAGCTTACTGAGCCAGAATCCTAACAACCCTACATACCGAAATGCACTGCACATGCTAACTACTGTGTGTACTGACGACTATGTGACACCATTTATTACTGTCTCCATGGAGTCCACAACGCTACCACCTGACGTTACACTTTGTGGGCTGGAAGACTGTCCCTCAGGCACCGAACCAGAGGATTTAACCATCAGTACAACTGAAAATGATGTAGAGGGAACCCCTCTGATGAAAGTTAGGGAAGTAACAAACACAGGTGCAACCATTACAGTCCAGCTTCCTAATCCCTTTCTGAAGATGTTTAGTCTGGTACTTTATAACAACAGCTTTTTCACAGATATTCAAAAACTAAAGGCCAAAAAGGAAGATATAGAGCTGAAAAACCTTAAACCCCACACTAACTACACATACTGTGTTGCTTCGATACGTAATGCTCTTAGACACAACCACACATGTCTAACAGTCTCCACTGGGCCTTGGAATGGAAAAGACAGAGTTGTAAACAACACAACTGCCACTCACTATATTATGACTATTTTGGGCTGCCTTTTTAGCATGGTGATTTTTCTTGGATTTGTTTATTACTGCTTGCGCAGGAAGCGTCAAGAAGATGAAAAGCAAAGGAAAGCAGGCAGTCTTAAGAAGAATATAATGGAACTCAAATATGGACAAGAACTAGAAGGTGGGACTATTTCTCGAATGTCTCAAAAGCAGCTGATGGCCGGAGAAAGCATGGGCCGTATGCCATACCTACCATCTGCAAGTGAAATGGAGCAGTACAAGTTTCAGGAGATAAGTGAGACTCCCAAAATGATGAAGGGTAACTACATGGATGTTCGGAGCATGGATCATCATGAGCGTAGGGAGTGTGACATGGGAATGGCTGGGAATAGTCAAGGATCAGTAGCAGAAATTTCCACAATTGCAAAAGAAGTTGATAAAGTAAATCAAATAATTAATAACTGTATAGATGCCCTAAAGTCAGAATCAACTTCTTTTCAAGGGGTTAAATCTGGAGCAGTATCCACAGCCGAGCCTCAACTAGTTCTTTTATCAGAGCACCCTCAAAGTAAATCTGGCCTTCTTTCTCCAGTTTACAAGGACAGCTACCATCACTCTCTTCAGCGGCATAGAAGCTCTGATGTCTCGCCAAAGAGGCCCAGCACTGCCACAGGTGGGCCCATGCGAAGCCCAAGGCCTTATCGCTCTGACTCCAAGTACATAGAGAAAACCTCTCCAACAGGAGAGAGCATGATAACAGTGACACCTGCCGCAGCCATCTTGAGGGCTGAGGCAGACAAAATCCGCCAGTACAGTGACCACAGGCATTCATATCCTGATCCTCAGATAGAGGAGCTTGAAGGACCTGATAGCCACAAGCTGTTGGAACCCATTAGCCACTCTCGCTCCAGAGACTTAGCCTATTCCCAGATGTCCTCACAATATCACAATCTAAGCTACTCATCTAGTCCTGAATACTACTGCAAACCTTCACACAGCATCTGGGAGCGATTCAGACTCCACCGCAAGCGACATAAAGATGAAGAGTACATGGCAGCTGGCCATGCTCTTCGTAAGAAAGTTCAATTTGCAAAAGATGAGGACCTGCATGATATTTTAGACTACTGGAAAGGGGTTTCAGCCCAGCATAAATCATAATTCATGTAGATGATTTTAAAATGGACCTTCTGTTGTTAAAATGACACAAGAACATTGTATGATATCTGAGTCAATGGATAATTCTATACTATAATTAACTAATCTCTCATGTATATCACATCTCTTTTGACTGTGAAGAAGATGAAGTGAAGATTTGTAAAACTTCAATTATTATCTAAAGCATTCATCTGGGGAAAAAAGTGCAAATTAATTATGAATATAAATATATATATATATATATATGTGACAATGGATATTAGGTTTTTCGGGTATCGCATGGCCAAGTCCTGTGACAGTGGATTTGCTGTTGTGTAATATGAGACTACTATATGAAGAAACTGAAACTTTTTATTTTTTTGAAGAACTTTCGGGACCCAAGCAAAGAGAACACTTTTTCTTCCTCCTTGCATATATTTAATTGAAAATTGTGTACAGATATGGGTTTCTATATTTGAAACGTTTTCTGTGTAAATGGTGAAGTTTTAGATGAATCAGGTTTATCAAACTGACCGCATTCTGTTTTGAATACAATTATGTTAAAGTTTAACTTTAGCGCTAGAACCGCAATCATTTCAGTACTCCTCCGAACTGCCAGAGTTTTAAAGCCCATTTCTAAGACCATAAAAAGACAAAAGTTATTCAAAACCATTCAAAACCACTGCTTTTTGATCATCAACTGTTATATAATATGTAGGGAGAATAACACTTAACCAGCAGAGAAAAGCAATTTGGACTATTTGTTTTACATTAAGTCACGACAGGCATATATTGTAGTTGAAGTTTCGAAAATGTTGGTAGTTAACTTACAAGTAAAAAAAAATAATAATAAAATAATAGTAGTCTATAAAACAAAGATAAAAGCAATCTATATTTATTGATATTGAATGGTTTTCTGCCCATTCGGTTATTTATTGTGCTGTTCTTGTTTTTTTTGCCAACGACTGAAGGCATTTAGTGATTTGCAGATTAATGAATGTAAAAAATGCCTACATCCTCAGAAGAAGACCCATGTTTGCTATGGTTAGTTTTCAGTACATATGGCAGTGAAAAGATTTTCAGCCCTTCATAAACAAAAAAGGACATTTTTCTATCCAAATCCTGCATTGAAATTTTTACAAACAGCTTGTTGCACCTTTTTGCAAATCTTGTTCTTTTTCAAGCTTTTAGATAATTAACAAAACCAGTCTATAGTTATGGCCAAAAACAATTTGTTCTGGCCTTAGCCCACACATTTAAATATAATATATTTTTTTATGATTTACAGGATAATATAATGAACACTGTATATTTAATACTGTGTTTCTGGGATAAAAATGACTACTTGGCAGTTGTTGGTATAAAAGGTCAAATGCCTTTTCTTTTTATGACACAAATATCTTATACCTGATACAATGTTAAGGAGAGAAACTTTAGTAAAAGCCATAGATTATTAGACAGGGGGTTCAATTAGTGTTATACATACTGTAGAGCTGAAAAAGTGCAAGGAGTAAAAATGATTTTCTTACGGTTCTAGTGTTAAAGTAATTTCAAAAAACACCACCTGTTGTATTATTGCCACCTTTACTTAATTTGTTCTTTTATTTTTGTAATGATTCAGATGGATTCAGTTTTTAGTCCCCTGAATCACAGAGTGCAGTATTCACTGGTTTGGATCCAGTCCCTGCAGGCAAAAATGCAGTATAAACCATACTGCAATAAACGTCTGTTTTTCAGTTACATTAACCGCCATTTATATCTTTTGTACCAAAGTAGAAAAAGTTAAAATGTTTACAAATTTTCTGCGTAGTCTGAGGAATTAATTAACATACAGGAGTAGGTCAGTATTTTATTTAAGGTTCCCCCTTAAAATTTATAATTGGGAAACGTTTTTTTTATCCAGAAATAGGATTTTATTTTAAAGTCTGCTATAAATCTCTAAAAGTCCAATGGGAAGGCAGCTGTACATTATTATTATTTAAGTGGACAGAAAGCTTCCCTGCTGGGAAGTCTGAGGATGAATGTAACAGATACATATTCTAATTTATCTATGGCAGCTTCCTCTATGTATTCTTAAGAGGAGTTCAAAATCAAGTTAACAACTGAGGGTTTTATTTTAATTTTTATTTTGCTTTATATTTCTTCCAGCCTGCTATATTGTACAATGTGTGATAATATACAAACAAACATAACTGGTTTTTCAAATGGGCCTTGATGCTTGCTGAGAGGTTTATTGTGAATTTTCTCTGCATTTTGTATATTATGAGAGATAAGTACCAGGCAAACAACATACTAAAGTTTAGTTTTCGAATGTTAAACTTAATCCTCTGACTTAATGGCTGTGAATTTATATATTACATTTATCCATTTTTTCAAGCTTTTTTATTTGTAAGATGTTTATGTATTTTATTCCAACAAGGCTCATGATGATTCATTACATGGCTAAAATGTAATCAATATATTCTGTTATGCACACAACATTGCTAGAATTTCAATCTGTATAAATGTTTTTATAAATTTCATGGTCAGTACTTTAAATGCAACTTACCCACAAACAAGAAAACAAATGAAGGAAAATGTGTCTTCAATTATTCTGACAATTTACATTTGAGATCAAATTTAACCCAACCTTCTTCTTAGTCAGGAAGATTTTAGCCAAGAGGAATAGGAGCAGTATTACCCTTTTTCACTTTTAAGAAAGGCATATGGAATTACTTAGAAAATTAATATAATATATTTTCTGAATTCTCTTTTATCTTACATTTAATCTTAAATCATATTTTAGTTGTTACTGTTAAAAACAAGTTGTTGTTTTTCTTTTTTTACCTGATCCAAAAGGTAAAAGCTGTGACCAGGCCAGAACCAACCTATCATTTTTAGTGGTTGAAAGTAGGAACTATTGACATCTTGCTAGAGCTAACAAATTATTTTTATAGTTCTACACTAAAACACTTTTAGTGGGCAACTAGATTCCCTTGTTGATTGTTATAAAATTTTGTTTTTGGGGGAAAAAACAAAACATTGATTGTAGTTTTCACTTGCACTATTAAAAGAAAAGTTCAATTAAATTATATTACTCTAAGGGCCGGATCTATCAAAGGTTTGCGTGTATAAAAGCGTGAGCTATTTCACTGCGCACGCTAACAAATGTACAAACTGATCTATCAACAGCATGCTAAAAGGATTTGGTCTTTAAAACGTGCTAAATAGCGCCTCTTATCCATTTAGTACTTTTTCTGCAATGAATATGCAATATGGGGCGTTTACACGCAAAAGTGCGTCTTGTGGGAGGAGAACATGTAAATATATTAATTTAGCACTCGCAAAGTGATTTATGAAACCTGAAAGCAATTTTGCTAACGGTATCTGACTCTATATTTAACACGTTTCAAAAGAAGGTGCAAATGGTCTGTATGCGTAATTGCGCAAAAAAAACAGGTGTTTTGTATCGGCCTGTAGAAATATGCACATACCAAATGGCTCACAACAAGTGACTGTGGATAAGATGACTGCCCGTACGCATCCCCGCAGCATTGGCATGTTGCTCCACAGGCGCAGAGGTCGGGGTTCTCCGGTAGGGCGTCAGGGCGACATGGCATTTAGAACGTCGGACAGCACTTTTGAAAAACGAGATTGGGAGATCTCAGATGCAAAAAAGTGCAATGTTGCAAGGAGTTTTGTGATATCTGGTATTGCGTGGGTCCTCCTTGTGGCTGGCTCCAAATCCATTCGGAGTTCCCCAAACAGCTCCAAAATGGCAATGCTGGATAAACGATATGTTTTGATGATCGTTTCCTCGTTCATTGCAAAAATATTCACACGGAGTGAAAAAATGCGTTCTCTGCGTCTCCTTGCTTCATTTCGATGTCTCCTTCTTGCGACAATAACCGCTGCCATGTGTGCGCAATTACGCAAACAGACCATTTGCACCTTCTTTTGAAACGTGTTAAATATAGAGTCAGATACCGTTAGCAAAATTGCTCTCAGGTTTGATAAATCACTTTGCGAGTGCTAAATTAATATATTTACATGTTCTCCTCCCACAACACGCACTTTTGCGTGTAAACGCCCCATATTGCATATTCATTGCAGAAAAAGTACTAAATGGATAAGAGGCGCTATTTAGCACGTTTTAAAGACCAAATCCTTTTAGGACGCTGTTGATAGATCAGTTTGTACATTTTTTTAGCGTGTGCAGTGAAATAGCTCACGTTTTTATACACGCAAACCTTTGATAGATCCGGCCCTAAGATATTATCTTTTGGGCTAATATCATAATGTAACCTAATAACAGCTCAATTGGAATTAATAAATAAAATAAATTAGAAAACAAACAGCAGCAGTATGTTAAACATATGTGTACTTGACGGCCGTAAGCTCTCAGGCCTGAGAAAAAAAATTATCAGAAAACATTTATAAGCTGATTGTTCTTTGTAAGCCTGATTGCGTGTCTTTAGATTTCAAACCCATTTTTAGTTTTTCTTTTAAATGACTCATCGCAATTATGTGCGTCACTATATTATTTTACTGTGAAATGAAACATTCATGAGCCTGATGTGAATGTCCTATGTAAGCACCTTTTTATCAGTTAACTTGGCTGTCTGACTTAATATTTCAACCGCCTTAAATTTTTAAGATTTGAGTAAAAGTGTAAATTGTTGTTTTATTTCTAATGTTTATATTGTTTAAACTCCATTTACAACTTTTTTTTATATATATATATATATATATATATAAAAAGCATTTCAGAATATTTCAAGAGCTGTCAGGGTTCTAATTTGCTTAGCCCCTTAAAACCATGTTTTTTATATATTGCATATTGTAGCACTTCTGTGTCTAATAGGAGTTTTAAGTGATGAGGAAAACATAGAGAGATCAACAGTTGTTGTTTGAGTGCATTGAAACAAACAAGAGCACAAAATGTGTTTTTTTTATTTTCAATTCTTAAAACTATGTTATCTGCTTTCAGACAAATTACTGTGAAATAAAGTTAAGGGTGCACATACAGCAAGGTCAGTATCCTTATTATGGTCATAATCATTGCTTTTGTCATATATTTACAAAGTTATTATTGCTTAGTTTGAGAAGTCTGTGAAAGGACTGTACATGATTACTATGATTTTTTTAAATTTAGAAACTCCAAAGGTGTAAGATTTCATGGGTTGAAATATTCTGATTCACAGCAGGTTGAACCATCATATTTCTTAGCCTCTATTTGATGTAAATGTAATTGATTGTGCATATGAAAAAGCACTGTTTTCTTGTGTGATTTAACAAAAAAAAAAAAAAAAAAAAACTTCTAAGTCTTGTTAATGCTTGGATACAATTTCCAGATACCTGAAGGTGGAAGGAGCTACAACATCATGGCATTCTGATATGGTATACCCAGGTCAAATATCATACAATTTAGATTGGGTTGACCTGTGTATCAGAGAGCTCTATGTGTTTTAATGAATTCTGTCTAGATTAACAGATTCTGCTGGCTGAAGTTGAAAGAGTCCTTCCTTCCATCTATATGTGGTAAAATGTAAGTCTTTTCCCATAGTTCATCTTCTTTCAGTTTCTGTGGGTTAAACAGGGTGAACAGAAAATGAACTCCAGACTGCTCGGCTGAATCCAGACAGCCTTTAGTCTCCCAGACATCAGTACGCAATGGAACTACACATGGATGATTTCATTTAAGACTAGGACTAGATTTTTCCAAAAATAATTTCAAACAACGCACACATGTAGATAAATAAGTTTATTTATATACCACAATTCCGTACAAAGACAATTAAAAGTGCTTTACTTGAATTGAACAATAGTGTATAGGGAAAATAAAAGCAAGTAAAGATAAAAACATTATAAAAGCAGGTAGTAAAATAAATAATATAGCTGGACCACAAACTTAAACTAATAGTTAAAGGCAGTTCCAAATACATGGGTTTTTAACTTTGATTTATACACTGACAACAAATCTGCAATGGTGCTGATCCATCCAGTGATTTATAGACTAACATAAGGAATTTAAGGTCTGTTCTCTGAGCTACGGGGAGGCAGTGTTATGATGCGTTCAGGCCGAACGTGGTGTCCATGGTGATTTCCGGGAGCCCCTCAGGGGAGTTCACCACTCTGCATTTCAGATGCACAAAGTTTACACCCTGGAACGTGTAATCAATTTAGAGGAGCTTCAGCTGCGTGTGTTGGGATCTGGAGATGTACCACCTTCCACCAGCAGAGTGCGCTGTGGATCTCCTGGGCTGGAGCCCTCCAGCACACCTGCGCGCATCTACTCATCAGGAGACCTGCCCTTCACAAGCAGCTGCCAGACCTTTCTTCGACGCCGCAGTGTTGACCTTAGTTTGGTTAGCAACCTCAGCCTCTGTTACCTGAAAGAATCTAAGTTGTCTCTAAGTGAGAAAACTGGTTCTAACCTTCCTCTGTCTTTGCTCACAGGAAACCTGTCTCAAGCCTGAAGCTCTGGGTGAGCTTAACCTGCCTTCCAGCCCTGGTGAGCCAAACCTGAAGATTCCTATTTTGGATTTCCCCTGCTGCTCTCTGTGAAGAGCTGGAAACTCTGATCAAGGTCTGCCATTCAAAGTCAGAAGCTAGACGCTGCAGCTGCTTGAGCACTCTGCTGAACCAACAGTCTCTGGACCCAACGGTTCCCTCTCTCACAAGAGAAGCCTGGACCCCGTCAAGGTAGAATCAGAATTATCTAAAGGACTCTTTAATCATCTGCCTGCTCAGCTAATCAAACTATCATCTCTGCAGACTTCAGTGAACCCAACCCCGGACCTGTTCCAGATCCAGTTCATGTCTTTGTGTCAAACATCTTTAATAAACTCTGTTAAACTTTTACCCAGCCTCCTTTGTGTTCTGCATGTGGGTTTGATATTAAACCGATCATGACAGCGTGAAGCTTACACCCCACCGATTAGAAAAAAAACTCAGCAAATAGCCTGAATGGTTAGTGCTTTATTAGTGCAGATTTTTGCATTCAAAATAGTCATTTGTAAATATTAAAATAAACAAACAAACAAATGAATAAATATCATGTGTGCTACTGTTGTTTCAGATATTAAAGATTATTGTTTAGGCATTCCAGAGGTTAACGATCACCCATTAATCTCCAAATTGAATCAAAATTTCAGTGCTACTTTTTTCAGGGCCGTTTCGGTTTTTAAGATAAAATAATTTTTCATTTTGGCCATTGACTTTGCAATCCCAGCAATCGCTAGTGCTGCGCTCGCACCTGATATAGCCTTAAGTTATTGCATACCATAATCTGTCATTCTTGTGTTGGTATATATAACAGTGGGCATGTTTACCTTATATATAGGCTTATATATAGGCTTTAATTATTGTTTAATCTTAGGTAGTTCATCAATCTTCAAGAACCTACTCTCTCGACCTGCTGTTACCCCTGGCAACGCATTGCATTTCCTGTCAAGATCTTCCAGTCGGCATTTCACAATGAAAGCACAGGTAAAAGTTAAGATCACAGACTTCTGCTTAATTGTTCTCTATGAACAACTTATGAATCATCTTGGGGAAACCATAAAGCTTTTTAAAATCCCCCAAAAGCAGTGAAAAAAAATCCACCTTGGTTTATCCAGAGCTCGGTCTGGATGACGGACGGATTCAGCACCTAGTTTTGCACTTACAGTATATACCTTTCTTTAAGTCAAAGGGGAGCTCCTACCTCAAGTTTTGGAGTTAAGTTTCATTTGATCCTTTGCATGAGTGATGGGAGCTTGGTGCAACTATCTCTTAAATGCAGATGCTGCACCGAGACGAGCTAAATGACAAAGTTCTTGATTTACCAGTAAGTCTACAGATTTGACCTCTCTTAGGGTCATGAAATATTGATAGTGACTGAAAGAACAAGATCCTGGATATAAGTGGCTGAAATTAACTTCTTACACAAAACACTCCTGTGGAGATACGTTTAGAAGGCCGGCCATCCACGTAAGGCTCAGAGTAGAGCCGTTTCTCCTCCTTATTGAGAGGAGTCAGCTGAGTTGGCTGAGACATTTGTTCAGCTGGCCCTGGAAGGGGCTTGATCCAGAGGAGCTGGAGGAGGTATCTAGGCCAAAGTAGCCAAAAGCTGAACGAAGCATGCAGGAATGATCAGAATAAAAAACTGTGAATGACTGAATAAAAGTGCTCACAACTGAATTAAATTTGAGCATGAACAAAGGAGATTGCATGTTACTGAATTGACTGGTGTGACCAAGTGGCACTTAAGGGGGAATATGGTACAAGCAATACAGAATTTTTAAAAAGCAAGAAAAAACGATGCACAAGAACAGTTGAAACTTAAATGGTTTTAATTTTTCTTTTTTAAACAGTTGGATTTGTTGTTGTTTTTTTCTCTCCCCACTCTGGTAACGGTAAAGTGGATGGATACTGGGATACTGTGAATTTATGACTTTGACTTAATGCCAAATTATTCACTTTTAACCCGTTTCTAAGCAGGAAAATGGCATATAAACAAAATGTCATATTATTTGGAAGCCAATAATTTAAAATGACAATTGCATATAGTATGTTAATTTTTGTTATTGTTTTCTGAGTTATATAAGGACTCTGTTCATTTTAATCGAATATGAAATCTAGGCACCAGGTTTAGTCTTCTTTTGGTGTTTATCTATTGATTATTTTATTTATTTGTTCAGAAAAAAAATTAACAATCCGAAAGCAGTTTTATTTACAATTAATTTATTTTTTGTGTATTTTTAATTCACTGTTGTGCACTTTTGTTTCTGCTAGCTTACATTTTAGTTGTATTTCATTCTATCTTTTGTAGACTACACTCTCATTCAGTGTGTGTGTGTGTGTGTAAGTGACTCATTTGCAAGCACTTCCATTCAGCCTTGCTTATATATCATTCAGTTGAGTGCCATTTCCTCTGAACAGTCTTGCATGTTTCATCCAGCTTTTGGACATTTTGGCCTTTCATAGTCCCAGATAAGCAGAAGACAACAAGTATGAGCAATTAGTAACAGTATTAATGTATTAGTAATCATATTTTTATATTGTAATTAATTCAGTAAAGTTTTAAATAATTAATGAACATTCATTAAAGCAATTCATAACCAACTCCAAACCCCCTTTAAACTCTCCCTTATCTATATTTGCCCAGGGTGATGGAGAGAGACGTGGTTGGGGGTGCATTGAAGAAGAGTGAAAGAGGGAGAGGTAATGGGGTTGAAGAGGAGACAGAAGGCGGAAGGGAGAGAAAAAGTAGCTCTTATTATCCAGTATTATCACTGAAACAGCCTTGGTAGGTCAAATGATATTGAATGTTGAGCATTGCAGAAAATGAATAAAAGTCACATGTAACAACAAATAGTTTGCATGACTAGCATGATAAAGTTAAAATATCTTCAGCTAGAGTTTGGTTCTACAAAATTTACTTTTCAAAAAATATATGAAAAACATTTTCACATAAATCGTGGTTTAGTAATGTCTGATAGTTCACTTTAATTTAAATCAGTTGATTTCAGATGGAGCCAATTCTCAACATCAAGGTACTTTTCTCCATTAATTTAGTGAGAATATATATTCAGATTGCTCTTCCTGGGTGAGCATGTACTGTAGCAACAACAGGCATTTTTTTGCGTTGTGTTATTGACTCTACACCAATGTCTCACACTGAGCATGCATGCAGTGAAAGTGGTTAGGAAAAACTCTCGTTTAACAGGAATAAACCTCCAGTTGAATCAGGTTCAGTGTGGTAATTTATCTATCGAGGCTGACTGGGTGCTCAAGGAGCCAAAAGTAGACATACAAAAAAAAACAATAAATACTTTCTATGTGAGAGTTTAACTTGGCTGTAAACACTTTGCTCTAACTGACCAGAGGACAGAAAAGGCTGATGTTGGGGTTGGCCCTCTAGCTGACCCAGTGGGGCAAATCTGATATCTTGAGAGAACAGATTGTTTGGAATAAATTAATCTAGTTGGTTAGAAGAAAAGTAAGATTTAGGTTATGAATGCAGGTTAGTGTTTCTGATTGATTTTAGGGCATTGAAGTGTAAGCCTTAAAGGCCCTAACCGCCTACCACCATATTTGGTGGATGATAAAACGTAACAAATAGAACTTGTTTGTTGCTTTGCAATTTGGATTGAGGAAACCAAAGTTTAAATGTTTAAAAGAATTTTTACCTTTTAACTGGCTTTGGACAAACCTGTAAATCTGACTTAAAGATTTTTGATACTCCTTCTCCTTGTCAAGAATTTCTGGTAAAGGGTAAATTTAACTAGCCCAAGTAAGTTACCTCATTTATACTAACATAATACTCTTATTGCAGCCAAGTTTCTATAAGAAAAATCATAAATCATGCCTTTCGTATTTTGGCTCTGATCTAAACCACATTACTGTAGCTGTGAGTGTAGCTCTCTGGAACAATTTTGCTGCCAGATGTTAAACATCTCAAGTCTTTTCAGCCTCCAGTGGATTTTCCTTCAGAACTTCTGTATTAAGCTACATCTTTAGTATTTTTCTTGTGACTCTCACTGGCTTACCTTTGTTCCTGAAGAATAGTGCCTCCACAGTATAGAATGGTCCAACCACCATTTTTCACTGCGGTGATAATCATTTTGGCCTGATATACCGAGTTAGTTTTATACATCTTTCTTCAGATATAGGCCAATAATGTAGATGTTGGCCGAAATATAAAACATTTCAATCAACCAGATGACAAATTTTTTACTTAAAAATACAAACAGGGCTTTCTGTTGCTTTCTCCCAATAATAGCTGTCTTCTTGTGGAGAATTGTGGAGTGGATGACTAAATGTTTTAAGTTCAAAGGATGTGTTCACTTGAGCTATTGAAATCTTTGCTTTCTCCAGTTTATATGGTCAAGGTTGGCATGTCTGGGGATAAGCTTTCAATATTGAATGAGCAGTGCTTGCCTCCAAGTACTCCTTCCATCAATGTCCTTTGAATACATTTTCAACTAAAGTCTACATTTATTGTACAGAGATTTAATTTCCTTCTACTTTACAAAACAACAAAAACATGTTGGTTGATGACAGAATCTATTTTAGAGGAGCCATAGTGTAAGTAAACCGCCAAATGACAGAGAGAATTAAAGACGTTGTAAGGGATATCACAAGTAAATTATTTCATGGTTGTTTCTGAAGTGAGAATTTTTTTTAAGAAAAGCCAAAACGTGTATTAGATATTGATAGTAAGGGGAAAAAAACATAAAATTTGAAGTATTTCTAATAAACTAACACCATGGTGGTGGAGCTATTTTAGAGCCAAATTACAGCCAAAACAAGCTGTACCAATGCCAGACTGATGGCAGATAGAGTAGGTAATTATTTTTTATGTCCATCATTTCAAGAAAAAAATACACACTGTGACACATGCCAAGACATTCCATGCTATTCTAAATAAATAGCAGATGAATTCATAATTTAACACAATAAAATATAATTTGAAAATAACATCATGGTTCAAAAACTAACTTTTGACTTCTCGTGATGCACAGCTTTTTGATGTTATTTTCTTTTTTTCAAGAATTAAGCTTCCCCCCCCAAATACTCCCTGTGTTGCTCAATAGGATAATTCTGTATTTATGATCCTTTTTATCATTAAGTTCTAATGTTCATTTAGATCACAGTAAAATGTTGTTTTATATACATCAGGTTGACAGCTGTTAACAGTGGACTAATGGAAGCCTCACCATAGATCACCTCTACCTCTAAGATGGTCACACCTGTCAGATTAATTTGGATATCAATTTTTCATTTAGCAGATGGGCCGTCATGCACAGCTTGTCACAAATTTTAACACAGTGAAGGTAGAAAGACAGTAATGACTAAGGGAATAATTGATCTCATTTAATACTTTTAAAAGATGTACATTTCAGCTTAAAATTTTGTTTGTTTGTTTATTAGCAGTGAGCATTATTTAGGAGCATTTTACACAACAATTGTGTTTTGTCTGTTTTCTTTCCCAGGAGTTGTTAGCAGACAGGTGAGATGCACCTCACTTGAAAGCATCATCACCCATGCACGTACACACGCACACCAAGTGATTTACATCTGGGAAATAATTTCCTTGATTTTTGATTGAAGGAGAAAACAAGAGCATTCCAGGATAGAAAATTGCAAATCATGTAAAAAGGGTCTTGATAAAAAAACAAAAACAAAAAAAAAACGTTTGATCTTGGCTTATGATATGATATTTCAATGTTATATACTCTGTTTTGGTCCCCTTTGTTAATACTTCTAAACCTTTTTTTGTATTCACCACCACAAGAGCATATGACTAGAAGTATGATATTGCACTTGCATGCATGTGTAAACAAGCAATAGAAAAGAAAACGTCCAGGATCAAGTGTGAAAAGGCACAAAACATATCAGATGCCAAGCAGAATAAAATGAAAAACAGGTATTGCTCAGAATACAATAAAATTGTTGGTGTTCATTGAAGTGGAACCTAAAGCTGCTGAAGCTGGCAATGATGAATTGGCTTAGTTTGTTTGCTACAGCCAAGGAGCTTTGTAATATAACATGGACACAGAAACTTAATTGTAATAAATTGTAATAAATCCTTGGGCTTTACAATATGTGATTTTTATTACATGTAAAATCTTTGTGGGATGATTTGTTGTTTGCCTCCAAGTACTCCTTCTGTCATCTATTCAGCAAAGTTCAGTAAAGAACATGCAATCTCAGGACATGGAAGAGCAATCAGATGTCTGCACGCTTGCAGACTAAGTTTAAGTACTTGAAGAGAGCAAACACTAAAGTTCCTCAGCCCTTGTCAAACGCAGTGCCTAATTGGATATGGACGATCAACTCAGAAGAAGAGAGTATCTACATTTGGCTCTCAAATGAGATCAGCACTAAAGATCAAAGCTCAAATAGCTAGTATAATTAACAGAAAGTGCTCCAATGAAGCTGCATCTGTGGGTGATAGAACAAGCTAATAAATACAGGTTGAAACCTTTGACAGGTAACTTGGAAATCTTCCTATCGTGTATCTATCTCTCTCTAGCTCTTTCTCCCTACATATATATATATATATACACTATATTGCCAAAAGTATTTGCTCACCCATCCAAATTATTGGAATCAGGTGTTCCAATCACTTCCATGGCCACAGGTGTATAAATTCAAGCACCTAGGCATGCAGACTGTTTTTACAAACATTTGTGAAAGAATGGGTCGCTCTCAGGAGCTCAGTGAATTCCAGCGTGGAACTGTGATAGGATGCCACCTGTGCAACAAATCCAGTCGTGAAATTTCCTCGCTCCTAAATATTCCACAGTCAACTGTCAGCTGTATTATAAGAAAATGGAAGTGTTTGGGAACGACAGCAACTCAGCCACGAAGTGGTAGGCCACGTAAACTGACGGAGCGGGGTCAGCGGATGCTGAAGCGCATAGTGCGAAGAGGTCGCCAACTTTCTGCAGAGTCAATCACTACAGACCTCCAAACTTCATGTGGCCTTCAGATTAGCTCAAGAACAGTGCGCAGAGAGCTTCATGGAATGGGTTTCCATGGTCGAGCAGCTGCATCCAAGCCATACATAACCAAGTGCAATGCAAAGCGTCGGATGCGGTGGTGTAAAGCACGCCGCCACTGGACTCTAGAGCAGTGGAGACGCGTTCTCTGGAGTGACGAATCGCGCTTCTCCATCTGGCAATCTGATGGACGGGTCTGGGTTTGGCGGTTGCCAGGAGAACGGTACTTGTCTGACTGCATTGTGCCAAGTGTAAAGTTTGGTGGAGGGGGGATTATGGTGTGGGGTTGTTTTTCAGGAGCTGGGCTTGGCCCCTTAGTTCCAGTGAAAGGAACTCTGAATGCTTCAGCATACCAAGACATTTTGGACAATTCCATGCTCCCAACTTTGTGGGAACAGTTTGGAGCTGGCCCCTTCCTCTTCCAACATGACTGTGCACCAGTGCACAAAGCAAGGTCCATAAAGACATGGATGACAGAGTCTGGTGTGGATGAACTTGACTGGCCTGCACAGAGTCCTGACCTCAACCCGATAGAACACCTTTGGGATGAATTAGAGCGGAGACTGAGAGCCAGGCCTTCTCGTCCAACATCAGTGTGCGACCTCACAAATGCGCTTCTGGAAGAATGGTCAAAAATTCCCATAAACACACTCCTAAACCTTGTGGACAGCCTTCCCAGAAGAGTTGAAGCTGTTCTAGCTGCAAAGGGTGGACCGACGTCATATTGAACCCTATGGATTAGGAACGGGATGTCACTTAAGCTCATATGTGAGTCAAGGCAGGTGAGCAAATACTTTTGGCAATATAGTGTATATATACATATATATATATATATGTATATATATATATATATATATATATACATATATATATATATATATATATATATATATATATATATATATATATATATATACATATATATATATATATATATACATATATATATATATATATATATATATATATACATATATATATATATATGTATATATATATATATATATATATATATATATATATATATATATATATATATATATATATATATATATATGGACTGGGTGATGTGTTTGGTGATGTGTTAGGAACAAAAGGATGTCACATCATTTGATGAAAATGAAAAGGATGTCACATCATTTGATGTAAATGTAAATTATTAACCTACAGAGGGCTGAATTCAAAGACGCCCAAAACTTACAGTGAACAAATTATGTGGCAGGCTAGTCCATTTTGCTGAAATTTCACTGCAGATACTCAAAATGGTATTCAGTAATTTGTATGCCCCCCACGTGCGTGTACATGTATGCATGCCTGACAACGTTAGGGCATGCTCCTAATGAGATGACGAATGGCATCCTGGGGTATCTCCTCCCAGATCTGGACAGTCTGAGGTGAACCTGGCGGTGTCTGATGGATAGAAACATAATGTTATCAATAGTTATAATCACCACACCATAACTGAAGGGGGAGAAGAAATTGATTTGGTGACAGAGTTACTGTCAAGGCCACTTTCAAGACTCATCAAGACTTTTCAAGAAAAGCTGGACATTGTTAAGAAAGGTCGGACAACTCCGAAGCTAGCAAGCCGGTCAAAAACTAGAAGAGGATTTGTCCACCACTTTCAGTTTACGAACTACGAGTGGTACCCCTGGCCCCTCAGAATCCGAGGAACACTGCAAACTGCATTGTTGGGAGTGCTTGTTATTTGCCACTGGTCGACATGGTGTTTGGAGCCACACTTGGTTTGTAAATTTGACTTGCCTAACCAAGCAATGGTGCTTTCCAAAACTTTTAAGGGAAACCAGAGTAGATCTGAGCTGCACAATGAAAAGGTGAAGAAAAACAAGGAAATCTTAAAAAGACTGATAGACTGTGTCATTTTTTGGGGCAAGCAGGGTCTTTCTGTCAGGATATGGTTGTGGTTTGAGGACCAAAATGCAGAGGCAGGGAGGTAGAGGTGAGTTTCTTGTGGATTTAATTAAAGGTTAACAGACAGCTAAGGTAGGAATCCAAAAATCTAAAAATCAAACATGAAAAAAGTAAAACAAAACAGAAACCATGGAGACTTCAGGGGAAAAACCGCCCAATCTCTGACACTCTGGTTCAACAGTCCAGACCATCTCCCTGGAAAGCGGAGCAATCCAGCCACTAGGGTTGTCAAAATACTCAAAAAAGTATCGATACTGAAACGTTGTATCCGGATACAATACTCGTTTTTAAAAGTATTGATACAGTGCCACCACCAGTGGCACCTAAGCAGTCATTCATCTAAAGTGCAGAATAGAGGACACTGCACTTTCAGAACCCTGTGTGATTGAATAATTCTGTGCATTTTTCCGTTTTCAGACTTTTTCTTTGTAAGATGTGCAGCTGCTGAGAATTATTTTTGTTTCTTAACCGGTTTGGCTAGTGTCATTGTTATGTGTGCAAAGCATAGCCAAGGAAGGAACACTTAATTTTAATTTTATAAGTTTTTTATCAAGCTTGCTTAATATTGTGCACAGCATACAACCTGTATTGTATTTATTTATTGTATTTTATTTATTAATGAAAATATTTCTGTAGAAGTCTTTGTTTTTATCCTTGTGGTATCGAAAATGGTATCGAGTATCGAATATTTTCCTTAGTATCGGTATCGAGTTGAAAAGTTTAGTATCGTGACAACGCTACCAGCCACTGGACTGAATACAGACGTGACATGCGTCACTGAGTCCAATCCAATCCACTTTATTTATATAGCACGGTTTAAAGAATTTAATTTAACGGTTTAATTAGAAAGCATGGGATTAATTTTCACTGTTATGCTGATGATACCCAGCTATATCTGTCTATAAATCCAGATGAAGCTAACCCATTACATAGATTACAGGCATGTCTTGAAGACATAAAAACCTGGATGACTCTTAACTTTCTGCTTCTGAATGCAGACAAAACAGAAGTTATAGTCTTTGGACCAGAGTCTCTGAAAAATAAACTGATTAGCCAGTCACTTCATTTGGATGGGATTAAACTGATTTCAGATAATAAAGTAAAAAATCTTGGTGTTAATTTTGATCAGGACCTATCATTTAAATCCCATATCAAAGAGGTTTCTAGAATTTCCTTCTTTCATCTGAGGAACATTGCAAAAATTAGAAATCTCCTGTCCAGGGGTGATGCTGAGAAACTAGTCCATGCATTTGTTACTTCAAGGCTGGACTATTGTAATTCTTTACTATCAGGAAGTCCACAAACTGTAGTTAAAAGCCTTCAGCTGATCCAAAATGCTGCAGCCAGAGTTCTGATGAAAATTAAGGGGAGAGATCACATCTCTCCTATCCTGGCTTCTCTTCATTGGCTTCCTGTTAAATCAAGAATTGAATTTAAAATCCTCCTTCTCACATATAAAGCCTTAAATGGCCAAGCTCCATCTTATATCAGAGATCTGATTGTTCCTTATGTTCCTAACAGAGCACTTCGCTCTCAATCTGCAGGTTTACTAGTGGTTCCTAGAATTTCTAAAAGTAGAATGGGAGGCAGATCTTTTAGTTATCAGGCTCCTCTCCTGTGGAACCAACTACCAGTTTTAGTCCGTGAGGCAGACACCCTGTCTACTTTTAAGGCTAGGCTTAAAACTTTCCTTTTTGATAAAGCTTATAGTTAGGGTGGCTCAGGTTATCCTGAGCTATCTCTATAGTTATGCTGCTATAGGCTTAGACTTCTGGAGGACATCGGGACCCCCATTTCATCATTCTGCTTCATTCTCTCTCTGTTCTCATATTCTGCAGAATCTGTTAGTTCAATCTCTAACCTTCTGCTCTCTCTGCTTTTCCTCAGAGTAGCTTTGCCTCGTCTGTTCCTGTTTGGCTGTGACGTCATCCTGGAAAGAAACATCAGCTGTGCTGCTGCCATCAACACCCTTGTTTATAGATGTTGGAGATCGGCCTGTTTTCCAGTGTGGTTCTGTTTCTCTGACCGTGACTGAGTGGATGTGCTCTCTTCTTCCTCTGGCATGGGAGCTGCCTTGGAGCTCGTCTGCCTGGCTGTGTGTTTCCTGGACGGGGCCGCCTTTTACAGCTGCTTTTTGTATCTCTGCTTCTGTCTCCTTGAACCCCAGTCGGCCTCGGCAGATGGCCGCTCACACTGAGCCTGGTTCTGCTGGAGGTTTCTTCCTGTTCAAAGGGAGTTTTTCCTCTCCACTGTCGCTACAAGCATGCTTAGTGTGAGGGATTGTATTTGAGTCAATGAGTCAATGCAATCAACTGGTTTTCCTTAGATAGAAAACTTTGTATCAATTTGACTGTATGATCTGGTTGAACTGTAAAGTGCCTTGAGATGACATGTGTTGTGAATTTGGCGCTATATAAATAAACTGAATTGAAACTGAATTAAATAAACACAAGGTTTCCAAAGTGCTGCACAAAAAGATAAAATAACTAAAATAAATAAAAGTAAATAAAATAAAATAAAATAAAAGCACTGCCCGCACAGGATAAAAATATGCATGTGTATACATAAAATCAACATGTGTACATAAAATCAACACTCTACATGGTGTTAAAAGCCAAAGAAAAGAGGTGGGTTTTAAGAAGAGTTTTAAAATGAGACAGAGAGGTGGCCTGTCTAATGTGCAGCGGCAATGCCTTCCAGAGTTTTGGAGCTGCAACAGAAAACGCTCGATCCCCTCTGAGCTTAAGCCTTGCTTTTGGCACCGTCAGGAGCAGCTGATCAGCTGACCTGAGAAATCGGCTGGGAGTGTAGGGGTGCTGAGAGACACTGAGTGTCCCCCGGTGCAGCAGCCCCAGAGAACTTGCAGGAAGGAACATACAGAACAGGCAGGATCCAGGCTTCCAGGCATCCTAGAACTCCCAGGCAGGTTCACAGTCCAGCAGCCTGACCAGGCAAACACGCACAGGAGCAGACAGGATCAGGTGCAGACGGGCAGGCTTAGTGGAAGAGGGTAGCAGAGACAGGACGTGGCACCAGAGCTTGAGCAGGACCTTTAAACTTGCCTCCCACTTGGAACAAGGCTTACTGGAATAAAACTGAACCTCCCCGCTTAAAGAGCCAAAAACTCCGAGGACTCAGCAGAGGAGGAACAGTCTAATGGAGCAACATCTAATGATCTGGCCATCATAGCTGGAACTGAGCCCTATACAAGGGCAACTGGCAGATGGATGAGATGAGTGTGCATGTCGAGTATGATGAGGAAGCACTTCTGGATGATTTTAAGTTTTGTTTTTTCCTCACACATTTAACAGCATAATTTGACTGTTCAGACGTGCTCTCTTCAATAGTACATGACAGAAAACTGGATGTACAGTTTTGTCTGGCTAGGGTAAAGGAGTTTTGTGACACCGATGAGAGAGAGAGACACAGCCGGCGCTCCGAGCGCACAAAGGGTCAAGCACAAGATCCTCGTGCACACTACCTCCATCTCCACGGCAGGATTCTGGACAAGATTATTTGCCAGACACAGTCCAGATTTCATGACCACGAAAACCAATGTTTGTCACCCTCCTCAACCCCCAGAACATTCCGGCATACAAAAAAAATTTCCTGCAAGCTGCCTTCTCCAGTATAACACAGAGTCACGGAACACTATTTGAACTGTCTCGGCTAAAAACAAAACTGACTGTAATGTATGCCATGGATGAATTTGCAGGAAAATCTCCCACTGATCTCCTTGACTTGAGTGAAAACATAGTGCAGCTGTACATATTTGTGTGTTTGGCGGTGACCATTCCCGTGTCCACTGCTTTAGTCAAGTGGACATTTTCAGCTATAATCAGGTGCTTAAATTGTGGCACCATGATTTTCAAATTTTTAACTTATTTTCAATTTTCAAATTTCTAAGACACAGAAATTCTGGTTTTCCTTATCTGTGTGCCAATAGAGACTGAGTCATTAAAAATAACTGAAAGAAAAGCTTTTAATTTGTAATTTTACAATTAATGAACCTTTAAAAAATTGCTTTCACCTTCTAAGATGAGCAACAAATGATCTTGATCCCTAAAAAATTTAATTCTTTGAAAATGAACTACTTGTCAAGAAAACTTGTAAGATGTAAAACAGAAAACTGGTTATATATCTGAAGCTCATTTTCCTTCACTCTCAATTGATGCACAACAGCTAGGGGAGATTTTTGTGATGGTGGGTGTAAGCCAGAATTCATCTACTTGGATAAGCAGTTTTCCAACCAAACCTAAAATGACCTGGTGCAAAGAATCTTCACTCTCAATAGGCAGCTGTGACTACAATGTAGCCAATGTAGGCTACAATGTAGCGACCATAAGGGTGTGAACTTGTGCAACAATTGATGAATCAATCAACATCACAATTGTATATCTAGCAACACTTCTGAGATACCTGTAGTTTTTGCTCTCAATGTTGACACCATAATTACGGCAAAAACTTCATCTTAAAGAAGAAAATGCACAGAACATTGTCCCCTTGGGTGAACAGGGCTTCGTCCAACCAGCTGTATCCAACTTCCCAGCAAATGAAACATGTAGAAACATTTTTAACCGTTTTTATCACTTAAACATTCTAATTGCTCTGTTTCTACAGTAGGTAAAATAACTCTAAACCAAGATAAAATGCAGTATTTCTATCTATCTATCTATCTATCTATCTATCTATCTATCTATCTATCTATCTATCTATCTATCTATCTATCTATCTATCTATCTATCTATCTATCTATCTATCTATCTATCTATAGTAATGGAAAAAAAATCATTAAACCAATTTTGTTTAAGGATAACCAACCTTATCTAACTAATATAACTAACCAGGAAACACAACGAGGCAGACACTCGGCCCGATTCAAAAAATTCTCCCCAAACTGTAGAATTGGCCTGAAAAGGGCAAAAACTCCTACAGTGTATGCCCACCTTAACGTTTTGTTTTGTGTTTTTCCATGTGAGCAATTAAATGTGTTTACTGCAATTGGGGAATTGTCCAGACAGAGTAATATGTGAGTTTCCATCTTGTTTTTACCAAAGGAATTGAGGTCTATGATTTATGTGCACCAAGTTGATGGGCTACAACTCTTCATTCTTGTTATAGAAGATTTATGCTGATAGATTACTCTGGAGCCTGAAGGAACCCAGAACCAACTCATTAATACAGAGCAAAGCCCAGCTGATCTCCAAGCAGACCAAGGGAATCATCTTTCAAATGACCGATATGCAGCGGCAAGTCACAGGGACCACCTGTCAACACGGCTGCCAGTGAGGAGAAGAAGGGACTGGTGAGCATACTGCATGTAGAATGAGAGAGATTGAAAAGCTCATTATTATTCGAGACAGAGTGCAAATCAAAGTGCCTGCACCTGAAAATAAAGAAGGCATGTGCCCGCACGGGCCACATGACTTTTGTTCATAAAACCCTTGCCTAGGGCTATTAATGAACCAACCTGTGTTATTCCCACATCTTTCATTCTTTTCTTCTTCTTTTCTTCTGTCACAGAAAGTTTTGTGATCATAGAGTAGATCATTTTTTTTTTTAAAACACCATTCTTTACATACTTGTGACAGATAAAAATAAAATAAAAAATTTCTCCTTGCCACTATACAAATCTGCTTATTGGTTCGTATTATATCAGTGTTGGGAATAAAAACAAAAAAATTTAATCATGTTACTTACAGGGTTTGTAATTATTTACCTAATCACAACTAATTGCATTTTATTAAATAAACATATGATCACAGCAACGTATATGTTAATTATTTTCATCCTTCGTTAAAATTATTCAGCCATCAGATTAGTTGAAAGTTAAAAATCATTAAGCTTATTTTTAGACTATTTGTTCAACCTCTTGTAAAGACTACTATAGAAATAGTCACGGTTAGACTGTAGAAATCAATCAAAGTCAGTGAAAAACACCCAACGAAGATAGTGAGACAAGTTTGTGTCTGTATCTGGGTGTGTGTGTGTGAGAGAGTGTGTGTGTGTGTACAGTGCCTTGCCAAAGAATTCAGCCCCTTTGAACCTTACAAGCTTTTGCCACATTTTTAGGCTTCAAACACAAAGATATAAAATTTCATTTTTAATTTTTTTTTTGTTCATTAGATCAGCTATCAGGTATCAGGGCGAAAGTTTGAAAATTTTCATGGGGCTGATTACTTTCGCAATACTCTGTATGAGCACATCTTAAAAACGATAGTTTGATAACTTTCTGTTTTTAATTTTACATTCTTTTAGGGCAGCATTATTATTTTTTATTCTTTTGACATACATATAATACGCTTCAAAGTAAACAGTGTACCAGGAGGAGCCGCCGCTCTACAATGCGCTTTATCGTGTTTAACCTGCAAAAGGGGAGCTTGACCTTCACAATTGTTTATGCACTACTGGGAGGCTTCCTCTCCAGAGCTAAAGAAGGTAAGCTCCCCTGTGACCTTTGAATCTTTATAAAAAGTTTATCCCTGACCACCATAAATATTTGACTTAAAGTAATTAAGCCCGCCCTACTGCACTTTCTTAACTCTCAGTTCAACGTTGTGAATAACTCAGTAACTCAAATATACTCACTCTCTACCTCCTTATAGCATTGGACACTTGCATGGTGCTTTTTCATCCCAATTAGCATGCAAAAAAAATGTGAAGGGTTTCACTGTCTTTCACGTTCATGTAAAAATATGGTGTAGGTGTCCATGGCAGCACTTTAAAGTTGTATACAAAAATCTGGGTTTCTGACTGAAATCATGATAAATGCAGAGCGAGGTAAACAAATAAAAATCTAAAAGTCACATTTCTTATCTTTAGTTTGCTTTTCTGAGATACTTTTGAAATAAAATCAATGGCGACCAATTGCATTTAGTTTTGATTTTATTTACATTGGACATTAAATAACAAATTTGACCAACATGCTTCTCTTAAAAAAATCTAATCAGTTAAAATTAAGAAGAAACAGAAAGAAAACTTTTTAAAAAGTACAAAATAAATAAAAGAAACATCAACCACCTTGTTCTGATTGAAATTTAAACTGAAATTGAGTTGCAGGAAGGATTTAAAAGACTCTGCAGATACAATGCAAATATCAAGAGGCCATTTGTTCATGAGACAAAGGTCTGCTGTAGCAAAAACTCAGTTCACACTACACATTTTAATTTGGCCACTGCTAGTTGAACACATTTGGCTAGAAGATGTGAGTGCTATTATTGAGTTAAACTCATTTAGGAGAACTGTTACAAAACAAAAACAAACAAACTTTGAACTTCTTGCTACAATTTCTTTGAACCATTTATTAAAAAACAAAAACACAGAAAAAGCATGGGGCAGCTGCTAAACTACCAAATGAGTTTTGTAAATGGTACTTACACCGAATGGTAGCTCCAAACTGCATTGGTTCAGAGTGGCTTCATACATTAAAAATAAAAAAGCACCAGGCAAGAAGAGTTTAACTGTAACTGTGTATGTTTTACATCCAAATTGGATTTTAATTAGTCAGTAGATAGAATCCCGACACAATCACAATTTGTAAATATGACGTAACAAAGATTGAAATTGTTTTAAGGAGTGAATACCACATTGATCAAATTCCAAAATTACTATCCATAACTGAGAATTATAATTTTAATCACTTAATTAAAATTAAAGCCCCATAGTGTTTTCCTAACTAATGCTGAGAAGCACAGCTCCAGACTATTACATAATCTTCCAGCTACTGTACTGACCAGACAATACCCTCCTGGGCTCATGAGATCAGGAAAGCTACAGGTGGTTTGACTGCAAGCTTTACAAGGTAATCCAGTTAAGAGTAAACACAACAATTTAAACTTTTTGCAGGCTATACATCTCAAGTTGTGAAAGAAACCTTTGTCACAAAAAGGTTTCTGTCCGCTTTATTTTGGCATTTTGTTTTTAATCTTTTCATTCTTCCTGCATCAATATTAAAAAGTTTATTATATCAAATAAATGTCATTGGATTTAAATTGGATTTAGTTATAAAACTTTTATTTTATTTATGCTGGTTTGATGTTTGACCTCTTGGTTTAAAATGCACTGCAACAATAAATATTTCAGAGAAAAGAAACTGAGAATAGAGTGCATGAGCCAAGCTAAGAACAGATTGACCCTAATTTAATTAGATAGATAAGGCTTACAGCTACTACCGAAGAAGATGATGATGGCGGATGATAGTGAAACTCTAGAAATAGATGAGTTGATGGTAGATTATCTTAGTAAACAGGCAAGGGTCTACACAATCCTGTTTCCAAATTTTGTGTTCAAATAGATGTTTATGGTTAGTGTTTTAGTACTGCGTTCTTCCTGGTAGATTAAAATGTTTACATTTATTTACATTTTGCACATGTATTAATCTTTCATATGGCTAATTAAGGATTTATACTTCTTATATCAATACATCAGTGTGATTTTTGCCTCATCTAAGCATATTGGGAAAAGAAACTGGTTTTAATAATTATATTTTAATGAATAGTAAAATAAATTACAACTCACAATTAAAATTCCTTGGTTCATTGTAGTCTTAGTTTCCAATAACATGATATAACTGAAATATTTTACTTACAAATTGCTGCTGACCAAGTATCTCTGCCAAGGGTGGCAATAATGCTCCTTAATGGGAACAATCTCCCTTTGTATTTTGGTTGAAAACTTAAATTTGAAAGGAGTGATCATTCTTGTGTGCACAGAACTGTAGTCCTTAAATTGTAGAGAGTTTGCACTGATGCACTAGTGTTTATGCAAGCTGACTCTCTGCTCATGTTTCCCAGGCTGCGAAAAAATAACCATAGTCATTTTTTTGGACAGGTATTTGATTTAATGAACAGGCATTTGATTATTTTACTCATATTTTACAAGAAAAATAAATAAACACTTACATTAGTTGACATACAGTGCTGCTGTATCAAGGTGCAATTTTTTAGCCATATTGTCTTTTGGAAAATATCTTTGCATATCTAAATTGCCCTTGGTCGTGAGTGCGTGAGCGTGCATGGTTAGATGCCAATGCAATAAAATGATGACCTTGGCAGGGTGTACATTGCCTTTCTCTCACAGACTGCTGGAGATAGGCACCCACCCCCCAATACCATGTGCAATAAGCAGCAAAGGCTGAATGGATACTTAACACTAAAAATAGAACAATTTGGTGGTGTTAATTTAACCAAAATACAATAGTAGCCATTCAAAATTTCCCCACATTGCTTTCTTTGGCTGTTCCCTGGCTGGTCCCCTAGAATTCCATTTTAAACGTCAATCTTTGCACTAAAAGATTGACGTTTGTTGTGCTTGTCGGGGCATACAGCTATTAGAAATTATGTCACTTTGAAATAACAGGCTAGTGAAACAACATGTTAAAAAAAAAAAAAGTTCACCATATACTGTAACCACAGCAAAAGTACTGGCTGAAAGCTAAGATAGACACATAATGAGTATATTTGCATCTGTGTTTAGGTATTTTATTGTATTGAAGATCTCTATTGGTATAAAAAATATGTGAAACAAAACAACATTAAAGTAGTAATTTTGCATTGAATGAAATTTATGGGAAAAAACTTGTGCCATCATAGGCTGAATTTAAATTGACCACATTGAGAAAGTATTTTCAAAAGTCAAAATTAAATGCACTTGTTTGAAAGCAAATTTCAATGAATATAAACCGTATTTCAGAATGAGAAACCTTAAAAGAAAGAAAAAACTGACTTGAATAAAAACTCTACACTTTTTAAAATTTGGTTTCTGATTGCAAGTTTTCCTAATGCTGAATTCTGAAAGGCCCTGAATGACGTTCTAGCTTAAGCATTTCCCAGATGCAGAAGTCCATTAAAGTGTCTGGAAGTGTCAATGTGTTGAGTGAGTAGGGGTCAGTAAATTTTCCTTTTGGATTTTTTTATTTATTTATTTATTTTGCCAAGTTAAATTCAGCAAATGCCTCTATACATTCAAATGCTAGATAATATAATAAAGCGGTTGGATATTTTAGTGAAATGTTTGATAATGCAGAAGCACTATGTTTAGGCTGTTTCACTGTAGGATTGTGACACAAAAGGAGAGATTGGTTCAAAAATCAGTAAAAAAAATTCTTTGCTGCTGCTGAGAATAGTGTTTTATTGTTTTATACCTTGTATAATATATACATATAGATCTGCAAGTTTAAATTATACATTGTGTTAAACTTCAGGCCATTCTCCTCTAACATATATCCAGCAAAATATTAATAATATCTACTACAAAATAAAAAGTTTCCAAGAAAATCTTTTTAAATTTTAAATATGCTTTTTATTCTTTGTTTATTTTTGCATTTCTGTTTTAGGACTAGAGATGCCATTACTTGTGAAACATTCTAGACAAGCAGGTTTTTACTAGTAATTTCGACTGAGCCACCTCACCATTCCGCTTAAAACAGCACCTGTTCTGGATAAAATATGCATCATAGCAAGATAGACTGTTGATATTGGTATTGACTGAAATCAAGTATTCTAGACTTTACTTTCCGGGCATACACAGCAATAAGAGCTACAAGGAAACACATTTATTTAGTAATGAAGTTCAGACAATGCATGCTTCAGAAAAATCAATGTGTGAAGGTATTATTTTTTTTAAGATCAGTTTTCTATGAATCAAAAGGCAAAAGATTAACTAACTTTAAGTAAAACAGCTCGTTACATTGTAGGCTAAGCATTAGGTGGGCTATATATGTGTTCCAGAAATGTTGTACAGTATAGACATGCAACCAAGGTGAAAAAATCTCTCAGTTGCCTGTATGCATATACGAGTGTGAAAATGTTTGTGTGCCTCTTCGTATTACCTTCATAATGATCTGGCAGTCTCTGCAGCAGTAAATCTCAACTCCCAACAAACACATGCTGGGAGAGCCTCATGGACTGTTGTTGCCCTTAGCAGAAAAATGTTTGACAGAGCATGAAAACCACCTGAAATGCAGGCAATTCATTAGCTGCAACATTACATTTCCACTCTGGATTTTATAGGGTTATTTATATATAATTTAAAAAATCCTTTTCAAAATATTGAGGACTATTTTTAGTCTTTTTTTCAACTTTTTGCAAGTGTTTCTACACGTGATACAAGATTGTATTTCTAGAATTACCTGTTTAAAAAAAATATACGCCACATAGAAAAAGAGAATATAGAAAGAAAATTTCCTACAAAAACTGAACTGAAAAAAAAATAAAATGAAAATAAAAGACAATCATAAAACAATAATAAAAATAGGAATAACTAGTGAAACAATCTCCATTTAATAAAAAAAACTTCTTGCTATCCAAATTTAAGGTTTTTAATTCAGTGAAATAAGGCCCCCCCTTGTTCCGGATTCGGAGCCGCAGTCGGCGGTTTCCTGTGTTCCTGATTCGGAGCCGCAACCGGCGGTTTCCTCTGTTCCTGGTGTGGAGCCGCAGTCGGTGGTCTCCTCTGTTCCTGATGTGGAGCCGCAGTCGGTGGTCTCCTCTGTTCCTGATGTGGAGCCGCAATCGGCGGTCTCCTGTGTTCCTGATTCGGACCCGCAATCGGCGGTCTCCTCAGTTCCTGTTTTGGAGCCGCAATTGGCGGGCCCCTCGGTTCCTGATTCAGAGCCGCAGTGGGCGGTCCTGTCTGAGTCTGTTGCAGGGCGGCAGAAGCGGAGGCGGCGTTCACCTCGGTGCTTCCTGCAGAAGCGGAGGCGGCGTCCTCCTCGGTGCTTCCTGCAGAAGCGAAGACGGCGTTCCCCTCGGAGCTTCCTGCTGAAGCGGAGGTGGCATCCTCCTCCAAGGTCCCTGCAGCTTTGGAGACTCCAGCCCCCAGAATGTCTGCCTCTGCTCCGGTCCCGCGGCCGGCCATCTGAGACTCTGCCTTGCCTCCGGCCCCGCGGCCGGCAGTGGCGGCTGGTGAAAAATATTTTTGGTGGGGCTGATATAGCCTAGTGTATGTATCCAACTAATCCGGAATAAGAATTCAAATAAACAATTGGACAATACATACAATTTAACAGTAATGATTTAATTTACTATATAATAACAGTAACAGTGATGATTTGGGTCACTGTGAGGGGGTTCTTTGGCCTCCAAGAATCCAGGCTCAGTCGGGTTGGTGATTTATTGTGCTCAAAAACTCAAAACAGGGTGCAAAAGAAACTAAACATGTACAAGATACTCTGGGCCTCAGCCTCCCTCCAGTTACCAGCAATGTAACAAAGAAACAGAAAACAGAAATGGCCGCTTTTCTTCCCACAGCCCTCATTAAATAGTTTAAGCCCCTACCCTCAGGCTCTCATATTTCTGATTTCTTCTCATTAATCAGTTTTGTCCATATATAACCTCCACAAACAATTGATGTACAAAAACAAATAATTTTTACAACTTAATTCTTTTACACAGATTCATTGACTTATTCAATTACACCAAACTGGGTTTGAACCCAGCAAAGAGGCAGCCAGACTGAAGATGACAAGTCCCTGTAGCATAAACATGTACACACCCACACCCCCCACACACACGGCTAACCCCACTGAAATATTAAGTGTGCACCCTCAATACGCCAGCAGGTAACCAGGAACAGCTTGTGTGTTTTAAGTTAATGGAGCTACTGGGCTTAGCGCGAGTGTATTGGTCCTCACAAGCACAGTATAACAGGAATGTGTGTGTGGCACGCAAAGTTAGAGGATGTTTTAAGCGAAGAGGTGGATTCGTCACAGTCACAATAACCATGACATGAAATTTTCCTACCCTACAACAGGGATGTTCTTCTGGCAAACGGGTAGATAAATAGGGATCTCACCGAATTTGGTGGAAGCTGCATCTCGCTCATTACGTTCGCCATCGTCCCTCTAATTGTCTGCACCTGCGCATTGGGTGCAGAAGCCTGTTAAAGTGCAGTATTTTCAGCGCCCCAAGACCATAAAGTTCTGAGACGCTGATTGGCCATTAAATTCACCTAGCAATAGTACATGATTGACAGATTCTCTGCAAATGTGGGGCTGTCTGATCACAGCCCCAAGACAGAGACGGTAGGAGTCTGTCTGTGGAAATCCAAATGAATGACAGTAGATAGGGAAATGTACACTCACCGGCCACTTTATTAGGTACACCTGTCCAACTGCTCGTTAACACTTAATTACCAAGAAGCCAATCACATGGCGGCGACTCAGTGCATTTAGGCATGTAGACATGGTCAAGACAATCTCCTGCAGTTCAAACCTAGCATCAGTATGGGGAAGAAAGGTGATTTGAGTGACTTTGAACGTGGCATGATTGTTGGTGCCAGAAGGGCTGGTCTGAGTATTTCAGAAACTGCTGATCTACTGGGATTTTCACGCACAACCATCTCCAGGGTTTACAGAGAATGGTCCGAAAAAGAAAAAACATCCAGTAAGCGGCAGTTCTGTGGGCGGAAATGCCTTGTTGATGCCAGAGGTCAGAGGAGAATGGCCAGACTGGTTCGAGCTGATAGAAGGGCAACAGTTACTCAAATAACCACCCGTTACAACCAAGGTGGGCAGAAGAGCATCTCTGAACGCACAGTACATCGAACTTTGAGGCAGATGGGCTACAGCAGCAGAAGACCACACCGAGTGCCACTCCTTTCAGCTAAGAACAGAAAACTGAGGCTACAATTTGCACAGGCTCATCGAAATTGGACAATAGAAGATTGGAAAAACGTTGCCTGGTCTGATGAGTCTCGATTTCTGCTGCGACATTCGGATGGTTGGGTCAGAATTTGGCGTCTACAACATGAAAGCATGGATCCATCCTGCCTTGTATCAACGGTTCAGGCTGGTGGTGATGGTGTCATGGTGTGGAGAATATTTTCTTGGCACTCTTTGGGCCCCTTGGTACCAATTGAGCATTGTTGCAACGCCACAGCCTACCTGAGTATTGTTGCTGACCATGTCCATCCCTTTATGACCACAATTTACCCAACTTCTGATGGCTACTTTCAGCAGGATAATGCACCATGTCATAAAGCTGGAGTCATCTCAGACTGGTTTCTTGAACATGACAATGAGTTCACTGTACTCAAATGGCCTCCACAGTCACCAGATCTCAATCCAATAGAGTATCTTTGGGATGTGGTGGAACGGGAGATTCGCATCATGGATGTGCAGCCGACAAATCTGCGGCAACTGTGTGATGCCATCATGTCAGTATGGACCAAACTCCCTGAGGAATGCTTCCAGCACCTTGTTAAATCTATGCCACGAAGAATTGAGGCAGTTCTGAAGGCAAAAGGGGGTCCAACACGTTACCAGCATGGGGTACCTAATAAAGTGGCCGGTGAGTGTAGTTTATATAATTTGTTTTGCTTATAGGTACACACTCTAGAGAGTAAAACTGACATTTATGAGTTAATTTCTAAAAATATATTTTACGTTTCTCTCTTCTTATCAGGGAGGGCGGTGCCCCAGCGCCCCCTATGGGTTTTTTATTTTTGGGCGTCTGGTATCCGCCCTTGAGGGGGGGGGGTATTGTTGGGATCCAGAGGTCTGCCCTCCAGAGGGCGACGTGGATCCCTTTCTGTGGGCTTCTGTTGTCTGTTGGGATCCAGAGGTCTGCCCTCCAGAGGGTGATGCGGATCCCTTTCTGAGGGGTTCTGCTGTCGGTTGGGATCCAGAGGCTTGCCCACCAGAGGGTGCCGTAGATCCTTTGCTGAGAGCTTGTGCTCGTCCGTAACAGCTGATCCCCATCTGCTCATTAAAGGAATAGTACACCCAAAACAATATTAGCCTTCATTTTCTACTCACCCCCATGCTGAACAACACTCTGGAGTACTTTTTTGATATCTCAAATGCATCTGGAGATCTGGGAGGCTTCTTGCTGTCTGCTGACATTCAAATAATGGAGGTTATGGCGCCCGAGGCAGAAAGGTCCATAAAAGTCCACAAAAAACGTGTCAATATTCCTCCATACTGCTCGTCCAATGTATTCCAAGTGTCCTGAGTGGGTAGCGTCCATAATTTACTCGAAAAGAAGTAATTTAGAATGTTTTTAGAGCATAAACAGTAGTGTATAGGATTTTTCTAAAAGCGCGTTCACGAGTCTACGGAAAACGCGGCAGACCAAACCAGATGAAAGTGCGCATTCAGCGTCTGCTCTGCCGGTAATGCAAGCGTAGAAGAAGAAATGTGCTGTTTACCTGTGCAAAGAAAGAAACAACGAAAGAAAAATGTCTGAGGACTTCAGTGTTGAGGAAGAGCATGAGTTCATTGCCGAGCTGAATGCGCACTTTCGTCTGAAAGTGCGCATTCAGAATAACTTAAAAATAATTAAACACTGCTTAAATTTAACTCAAAATGGAAAAGAAACCAATGATCAAGAATACACAGAATAGCATAAATCAAAGTGTAACTGCAAACTTAAAAAGAAACTTAAACAGAAGTCTTTCACAATAGTTTTTTACTTATTGATTTTTAATTTCACAATTATCTTTAGGTGGTAAATGCAGTATGCTGACTTTGTTATTTTCAAGTTCTTTATAAAGGTGGTATGGTGTGGTGTGTTGTTTTTTTTCTTTTTTCCAGCGTTTTTTATTGTCATTACCCTGTCACAAGTACAGAGCAACAAAACAAACTCTCTGCATTTGAGCCATCCCCTAGGGGAGCAGTGGGATGCCATTGTGCGGTCCCCGGGTAGCAGTGTGGGGTTAAGGGTCCTTGCTCAGGATCCTAGTCTGGGGATCAGGTACTTGCAGCCCTCTCAGAACACAAGCATAGTGCTCTAACCCACTAGGTCAACACTCGCCCCTGGTGTGGTGTGGTACGGTATGTATAGCATGGCACGGGTATCAATAGGAAGTAATAAAAACATTATTACCTTTTAAACTTGCAAAAATAACATTTAGGATTGAACCAGAAATGGAATAAGCTACAGAGATTCTCAACATAAATTAACGAATCAAATACAATTGACTGAAAGCAAACCTTTCTTAATGAGACCTTAGGAAATTCACCAGGCTCAGTTTAAAGCAGATCGATCTGCCTAACAAGCATATTAGGATTCCTATACAAAGACATTATCAATGTAATTATTTGTTTCAGATCAAGTTATCATACAAGAGAAGATACTTTCTAACAAAACAAATACTGTTCTCATTTTTCTGTCACAAGGATGGTCAAGGATGTGATTAGGACAATTAGAATTCAGGTTTTTTTGTTGACCTTTCTACTTCCCCAGTAAAACTATGCAGCTGAATCAGAGGAGAACGTTGAACAAGTAATAGAGAATCCTCTCTTTTTCTCAGAGAAGTATATATCCCGATGTTTTAAATATAGATATATCTATATCGCTCTATATAGAGAGATATAGAGCTCTCTCTCTCTCTCTCTATACACATATATAGATTTTCCCTGTACCCTCCATCTGAGAGGGTCAATCATCCATTTGTGGTGTTATATTTTTATTAGAACTCAGAACTACATATCAAAGTGTGCAGAGAGCAAGCTATGTTTGACTTCAGTAAAATTGATTTGCCTTTTAACTACGTGGAAAAAGACATTTTTAAAGCTTGAAACATAAAATAAATTGGGTTCTTGGAACATTTCTCCTACTTATGTGTTTCTTCATTTTGACCATTCAATGATTTTAACTCAGTCTTGTCAAACGAAATCAATATCTGTTTTAAAAAAAGCAAGGATTTTTTTAAATTTATTGATTTTTCCCCAGACTTACTGATCAGACTCAAAAACTGATGAGCACGTTAGAATTTTCTGGCTTAGAAATATTTCTGAAATCGTGAAAGGTTTAATAAACAGAGCAACTCTTGGGGAAATTCAAACCAGTTTTATAGCTGATAAAAATTATATATACTGTAACAATTTTGCACTGTTTTTTTCCCATTTTCCAAAAATGAAATAAAAAAGAGACTACGCTGATTTAAAAAAGCACAAGTAAATTCCAGTATAATTTAAATTAACGAATACACATTCTGTTGCAGGTTATCTTGTTCAGTTTTTTTCATTCATGCTGTTTAGTCTCGTCTGGTTTTGGTTTTTCAGTTTTTCAGTATGTAAAGCACAAATATGCAAAGCAGCATATCATTACATCATAGTTACATCATTACAACTATAGTTTTGTTAAAACTTATAGTGCACTTCCAAAAACTCCTACTTGAAGGTACAAAATATAAAAAATAATAAAGACTGCTTTGGACCAAATAGGATGACATATTAACTCTGAAGATGTAAGAAAATGGACATTAACTATTTGAGGAGAAACTCTTTAAAAATCAGTTCTCACTATTTATAACAAATTATTTAAGAAGCCAAGTCCTTTTTGATTAAATTATTTTCAAAGGGTCTGTAGTTAATTGTATTACTAAATGTTTGCGGCACTAGGGACTTGCATTTCAAAAGTAGACTGTCTGAAACTGAGATGAAGAAAGTATAATAAACTCAGAACATAGGACCAAGAATTGAGGCGAGACCGACAGTGATTACTTAAAAGGCGTTTATTAAGCTGACAGATGCAGAGCTGTGGATCTGCGGTGGCTTGAGTTGGGCGAGGTCCCATGTCGAGGTCCCATCACTAGACACTCTGATTTATCAGTTCAGTCCAGTTTAACGTGGTAGGATCCAGCCAGGGGGCTGCCAACTAGATGCGGCTGGCACTGCCCAGAGTGCCCCCGATACTGTAGACCTGGAGGGCAAACAGGAGTGAGAGCCAGGTCAGGGAAACTGATCAAAACAGGAAGGCTCAGAGGTCCAGGAGTCCAGAGCCCAGTCAGGAATACCGAGGAGAATAGGGTTCCAGGGGTCCACAGAGAGGTCAGGCCGAACATTCAGATGGGAATAGACAAGCTCAGTGGTTGAGATGCAAAACCTAGCAGGATACCATGAACACTACAGGAAACTTGCTCTCTCCACTGAGCCAAGACATGAACCAGGCACCCTCAGTTGATAAGAGACAGAACAGGATCAGGAAAACAGGAACACTACGAAACACTAGAAACCTCTCTCACCACTGGCTCCCAAGAACGCGAACATGAACTATGGCATCAGTGATTACATCAAAGTCAAACTCAAAACAATGATCTGGCCCAATAGCTGGGACTGAGCCGTATATAAAGAAGCAGGAGCAGGTGGTTAAGATGAGTGGTAACTGGAAACCAGGCAGAGTTAGGCAGGTGAAAGAAATGAGCAATCAGACCAGCTCTCAGAGCCATGACCATAACAGAAAGAGGGAAGACATGCAGCAAAGGTTTCCCATCCAGGTTGAGGGTCAAACTTGGTATACTGTAGGTTGGAGTCCCAACCTGGATACATTTTGTGCCCTATCTCTGCACCACATGACTACATTTTGTAAGTTGTGCATCCATGTGTCGGCGTCTCCACTGGACACCATAGGAGAAAAAGATTCATAGAGATAGGATTAATCAAATTCTGACACATTTTGGACATTTCTGCTAAAAGGAGTAACGTTAATGTTAGATTTTGGTGATTATGTCAGATCATGAAAGATGCTATTCAACGGCATGATAAATCTTCTCTTGCCTCCTAAAATTATGATAGAAAACCAATAGCCTGGTCACTATTGTATTTACTCATGTCAAAAGATGTTAAGACAAGATTTTAATAAATATGAATGCTTTGATGAAAATAAAGCAAGAAATAAAGCCTAATGACACCAAAGCAGCATTTTCAAGCAGAAAGTGCATTTATAAAGAAAATGTGCTTACTTTAGGAGGTGCTACATCACACTTTACGCTCCCTACTAGTCTGTGTCCACAATGCTTTGTTTTTTTTTGTTTTTTTTTCCTCTCTTGGTAAATGAAAACTCCCCCCGGAATATTAAACGATTTCCATCCATCTTTTATTTGGATGTGGGTACACTCAACTATGTTGTCATCTCTGCTTAAGAGCTTGTTTCTGCCAGACAAAGCAGTACAAGCTCTGCATTCTGTTCCCCCTGGCTGTGCTCACAGTGTGGTAACACTGGATAAAACCCAACTATCAGATGGCCAAAAGAAATCTAATGGATGAAAGATTAGAGCTCAGTATCGAAGTACTAGTCTCTCCCTTAGATCCTATTTAAATATGCTAGTATTCTAGAAGCCAACTTGTCTTTTATATTAAATTCCCATAAATGACCGTTTCAGTCTATAAAGTTTCATTTGATTTTAATTTAAAATACTTAAATTCAGTTTTTCCACATGTTATATTGTTTTGTACAGAAAATTAATTACTTTCATCATTATTAATGCAGAGTTGGTGTAAGGCAAACATCTTTACTTGTCATGTCTGCTAGGTAGTTTGTTGGTCCTGGCCATGGGCCTGAAAGCAGGGAGGATCCATCAAACTCACCGTCTCCCTCACCCTGTGAGGGGGATGAATTCTGGAGGAATACAGACGCTTTCCTCCTGTGATCCCCTTGTATACCAAAACTCTACCAATATGCCATTATAAAGTAGCTGTAACTTAGAAAGACGTTCAGCAGTCATCTGAAACATGTCAGACACGTATATATGCATTGAAGAGAAGTTCTTGATAAGTTACGCATAAGTTATCAACAAGTTACTCATAGGTTTTGGATAAGCTAGACACCAGGACTTATGAGTAACTTACACTTAACGTATGTCAACTTTCAGAGATATTACCTGTAACTTATGCCTCATGTATCAGCATACACTGGCACATGTTGTGAAATCTGGGGATTTAGTGAGGAGCATTTACTTAGCTTTGCTGCCACCATCTATGTCAAAGAACAGATCCATATGTCACCATACAGCTGCTCCTGTTCTGAAGTGGATGTATACTGGAATCAAGGGTGTAGAATGCACTGTTGGGGTTGGGGTATATTACAGTTGCCTTCAAAGTCTTATTCTATTTACAAGTTGATTCATTTAATTAACTTAATACTAATAAAAATAAACTGGATCTTTGGGGTTGAAACAATAAAGTAATACAATTAGTGATTGTTGTCAATTACAAAATAACACCAATAAATTACTGCTTTACTTTGCAGCTTAAAAGATCCTAAAAATTTCAAATTTCCTTTTTCCCTTCACACCAGGGGAGACTGAGTATAACTGCTTCTTGTTCTGTTTTATTTGTTCCTCACTTGCGCTTTGCCGCAACTTCCCACATCTCCCTGGTGTTCTTGAACCATAATCTAACACCCACCACAATAAAAGCTTGGAATAGGAATAGCTGTATGTATGGGGGCAGTGGTGGAGGAGCTGTGAACAGGACTTGGTCTGAGAAAAATACCTGCTAAGATAAATGATAAGGTACAGCAGTTCCCCCACCCCCTCTGTCAGTGCACTCCCGCAAGACGAGAGGAACAATCATTCTCTGTAACTCTATATGTTTATGTCTAAGGGCAGATGGGTAAGACAAATGTGCTGAGACATCACCAGAAACACAAGCAAGGAAATGAGGAGAAACAATTCTAAAGATGGTTCCGTTCTTTTGTCTTCTTCTGGTACAATTGTGCATTCAAAACACTACTCATGTTTTCTTTCATATTCAGATTTAGCTTTGTCTCTCTCCTCTTTTGTGTTGCTCCAATGGTCCTTTCAAAAGCTTTGAATGTTATACAAGCTTTCTTTAACCTTTCAGCAGAAAACAGTACTAGAGAAATACCCTCATCAACAGAGTGTATTAAAGTGATTAAACTAAGTGTAATAACTCAGCTTACCTTCATAAAGTGAAAAACAAGACCAGCACTGACAACATGAGCAAAATCTTTTGATTTAGCCAAAACTGCAAAACTTACACAAGATCAGTCTGTGTCACCCACTCTGTGTTGCCATGCAATGCAAAGCAGTGCAACAGTAGCAAAATAAGTGGATTTAGCATATAGAGACAAGGCAGATTAAAATTCAACACCTCAGTATAGACCAATTTCCAGGTAGCTTACATTATTTTTGTTCATCTGTTACATTATGCTTTTATGGAGGTTTAGCTCCAATGTCTCTTAGAAGAGATGCCTGTTATATCAGGTACTCTAAATATTGCATCATTCTTGCATGTCTGAAATTAAAATATCAGTTATCAAAGGTTCCATTCAGCAAGATGCCTGCAGAGAGATTTTAAAAGGCTGGTGAGATTGGAGCCTACTAATGATCTTTGTGGATTCTTTTTTTCAGCCAGCACAGCCCCTTCCTTCCCACCATTCAACCACCCCTTACAGTGCCAAAAAGTAATATGCTTGTTCGTCTTTTTAGAAACTAATTTAGCAGTATAATGGTGTTTCACATTGGGCCAGGCTTTTAAACATGTTCAATTCATTTAAATAATAATATTGACTTGAATTCATTTAAAAAGGTAATGCAAATAACTGTATTTTTATGCATAATAATGTCCCAAGCGGGAACCTTTGTATTTGCTCTTTATTGTACACCCATAATTCTGACCCACAAGCAGCATCACAAGTATTGGTCCAGTGGTGGTAATAAAGCTTAAAAACTAAGGGCAAGTTACACTGTCATTATGGTTCTATGAATTCCGGATGATTGCAAGTCACACCAGTCATTCTGAACTTCTCAATGAGGGGGTCCCAGGAGATTAAACGTAGCACCCCACGTTTTATTTACATTACACTCAGGTGGGCTACGACACATACATGTCTTTGTTTAACTTAGAACCTCAATCTGCATGTTGCACAAGGAATTATTTCCACGTTATTTATTGTCACTTGCAGTTAGGCATATATAAAAAAACGGGACTCATTTGGTGGCAGCAGAGATGTTTTCTACGCTAATGTCAGCATCCACAGTTGCAGCCAGCCAGAGGCGTAGCCAGAAATTTTTTATAAGGGTGGCCGGGCAATAACCAATGTACACTGAGGGGTTGCCAAACACGGATGGGCGCCAGAACCTCAGGGTCAATTGACACTGTTCCAACAGAAAAATTAATGAGCAAAACATCCATATTTTCTAAATAAAGAGAAAATATACTTTCCTACAGCCTTTACTAACACGCATATATTTAAACATCTGTAATTTCTAGTTAAAAGGTATAGTGAATACAACTGTTTCAGTTTCAGTTCTGGTGTGTAAATCTTTTCCATTGTCATTACTTACCTACTTGTATCAATAAACATTCTGCATAAAAGGGATATTTACAAGCACTAATATCTACATAAATTGATTATTTGATAAGTTCTGTACTTATCTTTGATGTTAGTATGCTGATGTGTATAATTGAAATTAATAAAATGTTTTGAATATTCCACTTGAGAGTATTACTGCTGCCACCATCTGTATTAGAGGGGAAAAAATGGTAGGGGTAGCCACAGGGGTGGCCAATGATTGGCTAAGGGTGGCCACCCCTGGCCCTCCAATCTAGATCCGCCCCTGCAGCCAGCTCACACTGGACCGAATGACAAGCTTCAGAGCGAACATCCTAAGTCCACGCCTGAAAAGTAAACAGCTTCCTGGTAAAGTTGGTTGCAAAACTGATCGTTTATTTTGGCAACTGGCTTAAGGAGAAAAAGTAGCCGTAGTGATATATGTTTTAACAGCTCGAAATACTGCATGTTGAATAACAAATGTTAATCTGTATCAAGAGATATGCTGTCATACTTCTGTTGTCAGTTTTAGAAAAGGAAATTGGACTTCTATTTATAACAAATGTTAAACTCTTAAAGGCAGTGTTGTATGCCTTGTTACTGTACAGTTTTTTTTTTTTTTTACCATATTTAGTTGAAGGTATTGTGATATAATGAATGTTCCTGCACTGTTTACACTTCTAAAGAAGTTTTTTTTTTTTTTTTTTTTTTAAAGTTGCAAAAAAATATCTGAGGTTTCTAAAAAAAGCTAAATGATTATACGTTTCAACCAATCTGATGGTCAAATAATGGATTGCTGTATTGATTTGCTGTATCTTTAGCTCAGCTTTGTGGAGTATCTATGCTGAAGCAGGACCTTTTTCGTTTAATTGGCAACACAGTAGCAGTCAGTCACCGATAAAGGCAGACGAGGGTCAGAACATTATGCTAAAGGTGGGGGTGGATGCTCTGGTGACAGTAAATGTAGTTTAACAGAGAAAGACAGACCTACAGTGAAAAAGGAAGCCTGATTTAAATTCTTCAATTAAGTTTAATTAAAAAGTACCGATTAACTATAAAAATCATGTGCCTTAGAATAGTAAATTTAACTCTTTCCTTGTATTCTCAATGTTTGTTATTAATATTTCACAAGATTATTTTTAAAGAAAATGCATTTAAAACATGCTATAAAAGATGACCAACAAAAAGAATAAGTCTCTCTATAAGTATAGAGTTACAATTAAAGTGAGGGGAAAGTGATATAAATAGTCTTTCGGGTATTTTTAAGGGCTATTTTAAGGAAAGTAAGAACACCTTCAATCAGTAATTTATTAATTTAAAATTATGCCTTCCTGTCTTGCACATTTTGTTTTGATTCAAGTAGAGATGTGGTTACAAAGCAATTTTAACTACATGCTACACTGCTGTAATTTCTCACTGAAGTGACAGCTTTTAGTGGCAGTACTTACTCTTGCCTGCAGCCCTGGCACTGTCAAATATCCTATTTGATAGAAAGAGAGACAATACAGACCTCCAAAAGAAACATATGAAAAAATGTGTAATATGACATTTACCATAGCTATGCTTTTGTTACAGTTGTATTACAGTTCAGTTTTTTGTTTTTAACTAGGAGTAATGTATAAATCAATCTCAGGACAGAAACAGTCACCTAGAGAAAACAAGCATGCAATGATATATTCAGAGCTAACAATTGACTAAATACAGGCATGGAAGCCTGGAAACTCATAGCCTGGGTGCCATTCCAAACTTAGTCCCGCCCACAACATTTGAGGTCGGGAAGTTCGGTCTGGCATTGCTCAGTAGTAGCGCGAGTATGCTCACATAATATCTGGCGGGCCAATCAAATTGTCAGGTCGGGCTTTATACGATGATGGACAGATGATCAACAGTAAGGTAATCAACCACGTCACCAAAGCGCGCTTGGGTGACAACAACAATGGCTGCCGCTGGAGAGTTGAGGTGAGTAGATTCTGCTATTAGGTCTGTTTTAGAAGATATCGACAGCAAATTAATTTTAAAAGAGGAACAGAGAAACGCGATCAAGGCTCATCTTCTTATTCTAGGCGTGCAACTGCACGCTTTGATTTTTGTTGACAACAACTATGCGTCGCTTAACATACGTCACGCTCTCCGTTGCTCTTATTGGTTGTAGGTCTATCCAATTGAGTGCAGAGGCATTTTTTTTCCTGGTTCGTTCAAAACACGCCCCATAATCACAGCTCTAAGGAGCAGTATCAGACTCATATTCTGACTAGAATTGAGTAGGACTACGTCAGGCTAGGAAACTCATTCTCTCATCAAAAAATTTATAGTTAAAATGTATTTTGGACCTTTAGACCTTAAACATTCCACAGGAAAATAATTAGGTTTTTTTAAAAAGCGATTGGTGTGGTCACAAAAGCAACAGTTTAGCAACACTAAACTGTATAAAAACTTTGCCAACAATTAATAAATTGTGAAGAAATTTAGAAAGCCCGCTTTCTTTGTTTCTGGTTGGATTTACCATGACCTTGAAAACATTCAAAATATTATGAAAAAAACAAACAAACAGATATTGCAAGAAATTTTAAAACTCAAAATGTTTGATTGATTGGGTGATTTTATTTCAGACAATTTCTATCATTTGTTAGATTAAACAATATATACAAAAGTAAAAGAACAATATACACATGTTCATTGGTTTAAACTAAATGTTGCATTACATATCCTTTTTATTGTTGAACTTAAATGCAATTAATAAAACAAAAACTATTTTCAGTTTAAGTCATAGATATCAGGCTGTGTGGAGGATTTTTTACGACCCAAATACAGAGATGGAAGCAGAAGACATTTCTTCAGGTATATAATCCAAAGGGCTACAGAAAAGACAATATAGAAATAAACTAAAATCAGGAGATGTCAGGTAAAACACACATGAGGAGCACAGAAACAACAAGGATCCAGCAAACAGTAACTGAAGAGGAGGGGTATAAATGGGAGACTGAACAAAGACTAGGCTAATCAGTAAATTGGGAGCAGGTGTGGACAGAAGAATCTAGAAGGGAGCTGGGAGAAGGAGACTGGCACGAGAGGGCAACAGACAGTACACCAGCAATACATATGAAACTCAAATACAACCAAAAGCAACTAGAGTAACACAAAATGAAAATAAAACCAATGAAAACTCAAAAAGAAAACTTAAACAGAACCAAAACCCTTACAATAGATATGTACACCTTCAAATATTAATCAATTAATGAAAATTTTCTGAAAAGGGCTATAAAGAAGTAAAACCTGTTATTTATACCCCCTCTGACTTTTATACCCCATAATGTAAATTGTAACTTCCTGTTTCCTATTTGATTTCTAAGCTAATGATCCAGAATTCCCCAAAAAAGAAAATAAAAAGATATGTATACACATATACATGCAATTCAATACATGCAGTATATCCATCCAGCCATCTCTCCGGGATCTGTACTCCGCCAGGACTCTAAGGCGTGTAGGGAAGATTGTGTCTGATCCCTTGCACTCCAGCTACAAACTATGTTAGACACTTCCCTCTGTTTCTTTCCATCAGCTACCAGCAAGGCCCAGATGCCCCATTACACTGACACTGTCTCTCTCCCTCCACTGTTCAGGACCTACAAGCTACACCAACATAGCATCTCCAGACCTTCTGTGATAATTCATTAATATCAAACCATGTTTTTAGGTGCTGTAAATTATCACCTGTACAGAAAATGTTATGATATAAAATGCCTGAAATAATATGTTTTCCCACCTCTGTTCTTTACTCTTACTAATGCACTGTTGTAAACTTTATTACTCATAACTGCTCCATGGAAATCCTGCTTAGTAAAGGTAGAAAATAAGTTCACAAGTCTAAATGATTTGTGTTTAAAAAAAAAATAGGAATTTAAAATTGCAAACAACTATAACAGCAACTGCCCTAAAACCAAGTTTGCCCTCATAAAAGCACTAGTGCTATGTGAAACATACATTTTCTGTACCAGCACATAAAACATAGAACAACATGATTCTACAAGACTTAAAAAGGTAGTTTCATTTAATTGCAGCCTCTCTTTTCATTGTTGTGCACATCAACACATTCCAACGTATTGTGTCATAAATAGGCTTGACTGTATTTTATGATTCATTTTATGGAAAATTCTTCACACTATCACAAATCTGACTAAATGTGTTACTGGGAATAAACCGAAAGGTTTTGATTAATAAAACAAATCATCCATCTTGTTGTTTAATGACAGTAATACAGTAAACCCAGGCCAATACAATAACATCAGCAACTTGATGAGTAAAATAAAAGATCTAATATATAACAAAAATATAGAATTCAAACAAACCTACATGAGCGGAATTGAGCAAGAAATGAGAAGCATGGAGTGGAGCACATCAATGAAAAATGTCTGTAATAGAAATGTAAGGATCCAGGGAAGGAACTAGTGAGTGTATATTGTATACAAGGAAGTATGAGTGAGAGAAAAAGCAGCCAAAAACAAAAAGAGACTTGGGGACTGAGTTACACCTGAGGCAAAAAGAAAGCAAAGTAATCAGGGGAGATGTGGACAATTTGGCACAGTGACAGTTAAGGTAGAGGAAAAGTTTTAAAAGATAGTGAAAATAAACTGAAAGAAGAAAAAAAGGAAACATAGGAATGAACTGATAAGGTAATCCCACTGTAACATTAATGATCAAAGAAGAGATTTAAATAAGGCAAAACTTGTGGATTGACACAAGAGCTGGTCCACCTTTTTGCCGTTTCTTGAAATATATGACAACAAGCACCGTAGCATTGGTTTATGTTAAAACAAGATTCCAAACCCAGAGCCTAAGCTCGATTATTCTAAACAAATCCCTTTTTACATCTGCTCCCTCTCAATAACCTATGAGCCAAGGGACTAAAGCCTGAAGCCTATTTAGTTCAAGATCATGACAAGTTTGCGGCTCCTGTCCCAGTAACTGTTATGTAACACCTGCACTCTCTCCAGATTGGAACATGCCTCTCTGACAAAATGCCAAGTGTCAGTCTTGGCGAAACATGAGGACTGCTGCTTCCTATGTTTTCAAGTTTCAGGTTCTGAAAATGATCATGAACTTTAGGCGTAGTCCTATTCTAATTATTTCAACATCAAACATACATGCTGGCAAGACTGCTTTCATTACCGTCCTCAAGAAGATTAATGGGTTCAAGGCGTGATGGCGCACTCCACCTCAGCAAGGGAGCGACACAACAGGAGCAGACATCAACATAAACACACAACTCTGCCTCTGCTCTCTGAAATGATCTCAAGCCCTCCGTGAACAGATTGGGCTGTCAGAAGAACGAGTGTGAAGCAATTTCGATCACAGAACATCTGTAATGTTAATGGCCAATTCGCATGAGATAAGAGATTTGTAATCGGTTTCAGAAATTACACAGATGGAGGTGTCTGCTCGATTTATATAGGTGTCTGCTCGATTTACGCACTGCCTTGGCATCAAAACTCTTTACACTGAGGGTAACAGCATAACAATGAAAAATGGCAGAAATATTGACCTTTTTGACCATTATCTGCAATGCGTAGGCCATAATGCATCCAGCTAAAGTCATGGGCACATTTTAGAAGAAGTGGTATTTAGATAAGTTTAGTGCATCATTCTAATAACATCACAGATTTAATTGGTGTGATGAGGAGGAGGGTTGAAATAATTGCATGGTTAAGCATAATAATCAGCTATTGCTGGCTGGATTTTCATGCACTGCTTTCATGATAGATTGTCTATTTTAAAAAGGTCAGTGATAATAATTACTTCAGTAGGGTTAAAATTTTGATCATTCAATAAAATGAAGTAAAATATTTATTAAGTATTTTAGTTAAATAGTATATAAAGTTGTGGGTTGTTTGTTTTTATGTTTTTTTTAAGGAGAAGTCTACATTGTTGACTTGGCTGTTTTAAGGGTAAGGTCCCCTGCATAACAAATTAAACCCAAATAACTATCTCTAAGTTCTTTTCCATTATGGAAAATTAGAAAACCTGTGCTAGATGCTTCTTTAACCTAGTGTGGGATTTTTGTGCAGTTGTGCCTTTGAAAAATAAGTTAGGACTTTATAGTTCTTTCAGCAGTGCCTGTAGATGGAGGATTTCCATACAGAGTGGCGAGTCAGCTGCCTTGCACAGTAATCTAACTTGAGGTCTGCTTGCATATCTCTGTGAATACAATCAGATTGAATCATGCACAAAAAAATGTAATAGCTGTTGTTGTTTTTTTATTTTAACCGTAAGATTATGCAAATATTAATGGGTTATTGATTATTTTCATTTTGATCATCAAATAGCAATATTTATCTTGATAGATTTAAACTGCAACCTGGAGATCTGTAAGCTTCCCTGGTCTTTTAGCAATCAACCTATATGCAGAACTTGGATGTATGTTGGTGTTTCTCCCAAACTGGAGGACCATATGCAATGGTCATTTGCATGCCATTGTTGGGATCTGGAGAAGTTCCACCTTTCTCCAGCAGAGTCCGCCGTGGATCCTCCTGAGCTGAGCCTTCGACACACCTGAGGCGCATCTCATCATCAGAGGATCCACAGTATATAACCTGCCTTCAGACCTTGCCTCAACGCCGCAGTGTTTATCCAGTTTGGTTAGCACCTGAGCCTAGCTTCTTTTGAGAACCTTTGTTGCTCCTGATTCATGATTGGATTCTAATCCCTCTTTGTCTCTGCTTTCAGGAATCCAGTTTTTCCTTGTAAGCTCTGGATGAGCTTAACCTGCCGAGCCAGCCCTCTGAGCCAAACCTGAAGACCCTTCTCTGGATACTCATGCAGCTCTGGACTAAGAGCTGGAAACCCAAAGCCAAGGTCTGCCCTCACGCTAGAAGTAAGACGCTGAAGCGGTTATTGGACTCTGCTGAACTAAACAGTCTCTGGACCCAACAGTTCCTCTCTCAAAGCCAAACCCGGACACCTCAAGGTATAAATCTGAAACTCTCAAACTCAGACTCATCTGCTCCCAAGCTAACTGAACTGTCATCCTCAAAGACTCCAGTGAACCTGCCCCCAGGCCTGAACCAGTTCCTGTGTTTATTCCATGTGCTTGTGCTCAATAAAACTTGTTAAACTTTTCATCTGTTTCCGTGGTGTTCTGCATACTGGGCTTTTCTGAAAACCCATCATGACAGCCATATCTGTGACCTGTTGCACTGCCAGCCCACTACAGTCCTATAATGGCTGTTGTATTGATATGAGTTTAGTTAGCCTGGCATAAGGAGACTGTTACAGTGTAGAAATCAAATATAACAATACAAATTGATCTGGAAAGCCTCCTGTAGAAGGTGTTTGCAAAAAAGAAAGGGAGAGGAAAGTCAATAAATTGTTTGAGCTGATTGGGAATCTGGCAATTATGTCAAGTTTAGAGCCAATCATAGCAGCATTAGCAGTTTGATTTGTTTCACAACCAGCTGAGTTAACTGATAAATCAAACTCTCACAAAGTCTAATTGGGTGGAAGGCACAAACATCCCATCCATAAGGCAAAAAACATGTACTGTTGCTCGTTTTTCAAAAAGAAATAGAGGGTCTTCCAGCTGAAACTGGTGGAGCCATGTTTGTTTTGCCGCAGCCTTCTACCTCTGACATGTTTCTGCATTTCATTGGTCCAATTTCCTGGTAAGAGGTATTTTCGGGAGTTCGTGAAATCACAGATCTCATTACAATTCATCTTGCTTGCAAGCTAAAAGTTAAGTCTATTATCAAATTTTATGATGACCAACCCACAATGTTACACACAGACCACACCAGTTGCCACTAACCTCTAGGCCACCCCTCCTCCTTAACTTATCAAAAGCCAAAAAAAAAAACTAAACTTAATTAATATTTTCTCAACTTTATTATTTTTTTATTGTGTGTTTGGGCCCAATCATAGTTGTTCAGCATTCTGAACTGGATGTTTCAAATGCACCATAAATGCCAACAAGCATACATGTATTTCCAGAGCTTCCTTGCTAACAAGGCTGCAAGCACAAAAATATTTCATTCACCAGCTTCATACGGTAATCTTCAGACAATAATTAGTGTGTCAAAATGACAAATAATAAGACAGAAAAATTTGTGCAGATCTCAGTCTAACTCAAGTTCAAACAACGTAGAACTACTTTGTGATTTAGTTTGGGTATTTCTGATAATAAACTTATTCAGTCCCATACTTTTCAATCAGAAGCCACGTTTAAAGAAAAAAATAAATAGTACAGCAATGCTTTTTTTTTCTGTGTCGGAGGCACAGTACGTTTCTGGCAATGTGCTGTTTACTTTGCAATTGCAAGGATATACTATGAGTCTATGCCTGAAACAGTTACAAATAATACATAGTTGCTCATTTTTCTTCATAAAATGATGGTTTAATCATAGGAACGCTCATCATTGTAATATGTGCTTTTATTAATGTAGTCTCCTTGTTGTGCTGTAGATCCAAGGGAGAACTACTCAACAACCATAATAGGTTTAAAATGACTAACAGCTTTATGGGAGAACAGTCATTAATTTAGAAAAATCCTCTGGATATAAACTTTCTCTTTTACAATTGTTGCAGTATTAAAGATCTACTGGAGGGGCTTTTGGTGAAACTTTTACATCCATTGTGACGAAGGAAAATCCTGTGGGTTGAAAGATGTTCAAGGATTTCAGATTAATCTCTCACTGGCTAAGCTCTATTGAAATAATAACATGATTGAGAAACGGCATGTTCACTGCAACTACTCTACCACCTTATGAGAATGCAATATAATGCATATGTTGACATAATCTTGAGCAAATCTACCACTGTCACTCTAATTCAGTCTTGGTTGGATGTTTTCAAAATGAAAGCTTTGAGTCTTTGGAGGCCAGTGGCTTATTAGTGACTCTGCCAGCAGCAGTATTTTAGCATCTGTATGTGTTCCCACCCCTCTGCTCCCAATAACAAACACCATAAAGTGTCGATTGAATTATGAGCCTGCTTTCTGCCTACTCATTTTGATAATAGATTTTGAGATAAATCACTCCACTTTGTTTGGTGAGTAATGCAGGGCTGACAGGGTAAAAGAGGACAAAGCTCCCATACTCTGCAACCTCTACATCATGTAAAGCACTAACAAGATACTGCTGGATGTGTCTCACAAAGTGTTACACAAGAGACCATAAATTGAATTTTTGTCCACATCCTCCAAATCCATGGCTGTTATCCGCAGAGAGAACAGGGGGAGAGTCAGTGGCTAGGCTAAGAGGGGGCCGCAAAATACAATTACAAGGCAGGCAGGGATCTATCCTGTCTTGGTAAATGAATCCTGTTTAAATTGCTGGAAGCCCACATCTTGGTAGTGACAGTTTTGCATTTCTCATTTGCCAATTAATAACTTTACGGTGAAAGGTTTGCGGGTAGACCTCATTGATGGTTTGTTTTCAAAGCTCCTAGCGGTTCTAACAAAGACTCTCAGTCCTTACTTGCAGACTATTAAACAGGAAGACCCCCCACCTCCATCGCAACAACACACATACACGGACACACCCCCACGCATGCACACACACACCGTCACATAGTGTATACTGCATTTAGCCTTAGTTTTTGGTTTTAAATCGGGTGAACACATTTTAGGCTGTCACTGTAATCACACTACATTACAGTTTTGTATCATTTGTTATAATAGCTGAGCACAATTTCCCCAGCAACCTACTTTCTCACTTCCCTAATGCAACCTTTTAAATCAGGAGCCGAGGAAAACTGTTTAAGTTCCTCGGCCCATCTGCTTTCATTAAGACGGAGTGGTGCTCTCTCCATCTGCAGTAATTGACATGTTGCTGAGCAATGACTAGCAGTGTCTCACAGACAGACCAGCTGAAGGGAGAATCAAGAAGTGATCAATATTGATAGAAAATAGCCCATATTTAAAGGGGAAGTCACTGGGAGTGTGTGTGTGTTTATTGTTGAAATGTCAGCAAGGCTAAATTGCGCTATTTTAGCACCCACGCTGATCTGCACAATTGAATTTCCACACAAATATTAGATAAATACCTCAAAAGAAATTATTGTCAAACTTGGATGCCATGAAAATGTCTTTGAAAATGTCAGAAACAGCTGTGTTTTCTACTGTGTTTTGTATGGTTGCAAGCTTGTGATCTACAGTGGGGCAAAAAAGTATTTAGTCAGCCACCAAGAGTGCAAGTTCTCCCACTTAAAAAGATGAGAGAGGCCGGTAATTTTCATCATAGATATACCTCAACTATGAGAGACAAAATGAGAAAAAAAAAAATCCAGAAAATCACATTGTCTGATTTTTAAAGAATTTATTTGCAAAATATGGTGGAAAATAAGTATTTGGTCAGTTACAAACAAGCAAGATTTCTGGCTCTCACAGACCTGTAACTTCTTCTGTAAGAGGCTCCTCTGTCCTCCACTCGTTACCTTCATTAATGGCACCTGTTTGAACCCGTTATCAGTATAAAAGACACCTGTCCACAACCTCAAACAGTCACACTCTAAACTCCACCATGGCCAAAACTAGAGAGCTATCAAAGGACACCCGAAACCAAATTATAGACCTGCACCAGGCTGGGAAGTCTGAATCTGCAATAGGTAAACAGCTTGGTGTGAAGAAATCAACTGTGGGATCAATTATTAGAAAATGGAAAACATACAAGACCACTGATAATCTTCCTCGATCTGGGGCTCCATTCAAGATCTCACCCCGTGGGGTCAAAATGATCACAAGAACGGTGAGTAAAAATCCCAGAACCACACGGGGGGACCTAGTGAATGACCTGCATAGAGCTGGGACCAAAATAACAAAGGCTACCATCAGTAACACACTACGCCGCCAGGGACTCAAATCCTGCAGTGCCAGACGTGTCCCCCTGCTTAAGCCAGTACATGTCAAGGCCCGTCTCAAGTTTGCTAGAGAGCATTTGGATGATCCAGAGGATGACTGGGAGAATATCATATGGTCAGATGAAACCAAAATAGAACCTTTTGGTAAAAACTCTACTCGTCGTGTTTGGAGGAGAGAGAATGCTGAGTTGCATCCAAAGAACACCATACCTACAGTGAAGCATGGGGGTGGAAACATCATGCTTTGGGGCTGTTTTTCTGCTAAGGGACCAGGACGACTGATCCGTGTGAAGGAAAGAATGAATGAGGCCATGTATCGTCAAATTGAGTGAAAACCTCCTTCCATCAGCAAGGGCATTGAAGATGAAACATGGCTGGGTCTTTCAGCATGACAATGATCCCAAACACAACGCCCGGGTAACGAAGGAGTGGCTTCGTAAGAAGCATTTCAAGGTCCTGGAGTGGCCTGGCCAGTCTCCAGATCTCAACCCCATAGAAAATCTTTGGAGGGAGTTGAAAGTCCATGTTGCCCAGCGACAGCCCCAGAACATCACTGCTCTAGAGGAGATCTGCATGGAGGAATGGGCCAAAATACCAGCAACAGTGTGTGAAAACCTTGTGAAGACTTACAGAAAAAGTTTGATCTCTGTCATTGCCAACAAAGGGTATATAACAAAGTATTGAGATGAACTTTTGTTATTGACCAAATACTTATTTTCCACCATATTTTGCAAATAAATTCTTTAAAAATCAGACAATGTGATTTTCTGGATTTTTTTTTTCTCATTTTGTCTCTCATAGTTGAGAAATATCTATGATGAAAATTACCGGCCTCTCTCGTCTTTTTAAGTGGGAGAACTTGCACTATTGGTGGCTGACTAAATACTTTTTTGCCCCACTGTATGCTGTACACTCACACCTTAGGCCGGCCAAAAGGGGAAAGGGCACAAGGGGAAAAGGTGCATGTAGTAAAAAAGCTGCAGTGCGTCCGTGCCTCTTATTTTCACTGGGGTTGTACTCGCAACAAGAATAACTCAGCCTTTAGGGATAGGGAGTGGAGCTCTGCCATCCTGGTGGGGCTTCAATGGGTTATGAAGAGAATGATATCAGGATGTCTCTGACCTCTCTCTCTATCCCCATCTCTTATTCTTTCTCTTTATCTCATATTTTGAATGCATTTAGATATATCCTATAAGAGCACATCTTTTCAAACCAGCTGTGACCCAATGTGTGTTTCATTACGTATGCGTATGCTCTTCTACAGAAATGAAAAGGCTAGATTTTAAACACCGAGGAGTTAGATATACCGAGGTATGTAATCATTCTTGTGTACAGAATAAAGCTTTTTTTGGATAATTCATAATCTGTGAGAAAGTAAGCATTTTGGAGAGTTTACAATAAATCAAACTCTCCCATACTGAGTGTTGTTCTTGGAAAATACACCTTAGTAAGGCTCCTTTTTCTGCAGAGAACTGTTTTTTTCTAAATACATGTTGTTTATCTTTGCGGCTGGAGGAATAACTTCTCATTGCTTGGGGCTCCTGCAAAGCCACCTGCAATTTGGTGAATGTAGCCAATCATCCCCTATCAAGACAATACTGTGATCACACCGGATGATGCACAGCTTTTCAGAAGCAACACAGAAGGAGACATTGGGGAATTAAGGTAAATCTCTCGCACCTTGTCAGCTTCTTCATCATATTTAGGTGTGCATTTTCTTTTAGAGGATTATTCATATGCTTTTATACTTTTCATAAACTGGCTATACAAATTAGACCCTATGCAAGATTCAAGCAATTCTCCAAAGAAGTGTAAAATGTATCAGTGTTGGAGAGCTTTGTCCTTGTGTTCTATGGGCTTGAATCAATTTGAGCAACTATGGGACATTTAGTATGGGTGTAACCAACACTACAAAGTAGAATCACAAAGTCTCCAGGAGCTAGCTTACATCTTGTGTTCTGAGGGGAAACCATCTGTTGGCTCTCGTGGAGCTTTCTGAGGTCAAACATTTCTGAATAATGTTTTTAGCTGGTGTGATGAAATTCACTCAAGCTACAATTTTAAGTCGTGCCATATAATTTTAATTTAGAACATTAAAGGTATAGTGGAGGATGTTTTTTTTTTTGTTTTTGTTCCGGGTGGATCATCAAAATAAGTGGTCCTCCTAACTTTCAATCATGCTGGTGATATGTTAATGTAAGGCCGTCCTACATGCTCATTCCCATTTTCACTTCTGGGTGGTGACTGAAACATATTGGAAAAAATTGCAAATCTTTTAGAAGTAAGCTTGTATGAGCGATGCAAACAGCAACTTTTTAACAGAGCGTGTACCAGGAGAAATGGGCTTGTGCATGCTCTCGCACTGGTTTAATAGGAGTTCCCTCTCGGGAGTGAGTACAGTGTTGTGCATGTGCATTTTTTTTTATGTGGACAGGGCGTGTCTTTTCAAACATTCGCAAAAATCCTCCACTCTACCTTTATTAATCTTGGACTTTTTTCCCCAAGGATTTTCTAATTTCCTTTTTATCATATTATCAATTATTGTTAGCAATATCAAATATTGCAACTGTGCTTTTTCGTTTTAAAGTTTTCATTGTCTTCAAAGCAAAATAATAAACCTTCAGTCAGATTGTGGCATATACCAATAACCCGCATTGGAGAGCGACCAGACAAAGTTTTTAACTCTGAACAATTAAAGTGATATGAGGCTAAACCAGCTTCCCTCCTCATCATCTTGCACAGATGTGGGAAATTCAGCAATAGAGGTGCCGCCAGGAACAACAGCCAGTGTTGCCTACTGAGGGCCAAATTTGATTTAAATGCAACAACCAGTGAATAGGAAAACCAAAACGACAGCTGTGGGAAATAAAAGCACTTGAGTTTGCATTTGTAGGAGAACTATACAAAAGTGAGACAGCTTATCAGAATAAAATCCCATTTTCTAAAACCCATACCAATTTCACTTTTACTGCGGCTGATTACATATGAAACATCATGGGATGTCAGCTAATGCCTGATAAATGCACGACTCTAGGAATTAAATGCATCCCTATTAGGCACTGAGACCTTGAAGTATGTGCAATCGTGATCCCTGAAAGCAGTTATTAGTACAATCTAGCCTGATGAGCTATTAACACATGTCAATGGAGATGATTGCTGAGATGCGCATTTCCTCACCACCTGCTGCATCTGATTATCACAGACAGGGAGGAGGAAAAGCCATGCTGATCTTCAAATCAGAATCCTAATTTGAAAACTTTTGTAACAGGTACGGGTGTAGAGGAGCTTAACAAAGCCCATACACTCCACACTTTCTTCAAACTGTTTTCCGTATTCAAAAAGATGTTTGCCATTTTCTCTGATGCGAGAGAAGCTACAGTGTGCATGAATTAGTTGCCAGAGATAGCAGACTGTTGTAAAAATTAATGAGGCCATTTTCTGCACATCCTATCTTGGTGTAGCAGCTGAGTGATGGAGCGTCATGCATGAACAACGTTGATTAACAGGGAGGAGCTGCATTGAAAGTAAGATGACTAATGTGAGGAGACGTGAAATACTTGTTCAATTTTAGATTAAAACCAAGTGCCCTCTGTTATCAGAGAAGATCGTGGACCAGAAGACAATATGGATGATGGGATTTTCTGTGCAGGTGCAGTCCAAGATAATAGTACAAAGAAAAAAAAGGAAAAAGGTCCACTGCAAATTACACTTTAAAAGTACCCTTGTCTTCTCTGTAATGTATCTCAGCAAAAGTACATCAGAGGAATGTTGAGACCTCAGAGAGGACTGAGATGTTGGTATATAGTGTTAAAAAGGGCTCTGAGAGCTCTCCATACTACCACATGATAGATAATGGCGCTTCAACCAACTTCCCATCACTACAGGTTTGTTACTACCTATTCCATTACACCACATTCATAGGCCCCATAAAGAGTATCATGCAGGCATTATGGCTTTTATATGACAGTTATCATCTCTTCAGCATATTCACAGAATGTCTCAACAACGTTGTAAACACTCAGAAGAAAAGCACACCATCGGCTAGGAAAGGCTTCTATCTGGTTCAGGTACATAAGTGCTAAGATATTAAAGATTAAAAATGCATGAACATTATTATAAAAGTTTGAAACTACTTCATAGCATAAAGAAGAGAGAGCGAAAGTGATTTTACTTAGACTTTAAATTCAAGTTGCATTAAAGCTCTCAGTGTCATCTTTTTCCAAAGATAGAATACTTGGGTTTTTTGAAAGTGTTCTATACTGCAGTGATGCATTGTTTTTGTTAGTGCCAAGGAGGAGCCAGACATATTTACTTTCACAAGTGGAGAAATATTGCTTTTGTTTTAAAGTTATATACACACACACACACATATATATATATATATATATATATATATATATATATATGGGGGAGAGCGGTTACATGTAAAACACTTAAGACATCATTTTGGCATTTTGGGATTATTGCAGATGCAACTGAAATGGAGAAATAAATAAAAGGGATAAAGATAAACGAGAAGGGGAGATACTTGGAGCAAGAACCTTAAGGGGAGAGGAGATAAGAACAGAGGGAGAAAGAGAACAGAAGGATAAAGAGAACACAAGGTAACATCTTATGAGTCTACTTCTACACCTGCATAGAGAAAGACAAAGAACAACAGAAAAAATATCAGACATTCTACCAATGCATATACGTCAATAACATGAAGGTAAAATACAAAATATTATTTCATATACAATGTGTTTAGTGGCAACCTTAGCTATAGTTTATATGCATATCTGTGCACACCTAGTGGATCTTGGTGCATAAGCACTTTGTGGGTGTATGTGTAAGCACGCTCGTATGTTTACAGTTTCTCCATAGAAATACTGAATGCTAAATAGGCCAACCACCAGAACCACCCCCAGTGTACAGCAGAGGAGAATCCTGTGGAATTCTTAAGAAGCCCCAAAACAGAAGCTCCTTGCAGCTGCAGCAGCAGGCCTGTCGGCTTCACCAGCAGGTGGCTACGACAGACCAGATCAGTCATTGGTCTAGAGACCTTAGACCCAAGGGCACACAAAGCTCTAAAAAGCCAGGGGGTCCAAACCCCAACAATCAGCTACCCAGACTAAGCAAGGTAGCACCTGGACTCCCACCTCTGGGGTTTGATTTATCAATACCTATAGCACTGTACATGAGAACCTGTCAAGAAGATAAAAAGCCCTATGAGCAACTAAAAAACTTAATCAGAGTCCTCTCCCTGATGAGTCCTACCATGAGTAAAAATGACCCAAGATGATCCGCATATCCATAGAAGGACAATACAATACAAAGTAAAGGTAGGTGTTGTTGGTATACATCCCTATGAAGTGGATAAATGCAAAGTGCAGAGTAAGTTAAACAGGGTGCTTTTCTCTGAAAGTAACTGGCATTTGCTCATATCAGTCTTATTGTTTATGATCTCAAACTTTAAGTAAGTGTTAAACATGATTTGACAACATTTTTACAGGAATGTAACAGAACTGTGTGAATTTCAATGTAGGTATGGGGCCTTTCTTTAGTACCTTCCATTATTTACATGAATGCAGTGTTACAATTTAAAGCAACATTATTTTTAAGATTTAAAAATGCCTTCAACTCTTGCAAAGTAATCAAAGCAAACATCTACTACATTAGATGGCTTTAAGTTTCTCTCTATATTAGCCGGCCACACTTGTTTGTGTTCAATGCTCAGGCCTCAAATTTGCTCGCAACTACCTGTTCTGATTATTGGTAAGTCATGGAAACTTCTCTTTTCCAAGTTTGTTTGTACATCATTGAACCCAACAATACACAAAAATTTTTTTTTTACATGGACCTAATTCTGTATACTACAACAATGGTACCAGACATGACATTGTGAGGGAACTATATATTGCATAGCATCCCAATGCAATTTTAAACGTATTATGCTAACTGTTAGATGTCTGGGGTTTTTTTCAGATGCACATTTTCTGCATGTTTTGCCAGTGTCAAGTTATATATGTGATTTATTCCAATCTGCTTGTTGAGTGTTGATAGGTGAAGGGCTGGGCTGTGTTCACCCTAGTTTGCTAGTTAAGGGGCTTAGCTTGAATGGTTCTAGAAATAGAAGACACCCAAATCATAGAACAAAGGCATGTGAAAGAGAAGTATGCAAAGTAGGTTGCCATTAAACCAAACCGCTTTTCAGCTGTTGCACAAACAGGAAGACATTGCTTATGGGAAACTGTTTGCTTCTTCCTTTATTTTGAACTTGACTATAATGCCTTTGACCCTACTCTAAACCTAGGGATTAGTAAAAAAAAAAGCCTCTGAACAGTCATCTAAACTAATCAATTAAACACAGATGTTATTGTTTATGATATTTCAAATGTGCATATTTTCTCTCAGTTTATCACACTGGTAAGGATAGCAGAAATAACAACACTGAAGTTATATTTCATTTAGTGGATTAATCAGCACATAAGCTGACAAATGCAATTCAGAATCTACACGGGATTCAAATCTACACCAATATATATTTATTTTTTTGCAGATTTTTGCTTTCTGGTGAAAAAAAATATGGGCACAGACAACTGGACAAAATGAAATGGCCGAAGGAATAAGACAATTGCTTGGCAACAACAAAGTTGATGTCATTTGGAGAATGACATGAGTTGGATATATATTATTAAACTTTATTTTTAGTTTAAACTCTAAAGTTTGATCAATGAACAATGATTAAGTTTTACTGAAGCTTTGAATTTAGTACAGATCTAAAATTAATTATCCAGTTACAGTGACTGAAGTAAATGTTGAACTAATTTTTATGAAGGGCAAAGTGGCAGAGCTCTGCACACAAATACCACAAAGTGCTATGTGTCTAGAACACCAATCATTTCATACTAGCAGCAACACATTATGCTTGTTAAACATGGTGGTGAAAAATGATAATATGGACTTTTTTTGCAGCTACAGGACCAGAACACTTTGATGCTATTGAAATGACCAATAACTGCTATGTGTCACGGTTGGGTTGAGGTTTTTGAGGACCAAAATGTAGAGGCGAGGAGGCAGAGGTGAGTTCTTGTAGATTTAATTGAATAACTGAGGCAGAAAAGCCAAAAACCACGGTACAAAATACACAGAACCAAAAACCAGGCAACTTCATGGGGAAAAACTCACATGAGGAGCCAGGAAAAGATGAGGAACCAGCACTGAGGAACTGCAGAGGGAGAGTATATATAGATGACTGAACAAAGACAGGAATAATAGGCTGATTGGGAGCAGGTGTGAACAAAGGATTCTAGAAGGGAGCTAGGGAAAAGGAGACCGGCAACAGAGGGCAACCAAGAAAAACCTAAGAACTTAAATATATCCAGAAAAACTAAAAAAAATAGGAATGGATCATATGAAACTGAATACTTAAAAGAAAACTTAACAGAACCAAGACCGTGACACTATGTATATCAACATATGCTGCATGCAACTCTTAATGAAGATCCAAACTTTTCCACAAGATATGAGAGACTGATAATGTTATTAGTGAAATAGCAAATTCATATTGCTGTTGCTGAAAGAATTTCGTTCATAGGCTGTACTTTCTTAACACACAAATATTAAATTTTGAGCAACTTCTATGTTTAACAATAAACAAATATGTTGATGCTAGATTAACCATCCCTAATGTATTGTTTTCCTGTTTTTAGGTTTATGTTCCTTTCAGTTTCTTGTAACCTCCAGCTGGTGGAAGCAGATGGCTCCCCGTTTTCAAGTCTGGTTGTACTGGAAATCTCCTGCTGGTTAAAGGGATTTCTACTTCCCCACTGTTCACCCCCACCAAGTAGGCCTAAGTGCCCAGAATTAGAGAGTGAACTGATGTGAAATTTCAGTGCAGCCTAAAGTATTTGGCTCCTATCAGCTTTGTGATAGCAACAATATTTGTGATAGATTTCTGACTTTTAATCACCAGCAAACATCATCCCTTCTCTAATTAGCGAATGCATGCTTATAGGTAAAGCAACTTCAGCGTGTTGCTGTTGCTAATGCCAGCTCATTTTAACAATGAAAACATTTTGTTACACATCTTCTAGTTCCCAAACAAACATTAATCCTTGCCACTAGTCCAAGCATAATGGAGCCGTTTGCTTACTTCTTCCCCTCCTCAGTTATACATCAATTTATTCTGCTGTTGACTCAGCCACTGACTCAGCTGCTCAATCATTTTGGCAGAATTTTGTCACTCAGGAGGTTCTTGGAGCCTCATCCATTAAACAATGTTACATATTTTAAATTATCTCCAACTTGTAGGAGAACATTTTTCATCTCTGTATGCCTTTCAGATACCATGTAAATGTTATTTATTAATTTTATGTCCCTTTTTTGGTAAAATACTAATTTGTGTTTCACAATCATAAACATTTTAAGATCTAAAGATTAAAAAAAAGCATAAAGCAACAATTTGATACTAACGAATGCTGTTTGCAAAGGTATTTAAATAATCGGACTCTTAAAGTAGGGTCCTTCATCAAATATTTACATGCAAAGAAAATTTACAGGCAACCCCATTGTTGTATATTCTGTCTTGGCATTTTCTCACAGCTAGCAGTGCGAAGGCCCAGTAGGGGAGGTGCATCAAAATCAAGGAATCCTACCTACACTTCAAGAAGAATGAATATCAATGCACAAAGGCTGTCATACAAGCTTATGTTATCTATTAAATACACAGCAATTTTAACCAAAGTCAAAATTATCTTATTCTGTCATTTGACACTTCAATGGAAATTAACATAAAATACCTCCAATAGCTCTTATTTAGGCTCAAGGCATTAAATAATACCTGAAGAACTGCTGAAAGGTTTATCCTGCTCGAAGTATACTGCTCACTAACTGCTGCATATTACTTATAAAGTGGCCTAGTTAAAAAAAGTCAAAAATATGCAAAATAACACCATAAATATTTTACATTTTGAAAGTTGTTTCATAGAGGCAGACATTTTAGGAAGTGAACATTTCCAGTGTGTCAATGGGAAAAGAAGTCTCAGGCTTAATTCAAATTTTTTAAACTGTGAAATACTTTCAAAATGCTGAGATGGACTGGCGACCTGTCCAGGGTGTACCCCGCCTCTCACCCGTAGACAGCTGGAGATAGGCACCAGCACTTCTCGCGACCCTTATTTGGGATAAAGAGCATCAGAATAAGGATGGATAGATATTACCAAAATGCATATAATGTATGTGGCTTTAACTTTTATCTATAGATCATGTTGCTTATGCTGATAATTACTGATAAAACCAACAAGCTATTTCTCCTAGATTGCTTGATACTTGTAAAGAAATTAAATTTATAATTGGTAAATGAACACTGCAACAAGTTTTTTCTTTGACTAACAAGTGAGTAAGACATGTTTTTTCATTTCTTTTCCTCCTAATTTCTACACGTTAATAGGTTATCAATGCAAAATAGAAGATGCTGCATTATCTGTACATGGAGTTAACATTGAGAGAGTCTTTAAGTTTTGTTTTATTGGTGTGATTATTAATTATAAATTATTATGGAAACCTAACATAGGACACATCAAAAGTAAAATCCCCCTAAACATATTTTCTATAAATTAAGGATGTTATGAATTATGAAACAATGAAAATATTGTACAGTTTACTCACTGTGCCATATTTAAACTACTGTGTAGAGGTAAACACATATAAGTCAACCTTTATTTATATTACAGAAAAAAACATTATTTGTTGAATCTAGAATAATAAACCTTATAGATTTGGCTAAGTCAGAACACAAAAAATTATATTTAAAGAAAGATGTTAAAATGTACCAGAAAAAATACAACACCTTTTCAACTTAAAAAATGAGTTTATTAGGAGCAAATATAATTTCAAACATCAGTTTGCACATATGACACTGCTGCAGTGAAAAGCTCAATACAATACTGCAAATTGGAAAAGACTCTTTGGCCACAGCGGAAGTTATAAACAGTGCTGTCTCTATAGTGCTTGCAATACAGAAGGCAGGTAGAAAACAACTCTGTGCTTCCTACAGTATCATAGCTTCTTTAGCATATGGAGCTTGCAAGGTCCCTTATTTATGCTAAAGAGCTATAAGGGATTCCACTATTCGATGCATAATTTACACAGTTTTGTATGTTTTTGTCATGTATAGGTTTATTCATTTACTGTATTTGTGTTATATTTGTGTAATTTCATTTTTTTGGTCTTTTTCAGAAGGCTGTGTAATTTGATTAGAATCATACATTTGCTTTTCCATTCTGGATGTCTAGTGGCCTAAATACAGATATTTTAATAGTTTTACTTGTTGGCACATACACCATTCTTTTTTATATCATTAAAAAATGTATTTTTGTCTGTAAAACAATTTGCTCTCTGTTGTTTTAGTATCATATCATCCATGCATTTAAGTAAGTACCCTAAGATACACAATTCTTTCCAGATTCTAGAGGAAAATAAAACGTAATAAAAGGATTCGAAAAATAAATAAGAGAGACATAACTAGCACATCTTTTGTCTTCTGTAATCTGTTAAATTTAATTTATTTAAAGTAAAATAACTAATTAGCCTATGGATTGGATTAACTCTGAAAGATTGGTAATCATTATTTCTAGACATTATGACCTGCTGAGCCATTTGGGAAGGATGACCTTCACAAATATTCATCCTGTGTTGGCACCAAGGCAACCCCATATTGGTTTTGGATTATTTCTTAATTCCTAATTAGACCTTCTGGGAGCTGGGTAAGGCAACAATGCACTAAAGAGAAACCACGCAATCATCATTATCACTATTCTGAAACTTACTATCTGAATAGATTAGCCATTTTGTTTAATTTTGGTAACAAGATTGAAAGCAGCCAAGAACTTCACCACTCTACATGCATGACAACAAGATAAATGGTTCACAGCAAACAAGAGTGATGATATTTCTACTGGTGTGATGGCAAAGCCCAATGATGCCAGGACAGAGCCAGGACAGAGCCTCTAATAAAAAGCAACAGCAATAAGAACTGAAAAAACATCCGAGTCAAGACAACCACTTGTCAAGATTCTGCCTTTTCTGGACCTTTTGGTTTTATTTAAGTTTTCTTTTTATATTTTTAGTTACACTTTGATTAATGCCATTCTTTGTTTTCTGGGTCATTGGTTTAAATTCCATTTTGTGTCATTCTAGTTGGTTCCTGGTTATATTTGAGGTCTTAATGTATTTCTTTGATACTCTCTGTTGCCCCCTGTGCCACTCTCCTCACCCCTAGCTCCCTTCTAGATCATTCTGTCCACACCTGCTCCCAATCATTTGATTACACCATTCATTGTTCTGTGTGGCATATATGTATCCTCTGCAGTTACTGTTTACTGGATTATCTTCTTTCATTTGGTCTATTCCTCCCTAGTTTCTCCTAGTTTTTGGTTCATGAGTTTCTTGTTGATCAGTTCTGGATTATTGCTTCTTTGTATTTTTACCTCATTAAATTTAGGAAGAAATAATCTCTGCCTCTTCAGTTCTGCATTTGGGTCCTCAAAAATTATCTACTAATCTTGACACCACCCAAAACAGTAACAATATCAAAACACATGTTGTGTAAAGATGCAAAGGACAAGAAGAAAAAAATTATATCACTACTTTTTAAATAAATAATCTTTATCTACACTTAGCCAGTTTGAGAGCCTCTTGGATAGGAAGTCTAATAAAAAAGGCTTTACTCTTTAAATGAGCACTCTAGAATCTCAGATACTTGACCTTGCAGGATCCGTTTAATGAGGGAAACAATTTGAACACCAGCACAAAGACCAGCACTACAGGATTTAATCAAGTTAATTATTTCATTTAATTGTGCTTAAAGGTTGAGCAATACCCTGTTTAATCAACGGGAAATCTTGCTTAGCTTAAAGAGTGTAAATGCTGAATCTGCCTTCAAAGCTAAAACTTTGAATACTGAAAATGTAAACTTGTCTGAAGGTGTTTTACATGATTTAAGAAGTGATAAAGTAAAGTTTCTGCTGACAAGCACACTTGAGAATGTTTCAGTTCAGTTCTCATCAGAGTTCATTCTCTTTATTTGTGGCTTTTCAACATTTCTTTTTTATAACTCAAATGTATTTTGATGGTAATATGCATTTATATATGCAAGTCATTACCTTGTGAAGGGCCATGTGATGCAAACAGATATAACTGCCTCCATCTCATTTTGCTTTGAAACGTATTAAGAAACTATTAAAGAACTAAGATTCCCAAACTTTTACTCAAAAACAACCATCAAACTAATAGAGTGTTGCAAATTAGAAATATCAAACTCTGTTAAACCAATTAAGCAAGAATATTGGGAGAACGGGAGCAGAATCAACAATCTGAATATTTCTACCTTTTCAAAACAACTTTTTTTTGTCTTGAAATAAGCTTTGAAATATGGCCGCAATTTAGGTCTCATAATGAGGATGATCAATAAAATTCCATAATCAATTGATAAAAAATTCAAAAGAGGTGTAAGTTGTCATAATTAAATGAGAATTTTGTGTGTGCAACAAGCTATCATTTATTTTTTGCATTCAAAAGTTAGCCTTAAGTGTGAACAGCTCTGCACAATTTTTTTTGTTTTGATTACTATGTCAAGATGATACAATTAGAGAAGGTACAGTAGATGCAGGCAGAGGAAAGGGCATTCTTTTTTCATATAAATAAAAAGATACATAAAATCAGGACCTTTCACCTACTAGATTAAATTGAGGCACAGGGATTTAGGCCTGTGAGGCAGGGCCCCTCAGGGCCCCTATGTCTGCCCTTCTTGTGTCCCAGTGATCTAGGGTGCCTCTGGATATCTGAGACTCACGTCACCTCTTCAGCATCCCTGAGCCCTGTGGGGCGAGCCTGTGGCCACCCACACCTGCTACTTAACATATTTTCGTTCTGAGTTAGCTTGTAAATCCTTTATTCATGAACATGGTCATGCATACATTCCATAGAAGTTTTGTTCCAAGTTCTCACGGACAAACACTTACACTGCGGTAAATACTAAGATGCAGCTACAGATGAATACAACCTTAAATAACATTGTGTTGTGTAATCACAACAGTTTTGCTTTCCACACAAATATACTGAATGGATATCTAAGGGAAACCCACTGCTCTGGAAACGATTTTGATGTCTACTTTGGTTGTCTTATTTTGTCCTGTCATGTAGGTGCTGAAGCAATTATCTAGGAGTTTTTGTTTATCTTCTATGTTGTTTATTTATTTATTTTTTTCGCTCTTTTCATGCCCTCCTCCCTCTTTCCTGTCTCTGTCTCTTTCTCATTACCCTCAATTTGTATCCACTCTCCCTTTCTCACCTAAAGTGTCAAAGACATGTACCAAGCAGAACAACAACCATAATTGTTCTCTCAAAACTGTGGACCCAGAATTCAAAGCAGATATATAGATGTGATTCACAAAAGTGTTTATTAATTTACATCAAATCTGCGCCTCAGCAGCCAAGGCCTCAAAGGCCGTAATCTCTGTAGAGGGAAAACTCGGTGGATGGTTACAAGCGTGTGAGTCACTAACCTGGTTTTAGAGTTCAGTCTGTGCCAGTAAAAAGGAGTGGAATCCAGCCGGATGGCTACCAATAGCACGCAATGAACGCCGCCCAGAGAGTTCCAGGAGCTGAAGCCAAGAAGGCTGCTGAACAGGCTGACGAGCAGATCCAATCAGACGAAGGAAGGCAGGAGTTTCCAGAAGGTGAAGGTAAGCTGGTGTCGAATAGGTAAACAGGAGTCAAGGTCAGAAGATCAGAGATCCGAAGAGGTACAGAAGGGAAATCCAAGTCGAAGTCAGGAGACAGATCCAGGTTGAGTCCACCAGATGAGACCAGCAGGAGTCCGAAACCAGAAGAGGCAGGCTCAAAGGTCTGAAGGCAGAATTGGTTACGATCAGGCATTCAGAAAAACAATCAAGGTACGCTACACAACTCTTACCAAAGACTGTGAAAGCTTGTGAAAGCAAAGCAGTTTGGCTATTATGTAGCTCTGGGACATCCATTCCCAGGCTATATTGGCAAAACAAGACACCTTTAAAAAAAAATCTCTGAGGGATAGGCATATGTATTATATTTCCCTTAAAGTACAACTTACCCAAAAACAAACTCTTTGCTAACAAATTGGATACATAGATGTATTACCCTTCAGTTCCTTAATTGGAGAAAAACCACCTTGGTTGCAACCCTATCATTACTGTGTTTCTCTCCATGTTACTACCTCTGTCACTGCCACGGTCATTTCTGCTGTTAATCCATTTAGCAGTTACAGCTAAGATCCTGTCCCCCTATCTTCCCTGCTCTGCTGGGCACCACGAACATTTTTTTAAATATATATTCTGCAGTTTATTTGAGGTAAACTAGGACACCTAATTCCTTTAAACATTGATTATTGTTTATATTAGAATATTTAAAGTGTGATATCAAAAGAGTCTCCTGCTAAGAATCTGTGGTAAATATTTAACGCATTAAGAGTGCAGCAATATCAGTACAGGTAATAGGTGAGAAATCTTGACTATTAAGTATTTTACTTTTACAGTTAACATATGTGTCCATATTCTAAATTTAGTATTACATTTGGAAAGGCTACTGTACTATCTTAGACCACCTGTTTTTTTTAGCGTTATCGATTTAAAAACAAATCTGATTGAATGCACTTGAGTGTTTTCCTCTGGATGTGGGTGTTTTCTGAGGCTATAACATAATTCTGTTCTCACTAATGTCTTCTTGTCCATCTACTTTCAGACTTATGACTTTACTCGAGGACCATAGCCCGGCTGTAATTTGTAAAACTGTCAACACATCACGGTGTAATCGCTCTTCACTCCAGTGAGCTGGTTCTTATTTTGCCTGTTGCAGTAAACATCTCTGAACTGTAGTAATGTGCAACCAGGGAACAGCTGGAAATTGCAAAGCATACTTTCTTTACTTGGGGCATACACATCCAATAAAAGCAATGCCAACAAGAGTAATAGTGTTATTAGACATTTATAAATAAGTAAAGCTGTGTTTTTCTTAGATTTATTCGGTTAATTGTCTCACACATATCGCTTCTACTTTGGATTCCATGTTTGGAAATAAATGTGGAGTACAGAATGGCTCTCAATTGGCCTCTCGTTGTTGCTTAAACGCACCAAAGAGGATTTGATTAAAATGAAAGGTTTTCCAGCAGATAGCAAGACGACGCACCCATGCAGGATGTGGGTGTTATAACACCCACAGTTTTCCCTAAGATGGGATTTAACACCCACAGTTTTTCCACAGTTATCACCAAACACATTATAGGAGTTGTTCAGTTTCTCTGGATGCTGAGGCTGCCTTTCTCCACCATCTCCTCTCACTCCCATTGTTCCTTTAAAGATGGCAACAGTTGATTGACCACTGATTTTTCTACTGTGTTTCTTTAATGGTGATGTGAACTAGCTAAGTTCTGACAGGTGGTGAGCCAAGTTCTGACAGGTGGTGAGCCAATGTAGTTAACCCCAACAGAATTAGTTTGAAGTTCAAATTGTTCCACTTTTTCCAGTGATTAAATCAGGTAAGGAAAGCTTGATTCTCTATACATAGTCTATGAGTGTGACCAAGTCTATTAATTACTGTATAAATTATTCAGAAAAATAGCTCCAACACGACATTACTCAGAGCCACTCTATTGCTGCCTCTGGGGTCTTATTTAGAGGGTTCAGTATTCGATTGTATAGTTTTGAAATTTAATGTTTGGATTTCTATAAGGATGACAACTAACAGCTATGAATACTCAAGTCCTTAGACTGTTGACAAGAAGTCAGGGCATGGATGGACTCAAATTTCCACCGTTTTGATAAAAAAATTTATATGGGGATTTAGAACATTCTGTAACCCTGGGAAGATTCTTGGGACCCTAGCCCCATACATTTAGTCTTCAGTGAGAAGTCTAAATCTGGGCTTCTTTTGATTATATCTTTTAGCAAAGTTAATGTTTCAAAGATAAAAAAAAAGGCTTTAATTTCAAGTTAAAAGAGCCCTTATACTGCTGTAACTAGTCAAACTATAGGGGATAGAGCAATCTTTTTCAAGTTCTCTACAAATGGTTTAAAATGCCACAGGAATGAAAAATAACAGCAGCGTTGGCTTCACTGCACTGGTTCCCTGTCTCTTTTTGTATTGATTATAAGATTTATTGTACATTGTTAAATTTCCTGATCTTCTCGCTCTGTCTTATACTCCGGATCTATTTGAGCCCAATTCTTCAACTAGAACAGTGAAGTCTGATAACATGATGCTTTTAGATGTTACAAAATCCAGATTTAAAAGTAGAGCTAATCATACTTTTGCTGATTCCATCTATGGGTACATACACCCTAAACCCAACCTCTTTTTAAAGAGGAATACCCTACCTATTTATTTTAGATCTGCTCATGACATAGAGAACTTTTTCTTGTGTTGCAAGACTCATTTTTGTGACTAAGGTGATGTAAACGATGGAACTAAACGACCCATTCATCGGTTACCATTTGCATGTTTCCAAGCAATACAAGGCCTTGTCCATATAAGACTCAAACTCACTGTGGATCCAGACATTTGAATTGAGAAAGCTTCCTGGAGAGGTGGCGAAACGTCTTCAAATCTTGAAAACCAGCAGTGGATATTTTTAGAATTTTTACAGAAGGTGATGTAAAGCAAAATAAACATTAAACTATTGATGTTAAAATCTATTTAAAGTTATTAAAAATTAAAGTTGAGTAGACATTTAGGATGCAAACCTTTGACAAAAGGAAACTTTCATAATTTACATAACAACCCCTTGATGCTGCCTCAAGAAATACCTGTCTGAATGGATGGAAATATAATGTCCATAAGTGTCTCAGGGATGGTTTTTAAATCATGTTGATTTGTGCCAAAAATAATCATTTTATTTTAATTCATGAACCTCATTAAGCTCTTACCTCCAGCGAGTATTGTCAGCACACAGTCCATATTGTGCTAGAAATGTAAAATTATATGAAACTACATGTTCTCTAATAATAAATTATTTCAAATACATAAAAAGAAGCATTTGTATTTGCAACTTAAGGTTGGTAGAAACCTTTTCCAGATGTTCAGATCATGAACAAAACACTCTTTATCAGTTTAGGGCTTTTGCATCTCACACATTTTCTGTTTTTGGTGTTGTTTAGCAAAAATTATGTCTATTATGTTATAGGGGCAAAATTACTTCAGCTAAATCTGTCTTAATAACGGCTGCAGATGGCCTTGAAACTATGTTCATGAAAACAAAAGATTTGAAATTATGGGTTTGAAAAGACATTTTAACCTAAAAATGAAAAAAAAAACAAAAACTCAGAACTTAGGGAAAGCTAACAGCAACATAATAAAAATGGATATTATAGTTTATTTGTGTTGCAATCACACTGTGGCATAAGATTTTCCATTGTCCCTATCTCGCAGTTTAGAGGCTCCAGGCGCCCCTGAATGTCAGGCCCTGCTTTGGACTGTGATTTCCTGGGGCCTTGTTCCAGAAAATTTAAGCACCAGGCAGTCAAAATCCCCAAGGCTATGTTTGCTTTTGGATCTGGTTCATGTATAATTTATGCGAGGCTGACAATAGTTCATGCGGAAATTGAACAACACCTGAAATAAATGTCAAAATTCTTCTTCTCCATGTCTGCCTCTAAACACCGACATTTTGCTTACCCAAATTTCTGTCAGGCATGGAGGTCCAACCATGATAATTAAAGGGAGATCCAAAAAGTAAAGGACCAAGCTAAATGCATCTTCACATGCTTCATATATTACAGGGAAGCTGAAACACATACTCTAGAAGGGTTTTATTTTGCTTTCCAGGTCATCTTACCAGCAAATATGGACATACAGTTAAATCTTTCCACCTGGATGTGCTGAGACATGAATGTTACAGGACAGCTCAGCTGCATGACAAGTCATTTCTTAATCTAAGAAACATTGTCTTCCTTCTAAAGATCTAACAGCACTTACATGAATCAGATTACATCATATTTGTTTTACAAAATATTTTTTGTGCCTTAATTAGAAGAGAGTATTTTAGCGAAAAAGTAATGGCAGTCATTTTTATAAATCTCCTTCCTTGGATATAGGGTGCCTCAATAATAATTATAATCCACAGTTGCTTTTTTTCATAAATTTTATAGATTTTTTTATTCTACTATACTATACAGGGCATAGGATGCAGGAGTTTGCCCTGCAACTAAAGGGTTGTATGTTGAAGCCCTGTCTCTGGCTTTCAGTGTTGTGTCCTTGGGCACTTCACCTGCATTGCCTGCTAATGGTGGTCAGAGGGCCAAGTCGTGCAGCTCTTCGGAATCCTCACACCTGTCCATGAGCCCCACGGTAGCTGTGGCTTCAATGTAGCTTGCCACCATCAGTGTGTAAATGGGTGAATGACTGAATGTAATGTAAACCGCGTGTGGTGTAAAGCTTATATAGGGCTTTAATTGTAGTATATTTTGCTCTACATACGCCCTTCAATTTCAGGTTATAACAACTTGTAAATCAATTAATTTCAGTATATTGATATAGCTCAAATTCACAGCCCATGTCATCTCCAGGCACTTTACGGAGACAATCTAGCCAGATCATACAGTCAGATTGGTGCAAAATTTTCAATCTAATGAGAACCAGCTGATAGCATCAACTTATGGACTCTTCAGCATCCCTCATTCCAACCTCCAGTGTTTAAAAACGTAGTTTTTAGTAGCCAACCCCTGTTTTAAACCATTCTTATCAGGTCAATGGTACAAACCTGACCCCCTGTTGGCCAACCGTTTCAAATTCATCAGATGTAAACTTTGTGGTACATTAATTTCCTCATGAAAATGAAGATTGATATCAATAATGGTTATTTAGTTATATTTTTTCCTTCTTACATTCCATAAAAGTTTCCATGGTTTAAGTGTAGACTACTGTAGTTTGTTAGATTTGCCATCTACTAGTTGGGTTTAAAAAAAGAAATAATTTGTAAAAGATAACTTGGCATATATTCCTACGGCCCAGTTATACCCACTGTTTATGATTAGTAGAATGTTTATGTCTAATACCCAATATTCAAGCAGACAGATTTGGATGATTTCACCCAAGTCTTTATTTAAACAGAAGCATGCAGCCCCAGCTGGGGCAGATAAACAGGATTCTCTGTAGGAATGGAAACTCAGGTCAGTGACTCAGAATTTAAGGCTGGCAATGACTAAGAGTAATAGTCACTGATCTGGTTCAGAGTTCACTCCGATCCCAGAGGAAAGAAATTAATCCAAGAGGGAGATTGTCCAACGCTAGCAGCGGGTGCCGACTCGAGAGCTCCGAGTGAGGTCCAGAGCTTATACTAGCTAATGCCAAGGAGTAGCAGTGTCCAGAAGGGAATATCCTGAGCCGAAGTCAAAGGAGAATTGGGTTTATAGACTAGAAGATCAGAGAGCCAAGGAGGTGCAGAGGGAGAATCCAAGCTAAGGTCTAAGGAACAGTCTGAGTTCGGTAAGCGGGTAGAATCCAGGAAACAGTCCAGAACTGATCAGACTAACAGAGCAGACAGGAGCAAAGCAAAACTCCGGAACCAAACAACAGAAACAGGTCACAATCAGAAAATCGGAACACTTATCAGAACGCTAGACTTACTCTCACCAAACAGCTGGAATAATCTGGTTGCAGGAAAGCAAACAGCATAAATAGCTGCTGGAACCAGGTGAATTAGATTGGCTTAATCAGCCGTGGGACAAATTAGACAGGTGAGCAGGGGCAGATGGAAAAGCCAACTATCAGCGCCAAAACCATTACAGTTTAGTTGTCTCCTAATTTCTACCAAGGCTGAACAATTCAACAACATAATCTAATTATGATTTTTTTTTTTTATCTCGATCATATTATCGAAAGTTGAGCTTATGTAGGGATCTTGTGGTTTGAAAAAACAACGTTGTGTTTGAAAAAATAGGTCCGGGACCTATAAAGTCAACAGGGTTGACAGAAGTTGGTAAAGACGTCATTGTTGGAGTCTGCTTTTTTTTATTTTATTTTATTTATTTATTTTCTTATTTTTTTCCTACTTGCTTTGATTCTGTTTTATTTTCCCATATTTGAATCATGTAAAGCACTTTGTGTTGTCTTTGTACTGAATTGTGCTATACAAATAAATATGCCTTGCCTTGCCTTGCAACATCCACCGGGCAAAGGGGTCATCAACTCCATTAAATGGCAGGTACAGATACTGACTAAAGTACACACTGTGTTTTCTAATGCAATGAAGCTGCAGCTATGTGCAGTGTGAACTGCAAAAGAGACTGGATGGTTGCTCGTTGATCACATCTGGTGTGACCATGAAGCTTCAAGGCAAGCTGGAAGCTGTAGTTACAATTTGCTTATATTTGCATGATGGCACAACAAAGGTAAATACTTGGCAACAAACATAAATCTATGGCTCACTCACATGATATACATGATTATACTTATTTACATACCAATGGCAAGATGTAATCATTGCCCAAAACATTAGAGTCTGGTCCTTTCATTTAGCTGTACTGCTATTACCATATTTGATATGCTGTCTATTGTTATCCAGATATGGTTTTCTTCCCGTAGATCCCAGCTGGCAAGCCCCTCTCTCAGGCTGGCTGCAATTTTTTTATCACTGTGGTCATTCAGGAATTAGGATACTTGAAAGCAGCGTGCTTTGAGAACTAAGTATTCATCAGTATATTGCACCGTTGCATTATAATGCACTCTGATAAGGCTTCCTGTACGTCTTGACCAAAAAACAGTTGTGTTAAACAAACTCCACTGATTTCTGCATTTCTACATACCTTGTATAGCTCAAGTATGGCAACTAAGGAAAAATATGTACATGATAACATTCTTGAAAAGTTCAGTTTAGGCAACTGGATGGGAAGTTTTCAATCAAGACCTGGATGACTGTAAATCTTCACAGATATAACATTCTTGACCAGTTATCTATAGTGCTTACCAATGACCCAGGCTTTGCTTATGACATTTAAAGGCATCTTGTCTTTTGCTGTGAACTGAACTAAGTTCATAAGGAGTAATGCTTTTAAACAGTTTGGTCAGAGATCCCTGTCAGTTTGCACTTTGCTTAATAAAAAGGTATTGTGGAGGACTTTCGCAAATTATTTAAAAGACACACCCACTCCACTTTAGAAAAAATTGCATATGCACAACCCTGTACCCGCTCCTGAGAAGGAACGCCTATTAAATGTGTTCAAGAACATGCACGAGTCCATTTCTCTTCATGCGTGCTCTGTTTAAAAGTTGCTGTTTGCATCGCTCATACAAGCTTACTTTCCAAAGGAAGATTTGCAATTTTTCCACTATTTCAGAATCACCACCGATAAGTGAAAATGGGAAGGAGCACGTAGGAAGGCCTTACGTAAACATGTCACCAGAATGATTGACAATTTGGAGGACCTCTTATTTTGACGATCCACCCTGACAAAAATTAGCAATGCCATTATAGTACATGGCTTTCTGGGGTTTTGTTGTATTTTTTATTTTATTTTATTTTTTTTTTACTTTTGAGGCAATGCTATCAAGGCAGGTTCTGCACAGTGTCTGACTGCACTGAATCATTTGTCTTATAGCCAGAATAATTCCATCGACTGACCTACAGCCCATTTTGGTACTAAACTTTTAGTTGTGTCAGCTGTGTCAAGCCTGAGGCCATTGTTCAACAGAATGAGTGCAATATATTAAGTTTTCCACTTCCCTGCTCTGCTTTGCTCTGCTCTGCTTACCTGCAAGTCATTTAAGCAGATTACGTGGCCATTCAAATCAAAACCTTTATGGTTAGAACATCTTATTTTATCTTGCTGATACTATTACACATGTAATTAATCATGCCACCCTTATTTCCACCATGGTTAGGATTTAAAACAAGACGGAAATATTTTCAATAGAGTGATATTAAAGTAAAACTCTAATAAAGCACTGTACCAAATGCAGACAGGCTGAGCGATAGGGTGATGCCAAGTTAGAAAGAACTAAAACCCTAAGTACAGATAGACCAGCACAAAATCCTTAAGATGTAAAACCAAAATCAACATAAGAATGGTTGAACAACAAGCAACATGATACCCCTTCCAAATCATTGCATTACAACACATATTTTACAAAGCAAGGGCATAAACACACAAGGATGAGGGCCAATTGTCAGGTTTGGTGGATGTTTATTAAGGACCCAGATGCAGAGATGGAGGCAGATCTCATTTCTGGCAGATTTAATGAAGATGTTGATAGTACAGAAGCAAATAATCCAGAAACAACAGGTAAGGAACTCAGGAATCAAAAACTAGGAGACGCTCAGGGAAACTAACATAAGGAAAAAATGACGAAGAGAATCCAGCAATGAGGAACTGCACAGGGGTTGGAGAGGTGTGTACAGGAAAACACAAACCACGAGACGTCAGGGGAAAACAAACACGTGGAGCAAAGCAATGACGAGAAACCAGCGTTGGGGAACTGCAGAGGAGGTGTATATATATATATATATATATATATATATATATATATATATATATATATATATACAGTGGGGCAAAAAAGTATTTAGTCAGGCACCAATAGTGCAAGTTCTCCCACTCAAAAAGATGAGAGAGGCCGGTAATTTTCATCATAGATATACCTCAACTATGAGAGACAAAATGAGAAAAAAAAATCCAGAAAATCACATTGTCTGATTTTTAAAGAATTTATTTGCAAAATATGGTTGAAAATAAGTATTTGGTCAGTTACAAACAAGCAAGATTTCTGGCTCTCACAGACCTGTAACTTCTTCTGTAAGAGGCTCCTCTGTCCTCCACCCGTTACCTTCATTAATGGCACCTGTTTGAACCCGTTATCAGTATAAAAGACACCTGTCCACAACTCAAACAGTCACACTCTAAACTCCACCATGGCCAAAACTAGAGAGCTGTCAAAGGACACCCGAAACAAAATTTTAGACCTGCACCAGGCTGGGAAGTCTGAATCTGCAATAGGTAAACAGCTTGATGTGAAGAAATCAACTGTGGGATCAATTATTAGAAAATGGAAAACATACAAGACCACTGATAATCTTCCTCGATCTGGGGCTCCACGCAAGATCTCACCCCGTGGGGTCAAAATGATCACAAGAACGGTGAGTAAAAATCCCAAAATCACACGGGGGGACCTAGTGAATGACCTGCAGAGAGCTGGGACCAAAGTAACAAAGGCTACCATCAGTAACACACTACGCCGCCAGGGAGTCAAATCCTGCAGTGCCAGACGTGTCCCCCTGCTTAAGCCAGTACATGTCAAGGCCCGTCTCAAGTTTGCTAGAGAGCATTTGGATGATCAAGACGATGACTGGGAGAATATCATATGGTCAGATGAAACCAAAATAGAACTTTTTGGTAAAATCTCTACTCGTCGTGTTTGGAGGAGAGAGAATGCTGAGTTGCATCCAAAGAACACCATACCTACAGTGAAGCATGGGGGTGGAAACATCATGCTTTGGGGTTGTTTTTCTGCTAAGGGACCAGGACGACTGATCCGTGTGAAGGAAAGAATGAATGGGGCCATGTATCGTCAAATTTTGAGTGAAAACCTCCTTCCATCAGCAAGGGCATTGAAGATGAAACGTGGCTGGGTCTTTCAGCATGACAATGATCCCAAACACACCGCCCGGGTAACGAAGGAGTGGCTTCGTAAGAAGCATTTCAAAGTCCTGGAGTGGCCTAGCCAGTCTCCGATCTCAACCCCATAGAAAATCTTTGGAGGGAGTTGAAAGTCCGTGTTGCCCAGCGACAGCCCCAGAACATCACTGCTGTAGAGGAGATCTGCATGGAGGAATGGGCCAAAATACCAGCAACAGTGTGTGAAAACCTTGTGAAGACTTACAGAAAACGTTTGATCTCTGTCATTGCCAACAAAGGGTATATAACAAAGTATTGAGATGAACTTTTGTTATTGACCAAATACTTATTTTCCACCATATTTTGCAAATAAATTCTTTAAAAATCAGACAATGTGATTTTCTGGATTTTTTTTTTCTCATTTTGTCTTTCATAGTTGAGGTATATCTATGATGAAAATTACCAGCCACTCTCATCTTTTTGAGTGGGAGAACTTGCACTATTGGTGGCTGACTAAATACTTTTTTGCCCCACTGTATATATATATATATATATGGAAGGCAGAACAAAGAATGGGCTAATCAGTTGATACAGAGCAGGTGTGAATAGAAGTAACTAGAAGGTAGCAAGGGGAAACGAGACTGGCACAAAAGAGAGTAACCCAAGAAATACAACACTTTTTAAATATAACTAAAAAAAACTAGAATGACACAAAATTGAAAAGAAACCATTGACCAATGAAACACAGAATGACATAAATCCAAATTTCCCTGAAAACTCAAAAAGACACTTAAACAGAAGTCCACAAAGAGCAGAATCATGACACAATTTAGGGAATAACAGAGATCCTTGAAAATGTTTGGTACAGGGAATTAATTAGGTGTATTTTTCTATCATATTGCTCACTGGCATGTTTGCATTGGCAGAGTAAAAGGACAACAAATTGTCTTAAACTGCTTTTTAGGTTTTTTGCAGGGTTACGCTTTCAGTACAGTCCGGCTTGGATGTTAGCACTTTTTTTGCTGCACAACTTGCTCAATACACAGTGACAGATATTGGAATAACCTTTGAACAGAAGTATTACAGTATGAGTGCTTTATATACAGCTCCATCTTTAGGAGTTTCTCAAGGTTTTCTGTTAAGCTTCAGTCACCGTCTACAGTCACAGTCAGTGAGCCACTGATTATTTCCTCATCTCAAAATACACCCTCCTTCTCTTTTTTTTGCCACAGATGTAGTTACATTTTGGTAAGTACCCAAACAAATAGGACATATACAAAAGCAGAAAAGACTCACTGGAAGAAACAAGAGTCACCTCTTCATCAGTGTTCAGTGTTGGGTGCTTTAAACCTGCTGTGAGAAAGCATTTTCTCAAGCTATTTCAGGGCAGTTTTCTGATGAAGCTGCTGCAGCCTGAGAGCAATGGTGCATTTTGCTGGAAAGCAAGCAAGCTTTGAGAGGCTGTGGTATCAGCGGGCAGTAAATGGTAATCTTGCACGGTTGATGTTGACAAGGATAATCAAGTTGCTTATGGTCATCTAGAGAGAGAACATTGAGAGGGAAAAGTGCTGCAGAATGTTTTTAATTATTAATTCTTGGGCAGCAACATTTTCCATGTGGGTAGTGTCAACCTGCTGCTTGGCCATTTACCAACAGAAAGACATCATGGGAAGTTTTTACCGTCTAATGTGCTGCAGCGTAGTGTTACTCAGACCACAGAGAAAATCCATTTTCATCATTTTCGTGACAGAGCTCATATAAATTTTAGTTTAACAAAATGTCCCAGATGTAAACTGTCATCTTGCCATCTTGGTTTCAGTTCAAAAAATGCATTTAAAAGACATTTTGTTTTCTTTTTCCTTTGTTATGGCTTTTTTCCTAAGTTTTTCTTTTGTAGTATTTGACATGTAAGCCTGTTATCTGCATGATAATAAAAAAGGAAACATCAACAAAATCAGTAAGCCTGCTCCAAACCAAGCATAAAGAGTTTGTCCATCAGGAGGAATCCACTTACTTTGAGAAGCCACATACAGAACAGATGCCAAACAAAATGGCACCATAGTATTCATCAATATTAGACTACATAAGCAAAAATATGTCTGTCTGCAAAAGAGTGCCAACAAAATGTTTGAATGGAAACAAGATCAGTTACACTAAAATAAGCATTGAAGTGGGAATAATTTTAAGATGCATCCCAATATTTCATATCAGTGCCACATGGTAATATTGCAGTGCCTTACAGACCTCCTCCATTAGCAGAAGCAAGTTGCTTATAGACCTTATCAGGCATTACTAGAAGTCTAAAAGACAATAATAAAAACAGATAATGTTTGGGACAGCAACCACCAGACATTGGAACAGGCTATGATGGAACATTAGATCTGCTGAGACCCTTTATGTTTGAAATCCTAGTTAAAGATGGCAGTTTTCTTCATGGCTTTAAATCTAATTGAATTGATCTTCCGAATATCCTTGCATTGCTTTTTCCTTTGTTTTTCTCGTATTCACTGTTGGGTCAATTTTACAACTGGGTGTTTTGCAGAGTGGTCTTGTCAATTTCTCATACAATTATTTTGGTCTACTTTTTATCTGTTGTAATTTTTGGTGGATAACAGTTGTTTTATCAAGATAATGTCTGAATTGAGTTGAAAATTATTTCTTTCGAAGTTATAATTAGAAAACTTTCTCTTGAAGATACACAGAAGTGTCATACAAATTTGATGGCACAATGATGTAACCTTGGCTCAGTTTAGAATAGTAGTCTTTTGCAACCCATGAGTAATGGATTTTATTCCACCTTACTCCTACCACATGGTCTTTTGGTCCATTGGTTCCCCAGCCAAGACACTAAAAGCTGTTTGTTTTTCTGTATATCATGCAGGCATTTGTGATAGCTATTGGGCTAATGTGGGCTCTATTGAGAAGTACATAGAGAGGTCACTATGCAGAGGTTAGCAAATACATTTGGCAGTGTTGGTAGTAAGCCAAATCCTGCTGAAATATTAAACCAGCATCTTCATAGAACTTAACAGCAAAGAAACGCATACGGTAGAGTTATATAAAACTTGCCCTAGTTGCCCTTGCTTACTTTAGGCGTGAAATAACACCGGTGATAATTATCAGTAGATTACATGGCTTCTAAATCATATCAAATGTGGAATCTTCTGTCTGGGCTTCATTGAATTGGATTATGAGTCTTAAAACTCTTCCTTCAGATTCTAACACCTTGTTTTCCAAAAAAAATACCAAATTCAAATTAATCTTCCAATATGTCTTAAGACAATCAGCAAGCAGTTCCGTTTGTTCTTGGGTAAGAAAGGCTTCAGATATTGGGCTCTGATCTGTAAAAGGTTTACCTGAAAAAAAAAACATGCACAAATGGGATTCTGTGCAAAAATTTTATCTTCATAGCAGGTGCAAATCAATTTGCATGTGTAAGATGAGCAAAACAGCAGGCGTATATTTTATACATGTGTGCCTTCATAAATATGCATATCTTATGCTTATGACCAAACTGTGCAAATTTTTGATAGAAGGATATGCAGATGTGAACACTTAGTAACTAAAAGCCATGTGTACCTGAAACTGATTGCCACGGCAGGTTAAGCATCTATATTTAGTACATTTGAAAGTCCAATTTAAATTCCCATTTGTACTTATATATATATCTTTTAAGTTAGGCCTACCTTTGTTTTTACTATATTTGGAATTAGTTTTGTATGAAAGATGGTGGAGATAAACACAGCTGTTTAGAGCTTAATTTTTTCACAAATCTGATAGTGGCTGCTGGTTCAAGTCTGACAGAATGGGGTGGCAGATAAATAAAATTCAAAGTGTCAAAATAACTTTATCAAATATTCCAAGTCGAGGAGGCAATAAGTTCCAGTTATTTTCATAGCTGTGCCTCTCCAACTGAAAATGTTCATGTCAAACATCCCTTTTGATCTTGCCTGCAGTTGTATTTCTGTCTGCCCCAAACAAAGAACACTACCCTAGCATCAGAGATGGTACCTTCCTGCCAAGTCTCAGTAAAGATACAGCTTTCTATCCTGTGTAAGCAGATCCTCAGTCTAATGTTGTGAAGTTTATTGCAGCGTGATCTAACATTATCCAGGAGGAAACTGGCAGAGTAGGCTTGTGGGGAGCAGCCTGTTGTTGAGCATGCAGCATGCTCCATTTGTCCATCTTCTGCTTACAACTTTTTGGGGCATAAAATCCAGCTTTGGGAGTCCATAGAGCAAGGGCTTTTTTCAACATTTCAGCTTTTCCATGCAGGATGAACAAAACAAGACTATAAATGAAAGGTGATGCTTTGAATCTGCAATCTCTCTAGTATCTTTTTAAGTCATGTTTAAGGTCACCTCTTGGATCTTTACTGTGTCTACTGCATCTTACGTGGAGTATAAGAAGAGGAAAAAATCTACCCGAGCAACCCACACTGGTTCCTGAAATGTTGGAAGTAGATCTTATTTAACATATCTGAGACTTTTTTCTGCAGGCATAATATGCAATGGATGTTCAGCAAAGCGCTTGTATGACTAAAAATGACTTAGAGAATTGCAACAACTTACAATTAAGGTTTTTCTTAATTTCTTAAAGGAAAATAGATGTATGTAAATTGTAAAGATCAACTTGTTTGCCTAAAAACAAAAAGTGAAATAAAGTGAAATTTAGTGGAAAGATGGAGCCTTTAACGGTGTGATGTCAAGAAGAAGCAGCTGCCACATTGACTGAGCTCTTGTGGTTCCAGGAGTTCTCGCCCCTGAGGTTAATTAGCTTGGACACACTGGTGATCTATCATGCCTTGTATAGCATTTAGCATCTCTCCGTTCCCCTGATATCAGTCTGGCAGAATATTGACACAAATACACGCCAGGATGTCTTTTGTTGTAAATGGTGTTGAAGTAAAATACAATACAATTCCTAAAGTCTGGAGGCAAGCAGGAGGAGAAACATCAAAACCCCAGCGACAGCTCAATTATCCTCACATCAATCAGCAGGGGATGTGATTGGTTCTGTAAATGGAGTCGGAGTGATGGGTTCTGCTGGATCGATAGCGCAGCGGTCTTCCTCTCCAATGAGCCCACCACTGTCATCATCACCTTCGCCACCAATCAAGCTGCATATGTCGTGCTTCTTGTCATTCTAATGAGGGGAAGATAGTGCATTTTAAATGTAAAAATGTTTTTTAAAGAGTTGGCAAAAATAAATAAATAAAAAAAGGATTTGAAAAATATCTAAGTATTTCTTTTTTATTCTGCTAAGATAGACTTGTTTTACTATAAACCATTTTAAAATTATACTAGAAATTAGACTTTAGACTTTTTCAACTTTTTTTATCCATCGGGATTACTCCCTCAGGGAAATCTTGGTTCCAGTAGCTTATATAGAGTATAGAGGGCAGAATTAAAGCAAGATGCTATTCAAGATAAAAATACAACAGATAATATAAAAAGAGTTTACATAATAAAAAAAAACAGCATAAAAAAGAACAAAACTTGTACTGTCCTGGAATATATTTCCTTAGATATAAAAATATCTGCACAGTAGAGAGCTAAGGAAAGACTACACAGGGGTTGACTTGGGTTATTGTACTTGCACTGCAGAGATGTAATGAACTTATAAATAAGTAAAACAATACATGTGCTACACAGTAGTTTGCATGTTATTGCACAGTGAGAGAGTAGAATATTGCATGAGTGACAAAAGGTATTGTTTTGCATAACGGTTGCTGGCCCTTGTCCCTCTTCCAATCACCTACTCCTTCCCCCAAATGAGGAGATGAACAGCTTGATGGCTTAAGGAACAAAGGAGTTCGGCAGCCTGTTGGTCCTGCATTTGGGGAGGAGCAATCTCCCACTGATCAGGCTTCTCTGAGTGGTGAAGACAGTGTGCAGAGGGTGGTTGGCATTGTTCATAATGTCCAGTGTGCTTGTCTCTACCACCGTCCCTAGAGGGTCCAGCTTCTTGCCAGTCATAGAGTTGGCTCGCATTACCATTTTTTCCAGTCTTGAGGTGTCCTTCTTGGATTTGCTGCTCCCCAAGCACACCAAGGTGTAAAAGAGGACACTGGCAACCAGTGTCATCTCCAACAGCTTATTGCAGATGTTGAAATAGTTAACAAAGAATTATACAGTGTATATTGGAAGAAAAAAATGTATTTCAACCCCTTATACTTTTTTTTTCACCTATCTTCAGAGTTACTTCCTCATCCAAAATATAGATTCAATGAGTGTAAAAAATGCAGTAATAACAGTTTGTTTGCTGACAGAACAATAGTAAAACACAGACTTTATATTAACAGCAGATTTGTCTGAAATGACACCTCATGTTTAAGATTGTCTTTATTTTATATAAATAAGTTGTAAAATCCTAGCATTGCACACTAAAATTTTAAAGAGAAAGCTGGTAAAAACCATTAACGGCATGTTATTAGCTCAGTTGTGAATTATGGCAAAACAACCCTTTTACTTCTTGTGTGTTTTTTAGCATATACTGTAGTTGATTTTTAGTTCCAAACTGGGAGAAATAAACAGAAAAAGTGTTGGACTGGCATGACTGCCCATATAAGATTGAGTATTAATCTGCTATCATAATGATTTATTAGTCATTAGACCAGTGACCCATACAGTACATTTCAATCTCTATTAGGACCTGATAAGTATAGGTTTCTCAGAATAATAACCCACCCACTTATTTTAAATGTATTAAAACAAAATGTAATGTATTTTATATGCCTACTTTGCTCAGTTTTTTTGTATGAATATATATATATATATATATATATATATATATATATATATTTTTTTTTTTTTTTTTTTTTTTTTTTTTTGCTCTGCCTTCCCTTAGAAAAAATCAAAAGTGCACATTATATGGATTTGGATTTCTCAAGAGTGAATTAAATCATTTTTGCACATCATTTTGGTTTTCTGAAAGACCTTAAAACAGTTTTAAATTAAGTAGGAAGAGGGATTCAAACAGGGGCACACAGTTCTTAACACTTCTCAATCACAAAAAACAAACATTTTATACAGCATAACAACTGGGCCTTCATTTAAGTCATTCCAAAAATTTAAAAACAATCAACTGGGCTTTGAATCCATGTTTGAAGACATTTCACTTTCCATTCAGGAACCTTTTTCAATTAATTTAAGTCAAACACTATTAGAATCAGCTTAGAACCAGCTTGGGCTTCTGACTCAGGTATCATGTTTTTCTTCATTATCATCATCATCTTTATTTGTAGAGCAAATTAAAAGAGCTAAAGCTGAAAACAAAGTGCTGAACATAGCTTAAAAGAATAAAAAACAATAAAAGAATAAAATACAGCATGGAGATATAAAATAAGGCACTAAAAATAATTAGTTTAAGCTTAATAAGAAATGTCACAACAACTAAGTCCTGCCAGTGTTAAAAGTGAGAGAATAAAAGTAAGTTTTGAGCCAGATTTTAAAATTTTGCAGTGAAAGAGCCTCTCTAAAGTGTAGCGGGAGGCTATTCCATAAACAAGGAGCAGCGATAAACACTCCACACGATCTAGGCCATTGATTACGGTAGTAATGTAACCCAAACCTGCCTGTAATGGAAGAATTACGTTGAAAACGTTGCACCAAATATTAAACCAAAGCATTCAGTGGAAATGAGTCTCCAGGGTAAAATACCAGTCTATTTGCTCAAAGGGGTAAAAGCTGAAAATGAAACATTTAGAAGGATCAGGTTGCATCTTTTGAGATTTTACTTCGCCCTGTTTTTCCCTACACTTGAGGAGCAATATTTTATCGTCTTCTCATTGCTTTTACTCAACTTGTTCAGCAGAAGTTTAACTGATTTACAAAATGATACACAGCTTGGAAAGTATTCCCTTGTTGAACTGTAGTCAGGATACAATATCAGCAGGCTGCAGGCGGTTGATGTTGCGAACAATAAAGCCTTTTCGAGACAGGAAACAACCTTGACAAGTACAACGTACTAATACACCAGAGAATAACTAAAAAAAAAACTTGAAACTTGTTTTTTTGCCTCAAGTGTTTTCACATAGAAGACTTTTCCGGCGGGACACAATACAAAATGAGGATTTAGCTAAGATTTTGCTCTATATTTTACCTCTTTCATTTCTTCATGTTTTTCCAAGAAAAAGTAAAATGATAAAGTGAAGAATCTGGCTTTATACATCAATAATATTAAACAGAGTGATAAAATAAGCAATTTTAGCTTTTATTATAATGTTCTAGGGATCTATAATTTATCTCAGAAATTTGTATTGCTGTTCAAGGAGATAGAAGTGCAAAGTCATTTATAAACCAATGGCTTTTTTTCTACATGCTCCACTGGCAGTAATTTAGTTTTGCAATATTTTTTATTAGCTTTGTGTTTTGGAAATCAAATCTCAAATGGACAAACATGTATGATGCAAAGAAGAGGGAACACAGTTCCCCCCATTTGATAAGAACCTTCAAGGTGCCTTTAAGGGGCACAGCAAGATCTGAAGAGGCTCTTTGGCCACGAGGTTATCTACTACTTAAATGAAGACAGATTAAAATGAGCTGTAACTATAGATTAGATCACCACAGCAACTGCTCCTCCAAAGTTGGCCCATATTTAGCTGAATATTATTTCAGATATTACAGTCTACATCACAATATTGCAAAGGTGAAGCACTTATAGCAGTTCAGAGTAAAGTAAGAAGAAATTATAAATATTATAAAATATTATAAATATATTCTCTTCAGCTAATTTCATGTTCAGGTAATCTGAAGAAGACACTTTTAGGTCGTACTTCTCATTAAAATGAAAACAGTTACTTTTCTGACATCCTTTGTCTCCATGGAGCTAGCTCCCACCGCTGCCAAATCTGAACATCTGAGTCAGAGATTAAATAAAAATAACATTAAGGCTAAAAAAAAGTGATCTCAATACTAAAACTTGGTTTGATTTAATGCTAGTGTTTGATGTGTGCCTTACATCCTAAGGCTTATATTTTTTTGTTTTTTAATCATTTTCCTTTTTTGTTTTTTTTAAAGAAAGTAGTGATTCCGACTTTTCTTTATTCCAAAATACTTTGCAGTTATTTGATACATGTTCAGGGCTTTGGATCTCTTTGTTATCAACGGAAAAGTTGTCCTTGGTGTAACCTGCCTTTTTGCACAATGACTGCTGGAATTGGGACCAGCACCCTGCCCCATCTTACCCCCAGTACCTCTAACCGAAGTCTTGGGAGGCATAATTTAATATTTAGATAGATAGATGCACAGACAGTCCCACTGATTAATGTCAGTGACTAATGCTGCTGGTTAAAAAATAAAGTTTTAATTTCAAAGCCTCTTGTGAAAAAAAAAGAAAAGTGTAAAGTGTCAGTATTTGCTCTGTATATCCTACATTTTTAAGACTTCTGCTTTTCACCCTGGTATACTTGGTAACAGTGTTGGGCAAGTTACTTCAAATATGTAACATGTTTCATTTCAATAACCACTCTTTTAGAATATTATGATCTGTGTAAAGCAATAAGTTAATGGTTACTTTTTAATTACTTTCATCAAAAACAGAAAAATTAAGTTGTCCATTAAATGAAACATGACTTTCATTTGTACTATTTCAAAGGTCAGATTAGTAAGACAAATATTAACATTTATTAGAGCGGCTTCAGCCTTGTGTTGTTTTTTCGAAACTAACATTTTGTCATGATGGGTCTCTAGAGTTTAAACCCACATGCAGAACACCACAGGAAACGGAGTAAAAGTTTAACAGTTTATTAAATGAGAAGCACACAAGAATAATTATGAGCAGGTTCTGGTACTGGTCCGGGACTGGAATCACTGAGTATCTGCAGAGATGGATAGTTTGGTTAGCCAGGCAGCGATGATGACTTGTCAGGTGTTTGGTTCTGGTTAGTACCTTGATGAGGTTCAGATTGATCGATGGAGAGAGGGAACCGGTTGGGTCCAGAGACTGTGGATACAGCAGAGAGCTCAGCAGCAGCAGCGTCTAGCTTCAGGCTAATGAGGTTCAGACCTTGAGTTGATTTCCTAGCTCTCCCTTGAGAGCTGGTTGGGGAATCCAGACTGTCTTCAGGTTTAGCTTCCTAGGGCAGGCAGGCAGGTTTCCAAGCAAAGCTCCTCCAGAGCTACAGACGTCAGTCGGGCTTTCCTGTGAGCAGAGAAGACAGAGGCTGGTTAGAATCTGGTTAATCTCCAGAGCAGACAGAGATTCTATGTGCAGGCTGAGGATCAGGTTCTGCTAACCAAAACTGGTCAACACTCCGGTGACGAAGACAGGTCTGGCTGCTGCTTATGTAGGAGGTCCCCTGATGGGCTTATGATCCTCAGATGTGCTGGAGGCTCCAGCCCAGGAGACCCACAGCGCTCTCTGCTGGAGACAGGTGGCAGATCTCCAGATCCCAACAGTAACCCAAGTCCCAACAGAAAAACATACAACAGGAGGGGATCCTCGGCGCCCTCTGGAGGGCAAGCCTCTGGATCCCAACAGAGCCGCCCCCTCAAGGGCGGATTCCAGACGCCCTCAGAACAGTCCATCAAATAACAATAAACAAAAAACAACCCACCCAGGGTGGGCGGAGGGGGCACTAGGCAAGGAGGGCAAAAAACAAAAACAAAAAAAGAGTCCTGAACAAAAAACGAAGCGAGGCAGTGTCTCAGGTGGCCGGCTGTGGGGCCGAAGACGTGGCAGAGGTTCTGGAGGCCGGCCGCGGGGTCGGAGGCGAAGCTGACGCTCTGGAGGTCGGCCACGGGGCTGGAGGCAAAGCTGACGCTCTGGAGGTCGGCCACGGGGCTGGAGGCAAAGCTGACGCTCTGGAGGTCGGCCACGGGGCTGGAGGCAAAGCTGACGCTCTGGAGGTCGGCCACGGGGCTGGAGGCAAAGCTGACGCTCTGGAGGTCGGCCACGGGGCTGGAGGCAAAGCTGACGCTCTGGAGGTCGGCCACGGGGCTGGAGGCAAAGCTGACGCTCTGGAGGTCGGCCGCGGGGCCGGAGGCGAAGCTGACGCTCTGGAGGTCGGCCGCTGGGCCGGAGGCGAAGCTGACGCTCTGGAGGTCGGCCGCTGGGCCGTAGGCGAAGCTGACGCTCTGGAGGTCGGCCGCTGGGCCGTAGGCGAAGCTGACGCTCTGGAGGATGACCTCTCCGTCGCTGCTGAATTTTCGGAGGAGGATGACGCCCCAATTTCAACAGGTAGCCCCAAGGGGTACCCCGTCCCCTCCTCAGCGGCTCAGCAAAAATCTCAGAGGGGACCGCGGACTGCGGCTCTGGAACAGGGTCCGAGGAGGCCGCCGACTGCGGCTCTGGAACAGGGTCCGAGGAGGCCGCCGACTGCGGCTCTGGAACAGGGTCCGAGGAGGCCGCCGACTGCGGCTCTGGAACAGGGTCCGAGGAGGCCGCCGACTGCGGCTCTGGAACAGGGTCCGAGGAGGCCGCCGACTGCGGCTCTGGAACAGGGTCCGAGGAGGCCGCCGACTGCGGCTCAGGGGCTGGAGCAGGAGGGGTTGCTGGCTGCGGCTCAGGAACAGGCTCTGTGGTGGCCGCCGGCTGCGGCTCAGGAACAGGCTCTGTGGTGGCCGCCGGCTGCGGCTCAGGAACAGGCTCTGTGGTGGCCGCCGACTGCGGCTCAGGAACAGGCTCTGTGGTGGCCGCCGACTGCGGCTCAGGAACAGGCTCTGTGGTGGCCGCCGACTGCGGCTCAGGAACAGGAACTGAGGAGCCCGCCGATTGCGGCTCAGGGTCAGGAACAGAGGAGCCCGCCGATTGCGGCTCCGGGTCAGGAACAGAGGAGCCCGCCGATTGCGGCTCCGGGTCAGGAACTGAGGGGACCGCCGCCTGCGGTTCCGGGTCAGGAACAGAGGAGCCCGCAGATTGCGCCTCAACATCAGGGACAGGGGAGTCCGCCGATTGCGGCTCCTCCTCAGGAACAGAGGAAACCACCGACTGTGGCTCCACCTCAGGAACAGAGGAGACCACCGACTGTGGCTCCACCTCAGGAACAGAGGAGACCACCGACTGTGGCTCCACCTCAGGAACAGAGGAGACCACCGACTGTGGCTCCACCTCAGGAACAGAGGAGACCACCGACTGTGGCTCCATATCCAGCAAGGGAGAATCCGCCCATGGCGGCAAAGGTTCAGTCTCTGAAGAGGCTTGTGATGCTCGCAGAGGACTCTTGGCGGTCAGGGGCGCCTGCATAAAGGTCCTAGGAGGTGTAAAATTACATACCTCGAATTCAGACACCTCTGAATTTCTGCTCAGGGGTCTCTGGACGGCACAGAGCTAACTCAGGGGTCTCTGGACGACACAGAGCTAACTCAGGGGTCTTTAGACGGCACAGAGCTAACTCAGGGGTCTTTAGACGGCACAGAGCTAACTCAGGGGTCTTTAGACGGCACAGAGCTAACTCAGGGGTCTTTAGACGGCACAGAGCTAACTCAGGGGTCTTTAGACGGCACAGAGCTAACTCAGGGGTCTTTAGACGGCACAGAGCTAACTCAGGGGTCTTTAGACGGCACAGAGCTAACTCAGGGGTCTTTAGACGGCACAGAGCTAACTCAGGGGTCTTTAGACGGCACAGAGCTAACTCAGGGGTCTTTAGACGGCACAGAGCTAACTCAGGGGTCTTTAGACGGCACAGAGCTAACTCAGGGGTCTTTAGACGGCACAGAGCTAACTCAGGGGTCTTTAGACGGCACAGAGCTAACTCAGGGGTCTTTAGACGGCACAGAGCTAACTCAGGGGTCTTTAGACGGCACAGAGCTAACTCAGGGGTCTTTAGACGGCACAGAGCTAACTCAGGGGTCTTTAGACGGCACAGAGCTAACTCAGGGGTCTTTAGACGGCACAGAGCTAACTCAGGGGTCTTTAGACGGCACAGAGCTAACTCAGGGGTCTTTAGACGGCACAGAGCTAACTCAGGGGTCTTTAGACGGCACAGAGCTAACTCAGGGGTCTTTAGACGGCACAGAGCTAACTCAGGGGTCTTTAGACGGCACAGAGCTAACTCAGGGGTCTTTAGACGGCACAGAGCTAACTCAGGGGTCTTTAGACGGCACAGAGCTAACTCAGGGGTCTTTAGACGGCACAGAGCTAACTCAGGGGTCTTTAGACGGCACAGAGTTAACTCAGGGGTCTTTAGACGGCACAGAGCTAACTCAGGGGTCTTTAGACGGCACAGAGCTAACTCAGGGGTCTTTAGACGGCACAGAGCTAACTCAGGGGTCTTTAGACGGCACAGAGCTAACTCAGGGGTCTTTAGACGGCACAGAGCTAACTCAGGGGTCTTTAGACGGCACAGAGCTAACTCAGGGGTCTTTAGACGGCACAGAGCTAACTCAGGGGTCTTTAGACGGCACAGAGCTAACTCAGGGGTCTTTAGACAGCTCAGAACCGGCTCAGGGGTCTCTAAACGGCACAGAGCTGATTCAGGGGTTTCAAAATGGCATAGAGCTGACTCAAGACGGCTCAGGGCTCTTTAGATGGCTCAGAACTGGCTCAGGGGTCTCTAGACCGCTCAGAGGTCTCAAGACAGCTCAGAGCTGGCTTACGGCGACGCCGTCTCTTACGTCGGGGTTCCTTAGAAGCTGGGCTAATGGGTTCACAGACTGACTGTGGCAAAAGGCTAACTGGTGTGCAAGTGGGTTCATGATGAGGTGACAAGAAGGGGAACAGATCATCTCGATCTCCGTAATAGAAGTTCCAGAGGTCTGACTCATGGATTACTGGAGCTCTGACTGTTTGGGTTGTGACTTGTGGTTTGATTTTAAGCTTTTTAATGGATGGTGTTAACTGACGATCATGTAAGTGGTGGCTGAACTGGACTGAACTGGGCAGAGACGGACGGAACAGGGCTGTACAGAACTGTACTGGGCTGGACTGGGCTGGACTGGACTGGACAGAAGTGGATTGGACTGGGCAGATCTGGACTGAACTGGGCTGAGCTGGGTTGGACTGGGCTAATCTGGGTTGAACTGGTTTACTAGACCTGGGTTTGACTCTTGTGCGTAGTCTGTGATCAAGATATAAGGCTGTGTGAATGAGCTCTTCCAGGGTTTCAGGTTCATCTATGGCTGCTAGTTTGTCCCTAATTTCTTTGTTTAGTGCGTTGCGGTAGATATTCTTAAGCATAGCATCAGTCCAGCAGGAAGCAGCGGCTCTGACCCGGAAGTCTATTGTAAACTCCTCAACGGTTCTATTCCCTTGTGAAAAGTTAGAAATAGACCCTGAGACTGAGAAGAATTATCGGAGAATACTAGAGTGAATTCGTTAAAAAATTGGTCTAGGGTACATGTAATACTGAATTCAGGAGAAAAATGAGTCTTTCCATTCGCAGGCTTTACCGGATAATTGTGAGAGAATAAAAACTATTTTTCTCTCGTCAGGGAAACTGGACGGATTGAGTTCAAAAAATAATTTGCATTGCCACAGAAAACTTTTACACTCACTAGATAACCCAGAAAATAGTGAGGGACGGAAATCAGGAAGTGACGGAGCAGATTCGGACCTTAGAAGCGGAACTGAAACCGGAAATGACGGACAGAATTCCGGAAGTGACGAAACGGGCCCCGGAACCGGAAGTTGAGCTGGCGTCGTGTTAGCGTTTCTCACGTTGCCTGCTAATTCCTGAAAAGTTTGTTCCTTTAACTCAAAACTGGGATTTAACTCACGGAGGGTTGAGTAGTGTTCATGGATCTGAGTGGCTTGTTCCTCAAGCCTCCTCCGGAGGTGATCTACTGGGTTTTGTGAATGGCCGGAGTGTTCTGTCATGATGGGTCTCTAGAGTTTAAGCCCACATGCAGAACACCACAGGAAACGGAGTAAAAGTTTAACAGTTTATTAAATGAGAAGCACACAAGAATAATTATGAGCAGGTTCTGGTACTGGAATCACTGAGTATCTGCAGAGATGGATAGTTTGGTTAGCCAGGCAGCGATGATGACTTGTCAGGTGTTTGGTTCTGGTTAGTACCTTGATGAGGTTCAGATTGATCGATGGAGAGAGGGAACCGGTTGGGTCCAGAGACTGGATACAGCAGAGAGCTCAGCAGCAGCAGCGTCTAGCTTCAGGCTAATGAGGTTCAGACCTTGAGTTGATTTCCTAGCTCTCCCTTGAGAGCTGGTTGGGGAATCCAGACTGATTGTCTTCAGGTTTAGCTTCCTAGGGCAGGCAGGCAGGTTTCCAAGCAAAGCTCCTCCAGAGCTACAGATGTCAGTCGGGCTTTCCTGTGAGCAGAGAAGACAGAGGCTGGTTAGAATCTGGTTACTCTCCAGAGCAGACAGAGATTCTATGTGCAGGCTGAGGATCAGGTTCTGCTAACCAAAACTGGTCAACACTCCGGTGACGAAGACAGGTCTGGCTGCTGCTTATGTAGGAGGTCCCCTGATGGGCTGATGATCCTCAGGTGTGCTGGAGGCTCCAGCCCAGGAGACCCTCAGCGCTCTCTGCGGGAGACAGGTGGCAGATCTCCAGATCCCAACAGTAACCCAAGTCCCAACAGAAAAACTTACAACAGGAGGGGATCCTCGGCGCCCTCTGGAGGGCAAGCCTCTGGATCCCAACACATTTCATGTTACCCGCATTAGGAACTGTAGTAATATTACCAAAGTACCCGCATTAGCAACTATAGTAATATTACCAAAGTACCATATAAGTATTATGTAATAAGGTTACTGCTTGAACATAAAATACTGCAGTAAATCAATGCTTTTGTAATGTGTTCCATAACCCCCCCCCCCAAACACTAGTTGGATATCAGCTAAATCCTAACTGATAGTTAAAACCTGTCATTTCTCTTTTTTTTTTTTTTTTAGTACACACCATAAATTCTCAACTAGATTCAAACTCGGGTAAGTTCTCAGACATAACCCGAAAGTTCCAATTCAATTCAGTTTATTTTTATAGCGCCAATTCACAACACGTCATTTCAAGGCACTTTACAGTTCACCAGATCATCCAGTCAAATTGATTCAAAGTTTTCAATCTAAGGAAAACCAGCTGATTGCATCGACTCTTCAGCAATCCCTCACACTAAGAATACTTGTAGCAACGGTGAAGAGGAAAAACTCCCTTTTAACAGGAAGAAACCTAAAGCAGAACCAGGCTCAGTGTGAGCGGCCATCTGCTGAGACCGACTGGGGTCCAATGAGCTCTAGGTCCCGTCATCTACAGTTTAGGTTTAATTTCATTTTCATGTTGTTTTCTTTAGAAACTCCTCTGAACTTGTTTGACTGAATCCTTCTAATATTGATTGAAAAATATCAGAATATGATAAATGTGTTTTTAATATGCTTACTATATGTAATCCGTGTAGATTGTCATTCATTTGAGCAACAATACAGATTTATAAATGGGTCTATGCAGTTTATTAAACTAAAAGTAGACAAAACTTTAACTGCTATTTTACTATTTTGAAAATAAAATACTGAGAATACATTTTAGTTTCTTCTTAGTCAAATAAATAACAGTCTGTCAGGAGCTCAGAGGTTTGGACCCAGAATTCAGACGAGACAGACAGTGAAGCTTTAAATGAGTTTATTGAACAAGCTGCGCGCGGCTGCTCATCAGCTGGCGCGGGTTCACTGGATACGCTGCGTGGATATGGACTCAGATAAATATTTCTGAGGCTCAATCGGGGAATTATAATGAGCTGAAAGTCACCAACCTGGCAAAGTTCAGTCTGAGCTCAGAAGGAGGATTGAGGTCCGGAGGAGCTGAGCTCCGCAGCGTGAAACTGAGCCTGAACCAGAGATCCAGAAGGGAAGAGGAGCAGCGACCAGCAGCAGCCAGAGCACACAGAGAAGACGAGGGATCCAGGAGGCATAATCCAAGCCGTGGTCAGAAGACGGGTCCAAGGTCGGCAACAGGTAGAATCCAGAGAAACAGAACAGGCAAACAGAGCAGGGGCGGCCAAGACTCAGAAGTCCAGGGGCAGAAACAGGTCAATATCGGGCAGAACACACACAAAGAAACGCTAGAACTAGACTCGCTGCACTGCAAAAAATTCAAATCTTAATAAGTCAATTTTTCTTAAAATAGGTGAATTTTTTCTTGAACTGAGGTGGTAAGTGAGACACTTTGCCAGTGGAAAAAGACAATTTACATTTAAAATAAGAAAAAACAATTGCATTGTCTTATTTCAAGTGAGTTTTATCTAATTATCTTATTTTAAGAACACAAATACTCATTCCATTGGCAAATCATCTTACTTACCTACTCAAATTAAGCGTAAAAACAATTAAATTAAAAAAATCTTTACCTATTTCTAGATTGTTTTTGCAGTGTGAAAGCTTGAATAATCTGGCACCATGGGCTGGGAACTGGTTAAATAAATAGGAGAAGAAACAGGTGGATCTGATAAGAGATAATTAGGCCGGGGAGGAGCAAAACAGATAAGAGGAAAAAGAGTAAAACCCAGCCTATGGTGCCAAGATCATCACACAGTCATGAAATTAACAATAAGAAAACTATTTTTTTTAAGGAAAAGACAAAAACACTTTTCAGTCTCCAGATCTCTACTGTAACATAGACTTCCTTAATACTGACCTAATCCATGCAGGCTCCCTCAACATCAACTGCTCTCTCAGTCCCAAGCTTCTCCCTCAATCCCATTAATAACCTTATTACATTCACCTGATTAATTAATTAAAGGATATATCAGTGTAAGCACATTAACAGGGACATTGTGCCATAATGTTCACCAGCAGCTACAGCAAAGAGCAAAAGCAAACTAACATAAGGTCAAAACACAGCTAAGTGATGGCATAGAACAAACTACCTGAACCTACATAGCTTAAATCAGCATTGAACTGAATCAAATTCACCCTCATTATAAACCATCTTCGACACTAAGTGAATGTGATTCTCATGAGACTTTGTGTTAATCTATTGAATGGAGTATTCCCAAATAACTCAAAGGTGTCAAAGGGGGTGAATGTATGTTTTGTCCAGAAGCATTAAGACACCTGATTATTAAAATAAGGAAGTAGTTCATGAAGAGGAACAGAAAAACACTTGAACGGACAGATTGACTTTCTAGTCCAAATTATGTGTACTGCTGTGACCTGCAATGTACCTGCAGCCACAGCTATGTAGAAAAATCTGCAAAGATGGACAATGGGACCAATCTATAGCCAACTAGCTCCAAATAAATCTGTAAATAAAACATGATTTAAGGTTTTAGTTAAACCAATGGTCTGACCTGTAGTTTAAAGAAAATGTCTATTTGATTTATGGAACAAGCTCCAAAGTCAACATCGGACTGTCCAAAGTTCTTCATCCAGCTTAATATAAACACAAAAAAACAATTAATCCAAAATGTTTCATTATGCTAGGTCGATATTATCTACTTTCTGACCTTAAAACCCCTCTGGCATCCACAAACTTTAAATAGAACACCTTTGGGGGGAAATGACAAAAATCTATTAAATCTAAATCAATGATCTATCAATTAATAGAACTGCTTAATAAAAATAAATGAAATATTTTACTGTTGTTTTCTTTAGCCTTCAAAGTTGACTATTTCTGTAAAATTCATATTTTCTTTGATTTTTTTATTTAAAAAGTATTATTATTAATATTGTAATGAGCCAATCCACAAACCCCCACTGAATTAATTGACCTTTTTAGGACAAGGTAGACTTTCCTAGGCACCAGGAAACATATTTAGTTTCACCAAAACAGATTGTCTTTCCTTGAAGTTCTACATTTGTCCATAAATGGTTGAAGTGTGAGCCATCTTACCAACAGTATTGTCTATGAAGCCCGTTGGTGCAAAGGAATGATAACAGCACATTCCCCTGTGACTAATCATGGTTGACACAGGAAGACTTCTACCATCAGTATCATTTAAATCATAAACTTTTTCTTCTCATTTATTCAGAAACAGAGAAACGTCCTCTCTTCTCTGTCATCATTAGCACTCTTCCATGAGCCGATAATATGGTTATTAAAAATATTCTAGCATAGTACGTTGTGCAAGGGCTGAATGCTGTGCATATTTGTATGATCAATTAATATTTGGTGAACTTTAAGAACATTTGAAATAACAATCTTTTAGACGGCTGTGTAATCTTTTAGATCACAGTTAATCATAAGTGTTAAATCCGGTTTATAAGAAAAGTTAAAAAAAAACTGTGAAATTCATAAATCTCTTGAAATCTTTGCCCATGGCTGCATATCACCTTTCTGGTACTTGTTGTTTGCTTCTATGCCTTCCTTCTATATTACTGTTGATGTTTCTTCAATTTTGTGTTTTGTTGTTTTAATTCCCATCTAAGTGTTGTAAGGAGTGATCTCATTATGCTTTCAGGCCTAGAATCTGATATTAATTTACCATCTAACATTCTAGTATTTGAAATTGTGATACTGGAAAGTACTTTTAAGTGTGAGTTTTAGGGTATTAGTTGTGCATCTTTCTACCTATCTGCAGGCCATTTTAAGACAGCATTTTCAAAGGTAAATTACAAAACAACGTGTTTCTCTCTTTGATTTATAAAGACTGAGATAAGAGTAACTGATGAGGCATCAATTGCAAAAAAGCAGCTGTTTAAGTATCACTGAATTAGAGACTAAATCCAAAAACGCAGAAAAATCTTTATGTAATTTGTTTCTCTTAAAACACCAGATTATTGTTGTTCTCTCATATATATAATTCAATATAATTTTTTTAAAATGTGTTAACTTCTTTCATATTTTTTATTTTTAGCAATTTCAAGAGAGTTAATTATGTTGTTAATTAAAATCAAGTTTTAACTGTGCGGAAATTGATACCACATTTCTGTTGGTTATATTATTCATTAGAAGATGATAAAATGATGCCTACATTTTGGAAAAAAATTATTATCATTTGCAATGCATGGTTTGTTTACTTTTTTTTCATACCTTCATGTTGAAATAGGAATTCTTGATATATATATTTACAAAAGGGTAATTGTTTTTTGTGAGACAGCATTTCTACCTGATATTACTTTAAGTAACACGTTTATGGTAAATGCTGAAAAAACAGGCTGTGTACATCAGAAACTTCTCTGAAAAAACCACACTCTAATTATATATATACAGACATATTTGCAAGCTTTGCTATCCTCCATGCTTCCCAAGGCTTGAACAATTTAATTGGAAAAGCAAATAAAAAAAAGTCCAAACCTGGTTGCACATGCATGTATCCTCACACACATGTAACCAGTTTTTGATTCATTCCGCTATTTAGAGAAAATTGACATAAATTACAGAGAATCTGGCTAACAATAAATGTAGTGCAGCCTTCTGTGTGGGCTTTCCTGAAATTCTGCTCATTTGCATTAAAAGTAAAATAATTATATATGTTTGCTTATTTGCATCCTTTCACTAAAATTACAGATCACAGAGAGATTACAAAAATTATCACAATTATCTTATACTGGGAAGTTAAATATATAAAATGAAAGATCATCCATGAGCTAAATATTGCGTATGGCTGCAAAATACCCTCATTGGTTAGAACAAAAAGCTAAAAAGCAACATAAAGAGAAAAAGGTTAATTATGTACAAACAACTTAATACATTTTAAGGTTGTCAATGAACCCAAATACAGTGATTTTAGAAGTATGAAAGGAAGCTAGAGCAATCCTTACAAAACACAGGACCTTCTTGGTGTGCATCTTTATCACCCTAATACAGGTACCTTTGTTCTGACCACAGGGTGATTTCTACTAATCATATTTTGCTTTCTTATGCAAGCTCATGCACTCTCTACTGTCCTTTAATGAGTTAGAAATATCTACAAACCTGGAAAGAAGATGCTAATTACCAGCTTGCATAAGCCTTCTGTTGCACCTTACCAGCAATCATATTGCTCAATCCAAGACTGGAAGGTTGAAATGTTCCTCAGAGACATTTAAGGGTTATCATAGCTGTTTCTGTCTTAGGTTTATTTTACAACACCATTATTACACAAACACACAAGACAACATTTGAACCCGTGGGAGATATGCTGAATTTACGGTTATTTGTTATAAATGCCACAATATATTTTAATTTCATGATATTCCAAAATTTGAATCACCTTCTCAGTTTTTGCACATATGCACATATTTTATGCAATTTGCCTTCACAGGACTCCCTGAAGAAAACTATATACTGTAATCGCTATAAATTTTTCTTGTAAACCAAATTAAACAGACTTCATCTAATAACTTCCAGCAGAAGCCACTGCGAAAAGAATGTGTTTTTGTGTCACCCCACAAAAAAGAAAAAAGTATTTTTAGCTTGTATTAAAACAAAAAAAAGAGTTGTCTTAGTGAGAAAATGACAGTGATGCTTAATCTTGGATTTTGTTGTGAGACACGCAAATTTCGACCCTTAAGTTAAGCACACTGCTGTGAAATGTATTTTCTAGAGGGAGAATGAAAGCAACTGAATACAAATGTTGAGCTCCCCAGAGGCTTGTGTCATCATGTCAGAGATACTGCTATTAAATGCAGTATTAGCTACAAATAAATGCCTTCTTTTTTAAGGCAATTAAACAAACTGTCACAACGTTATATACTTTTTTATATGTTTGCCTACCAGTGAAGAAAGTTTAAAATCTACCACAACCATAAAAAAACATCTTCTGTCTTAAATGTTACGTTTAAAACGTGAAAAGCATCTCACAAAACTTAAAGCCATAAGAAGAAAGGAAAACAGAAAGCACTATGGTTTTGGTCTATAAAATTTTATTTGCTTCTAATTTTGAATCCTGAAGAAGTCGTTTTTACAGTTATAGAGACGAATGGTTCAATTTAATCCTATTTGATAACATTTATTTCAATCACAAAAGTCCTATTGACATATAAGTCGTATGTTATCCAGTTAGAATGCATTTCCAACCAATGAAATTAGGCAAGTCTTAAAGTGGCAGGCATTAAAAACAGAATAGATTTTTGTTATAACTTTTATGCAATCCCCCAATCGCACAAAGCAGTAATGGTATAAATAATTGAATTCATTTTAGAAGACCAGTTAAACTGCATTTCTAGTTTTCAACCAGTTGCAGCATGAAATTGATGGCTGAAACAATATAGATTCATCATATTAGTTTATACTTTTTTAGATATAAACCATGCTTAATAGTAATGCAAAATAATACTGAATAATATTCACTCATTCAGGTTTGTACGATTAAACTTCCAGTGTGCAAGCAGGTGGGAGGGGGAAATGGGAGATTGTCTCAGTGTTTAAGTGTGAAAATTGTGTGGGATACACATAGTCATTGTTTTCTGCTACTCAGCCGTCTATCTGGATGATTGCAGAAGCTCTTTCCACAACAAAACACATAAAATGGTTTACAAAAAGTTGGAGTTATTTTTAGTACTTCCATCTCTGTGCCGTCATGGCACTGTCATGCAAACTAATTGCACATTTTATTCTATAATATAATAGAGTGATATATACTCGGCAAAATGATATATCCCCAGCAAAACTGATTAGAGTAGTCTTTGTTGTATCTGACTCTCTGAAATGGTAATGCTTATTTAAGGCATTACTAGTGGTGCAGTAGTGGTAGATTACCAAATATTTACTGTGGTGGGTGTAAAAACTAATTGGCTGGACAATAGTTACTTTGTGGGTCAAGTAGATGTAGATCTAGAAATCTGTGGATCTTGTGTTAAACAATCAGTAGCAGAACAGGAGCAACATAACTAAACTGCAGCTACTAATAATCTAAATCAACCATAGAAAGTCTGTTTGATTGTGAAGCTTTTCTGGGACTAAATGGATGTGCTCTCTTTCATCCTTCTTGCATGAGAACTGACTCAGTGCTCATCTGCTTAACCGTTACTTTCCCAGACAGAGCCACCTATGGAGCTGGTATATAGTTACCTTTCCAAATATAGAAAGTATTTATAGATCATTGCTTTTCTGTTTATATTGGGTATCTGGTTCTCCCTTCTTGAACACTCAGTGAGTCAGGTTCTGCTCAAGAATTTTTCTGTTTAAAGGGAATTGTTCCTCTCCACTGTAGCTGCATGCATGACTGATATGAGGGATTGCAATGAAGTCAACTACACAATGAAAACGAATATCTGCCAACACATGCTGATCAAAGAGGTACTGATCCTGTAAATTCATTTACTCTTGCAGTCAGCTTGTTTTTCTGAGATAGAAAACTTTCTACAAATCTCTCTGTTCTGATGCAATTGTTTCTGTAATTTGCCTTGAAATGAAGTGTAATCAACCTGTACTATATAAATAAACTGAATTGAATTTATTTAATCAAATTAAATTGAACCAAAATTCGGCCTTGCAACCAGCTGCTTCAGTCTTCATTGATTACTGTTTGCAAGAAGCTAGTTTATAAAAATAATAAAGTCTGTACTTTTCTTTAGGTGTCTTATTTAAATAAAAACCTTCTCAAGATGTCTTTTTAGGGTTTTTCAGAGAGCAGAAAACCTTTCTTTTATGGGCTTGCCTAATTTAAGTCACACTGAATTGATTTGATATGGAATCCCCTGCAGCTAAACAAACACTTTGACACAAAATGAATTTTTCATTTGCTCTATGAATTGAAAATGGGTCTCGTAATATCAGAAACCAGTACACTACTAATTGGTCTTGCACAAAGTAAAAAACACAACACAAACTTCCAAAACTGGTCTCATTGAATGGATTATTTTGGTTTAGAGTAACAGTACAGAGGCCTTGTCTCTGTTTTTATTTTTTGTCTGAAATCCTATCAAATACACTTTTCTATTTCTATGATGACACTCACCACTTTTCTCCTGGCCTCAAATCAACCTTTGTGAAAGGTTCACACTTCCTTTGTTTGACCGTGAACCTGAGAGCACAGAGGCAGTAAAGTTTCAAAACCTGCCAACATTTTACACAGAAAAGGGCTCAGAAGGTCATGCACCTCCATGTAACCATCCTGGTTCAGCAACCCAGTGGAAGGACATGTGTGACAGTACATGTCTGCACCTTGGTCGGTGAGCAGCAGGATGGAGATGCCCTCCATTCTGGGTGCAACTCTTTGCTGCCAGCTGAGAAGATAGAACACCATTTTGAAACGTCTATGCTCAGCACCCCTGAGACCTGGGCTTGTAAATCTTTTGTCAGAAGCAGTGAAAACCCACATTCAGCAGAAGAGGCTTTCATAACCCATAATGCTTCAATATTTATCTATGTATAAACTGAAACGGGGCTTTTCTCCGTTTCTTTAATCTTTGACACCTTCTTAGCGTTTGTTATTTTAAACACAAAGAATTCCCAGAAGTGATTAATTCTGGTGTTATCTACCACTTTTAATACACCTAAAAGTAAAGAGATATTTACTTTGAATTGCGGTTTACTTTTTGGTGCTTATAGCAATTTAGGGCAGTCTTGTAGCTTTAAGCCTAACTGAATGGCAAGGGGGAATCCAATGGCAGACAGGGAAGACCAAGGAGGACTAGTAAGTTGAGAAACGTAATAAAAACACTAATCTAACGGCAAGCTAAAGGTAACAAAACAGCCGTGACCGAGAAAAAAAGACTCCTAAGCATAGAAGCAGTATTCACCTATGAAGGGTGAGAGAAAACTGACAGATATTTAGATGACAAGACAAAGGAGAGGTTGGTAGCAAGTGAACTCAATTATATGAATGTGATAGGCATAAACTACTGGAAGAAATTGTCTCATTAAAAAGGTGAGAAAATAAAAATAAAAAAATATTAATTAACCAAAAGAAACCTCAGGAATAAACTATATAGCAAGGGTATAGCAAGAGAAAAAGCCATTTTTTTCAAGACAAAACTTAACTAAGAAGAGCTCCAAACAAAAATCATTTGCTCAAAAAGTAAACAAAAAAAATATTTATACAGTATGTAAAGAACCCTAACTCATGACATGTAGAGTGTACAAAAACAGAACTCCAGAAAGATAGGGCCCTAAAAGGCAGACGGTAGCGTTGTTACGTGTAATTAACATAAATGTCAGCCACATTACTGCAAGACTGGAATTGAGAGATTACTTAAATGTACTTTTATTTACCTTTGGGTTCCTTTATGTATTTTGAGTTGAATTGAAATCATTAGACCTGAAAGAAAAATACTTCCAAGAAGGCGCTGCCTGAAAGTTCTGGGAGGGGGGGAGCTAAGCAGCCTGTTGGAAATGATTGACAGCGGCACACTGGCACTTACGGCGAAAAAAACATGGTGACCAGAGCAAGCACAATAATAAATAACAATAACTTTGTCTTTTAATGAGGCCAACAATTTCTCTCCTCCTTCTCCATAAGACACGGTTTGAGCCACTGCCTCATAAATTTGGTGTGGCTCTCCTCCCACATTTTGGGGTTCTTCTGTAAAAATTAACGAATATCCAAAACAAACACTTTTGATAACCAAAAAATTATCATTTTAATGGTTTGCGACCAACTAACCCAAAATTTATGTCAAATGGTCATTTTAGAAGATGGAGACATTTTTGCCCAATTTTGGTGCATTTTAGTTTTTTTCTTTTTTATAATTTTCTGTTCAAAATTAGCATTAGTTTGGCTTTTATGTCACGTCTAAGACTGGTACAAAACCAATGTTGAATCATTAAATTAGACTGGACAGATGTTGCAGGCTTTTTTATACAATTTTAATGCTTTTATGATTTTCATGGACTGTTATAATAAAGAAAATGATCAATTATTTTCATTATAAGAAGATCATTTTATTTATGACCTAAGCGAACCACCATGTGTTGGATTAACAAGTCATCGGAGAGCAGCTGTCCATGATAGAGCTGCTGATATCAGTTTTCCTTGATTAAGACAAAACCCTGAACCCTGGCTAAAGCCAATAGCAAAGATCAGATGCAGTAACCCATATTGAAATATTTTTATAGCTAACACTTGATAGAGTTTCTTCCAGAATCGGTGGACCCCAGAGTTGTGGTGTAGATTGCCACCAGAGGGTTGATGGTTAACCCTCTGAGTTGCAGGAATTTAGTGTTTCAGGTGTTTTGCAGTTTTGGGGAGTTTGTTTCAGAGTAAAAATTAAAGCTGCTTTTTCCATGTTTGGTTTTAGGGATACAAAGCATCCTGAAATCAGAGGACCTGAGTTTTCTGGATGGTCTATATATAGGGTGGTAGTCAGCTTTATTGTATTGTGGTGCTAAATCATTCAGCGATTTATAAAATAACAGAAGAATTTTAAAGTCTTTTCTCAGAGCTACTCTGTGTAAGAACTTTAAAACCAGAGTGAAGTGTTCTTTTTTTAAGTTGTCATGATTTTATCCAGAGCTCAGACCAACATGCAGAGAAATCAATACAGAGAGACCAGGGAAAAAGTTTAACAGGTTTATTGAGAAGCTTGTGGAGATTCCAATGTTGCTCTGAACACTGCTCAACCGGAACTGAAAGGTGAGGGGAAGACTCTGCGGTTAGTTCAGGTTCAGTAGGAAAATTGATTCTCGAACTTGAAGAGGAGAAATGGTTTGCAGACTCATGTTACCAGAAAAGTGGTTGACTGCAGTCGGTGTGGGGTGTTCCAGTGTTTGTCTTATTCGGTGGAGGGCGGACATGGTTTACCCAGAATGTGGTTGTTTGTCGGAGACTGCCACTCAGATTTCCTGCTGTACTTGAACGGACTGTGGTGCAGATGAATCCTTTGCTTAGTGTGAAACCACCCCTTGGAGGAAAGTGGATGCAAACCTCCAGTTTGAACCCCCAGCTCAGTTTGAGGCTCAGTTGATCCTTCCAGGGAGAGAAGGTCCGAAACGTCCAGTTTGCAGGATGACTTCCTGCCGAGAGGCAAAGACAAAAATAGCAAGATTAAAACTCAGGTTGACAAAAACCCAGTTTGACTCAGCAAAACTCAGCTTGTCTAGAGTACCCAAAACTGGCAAATACTCTGGCGTCGAGGTAGTGGCAGTCAGCAGCTTAAGAACACTCCATTAATGAGGTAACCCTTTGCAGGTGTGTGAGAAGGTGAATCAGGACCAGGCGCCGCCTGGTGGAGGAAGAAAGACAAACATACAAAACACAAACCACACAGACAGGAGTGCTAACATTAGTCTTGGTGAGAACATGAGCAGCAGCATTTTGGTTTATCAGCTGTCTGATTGATATTGATAATAATGTAATATAGAGCCATACATAAAATCAGCTGAAGATCAAGGGCACAGTTTTTACAGCAAAAATTCAGCACTGACATAAAATTACATTTTGAGAGGGAGAGGCCCCCAGTGTGACCTGACTAAAACGTTTCTATATAGAAAAGTGTTTTAAAAACCTGAGTGAAGTAATTACCACTTATTTCAAATGCTTGATGAAAGTTATTGCTGGCCAGTGTAGGGCAAGGACATTTGGGTGCAAAGACTTTTTTCACATTGAGCAAAATTATTTTTAATAGCTTTTTCTTTCTTTATAAATTTAATCGCAATTTGAAAACCTATTTCTGCATGTACTGTGGTTACCTTTATCTGATGAAAGGTGTTTGATTATCTAGAACCATAAAACAAAAAAACAGCAGCAATCTCTAAGGGCACACAATAACCACTTAGACCTCCTTGTTTTTTTAGGCCATCAGGAGTAAAAGTATCTACAAAAATGTGATACTGCAAAATAAAAACACCAAAAAATTCAATAATATTGATTTTTGTTTTTTACTTTCTATTTACAGATGTCTATATTCCAAGTGTGTCCTGTAACAGAGAGACACGTAATTTAAACAACATCTTGAAGCAAACTAGAATTAGTGATATTTTTATTAGACTACACAGACATAAAAACAGGATTGACTTTCCAGAATAGATTAAAAATAAAGCCAGTCACTCCCCTAAGCCCATTCCTGCTTACACCTTGGGCCCAATTAGAGGGGTTGTAGTGACAAGTCTAACATTATTGGCTCGGCAGGCCAATGAGATCTGGACTTTTGTTTATCTCTCATTTCACTTGTAGAAACCGCATTAGAATTCTTCTTTGCCACGCTATTAATAAGTGCCAAAATAGCGTAAGCTGCGTGGCCAATACATGTTCAATTAGGATTACCCAGAGACACAATTCATTGGGAGTGTGGAGTTCAAGACTTCACGAAGCTTGTCAAACTGCATAAACTTCCATGCAGCTTTAAAGGCTTCGGATATGCAATTAACTGAAGCAACAGCGAGGACAATAATGCACCTACCCCAGCCACCCCCGCCCCAAAGCCTTCCCATTATTTTAACAAGCCCAACAGCGTATTGTATGTTAATAGATTTCCTTCCAAGCCTCTAGAGCTTGCCTGGCCTGTTGTCAGTTGTGTTGATTAACAACAGCACAATTAGAATTCCAGGGCCTTGTTTTGCATTAGAATGCCTGATGTGAAGCTCAATGCACCTGCATGGTCGTCTAGGTGTCATCTATATCATCTACCTGGCTGTTTTATCTTTAGCGAGCATCTTTATGTGACCTTCAATAAGTGTCATACTAAACCTTTTGTTGTGTTAATGTGAGACGTGATTAAATCTCAAACAGAGTCCTTGGCAAATGCATAGAGAATTTCAACAAGCCTTGCTGTAACACTGCATGCTCCAGGAATAGTTTGATCTTTTTTAAGTTTAGCTTTAATCATACCATGAGGGTTTGAAAATAACACAAAGTTATTATTATTGTTTTTCAGAAAACAAATAATAATACTTGCTGGTAGTATTTTTAGACTAATGACATATTTATATAAACTGACAGCTTAAGTTGCATGGGACGTATCATCATTTTAAGTGCATTTTGGTAGTTTCCCATTTGTATGTGTACAAAAAAGAAAAATAAATGCATATGGAAGACACATGAAGAGAGCATTAAGCAACAAACAGTACCACTCACTTCTAAAATATTAATGCTGAATATACACTCCTACTGCTTATACAGCACTTAACAATAATCAGGGCATTCTCAGTCAGTTGCAAACATACCTGAACTGCCCTATCAGAACTAAATGAGCGAGTAAAGAAAGAAAGTAACTTAGTCTCAGCAATTATAATTTCTTTCACACCACTTCTTGGATGAATTTACTTGGTAAACACATGGTACCAGACTGCAATTTAGGAACAAAGAAAGCTCTGGGAGGGACTGGGATTCATAAAGCTCACTTGCTTTGTGTAGTTTAAAACTAGCTTTAGCTATTCACATAAATCGCTTCACAAAGTATCGTGTTTCAGTGAAATAATGCATCTTGTCAAAAAGGAAAAATGGGTGCGGGAACAGTTTTAGAAACAAGGGTTCTAAATTTGTTGCTAACCGGCCCTTCATCAACATTCCCAAGTTTTGTATTCAGTTGATCTCCTAAGCAACATGCTAGACAGATGTTTATTTTCCACACTTGTTGGCTTATAGGGAGAAGAATATCGCATCCTATCACAACAAATCAAAATCTATCATATATCAAATCACATCATATCACAGAGCAGCTCAGGACTTATTTTTAAATGCACACATTTTTTTCAGTGTCTAAGACATTGTAAATTCTGTAATATCTCTTAATATAAAAAATGTATTTCTTGTTGTCATGATTTTATCTAAGGCTCGGACCCACATGCAGTGAAGCCAAACAGAGAGACACAGAGTAAAAGTTCAACGGGTTTTATTTAAGAGTATTTTGAGTTTGGTGCAGAGTTCCTCCGAACTCTGCTCAGCCGAGAACTGGAAGACGAGGGGAAGACAGACTGTTAGATTCAGGTTCAGTGGGAAATTGGAGTTGTTAATCTTGAAGGAGAGGATTTGTTGCCACTCACGTTTCCAGAGAAGAAGAGACACTTAGACTACAGTCTGTGTGATGGTCTTCCAGAGATTGTTTGATTCGGTGGAGGGCGGAACAGGGTTTACCCAGAACTCGGACGGAGAAGAATGATGCAGCCGCTGGTTGCAGCTCAGTTTTCCTGTGGTACTTGAACAGGTCATGGTGAAGATGACTACCTTACTCAGAGAGTGATCTGAGCGTTCTCAAAGGTGGCTGGGTCCCAACCTCCTGTTTGGAATCTGTCGCTCAGTGTAAGACTCAGTTGATCCCACTTCGGAGAGGCGGTCCGGAAAGGTCCAGTTTGCAGGAAGGCTTCCTGCTGAAAGGCAAAGAAGAAACAAGTTGAATCTCAGGGAGAAACAAGCGCTCAGTAAAACTCTATGTGATCTCAGCTTGGCTAGAGTACAAAAAACTCAAAATGCAAAAACTCAGATTGACTCAGAATAAACAAGGCTTGGCTAGAGTACCCCAAACTGGCAAACACTCTGGCGTCGAAGTAGTGGCAACCAGCAGCTTAAGAGCAGTCCGGTGATGAGGTAACCGTTTGCAGGTGTGTGAGGAGGCGAACCGGAGCGAGGCGCCTCCTGGTGGTGGAAGGGAGAACACAAAAGACAAGACAAACAGACGAACACAAAACTGGGATCCTGACACTTGTCATTATAACATGGGTTACATTTCATAGATTTTACTGCATTAGAAGGTTTGAGAGTCTGTGACAGCCAGTAAGCAACTAAAATGTAAATATTGCATGATAAAGTCAAGGTGTTGAAAGTTTTATATGTTTGCAATTGAACAATTAAAGGAGTCACTTAGTTTAGGTTGGTAAACCATACACCTTTTTCACAACTTCTTTCATTGCTTTTTTTTTTTTATAATTCAGTTCTTTAAATAGAGTTTTTTTGCATTTCAATTATTTTTTTTCTTTTAAACTAAATGACAAGGGTATTGCCCTTTTATTTGTTTTTACAAGCAGTAGTTTTAACAGCTTTTTTTAATTCCCCCTGACATATTAAATGAAACCGAGAAAGGTTACATTTTACTAGTGAATGAAATAAAAAAAGCCAACGTTGACAAAAATATGAAAATTATCCATTTTGGCATTCTTTCCAATCCTAAAATGTAACTAGCTTCTACATTTCTGCCCATGGGAGAGATTATTCAGGCCACTTCAGCAGCATCCTTACACGTACAAATAACTCAATTGCTTCGATTTTCCTTTTACTCTAACATGGTTGTAAAACCTAAAGTTGCTGCATGAACATGGGAGTGTTCAAATAAAACCCCACTGTGAATGTGATGAAGACATTAGCCGCAGTTAGTCGTAATTCAACGGCTGCTGCCTCTACCCCAACTCCTCCGCAGACATCCCACACAGTTATCAGGCTCTATGAATAATCTATTCAGAGCACTCCACCAGTGTGATAATATGTTGGAGGGACCTGCCAGTTAATGATACACTTGTGATTCTGTGCATAAAAGGTTTACAGACACTAAAAAGAACACCATTTGGTTTTATAATTTTTTTATATTTTTACATGACTGCTCACTATCCCTCTTGCACTTAATTATGATAACATTAGACATTGTTTTGCACTTTTTGCACATTTAGGAAAAAGCATAAAAGGATCAACAACATTTAAATATTGCAAATACAGTCTTCTATGCATTGCAATAAAGGCCTTCTTCACAGGAATAAAAAGTTAGACAGAACGAGAGACAGATAAGTTAATCATTGGGCAACAGGGTTCTCTAATTTTTTGTGGGAAAGCAGAGTAGAGGGATTTTCTGTCTTATGTCATTGTTTAATAGGGATATAGGATAGGATACAAGTTGCCCTTTATTTACCAAAGATTTGCATGTATAAAACTGTGGCTGTCAATGTAAAGTGTTTAGATTAATCAGTGATACTGCAAATCTCTCTTTTTGGATTCCCAATGCTTCTATCACCTGGGTAACTTTTCTTTAGCGTGGTTCCTCCACTATAAAAGCATTTTAAAAATAAAGGTGTGACCATTGTCTTGATGAACTAACTACACAGAGGATATTTTGAGGCTTATTTCTCTAATAAACACAACTTTTGTGTTAAAATAAAGAACAGGTAATGAATGAATGTTTCAGCAGCAGTTGTCAGGGTTCTGCCATTTGTTTAGGTTTCTTTTTTAAGTTTTTTGTTTCACTGTAATTTTGTGTCTTTGTAGTTGTTTTTTGGCAGTGTACTATTTTTGTGTTGCTCTCTGTTGCTCCCTCGTGATTGTCTCCCCTAGCTCTCTTCTAGTTACTTCTATCCACAGCTGCTTCATATCAGCTGATTAGCTCATTATTTGTTCTTTCTCCCATACTGTATACACCTCCTGTGCAGTTCATCCTTGCTGGTTTCTAGTCATTGCTTTGCTCCATGTGTATGATTTCCCCTAACATCTCCTGATTTTTGTTTTCCTGTAATTGTCCTTGGAGTTGTTTGCTTCATTTGCCTACTTCTATTGTTAAATCTGCGAGAACTCATCCCTACATTTAGATCCTCAATAAATTTCCACCCTACATACCTGAAAGCAGTTACCCAGAGATCCCACTAAACAGCCCACATCGGCCTCCCACAAAGACCCAGAGTTCTGCTGCTTTGAGATAGATTTAAAGGTAAGCTATTCTTGATACACGGACTAAACAGATTAAGTTTTTAGCACCTTTTCACAAAAACAACATTTTAAAACATATTTTATGACAAGCCTTATATATGAAAACAATTTGTGCTTGCATCATCATCAGTTACTGCCAGCACTGGTGGAATAAAGCACTGCAGCTTTGCCCAATCCATAAAGGTCATAAAGACTAGGTCTTGTACCGCAACAACTGAACAACAAAACACACAGTGACTGATCGGTAACACTAAATAATGCCTGACTAAAATCTAGTCATCAAAAAACAAAACAACTCATTCTAAACTACAGTATAATGACCAAAAATGGTGAATGGCCTGTACTTATATAGCACTTTTTCAAGTCAGGGAACTTGACCTAAGTGCTTTAGATTAAATTCACCCATTCACTCACACACTGATAGAAGCTAGGCTGCTGTACACTGGTGCCACCGGGCCCTCTGATCACCATCACACAACGACACTGAAAGCCAGAGCCAGGGCAGATCAACCATTTGATTTCGGGGGAAACTCATACATCCAATGCCACTGTTGAACCCTAAAAAAAGGACCTTTAATGACTAAAGAAATGTATGAAACAAAAGCAGTCTAAAGTTCCTTTACAATACTTATAAATCATAGGCAATGGTTTTCTAACACTCTGCTAAACTACCAGAAATGCCTTTATTCCTTACAACTGCAGTAGGTGCATAAATTGAGTTTGTCAGTACACTGTAATTATAAATATCTTGGTTTTATTCTAGATTATGAACTTTCTTTTAAAAATCACATAGCAAATCTACAACGAACAATGAAAATAAAGATTGGGTTTTATTATCGAAATGGATCATGTTTCTCACTCAAAGCTAGAAGTAAATTGGTAGAAGCAACATTCCTGCAACTTCTAAATTATGGAGATGTTTTATATATGAATGCTTCAACCAAATGTCTGAATCATTGAATATTGTTTATCATTGTGCTTTAAGGTTTATAACTGGTAGTCGTTTGATATATCATTGTGATTTGTATGCAAAAGCTGATTGGCCTCCTTTAAGTGTTCGGAGAAACAATAATTTGATGATCCCAATATATAAATCTTGGACTAACACCAACATACTTAAGCTCTCTTTTGCATAGATCTAGTAGTTCACATTTTTTACGCTCAAACGTCTTTATTATTCTACATGTTCCTCGTGTTCGAACTGATAAAGGAAAGAAAGCATTCAGTTCGTTGGCTCCTACAGCAGTCTGAGCGCAAGATGTCAGACACTATTTCATTGGACTTATTTTGAGCAGTTTTTAAAGATAGACAACAACTTTCTATGAAACAGTGTCACTGCTTTTAAATTGTTTTTATGGTTTTATATTTGTGCATATGTATTAATTGATTTTTTTTTGTAACCAGGTGGCAGTGTATTGCAGATCTCTGCCCAGGTCCCCCTTGAAAATGAGATCCAGATCTCAAAACTGCCTTTCTTAGTGAGAAGCTGTGTTCATGAAACCAACAGATTGCTAAGATAACATGCCCTCATTAAAGGGTGCTTTAAAGTTTGACAAGCCTTCTATTTTGTTTTTCTTTTTTTCATAACATTTCTATACTAAAAATAAGTTCCAGCAAAGACAATAATTGTTTTCATCCAAGTATCTCCTCCAGCCAATGATGTGAGGCTGATGAACCTCACGTTTACCAGTATAGAAAGTTGTAAGGTGAAACTTTTGAACCTACTCGGAATCTCTTAACATAAATTTCTCTCTCCAAGTAATTTTCCGGAGGATATACTAAAATCCTTGCATCTGGTTCAATCGATACTTTCCATTAAGACAATGAATGAATTTATGTAATTGAACCTCCAGGGTCCATCTGTATAACTGATATAAATGCTTAAACAGATTTCTGATAACTGCTTTAATTTTCTCAGATGTTGAGGTGTGCTGAAATCATTTAAAACTTAAGATTTACGCCTGCATTGAAGTAAGCCGTTGAAAGAAAGAAAGAAAGAAAGAAAGAAAGAAAGAAAGAAAGAAAGAAAGAAAGAAAGAAAGAAAGAAAGAAAGAAAGAAAGAAAGAAAGAAAGAAAGAAAGAAAAAAAAGAAAGAAAGAAAGAAAGAAAGAAAGAAAGAAAGAAAGAAAGAAAGAAAGAAAGAAAGAAAGAAAGAAAGAAAGAAAGAAAGAAAGAAAGAAAGAAAGATTAATCTGTTTTTTGTCTGTACAGCATATAAATGCTGATAGTAAATGTTTTCGAAATGCATACATATTTCAGGGATTTTCTCTTCTCCTTGTTTATCCCTTTAGCAAGTGAGAGTCACAGCATTGATAGATGTACTAGGATAACAAATTAGGCAAAAAATTCAGCAGCAATAGGACTTGCTTCTTCCTGCATCTTACTTCTTTACAGTGTGCAGATTTCACTTGCTGTAGCTATAGTTACACTGTAGATGCTGTTATGCAAATTTAGTATTACATTTTTGTCACATTTGAAATAGCTGTCACACTTTCTCACTGCACCTGCATCTGATGCTTTCCTACCAATTGCTCTGTTTCTTCTTCAACGCACTGGGTGTCTGAACACAGCAATTAGATGAAGTCATTGACATCCTAGGGCTCTACATCAGGAGAGACGTTTCTCATCTCATCACTTTTGTGTTTCTGAATTGCTCTTTAAAGTGTTGTAAGAAAATGATGGTGTCTTCTGTTTGGGATCCATACACACACTTACAGCCATTCTCTATTAGACTGAGTCATCGATGGCTTTTCTTTATTTCATTCAAATTTAAATATATTAAAATCCAACATGGATAAGCTAAACCTATTTTATTTATTTCAGTGATGAAATAGATGGATGTTTTCAATTAAAAAGTTGGATGACTTCTGACCTTTGTTGGAATTAAATAATATATTTTATAAGCAATGGCAGAAACTTCCATTCATAAAACAAGTTAATTAAATAATATACTGTACTACCAAGTAGCTCATTCCTGTGAAAGAGGTTACCAATTTGTTTAATGTTTCAGCAGATCACAGATGAACATAAATGTGTCTTGTTTCATTTTGTACAGTGGTTTATGAAAACAACCTGGCTTCTGTTAGTGATAAGGGGTCACTTCACGAACTTTCATTGAAGCCGTCAGTAACTGGCATCAGCCTCTCTTTCTTATGGTGGACTTAGACTTGGACAAACGTTATTGTTATTCTGTACACACAGGGTGTATATAAAACGAAATTTCATTCAGTACAGCTCTCAAGACATTTCCATTTCTTACAGTGCAACAGTGACATGGTGACAAACATGGTGATCATAACACTGAGATATGATTTACAGATTTTCCCAACGTATATATATATATATATATATATATATATATATATATATATATATATATATATATATATTGTATATTTTTTAAAACTCAAAAAGGTTTATATATTTTTTTTTATTAAACATTCAGCAGTCTAATGGCGGTGGGGAAGAAGCTGGGGGGGGTAACTGATAATGTTGCGGGCTCAGGATACCCAGCGCTGGGATGAAATGTCTTAAGTAGGGAACAAGAGCCCCGATGAGTTAATAAGTTGAAAAACTCTAAATCATGTCACAGACTCTGCATCAAACTAACCATATAAATGCGTTTTTTGCACCATGTATTTTTTTTCTCCCACAATGTTTACATTTCATCACTGCTGGACTTTAAGAAAATGGAAATGTCATAAGAACTGTACAAAACAAAATTGTGTTTTGGATTCACTATGTGTAAACAAAATGACAATACATTTTGTCTAACTCTAAGTCTTATTCTACATTCACACTCTACTGTATATGCCCAACCCCTATACACAAACAGTACACTGCAATAATTATTTAAAATGACCTATTGATTGGTATAAAAACAAGTCAATATTTCAAAATATTGCTTTTTAATTTGAGGATGGGATGCAAATAAAATTTGCCAATTATAAATGGTAATGCCAAGTATGCCAAGTAAAAAATTATTATTCAATACTATGCATCTGAAATAATATGAATAATTTATTTTGGGGTTTACAAGCTCAAAAGGAGGGAAAAGACGCTTTAAAAAAATAATAATTTATCTTTAATTTTTGCAAAATACACATTGCCGTAAAACGTAATACCTAATAGCCCATTTTCAGTTTTTCTATATGTCAATACATCAGATGGTTTCTGAAAGTTAAGTTTCTGTAAAATTATACAGAGATCTAATGACATAAGAAAATGTAATTTGTACTTTTGAATACTTAAGTATTTTTAAATGCATGTACCTTTGAATACTTAAGTACTTAAGTACTGTAGGAGAGCACTTTGTCCACCAATGTCTGCAGGAGAGGACCCTTAAAATGTTCAATAGTATTTATTAATGCTGATTTTCTATTAACAAATTATGCATTTGTATTTTATTTATTTGAAATGTTATGATTGTTTATTTGTGCAGTTACAGTTCCATTAAAAGAATAGCAAAGAAGTTTTTGTGCTGCAATGCAAAAAAGTGTGCAAAGGTTTTCAACATTGTTGCAAAACTAAAGCCCTGGATTAAACACCTATAAAAGGAAGAAAGTTATTTAGAATGCATAGAATTTAATTATAACATCATAGCCACTGTTCTAGTTTTATGATATACTATATTATTTCTTTTTTTTGTTGCTGTTGATTATTGCTAATTTAATTAGCAGACAAGAAAACAAAAAAAATGGACAAAGGTGAGAAACAGATTCCGCCTAAAGTTTGTAAAGAAAACTTTTAAAAAATGCCAATATTGTTTCTATGGATTAGGTTTACATTAAATGACAAATAAAAACTTTAAAAGTCTGAAAAACAAAAGTATATATATAAAAGGATATATTTATACTAGCATTTCTATGTGATACTTGCTGATTTTCCTTCTTAGGACAAATCAAGTTTTTCATAATGATTAAATAAAAAAGTGTTTTTTGTTTGTTTTGTTTTGTTTTTTTTTTGTTTTTTTTTTTTGTTTTTTTGTTAAGCCAAAAATGTCTAGCATAGTATTTGCATATTCTGATGAGAAGAAAAAAATTACTTCTGTGTTGAACAACGAAGGGAAAACGGGATGTCTCTCACAGCACATTGAGCAGGAGTTACAGGGAAAATTACATAAAAAGAAAAAAGAAAATGTTTATCCTATAAAGAACACGTGTCACTTAAATTAAAGCAATTATTATGGCTCAGATTTTAATACAAAGTATAGAAAAAAAGGCTTCAGGACATAACGCTTTTGTTAGCTCATTAATTGGGTAGCAATTATGGAAAGAAATCCTTCAGGCTGTTCTTGTTTTTCTGCAGCTGAACTCTGTACTGTATTAGTGACGGTATCCTACCTTGTTCTGGTGTTTTTTGTTGTTGTGACATTGCACAGCATCTGTACTTTTACTTAATGCAGTATATATACTGTACGGACAGCTAATTCTGTTTCCAAAAACAGTTTCAGACGGACAATCTTTCAAATAAATTAATGCTGTTTCCTTGTTTTCCAGTACACGCAAAGGGAAAATATGCAACTCAAAACAACACATTGTCATGGATTTTAGTAATTGTTGTAATTTATTACCACGTAAAAATGAATCAAGGAAGAGGTGGAAGCTTGAAGTTGCTTCTGTTACAACCTAACCTAAACCCTATACCTACAGAGCTAGGTATATTGTTTTGTTGAAATTGGATAATATTGAGAAAATGTTCAATCTTCTTCCTAAGCAAACAATAAAGGCTTAACATTGATTTAATTCAATCACACTAAACAGAGAACTGTATTTGAAGTCATTGTTATGATTATTATAAAGACTGGAAAAGTGATATAAGTACAAAAACACGAAGTACCATATAATATAACTCTAATAATACTTAATATCAAAGATTAATCAAAAATAGAAATAGGAAACTATCCATCCATGCCTGCAGATGAGACATATACAGTCATATACAAAGTAATATCTTTTTTTTTTTCTTTTTTTTGCTGCCTTCACATTATTGTAGCAAATAGTACTTTGTGTCGGTTATTTCCATCCTATACACATGGTAAAAATATGGGATGGAGGAGGTTCAAAGTGGCTTCCATTAAATTCCAAGCATATTGCTGTTCTTCAAAGTAACAAATGCAGATGATGTTACAAGCAGCGATGATGAAAGCATCAAGATAACATCAGTTCATACAATTAGAAATGAATTTGTATTTATATGTTCAAGATTCTGCACTTTTATTCCTCAGTCACATAATGTTGGGAAAAATGGCGACATAAAATTATCCTTTAAAGAAACCCAGGAGAATCATCTAAGTGAGATGCACGGCCAAACCATTCATTCTTGCATTTTTCAGACACTATGCACAACCCAAGAAAAAAGTTAGTAAAAACATATGAAACACAAACTTGTTCTTACTTTAAAATATAAACATTGCATGACATTTACATCAGCTGTTGACAACAACCCTAATAATCCACACATAAAAGATGATGTAAATTAATCAACAAATAAAGTTATGGGTTCTAAACTAGACTGAAACAGAATAACTATCAAGCACAAATGGAAAATAATGTGTAATTGGATACTAAAAGCGGATCCATTTTTGATCGAATCTGAATAAAATCAGCTTTGTTATTACAAAGCATGCCTGCTTTTACATGAAGTCAAAATCAGCTGATTTCCTATCAATCGTTTTATTTAGGAAAGGAAAATATATTTTGGACAGTGCAAAAACTAAAAATAAAGAACATTTCAAAGTGTTATTGTTGCAAAATCCTTCTTTAGATAGAGCGTCTTTTGTTTGGTAACATGCAACAAGAAGTATAGTGTTCTATATCCTTACCGTCAATGCTATTACCACTGTCTATGAAGCAAGCAATTATTTGATTCCAAAACAGAAGATCGTAGAGATTTTTCTTAACAAATATATATATTTTTGTCTTTTCTTGAAGTAGCTGTATGGAAACTCGATTTTACCATACTAGAGTGATGCTCGAGGCTGACTTACAAGTAATGCTTTTATGATTCTGAAAAGGATGTGCATTTCAATAAGTGATGTGAGAAATTGAACCAAGCAATGTGAAAGAATGAGACTGTTAAGGAAAAATCTCTAACTGGTTTTCTTATAAAGATATGATAGAAGTTGGGCAAGGAACATCGATGGATACTCTTGTCACTGTACATAGTACATAGTACATAAATTTTAGGGACTTGTCATAGTATGGACTCATACAAACAGTAGGAATTAGGAAGGTTGTGTTGTTGGATAGGGACAATAGAAAGGAGAAGGGTTTTTGCTTAAACAACTTTCATTTCTTTATACCCCAGATACAAGCACTGAATTATGCATATAATGTAATTATACACATAACTAATTATACATAATGTTTGTACGTGTTATATTTGTTATTTTACTGGACTGTCTGAAAGAAAGCCATTCATTAGTGAGAAAGTCCCACAGTCTCATTAGAAACATTCATACAAAGAAAAGTGTTGCACTAATAGATATTTATTTTAACCACTGTATGCCCAAATTACATAGTGTATAGTACCACTAAAAGTTATAATGCATATTTTCTTGAAGGCGTCTTTATGCAAAATAAACAAAGTGTTAGCTGATAGGAGTTTCTGACTGATCAATTGGTGGACTGACAGAAAGTTAATCAGAAGCTATTATGCTAATTGCTACCATTCAACTAGATGGACTGCAATGGCTGCATTGCCGAAGTGACCAGAAAATGTAATAACCTTTCCTCCTAATAAAATGTATTCATACAGAGGGTGTACCCAGGTTAACTGCTTTGAAGAAAAAGAGAAACTTATTTTGTGTTGTCATATTCATTTCAATACAATTAAAATGGTAAAATCCTAGTATTTTGCAGCCACAAGTATTGAACGGTGTTGTTTTTGAGAGCCATCTTAGATTTAGTCTTAGTTTTTGTCTTCAGGATGAAAATTATTAGTTTTAGTCACATGTTCTTCATTACTATATGTGATAGTTTTAGTCTAGTTTTAGTTAACTAAAAGTCAAAAAGGTTTTAGTTTAGTTTTAGTCAGCTAACCTTTTTTATGAATTAATGCCGTACTTTATAAAAAAATGTCTCAAAAATGTTGTGAAAATAACCGATGTATAGTTAAACATCATATTGGTTAAAGGGCAGACAGATAAGGCGACAAAATATAAAATAATATTGGTTTTAGACATACAAGGTTTCCATCCAAAAGTTCATGATTTATAATAAATCATGCATTACACACAGATCAATAAAATCTTCATCACTCCAAAAAAAATTCTTCTTTGTACTTTAACAATTTTAGCTATAATTCTAAGATTTTGCCCCTTGGTTACCGCTGCTAATGGGTAAAGGTAGGTTTAAATTCATAGCGGTTTGATATGAAAAAATACACAGAGAACCTTATAATTGCCTTATAATGCCATGGCAATCCAGACATAAATTTAAATAATTTGTTTACTAAAATGTTTAAATATTGCTGCACATTGGAGCAGTGGGCACATACAGTGGGGCAAAAAAGTATTTAGTCAGCCACTAATAGTGCAAGTTCTCCCACTTAAAAAGATGAGAGAGGCCGGTAATTTTCATCCTAGATATACCTCAACTATGAGAGACAAAATGAGAAAAAAAATCCAGAAAATCACATTGTCTGATTTTTAAAGAATTTATTTGCAAAATATAGTGGAAAATAAGTATTTGGTCAATAACAAAAGTTCATCTCAATACTTTGTTATATACCCTTTGTTGGCAATAACAGAGATCAAACGTTTTCTGTAAGTCTTCACAAGGTTTTCACACACTGTTGCTGGTATTTTGGCCCATTCCTCCATGCAGATCTCCTCTAGAGCAGTGATGTTCTGGGGCTGTCGCTGGGCAACACAGACTTTCAACTCCCTCCAAAGATTTTCTATGGGGTTGAGATCTAGAGACTGGCTAGGCCACTCCAGGACCTTGAAATGCTTCTTACGAAGCCACTCCTTCGTTACCCGGGCGGTGTGTTCGGGATCATTGTCATGCTGGAAGACCCAGCCACCTTTCATCTTCAATGCCCTTGCTGATGGAAGGAGGTTTTCACTCAAAATTTGACGATACATGGCCCATTCATTCTTTCCTTCACACGGATCAGTCGTCCTGGTCCCTTAGCAGAAAAACAGCCCCAAAGCATGATGTTTCCACCCCCATGCTTCACTGTAGGTATGGTGTTCTTTGGATGCAACTCAGCATTCTCTTTCCTCCAAACACGACGAGTAGAGTTTGTACCAAAAAGTTCTATTTTGGTTTCATCTGACCATATGATATTCTCCCAGTCATCGTCTGCATCATCCAAATGCTCTCTAGCAAACTTGAGACGGGCCTTGACATGTACTGGCTTAAGCAGGGGGACACGTCTGGCACTGCAGGATTTGAGTCCCTGGCGGCGTAGTGTGTTACTGATGGTAGCCTTTGTTACTTTGGTCCCAGCTCTCTGCAGGTCATTCACTAGGTCCCCCCGTGTGGTTCTGGGATTTTTACTCACCGCTCTTGTGATCATTTTGACCCCACGGGGTGAGATCTTGCGTGGAGCCCCAGATCGAGGAAGATTATCAGTGGTCTTGTATGTTTTCCATTTTCTAATAATTGATCCTACAGTTGATTTCTTCACACCAAGCTGTTTACCTATTGCAGATTCAGACTTCCCAGCCTGGTGCAGGTCTATAATTTTGTTTCGGGTGTCCTTTGACAGCTCTCTAGTTTTGGCCATGGTGGAGTTTAGAGTGTGACTGTTTGAGGTTGTGTACAGGTGTCTTTTATACTGATAACGGGTTCAAACAGGTGCCATTAATGAAGGTAACGAGTGGAGGACAGAGGAGCCTCTTACAGAAGAAGTTACAGGTCTGTGAGAGCCAGAAATCTTGCTTGTTTGTAACTGACCAAATACTTATTTTCCACCATATTTTGCAAATAAATTCTTTAAAAATCAGACAATGTGATTTTCTGGATTTTTTTTTCTCATTTTGTCTCTCATAGTTGAGCTATATCTATGATGAAAATTACCGGCCTCTCTCATCTTTTTGAGTGGGAGAACTTGCACTATTGGTGGCTGACTAAATACTTTTTTGCCCCACTGTATTAAACTGTAAGGGAATGTGTACAACGGGCTGCACAGTGCCACATTGGGTAGCACTTCTGCCTTGAGGCAAGAAGGTTCCCGGTTCGATCCCCTGCCCAGGGTCTTTCTGCATGGAGTTTGCATGTTCTCCCTGTTCATGCGTGGGTTCTCTCCGGGTACTTTGACTTCTGCCCAGTTCAAAAACATGAATGATAGGTTAGCTGGCTTCTATAAATTCTCCCTTGGTGTGAGTGTGTGAGTGAATGGTTGTTTGTCCTGTTTTTCTCCAAGTTGCCCTGCGATGGACTGGCGACCTGTCCAGAGTGTACCCCGCCTCTCGCCCATTGGCGATAGGCACCAGCACCCCTCGCAACCTCAGCAGGGATAAGAGGGATGGATGGATGGATGGATGGATGGATGATTGAAATATTGAAATAGATAGAAACAAGAACAATGAGAGAGACATTTTGAAAGATCTATGTACCTTTTCATCTCTGTATCTAAAAATAAACAGTATGCAATGAAATATTTGCTTTGGATATAATATAGGGCTTCCTTTTCGAAGAAGACCATAATCTCTTGTGAGCTGGAAGAAATAAAGTCTTGATATCTAGACAATTGGTTTGTTGGTTGAGCAAGTCAATAAAGCATAGTATTAATATTAATAGTATACTTGCAAAAATTAACCTAACTTCTACTCCAATATTGTATTAATGAACCGATGGTAACTTTTCCTAATCCTTAGCTAATGAAGATTCACATATCTTGCATGCTGGATAAATTAAAAATAAAATAAAAAAATTAACTGAAGGACGTTTTAAATCATAATTTAACCACTCTGGAGGCACTTATATATATAGGTCAAATTACTTGGACTTAGACAACTCTTATTGTAAAAACAAAATTTCGTTTTCTACAGCTTTCATGACATTTCAATTTCTTAAATTACTTAGTTAATCTTTAAATATGAAAAATAAAACAGAATAAAACAGTACTGATTGTGACATCATCCAAATAACACATTTACCTGATGCAGAATTATACCATTAAAAAATTGATCCCAATTCATTTTTACTATGAAGAATAGAAGGGCAACAAAAGACCCTTGCAAGGTTGAAAATCAGATTAAGCTCAATTTTCTGATGTGTATACCAGCTTAAAAACACCAAAATACAGAGCAAAATACAAAACAGTCTATTAATTAATAACACTGGAACATCAACATATAGGGAGAAAATATCCTTAAATGTTTGCTTTTTAAATGTTTTTGTTTTTAAATTTTAAATGTTTTGCACTCTACCTTTTTTGTCTCATTGTCCTGTGATTTATTTTGGTGTGTATCTACTACTGAAGATAGTTTTTTTTTAACCTACTTGTGCTTAAAGATTATAACTTAAACACTTTGATAGTAAGTTGGCAATAATTTTCCATGTATAAAATTGATGTAGACTTTTGTTTCAGAAAATAAAAAGACTTTTAGCTCTAAATAACTTTAAGTAGTAACTGTAAAAAAGAAATGTCTGGAAATCCAGAAGGTTATAAATAACCACTGATGGTCAGCTGGAATATTAAAACAATTTTCTAGTCATACCAAAAAAAGTAGTGATCCAAGCAAGAAGCGATTTTGTACTGTTTTTTTTACAAAAATAAAGGGATCAAAGATCTTAGAAGGTGCAAAGAGAACAAAAAAGTATTCACTACTTGTACCGGCTGTAGGACTCTTTACTAAGAATTCTAATTGCACTTCTGTACTATTGCTTCTACTATTGCAATACCTTTAAAGCAGAAAGTGTCAATATCATATCATACAAACTCTGAAGTTTTTGTTTCATTCAAATTTGGACCAGGGATCCAGAGTCTTTGACTGCCACAATATAATAGGCCAACAGAGAGCACTTTAGAGAATGGCATCTCTTTAATTACCTTTAATCAGCTTAGGAGTTAATCTGTGGTTAGCTGTGAGGCTCAATATACTTTCAAAAAGAACGTTAAAATTGGTGGACATTTGAGCCTTTATCCAGTTGAGGTTTTATTTCTAATGAGCAGCGGATTATTGTCAGTTCTAAAGGATGCTTTAACACACAGAGACTTGCTAGTTGATAAATTATAACTCATTTATTTGAATATTTCCTTGATATTCCTGACTGTCTCTCTTTTGTGTGCTTTTGAGTTATATTTCTTCAAAGATTTTAAAACGATCACCCCTGTCTTGTATTTTAATGTGCAGCGCTCTTTTCAACTTGAGCTGCAGTCTGTTGATAAATCCTTACTGAGTGAATTACTGGTTCATTTCATACCTCTGTGATTGTAGCACCAATTATCCAACAAATACAATATCTGCACAAGTGCTTTGAGAGGATTAAGTGAAGTTTTTAAATTGGAAAAATAAACTTCTGTCAATCGAGTCTGTACTGTAAGATTAATAACTAAATTGGCAGAGACATAAAATTCCTTTGAAGGCCTCTTTAAAACACTAATGACACAAAAAGTACACTCTTCTGTTATTGTAATCAGGAGTAACATGAACATTACCTTAGCCGTAATGGTTGTACATGACAGTTGTTCAAATCTATCTCTGTAATATACGAATCTAAACTTCCTCAGGGCATACACCTCTCTGAAAAATCAAATATAGACAGAGGAAAATTACTACGTTGTTAACTCTAATATTACAAGGTCTCTGTCAAGCAGATGACAAACAGCCTTCATAACTTTACCAAACATGCAGAAATGAGCAACAGCAGAAGAATGTTACTGGCAGAGTATAAAAACTTGCATTTAATTCATAAAATGCCACTTAAAAGGCTAAAATAGAAATCAATAATATAATTCTATATCATGGAGAAAGAGATTTATCCATATTAGGATCTCTCTCCTCAGCAGCTTTTTAGACCCAATCATTAATATTGGAATGGATTTTCCAGAAAGTGCTAACATTGTTTTTAGCACTAACGACCAGCAGTTTATCTTCGCTACCTACCTGGCTGTGGTTCTTCTCATTTATAAAAGTATGCTTAATTACCTTTTTCTATATTTTATCAAAGTCGCCCACATTTTTTATTAACACGTTCAAACTGAAGCAGCTTTAATACACACTTCTCTCTTATTAAAATCATTCCATGGCCCCAGGTGTATAAAATAGAGCAGACTGTTGTTAGAAACATTTATGAAAGAATGGGTCACTCTCAGAATCCGTATGTGCGACAAATCCAGTCTTTCATATTCCAATTCCAATTTCCTCATTCCTAAGTATTCCACAGTCATATATATATATATATATATATATATATATATATATATATATATATATATATATATATATATATATATATATATACACACACACACACACACACCTGAGTGGCATAGCACGCCCCCTTGGGTGCCATTGAATGTCCCTAATACCGGAACCAGGAAATTTCCGTCTGTTTATGTGCCACTGTTTTTCACCAAAGGCCACCATTACTTCTTCTGATATATGAATTGGTCAGAATGGTTTGCTTAAAAAGGTACTTAAATCTCCACAGCGTCCATAATTGAGGTTTCAAAATGGATGCATGGATGGATAGAAGGATGGAGAGATGGACAGACAGACAGTTATTAGTCAATAATGACTAAATCCCATATAGTCAATTTTTTTCCTAAACTCGTCGGCTCTTTTCATTACAGTCAATCTTCATAAGTGCAGAAACAACATCTGTGAGGTATTAGGTAATTTTACTTAGATCACAATCATCATCATCACCTTTATTAAAGATTCACAAAGGATTAAAGTCCATCAGCAAAAATGTAATCTAAAACTGAATTTAAAAACATAAATCACAAATGTACAAAAAAATAAAATAAAACACAGTTTCACATTCAGAACTTAAAACTGGCTGAGTTTGTGACTTACTTCTATGACATTTGTTAATTATTTCTGTAGGTTTCACAACACTGTTACAGTAAATATTTTGATTCTGAGTTGCAACACTAATGTGAAACACCTCTGGAATATCCAAACACCCTGTAGAAGCACAATTTGAGTGGAAATTACTTTTTAGACAAACCCTTTTAGATTTACCAATAGCTGCCTGTCTTAAAATCCAAGGCAGGTACAGTAAGCAAAGGTGTGATGGATCTTAAAGAAGAATATTTCCATGAGGAATTAAAAAAAATACCACACATAAACAAATGTCAGCATATCAACATTAAAAGCAAAGTCAACTTCTACCAAACTGCAGACCATTTTATTAAAACTGATCAGTACAGTTTTGAAGAATTATACTTTACTCAAAGAAGGATGAGCAGAAATAACTTCATTGCAGAAATCAGCCTCAAACCAACTCCTAAAAATGCAATTAAAGTAACACACAAAACTGCTCAAGCAGAGTAAATTTGTTTTTGTCTCCCCCAGTTGAAGCCCTCCACATGACGATAGGTTTTCTCATCTATTGTCACTGCGATAGCACATCCAGTGTGATGCTGGAAAATAAGCTAATTTCAGTTTTGTCATGGGTAATGTCACCTGATTTTTATGCTGCTGAATCTCAATAAAAAAAAAAAACACCAAAGTATCCACATAAATCATTCCTGACAGCATATTAAAAACAAATACAAGTTAAACTCTTAAATGCAAAGTCACACTGCATCTTGGCTGCACGCTGACTGGAGCCTGGCACTGACCGACCTGCTTTTGGCACCACATCATCAGTTATAACTCCATCATCCACTTCCAGCACTGTCAACAATTACAGTGATTAATAGTGACATTTTATTCATTGTTTTTATAGCTTGATATCACGTTCCATGAAGCAACGTAAACAATGCGCAAAAGAAGACAAAACATGATGGACAAGCAGCACGAGTGTGTGTGCGTGTGTGTGCATATCCTCCTGGGTGGTCTGCTGAAGACACTGTGATGAGAGACAACTTTTAGCGTGACTCATCTTTTTGGATGAGCACACATAGTCAGAATACCGCTGAAAACCAATACACCACTGACAAGGAAACAGATTTTCTGCTTCATGCAATGGTAGCAGAATAACCAATCAATGAGTCTATTGAACCATTTTATACCACAAAAGGTAGATGTGGCATATAAATTTCTATCTTTGTAAAACATTTAGAGATTGGAAAAAATGTTTTTCTATGTGAAAACAATAAATGAATGGAATGATAGAAACAGGCTGGGGTGAACTGTCAGAGGAAAACTGCTAATCTGATAAAGATAGAAATTAATCAGGCAGGATTAGTTGTTCTCATACAGATGCTGGAGAGTTAATGAGGCACTGCACAACTGCTGGGGCAGGAAAAAGTTCATTTAAAGTACTATATCCCAAATAAACCTTAAACTGAGCCTAAACAAATCTTGTGCTAGGGATGATTCAACAGCTTGCAATTTCCTTCAACTGTCAAAACAAAAAGTCAATAGGAAAGGGTTTCTGGTTATCATACTGTATAACAGGATCTATGTGAATCAATAGGTAAAGGCTTTAGAATGAGAGAACCAGCTGCACTGAAATCATATTAGTTATGGTTTATTATTTTTTGCAAAATAGTTGTTACAAGTCATTATCAGTAAGAAATGTGTGTTCCAACACAAACTGACCCATTGTGTACAGTAAATGAACCTGCTATTTCTTCTCTAAATCCAGGGGTACCAAAGCGAGATATCAGGGTAGTCTGCCTCAATGATAATGTCTTTTTATTCAGGTTTATGTCTGTTAGAGTCTATGCCATTACAGTGGCACAGAAATATCTGCATCTTACCTCGTGGAGTGACCTGATAAATTCATGGTAGTCTTAATGCTGCTACAATAAAACAAAGGTTGAGTGACAACTACATGTTGTGTTACAACTATTTGAAATCTGTTCTATCAACAATCAATAAGAACCACAGTGCAGTTTATGGAAATTGAAAATTAAAGAAAAAAAATTGTGTTTATTTTTACAACCAGGACAGGGATAGCGCTTTATATCAGTTGTCATTGGTCAAAAGCCTTTTAGAGGATGCACATGACTTGAGACTGAGGCAGAGTTCCACCTCCCAGGGATGACAACAATAAATATGCTAAGCCACAATCTAAGAGTAAAAGCTTATTCATGTTTTAAACTACTTCAACTTTAAACAACTTGAAGGAATTTTTGGCAAGACTGAAAATTTGTCCTGTTTTTGAATACATACATACATACATACATACATACATACATACATACATACATACATACATACATACGTATGTATGTATGTATATATTTAGAAGTGGAATTCTAAATTCTATCCTTTCAGCTCTTTTTATCCTCACATAAAATCCCATGAGAATACATTAATTTAGGTGGCTATGACAAAATTAAGGGGTGTGGATACTTTTGCACAGTGCTTTAATTTGCAAGTTACCTAAAATAAAGTCTCCCAACAAAAGATGGCTTATTTAGAGGATTTTGTGAAAAAGAGGAACCTTTAATTTCACAATCTCTCACTATTTACATGGTTAAAGGCAGTCATGTGGCCTCAAATTTATGTTGCATTTTAACTGAGGTTTTTTGTTTTTTTTAGACTGCAGCTACAAATCCCAGTTCTTAACACCTTATACATTGATTTGACCAAACTTACTCAAGAAAGTTTAATAAAGCAAAGGATGATTAACTTATATCTAATTAAACTTTCTTCAAAACATAATATAAATTTTTTTTAGTGTGTGCAGGCTGCAACAGAGCTCCATGGTTTAATTTAGCTGAAGTTATTTGGATTTTATGTCTTCATGAATTAGACATTAAATGCAGCATACAAAGGTGTGGAAAACAAAGAAAGGTTTACTTAAAAGCCAATAAAAAGGAAGTAAAAGCTGCCAACAGCAACAATAATAAAAGTGATCTCTTTTCATCTTTAGAGATAAACTTTTGCCTTCAGATATTACACACTGTTACACAATTTTATGGTGCTTGATAATTAGATCTCTCATGGCAGTATGTAGATAGTTGTATTCCCCTATGAGGCCTTTTTCATTCTGAAAGTCCTATCATTTCTAGTCATTAAATTTTCACTTAATTTTCAGCTCTTGTTTTGTTTTTTTCTTTTCCATTTAAACGCATCTCTGAACTTTTTATGTCAGAGTCATGTAACTGTTTTTTTTTTTCCTTTCTTCAATAAACAGCAGGCCGTTTTAAAATATTTGCCCCTCATATTAATCTCATCTGCAGCTAATTAAAATATCAATCTCTCTTTCAAAGGAAATGTGTCATTATCAAGCACTTAAAAGTTTATTGGAGGCAAGTTTTTCTTTGTTAGATTTAACCGAGGTGCGAATGTGTTCTACGTTCACATAAAAGAAGAAATATAATCTAGTAGGATGACAAATGGACACAAAGCAATGTTCATTTTAATAGTTTTTCTTCATAACAGTTTTTTTCATCTTTTTTTCTAATGCTTTTGTGGCCTGTATTTTACTTTCAGACTCATACCTAAATCAAACAAATAATGCAAATTACAGGAGGAGATTGATCACTGTTTTATCTGATTATACTCTAAGCTTTAGATTTGGATGAGAGCAACTTTCTACTTCAGATGTTTACGCTAAAAGTGTCCAAAATGGGCATTGTATGAATCTCGGACTGTAATATGTAACACTCTGATGCTGTAGGCTGTGGAGCCATATATGGGGAAGTATGTATGTGTGTGTGTTCTTGTATCTGATACATTGTTGGGGCCATTTTCTGGGGGAAAAATGGCACATTGTGGAGACCAAATTCTGTGGAGAATTGCTGTTTTAAGGCGATTGGTCATGTTTAGAGTTTTGGTTGGGGTTAGCATAAGATATGAACCTGTAATGGTAAAGTTTAGGAAGTCAATGGAGCGTCCCCACAAAGATAGATAAACATATTTGTGTGTTTGTTCTGTCTAAAGCTGTTCAAGAAGGCTTTGTAATCAACGGGCCTAATGCAAAATTTTTGTATTCATGTTTCAATTTTTTTTTACTTCTTTTCTCCTACTGTAGGATTTTACGAATGTGGATGCATTTCTTTATATTTCCTTTTCTATAAATTTAGAATAAATAATTGACCTATATGGTACAGTAATGACAAGTTTTGTTTTTCCTGCGGAAGATTCATACTGAGCTTGTCAAACCTACACACATCTTGAAAGTCTGTAGCACTTCCACATAATATTTAACAATTCCATGAACATGGGATAATTTCTCATGTCTTTGAAGCTTTTTTGCATTTAACGTTTTTCATGTTTTTCATTTGTGCAAACATGTTCATTGTTGGTTTAGTAAAATCTAACTGCATGTGAAATGATGCTTTGCTTGGTTCTTTTGTTTACAACAGACCAAAAACTCCAGAGGTCTGCTCTGTTTATCCACTCTGTGCGCTTCTCAGACGAGCAGACCAGCTGTGTGTGATCCGCTTTGAGGTTTGCACAGATGGTCTGAGAGCCCTGACCAGGGCAGGTGGATAGGAAGTGGACAGACTAGGCCCGTTTACAAAACTTTTTGATAAAGGTTCAATGCAGTATTTTCTGTGAGGATGCTGAGGGAGTCGACCAGATAGGCTCAAAGGGGCTGTAGGTCTGACAGCTGAAAAGCTTAAAGACAAAGAAGAATTTGATTTGTTGACTCTAACCTGCTTGCTATTGTGGATTCACTCTCCAGCTCTTTAGTTTAGACAGCTATGGTTAAAAATATGCAATGGTGTATTTTTTTTGTTTTTGTTTGTTTGTTTCTGTTTTACAGGTACAGTTCAAGTAGAGGCCAATAATTCAGATAAAAAGTGGTAGACAGAAGAGCTTCTATAGGAAAACATACAGGTCTATCAGAATCAGATATCCTGCTTGTTTGTGGGTGACCAAATGTTTATTTTGCATTATAATTTTTGAAAAAAGTTAAGTGCACCTCTCTCATCCTTATAAGCTGGAAAACTTGGACAGTCTGTCTAAAAAACAATTTTACCAATTTTAAAGTTAATATCGTTTCTCTAATGAGCCAGATCTTTTTGGTGGCCATCCAGGCACTTGGTGCCCGATGCACAGTTTGTGATGCATCTAGGCAGTGCGCCGGATCAATGAAGTCCAATAACTCACAAGCACCCTCACAATCTGCACTGCTTATTGGGATCATGTACTTTTCTATTATGTTGCAAATGTTTTTCATACTGCCCTCCACTTTTCTCTCAACCCATCTTTGATTTTGTGCATATCTGTAATTTCTGGTCGAGAAGCTTGCACCTTTAAACAGTGTAAAATGATCCAGCACTCAACTCCATTTGAAACATTTAGCTTTTTTGTACCAGAATGATTAGATGCCCTAATTAAAGTATATCTCTTACATGTTTGTTATCTTGCTCTGCTTAAGCATGAACAGCTACACCCTCTTCACACATTTAATATTGTGATTACACAACAATATTTAAAGAAGGACAAATAACGGAATGGAGCTAATTTTAATCTAATAAACCATCTATGTTGAAAAATCAAATCTGCTCTTATTCCCCTATATAAATGCCAATTAAACTCTAATTATTTTATAGATATTTTTTATCAAGTACATCACAAGAAATGATTTAGACAGGCCTAAGAACCAAATACAGATAAATTAGATGTTAAAACCAAAGTGAATATTAAAAGAAATGGACATTTACACATTCTGCTAATGACCCTTGGAAAAAAAAAATAAGAGATGTAAATACAAAGACTAAAGGACAAAACATTGGTATACAGGTGCTAGTCCCTTTATGGATTTAGAATGAATAAATAAAAATATAATGAATGATTATGATGATTATTTTTCAGTTAACAGACCAGCAGCTCGATTTTCAGCAAGCTGGAGGCACAAAGCTAAACCATGACTGGCTGTCTGTAATTTATGTTGACTATTGCAATTGTATTGCAATAAGCAAAAGAAGTATTGATAAAAGGATGGATGTCATTGTCAGACCTATCTAAAGTTTTGCTATATTTTTTTAACAAATAAAATATTGGGTTTTTTTTGCCAAAGAAATTCCGATCTGTTAAATCTGTTTAATCTCTGATTTTATAATGAACAGAGTTGTAAGTTGCTGTGTGACACACTGCTCCAGGCAACCAAATTTGGCATAAGGTAATGCAATGTAAGGCAGGCAAGTTTATTTACATATATTCAAATTTCAGTAAAAAGACAATTCAAAGTGCTGTGCATGAAATAAACATACTGTATGAAATGAATAAAAAGAGCAGGCAGTACATTAAAATGGCATAACAAAGAAAGGTTAAGAAAAATTGGACTGAAAGATTAAACTAATCAAGATACTGTACAGTCAACAGTCAAACGCAACTCTAAACAAAATTTTTTAATCCCTAAACACTGAGACTGAGATTTTTGCGGTGTTCTGGTTGTTTGCTCCATATATTTGGAACATACACAGTTAAAGCAGTTCTAAAGAACTTTCAATTTTAGTTGATTTTGGCTCTGCCCAGTTGAAAAGAGCTGTATTGTTTTTGCCTGAAGGAATCCAGCATTTTCCATGATGACCACCGCTGAATTCAAACACCTTTAGTCACATCAACTTCCATCTTGATGGGGAAAAGGGGGAGGTGACTTATGCCATAAAGCAGTCTGCACATTTCTAGATATTTTGTGTGGCAGTGTTACTGCCACCTACATCTAAGTTGCTTAGTGCCGGTGAACGACATACAGACCCGCTCTGGTCATGCCAAAGGTGTCATCCAGCTAGTTGTAAGCCAATGCATAATCGAAAAAGTAATGAGAATATTTTATGAAGTTTGAAAAGTTAGTTATTATTGATTTAATGCTGCTTTTTATGTTTTAAGACCTTTACTAAAACTGAGAAAAATTCAAGCCATTTCTTGATTTCACCAGTAAAAAAAGCCTGAAAGTAACATTATTCGTTCATATCTATATAGCAGTAAAAAAAGGTTCCCATGTATCCTCAGAACTGTCATGAATGGTTTTAAATCAAACCCACATGCAGAACACAAACGGAGGCTGGGTAAAAGTTCAACAGAGTTTATTGAAGTTAGTTTGACACAAGAACATGAACTGGATCTGGAACTGGTCCGGGTTGGGTTCACTGATGTCTGCAGAGATGGACAGTTTGATTAGCAAGGCAGTCTGATGATCAATTTAGTCTTTTAAGATAATTCTGAGTCTACCTTGAAGGAGTCCAGGCTTTACTTGTGAGAGAGGGAACCGTTGGGTCCAGAGACTGTTGGTTCAGCAGAGTGCACAAGCAGCGTCTAGCTTCTGACTTTGAATGGCAGACCTTGATCAGAGTTTCCAGCTCTTCTCTGAGAGCAGCAGGAGGAATCCAGACAGGAATCTTCAGGTTTGGCTCACCAGGGCTGGAAGGCAGGTTAAGCTCACCCAGAGCTTCAGGCTTGAGACAGGTTTCCTGTGAGCAAAGACAGAGGAGGATTAGAATCTGTTTTCTCACTTGAGACGACTAAGATTCTTTCTGGTAACAGAGGCTCAGGTTGCTAACCAAACTAAGGTCAACACTGCGGCGTTGAAGGAAGGTCTGGCAGCTGCTTATGTAGAGCAGGTCTCCTGATGAGTAGACGAGCTCCAGGTGTGCAGGAGGGCTCCAGCCCAGGAGACCCACGGCGCACTCTGTTGGTGGAAGGTGGTACATCCCCAGATCCCAACAGTAACCCAGTCCCTAAAAGAACACAAAAAACAGAAGAGGATCCTCGGCGCCCTCTGGTGGGCAAGCCTCAGGATCCCAACAAGAACAGGCCATAAGAGAAAAGAAGAAGAGACATTTTTCACTATTACCACTGAAACTATTTCACCATGGAAGGAATCAAGCCACTCCTCCAAAGAGCTGCACATCTTTGTATCAATGTGAGAAATATTACAATAATAAAAGGACTGGCAAGCAATTACAGCCCATGTGCCAAGCATTCAAACTCTGCTTGCCAATAATATATGTGGCCACTTGGAATGATTTTTACCGTTTACAGCCAACATAAAGCTTGGTGACCGAGATATTAAAGCTGAGGTTGGAAAATCATGTTAGTCGATAAGAGAGAGCAGAGGGGTTCAACTAGATTAACCACAATTGCACCATTCAATAATAATATCAGTGTCATATTTTTCACAAAACCAAGCACCCATTATTATTGTATAATGCATTTATTGTCACTGATTAAAACAGCTGCTCTAAATGATGTTTGATTCCAGGATTGTTTGTAGGTTGCAGCCTGATTAATGTAATTCATTGTAATCTCCACATATGTCAGGTATTAAGTAAAAACAAGATATTGGAAGATTAAAGGATTTTATTCGACTGAAGTACATGCTTGAAAAAAGCTGATCCCCCTCCTCCAACTATATCTTTATTATTCACACCTTCAGTGGACTCAATGTTATTTAGCAGAAAGTTTCATTTTACCAGACGAGAATGACACAATGACATAAGTAGCGTAGGCTGCCCACAGCAAACCATTTTATTCATTATCCAGGAACAAACAGCAACAGAAACAGTTTCTTGACCTACCGACAGAAGGATACAATGGGGTTTAATCATAATTCTTAACGATGCAACATATATTGAGGCTGTTGGCTCTGGATCCTGTCTTACTTCAACCATCTGTTGAAAAAAAACAGCTTAAGCTATTCTTATAAAGATAATGAGACAAACTTTAATAGCTTTTCTTTTTAATTTTTCATTTCTTTTTTGCTCAACCCACATTGTAAGTTTCTTACAGTGCTAATGTTCTTAAAAATTACTGAATGGAAAACCCCGCTACCAGAAGCCTTACATTTTGTCTCTCACTGTGTTACTAGGCTCTGTTTCCAGGAGAGTCTGTCAAAAGGTAGAATATATGCTTCTTATTTATGGAACATCAATACTATAGATCGTCCTGTCTACAACTTGCTCCGTTGATTAACTTACCTTATCCGCTTCTGCTCTCATGGGCTTGTTTCAGCATCCTCAGTCAATAGAGATTATGTTTGTTAAACAGCCACATGAACCTGAGTTATATTTTTAGCAGCAGCGTAATCATTTATTCCATCGTCATGCTGATTCTAGATTATCTGGAAAATAGCTATATCAGCACAGTATTTTGGAATTTATGGATCTGACATTATAGACTCAAAAAGGTGTTTCTCATGATATATTTAGTTTTGTATTGGTATCATTGAGAGTAACTTAAAGCATTAAGTTACTGTAAAGGTTTTATTCCACCAAACATGAATGAAGCAGTTGCATTGCCTCCTCAGCAGTTATCAAGTCCTGCAGAGGCCTGCTGGTCATTTATTAGAGTTTTTTAGGCAGGGAAAAACTTAAAATATTGAGGACAGTGGGTCTTAAGGGGCACTGAGGAAGCCCCTGTATTAGATGATCAGTATTAGCATCAGTAACAAGGTCATTTATTTCTGTAAATAAGATCAAAAGGGGAAAAATTTAACATGTAAATATAGTGCAACAAAACAAAACCAAAGAACAAGATTTTACTTTAGATTGTTGATCTTTTTTTAATGATGCCGATGACCATATAAATTGAGTGTTAAGGCTATTAAGCTCTAAAGCTTTCTTATAAGTCCTTCTATTACTGTATGACCATTTTGGTAAATATCTTTCTCTAATGTAAGCATCTTTTGCAATGGACACTGACCAACTGGCTAAATATTAAAGTCATACTACATATCTACAAAATGTAGATTCATAACATTTGGAACATTGTCAGCTTGTGACAAGGTTTTCTGAGGACCCAAAATGCAGAGACAGCAGCAGAAGTGGTTTCTTGCAGGTTTAATTGGTTTATTTACCAATGATTACTGCTCTCCAAATGCTTTTATTGTGATGACACCCATTGGTAAAAAAAACATCTATTGGCAAAAAACCTGGGTCTTTCCCCTTGGCTTGAGAGCTGCGTGGCCTTTGTCTCCCAGACTCTGCATGTCTGGTGACACCATTGCGTTGGGTTAGCCTTGATTCTGTCCCCATTGTGACAGAAATCAGGAAAGTAAACAATGGAGAGTAACATGTAAAGAAGCCAGGGCGTAGTAAGTGTGAAAACTAAACACAAAGTTGATGGTTAGTTTACAGGACAATCAGAAGCAAAGGCATTTCTGTCAGTTATACATCCAATCTGTTAGTCAAAACCTTAAGAATCAGTGATGCTGCGCAAAAAAATTGGCCTTGCTTGGCCAACTGTAGCATGTTAAATACTTGAGCTTGGTTATTGGAAACATTGAAAAAAACTTATGGAAATAATCAATAAATGAACCTCCAAAAGAAAAAAAAACAATCACATCGGAGAGAAGTGGAGCCAGGGATAGCATTGCTGCCTTGCAGCAAGAAGGCCTCTTCTGAGGCCTTCTTTTCTTCTCATAAACTTCATAGACACTTTTTATCCCCTCGGCCATTTTCAAAGAACCGTGGTGAGAAAGGTGAGCTTCAATGACTGTCTAAAACCGTAGCATGCCACAGATATACATCTGAAACTGTGCATGCGCAGAAAAAAGATAGCTGATGGGCCAGCCTTATGTAAACATATCACCAGAATGATTGACAATAAGGAGGACCACTTATTTAGTTGATCCACTCAGAAATAAAAGATCATCCTCTATACCTTTAAGAATTTTATGATTGAGAAATCTTGTGTGTTTATTATTATTATTATTACAGCTGTTAGCATGTTGTACATGTTTACTCAAAATGAATTGCCAAATTTAAATTATCTTTCGGTGATCTTATTTATTCTGATGTATCTTATATGAATGGTATTTAATTCTATTCAAAGTAGCTGCAATGGGGCCTGAACTCCAGCCACCATCAGCTGAACAGTATAGACAAAGCCCAAGTAATTTAAATCCAGCAAAAATCCATGCTTATACTTGCTTCAACAACCAGTTAAAAACCTTCCTATTTTACCTAAGGTGCATGTTCTTGTAGTCTTATAAATGTATCGAAGAATATTTAAACTCAAGATATGCAGTCCCTGCCTTCTTAGATGTAAATCAGAGAAGGCTGAATTTCTTAACCTTCCATTTTAGCTCAACTCTCTGCTCTCTGTGGTGGACTATAATATTGCTAAGAGAAGAAATAACATTAGAAACAAACAATTTATTTCATTAAAGAGATAATACAAGTTTACCATCTTGCTGAAAAGAATGTTATGCCCATGACCTCACAACACATAGTTGTCTACTTTTTTTTACACAGACTAATCTGTAACAAAATCTGACTTCAGTTCTTACACTATTACTGAATCCGTTATTATAGAAAACAACAACAGTCTAAGAAAAATGCAAAAAAAAAAAAAAAAAAGATGATCTTACTTTTTTTAGACAAATCTTAAGCCATGCTGGAGTATAAGAAAGATTCACTGTTTAAAAGCCAAGCCTGAAATGAATCTCTTCTCATATTAGGAGAGATTTAGAAGCAGTAGAAACTGGTTTAACTTTTCATCTATCTTATTAAGCATTATTGTTGTGCTTTCCAGCAGTGTCCAAGCAAGTTTGCAAGTGCGTACTGAAAATAAAGCCATACTGGTAAACAAGGTTTTCTCTGCAGAGGTCAACATTTTTGCTTTTATTAGTCATGCTTTGGTTTCATTAATTCACACTCAAAGTGCTTTCCTGGTGAGAAAAACATCCAGTCGCTCCACATGAACAGCAACAACGAGATCTTTTTTTTCAGTTGTTGACAGCTGGTTGCACACAAATATGATTAAATAGAAATAATAGCTAATATACACCTCTGTTTTTTATTCATAAACAGGTTCTGAGGATGTTAACAACATTAAAAACAGTTACTACTTTGCTATCCCACAAGTATTTCAGATAATTACAATCCAAGCAAATGCTAATGTCTTTTGAGAAGGCTTTTGCTTACATAAAAGTAAATGTAAGATGTCACAACTGACTCTTAAAAACAACCTTGAAAGCCACTAACAAATTTGCATAAACTCTCACTCAAAATTGCAAAAAGCAATCAAATAAAAGAAAGATTTTCCCATTTAATAAATCATGGATGCATAAAATCTTCCCTTAAGCTGGGGTGCAAATTCCCCTCAAGGTCTAAGGGCCAGAACTGAATATTTCATACTCACCCATCTGCCCAATGAAGCAAAGTCTAGCTGCATCTTACTGCACTTAGTGCTTTCTATGCAGTAAGTAAGGGAGCAATAAAGTTATATTTCTGATACATTTGTTAGTATAGGGCCCCGATTTTCTTCTCTTTCGTTAACGGATCAGAAAATACAGTGGACAGAAAAATATTTGAGAGTCACTGGGTTGTCCTAAGCTAACTAAGTAGTTATACGGCTATAGGCTTGAGGTACTATACAATGCCCACTTCTCACTCTGACATTTTGACTAACCAGTTGTTATGATTTATTAATCATTAATGCAATTAACTGTATGGAGATTTAATTTTTCTAATAAAATTATGAAAATTAGCTTAATTCCTCAAGTTTTTGTACACAAGATATTTGACTTTGGTTTCACAGTGTAGACATTTAGATTTATAAAATATATTCAGAAAAACAAAAATATGTTTTCATGTAAATAAATATGTTGTTTTTTATAAAACAAAAAGACTAAATATGCATCCTAACTGTCAAGTCGTCGGGCAAATGAATTTAAACTGCAAATCCCAATGCAGCAGAACCATCATTTATAGAAACACTTCCGCAGAACATAACAGGGACCCATTTCTCTGGTATAACTGTCAGGACTCAGCCGACAGGGCCGTGCAGTTTCTGCCGGTTCTGCTTCTTTCTGCTTTCTCCGCAGGTGTTTGCAGTTGACAGGTGGGCAGGGTGCACGCACCTGCGGCTGGTTGAGCTGCGTCTGATCGCACTATAAGAGCAGCATCCAGACAGCAGGAGGACGCCAGAGTGTTAACCGTAGTGGTACGACTAAGGCCACAGTCTCTCTACTGAGTTCTGACTTCCCTCGTTAACCCAAACCTCTGTGTTCCCCAGGTTACCTCTCGATCGCCTTTCAGAGGGTCCCACTCGTGCTGACTCCAGAACTTCTGAGTTCCCACAGGGTCCTCCCTTTCTCCTGGCTCCAAGCAAGGTGCTTCGAGCCACTCTGGTTTCTCCTGCTGCCCCGGATCATTGTTAAGTAAGCGCAGCTCTGTCACCCTCAAGCCCGAGCCCCACCTGTCACTGAGACACCCGCCACCAGCTCCATCGATCAGAGCCTGAGTCCGCTCCGTCCTCCCCCGGTTAGGTTGCTGCGTCCGGTGGTAAGCTCACGTTCCTCTGTTCATTTTTGCCTGATCGCCCTTTCCGGCTAATCACTAACTTCTCCTTTCAGAAGTCGAACGGGTCCCGGTGCTGTGGCTTCCCCGTCGACTCCGTTGCTTCCATTTTCTCTCTCTCAATAAACAGTTAACTGATCCCTGTTGCCGTGTGTGTTCTGCATGTGGGCTAAATACGTTCAGCCGAACATGACAATAACACTTAAAGAATTTGTTATAAAAAAAATTTATCAACAGCTGCCAAATGGGTATAATTTTAAGGGTAAGCTGCCCTTCATCTACTGTGCTCCAAAACAAAGCTGAACAATCAAGAATAACTTTAATATTGTTTATTAGTGGATATTGAAGAAGATGCCCTGTTTGATCGCTAATGTAAGAAGACAATGGAAAAAGGGATATTCAACCATAGCTGTATTTACTTTAAAACCCCCAACTGGATCATCAGAATCAATTAAAAACTCCATTAATTTATCTATCCTGTGCCACTCTGTCAGGGTCAATGTGAGCTGGTCTCTAGCAATCTATGGATAAAAAGGCAGAGATGAAACTCTTCAGTTTAAATTCATTATCATGTGGACTGTTATACTGAGGTGAAACTAGTTTGAGGTTGCGTCAACCACTTCTTGTGGGATTAGAGATCACACTGCCTGTACTGCAGGCTAAATTTATGCATCACTAATTCTAAACCTGACACTAACTTCACTAGTGCCCATGATAACCTGCAAGATGAAGCTCTGAATGACCCAATGATAGGTAAATAGTATATTTACCACTTGTCATTCAATCCTGCTCTAGCTATTCTTGGTGGTGTTGTTAAATAAACAGTCTGCCAAAAGCTGATCAGTGCAAAAAAAAAAAGTAAAAAAATAAACAGTAAGAAATAAACAGTAAGGGTTAAAAAAAATAAAAAGAGCAGAGACTATCATATGTAATTTTTTTAGTTAAAAAAAGCTATTCATTTTTCAATTCTCATTTCCCTACTTTCATTCTGGGCTCTTTATGATTTTTGAAGGACACAAAAGGGCTGCATTAAAGCGGTTGAATGTTTTTAGTCATACAGTGCGCGCTGATGAAAAGGCTGAAAACATGTAAAAAGCTTTCTCAAGATTTAATTATGTAAATACTGTAAGTGCTTTTATGCCAGTTTTACAAAAAGCATATCTTATTTCTTTACAGATCATTTTTGCTTCAAAGTGTTTTTCATTTATCATTAAATTGGTCCTGGATTCCTGGATGTTCACCTAATCACCTCAACAACATGGTTGGACTCCCAACACAGACACTCAAGTCTTACAAGAAAGTAAGACCAGATTCACCTCCACATCAGTAGACTGAAGTCCTTTGGAGCGTGCAGGTCTTCGATCAAGACTCTTCATGACTCTGTGGTAGTCTCTGCTGTCTTCTATTCTGCTGTATTCTGTGCCCAGGGTACCACAGAGTGGGACAGCAAAAGACTTATAAAGTTGGTCGGGGGACTAGCTCTGACCCAGGATTCCCTCTGGACTCTGCAGAGGACTTGGTTGAGTGAAGATTACTGACCAAAATTACATTTATAAGGAACAACACCACCTCAGTTGAGTCACCCATAGTGTGAGATGGAGCTTTATTGCCGATCCTTCATACCCGCTGCTGTCAAACTGCACAATACTATCGTAAAATAACCATGTGCAATAAAATCTAGATATAATGGCAAGAAAACTACTTTTTGCTGCTGTGACCCCTTGCTCACACTGGCTCCGGTGCGGTTACTGAGCCGATGGAGACCGCAACTCCCGCACACCCCCTCTCACACCGCCCTTTTGACTACGGTGCGGTGCGGCTCTGCGGCTCCGGCAACAGGTCCGGAGATTTAACAGAAGTTCACTTGAGTTCACATAACTTCACGCGATAACACGGCCCAAATAAGGATATTTGCGAGAGCTTATTGCGGAGGGCTCCGGCACGCCGCAAGGATAGCTTTCTTGCTGAATTTTCCGCAGCGCCGGAGTGTCTCGGTAACCGCAGCCGGACAGCTCAGCAGCCGGTGAGAGAGGTTTACGTCTTTTTAATGACTTGGAATCACTGCGGCGCCGCACCCACCGCACCGCAACGGTAAGACCGGAGTCGGTGTGAGCCGGGGGTCAGACTGCATAAACATACTGTAAATAACCTACAGTAATTTGTAATAAACTACTGTAATGTGTAATAATATCTCTAAACAAACTGGAGGACAGTTCCTTTTTTTATGATTACAAAATACTGGGAGCATTTCTGTATATAAGCTTGGTTAAGGTTGTACATATATGCCCTTTTGCTGATCTTTTTTTCTTTGCATATCATTTTTTACAAAACTTTCTGTACCCGTATTGTGTGCAGCAGTTGTGACTTGTGAATTTCTCTAGTGTAAGATTAATAAAGTTCATTAATGTAATTCGGATCAGAGACAGCGACTCTATGTGGCATCTGATTTTTACAAATAGTTTTCTTGATGGTAAGAAACCCAATACATTTATGTAGAAGGATTTGTGGGTTCTGTGGAAATGTTAGCCTCCTTTTTTGCTGACTATAGACCAATTAAAATTCTGGATTAAAGGAAAGTTAGCCCCTGTTAATCTGTTTGCAGAGCTGTTTATTTATTTTTTTTTTTTTTGCAGTTTGTAGATGAGCCAAACCACATTGTAATGGATGTGAACAGGACAAGCTATGAGTGTTGTTATTGAGTTGCTGCTGGAAGTAGAGTCTCTGCTGTGCTTCTTTCTGAGCAGTGTATATATTACAGGACCAGATATGCTCCCAAGTTCTTTGAAACCAAAAGTAATCACATGTAGGCACAATGTTGTAAATGAGAGTGTGATAAGGGAGCGTCTCTGTGTTTAAAGCATAAAAGTCCACTGTCATCTCCTTTCTCTTAAGCAGGTTAGGCTTCATGTTGTTGTGATCGCACCAGCGGACTAGCCTATACACCTCCTGTTGTATACAGACATTTTGTTATGACTGACTCAGTTTCATAAATAAACAATAGGAGTTGATGCCACAAGTTAAGGTGCCCATTATATTTAATAAAGTATTTAATAAAGGTAAAGCAAATACTCACAAAAACTATGTGTAAATAATGTAATACAAAAAAAAGAGGCACAGTCAAATCGAGGATGATGAAATGAAAATTGCAGCAGGGCAGCAACAGCATGTGTATCCATGAGGGTGAGTGAGTGAGGAGCAGACAGCTGGGAAGCTGGTGCTTTATATCTGGTACTATGCCAGGTCCTCATTGACTGGACAGAGAAGGAACAACGCCACAGATTAATGGTAAACTCAGGTTGAGAAAGTAAGGAAAATGAAAAAAAATATATATATATATATTTAAAAAACCCTGCACTGAGATTAGGTCGAACTATTTGCATTTCTAGCTCCACATTAGAGACTGGAGGCTGATCACCTAACCACCTGGTTAAGTAAGAAAGGAAAATAAATAGGCAGTGTATTTACTTTCTGGACCTGGATTAGCCACCTCTGCAGACAGGGTGGGCTAGGGCCATAACAGCCTTCCTGAATTATAGCAATTATAGTAGCTAAGGTCTAGACATTGTTGTACGGGGAGAAGAGGAGTTGGAGAGATAAAATACCCCTGGAGGTGCTGATGGTGATGTTCTTGTGCAGGGAGAAGCTGCTCCTCAGCATCACATGCAGCAGGTCATCATTCAGGAAACTGGTGGTCCAGTAACACTTAAGATCCTGCTGTTTGCCCCTGGGTGTTTGAGGTGGTGCTGGATAAAGTCTAGTCCCAAAATCTAAAAATGGGTTGCATCATCTGCAAACTGCAGGGTAACAGTGGGGGACCTGTGGCGTCCTTCATATGTTTATATGACAGCTAATAAAATGAATTCATGACAACATACATTTGGACCACAGGTCTATAACACTCTTACCTGATTATTTTCTGATTCTTGACAACCTGGTTGACGGTTGAGCAATTGAGAAAGGACACTTCAAACAGATTCAGAGACTCGTTGAATATTTGAAGATATAAGGAGTGCTGAAAATATCAGACAGGTCCTGGGTACACCAGTAGTTCCTGGAGTTTGGCTTTTCTGGGTTTATGACGATTATTGCACCTATTCACATCTTTGTCAGAGAATGTTAGTCAAGTAATAAGATCATCAGCCCTGAAGCATCCCCCTCCAGCAGCTCAGGAGAAATATCCTACGAAAGTTCTAGAGCAGCAGCCTTCTCCCTCTTCCCCTGATTCTGCCTTGATTCTCTCTCTCACTTTGGATGAAGAAATGTCAGGTGAAAGCAAGTAGTCCCTAGCTGCTAGATTATTCACCTCGATGTGGCTTTGGGAAGGAGACAATTCGCACAGGTCGACAAATTCTTTCCGCCCAACCAGGAGGACTTTACAAGAACTCTAACGTAAGGGTAATCCTCGGTAGGTTAAAAGTCTGCAAACCCAGGTTGCTTTCAGAGTCGGAGCCCAGGAGGAAGTGAGGAGAGGGAGGGGCTGGATTCTTGCACAATCACAGATGGAGATTTTATGTCAAAGGGAGAGAACTTGCTCATTCTAGAGAACTTGCTCCTAATTTCTCTTTGTATATGTTTTCGTCTAAACTAAGCCAATAATCTTTCTTAATAAAGACACTTGTTGTAAATTGGCAAATTAAAAAACAGAATCCCAATTGAATTTTAAAGCCATCACCTCTGTAGTTTAAAAATATTATTATGTTTTTTGTTTTTTCCTTAAATTTCAAAGTGAAATTGTCAATGAGCATCTGATTTTTTTTTTGTTATGGACTTAGAAAGAATTAAATGCAGATAAGCTAATGAGGGCACTTTTATGTTAATTTTACATTTAACATTTGCTGAATGTAACAGTAACATTAAGGCAAGTTTGATATATTCTCTAAGATCTATATGAATCCACATCGGAACAAAGAAAAAAAAGGATAAATATTTCTAAAGTTTTCAGAAGCAGCTTAGGCAAAGGTCATGTACAGGAAAGGATTGGCAGATTCTTCCAGTAAAAGCCGCTATTTATACTAAACCCCTTAGAACACAAAAACAGACCTCTGCATTGATCAACCAAATAAAGGAAAAGGATATGATAATACCGAGAGGTTCCTGCCCAAAGTCCGACTGCGTGAAATTTCTCCAGCAGATAAGATACTTCAATCAACCAGCTTCTGTCACATTAGAGCCAAATTGGCAAGAATTGTTCATAGTCACACCCCAACAGGAAAGCATTTAATATATCCTAATATCCTGTTTCTTACCACAAATACAAACACTCCAAAAAATCTTCCAAAGAAAAAAAATCTTCCTATATGCATACATTTATTCTATTTGCTTTGATGCTGCTACCCCAGCAAATGATGGAGGAAGAGATCAAAGTCTCCACAGCAGATTTATGGAAGATATGTAGCATCTTGTGGCAAGTGCCAAAGGACCTAAGCTTCCTAATACTATGTTCAGACTGAGCGCAGTGTCCGTGGGGATTTCCACAAGCCCCGTGGAAAGTTGATTGCTCTGCATTACAGATGAACACTGTTTACACCCTGGACCACACCATTAAATTGGAGGAGCTTCGGCTGCGTGACACCCCACCCACGTGAAAAAAACTCAGTAAATAGACTAAATAGTTAGTTCTTCATAAGTGCTAATTTGTGCATTTAAACTGGTCATTTACAAAAATGAATACAATAAATACACTTAAAAAAGATTGTGTGGGCTACTGTTGTTTCAGTGACATTGAAGATTATTATTTAGGTCATCCAGAGGTCAATTCCAACTTCAATTGATTGAAAAATATTTTCTTTTTCAGAGCTACTTGATTTGTGAAGGTAAAACTGTTGTTTGTGCATTTTTGGTTTTAAAGCTACAGTGTGTAATAATTACAGGGATATACAGTCAGAAATGTAATATATTATACATAACTATGTTATTTTATTATCATCTTCGAGCTCATCCTCTTAACCTTAATATTTGCGTTGCCTTAGAATTCGTTATTTATAATTACATAGGAGCGGGTCTCACAGCCATGAAGGCAGACATCTTTGCGCTACGGCAGCGCAGAGCCAACAAACTAGTGATTGCGAGATTGCCAAAATGTCACAACGATGTAGAAAAAATAACGGGTATATCTATTATCTTAAGTCTACATGAAATCTATACCCTACACTAGGCTTGTCCCGATCCGATCCGCATATCGGATCGGACGCCGATATTGGCAAAAAAATGTGTATCGGCAAAGCATGTAAAAATGCCGATCCAGACTGCCGATCCAGTCTTAAAAAAAAAAATCCGGTCCGTATTTTCCAGTTTCGCCAATTGAAACAATCCATTCCACTATTTTGCACCAGTGTTCCCCGACGCGGTCCATATTTTCCAGAACACCTCTACACACCCACAGGTCTTTTTTGGTCTGTCTCCCGGCCTAACCATTAAAACAGGTGAATTGGAAAATAGCGGGGAAAATGTCAGCCGTGTGGGATTATTTTATCCTGCACGATGTGTAGATGGAGACTAGGTGTGGAGGACATTGGGGAGTATAAGGCATTTTTGTGTAACTATTATTTGCACTGATTTTTTTTTTAAGCAGTGTCTTTTTTCAAAAGTAGAGTCCTGATTCTAAGTTAATAGACTATTTTCCACTCTTGTCTGTTTTGCATTTTTATTAAAACTTACAGTAATATAGCACCTTTAACTGTTTACGGTTTTACTGTTCACTGTGCAATATTAGATTGCTATTCATAATTTTGTCCAGTTTGTGTTTATCTCTTAATAAACAGGTAAGTTTGTTGTTACCAATCATTGTGTTTTATTCAATCTCACCTAATTCAGCTGGCTAGATGTTATCAAGAGTACTAAAACCCTTTTCAACATGAGTCTTACAACTAAGGCTAAATACTTTAACTTAAACTTAAATACATGCTCGGATAGGCTGGTATCGGCCAGTATCGGTATCGGATCGGAAGTGCAAAAACCTGGATCGGGACATCTCTACCCTACACAGACTAAGGAAATACTATCTGTAAAATTATCTATGTAAACAAACCTCATCACTTGAGAAGGTAGGTGATGCGGACGTCGTGGAAGACATTTTGTCCCGTAACGCTCGCCTTACTGTTGGGGGGGAGAAGCGGTGGGGGGGAGATGTTCATGTTGCTGCAGTCTGCAGTCTGACCGCTAGATGTCGCTAAAAGTTACACACTGTAGCTTTAAGGATTGAATTATTTTTAATTATGGGCAATGATGTTGCCAAACCAGCAGACAGTTCTGTATTTCAGCATATAAAGTTATTGTATTGCATAACATGTTATTCTTATGCTGGCATGGAATATAAAAATGGGTAAGATTACCTTATACAATGGGTGGAATGGTTGTTTAATATTTAGTAAATCACAAGCCTCCCAGATTCTTCAGTTTGGATCTGTGTTATCCCTGGAAACCCAATGGAACGTTCTGTCAAGGTCTCTCTCTCTCTCTCTCTCTCTCTCTCTCTCTCTCTCTCTCTCTCTCTCTCTCTCTCTCGACGTTTGACAGTAAAAGCAAAGGTGAAACTCAACATCAAGGACTGCTGTTATATTGTTTTCTATGCACAACTTTTGAATCACCTTGGGAGTACATACATTTTTGGAAAAGCCCCGGAGCAGTGAAAAAAAAAAAAAAAAGTCTACTTTGGTTCATCCAGAGCTGTGTCTGGATGACAGTCAGATTCTGAGGTATTTTCTTGTAAATCCCACCAATGCCAGGCAGTGACAGACTAGGGTCTGTGCTAGAGGTAAGGGAGGATCAGTGCTTCTGGGGCTGAATTAAAACGTGCAATGCTTTCAATTTGACAGCAACTCAGTTCTATGCAGTAGCACAAGGTGAGAGTGGAGCAGTGATCCCCCCTCCTCACTGCATAGGATTCACCGCTAGTAGCATCCACACCCTTCCTTGCACGGTTTGTATAAGAAATCTATGAGAATCCACTGTACTCGCTACGGACACCGCATCTGGTTTGAATGCACTATTAGTAGGTACAGTCTGCTCTGTCCCTTGTTGTACATGGTTGCACAGTTGTGTTTCCAGCCGAGGTTATTGTCCAGGTGTACACCAAGGTATTTTTAATCTCCAAACACCTCAGCTTCTTCTCCCATGGTGTTAACAGGATTCAACTTGTTCCTGTTTCTTCTGAAATCTACAGTCATTTTCCTTGTGTTGTTGTCATTCAAGATGAGATGGTTGTTCCAACACCATGACACAAGCAGTTCACCAACTCCCTGTACTCAGCTTGTTGCCTGTTTGATACACCCAATGACTGCAGCTATCTAAATTTACTGCTAATAACAGGACTCTGTACACCGCCAGTATCAGGCAGAGTGAAAAGGAATGAGAGAGTACCGTCCCCTGTGGTTTTCCTGTGCTGCTGACCACTTGATTACACGGTTAACCCTTTAGTCAAGCAAACTGTGGTCTATTTGTCAGGAAGTGTTTGATCCACGTGATTGTTGATGCTTCCATTTTAGTCTTCTGAAGTTTCTCAGAAAGTAAGTTGGACTGAATTGTGTTAAATCCACTGTAGAAATCATAGAACATGATTCTCACAGTGCTGTCAGCCTTGTCTAAATGACAGTGGGTTTGTTGAATCAGGTATATAATGGCGTCTTCAACTCCACGGTGATAAGCAAACTGCAGGGGATCCTAATAGCTGCTTGTTTGTTTGCTGAGGTGAACCAACGGAAGTCTCTGTAGGAACTTCTTGATGGGGGATGTCAGTGCAGTAGGTCTATAGTCATTGAGGACTGTTGGCTGATTTGTCTTTGGTACTGGAACAAGGCAGGAGGCCTTCCAAATCACTGGAACTGTCTCCTGTGTCAGACTAAGTTTGTATGGGTGCTGTAGAATCCCATAGAGCTGCCTTTACAGCCTTCATAACTCTGGGGCTGACACCATTAAGACCTAGTGCTTTATTATGATTCACTCTCTCCTGTTTCCTCTCCATAATGAGCTGCTCCAGTGTGGTTGTTGTGGTTATACATCCTAACGAGTATCTAAACACGAATAACATATCTGTAAAATACTTCTGGTTATGCAGCATTTAACAACAGAAGCAAAAATCTGAACAAAAACAATATTTCGAATAAAGCTATCAAAGCCACTCCAACATGAAGCCACTTTAAAGGTATGGAGGATGTTTTTCCGGGTGGACCATCAAAATACGTTGTAATCCTAAGTCTCAATCATTCTGATGATATTTTTACGTAAGGCCGTCCTACGTACTCATCCCCATTTTCACTTACCGGTGGTGAGTCTGACATAGTGGACAAATTGCAAATCTTTCTTTGGAAACTAAGCTTGTATGAGCGATGCAAACAGGAACATTTTTCCAGAGTGTGCACAAGAACAGATGGGCTTCTGCGTGCTCTTACATGCATTTAGTAGGCATTCCCTCTCAAGAGCGGGTACAGGGTTGAGCATGTGCATTTTTTTTTAAAGTAGAGATAGCGGCTCCTTTCAAAAATGTGCAATAATCCTCCATTATACTGTTAAGCAGTGCAATTCCAGAATTATTATTATTTTATCAAAATTCCTATTCAACAAAGAGGATAGCTACCATTTTCTCTACCCTTTTCTTGCATGCTGGGTCACAGGGGGTGGTGCCTATTTCCAGTGATCTAAGCTCAAGAGGCAGTGTTAATCCATGTCAGGTCACCTGTTGTTTCAAAAGTCTTTGAACACAATAACATGCTTGTTTCAGTAAAACTATTATACTTTTATCATTTACCACATTCACAAAGAGATACCCCTACAAAATCAAGAATTAATAATAATAATATTACACATTTTTGTAGCTGCAGTACTTTTTTAATGTGTTTATTGGTGTTAAAGAGAAGGACATGATGATTTTTTGCTTTTTTGTGTGTATGCACAAAGTTTTGATAGCTTTGACTAAAGTTATTCTTCAGCTTTAATTACAGTAATATGATAACAAACATACATTTTTCAAAACAGTATGTAAAAAAAAGGACTGATTTTACACAGCAAATGTAAGCAGGTAAATTCTACTTCAAGCTATGAAGGCACTTCAAGGATAACAGTTTAAAAATGAAACCATCTGGAATTAGCTTGAAATTCAAATTCTTAATATCATTAAAAAGATAAAACAAGATTTGTGGACATGTATTTGTTGTAAAAATCAGTTTTTGTATCAAAACTAGAGCAATATTTTGCTTTTATGCCATCAAAAGACTTGAAATATTTAAATTACACATGGCTTTGCTGTGCCATTGAAGAACTTTCTTTGCTGACATGGCTGAGCAAGAGGAGATGCAGGAGCAAAGGGGAAGTAGTCAATCTCACTTCTAATGTCAGTGCTGGAGCTAAAAAGCTATTAGCCTAGTTTATGCAGCGTTCACACCATGTGATTGAAAATATGCTAATAGCCTGTGAGAATTCACATCATCAAGCACCTCAGGATGGTGTATGATTAGAGAGCTGATCAGGTGAAATTTAAAAACACTGCATTAACTTACATTTCATTTATTTACTTTTAATGACATCTTTCCGAAGATGCAGGATACTCAAAATGGACAGCTCAATAAGTATGTGATGTTGACAGTCCTTCAAAGTATATGGTAAGAAAATTACTTTAAGACAAGAAATACACGTAAGGCAATAAAGCACATTGTAAAAATAAAAAATAAAATAAAAAAAAGGGGAGGGGATGTTCACCTCAAGTCAATGCATGAGAGTTGCAGTACATCTAAAAAATAAGGCAAAATGAAAATAAAAAAAAAAATTGTGTACCACATTTTTAAATTCAGTTGATATGATAATATTTTATCTTTATCAGACTCAGCAGTGAACAATACTACTTTCAAGTTTAATTTCAATGAGCCAGCTGTTTCTAAACATATGTGGTCTTCAGAGAACAAATATAGAAACTGAACATTTCCCCCAAAAGTTTTGTGCCCTTTAAACTGTAAGTATATTGGTGTCTGGGTTGAAATAAATCCTACCTGAAAAGCAACTCTACATGCATTTTGGCCGAAGACCATTAATTGCATCGTAGATGGCAAACAATATTTTCTATTGTGACATTAGAGGTCTTTCTTTTAACGTTAATCTGACATCAAATTGGGTCGAGAGCGGGGGAAAGACATGCAGCACAGCAGCAAAGGTCTATCCAATTCAATTCAGTTTATTTCTAAAGCGCCAATTCACAACACATGTGATATCAAGGCACTTTACAGTTCACCAGATCATCCAGTCAAATTGATTCGAAGTGTTCTATCTAAGGAAAAACCTGTTGATTGCATCGACTCATTGACTTGAATGCAATGGAGAGGAAAAACTCCCTTTTAACAGGAAAAAAACCTCGAGCAGAACCAGGCTCAGAACAAGATTCAAACCCAGGACAACTGCATTGAAGACTGAGACCTCTCTTATTTGATTCTTTATTCTACATGTCTTCCTATACCATGAAAGATTAACACTATTTGAGAGGTGGTGTGATATGATGCATTTTCCGGGTGTTGGTCGAGAGTCTGGCAGGATAAATTTTGGTTGAGTTGCAGCTGCTAACTGTTATAGATATCATTGCTATAATAGATGCATACATTGATATTTCAGTCTCCTGTTTTCACTGGAAAGATGTTATTCTAGCAAAAACTTAAAGATGAGGATCCTTTCTTTTGACAAAAAAACAAATTTAACCAGTATCCCCTGGATACCACTATCATGCCAGCTGCAGGTGTATTGACCAATAGATCTGTCATCAGCAAATAAAAAATGTGATTTGTAATTAGAGTTCCATAATATATACTGATGTATAATGGACAATTGTCTTTAAGTATCAGTGTGGTCATTTAGTGCTCCTAAATCAAGTCTGAACCACTCATAAATGTGATTGTACCTGAGAAAAGATTAGAAACAGGAGAAAAATGGTGAATGTGGAATTTCTCGCAAAATCATTTGTATGTACAATTTAATAAGTACTTTGTTTGTACGCACAAGAATTTAAAAGACTGCAATCATGCAATAGTGAAGAAACAACTTAAATTTTTTTTAAAGCAAGCATGTTTCTGGTATACTTAAATATGCTAAAATATGAGATTGAGTCAGCATATTAAATTTTGTCAAAAGTTTGCATTTTTGCTCACCCTTGTTAAATCCAGCATAAGTAGAAAACCTGGATATTAAAAGTAAAGAAACAAATTTGAACGTTTTTACGAACCAATATAAAAACAATGTCTCCACAAAAGAATTATATAAAAAATAAAATCCAAAATTTACAGAATGTTTAGAGAAATACAATGTTGGAATTTAATACTTGACTATTTTCTAACATGTGCAACATATTCAATAAAGCATATTTCAGTTTTATTCTAAACAACCAATAAATGGTGATTCCACTTTGATAATGTAGCTAAAAAAAAAAAAACATACTATACATCATCCCCCATTTGAACAATAACAGAGAGGCTCATCACCACTGAAGAAAGTATATAACCTACTGTTGAGGGTGGAAGAACAAAGACAAGTGCAAAATATTTTACATTATATAATTTCAATACTAATTTTCAGTGGGACAATGAAAGTCACCTTAATGTGACAAACTGTTTAACGCCTATAAAACCTTTGACATAAAATCAAGAAGTGTTGTTTAACAAAAGCAAACTTTTACTGTCCCTAATTTATGTTTGTCCTAACTTTCTAACAAAACAAAGTTTATTTCCTGCCAGAGCACTCAACCAAAACATTTTGTCTAAATATTAACAAACTTTATCCTGGAACCTCCTTTGGGAATTTAAGAAAAAGTCCCTAATGGGAAGACTTTTACTCTTTAGAAGCAATTTAAACTTCTTAATCACTTCTTTGAAGGTTTCAACACAACTTCCAGGGGGACTCATTTGTCATCCGCAATGGGCTGTGCACAAGATATTGTGACAATTAAGGTCCACCTTTTTGCACATTTAGCCTGCTCTAACACAGAGCTTTTCTATTGTTGTGAAGGGTGTGTCTAATAAGAGTTTCATCTAAACATTAGATACAAAGTGCAAAACAAGATGTTGACCATATGGTACAACATGCTGACATGTTTTGAGCCGTTGTTTATAAAGCTAAATCTTTTTATGAGTTTATATAATATAGTGCCCTCCCTTCCGCCTCATGATTGTGATTGATCTGTTATCTTGAACCTGCCCCTTTATATGTGCTGGTTCAGAGATTCATGATCAGTCAAAGCTGGATTGAGTTAGCGAGTTGATTACCAGCTTCGTTGTACTGCTGATCCTGATTACATTGTTGTAGGTGGGTTGAACTGGATAGACTGGAGGCATTACTTTCAGCCTATCCAGTTGAGTGTGTTTCATGGTACAGGATTCAGCTTCATGGTACAGGGAAGTCAGAGTTGAACCTAAAGTTATCTTTCTAATCCAGTAATCATGCTTCAGGGCATCTCAGAGCTTTTCAACATAAAAAGCTTGAAATTAGAATATAAATTAAAGCTTTGAATTGCCTTAAGTTTTAAATTAAAATGATAAAAAAATGTATATATATTGATACCTGAAAACCAGGCTACACAAACATGTATCAGTGACATAAGCATTTGAACTAAAAAAAACTTCCAGCTGCAATAACCAGTTTCAAGGGGCACTCAGACATCTTCAAGAATGCTGCAGGATGAAACATGTTAACACTGAAATAAGACTACATTGCACTACCTTAATAATAATTGAACTTTATCTCACTTGATCTCACATTGGATAAATTTACCTCTGCATTCAACCCATCCCCTTGAGGAGCAGTGGGCTGCCATCGTGGGGCACCAGGGGAGCAGTGTGGGGTTAAGGGTCCTTGCTCAGGAACCCAGAGTGGCAGTCTGTGGGAGTGGGGCTCAAACTCTGAACCTCAGGATTCCCTGCTCTATGCCCTAACAACTAGGCTGGCATTTCCCCTTTGTAATGATCCTTCAGCAGGTTTGATACTCCAAAAGATGTGTTTTGCTAACATTTTAGGGAAATGTTTCCAAATCACAATTAATAACTGAAAGACTTCATATTCCATTTCTTATTCACCCACCATAAACATATTTTGAGGTTTAATTCACTGTCATATATTTCTCTATCAGTTATAACAATGATCTCCTGAGACGTGCTATAAAAAAGTCAAGAAATTTCTTTTTTGTTTCCTCCCTCTTTTATTTCATGAAATTGGAAGTCCAGAGCCAGTCTTTCATTCATTCATTCATTCATTTCCAGGCAGGCCACAGAAATGAATAACAGAGCAATTCTGAAGCAAAATCAGAACAATAAAACTGGAAACAAAGGGATTGCTCATCTTGCAAAGTCAGCAAGGCCAAACACTGCGCTGAAGTTTGGAAAACATTTCCAACTGAAACAACCCTGTACTCAAAAATATATACAGAAAAAAGGCTGCAGGAAAAAGGATTTTTTTCATAAATGAAGCTCATACAGGCAAAAGATGAGGCTGCCATATGGCAAGGCAGTGAGTATAAGACACAAGAGCATAGAAGGATGAGGACATATATAGAGAGTTAATGGGACTCAGCTGCTGCCTGTTGTCTCATCAGACCACCCCTCAACCTCTCTATGCCTCCAGAACAACCTGACTAGGCTTTGTAGTTGCAGCAAATGTCCTTTTATGTTTTTCTTACTAAGTTTTAATGTGCTTGGTCCTGATAAACTGAAATATTTGGTAGCGTATGTGGTAAGATTATAAAAACAAACTAGCTGCAAGATGTATTCACTTCCTGCGAACAAAACAAACTGAAATAAAGATTTATTCTAAAGACATACAGATAAAAAAACAACTTACAAATTACTATTTTCACGGGAAAGAAACCTATTTATTTCGTTTTGTTCTTTGCTCATTTACTCAAAGAAAAGACCTTTGCAATGAAAATTAAATAAAAACCTAAAGCACAGTGCTAGATTGGATCTCATCACATTATGTAAACCCTCCTAGAACTGATGATCCACCATTTGACGTCAACCAGCCTCAAGCCTTTAAGGTGTGTGCTTCAGAAACCGGTAATCTGTAAGATCGGCATAAACTGTCAGACCAGCATACCCATAGTCAATACCCGTTTATCCCTTTAGTTTTTCTCCGTTTATCCCTTTAGTTTTGTATGAAAAAATACACTACCTAACTACAACTACCTCAACGGGCGTGTATTCCTTTAGTCATGTACAAAAAAATAATTTAATTACTTACTTTTTGGTGTTTTTTGAAGCGCATGGCGATCTGACCTTAAATTGTTTTTTGTACATGATTAAAGGGATACACACCCAGCTAGGTAGTTTAGAGTGTATTTTTCGTACAAAACTAAAGGGATAAACAGGGCTACCATACGCGTATATGCCATCTTGAGCAAGCGTATTGAGTGGGTATGCTGGTCTGATGGGGTATGCTGATCTAACAGAACACCGTATAATGGCATGTTGTCATTGGCATCACTGGTGGTATTTTTCATTATTCTCATTCCTTTGTCAGCTTCCTCCTCTGTTCCCCAGCTACCAAATATAACCAATCAATAAATTTAGTTTGATTTGCTAGGTATCAGAAACATTAAAGCTACAGTGTGTAATAATTACAGGGATATACAGTCAGAAATGTAATATATTATACATAACTATGTTATTTATCATCATCTACGAGCTCAGCCTCTTAACCTTAATATTTGCGTTGCCTTAGAATTCGTTATTTATAAATACATAGGAGCGGGTCTCGCAGCCATGGAGGCAGACATCTTTGCGCTACGGCAGCGCAGAGCCAACAAACTAGCGATTGTGAGATCGCCAAAACGTCACAACGATGTAGAAAAAATAACGGGTATATTTATTATCTTAAGTCTACATGAAATCTATACCCTACACAGACTAATGAAATACTATCTGTAAAATTATCTATGTAAACAAACCTCATCACTTTTGAAGGTAGGTGATGCGGACTTCGTGGAAGACATTTTGTCCCGTAACGCTCGGCCGTACTGTTGGGGGGAGAAGCGGTGGGGGGGAGATGTTCATGTTGCTGCAGTCTGCAGTGTGACCGCTAGATGTCGCTAAAAGTTACACGCTGTAGCTTTAAGAAAAAAGAAAAGCCATTGTTATAAACCATTGATAGCTTGCAATGACATCAAAAAAGAGATTAGACATTTTAAATAAAAGAAAACATTAAAATTCAAACAGTGAAAGTTCTAACATGAAAAAAAAAATCAATCATTATCACAGAAAAATAAAAAATATGTTAACCTAAATTTGTGCTTGTCATGATTGGTTTAATATCAAACCCACATGCAGAACACAAAGGAGGGTGGGTAAAAGTTTAACAGAGATTATTAAAGATGTTTGACACAAAAGACATGAACTGGATCTGGAACAGGTCCGGGGTTGGGTTCACTGAAGTCTGAGGAGATGATAGTTTGATTAGCTGGGCAGGCAGATGATTAAAGAGTCCTTTTAGATAATTCTGATTCTACCTTGACGGGGTCCAGGCTTCTCTTGTGAGAGAGGGAACCGTTGGGTCCAGAGACTGTTGGTTCAGCAGAGTGCTCAAGCAGCTGCAGCGTCTAGCTTCTGACTTTGAATGGCAGACCTTGATCAGAGTTTCCAGCTCTTCACAGAGAGCAGCAGGGGAAATCCAAAATAGGAATCTTCAGGTTTGGCTCACCAGGGCTGGAAGGCAGGTTAAGCTCACCCAGAGCTTCAGGCTTGAGACAGGTTTCCTGTGAGCAAAAACAAAGGAAGGTTAGAACCAGTTTTCTCACTTAGAGACAACTTAGATTCTTCAGGTAACAGAGGCTCAGGTGGCTAACCAAACTAAGGTCAACACTGCGGCGTTGAAGAAAGGTCTGGCAGCTGCTTATGAAGGGCAGGTCTCCTGATGAGAAGATGCGTCTCAGGTGTGCTGGAGGGCTCCAGCCCAGGAGAACCACAGCGCACTCTGCTGGTGGAAGGTGGTACATCTCCAGATCCCAACAGTGCTAAAGCCTTTTTTCAATAAGAAATTGTTTTAGTATCACTGCAGAGTTTCTACAACTCTCTATGTCACTACAAGCTGGCAAATGTTTGCCATTGGGAACTGTTTGAATTTTTAGTACTTAGTCTTTTAATGCTTTATTTCACAATATCAACTCTCCTTTTCAGTGTCACCCCAAGCTGTCACTGGTTGCAATGACTGTTGTTCTGCAGTGGCAGCAAAGTCAATGCGTGTCTTTCTGTATGTAGGTTGAATGTTCTGAATGTTGCCTTTGAGGGTTTTCTCTACTACATGTTAAGGTTATTTCCCCTCTAGAATGAGTGACAAGATTGACTGAATGATTGCATGGATGTTTGCAATATTTGTCTCAATATCACCCTATGATGAACTAGCTACATGTTGAGGGCATACCCACCCTCTCATCCAATGAGCATTAGAGATCCAAAGAAGAATCTGAGAAGGAATTCAAAAACATAAATGATTATTTAAATGCAGAGGATGTGATTACTCGGGCAAGGATCAGATGAGTCTATTCAACAGAAGTGGAGTGGGGCCATGAACCTTGTGGCTGAGGGAAACTTGCTAATGTTAGACCTTATTAAGTAATACAAGGAAGCATAGAGGAAATAAAGGAAAAAATGAGATAAAACCAGTAGTAGAGTGTGGCTGGGGTGTCTGTTAGCTTTGCTGTTTATTGTGTTCTGTTGTCTCTTCCATGAGGCCATAGATAAATGCAGTCATCAACTCCTAATAAATGCTACTACCAAAATTCTCAAACAACTCAGCTTGCTTGATAAAAAGGTTACGATTTTTCCAGTTTATGGGACTCAAATGTGTTCTCAGATTATTCAGTCATATTTTTATTTTATGGTCCATAGTCAGAGATGGCAAAAGTACTCACTTTCCGTACTTGAGTAAAAGTACAGATACTTGTGTTAAAAAATACTCTGGTAAAAGTGGAAGTACTGATTAAACTTCTTTACTCAAGTAAAAGTAACAAAGTACTGTACAGGCTTGTAAATTTACTTGAAGTATAAAAGTAAAAGTAGAAACCACTTTTTTTCATGCCGTTGCCTACATTTTAAATGGATGTCTGCCAATAGGACTAGATCTCCGTTGCGTTCATTTTCAATCATCTCGTCGTCCATACTACTATGCTAACGCCACCGCCACCAAGCTGCAATGATTTGCCGCGAATGAATACCGCCGAATCTGTCGATTCATCTTGTAGTGGTGCGTCAAATGCAACGTAGATTCCCATCCAATTAGATTGAATTTGGTATTGATGATGTGAAAAATAATAACGGTAACTCCATTGAAAGGATTCAAAACTAAAGTAACGAGCCAATTTTTTAAAATGTAAGGAGTAGAAAGTACAGATATTTGTGTAAAAATGTAAGGAGAAGAAGTAAAAAGTCGCCATAAAAATAAGTAGTAAAGTGAAGTAAAAATATCAGAAAAATCTACTTGAGTACAGTAATAAAGTATTTGTACTTCGTTACTTCTCTGTCCATAGTAGAAACCACAAAGAAAACAGACACATTTTTTCATATATTTCCTGAGCAAAAGAAAGCAGAAAGATGATAGAATCTTATTTGTTTTTTATTTTTGTTGTTATTGTTTACATTAGTATAAAATATTGCATTTTACAGCATATTTATGCCATCCCTGCTTTTGCTTACTTCTCCTGCTTCCAGGCTCGGACTGGTAATCTGTGATACCGGGCATTTGCCCGATGGGCCGTTCCTAATTCATTTAAATTCATACCAGTCCTAACACTTACTCTCCTGCCGAAGCACCTCACCTGTGATAGTAAGTAACTCAAGGAGCTCAAGATCTAATACAATGTTAACTACCTTTAAGATGCATGCAGTATATATAGCCCTTCCTTGTCATGCACATCCTTGTGACGGTTGGCATATGGTGTCATTTTCTATTTCTTCAAACTGTAACAAAAAAACAAACTAAATTATAATTAAACTGAAATGCTTTTGAGTCAGATTACAATACAATTGTGTGTTAGAACAACAATTGCCATTTACTTTTTTAACAGTGTGAGGTGGTGTTGATAGTCCAGGCGAGGTCATCTGTGATGTGCACCACCAGGAATTTGGTGCTGTTGACCACCTCTACAGCTGAGCTGTTGATGAGCAGTAGAGCATGGTTAGGCCGGTTCTTTCTGAAGTTGACAATGATCTCCTTTGTCTTCTCCACATTCAGGATCAGGCTCTTATCTTTGCACCAGTACACCAGCTGCTCCACCTCGCCTTCAGAGTCTTCCACACGTCAGCTGTAAGGCAGAGCAGTAAACAGATCAGGTATACATTTGGCGTAACTGTGTGTCCATCATTTGGTGAAGTGAGTGTTGGGTAAGCTTTCAAGAAACTGTATTCTAGAAATAGTAACATTACCTCAAAATAATATTATTTTAGGAGAAGTTGAAAGAAGCATGGTTAGGCCGTAAATTGTACACTACTATACCTATTCTCAAATGACTACACTAAGTTAACTGAGTAATTGTAACTACCCTTTTTGATGCATTGGCCCAATGATAAAGAAGGAATTAATGTAATTTTAACTGTTTTGACCAAAATGTTATGCCTTTTCAGTCTATATGAATGATCTGATAGATTATTGTACATTAACACTAAAACTGTTTATTCATCCAATCCTTAAAAGTCCTTCAGATAATGTAAGATCTGTGCAAATTGTATTAATATTTAAAATCACAAGTTGAATCAACCAATTGCTGCAACCACAACAACCATAATTGAGCCTACTTACATAACAATAAGGACAGGCTTCTCTTCGTTCGCATTCATCAGCCTCCTGCTGCAGCCCTCTCACAGGGAGAGTCCTAGATGGCATGCCAACAGTGTTGTTTTCCTCCCTTGCTTGTAGAATGACAACTCCCCCAATAGGTGATGTTTTGCACCTTCCAGGAATGAAACAAATCTGTCATAAAAACCAGCACAGCGCTGTGGGAGCCCGGAGACAGTTCAGATGATCAGTTTTTTAATCTCTGCTTGAGAAAAGCAAAACTCAAAACGTCGCCTTTGGTCATACAGCCAGCTTGGATACATTGCTGACATGAGCCGAGGGGTGCCCACTGCACAACCATGTCAAGTCCCCATCCTCAGGAAGATTAATGATCAAGTCTATTCTGACAAAGTCCCCTGCTTCAGCTCTCATTTTCTTAGTAATCCCGTAGGTTTTTAGTCAACACCTGAGAAACTAGGTGAATATTACTTTAAAGTCAATATATTGATCAATTATATAAGTACAGTACATGACACTTACATAAACTGTATTACAATCCATTATTTCCAGAAAACAAAAATAAAAAAAACAATGTTTGGTTAACAAAAATTACACCAGGATTGTACATGCTATATTTTGGTTCATTATTTTCTCCTGCTTTTTATAATGTAAATTAGCTATTCTAAACACTTTAGTTCTTATGTAAGGAGGGGGAACTAAATTGAGAGATTTAACAATTAGCAGCATCTCTTCCCAGTTTTTTAATGTCAGCTGAATTTTTTTATTTGCCTGTAAATCATATAAACATATTTGTCTCATGGACCCTTGACATAAAAAAAAAAACTACTTTGTTTCATGGTATTTTTTCACATTGAAAACTAATTTCAACGCTTTATTTTTTTTTTTTTCGGAAAACACAGCACACATTGCTATTCTCTTGCGAAATTCAGTGAATGGTTTCAAACTTTTGACTTTTTGACTGTTGACAAAGCAATATGAGGTTATAGTGGGATAAATGCCTCTCAGCACCAAAAGAGAAAAGACATAGAGAGTAAAGTTGGATTGTTTCTTCCTGTCAGCCCAAATAAAGCCTATTTTTAACTCTGGTTCGCAAATGGCTTCTCAACAGGATGGCATCACCAGGGAGTCATTGCGCCCTGTGAATTTGAAGAAACTGACTGAGCAGTCACATTAAAAACATCTCCAACCTGAATGGATAACTTTGTTGCATTGTGTTCCTTTTCTCATATTTTTATAAAATCCCAAGCACAAGCTCAAAAAAAAGAAATTGTCCAGCATGTTCCTCATATTCAGCACAAAAAAAAATTCCTTTCACTATTACATGTCTGTCTTTAAAATATGAATAAGTGTAATTTATTGCTGGTGTTGTCTATCCACCTTATTGACCTGCTCTGTGGAGTTTTATCACTTTTTTTTATTAAATATTGCCAAAAAAAACTAAAAACAAATACTAATTCAGCTTTGAGCGTGAAGAATTGAACAACTTCACTACACTGTCAGGTTCTTTGCAGTGGAATCCAATGTTTTGGGGCTTTATTTGGCTCTCAAAATAGATATTTCACTGGTTTCTCCAAGATTACTTATGGATGAAAAATCTGTTTGTTATGTGAAACAAACAAACCTTTAGTTTGTTATATAATTTGACAGCCAGCATTGCTTTTTGGTTGTATTATGAAATAATATAAATGGAATAGAAATATCAATTTATGGACTGATTCAAGGAAAATGTGAAAGCTTATTTCAGATAGATACATTTGAATGAAAGTCTGTAAACATCCTTTAAAAGATATCGAATGGTAATAGTGATTCGTTATCTTCAAATATCGAGTAAGATAGAAAATTATAGAATACTATTACCTGCAGGAGAGTATCCCTTTATCTTTTATATATTAATGTCACCATTACAAACTTTCTTCTTTTTATTTGATTTTTCTGTGTTAATGTTTTTGAAGTTGTGGATTATTTTAAAGTTGATGAGAAAGAACATACATGGAAACTTATTTGACTTATTAAATCTTAGGTTTTTACGTGTCTTTTTGTCAAACTCTCCTTTTAATCGAGTCACAGCTGCAAGGCACATAGTGACAGAAACTTTTGCCTATTCGTCTTTGTGAAATATCTCAAACTCAGACAGACTGAATGGGGAATATTCTGTGGATTCTCTGTGGTTTAGAATCCACCCTTTGACTGGACTATTCTAACACATGGATATCCTTTGGTTCAAACAGTTTTTTTGTAGCTCTTACATTTTTTTTACTGTTGATTTCCTGTTAAGAGTGTAAACTTCAAATTCAGACTCATGTTTGTTTGAACACTCTTACAGGTTTTCTTACAGTATTGCCTCATATTTTGCTTCATCCGCATTCACATCAGAAATGTCCAACTTTCCTGTCCCTGCTGAAAAAAACATGACTCTGCCACAACCATGTCTCACAGTAGGCTACAGAGGATGTCTTCTGGGTGATATGCAGTGTTGGGTTCCCCTAACAGTTGCACCATGGTTGATCTTCACACTTTGGCTAAATTTTTTAAAGGCTTCCCCATGCTTTTAACATCCCTACTGCATTTACCCGGGCCGTTCTGATGTGTTTGGGCTTAGACCGTGACTTCACTGTAAGCACCTTAATTTTACCACAATTTCCTATTCCATCTACCTGTAACAGCTAGGATTAAATAACATATAGATGTAATCTGTTCACTTGGTAGGTTATTTCTAAAGGGACTTTTGCTGCACTGGATTCTATTTTGTAACATCTAATTTCAGAGGCACTTTACAATTAATTGAGGTTTATCTTTTAGTTCATATAAATAAACTTTGTGCAACTATGTGTGTTTATTAGATAATAATCCTAACAAAGTAGAATAATATTTGTAATCTTAATATGACAAGTTTCAATGGTATGAATACTTCTACTAGGGACTGAGTAGAAATATAAGGTAAAAAGACAAGTTAGATAACATAATAAACCTTCCTCTTATCAGTTTAAAAGTTTTCTTTCCATGATTGCCAGTCATTTATCTTAGCAATATCTTGCCGATTTAAAAGCACAATGTAGAAAAATTACCTAAAGGGCATCCACCTTGTCTGTAGAAATGTTCATATAAAGTTATTAGTTTTCCGATTTCACCTGCAGCGCTTTTTCTGCTAAGTCCATTAAATGTCAGTAGACATAGGGATAGAAAACCACTGAGAGCAATTTGCACTTTATTTGTTCTCAGAAGCAATTTTTTCCTTGGTTTTTCCGTCTCTCTTTAACCCCTGTACCACAAACTAACCCTTGCTGTTGTTCAAAAGATGCTCTTGACTTTTTTCTGCAGCACTGCTGCAACCTCGAAAAAACAAAAGATCAAGTGGATATAGAGCTATTATTCACTGATGTCCTTTTGATTTTACCTCAAAGGGGAAAACAGAAGTTACTTTTTTTCATTTTATCTATCTACTTAAACCTTTTCCAAAAAGGTATCCAGGCCAATAGAGGCATCAGTTCAGAATTAAAATAACAATACTCCGAAACTGTGTGTGCAGGGTTATACAGTAAGTAGAGTTCTGTCAGAAGTTTATATGATCTAATCACTGGCATCAATGTCTTATACATTTTATGATAATGATGTAGTTTAACTTCCTATTTTAGAGAGGAATGATTACACAAAAACTGACATGGTTTCAAATCAGAGCACTTGTTTTTCTCCAGATCTTTGTAGTGTCAGATCCTTGGCTCCAAGTTTTAACCCTCACCATTGTGTGCAAACATTGAAACACAGTTATAAGGTCAAAAAACGACCCTCACATTCTTTCTCTGAAAAAAAAGTCTTCTCATCATTAATTATTATTAAATCACTCTTTTGTCTAAACATAAAATGTTTCCAACAAAACATTAGTCTAATGGGCTTGAGCAAACGCTTCAAGATCCTACTTGTCACTGCTGTTTTCCCTTTCAATTCAATTCAGTTTATTTATATAGTGCCAATTCACAACACATGTCATCTCAAGGCACTTTAGAGTTCACCAGATTATACAGTCAAATTGATTCAAAAACCAATTGATTGCATCGACTCATTGACTCGAATGCAATCCCTCATACTAAGCATGCTTGTAGCGACAGTGGAGAGGAAAAACTCCCTTTTAATAGAAAGAAACATCCAGTAGAACCAGGCTCAGAGCGGCCATCTGCCGAGGCCGACCGGGGTTTAAGGAGACAGAAGTAGAGATACAAAAAGCAGCTGTAAAAGGTGGCCCCATCCAGAAAACACAACCAGGCAGACAAGCTCCAAGCCAACTCCCATGTCAGAGGATGAAGAGAGTTGGAAAACAGGCTGATCTCCAACATCTATAAACAAAGGTGTTGATGGCAGCAGCACAGCTGATATTTCTCTCCAGGATGGAGTCACAGCCAAACAGGAACAGACGAGACAACGCTACTATGAGAAAAATTAAATAGAGATAGAATGAAGCAAAATGATGTCCTCCACAAGTTTAAGCCTATAGCAGCATAACTATAAAGATAGCTCAATTTTCCTGGCAGACTTGAGCACAGAGGATTCCCAACTGTAGGTTCTTCATGCTAATCTATTCCCTTTAATAAGAATGACACTTTCCCAGATCATTTCAAAGCTGGAGCAAGTTTGGTTTTCGTGCCAAGCAATGGTAATTCGCACATATCACTGACTTTGGAATGAATGAACCATTAAGCCTTTTGCAAACATATTAAGGAAATGAGATCATGCTTCAACACTATAGCTAACTTAATAAAGTTTTAGCCTTTTATTAAAAAAAATAAAGCTATGGTCACATATCCAGAGTCCACAAGTTTGCCAATGGTTGCAAAAAGCATGCATTTTCTTAAAGGAACCCAGATACTGTATATCTCTGAGTGATAGGTAGATTTTAACCTTTTTATGTAGCTTTGACCAGATGTGAGCTAAAGAAAATTCACACTATGTCATAATATAGGTTTAGGCTCCAATCAATTGATATACTTTGTATTCCCCCGCTTCTACCTTGGTCAGCTCTAACTCTCGGTTTTCTGATTTCAATCCGTGGAGGGATGTTTTATTTTATACTCACACACATCTCAGAGCTTTACTTGAAAAATGAGCAAAAAAAGAGTCTTTGTTTTATAAAAAAAAAAAAAGATGATTATATATTCCCCTCTTTTCTCCTATTAAATGTGTTCAAACCTTAACATTTAAATATTATCAATAACCATTGTCACACATCTAAACAAACTGTCACTAAATCAATATGGATTTCATTCCTGGAATAATACAGAGTGGATAAAATCACATTTCTCATATCTAGCTTAACTCTTGCTGTTCATTACATTCACATTGAAATATCTTCATTCTTGATAGAGTTAGATGTGATATCACACGCAAGGGGTTCACATCTATTGCTAACTCATCTGTCCACTGAAACGTAGGTCAGCCATTGCAGAAAATCCTGGAAGTTGGTGGGGCTTTAAATGTTTGAAACGTCTACCGCTCATCAGATGAGAAGATGAGAGGAAAAGAGATGAAAAGAAACAGAAGAGCTGAGATATTTGAAGCTCTGGTCACCTCAAGACAAAAGCCGTCAGACTTACATGGTCCACAGCACCAAATTGATTCCTTTGCTGGAATCAAGTGCTGTTGTCATCAACAGTACATGTTTTTTTGGTTTTTGCTTTCTTTTTCTGACACCAGTTCTTTGCTGGGAACAGAAAACCTTTTTTTTTTTTTTTACAAGCCTTCCTAAGATTGTTTTCTTTTATTCTTAAAACAATTATTTCATTCATTCGGGGATCTGGTTTTAACACAACAGATCACCTTTTCCCTTCTCAAAAATTATACTAAGAACGGGCACTGGCTGGAGCCAAAAATAGTCATTCCAAACAAACATCAATGTCTGGACAGAATAACCAGCTCTCCTCCTTCTGACACCACCCAGGCCAATCAAGAAGTCTGCAGTCTAAAATCCTTTGGCAAAGACAGAGACAAAAAAGATTGGACTGCTATCCTGCAGCAAGTCACTGAGCTGTAAACCCACAGCTGAAGTTTCCATGGACACAAGTTGGAAAGATTTTGTTACTCTGATGATTTAGAACCAGTAAAAGAAAGGATACAGAAGGAAAAAAAAAAGAACTTTACACCATTTTTTATTCGCTTTCATGCTAAGGAAGAGCCCAGTCAAACAAGCACCTCATTTTGATAAAGGCATTAGAAAAATCTGATAAAATCCCTAAAGTGACCACTTTAAGATTACTTTATAATGTTTCCAAGAGCGCTAAATGTTTGCTCCTTATGTCATGAGCTTTCATTCTCATCATAGTTTTAAATGCTCCTCATTGTATTATGTTAATTAGGTTGGGTTTATTACTTATATTTCACAGGAAATTTAGGTGAATAGTTTATTGCTAATAATGATTAAATTCAGTTGTTAGCTCAATATTTAAATATGTTCTAATCTGTGGTTGAATATAAGTCATTGTTCTGAGGACATTAAGCTACTTGCCTTTGCGAAAGTTAAAAGAAAAAGGTAAGGAGAACATAAGGAGAAGGAGATCATCGTTGTAATGATCTTGGTTCTGTTGTTTTTCTTTAAGTTTTCTGGTTCAAGTTTAGCCAGGTTTTTCATTATTTTCTAGCTTTTTTGGTGTGTCTGGATTCATTTAAGTTGCTTAGGTTTTTCTGTCTGTCCTCTGCTGCCTCCTTGTGTTCTTTTCCCTTGGCTTCCTCGTCAGCTCTAATCACACCTGTTCCCTATCAGCTAATTAGCTCTACCTTTGTTCAGTCAGCCATAAATACTCTCCCTCTGCAGTCCCTCTTTGCTGGTTCCTCGTCTTACCTTTCCTCACCCTGGCTCCTTGATGGTTTTTCCCCTGATGTCTCCATGGTTCTGGTTAGTGTTTGATTTTTACGTTGGATTTTTGGATTCCTGTTTTTGTTTAACATTTTTAAGTTGGATTTTTGGATACCTGTTTTTGTTTGCCTGAACTCTCATTAAACCCTCCAAGAACTCACCTCTGCCTCTCAGCTTCTGCTTTTGGGTCCAATCTAAAAACTTTAAACCAAATCGTGACAGAAGGAACCAGCCAACAATGGACCCAGCAGAACACGGCCCGGACGCCCACAGGAGAATTTCCATTATTCTCAGGAATGCTCTGGACTCCATAGCCGCTCTCAGTCCGCCTTGGAAGAGGGTGAGTGCGGCTGACCAGTTGAGGCCAGTATTCCTCTCTAACTCCTCGCTTCTATCACCCCCAGTTTTATCTGAGCTATTCGAGGAGTTGGAGTGGAACCGCCAAGCCGCCTTCGCCCAACTCTGCAATAGACCTCCACCACCCAAACCATCGTTCCATCACCTTCACATTCTGCTGTCTCTTACCTCCGATCCTGTTCCCCCACCATTACCAGCTGTTGGTCCTCCCCTGCCATCTGCTTCCTCCAGGCGTAAGCAACGCCGCCGGCGGAGGAAGACAACCACCTCTCCGGCGGGTCAGCCTGACGCATCCATTCCCTCTCCAGCGGGTCAGCCTGACTCCTTTTTCAGTCCCTCTCTTAACCTGGTTGGTTTCCCCTATGGTTTTAGTCGTCACCTCCATGACAAACAGCTAGCTTCTCGGGTTGGTAGGTTTAGACCAGCTTCCATAACTACACCCCCCACAGTCAGAGCTCCCCATATACCAGAGTCAGATCTCTGGGGTTTCTTTTATGGGGAGAGGGAAGATCTTTTCCCTTTTCTGCCATCTCCATCACCTCCTAGAAGTCCAGTTTCCCTAGCTCCAGAACCTGTTGGCGAACAAGTTAGCCTAGCACCAGAGGCCGTTAGCAGGCTAGTTAGCCCAGCACCAGAGGCCGTTAGCAGGCTAGTTAGCCCAGCACCAGAGGCCGTTAGCAGGCTAGTTAGCCCAGCACCAGAGGCCGTTAGCAGGCTAGTTAGCCCAGCACCAGAGGCCGTTAGCAGGCTAGTTAGCCCAGCACCAGAGGCCGTTAGCAGGCTAGTTAGCCTAGCTCCAGAGACCCCTGAGCCTGCTCTGTGCCGTCCAGAGACCCCTGAGCCTGCTCTGTGCCGTCCAGAGACCCCTGAGCCTGCTCTGTGCCGTCCAGAGACCCCTGAGCCTGCTCTGTGCCGTCCAGAGACCCCTGAGCACACTTTCAAAGAGGCTTCAGAGTTCGGGGTTTGTGGGAGTACGCCTCCAAGAGCGCCTCAGCGGGCGCTCCAAGCCTCCAAGAGCCCTCTGCGGGCGCTCCAAGCCCTCTCTGAGGCTGTACCTGAGCCGCAGTCGGCGGCCCCCTCTGAGGCTGTACCTGAGCCGCAGTCGGCGGCCCCCTCTGAGGCTGTACCTGAGCCGCAGTCGGCGGCCCCCTCTGAGGCTGTACCTGAGCCGCAGTCGGCGGCCCCCTCTGAGGCTGTACCTGATCCGGAGCCGCAGTCGGCGGGCTCCCCTGTTCCTGATCCGGAGCCGCAGTCGGCGGGCTCCCCTGTTCCTGATCAGGAGCCGCAATCGGCGGGCTCCCCTGTTCCTGTTCCTGAACCGCAGTCGGCAGTTACCTCTGAGACTCTACCTGAGCCGCAGTCGGCGGCCCCCTCAGAACCTGATCCGGAACCGCAGTCGGCGGTCACCTCTGGGTCTGCTCCTTTGCCGCACTGGGCGGCCCCTCCGGAGGCTGTATCTGGGCTGCACTGGGCGGTCCCGTCTGAGTCTGTTCCTGATGCGAAGCCGCAATCGGCGGGCTCCTCTGTTCCTGATGCGAAGCCGCAGTCGGCGGGCTCCTCTGTTCCTGATGCGGAGCCGCAGTCGGCGGGCTCCTCTGTTCCTGATGCGGAGCCGCAGTCGGCGGGCTCCTCTGTTCCTGATGCGGAGCCGCAGTCGGCGGGCTCCTCTGTTCCTGATGCGGAGCCGCAGTCGGCGGGCTCCTCTGTTCCTGATCCAGAGCCGCAGTGGGCGGCCCTGTCTGAGCCTGTTGCAGAGCAGCAGAAGCGGAGGCGGCGTCCTCCTCGGTGCATCCTGCTGAGGCGGAGGCGGCGTCCTCCTCGGTGCATCCTGCTGAGGCGGAGGCTGCGTCCTCCTCGGTGCATCCTGCTGAGGCGGAGGCGGCGTCCTCCTCGGTGCATCCTGCTGAGGCGGAGGCGGTGTCCTCCTCCTAGGTTCCTGCAGCATTGGAGACGCCGGCCTCCAGAGCGTCTGCCTCTCCTCCGGCCCCGCGGCCGCCCTCCAGAGACTCTGCCCCGCGGCCGCCCTCCAGAGACTCTGCCCCGCGGCCGCCCTCCAGAGACTCTGCCTCCCCTCCGGCCCCGTGGCCGCCCTCCAGAGACTCTGCCTCGCCTCCGGCCCCGTGGCCGGCCTTTCAGAGACTTTCGGTTTTCCTCGCCCACTCTGGATGGGTTGCGTTTTGTTTCTTGGACTGTTTTTGGCTTCTTGCCCTTCTTCCTGGTTCCCCCTCCGCCCACCTTGGGTGGGTTGTTCTTTGTTTTTGGACATAAAGGGGCGTCTGGAATCCGCCCTTAAGTGGGGGGCTCTGTAATGATCTTGGTTCTGTTGTTTTTCTTTAAGTTTTCTGTTTCAAGTTTAGCCAGGTTTTTCATTGTTTTCTAGCTTTTTTGGTGTGTCTGGATTCATTTAAGTTGCTTAGGTTTTTCTGTCTGTCCTCTGCTGCCTCCTTGTGTTCTTTTCCCTTGGCTTCCTCGTCAGCTCTAATCACACCTGTTCCCTATCAGCTAATTAGCTCTACCTTTGTTCAGTCAGCCATAAATACTCTCCCTCTGCAGTCCCTCTTTGCTGGTTCCTCGTCTTACCTTTCCTCACCCTGGCTCCTTGATGGTTTTCCCCTGATGTCTCCATGGTTCTGGTTAGTGTTTGATTTTTACGTTGGATTTTTGGATACCTGTTTTTGTTTGCCTGAACTCTCATTAAACCCTCCAAGAACTCACCTCTGCCTCTCAGCTTCTGCTTTTGGGTCCAATCTAAAAACTTTAAACCAAATCATGACAATCGTTGACTTTAGGAAAAATCAGCCTAACCACGCTCCACTGCTCATCAACAGCTCAGCGGTAAAGGTGGTCAGCAGCACCAAATTCCTGGGGGTGCACATCACAGACACCCTAACCAAACACCACCTCACTGGTCCAAAGGGCACAAAAGCGCAGGCACTTCCTGCAGAGGATGAGGAGGGCCCACCTGCCCCCACCCATCCTCACCACCTTCTACAGAAGCACCATAGAGAGCGTTCTGACCAGCTGTCTCACTGTGTGGTGTGGAGGCTGCAGTGCCGCAGATTGGAAGAATATATTCTGTGTATACAAAATTACAATAGACATTGTTTAAGTCTAAGTAAGGTATTGATGGATTATTAGTGAAATGTAGAGGTTGTTATTCATTCAATAGTAGATCAGCCAATGCAGCAACAATAATCCCCTAAATATGATGAAGATTCTCAGTAATCCAGGTCATAGTCATTCCAAAAAAAAAAAACTAAAATGCAGCAATTCAGTTGATCCCTTCCCGCCATCATCGCAACCCCAACCCCTTTACAGGGGGACAGAAGACCCCTATTCAGCCAGGCCAATAATTCTGTTTGATGACACCCAGAGACATAAATGGGTATGGGGCATTGCAGGCTAACAAAAGAAGCAAAACGGCCCCCATTCCAAAGGGGTGGACCTGTTCGTCCTTTTCAATTTGCATGTTTTTTAAACAAAAACAAGGTCTTTTTGGGCTACGGTATATAGCCTCGAACTCAACGCTATTCCTGACGTTTTGAATTGAAAAAGCTTCCTGGATTGGAAACATCTTCAATCTTGGAAACCGTCCAGTGATTTCTTTTTTAACTTTTTTGGAATCCCCTAAATCAGGGGTCTTCAGCGTTTTCCAGACCAAGACCCCGTAAACTGATGGCGAGATGAAGTGGGGACCCCCTTAATTTATACATTGTATGAAATTGTGTTATATCAAACTGGTCCTATAGTCACTCTATTACAGATTGGTGTCATGTAAAAAAAAGTAAATTTGCCATGGGATTATAAAAGTATTTCTGATTCCTCGTTAATGGCACAGGTGTTGTGAATGAAACGGTGCCCAGCTTGAAAGAGCTCCTGTGTGTCGCTGAATGTGTGCATTGATGACTGAAAGACATCTTCTGCCTCCATTTATCTGTTTACTGCAGTGTGTTGAATTCATGATAAAATGTATTCAAAAACATTTCAATTAGTGGGAAAAATTGAAGTGGGAAATATAAAAAGTCTAATCAACCAAAACTTCCGTGACCCCCATGCAGTACCTCTGTGGACCCCCTAGTGGCCACAGAACCCCTGTTCAAGACATCTGCCCTAAATAAATTCTGTACCCTGGTAAAATCCATAATTAAAATGCCAAAATTATTCAAACATATAAGCATGTGTACCATGATGTGTTAGGTTCAGATTATGGTTTTTATTATTTGTCTGTGCTTTTCCAGCATTGTTCTTATTGTTTATTATGCTCTGTAATTCCTGCTATTTCTGTCTCTTTTAATCGTATTTCTTGTGTATCTTTTAGTGCTGCCCTTTAATCCTGCCGTTGTTTTCACATTAATGTATTTTCTGTCATCTGGACTTGTTCTGCTACTGTCCTCATAGTGTTTTTCTGTGTTTGACTTTTTTAATCATTCCCCCTCAGCCAAAGGTCATGTCTTCTCATGTCTTCTCTCAGCATTTATGCCCTCACATGGTTCAATTTGTCACTGGGTTCTTTGTTTGATTCCTGTCTTGGCTTATTATTATCATTGTATATGTCAATTTACCATGCTGCTTGCAAGCATCCAACATCAAACATTGACACCAGTATGTACATTTTTCAACTGAAGTATAAATGATTTATCAAAATCAGAAGAACATTTAAAAAGTGAAAAGTAGAAAATTGTTAAAAGTCAGTTATCAAAAAAAAAATCATAATGTAATTAATGCAAATTTAATATTTGATTAATTCTTAATATTTTGTACATTCAGCAAGTTGAACATAATTTTATTCATTTGTTACAATGACTCATTGTTTTTTAGTTTGATGTGGAAATATTTAAATGTTGTTTTTTTTGTCCCAGTAGTTCCAAGCTGGTCTTGAATTTAATTGGCAGCATCATATGAGGGATTGGCTGAATTACTGTGGCTGAAACAAACAGGAGCCTTTTTAACTAACAAGGAAACATTTTTCTCATAAAAGGAGTCCTATTTTTTGTCCACTACCAAATTCATGATGGCAGTCCTTACTTTGTGTCTGCAAATGTTTGTCTGGCTCCGTCTTTGGACATTCAGGGGCTCAGAGGAATGATAAATGTTTGCCAGACGAGAAATTCATTCTGGCAACTCAGGTCAGCAAAAGTGAATTGGATGATACAATAGCAGAACATGATATTACCATTCCTTTAATTTCCTGTCAATTGGTTGAGATAATGTAGTGTGCTGTGTTGTTTGAGGTCGTGCAAAGATTAAAAAAAGGAAAGATTCTTTTCTTGGCAAAATGCACTCAGTGTTTTATTGTATGCTGTTTCCATCGTAGCACAATGAACTCTCCCAAGCTCCTGTCCGGCAGGCAGACTTTAATAAAAGCTTGTAGATGGTGAAAGGAATCTGTTCAGCTCTTAAACCATTCAGTGGCACTCTGACTCGTGTTCAGCTTCAGCATCACAATGATCAAGGAGAGGTGAGTGTCTCTTTTAAGAATCCAGCCTTTTCAAAACATTTTAAATTATGGGTATAAAAAGGAGAAAACAGTTCTTCAGTTTCACAAAAATAAATTGTGTCCTTTGATTTTATAACTCTCCTAACAGATATTTCTAATAAAGTTTAATGCTTTTGAAACTCCTTTTTTATATTAAAAAAAAAAAACAAATCCACCTGCATGAGATAGATATTTAATGAATAGATTGTTCTTTTGCAACATAAAAACGACCCAAACCTTTCAGTTTAACGTCTAAATCTAACGTTTGTTTCTCTCAGCCCGTTTTCCTCTCTTCATTCGGTAATTTTTACATCTGTACCTCCATCTGGCCAGAAAAGAATGAATTAACCTGTAAGCGAATAATCATTCGTCGTGAGAGCGAGTCGCTCAGCACCGATGGAATTTACAGATCCCACAGCAATTCTGCAATAATTTGAATCTGAATAACGCAGGGCAGAATAATCAACAAGTAATGAGAAATAAAATTGGTCATCTGTTCACATCTTTCACTATCAGCTTCATCAACAGGCATGACTGCTCCCTTTCATTCCAAACAATCATCTTTAGAGGTCAGTCCCCCTTCTGTGCAGTTAATTTTGCCGAGAGGCATGAATGTTTCAGTCTGTACTGTATTGCTCATCACTCCTGAGACACAAAGGCCAAATAGCAGACTTATAAATGTATTCAGGTCTTCTTTTGCTTGATAAATGCAAATTTGATCTTGATTAGGCTTTTCTTTTTCATTTTGAAGAATGATCAGAGGTACAAATCTATTAAGCCTTAATCTGATTTCACTAAAAATGATCAGTTATGAGTAATTTGGGGCAGTTGAGTTTCCTAAGGAATGAAAATTTGTCAATTAATCTAAGAGGCATGAATTCATTGAGCAAATCTAACAAACTGGGTGAATGCTCAACAAAGCCATTTAGACGTCTGTTTTTTTATAAATTATGTTTTAGAACCTAAAAAATAGATTTTTCATTGTGAGAGTCTTCATAAAAAGGTAGATTATACCTCTGATCCCTCTTGAGATTGAAGTGAACCTGTAACAAATATTAGCTGTAACGTAACATGATGCAAATACATCATTGGAACAGTGTCTTTATGTATATTTATTTAAGCAATTTGCAATATTAGTAGAATTTCGTGCACATAATAGATTAATCATGCTCATTTTGTTTAACCCAGAGCACATCAAAATGGTCACACAGCATGAGTGATTGCATAAATGCTGCATGGAATTGAGAAGATTTACCTGCAGCTCTGCCAAAGTATTTAAGAACTCCAGGTCGCTTTAGTAGCGACCGTCAGCTCATCTGCATTGTTGGTTTTGACATCTTTCATTTTCCTTCTGATGGTACTCCATAGATTCTCCTTGGGGATTAGGTCAGGAAAGATTTCTGGCCAATGGAGCACAGCGATACCGTGGTCATTAAAGCAGGTGTTGGTACCTTTGGTAGTGTCAGCAGATGCCAAGTGCTGCTGCAAAGTGACATCAGCATTTCAATGAAGCTTGTCAGCAGAAGTGCTTTAAATTTTCCAGAAGATGGCTCTACAGACGTTTAACCTATTATAACACAGGAGAAATACAGCAGCAGATGACACGGCTCTCTAAACCATCACTAGTTGTGCAAACTTAATACAGAACTTCAAGGAATTCTGTGCTTAAAATTCTTTTAACAGACTCTGGAAATTTGATCTCTACTTGCAATGCAAATCAGCTTGAGTGGAAAGAGGACCTTGAACCAATGAGCAACATTCTGGTTCCTTTTCATCATTTAGGTAAGATTCTGATGCTCAGCAGTATTGTGTGACAAAATGCAAGTTATTGCAAACATTCTAGATATAACTGCTCTTAAAGCTACGATTCCAGATGCATTTCATTCTTTGTGAAATTCACTCACAGTATTGAAAGTGTTTTGCTTCGTAATCCACCTAGGGCTGTGGGTATCCGTTTCCTGTGCACCTTTTTCAGTAATACATTCGTCTTCTGCTGAAATCCCCATTAATGATTGTAAACATCCAGTAACTTACCTTTAGGTGGAGAGTGTGGGCGACTGCAAGATTGTTTTGAACTCAGCGATGTGTCCCATGATTCTGAAGGTTATTTATGAAGAAAAATGCTTTTTCCATAGTTCCTAAGAATATTTCTAATGATCTTAAGAACTTCTGAGAAAGAGAATTTTGGATTTCTCCTAGCTGTAAATCCATAATTAAATTAATATAAAGAAAAACAAAGTCATCATACAGGGAGTGATCAATCTGGAAGGGTTTCAACATTATTAATTCAATTACTGAAATAATTAAATATTTCAATCATGTTCTTATTTACTGAAATGCATCCATAAAAATGTTTTTTTTAGGTCTATTTCATTAAATGTCAAGAAAATTACAAAATATTCACATGCATAAAATGTGAAGAACTAATCCCATATGACAAATTAAAATAATAAAAGAGGCACATTGCGCAGCAGTAACTAATACCCAACTATAAACTGGATTAAAGGTTCAGCTCTAGCTGCAGAAACAATGTTTATTGTTAATTTATTACACATTCTGTATGTTAATAATTTTATTCAAATAGGGGAGACAGGAAAAATAGAAGAAAGCCAATCCCTGATCCGTTTTGGCTGTGATTTAGGGTAAATTGAGAGATAGAATAAAATTCATCAACTTAGTACAAAGGTGAATAAGAGTCGAATAGGTTCAATCTTTCTGTCTGCATACTTTCCATGAGTCCCTCTGTACATGACACAGCAGGGAAAACTGTTTCACTCTTAATCTGCTGTTCATAACAACTCCACGTGGCTCCAAGTCCCTAAAACAACCATGAACATCAGAGCTAAACAACTTTCTGCATCAAAGCAAATACTAAAAAAAAAGAAGAAAAAAAAAACGGCTACCGGGGGGCAATAATAAGAAAAATGCTCTTGAGGAATCTCCCTGATGTCTTGCATAGGTTTTCATTTTACTGATTAAGTGCTGCTTTTGTGTTTGGTTTGCAGGGCACAAGCGCACATCGCAGTCTTTAATATGCTTGAGTTTGTGCCTGGAGCAGAAAGCCTCACTGATGTCTCAACACTGCCATCTTCTGATAACAGCCACCAAGTAAAACACTTCATGTTCAAACAGCCAGCTGATCAAAGACACAGAAGAGAAAACATGCAGCAGTCATCAGATATATACAAATATTACTTAAAAGGCTTCCTGTACATTCTAGCAAGGAAATATTTCTCAGCTGAATCCATTCGGCTGGCTTGTGGTTTTATAGTCTGAACGCTGCTGAACACGGATGAGAGTTTCTCCTGAAGCTGATGAGAAAAAAACCCATCCCAGTATTTGCAAAGCAGAGAGCCTCCAGGCAGCAGAATCTTCTCAGCCAAGTCTATCAGAGACAAACACATGGTGATCAGTCTCTCGTGGTCCATGTCTCTGAAGCCACTGGCGTTGGGCGCCATGTCGCTCAGGATGATATGAGCCTCCCCCTGGGGGAGAAGCTCCTTCAGCTTGGCGTGCGTAGCGGGGTCGGTGACATCGTGACTAGAGAGGAAGTGGGCTCCGTCCAGAGGTGGTATGTTGAGAAGATCGATGCCAATAACTGTTCCACGCGGCAAGTCTTGATCTAAAACGACAGGAAACAGCCACTGAGACACTTCATTTCCCATCTATGTGTGTGTTATCTGTTATCACCAACACCAGCCTGTGGCAAACTGAGCGACAGCAAAATAACCTGATAAACAAAACCATTTTTAAAAGATATGGTTCTGTTCCTAAACCTTCATGCCCCTTGTTGTTTTTAATCTCTTTGATTCCAAAATTAACTTGACTTTCATTTAAAAATTCCACACTAGTGTTTTGTAAGTTCTGCATATTTCCGCCAACTAAAGTGTGACTAATTAACTTTAATCTGTTTCCAAACCATAGATACTAATTAGTTTGCCAAACTCATCTTTCAGAAGTTTAACATCTCTGGGCCGTGTTATCCATCACAATGACACATCTGCCGGTATTTACTTATTTTTTTGTCAAAGTGTTTAATGGAGGATAATCTAGAACAATCTTTGTATCAATCTTTATTTACAGCAGCGTCACTAGACAGTTATGACCTCAATGTGACATTGATGACAGTATACTGATTGATTTGGAAAAGAAGTCCTGGCATTAAAAGTGTGAAAGCTAATATCTGGACATTAAATTTGCTTGTTAAATGTGATTGTAAAAAAAATAAAAATAAAAATAAAAAAAAAGAATTTTAGGAGATCAATCTCAAAATGATAATTTGTGTTTGAGATTAAATCTTTAGGAAAATCTGCTTATCACATTTTTAAAGACCAAGAGCAATTTCTGGTCTTCCTTAGAGGTCTAATCTGTGGATTTTAATTTTGAGTTATCCAGGTGGGTCAATAATTAAGTGAAAAATCAATTTCTAAAACCAAACAACCTTTCCATCTTTTATATGTAAAAATTACCAGCCTACAAAAAAACTTCCAAGAGACAATAGCCCCGTTTATACTACCCTTTTAAAACCGTGACGAGAACGGTCTGAGCATGGTTAAGCCCGGCGCACACTGTGCGATTTTCGGGGCGATTTTCCAGTCGTGTGAGAATCTTTTGATCGGGCCGACTTTCAGCCTGATCATGAGTCGTGTAGTGTACAGGGGGAAACGAGGGCCGATCAGCCTCTCACAAGCACCTCCCAATCAGGAATGTTTGATTTTCTCCCGACCGTCATGGGCAAATCGCTCAGGGCGCAAACATGGATTTTTCTTTTTATTCTTCCTCTAAGTTGTAACACAATGAGTTAAATGCAGTTCTGTCTGTAAAATTGACAGACCGTAGTAGTGAACAGGTAGATCGCATCAGTACGTCTGGTGGAACATAAATTGTGAGCTGTGAGCTCACACTGTACGACTAAACCCTGCGGTTAGTTGTACAGTGTGAGCTGTGGCTACGTGCAACGATTGAACAAAATTGCACAGTGTACGCCCTGGTTTAACTGAACTGTTAAACCAGGTAAGTGACTAACTGAGATCATCACCTTCTGTCAGATGATTGTGGTCACTTACCTGTGTTTCTCCCACCAGAGTGTCTGAGATTGGGCGATGCCCCACCCCTCTCCTGCAGCATCTTTTTTTTGTGCTGCATTTTTTTTTTGGGGTAAAATTTGATTTTTTTTTTCCCTTGCTGCTTCTAGCTTGAATATAAAGCAGTATTGTAATAATATATGATTCCATGGCTATCAACTCTCACCCATTAGGTTTCAGACTCATCTCAGTGTCTTCACACGCCCTCACTCCGTATTCCCAATTTTTCAAGCTAAAAAATGACAGACATTAAAACTCAACTCCATTTCACTTATTTATATATGAAAATACAATGGTGATAAAAACCCAATCTTCGTTTTCAACACAACCTTAGTGCTAACACATAATGACATGCCAATTTCATATCCAGTCCGTATTTTTGCACCAGCCCACCTTTTCACTGTGCTGAGAGCAGCGGAGGTAAGGGACTTGCACCAGATATATTTCTGAGCAGTTATTACGAGGTATGTCATTTTAATTGTATCTTTTTTTATCTGGACTAAGATAATTAACTTTGTAAATTAATGAAGATTTTCAGCAGTCTAGCACGTGAGTTTTCTCTATACCTACTGCTTATTTTAATGAGGTTTACTCCATGTTTTCTCTTGTTTAGCCACCTGATTTAGTCCCCGTTTTAGTCCCATTATTGCTTAGATTAGTTTAATAATCTCCCGTTGGATTTTAGGACTAATTAAACAAACAATAAACTAAACTAAATTCTTTAATCTTTCAGGTATTCCTCACAAACCCATAGGAGGTCCACAAAAAGAACCATTGCATTTTATTTTTCAAAAAATCAGCCACCCAAGAAAAGACCAACCACATTCAGAGAGGATGTGCAGAACAACTCAGTTATCCAGGATTGATATAATTACTGTAATTACTATAATTACTTATCTTATTCATGTATTCTTATTTTGGTTTATTTTTCTTTTGGTCCATTGAATATGTTTAAGAACTTCATTTACATCACATCTATCAAAATCAAACAATTGTACATTTTGTCAATTGTAAAAAAAAAAAAAAAAAAAAAAAAAAAACACTAATAAGACAATAACTTAAGATTTTTAATCCTTAGCCTATCACCAACTATTCATACAAAGCGTAGTTTGCACAGAATTCGATTTCAGTGGTTCCTGTATTAGTGCCAGTAATACCTTATTAGTTCCCTGTTTAATTATGTTACTTGAACTGCATAGAATAATTAATTCAATGCAATTCAGTTTATTTATATACTGCCAATTCACAACACATGTCATCTCAAGGCACTTTACAGTTCACCAGCTCGTCCAGTCAAATTGATTCAAAGTTTTCTATCTAAGGAAAACCAGTTGATTGTATCAACTCATTGACTCGAATGCAATCCCTCACACTAAGCATGCTTGTAGCGACAGTGGAGAGGAAAAACTCCCTTTTAACAGGAAGAAACCTCCAGCAGAACCAGGCTCAGTGTGAGCAGCCATCTGCTGAGGCCGACTGGGGTTCAAGGAGACAGAAAACACAGTTGTGAAATTCTTATTTTACAGTATATTTAAGATGCAAATATTTTTACTGGGGCCCATTCTTCTTTACTTCAGTTCTCTGAAAATCACCAGAATATAGAAAATAATGTATATTGTATGAAAAATTTTCAACGTATTGTTACTCATAGTGATGTTATGAGATGAGCCCAGGCTTTGTTTCCGCTAAGCATGTGTCGAGGCGTGATTCATTTAGAGGAGGGGCCACAATTGAGATTGGCCGAGGCTTCGCTACCGTGATACCACGTGACCGCTTCGAGAAGTGGTTCAGGAAGCGCAAGAATTTTGACAGGCATCTAAACAGCCTCAGTTTTCAGTGAAGATGATGGAGGTTGTAGGAGAGTTGTTGTCAGATGCATAGAGTATGGATAGATTCTACGAATAGATTGGTTGTTTTTCCAACTGATCTAGCTGCTTAAAACTATTTTGGTCAGAATAAGCAATGTAATGACCAAGCCACCAAACACAGTTGTAACGTTAATTTTAACAAGTATTTTCTCCATTGATCAAGTAATAATATTAGTAGCGTCATCTATAAGACACAGACTCCCACTCTTGAGGTTGATGGTTTAAGACCCATCTTTGGCTTTTGAAAGTTGCGATTATATTTTATTATTTTGGCTGATGAGACTAATTTGCATTGGCTTGCCCTAGTAAAAATATAGATTGGGTAAAAACGCTGCCAAATTAGGTCGGTTTAACCAAAAGATTGGTTGAACACAACTTTCAACCAGATTAAAACCAAAAAATTGTGTAAAAACTATTATGTTTGAATAAAAATGACTAACACCTTTTATTTTGCTCGTCATTGCCCAATTTCCACAAACACTTTCACTGTCTGCTTGAGTTTATTTAATTAAATGGCAGAAAAACTGTGCACCTTCACTAGTTACTCAGTAACATTTATTGTGTACGGAGCCCCTCTGATGACATGGTCAAAAAAAATTTTTAATTGTGGCCACGAAGTAGTATTTCGTGGCCACGCAATGAGTTTAACGTGCGCACGAAATACTATTTCGTGGCCACGCAATAAGTTTAACGTGCGCACGAAATACTTATTAATAATATTAATATCATTCCTGGACAACTGGGTAAGCAAATCGAGCGCGCCTTCCCTAAGGTCTAAGGCGCGCTCGATTTGCTTACCCAGTCGGTCTCCGCCAGTCACGTGACATCTGTTGCTAAGACGCCATTTTAGGTGGAAAAGGCGTAGTGTAAACAACCGCAGCATAGCTAAACGAAGGACTAAAGGCCCGTTTACATAGCTGCGTGTCCAAGATAAGTCATTACAGTTAACATATGCCTGAAAACAGGGGCGGATTTATTGATATTATTAATAAGTATTTCGTGCGCACGTTAAACTTATTGCGTGGCCACGAAGTAGTATTTCGTGTGCACGTTATACTTATTGCGTGGCCACGAAATACTACTTCGTGCGCACGAAATACTACTTTGTGGCCACAATAAAAAAAAAATTTGACCATGTCATCAGAGGGGCTCCGTAATTGTGCTATAAAACTTCAACATGTGTCAACTTTGTTTTAGTTAAATCCTCTGAAAACCTCCAACCTATAGCTGCACCTGTCATCATCTAACCCTGACAAGGGTTGCATGTCAAAATTCTTTCAATTCTCACTTCAAGGTTTGGTGAATTATTGATGTTTAGAGATTAAAACGTATTTTAATGACAAAACATGCATCTATATATGATAAAACGTTTGATATGTAAAACAGTAATGTTGGAAATTCAGAGTGGCTGTAAGCTGACCTGTCCCAGCAGAATTGACCCTTTGCACCGCCACCTGGCTCCAGGCTCCAGGCGCAGCTCCGCAGTCCACCACGCTGGATCCAGGCTGTAAAAGCCTGAACTTGTCATCTATCTGGAGGAGTTTGAAGGCGCTCCTGCACCGGAAGTTTAGAGCGTGTGAAGCTTTAACATAGGGGTCTTTGAGCTGCCTTAAAACCCAGCGCTGCTCGGCTGCAGTTTTTCCCTTCAGCTTCTTCATCGCACTGATCGAGCAGTGAAAACATCTCTTCTGAAGTGAAAACCTCCACATCAGGCTGAATTCAGGGTCATGTTTTCCCTATCATCCGTTGCGCATGCGTGAAGCAAAACTTTGTGTACTGCTTATTTGGGTCCTCCTTAATGTGGAAACAGAAAAAAAAGTTCCTATTTTATTTGTATTTTAATTTTGGGAAACGCTTTGTGACCTCTATGTCTGTGAAAGGTACTATGTAAATGAACATTATTTACTTACTGAACCTTTATTAATATAATAATAATAATAATAATAATAATAATAATAATAATAATAATAATAATAATAAGCTAGATAAATAGCAAATGTTACAAAAAGTAAACTCACACAGTTTGGTCAAAAACTCTGCTAGTTTAGATACCTTTACCATATTTATTTTCATGGACCAACAGAAGAATGTGAAGGGGGATTACTGTAGCTCTTTGAATACACCCGAAAAATATAAATAAATAAGACTTTAAGCAACAGCCATATATTTTATTATTGTAGTTATCTTTGCTGATCCTCATTTAATGAGTTCAATAAATTTTTTGATAGTGATTTAATGACTGTGAGGTTATCACTGCTGTAACCAATAACTATCAATAGTTTGGTTTGAGTTGTGGGCCTAACTAAATTATTTAATTCAATTCAGTTTATTTCTATTGCGCCAATTCACAACACAAGTCATCTCAAGGCACTTTACAGTTCAACCAGATCATACAGTCAAATTGATTCAAAGTTTTCTATCTAAGGAAAACCAGCTGATTGCATTGACTAAAATGCAATCCCTCACACTAAGAATGCTTGTAGCGACAGTGGAGAGGAAAAACTCCCTTTTAACAGGAAGAAACCTCCAGCAGAACCAGGCTCAGTGTGAGCGACCATCTGCCGAGGCTGACTGGGGTTCAAGAAGACAATAATGTGCAAAACTTTTAGTCTTTTCTCATTTCATATATACAGTGTATTTTGGTTTCTTGAAAGGCGTGTTGAATAAATTGTATTATTATTATTCAACTTTAGCAGTCATTTTCAAATAAGTATTTTTGCAACTACATTAGAAAACTAATATCCTAACGTGATTATTCAATAAAGTGATTTAAAAATCAGTAAAATGCAAAGATAGTAACATATGCAATGAAATCAGCAATACCAGCAGAAGCATTTACAATTATCATATGTCTATTCACTTTTCAAAAGAAGTATAAACAAACCTTTAACTCAAAACTTATTTGAATTCTATTTATTCCGTAAATATTATTATTGTTCAAATTATCATAATTATAAAAAATATATTTTTATTTTTATTTTGTAGAAAACGTTTATACTGCCCCCACGTATTTCATAAGGGGAAAAACAAAAATCAGGTTTTGGGTTATTTTTTCTAGTCGGACATATTTCGAAGTGACACACTTAACAGATCCCACAACTACAGTATAATCCTCCTTGCGGCATCTCTCTCTGTAGGCTGACTGATCCTTCTGTTTACAAATCTTGCCATCGATGACGTCACCGCCCCGCATACTTCACGCGGGCGCCTCGTTTCAGCGCTGGTTTGCTGTCTTCTTGGATAAAATATACGTGTTTCAGCTGGGATTCTTCTGCAGCATGTAATTAAAACACTTATTATAAGAAAAAAAGGGATACTATTAGAACAGCTGCAGAAGCTTTTTTCCCGTATTGTTCCCACTGTTTTCTCACCACTGTCTTATTATCTCCTCCTTTTTCTCAGTCAGTGAGGTGAGATGTTGACCTCCAAGCTGCTCACTCTTGTTCTGGTGGTCCAGCCTGGTAAAGTGCTGCTGGGCATGAAGAAGAGGGGCTTTGGGGCTGGGAAGTGGAATGGGTTCGGGGGCAAAGTTCAGCCTGGAGAAACGATTGAGGATGCCGCTAAAAGGTACATTAATATAATTAATGTAATTTAAAGTTAATATTTGGTTAAAGTAAGGGATTGAAGGATCTATCAGTAGCTTCAATTGTTCAATCAGGTGAGTTTTGTTTATATGAGAAGAAAACAACTAAATTAAGGCTTTACTGGAAATATATATGGTTCTTGTTCAGTAACTAATTAAATTCCTTAACTTAAAGGTATAGTGGAGTATTTTCTCGATTTTTTTAAAAGACCCGCCCTCTCCACTTTTAAAAAAATGTACATGCACAACCCTGTACCCGCTCCTGAGAGGGAACGCCTACTAAACGCGTGCAAGAGCGTGCACGAGCCCTTTTCTCCTATTACATCTGTTTAAAAGTTGCTGTTTGCTTCGCTCATACAAGCTTGTCAGACTCACCACCGGTAAGAGAAACATATCAGCAGAATAAGTGACAATTAGGAGGACCATTTATTTTGATGATCCACCCTGAAAAAGAACATCCTCTAATTTTAGCTTAGTAAACTAGCCCCACCCACCAGCAGCCAAAATAATTTTTGCTTTCGAGTTTGGGTCTAGCACCGATCAATGCCCCAGGCTCTAGAACTGGCGGGCCAATCACAATGCAGAGATGTGTGTTTTTGTGTGTCTGGATGCAAAACGGGCGGGGTTTGGAGGGCGTGACGACAAACTGCGCGACACCGGTGAAAGCACAACACTAGCATGCACTACGGCAGCAACAGTTTTCAATGGAGTGCTCCATTGAAAATTAAAAGTTTTCTTTTCTTTTGCTGTTGTTCAATAAAAGTACATTTTAAGATCATTTGAGGCGAGAATATTATACTTTAAAGCGTCACTATATAGTCCATTTACCGATTTAATGCGTAATTAAAAAAAAATTATTTCCGAAGTTGAGAGATCCGCGGCAACCAGCGGACCTCCAACGCAGCCAGGGCTAACCGCAGCCCATCTGCAGCGACCCTCTCGGCATAGTGTGAAGGACCGTTATCTCTGATGGCGATTTTTGACTCAGTTTTGGAAGGATTGGACTTGGGGTTTACGTTAAAATGTGAGCAGGAAGAGGCTCTACACCACAGGTGTCAAACTGGTTCCAGAAAGGGCCGTGTGACTGCAGGTTTTCTTTCCAACCAAACAATAGCATACCAGACTCCATTCATCTCATGAAGTCATCATGTTCAGATTGGACTCCCTTGATGAGATGACTGGAGTCTGTTGTGCTATTGCTTGGTTGGAAAGAAAACCTGCAGCGACACGGCCCTTTCTGGAACCAGTTTGACACTCCTGCTCTACGCTCATTCATTTTTAAGAAGGACGTATTCGCCGTTTTACCAACAGGCTGTTTGTTTACACCCCCCCACCAGCTTCTTGTCGCGCTTCCTACGTCACAGTCAGTTGCGCTCATTGGTCAGAGCGTTGGCCAATAGGCACAGACATGGTTTGAAAGACAACGGGTTGTTCTCATAAACAACCTTCCGATGTCTCATTCATCGGGGCCAGACTAAATAACACATTTAATCTCAAATATAGTCTGGTTTATCAGGCTACTCCACTATACCTTTAAACTCATGTACAAATTTATTACACGTTGAGCATTTTATTTCTTTGTATTTTGATACTAAGTCTTAATGAAAACGTAAAGCTATGTTTCTGAAAACATGTTTATGTCATGTAAACAAACAAAAATAAGGATTTTAGTGTTGTTTTGGGCTCCCCTGCATAAATTAGTGAGCGAGTGCAGCTGCACATGGAGGCGATCAGCCTGTGGCTTTGCTGAGGTGTTAAGAAAGTCAAAGTTGCTTTATTTATGGCTTTAAGCTGGTCTGCCTGGTGTCTTACTTTCCTCTTAATAATTTAGTTTAGGTTCATAAGTTTTTGTTTTTTTTTACAAAGCATACTTTATTTTTTTTACTACCAACATATAACTTCTTCTCATTCCCTTTGAATAAAGGTCCTTTTCCAATCCAGGTACACCCAGTTACATCATTTCAGTAAGAGCAATCAGCATATATATATATAATCCAATAAGGAGTCAAGTTTAGCTAGATTCAGAAAATTCAGTAAAATAAATGTTTATCTCAGGAAACCAGATTATTAATTTTAAAATTTAACTCTAAGGAAGTGGGAAAACATTGGGGAGAAACAAACCAGAACCAGACTCAAGGTGGACAGATGTTTACAACTGCTTGAGACGTTCAAATATTAACATGAAGAAATGTTATTTAGGTCTGAGCTTGAATAACTAAACAATGTTTTGCACAAAGGGATCAATTTTTTAATATATTTACCCTTTAAGGCAAAGCTAGTGAGAGTAGCAGTAGCAGTGAGAGTGAGTTCAGAGTAACAGAAAACAAAAGGTATAATTCCTATTTGGTGAAGGTTTAGTCCAATTATACAAACTAAATTTATATTTTATCTAGGAAGTAGTGATTATTCATTACAACATACACTATATTGCCAAAAGTATTTGCTCACCCATCCAAATTATTGGAATCAGGTGTTCCAATCACTTCCATGGCCACAGGTGTATAAATTCAAGCACCTAGGCATGCAGACTGTTTTTACAAACATTTGTGAAAGAATGGGTCGCTCTCAGGAGCTCAGTGAATTCCAGCGTGGAACTGTGATAGGATGCCACCTGTGCAACAAATCCAGTCGTGAAATTTCCTCGCTCCTAAATATTCCACAGTCAACTGTCAGCTGTATTATAAGAAAATGGAAGTGTTTGGGAACGACAGCAACTCAGCCACGAAGTGGTAGGCCACGTAAACTGACGGAGCGGGGTCAGCGGATGCTGAAGCGCATAGTGCGAAGAGGTCGCCAACTTTCTGCAGAGTCAATCACTACAGACCTCCAAACTTCATGTGGCCTTCAGATTAGCTCAAGAACAGTGCGCAGAGAGCTTCATGGAATGGGTTTCCATGGTCGAGCAGCTGCATCCAAGCCATACATAACCAAGTGCAATGCAAAGCGTCGGATGCGGTGGTGTAAAGCACGCCGCCACTGGACTCTAGAGCAGTGGAGACGCGTTCTCTGGAGTGACGAATCGCGCTTCTCCATCTGGCAATCTGATGGACGGGTCTGGGTTTGGCGGTTGCCAGGAGAACGGTACTTGTCTGACTGCATTGTGCCAAGTGTAAAGTTTGGTGGAGGGGGGATTATGGTGTGGGGTTGTTTTTCAGGAGCTGGGCTTGGCCCCTTAGTTCCAGTGAAAGGAACTCTGAATGCTTCAGCATACCAAGACATTTTGGACAATTCCATGCTCCCAACTTTGTGGGAACAGTTTGGAGCTGGCCCCTTCCTCTTCCAACATGACTGTGCACCAGTGCACAAAGCAAGGTCCATAAAGACATGGATGACAGAGTCTGGTGTGGATGAACTTGACTGGCCTGCACAGAGTCCTGACCTCAACCCGATAGAACACCTTTGGGATGAATTAGAGCGGAGACTGAGAGCCAGGCCTTCTCGTCCAACATCAGTGTGCGACCTCACAAATGCGCTTCTGGAAGAATGGTCAAAAATTCCCATAAACACACTCCTAAACCTTGTGGACAGCCTTCCCAGAAGAGTTGAAGCTGTTCTAGCTGCAAAGGGTGGACCGACGTCATATTGAACCCTATGGATTAGGAACGGGATGTCACTTAAGCTCATATGTGAGTCAAGGCAGGTGAGCAAATACTTTTGGCAATATAGTGTAGTTTGTTCTAAAAATAAAGTTAGAAGCCATTCAGGCCCACTTCAAAACTGTTTCCAAACAGAGAGACCTGATTTGCCTTTAAGAATGTTTAATAGTTATGATACCGATATTGACCGGATAGGATATTAGCACAAATCTTACCAGCTTTTATTACTTATTTTGTACAGTAGAATGTTAGAAAAGGCTTGATTAATTAATATCACTAAAGTAGGGAAGAAAAGTTAACACCAAAAGGTATGATAAACAGCAAATGTATGTAAAATTAACCAAAGAGTTACACAAACGTTTAATAGAAGCAGACTTATGTTGATATGCTTTTTCCTTTCATGAAGTAGTTATTAAAATGCATCTCGGAATTAGCCTGGCCAATTAAGCTCCATACTCTCCGTTATTAAACCTGTTACAGCGTGGATATCTATTAATTTCATCTGTAACAATAACAGTCAAGACTGCAGCTTCAACAGAGCGATGCTTTATTCATGCCCTTTATTCTGTCCCTTCAGGGCAGTTTATATCGTATACATTTCAACAACTGGCAGCTGTAAAAGCTTTTCTTTTTTTAGAAAAAATATGTCTTTGCTTTACATACGTAGTTATTTGATTGGTTCTAAACTAATTCCGCTGATTCTATTAGTCCCATCTTTAAAATAAGGCTCTACACGCTCCTTTCCAGACTTATATACACAGCCTAATCAGCCTGGCTGGCAAGACTATGAAGCTTTGTGCTAAATATCACATAAATTGAACATTTTCTAACAAACAGCTGTAGATAAACATGAGATTGTGTTTGAAATGCTTGAAAAGGAACCTGCTGGTATTCGTAAACATGTGCTTATCTCCATAGAAACAGTATAGACTTATTTTATATCCATTTTGAAAAAAAAAAATGCAATATTTTAAATATCTCAATATATTGCCCAAACCCTAGTTTTTCTGCTTCCACACATGAAAACCTCAAATGGCTGAATAATTTCCTCAGCATGCAGTGAAGTTCTCCACAGTTCTGTTAATGACCTGAAAATTTAACTCGGATGTGATGCAGGGACACGTCTTAAAGGTGAAGGACGCGAGACCTAGAGGGCCGGAAATGAGGAACCCTGTTCTAGTGTGTTATGATTTGAAAATAATTAAAGCAGTTATAGTGTCTGTATGGAGTTCAGGTCAGAAAATAATTTTATCTTTCTTCGTAGGGAACTTCATGAAGAAAGTGGCCTTACTGTGGACATTCTTGACAAAATTGGAAACATCAAATTTGAGTTTGTTGGAGAAACTGAGCTGCTGGATGTCCACATCTTCAGAGCTGATAGTTATAACGGGGAACCAACAGAATCAGATGGTAAGTTCCTTATATCCTGAGAGTATTTTAATCCTTAATAAAAGTAGAAGTGATACAAAAACGAGGGGAAACATCATTTTAAAAATCCTTCTAAGAAAAGCATCTAGAAAACCCTGAAGAAGAACGTCTTTTTGGTGTTGGTTCCCCCTAAACTTGACTACTTTTAATTTTATTACAAAATAATTTAGTCTTGATCAAAATCAATTCACTGTTTATTTCTTTTATTTTTTTGGTCAATAAGCCTCCATCGTTCTTCTCTGTGTGCCATATTTATATTGATGTAAATACTTCAAGCATCTCCGGATTCTTCAAGTTTTAAATGAAAGAAAAAAGTGTTATTTAAAGTTTTTTTTGGTGTATAGGTTCATCCCTTGCGTTTACAGCACGTTCATGATCCCTGTGTTAAATAAGTGGGTTAAGAAAGTGGTTTGAAAACTAGTTAGAAAGTAAACATTGTGAGGAACCCTGAGAAAGATGTTTGAAGGAACTGAAAGACAGCTGAAGGTAAGCAGGTTATATGGAGGGAGACTTTTTCAATAACCTATAAAAACAGAAATAACAGCATCACACTGTTTACTGTTCCTTACAGGATCGTCTGTCGAAATAAAGATGTTTCGCTGCAGAGGGAAAAAAAAGGTGTTTAGGGTTACCTTTAGAGGAAAGGCTTCAAAAATATGTCAATACACCTTTAAGAGCAAAGGGAAGCGTAGAAAGAGGAATTTGCAGAATTCACACTCAGGGCTGTGTGCTTTCTAAGAGAAAAAGTGAGGTCAATTGTGTGAGGATTAAACATACCGATAAACTGAAAACCACCACCTCTGATACAATCAGACATAAATAACCCTCAAACAAAACTTCTGGAGGGTAACAGAAGTCAGAGATGAAAAACGGAAAAGGGAGAAAAAGACTTTAGGTTTGGTCAAATATGGAAAAAAAATGTATTTACATTTATTTCACAAAAATCAAGTAGATTAAAACATTCAGAAGCTATTGAAAGATTAAAACAATGTCATTGCAGAGCAAAGATTAAAAATATGAATAGAAATATGACTCTAGAGTACGAGGAGCTTATGGTCCTCTCTATGACATCAAGATACCAGGCCTACATCATCTGCCCCTTCACCACCACGCTTGACACTTTTTAAGAGGAGTTATACCGATATTTTATGCTAAACCTTACATTATCAGTCATGCCTAAGCATTTTTATGTTGATCCTCATCTGCACAAAACATATTGATCCAAAAGTCTTGGGTTTCATTTATGCGTAAATTTCAAGCCTAAGTGCTTCAAAATAGTTTTTCCCAACAGGTTGCATATAAGCCACCTTTGATCGGTCTCTTTCTAACGAAACAAGTGCATCTTTTAATATTTAGCAGTTAAATTGATCTTTTGGTGGTATTTATGCTGAGCGGTTTGTTACCTTTCCTTCTTGACATTGTGTTAAACAGCATCTGTCAGTCTGATCAACCAACTAAAACTCCTGTTTTCATGGACATGGCCCCACCTGATACTCAGCTATTTCTATCACTGCTACTTTTTATTTCTTACCCAACAATAACTGTGTATTGAGTTATTATCTGATCAAAATGAGCATTGGAAGACAAAAATAAGTAATATTTTGGTGCCATTATTTTTGTTGTTTCTTTTTTGATTCATATATTGTGTTTTTTTGCAGAAATGAGGCCCCAGTGGTTTGACTGTGACAAAATCCCATTCAATCAGATGTGGGCCGATGATATCTTGTGGTTCCCCTTGATGCTACAGAAGAAAAGATTCGTGGGATACTTTAAGTTCCAGGGTTACGATGTAATTCTGAGCCACACGCTGGAAGAGGTACAAGAGCTGTGATGTAAAACAACCATGCAGCAATTATTTGTTTGGGACCAAAGAAATTTTTTTTTCTTAAGATTTTGACCATAACTAGTGGAGATAACTGTTGATGTTCAGGGTTCATTTAGTAGAAGAAATGAGAGGATCCGTTGGACCTAAAGAAAGATGTGAAGAGAAACGTTTACATACTTTACAACTGTAACACGAGTGAAAATAAACCTTTACCTTTTATAAATGTTTTTGTGTGTTTTATTCAGAGAAATCACCAAGTGAACCAAAGCAGCAGAATGTTGAAAGTAAGTTTATTTAGTACAAAACAAGCTTCATCAAAACTGAATGTCTATATATAATACATGTAGCCAAAGTTTTGTATCAGATTTTAGATTAAAGGCAAGGTAAAAAAATAAAGTTGATGACCTGTCAGAAGATGGTGATTTGCTGTTTTCTGTATTATCTTGTCAATAAGCAGCAAATTGTGCTTTTGTAGAGCAACACTGTCAGTACTATTGCTTAGTCAATAAGATTGAAGTGTGTCTGATCTACAGTGTCAAAGTTTAAGGACAGTCCACTTCAGAAGCTTATAACACAGTTAACAGAGAAAGCCAAGTTTTTTTTTATTTCTTGGTTTGAAAGTTTGCAAACCTTTCCTGAATGTCCCATGACTGCTTTGATCAGATTTTAAACATAAAAACCTCCAAAATGCTCCCTTTTAAGTCGCATTGAGAGGTACGTCCTGCACCAAATCTGCAATGTTCTGTGTCCTCATCATTTTTCTTTTCTCAATTAATGCAAATCAAATTATTCTCAAAGATGAAGCCTTGACATCTTGTAAGGTTCAAATCCCAGCGTCTTTTTTTCTACATTAAGGGCCTGTCAGGAGGTTTGCACGTGCAAATGTGTCTGTAGGCATAGAGCAGATCTTCAAAGATGATTAATATGCAGATCATATTCTAACGGTCAAAGTGCACACAGTTATGGGTGAAGGATGTGCAAATTTCAACTTTTCCAATGCGCAATGCTATTTTTCAAAGCTGAAACTCAACTGCACATGCAGCTTTTGGGTTTTTTTTAGCACCTTTGAAAGAAAAGTGCAAACTCAGGCAAAAATGTCTGCAGTCACAGTTACAACAAAGGAGGCATTTTTACAATAATAGACGATAGATATTCTGTGGGCATGGTAACATTTGGAATGTCAGAACTAACAATAGTAGTATAATAGTGAAAATATTTCTACATAGGACAGCACAAATAAGTACAGTGGGATGGCAAACAATATGTATACAATTTAAGCAAAATGGAAAAAAATTAGTTTTCTTAAAAATTGTGCCATTTGTATTAAAAAAATAAGGGGAGGGGGGTTAAAGTGCACATCTCTTACTCATGCCAAGAGTTGCTTTTTTCCCCTACTTTGCTAATCAGCCCTGCACAAAGCACAGTTATGTTAAATTACTGGCCTGCCTTGTTTTGCAGTATCTAGGCTGAAGCTGGTGTTATGGAATTGGAGATAAATCCAGCTGTTCTAGACATAGCGAACCTGTTTTCTCGTGATAATTAGATGATAATTTTCTCATTAGAAAGTTGTTTTCTCGCAATAACGAGATCATTGGTGTGTGTTAAAACTAATTACATCCTTAGAAACCTCAACAGCGGGAGAGGATTTATAAGTATAAGTCATGGCAGCCTATGTGTAATTCTGTAAATAATCCTGTGTTTAACTTTTAGGTATCAAGATGACATTGTTCTTAAGCAATTAGGCCTATGCCTCTGGGATAACAGGTGCATTAACCCCCAAAATAAGTTCAGACTAAAGATTTTTTATTTTAACAAAAAAGTCCTATTTGTTTCTACTATACTTCATGCAATCCAATCACCTACCATGACCTGACAATTAGTGAAAAGAAAAAGGAATCTAAAAAGCTGATTATTTGCCCATACGCGGCACCGCGACTGCACAACTACGGATACCGCAGGCATGGATGGACTGGGAATCCAGGGCTGTAGGCCAGCCTCAATCGTTACTCAAACCGGTTAATTATCTTGTTTTCTTAAGAAATAAATAAGCGTTTCCTCGTGATAACGAGATAATTATCTTATCTCAGCAAAACAATTTTTTTTTTTACTTTTCTTCGTTCTAGATGGGCTACCAATTTTAAATGTCCTTAAATTGTTATAATAGTACCTATTATTATTTAAACACATTTTTTTCCTTATTTACACCAACTACATGGCTTAGAACCTTGTCTTTCTTTGACAATCACCAACTGCCAGTATCACAAGCAACCACTAAGTGTAATGGGGCAATACAGACGTCTTTGCCAGAAACACGGCCACTTATTGCATGTGCAAAAAATAAATAAAAAAAAGTTCCAGGTATAATTTAGCACCCTTGGAATCTTTTAAGACCACACATTCCCAAATCTCCATGGGGATGTGTGGGTTCTTCCCATTACTCCAGCTACAGTACCACCCACTGTCCCAAAAACATAACTGTTGGTAATCTAAACTACACATAGTTGTGTTCGCAAGCATTATTGTGTTGTTGCTCCCTGATGGGCTGAGACCTCCCTGTGGCGGACATGCATCCTTTTCCCAATGAGAAAGAATTAACCTTTTGAAATTAAAAATAAACTTTTTTTCGTGGTCAGTTTTGTTTTAAGACCTTCTGCAATCTTCCAAAATATTTAATGTAAAAATTGACGAGTTATATCAAGTCAGCTCTTCGTTTATCGGGAGTCCCCTTTATTACTTTAGCAATTTAAAAATATGTAAAGGTTTCAAACCATATTTTATAGAAAACAAATCAAGTCTCAAATATTTGTCAACATATCCAAAAGGTCACACAATTGTCAAACATATAAACTATACTTAGAAACATAAAATCTCTAGTGATAAAGCTTTTCAGAAATATGCATGAAAATGACAGAATAAAAACATCCAGAAAGACTCAATGTCAGTATTTTAGTGTTTTTAACTTAAAAAGCCATAAACTATTTACTTAAAAATATGTGTCTGAATATACGCCAGTTTTTTATCCAGCTTGTATCCCTTATAGAATAACAACCTTTAGCTTTTTGTTTCTGTGCTTAAAATTGTAAAAGAAAAAGAAAAATACTTCATCCTGAAATAAGAGCAATATTCCAGAGCAGAAATTAACACAAGAAGTTAATGACTGTAGATAAAATCCGGATTTATATTTTAAATAATAATGTTGGATGGAATCTAAGTCATGTTATAGGCTTTCGTAGGCATTAGCTCACAGAGCTTTCTATTTTCCAGTTGTTGATCTTCATCTGTTGGAGTGTTTCTCTTCTACGGGTTTCAGATTGGAGTTTTTAGTCCGTTTTTACTGCCAAAGAGACATCCGAGCCTTGGTTGCAGCTCATTCCACACTTCACCCATCTGCAAAGACAAAAATGGGAAATAAAAGAAAAAAAAAATGTTTATGTAGCACAAATATGGAAGCATAAATTAAAAGTTGAAAAAACTTCTGGGTTCCGATTAATAAACCATAGTTCAGGATCCATTCTACGTTTATGTACACCAAACACCCCAAAATAAAATGCGCCTTAAAAAAAAAATCCTCATTAAAAACCAATTATGCTCACACATGAAACCAAGCAATTTGTTTTTATAGGTATCACCTCTACCTCCAAGTTTTTGTCCAAGGCTCATGTTCGGCCCTCTACACACCCGAATTCAGCCGTTATGGCTGATCATTGTTATTTCATGGTTACCTATGGCAACCATAAGGAAGACTGACATTTCTGACTCAAGTTAACCCTTTATAGGGCAAGTTACCGTTTTTGATAATTTGCATACCCCTTACAAATGGGTTTCATTAAAATATTTTGTTCCTAAAGTGGCTTTAGATTCATACCTGTAAAAAGCGGAACATTTGGGAAAGCAGCACGCACATACATATTAGCATATCAACATATACATATCACCACAATTTCTCCATTGTGGGACAATAAAGGGTTTTTTCTATTAAATAGGAAGCCGTATGTTCCAAACTGCCACTAGGAACTAAACAGTCTATAGGATGCAGCGACAAAATCCACTTTATGAAATTAACCTCAAATACATTATTTCTTCTGATGTACTCTGTGTGAATCATGCAAATGTTAACACCTTCGTATGTTTAGGGTTTTATAAGGGAGACCATCAGCCGTTTGTGCAACCTCTATTTTTGTTTTTTTTCTAGAAGGCTAGTCTTAATTTGAGGATTATCATTAATCATGCTCGATTGTCTTTAAGTGTGTTTGTTTTGTAACGACGTCTATAAGCCAGAAGGCTGTCCAGGTTCAGCACAGTGGTCCAGAGCTCCTTCCCTATCCTAGATAGCGTTTTTATCGTTGACCTAGTGAAAAGATCAATGAAAAGGACCTGGTGCTACAATTTGAGGTACATGGAAGCAGTCTAAGATTTAATATGGGCAAAAATGGTCCCATTTGAGCAAAATCTTATATATTTCAATGTTTCAAATTCCTAACCTTTGTGGATTATTTTGGATCTTTAATAAACAAAATGCAGCATAAAGCCATATTTAGCATTATTTATACCTTTAACTCATGAATGCATTTGAACTCTACATGTACCACAAATTTATTTGTTAGTTATATTAAATTGTGTTTATTTTGAACCAAGAACCCAGCTACATTTTCTTTATATGCACACTGATATTTTGGTGAACACCTCTGAGAAACAGGGGACTGGACCCAATCCAGCACATAGATCCAATGCTTTTAGAAGTTGCATCTCCTCATAATCCAGTCATCATAATGGGTCATGTAGTCTTGGTGATTCCTCAGAACACGTACCCTCCTAATTCTCCAATTTAGCATCTAACATAGTCAAAGAATCCGTCATGCACCCTTACACACAGGTGTCTCAACAGTATTTAAAGGCTTACAAAAGCTATGTGAATTCCTCACACAGATTTTACCCGTTAATAATCTGAAAGAGCAATACATTAGCGAGTATTCTTTTAATCTTAGTTTTATTTGAACCCTTTTTTGTCCCTTTATGTGAGTGAAAGGTTGGCCCAGCAGTGCCAGGGTAACCACACTACAAGTCATATCTCATAAAGTCTATGATCAAAAGTTTCATATGAAGTAAAACTAAGTATATAAGTGTAACTATAATTTATTCAGGCTTCAGTTCCCCCACCTCAGTCACCATCTGTGATGAAAATTGCCTCTTCCTTCCAAATCTGTACAAAAGGGTCATAGTTGGCATGAGAAACTGCACATTTTTTCTGCTGTTTGTTTTTTTTATAGATCACAACTTTTAAAGTTTCAGGCCCTGTTTTGTGGTTATGCAAGCTTTATAAATAAAACTTTATAAATAAAACCCATGTTCCCAAATTCCACAGCACTTCTTTTTTTGGACTTAAATTGAACAAAAAGAAAGATAAGTCTAATGTAGATACTTAGTATATAGCTTTATTAAAACAGAAAAACAATATGTTTGCTTAAGTTCATGGAATTTATAAGGCAGTTTTATTCCAGTCACACCAACCCCTCAGTATTAGTTCTTTTTTTATGGACTTTAAAGGCCAATCTGGCACCATATTGACTACCCACACTGAAGAGTGCTGAGTCGACATCAAGGCGAGCCAGAGGAAACCCATTTCCATACAGCCTTACCTCTTTGTGTCCTTGGACTTGGGAGTTAACGAAAGCCCCGAGAATGTGAGAAGTTATTGGAAGGTAGGTGAAGATAAGCTGCGTCTCTTGATGAAGGCAGAACAGGGAGAAATAGTTGCGGAGCTCCATGGTCTGGATGGCACTTTCTTGCTGTTAAAAAAGAAAATATTACAACATTTCAATTGACTGTAGAATTTAACAAATTATAAAGTTTATAGTTTTAAAAGAAGGCTTTAATGTACACCCCCCATGTCTCCTTCCTGTAATAAGTCAGAGACAATTTTTTATTCTGAAATCACTAAATCTGCAAGAATCATCTGTTAACTTTTATTTATCAGAGTAATTCAGGTCAAAAACTGAATCTTATAAAACAATAAGATGAGTTTTATAAAACATGATATTTGTAAAGTAGAAATGTTACGGCAGACATAATCAGGAGGAAGATTGCTGATTTGACAGTTGTCCAGCAGACAATCATTAACATCCCCTACAAGATGGATACACCTCAAAGGTTAACTGCTAAAGAAGCTGCCATCTTCACACACTGCTATTTATGGGAAGTTAAGTGGAGGAACGTGTGTTGGAAAAAGATTAACAAGCAGCAGCGATAACGGCAGAGGTGGCAGAATTTTAAAGCGAAGCGTATTCAAGAGTTTAGGACTGTAAACAGGATTTGGAGCGAGTCAGCGCCTTAAGAGTGACCGTGACACAGATGAACCCAGGACACGGACAAGCATCTAGCAGGACATTTTTAAGCACCTTATGCTTCGCTTTGCAGAAAAGCTTTTGGAGGTTGATTTCACTTATCAGTACAATGTGGCACCTCTGCACTCTAATAAGTATCATTACCTGCTTTAATAACCTTTAGAAACTAACAAACTAGCTCCGAACCCCATAGAGAATCTAAGTATTGTTAAGATGAAGATAAACATCAGAGCAAACAATGGAGACGAGCTGAAAGCTGCTGTAAAGCAACTCGTGTTTCCTTTCCAGCTCAGCAGTGTGACCTGCGCATGCTACATAAAAGGGGCCTAACTCTTTAAAATTAATCTTAATTACATGGCATTCACCTTTTTGATTAAATTATATTAGTTTTTAAAACATTACAAATAAGTAAATGTAAAAAAAAAATAGTATAATGTGAAGGAATTTGAAGAAAATGTATACAATTGATTTACTTTTATTTATAAAAAATACTTTTTAGGGGAGATTACTTATAAAATAAATGCGTGCAAATCCAAGACTGACAAAATTGGCTGCATTCACAACATTTCAAAAACAAAACAGAAAAACAAAAGGAATTGAAAAAGTTAAATACTTTCCTAACTTGGCTTTTAACCACCATTTTGCTTTTGGTCCTAAATGAGCCTTTGATTTCTCACGTTAAATTAAATTTATTCAAGGGTTTTAAAGAGGAGACAGGGTGCTTTTTGAACAATAACCTTTTTAGTGTGGGTGTCTTTGTGCATGAAAATTTTCTCAGGAGTTAAAAGGCCTAAAGTCCACATCACAGGGGTTTGCCTCCTCTCTGAAGCCTGGCTTTCCTTTCTACACTTCACAGCATCATTAAATGTATTTTATAGGTCACCTGTAACTATAAAACTGCTTTAACAATTATTTTACAGCTCATGTTAGAATTGAAGAGTAGCAGCTTTTGCACAGCAAGTTTTATAAGTAGGGGGGAAAAAAAGAATCAAACTGAGAGAACAATCACCTGAACGATTCGTGACTCCAGCTGCTCCACTGAAGCCTGCTCTTTGGACTGAACAGTAGCACTCATCATCTGCCTTTTCATCACGCCATACTTGTGCAGCGCTTTCTGGTGCTCATGAAGCACACCCTTTTCATGACGCTCGCAGAGGACCTGGAGTAAAACATGTAGCAGCTTTTACTGATTGATGGAAAGTGGCAAAGCGACGCACTTTAAAACAGCATTACATAACACCCGGGAGCGACAGGACAAGCATTTGTTTTTAGATCCCTAATCATCTTAAAAGTATTTGCACAAATGAAAATCCTGTTTAAAACAAACTAAAATAGCTAGTTTAAAATGTATAAATTCATAAAATATTTAAAAAAGGTCATATGGAGATTCTTAAAATTAAAATGCTAAAGTTTTATCAGGTAAAGGCAAATAAGACCGTATGAAATCATATCCTACATTCTTTTACCTTTAAAGTGACATTTATCTTGCACAAAACAACTGAGAAACAAGCAAACCTGTGAGTAGGTGGGATAGTAAAAATAAAAAGGAGTGCAGTAACCTTGTTACATAACTGTGCAACATGTCTTGAAGAAACTTTTGATTCCAATTCGTTTCTAAATATATTAAATCTAAACTTGAAATGAAGCTCCCCTTTCGGAACTTCTTATATCTGCATACACTGCTCAAAAAAAATAAAAGGATCACGAAAACAACACAATATAACTTCAATCCAATCAAACCTCTGTGAAATCAAACTGTCTGCTTAGGAAGTGGCACTGATTGACAATTTCACACACTCATGGTTGCATGAGACAGACTGTCATCCAGGATGGGACATCGATGCGAGTTGCAGTAAAAACGTTTTCTTTTTACCACAGGCGTGAGGCACTGCCAGGAGACTGGTAAGTACACCAGGAAACATGGAGGAGGCCATAGGAGGGCAACAACCCAGCAGCACCACCTCTGCCTTTTTGAATGGAGGAACAGGAGGAGGACTGCCAAAGCCCTGCAAAATAAACTCCAGCAGGCCACAAATGTGCATGCATCTGTGCAAAAAGTTAGGAAAAGACTCTATGAGGATGTATGAGGGCCCGATGTCTACAGATGGGGTTGTGCTCACAGCCAACCCCCCCAAGCATTCTCTGGCAAACACTTGGCATTTTCCAGAGAACATCAGGATGTGTTCTTTGCACTGAGCAGGTGTGACACACATGACAGAGTCTGTACACACTGTGAAGAGCGATCTGCTGCTGGCAACATCCTTCATTATGACCGGTTCGGCAGTGGTAAGTAATGATGTGGGGTGGCATTTCTTTGACGGCCGCACAGCCCTCCATGTGCTCGCCAGAGGTAGCATGACTGACATTAGGTACCGAGATGAGATCCTAAGATCCCTGTTGAGACCATATGCTGGTGCAGTTGGCCCTGGGTTCCTACTAATGCAGGACAATGCTAGACCTCATGTGACTGCTGAGTGTCTACAGTTACTGAAAGATGAAGGTGTTGCAGAGAGGTCATACAGGCATTAGGAGGCCACATTCAATAATGAACCTCATTTTGACCTGCTTTAAGGGACATTATGTCAACCTTGGATCAGCCTGTGGCGTTGTTCCGTTTGAGTTTGTGTGTGACTCCAAATCCAGGCCTCCATTGGTTGATAAATATAATTTCCACTGATGCTTTTTGTTTAATTTTGCACATTCAACTTTGTACAGAACAGAAGTATTCAATGAGAAAATTTCATTTATTTAGATCTAGGGTGTCTTATTTGAGTGTTTCCTTTATTTTTTGACCAGTGTATTTAATATCTGCATTTTTTTAGCTAGAGCAACAATTTGCAGACATTTTACATGAGATTGAAATGATCTCATTAAAGTCAGAGAGGCATGCAAAGTATTTCACTATTAACAACACTACATTTTAAACCATCCCACCATGAAGGATGTAATCAATAATGTGAAAAATGTTAAATGAAATATTCTAGAAACTGGATGTTTTTCTGAAAGTGAACAGGGAAACTAAAGCAACAAAGAAGAACCTCAGCTTTAAATTCTGATGAGGCTGGTAGATAGGAACACAGGCCCACCCATGACCTTTTTTCCCCATCAATAGAAAAATCACGAATTTACAGGATTTTGATTTATTTATTTTTTTAGGTTTTTGAATGGTTTGGCTTCGAAATTAATAAAAACACAAAAATAACTTCATATTTATTAAGATACAGCTTTCTCTTTTTAGAGAGAACCATGTTACGTGTATCCCTTCCAAACTGGTCAGACTTGTTTTGCCTTTTTTTGTCGGTTCTATGCAGCTCGCCATGAGAGGCTCAAATAGCATTTAACAGCTGAGAGGTTTCAACATCTGAGATTTACCATATAACCAAAAAGTGATCTTGACAACAAAATACTTTATTGGCTACTTTCTGTAATACTTTTATTATGTAAATATTTCATACTTTAGATCAATGGATTATTTGAGAAAATGATTTTAGACCTAGTTTTAAAGGTTAATATGCAGATTACTGTTTGTAAGATCATTGATTGCTAACCTCTGGAAGCTCTCTACTAAATAAAAATAATTTATTACATTACAAACATACCTGATTCCTCTGTCTCCTGGGCTTGGATAAAAAGTAAAAAAAAAAACACTCAATATGAAGACAAGTCTTGCTTTCATGCTTACTCTGTATGACTGCAGCAAATCTAGGAAGAAGTTCAGTTTTTCCACAACATCATCCTCTTCTCGTCTGCGCTGAAGACATGAACGGTAACAGCTATTACTCATTTTTAGTTTTGGGGAAACACAGCCGGTATTTACTGCAGGCTTTACCTGCTGAGCGGCTTTGTCGGACAAAACAGCAAACTCCACTGACAGGCTTTTCAAAGACTGACGCAGGGTTCCCCAGCTGCTTTGTGAGGGGGCCAAGGAAGGAAGAGTTGATGCATCTGAGCCCAGGGCACTGAAAAGAGCATTATAATAAAAGAAAAGAAGTATATTTATTGCAGGTTCCAGGCTACTCAGCATGTAAAATCCTCTGCAAAACCCCTAAATCCTACAAGGGGGGGGACTAAATTTATATCGCTAATATTAAAATACCTGAGCTCTCGACCAAACTGAAGCAGATCAGTTGCATTCTCCTTTGAGCGCTCAGCCATTTTTTCAGCTCTGTCCCTCAGCTTCTGGAAGCTGATGTGGATATTTTTAATCAGCTCTTTGCTTGTTGAGAACTGAGCCTGAATGTCTGCTGGAAGATATTCCTGCAAAACAGGTCCAACAAAGGAAGGTTTTAGTTTAAATGAAAGTAACCGCTCACATGAAAGTTAGCCTGCAGTCATGGTGTCCTTAACAAACCTTAGCTTGGGTTGCAACTCTGTTGGTCATGAACTCATCACCGCTTTTCTTGCAAGTGTCACGCAGTCTGGTCTGGACATCCTGTTTAGGAAGCAGCGTGATGAGAGGGTGATAGGACAGGGACAAAGGAGTTCATCAAACAGGATGTGCTGGGAAGAAAGTGCTTAATGTGCAAGAAAATACTTAAAAACACACAGAGCCACTGAAGGTGAGGAAGGTCTTGACCAGCTCATCCTCGGAGAAGAAGGGATGGCGGGCCACGAGGTTAATGAATCTGTTCAGAGCTCGTTTTCTCCCTTCAATGAACTCCCGCTCAGACACGGAAGTCAGGACTATGGATAGAAGAAATAAAAATCATCTCTAGAGATTTACTTTATAATAACAACAGTGTGGAGGCAGCATACTAAACAGTTTAACTCAACAGTCAATGTTCATCCTATAAGGCTAAGTTAACATGCAAAAAATACCCAAAATCTCAGTCTTGCATTGTACCTCTGTGTCATGGCACACAGTTGTTAAAGAAACTGAAACGCCGGGCATTTTTAGTCTAAAAGATCAAAGCTAATACAGAAAAAGTCCACCTGTTGAAAAATCCCCTGAGAAGCAGCTGCAGCAGCAATCAGGGGATAACAGTGAGTCATAGCAGCGCCAAGAGAAATTATAGAGGTTTTCCTCCTAAAGAAACATCACAGATAGAACTAGCTGAGGGTTTACTGATGGAGATCTGCACATCAGATCCAAGCACTGCCTAAAGTTAGCCTCAATAAAGTGTAATCAACTTTTGTAGTTTAAATCATCAAAACATCATAGGATTTAAATTAGAATTTAAACCTTTTATTAACCATTCTTTAAGAGCATTTTAAAAGCTAGGGAATAAATAGGCTGATTAAAAAAAGGGTAATAAAAACAAAAAAAAAAGAATACTTTTATAACTTTTTATAACTTCTCCTACTGCTGTGCATGAAGATGTGCTCCATAAAGATTGATAAGAGACATAAAGCTATAAGGAAACTAAATAAGTGCACACAACAGTAAATATGTGACATCTTAACGTTTTAGTGTATTTAGTCATTTTAAATGGATGGAAAAATGTCACACAAATATTATAAGCAAAATGTTAAATTGAAATAAGAGCACAAAAAAACAATCTAATTATATAAAAAAATATCAAAGATGCTGGTCTTTTTTTTTTTAAATCATAAATAAACAAGTCATTTTTGAACCGCTCACATTGCTATTATTAGAGTATTCGAGAAGTGAAAGCTGCTTATTTTATGCATCACTAGTTTCTATGTGGCCGTCTGGCAAAACCTTTGAAGAACTGCACTGACTTGATCAAAATAAATTAATAATTCTTATAAATCAATATGTGTCTATTAAATAAAAACCATTGAAAAGCCTTTTAAATCCTGAATTTTATCTCAAAAATAAATCATGAAGTAAGTAAGTAAAGCAATTAGTCAAAAGAATCCCAAGCTGACAGATAATGTAGGCAGACCTAACGGTGTATTTCACACGGTGACCCACCTCCCTTCAGCATCCTTTTAGGCGGCAGTGCTGGAACTATTCTGTAGGCAAATTTCTGAAGCAAAAGTTCATGGAAGACGTCGAAATCACTGTACCGCCTATAAACCGATATTCTATAACGCTGAAAAGAGAAAAAAGGGGAAAAAAGCAGCATTACATAGTAGAAAAGAATAAACTAGATTTAATCTTTATTTGAGGATTTTAAAAACTGCTTTTTTTTAACTACTTTCCTCATTTGTTTTAAACAAACAAGTTGCAGATTTTTTAGGATCCTTGCCTGACTCGTGACCTGGTACTCCACATGCTTGAGGAACAGACCCTTCTTCTCTGGTATCAGCTCCACCTGGACTGTGTCTTTAGCCAGAAGCGTTTGCAGCGTCTGCGCTAAGGTCAGCACGTCGTCCTGAGCCGGCTGCATCCTCAGAGCTCTCAGCTCCCTCGGTTCTCCGAGCTGGGGTTTTGGCAACTCTGTGAATCACAGTTCAGAGCCAACATTTGTTTTCCGTGATTGAATCAATACTCCAGGAGTGACGGGAATTTCAAAACTGTTTGGAATGCCTATCTTTTTATAAACCTTTTTTTATTTCCCTCTGATTATCTCCAGCTAGAACAGTACTGTTGACAGTAATCCATGTGACTTTTATTATTCCTCTCAGGACATTCCAAGACACTCGTGCATAAAATTTAATTCACTGAGACAAACTCAGAAACTCCATTCTCAGGGCAGAACAGGAAGTGGCACGGAGCAAGCTGCCATACTGGCCACACCTGAAATAACAAAGCTGGATTCAACACTAGAAATGTGAACGGATCCAAGTAAATCCTGCATAAAGAAAAACATCAAATATTCATCCCAGAGAGAGAGGGTGAAATGCAGCAGTTATAGGAAAATAATCAATTGATGAGTCAACAATCATTTGTGCACTCCATGAATTCTCCCTGCATAGAAGAGTGGTAAGGCGAAAGCAAACAAAAATAATCCAACTTTAAGTTGCACAGTGAAGGAAACGCACAGAGTCAAACAAATCCTATCCTAAAGTTAGATTTTTTTTTTCCTTCTAAACTTAAAATAATATGTGTGGATAAAACTAATGCTGCACGTCCACCTCAATATGCCGTCTAAAACATGTTGATGGCAGCATCACACGGTCGTGTTTCTTTTCCTGACAGGAAATTAAGTTGGAGATGATTGGGAGATAAATGCTGGATCACTACAGCAGTTCTGCATCAAACCTGGTAGAAAAAAAAGGAAACTGGGACAGATGTTTAACTTCTTGCAGGAAAACAGCCCTAAAGACAGTACTGGAGGGATGAGGGGGGATGGCATCCCCCTCCTTAAAAAAAAATCTTTAAAATCATCCCCCTTCTTACATGACCATCCCTGCATACCATCCGCAATGACATTTTACAGGGTTTATACAGGAAGGAGGAACTCTAATTTAATGCTTTTTAGAAATTATTTTAATGCCACCAATAAGTACCCATTCATTCATTCATTGTCATATATATATATATATATATATATATATTTATATATATAAACACGGCCAAATTCTTCATAATCTTTACCATCGACAGGCTGCAGCCATGTCCCGAATTTCTTGTTTTCCAGCCACTTATTTTAAAATTTGCATATTCCCATTCTCTAGCTTTTTCTGTGCCTCGAGCTTCTGGTCCGAACATATGGCTTTAGGATCAACCAGGAGCAGTTCCACGCAAACACGTGGAACCAGTTAAATCTGATATATTTGACTAAATATATATATATATATAAATATATATATATATATATATATATATATATTTTTTTTTATATATATAAAGCATTTTAAATGCCAGGATAATCACATTTAATGAATTAAAATGCCAATTAAGGCCTTAATTCAACAAATAATAATTTAATGACTTTTAATGATTTTTAATGACCAGCGGAAACCCTATTTTAATACTGAATGGGGAAAATTTCTACTATATATTAACAGTAATAAATAATACTGCCCTTTCAACATTTGGTGGACTGTTGGCTTACGAGTAGCCTGAGCAAAATGAATAAAATCAAAGAAGTGTCCTACAAGGACTATGAAGCGGATTCCAGTAGGAAATTTGTCCTCTGCATTTGTCCCAAACTATGTAGGGGCAGTGATAGCCATGCCAGTCCAGGGACTGACTGCAGTTCTACTGTAAGGTGCCTTGGTCAAGGTTAATGACCGGCGTACCTGACATGTAAAAACCATACTATGCATACTTCTTTAGGTTAATAGACTATATTGATTAGGCTATGTATGCTTAAAAAAAAATTAAACCATCCCCATGCTCCAATTTTTTTTTTTTTTTTTTGTTCTACAACTAGACAACTACCTCAAGATACAGCAAGATCTACAGGAGAATGGTTTAAATGTGTTTGAAAAAAGCAGAAAATGTTTGTAGACAAGCTTGAGCCTCCTATGCAAAACTGGTAGAGCTACACATTAAATTAAGATCTGTAAATTTGTTTTATAAACTTTTCTCTGCAGGGCTGCATAATTTACCTTATAAACTTTTTTTTTTATTATTATAAATCCATCCACCCCATAGCTGTGCATATTTATCTATCATTTAATGTATCTATGTTGAAGTTTGTGGTTGTGAAAAAGTTTGACAAATAAAAATATTTATAGTAAAGCATTGCAGCAAGTTGCCCTTTTAATCATATAAGCAAGGAGGGTTGGATTGAAAATGTGCACCATAACAGATTTGATTGTGGAAGAAAAGAGCCTATTGAGTTTATCCCAGTGATAGAGGAAAACTTCCATGATGAAATAAGAGTGACATTTTTTACCTAACACAGGAACAGACAACATTTCTGAGGTCATCTTTGGACAACAAGCTACTCATTAAGCAGAAACCTTTATAACTCTGTTGTCGCTCCAACACGGTCGCTCACTTACCCTGTATGAAGCTCTCAAAGAGTTTGGGGCTTGGTTGCTTCCCTTGCTGGGCTAAAGCAATTAAAGCTAGAGCTTTATAGAGGGACAGCTTGGTAAGGAATCCATCTGTGGAGTCGACATGTTCAGCAATCTGAGGAAAAACAAACACAAATGTATGGAGACAATATCACAGCCAGCAAACATTCTTTTTTTATCCTGAGATCCAAGTTTAACTGTGGTTTGCATTCCTGTGCGCACAAAATCTTTACAAAACACAAAGCAAATGATAAGCTACAATAGGTCAGAAAAAGGGGAATGGTGCCATCAGTAGATTCATGCATGCCACATATCTATTAACAATTTTTTACCTTTGATTTGCAACTAGAAAAACAAAAACTTTTACATTGTATACATCCAAGCATCCTGAGGACCCCCTCCTCACCTGACTAATAGCTGCCTTGGACAGGTCTGTCCTTTGAAGGAGCCGCTGAAAAACTTCAGTCTGTACTCTCTCATCTGTCCTGCAGCAGATGGCCTCATGCACTTCTCTATAATAAGCAGGAACTGAACCTAAAAGGGGGAACAACACCTACATGGCATCACATTGGCCTCAATATGAGAAAATAATAACAGGCTGCACAGCAATCAGGAGCTCACTCTTCATAATTAGTCATCTCAATGGAAATGCTAACACTAAAAAAGGATGATGACAATGCAGGTGACTTTGAATCATACAAATGGGAGTTATTGTTAGAGAATCGGCATCCTTTACAGCATGGGCGGTTCTAGGCAGGGGCCGACTGGGGCCAGTGCCCCTGTAGATCATGTCATGGCCCCTGTACTGAAGACATAATACTCAAATAAGTTCTAATGATGATCTGCGCTGGAACAGACATGGCTACTGATATGTCCTTTCGATCTTTTTTAATTTTTTTTTTTTTTTATACAAATTCTGTTTTACTAATTATTTAAAAACAATAAGGTGATAAATTCAGTAGTATTGAGATAGGATCCCAGCTTTCATCTGCTAAATGTCTCTAATTTTTACGGCTAAATTTATCAGTTTTTCTTGAGTTCTAATTCAGATTTTTATAGGAAACGTTTATTTTAACTTAAATTAAATAAAAAAATATGTACAATTCCTAATTTATGAATGTTTATTGATCTAATAAAGAATTTTAATTAAAACTTATTGAATAGAACTTTCACTTCATCCAACACTCTTAATATAGTTGAATCCCTTGTTTTTTTTTTTTTGTTTTTTTTTTTTTATTTCATGCTTTTTGGTGCCCCCATGAAAGCATGCTGGCCCCTGACTGCCCCCCCTGGTGCATTTAGTCTAGAACCGCCACTGCTTTACAGATATTTAAACACATGAACAAAATGAATGCATATGTGGCATTTGAAGTAAGTCATGCAAGGAACATCTGACAAGATTTTACAAGTTAGAAGAAAACAGAAATACTTTAAACTAAAACTTGTGCTGTTCTTTTAGATAGATCATTTATCAAAAAAAAAGGGGGGAAAGAATTTTTTTAAAACATAAAGCAGAGTTTTTTGGACTAATCGTTTTGTTTCCGATCACTCAAAAATGTCTAGGTCTAAGCGCAAGTGTGTAGAAAAGTTTTGACACAAACAACCTGAGGAAAAGTAAGCGATAAATCAAGATTTCTCAGTTTACCTTCATTGATCCCTCCTGCCATGGCTCTGGATGTCATGTGAGCACTGGAGCACATCCATGTGATTTCCTGCAGAGAAGGAAAAACAAGTCATTTGCTTCTTAAAGTTGTAGTGAACTCTGGTTGAAGTCCAACTCCTGTAAAGTGAAGCCTGTTGTCACACCGCTGTGAAGTTGGTCTGAAGTTGGATGTTCAAGCTCCGCGCAGTCAGCGGGGTCTAGCAAACGGTGATCCAGATGAGGCACTCCGATGTCGGCCAGCCTCTCTCAGCTGCTCCCTCCTCCCACACGCGGTGGTGCATTTAGGGACCGTCAGCAAACCAAGCACTCTATGAGAAAGAAAAAAAATAATTAATTCCTCATCTTATGACCAGGTAAGAAGAAACTAATATAAAATCATGCCAATATATAAAATATGTAAGGCACACTTGCTTTAATTCCATTTCAAGCCTTTTTATATTTTTTAATTTTTATGAGAAAAATAATTTATATTTCTTCAATAGCTTCCAGGTCATGTGACCCACTGACTCAAAATCTATGTGAAATTGTTCTACTACATTAGTCTGATGAGGCGCACTCATTTTTATTCCATTTAAAGCCTTTTTATATTTTAAAAACAAAATTTATTAAAAAAATAATTCATATCTCTTCAATAGCTCAATAGGAACTGATGAAATATATATATATATATATATATATATATATATATATATATATATATATATTATACACCTGATGCTTCAAGGATTTGAAGAACCAGAGCTTTTCTTTCTTGTTTCTTTGCCTTCTTGCCTTCTTGGTTGACTGAAAATCCATATCTGGAATACCAGGAAAGGCTTCCATCAGTTCTTTAGTAATCTAAAGAAACAACACTGCTTTGAAAGACACTGATTTTCATTGCATAATACTGCAACAGACTGTAACAGGTACTTTTGGACAAACATGTACTGCTGGACAAACAAATATGTAGGAGAAAGAATGTTGGACATGTTTCACCGTCCATCATTCTATTGTTCCTTCTCTTTGCCCAACAGCAGGGGTCTCAAACTGGTTCCAGAAAGGGCCGTGTGGTTAAATTTTTTCCCTTCAACCAAGCAAAAGCACACCAGACTCCAGTCATCTCATCAAGTCATCACGTTAAGACTGGACTGTCAAGGAACGCTATGGACAGCGGAAACATGCAGGAGGAGGAGAGTTTTGTGATGTAGGTCATGGAGGAATCTCCTCCGTTCTACATTTTTTATTTAGAGGAGGAAAGCGGGGACGAAGTTGTTGTGGAAGAGGACTCCAGGGTGGCAGAAGCCTAGTTTGGTGTACATGTCAGACACACATGTCTGAGCCCTTGCCTCGCAACGCTGCCAGTTCTATTAGCTCTACGCCTGCCGAAGACACAGACGTCCATCCTATTGAACACTGGGACGGAACTCAATGGGAAAGTAAATGATTCTTATTTCAACTATTGCGAATATTAGCGACATATCAATCAAGATGCTATGACCGGAAAATTTGATTGACAGTTGACCTTTAATATATGATTGGCCAAATATAGGTGTTCAGGCTGACATATAACTAACTGGTCTGCATAAGATAATGAAAAAAACCCCAGAGATTTTAAGACAGGATTTTTTTTGTAGAAATGTTCTAACTTTTGGGACAATGTCGTCTGATAAAGAGAACATTTATATGCATGTTTAAGCCAGAAGGATTTGAAATTTAAATATGACTTCCCTACGCCTTTAAGGATCAAGCAGTCGAACAAAGTGTTGTCCCTTTGAATAGACAAATGATCTGTTATGTATTTTCTCAGTACTTCTAGTACTTCTTACTTCAGACCATCACATAAAATCCACACAAAAAAATTGAAGTCTGTGGCTTTAACAAGAGAAAAAGATAAGAGATTAGATTTTATTGTGGCTCACATTTTAGGCTCAGCAGCTGTGGAGATTCCACTGTTGAGCTGCAGGTAGCACCAGGAGAGCAAGCTGCCCTGCAGCACCAAGAACAAGGACAGCGGCACTGTCCTGTTGGCTCCAGTCCCCCTATCCAGCATCAGAACCTCACACTGATAGATTGGCAGAAAGTTTGATGGGAAAAGTTTGATTCAAGGCTCCAGCAGATTGAGAACTGAAAAAAATAAAAAGAGTGAAAGATCACCTCTCAGAGGCAATAAGCAGCAGCGTCTCCATGACTAACAGTATGGGCCTGATGTCAAAGTCTGAAGGAGCTCCTTTGGGGGGCAGCAGCAGAAGGCCGCTGGGATCCTTGTTACTGGGAGAAGAAAACAAACATCTGTTACTGGTCTGTTGCCACAGATGTGGAAAGAAAATAGACATTAGTGTTTTTAGACATTTACCTGAAATAATTACAAAGAGATTCAAATGTCACCTTCACAGACTCCGGCTGATCGTCCTCACTTATATTTTTCTACAATACAGCAGATTAGAATTAGTAAACCTGAAGTCAGAGGTAAGAAGTTAAATGTGCAGACCAGCAACATCCTAAAAATACATAAAAGCGGCCGCAAATATTTATGAATTGATATCAGATTCTAGTGTTTTAATTTTGTGCTTTTGCAAATGAAGTTTGTCATAAACTTTTAAACAACTAATAGATGCATGTTTACCAGAATTTTATGAAAAAATGTTTTAGATCAGTTTTTACAAGGTAGACGACCTTTTCTTTAAAAATAAAACAACCAATTTGTATTTGTATTTATAAACAGATCATTAAAATAGTTACGGTTTACATCTGACAAAATGTTTGTAGTCACATTTTAATAGACATTTTGCTTTTTACAAACTTTAAAGCTTTAGTGTTTTTTCTCAGATTCAAAATTAAATGACCTTTAAGTCACACCTAGAGGCGTTCTTTCAGAAATACATCAAGAATCTGTTAACAAGACTGCAATCCGAACAACCTAGGTAATTTCCTGTGCAATGACCTCAAATTTAAATATTTGTATTTTGGAGCCATTATTTCTGCTTTGTGACAACATGCTGCAAAACAAAACAAAAAATGCATCACTGCTAACATGACAAATAACTTGTGATCTTGTGCAGGTTATTTTTGTTAGGTGATCCATTTTCCAAAAGCAAAGCCAGCTTCACCAGACCTTTTTGAAGTGGTTCCTTTTCTGCTTTCCAAAAAATAAGTTAAAAACAAACCACTGGACTTTTTTTTTCCTTTCCTGCATAGCTTGACACAAAACCAGAATGTTATAGCCTCATTGTACATGCTTCCCTCACAGCAACTGAACATCTTTCCTCTACCATTTGCATAAGTCATTGAATGGTTTAGTCAAGGGCAATCTCCGGAAAATCCCTTAACAATGAAACTATCTTGGCACCCTTTTTCTTTAAGTTAAGAAATAGCAACACAGGATTTAACTCTATATAAAACAATAGTGGTTTTATTTGTAACCAATTCTCTCCTGTTCCCACCACCGCAGGTTTGTTTGGTTTGATCTTTGTTCCTCATTCTTCAAAACTATGAGTGAATAAAAAATGTCGCCTTCAGGTACACCTTGTAGACGTCAGTAGCATTTATTTATTTATTTTAAAACCTACATTAGATGAAAGCTTTTAAGAAAGGGTTTCAGTGCAAAAAAAATCTTTGTATGTACTATATAAAAATGATTAATAGTTTTATCATTTAGTAAACATCAAATTAATTCATCTGCACTTTACTAAAAAAAAATACCTAATTACTATGGAGTGTGGTGAGTGCCACAATACAATAAATCAATAATGTATCAAGTGAAAATTTAAATGTATCGCTAATTTATTAAAAATAGAATACATTGCGGCATTGCGGTAGCTGGAGGCTTTCCTCGGGGCTGTCTCTTGTCTTCCCTTGGTGGGGTGGGACTTCCTGGGTTGACCCCTCCTGGGCGCCTTTGCTTTGGGTGTCCCTTTGGGCAACTGGGGTTTTGGTCCCCCGGCTCTTGCCTCGGCGCTCTGCGGGGGGCGGGTCTTTGGCTCTTCACAACCACTATTGAGCATTTTTCCTTTGGATAAACTTTACATGCACAAGGGAACTCTCACAAACAACTACAGGTGCTTGGTACCAGGTACTTAGAGATTAACTTCCATACAGAAAGCTCATATTCTTATCTTAATCTACCACAGTATACATGTCAGATTGAATAATACTACTTATACTTCAGTGATAGTATCAAGGTGCTACTTTATTGTATCTCTTATACTATATCCATTGGTTATGCCGTTCTTTTTACATCTCTCCTTGCAGGTGATGAAGCAGACTGAAGACGTTTTATCATTGTCTCTTCTTTCTTACATCTTTTCTCTTTTTTTCTGTTATTCCTTTCCTGTTCTACCTACATTGCAGTGTCCATATAATCTGTAATACTCCCTGCATAATCACACTAAAGCTATTTATATGCATAAATCAACCGGAAAACTATGGTGATAGCCGTACTGCTCCACTTGTGAAAGGGAAATCTGTTGGGCCGTTTCTTGGCATCCAGACAATTATTAGAAAGGACACTGTAAAAAAAAAAAATAAATAAATAATAGAATACAGTATTTCTAATAAATGTATGGTTATTTGTATGGGCCTCAATTTGATGTTTTAATTTTTATCTTAAAAGTGAGAATTTTTAAAGAATATTTCACATTAAAATAGAAAAGGTAAATTGATTTAGTTGTGATATTCCCAACATTCCATGAATCGCTCATGGCTTTAATGCCAGCTCGCCTGTAGGTGCCGCTGCAGGATCCCTTTTACATCGATAGGGCGTGTGTGCATGCTGTGTTGTAGCCGGGGTTGGGCTGAACTGCCAGCTGAGGGACTGTCGTGAACAGTCGCAGTGTTGGCTCAAGTCGTCTGCGCTCAGTATTAGCTGGGCTGAGAAGTGAGCCTGAGAGATTTTTGCCTTGGAATAAGTCTGCGAAAGAATCACAAAGAGACTGAGGAAGCAACAAATCTGGATGAAAACACGCGCAGACCAGAACGCCAAATGGAACAAAAAAGGACTTCTTCTTCTCTTCCGTGTATCAGTGTATTCAACTAACTAGCAGCTAAAAGCTAGCTAACCTATATAGCTCTCTCAAAGAGCTTTAAATAGCCCTTTGTTTTTGTTTTAAAAAGCACGATTAAATGGACCTCGGGCTTTTGGAGTTTACTTCTAACGTTACAACAGGATGCGTCTTAAGAGTTCATTACTAACAACAGCTAAATAGGTAGTTTAGAGTGGTTATTAGTTGGCTAGTTACTAGTTAAAGTTAGCTCTTCGTGTCGGTGCTTGTTCAGCTGTCTCTCGAATGAAGTGATTTTTTTTTTTAAGCAGCTAAAACAAAACAAGCTTTAGTTGTAACACTTTTATGGCATACCTCTAACGTTTTTGCTCTTCACGATGGACTCTCTCTGAATGAAGTGGATTCGTTTTATTGTTTACAGCTGAAAACATCATTTTTTTTATATACTTTTGATTGAATCTCCTGACTTTTCGTCGCCATGGCAGCTGTAGTCAGCTACTCTCCACCTTGGTGGGTAAATGTGCTGCACAGACTTCCCCACTTCAACCTAAAGTTTCAGCAAACAAGCAGTGATTTCCAACCAAAAGACTGGACATATCAGCAGGTAGCATCCCTCTTCACACACATGTAAACAATGTTGTGACATCATCTAATTGTTAACTATAAAATACAGTATTTTTTCTATGTATAACTTTCCAATCAGGTCTGGAACCTGGAATTAAAGATTGATGGTTTATTGTGACAGGCTTCCACCTGTTTGCTCTATTTACCTTGTGATCCATGTCACCATCTGTGTGAACCTCTACTATCAAGGCCTTAACCTTTTTCAGACACAAGCCGGTTTGCTCTGTTTTGTGTGCAATGGAGTGCCTAAGAAACATTTTGCTGAATAGTGCATTGAGTTTACAATGTGATGTCTTCAGTTCAGTTTATTTATATAGTGCTAATTCACAACACATGTCATCTCAAGGCACTTTACAGTTTACCAGATCATACAGTCAAATTGATTAAAAGTTTTCTAAGTAAAACCAGTTGATTGCATCGTCTTTCACCCTAGATTTGGAAGGATAAAATCTGGAATAGGGAATAGAGAAAAGGAACACATGGCCGTTTTAACCAGTGGCAATGGTCTAAGAAGAGTCTACTCAGCTTGTTAGTCAGCTAAGATTTGGGGAAGGGAGAGATGGATTTGTTCACAAGTTCAAAGCAAATCATACTAATCGCGATGACGTGTTAAGCAGAAGTTTAGTATTTCTTAATTTCTTTGGAAGCAGCTGCTTTTGCTGATTTAAGTGAATTGTTTCCAGGAAGTCCTAAAGTTTCCATTTGTCTCAGTCCAAAGACAAATGCCTTTTTATTTGGAGATATTTGGAAACAGTTTTGGTTTAAATAGAAATCTTATGTTTCCAAGTTATATTTCACTTTTTTTTTTTTTAAAGATCCCTTCTTTTGGTTTGTGATTGTGTTTTTTGTTGTTTTGTTCTCTCTTTATGGATTCTGGGCCATTTTCTTGGGTCAGTTGAGCATGGATAGATGTGATACAGAAAATGGAGAAGCAACTCATGATTCCTGAGAAATGGGAAGATATTTCCCAGACATGCGTCTGTGGGTTTATGGAGATGTGTTTCATCTCGTAAGGGTATGTGGGTTGGAAAATAAAGTTCCACTTCAGGCTTGCTGTGGTTTATTTTCTTACTTTATCCTCCTTCAGTTTATGTGGGCGTCTAATGTTTGCTGCCAGCTCTTGTTCGTTTCCTTCCGGATTTAATGGACAAAATGATTGAGTTCTTTTATTTTTGTAGCAGATCGGCTCTCTGGCAGGTTATTGGATGAATGATAGGTTAGTTTGCATCATGGCATGAACAGACAGGAATGGGACACGAGGATGGCTGTCCTTGTAGACTGGTCATTTAGCCACTATATGTTAATTATCTGTCATCATATTTATTTATCATGACAAGTGTGTAAAATATTCCCCCACAGGCTCATCCTACCAGCTGCTATTGTCCAACCTCCTTGATGACATCCTGGTAATTATTGTTGATGCAGCTCTTCCCCCACAGGCTTAAGAGGAGGTTTCAACTCGTCCAGATGGCCGAGCTGTCACCGTTGCTTACTATGCAAATGCATCTTAATGATGCAACTTTAAGTGACTTCTGTGTGTCAGAGATGCACCCAAATCATGTGCATTTGTTCAGTCGTTTTCTGCTCCTCACTGAGCTCCAAAGAGCAAGAGCCAAGAAGTGTGTGTCACAGTAGATAAATGGAGCGATGTCACCGCTCTTTGTAGGCTCTGCTTCTTTATTTTCCTTAAGGCTAGAATAAAATAGCTTCTAGAAACGAATGATCATTTGAGTGATGTTTTATTTAGAGTGAGTCATTGAAGGGATAAAAATGGAGCAGGGTAGAGGAACGCTACCTTTTGGAAATCTGCCTCAGATATTTATCCTCAGGAGTCTGTAGGGAACACAGAAACCTTCTGCCTGACCTACATACTGTATGAAGGATTTGCATCGGCTGAGAGGTTGAACTATCACTGTACATCACTCCACTGTAAGCTTGGAAATACTAAGAGTCCTTTGAGTACTGGAGCTGTTTGTTAAAACCATGTTCTTGTTCTGTTTTGGTTGTTTGTTTTTTTCATTTTACATTGGCCTTCAATGTTTTTTTCCCCAGGACATTCTGTCATCATTTCACATTTGATGTGTGATTAAGTGTTAGCTTTCTAGCTAAAAGGAACAGAAAAGCCTGTGGATTTTTCACCCCACACCCCCACAATTATTCCCAGTTTAGATAACTAAAATCGGAAAAAGGCATATCACATCAGATCTGTGTGATTCAAACATTGTTACTCTGCGTTTTGAAGGGTCAGCTCTGTCAAATCCTTATAAAGTGTGAGATAAAGCAGTAGTGAGATCAAACAAGCTGAATATAGACTTTAGAACAAACCAATGCAGCAGTTTATGTGGATTTAAAGAAGTTGTGTAAGAGTTTGAAATTGCCTTGTTCCATTCTATGGAAAATGGTTCAAAAGTTTAGGAAATGCAGAATAACTGCCAAGGTCTCTAATTAGTTTTTTTAAAAGAATAATGCAAGCTGCTTAAGTCCTAAAATATAATCACAGGACCTACAGCAGGCTCTTGCTCTGTTGATATGAATGCTCACACTCCTTAAAGCTGAAAAGTCTCTACACAGATTAGCTTTCAAGGAAGGTGTGCATAGAGGGAAACCTGATGCTCTTAGAACAAATGGGACAAAAATGCAATTATTTTTACACTTAAGCAGAACTTAACATCTACTATCAAACATAGAAGCGTTGCTGTTTAGGTATTGCTTCCTGCAGCTGGACCGTATGAGCTGAAAATCATAGCATCCATCCCAGTTCTCCTGTGTTTAAGCAGGTGTCTGTGAGACCGTCTCTTTATTAATAAACCTGAGGCAGAACTCGACTGTGCAACATGTCGACAACCCCCCAAAAAAATAACAGATGGTAAATTCATCAAGGACTGGGATAACACTTAGAAATGGAAAGTCCTGGAGTGGCAGAGACCAAAATGAAGCTTAAATCTTGATCCCAGTAGGAGGCTGTTTGTTTACTGAAAACAGGCTGTTTATTTCTGACAGAGCTCTGAGTTGAGGAGTGAAGAAAGCTTTTAAACAGATGTCAGACAGTGCACAGTAATAGAATTAAAGTTGGCAGAACTTGATGTCAAAGCAACAACCTTCAGCAGATCTTTAAGTTTTGGACCTTAACTTAATCATTTAAGTTTTGCTTATAAATTTACCAACCATTGAATTATTTCGTACTGCAATTTGAGTTTTTTCTTCCAATGTGTGTGAAAGTACTGTTCCCTTAGAAAAGGCAAATTGTCTTACTTAAAAATCCCCATTTTTCATTTTGAGAAACTGAGTGGGGAAAGTTGTAATAAACATTTTTACCTAACATCTATTAGTTTTATTAACGATAACAGTCTGAGTTAGAACCCTCTGACCCCTATGGTTAACGCTCTCCTCGCTAACCTTTAGGCCAATCCATGGCAGTTGTAATTCCTGATTAGTGGTAATTTACCAGAGGTTAACTTTAAACTCAAATAACAATTAATTAAGGTTTTATCTTGGTTGTACAGAGCATACAATGTTATTTAAAAATGGCAGAATCTCTTAGCAACAATTTGTGCTGTTAAAGTTGAACATTAATTCTCTAAAAGGAAACTTGAGAATTAGGTTTCCCCAAATTTTTACAAGAAAAACATGAAAACTAGCTAAACGTTTACCTTTTAAAATGACTAACAGCTTTAAGAGATATATACTTGCAATTCATTTGATAAAGGGAAAGATTACAACTACCTTGGTTTTCTGAGATGACTTGAGTTATTGCTCCTGTATTCAACACAAAGTTTTTCAAGTTTTAAAGTGTTTTGTGGGGAAAATAAAGGTTTAGTTGTTTTGTTTTTCACTGTATATGTGCTAAGATTTCATTAAAGTCAGCTTTTGGGTGTAACACACTCCCAGTGTTTTCCTCATATACATTTTTATTTTGTTTAAAGAAAGTAAAGAAAAACCTATTGTAATGTGACTGTAACTTATGTTAAACATCGTCAGATTTATTTTTTTGACTCAAAAACAAGTTCTTATGACTCTGCCCCTCTGTTCTTCAGTCCATCTTGTTGGTGGGGGGTGTGGCGCTTGCCTGTCTGGCTCTGGACCTAATTTTTCTGCTCATCTACTCCATTTGCCTCTGCTGCCGGCGGAGTAAAAACGCCGATCAGCCCAACGCCGACTGCTGCTGCACAGCCTGGTGCGTCATCATTGCCACCCTCGTGTGCAGGTGAGTGGAAACGCACAAGTATTCTGGTGACGATTTAGGCAAAGATTCAAGCTGCCTGTATAATAGGCTTTCTTTATTGCGTTACAAGAGGTTGTATGGATATCATTTGTGTGCAATAAACTTGCTTTATATAGGACTACCTTCATATTCTTTGCTTTAGCAGTATTTATATGTCATGTAGAGAGGTGTGACAATTTCCCATCTGGTCGTGTTTTCTGTCCTTGAACACGGCGTTGGTTTCCTGTTTTGCTCCTCCTGTTGATGGGCCTCCAGAGAGCATCACAGTTGATTCAGAGCAGCACAAAGAGCTCAGGGAACCGATGAGAACAAGAACTGCATCACAATCGCTACGTCCCTGCACACGTTTACCCACGCACAAATGTTTTGGCCAAAGTAGGAAGGGAAAAAAGGAAGTTAAAGAGATCTGTTTTGTTTGTGCTTGAAATGATTGTTTTGATTTTTGCTCTTTTTTTCAAATAAAGAAATGTTTCCTCTAGGTTTATTTAATAGTAGGTCATTTAGTTTGTTTTTTTGCTGTTTTGTTTTGGGGGTTTTTTGTTCTGGCAAAATGTTGGAGAAAAATTTTATGCTTTGCAAAACTATATGTTATCAGTTGCTGTTTTCTCCGGTGGGTCGAAAAGTAGTATTTATGTTTTAGACTTGCATATACTTAGTTTTTTTTTTCGTATGCACAGTTTATACAAAACGAAATTTCATTGCATACAGATTGAGATTACAGTGTAATTAGATTGCAGCTGGAGTAAGATAAACATTGCAGCAGTGATCAGAATGTACACAATGTAGGAGAAAAAAGAAAACGGTTCAAATATTGGTGCAAACGGGCAGTAATATGAAAAAGTTCAGTGCAGTGGAAGATGCATTGAGAACATTGAGTTGTGTCTTATTTAAAAGGATTATAAAAGTTCAGGGTGGTGGTGGTGGTGGTGGTGCAAAATAATTTTTTGGAGGTTTTCTGCAACCATCCCCTCCAAAACCTTTCTTCCTTCCACCAAAATATCCACCCAAAACATTGGGTGATTGACCCAGGCCATTGGTGCGGCTTATAAACTAAGTGAGAAAGAAAATTAAAGAGGGGTAACGATGATTTTTAGAAAGTACATTTATAACTAATACCTTTTTCTCTTTTTTGTTTCTAAAAGTGTTACTCACCCTATGTGTAAACATAACCCCACCATCAAACAGATTTTGAAAAAAGCCACTAAGATGAGCAGTGGGGGTGTGATTAGGTTAAGAGAAAGTGGCAGCTGGCTTAGCCTGGTGTAGATTAGCATGGAGAGTAGAGATACACCAATACATCGACCAGACGATATTTTTGACTGATAATGGCGTATTTAATATTTTGCCCATATGTGATGTTTAATGATTCTTTAGTTCATTCAGCAGCCATGCTTTAAGATCAAGTGAAGCACAGGCTTTGCCGCTCCCTTCATCTGCTATTTATTAATGTTTTCTATTATTGGTTAAATGTTTTATTTTTGGTGAAATTCAGACCTGTGTGAAATTAGTTGTCATTCTGTTTTACCATGTAAATGGAAGAAGAAAGCGAGCAATATCGGCTTTTAGAATCAGCCTAAAAATATCCACAAAATGTCGGCATTAAGTTGGAATGATGTCAAAAAAATCGGTATTGGCCTTGAAAAAAAACTCTTTCAGTCGATCTCTGGTGAATATTGAGCAGAGAGGTGCTGGTACCAATGCCACTGGCTGATCTTTTTCACTCCCCTCATCACAGAAGGTTGATTGAGGGTTGGTGGATCCCATTGGACCAAAGCTTTATCAGTTTTGGGTGCTTGCTTCGAGGCATTGACTCGGCAATGCCAAAAACCGGAGCTGCAGAGTCAGTGGAGGACAGGATGACTTGTCGTGTTTAAACCCAAATGGCTATAATAATAAAAGATTGGGCTGACACGTACCGTTGAAACCCAAAGGAAAGCTGAACCGCAGTAATTATTGCCAACCACTTAAAGCAGAACTGAGAAAGTTGTAAGACAACTATCGCAAATCTAAAAATCTCACATAATATTAAAAAAACAAACTTGCATAAAAATGGCAGTCCAATGATCCAGAATTTTGGGGTGAGTTTCACCTTAAGAAGTGTTCACAATTCATTTAAAATGTTAACATCCCTCAAAATTGTGCATGAACAACCTGGGTTTTTTTGGAAGACCAGCAAACATTAGTACATAAGTAAAGGAAAACTGAGCCATATTCTTGCAATTTAAAGGGGTTAAAACCCAAAGTGTGACATTCATTTTATTCGACCTCCTTTACTTTGCTGCTTTTAAGTAAAATCCAATCTTAATCTGTTTTCAGAAACTCCCTAGAGTCGTATCATAAACGAAATGTAGGAAATGTAAAGCATGCATGTTTGAAAGAGGGTGTTTATTAATCTAACTCAAAATTAAGCCACCAACAAATGTGTCTAAACTAAATGGGTCCTTTTCTGTTCCTGTACCTTCAGAAATTGTTGCCCCTGTAGCTGCCTGAGCTCTTTGAGGCCTGTCAGCCAATCAGAGCTAATCTGCTGCCTCAGTGCTGCCTTTGTCGGCTGCAGCGTGGGGTTCTGGGCCATTGCTGGTCCATTCCTCTGTGTTTCCATGGTTCTCTATAGGGTCTTTCTGCTAAGGCTGAAAGGAGTCCGTTGACAGGGGCCCGAATCGACGGGGTTAAAACGGAGTTCACACGCCTCCCGCCCTGCCAGGCTGTCCCCCGCTCCTGGGTTCCTCTCAGTCTCCTCTCTGTGTCTCCGTTCATTTCCCCAATCCCTCCTCCTCACTAGCCTGTCTTCTCCTTTCCTTTTTGTTTCCCATCAGTGCTGGCATAGCTGTCGGTTTCTATGGGAATGGTGAAACTTGTGATGGAGTGAACCGGCTGACATATTCCCTCCGCCACGCCAATCGCACAATCACTGGAGTTCAAAAGCTGGTGAGACCACAAACACAGTCATATGGATGTGTCCGATAATTCAACACTCTTCTACTCGGAGTCTCCCTTGTTTCATTACAACATTGCAGTAAAGCCTCCCTGAATAATGGCCTGCATGCCCATGTGTTTACTCTAGGTGTATGATAGTACATCGTCGTTGAACCAGACGGTGGACAACAGTCTGCAGCAGCTTGAGATCCAGTATGCTCAGCATGCAGACTACCTCTCTATCATCCAAAAGCTGCAGGGCCAGCTGGATGAGCTGGTTAGACAGATGGTCGAGATTCCTTTCTGGGACAACAACCTCATTTCCCTGGACGATTTGTCCATCACCATTGAGCTTTATGACTGGTACAGGTAAGACTGATATGGTGCATTTCAACTATCAGCAGAAGGAAGAAAAATATCTTAGTTTTATCTTTTTATTATTGTACTCCATGTGCAGACACAATGAAACTCTAAAGCCCAGCCCTGCAGAGATTTCATTCTCATCTCATTGTTCCACTGTTGTTGAGAGCTTTGGTGATACGGCGCTGAGTGCCTGTACTCTAAAGACATTATGCGGAGCGCAGATCATAAGAAATGACTTCAGTACATCATTAGGCAGCATTAAGTTTGCAGTGAGCTTAAAGGGTTTCTAAGAAAGAATAACTCTAATGGAAATCTGGCCAGACTCCCGTAAACATGATGCCAAAAGTATGCAAGCTACTCCACACATTGTTTTTAATAAAGCATAAAGGGTTTCTTTATAAATAGCAAGTTTTAGGTAGGTTATGTAAGAGTTCCAGCTGAGAGTTCAACAATTCCCTTTTCTTCCCCAACAGATTGTGTGTGGGATTGTTTCATTTACACGTATTAGCCCTAAAACAAGTCAACTCATTCCTCTCTTATCACTGGGGCACTATTTTAACCGCAGTACAATTTAAGTGTATCTAGATAACTGAGAATGATTGCAGTTAGTATTAGTGCTCAGAGGGGATGAGTATTTTAGCTGAAAGAGGGTTGTTTATGCTCCCTAAACCAAACCCATAGGATCTACTAGCTGTGTGGCATTTAAATGTTTACTTCTTTAGGGTTTTTGGTACATCAATAACTCCAGATAATTAGGTTAGTAGCACTATGTGCTTCTAAAGAAACTGTGGATATTAGCTTCCCCGTCCAAGTGTGGCTCTCTAATTAATTCAGTTAAAGCTGATTACTCCTACAGACTCATCGAACATGAGTATAAATGCCAGTTAAGGAATTTATCCTAATGCATTCAAAAGCCACATATTTGTAAGAGACCGGTCCTTTATGTGAATTGATTTAGCTCCTGTTTTAATATTCCCAAAAAAGATTCATATGATGTGTTTTTTTTTTTTTATGGACTGGTATTATTCTAACTGAAAACATAAATAATTCTTATTGAGAATTGGCTTTTTATGCTGCAATGATTTGAAGTTTGTGTCAGCGGTATAATAATAAAATGGGTTTTGTGGTTTTTGTTTATTTCTCCACAGGTGGCTGGGCTACATCACACTGCTGCTCTTCGACATCCTGATCTGCCTTCTCGTCCTGTTTGGCCTCATTCGCAACTCAAAGGGAATCCTTATCGCGTGAGTGCCATCACTTGATCGCCATTCCCCGTCATGATTGAACACGTTCACAAGATGCCATAAAACTCTCAGTTGGAGAAGGAATTGTCCGCCTCCTTCTGATAAATTATTTTTCACTGTCAAGGATTCCCTTTAAAATAGAAAAACTTACTTAGCTCAGCAGTCATTTTAGTCAATTATTCCATTTAACATTCTGGATTAATTAACATAAATTTAGTTTTTTTTTTTCTTTACATCAAGTTTAAATCCAGACATCTTTTTTTAACTTTGCACCATTAAGCACAGAGGGCAGAAATTCGCTGATATCTAAACATCAAAATTCCCAAATTTTTCAATCTAAAAAGGAAACTTATTGACACACAGGAAACCCTGCTAATTATTTTGGATCTAAATTTAAATCTAGCAGTAAATCTTATTGGTTGAAAATTATTTGCAATGTTTTTAAGTTAATATTTCCACAAATGCAACAGAATTATGTTATTATTTACCTCACTAATGTCCATGTAAGAAAACATTTTAGAATGATCTTTTAATTGCAGCTTTTATGTTGGAATAGCCCTGAGTCTGTTCAGTAATTAGACCAACTTTATTATGTCAAGCCTCTCTTTTTGTGAGTGTACCTCTCATTACCATAGTTCATGGTCTAATGCTGCTGGTGAAGCACACTCCTGACCTCCTCTTGTTTCCCACAGGGTGTGCTTGTTCGGCGTAGTGGCTCTTATAATCAGCTGGGTCTCCCTGGGGCTGGAATTAGCTGTCTCTGCAGTAAGTGTCTGCAGGGTATGATCTTGTTTACCTGGTGGATCTGCTCTGTTTAACACAGTTTTTTCTGTTAGCTCTCTGATAGAGTCTAATGTTAAAACCGTATATTTTAGGTAACTCTGTAATATACAGTATATGCTTTTAAAGTCAGAATAAATGCATGTTACACCAATGCTGTGTTGTTTTTTTATGCAAATATTTTGTTTTGGGTTTTGTTGCTATGTTCATGTTTTGGGTCACTTGGCTTTCTCCAGAAATCTTGTAGACTTAATAACAGTGATTAAGAGCTGCAATTCAAGCTGTTAGCGCTGTAGGCTTAATTTTGGAAGGAGTAGATGTAAGATTCTTTGTGGAAAATATTACTGGCTGAAATCCAGAGCAGATCCACATGAGTCCAGATATTTGCCTCAATTCCCTAGTTTTAAAGTTTTGTTTTTTTCCCTTTCTCTTTCCTCCTCTCCAGCTAATTCAGTTCATATTCCTCCTTACAATAAGGTCCTCAAGTGTTACTGAGGTTGATTGTTTGCTAATTTTAGCTCTTTTTTTTCTTTTCTTTTAGAGCTCAAGTGATTTCTGCTTTGCTCCTGATACATATGTTACCACAGTGATGGATCAGTATGGGGTCATCGATAAAGGTATGATGCTTTCCTGTTACATTAAAAAAAAACACAGGATGCAGTCATATGTTAAAGCTAGTAAAGCGGCCCATTAAATGCTAAGTTATGAATTCCTCTGATCTCTCATCTCAATGCTGTGATTGTTGTGTGACAGTAAGACAGAAAAGCCCCTAAAAATATCTGCAACATCTGCAGTAAGGTCAGGAGGGCAGTGGGCCGTCTAAATTAACACAAAGGCCTCTCTAACACATCTCAGCGTAGCCATTTCCCCAAACCGTTGCATGACAGGACACATGTCACAGGATTGCAAAACCAGCCTGGGGCTTTCTTGTGTTTGTGTATGAAGGAGATAAGAGAAGGGAAGCAGAGGATCAAAGACGGTACGTTTCCCTTGGTGACAGAAATGCTGCTTTAAACTACAGCTTCCATTGAGAAGCCTGTTTAATGTCACTTCTCGGCATCGGCTCGTCTAAATGAGACTCTTCCTGCTCTCTCGAAACAAAATAGCAGCTGAATGCAAGCAAACAGAAATGCTCTGTATTCACTGATCTGGATTTAAAAAAAGTTCACTGCCTAAAGGGTGATGCAGTTAATAAAGCATTATTGATTTCAATGCCATTTTTACTGTACTCGCCATCAGAGAGAAATCTCTTCTTCGATTGCAGTTTCTTGACTAGATCTTTCAGCATCTTTGAATTTTCCAATGTTTTGAATTAATTTAGCCAAACAAAACAGTAAGGAGAGTGGTGCAGAATATTTTCTCTACATTTTCTTTTATACTCTGTAATCGTTTTGATATTTTTCCATTGCCTTTGTCAGATTTAATCAAAAACGCTTCTCTGTAGTACGATTCCTTTACTTCGGTGTTAGACTGGCTCCCGCTGTTTCTACATATATTAAACATTTTAGTTCTCGAGTGCTTGCTTTACTGATACTACAGCTGTTTAATAAACTGTTTTGGGCACCCTTCCAGTGTTTTTAATGTATAAAATGGCATATATTGCAAACAAATTTACGAGTAAAGTGTAATATGTGTTGATAAACTAAGGCAGACACAAGAGTCAGTGTTTCAGGAGGGTGAGACAATGTAAGACGTTTCATTAGATCCGAGCTGCTTGTCATCGACATGGATAAATATGATGTAAATCACACAAGCGAACACTTCCAGTTTAGAAACACTACCATTGAACTTGTGTGCGTTTATGAGAAGTCACTACAGTTGTAGTTACGGGTTGCGTTACTGCTTTATGAATATTTGAGAACTAATCAGATGGAAAAACTAACAGTTTCTCCTGTTTGACAAGTTTGGCATGAAACATGTAGGCACCCTTATATTATGGTGTAATCAAGCTGTACTAATTAGGAAAGACTAACAATGGAGATGAGTTTTCCCACTTTGTTCATAAAATCTGGTTAAAGAAGAAGAAAAATGTTCTTTACTTACCTATTAACAGACATATCAATATTTAACTGATGGGGAAAACACATCCATCATCAAAGCACAGCCTAATGTAGCTGGAAATACAAGCAAAACAAAGAGCAGAAGTTATCTATAAACAAAGAAGCAATGTTTGCATGTTTTTTGTTTCCCTTTTTTTATGAGAGAAATTTGAATTTTAGCTTAAGGACGCCAACAGTTCTTTATATTACAAAAACAAGAAGCTGCAGCCATTGAATGGTAAAGCATGTTTATTGATGTATTAATAAACAATTATCAATACTATGAATGCCATGTAAATATAAATTTTTAACAGAGTGAAGCAATCTTTGGTAAAAGATCCTCAGAGCATCTCTGCTGTGATCATTACCAAGTAAATCGTCCAGTAAATGGAGGTTTGTAAAGCCAAGATTTTGTTTGATTCACAGCAAACACCCACGAAAACCCTGTTTTAAGACAGCAGAAATATTCAATTCAATGCAGTTTATTTCATACAGTCAAATTGATTCAAAGTTTTCTATACAAGGAAAACCAGTTGATTGCATTGAGTCATTGACTCAAATGCAATCCCTCACACTAAGCATGCTTGTAGCGACAGTGGAGAGGAAAAACTCCCCTTTAACAGGAAGAAACCTCCAGCAGAACCAGGCTCAGTGTGAGCGGCCATCTGCTGAGGCCAACTGGGGTTCAAGGAGACAGAAACAGAGATACAAAAAGCAGCTGTAAAAGGCGTCCCCGTCCAGGAAACACACAGCCAGGCAGACGAGCTCTGAGCCAACTATCATGTCAGAGGAGGAAGAGAGCATATCCAGCCAGTCACAGTCAGAGAAACAGGACCACGCTGGAAAACAGGCCGATCTCCAGCATCTATAAACAAGGGTGTTGATGGAAGCAGCACAGCTGATTTTCTCTCCAGGATGGTGTCACAGCCAAACAGGAACAGACGAGTCAAAGCTACTCTGAGAAAAAGCAGAGAGAGCAGAACGTTAGAGTTTGAACTAACAGATTCTGCAGATTACCAAGAGTCCAGCTGACGCTAAGCCAGAGCTGGGGTTAATATTTCTACTGTCTTAAAACAGGGTTTTTCGTGGGTCATTAACAGTCATTAAATTATTATTTTTTTAATTAAGGCATTAATTAGTAAGGGTGCTCTGATCAGGATTTTTGGGGCCGATCACCGATTGCTGAAAGCAGTATTGGTTGATACCGACCATCGGTGACCGATCACTGGGTCTATCTGAAGCCTTCTATTTATCATGTCATATATTCAATTTTAATAGTCTTAACAAAAATGTATAGGTATTAAAATTAACAGAAGATAATGTATTGTGAATTGTCAACTGTATACTTTTATTAACAGGAAACGTTCAACATTTGACTTCCTTAGAAACATCTTAAACAGCTTAGAGCTTAACAAATAAGCCTTACTTCTAAATAAGATACAAAAAATCTGTCATTGTTAATTTACACAAACTTAAAGTGCAGAGCAAAGAAAACAAAATCAAATGTTTTGGGATGCAATGATAAAAAGGCATAAGGTATGTATTTTAGGCTTGTCCTGCGGTAATTAACTGAAAATAGAAGCCATGACGGAACAGTCACACATCTTTAGATAATATATCAGTAATTCCGGCTTTTTGTCCTAGCTCAAAATCTAAAATGTCCTTTTAATCACTGCAGACATTTTTCAGTAATAATAAAGTTTTGTAAATTTCAAACAAATGCTAACTTTAAATGTTCTTTTAGCTCCTTTAAATCTACATACATTTAAAGTGCACAGCATGGAAAACATCAGTCAATGAGAAAGAAAGAAGAGGAATAGAGATTAGTAAAGCCATTTCTCTTAAAGCTTACTTGTTAAGCATCAATGGCAGATTTTTCTTTAGAAATATAAGCATCTCTGCATTTTTGGCAGACAGCTTGTTCCTCTTCTCATCTACAATATTCCCTGCTGTGCTAAAAAGTCGCTCACTATCTACACTTGTGACCGGAGCACAGAGGTAGGCGTGGGTTGCTTGTGCGAGAGCGGGGACACGACTTTTATTGTCTCGCCAAAAAACAAGCGGCTGTCCGCTCCGTGGGATGACTGGCTCTGATAGGTAGAGGTTCATCTGCAATGATGTTGAGTGGCTGATGTCACCACCACCCCGTCCTTATCCAACAACTCAGCATACATAACGTGTAAGGAGCCAGCTCGTGGTACTTTCTCTGGGGGCTCGGTGCAAGTCGCTTCCAAACTTGCCTCACCACAAGAAAATGGACCGTCCGTTTTCTTCTTCTTCCCCACTTCCAGTCGCATACCGATGCAGAGCAACTACAGCGCCCCTAGAGGAGGAGTGAATTCAACAAGTAGTGCGTCTCATCGGCCCATCTGATCGGCCTTTATAGAAACCGCCGATCAAACTATTTAAAGCCTTTATCGGCCGATAACGATCGGTGACCGATCAATCGGAGCACCCTTATTAATTAGCAATAAAAATCATTAAATGTGATTATCCTGGCATTAAAAATGCTTTATTTAATAAAAAAAAAACATTAATGAAAACAATTTCGTCAAAAATATATCATGTATAACTGGTTTCATGTGTTTGCGCGGAACTGCCTCCGGCTGATCGTAAAGCCATATGTTCGGAAAAGAAGCTTAAGGCGGAAAAAAGGTTGAGAATGGGAAAATGCAAATTTAAACAAAAGTGTCTGGAAAACGAGGAATTCTGTCTGTCGACGGCAAAGATGGTGGATTGTGCCGTGTTTTTTTATATATATATATATGAGAGTCGGGGTACTTGTTAAAGGCATTCAAATAATTTCTAAGAGCATTAGAAAGCATTAAATTAGAATTGCTCATTCCTGTATTAACCCTGTAAAAAGACTAACTTTATTTTGTAAGCCTTGGCATTGCGCATTCCTTTGCATTGGAGCCATTTTTTTTTTCACTGGATTTCTCTATGCTCCATTATAGATGTGTTAATGTGCTGCAAACCGCTTGTTTCATCATCAGCAGAACCGTTTCCAAGCTTAAACTCTTGTAGTGGAGAATATCTCATCTTTCAATACAGTGGGGAAGTAAACTCTTCCAAATAGTAATGCTTGTGAGCTGGACCTCCAGAGACATGTGCCTGTTTTGTTCTTTCCTGTGTTGGAACGCTCCACTGGTGTTGAAAGAGACGGAGAACAAATCTGCTGACTCAGCAGTGAGTTTAAATGTCACTAACTCTGTGTGTCAGTCCGGTGGCAGTGCTGTAGTCACAGCTTGGATCCGCGCACACGGCTTTGCTGCAGAACCTCTAAGTCGTACAGAAAGGGTTTCTCATCAAGGAAATAGGCGCTGATCACAAGTGAAAGTCTTAACCTCGAATAATTATAATCCTCTTTGGTTTAATTTGTGCTCAAAGTAGAACCCAGGCTCAGTCTTGTAACACAGCAATAAGAACATGGATGATGTAAGAGGTTTTGGGGGTTGTTTGCAGTTCGAACGATTACACCTGCCCCCCCACCCCCCTCCCTTTCTGGGTTTGTGCTCTATATTGGTTTCAAAGTATTCAGGATTTATTTTAGGTTCTGCAGGTTTATTAACCGTTTGGAAGATTCCTCAGAGTGTAGGATTGCCTGAGTCATCGTTATGTTCTGCAAGCTGCAACATGTCAGAAGGAATTAAAGATGCACAACTAGATAGAACACAATGGAAGAGGCTGTCTGTCGGGAAAACTGTAGAGACGCAAATCGGAACTGAGCTCTTTTCTCTGGTGAAAAAATATTGACAGGTCAGGTAAATGTTCAGCCCTCAACCAAGATATGGAAATCCAATGGAAGGGGGAATGCATTTATTGAAATAAATACAACATATTTTAATCGACTGACCAATAATTAGGAAGTGAACTGATGATGGTTTGATTATTTTTTAGGGTAAATCTGTTCTTTCCTGATCTGTTTTTGCTTTTTTGTCTCTCTTCCTCCTCGTCGGCTCTCAGACATCCTCCAGTACTACCTTAGTTGCGGTTCGGAGCAAACCAACCCCTTCCAGCAGGTTAGTTGGAATTGCATTTTACACATATAACCTTCCTTTTTTCAGAAATATTCACTCCTAGTGTTTACAGCTTAAATCTAATGGATAAAAGCTAACAGGCTCTCTTTGATTGCTCCAAAACAGCGATTCCTCCTTTCCCTCGCTGCTGTGCAATATTCTCCTTTTCTCAGGGAGTTAAACTGATGCACAGCAGCATGAGTCACCTGTTGGCATTGAGTTTATGCAAATTACATTCATTAGACATTTGATCATTTGCACACAGGTACAATCGGTAAAATCAACAAACATTGATTAATTTATACCATTTTTCTTTAGTTATAGTTTATAAGATGCAAAAGAAAAATAACAAGCATGATTTATTGGAACATTTTATTGGTCTTCATTCAGTGTTGCATTGTAATCTGATACTCAAAACTGTAGGTTGAAATGTCTTGTTCAGGGCAGCATCCACATGTGTTGGAGGTCAACCTGGAATCAAACCCAAAATCACCCAAAATCTCAAAATCACTACATACACTGTTCAGAATATAAATTTAACATAAAAGCCTCGGAGAGCTTGATGTAGAGTTTCCATGGCGTGCCTCGCCAGCCGTGAGGCCAGCCGCTGGCAGTTGAGCTAAACCTGATGACTGTTTACAAAAGAGAAGAGAAGATGGTAGAGGAGACTTTCCCGTCCATCCTAGCACAGTCCCGTCAAGCTGTTTTTACTAAAATTGTTTTCATTGTTTTGTTTTTTTACAGACAAAAGATTAGGAACAATTGTCTTTCTTGAAGCATGAAAATTTATCTTATATGTAACTAAAAAAACATTCAAGAAGTTTGATTTTTTTTAAAAGGAGCTATAAAACAAAGAGGTGACTGAAGACTTTGCCACGTGTCTTTAGAATATTTCCGTTGGCTCTACCTTTTATATTTTCAGTAAACATTAATAAATGAAAACCTTTGAGTGCTTATGTGAAGGCCCTCTATTGTTGGTACCGCTGAGTGTTCATATATAGAGTATAGAGGCTTGTCAGATTTATCTATAAAATCTTTTTTATAACCAAAACAAAAAACAGCTACAGGTTCCATGTGATCATTTTAAGCACGGATAAAACATTTAACTGCACTGTTACTAATTTTTTCCTTTTTTTCTTCTTTTTTTTTTTAGAGGCTTTCTGGAAGCCATAAAGCATTAGTAGAGATGCAAGACGATGTGTCAGAGCTGCTTCGCTCTGCCACCAGAGAATATAAACAGACAAAGGTATGAGAGGCTGAAACTGCTGAATATCTCAGTGAACTGGAGCGAACTGCAACTGTTTAACAAAAAGATTAGCTGACGGACCACCTAGAAGCTGCATTCTGTTAAGGCTTTCTCTGGTCAACAGCGCTATCCTCCATCAGGGGTTTTTAGGACATGATGGAGGCATACATGAGAACAGAGATCAGGAACAGAGGAAGGCATGTTTCTCTCCTTCACATATAGACACAGTCTTAAGCTGCAGTTGTACTATTTTATATAACTGATTTTTTTTTTTAGTTAAAGATAAAATGTTGACTGGTGGAAAAATGGAGGCTGCCTTTCAAAATGATTATAAGTTCAAATCTGCTTCCCTGTTCTTGCTGTATTTTTGAATAAATAATCAATAAATTAATCGCTTCCAATTGAGAATTGCTGCTTCGCTGCTCCTTATCCTCAGTGTTTGAACTTTAAGTGAGCTCGAACAGAATTATTCAGATTTTTTTTCTTTCTTGTCTCTGAGCATTTCTCCTCTTGTTGGTCTTTCAGCTGTTCAGCTGTGTTTTCCTTCACTTCTCTCCAGGAAAGTCTGGAGGAGATTCAGGGGATTCTAAACACTACAGAGATCAGCCTTCATCAGCTCACTGCACTGGTGGACTGCCGCAGCCTGCACATGGTGAGCAGAGACTATAGACCATAAACCGAGACCCGCTGCTCAGACCCGCATATGGTTTCATTGTGGGTTTTTTTTTTTCCATTTACTGTCCTGTATGGAAGCATGCCCTTACGGAAGAGGATTAGGGCCACTGAAAAAAAAAAGTTAACTGAGTTTTACATTTTATTTCAGTTTAATATGGGAAGAAAGTCAGAATTCTGACTTTAATCTCAGAATTCTGACTTTTTTCTCAGAATTCTGACAGCTAACAAACATGTTAGCATCAAGCCATAGCCATGTCTGTTTTAGAGACTTGCTCTCTTGTGTTAATGACCTTCTGCTCCTCCATTAATGAGGGGACCCCTCGGGCACGTATAAAGTTGCCTAATTCCGTCATTTTCCACCAATGTGTCACTGGCCACCTCAAACAACTCACATCTTTGTCAGTAAAGCTGAGTGCTCCCACATCTCTTCCTTTATGGTGCCCATCTACATTAAGATCCAAAATTCCGAGATTAAAGTCAGAATTCTGACTTTTTTTCCCATGTTAAACTGAAATAAAATTTGAAAATCAGTTAACTTTTTTTTTATTCAGTGGCCCTAATCCTCTTCCGTATGCCCTTTATGATTTTCAAGGGTAGACATTATTTGTATGCCTATTTGCAGTTCAAACCTATTTTATTTTTATCTGCTTTTTTTTTTTCAAGTAAAGCGTTCTGGTTTTTGATAAAAAGGCTACATTTGTTTCACAGGATTACGTTCAGGGCATGACTGGACTGTGCTATGATGGTCTGGAAGGCCTCATCTACCTCCTGTTCTTCTCCTTCGTGACGGCCCTCATGTTCACCTCCATCGTCTGCAGCGTGCCTCACACCTGGCGAGGGAAACGGTAAGATGTCCTCCATCTTCGTGAAGAGCAATAGCTCCACGAATGTAGCCATGCAAAAGCTTTCATGCCAAGTTTATGTTCTGAACGGTATATAGGATGATGCATAATTCAAACCTTTTAACTATTTATGTTTTTAAAGGAAAAAAACTCTTACTGTACTCCAAAATGATCTGAGAACCAAAATGCATCAAGCCCAGGAGGTTCCATCTGCTCTCACAGCTGGCTTACCCCGCCTAATTGGGACACGTTGCCCAAAATCTATCAGAGTTACCAACAGATCCAAACTATTTTCTCCAGCAGAACTTTTAACATCATTCTCATTTCTTTCTAATGTCAGCAGCAGGATAATGACTCCAGAGTTGCTACTTGGAAAGTAGTTTTAGCTTCCCCACATAATTAGCTTATTGCTCTTTATCATGTATTGTAGAGGGGGTGGGCATGTTTATCAGATTTATTTCTCTTTACCAGACTGTTGTTTCCAGTGTTCCCCGCTTAGCTTGTTCGGCAGTGCAGTCATAATGACACATGCCAGCTAATTATTTCCCCCCATCTGGAATAGTAGAGAGTTATGACCAGGATTTACTCTCTGCAAACAAGAAAAACAGTTGTGAAGCTTTTTAGACATAGTTATGCTGTTGATTGCTAACATGCATGTGGGAACAATTCCAGAGGAGAGCGTACAAACTGATCCTATGAGGTCAAACCTGAGGTAAGGTGGGAATTAAACGGAAGTGGGCATGACCTCTAGAGGGAGACATTCAATATGTTATTTTGTTAAACGTTTTGGCGCTTCATTTGTTCAAAGTAGCTGTTTGTTTGTTTGTTGAAGAAATCCTTTCTTCATGTAAAATGTTTGCTGCTACAAAATATTTTTTTTTTATTTTCAGTTGAAAATGAATAAATGTCCTTGTTTTTTTCCACATTGTTGTGTCTTAATTGATTAAACTAGAAGATTTGTTGTTTTCTTCAGCCTAAAAAGGATCAAAAATAAAATAAAAGGAACAATGTGACTGTGTGACAAGTTTATGCTCATTATCATTGAGGTAGATCAGAGGCGCCTCCTGGTGGTTGTTTAAATAAAGCTTGTTTTTGCAGGAACGACGACGACAGTGAAGATGAGTCTCTGAGCCCCGGTGGGAGGCAGAACCCTGACGGCCTGTACCGGGTCCACATGCCCAGCCTGTACAGCTGTGGCAGCAGCTATGGGAGCGAGACGTCCATTCCTGCCACAGCCCACACTGTCAGCAACGCGCCCGTCACAGAATACATGTAAGATGTTTACTTCACAAGAAGAGACCGAGTGAAAGCAGAAGTGGTAGAAAATATGTATGCATGTCATGTTCTCGACTCCGCTCCTTAAGGTTTTGGGTTTTTTCTAATTCCTGTTGTTGTCCAGAAGAAGTTTATAGGACCCTGGAGAGAATCTTACTCTCCCAAAGTCTACAGATGCAGCTGTTTCTCTCCAGCTGTGTTGGTTGTGAAACCCAAAGCTCTGTGAAGCTCTGTGCTAATGAAACTGGGGGAGGGGTTTATCACTTTCTGGCTGGATGGCAGCAAAGTTTAGTCTATGTACTTTAAAACTCACATCAGCAAATATAAGGTGGCTCTCAGAAGTTCACACACCTGATGTTTCGTGATGTAATATTGTGGGAATTAATTAATAAAAATAAAAAAATTAATCTAAAATAACTTAGTAATTGATTAATTGTTAACTGGAGTATAGAGTCTCTAAAACATGCATTTAGGTGACAGAGCAACCCACTTAGAGCAGTAATTAATTGAAAAAAATGTATAAACATTTTGCTTAAAAAAAGAAGAAAAAAAAATGTCTTTCAATATACTCTATCCAGAACTCCTCATGTGGAAAACTGGGGAAATCTTTTGAAATCTGAGGCTTTTCTGCAGAACTGATAAAAACACTAGATTAAACTAGTTAGAAGGATAACATCATTGAAGGAACTGCAGGGAGATCCAACAAGTTCTTTTTTTTTTTTTTTTTTTTCTGCCAGTGAAAAACAAATTTATGTTTTGTTTTTTCAGTTTGTTTTTTCACCAATTTGTGTATTTTGTGTACTTCGCTTCCCAACTAAAGTTTAGGCTTCGAGAAAATATCTTGGTTTCATATCGAAGTCCTTTCTTTTGATTAAAAAACCTTAATCAGTCTGGAAGAGGCCTTCATATAAGCTTCACCCAAATCTACAACAAATTGGTTTAATTAGTTTAAAAATGTCTGCCTTTATTTTTAACCTTAAGTTTAACCTTGGAGTTTAGAAATAATTTCCTCAAGCAGAGATCCTTTGCAACGTGGTCAAACATGACCAAGTCATAATGTGGCATGTTATCACAACAAAGTATTAATTTATAAGTACCTGTACATGCAAATTATTACATCCATTTTTAAAATTTATTTTTACAGTTCTGTTGGATCTCGTGTGAATTTTACAGGATTAATGTTGCATATCATCACTGACAGGAAATAACCTCCTATCTACATTTTTAGTCATTTTGGTTTTCGTGTTAAAATCTATCATATTAATCTTTTCACGTGCCTGAGGTTTTTTTTTTATTTCTGGTGAAAGTATCGCATATCGTTGACCAGACAGTTTTGATTTATATTTAAAGACCATTCGACTGCAGCGAATGTTTAAAATATTTGAACCTGCTGGATCCTGGTCTTATTTTTACATCACTTACAGGCATTTTAACAGGGTTGTTTTTTATCTGTTTAATGTCTGTGTTTTTATAAATAGGGCTCAGAACGCCAACTTCCAGAATTCTCGCTGTGAAAACACGCCTCTGATTGGACGCGAGTCTCCTCCTCCTTCTGTAAGTTGTTACTTTTTTCCTTTAAAAATACCAAATTGCAAAGTGTAAAACTGTCCGCCATCTTTTGGATTATATAATTACCTCTCAACATTTTTGTTAAGTAGCAGCGACTGTGTAGTAAACTTTATGCAGGTGTGTGTGTGTGTTTTACCCATCCGTCCCTTTGGAATCACTTTCATCAATCTAACACCAGCCATGCTGTTTGTCTGATTGAGCTCCATCAAACAAACATCTATGGCCTGATGATTCAGTCCGGAGTTGGGATCACTTCTCCTCCCTCCAAGTAAAGAGCTTTTTAAAGCCTCAGAGTTGATACTAACATCCAACCAGGATTATTTTGCCCTGACAAAGTCCCGATCCTCCACTAGAAATCCTGCTCTCCCTCCTGTCTGTCCGTCTGCTTGGACCTCCACACTGCTTTGTGCATCTTCTCTGTACTCTCTTCTTGTCGTTCTTTCTCTGCGAACCCATACAGTTGTATTTGACTGCCGCGGACAGTAACAGCGGTCACTGCTGGCAGTTAAAGCCCTCGGAGAGTTCAAGATCATTTTGGTAACTTCATCTGCATTACTAACAGGTACTAAACATGACCGCCTCCCCGAACCTGCTGGCTTGCTCCCCCTCTGTATCACCTCCTAAAGTCCTGGCTTTGCTAACCCCTCCCCTCCCTATAGCCTCCCAGTGGTGGGGGGGTGCAGAGAAACTCCTCCTACATGTACTGCACCCTCTGCCCTATTGTCTCATCTGATGTCTGTATCCTGTCAGCCTGGGCTGCATGTTTTCCTCCCCCTTCAACCAACATGACCATGTGAGGCTGTAGCTCTTCCCTGAGTCTCTGTAACTCATGAATCAGATGCATCAAATTATAAATCTGTTAATATTATATTGTTGGCTTGGATTTTCTTAGTTTTTACATTAGTTTAGTGAAGACCCTTATAAGCTTTTCATATCAGTATCTGTTTTTGCCATTAATAAGAAATCAAATCAAAAAAAATTATGGTAATTTAAAAAATCATACAAAAATGGCTGCTTACATTTTGAATTCTTTACATTATATAGAATTTAAGCATTTAAATTATTTTGTGGTTTTAGTGCAGCAAACTGTCATAAAATAATTTCATCCATCTCTATAGATTCTCAAATAAGGCTCAATATTTTAAAATCCAGTCTAATTGCACTTTTATCCCTGCTGATTGACTTCAAGGGTTAATCAGAGCTATGTTGCAGACCAGAAATGCAAAATAATTTATAAGAAATAAAGGAATATTGATATGTTTTCCAGTTATGGAAAATTTTAATTCATGTTTTCCACAAAAATCATTATCATTGATCTAACTTATTGAATATATATATATATATTCAATCATTTATTGTTTAAATCATAAGTAGTTGTATTTTGCCTTTAGTTTAATTGACTATAAATTATGTATTTATCTATTTTTTTTTCCCTCTAATTACCGCTATGACACTTTTGGTCCTAAGTTTTAATGAGGCTTTGCAAAATTCTATTTATCACAAGGGTTAGTGATAGAGATGCACCCAACCAGTTTTATCCAGTCCAATACCGATACCTGGGCTGAGCAAATCACCCGATATCTGATCCCAATCTGATTCAACTGCTGAAGGAACAAACCATATATCTCACTATGTAAGGGAAGGCTTTAGCTTTACATAAACATGGTTAAAAAGGTAACAAATTACACAAATATAATTTTACTTTGTTATTTAATAACAAAAAAGCACCAAAAAGGGAGAAATAACAGTTTTATCTAGAGTGGCCTGGATCTCTGCTATGCGATCATAATAGTCACTGTCAGAGCAGATCCCCGATATGTGGATCCATCCGATCCAATCGGTTCAATGCATCTTTATTTGGTGAAGTAAAAAAAGGGTCCAAATTATTATTTTTAATCACATTTTAATGTGAATAACTTACGTAACTTTGTTGTTTGGAGAGAAAATTCATTATTTATACCTAAATTTGTCGACAACGCTAATGAAAATGTTGTATCCAGGAAATATGAAGAGCTGTGATTTACAGAGACTCGGTTTGTTGGCAGACTGCTGAGTGTGATAGAGAGCGATGCAGAAATGGTAGAATCCAAATTAAGTTTCTAATTACAATCAAATTGATTGACTGGTTGAAGGTTTGGTTTTTCTGCGTTCGTTACTTTATGCTGCGGCAATAAATAAATTATTAAAAATCTGTTCAAATATCAATAAATATGCATCCATTTAACTTTGTGTTCAAGATCAAAGCATAAAGCTTGTCCTGTTGTCATTCTTTTCTAGGTAAAACATTACCAATGTATTCAGTCAATATTCATGATTAATAACAGTTTTTCTCAAAATAACTGGTTCTGGTGTTTGATATCGTTCAGATGACTCTAAAAAAATGGTAATGGAATAAAAAGCCCCACAAAAAAAAAAAAATCTAAATGCATCTAAAATGGCCGTCCCAAAGGAGTGCAATGCAGCCCTGTCATGCATGGATTCCAACTTTACACACACTTCAGGCTCTGCACACAACAGGAAGGACAATTAAAACTACAGCAGGGATATTTCATACTGTTGGTTTTCAATTCGATGTCCCTGTAGACTTTAGCTCTCTCTTAAAGATGATCTGTGTAGGATTTTCTCCGACCTCCTCGTATTCATGTTTATTTTTCATTCTTTATCTTTCCAATAAAAATTAATGGATTTATTTTTTCATTCATTGGAGCCTCAAAAACATATAAAAGTAGTGTCTTTGATTGCTGTTGAATAAGAAAATCCAACTTTTTTTTTTTTTGTAACCAAACAGAGTTTAATTTTACCCTTTTTGTGTCAAACGCAGTTCATCATAAAGCTTTAAAGAGTGAGTTTATAACCTTTTTTGTCCCGGTTCTCTTTACAGTACACCTCCAGCATGCGAGCCAAGTACCTGGCCAACAGTCGACCCGTTCCCAACAACCCTCCAGCACGTTGAATCCCTCCGGTCTCCACCGAACATCTCTGAAGCTTCTCCTCCATCCAGTCTCTCCTCATCTGATCCCCTTTCTTCTTTATTTGAACCAAATGTTTTTCCCATCTCAGCTGAAGCTGAACCAGAGGACATGAATCAGAAGCACAGACACTACTAATCCAACTTCCACACTCCTTTGTTTAGCTTTGCGTGGATCGCAAAGGCGCTAGGACTGATGCAATGGACGGTTTGAACTAATGAGGACATAGTTGACATCAAACATGGTCTCTTAAGTACTGTAACATTATCTTGTCTTTACTCTGGAGGAAATGCCGGCATCTGTAGATAAGATCTTTCACTCATTCAGCTTCGATTCACCTGCTTCAATAGTGAGGTTAGCTTTTAGGACTCAGCTCTTTTCTGGTTTGACTCGTACTGTACCTGTGGGATTTCCACCGCACACTAACACACTTGGCTTATATAATGGCACTCTGTCTTAAATCTGTTGTCTGGGACCAGTTTTTCTGTGGTGTTGCATGTTTAACCAGTTGTTTTTCCACTTATTTTTTTAAACTTATTTTATTTAGCCTTTTTTCTTAAATATTGCAATGAGCCCAACTTCCACAGCAGTTTTTGTTCACTTGTGAAATTCTAGACCTTGCCAATGGTTTAATTTGGTTAAATAAAATGAACACGTTGAAAGTTTATTTTTTCTAGGCAAGTAAGCAAGTAACTGTGAAAAAGACGTGTGCGCGGACGCTTTAAAGTTTTGAGTTCCGGTGCCCTGTGTCTTCTGAACTACTTGTAATGTGGTTCTTTATTAAAAGAACTCCAGATGTTTCACTCATAAAAAAGGAGTGGAGATCACCCCAATGGGAGTTTTAAGTTTAATAAAAAAATGTCTTTTTCTTAAGAAATGTCTGGAGAAATTGAATGCATTTGCAATGCAGTGCCTCAAATGTGTTTTAGCATTTAAATAGAGCTAAGAGAAGGTGGTGGCTGCTGTGAAATGATTGGTTTAACTTTTACTTACTGTATTTAAAAAACAAACAAAACACTCTTTTAGAAAAATCCTCCATCACAGCAAACCTTTTACACATCTTAAAATCCACCGACAGCTCCTGGGTGGCTAAGAAACAAGAAAATGAGCCAATTTATTATTTTTTTCTTCTTTTTTTTAAACAATTTATGCTTTGTTTGATAATTCACTGATGCAGTCTGGACTTTCTGATCTTTTTTTGTAGTTGTAGTTTTGACCTTTTGTAATGTACAGATAAAGAACATTTAAAACTCTGAAATTTTTTTGAATCTTTCCTTTAAAAAAAATTGTCTGAAAAGTTAAGGCATTTATTATGTCTTTTAAGTGAAAACATAACTTTCTGTAAATATTACTAGACTGTCTCTTTCTTTTATGTACTACAATCACTGTAGATCTGTTTTTTTATACATAATTTTGTATGTGTAAAAGCTGTGGCCATGTTGAAGCTTGAATGCTGTGTTTTGAAATTAAAGGAACTTCGAATTGCAGAGGCAGTTGGTGTGAATCATTTGAGCAAAAAATGACTCGGAACAAACACTAGGTGGCAGCAAACCTCACAGCTAACATCCTAATTTACAACAGACCAATTAAAAGAAAAAGAAAAAATTACAGCTTTCAAATCCTTAAGAATGAAAAGGAACATTTTCCATTATATATGTGAATTGACTATCAAAGCCAAAAATGTATTCAGGGCCATTGAGGATTTTTTTATTTGGTTTCCTCTAATCGTTTTTGATGAGAAACAAAGAGTAACAGCATTTTGTGAAGCATTTAATTTGGATTTCAATAATGCAACAGTATATATATATATATATATATATATATATATATATATATATATATACATCACTGTAGGTATGTGCAGTGGATATCAGATGAAGGCAGAGGCGTTTGCATGAATTTGTCAAATTAACAGGAGGCAGGAGGTCAGTGTCAACACCCGGCCAACAGTCTGGTTTTGTCGCTTCCTCTGTGGCCTCAACCAGCTGCTGTTCTCCAAAAAAAAAAAAACAAGTTTGAGGATGGAAATGTGTTTTTTTTTTTTTGGCCACAACTATGCTCAACTAAAAGCCCAAAGGACAATAGATATTACAAAGAAACTGCTTAAATATAAAAAAAAAAAATAAGAACAAATGTGCCTTTTAAGTTCCTCTCAGGTACCTAAAGTATCAAACACTGAAAAAAAATGATGTGGATTAACGACAGATCAAAGTATAATACAGAGGTTTTTATAGCTTTTGGAAAAGACAGAGAGCTGAAGATGCAAATGAAATTTCACACAGCCGCACTGTCAAGGAAATTGAATTACCCTGCTTGTTGCTGAACTAGAGGAATGCATTACTAATGCTTTGAGGTAAGGAGCTGAATAGAGAAGAGGAGGAGGAAGAACGGGGAGTGAGCTCTATACACACATGGGCACTTCCTGAGTTGGACTGGGCTCTCTGCCAAGCTGCCGGACTATGGCTCTCCTTCTTCTCAGAGTTGAGCAGCTGCAAGGCAGCAAAGCAGAAACACAAGTCAGATAACCCCCCCCCCAGGCAGTTCAACACTTCCATTTAAAAAAAGGCTCCACTTTTATCCGACCCAAACAAAAGAGGAGACGCATGTCACCGACGTCTCGGGCCTCTTTGATCGACCTCTGGTCTAAAAGTATTCCCTCTGTCAAACATTACAGTTGCGATGATGAATCGGTGAACAAACTGTTTAAACATGCAGGGTTTTCCAAGTTTTTTAGGAAAACAAAACTAAAAATGTCTACATTGTTGATTTTGGACTCCATAAATATTTAGTGTCCCTGACTTTCTGACTGCATGTATTTTCAATTTGGGTCAAAACAAAGTTAAACATGAGCCTCACTTATATTGTTCTGGCTTTGATATTGTACTTCTATCAGAGTAAAGATAAAGCAGCATACTACAAAGACATATTTATTTCTTCCTCAGAGAAAAATGAAACCTGAGGCCTTGATTATGAAACTGTAAACAGCAGTCTTGCTGGAAAAGGGAAACTATAGAATTACAGTGAGTTTGAGCTCCTCCAAAGGTTTTCTATTGGGTTTAGGTCTGGAGACTGGCTTGGCCACGCCAGAACCTTGATATGCTTCCACCAGAGCCACTCCTTGGTTATCCTGGCTGTGTGCTTCAGGTCATTGTCATGTTGGAAGACAAAGCCTCGACCCATCTTCAATGCTCTAACTGAGGGAAGGAGGTGTACAGTTTTGTCTCTTGTGTCTTTGGACAGCTGTTTGGTCTTAGCCATGTTAGTAGTTGGATTTTTACTGATTTTATGGGGTAATTTAGTATAATAGATGGAGTGGAGGTGGACATTTTAAAGGCAGACTAACAGGTCTTTGAAGGTCAGAATTCTAGCTCATATACAGATGTTCAAATACATATTTGCAGCTGTAACATATAAATAAATAGTTAAAATAATCATACATTTTGATCCCTGGATTTTTTTAGATTACGTCTCTCACAGTGGACATGCCACTACTGTACTATGACAATTTCAGACTCCTCCATGATTTCTAAGATAGAGAATTTGGAAAATAGCAGGAATTTCAAATACTTATTTTTCCTTACTGTATATTACTGTGAATATAAGGAAATATATAAAATAGCACATTTTACATAATGTTTAGGAAATCTGTGATCTCCATCATCCACGTTTCCTTCCTGTTATGAAACACTGATTGCGTTTCATTTTCGCATTATCAGATCTTACAGTTAAGATCACAGCAAAAGTCCTCTGGTTAAATACACCAAATAAATCAAATTAGTACAAAGGAAAAGTTGTAGACTACTTTTAATAATAATAGATTATACTTCTGCTCACTCCAGCTTTGCAAACAGAAACCTCTTTAATTAAATTACTAACAAATAACCTATTTTCTTTGTACTTCGGCTGCTCTTTAACAGATTTTCTGTCTACTTCTTGTACTTGGTGTCAGGTTTTGCTTGTGGTCTTGTCCAGTATAACATGTAGATCAGATGGCTTCAGGCTATCTTGCATAATTTCATCAGCTTGGTTAGAAAACATCATGGCCTCCAGCAATTGAGAACCTGCTTCCTTCAAGGTGAGTGTGAAGTAGTTTGGTTGAGGATCAGTAAGGTGAACAAAAAAAAAAAAACGATTCAGCCATCAGTTCCAGATTTCTCTTTTGTCTTTTATTTAGTATTTTCACTCTGACAACCTTTTCCAAGTGTCTAAGAGCTCAGTGCTTATGTAACCAAGTGGTAACACACCAAGCCACGATTAAACAAGTAAAAAACAAAAAAACTCTAAACAGAGAAACAAGAATAAAATTATTCATCTAATTTACAAACTCATCTACATAATGAAAGAGTCTGCAAAATAAACAATGTGATACAAGATAACTCAAAAATTTACTTTAAAGAAAAACAAACAATTCATTACTCCAAAGGAAACCCTCTCATTGGTAGAACCCAGCAAGGTAATTGATGACATCACTTAGCCAAATTAGCAGGAAATACTTGGACAAATGGTGAATAAAAAGGAAAAGCATTAACATGAATATACTTTGAAACAAAATAAACAATTTCAACCAATAATCCAGAAGTAATAGCCTTAACCATGGGTGTGGGTTTGCTACCAACATTTTGGACCGACCTTCTTGTCCCTACCAACAATTACATGTGAATAACAATACAGCTTTGTTGCAGCAGAGGAGTTCTGTATGGAGAATATTGACAGACGAAAACATGTTTTATCTAAAATTCAAAATTTGTATTTATTTTTTTTACAATTTTGGTATAATTTCTGCTCTAAGTCGGTCACTCTGTGAGCTAAAGACATGTTTTAGAGTCTCTATACTCCAGTTAACGATTAATTATTTGTTGATATTATTTCAATAATTGATTAATCCAATCGATTGTTTCAACCCTAAATAAAATACATGAAATCGGTTAAATAGAGTAACTACATCCTAGATGTACAACTTGTAGAGTGAGGTTAATATATTAAATGCTCAGTGTCAGTTCCTCTTCTAGTTCCAGTGCACCTGTGAATACAATGAATTTATGTAGCGTCCCTTAAATGTATTATTTCGCTTTGTTTCATGATACAAAGAGAACGTTTACCTCTGTTTACCTCTGCACAATTCTATATCTACAAAATAAAAGAAAGTATAAATCCACATTTAACAGACATATTTAGACTATATTCTGTTAAATAGGCACAGATTTACCTACTGTCTTAGTCGCGGCTGATTTCACATGCAAACCTTTTCAAAGTGGAAAAAAGTCCTAATTCCTCATTCATCAGAGCCAGTTAAGCTTCAGTCATTGATAAACAGCATCTAGTGTGTGTAGTGCTTATTAATTTGTATAAATGTAGCAAGAAATGCTGCTTTTCTCTTTAACGAAATACACCCTAATTTTCCCGTCAAGCATGAAAAAACGAGGATGCATATTTTTGCATAGGACCAATGTCATCAGACCAATAGTGTCCCACCAAAGTTGAAATCAAACCTATGCCCTTGGCTTTAACCTAAGCATAAATAGATGGAAACTGCAACATAATGCTAACACAAACAAACTTGGGAAGTAAGTGAAGCAAAGTTGCAAACTAATGTTTAAATTTAAGCATTACAAATCAGAAAAAAGAATAACGGACAAGTGTTGAACACAAACCGAAACACTTTGTCACAGTGAGCAATCATATAATAGTGACATTTATTTTCAATAGAATACCAATATAAATTCCTAAACTTTATAGCACTTCTGTCTAAAACATTATGTTGAATAAAAAGTGTTCCAACTGTGTTTGTGGTGTTATTTTACAGCCTTTGAATTGTACGGCATCTCCTGAGATACCAGATTAGGTGTAAAGATTTGGTAAATGTGCAATTTATGAAATGTTGGTTTAAACTAGAAGGCATGTTAATGATTACCGTAGTACAAGAAACCATCATGCATGTGCCTATTATTACAGTATAACTGCATTTTCAATTGAAAGCAATTTGCCCGTTAGTTCAGTGACCCTGATGAACGGTCGTCTCCATGTAGCTACTTTGCCTGATTTCGCTGACGATCCGCTGCAACATATTGCTGAACATAAAAAATCTCTACAGTTTTAATTTGAGGCAGAATAAACCCCACTATGGATGAGACCAAGTATTTTTTTTAAGTATTAAGCTAAACATGGAAGTCGGGAAGATGCCATCTTTGGAAGATTATTGAGTAGAAAACACTTGTTAGGCTAAAATAGATGAGCGATAATATGTTTTTTTTACTTTTAATTTTCCACTCCTTCCTGTTTAATGATTAATGTATATAATGGGTAAAATTAAAATGTATCTTGAGAATATGTCTCATGACACGCTTTCAGCAATTAGCTGTTTGGAATAATTTTAATTGATCTATGATCTTATTTTTTACCAAAAGCATTAAAATTCCTTGGCAGGTCATTTTTCAAGTCTGTATCTTTTCTCTCATTTGATTCGCCCTGTTTTCTGTACAATCGGATGTCTCTACATTTTTGATTTTAGAGAGTTATTTTAGTCTCCGTATTCTTTTCTCCTTCTTAAAAAAAGTAGTTTAGTTTTGAAAATTTTACATAACTAGTTTTATACTGTCTGAAAATAATAAAAATCCCTTTTTAGCCATAAGACTTTTCATTGGTGTAGTTTAGATATATGCTTAAGAAAATATGAGAAAATTGATGCTTGTTCCAAAAGATGTCATTTTACATTAGTTATTGCTAAGACGTCTATTACCACATTTTTTCCTTCATTCAGCTGTAATATTTTATTGATGAACATTAAGCCATAACTAACTTAAACACAAGGTCTGCTTTGATAATGATTAGACTAAAAGTTCAAAGAAAAGTCTTTGAAGACCCCTGTAAAGCCTGAAAGTACTATTATGAGGAGTTTTCTTCCGGCTTTGTGTCAATCCACGCCTTTAAAACAGAACTTTTAAGCGTTTCCTCCTTTTAACAGTCTGCCGGTTTACTGCTTTCAGACTTATCAGCTGACTCCCTTAAAACAGGCCATAAGCAGCTCAAAGACTTCTTATATTTGCTTATTGCTATTATTTATGTTTTTTTAGTGACTTATTATTTTGAAATTTCTGCAGGGATCTGTATTCGTTGTTTAACTTAAACAGGTTACTTAATCTCCAGGAAGTATAATGTTCTTTTTCCTTGTTTGCAACATTTAGGACTAATTAACACTTAATCTAAACAGAGGTGAACCCATGAAACTACAACAATATTCTTTAAGAGGAAAAAAACTTGATAAAAATAAGCTTTCTGAATGTTTTAGAAAAAATGACAAACTTTGGTTTGAAGTCTTATTGAATCAATTGATTCAGTTACACAGATCAAAATCCATTTTTTCCACCAAAGAGATTTTGCAAAAGAGAAGCTTTCATTCCTTTCAATTACAAACTGTCAATAATGTATTCACTCATCTTTCTGAAGATAGTATTCTAATCCCACTATTGGTCACCTTTCACAATTTGCATTGAATGAAATACTTTATTGCTTTATTTTAAAATCTCAAACCACTGTTTTATCAAACTACTAGCTTCTGTTCATTGTTCCATCATATAAACTAAACTGTAGAAACAATGAAGGATTTGAATTGGTTGGTGTTGGATATCTGCACCATCATTAGTTGTATTATTTGTTTAAGACACATATCTTTTCTATGGTCTTTGACTTGGGTTTTATCAGTGCTATTCTAATTTCTATTTATCACATTTTAAATAAAACAAGCAATTTAGTGTTTAAAATAAGAAGTTAATTCAAAGGATTTCATTAACTAAACTGTTTGAATAAAGTTCTAAAGCAGATCTTAATTCAGCTAAAACAAAAACTGAAACCATGTGAATCTTGAGTTTTTTTTAGATAAGCAGTCCACATTTCTCTGGTCCTCGACTCAAGTACTGCTTATGAAGTTCAAGTCGCTCTTCTGCGGAGATATGTGATACCCGGATTATGGAAACCCCTACTTGGTGGGCCTTTGTAGCACATGCTGAGTAGGATTAAGGCCTCTGCCAGTTGTTGTGAGATCAGCCCAGCTGGGTTTGTCCCGCCAACTCTAATCCTGCAGACAATGTGGGCTGTTAATTGGAGACTGACTGATTTAGCCACAGAGAGTCATGAAGACAATGTGCAACTGGCCAGCGCCTCTGTAATCCCCTGCACTTTGTCCCTCTGAAGCATCCGTCCACATGCCCTCCACTGCCTCCCCTACAAACGGGGCTTTCCTTCCTGTTTTCAGTTAGAGGAGCTCCTCTGTTGTGACTCAAACAAGTACAAGGTGGCTTTATAGAGATGTGAAATTTCACATTTCCCATTGAAGATGTCTGATAGGAGGTGCAAAAAAGCACACAGACGTGTTTGTGTTTGAAACAGATCACAATGCAAAGTGTTAACAGAATTACTAAAAAGAGGTTTCCTGCCGCAGTTTTCCTGCCATTCCGAGTAAATAAAGAGCTCAGAGAGCTTTATGTAAACTCAAAAAACATTAGAAAGCTAAAACAGCAGACCAGAAAGACATAATATCACGGACTATCATAGTTCTTACCTTCAGCTGTTCTAAACTGAGCACATTTCTATTCACCTCTGAGTTATTTTTATTGCTTTTCCACACCTTTGTGATTCTGTGTCATTTTGAATGTGGATCAACATTTCCATGGCGATATTACACTGTTGAAAACACAGCTTCTTGTTTGCAGTCATGAATTTAGTAAATTCACAGGATGGAGCAGAGCTCCAATGGCTTTCATTGTATAAGGAACATTTTATTGCCACCACCTCCCGACATCAGACCTGCATTTCATGGGTTTACTGATAGCATTAAAGAGTTTGATGTTAGCGTCTCACAGTAGTCATAAACTCTAACAGCTCTCAGGCAGTCAGTTGCAACATAAACGTCTCATGTTTTGTGTTTAGTTTCTGCACCATGCCTTCAGAGAAGATAAAAGCCTCCCAAAGCATGAGTCAAGCTGAGAGAGAAGCAGGTCATGCAGGATTTGTGAGTGTTGTAAACAAACCTCTAAAGGATTCTTTATCTGCAAATCGAGATCTGCCACAACACCCCACTCCCTCCCCTCTCCTGTCTCGTTCCACCTCAGTTTACTGGCAGGCAGGTGGTGCAGGCAGCAGCCGCCTGCAGTTGGATGTTTACGAGCTTCAAATCTCCTACCTGACGCCACTTCACAAATATGCAAAATATGATTCAAGCAGATCCTTTCACTGCTTCAATATTTGTTTTTAGTTTTTAGATTTAAATCTATAACAAGTCATTTATCTTTTCTGCCATTCATTTAAGTGATTTTAAGCTGACATATGTTTTTACATAAATAGAGATCTTTAACTGACACTTCTTTTTTTTAAATAAATAATTGATTATATAGTTTTGATTTAGTATATAAAGTCTTATTAAAAGTCAAAAAAGTATTTCCTGCCACTCAAATTTTAGATATGTTTCATTTGCTATACAGTCTGTTTCATTCTGACATATGCTTTTTTTGTTTTATTTCTTATACTGCCTATTTTAACATTTTGGTTTTTTGTTTCTTTTAATATTTCTTAGTCGTCTGCACTCCTCCGCTGCTCCCCGGGCGCTGCACAATGGCAGCCCACTGCTCCCCAAGGGGATTAGGTTAAATGCAGAGAAGTAATTTCCCTCTGGGATTATTAGAGTATATAAAATACAAAATGTATGCCTTAATTTACCTTCTGTTATTCTCTACTGCTGGGATATAAAGAGTACCTCTATTCTAGATTATTATATTTCATTCTCCTTCTATCATTTGCACTTTTAAATTTTGGGGAGTGGCAGAGGAGGTGAGTTCAAAACCCACTGCCACTTTGGGTCTCTGAGCAAGACCCTTAACGCCCAGGTGCTGCACAGCATCAGCCTACTTCTCCCCAAAAGGGGTGAGGTTGAATGCAGAGTTAATTTCTCTATTCTGAGATCAATGAAGTTTAATTTTAAACTTTGCAAAACCCTTTGCGTAATGCAAACTTAATTTAAAAACATTTTTTATAATTCTATTTTAGCACTTCTTTGCAAGTATCCCTTCAATGCCCAATACATTTAAAAGACGTAATTGTGGTTCTTTGGAAGCTGTCTGTAGATAACCGCTTTTGTTAATGGAAGCAAATAGGCATGCTTCTAAAAACCCAGACTCCTGCAGCTGAAATGTATTTCAGTGTAATCAGATTCGCATTAGTTCATGTTTGTGCAGATAAAAACACCACATGTTAAGAAGGAACACAAGGTGGATAAAACAGAGTATTTGACAAGCGGTGTGGGTTGATTTGTTTGTTTTTTAGTCAAATTGTATGGACAGATATCAATTTACTCAAGGTTTAAATGATTTGATTTATATCAGTTTGTTTTGTAAAACTCATATTGTAGGTTAGTAAGTAGACTTTATTTATGTAGCACACACAGGTAGATTAAACAAAAATATGATTTTTACGGGGAAAAAAATTGATAATCAGCAAAAGTGTGCATAGACTGCATAAACTGCACAACTTGACTGAAAATAAATTGTTGTCTTTGCATTGTTCCTCTCTGACAAATCGCTGTCCTGAGTCAAACTGTGATGAGGAAAAAGCTTCCCTGAGCTTTGTGTGTAAAACCGAAAATGCTAATGGCTTGTGCTTAAAAGCACAGTCAGGCTGGATTATTCCGCAGCTGGTATGGATACAGCTTTAATTACAATAGCAAACACTGCAGAAAGATAAACACAGTGAAACCACCAAAGGACAATAATCACATGTGACGGCTGTTATGCATACAAAGCTGCTTGCAGATGTTTGTGTGTTTGACAGATTACTGATGTCAAAGGATCACAGATTCTTCCAAAGCTATCACATATTTATTTATGTTTTTTTTTCATTTTGCAATAATCAAAGATTTATGAAACTACCTAAAACTTTTTTTTTAGAATGGAAGATAATAAGATTACAGCTGTATTAGACCAAGTCATAAATGTTTTGTTGTTTATGTAAAAACTGTTCTCTTTTGTAAGCAAATGTCACATTGTTTTCAATCTGATTACTGTTTTTAAATTCTAAGAGTTTTATACCTAAGCCACATACTGTGTTTTCCCATGGTTTCTGTGCCAGAGGACAAATCTCTCTCTTCCTTTTGTTTGTTAAACACATTTACTGCTGAAAAAATCAGCAAAAGATGTCCTGGTTCTTTTTTAATTTGATACACCGATGATGCAAAACTTTTTGTTCCGATTTATACAAAACATTTTATGAGTAAACATGTTAAACAAAATGTTTAAACATGAGCTTCCAGACACTTGAAAAGCTTTGGTCTCTTTCCCACTGTACATCTCTGGAGGACAAGGCTGTGATTATGGTTTGTGGTTTGGATGTTTGCTGGGAGTAATTTGTCTCCCATGCAATGCTTTGATGATGAATCTTTAGCCCTGATTCAGACAGCAAGTCCCATTTCCTGTGAAACAGCATATCATTTCTATTTTTTGCTGTTAAAGAATATAGGTGTTAAAGGCTTCTTCTAATATCTTCTAAGCGCTTACCGTAAAGGCTTAGGAAAGCAGTAAGCAAAATCCCTCTATGGTGTCACATCTTCTCAAAAACAGTCTTTGCAGACAGCTGACTGTACACTTTTGATTGATTTCTCCAGCAGAAGGCATCTAGTTCCGGGATTTGTACGGTCCTTTATACATTGTTAATGATGTTTAGGTTTAGGGACAAAAGCTTCCTGCAGCAATTCTTTGTTTCAAGGGTTTATCTCTAATCATTTTTGTGGGACGCTGGATGATGATTATTGTTTACATAAATCTATCCCAGAAATTTAGGTGGGAAAACATATTAGTGTGCTTTGAAAGAAAGATTCTCCTCTTAAAGGCACAGGGGGTTGAAATGCAAAACTTAAATAAGCAGTAAACTTTTTGTTTTCTTATTTACTTTAAAGAAAATATGTATCTATTTATATTGAGAATATCCATTATAGAAATGGAAAATTAGGTTAATTAAAGACTTCCTAAGAGGTCGGACAAAACCGTGAAATGAGCAAAAAAGAAAGAAAAAAACAAAGCAACAAGTTCATCATCATGGTGCTTCACTCAACACAAACACTAGCTACCAAAGAGAAAGCAATGGTTTATGTTGATGCTATCTATTTTATCTTTGATGTCCTTTAGGAATCCCACAAGGCTCCGTTCTTGGACCAAACAATCTTTTTTGCTACTCTCTAAACATTAAATTATATATTTTTATGATATTTTACCAGATGCTTTCCCAAAACCTTTATTGGGTATATTAGTATTTTTAATCACTTGCATACTCCTTACAAATTGAGTCCCCCCCCCATCCCTCAGTGAGGTCAAGAAGCACAAGATCTTTATCCAGCCATTCAGCAAAGATCCTGCTACATGGCTGTACATCTTATTTTGGCATTTGACCAATTCGATGAGCCCTTGAATGATATTTTACCTACTATAAATTAAGTTTTAAAAAAAAGAAGTTAACAAGTTAAAAAAAAGGTAAAAAGCTAATTGAAAAGTTAAAAATTAAAGTTAAAATTTTAATAAGACTAGCTATAATTATATTTTGGTTTGTAAACTATAAAATGTAAGTGCCAGTATCAGCATTAATGCCTCTAAAGTTATGTTGGACAGAAATAAATGTGTTTCTTTAACTCTCAGACTGTTTTTCATTAATTTCTTATAGAAGCAGTTTTGTTATTTTTCTTAATATATTCGGGAAAGTTGCCGTTTCTTTTTATTACACTGACATTCATTTTTGCCATCCAAATATCCATATTTTTTGAATATTTTAAAGGTAATAAGGTCTTGTGCTGGATTCCAATAACACTATTGGAAGGACATTTTGATTTTCAAAGTATTTCACTGAGTAACACTGGGTTAACATCAAAAAGTTTGTTTTGGACATGATTTCTTACACATGCAAAATAAGACTTACACTATGAATAGCTCTAAAAACTAAAGGTTTGTGATTTTCAATTTAGTTCTGAAACATTTTTCACTTAATTATGTATTTTCATTTGATTCTGGATTATGATCTTTTATTCAAAAATTCTATTTAAAAAAGTGAAATTTAATTTCACAACTTATAAACCACATAGGCCCATATTTACCATAATTCAATGATACATTTTTGAATTAAAAAGCACACTAGAAATTACCAGATTAAAAGTGGTGACTATCAGTTAGCAAAATATTGTATAACATTAATACTATAGTGCTGTGTGAGAGCTTAGAATTATTGAAACTGTTTACTGCTGGTTTGTTTTTTATAAGTAGATTTATGATTAATCTTAAATATCTGAAGGATCATCCAACCTATGTAAACATCATCTTTGTTGGGTTAGGGTCAGTTTTGTTCAATAGATGTTTGTATGTTTTAAAGTCTGGTGATTATTAGGTTACTTTTATATTATCCTGCCGTTAAATTACCATAGCTTCGCCCTAACGAACATACTTATATGTATACTTTTATAGGGTTTATTCATGATGTTAAATGAGCATTTTCCCTTTATACGACTGGATTCAGGACTGTCAGAAAAAAATAAAACACACTAACCTGTACATCTTAAATGACAAAAAAATGCTTTTGATTTCATGCTTACAATGAGCAATGAACAACTTGAATCTACTTTTTTTGTTTTCCACTAATAAACAGGCCTGCTGTTTACACCATGACCACTAGATGCTGTAGAAACATTTATTGGTAATACACACTTCCTTAAAGTTTCTATCTTTTCTTTTTTCACTAATAAGGTTTATCTATTTGGATATTTCATCTCAGATTAAAATGACGGGATGGAGGTTAGATAAATAAAAAAAAATAAAAAAATGAAATAAAAATTTAGCAGAAGCTGTTGTGTGACCCTAAATAGATAACCAGAACTAACTACTTCACAGCAACTGCAAAGGTAGATATAAGCAAGCTTATATATATATATATATATATAGATTATATTTCTTATTGTGCTTCACAGCTTTCCAATCGTTTATAGATCTTCTTTCTGGTTCTGCATCCTCTTCTTTTTATGAAACTTCATGATTGACTGAGGCTGGGTAAAAAAAAATTAAAAATATGAAGTCTATATGAAGTCTATATGAAGACAGAAAAAAAAACATAACCATGTAAAAGGTTCTCAGTGGTTAAGCACATTTATTCAACTTTTCAGGTCCCACCATGGGTCCCAAGACGGTTAATACCAGGATCAGCTCATAATCCCTGAGAAGTCAGATGTGGGAATGAACTGTAAAAACCCTCCAGATACTGGAGAATAAACACCAATCATGTCGTACAGTTCAAAGCAATACCAAGAAAAAATAAAATAAAACAAATCCCGGCCGAGTTATTTAAAACTGGTTAAAACCACAATGAGAAAATGACATTCTAAGCATATACAATCCCTATTCTTTTAAACAAAGGTGCAGTATACAATACCGCAATAAAGATGAAACCCAATATGGGTGAGAGAGAACACAGAGGGATCAAAACACCTCCATGTGGAAACACTGACGCTGCGCTCACCTCAAAGGCCTGAACAATAACTGGCTGGATTTATGTGTAAATAAGGACCAGCAGAGTTGATAATAACAGATATCTCCTTTGTTGTATCTCTGAAAGCCATAACAGACAATATGAGCAGATGTCACTGTTTCTTGGCTCTTTTGGCTACTAATCAACAGTGAGCGGGTCTATAGAGGTGAGCTTCAAACATCAGGTTATTTGAAACACAGCTGTGCAATTTTTAAACAACATAAAACATTTCTCAAAGCAGATTCTAACCCCCCCCCTTCCAAAAAACACAATCTTTCCCCCCATTGCTTTTCCCTGATTGTAACTAATGCAAGCAGTGTTATAAAATACATAGAAACAAAAAGGGAAACTAGATTCTTAGGGGGTAATTTTCTTTTGTGTTGCTTGGAATCAAATCTGAAGTATGTCATTAAAGGACGTAAACTTGGGCAATTAGTTATAATCTTTAAAATAAGGAGGAAAAAGTGCTTTTTTTTTCTGACATACTTCAGATGAGGTCCCTCACACAGAAATATGTATTTGGAGATGTGCCAATTGCCAGCTTAGGTTGTGGGAAAAGTAACATTGTTCATGAAAAATTACAGCAATATCTTCATTTCAGAGCATTATCCGGAGTCATCTGGACCAGAACTGCAGGCAAATACAAGGGAAAAAATGTTTCCCGTTATAAAAGATCTCAGAGCCAATCATAGTCCTGAGTGGCATTTCAGTTTTTAACAGAAAAAAAAGGAAAGCTGGCAAAAGGCTAGAATATATGAGGATACATTCTATGAGAATTGCTTAAGCATTTACAAGCAACATTTACATCACAAAAGCACAACTGACTGCCTGCAAAGCTAAGTGGTAAAAGCTACTTCCATCCGACAGCCGAAATCCTCCACCCAAGCTTTGTTGGACGAAGTTGTGGCGAAGAGACGAAGTCCAAAGATGGGCCGCACAGCAGCCTAGTAAAACCATTAAAGACCACGCATGGCTGCTGCGAGAACGCAGCAGCAACGCAGTCTCATACCAAAAAAACACTGGTCCCCGTGAGCCTTTCAGATACCGAGGCGCGACGGGGACGAGGATGAGAAAGGAGCAGTTGCCCTAGAAGGCAACCTGAGGGGGACACCATGGTGTGTCTGGATACAGGAGACAGTGAACAGACCTGAACCTGGAAAAACAGAGTTCGGGGATTTAGATAAGTGGAAAATGTGTCAAAAACCTGCTTAAATAGGAAGCAGAAAAATGTCCCCACCTTGATGGATCCTCCTCCACAGGAAAAGCCCCTTTCAAGCTGATGATGTTGCTCTTGTTTTCAAACATCCCATAACTGAGAGTGATCTGGAAGCAGAGGGAGAACGATTATTCAATGATGGGTGAAGAATGTCCATAGAAGAAAACAAAAATGTTCTTCCAGGGTCTCACCTGTTTGTGAATCTCAGATCGAGACACCTGTTGCAGGTTTTCCAGGTGGGAGTGAAACAAACTGCTTCGAGTCAGAGGGACCCCCAGAACCGACTCAATGATGTAGCCAATGGTGCAGTCATCAGGGAGGCGGATCTTCTCTGCTGTGTTCATAAAGTGACCCCCACTAAAGGCAGAACAAAACAAAAAATGAAGTTAAAGGTCGCAAAAAAAAAATCATACTTTTTTTTTTTTATTTCTCCCAAAAATTCAATATTTTTACAATGTTAGGATATTTACATACACAGTTTAGAAAGACATATAATGTCTTGTGTCAGACATTAAATCAAAGTGAGCTTTTCTTGTTTTAGTTCAATTAGGAACAACTGATATAAAAATGTCTTACATAAAAAGACCTTCTGTAGGTGCTGGGTGTAAAAAGTTGGGCTGAAAGGCCACTCAGGAAGGAAGAGTTCATTAATCAAAAGCAAATTAAAGGAAAAAATGTTCTGGATGTGTCTCCTCTAGTCTGTAGAAACAATTTGAAGAGTTGGCCACTAAACCCAATAATACATTGGAATAGAAAATAAGAAGTGCTCAAGCTAGAGAGCAGTACCGACTCATCTGTGAGAGCTTTTCTGCATGAGAGAGTGGTGTAGTCCACAGAAAAGATGGCATTATGAGGAAAGAAAACCATGTGGAAATATTGAAGTAATGTCTCAAGAATTCAACCAGAAATAAGACTTGGACACACCACTTCTGTTAGGAGGAAAGCTCCAACAAGCTATTGACAGGCTGATCAGATACACAAATGTTTGACTCAGATCAAACAGTTAAAAAGTAAAGTCAACAAAATGATGCATGTAGACTTTTGGATTTAAAGGTTGAAGAAACTATTTTTTTAAAGGTTTTCTTTTGCATTATCCTGCCATTTTGAAAAATGTTGGTATTGCTAATGGACGTGGAACATGAAGGATTAGTCTTGTTTCATGTCAAGAGACAGGATTGTATGTCTGAAAACATCTGGTTTGGACTCTAAACTGGTTCTCACCTGGCCCATGGGCTCATCTTTAGTGCCAGACCGCGGCTCACGCAGAAGCCGGCTCCTCCCGTTGCAAACCAAAAATTAACAGGTTTCTAGATGAGGACAAAATAAAAACAATTACTATGTTGCAGTTTCTTTTAAACAAATATTATACAGCCATAAAAAAAGACGACTCACCATTTTGTTGTCACCCAGCCTCTCTGTGGCCTCTATTGGCCGGTCCAGGCTGGGTTTCCCAATGTATAAATCCTGGGTGTGGGGGTACTGAGACAGGTGCTTCACAAGGGTCCGAACATTCACATAGTTATCGTCGTCTACATGGCAGAACCATCTATGAAGCAAGAAAGGATAAGACACATGAACTCTCAGACCTTCAATGCCAATGCCTGTCACCAGAAAGAGGGGCTTACTTTTTCCCCGACTCGATAAACTTGTCGTATTCCACCGCCATCTTGCAGGACAAAGCTTGCCGGCTATGAGCTGCAGAGCAGTTGGTATTGATTGCGTGACTTCCTGCAACCAACATGACAAGAAGAAACAGAGAGAGTATTATGGAATGCACAATCAAAGGATGCTTTATTTAAAGTCCCAAAAAAAAAAAACCTCAGCTAATTTGTTTTGACATTCATAAAAAATCTATTTCATGAGCTGTTCCTGTCTAACAAAGCCCATCTCAGTGGATTTCCCCATAAAACTCACCGATTTTCTTCTTTAGCTCATCGTCCTCTCCGTCTGTGAAGATGTAAGTCTGTGAACAAAGGAAAGACAAGTATAAGATGGCTTATTTTAGAATAAAATAAAAAAAAACACTTTGGCTGATTACATGGAGCCGTCATACGATCAAATGAAAAACAAAGTCCTGCTTCCTCGCATGCAGCCGCTGTGATTAGCATCAATCAACGTGTCTTTTATGCACTGCCTTAAACAGCCCTCTGCTCCAATAAAGGCCTTTTGTCCTGCGTTTAACTCTCTCCATGGCAACCATGCAGCCGCCCTGAAGCATCGCAGACAACCAACAAAAGAGGAGGCAGACTGTCCATCTCCCACCCACTTCCCCCACCCATCATCACGTCCCCCTTGGAACAGCCATGCCGCGGAGCCTTGCCGTGTTTACCCAAAATGTTACAGCCAACACGCCATCATCTTTGTCCTCGTGGAGTTAAACCTCCAGACTGCAGGCACTTGTTGAATGTACCAATCGGTCATAAAAGAGGTGAACAACAAAGGCCAATTAAGTGCACACAGAGCAGGTGCATGCTGCTCAATGGGAATGATGAAAAGGCTCAAGGCTGCAGGCTTTGTAACTGCCAGGGGTATGTTTACTCTTCACCTCAGGTGAGGCAGCACCTGCCGAACATCACGCCACCTTATCAAGGCCACGCGCCTAAACACGCCAGGTCATGTTTCCTCATGACGGGGCGCTTTGTGCCAGTTAGGGACCCATTTGTTTATTTACAGAAAAAGATTTATGTATTTATATAGTAAAGAATGCAAAAAAAAAAAAAAACTACTGCAGGATTTTTTTTCCAGCAAATTCTGAGCAGACGTTTTTTTTGTTCTTTATGCTAAAAGCAGAGAGCCTGTATTTGTTTAAGGCAAGGTAATGGTTTAAGTTGTGAGGGGATCACAGTCTGGCGCTGTTTGCTTTAAAAGCTTGATGAATAGATGGCCTAATCACTAAGGCAGCTGGCAGAGCTGCCAGGGCAATGACAGAAAGGGAGACGGAGGGAGGGGAGGGTTAGGAAAGCAGGAATCTCACCACTGATTAGTAAATCGAAAACCGTGTGTGGCCATTCACCCCCTGTTCCTCCTCATCCTCCCTCTCCTCCTCCTTCTCTGAGCCCCACACGCAGCCAGAGGCTCTTCAATTGAACAATGCAGTGAGCTTTCATGCTGGGTAAAGTCTCCACTGGGTAAATTCTGAGCATATTTGCCTGCATTTGCATACAGCTGCTGGAGTTAAGTGAAAAGAATGCACTTAGGGGAGATATTTTCCTGCTTTTCTTCCATTCTGGAACTTGAACCTGCAGTTACTTTTACAGAATTTGAAATAGAGCAAAAAGAAAAAAAGGGAAATTACATTAAAAAGCAGAGAAAATCAATAAGAGGGAGGAAGTATGGTGCAATCCAGACCACGGGAAGGACTTGGACGGATGGCCCTGTCTGAGCTAAACGTGGTGCCTGGCTGGCTGCCTCCAGCTCCACAGGAAGGAAGGCCTGCAGGCTCCCTTCTTTCCACCAACCATCTCCACCCTGACTCCTTCCCCTCTCTGTACTGGAGCCTTTCAGCACTCTTTGTCAGGACAAATGTGTTACAAAACAACTCAGGGACATAAAGAGGGCATGATGCATCTAAACTTTGTCTTAGTGCCAAGCCAGACCACTGTTATTTCAGAACCTCATATTAACCCAACTACGGAAATATTTAATCTCAATGTGGCTGTTACGGAAAGACTTTCAGTTTCAGAAGGTCAGGTTCAGAAAAAAAATTCAGATATACTATCTATAACAAATATCTATTTAGATAATGATGCTGTCAAAAATTCTTACTCAGACTGCAACTTTATTTACAGATAACAAAAACGTCTCTTTGCCCAAACAGCAATACAGAGAAGCATCCACCTTTATCCCTCCATTTGACTTTTGCTACAAGTGGGGCTGTTTTCCATCCTTACATTTGTATAAAAATGATTCAAGCTTCGCAGATGCTCATCAGCTGAGCGTGAGAATCCAAGCTCTGCTGATGAGGACGGCCATATGCACGCGGTGGGAACTCCAAGCATCATATGGCTGGCGTTAAAGACGTCCTTTGTTCCATGTCCCCCTGACCACCTGGCACCCTTCCTCTAGGAACTCCCTCTTGCATTGTGCTGCACAGTCTATCATTTTCTGTCCTTGTGGACCCCCCCAATCCCACCCCCACCAGCTGTCTGCCTATCAGTCCTGCTGTTACCTCTGGAATATGGAGTTCACTAATATCTACTACAGCCAATTAGCACAGATTGTGAAGAGCTGAGAGTGTGTTCAACTCTTTAGTGTGGAGCTGAAACTGCTCAGACTAATGATTACCAATGATGGGTGGTTTCCATATACTGTTCCAGAGCTGGTTTTAAGAGGGGAAAGAGAAGTGAAAGAAGAAAGCCTAACATCAAGATACAGACTAGAATTACTTCTGATTTTAACTTTCTTCAAATAAATAACTGGCCTCTCTTTGTGCACCTCCATGCCAAACCTGCCTGCAGATGCACCCTATTGTCCAATGCTTCCCTTTACAGCTGAACCCCAATTTTCTTTCCCATCCCTTCCAGTGACCCAGACCCAGCTCCCATGTTCCCATGGAGAAAGAGGGAGAGAGGAGACAAGGAATGGGGGACAACCCCCCCCTTTCCTCTCTTTCAGTAAGATGCTTTGTTAGGTCCTGGAAAGGGGGGGCAGAGCTGGAGTTGGTGCTGTGAAGCATCAATTGCAACAGCGGCATTCACAGGGACAGCAAAGAATAAGAGGGATAATAGGCAATGGGGGGGACAGGGGGGAGAACAGGGGGTCTTGAAACTGCTCCCTCCGTTCTCATTGGCATCATTCAGAGGAGAATAAAAAGTGAAAGAGACATTGAGCACCAGAGGCTGTTCAATGCACATTTGATGAGCAGAATCAATCATTCCTTGCCTAATTTAAAATTTTTAATTAATCCCACAATTCCTTCTCAGTTTGCACACTGCTGTAATAAACTGCTTACACTCAGGTCTTCTGGCTCCAGCCTGCTCTGCATACCTAGAACCAGAACTAAACATGGAGAAGCAGCATTCAGTTCCTATGCTCCACTTATATGTAACAAACTTCCAGAAAACTGTAAAAGTGCGGAAAGCACTTAAAGTTCCTTTAATTTTTTTTCCTACCTTATTTGATTCCGTTTTATTTTTATATATTTTAACCATGTAAAGCACATTGCATTGTCTTTGTACTGTACTTGCCTTACTATAAAAGGGAAAAGTGAGAAGTGCTTTATCACCTGCTGCATGTTTCTAGAGATCCAGGTGTCCAGTAGCAGGTTCAGTCTGGACTGGTGGAACTTCTTAGTGGTTTTCACGGCGATGAAGATGTCAGCCGCGCTGATGTCCTCAGCCGGATGGGGGTCCGAGGCGGCGGCGGAGGTCTGTGCGGGTTTCTCCACCTCCCTCCGTCCCCGGGTCAGCTTGGTGAAATAGGTGGAGAATCCCTTCTTGTCCCCGCTGAGCCGCACGCTCTCCTCCGGAGCAGTGCGCATGGCTGCGTCCTCTCCGTCCGTCACCTGAACGCGCTGATGCTGCAGCGCGACCAGCAGCAGCAGCAGCAAGCAGAGGCATCCCGTGCACGCTACAGAGATCGCTGTCTTTTTCCCATTATTTTTTAGCATTATTAAAACTTAAAAACAACTACAAAAAAAAAAAAAATAACCCAAAAACTATGAAACGGCGCGCCACGAAACTGCGCGCAACAAGTCCATACAGTCCTGCTTCTCAAGATTAAAACACACTAAAACTGTTGGAAATCAGAGGTATTTATAATCTCTCAGCTTGGCCACGCCCCGTGGGAGGTATGTGGATCTGACTTGTGTGAGTGTTTATGGGAGGGGTTTATTTTCAGCATGACCAGCTCAAATTTGTAGGAAGAGGATTATGGCCACTGAAAATAAAAAGAAAAGAAGTTAACTGATTTTTACATTTTTTTTTTCAGTTTCTTTTTGGAAAAAAAAGTCAAAATTCTGAGATTAAATTTAGAATTACGTGATTAAAGTCAGAATTCTGACTTTTTTCCCAGAATCCTGACTTTAATCACAGAACTTTTTTCCTATATTAACTGAAATAAAAATCAGTTAACCTTTTTTTTCAGTGGCCCTATTCTTCCTCCAAAAACTTGGCTTTTTCAGTATAAAACCGAGTCACACTGTTGTAGGATTGATTGATTGGCTTTATTGATCTCTTTACATCAGCTCAAATAGTCAAAGAAGAAGGTGCCAAAGCAAGAAAAAGGTGTATGGATATATACAGTATATAGATTACATTCACATATTACAGCTTTTTTTTTTTTTTTTTAAGTAGGATCATTATACATGATAATTGCACAGTGTGTTTACATGGGTATTTACAGTGTGTTTACAATACCGTTCAAAAGTTTGGGGTCACAATGAAATGTCCTTATTTTTGAAGAAAAAGCACTGTACTTTTCAATGAAGATAACTTTAAAATAGTCTTAACTTGAAAGAAATACATTCATACATTGCTAATGTGGTAAATGATTATTCTAGCTGCAAATGTCTGGTTTTTGGTGCAATATCTACATAGGAGTATAGAGGCCCATTTCCAGCAACTATCACTACAGTGTTCTAATGGTACAATGTGTTTGCTCATTGGCTCAGAAGGCTAATTGATGATTATAAAACTCTTGTGCAATCATGTTCACACGTCTGAAAACAGTTTAGCTTGTTACAGAAGCTATAAAACGGACCTTCCTTTGAGCAGATGGAGTTTCTGGAGCATCACATTTGTGGGGTCAATTAAACGCTCAAAATGGCCAGAAAAACTGAACTTTCATCCAACACTCGACAGACTGTTCTTGTTCTTAGAAATGAAGGCTATTCCATGCGAGAAAGTGCTAATAAATTGAAGATTTCCTACAACGGTGTGTACTACTCCCTTCAGAGGACAGCACAAACAGGCTCTAACCAGAGTAGAAAAAGAAGTGGGAGGCCGCGTTGCACAACTGAGCAAGAAGATAAGTACATTAGAGTCTCTAATTTGAGAAACAGACGCCTCACAGGTCCCCAACTGGCATCTTCATTAAATAGTACCAGCAAAACACCAGTGTCAACATCTACAGTGAAGAGGCGGCTGCGGGATTCTGGGCTTCAGGGCAGAGTGGCAAAGAAAAAGACATATCTGAGACTGGCCAATAAAAGAAAAAGATTAAGATGGGCAAAATAACACAGACATTGGACAGAGGAAGACTGGAAAAAAGTGTTGTGGACGGATGAATCCAAGTTTGAGGTGTTTGGATCACAAAGAAGAATGTTTGTGAGACGCAGAAAAATGAAAAGATGCTGGAAGAATGGCTGACACTATCTGTTAAGCATGGTGGAGGTAATGTGATGGTCTGAGGTTGCTTTGGTGCTGGTAAGATGGGATGTGTACAGGGTAAAAGGGATTCTTAATAAGGAAGGCTATCACTCCATTTTGCAACGCCATGCCATACCCAGTGGACAGTGCTTGATTGGAGCCAATTTCATCCTACAACAGGACAATGACCCTAAACACACCTCCAAATTGTGCAAGAACTATTTAGAGCAGAAGCAGACAGCTGGTATTCTATCAGTAATGGAGTGGCGCGGTCACCAGATCTGAACCCCATTGAGCTGTTGTGGGCGCAGCTTGAGCGTATGGTACGCAAGAAGTGCCCATCCAACCAATCCAACTTGTATATTATATTATATATATATATATATATATATATATATATATATACAATTCCTGAAAGCACAGCCACACACAGCATTATTTTCAATCTTTACCATGTCAGGTCAAATTCTATCTAAATTATTTTAGATGATCTCCACAGAGTGTATACAAAATGACAATAAGTTTTGTCTTAGTCTAAGTTGATGTGGCCTATCCTGCCACCACTTTTAAACCTTTTTTGAGCGCTCTCCGCTTTTAAAGCGAAGCTGTTTGAACTCATCTAAATGTGGGCTGTGCGTTCACCAGACAAACAGGCTCCATTGTTCCGGTTCGACCTTGTAAGGAATCTTAACAGTTGGCCGCTCTTGAACACTTGTTATTCAAATTTTGGCTCTCACCAATGAGCGCCGTCTGCTTCTGGGATGTCGACCAAACAACGTGAGTTTCATTCTGAGGGACACGCAGCTGCAGAAGCCTCAGTAAAAGCCAGACTCTCACCAGACACCACAGAACCCACTGCTCAATCATCAATGTTTAGGGACCCTCCTCTTACATTCAAATGATTTTTATATCATAAAACTTATGTTTTACAAAAAAAAAAGCTCATATTTTTCACTAAAGTTCTCAGGGAGCCATCTAAAAATAAGAATCCAACTTCCATGATGCATCATGACCAGAGCAGTGCATTTTGTTTGGTGTTTCCATTTCAGACTAGAAGCCTTTTGGAGGGGTTGTTTTTATGATCTTCATTAATCTCCAGTATATCAGCAATTATTTATTAAGCATGTAGTATGCTCACTGTTTTTTCTAGGTATTTGGTTTTCAGTCATAAACTCAGATGTTAATCATATGTGGGAGACCTTCAGACATCTGAGTCTTTGAAGATGATCCACGACCCTTTTATTCAAGTATTGATGCTTGGATCTTCTTTGCAACAAGCTTAGGAAATGCTTCTCTTTCACAGATGCTTGAATAAAAAGTCCGTATACAGAAATATTTATTTTGTGAAATTAAATGATTTAACCAGTCTGTTTTTTTTTTTTTATCATTTAAAAACAGCTTGCATTCATTTGAACGCAGTTTCAATCTAAAGTATTTCACAAAAAATGTAAAAAATGTATCGGTATTAGGGGGAATGGCAGCCAAGTAGTTAGGGCATAGAGGAATCCTTGGAATCCTGAGGTTCTGAGTTCGAGCCCCACTCCCACAGACTGCCACTCTGGCTCCCCGAGCAAGACCCTTAACCGGACACTGCTCCCCGGGTGCCGCACAATGGTAGCCCACTGCTCCCCAAGGGGATGGGTTAAATGCAGAGATAAATTTCTCCAATGTAAGATCAATAAAGTTAAATTATTTTATTATTATTTTTATGTTTATAGATGATAACACAATGACCTACAGAATACAGCAATGTGAAAACTAACTGGAGGCATCAATAAACAGCCTTCTAAGGACTTTACAAGGTTATAACATACAGAGAAAAAGATTTTAAAATGATCCTTCAAAATCATCTAGAGCTCTGCTTCCTCTTATGAACTCCTCTTTTTTGCTTTTCTATATGGTGTAAACAACACATTTTTTGTTTTTATAATTTTCCAGCAGCTCGTCCAACATGCTGGAATAGTCTTCCTTATGAGCTGCACTCCATCACTGACCTGCTTCTATTCAAAGCCAAAAAACAATTTATTCAAAAAGGATTTTAACTTTTAGTACTTTGATAATGTGTTTGTAATTCTAGCCTTTTGCTTAATACTGCCGTTGCTCTAATATGTTCAGTATTCATTTGTTTTAATTGTGTAAAGCAGTTTTTCCAAAACAATGCATTGCTGAAAGATGTCATATAAATAAAGTTTAACTGACCATTTGGATTTGGGTCTGAAGACAGTGTAAATGGGAACAGATAATTTGCGTCTGGAATCCCATTTCTATATCAATCCTTCCTAATAAGTCTATTCATTTTCTGTTTACCGGCAAAAGCCATCAGATTTATTTAAAATATCATGGCTTTATAGGAGCTTATAAAGCTCCAACATTAATAAGCAGGTAAAGCTTTATGGAAGAAGCCCACAGCATCATAGAAATCCTCCACTTAACAGCGGATATGTAGTATTGTGCATTATCCTGACTCATGTGAAGAGCTTGTTGCAGAAAACGTCTTTTTATTTCTCCTCTGACCAAATTATGCAGCTCCCAAATCACTTACTCCGAATGTTTATACTTGCAATGTTTCAAATTATCACTTTTTTTTGCATATTTCCCCAGAACTGGCTAGCATGAAAATAGCATCTAATGGTTCTTATGGAGAATTTGTTATGCTCAGATGCAACTTTTTGCTGCAGATCTCATCTCTTAATGGGATGATCAACTTAGCTCCTAATCAAGCCTTGTTTTTCACCTCTTGGTCACTAAAAAGTTTTGATCTATTACTCTGACTTTAGATAAATGCTAGAATCTATTTATCCCTATGAAGACCAGAAGGTTTTTTTGAGAAATAATCCTGGAAATTAGATTTAAACTATAGTTAAAATGGTATTAAAAATGCTTCAGCTACATTTTTCATTGAAATGGTCAAAGGACCTGAGACTTTGACTTGGTTAAAAGCTAACAAGTAGAGCAAGAGCACAAGAAAGAATGGATTTTTGTTTTGGTTGCACACTAAGATGTGGGTGTTTATTCAGATCAGATCAGAATAAACGTTCACGATCTTTGCAAACTATAAAAGACTGAACACCTATGTGTAAATGATGTTTCTCTTCCAATGACAAGCGTGGAGATCCTTTCTCTACTTCTAATTACTTTCTTATCATAGAAACAGTATCTCTTATGGGATCACAGGTGACAGCAGACCTGAGAGCAAAATGGAGCAAGCTTTTTTCTGACAGCCACTTTATTTTGAACTTCTTGGTCAACATTAGGAGGATCTTTAAAAGGGTCTCCACTCAGCTGCTCTTTAGATGAGTAAACTGTTACTGGCCAGTGGAGATGGTGTCCATTAAGCTGGAGAGCCCCTCAGTGCAAACTAAATAAATCACTGATCAGGATTCAATCCTTACTCAGGATTAAATAACAATTTTAAGCATTTTTGTTTTCATAAAAGTGCAATATAATAAGATGTTACAACTTTTTTTATGAAGAATAACTCAGCTCTTTAGACATGCCATAACGTCCTGGATAATAATCAATCAAATGTACTGGCACAGCTAAAAGGTAAAAAATATTTGGTAACATAACCGTTTTCCATCAGTTTTTGATCGGGGACACAGCTATCCTTCTTTCAAGACAACACAAACATCTTCACACTGTAAAAAACTCAACTTGTTCCCTGAAATCAGATAACCACAGGAGACCTTCTAAGGTTCATATGTCAAAAGACCCAAGAGGCTTTTAAAAGCAACTGATGACTGAGATATTTCCATATCATAACCCAAGTCTTCAAGACACGATCTAGTGTTGTGCTTTTTCCCATCCAGAAGTACGAGAATGATGGAAAAAAAAACTTAGCAGGAAAATAAACAGAAAACATTGCTGAAAATCTGAGTTTTTCTACATTTTGATTAATAGATAAACAAAGCTGAGATGCTGGTATTAATGAACACAATTAAGGAGGAGGATGTTTTAAAATATGTAGGCAGATTATGAAATGTCCCCAATGACCTCTAGCCAACAGTAAATATGGCTTTTGATAAACACGCTGTAGAAAACTGCATGGAATACAATGAAACTCTTGAAACATTTTTATCTGACTGTATTCCTTGTTTGAAGTCAGTATATTCTGTATTTTTTTCATCTTAAATAGTTATGTGAAATGAAAATAGACAGGCAGTAAAAAAATAAACAGGCAAAAAAATAGAAAAACTGCTCATAATTAACCCGAAAAAGCTTCTCTTTCACAAGCAGAGGGACTTCTTTATTATTTCCTTCCCTGCCCTGGACTTAGATGATGGTAAACCTAATTATAAGTCAGTCTGGTGATCATTTAAATAGTAAAAAGGTTTTTGAAAATTGCCTTAAATGAATGCAGAGACTGTATGGTTTTCATATCTTAAGTTGAAACGAATTCATGACTCTTTGATCATGAAAGATGGCATTTCCAGCTCCTTTTAAAATTACTTAAGTATGAGTTATTGTCACCAGATCGTCCTAAAACACAAGTAATGCGCTTACATAAGCAGTTTTGTCTGCTGATATATAAAATCTTAATTTAAACATTTAAATAGAAAGAAATAGCAACCAAAGAATTTTATACTTTACATGATGAAAAAAATAGAAAAATAAGTATGGCTTACATTTATTTAGGCATCAATATCTATCTCAAGTACTTGTGATTTAATTCACAGAAGCGACTGGCTCCTAATATTAGGAGCCAGACATCCAATTATTGCTTGCTCTCAAAATAATATTTTTCCACCATGTGAAATCAGTAAACCTTTGACTTTTCCTGGATGTGTCTTAGAAAACATGTTTCTTGAATGGATAAACAAGCTCTTCACTTTGAGCTCAGGGAAATTTAGCTGTGGAGGAGAAAGACAACTCTACGGATCCAACAATAACAGGAAGCTCATGCCTCGTCGCTGATGTCCCGTTTCAAAGTTCCCCACGCTGAGGTTGTATTCGCTCACTTCTCACCCTCTTTACTGGGTTCATAACAAAGTAAAAATAAGTTATTTGCATATCAGTCCATCTCTGCTCATTGACCTCTACTGCTGCCCTATTTCCACTCTGTCACTCCAAATTTTTCCCAGCATTCTCTCTTTGTTCTTGTTCCTGTTTTTCTGGGAACATCAAAAAGAACAACAATTTGGTCTGGTCTTGTCTTCCAAATCCTAACAGACACGAGACACCCTGAAATAGAACAGATGAGGAAGAGCTGGCTTGGTTTCCTTTTGTTGTCTCTCAGCATTAGATGTAGGGTAGACTGTGGAGAAGGCAAGACGGTCTGATGGGTCGGAATTTTCTCCATGAAAGTGTAATAGCTCTTTCCCTTTGGACTAATGTGTCCTGGTTTTTGGTTTCCTGTATTTTGTTCTTGGGTTTTTATTTCTGTTACCTTTTTGATTTCACTAAACCTGCAAGAACTCACCTCTGCCTTCATCTCTGCATTTGGGTCCTTAACCAACCTCAACGCCACGTTGACAGAAAGTACTTAAAAGGTGTGTAAGAAGATTTATAAAAGCCACAATTATGGTTGTTATGTTGGTATATAATTTTAATTATGCTTTATTAGACATTAGGGAATTCAAATAGTCCAAAGTGTTTAACAGATCAAATATGCAGGAAGAAAATAAACTAAAGTAAGGACTTATACTTAATACTTATCAAAGTGGGTACTTATCCAACAAAGAAGGTTCCGGGTTCAATTCCCGGCCAGGGTCTTTCTGCATAGAGTTTGCATGTTCTCCTTGTGCATGCATGGGTTTTCTCCGGGTACTCCAGCTTCCTCCTACAGTCCAAAACCATGACTGTTAGGTTAACTGGTTTCTCTAAATTCTCCTTAGGTGTGAGAGTGTGCATGAATGGTTGTTTTTGTCTCTGTGTTGCCCTGCGATGGACTGGTAACCTGTCCACGGTGTACCCCGCCCGGCACCTGCACCCCTCATGACCCCAGCAGGGATAAACGTGTCAGAAAATCGATGGACTTATGAAAGTCTCTAACTTTATCATTTACTCTGTATAAAAGCTTAGCTTCTTTTTTATCGTTGCTACCCAACAATTGTTCCTCCCCTTTCGCTGTCAAACAAACCTTTAACATTTATGCTTATGCCCTTTTGAGGGCTTCATGATGTCCACAATTAACCTTCCCTAAATGGAAAAAACCTCCACTATCTCCCAAATGTCTGGATCCTGCTGAATGATGTCATTTCTAATAACCCTATACCCCACCTAGAGGCATTTAGCTGTCTCTACAGTAATACACATCTGTATCCAATTAGGAATTTTAATGAATATTTGCCATGCTTCTGGAAGTCTATTAACAAATATTTACCTTACCTTCAACTTCCCATTCAAAAAGATTTGACCATCTAGTCTGGTTTTTTTTTATGATTCAGTCTATGTTTGTTTTGTTTTTTGTAATAGGGAATGGCAAAGTTCAGTCAGTGCTTATTGCCGCTCTGCAGGGAATGGAGTGATATACAACAACAGGAGAGGCCTGGCAAATTAAGAAACCATGACAATGAAAAGCAGATGTGACCACAGAGTGGTTAAATTACTTCACTGGTATGTGAAAACAGGAAGAAACAAAAAAATTGTTAAACATATTTTGGGTATTAGGTAGATATATATAAAGTTGCTGATTTGGGTCTGATGCATCAAGAATCCAGTGGTTTCCAAAGTTCAACTAAGGCCCCCGCTGTGCATCAGTAGGTAGCAAATATGTGATCTAAATTGAATTGCATTCGAAAACTCCTTATTTGCAACAAAAAGGTAAAAAGACAGGACATTATGTTATGATGGTTTCCTATTTTTTGGGGTTAATAAGGTCAAAATTCTTCATTTTAAGTCTCAAACCTCTAATCTATTATGAGAAAGCCAAAAAGGTTGGCAACCATATAACCTTTTAACTTTTTTCTCAAGCTCTTTACACTCAGCAGGATGCTGTTTGAATTCGCACCTCTTCAATATGACAGGAGGTCATATATATCACAGAACCAAACTACCCCTCAGGGTTTTTGTTATTTCCTCTAATACACTTCATAGTGTTCTACGCTAGCGTAAACATCATTCTCATGTGCTTCCTTTAACAAGCCACAAAGTGCTCAGAAGTAAAAACAAAGCAAGGTGGATGTTGGCCCTCAGGGGTTTCCCAATAAAGGGGATCTGTTAAAGAACCTGTTTGACTTTCCACATGCAAAGAGTCCATTTGGTACCACGTGTCACCAGAAACATTTCATCCAGTAAATGTTTGATTTTGCTTTTGTTTTTCACAGTGCTTTTGCAGAGGAGTGGCTTTGTTTGGAGACTATTGATATTTTCACCTTAGTTTCCATCCAAACAGGTCATCAACAGCATCTGGCCTCTAATTATTTGTAGCTTTATTGCTGACTAATTTACACACACTATGTAAAGCATGGTTTATTACTGTAATCTGGCACTACTAAAAGACTCTTAATGGTTTAGGATGGAGTAGGAAACAGATTCAGCAAAAAAATATTGGCTGCAAATGTGACTCAAGGAGGATCATTGTTTAATTTCACTTTTTTTTAAAGTAATATCAAATAAAGAATTGGTCTGTTTATCTCTCTTTCTTTGAATTGGGTAGAACTAAACTAATTCACCACATTTTGATTGGACGTTGGTCTCCATCAGTTTATTACAGATGGTTGATGCTTTGTAGTTGTGGAAGTAATAAGAACCGGTGCCCAAAAAGCGTTAAGTTTAGCCTACAAACATGGAGGTTAATTGACCTTCTGTTCATATAACTTTGTAGGTTTGGTTATTTCCCATACTCAAAAGTAAACATCCTTTTCTGTTTTTTTTTTTTTTTTTTTTTTTTTGTTGGTTTTTCTCACATCAAAAGTATTCCAACCCTCTTGCATTATGCTTTTAGGTAATACAAATCCATACTATTTTGGTAGGTCAAATGAGGCGTGATTAACATGACTAACATGAACACCTCCCAAGTACTTCTAACTTGCAGGTGCTTTATTCCCTGAAATATTTAAAACACTCCTAATTTATTATAATATTTATGTCCAAATGCATGATGAGCTATTACGTAGCTGAAACGATTGGAGACTTATAAAAACACCGTCGGGCGTGCTTCGGTGGCACAGTGGTTAGCTCACACTGCCCACGTATGGAGCCCTTAGTCATCGACACAGGTGACCCGGGTTGAATCCGTCCTGTGGTCCTTTGCAGCATGTCTCTTCTCCTTTCATACCCCCTTTCCTGTCCGCCTACTGTCCAAAAACAATAACAAGCCCCTAGTGCTGTAAAAACTTGAAAAAAAAAATCCTATCCCTTTCTAGAAATATAAAGCTCTTCTTAAAAACCCCAAAGTTTACAGATCCTGTGAACTTTTTTTCTATTCTAACTAGCCGTTGCAATAATTCTCTTTTAATTTCTCTATTTTTATAAGCTCTTTAATTCTTATGATCTGATCATTTCATTTTTGCTGGTGATGACAGCTGGAGGATTTTGTATCGTTAAATAAAAAGAAGCTTAATGTGGCTCAATACAAGGGCTGTCATATGGGATATACTGAACATCCCACCTGCCAGAAAAGCCTATGCTGTTACTGACTCCATGATCCATACAATCGCCTTATGCAAACGGTCAGTCCTAGTTAGTTTAGGGAAATATATCCTGTGTACTGCTGGGATTTTTTCCAGTCCCAGACTCAGTTAAGCTCAGGCCAGGGAATCAGAGCAGCCTCCACCTCACAGACCAGCATTTTACCTCCTGTTGTCAATCCAGCAGAGCTGATCCTCTCATATTAAATGGATTAGCAAAGACATTGTTCACATGTAAAAAGCTCATTACATAGAATCAAAATGGAGCAAACTGACATTTATATGACTTATTTTCAGCCACAAATGTGCTGTTTGTGTGTTTTTTCCCAATGATGCCTCCTTACCTTTTTGAAATGGTTTTTCACGACTGTTCCTCGTTCAATACCCATATCAGAAACATGACCTGAATCTGTCGAAGTTCTGTACTCTGCTTGTTTACATTCGGCGTATCCATGGGAAAGTATAGTACAGCTTACAAAGCCTTTTGATTTTTCCCACGGGACATGTCTACAACAGCTGCAGGTAGTTTTAAATCTAATCCCTTGTGGCATCATGGAGATCTCTGAGATCATGTCACACATAGAGAACTCAAAAGGCTCAGAACTCAGCCCAAAACACACATGTTGATATATTTAAAAAGGCAGGATCGTTCCTACCTTGATTCACTCTATTCAATCACATTTTAATTTACAGAATTGATCATGTTTTACCTCTCTGTACATTCAATCCATGATGAATTCAACCCTTTGCTAAAAACATGATAGACATTATTTATAAAGATCTTTATATGATAAAGACCTTTTTTTTTGGACTGATGGAATTTTGCTAAAGACGAAAGTTGAAAACCTGTCCACATTTTCTAATTATACAGACAGAAACCAGAATCTGGTTTACAGTAAAAAAAAAAAAAACAAAGTAAAAAAAAAAACCACATGCTTCACATTATAACTAATTAGGCTGGAGGTCAGTAAAGTGTTTAGGTCTGCTGAGAGAATTTCCCAAAGTCCCAAAGGCAGGGTGTTAAAAGCTTAGATCAGAAGAGGTCCCAGCAGTTTGAAACACTGTGTGGTCCAAGAACATAAAGCACACTTATTAATTAAAAAAGTCAACTCTACAAACACTAATTTAAAAACAATGGAGGTTACCTCATCCTTCCTATCCTCCTCCTCCATGCTTCATCTCTCATACCTTCCTTCTTCATTCCTACATTAATCCGTCATAACCCCCTCCTGCCGCATCTCATACCTCCTTCATCCTTCACCCCTCCTTCCTGGCTTACTGAACTCTCATCCTTACATCACATCCTCTTTTCCTGGCTTTGGTATATTTATATATTTATTTTGCTCTGAGGAACTGATCAAATATGCCAATAATGGCAGCTGTAATTGTGCCGGGCAATAGTTTCAGTGTCAGGAATTCATTTGAGATCACACTACGGCACGGTTATAAAGTTTGATGTAAGCCTCCACCAGCCGCTCACCAGACGGTTTCATTAAAATTCATGAATTCCTCTTATTCTATTAAAGCATCCATCATTTATGTCAATAGATTCTTAAAATAGCATTGATGTGGTGAGTTTTTTGCCATTGATGCAGCTTTTGGTGCAACAGATGCCAGCAATCTTCTGCAAGACGTCATCAACCCTCTATTGTTAAAGAGAGAGCGTGCTAAACCAGGGTCCCCTCAGAAAATTATCATTACCCTCTCAAAACGTTTAGGTCATTAGCAAAAAAAAAAAAAAAAAAAGCAAGAATCATGCAATTTATAACACTGATTTAAAAAAGTTAAATGTAAAACTTGATCTTAATACCAAAATGTGACTGAAAAAACAACCCAGACCTGCTGCGCCTTTTCTAAGCCATCATGTTGCTTTAAATAAATTAATCAAAACATTTTTTGTATATTTTAAACATCTTTCTGAGACTTTTATTGATGAAAGGAGTTAAATCTTAAACAGAGTCACATCGGCCTTGCTATATAACTGTCAAACTGGTCAGACACTCTAAAGCTACAGCTACCCCCGCCTCCGATGGACAAAGCAGGGCCCAGTATCATTGAAGTCTTTGTAACCCATTCACTGAGGCCGGATCAGCCCTGGATTGAGGCCACACTTTCTCCCTGGCCCTTTCCCACAACCTCCAGGCACCTTGGAGGAAGCCATCCATGCAGAACGGTGCTCCTTAATCAAAGGCTGAATGTCGAAGTTGTCCCGGAGGTTGGCTGCTGCATGAGCGGCATTAGCAAAGCACATGCACCCCTTTTACAAGGAAACAATGACGCCTATTGTGTGGAGCCACAAGTGTCTATTCTGATTTAAAAAGGGGTCTCATGAGGAGATAAACAATGATGATGGACCAATAGGGACAACGGTCAGTATTGTTTTAGAACTGTAGACCAGCGGAAAATGAACACTTCCTGCAATGCACCTTTAAAAAGCAACCTTACACAAACACGTGTGCTCTTATGAAAAATCTTATGCTCTCCACAACTGCCTTAATGGTGTCGGTCTATTTTTACTTTGTTACCATTGCATATTTTAAAATACAAATAAGGTGGTAAACAAATTGGACCACCGGATGTTTTTTTTGTTTGTTAAAAGTCACATTTGAACCTGATAAAATCAACAGATTTAAAATATTTTTTGTTTGTTTTAGTTTGCAACTAGAAAACTGTTCATCCTGAACTTTTCTCCGCCTCATGAATTCTCATCAGTAGCTTATAAATAACACTGACCCGTCTTTAAATAGGACATTGTGCCTGCATTGTCTGTCTATTTCTCGTTTGTCACTGAGGCAAATCACAGCGGTAAACATCCTCTGTACAAAGCCCCCAACACTCCCAACTTAATCCCCCATTTTCAATGCTTTGCATCAGTGGTAAGCATATTTTATATTATTGTTTTTTATTGAAGCAAAAATATGCAAAAAGACATTTTGCAATAGAGCTTTAACAAGGTAAATGATATGGATATTTATTATCAATATCTTTTAAGACTTTGGGAATATGCATTTATCAGGTAGCAAGAACCAGATAAAACTGCTTGTCCAACACTGAAAAAGGTTTTACTGACTGTATTTAGCTTTATAGCTACAGGTCCGTCCTGCTTAGCAACACACATAACACAGGTGTGTAATACCTCTATACTTTCATGTCCCAAGCTTTGAATGTTTCTGTTAACTCTACCATTTAAAGAAGGAAAGAGAATTTCAGTGCTTAAAAAACTTATCAAGGCATGAAAAATTTAAAGGAGGAGCGAATATCCAAAACTCAGGTGAGGACAATCAGTCCTCAATCTTGCCTCTATTGGCTTAATATTCAATAAAAGCCTGAATCTATTATTGTTGAAAAGGGACAAAAAATAAATCCTATCTGTATTTTAATAAGTGATGCAGAGAACATGTGAAAGAAGCTGTTATGGTCTCATTTATCATCAAATATTTTTGAATTTTTATGTGAAACAGAATTTGACTCTTTAGACACAAGTTGGAGTTGATGAACTCTACAAATCTGCACACTGTAATCCCTTTTTCTTAACCCAGAGAAAGTTTGGTTTCGTGAAATATCACAGTTTTTAAGCAGCATTAAAATCAAATATTCAGATATTTTGGAAAAAAACCTTGAAATATATGTATAAGTTATTTTCTTAATGCAATGGTTTGAAAGCAAATGTTAATCCTCCCAATATTTGCTAAACAGATGCAAGAAGCTACATTTCTAGAAAGCTATCTTTGAAAGCTATTTGAAATATACTTAAAATCAATATTTAAGTTTTGCATAGAAGGTTTGTGCATATTAACAGCATTGCTATTTTATTATCGTGAATTTTAACTTTATTTAATGTATTTTTTCCTTAACATTTATGCACTAGAAACCTGCCTGGGCATGTCCTGCTAACTAACATAACTGGCTCAATGGTCGTGGTCAGGGAGTATTGTGGTTCTTTTTATATTCATAGGAACGAAGGGCATCTATCAGGACCCCTCTTAGGTCTCTTTTGCAGCCTAATAAAAGGATCTGCGTGGAGGGACCTGTCTAGTTGCCCAGACATCTGACACAACAGATGTGTTAAACATACAGGCTCTTTCTCAACAAAAGCCTCAGAAGACAGGGCTGTGTGTTTCCTGATGGAGATGCAGCTTTATGTTAATTACTGAATGGAGTCAGTCAAGCTGCCCTGAGGCTTCAAAGAAGATGTTTAAGACAGTGAGAGCCATAAAAAGTTCCTTACATTCCTGTAGGTTTAGGAGGGAAAAAGATGTAAAGACATGACAGTAAAGTTGTTATGAGGCGTTCTAAGAAACCACTTCGTTAGATCTAAAGAAAAGCAATTAACACATTGGTGTTTTTCCTCCAAAGTATTGGTCATTCTTGTTATTTTATTTCGAGAATATGACACACCTTAGGTGAAGTTTCTGTTAGGCAAAGATTCGTTTTTGGGAATAGTGTCAATTCAATCACAGTTTTTATGCCTAGTTATGTCAAAAACAAACAACTGCTTCGGGTGTCATCCGTGTTTCTTTATTAGCTGTACCGCTTACAAGCATGTCCAAAGTGAAGTGTGTAGTGGTGGCGGATCTCTATATGTATAGGCTATCCCCCTCTTGGCCTTGTTAATGGTTGATTTCAGAACTTGGAAACTTTGCTGTCTTCCCAATGTCTCTCTCTCTGCCTGTTTACTGCAAATGTATGTTGTTTTCTTGTGTGCAGGGCTTGCTAAGCAATACCTTTTTCTTTTTTGTTGATCTTACCAATTTTTGCTATGAATGTATTTTTGATGCTTCATAATGGCGGTCACATGGTAAGAGAAAATATACCTGCTGTTGTGGTTGTCTCTGCCTGTGCTGCCTCGTGTTGCTATTTAAGGCCAAATGATAAAAAAAGTAAACTTGCACATGATTATCTTAAAAAGCTTTAGAATATGCTAGAGGCGAAATAATCCACAAGTTATATCAAAACAGAAAAGGCATGTCGAGAGAGATCTATTGCTAAAAAAAAAAGCTGTAATGTAGAAACCAATTTTAGGCAAAAAATACTTTTTCCTTCCAATTAAATTAGAAACAGACTACCATAAGATGTGCTTGTTCACTCTAAAGCTATGCATTTTTTAAGCATTTACACAGGATTTCTCTATTCTAATAGACGTGTATTCAGGACCAAATTATCCTGACCCACTCCTACTTTGTTGAGAAAAAGGTTTATTAAGTTAATAAACATATATCCAATGTAACAAGTCAGAACAAAGATGTAAATGATGCCAATAAAACATAAAAATATATGCAGCTAAACAAAATTCATGACAACTTAAACAAACTGAGAGATACGGCCACATCACGATATGATCTTGAGTTAGACCCAAAGTCCACAGATAGTTTCCTGTGATTGGAGCCAGATCATCTCTGTTCCCATCTGTGTGTCAGTCCTACTTAAGCTGATGAAGGTTCTCAGTCATCCAGGTCATAGTCATTCCGTAAAAATTCAAAAAAGTCCTAACTAAGGTGATCACACTGATGAAAGTAAATACAAAAATGTATTTACTCTTATGTCTTCTTATTGTTATTTTCTTTACCTCTGCTTTCGGAGGAAGCAGAGGTGGTTTTAGACCAACTTTACCAGAGGGGCCAGGATGGGACTAGTGTTTTTGTGTGTGGGGGCACAGAAAAAAAGAATAAAACAAAAAAAATTATGAACTCAAAGAGCCATTTGCAGCCCTGGTAACCTCAGATCCAACAAATTAAATGTGGTCCTATTTCAATATGTCTGAAGCTAATAGCACAACAGCTACATTTTTAAATAATCAACAAGATAAAACTGTAAATATGGGAAATTAAATTTATCAAAGGGACCTATCAGTTTAGGTTTCTTTTCAAGCACAAAACAAACAATGTTTTTATCATACTTTTATTTTGGATTATGTCTTTGTCACAGGGTCCATAAAGGGGGCCAAGACTAATTTCACCAGGGGCACTGGCCCCTGGTCACCCCTATCTAGAGCCACCTTTGTCTGTAAGCAATTCTTGATACACTGGACCTTTTGTATCTTTCAACTTTATCCCGATCCTTTGCTTAACAGTGACGGAACTTAACTTGTCTTTATCAATCTGGTTTTTCCTCAGCCCTAATCTGAATAGTCAATGGTGATAGCAATATAATCTGTAATGAACTTACATTGAATTGATTTTACCCTAATCTCTCTGTAAACTATACCATAATTCTTCTGATTTATCATAATCATACAAGCATTAAAAGTCATATTTAGGTATTTCCTATACAGTTTTTACACTAGTGTTGGTCGTCTAACTTAATCTGTTCAAAAGTGAAGCATAATAATCCAATTTATGACCTTTATGCCTCTAATGTGAATTCTATGTGTTTTTGAACAAAACAATATTTACAATTATTTATCTCAGCTGAAGATAAATGCAAACTTTATTACTGGCTAACCTAACTTTTTCAGAAAGTTGTCAAATGAATCAAATTCAGCATCAACTAAATACATTTAAAATGACCAAACTGGAGTACTTAAATATATTTAGGTGTATAAAACCTACTAAAGAATATCATGGCATATGAATATATGATTCATGTTTTTACATCAGGCAGAAGACGCTTGCAACTTGTGTCTCCAGGTACAAGAACCAAAGCTGCACCAGTATATGAAAAAAAAATGCTTTTTGAAGACAAAAAATATGTTATATATTGCCAACAGCATTATAAAGCTCAAGCTAAATTGTAAATGCATAAACGAAAATCATGATAACTTCAGTTTAAACATTTCAAACTGATCTCACCTCATTGAACATAGTGACACACTTTGTGTGATTCTGTTCCTGGTGGAGAAATTTTGTGGTTTTATAGTATCTCCTTATTTGGACTTTGGGTTTTCGAGTCAAAGATAACAAGAGAAAACATGGCTTCAAGCATGGTAGTCAGCTGTGACTATTTCTCTTCTGGGCCATTTCTCCCTTCTGTATTCCTGTGGGAATCAAGATAATCCTGGGAGCACACATTTTCAGCCTGTCAGTTTATTTATCCACCATATTAAACCATGGTGAGCTTAGTTTTTAGAAGCAGTTAATGTTCTTTTTAAAAAATCTGCTATAAATACCTGACATTTTCTGAATATAAATGCATCCGGAGAGATTTAAAATAAACTTGTGCACCCTTGTGTCCCTTTGTGACACTTTGTGTGGGGGCTGGGGGGTGTTTGCATCAGATCCCTGAATCTGAACAATAGGCGCTTGGCTTGGACAGCCTGAGGCGAAGCCATCTGCCACAGTGAGAGTGGAGTCTCTTTGTCAGCTATTGTGGAATGTGGAAGCAGATTGATGAGTGCTGGGTGATTCCTTCAGGCCACAACGGGGCACCATACTGACAAGAAGCTCCAATAGACACTGCATGAAAATCCACCCCCTTCTGTCTTCACATTTAGTGAACAGATTAGAGAAGTTCCAGAAACAGAAATTTCACTTAAGCTACCAAAACCATTCTTATATAATCAAACTTTTTTCATTCATTTTAAAGAAAGTGTCATGGAATTTGCAGATGGACTCAGGAATGGTCACATCATCCCTTGTAATGTTGTGCAAAGTGATGGAGACTGGAGGCAGGAGGCAGCAGTTTGCCCAAGGGTATAGGTGACGACCTCTGGCCTTCTCAGCAGGTGGGTATGGATGGCTCTTATTGAGAAAAGTCTGCTGCATTTTGGTGGAGAAGAAGGGTCGCCACTTGGAGAGGAGGGGGGGGAGCAGATGTGGTACGTAAAATCATCCAGTAGAAAGTGTGCCGCCACTGAGAGCAGGGTTCAGGCCAAAAGGCCATGTCACCAAGAAAACATATAACTATAGTGTTGCCATGGCAGCCTTTTTTCTCACTGAAAGATCTGGCTTCAGAATCAAAATTAAGTTTTAATTTGCTTTAGACCCCATAAGGCTTTCCAAACTTTGCTTCAAACATAACTGTGAGGAATTTTGTTTTGGTTTTGACATATTTACAAAAAAATTTAAAGAAATGTAAAAACAATAAAATGTCGTGCAATAACTCTAACTCATAAAATGAAAAAAATAGAACCAACTGACTCAAAATACTAATATTTAACTCATCTATTTTTAACAAAACGCATAATTTATTTCATCTATTATGCAACTATTATGATAAATCCTGAAAACATTGATTCAATATCAACAGCTATACCAAAATCTGTTTAAAATCAAAAAATAAATTAAACAGAACCTGTTTCTGTGATCTCAAAAAACACCAAAATGTAAGATTGGACTAGAAACAAAATCATTAATATCAAGTAGTCAGTAAAAGGATTTGTGATGAAAGAAACCCCAGTAAGAGCCAATATCCCCAACTATACAAAGCAAAATTGCAGAAATGCCATCAATGGATGCCTTTTTTGCCGACCAAAACTACATAAAATCTATATTAGATCTGTTAAAAATAAAACACATTTATCACGGAAAAGGCTTTAAGTGAAAAACTCTGGACTAAAAGCCTTTTAAAATGTGGGTGTAGTAAAAATAAGTCAACTGACAAACACAGTACTCCACAAGAACAGTATTCAGGACGTGGACGATTTGCAGTGCTTGATTGAAATATGACTTTTCCAACTACCAGAAGAAATAAAGGCAATAATATCTGACTATTGGTTTATGATGGTAAGCTCAGACACACTTTGATTTTGCAACAGGACAATGATCTGATAATAATTGAAAATTGAAATAAAATTAAAGCCTTAATATTGCCAAATCAAACCTACCCAAACAATTAAGTCAAAACTGTATTGTGTGTCCTTGAGTCCTATATAAAAATGCATTTTATGACCTGAAGCATGAAGATTCTGTCCCCTTTCAGCATTCCTATCTTTCTACAGACTAGACAAACATAATGCTAAAGCCTGACCAGAAACTAACTTAACTACAATAAGAAACCCTATTGTTTGGGAATGTGTCAGCTGCTAAGTTTCAAATCCACAGGGTGCAAGAGAAATAAGACCTAAAGATAAAAGCAACAGCTTGTTCTTCCCTGACTGTTTACTGGGAATAATTTCCTTGTGACTTTCTGCTGATGATCAAACTTACCACAGTCTGCACAGAGCAGGCAGTGAAGCCAGACTTCAACTGACTGGACGGGGGTGGGACACCAATTATGGTTAAATCGGTTTGGATTCAGTAGACTGGTGAAGGAAATCTTTACACAGAAGCTAAAAGTGTTCATGAAAAAGAATCTGTTTCTCTGCGCAATCTTGGCGGGAAAATGGAATAGAGCCAGAAGTCTATGTGGTTTTACAATGGGCGCTTTTCTGTACCAACCCCTGTTGCTCAGCTGCCTCCCCCTCATGCAGGACCTGTCAGTCCCATGACACATGACATTTGTATAACATTACTGGGGTCGCAGCCCACGGTCAAACGGATGAAAGAAACTGAGTCAAACCTACGAAAAACCCCTGACCTTCAGTCGGCATGAAGAAAGCATGGGTCAGAGAGCCTGAAGATATGCATCTTCAGTTGATGCTTGGCCAAAACATTTGAATAGAACCCCACAATGTCACCCTTCAGTCCTGAGGAGGTTTTTGTGAAGAAACTCCAAAAAAAAGAGTTTTTTTTATCATATAACAAAAATATCCAACAACTTCAATTCATTGTTGTTTTTTTTTATAGAAAAGTTAGAAAAAAAAGTTATATTTTTACTTTTACTGCTGATTTTGATATTAAGCACTGAAACAACTCTAATTTGAAAACACAGAGATTAATACATACCATAAGTTCATTGACTGCAGGGTAAGAACAAAAAAATGGGGTCAGTCAAAAAAAAGGGCGCAGATCCATGCCTCTAATGCTTAATGGCCGGAGGATGCAGAAGCTGCTTTTCTGCAGTATGTTTAATAGTCAAATACAGAGTGATTATTTCTCTAATTCACTAAAAATTAGCCTTATCCATCATAGTTGTTCACCATAAGGAATATTGCAGCCAAACCACTTCCCTCTGCTGTGGTGCTGTTGGCTCATCCTTTTATAGGTGCGTCTGCTAAGAGCACACTAAGCTTATTAGGAAGGTCAGCTCCTTGCTGGAATGCCCACTCAATCCACAGAAAGTGGTGGGAGAGAGAAACACTTGGCAAATAAAAAGAAAATGTTTCCCACTCTGCACATTAAACTGTAACATTGAGTCAGATCACTGCATCCTAAGTGCACAAGGGAGCGTTGTCACAGATCCTTTCTGCTTGATGCTGTTAGACTTAATACCAATCGCTGCTTCCAACAAACTCAATAGAGTCTTATAATATCTGTATTCATTAATAAAAATGAATTCTTTGTTGGGTTGTTTTATAAATATACAAACATATTTAGCATGTTTCCTAAAATCTCATTACTCAAATATATATTCTTCTTAAATATTTTGAATATGCTAACAAACCTAAGAGCTATTAAACATTTTTTGTGAAATTGCCCTTACAGCTAAAAATACTTTTTTTTTTTTTCACCCTTAGGTGTGTATCTGTGTTTCACAAATATTTCTCCACTTTGGGACAAAAATAATAATAACTCATTTTCTATTTTCTATCAATCCTTGGTTGTAATCTAAATATTAATTGTAGTTCACAAAGGAAAAATAAACAATATCTGTCTGTTTGAAACTATTATGGTAGCTTGAATATCACAAACTGTTTTAATGTTAAAAAAGTTTAAGCACTAACAGTAGGTGCAGAGCTGTGAGAAATGATAATAAAAGAGGGGAAAAGCGGAAACCCCAAAGGAATGGGCAGATTTGATTTGTGATGGCTTGTTTATATGGAATTGACTTTTTCAAAAACCTAATAGTTTAAATTTGTTAAATATACTTACCATAAACCAAACAATTCAAGTCTGTGTGTTCAGAATTAATGTACCTTTACATCTAATACAAAAAGCAGATCCACTGATTGTAGTTTCGCCCTAATTAAAGAGTGAAAAACAAAAGCTGGCTGATAAAATTCTGGATATCCTCTTCACCATACGATGCGAGAAGATAAGTCTCTGTTATCATTGTGTCATGCCAAAAAGGATACAGGTACCATCAAACGTCGAGGAGCCAGCACAAACATAAAAACCTCATCACTGATTGAGCAGAGCTGGAGGCAGGGGTGCTTTCCTCTTTGCGAATCCTCCTCTGATTAGCAGGAAAGGGTCACCATCCCTTTGACATCTCTTTGTCTAAGCAGTATTGACGGAAAAGGTTCTGGTTTCCTGGATCATTGGCATGTCTCCCTTGGTCTTGGTTAAAGTTTGGCTGACCTTATTGAGGAAACACGGATAGAGTCACATGTTTTGGAAAAAAAAATGCACTGAAATTTCCCCTTGTCGTCTGTTGGCCATCATTTTTGGGGTTTTTTTTAGCCATAGGTTAAAATTGTTTGGGAATCTAATGAATAACAACATCATCCAGGTTTAGATTTGAAACTCAGCAACAGGATGGAAACGACACAAAACAAGCCAAGCAAAAATAGAGTTAAAGGAGAAGGCATCTATAGAAAAAAGCAAACATCAGTTAGATGCTATTCTGTAATGTTACATCTGGGGTTCTTTATTAGAGCCAGATGATAAGTGACGCATTATAATCTCTGTAATTATGTCTATTTTTATGTGGTTATTAGCAGACATTATGACCAGCTTGGTTTCCACTGTCAGGCTTTCATGTTCATTGGTGAGCTCACAGTAAAATGTTATATTCACACATAAAAAAAAGTTAAAAAAAGGTTTTTCAATATTGCCTAGAAGTTACCGCTGATTTAGAGCATGGAAAGACAAAGATTGGAACAACAGGACGAATTCTAAAAGGGATGTCAGCGCCCCCTCAAAATCTGACCTCCGTCTTCCCTTATCCTTTCCACACTCCCTGGGTGGGACTCACACATATCCACTGTTCACCAGTCATGTCCCCAACTAAACAGAGCAGTGACCTCTCTAATATCGCCTTCGTGTTGCTCTTTGGCGCTAAGGTTAGGGACCCTTGTGGTCAGGGCTATGTTAGAGTTGGGTTGCTGCCAGCAGAGATTTTAATCTCCCTTTGTGGAGCAGGAAATCAAAAATAAACTCTGGCCTACGTTTAATTAGAGAAAACTGCTTGTTTTATCCACCTCTGCATAGCATAAAAGCAAGAGCCTTGATTCTCAGAAAACAAATCTGGGATCTCAAGAGAGGAGAATCGTTTTGAGGCAAGATGGTGTGGGAGAATGGTTTAATGGGCTGCTCTAGTTTAAGTAAAATAGACAGATTAAAAGATATGCATAGCAAACAAATGTTGATTGCTTTAGGAGTGTATTTGGCTGATTTCCTGTTGTTCTGAAAATGATGTGAACATGGCAGCCCTTACAGATGAAGCTGCCTGAAATTACATTACAACGTTTAAAGCTACCAAAGCTCAGGCGAATTTCAGGGCAATCTTTATGCTCTTTCACATGTGGAATATATTTACAGTGCTTACACATTTGTCAAGAATGGTTCAAATTCTTCCAGATTTGATGGAAAATAAGGGTTTGTCTTATTGCATCACTTAATCCCCTAAGGAAGTGTATGCTCCAGTGCAAGCAGAGGAAGTTTACTCTGCTGCTTAACAGGTCGCTGTTTTTGTTTGGGCTGTTGCAGCGGTGCAATCATTGTCTGGATCAACTTGACCATGGTTTGTATATACTTCAGGAAGCATAATATATAGAAATAGATAGAAGCACGCTTTATACCAGCTGGTGGCGGTAGACACAGATAGACCAACGTCATAGAGTGAAAGGCGTGTTGACAGAGCGGCCAAAAATTGTGCTTTATGTTTTAACACACACATATACATATACGACATATACGTGTATATATATATATATATATATATATATATATATATATATATATATATATATATATATATTATAGAGAGAGAGAGAGAGAGAGAGAGAGAGAGACAGACAGACAGACAGACAGACAGACAGACAGACAGACAGATAGATAGATAGATAGATAGATAGATAGATAGATAGATAGATAGATAGATAGATAGATAGATAGATAGATAGATAGATAGATAGATAGATAGATAGATAGATAGATAGATAGATCGATCTTTGATCATTTTTTAACAAATTAAAAGGAAAATATTTAAAATAAAATTTATCTTTGACATGACAAAGGCCTAAAGAACAAAATATACAATGCAAAACAGAAAAAAAATTAGTTATCATTTGTAAAGCAGCAAGATATATACCTTCCTTTTGACCTGGAGGTTTTTAGGTATAATTTCCTCTGAGTTCCGCAATTTAATTCTTGTAAAGTATGAAAAATCATTGCTTGCAAGAACTCCATCTGGCAGCATTGCGTAAAAGAACCAAACTCTATTTTTTGTGTCTATATTCCTTACATTTAAGGGGGCTGGATTGCAATGTATTATAAAGTGAGTTAAAGGTGCAGCAGATGTGCAAAAGGAATATTTTAATGTTAATAAAGATTGTTGATAATTATGTTAGAGGTTCAACTTAAAATAATAAAACATGAGCTATAGATTGTTTAAATAGTTCACCATTAAAATCTTTATAGTTGTTGTAAAGTGCTTCTTTTGTGCTAAATTATCTGGTAGTAAAAAACGTAATTGTTAGCGTAATGGACTAGCACATTCTATCTCACACTACTTATGTATTCATACCTGTATTACTACTTATGATTTTTTTTTCTGTGTGTAACTTCAGATAATAAATATATAATTAATATGATGTCTGTGTTATTAACACCACTACAGTCGCCAAACTTTACATCTTTACATCATGAGCCACAAATGAAAAGGAATTTGGTGCATGTAATTTTTCAGGTATTTACAGATTTAATAAGAAAATATTTTGTTTATTAACTATGAAATCCTGGAAACATCAACTCATTTGTCCACCCAAATATTTCCCTATAATTTACAAAATGCCATTAGGTTCCACTAGAGGCTTAAGAAAACATCAGTTTCCTCTTTTTTCTGTTTGTGGATTGGTTGGAATTGCTTATCTCGAAAATGTTTTACAAAGGGAAACAGATGCCTCAGCAGGCATGCCGGCACACTATGGCACAGGGTTATTATCTGTATCAACCCCTTCTTGTCTGTTTCACAGGGAGAGGGTCCTGCAGTTAACTTTAAGGAAGTATACCAGGGTCACAGCTTCTTCTGAGCATGTTAACTGGAGGTACACTGACACGGCTTTAAGTAAAAACGTTAATAAACTTTTAAATGGACACCTTTCAAATACAGCCCAACAAGGAGTGACCTACAGTGTTAAAATAACGATATGCTTTATCTATTCAGATGCAGAAGGATGATATTGTACTGAATAATCTAGGAAAGAGTCAACCAAAATTTAAATGCATGTGCAAACAGTGGGGAAATAAAAACTCATCTCTTCAAAACAGGAAAGACATGAGAATATATTTCATTAACCTCTTACACCCTCAGGGGGTATAAATAAATTTCTGCCTGAAAAAAACACACAAAAGTAAATCACTTATAGCATCACAGCTATTAGATTTAAGAAGAAACTTTTGGTACCTCTGTAAAGGTAAGATGTCATAGAATGGTTTTCTGGTGTCAGCACCATTGTAGCTTTGACCCTGCCTGAAATATTAGGGACAAAATACAAAATATTTTGCATTTTTTGAACCTCCCCAAAATTTTCTTTGAAATAAACATTGCAAAACACTAACAAAATATTATTTATAGCACAAAAATGTAGTACAGACTTTTAAATCTAAATGTTGTGTAAAAATATACCAAATTTGGACTCAATCAGATGAATCATATTTATTTTAGAATGGTATTAGTGAGAAATTTCTTAGGCGGAGGGGCCATTTTGGCACATTTATCCAAAAATGTGACCAAACTGTGCCAAATGTGTTTTTTACATCAATACTGGGGGTCTGTTAAAATTACGAGGTCACGTAGCAGCTGGACCCACCGGTGGGTCCGTAGTGTTCTAGGGGTTAAGCCCAGTTACAACAACATGCACACTTAATAAAACGATCCTGTATTTATACAAAATAAGTGTAAGTAGAAGAAATTAATTGTTTTTATTTCTTTGGTTGTGTAGTCCTTTTTATTGTACCGTAACTGTTTCTCCATTCGTAAAGAAAAAAATGTTAATATTGTGATCCTCAGTGTTTACAACCATTTCTACCTAAAAAGAGAAAACCTTACAAATCATTAAAACATCCACATTTAACTACGCTGCATGACTCTGAAAGGTAACCTAACATCTTCTGTATGCAGAACAGGAGACATCTTTTCCTTAATTGCTCTCTCAGTCAATAGAATAGAAAAGAATAGAATAGAATAGAAGTTATCATCTATATCACTATTATATTTACTATGTTTAACAATAAGATAGATTTTACATCATTAGATCCATCTTTTTAATCTCTGTTTTGCATAGTAAGACCAAAGACATACAATACCAGTTAATCAGGATATCTATCAGTCAATCTGCTCAAAAACGGATTTTTGTTACTTTATAATTAAAAAAAACTATTTTTAGGATTGTTTTCTAAGCCGATGGGCTCTTAGTTTTGCTCAGGGTGGAAAACTGGCAGAGTTTATAGTAACTCATGACAGGATAATGTTGCAGAAATACCTTGTGGTTTGTTGGGTGGGGTCTTTGTGGACTGGGCTTGCTTCCCACAATGCCATTAGATCCCATTAGACTGGTATCTGGGAAGATGGGCGAACACCTCAGACTCTTTGTCACTTCTTTAGCTATTTTTCTACTGTTGTTTGTTTTTTCCTGTGAAGCACAGTGGAGGGCAAATTATCAATAAGTTACTGGTTCATTATATCTTGCATTGTAGATTGTCTAAAACCCCTAAATAAAGTTTTTCTCAAGAAAATGTCTGTTTATTTTGTCTTACATTTTTTTGCATCTAAATGGAACAAAGTGCAGCTTTTTGTTATCAAAATCCTAAATGCTGTCTTTGACCTTTCCCATGTCATTCTTTATAATAAAGAGTTATACACCGAAGATGAAGCAATGAAAGTTTAATTAGTCTAAGTGGAGCTCTATGAAAACTGGGCCACACTCACAATATCTGACTACGGTGGGAACCGAGGTCATGGACAGACTGGATGGTGTTTTCTCATGGAAAAAAAATGAGAAATTAAGACAGAAGACAAAAGAACAACAACAAAAAGGATCTTTACAATGTAGTGGTGTGGTTAAGTAGCTGATTGTTAAAATACTGGTAACTGCGGTTCTGCAAACTAGAATATTTATGATCCATGGACAGTTCATACACTTTATGGAGACATGTGGTGAATTGTGACAAAGTAAGAATGCACAACAAACAAGTAATTTAAATGTACTGTATCTTCATATTTGCTGCTTAACACAAGGATTGCTCATAAAGCAGCCACAAACCACAATATAAAAGAAGCACAGGGAGAAGTCCCGTTTAATTTGCGACTGACAATCACAGCTCTTTGTATTCAAATCAAAGCAATGTTTACTTTAAAGTCCAGAATCAGTGCAGAGCAGAGATAAGAAACCAGATCCACAGAGGAGGCAGGACAGGGAGATCTATTACTTTGAGGTTTCCCATGATTCCGACTCTCTCCAGGGAGGCCGAACCCCTACCCCGACGCTGCGTGGGTCTCTCAACCGTCATTATCACCAATGGGAGCCACAATAGGTCAGGGAGATGAGATAACATTGTGAGCAACGAAGCAGCAGGTGAGAGCCTCGACGGGGCATGATTAGGTGTCCGGGTCCCAGGGTGTAGCATTGCCTGAGGGCCTCTGGGGCCCCAGCCTCACCATCTGCCAGGGTGAATTCCTCTTCCTGCAGAGTAAAAATGCTCAGAAGCAGCACAAACTGTTGCTGTGGGGTGTAGCTTTGAGTTTCTCCTGTTACCTTCTATCCAGATAAGTGTTACACTTTATACCTCCTTCATTACACTTAGCAACACAGATTCACAGAGGAAATCAGAAGATCGCATCCAGTATTTGAGTAATTATTTGGTATTAACAATGTCTTTTTTCTTCTCATTAAACTTAAATAATAATGTCTTATTAATGTAATTCTAGTGGAAAATGTAGGCAATCCACATCAGCATTCCATACTGCAATAGTGTAGGCTTCAGTTTTGGATTGCATTATTTATCTGAGGGTGAAAAACATCCACGATAGATAAATCTCAATGTCGACAACTTTATGTAAAACACAGAATTAAATTAAATGCAAAACTGTGCATAAAGTTAAATCCGGTTACAGAAAACCCATCAGGGTTCCAATATAAGTGTTGGGATCCTGAGGCTTGCCCACCAGAGGGCGCCGAGGATCCTCTTCTGTTTTTTGTTTTCCTTTAGGGACTGGGTTACTGTTGGGATCTGGGGATGTACCACCCCTCTCCAGCAGAGTGCGCCGTGGGTCTCCTGGGCTGGAGCTCTCCTGCACACCTGGAGCTCGTCTGCTCATCAGGAACCTTCCCTACATAAGCAGCTGCCAGACCTTCCTTCAACGCCGCAGTGTTGACCTTAGTTTGGTTAGCAAACATGAGCCTCTGTTACCAGAAAGAGTCTTAGTCATCTCAAGAGAGAAAACTGATTCTAATCTGCCTCTGTCTTTGCTCACAGGAAACCTGTCTCAAGTCTGAAGCTCTGGGTGAGCTTAACCTGCCTTCCTGCCCTGGTGAGCCAAACCTGAAGATTCCAGTCTGGATTTCTCCTGCTGCTCTCAGAGAAGAGCTGGAAACTCTGATCAAGGTCTGCCATTCAAAGTCAGAAGCTAGACGCTGCTGCTGCTTGTGCACTCTGCTGAACCAACAGTCTCTGGACCCAACGGTTCCCTCTCTCACAAGTAAAGCCTGGACTCCTTCAAGGTAGACTCAGAACTATCCTAAGACTCAATTAATCATCTGACTGCCTGGCTAATCAAACTGTCATCTCTGCAGACATCAGTGAACCCAACCCGGACCAGTACCAGATCCAGTTCATGTCTTTGTGTCAAACTCATTTCAATAAACTCTGTTAAACTTTTACTCAGCCTCCGTTTGTGTTCTGCATGTGGGTTTAACCTAAAACCAAATCCTGACAATAAGACAGTTTATTTCATTAGCTGTTTCCTGCTGCGGACTTGCATTATAACATTACTAGATACCTTTTCAGGAGTTTCAAGGTCAGCTTAATTTTAGCTTGTTATGTCTATTTCAATTATTATTTTTTTTTAACAATCTTGCTGTGGTGCCTCTCTTTGTTAAAGTTGATCTCCTACAAAAAGAAATTAGGATAGTCAGAATGTTTATGAACAAGCCAGAACTCAATGCTCAAGTTTATAAAAATTGGAAGATGCTGAAACACGATTCTCATTGTTTGAAATAAAACATGTTTACCCTCAATATGAGGATGGATGAGAAAATTTAAACTTGCTCTAAAATGGACACCTTAGATATCAACTGAAATCAGCTGCTGCTCAAGAGAACAGAAACTAAATATCTCTCTGGGAAGGTTTCTATGGTCAGATCAAACAAAGTTTGAGCTGTTTAAAGAATGTTAGAAAGAAACAAAGCGGGGCATTTGGAGTCAAAAATATTGACGAGCAAAGTGGTGGTTCCATCATGCTGAGGGTCTTTATTACTGCCAATCAATCAATATTTTTAAAAAGATATGAGTAAGGAAGCAAACTCAAGAAGATTAATAAAAACATTTTAGAGTGTACAGATCAAATGTGGTGTAATGATGAAGGATTATCACTTTTCCCAAACATAATCAACAAGTAAATAATTGAAAATTTGGACATAGTTTCTGTCACAGTAGTACAATCAATCCAGTCCCCCATTTAAACTGTTTCTGGGATGTTTAAAACTGACCTCAAAACTAATAAAAAAGTATTCACTGTGCTTAAAAACGGTCTTTAATAAGGAATCCTACCAGATAAAAATCGCTCTAAAACTTCTGATCATAAGAGTGGCCAAATATTAAGCCAGGTTTTAGTATCTCACCAATAGAAACAAAAAATGTGAGAGTCCTCTGCCATTTTATAGTATAGGAATACCATAGGGTGTGTTTGTGTATAAGTTTGAGCGTTGGTGGATTAGGGAAAATATACACTAAATTCACTAGATCTTGTTGCTATGGTTTATTAAATGCAGTTGCCAGTTCTGTTGATCACCTGCCATCATCTGAAAATAACTCCAATTAGATCAGTACTCCAGATTCTCCTGGTTTCTAGTTCAACGCTCTGATGTGGATCATCACTCAGCAGGAGCACGCTGCAGGGATGCCATAATGGCAGCCGTTGTGGATCGTTCACACATGACCAAAGGCTGCTGCTGAGCACAACACCCCATCCTGTGATCCGCCGGCACTAGCCTCCGCTTTGATCTGACAGAGTGCTGTAAAATCGGAGATGCCTGCTGCACTCACACATGCCAGACAGGCGGTCTACTCGACAGACAGGCATGAATGTAGCTGAACATGAGCATATTGAATTAGGAGTTATGGTGCAAATTTGGGACGTTGTTGCATGGCTCTCATCTTACCATGCAGACAAGGTAAGCATCAATCAATCAAGGTACTGTAATGAATAGCCTTGAACATTGTCCAATGATGTTTGACCCTTTGGATTTTCTGTTAGACAAACATAAATAAAGAGGCTGCAGTTTTGTAACCACAGCTGTGCAGCTTTGAAATGAATTTAAAGACATATGAAACAGGTTTGCCGTCTCAATAAGTCTGCAAATCAACACATCTGTTAAAATACTTAGAATTAGTAGCTCACAGTATTGCTGTGACTCTAATGACTGTTGCTACAACTTCTGACCTTCAAGTATTAGATCTTGACATGCTAATTACTAACAATTTCTGCCTTCACTCGCTTCAGATGACTGGAAGTCCTTCCAAATGCATACTCAATAAGTGTAAAGACAGTTTGCTGCTCATATAATGGACCATATTTATGCAACAGAACATCATGCTTCCTTTTTTTTATAGAGGATGCTTTTGGGCACTGGTCTGTCTCTGGCTCTAGAACATTGCCTGTCTTTGTGAATAACTGAAGGGATGATGACATGTGCAGATGTGCTGGGTGACTCTGGGATGACCTTCAGTGGAGTCAACAGTGTTGCTGTTGTGCGCCTCAACAGTAGGCTACCAGATATTTGGAAGGTTAATAGTTTCATATTATACTGCAGTGGAAAGGAGCTGTAACTGTACTTGTGAAGTAGCTGCAAAATAAATAAAATTTGCTGAGGCAATAAGGAAGAAACTTGGAAGTCACGGTTTTATAGACTGCATTAGAGGTCAGGCTTTGATGACCAGCAATTAACACTATAAAATAAAAATTATTTCACAAAATGGGATATTGAAGGCATTGAAGCTCCCAAAAAATACTCTAAATAGAAAGTTTATTATTTGCTTTTTTTGGGGGGGGGGTGTGGGGGGGTGTGGGGGGGGGAGGGGGGGTTGCTAAGATTTTTTAATAGTCGACTTTGTAGATTTCTTTTTTTTTCAACTTATTAAATTGTAGGTAGTTAAACAAAGAAAGAAGCCAATGGATTAGGTCCTACTTACACCCAAGGTAATTGTGGAATTATGTATTTAACACCTGTAAGCACAATTTTATACATATAAAGCATTAAAGTTATGTTTTGTCTTAGTTTCGTATCTAATTTAGAATTTTAGCGTAGAACTTTATTTTCATTACAATAACACAAGTACAAAGCAATGAAATTAACTCTGGGGGAAGGCTGGGGGTACTTGCAACCTTCTCAGAACCATCAAGAAATAATAAGTGATGGCTTGATGGAGCAGCGAGGTAGTTTCTTAGTAGTAGTATCTTGATGTAGAGGTTCTGCAAGCTGATATTCTGCTTTAGGAGCAGACCAAAAGGCGAAGAGCTCTGTTAGAGAAAACTCTTAGTCCAAATGCTCCATCTGTTTGGCCCATCAGTTCTGGTCTACTGCTTCTGCTGAAGAACTCACAGTGAATGCTGCTAACAGCTTCCAAAAAAACCCAAACCTAGGAGACCATACAACCTCCTTTCTGCCCAAAACTCCTGCTGGGACAACAGAAGGCCTCTATTTTGACAGGGACCACTGGCTTCATTGGTTTGACCCTCTGCACTAACACTAGTGCCACTGGATACACAAGTAAGGACGACACCAAGTGTGCTCTGTGACACTAGGTAAACATGTTTACAAACTGGAGGAATGTGCAGAGGGACTGAAGGGAGACACACATGGATGGAAGATCTGTTAACCTGTAGGAAGGGTGTAGAGATGATCTGGGAATGCTCCACTTTTTTTATTTAAACTTATAGAAGTGGCATTAAACTTGCTTTATATAAGTACTCAAAGGGAGAAAAGATTGATTTGAAATAGGTTTAGGCATATTATTATTTATAAAACTGCTTTTCCTTTCTTTTTCCAATACAAACAGTCTGGTTGAGTTATCAGATGGGTGGTGTAATAAATGTGAATCCAAGATGTTTCCCTTTTGTTAAAAAGTTAACCTTCACATCCGCTTTGATCATACAGTTTACTTTGCTTAGTTTAGAAAAAACACATTGAGAAATATATTCTATATAAGTATAAATTTTCAAATTGAGTCCAAATTTGCAAAGTAATTTGAAGATATAAGGTTAAGATAACCCAGGTTCTGAGCTTTAATCCAAAATGCTTTATAATTCTATTAAAATTATACATTTTGAAGATTTATTTAACTCAACTGGAAAAAAAAACAAAGTTGTCACTATATGATAAATGCCTGAATAATGGAATAAACCTTATGTTTCCTTTCCTTAACTCCAGAGGTGTAAAAGGCTGCAATGCATTTGTCTGACAGAATCCTCTGAAGGTGTGGTTGCTTTGCGGGTCTCTGGTAGATTGACTGATTGAAGAAACCACTTACTTTTTTGAGACAATATAAAAACCAAGACAGATAAGAGTTCAGAAAGAGATTAATTAAGAGTTGGGTATAATTTCCAGCAGCTTGAAGGAGCCATGTCCCTGTAACCACATAGTTATAAGAACATCACCATTATGCTCAGTACTCACACTGTTCAGAAAGTGGAGGGGTTTTGTGTCCCATAGACGAAGTGCTGCAATGACTTTACAATTTTGACACGTTTGATGATCGGATTAAAGTAAAATTAAATAGCTTGGTCATCATTACATTTAGAGAGAAAGGGAAAAGCGTGCCTACATAAGAACACTAATCCACATGTAAAGAATCAAAATGTGTGTGGCAGAATCATAATGTTTTGCTGTAAGAAAGATGCATAAAGGTCAAAAAACAGATTACAAAGGGAAGCAACATTTCAGAATATCAGCCATCTCAAAGGTTAATGAGAACATTTATTATTCCAAGTGGATCATCTATCACTATCTCTATAGTTATGCTACTATAGGCTTAATCTGCTGGAGGATATAGGGGCCACTTTACATTGTTCTGCTTCATTCTATCTCTGTTCTCCCATTCTGTAGTGTTTGTTAGTTTAATCCCTAACTTTATGTTCTCTATCTGGTCTGTTCCAGTTTGACTGTGAGGACATTCCTGGAGAGAAATATCAGCTGGGCTGCTGCTGTAAACACCCTAGGTCATAGATTCCCAAAGCTGAGGTTGTGACCCCACTTGGGATCCTTGATCACCCAGTATTGTGTCTTTGAATCCACTACAGAAATTAAACTAAATAATAAACATTTATTTTAAAGTACTTAAAAATATGGAAGCATCACTTAACTTAAAAAAAAACAACTACTATTATTGTTAATGCATTTTTTAATATTATTACACCAATATTAACTGATTTGTGGATGTGTTTGTGTACTCAAGCAACAGTTTTGGTCACAAGTCAAAACTGTTGGTCAAAACTGGGAACATCTGCCTTAGATTATAGGTGATGGAAATTAGCCAGTTTTTCAGTGTTTAGTCCTATTTCTCTCCAAGACATAGCTATCAGCTCAGATTTACTGTGACAAACTGTATGTGCTCTTTTTCATCCCTTTGACATGAAAACTAGCTTAGAGCTTGTCTGGTTAATGGTTCCTTTCACTGTACTGTTACCTTTTCTAACATAAAAAGTATTTATAGATCAGTTCTTCTATGTTCATGTATGCCTGCTTCTGTCTCCTTTAACCACAGTTAGCCTTGGCAGAAGGCTGCCAACATTCAGCCAGGTTCTGCTGTTTTTTCCTCTCCATCCTCTCAACTGTTGCTGCATGCATGCTCAGTGTGAGCGACTGCCATTGAGTCCATGACTCGATACAATCAGCTGGTTTTTCTTAGTTAGAAAACTTGGAACCTATCTGACTGGGTGATCTGATTGAATTGTTTCGCCAAAGTGCCTTGAGATGATGAGTGCCATGAAATGGCACTACATCAATAAAACTGAATTGAATCTGTTAAGATACAAGCAAGGAATAACTATTTGAGCTTATATTTGCTATGAAGGCACGCAGACATCAGCTGATTAAACCACTGATGTAATCTGCCACTGCTAACGGCAACCATCCATCACAGTTTTACAGATTGCTATATCTATCTTTGCTATGTATGCTTTTCCAATGGACCTCTGGCATCTAACAGTTTATAGGAGCATAAATGGACTCATGTGGTGGGCCTACAGGGCTCTGATGCCCCCCAGGGTGTCTGATTCTGAGAAGCTCCATTCTTCAGAAAACACACTGAAGAAGCCCTCCCACCCTCCTGCAGTCTCTACAACGTGAAGAGAAGAAGCTGGGAAAGCCCCCAATATACAGTAAGACAGGACAATTTGTGGCTCAACATTGAGACTCGGCTGTTTGTGTAAACTCTGCAGCATGTGTGGAGGGTCACATAACTCAAACAAAAACAAGTTTAAGTTGCCATTGAGGGAAAAAAAAATTTCACATCAAAGAACAGATGTTCACTCTGCTCACCATTAAATGACAGAACCACTCAGACCACTGAGCTCATATTAGTCATTTTTCTCCACCACACTACATCTTCATATGGTCTAGATCCACTGCATCAATATACAAATAGACGCCACTGCTATTATACTCCAAAGACAGACAGCAGTGGGTGGAGGTGGGGGGGTCTGACTGATTCCCAGACAGAAAAAAGGACAAATGCAAATTAATCAAATGATGCAAGCTGGCATGAATAAACTCTGACCTATCCTTTTTGGGCATTTGCATGTGTTTAACTGGATTTCAGGTGCTATGCAGCATCATGTGCACAGGTGCACAAGGGAAACATGTAATGGTGTAGTCTTAACACAAGGTTAGTGAGGTGGTCTGTAAAAAGGAAAGATTCAGACAGATAAAAACCAACTTCCCTATGAAATCTACCAGGAATTGTTGGGAACATAAAGATGGATGGTAATGCTTTAGACAAAAAAAGCAATAAGCTTGTCTTTAAAGTCTGCATCATCGGCCTAAATGATACTTTTCGTTGTGTCAGAGAAACTTTTTTGCTGTTGTGCTTTGCAACCAGAAAATACTTTTAAGTGTTGGTGAATAAAATTCTCAGTAAAAGGTGTATTTATTTTTAGAACAAATCAAAGTATTTAGCTTTGCTGTTAATATCTAGTTGCCACCTGGAAGGTAAAGACTCCTTTGCCAATGTCGCCCTCTGCTGGCAACAGAAGTATTGAGATATTTTGGCCACTAGGGGACGCTGCAGTGAACACACGCGCAACGCGTTTTAAATTCATTCAACGTTAGGAAATCAGTCACCCAATTTACACATTGGATGCAAATTGCACTAAATCCATCAGACTTTAAACTACTTAACTCAGGCATCTCCAAACTCGGTCCTCAAGGCCCACTGTCCTGCAGGTTTTAGAGGTGTCCTTGCTCCAGCACAGCTGATTTTAATTGAAAGCTGACTACAGGCTTTTGGTCTACTGCAATCATAACCAGCTGTGCTGAAGCAGAGAAACCTCTAAAACCTGCAGGACAGATGGCCTTGAGGACCGAGTTTGGGGATGCCCGACTTAACTGATGAATTCATGAGCAAATATTACCAGGCTTTGTAGACCAACATTTTATTTCTCTCTGCACTTTTGTTTTAAATTTCAGCTAGATGGTCCTTTTTCCATGTTCCTGGAATACGAAATTAAGTAACTGTTTGCAAAGCCAGATTGTGCAGGAAGGCTTCTAGTGTCTCTTAAAAATTCTCAAGAGCTATTCATTTGGAACTGTATCTCAGAAGTGGTTTGAATGAAATTCTAAAAGTTTTGCAGGGTTCGTTCTCAAATGTTTTTGTTAAATACATCGAGTTTTCAGGATCCTGTTTGACATTCATTCCATCTTAGTCCCTATTTTACTAGTTTTATAATTTGAAGAAAAAAAAAAAACTGTACTACAGTGCATTCCAAGAATGTTGATCAGGGCTCATTATCCATGTTTCAGATTTTCTCCAAGCTTATTCAAAAGAATCCCTCGACTGGCTCAGCACAAATCCCAGTTCATCAAGCAGAATTCAATAATCAACCAAATTTATTTTCATCCAACAATTTTTTAAAGGTCCAACACAGAATAATGCAGCAGAGAAGCTTTTTTTTAAACAAGATGTTCTTTATTAGACAGTGAGACAAGTTTGTCAGCGGCCGTCCTTTTCATAATCACACCTAAAACTTCTGGAACTGTTTCTTGGCTCCAGCAGCCTTGGTCACTTTGAGGACGTTGAACCTCACCGTCTTGCTGAGGGGTCGGCACTCACCAACAGTCACAATGTCTCCAACCGAGACGTCTCTGCAGAAAAAAAAAATAAAAAATACAGTCATAAGAAATATTCTCGCTTAAGCACATGCATAACTGATCAGGACTATAAAATTCACACTGCATCAGCGTTTGCCCAAAGGCATTGTCGTCAGAGCCTCCTGAGCTTGGAAGACCATCGTGAGAAAAAGCATCATTTGCAGTCAATCTGTTGCACAGTATCAGCATCTAAACAGACACTGATCATTTGATCAAAATGCCTAAATTATTGTTAATGCCTGTAGAAAAACAGTTTAATGGATTTCAATAAAAGCAACTGGAAATAAGTCAAAGCTGAAAAATAATAGTTCCAGAAACCAGCCCTAAGCTCTAATGTTTAAGTGAGGAGAAATTTAGAGGTCCTATACCTGAAGCATGGTGACAGATGGACGGAGAGGTTCTTGTGCCTCTTCTCAAAGCGGTTGTACTTGCGGATGTAATGCAGGTAGTCACGTCTAATAACGATGGTCCTCTGCATCTTCATTTTGGTCACCACACCTATAGAGAACAGAGAACTTAATCAGGTCTATGTCGATAGTGTAGACTTAAGATCCCATTTCTCATTTTTGTCATCCAACTACATCAGTGTTGCCAATAGGCATTGTCGTCAGAACCCAGAAGGGCTTGGAAGACCATCGTGAGAAAAGACATCATTTGTAGGAGGATGACAAAGGTGAAATCTGGGTACAAAGTCCTAAAGTTGCACCTTTAAATTAAAGACATCATCCCAGAAACATGGTACAGGATGGTAGTACCAGCCTTTATTGGAACCACTGATAGATATTGATTACTATTCTGGCTGCACTCTCCAATAAAACAGCTTTGCATTTGCAACTGCACGCTGCAGCTTGATTCAACTACATAAGCTGCAAAATGGTTTAATAGATGAGCTGATTGATAAGCAAATGCTGTGTTATGTGAATACAATAGTCATACCACTACCTCACGGTTGTTCCTTACTAGGGCTGGGTACCGAACTTCGGTTCTTTTATGGTACCAACCGAAATGCTTCGGTTCTACAGAGTATCGAAACATGCCTCGTCTTTCGGTACCAAGTTTCGGTGATTGGCTGTAACACTTAACGTGATTGCGTCATCCAGGAAAAATACACAGGTGGTCACGCCTACAGCCAGGGCTCATGTGTATCTGTTGTGAACTGGTTGCGAGCGTCGTGGAACCCCTTTAAAATGCCCCCCAGGTCAAAAGTGCGGCTTCACTTTATTAAGACTGATGCCAATAGTGCACAATGCAATACATCGTGCACGGAATCAATTTAAGAGCAGAAAGTTGCTCGGTGTTTGACTGCAAGAAGAGCGGACAGCAGCCGGCGCGACCATCCTCTCAGCGAGGAGGTTTGCAATGCCCGTGGGCATTGCAAAGCCAGAGCGGAGTGAATCATGCGGCTTTCAAACTGGACGCAGCAGGAGCAGCAAAACCACATCTGCTGCTTCCCTTTTTGCTGCTTGTACCAGCCTCTGACGCGCGGCTGAAGAAGCTTTGCTGCGCTGGCTGCGCGGTCGAAAAGTGTCTCTGACGCGCGTTGGGCGGGGCTACTCTATCCTTTCTTTGCCTTGCAGCTATATTTGCTGTGATCAGTGGGAATAAAGTAGTTTTATTATGTTTTTAAGTGGGAAAATCCACCAGAAAAATTAATCAGTGCACTCAGTTCATCCTGCCTTCCAATATTTCCGTCGGAGCCGCTCAGACCCCCACATACCAGCGGTGCGCTGTCAATGGGATTCCCATTCAACGGGCTTGTTTGTCAGACATGGTAATTTTTCTAAAGGAAAACTGCTAAGTAAAAAGGTCCTCACAATGTAACAGTGAATATTAGACACTGATTTTTTTTTATGTAAGGAAAAATGTAAATGGAAAAATCAGAGCCTAAAATAAAACTCAAGATTTGTATTTTTTATGTTGTGTAATTTTCTTTTTCTTCGAATTGCTATAAAACTGGTATCGAAAAAAGTATCGTTCAGGAACCTATGTCGAAGTGAAGGCATCTGTATTGGTACCGGAACCGAAATTTTTTTAACAATACCCAGCCCTATTCCTTACCTACCACACTTAAATGTAAAAGTCAAACCACCTATATATAAGCCATCCTGACTGTCGTATGACACATGAAATCTCTGTGTTACTCCCTTGTATTTTTTTATTTCTTATTTCTTATTTTGTTTTTTACTGTGTGATACATGTACACTTGCACCTTAATCCTTAGCTATATATATATATATATATATATATATATATATTTTTTTTGTTTATTCTTAATGCACCTTTTTCCTACTTGTTTGCACCTTCTTTAACTACTATGCCAATATGTGACCAGTGAATTTCTCCGCTGTGAGATCAATAAAGCTCATCTAATCTAATCATTTTGAATAAAAACAAGATTCCTCAATTTTTTTATTTCTTAAATACTATGAACATTTATTGCTAAACAAGTTGAATTTATTTTTCTAATGGCAAAATATTCAGTCATTTTTTAAAACGCTGAACCTCCATTAAAGATTAAAATGCCAATTAAAAGGATATATAACATGCCTCAAATTTCCATATTACACACCCCAAAAAAGTCTATGCTTTTTATTTTAAACTTAAACTAATGGGAAAATAATCCAAATACAAAGATGATTCATTTGGATTATTTTCCAAATATCTATAAGAGTGAAGTAAAACTTATGGTACAAAGATGATGTATCTGGAAAATAATCCAGATATATCATCTATGTAGCATAAGTTTTACATCACTCTCAGAGATATTTGGAAATTTGTATATGACAACAGTGGGCTACAGAGCAGGAAAACCTAAGTATTAATTGGATTGAAAATATTCTTTACCAGAGAGGATACGACCACGGATGGAGACATTTCCAGTGAAGGGGCATTTCTTGTCAATGTAAGTGCCTTCAATAGCCTGTCACCAGAGCAAAGGGAGAATGTAAGAAATTCAGTAACAAGCACCCACTCCCTCCAAAAAAAAAAAAAACAATGCAGCAGTTTGCATCAGTGTTGCCATAAGGCACTGTCGTCAGAACCCTAAAGGTTTGGAAGACCATCGTGAGAAAAACATCATTTGCAAATAACTATAGTCAACAAATATGGCAGAGCTGAACACCTTCAGTGTTCTCAATACCTCTCTTGGGGTTTTGAAGCCAAGCCCAACACTCTTATGGTAGCGGGGGATCTTCTCTTTAGCTTCTTTGCCACCATCAACAGCCAGAACACGCTTCTTGTTCTGGAAGATTGTGGGCTGTTTCTGATACGCCCTCTCGGTCTGTAGGGAAATAAAGGACACATTAAAAAAATTAATCCTATCCATCCATCCACGTTTAATGCGCCGCTACAAACCCCTAACGGGTTCAAACTGACTTCCTCCTCGGCAAACATTACCACCGTCTACTGAAACATCGCAAAACTACTCATCTAAAAAAGGTAGAAACATTAAGAAAAGATTTTTAAAAAGCAAGTTACGACAGCAAAGAGTGTAAGACTGAGGTGTAACTAATCAACTTATTAAGCTAACATAGCTAGCATCCCGGCTAGCTGAGCATTACACGAGGGTGTGCAGAGCGACAACAAAAAACATTTTTAAACCAACAGATTCGATCTGAAATGTCTTTGTTGCGTAGCTAAAGCTAAAACTGTGGCGATTATTTCGTTTTAGGTGGCAATGGACTTCAACAAACTGCATAAAAATCGACCTAAATTCACCACGCCGTCTTCAGTTACAAACCTGAGCATCCGCCATCTTTGCCTGCCGAGTCGTGAAGAGGCCTGAGCATGCGCGCGAGGGACGGAAGACGACGCAGCGCCGGAAGTTACGTTCAAGTGAAGTTGCGCAAAATAGAATAACGTGTGTGATAACTTATTTAACTTATAACACATTTTGCTATTGGATCGAATTAAATGTAGTCCAACTGTACTGTTAGCAGTAATCCCTCCCTGGATCATACCTGAAACAACAGTGGATTTGACATGGTTAGAAAAGAAAAAGGAAGGCAATATTTATCATAAACTGATAAAGGAATATGTTAATAGTTATTATGTTATAATATTATTGTTATACTCAAATTATACAGATGCATCTAAAAGTGTGAGTAATAGGCTGGGTATTGCATTTTATGTTGCCGACATTTTAATTGAAATACAGCAAGTTTTATATCTAGTTCAAAAGACGGATATTAGTGTTATATTTTTTTGGGTGCCAGCACATATAGGGATTAAAGGAAATGAAATTGTAGAAAAGATTGCTAAGGAAGCATCACAAAATTGATATGATGATTAACTTAAGTAAGACAGAAATTAAGAGTATCATTAAACAATGGATAAAGGAAAGGTTGCAAAAACAATGGAAAGAAGAAAGGAGAGGAAGATTGTTTTATAGAATTCAACGGAAAGTTGGAAGAATGAGGATAGCAGAAGGAAGCAGAAGAGAGGAAACTGTTATTTTAAGACTTAGATTTGGGCATACAGGATTAAATAATACACTGTTCAAAATAGGGAAACATATATCAGGCAAATGTGAATTTTGTGGACAAGACGAAACAGTAGAACATGTAGGGATGTATTGTAAGAAGTATGAAGAAGAAAGGAAGAATTTGGTTAGAAAGTAAAATTGAATTTGATAGATATTCTGCAGAAAAGGTAAAAAAAATGTTATCAATATTTATTTAAATATTTAATATTAACAGGAATTATTAGGAGGATTTAGTATATTTATAGTAATAATATATATAAGTAATATTATAGATAGAGATATATAGATAAATAAATACAAGTATCTTTATGAATAGGGCCATTCTGGTTCACACTCCTCACCAGTAGGTGGCGGTAATGCGCACCGAAAAGTTGTTTGCCAACCGCCATTAAACGCTTCAAGACAAGTGTGTGATGAGTTAAAATAGAGAATACTTCAATCTTAAAAAACAAAAAAACATTACATTTATATTTGTTTTACTTCTCATACATATTGTAGTGAGTGAATATATATTTTTCACGAAATCAGAAATTTCAAAACCAACAGATAAGAAAAAATCAGAATGTGCATAAACTATAAGCACAATTATCCAGAGCTTAAAGAAATAGTACACCCAAAACATGATTAGCCTTCATTTTCCACTCACCCCCATGCTGAACAACACTCTGGAGTACTTTTTTGATATCTCAAATGCATCTGGAGATCTGGGAGGCTTCTTGCTGTCTGCTGACATTCAAATAATGGAAGTCTATGGCGCCCGAGGCCATAAAAGTCCACAAAAAATGTGTCAATATTCCTCCATACTGCTCGTCCAATGTATTCCAAGTGTCCTGAGTGGGTAGCGTCCATAATTTACTCGAAACGAAGTCATTTAGAATGTTTTTAGAGCATAAACAGTAGTGTATAGGATTTCCTAAAAGCGCGTTCACGAGCCTACGGAAACCGCGGCAGACCAAACCAGGTGAAAGTGCGCATTCAGCTCGGCAAAGAACTCAGATAGAGAGAGAGAGACAGACAGACAGACAGACAGACAGACAGACAGACAGACAGATAGATAGATAGATAGATTTACCACATTGTAATAATAAAATGAGAAAAATAAAATGTGAGAGAGCAAGGGCCTTGTATGTGTATCTATGCATTGTGCCTAATTTCCAACACACCATTGTAATTTCCACCCAAGAATGCAATGAGGTGGAAAAAACAATCTGACAGAAATTGGCGTTGAAATCTATGCTAGCATCACATACTAGCTAAGAAAGGGTCTCTAGCATTTTATGCTTACAAAATACATCTATGTGTGTTTAAATAACAATTAATTTACAAACTGAGTTGATGTTACAGCATGTTTGGAAATTACATACAATAAAAATATTTTCATTTCAAGCAATATTTCCCTTGGCCGTACTTTAAAAGTTTATGGATGAAGTCAAAATTCCTACCATGTCAGTTTGTAGGACATATGCGGCGTGGTAACTAGATCTTAATCTAACTAAAGTCAGTTGTTCAGCAATCAAAATAATCAGAATCGATTAGATCAAGTTGTTCAGCAGTCATTAAAGAGTTGGGGGAAAAAAGTCAAAAGTTTTATATTTGAAAAAGCATCAACCTCGATGTCCTCCATCCTCTGTCGATGCCATCTTAAAGGAATAGTACACCCAAAACATGATTAGCCTTCATTTTCTACTCACCCCCATGCTGAACAACACTCTGGAGTACTTTTTTGATATCTCAAATGAATCTGGAGATCTGGGAGGCTTCTTGCTGTCTGCTGACATTCAAATAATGGAGGTCTATGGCGCCCGAGGCAGAAAGGTCCATAAAAGTCCACAAAAAACGTGTCAATATTCCTCCATACTGCTCGTCCAATGTATTCCAAGTGTCCTGAATGGGTAGCGTCCATAATTTACTCGAAACGAAGTCATTTAGAATGTTTTTAGAGCATAAACAGTAGTGTATAGGATTTCCTAAAAGCGCGCGCCTGCGAGTTCACAAGCCTACGGAAACCGGCAGACCAAACCAGATGAAAGTGCGCATTCAGCTCGGCAACACTCCTCAACACTGAAGTCCTCAGACATTTTTCTTTCGTTGTTTCTTTCTTTGCACAGGTAAACAGCACATTTCTTCTTCTACGCTTGCATTATCAAGAGCAGACACTGAATGAGCACTTTCATCTGGTTTGGTCTGCCGCAGTTTCCGTAGGCTCGTGAACTCGCAGGAAATCCTATACACTACTGTTTATGCTCTAAAAACATTCTAAATGACTTTGTTTCGAGTAAATTATGGACGCTACCCACTCAGGACACTTGGAATACATTGGACGATCAGTATGGAGGAATATTGACACGTTTTTTTGTGGACTTTTATGGACCTTTCTGCCTCGGGCACCATAGACCTCCATTATTTGAATGTCAGCAGACAGCAAGAAGCCTCCCAGATCTCCAGATGCATTTGAGATATCAAAAAAGTACTCCAGAGTGTTGTTCAGCATGGGGGTGAGTAGAAAATGAAGGCTAATCATGTTTTGGGTGTACTATTCCTTTAAGGAATACTGAGAGATGTTCCTGCTACTTGTGCTGTGATGTCACTGTTCATCTCCATAGCAACTACCCAAACAATCTTTCATACAAACATTACAGTGTTGTGCTGGTGTGGGACAACTACAATTGGTTTAGAAAATCACATAAACAGTTGTATGACATAAAATACTCCAATTATAGTTTGATTCTTTTTCTGATATTTTATTCAATGATATTTTAAAACATTAGAAAAAATGTTTGTTTTTTTTTTACTATTAATTTTTATCGTTGAAGATCAAAAGTCTGGGTGTGTTACAAGCGCAAAACGGTAGTATTTACAAAGAAATGAGGCTGGAAAAAAAGGTGAAAAAGTCATCACAGACTATTTAAAAAATGTCCTAAAACAGTTTCATTGTAAAGATAATTTTAAAGGTGTGAAATGACCCTTTTTTATTTTTTCATTAAATAGGATCAAAGGACATAAAATTGTTATTAAATAACAATTATTTTGAATAGTGTATAAATGCGGTTTTTCTGTAATGTCTCGCAAAACTCTGATGCCTTCACAAAGTTATCCTTTGAGCCCTGATGTCAACAATCCGATAATTCGAACAAAAGAAAAAGAAAAAAAAAACGCGGCACATGCATCGTTCTTAGGTTCTTTTAAACCAGCAGGTTATGGAAGCAGGTCGACCTCCCCAAGATGGCGCCCCTAGTTTCTGCGCCGCGACAGTCAATGCGGGTCCTAGAGCTGGTTATGCTCCCCGCAACAGTGTGTCTAAGGTTGTGACAAGCGAATGCTTATTGTGATATTATCTTTTGTTTGTATTACATGTTATTAAAGATAAGATCTGAGGTTCCGCCTATTCATTCTGACAGCAGCTGTCTGAACCTCAGAGTGAATAATCATGTCAGAGAGAATCATTTTCTATGATCCAAGAAATGCCCGCCTTCAGGTACGTTTGCTCAGCTGCTGACAGCTTCGAATGGGGCGTCTACGCTCTAATGTTTATAAAGGCAAAGCGCACCTCTGGTTCAAAACCGAAGTTCGCAGGAAAAGAAACCACAAGTGACAGGAAAGGGCTTATGTAGGGCGGATCTGAAGCAGGAACATCTGTCATTATTCCTTAAGATGGCATCGACAGAGGAAGGAGGAAATCGAGGTAGATGTTTTTTCAAATATAAAACTTTTGACCCCCCCCCCCCCCCCCACTCTTTAATGAATGCTGAACTACTTGATCTATTGGATTCTGATTATTTTGATTGCTGAACGACTGATTTTAGTTAGATTAAGATCTAGTTACCGCGCCGCGTGTGTCCTACAAACGTTATATATTTGACATGAAAATGTAAAAAAGATAACTGGGAAATAGAACTTTCTTGGTTTTGGCTTAAAAACAAAACTTAAACTACTTTCACTTTTAGTTTTGACATGAATAAAGTGGATGATGTGAATTATATCTGCTCTTTGTCTTTTAGAAACTTTTACAGATACCATACTGGATGAGCTTGTGTTATTGTTAAAGAAGTAAGTACCTTTCCTGAGTTTTCAATGATCAAACTAAAAATGTAGATGGTCATTAATTAGTTTTATGTTATGTGGTCTTTATAATCAGGTTATTACCTGCTGTTCTCCTCAGATCAGTTCACAGCTAAAGCCTCTAATTTTTAGCGACAGCTCCAATCCGCAGAGAAAAACGTAGAGTCTGTTTACTCCTCTCCTTCCTTTGATTTGCAGCTCTGGTTTTAAATAAATATTATATCATGATTAATATGCTGTCATTTAAATCATTAAGAGAAAGGCTTTATATGTCAATATGTTATATAGTTCTGTGTTTTTCCTTTTTTTTTTTTTAAGAATAGACCAGCCTTGGAAGATGCTGTGTGAGAACACATCTGTCCTTGTTCAACTTAGTTAAGAGTTAATTAGGAGTAACATCCAGACCTAGATGTTCTTTTTTTGTTTGTTTTTAATGGTGGTTGATAAACCAACAAAGGTGCATTACACAACCAACTGACCTGGAGTGTTTTACAAATTCTTGACAAAAAATACAATAATAAAATAACAATAATAAAATCTTTACCAATGATAAAGCATCTTGAATATAATTGAAATTTAATAATTAAATACCTGATAATCGAAATCTGTCTAATGGATTTTATAACGAACTTCTTTGTGCCTATTTGCACTCAGCCCACAGCTTCTGACTGTGTTGGTGTTACTCCTTTATCTGACATGAGTTCAATATCTTTACATCCTAGATCTTTCACATTAAGATACTTCTCTTATTATTACCAAGACCTTATATGAGGTGTTTACTGATATATCATACTGGAGCAACTGCCAAGGCGTGGCAGGATGGAACCAGGAGGCCTTAGTTTTCCTTTTTGTATTGACAAACTAGGACCTTTATTCATAGGAGTGGCTCAAATAGCCTGGGTACATGCATGCAAAGTGCTAGATATGACGTCACCTTCCGATTGATGTCAAGAAATTCTGATTCTTTCAAGTCATTTTTTAAATGTTAGAATTAGCACAGATCTCATTGCATTTGGAGTTGTAAGTTTTCAGAGATGCGCATACAGTGCATCATCGTGGCTATGAGACAGGTAGTCTCCTAAATGTCTAGAAGAAAGTTTTCAGCTCTTATTGATCAGATGCAACTATACTGTAAGCTTCTAATCAAAAATAGTTTTATCTTGACATTCTTAAGTGCTAAAGATGTCAAAAGGGTTGGATACAGTCATTCATTTTGAATAGCTTCACTATACTGCAGCTAGTTACCTACAAATGTGTCTTATCTGTACTCTCTACTCTCTCCAAATGTTTTCTAGTTTCGTCTTGAAGTGGATTCAGCGACATGCATTAAGTAAGGTGCCGATCCTCCAGGAAGCGTTGGGTGTAACAGCTCTCTGTGACCCACAGCAGCAGAAAGTCTCTGATGCCTTTCAGGTTGTTGCGGATGAAGTGGATGGAGAAGGAGGGATTAAAAAGTGAGGCTCCCTCTCTGTGAGGCCATAGTCCTAATTAAAAGATTAACATTTTATTTTATGAAACTACAATTATTTGAATTGATTATCTATGTTTTTTTTTCTTTAGGCTAATAGAGGTTCCATCATTCACTCCCTCAAAGGAAGTGTTTGTGAAAATTGTCCGCGAACTCTTTTCCGATGGGGAGATCAACTGGGGCAGGGTGGTTACTGTCTTCTGCTTTGCCGGCATGTTTGTCTTGAAAGTGAGTGAAGCATCTACTTTTCTTTCCTTGTTGTATGTTGCTGATATTCCTGTAAGAATTGTTTGCAATAAAAGTATTAAAAATACCATTTGATGTTCTTTATTACAGAAAGCTAGTTTGTTGATTTGTATCCAGGCAGGATAGAAGTGCAAACATTAAAATAAGCTGATTAAATTTGATTTGGTCAATTTTTCCACATGTCTCGTTAGGCTCATGAAAGCAAAATATGTGAGTTAATCAAAACCATAATCAGCTGGATCGTAGACTTTTTCCGAGAAAAGGTGCTTGGCTGGATAAAGGAGCAAGGCGGCTGGGTAAGGAGCTCATTGACAAATAAAATCAATGGTTGGATTTTAAGTTTTAACTCCTGAGAAAAGGCTGTTAATGATATCTGTTTAAATTTGTAGGAGGGAATTTTTTCCTACGTCGGCACTCCCATGTGGCAGTTTTTGGGGATTTTTCTGGCTGGGGTCGTCACCACCCTTGTTGTCGTCCACAAGATGAGGGTCGAATGAAGAGCTGACAGGGGCATGGAAGAAAAACAAAAACAACTGAGTGAGCAGAAGCAAACCAAGAAGTTAATGGGAGGATTTACAGAGTAAACAAGTCAAACAAGAGGAACTTGTACAAAGGATATTATTGTTTGTCTCCCATTCGAGTGTGAAATGGTGACTCAAGCATATCAGAACTTATGTTTGAGTAAACAAAATCCAAGAGATGACTTTAGAATTAAACAGGATCAATATAGCTTAATGTTTTTTTTTTTCTGTGTGCTTGAAAACTTTTTTTTATTATTTTAAACTTCAATCAATACTTGAGTTTTAAACTGTCTTAAACTGTTTTAAATGTCTAAACTGACTTCCACTTTTTTCTAATGCATTTCCTAAGCCGTTACTTTAAAACTTGAACCTTTTGGACCACAGCTGATTTCCCTGTTGCGTGCAGTCACGTACTGTACACCTTACAAGTTTGTACTCTAAGCATTTGGCCAATCGCATAGATTTGTCTCTCATAAAAAAAAGTTATTCTCTGACTCATTAATCTTTTCCTATGGGTTGTCTGACTGGAAAGTTTAACCTGTTATGCAAACAACGAGAAAGGGAAAATAAAACTATTTAAGATGGTGGAAAAGAAGTCCTTTATATTATTTTTGTTTAAAAAAAGCTTTTGCTCATGTATAGCAGACGTTGCAGTAAGAGCTCCAGCATGAGAAACCTGGAGCTACTTATCTGCAATGTGTTATCTTCAGCAATAAAGTCATCAAGAGTGATTTAAAAGCACACTGTTGCACCATTTTACACGTTTTAATATCCACTCCTGTAAGTATTAGCACGTTGATGGCTGTTTTCAATGTCTCTGCTGCATACAATAATTTCAAAACTGGTTACCAGTCTACCCTATTAAACCACTGGTGTTACCTGCACTATGTATGATCATACTGGTGTTTATTAAGCCAAAAAAGGTCCAAAACAATGTTAAATCAGCTGCTCATCAGGTTGATATAGTGGAGAAATGCCATACACCCTTGTTTTTACCATTTACTGTATTTTCCGGACTATAGAGCGCACCTCACTATAAGGCGCAACCTTTAAATAAAAAAAAAAAAACTTGAAATGTATATATATATAAGCCCTACTGGGCTATGAGCAGCTGATATCTACTGAACTGTCTCCCACCAAACCTATAGGGAGAGCTTTACATTTGGCCCCTGTAGAAGAGACGAAGAAGAATGCTAGTTCCCATTAGCTTGTTGGCTCACAGCAGTAAGAGCTTCTGCTGAAAGATGGGGCTTGTTCAGTTGTGTGAATTCTGGACATTTGTTCTCTGTCGTGCCTGCTGATAGCATGTTGTGCTAAATGAAAATTAGACTCTTATTCTTTCATTAATTCAATTCAGTTTATTTCTATAGCGCATATCACAACACATGTCATCTCAAGGCACTTTACAGTTCACCAGATCATCCAGTCAAATTGATTCAAAGTTTTCTATCTAAGGAAAACCAGTTGATTGCATCGACTCACTGACTCAAATGCAATCCTTCACACTAAGCATGCTTGTAGCGACAGTGGAGAGGAAAAACTCCGTTTTAACAGGAAGAAACCTCCAGCAGAACCAGGCTCAGTGTGAGCGGCCATCTGCTGAGGCCGACTGGGGTTCAAGGAGACAGAAGCAGAGATACAAAAAGCAGCTGTAAAAGGCGGCCCAGTCCAGGAAACACACAGCCATGCAGACGAGCTGCGAGCCAGCTCCCATGTCAGAGGATGAAGAGAGCACATCCAGACAGTCACAGTCAGAGAAATTGCCATCTTTGACTTCCCCCTCTGGCATTTAGGAAAAATCAACAGAAAAGCAGCACCAGAAAACCATTGAAATTTTTCAAAAAAAGGTTTTAATTTATTCAAAAAAAGCATTCAAAAAATGATAAACCAGCCCCAAACAACAAAACAGACTTCAATTCAGATACTAGCATAAAGAACACAAGCACAAACTGACCTAACAAACAAGACATGAGAGAAACTTAAATAGCGGCTGATCAGACCACTGTTGACACACACCAGGGATAACTGACTAACAAACAAATAAACTTAACTAAACAGATACTGGTGAGACACTAAGTTTTTTTTTAAATTTAATTAATTAACAAAATCACCCAAACTAAGAATATTTAAACAAATGATAAACAAATTTCCCTTCCCATTACAAATGGTGTGACCTGCTGATTAGCCTGCAACAATCAGTTGAGAAGAAAGCTGGAGCTCATTGCAGCCCTCTACCAGCAGATCCAAAGGAAACTGGCAACTCAAAGGAAAAAGAAATTAATCAATTGCATCTTAACAAAAAATAACCTGATAAATAAAGTTAACTAGATGTGCGCACTGCCAAAAGCTAACTTAAAGTTAGGCTATTGAAAATACATGAAATGTGCAACTCATTTTGAAGACGAAAAATATAAAAGTTACCACACAGCTTCAGAGTGTGACAGGCTTTTCACAGTTGGTCTTGAAATACATTCCAGTCCTTTATATCCGAAACAAGACTGAGTATATATGAGGTCAAGCTGTAGACAAGATCAAGACCATCAAAAAGGGGCTCTGGAGACGAAACTTGTCCCAAACTGCAATACTACCATGTGCAACACAATGGAAAGAGCAATTCAAACAAATTTTAAGCATGAAAATAAAATTAAATATAACCAAAGTACGTTTTTTCCACACCAACCAATGAAAATATTACTCAAATTACTGAATTTAACAATCCTAATATTTTTTAATGTTGTATTTACATAATTGGACAAGTACTTATGAACTCATTTCAGCAATTAGTCTTTTTATTATCTTATTTTGAAATACTTGGATGTTTTTTAAACAAAAAGCAGCAGTTTTCCAAACACACCGACAATGGTTGCTACATCCCATTATTTTGCAGATAAAATGTAAACACATAATGCAAACTTTTTCTTTTATGTCCTTTTTAATTAAATAAAATGATAATATTTGCTAAACTTTAGCAAAAAAAAAAAAAAACACTAGAAAACAGTCCATGACTAATTTTAACATCTATGTTTTTGAGAAATAACTTCCTGGTCAAAGGCAGAGTTGTTTTTCTGCAACTAGTTGATGTGACAGCTGCGTCTACTTGTTTGAACAGAGCAGCTTCTTGGCTTCATGTTAAAAAACGCCCACACAGAAATTACTCTTTTCTTTTAGGAGTAGTGCTACTCAGGAACAACACATCATTTGCAGCTTTGGACTATGCTGCTTACTCTGCAGCTACTGACAACCAGAACTCTTCCAGCACAGATGCAGGGAACTAGCAATCTATAATGTGTGATCAAAGGAGAGATCAAGCACAGCGTCCTGCATGACTAATGACGCAGTGAAGGTGCAGAAAGTTTGACTTATCCAGTTGTAATTTTCTGCTAGTCATAATTTGAGGAATGCTTTTTACGTGACTTTACTGGACAGGTTTGTTGCTGTTGTTTTGATGAAGCTTAGTTACGGCTCACAGTAAGTGGTTTTGAGAAATAGAATACCTTTTTGAGACCAGTCACTCACCATCCTTCTAATGTCCGGTGAGAAGCCAATTTCATTATGCACATTTATATTTTTATAAAATTCTTTGGCGACCCCCAGAAATCTTGTGACCCCAGTTGGGGTCGGGAAGCAAAGGTTTAGAATGGCTGGTTTAAAGTATTGATAACAAAATGGGTAATATTCTACAAGAGAAAAATAATAAAGACTCCTATCCTATTTCTACACATCGACTAAACTAGAATAAAAACTAGAAAGGTTAATCAGGGTTGACTTACCCTCCATATGGAGATCACAATACGGTGGAATAAGTTCAGAATTTTTTGGTGGTCTCGTTGAATTAAATTTGGTCAAACAGAACGTTTTTACATGGAGGTTTAGAGTTTCATATACTGAATATATATATATATATATATATATATATATATATATATATATATATATATATACATATATATATATATATATATATATATATATATATATATATATATATATATATATATATATATATAGTCTTAACAAAGATAAGAGGCTTTGCGTAAGCTCTGTGAAAACCTTTGCGGTAAATGATGTGTAGATAACAAGTGATTCACCTGAGAAGCTTTCTGTGCCTCAAACTCCCATCAGCACCAAGGAGGAGCGAAGAAGAAAATGAGTCACGTGACTGTGCGGAAGTAGCAGACGGAAAAAGCAAAATGGCAGAAGGAGGTGGAGGTGACCAAGGTACTGTCTAGCATCCCCTCTGTTTTTATTAGTACAAACTGTGACAGCGTTTGAAGATGTTTGATGGATGTCGGAATCATCTTAGATTAGCGATTTGCTTCAGATTTTCTAGTTTTGAGTCAATCTGTCGGACACAAAAAACGTTGCTATGACTGAGGTTAGCTTAGCAAAACCGCTAAGTGTTAGCGTTGATGCTCAGGAGGTTTTCAAGAGACAACAGCGAGACAGAGATAGTTTGACATTACATTTTGTCTTTTTCTTCACACTGAAAAACGCTAATTTTCGCCAGCCGGCTTGGAGTTATTGGCATGTAAAGACATCAAATAATTTACCTAAAACTAATGCACTGGGTTTGACATGGTAGCTCTGTGTTCTGAATAGTTTTCCTATCAAATCATTATTTTTGGAATATTTATGTAAAAAAAAAATAAAAAAGTTTTTAATAAGAATGTCGAGGGGGGTTTCTTGTTGGAAAATGATTTCATGGGACTTTCCAAGGTTTCGGTGTATCAACATTTAAGTGAGGTGACTCATCTTTACCTTTTGTTTCTTAGGGAATCCGGTTGATCCTATGGTGGAAGTTGGAGCTGTGTTGCTAAAGGAGTAAGTTTACTTTACATCTAACTTGTTTTCTTTTAGAAATGAACATGGAGGTTACTACTGTTTCAGTTTAGTAGTTTATAAATACTCCAAGTATGCAATGTTTAATATAAGTCAAGGGAAGTCATATTTAAATGTCAAATCATTCTGGCTTAAAATGTATATAAATGTACTCTTTATCAGTCGATATTGTCCCAAAAGTTAGAAAATTTATATTAAAAAAAATAAATCCTGTCTTAAAATCTGTGGGGATTTTTTGGTCATCTTAACACCTAAATTCGGCCAATCATATATCAACAGTCATCTGTCAATCAAATTTTTCAGTCATAGCATCTTGATTCATATGTCACATCTAATTTACGCAACAGTTCAAATAAGGAATATGAGACATTATTGACTTTACCATTGAATTCCGTCCCACGAGGATGGACGTCTGTGTCTTCGGCAGGCGTAGATCTAACAGAACTGGCAGCGTTGCGAGGCAAGGGCTCAAACATGTACGGCTGTAAGCCTTCTACAACAACTTCGTCCCTGCTTTGCTCTTCAAAATAAAAAATGACACTCATCCACAACTTCAGGCACAAAACTCTCCTCCTCTTGCATATTTCCATAACGTTACTTGACAGTGTCATTGCTATGTGCTACTTGGTCCCAATGTAATTTCCCAGGAACCTACTAGCACTAAGTTGCTAGCTGGTTAGCAAGATGCTTCCAAGACACTGGCCACAAACAAAAGGCTTGCAAACCTTCCGCCACAAGAATCCCGCCCTTTTGTTAATCGCCCAACCACATTCATTTTATTCACTCGTGTAAAGTCAGGCACCACTTGGGAGAATTCAGAACTGCAACCGTTGGAACAGCCACTTCCCTACGACTTTCCCTAAGACTTTCTTGCAGCAGTTTGGATTAGACCAGACGTCTGCCGCCTGAGCTGCAGTGGTTCTGCTCAGCTTCTACTTTGGCTGGAAAAAAAATAAAATCAACTACTATTTTAAAATGCAGATATATTAAATTAGACCTATTAGGTTTGAAATTTAATTGAAATTTTAATTAGGTTCATCTGTTTATATAACATTCCGCTCTATGTAGGCCCTGTTGGAAAATATGTATGCCTGTGTTTCTTAGGGATGGGTGACTGCAGATCTGTTGTGCACCAAAAGTGTTAAACCTTGTAGAATGTTGTGCGGTCTTGAGGAAAACAACAGAGAGAAAAAGGAAAAGGGTTGAGAATGTCGACCGATTACAATCTGTGGGCTCTCGTTACAATATTCAACCAAAATTTCAAATTTGAATTTTCTTCTAACGTGCTTTAGCTGGTTTACATGAAGTGCTTTACATAGTTGAGTTTAATTGAGTTGTTTTTTTTTATTAACTTTTTATTAAATGACAATTGAAAACAGGTTCCTAAATGCTCAGTTAAACAAATATCTTACAAATAGCCCTACCTATTAAATCAAACTGATATTAATAAACAAGGACTTATGTTTTTTTTTTTCTTTTTGTAAGCTATGAGCACTGGATGCTTAAGATATGAGACTTCTTTTTCTAGAAGAGTTAAAATGTTTCTAATTTTGTAAAAGATGGGGAACTCATAAAGACCTTCTAGAAAACTGTTGTAAGGCTTTAATAAAGCAGTTTTAGCTTCTTTGTTGTTTTATTTATTTTTTATTTTTTAAAGGCTGCAGACTGAAAAGCACATGCCAAATCTGCTACATCATTAGTTCAAACTAAATCTAGTAATTTTTGCTGATGCCATTTATCCTGGTTCTTCCCTAATAATAATAAAAGCTTTAGGACATTTACACGAAACCTAAAATTTGACATTATAATCCTGATGCTGAATTTTAATATCAAGCCTTTTCTAATAGGAAGCAGAACAGGTGGCAGTTTTTAAACTTTAAAACTGCTGTTAAATAAACCTCCAGATATTAAATAACTGTTATTTGATTTTACTTTGGGATGTTTTTTTTATTTATTTTATTTTATATTCAGTTTTGTTTTTAATAATTTTTAGGATATCATAAGATAAAGAAATAGATAATCTTTTAGTTTTAGCATTTGTTTTATTTTAGGTGAGGCAGTCTGCGCTTTAGTCTATTTACCATTTTTATGTTTTTGTATATTTTATTGCAAAGTAAAAAAAATCTGTAGCCCGCAGATCAAATTTTTTTGCTTTGGTTTGCCCCTGAATAGTTTCATCTATCAGCGGATTCGGCGGCACGTAGACGGCGATACTGATGTGACCCGGGAACAGTTGGATGCCACAGAGCTATGTGACCCGAACCATAAGAAGCTCGCTCAGTGTCTCCAGGAGATTGGAGATGAGCTGGATGGAAACATGGAGCTGCAGAGGTAGATTAGCTCCATTCAAACAAAAATGATAAAAAAAAAGAAATAATTAATATAGCTTATTCTTACATACAAACACCCACTTACGAATTACATCATGTTTTCTTTAGGATGATAGAGGACTCTGCCCTCAAACCAACAAAAGATGTCTTCATGAAAGTGGCCTTTCAGATCTTTTCTGATGGTAGATTCAACTGGGGTCGAGTTGTTGCGCTGTTCTACTTTGCCTGTCGACTCGTCATAAAAGTGAGTAAAGTTCCACTTTGGTATCTCCCTTTTGGGCGCTATGGAATCACTACTGAACAATACACTGATTTTCAATCAAATTTCCAGGCACTTATCACCAAAATTCCAGAAATCATCAGAACTATAATCAACTGGACCATAGACTACATCCGGGATCATGTGATCAACTGGATCAGAGAGCAAGGTGGCTGGGTAAGGTCTTCTTTGAAATGAGCACTCCATTAATCCCCTTTGCTCATGATTATCCTCCCTTGATTCAGACCTTCTTGTGTTCTGAATAATTTGGGTCATTCTCCAAACTCTGGCGAGTTTTGATGTTTGATAATATCTTATAATGTATCAAATAGCTATTGATCAAATGAGGTAAGGTATATTTTGTTTTTTTAGGAGGGTATTCGCTCCTACTTCGGCACACCTACATGGCAGACGGTGGGTGTCTTCCTGGCTGGAGTTCTTGCCACAGTTTTTGTCATGCGCAAGATGTGAGGGCCCGTTTGAGAAGGAAGGGAGAGGAAAGACTGCAAAGAAGCTACGACTGAGGCAACAGGAGCGAAAAGAAGAGGATCAAAGGGTATACAGAAACAAGCCAAGGCAAAGGAAACAAGCTGAACAAGTGAAACTCGGACATGGAGAACCACAATTCCTTTAAAACTAGGAGTTTAACCGGAAGCGCTGTTGTACCCTTGATCCATGTGCCACTGAGGAGAACTGTGCTACCTGCACAAAATAAGAAAGATGGGGAGAAATTCAGACTTTAACAAAGAAGGAAGTTAGAATAATTTATTTTTTACTTGGTACAAAGTCACTGCAATCTACTTCTGCCCCTAAATCTAAAGTTCTGCTGGAAGAAGGTCTCTCTTTTATTTTATTTGTAGTTTTCTCTTTCTTTTTCATTATTATCATCTCGGTATGCTAGCCAGTCTTCATGTTTATGTATTTATGAATAATCTCTCATGAAAGTCATCAACAAACTCCCGTCTACAGACATATGATGCTTTGAGGTAATGTCTCATTTTTGGGAGTCATTGTTAGATTAACTGAGAAGCTGCAGGCTGGTTAACACCCACTGTAACCATTAGCCTCAGACAGTTAATTTGTCAAACCATGAATTTGTATCTTCTTATCACTTCTGGGACTAAAAGAGAGTGAGTAAATAATGAGTTAAGTACAGATTTTATTTACATTTGAATTCAATCATTTTATACTCTCAAAGAAGCTCGGCCTGAACTGAACTGTGATCAAACTCACCGGAAACGCCTGGATAGATCTAAACCTTTGCTGTTTGGGGGAGATGTATGGAAAGCCAATACAACCTTAATGTGACTCCTATTTAAAAATCTGGAAAAAAAAGACCCGTTTTGTATTTGCAGACGAGTACTTTGACCGATGAACGAAGTTGTGCTGCATACACAGGAAGCAGTGTGCTGCGTACCTCACTTTTCATACAGTACTGTATTTTGCGACAGTTATTTAAACTGCTGCCACATCATGCAGCAAAAAGGATTTTTATACATTTTCTGTTAGTCAGTGCCTTGGTGTTTGCTTTTTTTTTTACAATGAAATCACTGATATTTCCAAGTTTTCACCTTTTCTATCATATTTGTACGGGGGGGGGAGGGGGGGGGGTTTAAAGTTGCCTGGAAAACCTTTTTTTGCAGTGACTTATGTTGTGGTGAAAAAAATAAATCTTTTAAACTCTTGTGCTACTTGTCTTGTTTAGAATGCAAATTTGGATTATAATTACACTTAGAAATGTGTTTCCAACTAATGTCATTCTTGGGGAAGTTATATATATTTTTTTGCATTTCAGTGCGTTGTGTTCCTACTGGCATGTTACCATGAAATGCTTTTTATAAAAGCAGGAGTCCTCTAGCATTCTTGAAAATGTGAGAATATTGAATTTTTTACTGGAAATGACCCATATTGATATGAACACGTCTAAGAGTATAGCCTCTGGAGCTAAGGGTAGCTTCCATCCAAGTCCTGGTCAGATTTTAAAGCCTCTTCAGAATCACCCTACTCCTAGATGAAAATCCTGATCCCTTAAATCTCTGACAGTCAGCTGCCTCTCAATCCCTAACTGAACAGAAAGATTCTGTATGAGATGAAAAGTTTGCATAATTTTTTTTATTTTTACATACGTTTTTGGGGTGGATATGTTTAAACTGACTTTCTTGACCTGAAAGCACATTAGCAGGAGCAGCTCATTCGGTAAAGCTCAAACTAATTTCTACTTCTGGTTACTTCTGTTAATATTGAGCTGGTTTCTCTATTTCTTACAAATAGATAAGCTTCAGACTGTAGTTTTTGGTAATTAAAAATAGCCTTTTGCTGTAAATGAATGAATGGAAATTTAGGACATTCATATCAATATCTTGATTGTTCTTAACTTATTCTCTGTTCTGTTTATACGGAAGTAAAACAATCTAACTGGAATTAGAAATTTAATTTATAACACTGAAACTTTAATCTGCAATTATGTATTTGATTTTTTTAATTAAAATTCATCAGGGGAAAAAAAGGCTGTGAGATTCCTCTGCAGAAATTAACATATTACAAGCTAAAATTCAAATGCACCAATTAAAATTCATCCGCTAAAATTTAGATGACAGAATGTGTTGACTTCTTGATCTGAGCCAAAACAATTGAGAAAAGAGTCTAGCTGCTTTTAGCCAATCAAAGGACCTTAATATGGTCACGTGACACACCAGTATGAGTTAGCTGATAGAGGAGATTGAACAAGCTGTCTTCCGTTATACATTGAAGACAGTAAATTATCCAGATTTTATGAACAAGTTCTCCATACTTGGAAAATAATCTTTAAAAATAATTTCTCCCCTCATGATAAACCTTCGTGGATCAATATCTTCTTAAGATTGGATGGAAAAGGGAATTTGGTCCATATTGCATCAAATAGCAGAGGATCTTTCTGCACTTTGCAGACTTAAATCATAAATCTATATTTTTTTCTAGTCAGAAGTTTTCTGAGGTGATTAATGCAACTGCATATGCACTAATTTATTTTATTAAAGGCTCATTGTTATATATGGAGACGATACCTAGAGTATGTTGTCTCAGTCTCCATGAAAAAAAAAAATAAAGAAAATCTCACAAAATTCTTAGCTCTGCATTATCCAAAGAATTTTTCCATCCCCCCTGAAAAGACAAATATTGGTGAAATAATTAAGTTTGACAAATATAAAAAAAAAAAAATTGTTTTAGGTTTCCTATCCAACCAAAGACAAAATAAGTTTATTTTAATATAGACATTTATCCCAGTGGTGATGTTTTTGTTATTCTAAATGTAATATTAGGGAGAATAAGTGTACCTTCTTCAATACAGACATAGAAACTGAGGAACTTTTTTTTTTACTGCTCTGTTTTAAATAATTTCTGTAACTGGGGAAGGATAAACAATTTAGATTATAAAGAAATTACATTTTGGTCTAATAATGGAGTAAAAAAAGAGTTATTTCTAAATAATCGTGTAAATAGTGTAAATTTGCTAAAATTAAATCAATGTGTGTGGTATTTCTTACTAATCTAGCTCATTTGAGGGTCTCTTTGAAACTATGCAACTCAAAAAAAGCAAAACATTTTTTATAATTGTATAGGGAATCTTTCCTTTAATGTGATCCCAGCTGACATTTAGATTATTTTAGTTTTCCCTTTTTTATATGGCTTTCATTGTTCGTTACTATTTTGTTTTTTTTTTATCAAATGACACTTAACTTTCTAATCAAACTGCCTTCAAGTGTATAAAAGCCTGTTAGTTTTGTTTGTGAAAATTAGAGTTAAAAAAATAACTAGAAAAATAGACACTATCATGTTGACGACGAAAAAAGAACCATATAGAAAACTCTGCATTTAGTTTAACACTTGGTGGATTTTTTAAATTTTTTTTTTATATAAATTAATAAAAAATAAAAATGATAAAAAAAATAAATAAAAATAAAAACACTTGGTGGATTAATTTATCAGTTTGATACCCAAAGACCAGGATGTCCATCAGAAGCACGCTGGAGAACTCCCCACTGCCATCCACACTATCAGCTGATTATAGTAAGTGTAACACAGGCCTGTTGTTTCTTTGAGGACGTTCATAATTCATTCAACAAATGTTATTTCATGCTATATTATTTTCCCTCTTGTAGCTTTTAGAGGTGTAATGCATTAACAATTATTGCACCTGTGTTTTTTTTACAAATTAAAATGTCTGCAGATCGTTAAGGCAGCTAGTTTAAAGTCTAACCTGTTTATACATACAATTTCGCATAGCCTATTAACTATATTATAGGTGTTAATCCATTTACAAAGGCCTTAATGCACCTAAATATACTGATTATGGTAAAGAATGTTCAGCACAGATTATGAAAAGAAAATCATTGTTCTGCTGATAATTGCTGTATTGAACTGTTTTCACACCACAGTCCTGAAGGCACACTGCCCTGCATTTCTAATTATTTCCAAAGTTCTGAACCACCTAATTTCAGTTGATGGCTGATTAACCAGCTTTACTAACCTGCAACCATCTGAATCAGATGTGTTAAATACAGGATTTTATTCATTCCAGTCCTGGAGGGTCAGTGTCCTGCACCTGTTAGATGCAGCATCTCTGCTTTCACAAACCTGGGTCGAAGAATCTGGTCATTGACAAGCAGATCTCTGGAGAAATTCAACCATACAATTCAAGTGTTTGGAAGCAGAAACATCTTAAAAACGTCCAGGACACCAGATATTTGTTTCCACTTCTATTCTAAAAACCGGGTGTGTTCCATGGAGAGCCGGTTTAAAAAGATTCTAATATTAAAACGGTTGTTTACTTCAGAAAAGATGCACTTCATGGAGGACTTTAAAACTTCTCCTGCCTGGCATGAGAAGAGAGAGGACAGGATGCTGGACATGCTGGGCCGAGTGGGAAGACTGGTTACTGCCATGAAAGAAAAGCAGCCTAAACACAAATGATTGTTGTAACTTTGTGGGTGTGTTATTTTATTAAAAAAACAGAAGCTTTAACACCAAAGGACAGGCTTCTAAATGATTTATTTCTCTTTTTTAATTACTTTATTACTGATCTGTAAATTTGTTCAGTATTTTGGACACATTTCTGGTTTCTATAAGCAGACATCGGCTACAGAGATTTTAAATCCTACGGCCTCCTCTTCAAAAGTTTGGGCATTAAAACACATTTTATTGTCTTTGCACACTCTCTTTTTCAAGATTTAAAATACAAAAATAAAAGGTGTTACTCTTGAAGCACATGGAGTACTATGATCCAACTGAGACAATTGATCACCTGACCTACAAGCCATTGAGCTAAAATGTATGGAAGAGGATTATGGCCACTGAATAAATCTCAGAATTCTGAGATTAAAGTCAGAATTCTGTTATTAAACAGAGCAGGTAAATTTATACAGAGACCTTATTACATACTGCAGGATTATTGTCATCATTATCATTAATTTAGGTTAACATTGGATCAGAGATCCTCACTTGAACCTCTGGAGAGGATTTGCTGCACTAAAAGTTAAGGGGCCGATTCATTTTACATGCCCCATTCAAGAGGTGGATAATCCAGGTCCAGTAAAAACCCTGCATTTTTTTTTTTTCCTTCATCCTGTTCACTTAACCATGTGATTAGTCTGCACTGCGGAGTCGGAGATGCAAGTGGTTGGAACTGATCTCAGTACAGGGCCTTTACTTTCTGGACCTTGATTATCCACCTCTGCCCCACTCTTATTTTCTATTTCTAAAAAACATTTAAATAACACATAAATTTCATGACACTTTATGATTGTGTCCCACTTGTTGACTCTTCACAGAAAAGCCTGAAATGGGGCAAAAGGCTGAAAAGTTCAAGGGGGCCAAATTCTTTCGCAAAGCGCTGTATATTTCAGAAGGGAAGATAGGATAAATTTCTTCATTCAGGCATGCTAGGAGTTGCTTTTCATCTCCTTTTCATCGTGTGTGATGTCTCTTAAAAGACTAAATCCAGCAACAGTCCACACCTTTGTTAATCTAACCCAACCTTTAATTACGGGCTTCTTATCAACAAATCTCAAGGCTGATGCGCTTCACTTTCTATCACATTTATTTTTTCTTCCACAGAACTTTCCATCAATATGCTTGAATAGAGCAATCTGACAAGCATATAGCATTATTTATGATGTCATCAATAAAAGGCTGCTGAAGAACTTTCACCTCAGCAATCCTAACCAAGATAAGACAAATAACTTTTTACTATTAAAGACTGTTTAAACTATTTCTTCTTATAGTTTAACCCTTTATAGGGAGAGTTACCATTTTTGATCACTTGCATCACCCTTACAAATGGAGTCCCTCCCCATCCCTCAGTGAGGTCTAGAAGCACAAGATCTATATCCAGCCATTCAGCAAAGATCCTGCTACATGACCGTACGTCTTATTTTGGCATCTGACCTATTAGATGATACATCGAATGATATATTACCTACTGTAAATTAAGTTGGGAAAAAGTTAAGTTAAAAGTAAAGTAAAAAAAACTAATTGAAAAGTTAAAAAGTAAAGTTAAAAATTGAATAAGCCTAATTAACAATTATATTTAGATTTATTAAAAAAAATGTAAGTGCCACTATCAATATTAATGCCTCTAAGGTTATGTTGGACCAGAAAAATGTGTTTCTTTCACCCTCAGAGTGTTTTTAATGAATTTCTTATAGAACAACTTTGGTTATTTTTCTTAATATATTCGGGCAAGTTGGCGTTTCCACATTAATATTTGCCATGAAAATATCCATATTTTTTTTATGTTCCAAAGGTAATAAAGTCTTGTCCTGGATTCCAATAACACTATTGAAATTTTGATTGTCAAATTTTTAGTGCCCTATGAAGGTTTAATAAGCTATAAGCCATAATTTAAATAGTTAAAAATGTTAAAAATCAAACTTAACGTGTTGTTTCAAGCATCCCTGATCAGATAAAAATAACAATTATCCTTTTTAATTGGACAATAATTTGGAATTAGAGGTACCTCTGAAAAATAGAATATTGTCAGAAATATTCAATAATGGCATTTTAGAAAACGTAGATATTACACTAATTTAAAAGAAAAGCACTTTCAGTGATTCGCTGTTGTATAATGGCCACGGTATGGACTACAGGATCCAGTCACATTCAACAAGGATGGATGGTTTAAAAAAGGCCTTTTGTTGTTACAAGAATGCTGTGTCCAAATATACTCAAAGAAAGCTGACTTGAATAAAAAAAAACTGCACCAGTAACAGGGATGATAAAATAATAAAAACAATACAATCCACTTAGGATTTGAAGTCCCACAAGAAGGGGGAGACTAAGCACTGAAACCAAAGGAGTTGGACGTGTGCAGAGAACAGGATGTTTATAGTTGCTTAGTGTTACATCCAAAGTCCTCTCTTTAGATGAGAACTATTTGCATTTTATTTGACTCCGGCTTTTCGTGGACATGCTTTGCATTCCAATGCCTTTCCACTCTCTCAGAATCCATGGGTGAGTTCGAATTCATGGGCTGCGTCCTCCATAGGCCAGATTTGTAGGCCGATTATGTCATAGCGTTGAATATTAGAAGTGCAGTTTAACATAATACAGATATGTGAATAATTCCATCTGAAATTAATTAAAATAGTTGTTTTAATGGTTATTAAGTTAGATATGTGGCGGGTAATGTTTGGTTTACCAAAAGGTTTTTATCTGTTACTGTGTGAATGGGATTGGCTGTAATTTAAGGACAGATTTTTACATATCCGCAGTGTGGGGACTATACATCTGATAGGATTTCTATTTTTAAACTGCTATTTTGCACAATTTGCTTAACTAAGTATTTGTTGTTGAATATAAGAGATTTTGCAGATACATTTTTTGTACATACATTGTTTAGATTTATTTATATCTTTCTACCCCTTTTATAGAATAGAATAGATTAAATAGAATAGAAAATCCTGTTATTATCCCACAATGGGGAGATTCTGGTGTTTACAGCAGAGAAAAAGATTATAGAAAAAATGTCTCACAAATGTGGACCTTAGAAAAATGTATAATAATAACATGAGGAGTTAAAGATAAACAATAAAATACTGCACTGTAAAGTGTTTTAACTATATAAAAGACTGCACCATGGAGAAACAATAACCAATATACTGCTACTGACATTTTTACAGAAATTGATATTTGAAAATAGCAGCAACATCAGAGATGTGCAGAATAACAGCAGCATGTTATGACTAAGGATTATATAATTATATTTGCTTTTATTTGTTCATGCTCCTGGTGGTTGTCACCTTTATTCCACTCTGTATTCTCCCAAGTGTAGTCTTTGTTCACTTTACAACAAAAAAAGAAAAAAATTATTAAAAATAAAGTTTTGAAAAGCTTAGTTCATTATTTTCCTGCTTTGTTTTTCAACTGTCACAGTCGCTGTTTGAATTCACAGCCAAAACACTTGCGGTCTCTTTTACTTTCACGGACTTCGAAGGATCCAGTCCAGGTAGACCGGGTCCTTGGAAGATGCAGCCTATGAATTCGAATGCAACCTATATTGTGGAAATTTCTCATTGGACCTCAAGCAGTCTGTGATGTGTAGGGCACCATCTGCTGGTCTATAGTGTTTTCTGAAGTCCACATTCAACACATCCACCAGGGAAATGTAAAACTTCATGCTTCCCTCTGCTAAATATTTTATGGAGACATTGATGAATCTTTCTGTATGGAGCAGCAAATGGGCCTTATATGAACCACAAAGAGAATCGATGGAGTTTTGTCAAAAGGAAGATGGAGACACCATCAAAGTATTGAGGTCATAGAACTTAACTTTTCAGAACTTTTGTTTGTTTGATCCCAATATATTAGAATTTTCTAAATCCTCATTAAATAAGTCTAAACAGAGCACCTTTCTACAGTTAGTGCTCACCCTGAGTGGGCACACAACTTCCATGTATGACTGTAATGAGCATCTAATTTTCAACAATGTAACTAAATTTATCGGTTTCATGTAACATAAAAGCAATAATTATCAATTTTCAAAAATTAATTTTGGATTGAAATACCTCCAGTCTGTGTGTAATGAATCTTGACATGGAGATAAATAAAATAGTTACCTTTTGGGAGTAACTTTCAGATGATGACAAATCTAGAACTTTTTTCTCTTTTATTCGTAAACATAATTGTAGGAGCCAATTATTTTTTGTTAATTAACAGTTTTTTGTTTTTGTGGATAATCTAGCTAAGTTTATTTTACTTTATTGTTTGATATCTGTTATGAGACTATGTTGTTTGGTTATTTAGTCATGTTCCTTTGTTTTAGGTTAGTTGTGATTACTTTGGGTGAATTATTTTTATAAGTAGGCTGTCAATGGTAGGACCAGCATGCATCTGCGTCTTTTTCTGTCTGTTTGCCTGAGGAGAAAATAAATTGAGAAAACTGAGTTTACTTGGAACATTTTTTCTTTTGCCTGTGTAAAATTAGTCCATAGTGCATCTGTGGCCTTTGTGGATTTCCATTTTTCTTTGTGTCATCAAAGCCACAACAATAATGATAGTTATTTGACTAAATACTCATTACTATGGAAGCACAGTCTGCTTGTAACAAATGAAAACTGTTCACACATTCTGCATGCTTGACCATGTTTATTGCATCAAAATGAAATGTAAACACCACGACACAAGGCTAAACATAGTCATTCAGCTATTAAGACGTGTCAAAGTTATCAGTTTAAAAGCACAGTTTAAAACAGAAATGGCGGGTGAATTTAAAGTCACTTCAGAACTGAGTGCATCAGTGGTATTTCAGCCAATGGTAGGTGGGGATGGCGAGTCTTTTTCTGCACCTCCAGCACTCCATCCTTGATCCTCCACCTCCATGCGGAGCTGAAGTCAGGAGCAGGAACACAGCGGAGCTCCAGCCCACATTCCAGCACCTCCTCATCGTGACCGACCTGCTGGCCGCTCTGAGTCTCCAGAGTGAACACCCGCTCTGAAATCTAGACCACAAACAATCGTTTAACTTCTCTCTTCCAACAAACTAACTTTTTTGACAAAAAAAAAAAAAAAAAAAGAGTTAAAGCTGCCAACTCCTACCTGATCACTGATGCCTGTGGCAATATGTCCAACCTTTACCCGACGTTTTTCTCTGATCTGAATTCTTCTCCCACTGAAGTCTCTGATGCTGACATCAACTCCTGTGCAGAAAGGAAAATGCAGACATGAAGAGTTTTGCTTTATTTTGATATGGGTTGAAGTAGGAGTGAAGTTTTTGGATTTACTCTCACCTTCAAAACAGCAGGGTGGTGTTTGACCAAGCAAATCCAAACTGAAGACCTGCACATCTGGTTGGCTGTTATAGGAGAAGAAGCCGGAGCTGTAATCATCTCCAGGGCTCAGAGACCAGCGACCAGAATCCTTGGAGGAAAAAAAAGACTCAGTTGAACTGATTGTGGTAAATTAAATAAGTTTCACAAAATTGATTATATATTCCATGCATATTTACAGACTAATATGAGGCTACTCTATCAAGGTTAGTTGTTTACTGGCAATTTGGATGTTAAATCTGAACAATGTGTCCCAGTCACCTTTTTATCCCATAGTTCCCAGTTGCTGTAATGGTCACTATTAATACAAGACAGAAGCTGCTCCTGCATCTCAGCAGAGGGAAGCTGAGACAGACTGCTCAGGTAGAAGTCTGAAAGCAAGCAGAGTTTAAGCATCAAAACAGAAAAATGAAAATAATAGCATCCCTGGAAGAACAAAGATTCACCTCGCTCCAGTTTGCGCAGCTCCAGCTCAGGCTCAGGCACAGCGAGGATCTTGTTCCTCTTGAAGTTTTGCTCAGGTATCAGCATTTGAGGGGCGTTCCATGACTCCCTCTTTGGCTCATTGGGGCTGATCTCCATGTCCTTCTCCACGACTTTGTTTTTTGTTCCTGTCATTTCTCTGTCGACAGACATCTTGTGTTCCTGTAGGTCTTCAAAGTCACTTAAGCTCATAATAGGCTGCGGGTTGTCAGGCGGTTTGTTAGGCACATACAGAGGATCTGTGTAGGGTCCTCGGACTGCGCTGGTTAATCCTCCAACTGCAGAAAAGGAAGGAAAAAAAAACACATCATTAAAAATTCTGGACATGAGCAATAAACCAATTTAGTCAGCAGGGTTTTATTCTCGTTAAGTTATAAACAAGGTGAGTTACACTGTTAAGGAAGAACAACACTATATGAGCAGCATAATGAGAGGTAATAGACGCTTTTATTCCAGGAATGCCTGTCTGTTTAGAAGTATTCCCTCTCTAACAAACCAAATCAAACTGCTGAAACCAATCATTAGTATGTCTCTCAGGTCTGTAGATGCATTTAATTGATGCATGTGTTGGAGAAGTGATGCATCTACATGTATTTTTTTATTTTGTTGTATGTATTTATTTATTTTGTTTTTTATTGTGTGTGATACATGTATACTTGTACCTTCATCATTTATCTTGATATACTGTATATATATTGTTTATTCTTAATGCACCTTTTTCCTCCTTGTTTGTACCTTCTTTAATTACTATGCCAATATGTGACCAAAGAATTTCTCCGCTGTGAGATCAATAAAGCTCATCTAATCTAATCTAATCTAATCTAATCTAATCTAATAGCGAAAGTAGTTCCAGAAGAATGGAGAAGTAAAGCCCTGTAAAATCCGCCTATTAATTAACAGTAAGGTCAGTTATGTTTCTTTCCAATCACATTAGTCTGACTATAAGGTTATTTGAGTGTTTCACCTCCAAGAACAAGTCAGTTTTGATTTAAATTCTTTCAACAAAACCAAAAGGAAAGCATAAATAAATAATTTCCTTTACCTTCTTTCAGAGCTCTGTTGGTTTTTTCCCTGAGCTGAGATGCAGATAATCTCTTGACTGGATCCTTCTGGAGTCCAGCCTTCAAAACTTCAGCAGTGAGAGGGCTGCAGTCCTGCGGGATCTCTCTGACTGGCGGAGGCTCATTTGCAATCTGAGTACATGAGAAAAGCAAAGTTAGTTAAGCTTTGATGAAGAGCTAGAAGAGCTGATTTAAAATAGGTGTGACTGAGCAGCACCTTCAGGTAGAGTCTACAGGTGTAGTATCTGGTCCACGGCTGACACCCGTTCAGCATGTGGAGCAACATGCAGCAGCTGCTCCACACATCTGCTTTGGCTCCACGTAGTTCTCCTTTTACAATCTCAGGGGCCATATGAGTTTCTGTGCCCTTCAGATCTGTTATTAGTTGGAAGAAAGTAATTAGATGTGATTGGATGAACCACATATTCCAGAGCTTGCTGGCTAAAGCCGCGCAGTGTTTACCTCTGGAACCGCTGAGGCCCAGGCCCTGGTGGTCAAGCTTCTCTGCATGTCCAAAGTCACACAGGAAGGCGTCTTTCCCATCTTCTGACAGCAACACGTTGTCAGCTGTGAGAAACAAGCAGAGAACTGAATCTTTTTGCAACTTAATGATACTGCAGAAGCTTTGTTGAGCCGAAATAATCATCTGAAGGGACATAGTGTAGTTGAACACTAGATGGCGCCTAAGCTTAAAAAAAAATGCTCTTGCTGTTCTGCTTTGATTCAATCAACCCCCACCCTTCAAGTTCTGATTTTCAGTTTCCTCCTTTTCTTCAAACTTTTCATACTTTTAGGCTTCCTTCTTACTTTCTATACTTGTCCTTTTTTTTCACTCTAAACGTCTCTCTGCTTCCTGCTCCTTTACCCATCCCCCTTCTGCTTCATTCTCTTCCTTCTGCTCTGTCCTCATCCAGCGCACATGCGCCGTTACTCAAAGATGGCTCTGACTCACTGTGGGAAATTCCCAGCCCGTCAGCAGTACACAGGTGCTTCAAGATCAAATCTGTCCTGTAGCTATGACACTGGTGTTCCACATAAATAGACACACAACTTCTTCAGAGGAATAGAAGAAAGTTTTTCTACATGTTCTGTATATTTTCCACTTGATATTGTAAACAGTGAGAGTGTTCATATTCATACGCTAATAGTCTTTGGCGTTTATTCTTGAATTTTATGTGAGGATTTGATCATAAAGTTATAAGAAAAGAAAAAAAATTCAGCTTTAGGATTTTTTCTTAGTTTTATTGTTCTCTCAAAACCTCAGTTTATAAAACACCCAAACATTAAAACTAATCTCACTTCCTTTTTTCTATGTGTCAAGAGAGAAAATCATTTTTTCTCTCTCGCTTTATTACAGTTTTCCCTCCAACTTTAGTATAACTCAGCTTAGGCTTATTAACATACATACCTTTAATATCTAAATGTGCTACTTTCTTCTTTTTGAGGTATTCCAGGGCAGCCAAAACCTGAGAGTGGTAGTGAAGACTCAAATCCTCTGGCAGTCTGCCTCGCTCCATTAGCAGCTGCCCCAGGGAGCCTGACATAACAGATTCACAGCCTCGTTAAAAAATAAAAATACTTGATTGTCAAGTTTTTAATGTTGATTTCTCGTAAAAAAGTTTATCAGCTGGAACTGACAGAGTTATCCATTTGGACAATCTCGTTTAATTTATATCATACTTTCAGTAAAGTTTAACACAAGCCAACAGTAAAAAAAAACAAAAACAGATTGTTCACCTGATTTTTCTTCCATTAAAAGGACAACGTTTGGTCCCTCTCTGATCACTCCAAAGAGCTCAGTGATATAAGGAGATCTGAGGGTACTCCACGTACCCACCTCCTCACTCCTGAATCTCTTCAGGGCAATCTGTTCAAAAAAGGAGACAGGATGAAATTCTGAGGGTGACGCTTTTAAAGCAGGCAGCCGAGAAATAGGTCGCCAAAATAAGCTTGTTTACCTTTTTGGCTGCAAATCTGAATCCCGTATTGACATCCTGAGCACTGTGAACCTCGCCAAAGGAGCCGTCCTTGATAAAACGGGACAGGGTGTATTCACTCCCTTCTTTATATTCAGAGTCCATGGGTTGGATTTTCTTTTTTTTTTAATAAAAAGACAGGAGTTAATTTTGCACAAACTCAAAAAACTGTGTTTTTATATTTATTTTAAATATAAGAGAGATAATAACATACTTCATTGTAAAAGATAATTCCTTCGTTGCATTTTAAATCAGCTGTTGAAAGCTCTTCCTCGTTCTCTCTAGCCTCGTTCTCCACCTCACTGAAAAATGGCCACACGTAACAAGGATCAGCCTGGCTGACCACGCCTCTGAGTCCTGCGAGGGCCAGGGAGCAATCTCCCAGACTGCTGAGGGAATCAGAGCTGATGTGCTGCTCGCATGGCTGGAAGCTGGGGCGGTAGGCAAAGACCGGGGCCCAGTTCAGAGGAGAGCAACTTGAGCCGGTGGGGTAGTTCTGTCTGTCCGTGAGAGGGTGGCCGTACTCCTGCTGCACCAAGCTTTCAACGCTGCTACAGCGGGATGTGCTGAAGTCGCTTAATTCACTGACAGAGAATTCTTCCTATAGGGAAACAAGCAAAATCTCTATAAATATTACAGTATACAACCACACCGTCTTAAAACACAAAAAAAACATTTTAACAAACACATGTAGAAACTTTCAACTAAAGGTACCAACATTCAGATGCCTTGAAGCTATTTAGTATATTTGGGGCAAAGTCTATGTAATCAAAGAGTTTACATGTTCACATTATCTAATCATTGCTAGGTTACATTTAATTTGATTATTGCTTACTCTAAGTATGACCTAATTTATGGTTGGAGTAATCAGAAAAGGTAGATGACACAGCAGTGTCTTAATGAGACATGGTCTAAGTTCAGCTTTTAGACAGGATGCTGTTATGCTAACGTATGGGTAAGAAAAGCAGTTCTCACCTGGATAAGGCCGCTCTCTTGTTCAGGGACGCCTGAGGGAATTCGATGTCGCCGCCGCTGTTTCTCCTTTCCCTTCCCTGGCTTTTTTCTCTTCCCTTTGCTCTTTGTCCTCCTCTGGCTCTTCTTCTCCAGCGGGTTATGTGCCTCCTGGATGGAGGCTGAAATGGGGCATGCCACATGGTTGTGGTCTGAAGAAGGGCTAAGCAATACAAATTTGGGTTATTTTAAATCATTGCTAACATCAAAATAAGAGGAAAACATGTTATATGCACTGGAGGATGTAATGACACACCTGGTGAAACAATTCGGGAAGGCGACGAATCTTTTAGAACAAGAAGGGCTGAATTCCTGGGAATCCTGGGTTTCACCTGCAGCAAAAGTTGATGTTAAACAGATTCCCAGCCCCTTCATCAATACAGAACGTTTTATCCTTATAAATATTCATAATTACATTCAGCCTGGGCGATGATAGTTGAGCTCTTAATGGGCATTTCTCCCACTTGCTCTGCCGTTCCACGTGTCAGGAGTTTATTGAAATAAGGGTTTTTCTTAATCCATCCTTCCTCCTGCATGTAGCCCACTTTGCTTTCCTTCCCCTCATCTTCCTCTTCTTCCGCCTCCTGCTCCTTGCTGGAGCTGGGCGGATACGACCCCTTCAGCTCGCCTTTGGGGGAACCGGAGAATGGAGCGGTTGAATTGAAAGGCCTCTGCCTCACCGCCATTTCATCTGATAGATCTGGAAAGAGAGATTATTTGGTCTAATTATTATCTTTTGTTTTGGACAATGTATCCACGTCTAAGTTTTACCGATAGATTAAAGTTAAATTCCATTACAGATTTTTTTTTTAAATTTAATCTATGGACAGATTCTCTTAAAAAAAAAAAACTTAGCTTCTCATCTGATTTGAACCATTTTTAATTGAATTAGTAATAGTTTCTATACAAAAAGTGTTTTTTTTTCAAAGAATTTGCAGCATTTGGTATACATTCCCACTAATGCTGCCATTAGCAATGGGTGAATTTCTTTGCAGTGTGTTTGTAGATAGTTATTAGCAGGTATTTTACGAATGAAAGACCAAAAAAAAAAAAACCTAATAAACACATTGTAAAAGCTCCTTCTTATTCCTAAATGGCATTTTGCTGATGATAAAAAGAACCGATGCAAATTCGCTTTACAGAAACAGCAAATCCAAACAAGCAGAAAGGTTAATAAAACTGCCAAGATAAAAGTGCAAAGGTGTCTTATTACAGCACTCTTTTTATAACCCATTTATTGGTTGACGTATTGAATTAAGCAATCCAAGCACCCATACCAAAAAAAAAAAAACATCAAGTTGAACTGAAACTCTGAAAGCCTGCAGTCAGTAGACAACACAGGAAACTAACCCCATGTTTGACAGTTGCAACAATTTCATGAAAATCACCCCCTCTTTAAAAACAAATATATAAGGCGATACCAACATAGAGTTGCAACGTGAAACAAATCGGTTTAAACAATGTGTGTATGCCGAAAATGAGCTAAAGAAGCAGTTACAGCTTATTGCATCACTGCATTCCTTGATCATAAAGATTAACACCAACAATCTCATTTCAAACAAGCAGAACCACCTTCATACTTTTTTTTATTATGCCAGCATAACTTAAGTGCTAAAGCCTTCCTACAAGCAAACTACCGTACAACTTCAAATAAGTCTGAACAAATTTTGCATATTACCTTTCCTGCCGACTTCATGCACTGAAGGATCTTTTAGAACAATGTGGTTCAAATGTTACTTCCGTATAACATCGCTGCACCACCACACCCCGATTTCACAGAAAGGAAATTGAAAAACAAAAACGGCTATAAACCACCACAAAAACAACTCTGTGTGCAGAAGGCCCAATGCTGAAAGCACGCATCGACAGAAACTAGTCCTGACTGCTACCTCTCTTGGGGTCTGCTCTGAATAACCTCAGCGACTTTAACTAAGTGCTTTGTTTGTCTTCCTTATCCTCCATGGTCTTCAACATTGCCTCGCAGCTTAGCCTCTGCAGCTTGGCTCTTAACTTTGTTTGATGCTGGCAGCCTGCCAAAGAGGGGAGGAGCTGGCTGACATGACTTATGGGAAATGGATCGACGCTTCCCCATATTCCCTCCCCTCCTTCTCGCTCCAGTGCAGCTACTTTAGTTCCTGTATCCTTCAACTCTGAAAGATTACAGGATAATCTGTGATAAAAGCTCTGGTTGTGATTTAACTGCATGAGCGGAATGCCAGCTTTTAATTCATTCCAACTGGTCATTATGCAAGATTATCGTCCCACAGAAAATAAAGGGCTTCCTTTAGAAATTTGAATAACAAGTTCTAATAAAAAGCCGAATTATAGGACAAAACTAGTTGTTTGCCAAGTAAATACGAGGCAGTGTATAAATGTCACATTTCTTTGCATCTGACTCATGTGTTGGGATGAGTTTCTGTGACTCATCACAGACATCCTGAAATGTGAAGAGATTTTTGACCTTTCATGTAAGCAGAGGTTGCTGATGCCGACTCTGTCGCACCACTATACCTTCTGCATTGCACTTAAATAAAAACATAGTTTTTCCACAAATCAGGAAAAAAAAACATGACAGTGAGATTATTGAATATTTTTATTGCTTTTTCATCTTCATTTTTTTTAGGAAGTTGTCGGCAACATCCGAAATTTGAAACGAGCATATATGAGCTGTGCGCTTTATCGATTTGACACAATCTCACTTTCTTTCCTTTTAAGAAGCAAAACAACTTACTCACTTCAAAACCACTACTGCACACAGGAAATTCAGAATACCGCTTGCTTCGGCTGCACGCAATGAACAAAGAAACAAACAAAAAAAAAAAAATAATGAATGCAAGTTGCATGATGCCTTGATAAGAAACACTACAGCAGTATAGAAAATTAGTCAAGGTTCTGAACAGGGTTTGATTAAATAAGGATCTGCCTTGGCAGCTCTAGAGACAGACTGCAAAAGTTCAAGAGTCAAAACACAAAGAAGCATCCAACCATAAAATTATGGCAAATCAACTAATAGGTCAGTACATTTTTTTTTCAACCAATTTTACTTTGTTATTACTCTATTTCTATTTCATATTGAGGTTTGTTTTCTATTTTCTGTTCAATTTCATATGTAGAATTTCATTAAAACTTTTGTTTTTCCGTGTCTTTTTCCGATGCATTTTCGTCTCAGGTAACAGCAATGCTCCTTATGCATATAGCGACAGGTGTCACTAGTTATTTTTTTAATCAGCAATCGCCTGCTTCTGCTGCAACATTTCTAATTGAAGGGCTAATGAGTTTTAGGGCATAAATCTACAATAGAGAGTTGGTAACTTTGTAGCAGACATAGTTGTTTGAATAGTTATGTTGGGTGACAACACAATAGATGGTGCTGAATAAAGCTGAGTAAATAACAAAACAGACCCATAATTTGGAAATATATTGAATCTTTTAGGATGCAGCCTTCTTCGCCACAGCAAATTCAGCAAATATACAACACTTTGCAGAGTTTGAATGCACTTTAGACTTCTACCACAGCACTACAGATGGACTATGATTTGACCAAGAAAAAATATGTAAACAACAAATTAGACCGGGGGTCTTAAACGTTTTCCAGGCCAAGGACCCCCAAACTAATGGCAAGATGGAGCAGGGACCCCCATATTATATATATCGTATGAAATTGTGTTATATCAAACTGGTCCTATAGTGACTCTATTATATATGGAGTAATGTAACGACAGCAATTTCACCCTGTGATTATTAATGGTTGATGGGCTGATTAGTGGAACAGTGGGTAGCACTTCTGCCTTGCCGTAAGAAGGTTCTGGGTTCGATTCCCGGCCCAGGGGCTTTCTGCATGGGTTTGCATGTTCTCTTGAACTTGAGCTTCCTCCCACAGTCCAAAAACATGACTTTTAGGTTTATTGGCTTCTTTAAAGTCTCCTTAGGTGTGAGTGAATGGTTGTATGTCCTGTTTGTCTCTGTGTTGCCCTGCAATGGACTGGCGACCTGTCCAGGTTGTACCCCGCCTCTCACCCATTGACAGCTGGAGATAGGCACCAGCACCCCTCGCGACCCCAATTGGGACAAGCGTTGCAGATAATGGATGGATGGACTCCTGGTTGATGGGACAGGTGTTGTGAATGAAATGGTGCCCAGTTTGAAAGAGCTCCTGTGTGTCGCTGAATGTGTGCATTGATGACTTTATCTGTTTTACTAGTGTGTTGAATTCATGTTAATGTGTATTTAAAGACATTCAATTAGTAGAAAAATAATTTTTAAAAAGTCTAATCAAAAACTTTTGAGACCCCCATGCAGTACCTCTGTGGTCCCCTTAGGGGTCGCGGACCCCCTGTTGAACACCTACGAATTGGTCAGTAGATGTTAAGAAATTCTGATATAATAGAAAAATAGTTATGTATTCTTAGCTTTACGGGAGCAGTTAATGTTAAACAGCAATACGAAAACAAATAAAAAGCCTAAATTATCAATGTTTTACCCCGCATGCTGTGTAATAAAATAGGTAATTAAAGATTAAAATACATTTATTAATCTGCTTCGTTTGCTTAGCTTAACTTTTTTAGCATTAATTTGTTTTACAAATACCCCTTCAGGACGATATTAGGAGCAGCAGCTGTTTCATGAGAAAACATCGGCCTCAGATGGGCGTGAGATTTTTCCAACACTCAGACAGCGATATTTTAACCGAGCTCAAACAATGATGGAGTTTACCATTTAATATGACTATAAACAGATAAAACCATCACAATATACATACAATTATTCATTTATTGATGAAAAATCATACATGCATGCTGCACTGATTAGAACCAGATAACAGATAACTTCCCTGTTGCCTCCTCAGCGCCATTTTATAAGCATCTTAGCCAAAGTACTTTTTCTTGTTTGTCGAAAGACCACGTATTAGAAAGACGTTATAGAGCCGTAATAAGACAACAATAAACAAAAAAAGTTGTTAAGAGGTAAAGCTGGTAAGGTTACCGACCTTTAGAAGATTAAAACCATAAATGAACTCACCGTTACCAGCTCTAAAGGCGTCGGCTGGTTGTCGGCATTTGAGTCGATTTGGAGGCTGAAGGAAGCAGCAGCTTCTTCTTAGATTTTCAAAGTAAAATCCCGCTATTTTTCAACGTTTATTTTATGTTATTTTACACAATCTTTAAAAAGAAATGTACTGATGTTATAAGAGTATTTAAGTGGTGTATTTTCAATTTGTCTTGTTTTCTATAGATAAGCATGCACGCTTGCTCAAGTGAAATATTGGTGGTTTTAATCTGAAAGTAAAGCCTCAGCTGACTGCCGGTTTTAGGCACAGAATAAAAAAACTGACGCTTCTAGGCTCAAGCAGCACATTTAGGAAGTGAAATGGCTATGCAAACCGGTTGTTCTCGTTTAACAAATGTCAGTGTGTTTTTTCGGAACTCATATATATATATATATATATATATATATATATATATATATATATATATATATATATATATATATATATATATATATATATGTTTTACGTTTTAAATAACTCGCAACCTTTGCTGCAAGGCTTTAATATGAAACATTAAATATATACAGTGGGGGAAACAAGTATCCCCTACCAAACAGCAAGTATTCTGGCTCCTACAAGCCAGTTAGTCTTTCTTTAAGACACAGCGCCAATCCCAACCAATTATCTACATCAAATACACCTGCCTTACATCGTTACCTGTATAAAAGACACCTGTCAACACCCAAACAACCAGCATCAAACATCACCACCATGGGCAAGACCAAAGAGCTTTCTACGGACATCAGGGACAAAATTGTTGATCTGCACAAGGCTGGAATGGGCTACAAGAGAATCAGAAAGCAACTTGGAGAGAAAAGATAAACTGTCGGTGCAGTTATCAGGAAATGGAAGAAGCACCACACCACCGCCAACCTCCCTTGGTCTCGGCCTCCACACAAGATCTTGCCTCGTGGTATGTCCCTGATCATGCGAACGGTGAGGAATCATCCCAAAACCACAAGGGGGGAACTGATGAATCAACTGAAGGCAGCTGGGACCACAGTTACAAAAGAAACGGTTGGTAACACACTACGCCGTCATGGATTGAAATCCTGCAGCGCACTCAAGGTCCCCCTGCTCAAGAAGCGACATGTACAGGCCTGCATAAAGTTTGCCATTCACCACCTGGACGACTCAGAAGAGGCCTGGAAGAAGGTGATGTGGTCAGATGAGACCAAAATAGAACTTTTTGGCCTCAACTCGTTGTGTTTGGAGGGCAAAGAACACAGATTACAACCCAAAGAACACCATCCCCAGCGTCAAGCATGGTGGTGGCAACATCATGCCTTGGGGGTGCTTTTCAGCCAAGGGGACGGGACAACTCCATCATATTGAGGGGAGGATGGATGGGGCCATGTATCTTGGAATTCTGGACCAACATCTCCTTCCCTCAGTGAGAGAGCTGAAGATGGGTCGAGGATGGGTGTTTCAGCACGACATTGACCCTAAGCACACCGCCAAAGCAACAAAAAAGTGGCTGAAGAAGAAGCACATCAAGGTTCTGGAGTGGCCTAGCCAGTCTCCAGACCTGAATCCAATTGAAAATCTTTGGAGAGAACTTAAAATTCGAGTTGCCAGGTAACAACTCGGAACCTGAATGATTTGGAGGCTGTCTGCAGGGAGGAGTGGGCTAACATCCCTGCCGAAATGTGCACAAACCTTGTCACCAACTATAAAAACCATTTGACATCTGCGCTGGCTAATAATGGCTTTTCTACAAAATATTAACATGCTGTTTGTCCAGGGGGTCAAATACTTGTTTTTCCTCATCAGGTGGTTATCAATTTTAATAAATTCATATGATGTGATTTTCTGGAATTTTCTTTGGGATTCTGTTTCTCACTGTTAGAATGTACATATGATTAAAATTATAGATCGTTGCGTTCTTTGTAAGTGGGCAAACCTGCAAAATCCACAAGGGGTCAAATACTTATTTCCCCCACTGTGTATATATATATATTTTATATGTAAAACATATATATATATATAGATATATGTTTTATATGTATGTAGATATATGTATGTATATATATGTTTTATATGTATATATATATATATATAATGTTTTACATTAAAGCCTTGCAGCAATAAGGTGGTGGGTTCGATTCCCGGACTGGGGTCTTTCTGCAAGAAGTTTGCATGTTCTCCTTGAGCATGCACCGCTTCCTCCCACAGTCCAAAAACATGACTGTTAGGTTAAATGGCTTCTCCAAATTCTCTTTAGGTGTGAGTGAATGGTTGTTTGTCTCTGTGTTGCCTTGCAATGGACTGGCAACCTGTCCAGGGTGTACCCCGCCATTTGCACGTAGACAGCTGGAGATAGGCACCAGCACCCCTCGCAACCCCACTTGGGATAATGCGTGTCAGAAAATGGATGAATATTTTAAAACAATAATATCTTCTAGTGAATTTGAGTTTGGTCTTTAATCCAATTAGTGCTGGATATTTAGTAATAAAATAATGAATCCACATTCTGATTGAGTTAGAGAATTGAATAAAGCTGTTTCAGTATAAATCAAATTCAATGTAGATAAATAATTTATTGGATAATTACTAAGCTCTGCCTCAGGTATACTTGAGCTTGACAGAGTCCTTCAGTTTGCATAATGAATAATAAATATAATGGAGAACTATTTGAGTGAAAACCGTGCTTTAAATCTGAAACTCTGCAGCCTTTCTGTTGAGTACATGAGTTTTTGCAACCGTTTGGACGGTCAAGAGCATCCACGTTGGTGACCCCTGGTCTAGAGTAATGTGCCCTGCAATCTCTGCTCTGTGGACATTAGATCAGTACAGCTGTTGATCTTTGCCACAGTTTTACCTTTGCCCTTTTTGATAGAAATGTATGGACCTTTAAGTTACTGGTCGTTTTCCAGACATTCATTCACCTTTTTTACTTTTTACCTATTCGCTTACAGTATGGAGCAATGCATCTACTACAACATCTATGCTGATAACATGCAGCTCTATATGTGTTATCACATGACGTGACCATAGTCCACTACAGTCAAAAAAAGGATAGTGTATAAAAACTATCCATCAGTGGATCGGTCCAAATTTCCTAAAGACAAACTCAGAAAACACAGAAGACTGTTTTCAGTCCAGAAATGTTGTGTTTGTTTGATTGTTTTATTTATTTATTTTTTTATAAGGCATTATGATAAATGTGAACTTTGATAACAAAATAAAATCTATCAAAATATCACTCCACCACTAATTTCAAAAAATGGTTGTAATAGATTGTTTCAAATGACAGGAAGACACAGAAAATAAAGGATTCATATGTTTATTTTCAGTTGGTTAAATTATTCCGACATATCACGCAGCTGCCTCTGTCCAAAATGGTGCAGTTGGAGTCCTGACCAACAGCAAGATACTGGATCGCACTAAACCAACCTTACTCCCTGTTAGTGAAATAGTAGAATTTAAAATCATGTTTATGGTCTTTAAAGCACTAAGTGGTTTATGGGGCGACAGTGGCGTTGGATGTAGGAGTTTGCCCTGAAATCGAAGGGTTGATGGTTCAAGCCCGGACTCTGACTTTCAGTGTCGTTGTTTCCTTGGGCAAGACACTTCACCTGCATTGTCTACTGATGGTGGTCAGAGGGCCCGGTGGCACCAGTGTATGGCAGCCCTGCTTCTGTCAGTGAAGCAATGTAGCTTGCCACTGTGAGTGTGTGTGTGAATGGGTGAATGAATGTAGTGTAAAGCGCTTTGGTCAAGTCTCCTAACTTAAATAAAGGTGCTGTATAAGTACATGCCATTTACCATTTATTCTACATGTATAAACATGTAGAGCCACCAGAGACCTCTTCACTCTGAGAGGTGCAGAAACTATATTGAGTCCTTAAACAAAGGGGACATCAGAAGTCTTCATTGCAATGCTTGCTTTAGAGTTGGTTATTTTAACCCTTTTGGTTATTTTAACCCACATTTGTTTCTGTATTTTCCAAAATACAGAAACAAATGAATAGATTTACTATTTATGAAAATGATACTAGGCTGTTTGGTTTGAAGTCTTGCAATAACAAAAACACTAATAATAAAAATATATTTGAAAATGAAAAGACATGTAATGGCATTGATTTGACACAAGATGGAGTCATTATACAAGCATTTATTTGGATTCTTTGTTTAATTTGTGTAGTATACATTTCTTAAACTTTATGAGTCTGATTAAAATTTATTTTTCTATATTTCTGTCTTAATTAATTTGCATAATTACAGACACCTGACAGTAAACTATTATGGTCTGTTTGTAGATTTAAAAATGCATTTGAATGTAGTATTGTGACATCTTGAAAGAGTATTGATTAAAACTATTCTACCATCTAACAAAACTTTGGACTTGTTATACACAAACGTCCACAACTTACACTTATCTAAGGTAAGACCTCCTCTGGGGAAATCAAATCACAATATTGTTTTCCTCTGTTCAGAGCGTAAGCCCCTTTATAACAAACTGCATAGATCCTTGAGAAGATGGTCACAGGAAGCTGAGGAAGTCCTGCAAGGTTGTTTTAAGGCTAAATATTTAGATACACTGTGTCAGCTACATGGAGAGGACATCAATTCAACAACTAAGTGTGAGACTACATAAACTTCTCTGTAGACAACAAGATCCTCACCTGAGCAGTGGGCACAGAAGTGCTTGTACTTCCTGCGAAGGATGAGGAGAGCCCAACTGCCCCTTCCCATCTACACCACCTTCTACAGAAGCATCATAGAGAGCGTTCTGACCAGCTGTCACACTGTGTGGTGTGGAGGCTGCAGCGCCTCAGACTGGAAGAAGGTGAAAATAGTGGTGAGAACAGCAGCGAAGATCATCGGGGCTCCTCTCCCCTTCATAAAAGAAATTTCATCCCAGCGCTGCGAGTCCCCTGTATCCTCATCTGTGACCCCTCACACCCCCACCATGAACTGTTCTCCCTGCTGCCCTCTGGGAAGAGGTTATGCAGCATTTGCTGCAAACCAGCATGTTCTGCAACAGCTTTTTACCCGCTACAATCAGCCTGTTGAACTCTAATCTGATTCTGCCTCACATTATTTTGTATAACAATATTGCAGAACTTTTACAATCCTTTTAAATAGGACACAACTCAATGTTTTATACTGCCTTTTCCACCATTTTTTTGCACTGCACTAAACAAAAAATAAAGTTTAAGTCTAAGTCAGTGAGATGCTTCTCCATTAGTAAACCCTGGTTCACCAATGATCAGAAAGAACTCCTACACAAAAAAATAATTACAATTACAAGGAATTATTGAGGAATATTCAGAGGTGATTTTCAATCAAGATACATATAAGAAGGCAAAGGGGCATGCAGGAAGAAACTAAAATGCAAGCTCCACTTGAGCAATATCAGAGATGTGTTGTCAGGGATGAAGATGATCACAGGCTTCAAACAGAAGGGTGATCAGACAGATGGAAGTCTGGACAGAGACTGTTAATGAACTGAATAGATTCTTCAATAGGCTGAGCTCAAAAAAAGCTCTGCAATCCTTCTCTTCTTCCCACAATCCAAAGGACAGATTACTCCCTCCTTTGACTTAAAGCTTTCTTCTTACACCAAAAAAGTTTTTTAATCAGAAAATATTGAAAATGGTTCTTTAGAAGTAAAATAAAGAGGCAACTGGGAGGACTGAATCACAATAAGTTACCATGTCCAGATATTGTCAGCCCCAGAGTCCTTAAGGTCTGTGCAGAGCAGCTCTATGGGATTCTAGAATACCTCTTCAACCTTAACCTGACCCAGGAGACAGTTTCAGCGATGTGGTAAACCTGCCTTGTTTCCATACCAAAGAAACCTCAGCTTAGATTCCTCAATGACTATAGATCTGTTGAGCTTAAATCCCAAATCACATAAGGTTCTAGAGAGACTTCTGTTGGTCCACGTGAGCAAGAACAAAAGCAGCAACAGGACCCCCTGCTGTTTGCCTATTGCCATGGAGTTGGGGGTTTAGATGCCATCATGAACCTGCTTCACCAAATCCACTTTCACTTAGGCAAGGTAGACAGCACTGTGAGGATCATGTTCTTTGATTTCTCTAGAAGAAAAAAAAGCATAAACAAAGATGCATTTATTAAAAGAATATTTAAAAACGGTATGTGGAAGACAGAGGGTAAAACAGCTCTCCAGGGGTACCCCACCATTCACCCACAGATTGCCGGAGACAGACAACTTACCACTTTAACCTTGATGGAATAAGCAGTAGGATGGATGGATGGATGGATGGATGGATGGATGGATGAAAAAGTGCAACTGCTTCCAACTTTTGAACGTATTATTATGTGGCATCACCATTCACTTTTGTTATTTTAAACTATGTTTTTTTCTCGTTGATCCGTTTCATTGAATGCAATATTTTTTATTAACAATAATGTCCTGTTATATGTTATATGGCCTTGATTCTACACGTCCACTCTATTAAGGAATCTGCTAAAATTACCAAAATACTCACAAATTATAATTACTTCATCTAAAAACTCTAAATCATGTAACAGACTCTGCATAAAGCTGACCTTATGAATGTGTGTGCTGATGTGCTGTGTGTGATCTTCATAGTGTCTTCAATTGATACATAGCTGAAAGCAACTGAATTCATAGTACATAGCTCTATTTTTAAAACAACTTTTGGAGGTATTGCCAACACATTGTGTGTGTTTTTGCACACCCCTAATGTAAAAATACACACACACATATATATATATATATATATATATATATATATATATATATATATATATATATATATATATATATATATATATATATATATATATATATGTATATATATATATATTTATATATATTTATATATTTTTTTCCCTTTGAAATTAAAAAAATTGCATGGATTTTTGCATGGAACTAATGAAGAGAGACCACAAGTTCCAATTTTACTATAATGAATATCACGCTAATTACCACGGATGCTCCCTCAAATGATATTTATGCTGTCATAAAATGTTGTCATTTAGTGAGTCATTGTTGTTGTTTAGCAAATGTTTTTCTGAACTTAAAAAAAGTAAATAAACCACAATGCTTCACCCATGAAGGACAGGGTTTCCTCTGTGTGACAGGGAAATGTTGTGACAGGAGTGAGGCTGAAATCCTCCGCAGTGTGAATCGTTGCTTCACCGCCAGGCGCTTCCATCGGATTCAAACTGCAGCTGTGTTCAGAAAATGGCCGACAGGTTTTCTAGGTTCAACGAAGAACGTGATTTCCAGGTAATGCACATCAAAATACCGAGAACGTTTAACGAATTGAGCACGTCGGAGTATTTTAGATTACCGGAGGTGGCTTAGACGTTATAAAACAGCCCGTACTTTACAGCCAACTGTGCGCATTTCGGTGCTACAAGCTGCTTGCTAGCACTGCAAGCTAGCTAAGCTAACGCTAGCTTCACTGCCGTTCTGTGTCACAATTTTCTAAACGCGTCCGAGTTTTACTCCTCTTATCGACGTTTTGTTGTAGTATCCGGTCATTCGTGTTATTTTAATTAATTAAACACCTTAACAATGAAAAAAGTTATAAAAACACGCCTGCTACTTAGTGACCTTGGGTTTGCGGGTTGTTTATCAAAATATGCTAACGATGTCAGCTTGGCTAACATAACGCTATATTTCGGCTGTTTTTCATGTTTTACCATCAAATTGTAAACAGTTCGTACCTATAGAATTGTAATGATATCGTAACTGTAAACTTTTAGTATTATCGTATTAGTTGGCCTGAAATCGATACGTATAACGTGCAATTTTAGATCCAGATAACAATGGCTTAAAGACGTTGGTATACTGCCTTCTGTTTCTGCTAATATGAATGAAACTGCAAGCGATGTAGATTTACCAAATTTCATTTGCGATATTGGATCTATTATTTTTTTTTCTTTTTAATGGCATCCATTTTCATTTTTCCTGAAAACAAATTAGGTTTAACTTAGACACAGTGTCAACAATCACAAACTCATTTTAAATGTATATTTTTACGTCCAAACCCAATACCCGAGTTTTAGCAACACTCCCTTGCCATCATGTTGCTTTCCAAATAAATGCAAGAATGTTGACATAGTTTAACCATCTGTGTTAGAGCTGTTTCTTTTTCTTGCTTATCACAGATCTGTGACCACACCCAGATTAAGTTAAACTCGTTTTTTTTCCTACAAACAGATCGTGTTTTTCTTGTTAGGGTGTGTGTTTTCGATAAACATTTGCATCCAGTGAATGCTTTTCTGGTTTCTATGTGTCACACTGCAGCGTATATCCATAAGATCAAATGTATACAGTTTATGAAGGTTTTTATGCTTCTGTATGTAGAAGTTGCTTTTTGTTTGACTGCTATGGGTGCAGAATGTAGATTCCTACTATGCACTTTCGTCTCATTAATTTATTGCTCATGGGTCAAAATTTACCAGATAAGATTTGTGTGCTGCTTTAGTTAGAGCTTGCTTCATTGATTTCCGTTTAGCTTATCGTCCTCTTTGTATTGCTCATTAGTTTGATTTTTAAGCGACGATGTTTTTTTTTTTTTTTTTTACACCTAAATGAGTGCTGAAGAACCGTTTTTTCAGCTGTTTTGTTTAGAAGAACCTGATTGGTGTGTGGTCTGAATGAGTCTGTTGAGAAAAGCAGGCCCAGCACAGTGAAGCTCTGTGTGTGAGATCTGCAGTGAATGCATTCATATGCTCAGTATTCACAAAGTTTCTTCATGGATTAAAGCTTAGTGCTAAGCACCGCAATACAGAAAATACTCACGCATGGTCTAACCAATGTCCACTGCACAACTCAGCCAAAAGCCTATTTGCTTTATTCTTTTAAATTGGGCTGCTGAAAATATTAAAGTTGCAGAGCTTAACGTGTCAACATGTTTACAGAAAATGTTATTTTTGTAATGACCAGTATAGGAGAGGAAAAACTTAATGTTTAGCTTTGCAGTAGGCATTATATTTCCGTCACAGAACTGAGAAACAAGTAAGGAACTGTTGTGGAGAACATCTGGCAACTCATAGAGTACGTCATGCAGTCTAAGTAAAAAGCCAAAAGAAAAAAATATGGGAGAAAAACATCAAGTTTAGGGCTGCAACTAACGATTATTTTAAAAATCGATGAATCGGCCGATTATTTTTTCGATGAATCGGACAAAAAATATTTTTTATATTAACCTCTTTATTCCAAAATAAACATTTTAGACAGAACAAACAAGCACACAAGTACAGGTTGCTCATTAACTGTACTGGTGCAATATGAAAAATAAATGTTTGTGTTAAAACTACGCAAACTTACATGAAAAATGTAGCTGTACATCCACAAAATATAGGGTAGTTTGTTTCATAAAGCGCAAAAAAAGACATTTTTGTTTTTTAAAGCCCCTAAGGGGTTCAAACAATAGGTCCCCCAATTTCAACAAATTAGGTTTTTTTAGACTAGGTGCTAAAAACACATCCTCCAAAAACAGATATTTACATGGAAATGCGGCATATAATTAATTGACATATTACTGATCTGGTTGGATTTTATTCTGCTTTACTTCCATAAATTGCAGGATCTTTACTTTATCTTTGCCAGAAGATTTAAACTTTAAAAGTCTTGCCCTCATAATTTGCAAGTTAATTTATTTATAAAGTAAATATAAACGCTGCTTAAGCTAATTCAAATGAAATTAAAAGTAAAATAAGTAGCCAACCTTATCACTGTCTGTAACCTACTAACAAGGTAAGGAAAGCATCAGATGAGCTACCTGAGAAACTAACGTTACGTTTCCCCACTTTAAAACGAAACAAACATGGTGGTTCTGTGCCATGTTAATTTGTTTTGACAAAAGTTGCATGTTACGACTTTTTTCACTTTACAAAGCGCAGGCTATTTTAATTATTGTGATCAATTTGCGCCTTCAATCCCGGCGCATGCGAGCTTCATTTGCAGTCTGGATGCTGAGGGTAAACTTACTGCGGCTCTGACTGCAGCGCTGAGAGGAACTCCTGGGGGAGGAGGGAGAATGGGGTTGGGGTGGGGGAGGCGCCTCACGGCAGAGTAGGAACGATGCATGCTTTCACGTAAGAGTCTCCAAAAGCCGCCAGTGACACTGTTAAAAAGTCGCCACATTTGTCGCTAGTTGCTTTTTTGAAAAATAGTCGCTGGAGGGGTCTGAAAAGTCGCTGAGTTGGCAACACTGCGCCCTGCGGCGCTGGCTCGCTCTGCCGTATTTTTTTTTCTTCCCCTGTTTCAGTCAAGTGGATGTGATGACGGCGACCGCGGATGACTCATTAATCGCGCGACACAACTAATCGATGATAAAATTCGTTGCCAACGCTTTTAAAAATCGATTTTTATCGATTTTATCGATTCGTTGTTGCAGCCCTAATCAAGTTACTAAATTTTCAGAAAAAAATACTCCCCTCCATTGCATCATATAGTAATCCTGAAAAGTTTAATTACATGGAGTTTAACTTGATCTCAAATGATGCCTACAAATTATGTTATTTCATCCTGCACACTCTGGTTTAATTGTAAAGTGACTTGAGATGACATGTGTTGTGTATTGGTAATATATAAATAAACTAATTTGAATCGAATTTATAATGTTATTGCAGTGAACCCTCATAGTCTATTTGGTAGAACCAAACTTTTCAGTTAATGATTTAATATTACCAGTTGTAAATGCAATCAGCTATAATTGGTTAATCCCAAAATAAATGTAATACACAGTAGTTTCAATGTTGTGTATTTTGTCAATATGGGCCTTATGTTTAGCCACCAGCATTCTATTCAATGTCTACAAACCAGTTTTATAGCTTTTATGCAGTAATATATCATTTTGCATTTATGGGCATAAATACTAACATAACCCAGATCTACTCTGCGTCTGAAGAGCAGATCTGCCCAGAGCTGAACCAGAAGCAACACTTAAGAGATTATGGCTGATTTTGTGATCTCTGGTTTTTGTAAATCTTTTACTTACATAAACTGGTTTTAGACTAGTGCATTTATTTATTTAATTAATTTTGGTCCCTTGAGAATAAGTGAAATTAACAAAAATGGATATCGTAATTTAGTTGAGATGTATGACGATGAAATATGTATGTTGCAATTAATTTGTTCCTCCCTATTCTGACAATCAACTTACTATTCCAACCGCATAATAAGAAAATCTCTTTGTAGCCCATCTTCCTTAAAATCTAACAGCAGACTGAATTTTTAACCATTTAACTTCCAAAACTAAGATACAGTTTGGTTGCTTCCCTTTGACCGTTAATCTGACCTAACAATTGCTAAACTGTGACAAGATCCTGAAATTGCTTACTTGTGTGATGGGACACATGCAGTAATTTGCATAGAGTATTGGCTCACACCAACAAATCAATGAATTTGGATTTTCTAACAGTTAAACATTAGACGGGGAATCAGGGATGACCAAAAGTTTTATGCATTGCAATACAATTGGTAAATTCTGTGTATTTTGTTGTAGGGCTGGGCGATATAGAAAAAAAGCTTATCGATTAAAAAAAACTGGGGTAACTGCCCAGAACTGAAAATATATATATATTTTCCCGAAATTCCCGAAGATTCCTCGGAGGAGAGCCGCGCCGGGGCCTACACAGCGCGTGTGAGCGGCTGAGATGATAAAAAAAAAAAAAAAGTTGGTTGTGTTATCAGACTTCGTTTTCACTGGTTCCCTACACATTTTACAGATGACTGTGGTTTGTTTTTTGTCCGACTTGCCATGACCGAAATACTGCCAGACTGCCGAACTACAAAAACCCTTCTTTGAAACAATTTCCTCCGCCTCTCCTTGCTGTGACATCTTCATGTGCTCTGTGTTGTGGTTTGAGAGGGCGGCGCTTGGTGACGGCGTGCCTGGGTCCGTGATTGTGATTGGTTGGGAGGAAGCAGTGACTAGCATAAACATACATGCTATGCTACAATGAGAAGGAAGGAAAACTGCGTTTCTTTTTTATCGAACTTTTATCGACCCTCTTTTTTTCTATTGCGCCACACGTCTATCGATCTATATATATCGTTATTGAATTATCGCCCAGCCCTATTTTGTTGTATAGCAAACAACATGTAATTGTTTTGTTTTTTCAGAATAAGGTTAGTAATGTTGGATGTATGTTTGTTCATTAGGGTGGGAATCACTTTGACCAGTATGAAGAAGGCCAGTTGGAGCTGGAGCAGGCGTCCTTGGACAAGCCTATCGAATCGGTAAGGTTGCATCCATCGTCCCTCACCATTGGACCAGCTGTGAGAGTGGATATGATTGGTCCAGGGAGGAATAAGAGCCATGTCTTTACTTCATTTTGTCCATGTAGAAGCATCTAGTGTTTCCTTGAACACTCTTGCCACCTAACTTGTAGAATCACTACCCGTCAGTGTCCCTAATTCCCTTTAATTCACTCCCACTTCTCATATCCCTGACCTATTTCATTTCTTCTGTGACATATAAGAACATGATTTAGACTCTAGATCTTCCTGTTATTTGTACAGCTCCCAGATAATCGTTAGTGATTTTTAAATTTTTTTTGTAACAGTCTCACATTAGTCATTGTTAGTCATCTTAGCAGACTGAGATAAACCTGTAAGCATAAAGTGGATGAAGCACTGTCAGATCAGCTGTTGTCTTAATACCATAGCTGTTTACAAGTTTAAAACAGAAAAAGCCATAACCATAAATTAAGCAATCTTACATTTTAGTTTGATTACATTTATGCAAAAAAGATATACATCAGATTTCGTTTTGCATTAGGTTGAATTGATTTTATGGATAAAACAAGGCAGTGCTTATTCCATTTACTTTGTAAAGAAGAGCGTGGTCATTAGCTGGTGTGAATGATTACATTTGTGTTTGACTGAGTGTTTGTTTATGTAGCTTTTAGAATGTATGTGTTAGTGTATAGTATTTGTATTTATAGGACAGTTATCTTATTGTACACAACTTGGGGTGTTCGACATTTCTCTCCTGCAGCGAATTGGCCCCCTATTAGCTAAGCAGCAATGACCCGGTTTGTATTTGCACGCTCTGCTTCCTTACTCCTTATCTTTAGGGTCCTTTGTAACGCTACTCTGTCCTTCTTTCTCACTTTACTCTTTCTGTTTCACGACTTTCACACCTGACATCTTATTCTCTCCTCTACCTTCCCTTCTCTCTCTTGCTCCTTCCCTTCTACACAGTGATTCGGTGTACAGTACCCTCTGTCATTCTGTGCTGGCATGGTGCTTGTGCAACTGGGACTGCATTTTTCGCTGAAGAGGCACATTGATAATAGCGCAGGCAGCTCTCTTTTTCTGTCTTCCTCACTTTCTTCACCCTCCTTTTGCTCTCTGATGCATTTTGGTAAGCAGGCCTAAACTCTTTTGTCCTATAAAGCATCAGGAAACCTCTCCTTGACATTATTGATGCAGTTCGTGAACCAGTCCAATAGCACTAAACGTGCTTGATGTCAATCTGAAATGTTCAGAATGACAAAGTTGTTTAATTTGTTGGATTTTTTTGTTAAAGACCATTTCAAAAGTTTAGTATGGGTGTTAAAATAAGCCATGGTGTTCAGGTAGAACTGAGCAAGCGTCTTGGTATAGTTTCTACTTAAAATTCTGGAACTTTGCACAATTCCATAGATTACTAAGATGCATTTATTGTATTTATTTTTAGTTCTATGCCCAGTGGGTCCTACACAGGTTTGTAAGTTCAAGTTTTAGGATGAAATAGTCTCAGACAAACAAAAGCTGTGTTTTTTTTCCATGTGAGTGATGGAGAAAGGAAAAGGTTAGAAAGAGTGGCCTGCTTACCTGGCTCTGAGTAGCTATATTGCTCCTGCGCTATTATTCATGAAGGGGGGCTGAGGAGCACGCTGCAGCACCACACGGCTCCTAACACATCTGTGGAAAAAAAACACTGCGGTGTTGGAGCTGTAAAGTGTCACCTTGTCGCCAGTATTAAGTCTCTTCTGCTTACAATTGTAGGCTCTAAAACAGCAGAATCTGAAGGAGTTATACAAAATCTGAGGTAGTTGAATTGAAAAATTCCGAAATCAGTATAATTGTGTGAAGATTGTTTAATTAAATGTATTAAATTAGCCTTTAACAGAATTGATTTCAATAGATTTGATCCTAAATCATTACATTTACTTATTCTTCTTAATTTTAACCTCAAATACCTATTTTAGAGCTTTTCATAAATGCTTCAGCCCAGCTTCTCAGAACCCCCTTTGCCGTTATTTGTGTGTGAAATATAGGCAGATAGAGGTCTGTGGTCTTTTATTGGGATCTCTTTTAATTCCTGTCTTACCCTTTTGGTCTTTGCTCTTTTCTCCTAACACTGTTTTTGCATTGCATGTGTTAACTTGGTAGCATTAAGCACTATGTGTTCTCAACACTCTGTGTTATAATTTAATTAAATTTTTAATCTGAGACTCATCCCTTCTTGTCTCTTACTTCTCCCAATCCCTTAAATCTACCATCCACCTTCCTCCCCCTTTTTTGAGCCAGAACCACAGCGATATGCAGTGGGCAGCCTCAGAGCCACAGAACAACATGAACGCTCACAGGAAAGGAATATGTGTGAATGCTGCAGGGAAACTAAATTCGCAATAAAGATTTTTGTGCTCATGTTAGCACACTCTAATATAGTTACCCAAAATGCTGTTAAAGCTATAGCTGTTTGAGTATGCAGCATTCCGTGTTGTTACTGGTATCAAACAAAATGCTTTCTCTTAAAAGGACATCAGATATTTTTTATTTCTAATGAAATTCGAACACCACATGGGGAAAAAAAGCACCATTTTAACATTCAGGAACCATTATTTAAACAGCATCACTTGCTTCATTCTGCATAAGCTTTTATGATGTGAACAGAAGTTAAAGGAAGAAGGTAAATGGTGTTGGATAAAACCTAATTCTATCCTCAAATACAAAATAAAACAAGAAAAATTAGGGAAACTAACTGAGAAGATGTGTAATCACATTGATTTATAATTGTTTATTAAATTCCCGTCTTTGAAATATGGGCTTCAGAAATAAAAGGTAAGTATGTTTATTTTTTCTGGAATAATTATATGTAAATTAGATGACTTTTGTCAGACTTTTCTGGATTTCTTTCTTTTTTCTCACCATGTTTTACTTTTAGAATCTTGGAAAACTTCATTTTAGTGTAACTTCCACAACAGATTTTTATTGTTCTACTTTAGCTTATGGTACTTCTCCACAGCTGTTTTGGTTTAGTCTCACCTGTCACGTCTGACACTGACTGGTTACATGCAAAGACCTAAACCAGAGAATCTGCACAGACACACAAGGAGCAAAGCCCTTTTAGAAGCGGCTACTTATTCTGTGAAACGGATCCTCAAATGTCTGATTTTGCAAGAACACCAGAGGTTATCTACTGCTAAAGTAAATTTAAAAGCTAGTTTTTGAATACATTTAGGCTTGTTTACATGTACTCTCAATTTTGATGAAAGATCATGGATATATAATACCATTAAATAGAAATACAAATTCTGAGGTCTCTAGGTGGGGCCCCTGCATATCACTTCCCTTGTCCACATCTTTTCCCATGCACTGTGCCAATCACGGCACATTGCGCCAACAAAAAAACCCATCACCCTTTTAGATCTCTTTTGTTTTAACATTTTGTTTTATTTCCTTTCTCCTGTATTAACAGTCAGTTGGTGGATGTATTGAAATGTCTGCCATTTCTGTTTGTGTACAGTTTAATGTTTGTTTCAAGGCAGAGAGAGAGAGAGATTAGCATTTTTAGATAAGCTAGCAGAATTGCCGTTGAAAGCGTTTGGTCGGTTTCTTACGTTGTGTCACGTGTGACTGTTTTTTTGACAGCCCAGTATTTTAAAGCCAGGTTCGTATGGAAATGCCTTCACTCCACTTGCACTGCTGTTGGACTCGCCGTCGTTGCTTTCATCCGTCTGTCTATTCTTTTGGTGCACTGATATGCTGTCCGACACCCAGCGTACACGTCATCTCTGGCTGCCAACCTCCACAGAGCTCATCTTGACCTAATCTCTTAACTGTTAACTGGTGCAAACTGTTGCTGCATCCTGCCTGCTCCAAATTTTTAGAAATATGCCATAAAAAACACTTGGAAGTTTAGGTTCTTGATTTATCATTCTTTACCACAATTTATAAATAGTGTTTGATAATGTATCATAAGTATTTCCATGCTCATAGTTCTGAGTGGATTTAAATCGTGCGGTTTCCTTTAAGTTTCACATGCAAGTTCTGCAAATTACTGACATTCATGCTGTTATTGCACAATAGTAACATTCAGATCCAGTGTCTTTAACCAAGATATTATTACCTGTCAAAGAGAAAAATTTAATTTAACTATTCAGTTCTGAGTGGAAGGAAGAAAAAAAAATGAACCAATCACAGAAAATCCCAAACTCCACAATAAACAGATAGTGATGGCCTCATCTTTCATACCAGAACGCATAAATCGGTCACATGGTTGGTGTTTAATTATACGGATGACATGGCTTTTTATTTTGTCAAAAGCTGACGATTCATTAAATGCAGCTAAAGCAGGCTACTATGTGTGTGATTTAAAACAAAGGAATAAGTCAAATCTGTTCTTGCACCATTATGGGCAGAGATGAAGTGTGTGCCGTGTGTTTGAGGCTACCATCTCCTTTACACGCACTAACCTATTCCAAAGCCAGCTCACTTCCACCACCTGAAAACATACCTCCTTCATGGCTCAGCCTGCTCTGTTCTGCCCATTTTCCTGATCTCTTGTCAAAGAGATCTCTTCAAGCCTTGAGCCATCCTCCCTCACTGTGCCTGATCCATCCCAGACTAACTCAGCTGGAGTTTTGTTCACCTGCCCTCTACCCCCCCCCGCCCACACCACTGTATGTGTACCACTCGCAGTGCTCCTACTAACTCCGACGACCCTTTTTGTTAAAAGGCATTTTAACAAAAAGCTGCATGCTTTTTTTTTTCTTTTCCTATTATGTTTTTTTCCTACCCTTCACTTTCTGTTTGTGAAAGTCGACGTCATTCTCTTTGTGATTATAAATATCCTTTCTGTTTGATTTGTATGGATTTTGATAGAATGCAGCACTCTGGTGAATGTTAGACAAGCTTGGAATAGTTATAATCACAACAGAAAACACTGCTTAGACAGAAATGTCATTGTTTCCTGTTTTATATGTGCTTGAGGATGTGTAGTGTTGGGATGGTCTTGCATTTCACTTTAAAGTTTTTGTTAAGTGTTTACCAATAATAGTAAAATAACATGACTTGCTCGTTTTCCCCACAGTTTGCTGGAAATTGCTCTTGTGCATTTTTTTCGACTGCCTCTTATGCCTCATTTACTCATTGCCAGTTGTCTGATCGAACTAGAATTGTTGGTCATATAGTAAATTGTCAGTATAAGTTAAAAAATTGAAGCAGATTTACAGATTGTTGGTGGCACGTTTCTTTTAACATGGTTGGAATCTGACAATTCCTGATAAAATGGAAAAAAATTTATGAGGCGTCCAAAAAAATGCTCTACGGTCATTTATACTATTTCTAATGGGGTTAGAGGTACACTGCTCTTCTCTTCATCTTCAAACCCACACAGCCCTTCACACATGCATAACCAGTCAACTCTGGGCCTTGTAATGGTAATCCAAGGCCCAAAAGCTCCACTTCTGTCTCTTCCTTTCGCTATATTTTTGTGACAGCTGAATGTTCCATGGTGCCCCTTCCCCTGTCATGGTTACAGATTCACAGCAAGCTTGGAGTTTCTGCTCTTTATTTTGTTACTGCTAGATTTCCATACCTGTTTCTGTCTCTTTTATTTGTGTACTAAGATCCTACTCTGTAGTGAATCATATATGTATGCGTGCGATACATATATATAAATTGCCCTCTCCTTCCTCCTCCTCCTAATTTTTACATAGTGGATGTTATTTGATGTGTTTAAATGGATTATAATACTAGATTTTTTTCTTTTTTTTTGCTTGAAAACCCTTTTTTTAAATACATTTATATTGTAGGAGTAAATCCTAAAGGTTACAGACCACACAAAAAGTCATGCATTTATTTAACATAGAGGCAATCCTACCCTTCAACTCAAGTCCCCCAGCCTTTACCCCTCTCCCCCTACTTGCCCTAACACTCCTTGTGCTGGAGGACACTGATTGTTACATGCTGTAGGTGATGATGATGATAACGACAATGGTGATGGTGGTGGTGGTTGTGCTTATGATGATAGTGTGATTTGAGTGTTTTGTTTGTCTTGATGTTTTCATCCATGCTCACAGGGTATAGCTCCTCTTATTATTGGAATATTTTTGGTTTTTTTCTCCTCTCTTCTCTCTGCCAGGATAACATCGGACACCGGCTGCTTCAGAAGCATGGATGGAAGTCGGGGCAAGGACTTGGCAAGACCATGCAGGGTAAGGATTCACTCTGAAGCACACTCATGTTCAACGTTTGCTGGTGGCACTGAGCCACTCTCTTCTTTTTTTTTTTCCTACTCATATTTTTATTTGTTTCGTTATATATGATACCCTATCAGATTCTTTTCTCTTCACATCCTCTATTTGCCCTCTTCCTTTTTCTGATTCTGCACTGGAACAAGTTGCAAGGAAACAAACATGATCCAGTTCTGTCATTCTGCTTTTCTCTTGAACTTGAAGATAGAAGGCGTTCCCAGAGTGTTGTAGATGATTAGGTTTAAGAAATTAAGCTTTGGGGAATTTGAGATTTTTCTTGTGAAGCATTTGTTTAGCAGTAAAGGAGATGTACAGATCCAATTTTATGAGTTCAATTTACTCAAGAAATATTTAGCATTTTTTTCCCGTGTTGCAGAACCCCCAAATAAAACACATTCCATTATCTTGGATGTTGGCCATAACGGTTTTGTGTTTGATAACAAATATTGCCATTAAAATTAAAGCATTTTGTAAATTTATTGGTGCCATAATATGGACACAGGCAATTAAGCTACTTTGCCCAATGTAAAGCATAAAATCAAAGTGAATACATTTGAAATACTTCAAATTAAACACCTGTACTCGCTTAAATCAATGTGCTAAAACACCTGCTTGCAGTTCTGCAGACTAGTGGTAACTTTAACTAACTGTGTAAAAAAAAAAAAAAATGAAAAGAAAAGCTGTTAAGTCCATCATACAGTCTTAGCATGAGCATATGGGGACCTCTGTGGTTGTTGCCCCTGCACTGAACTTCACATCCACCTTCTATTACTGTCTTATCTGGTTATCTAGGCCACAAAATAGAGATTTTGCTGGTTTTTAAAATTCAGAGCATAAATTTTTCTACTGTTTAAAGAATGCCAATAGCCTGTATGTGGGCCACATTTAAATGAGTTTTTGTTTGACTAAAGATAAAATGTTGAACTAATTGGAATATTTGCATTAATTATATACATGAATCTAAACATTTTAACTCTATTTTCATAGCAGTTTATCATTTTTATCTTTTAACTTATGCACTCTAATTGTCTTTAGGCCACTGTACAGAACATTCACGTTAATGGAAGAATAAAGGTTTTTATCATGTTTTCCTAAAATAAAAAAAAAAATAAAAAAACAGTGTAAATGCTCCTCCAATCTATTTCATTGGTGCTGCAACTGCCAAACAAGGTAATTTTAAGCATTTTATAGAAGATTCAATGTATCAGATGCAACATTTTAATAAGATTATTTTGGAATAGAAGTAACTGTCCCTTTACTTTCATTTGCAACAAGCTGATATTGATTCACTGAGATAAAAGGCAGGAGATTGTGTGGGCTGGTCGGTCCACTTGTTACTACACCATTAGTTTAAACCTGCTGTGTTCATATGCTAAATAGATATGTAGCAGTAGTTCAAAACCCTGGCAGGTTTCCAAAAATCCCAAATTCCAAAAATGTTGTTGTTTAACTTCCTGTTTGTATCTTCCACGTTTTTTTCAACTTTGCAACAGTTTACTTAACTTTTTATTTTTTTAATCCTCAGTTATCTTAGAACTTAACCTTAAAAGGATGTTATTTGGCATCGTGCATGAATGCCAGTCTGGCATCTTAATGTCCCCTTAGGCTTTTTTTTTTGTCTTGTCCACATTCTCCAATACATCTTCGTGTAAATGTGATTCATTTCAGTCATTTATAAACCATTCATCCTCCTTTACTGCAATGTTACATTTTGTTTGTAGACAATATTAAATGACATCTGTTCTAAATGTTGGTATTTTAAGCAGAAAAACAACTCAGCTGTTTGAGCCCAAAACATTAACAAAACAAAACATTTCTTGTAACATTTCTGTACTTTGTAAAGTAGTGCTGAAATAATCCTGCATAACTAATAACAGCATTTTAACATGTGTGACATTATTTGCTGGTTCTACAAATTCCCATTTCAAAAAACTGAAACTGCTAAACCTTTGCTGAAAACAAAAGATAACTTGGCTTCAGATTCCTAACCTTGCTTTAGGGATTGCCTGTAATAATTGAAGATAAACGCTGAGTGTGAGATCTTCTTGGCACCACAGGGAAGTTTATTGTCTGGTAGTGGGTTTTTCCATTTTGCTGCTGCTCAGCTATCTTTTAGTTTATGTACATATATAGCCTTAGTTTCTTGTGTTGTCACTGAGGTATTTTCAGCATGAATGAAGCTAGTGAGCGGATTAGACCTGGAAGCTTTTTCATTCTGGGCAAGCTGACATAAGCATGAAGGCCAGCAGCCCGGCAGAAATTTCCATCCATGTTTATTTCCATCCGGCCTTGAAGAGTCAGATGGCAATATATTGGAAGTGATGTGGAGGAGAGAAAACATTGCAGGGGATGACTGTGCTCTTGTTTGTGCTGCTGGCAGAATTAATGTGGTTACGTAAGCATCCTACATTGTGGGCAGATGAGACTGCAGCAAATTGTGTCCAGTTGTGTAAGAAGTAATGGCTCAGCTTAGAGACCGCTTCCCTCTCAAACTTGTGAGTAGGCTCACATATTAACCACAGCATCACATCTCATCGAAGTATGCTGGGTAATCATGGTAATCTTCCTCCTCTTTCCTGTCCTCCCTGCCAGAAGAGACAGTTGTTGAAATTTGAAGTTAAAGCATTGTCCCCTCTTTACGTTTTTCACTGTATTGACTTTGTTCTTGTTCTTCTTTTGTCCCTTTTGCCCCTTTTAGGTAAGGTTTGTTGGATCCCCTCTCTATGTCAGTATGCATGTGTGGGTGTGGTTTTTATTTTCTCCCACTCTGCAGTTGACCTAAGTGTAATACTCCTTTTACAGTTTATTATAGGCTAATGGCCTCTGTCAGCTTCTTCCTCTTTGCTTCATAATCACTAAACCTTTATTTCAATCTGCTTAAGAGAAAACGCTTCGATTTGTGCAAAGATTCAAGATCCATGTGAAATCAAAGTAGATTTAGGAACCCATGAATAATGATTCACATCCCCTAGAATCATCATCTCCATGTATTTTAGATTTTTTTCCCCCTCTCTTTGAGTTTCCGTGGCTGCTGTTGAAGTAATCTGATTGGCTGTAACCACGGCTCAGACTTTGAATGGCTTGCCATGTAGAAAAGTTCTCCCCTTCTGCTTGTTTACCTATTTCTACCTCTAAAACAGTGAAAAGTTGTGTTTGTATGTGCGTGGTCATTATGTGGGACTGAGATGTGTATGTCTGCTACTTACCGGGCCGTATAGTCAACTTACAGGGAAAACCTCTCCACCTTTTTACACTCGGAGTGTCTCTGTCCCCATGGTACAGACTTTCATCCTCCCCCTGTTTCTTTGCCCCTTCTGCACAGCATGTTTACCCAGAGGTGCACTCCTGCTTGCCTCAATCTGTTACTTACCAGAGGCTTTAAGCAGTGTTGGAGGTAGGATGCTAAACCACAATAATCATTAAATAAAAAAGGTGTAAAACAAACAAAAAAAGAAGTGGACACAGTTATATTGTTTCTCATTTCCACCTATAGCGATATGGGAAAGACTCTGAACACTGCTAAAAGCCTGTCTGGCTACTTTTTCAGGTACGTTCCTATGTTTTATGTTTTTATTTGTTGTGGGGTTAAGCATATCCCAGACTGAGCTTGCTGGCTGTAGACAAGCTGGGGGAAAACGATCTTGAGGAGACTTGTTTAGAAGGCTATAACAAGCTTATGCAAGGCAAAAAACTTAGAGGGGGAAAATGGTGGTCTTCCCGAGAGGCATGAATCGGAAAATCCTTTTTTTAACTTACTTTTTAAAAGAAAAAAACATTGCAGATTTAGGCACGGGTCAGGTAATTTTATTGAGGTCAGTATTCTTAAAAATGGGTTTGGAAAAAGGTCCTTCAGACCGTCCTTATGCATGAAGCCACTTGTACCGCATTGGATACAGAGAAAGTTTTAGATTACGTGGGTTTCAGGTTTTTTTTGGTCAAACCGTAAAGACTGGCCACTAATAACCTTTCTTTGCTGTGAGCTTTCAGAAATAAAGCCAGTGTAGAAGAACAAATGTGGAGGGGATCATTTGTTACATCTCCATTTCTAAAAGCTGTTCAAAGTCTCACTATAGCACTCATTTCAGAGTATTAATGTCCATCAAAAGGTGGTTTATAAATCCTGTTGTTGCCTGATCAAATGCTTTGAATTTAATTTGAATATCTTCCCTTATTTATCCCCAAGTTTTGCTTACACTTTTAAGTTCTGCAGCTAGCTTGTCGTACAAACCCTACTCCATCACGTAATCACTCGAATGATGGTATAAGCCTGCTTGTTCTTATATATGCTAACTGATGCAGGGCTGTAGCTAGCTTGTTTGGCAATTCAGTAACAGGCGGCCTGAGTTTTTTTTATGCTCATGCATGAAAGAATATGTAAAAAGACTATTTATTTCATATTGTTGTCATTTATGTAACTCCTTTATATCAACTGTACCATTATGTATAAAACTTCCATGAGCAAGCATTTAATAAGGCCCCGTCCACATGAAGACAAAACGAACACGAAACGCTAATATTTTCCAGAACGTTTGTCGTAAAGACGGAGGCGTAAAATAAATGTGATCGTCCACACGGATGCATGAAAACTGAAGGCTGAATAAAAAAAAGATTGTTTACAGACCCCCGAAACGCCGGCTTCGTATGGATGAGAGGCTGGTTTGGTGAAAAATTTGTGCGTTTAGGCCAGGGTTTGACTTCGTGTGGACGGGGCCTTAATGTTGGCAAGCGTTCTCTGTTGAGACATTTAATGTTGAAAATTAGGCCAATATCAGTAGAAAAAGTAAGACGTTACTTTGTTGTTAGTGGTGTGACATTAATGGTTTCATGTTATTTTGTGGGGAAAGTAAAACATGAATGTTACATCAGCTGTCATATGTTCAGTGCTGTCTCATGAAAAGATAGAAAAAGGTGAGAAAAAAGTGAGGGGTGTGTTCACCACTTACAGCACATCTCTGGCCATGCCCAGACAAGTAGATTTTACTGTTTTTTAAATTATTTTTATTTCTGTTTATTGTAAGGATCTCCTACTGGCCCGTGCCTAAATGTATTTTATACTTTTTGTTTTTCATCTGGTGTTCTCTTTGTTAAAATAGTCTGATATTTTTTTTAATTTTTTTTATCTTCTTTAGGTGAAAATATTTCTTATAGACATACATAGAATACATTGTGTAATGTAATGCAGCTGCTTCTTCACTGCAGGTTTTTATAACTAGTAATAACGTGCTTAAATTCTATGTATTCCCCTTATTTTTTTATTGCCACCTGGTTTTTGGTGTGAATTATATCTGATAATTTAGAAAACAGGATGGAAACTTTATATTTTAATGGGGGACAAATATGATCTGTGACCTTTATGTATTAAAATTACTGTTTACATTATCCTGCAGTGGAGAAGCTTAGGTTACGGGGATGGTAGTCTGGTTCCTTGTGCTACATTTACAGTCAAAACAGTGACAGTGACACTTTATGGGCCTGGGGACTCGGACAAACGGTTTGAATAAGTGGTGAGAGGAGATTCCTGTAAGCACATAGCCCTGAGTAAAGGGATGAGGTGGGTGGGGGTGGGCGGTGACTTACGGAAGGCCCTCTGGGAACGCTCTGCAAACCCACTCCCACACACACCCAACCCCACCTCCCCTTCTCTATGTGCCTCAATCTTCCTGCTTAACCAATTGGTGTTTCTTTTTTACAGCGATATGATCCTGCCCATGTTGTGCTGATGGTAAACTTAGTGGTAAATGTTATTTTATCCCCCAATTGAATTTTATTTTTCTTATTAATTTCTCCCATTATTTTCATTTTCCTCTCATCAGAGCACCAATGCTACATAGGCTTTCAATTCTCTCTGTCCTAGTCCTCATTCTGCTGCTTGTATATTACCATGCATCTGTATTACTCTTAGAACATTTGTCATTTTGTTTTCAGTTTTTTTTTTTTTTTTAACCTTGTGATTCACACCTTGTGATTTAGCTGCACATTTTTTTTCTGTCTGGTCCCTTTGTTTTCCACTGGAATGGGGTAATGTGGAGGTATTGACACCGTGTATAAGGACTGGTGATAGTCTGGGATCATTGTAATCGTTCATTAGCCGTCAGTTCTGGGCCTTGCTTGTGACTCAGTTGAGACAGACCACTGCAGTGGCTGGCTAAAAGACCAGACTGTCTTTGCTTCTCTGCTCTGATGCCTTTTGTAAAAGAGTGTAAAACCCACACATATTTCTGTATAGTTGTGTCCTCTGTATCACATCAGAAGCCATTTCCTCTTACTTCCTCTATTTGAATAAGCTAATGACAATATTGAGGTAAGAGTGAGATGTCTGTTTAAAAGCTTGTCCAACTCAGAGACACTACAGTGGGACTGAAAGTCCAGGCAGGCAAAGACATGTTACAGTGTCCATGCATCAGTGAATATGGGGGGGGATAAGTCATTGGGCTGTAATGACTTAATTACCCAAGGCGAGCTCAGGAATGACTGATAATTACATAAAATGTCTGTTTTACTTACTCAGTTTAACAAGGAAGCAACTTCTCTTTGATTTTCAGAGGCATTCCTTTAAACTTGGAGCAAATCTGTCCAGGTATTTATTTTTGGTAAGCCTAAGGGAATGCATAGAAATCTGGGCGGGCGGGGTGAATATATGGCAGGAAAAGAAAAAAAAAAAACTGAAACCAAACTGAATTAAAATCGCCTTCAGTAAGATTGGTTTTTGTCTCTGGCTGGCATCAGGAGCACCAGACTAGTCCAAATTCTTTTTATGCTTTTTGTTTTGAGATTCCCCTGTCTTTCTATCTATTTGTCTGTCTGTCCTCCCCTTTCCTCCTCCTACTCATCCCCCCATGTTTTATCAGGTAAGTATCCCCCCCCTCTCCCTTGCACTGTCAACATGGCAACACCTGGCCTGTGACATCACTCTGCTGTAGTTCAGTGCTTGTGTCTTTATTTTTGTTTACATTCTCTCTGCTTTGTTTGGCTGATTATAAGTGGATTAAGCAATTTGTGTCAATCTCTAAAGTAGTTTTGATTTTTAAATATTTCATATCTATAATGTTTCATTCTGTTTTTGATTGTCTTTTGGTTTCATTTTCTAAAGTTAATTTCCTTCTGTTCTAGCTCTTTTCACAGCTTACATTGTATATCTTGAGGGATTAGAAATTAATTTATTTGACATGGTAATAAAAAAAGTAGGTCTCAGCTCACTGAAAAGTGTTCGTTTCACACAGTCCTGTAAGAGATTATGCAATTGGCTTCATTGACTTTTGGGAGTTCCTCTTCCATTAAAGATTTTGAGATAAAGGAGGCCGTGGAGACGTGTTGCAACCATGTATAGGAACTCAAGCTTTCGCTTCCTTAGAAACTTGGTCTAATAGAACTCGAGCTATAAATGCATAGTGGTGGCACTCGTCCTTCTTAATCCATCAGGAATTGAACAAAGCTAGTGTTCATCTAGTTCACCTACAATACAAACCAAAGGTCACATTAAAACATTGTAGCCCACTTCAGTTGAGGTGGCTGTAGTAAGCTGTGAGAATGGCTGGTGTTTGGTTCACTGTAGCTTTCTGGTCTCTTTGCACTTTCAAGGCAAAAAAAAAAAAAAAAAAACTCTAACCCCAGCACCCTATGCTCTAAAAGCAGGCTGTCTTCGAATGAATATTTTGTCCAAAATCTAAGACTCAACTAGTGTTCTCTGTCTCTTTTGCCTCAGGACGCACCGACCCTGTGCCCATTGTCCTTAAATATGATGTCATGGGGATGGGAAGAATGGAGATGGAGGTGAGATGCTGAAATGTACAATTTTTTTCCTTTTTGTTGTTCATGTCATGTTAAGAAATTATCCAGATAGAATCAGGCGAGTTTCCATTGTGAGAACCACAAAGTTCCTTACCTTTGAGAAACAAATGTTGTGATGCAATAACTTGATCTCAAACTTGGAGTGCAGCAAACGCAAGTACACTCCTTTTTAAATTGGTGATATCAGCAACTCCATATTTGTCAGTGTCAAATTATTTATAGCATGGGGTCAAGTCTCCTATAGTGCCAAGGCCTCCGTTATATTGTGTTGTTATTCAACATCTTTTTGAGATAAATGCTTAAAGTCGTAGGGAAGTCATATTTAAATTTCAAATCACTCTGGCTTAAACATGTATATAAATGTACTCTTTATCAGACCATATTGTCCCAAAAGTCTTAAAATATATATATATTTTTTTCATTACCTTCTGCAAACTGAAAACATATGATTGAGTTAAATCACCTGTATCCTGACTTTTGTAGCACTATACATTTGAGTCTTTCTCCCATATTTAACAAATCCTTAAGTAAAAATGCATCGCTGGGATTTTAAGTGTTAATGCCTAACATGGGTTAATGTTTGACCTTTATTTTGTCACGACAGGCTAAGGTTTTTTTTAAACCTTCCCTTACTTTTTAATTTTGAGACATTAAAATATTTTCAAGTCTACAGAAATGTACTCCATACTGTCACTGACAATTGTACAGGGTTCCTGCGGGTCCTTAAAAAGTCTTAAAAGGCATTGAATTCTTCAAAATAAAACTAAGGCCTTAATTGGTATTAAAATGTCTTAAATCAGTGTTTCGTAGGTCTTAATTTTTAAAACATCATAAATGGGATTATTTTTATTACGATTTATTTTTTAATGTAAATAAAACATTAAAGTTGACCATTTTTTTATTTAAAAAAATAACGACTCGCCATTATTGGTTCCGTCCCGATAGCGGAACCAATAAAAGCGTTGTTGCGGCCGGGACATTTGGGAGATGCGCCAATAACTTTTTGTCTGGAAATATGAGCAAGTGTAAATGTAACGAAAATTGGTTATCCAGCCAAGAGTTTTCTCCATGGCTAAAACCAGTAACAGGGAACATACATGAGGCACAGTGTATTTTGTGCAAGAAGCGATTCAAGCTTGGAAAGATGGGAATTAAGGCAGGGGAGTCAAATGCGAAGCGCGAAACACAAAGCGTCAAAATAGAGTTACAGAGAAACAGCCGGTATTTCTCAGTTTTGTTCCACATCACCAAATCAAACATACTAATAAAACGATACAAAGAAAAATAGCTGCAAAAAAGACTTGGCGCTTCTTATGTTGTGGCTTTAAAACTGATTTGTTTTGTTCCCTTCTAAAACAAAGTTTGTGAATTCAGTTAAATAATTCTTAAAATATATCTGTCATTTGTCTGCTTTTAGCTTTCTTCCTGTATGGAAAGTTTTTCCAAATTTGAAACATTAGTACAGTGGTTTATGTTAAAATAAACCTTTGGGTTAAGTTGTCGCAAGCAGCTTTTTCTTTTGTTTCTTGTGAATTTGGTCTTAAATTTTATTTCAAGTGGCATAAAAAAATCTTAAAAAGTCTTGAATTTAACTTGCCTTATGCTGTAGGAACTCTGTTGTATTACTTGATCAAGTTAGAAGTGGCCTCTCAGGTGGCACACTGCTGTTGTTGACTCACAAGCTATTTTGTTTTCTGGAAGTGCTGGAACTGCTGTGTTTGTCCTTATAGCTGGACTATGCAGAGGATGCCACAGAAAAGCGGAGAGTGCTTGAAGTGGAAAAAGAGGATACAGAAGAGCTTCGACAAAAATACAAGGTGAGATCCTAAAAGCTGATTAGTTTTAACATGTATTAAATTAAATAATTAGTTGTTTATCTGTTTTTCAAAATGTCTTTGTATTCCTAACCAAATATAGGACCAGGTGGAAAAGGAGAAGGCTATCGCAAAAGCACTGGAAGACCTGAGAGCAAATTTCTACTGCGAACTCTGTGACAAGCAGTACACTAAACACCAGGAATTTGACAACCACATTAACTCGTACGACCATGCGCACAAACAGGTACTTTTTATCTTAAAGAACTCAAAACAGTAGGGTTGATCATTCTGGTAAAGTTTAAGTTTTATAAGCATTCATACAAAGAACAGCTGAATGATTTAAATGTCTTCAGTACAGTAAATATGTGTCCTCTTTAATTTGATGCAGCGGTTAAAAGAGCTGAAGCAGAGAGAGTTTGCACGCAATGTTTCCTCCCGTTCTCGAAAAGATGGAAAGAAGCAAGAGAAGATGCTGCGTCGACTGCACGAGCTGGCAGAGCAGAGGAAACGGGACAAACAGAACCGGTGAGAACATACCACTGCAGTGCCCTCTGCTGGCTAAACGTAAACAATTAAATATGTGTCAAAACAAAGCATTTATTGCCACATCCTCAATAAAATTACCTTTGTTTAATATTTTAGTACCCCTGGAAGTGGCCCTATGTTCAAAACGACAACAGTCGCTATTGACGGTGAGAAAGAAGGAGATGGTGAAGGCGCTGCACTCGAGAACCCTGTTTTGACAGATGCCATCCATGAGGGATCGCCATCAGAGAAAATTGGCCAATCCTCCCCGAAGCCCAGCCCAACTATCAATTTTTCACTGGGGAAGAGCACATCCTCATCCCCAACCCCCAGTAGTGGATCAAAAGTCAGCGTGTCGTTCTCCTTTGCTAAAAAAGCCCCCGTAAAGCTGGAGACGGCAGCTGCTGTGTTCGCTGATCATGGCGAGGAGGCTAAAGAGGAAGATGAGGATCAGGAGGGAGAAAACGCTGGGAGACAGGAGGAGACATCCGCCTGCAGCACAGAGAGTCCTAAGGGAGTGCCTGAGGGAGATGGAGGAGGGGAGAAAGGCGGTGCAGCTGAAGCAGAAGAGGTGCAGCAGCCTGATGACGGTGGCTCCCTGGCTTCAACTTTAAACAAACTGAAAATGATGATGAAAAAGGATGAAGGATATTCTGGACAAGAACCTCAGTACTATCACTACGTACCTCCAGCTCATTGTCGGGTGAAGCCTCACTTCCAGTTTTTGTTGTTTATGAAGGCTTCGGAGCAATGTGAGAGCAAAGAAGATGACGAAGAAGAAGAAGAGGAAGAAGCAGGGGAAGTTCAAAAGGCTGAAGAAAGTTCTGATCAGACAGAATCCAAAGTTACAGAGTCCACAACTGAGAAAGAAGAAGGTAAAGATACATCAGCAACCGACACAGAGCCGCCTGCTTTGTCACCTAAAGTAAAGATGGAGGAAAATGTCTCTTGTGCTCTGGACACGGCTTCTGCTGCTCCCTCTTCTCCCACTCAGAAACCAGAGAACAGCCAGAGCACACCCGACTCAAACACTGGTCCAAAAATCCCAATGGGTCCCTTCTTCCCTGTCCTCAGCAAAGATGAAAGTACCACTTTGCAGTGGCCTACAGAGCTTCTTGAGTTTACAAAAGCTCAGCCTTCACTGTCTTACAGCTGCAATCCTCTCTACTTTGACTTTAAGCTATCAAGAAACAAAGGGTTGCGTGGTGGCAAAGCAGCAAAGTCCCCCAAGCCTGGAGAAGAGACTGATGAGAAAGGACAAGACACAGCTGCTCCAACAGCTGAAGCTGCTGTACCTCTATCTGAAGCATGCACTGATAAAGACAAGCCGTCAATGAAGGGAGATCCCAGCCAGCCTGAACCTGATGAGCAAAAAGCCACAACTGCAAGCAGTAGTACGAAAAAGAAGAAGAAAAAGAAGCATAAGAAGTCTGGAAAACATTCAAAACGCAAAGGAAAAGAAAAGGACATAGCTGAAGATGCAGAGGAGAATGCTGCGGTGGCTGAAGAAAAACCTAAAAAGAAGAAGAAACACAAACGGAAAAAGAGCAAAAATAAAGCTCAAGATCAAGAAGAGGCAGCCGGGGATGAAAAAGAAAAAAATAAGCTAAAGTCGGAAGATAAAGCTGCTTGTTCCTCTGTTCAGCCCCCAACTGGAGGGGGAGGAGCCACAGGAGCTGAGTTGGGTAAAAGGAAACGTGCTCCAAAGGAAGTGCCTTCTAAGTCTGGAGCAGAACAAGGAGGAAGTGGAAAAACCGATAAGACCAGCCCACCCGAAGATCACAGCGGTTCCAAAAAACAAAAAACGGACTCCAGTGGATCCCAAAGCGCCTCCTGCTCCACCTCCGCCCAAAAAAGTCCGGGTCACGGCAGACCACCTAGCAGTGAGAGTGAGGAAGATGGCGGCTCTAACACCCAGCGCTCGCGCCATCACAGGTCCAGCCCACGGGAGCAGCGGCGCCATCACAGTGAAGAATCCAGGCGGTCCTGCAGTCGCTCGTCAAGGCGCGGGGAGAGACGTGGCAGCAGCCGGCGGCGCCATCGTGGCCAAACCTCCCGCAGCCGTTCTTACTCTAGCAGCTCTGGGCGCTCCTCGGCAAGAAGCAGTGCCTACAGTCACCGTAGCCGCAGTTACTCAGACAGTTACAGCGACTACAGCACAGAGGGGCGACGGCGCAGGCGCTCCAAACGTTCCTCAGAATCAGAGTACGAGCGGAGAGGTAGTCGAGGTCGTAGGCGATCCAGGAGACATCAGTACTCTTCATCGTCGGACGATTCCCGCTCACGTTCACGCAGCTACAGCAGGAGGAAGCATCACCGGCGTCGCCATCACAGCAGTTCCAGAAGCTCCAGCAGCTGGAGCCGCAGCACCAGCACCAGGTCATGGAGGCGTAGCTACAGCCGAAGCCGAAGCTCAGCGAGTCGCTCATCCAGCTCCAACAAAGGCTCCCCTCACAGACGATCCACCAGGGGCCGAGCCGACAGCGACACGCATCGCAGAGATTTCAACCACTCTCGAATCTATCGCTCCCAGTCTCCTCGCTCATCGTCACGAAGCCTTAACCGAAACAGCCATGCATCCTCCTCTCAGACTTTGAGGCCGGTCGGATCTCGTGATGCAGGGGAGCACAAAAATATGCTGACGGCGCGGCAGCTGCTGGAGAGGGTTCAGTCCAAGAAAAGTTCTGAGGATTCTGGAACAAAGTCTGGGATTAAGATTAAGGACCCACCAACGGGTTACTTTGGTCCTAAACTACCTCCAACCTTGGGAAGCAAAGCCATGCTGCCACTTTTTGGGAAGCTGCAGGCAGGGAAGAAACCATTGATTCCCCTGACAAGACCCGACGAGGGAGAGAAATCAGGAACTGGGAAGGGTTCTGAAGCGGATGGGGAGGTTATCCTTGTAGAACCTATAAGAGAGTTCCCTCCTCCACCCCCACCCCCAGCCCCACCAGTGCAGAAGGTGGAGGAGGTCCCACAGAACACAGTTACTGCGCAGGAGACACAAGCGCAGTCAAATGTCGAAGAGCAAGTTCACCAGGAAGCCCAGCCACTGTTTGAACAAGATCCTTCCATGATGATGTCCCAGTATCAAGCTGAACCAGGTCAAGACCCCTCGCAGAACCCAATGATGGACTCCATCATGCCGGAAATGCAGCAACAGCAGGCTGCAGTGCACGGCTACCCCACCTACCCTCCGCCCAATCTGGAGGAGGACGGCATCGAGGCGGAAGAGGACGGCCTGGCTCCTCTGGAGAGTCAGCCCATCACCTTCACCCCAGAGGAGATGGAGAAATACAGCAAACTACAGCAGGCGGCTCAGCAGCATATCCAACAGCAGCTTCTGGCCAAGCAGGTTAAGGCTTTCCCTTCGGCTGCTGCCGCGGCGGCGGCTGCTGCAGCCGCAGCTAACTTGGCCCCGGCTCCCCCTCCTCCAGCCCTGCAACAGATCCACATTCAGCAACCGACGGTCTCCGTAGCCTCGGGCACATCAATCACCACTGTCCAACACGCCATCTTGCAGCACCATGCTGCCACCGCCGCAGCAATGGGCATCCACCCTGCACACGCCCACCACCACCACCCTGCACACGCCCAGCTGGCCCAGGTGCATCACATTCCTCAGCACCACCTCACTCCCATCTCCTTGTCCCCTTTAGGCCCGTCTCTTGGTCATTCTTTGGGACACTCTCTGGGGCATGCGGGGTTAATTCCTGCACACCATACAGCCTTCCTTTCTGGGCAGCCTATTCATATCATCCCTGCCTCTGCACTTCACCACACACCTTTGGCGTTCCACCATGTTCCACACGCAGCCCTCTATCCAACACTATTTGCACCTCGGCCATCTCAGGCTGCCGCAGCAGCAGCTCTCCAGCTCCACCCACTTCTGCACCCAATATTCTCGGGACAGGACCTCCAACACCCTCCTAACCACGGTTCATGAGGGATAATGGATTAGGAACAGGATATGAACACTTAGCCTCTGACAGAGCGTTGCAACGATCTTGATTTAGGGATAGAGATGAAGCTTTTCCTCTATATAGGAAGTCAGACATGTCGGTAAAAGCATTATTCCACCAAATAAGTGGGCGTTACATGGTTTAGCTGTGTTTTGTTAAAAAGTTGACACTAGCATTTTCTATTGGTTCATCTGGGTGTTTTTATTTTCCTTTTCCCCATGTTTCCTGCTATGACGGCGAGTTTGTAGATGTAAAGAGACTGTTTTCTAAACCAATTTGAGTTTACAGCCACATTTACCACTGAATTCTTTTGTTTTCCTCGTTTTGAAATCAGATTATTAGCTAATTCTGGCATCCAAAGAGATTCATAATAGCAGAGATGGCATTGAGATTCGGTTACAGAAGCCAACAGCTTCAGCTCTCTTTTTTAAGATGTGCCCATATATTTACAACATCTCACTGACGTTTGATACTTTTCCCCATATAACACTCTGCTTTTCATTATTTTCTGGTCTCAAAGCAATTTTCGTTTGTGTAATTTGTACATATATCAGTGTGTAATGTGAAGAAGACAGCCATTAATAACCTTATAAAATAACTATGGTGTCTAAACTGGTATGACACTCAAAAGAAGTCCTGAATTTGAAGAAAATGGCAAAGAGGTTTTAACATCTGATACTCTGAGGCAAAGCTCCTGTTTCCCCACAGAGGGGCACATGTGAATGAATTGCACTGAAATCTGTACATTAGGATGGTGCTTTTGCATCATGTAACGATTGTAGTATACTGCAATAATTGTATTTTTATTTTTAAATTATTTTCAAAATGCTCTTCAGAGGAAGAGCATTGTTTGGCTTTTTTCTGTAATTTTGTAAATAAAAATGCTGTAGATTAACCTATTAACAAAAAAAAAAAAGGTTGACATTGCTCTCGGTTGAGCAGTTGAATTAGAAGTTACAAGACGGATTCGTATTTTATCAAGGTTGGTTATGAAATCCTTCCCTCTGGGATCGCAGACAAATTACTTGTCAAAAAAAAAAAACTAAAGTTGTGACTGTATTTTTTAAAAACATAACTGTTTCAACAAATAAAACTTTGAGTCCATATGTCTTTCTTATCAGTGTGTAACGATGCCATTGCTCAAGCTTTTTTTCCACCTTCAGAATCATACCTGGACAAATGATTCAAATCATGTTGGAGGTACCAACAGAAAACATTAGGTGGCGCCATAGTTACATTGAAAAAGCCAAGAGATCCTATAAATACCTACAGAATCATATTGAACCTGGAACATGTTGAAAAGCTAGAATGGTTTATTTAAAGGACATGTAATCAGCTCAACCATGATAAAATAGGAAAGAAAATATTTTTTTATTTGGGTAAATGCTTAAATGTCTTACAGATGATTAGGGGTTATTACTAACCCTATAAATGTTTAGTTATTAAAGTTGCCGGATAAATAAAAGCTCCTGAATACAATTAAAACTCAGGTTTAGCAGACAAAAAAAAAAAATCTGTTTGATGTTTATCAATACAGAAATCTTTTCCTCAAATTTACTCCTGCAAATCACAAAATTTATTTACTCTATTATTAATTTACATGTACACTTTGTGAAATGTAAAATCTAAATAGGGTTTGAGAAGTTTTTCAATTCAAGGGGTGCATATGTTGGAAAGTAAAGTTCACAGTTCCATGTGCAAATAACACTGGTTAAAAATGAGGTGGTGAACATGAATATGCTCCAAAATGGAAGCATTGGAACATTGAAAAAAAAAAAGCTGAATATTTTGATATAAGTGGTGCCAAACTTTAAAGTAGGTATGAGAACATAAAGACATGTGTCAAGGGAAATGTACAGCTTGATTTATGGAGCCGTCAAAAGAACTGGCTTTGTATTTGTAGATTCACACAACAGATGTGGAATTTAACCTCCATGGATGTGAGAACATGCAGAAAACTGAACATAACCACCAACAAGTTATTCCAACTGGAATAATTTATAACAACTTATAGTAAAATTTGAATCCGTGTTTAAAGTAAAACATGATTTTTTGGTGGTTCAGTAAAACCAATTGATCTTGTGTAGAAAATCTGCAGACATTAGCCGTGATGTAATAAACCAAGAGACTGCAATGACTTTCTCTGCTGGTAACAAACAAGTAGACCAAGTTAATATTTAAATATTTTTAATATAATTTCCAGAAATTATTTTTTATATAAATGTGCAGCTAGAGCATTAAACACTATGGATAATAATCTTACTGAACTTCAGATAATGAGTTTTTTTTTAAGTGGTGATTCCCCATTTTTTTTCAGGCTTATGCAATCTTCAGAATTACAAATTATCCCAGCTGTTCTTTTCCACCAAATTAAAAACTATTGTTTTATGCAGGTAAATCAAACTGTTCAATGATGGTGGAGATCAAATAACTAAGTGGATGTTGGATAACAGGTTATGAAACATTAGCAGAATGAAACTAAAGTTTTAAAACCCTTTAGATTTGTGTATTCAATCACATGTTGACATTTCAGTCTTTTTTTATGAAAAAGGAGGCGAGATCAGTTTGTACATGGGTTTGAAGAAGAAAACATGTTGGCTAGTTTATGGAAAGCAGTAGACTGATAAAATACTGTCTAAATAGGAGCACATTTAGCGTAACCGTTTAACATGTATCCAAAATGAAGCGAAGGTTTTGAAAGTAAACAAAACAATAATAATGGCACCTTTTATAAAAATTACTTAAAGATTACAGTTTCATATCCTGTGGGACGATGCATTCCTTAAATGTCCAAAACTGATCCAGTGTAGTGGATGGAGAGTGGTCAGCCCAGATATCTGATGACGAGGAACATGAAGACACAGGTCAGCAACATTCCTCCAATCATGATGAACTTATCCAGCGTGGCTCGTCTTTCTATTATCCTCATTACTGTGTTGGAGAGGCCCAACATGTTAGCTACGTCCAGCATCTTCTTGTGTGTTCCCTGTACATAAAAAAGAAAAAAAAAGGGATTAACGACAGCAACAATTACCACGTGTGATGACTTCAGCAGCTGTGAAGGCACAGCTCATTGTTCATTATCTACACTAATTCATCTGATGTTGGGAAAGGGCCAACCGCCTTGGTGTCTCCAGCACTCTGTGAGGAGTTTCTCATGGCAGGACTGCCGGGCTGAGAGTGCTGATCAGCAGTCACACCCTGATAAGACGCTGAGGCCAAAGCCAGGAAGCCCATCTCCTCCCTGGAAACAAGGACTCCCCCCACCCACTCAGAACACCCTTAGTAACAATGAGATAATTACTAAGAACAGTACGGACACCAGAAGCCAAGTCAGGGATGTAATTATATTCCTCTTTAGATATTAATTTGAAACACCCAAACGTAGCTCATACACAGAAAGGAAAATAACTTTTTCGATATGCACATACCTTGAGGGTCGATCTTTGATCTCTAAGACCATTGAGGATGCTACTGCCGCTGCCCAGGAGGTCATCCATGCCTCGGTGTGCGTTCTGCAAACTGCTGTTAAATTGCACGTTCTCATCTATGTGGATGGCGGTATCTGCATCCTGTGGAACCATAAAAATATCTTATTACAATAAAGATTGTCACTACAAAAAAAAAAAAAAGCTGCCTTGCAAAAGTCTTTTTAGTCCTACAGTTAGAGCCACACATTCATGTACAACACTAGTGTTTTATGTACCAGTCCAACCCAAAGTAGTAGATCATAGTAACTGAAAATAACATTTTCTTTTTAAACTGTTTTAGAAAAATATAGTATAGTGTTACTGTAGTATAAAAACTGATATTTTGTAAAGGAGTCAGAAGTTTGTTAGAGAACATAAGGAAAAAGTGGCAATAAGAAAGCTAAAACAAGTTCACCATACTTTTATTAGGGATGTACCAATCAGATATTACATTGGTAATATTACCCAAAAAAACGAATATTGGATTTTATCAGCCAGCATCTAAAATCAATAAAAAAAACAGTTTCTGTTAAAAGTTTCTGTAACCTATTGGTTAAAGCTACAGTGTGTAATTTTTAGCGACATCTAACGTCCAGACTGCAGACCGCAGCAACATGAACATCTCCCCCCCACCGCTTCTCCCCCCAACAGTATGGCGAGCGTTACGGGACAAAATGTCTTCCACGACGTCAGCATCACCTACCTTCTCAAGTGATGAGGTTTGTTTACATAGATAATTTTACAGATAGTATTTCATTAGTCTGTGTAGGGTATAGATTTCAGTACCGTCTCAGTTCATCTCTCTCAACTTGCCGTAGTTACTTTCGAGCGTAATGGGCGATCTTGCAATCGCTAGTTTGTTGGCTCTGCGCTGCTGTAGAGCAAAGATGTCTGCCTCCATGGCTGCGAGACCCGCTCCTATGTAATTATACATAACGAATTCTAAGGCAACGCAAATATTAAGGTTAAGAGGCTGAGCTCGTAGATGATGATAAATAACATAGTAATGTATAATATATTACATTTCTGACTGTATATCCCTGTAATTATTACACACTGTAGATTTATATGGGTCAGTTGTATTCATACCTTTGCTGTTGACTTTTGTTACCTTTTTAGCTATATTACTTGATTAAGCCTTTTCTAACATTCTACAGTATAAAATAAGTAATAACAGCTGTTAAAATACGTGCTGATATCTTATCTGGTCAATATCGGTATCGTATTGGAAATTAAAAGGTTGCATCAGGACATCCATAAATTTTAAGAGCTAAAAGGTGAAAACATTTGAAGGTTTTCAAAGCCCTACATTTCCTTGATGGATGATTAGTGCCATTGCTAATTAGGTGGCTCATGATTAATCAGTTTGCACCATAGCCTGAATTCAGGCACATTTAGCTCACATTTGTGGTGAAGCTGCGACTGAGGAGTTCCTCCCTCTCTCTCTCCTGGGCTTCTCTGGTGTAGCGTCTGTGCTGGAAGTTTTGGAGAGCAGTTCGCAGATGCTGAACATCATACTTCAGCTGATCCACTCGTCTGATGGAAAAGAAAAGAAAAATCTGTTTTAATGGTTATAAACTATACAGTCGATCATAAAAAGGACCTCTATAAGTTTCCACCACAATTGTTCAAATTTTACTTTTTCAAATTAATGTATGTACATTAGATTAAATGAAAATTATTGTGTTAATTCTCTAAACATTCAGGTATTTATAGGGTTTCTTGATTAAAGGGATTTTTTCTGAGCTCAAATCTCTAGTCTTTCCCAGGCCCTCCGTTTCATGTCACGTTGGTCTTCCTACAGGCCTTCTAGGATCTGAGGAAAGCTTAGCTATGGGGTGATCTTTGTCCCCTTAGGCCTGTTTATCCAAGTCAGAGATGAATCTTTGCCCGATGCAGCAGGAATGCTGGTGATGACGAGGCTTCAGAGGAAATGTTTTCATGGAGCCACGTTGCCACAGGGCAGGACAGAGCTGTTTTGTCTTGTGCACCCACCCTGTGACTTTATGAGATATAGCTTACAATTCCAGATCTAAGCCTTCTAACAGTTAAATGAATTCACACTCACGTTTTGGCGTTCTGGCGGCGGTTGGGCGGTTCTTTACTGGCCAGAATCTCAAGGCGTTCTAAATGGTTGAAGATCTGGTCGATTCTAGCTTGTAGTTCATTCTCTAACACTTGAAACGAGGAACAAAAACATATATTTAGAACATCAGACCAAAGGTAAAAAATAAAGATATATTCACAATTTAGATACATATAAACAAAATTCCATTTTCTTTGGTTTTCACAATGTAATGGTTATTAATTAGTGAAATTATACTCATAATCTACTATCCTTACTTAGATTTAGGGACAGTTTTCAATAAGAATATATTGCTTTCTGTCCAATTTGACACATCCAAGAGAGCAAGACGCTACAAGGTAAACTGAGTTTTAAATTTTGTTTCAGTATAATATGAGAAAAAAGTCATAATTCTGACTTTAATTTCAGAATTCTGAGATTAAAGTCAGAATGCTTAGAATTCTGACAGCTAACAAACATGTTAGCATCAAGCCGTAGCTGTGTCTGATTTAGAGATTAGCTCTCTTGTTTTAATCACCTTCTGCTCTTCCATTAATGAAATAGTATCACCGGAGACCCCTGAAGCATGTAAAAAGTTGTGTAATAGCGTTGTTTTCCACCAATGTGTTTCTTGTCCTACTAAACAACTCACATCTTTGTCAGTGAAGCTGAATGCTGCCACATCTCTTCCTTCATGGTGCCCATCTAACATTAAGATCCAAAATTCTGAGATTAAAGTCAGAATTCTGAGATCAAAATCAGAATTCTGAGAAAAAAAATCAGAATTCTGAGATTAAAGTCAGAATTCTGACTTTTTCCCCATATTAAACTGAGATAAAATTAAAGAATCCGTCTAGTTTTTTATTTTTTCAGTGTCCCTAATCCTCTTCCATAGAATATAGTGTTTTCTCTGTGTTAAAAGACAATTTCATTTAGAAAATGGGCTACATTTGACCATTTCTGGTGAAAAATGAAATATTCACACTTATCACACTTGAGCTGGATTTGAGATTCTTAAAATTTTTATTCTATATATATATATAATTATTTTTAGAGTTTGTGGGAATTTCAACATATTTAATTGTGATACGCCTGTAAAACAGATAGATACAGGTTAGGTGGACATCAACATTTTACCAACATTACAAATACAATTTGTTTTGTAATGTGTGTAAAATATGTAAGAAAAATCTTCTTACTTGTTAATGGTTTTTAAAAGGCTGTATAGTAAAAATCGGATTCGTCTTATGATTTTACTAAGATTCTCTTCTTTTTTTGTAAAAATATAAACTGATGTCATAGGTTTTGTTGGGACTATGGAGGTGGAACGACTGGCTCCCACCCTACTGCTTCCTGTCCCGACCCAGAGCTAATGTGACAGACACCATTCACAGAGAACAGGGAGTCAGAGAGCCATCAGCCCGTCCTCTGCCTGCATATCCGAAGCCACAACAAGGAAATCGTTTTAACATTTACTGGAAGTGTGGATGATGGGATGGCAGCAATACACTGGAACGGCATTATAACTGCTCATTAACCTTCATCTTTATCATACTCACAGTGAACAGAATCACGGTCTGTCCTCTCCAGCTGTCCCATCTGAGACTGCACCTCATGGATTTGTCTATTCCATTATAAAAAAAAACAACAGGAATAAAAAAAAAACCCACAATAGCAACGATCATATTAATATTTTGTATTTATTATGTGCTCACATGCTCATATGTCAAAGCAATTATCACAGCTATTATTAGTATTTGTTTTTTAGTCCAACTTTATTTTGAACAGTTAATTAGCTTGCAATTCTAGCTGATTTAAGCTAAGTTAGCTAACAAAGTAGTTACACTTTTAACGGAAGCAGTCGTCACACTCACTTGTTTGTCTGGTGATAAAGCGTCTCCATGTTTATGGATTCGCTGAAACGCTTTTCGTCCTCCCTCTCTCTCTTAAACCTCTTTATATTTCCCCTCTTTTACTCTGACAGCTATCTAAGCTAACCCGCTAGCAGCACAGCAGTGTGTACACGTCATCAGCTGAGCTTTGTGTACGGAATTGAAAAAGCGGAAACGGAGAGGGAGATAGGGAAAAAAGGAAGACATCTCACTCCAACTAAAATTTATTCTCATCTGCATCACGAGCGTAGGCCGGTCATTTTAAAGCTTTATCAAGATTATAGGTCTATTTACTACGGAAGGGAATTTTGGCAACTGAAAAAATAAAATGAAGTTGACGGATTTTTACATTTTATTTCAGTTTAATATGGGATACAAGTCAGAATTCTGATTTTAATATCAGAATTCTGAATTTTTTCCCCCATATTAAACAAAAAATAAAATTAAAAAAATCGGTCAACTTTTTAAAATCTTTTCAGTGGCCCTAATCCTCTTCCGTAATTTATAGCTTTTTATGGATGACGACACATCTTTTGTTTATTAACTGTATTTCATGATGGTGTTTTTTTGTGTGGACATTATGCATTTTTATATTAAAGTGTATAGTGAAATATATGTGATACGGACTTAAATCTTATGAAACTAAATATCCATGAGAAAAATACAATCTCCTTTTTTTTTATTATAAAAGTTGAAATATATTTTTTACCATGCATCTATCATGTACATTACTTGTCTTATATGAAAGTTGAAACATTTTGATTGATTGATTGACTTTCTTGATCTCACAGTATTTAGTGTATTTTATTTGCTTCCCATTTCTTATCATATTTTTAAATGAAATTAATCGCTGTGCAAAGTCATGTCTGGTTTCTTTTTTATTTTTTTTTCGGTAGAAATAATAATGGTGTTTATTGTCCAACAAATATTTTAGTAAAGTCAGGGCAACACTGAAGAGGTAAAAGCATTTTTTCACAGCGCTGCCTAAAGAAGGTATTTGCCTTTTATGTTTTATTACACCTTAATAAAAACAATCTAAACAACAAAAAAGGAAAAAAAAGTATTGATAAATCAGTGTTGAATGAATCAACTGTGATCAATCAAGCTTTTTAAAAAAACTGAGCTCAATTTAACTATCCACAAACAGGCCTGACAACTGCTAGACCTTTGGAATCTACATCATATTCCTTGAATATAGTTTGCAAATAACTATTACATGGAGTAAACTGAAATATATTTTAAAATGGCATCATGCTGCACTCTAAAGAAACTAAACAAATGGGAAAGAACAAAAGGCACAATATCAGTGAGCTTGGAGATGGTTATAAACCCAATTTAATCTCATTACTGGTTATTGTAAATGCAAAACCACTTATTTTGTTTAGTAATCAAATGTATTTTTATTTTTTGTTTGTTTGGATAGTTTTTTCCATTATAAGTAAAATAACTTGTACAAAATTGTATTAATTGTAGTAATTATTTACCCATGTTATCTAAATCTGATGTTTAATTTACTTTCCTGGTCTAATTGGTTTAAGAAAAAAAAAAAAAGCAGAAATTGGCAAATAGTTTTAAGAGACAAAGTTTTTCAAAGCCCTGTAAAAAGAAAGTTTCTTTTTTCCATTCTTTGTTTTTTTTTTTTTTTTGCTGCTAGATCTTACTGCTCTAACTCTCAGGCTCTAGGCTACAGTTTCCATTTTACTTTATATTCTCTTAAAGGTAGTAGCTGACAGAAATCTCTCTGACCCTCAAGCTTCAAGAGTGAAGGTATAATCTGTTGACATGTAGACATGTGACAGGAAAGACTGAGAAAGCATGTCCTGGGGCAAGTCTTTGTCAGCTCTCCTTTACTGGCTCCTATGCTTTGCTTTGTTTTTCCCACAGACAGTTGTCAGATTATTTCGATTTGTTCATCCAGAGGTTCATTGCCTTGCAAGCAGTTAAAGGTAACCAGGTTGATGATATGGCCTTTTTAATTTTCTTTTCCAATGATCTAATTTCAGTGAAAAGAGACAAGGTGTTTATGAAGTTTCCAGTTATGTAAAGGTGCCATGATTAGATTTCCCAGAAACAGCAGTTAAATTTTCACAATAATTTTCTAGTGATTAAGTAGGAGAAATATTGTCCCTGGGTGCGCCTGGTACCTAAGCCAAACCGCAGCTCATTCACTTTATATCAAACCTCCATCACTGTGGTGTCTGGAAGGAAAGGAATATGAGTGTACTGGATGTAAGTGAAAAAAAAAAGAAAAGAAAAGTATTTTAAGTTAATTATCTTCACGAGCTGTCACATGAATTCCTGTTTACTACCGGTAGCTGTATTTGTTTTCGTCATTCAGCGCAGCAATCACAGCTCACCTCAGACAGTTTTTTTTTGGCGATAACCTGACCGTACATGAGTTGTGTCTTCAGGCGACACCCTTCTCCAGAGAGGTCCCTCTCACCCTACCTCTCATGTCTGAAACCCTGAAATCTGTTCATGCCACTTCTTGCTCCTGCTGTTCACCATTTCTGGTTGTCATAACATCTCCCCGGGGCAGTGGTTGGACAGCTTTGAACCACTGCTCAGAGTAAGAAAAAGAGGGAGGAAGAAGGCCCCCTTTGTTAAACTCCTATCAGAGACCACGCTGTGGCATTTAGGTCGTGGGCTTCTCTCTGTCTGTCCTTCACCTTTCAGCCCTGAGGAAAGAATGAGATGAGCTTACTGGTTTTGCTCCACACCTGATCACCACAGGCACAAGCTGGATTCCAGACACCAGGTGTGGATATGGATCAGGACAAACCAAGATGTCCCCCGTTTTTTTCCAAACATTTGATACAAAAATATCAACGTGAAACCTTAAAGAAATAGTTCTCAAAAGAAGATTGTGCAGGAGCCGACCCTAACACTGAAATGTGTCTGGATCATCAAGGAATGCGCCTTCTGAGTGCCAGACTACTGGCCTTTAGGCATCTTTCAGGAACCAAACAAAATGTTTGCTGGATCAGTCCCCTTGAACCTGGTTACACAACTGGAGCAACAGGATCATTATTAGTTTGAAGAAGAGAGACCTCAGTGTTCTGGAGACTACAAAGAGTACAGCCCTCAATAACGCTGTTTTGTTCACTCAGAGAAAATGATATGTTATTGAATCACTTCTTCACAATCTACTTAATGATGTTTTCCAGGCAGAATAATGCGTCATAACTCTGCAGTGATTGCCCATGACAGACAGAATGAAGAAGAAGCCAATTATGAGGAACTGAATTGCCTTAGGTCAAAAATTTTTGGATACCAGTCATTTTTTTGAGGAAGGGTTGATCTCCTCTCTCCAACCCTGAGGGAGATGAGCCACCCGGCTTTGAAGCTGTGATGAGATGCTGAATGAAAGCAAATGAGAGCCTGTCAGATTTGACAGGAGAAACTCATAAGCCCCCGACGTCTTAGTTTTGTTGTGCTGGGAATAAGGTCAGAAGGGATGCCAGCACCCCTAAATCGCCCGCCCAGGAATCTGACTGACCACCCCTGATGCTGCCGCACCAGGTCAGATGTTCAAAGATAGCTGTATTCACATTGATAATCACTGTGACCAGATTCGCCGGTAGATGAAGAAACAAAGTGATCAGTAGGCCAGCATTAGCAGATAGCCTCACATTATTATTAACCCTGAGTTCAGGAGTCTAAGGGCCATACTCTCATTTGAGCCCATCTTTTCCACTGCGGGACACCATTTCTCCTCTCGCTGGTTGAGTTTGCAAAGTATTCTGAAAAGCTATTTCGTTCCAAGACCTCACTCGGTCTAAAGGGGTCATTTTAAGGGTTGGAGGGCACTTCCCCTTAGCTCATATAACTATTGGGAAACACTACCCTTACATATGAACGCGCAAAACCGAATGCTAGGGCCCAAACCGAGTGCAAATGAGAGAAACGGGACTGGGCCTAAATCTAGTGTGCTGCAACTTGCAGCAGACTGAACGTACATGAGCTTGATCTTCATGTCACACACTTCTCAGGAGAGGTCCCTCTCACTCTACCTCTCATGTCTGGAGCTCTATTATATCCCAGTGAGGTAATTCAGATGTTTGAAGCAGATCATTTAAGCTATAGGGAATATCTTTTTGGAATGCACAGGAGAAAGCGACCTCTGCTTTGATAAATATCTCTTCTACTCGATCATACTTTATGTCACATTTTCTGTTTACTGTGTCCTTGGATTCATCCTAAAGCATACAAAATTGTTTCATTTGTCATTTTTTACTCCAAAACAAGATGCATTAATTATTTAGAGCAAGAGTGATTTTACTACAGCACTTGAAAATACCATAGATATCAAACAAACAGAAAATTAATGTTTCAGGTGGTGCAGCGTGGAGAAATGTTGCCTTGCTGCAAAAAGGTCCTGGGTTTGAAACCTAGACTAAGATCGTTCTGGATAAGGTTTGCATGTTCTCCCTTTGCATGCCTGGCTTCTCTCCAGGTACTCCAGCTTTCTCCCACTGTCCAAAAGCAAGACTGTTAGGTTGATTGGAGGCTCCAAATTGCCTATGGGTGTGTGTGCAAAGTTCCATTACTCTGTTGCTGTGTGATGGAACGATAATCTGCCCAGATTTTAATCCCCCCTCTTTTGGCTTATGGACTCTTGGTGATTGGCACTGGGCCCCATTGACCAAAACAGACAAGCAGTAGAAAATGTAATGAAATGTAGACAACAGTGCCATTGAAAGCTGGAACTATCCAAAATGTCTGAATAGACAATACAGAAACTACTTTACAGGCAAATCAGAAACCAGCTTAAGATGGAGTGTGTTATGGTGGTGTGATCTCAGCAAACTGTAAAATATATTCATAAATAAAACAACCCTTCATATTACTAAAACACCACCATGTTGGGATGGGAGCATCATTGATACACTTTTTTTTCTCCTCTAATTAGAACTTAAGGTCATTCGAAAAAAGTTAAAAAACAATGCACTTCCCATCCAGGAAGCTTTTTCAATTCAAAGTGTCAGAAATAGCGTTGAATTTGAGGCTATGTAGAGTGGCTTTGTTTTTTGGTCCACTCTATAAAGCCTTGAACTTAACGCTATTTGTGACGTTTCGAATTGAAAAAGCTTCCTGGATGGGAAGTGAAACATCTTCAAACTCGGAAAGAAAGTCCAGTGGATACTTTTTTTTTTTACTTTGTTGGAATGACTATGACCTGGATGACTGAGAATCTTCACCAGGATGTAGAACTTAAGGTATGTGGTGAGGGAGATTAATAATAATAATAATTTGTCAGCACATTTATTAGCACTCAACATCACTTTAATTCAACATAAAAACAGGTACAACATTTAAAGTCACAATAAGTACAAAAATATTAATAAATAATAAACAAAGGTGCAATCATAGAGCGTAGGCTACTTTAATCAGATGAGTTTCGAGTTTGGATTTGAAATGTGACAATCAGTTTATGTTAAGAGATCAGGTGGGAGTGAGTACCAGAGTCGCGATGCAGAGCGGTTGAATGCTCTGCTCTCCATAGTAACAAGTCCAGCAGGGAGGATGATGAGTTAAATAGAAGAAGCGAATCTGGGGTTGCGGACAGGAGTAGAAATGTGAAGAGATCTGACAGATTTGGAAAGACGGAGTTGTGGACAGCTTTGAAGGTAAGAAGGAATAGTTTGTAGTTGTTTTGCTGTAGGATAGAAATCGAATGGAGCTGCTGTATAACAGGTAGAATGTGATGAAATGAGGCTGAGATACTTTATTGAAGAGTAAAAGGCATTTCATAAGTAGATCCTAAGATAAACCAAATCATCTCATCAATTGGATGTTTTCCTCTAGAAAAAGGCCAGTAACGATCTGAGCGTTCAGATGAAAAGGATTGCGGGCAAAATTAGTTTAAAGAATACTGGAATGGTTTACATGTGGCTACTCCAATTAACAAGGTAACAAACAAAAACATGATGGTTAATTAGTAAAGTCTCATTGCATATGGGGATATATTAATTACAAGGACTGGACCCTTAAATGAAGGAGCTAATGTCCAATGAAAACACCCAAACGTTCTCCTGATAGGCTCCTTAGAAATCATTCCTTTTTTCGGTTTTGGAGAAGTATTTGCTTTATAATTGTGATAACCAGTAATGTTCGTTCTTTTTTTGTTTGTTTTTTTTTGTTTTCACCTACTAATGTTGCCAAAATGCATCAACAACACGCAGACCTCTTCCTATAAAGAGACGCTCTTCATCTCCATAACTGACTGACAGTGAAGCAGAGCCTGGAGCATAAACAGCAGTGGCATGGAGAGCATCACTGGGCTTCCCCTGCCTTACAGCTTCCTTTCCTCCATCAGGCCTACTTTCCAAACCACTCATCGCTAAATCCCATGTGTCAGTTTGCTCCACTTGCGGTTTAGGAAGATCAGAAGCCTTAACACGTTGACAATAACTCATTCTATGCCTGCATCCTTCACTGACAGTGATGCTCTAATAGCAAACAATATGGCACACTTGTGTAGCTATAGAGATTACATATAATCCCAGACTTATTATTCCAAGATGTTGCTGGTTGAGAGGAACACGTCGCTCTGGGCGTTATCAGTGTTTCTCCTCGTTGGACATTGTTGATGTGGGAAAGTTTTATTTTGCCTGTGATGGAGGTCAAAGTCTGTGAGACCATGTGTGAGAAAGACCAAGAGGAGTGCCATACGTCGAAGAAGGGGAGTCAGTTATGAAGGCACGCGAGGTCTTATCATGTGCTATCGCAGTGGAGGTCCTGTAAACCATGCTGTTAACGCTGCAGGTGTTTCTGAGGAATGGCATGGGAACAGACTCCCCCTGGAGCTTCTCAGCAGGGAGGGACGTGTTTCGCCCAGTTTGGTCATTTCAGTGGAACTGGAGCAAACATTTACAGTAATATTAATATTTTGCCAGAACAAAACACAACAGATTCTTCTTTCAGTTGACAGAGGTGATGTTTAGCGCTAAAACCAAACATGTATGATTCCTGACCTACTTGAAATGGTTAACTCTCTACATCCATGCACTTAACATAAATCTCCATGTGCATATTTTAAATCTTTACTTACAGAGCCCTCAACAATGTGTAGAGAAGTCAACCCAATGAGGTCGTCTAAAACTAAGCTTTCGACTAGTTCGTTTTTTCTATTTTTTATTTCCCTTTCCAAACCTGTATTCCTTGCTGTATGTGGGGTGGCAAGACCAATTTAGGTACAAAAAAAAAGAACAAGGATTTCTCCACAAATAAAAATAAGGAAAGGATCCATGCATTTTGTCTTTTGCCCTAGACTGCCACAGATATGTACAATCCCAACCACGACCCTGACAAAATAAGTGGGAGAAAATGGATGTATGTATGTATGGATGGATGGATGGGTCCATGCATATACATCAATCTTTTTTTTTGTTTTTGCAATAAAAAACAGAATTATGTGCAAGTTTTCAAACTCAACTCAACTCAACTTTATTTAAAAAGCCTGCCACAAAGTACTGCACATATCAGGTAAACTTAGAAAAATAGAAGTTAAAAGGAATACAAAAAAGTAATAAAATAAATGTATTAAAACAAAATAAACCAAATAAAAAACAATAAAACAAACCACAAATGCAAAAACAGAGAGAGTCCCATCTGTGTTAAAAGCCAAAGAATAAAAATTGAGGCTCAGTGAGAACAAATGGAAAGCATGTGATTCTCAAGTTTCTCAGCTGAATTTGGGTCTGGTCTTTGATTCATTTTTTATTCATTTTTCCATTTTTCATAAAATATTTAGCTGTTTTTAGAGAGTATAACCTATTGATAATCATTAACCTTGACAGCACTGGGAGCTGAGAATCCATTTTCTCCCCATATAGAAAAAGATGATCAGATGACCAGCAAGTATATAACATTCCTTAACGGAACTTGAATTGAATGCCAATCCTGTAAAAGTTGTATATCTTTAGGTACTTCACATTTCTGTTAAAGGATCTAATTGGTTATTATTCTAAAACTCTATGAACGTCAGAATGCTTGATGTGAAATCATTTGCCAGATGAAATTTTACTGATCTTTTGCATGGTTATATGGAGTAATTAGTTGGCATTTTTCTCCAACTTCAAGTACAAATCCAATTTTAAACTTGTGCTGTTTAATCAGTTTAGTTTTTAATTTAATCAGAAACTGTGAAGACTTAAGGTTCAGTCATCCCAGCCTCTGAGATACCTCCACCTCCTCCCATACAGGTATGCACTCAGCCTCGGTGTAGCTCTAGGCAGTGCATGTTCTTGTTGTGGGTTGAGCAAATGCATTACTCATTTCACATTCCTACTGCATGCTGTATTCTCAACTTTACCGCTCTTTTCCTCTTGCATTTTCCACTCATCAAATCACCAAATCATCTTTACCTTTCATCATCTTCTTCATCAATATCTTATATTGATTAATTCATATAGAGTAAGGGTGTGAGGATTAAGGAGGGCGTGGATTTACCTGAGGCTCACTGGTTCTGAATTACAAGACGGTGCCGTTCTTTGTGTCCTTGAGCAAAATGCCTTCCAAGTCGTCTACGCTTCATTTAACACCTACTGTTCTTACACAAATGAGTGATGTATAAACCTGAAGGCTATGCAGGTTGCAATGGAAAAAAAATTTTTCAACTATGCAATGCATAATTTCAGACATATTTGAACAAGCATCCAAAACCTGGTTTAACAGTTCATGCTCAATCTTCCTCAGATTTTGGTGGCGCAGCCTTTTGACCTTTACTTGACCCGAACAGGCAGAGTTGCCCTGTGTTATGTATGATCTGCAGTCTCTCAGGGTGGCATTGGAAAGCTCCAGCTCAGGCAGGCTGCTTGCAGCTCACCCACAGACGAAAACCTCATTACAGACACACACTTGCATGTCACTCCTGCTGGAGTGACCACAGGTGTGCACAGGGCAGGTATACTCATACACATATGCAAAGAGCCTTACTGCCCTCACCCGTCTTCACAGACTGCACCCCATCCCCTTGGGGTTAGTGTGCGTGCGAGTTCGGCTCTAGATTCACTGCAACCCCTTCACTTGGGCAAGAGAGGGAAATGAAAGCTTTGGGAGTTTATTATAAAACAACAGCAGCAGGGGATGGACCTCCTGGGGCGGCAAAAGTTCCCTCCTCATCCCTCCAACCTCATCTCCTTCTTTTCAGCCTTTCAATATTTCAGACCTCAGTCCGGTCCAGTCTGCGACACACTTCTATTTCTCTTTTTTTTTTGTTCTAACCTGCAGCTCTGCTTAGAGAAATGTGGCTTTTTTATTACAATGCATTCTCGTTAAATAAAGTTAAATATTGATCTGCAATATTCTTGTATAAAAAGTTAATATGGTAAGGCCAACGTGTGGCAATATGAACTTGTTGGCCTCAGACCTCTGAATTCTTAACATACCTGAGATATTAAATTCATTTTTAAGCAAAAAGTCAAAAGGTTCATGCAAAATATAGATGCTATCCTGGGTTGCTGTGTTACCCGAATCATACATGAAGTTCAATATGAAGAAGACAATCTACTCTTTAAAAGAATCCTTGGGAAGAATCTGGTAATTGCAATGTGAGGGATTTAAAATGAAAATAGTGGTGCAGCAGTAAAGCCTCTGGTTCTTTGGAGCATTTTTTTTCTGTGGTGTTTTAAAGATGCTAATTTTACCAGGGCTAACAACTGGTATTTTCTTAAGTATTTGGCCCAAACCTCCATTAGAGTCTAAGCAAGCCTCAATTTTCAGGCCTTCTATTTATGCTAATAACATTGATTTTCTGATGATCAAATAGTTTTAAAACCTTTATAATCTCCTATGTTTATGCGTCATCTAGTGCTACTAAAAGTAATAAAATAAACTAGTATTCCTGTTATCTAAATTCAAAGTGTCATGTGGTTCATACTTTTTTGGTTCCAACTGAAACAGCAATGCAAAAAAATAACCTGCAGGGCAAGCAAACAAAATAACTTATATAATATTAACAAAAACAGACATTTGATAAAGTAAACATTAAGAATAGAATAGAAATAGAATTCGACTTTATTGTCATTACACTGTCACAAATGCAAACCAATGAAATATAGTTTGCATCTGTCTAGAAGTGCTACACAGGATATAAATATTTATTTAAAATATCAGAACTTTTTTTGTTTAAGGGAAATAAATACTTACCTAAAACCAAGTTGAAAATTACATTTTATTTTAAGTTTAGCAGTCAGCTCTTACAAATATGTTTTCTAAAAAAACAAGTTACTTTTAACATGACTTCTGTCACTGATGACACCACTGTAGGAAATCTTATAGCCAACGTCGTTATTAATACTAATCACTGTCAGCTCAGTGATGATTCTTCTACCATAGAAGATCTCGAGTAGTTTGAGTTTGGAAAAAGTGCCGCTCTGCTGGTGCAACAGGCATAGGGAGAGAGCAGGTCATCCAAAGAGCTACCGTAACATTTTAGTACAACCTAGATCTAATTTTGAGAAGTAATACAGTAAATGAGGTCATCTGAGCTTTAGGATGTCTGGAAGGTTTTTCATGTCTGAAGTCAGTGTGCTTTCATCATTATCAGACTGTTCTTCAACAATTAATTAGTCTTAGTGTTTCCTCTTTGGTGTCATATCTGTCTCAGAGACTAACATTTTCTATCTATAAGTAGTGATTTTTACATTATAAAAAAAATGTAAAAATAAGCATGACTTTTGTATGAAATAATGTATTTTTGGTTCATATATTTATATAGAAATCATAATACATGTAAAAAAAATTCTTGGGGGAACGTTTAGTAGACCTGGGACACTAAGCAGGTGCCTTTTTCCCTTATGACTTGGGTCGGCCCTGTTTGGCAGACACTCGAAGTTTGTGCTCGGGGCGTAGAGCTGCTCCACTGTGCAGCACATCGTTTAAATTGTAAAAATGAAGGGAAACCCATCCACCGACCCCAACCCCCCAACAAAAAACAAAAGACAAATAACATTTCAAGTCACATACCCCATGAATAATATAATGGTAATATAATGACAATAATGGTAAAACTCTAAAAAGTTTACTGCTGAAATATTTCCATTTGATTTTTTCCTGTGTAAACTCACCATTTAAAATAATAAAAGCTTTTTATGACCCTAAGTGATTATTGGACCAACCAATACAAATCATCTATATTTATATGACATTATCAACATGGCATAACTTCTGTCTTTTTTTTCTTACTTTTCCCATCTAGTGTTGATGTAATGGTATAAGCTGAACTGCAGATCTATGCATAAGATAGATAAGATAAGATAAAATAAGATAAGAGATTCTTTTTATATTCCCCATTTATGTGTTATCACAATAGGCTAAATCTCGTTTCTGAATGAATAAGGTACATAATACTTATAAACACCTTTGAAGGAAACAGAATAAAGTGAGTTTGATGTTAACAGAAAAGTTTGATAAGTAGCTTTAAAGACTAAAATACGGAAGTTGTCATTTTTTAAAAACCTTTTTGTAACATGGCTAAAATGAGCGGCATCCTGTTCTTTAAGATTTGTAATAATATCAGAAATGAAAAAAATGTAAAATATCAAAATATTGTTATCACATGAGAAGTTTTACAGTAAAGATAACTTGTTTTATATCTATAGTAAGTTTTTAAAGCAAAAAAAAAATTGAACATGTTTTATAATTCAATTTACAAGTGGTCTCAAATTGATGTTTTAATAAAGACTAATGTGTGTAATCATCGTGATTAGAGAGGAACATCAAAAACACAAGCGCTTGCTATAAATACGCCAAATAATGGGGCCCTATGTACAGATGCACTCATGCAAACGGGTGGAAAGTTATGATTCAGGGATAATAAGATGTAAACTGTTCATGTTGTGTTTGTGGGGCGGTCTATTGTGTGTAATCTGGGGGTCAAAGGGGTCATATTCCTTGTCATCGTCGTCATTAAGATTGTCATCGTAGTTGGTTTGCTGGCCAGAGGCAGAACACCTGTATGCATGTCCCCCATCCACCCACTCAACCCTTTGCTGTTTACTTTGTGGTTCAGGGTGATGCAGAGAGGCCGCAGTATTTTCAGATGAAAAGGAGGGCAGAGTGTCATTAGCAGGAAATGGTTTTGATGATGCAGAGCACCAAGTTTCAGGCAGGTGGATCAGACTGATTTCTTCTCTGCGTGTGTGAGAGCGTATGTCGCTTCCTGCTGCAACGAAGCAAAACATTACAAGTACACAAGTCTTACAAATGTTTGTCTTTTTATTAATCTTGTTTTAAATAAAATGTGTAAAGCAACAAAGTTTCAAAACAAAAATAAGACAAATGATTACACATATTTCCACACTCAGAAAAAAACAAAAAAACTTGCCCAAACATCTAGTATATGAAATTTCAACTAAATGCAGAGGGAAAGACGTGTATCTACAGAGAAGAAAACTCTGCATAGCTCATAAATCTTATTGATATTTGCCAAAAGTTGAAGTGAGGTAGAAAAATTACGATTCCGCATTGTCAGACGCCTGGAGCGCCGATGTGAGTTATATTCATAGCTCATCTGCAGTTCAGAGGCAAACCAATGAAGCATGAAATGGCCCAATAAAAGGAGACGCTTTGGGGTCCGGCGTGCACTTTCGACCTGCACACATGGACGTAGAGTTGGATGCAAAGGGAAAGGAGGGGGTAAACATGGTCATTTTCTTTAATTAGCAATTAGGGAAAATAGAGAGCATGACTGATTCACTTCAAAGGCATGCAGAACAATGATGGGGCTAATTTGGACATTAAAGAGCAGATATTCTTTTGAGCTGATTTTACACTTGAAAGTATAGAAAAATTTAGATTTCTGCAAATACCAACAATAAAAAAAAGAACTGGCATACTCCCAAATTAGGCAGGATTTCAAAGAGAGTGGTCAGCGTTCGTATCAGTGTGCTAATCTCCCTTTGTTCTGCACAGCACATGTAGAGATTTCCATAGACATTTCCATAAGAGCAACTGAAAACACCAAGCTTCTTTCTTTACACGATAACCTTGTTAACGCACTTAATAAGGTATATCGGCAGTTTTAGCCACTAGTAAAACTTCCAGTAACTCCATCTGAGCATTTTAAACCCAGGCATTAACAATTAATTGAAGCAAGAGCAGCTTAAGTGCTTTTACTCAGAACAGAACTTTTAAAGTTCTCTACAGCAGTCAGAGAGACAGGCAGGTAGATTCATCTCAACTCCTTTACAGCCTTACTGGCAACACTTGATTATAAGATTTAATGCAAAAAGCAGCAGTATACGAGGCAAAGAAAGTGGCACAATAAATAGTCAAATATGGGAAGACAAACACCACATGGAACAGACAGTGTCAGAGATCAGAGTTCATACTGCTGGGAAGATCCAGTCTGGGTCCCGTTTTTAAGGAGCTTGATTCCCTCTTTTGTAGAAAAGAGAGATTGCAGTGCATCCAGCTAAGGCGAAGTAGATTAGTTTGGGAATATCATCATCTACATCAAGCTGATGATTACGACAGAACCAGCAGTATCATTGTGGTACTTAAGTGTTTTTTTTTATTCTCCCAAAATATCATGCATGTCCTAAATGATATTTGCAACATTTCTTTTTTTGATGTGGCTTTCTGCAGCAGGCTACGCCTGAAAGATCTAGGTTCAGTCCCTTTCGAGTTTTCTGCTGCTTTATCGGATCATTTTCTTTCCTTTTTTTCATATTTATGCGTTTTTGCAGGTGTACACCTCCTCTTCCCTCACACACGTTTGGCACTCCACATGGCAGCACCAGCGTACCTGGCAGTGGCATGAAAGGCTAGTGAGCCGCATGGCTGTGTTATAACCGCGTCCGCAGCACAGACTCTGACAGCTGGTGTCTTTGGTGCATGACCGGCCTCCTGTGCCTGGAGAGTAGCGAGAGGGCCTGCAAAAGCTGGGGGAGTCCTCCAAGTAGACCAGGTCGGTGTTGCGGGGGCTCTGGCCGTGGCGTTTAGGGCCAGCCAGCTCAGTCTCTCCCGTGGCTGCGTTGGTGACACTCAGTACTCTCACAGCATTGTCATATCTGTACTTCAGCAGCCGCCCAGTGTCATGGAAAGGGGACAGCTGCTTCCAGCAAGTCCTTACTGCACACGAGCCGGAGACCCCGTGGCATTTGCAGGTTGTTTTCAGCCCACTCTTCACAGCCTGAGATAGGAGGAACACAAAGAAAAAAAAAATCAGCTCTTTCAGCTTGATTCATTACCTGCCCTCTTATCTGTGGGGTCTATCTGACCAGAGAGAGACAGTTTCCTGCAGGGTGAGTTAAGGTTTTGTGGAGATGTGCCTGTCGGTTACCTTTAAAATTTTTTTGACATAATGGATTGAGGGGGACTGTTTAGCTTGTCGTATTTCATTCACTCCACATTTCTCATTTAGACAGCTCTTGAAATTTCTTTTCTCAATGTGTTGAAACTGGCTCTTTCTGTCTGCCTTCTGTCTCCTTTGCCCTGGGAAGCCTGAGGCAGAGGCGACAAGAAGCACAGACTGGAGAATCTCTCCGCCCAGTTTCTAGTACATGCATGCTCATTGAAAAAAATAAATTAAAATAGATAAGATATTTCTGTACAACAAAACAACAGAAAAGAGCCATTTATGAATGCTTTTGTTCCTTTAAACACTTCATTTTTTTCTATGTGATAGACCAACGCAAAGCAGTGATCATGAAGTGGAAGAAAATTGATTCAAGGTTTTCGAAACATAAATCTGAAGAGTTTTCATGTGTGCTTTTATCCAGCCTAACTGAGGCAATACTTTGTCAATTTTTACAGTTAAGCCCTTTGAGGTTTGCCTCTGAGAATCTACAAGGTTCTGACAGCCTACACATCCACAGATGAGATGTTTGCTAACCCCTCTTTGTAAAATAGCTCAACCAAAGCCAGAATGGATGTAGATCATCAGGGGAAAAAAATTCAGTTTCAAGCCTTGCCAAAAAAATTCCAGATTAGATCTGGTTTTCCTGCAACACAGCTTTCCATTGTGGTTAGGGGATGCTGTGGGACGCATGTAGTCCCCCAAAAATCCATTTTTAGTTTAATCAGAGCAGAGAACCTTCACTACATGTTTGCTATACCTTTCATGATGGGTGGCAGACTACAAATGGGGTTTCTGGTGGCTTTCTTTTAACAATAGCTTTCTTTTTTGGTTGTCTTCTCAATGGATTCTCCCACCTGAGCTGAGGCCGTCTGCAGCTCCTCCACAGTAACCTTGGGACTCTTTGGCTGGTTCTTTGTCAGCAATTTATAAATATGTTCCATAACTAACTTCAGCAACTCCTTTAACCAGAACTGCTCTATTTATAGTCTTTACTATAAGATTTGTAAAGGTGGTTCAGTACAAAGGTACCCCACAATTTCCTCATATTCATTTGCACATAACTTTAAGAAACACATAAAATGCTTCTTTCATTTCCCAATAATGCAGCTCTCAGTATTGGTGGATCACATTAAATTTCTAAAAGAAACATTTTGTCACATTAGAACAAATAGGACAAAGACTTTGCTGTGCTTGATGGTCAGTGATGGGAGCATGATCAGTCAGGCTGAGTGGTGTTGTTGTTAAGAGGGGCCAGACACAGGTCATACTAAAAGAGCCAGAGGGCTCCACTGTTTAAAAACTTCTACTCAGGTCCTCCCTCTCTGCACAGGTATGAACCCCCGCAGGGGCCTTCAGAGCACCATTAATGTGAGCTAAGCAGAGCCACTTGTGTTTTTTTGTAAACGTGACTGCTGGTCTCTTTTAGCCTCATTGGTGTAAAACTTTTAACTCGCTCAAGATGAGATAAGATAGAGTTCTTCCTGTTTTGCTTTTTGCTCTCCCAAAAGGCCTATCTTTTTTTTTTTTTTTTTTTTGGCGAGCCACAGGAGATGCACCCTGAGGCTCTCTATTTTCAGAGCTTCAGAGCGGTGGTTATGAACATTAGCTGGATTTATGAAGAGCACAGTGATCTCGAAAGAGGAAAAAAAAAAGTTGCTCGTATATTAAAAAGAGGCCACGGTGATAATCGCTCTCTCCGACATGAGACCTTTAATTTTCTGTTGGCCCGCACAGCATGCTTTATCATGCCTGAGAACACCTGGCTCCAATGATCCCACAGCCATGTTGTCTCCTTGCTGCACTGCCTCACCCACCCAGGCCAAAACATGGAGGCAAATCCAAGGAGAAAATAGAGGAAAGGGCGAAAAGAGTGTTGTCTGGTTGGAAGTTTGGAAACTGAATTTTTAATTGCATGTTTAATTGGCAATTGATATTTGCCCAGCTTGTAAAAAACACTAAATAAAGGAATCATCTTTTGAAATCTTTTGATTTAAACACATACCCGCATCCCGACGTTGATGTTGTGGGCATCAACCTGTGCCCTCAGGTCTTTGCTGACCCTCTTTTGGCCAAGGAACTTCTTAAGGAACTTGGTGCTGTATTTCAGGTTGTCTCCGCAGACCCCCCACTGCCATGCTTCTCTGTGCTGGATCCCAGGGGAGTCATCACAAGTGCACCTCTCCATCCGGCCTGAGCTGCAAGCCTTGGCGAGCGCATGGGTCAAAGCAGCAGAGGACACCGCCAGCAGGAAGGCTGTCTCCTTAAATGCTGGATATGAAGGAAAAAAGTACATAAAAGTTAAATAACTCTATGCCAGTAGTATATAAAAAAATTAGTTAGAGTTATTTCATGTCTGGGGTAGTTATCTAATCCAAAAACTGTATTTTCATTTCAGTAATTAAGCCATTAACCCAGTTTGTTTACAAAAATGTCCCTACGTTGTCATGGTTTGTAACTATCCCTGGAATCCTGCAAGTTTTTATGTGTCAAATCTCCTCTTCTGACCTCTTCTTGCGGCTCTGCACTGTTATTTTGCTTCCCTCAAAGTCGTCACCAGCGTATATTTTCATCCAATTAATTGTTATTTTGACTAGGAAGGATTTTCCCAGATGAAAGTGGGTAATCACACCACCCTTTTCCTCTGGGAATGAGATAAAAATAACCACAGGGCTCAAGCACTCTCTACGTCGTTTGCCACATTTCTTGGAGCTGTACTCCCTCATTACCTCAGTGCTGACCTGTTCATGTTCTCCCACACAGTGATAATCATATACATAAAGCCTGGACCATGCAGGATTTTGCTTGTGCAGCAAATCTACAACCCTTTTTTCAATTTAATCGATAAAGCTAAATGTCTGTCTCATTAATAGTTCCATTAAACCATGCAGAACGGACTTTCAAGAAAGTAAATTTAATATATTTTTCTGTGAGTCTATGAGAAGAATGCAGTTTTTTTGTTACCTGTATCTAAAAGTACAAATTTCTTGTCAATATGAAAAAAAAGAAAAAAAAACTTTGCAAATTTAACTAAGAATCAATAAAAGAGGAAACAAATGTGTTAACGCTGCTTTTAAGATGGATCACACTAAACTTCACAAGAATTCATGTTATATGCTTGTAAAAAGACTTCACATGGGGCTTGTGAGCACATGCATTGATAAAAACCATCAATTTAGATTTTATTAGAGTTGCCAGACATGCAAGTTTGATTATATGTTTTTGCATTGGTGCAGCAGGTGGTTAAAAAACATTGCTCATAGTATTTTTGAACACCTAATTCTGCAGACTAACTTTTTTTTATGATCACAGTGATCCCCCTTATTTTTTATATTAATATTTACCTAAATTCACCTGCTTGAAATTGTAAAAATTGTAAAAAATACAATTGTTTATTGGTCAGATTCCAACAGTCTTTGCACACTTATCTTTTGGGTTAGTAAACCCAACAGGATTCACCAAAATGTGCGCTTACCTCTTTTCAGGAGGCTCCCCCGGCCATCCAAGGTGCAGTTCCAGCGCTCATTCCTGAACTGATAGCGGCACTCCAGCTGACCCAGGCGCACCGATTCCCGGAGTGTCTCTGCCAAACCGGGCTCCCTGCGGCACATCCTTTTCTGCCGCCGGGTCAGACTCATTTGCTCGCACTGTTTCAGATGGGCCTTCCCCACTGGAGCGTCATTGGAAAATGGACCTGGTAAAAGCACCAATGGCTCCCGGCCTGTTAGGCTGTAGAAGTAAAAGAAAAAAAAATGAAAGAAAAGTATATAAAAGTCTAGCTAAATGTGGTTTTATTAAAATCTTAATAAAATAACCTCCCTATATACATTTGATATGATTATTAGGTGATATTCTCCAAATGTTTGTAAATTACAATGTTATAAATTTTTTATTCTGTTTTAAAAAGTCAAAAATTCCACAACAAAACATAATTAAGTTGAATAATAAATTCATTAATAAACTTCAGATAATTTAGAAGTCAGTCATCATTTACGCATGCGTAATTTACTTGAAACGTTCAAATACAAAGCTATGATCCCGTCCAGTGACTCGGCATTGACACTAATTCACCATATGCAACATTTCTAAATAAAAAGTTCACCGTCTGACCCAAAGTAAGCCGCAGTGTTCGAGAGAAGGATGCAGAGTCCAACTGTTCGCAATAGGCAGGCGGTCCCTGGGAGCCTGGAGCGCATTGTGCCGGGTTGGCGCTGTTCCTCATTTCGGTGACTCTTCAATAGGGAAAGTTTGTGCCGTCTGCTCGGCGCTTCTCTTTAAGTGGCCCAACATGCAGAACACTGACTGTCAAAGCGATGCGCATGGCACAGTGGGTCCGCTGGGAGGCAGGGCTGGAGGAGGAAGCATCATCCTGCCGCACCCTCCACAGAGTCCCACAGCATTGTTACTCAATGTTCCTCCCACAGCAACACTAAACAGATGCGCACATTTTAATGCAAGACACACTTATAAGAATAAAAACTATTTCTTATACTTCTTTTTCTCATTTCTCTTAGTTAAAACACTTTATCTGTGCAGACTCTATTTCTTGGTCTAAATGTTGGCATCTAAAAAAATGCAAGGCTGTTCTTAAATGATGTTGAAAGATTTAATGTTATTATTACATAGCAAAACGGGGGGGGGGGGGGGGGGGGGGTATAGAATTACTGTTGGAATGTAATTATATCAAGATCAACTTTGTAACTTGAGATAAGAAAAACGTAAATCATGATTAAGTGCACCAAACACTGCAAGGATTAAAACGATCCATGAAGAGTAATTACAGGAGTGCGTAAGGAAACTCCAACTTTTCAGCTGTGGATGTAGCCTCATCTAGTGGGCAAAATAAAGAAAACCTATCATCATTTTAATTTACTTTGAAACTATGGAAACCTTCTAAAAAGAGACTATGGATGGATGGTGATGTCTTAGATATTGTACAATCCTGCAAATTAAATTGTTTTCAACAATTAAAAAACATAGCTTTTTCAAATGTAGGTACCCGGTATATCTTTTTTATAAGGTGACATGAAAGGTGTGACAGTTACTATGACTAAACCAATATCTACTGGTTGAACAGTTGCTTCACATTGGGGGAAGATCAATTTATCTTAGATATGAAAAAGACAACAAAGATAATTACCCTATTAAGTAGACATAAAGAGACATACTTGGAGAAATGGGTTTAGTCTAATCACAATGGATTTTCACCTACTTTTGGAATCTAACTCCAAGACTTTTATGGAGGCTTTTTATGGAGACCCCCTTTGATGTCCCTTATATACAGTACTTGAGTTCAGGGGGGGATGGCATCCCCCTTCTTAAAAAAATCAGAAAAATCATCCCCTTTCTTAAATGACCATCCCCCATGACATTTTATTACTGAATGGGTTAAATTTCTAAACAGTAACAGCAATAATATTGCCCATTTAACATTTGGCGGGCTGTGGGCTTATAAGTAGCCTGAGCAAAATAAATAAAAATCAAAGAAGTGGCCTACCATGCTGATCCCAGTTGGAAATGTGTCCTCTGCTTTTGTCCCTAACTATGTAGGGGCAGTGATAGCCATGCCAGCCCAGGGACTGACTGCTGTACTGTTGGTGCCTTGGTCAAGGTCAATGACCGGCGTACCTGACATGTAACAACCATACCATGCATATTGCTTTAGGTTAATAGACTATATTGATTAGGCTCTGTGCTTCCAAAAAATAAAAGAAAAAAAATCCACCATCCCCCTTCTTTTTTACAACTAGACTACTGATTATATATAATATATAAAACTACAATTTACAGTAAGTAAGTGGGTGAACGGTATACACCCTATATAGGTCATCATCGCATTAACAGACCATGCAAGCTCAATGCAGACAGGCTGGGTTTTATTTGAACCAAGGAACAAGCAACTCAGCTGACTTGCAACCTATAGCTGCAGGTTAACAGTATATTGCATTACTGAAGTTCAATAATAGATAAAAACATAATAAGTAAGCATTTATTAGGGAATACTCCATAAATGCAATGTTGCTTTGATGTTATACAGTGTTTTCTTTGGTACATTTTTACTGACCTTTAGACAGATTTGTTTGAGACATGATGGTAATCTGCTCAGAAGTTAACTGAACACCAGAAGCCTTTTTGCCTTTTATAAACAGGCGAGTACTAATATCTCCCACAATAAATATTTTTAATAAGCTGAAACAAATTGTAAGAAAATAATCAATAAAACGCGCTAAAATTAACTTAATAACAGAACTACTTTTCTCTGTACTATGACGACTGTAATGATTCTAACAATAAACGAAAGAAGTCGGCATGACTTCCGATAAACGCCTCTTGGTGGCGCTACAATAACAAATCAGATTTGCGTTTCCTGTTAAATATCGCCAAAGAAGAAGAAGAAGAAGCGGGGGAGGGTGACGAGGACCGGAAATCGCCATTTTCCCGTTCAGCAGTAACAGAGGAAAGATCGAGAAACGTCTACGAGGTAAAACTGTCTTCAAATATAGAAAATCTTAAGAAAACTGAGCGACATTTAATCAACTTAAATTCAAGACACGTGACTTTGAACGTTTCTTTTTTTTTTTTTTTGCAAAACAGTTGTTTCTAAGATAGCGTATGCGGGCGCTTTGAGTTCGTTAGCTGTTTATTTAACTTCAGCAGAAGTAAATGGTTTGTTGTGTTTTCATTGGTGCATTTAATAATTCAATACAGCCCGTTTTTTTCTAGTTTTCTTCGGTGTTGTAGCTTTTGCTAGTTTTTTTTTTAACGGCTTAGTCTTTAATTAGGTACCAGTTACTTATTAAGGTTGTGAATTATTATAGGCTAGCAAGCTAACAGGCGTTAGCTAACATATTAACATAAATTGTCTTTGTTTTTGTGCAGCGTAACCATTACAATGTATTTTTTCAAAACGATTTTCCGCTGAATTAGAGTTTAAACTAGAATTACAAGTGGCTTACAACAGTGCAAGGGTGTAATAACTTTAAAACAACTCAGCATTGTTCTGTTAAGCTAAGCTTGGGGCTCCGTGGCAGTTTTAGTCAGCTGATGAGGCTTTGCTAATAAATACGGGAAGGCAAATTGCTAGATGTTATTTTCAATTACTGACATTATAATAAGGCTAGAAGTCTAGTTCCTCCTACGTTTGAGTTTATAGTTTAAGCGATTTTGCTCTTACAATGTAATCAGTGTTAAGTCTTTTATATATATATATATATATATATATATATATATATATATATATATATATACATACATACATATACAGAGGCTGTAATAAGTTTCTATCTACAGGAAAGATATGAGCCTGTGTATCCCTAAGGGTAACTTGACCAGGAAAGCAGTAAATTATGTTAACCAAAATATAATCCCATCTTGAAAGCAAAAATGCGGATTAACCTCAGCCCCCTACATCTTACCAAATAAAAGGAAGGAAAGAAAGATGAGAAACCATGTACATAGATTTATTTTTTCTTTTTAGCATTTTTTTTTTCATTCAGCCTACCTGTTTTTTCATCTTTTCTATTTTCAATCTCCCCTTTGATATTGGAAATGGGGGGTTCAAGCTTTCTGCATTTTATGGCGTGGAAAATAAATCCTCTGACCATGAACCTGTCCGGTTCAGCTTGAAGGACCAGCCTGTCTGGGAATCCTAAACCTCCTGGCTCCTATCTGGCTGCTGGCACTAGGGTGTGTTCACCTGCACCTTAGCGCACATGACTCATTGTGATTCTGTTGGTGGCACGGCATTAGGCACATGGGGCTGGTGGGTGGGCTCGCTGCCTGGAGGCATGTCCCCTTTGGATAATGATAGAGGAAAAGCTGTACCTAGATATGCACACCTTGACAAGCACATATACCTAGAATTGACAAAATATCATGTTTTCAAAATGCTGACTCGAGGTCAGGCAGTTTTTTAATGTAAATATCCAAAGTGGGAGGTAATCTTGTTTAAAAACACAGTTTCCAAGGCTGTCGCACACATTAATTTTCAGCCTCATCTCAGTGTAATATTGACAACTTTTACCTTAACATCCCATTATGTGCCAGCGAGAGCTTTACAGTTATGTGATTAATCGTATCGGCCCTACTGCTGGTTAATTCGAGTGTTGTTGTAACTTTATCTGTGTTGTTTCAAGGCTTTCTAATTTTTGCCCTGAGTGCTAACTCATTTCATTGTCACCTAAAATTTAGCACACCTCAGGGCACTCCCATTTTGATTATGGCGTTTTTTAAGATGAGATGACTCTGGCCTTATCTTGTTTGCCTGTTGCTTCATAGAGCTTTCATTATAAGCAACTCGTTTGAAAACAGTGTCAGACTACTGTCAATAGACAACCGTTACTCCTCTCGCTTTTGGTATGTAATCTACATTTGACCGCCAAATGAAACTCATAGTTCAGTGATTTACGTATATTGCTGAGGCTGACAGCCAAAATCCTGACAAAAATTGCCATATCACTAACAAGGGTTCTTAGCTTCAGTTTTAAAACCATTATTTTATTTTTCTGCTAAACATAAATTTTAATTAACGAGACGGTTTAAGCTATTGTTAATGGTCTCATCGTTCCTCTGAAGCTGGAAGCTCACTGCTCACTCGAGGCTGTCTACATGTAACACTTGACATTTCTAAGGAATGTGCTTCCTTTTATCACGTGGTGCTCCTTTTTCGCTGTTGCTTCACCTGTACAGGCAGTGTAGCATGCAGGTGCACAAAACAGGCTTACACATGCTTTGCCTTAGTTGTCCTCAAAATTCATGTACATAACCTTCAAGTCATGGCAACACATTTGGCTGCAGAAAAGGAACAAAAATGTCAAAAAAGAGATCTTGCTGCTGTTGATGTAAATTAGCACTTATTTAAAGCTTGAGTAAAAAGCTGAAACAAAACAGTTTATGAGTAAATATGCAATGATATGATCTGGGTTTTTGCTCTGAGTGTTGATAAGCTAATTCAGTTCAAATCAATTCAAACAATACTTAATTGATCCCAAAGGGACATTAAGTGATCCTAGAACAGACTGGACCTTCTTTGGGCCATTTAATGTCATTTAATGTCATTAAATGTCATCAATGATGGCCTGGGAGATATTAAATTTCTAACAATAAACTTAAACTTCAAAGGAATGTACCCACATTCCATTCTTTTATCCAGTCCATGTTGATAGATAAACTATACTTGTATGCTGGTCTAGCTGTCAAATATGGATTGGCATTAACATTGATATTTTTTGTATTTTTTTTATTACATTTTTACATTTTGCTCTTAATTTTTGGACAGTATTTCAACTTTTGTTTTTGTAATTTGAGGTCAATTTCTTTTCTTTCTGCATTTTTCAAATTATGCAAACAACAGCCTTTTTTTAATTAGCATTTTATTTATTGTTGCGTGTTTTTCCTTTGTTTTCTGTTTTCTTGCTGAAATCCTGTTAAAGGTCTAATACAGACATCAAAATACATACTGTGGCCGTATTATTTGTATAAAGCTTTGAGCTAGTTAAAAAAAATTTTTAATTTGAAACCAAAATATTGTCATGTTAGTTTGAAGGAGTGTATCATTGCAAACTATTGGTTTTGAAGGTAATTTAAACATGTTGTATATCGCGATTTTAGTTGTAATATATTGTGATACTAGATTGTCTTCATATCGCCCAGCCCTACTCAAGGGTATTATTTGTGGGGCTGTGATGGCTGTGGTAAACAGTCACAGCCATACATCTAGCTAAGCAACACTGTGAAGAAGTAATGGGTTCAATTTGCATGTTTTCTAAGCCATAACATGGTTGCTTGGGTTACTCTATAAAGGAACTCAATGCTAATCCTTAGAAGCTAATCTGATAAACCAGACAAAATGGGAGATGAAATGTGTAATCTAGTCTGGCCCAGATGAAGGACACATTGGAAGATTGTTGATGAGAACAACCCCTTGTCTTTCAAACCGTGTCTGTGCCTATAGGCCAACACTCTGGCCAATGAGCGCAACTGATGTGACGTAGTAAGCGCGACAGAAAGCTGGTGGGGAAGTGTAAACAAACAGCCTGTCGGTAAAACAGCAAATATTTCCTTCTTAAAATGAATGAGCGCAGAGCCTCTTCCTGCTCACGTTTAAACGAAAACCCCAAGTATAATCCTTCCAAAACTGATTCCAAAACTGAGTCAAATGAGAACTGTTAATTTGTTGTTGCCATCTTTCTTGTTGTGCTTTTTTCAGCGTCACGCAAAACCCCGCCCGCTTTGCATCAGAATCAGAATCCGAATCAAGTTTATTGCCAAGTAGGTTTAATCCGTGTATCATTCGTTCTTTCTATTTTCAATTGTCAATCAAAAAACAAAAAATAAAAAATTGACTGGTAATTTTGTTTTTTTGTTTTTTATGGTTAAACCAAAAACGAAAAAAGGATTGGGTTTTTCATATATCAATTCTAAGCTCCGATCAAGAATACGAAATGGAAAAACGGACAGCAACGCAGAATTTGATTTTAATATTTAATCGGTACAGTTTACGTGACCCGGAAATAGCTCTTTGCGCAGCAGTTGGGGTAATGAAGTGGCTACCATGGCGACACTAGAACCACACACTATGTTGATCGAGAAGCTGTTTGTTGTTGCTAGTTAAAAGTACAGTGCACAGAAAAGTTTCAAGAAAAAAGTTATACCTGGAAAATCCTGCTGATTTTCTCCGTTGTCATGTCCTCCTCCTTAAGAGTCACACGCTTGGATCCTCCAAATAACATGTAACTGTCCATGGCTGATAGGTCCGACTGCCTTATCTGGTGCAGCTTGATCGAACGTGGTGGGGGTAAGCCAATTGGTTTTTTTAGCTAACGCTCCACCAAACTTCCGGGTCACGTAAATTGTACCAATTAAATATTAAAATCAAATTCTGCGTTGCTGTCCGTTTTTCCATTTCGTATTCTTGATCAGAGCTTAGAATTGATATATGAAAAACCCAATCCTTTTTTCGTTTTTGGTTTAACCATAAAAAACAAAAAACAAAATAACCAGTCAATTTTTTATTTTTTGTTTTTTGATTGGCAATTGAAAATAGAAAGAACGAATGATACACGGATTAGGTTTGCACTTACAAGGAATTTGACTTTGTGTTGTTGGTGCAGAGAAAAAACAAAACAAAACAAAATAACAAAATAAGAAAGAATATATATAAATAAATATATATATATATATACACACACACACACACAGAAGCTATATACAAACAGTAGACTGTGCGTTAATGTAACGCAGAAATCCTGAATGGGGGAGAGAAACATTGTCCAGTGTCACGGCGGGGTCTTGGCCTTGTTGATAAGGCCGATAGCAGATGGGAAAAAAGGTTTGCATTGAAGGCGGTTACTTAACCTACTACGCCACCTCCCGGGCCCTACTACGCCACCTCCCGGGCATCCAGAAATTCAAAACACATCTTTGCGTTGTGATTGGCCAGCCAGTTCTAGGGCATGGGACATTGATCGAGGCTAGATCAAACTCGCAGGCAAAAATAATTTTGGCCGCTGGCAGGTCGGGCTAGGGAGAAGCATGACAGAAAATGGAGTATAGAGACTCTAAAACATGTCTTTAGCTGACAGAGCATCCCACTTAGAGAAGTAATTATACAAAAATTGTAAAACAAGAAATCTAAGCATTTTGTATTTCAGAACAAAAAAAAAACTTTTTTTAAATGAAAAAAAACAAACAAACATTTTCTTCTGTCATCCAGAACTTTTCAAGTGGAAAAATGTTCATTTCACCTGGTTAAATTTAGAAAAAATTTTTATTTTGCTATACAATTATAAATGGATTCGTTGAAAAAATTATTGACAGATTAATCAATTTGCAAAATAATTATTAGCTGCAGCCCTAATCACAACAAAATCACCTGATATCATGCTAAGATTTTAAGCACATATTGACAAAACCCTATTAATATTTACTTCCATCTCCTCGCAGCTTGAGTTGAGGACTGGCTCTTTGGTATTTGACAGCACTAGTGATGCAGCGTAGAACTTGGCGAAGCAGAGAACTGTTGTCAGCAATTTTGTCTTAGTAATGTATACACTTACCGGCCACTTTATTAGGTACCCCATGCTAGTAACGGGTTGGACCCCCTTTTGCCTTCAGAACTGCCTCAATTCTTCGTGGCATAGATTCAACAAGGTGCTGGAAGCATTCCTCAGGGAGTTTGGTCCATATTGACATGATGGCATCACACAGTTGCCGCAGATTTGTCGGCTGCACATCCATGATGCGAATCTCCCGTTCCACCACATCCCAAAGATGCTCTATTGGATTGAGATCTGGTGACTGTGGAGGCCATTTGAGTATAGTGAACTCATTGTCATGTTCAGGAAACCAGTCTGAGATGATTCCAGCTTTATGACATGGCGCATTATCCTGCTGAAAGTAGCCATCAGAAGTTGGGTACATTGTGGTCATAAAGGGATGGACATGGTCAGTAACAATACTCAGGTAGGCTGTGGCGTTGCAACTATGCTCAATTGGTACCAAGGGGCCCAAAGAGTACCAAGAAAATATTCCCAACACCATGACACCACCAGCCTGAACCGTAGATACAAGGCAGGATGGATCCATGCTTTAATGTTGTAGACGCCAAATCCTGACCCTACCATCCGAATGTCGCAGCAGAATTCGAGACTCATCAGACCAGGCAACGTTTTTCCAATCTTCTATTGTCCAATTTCGATGAGCTTGTGCAAATTGTAGCCTCAGTTTCCTGTTCTTAGCTGAAAGGAGTGGCACCCGGTGTGGTCTTCTGCTGCTGTAGCCCATCTGCCCCAAAGTTCGACATACTGTGCGTTCAGAGATGCTCTTCTGCCCACCTTGGTTGTAACTGGTGGTTATTTGAGTCACTGTTGCCCTTCTATCAGCTCGAACCAGTCTGGCCATTCTCCTCTGACCTCTGGCATCAACAATGCATTTCCGCCCACAGAACTTCCGCTCACTGGATGTTTTTTCTTTTTTGGACCATTCTCTGTAAACCCTAGAGATGGTTGTGCGTGAAAATCCCAGTAGATCAGCAGTTTGTGAAATACTCAGACCAGCCCTTCTGGCACCAACAATCGTGCCACGTTCAAAGTCACTCAAATCACCTTTCTTCCCCATACTGATGCTCGGTTTGGACTGCAGGAGATTGTCTTGACCATGTCTACATGCCTAAATGCTCTGAGTTGATGCCATGTGATTGGCTGCTTAGAAATTAAGTGTTAACTTAATGGACAGGTGTACCTAATAAAGTGGCCGGTGAGTGTATATATTTGGTAAAAAGCTGCTATTTTTCACAAGCACAATATTAATGTTGGCCATCTGCCCCATTTTTTATATCTGCACATCCCTAAGGAAGCTTTAAAAGATAGTAACAGTAAAATGTCTTTGTACTCTGTGCTGAAGCAGCTTGTAAGTAATGTCATAACTGATGGATCTGTTATGTCACATTTTATTTTAATCTCAAACAAATGAAGCCCAAGTTAAATTTCCACTAGGTTTAAAGGGAAAATCTATTAAGGGTTTTTTTCAGAGATGTATGTTTTCCTTTTTTTGTGGGATTAGTGATCTTTATAATAAAGTAGACAGACAGACGGGCGGGGGGTTGGGAGAGACATGGAAGACACGCAGAAAAGGTCAGGATTTGAAACCTGGGGCATGTGGAGGACTGAGGCCTCCATATATGGGTCGCACATTCTACCCCTGCAGCACGGCCAAACCCTATAACTGTGTCTTTGTAGCTTTTTCAAGAATTGCTTTTAGAGTTAAAATATTTTTGCTGCTATATTCAAAATGGTCTTTAAGGAAGTCAAGCAATGACATTGTGTTATACGTTTTCATTGCCGTGCAAAATAAAAACGGGAAACAAAACTTCTTTAAAAGTAAAACAGACGAATTTGTGTTACAGGAAGTGGTAAATAAGTTTGAACACTTAAAGCTACAGTGTGTAATAATTACAGGGATATATGGTCAGAAATGTAATATATTATACATAACTATGTTATTTATCATCATCTATGAGCTCAGCCTCTTAACCTTAATATTTGCGTTGCCTTAGAATTCGTTACGAATTACATAGGAGCGGGTCTCGCAGCCATGGAGGCGGACATCTTTGCTCTACGGCAGCGCAGAGCCAACAAACTAGCGATTGCAAGATCGCCCATTACGCTCGAAAGTAACTACGGCAAGTTGAGAGAGATGAACTGAGACGGTACTGAAATCTATACCCTACACAGACTAATGAAATACTATCTGTAAAATTATCTATGTAAACAAACCTCATCACTTGAGAAGGTAGGTGATGCGGACGTCGTGGAAGACATTTTGTCCCGTAACGCTCGCCGTACTGTTGGGGGGAGAAGCGGTGGGGGGAGATGTTCATGTTGCTGCAGTCTGACCGCTAGATGTCGCTGAAAATTACACACTGTAGCTTTAAAAATACAAAAGCTGTAGGTTTTAGTGGAGCCTCTGTTTTCTGTTCAGCACCAGCCTTTCGGGACTTTAACACCATTTCTTCTGCTTCCCTGCAGGTAAGCCAAGATGGGGAATTTTTCGAGCCTCTTTAAGGGACTGTTTGGGAAAAAAGAGATGCGGATTCTGATGGTAGGACTGGATGCTGCTGGTAAAACTACCATACTGTACAAGCTCAAACTGGGAGAAATTGTTACCACTATTCCTACCATTGGTGAGTCATCTCCTGCTTCATTATTATTATGTTTTTGTAACCTGATGCCTACACATGGCATTGGATTTGAGCATAATTTTTTGTTTTGTTTGAAGGATTTAATGTGGAGACTGTAGAGTTTAAGAACATCAGTTTTACGGTTTGGGATGTTGGTGGTCAGGACAAGATCAGACCTCTTTGGAGGCATTATTTCCAGAACACACAGGGTAAGTGACACAATGTTTCCAATCTGCCAATCATGTCTTAATCCTCTAAATATTCCTAACGTTCAGAGGTCTTTATGTATCGGTCCTTTTGTTGTTGTTGTTTTTTTTTTCAGGTCTGATCTTTGTAGTGGACAGCAATGACAGGGAGCGAGTGGGGGAAGCGAAGGAAGAGCTAATGCGAATGCTGGCTGAAGATGAGCTGAGGGATGCAGTGCTGCTTGTGTTTGCTAATAAACAGGTACGTCTTTAACATGATCGTCCTTAAGGTGAAAATGGAACAGACATGTTACAGCGAAGTTACATGTGCATTCTGCATTGTGTTTTAAACAGCGATATTATTCACACTAGATGTGTAAAACACATGTTCAACAGCTGTATTACATGTGTTCATAGGCTACGCATTGCCTGATTTAGGTTGAGGTTCTACTTTCAGGCATGTATATCCTCTTGGTGGTAAGGAAACAACAGGAAAACGATATCCGATGTTAAAATTCCTCTTCCAAATACCTCATCATCCAGCAGAAGGGAAGCCAAGGTGCACCTTCTAATTGGTGTTCTTTCCACAAAATACTGTAGTAAACATAAAGTTGTTAATTTCTCTATATTCAATCAGACGTTCTTTGTAATTGTGACAAAATAGAATATGCGATGCGGGCAGCGGAGCGTCTGTAGAGGGGGGTGGGGACGTCTGGAGCCGAGGTATTGCATTGCACTTATTTCACTGATTTTGAGCAGTATTTTTTGATGCAAGGCCTTTCAGAATCTATAATGCAGGGGTATTATTATTTTTCAGTGAATGAGGTTTTAGTAGGAATAGGTGGAGTGCAACTTCTCTACTTCTGTTATTTGCTGTTGTTTCTAAAAATAAATGCATAACGATAATTCAGCTTTCATTGATTTATTTCAAATTTGAAACATTATCTAGCCTGTAAGGTGTGTAAAAAAAAAAAAATACTGAATCGAATCGCCATGATGGATGTGATTTACACCCCTATTGGTAATATGTACATAAGCAGGGCCGTTTATGGTCACATGCTGTAAACCCGTCTGGTGTATTTACGTCTTCAGAAGTTTGTTTTGATCACAGTTCATATCTGTATGAAGAAACTCTTTGTTACAGAGTATTTATTGGTTGGTATTTATTGGTTTTACTGAAAACAGTAAAACTAATTATGCAGACCCTGGTCAAATCCCCTTTGACTTTCAGGTAGTCACATGCTTCCAGTTCTGGCTGTTCATTTCAGGTTGCAGTGAATCTAATCCAGTGATGGAAGATTTGTCCCTGAACTCCTGTGAGAATCTGAATCTTTGTACATGTCATCCTTTTTCTAGGACCTGCCGAACGCCATGAATGCAGCCGAGATCACTGACAAGCTGAGCCTTCACTCCCTCCGTCATCGTAACTGGTACATCCAGGCCACATGCGCTACCAGTGGTGATGGGCTCTATGAGGGTCTGGACTGGCTTTCAAGCCAGCTAAGAAACGCAAAGTGATCAATTGTTCCACGTTCTCCATCCGTCGGCTCTATCTGCAGTGTTTATGGGAGGCTGCACTGGGCATGTACTTGTTTACTCTCATTTTTCTTCTGTTTCCTGACGTTTTTATTTTTGTTTTGGAGCTTTGGCCAGTGTGCCCCAACATCAGTGTACTGTATGTGTGTGTTTGTATAAATATTTTGGAATGAACGGATGTGTATGCGTGAGCTACGTGGGAGCAGTCCTGCTGTGCCTTGAACACAGTTGACTCTCGATCACCTTTCATTCCTCCAGTGCCAGCACACCCAAAGGCTGCGGGTACTTGCAAAGCGAAAAGCAACGCACGATGCTTAGTGCTCCGTCCTCGTAAAAGAATGTCTAAGAAAAAAAAAACGGTAACAAATACATTTATTACACATCTGGCACACTAGAGCCTCTTAGTTTATGTACCTCACTAAGGTGCACTGTTTTGTCATCAGACAACCTGGATGATAAATGTAGTCTGCACAGTTTGAAGATTTAAAAGATCAATCTTAAAAAAGCAGCTTTGGTTTTATATTTTAACTCAATATTTTGCAGGTTCCTAGTGACCAGAATGTAACTGGATCTAATGCCAATTTATGTGGGAAAGTCTGAATGGAGGAAATATTACATATAGCTTTGGACCTCATTTGTCTTTGAATTGGATCATACTTGTTGTCTCATGTGAAAGATCAAAAGGTCCGCTGTGCCTGGATCTGGTAACGGCAATAAATGTTGCAGCGCATGTTTACATATATAGAGGAGTGTTAACTATTGCATGGTTTGTATCCTTGAGGCCTGTGCGGCTTTGAGCTCCACAGAGCCAACTGCTATGTCAGCTTTCTCCCACTCTGGCTTTTCATTTAGAAGTAGGCTTAATTTGCTCTTGTAAGTACGGTAGTCTATTGGCTAGTGTCTGTTGTTTTTAACTATGCTATTATTATTATTATTACGTATGGCCTGTTTAATCTTAGTTGGAGTTGCTGGTTTCTGTCCTTTTGAGTAAAATCTTTTTGGACCAAATTGTTTGCAAATTGGATTTGTCTGCAAGTTGTTTGCAAGTTCCTTTTTTCATTATTGATGTGTTTGATGGTACATGTTGAATCGGAAGTGTATGAATCAGCCTTACAAATACATATTTAGCGCTTCTTGCTTCAGGGCAGAGTACTTCCTCTGTTTATTTACAAGAAATAGTTCACCCCATATTTTACAACCCCACCAGCTTGCACAATACAGACTTGTGTGATGACAGCTGTTTATCTCTCAGCCATGGCAGTGAACTCACATGCAGTAACACTCTCCATCGCTCTACACCAGCATATAGTCGAATGTGAAGGTTAGAAAGCCAGATTAGTCACATGTATTTGCCCCTCATGTATTCAGCTATGGGAAATAAATCCAACCTTGAACAGTACACACTGAGTGAGGATGACTGCACGGTTTTGTTACACTGACCTCAGAAGGGAGCTTCGGGTTCCCGTTTTTTGTTTTTCTATAACTGGACATTTAGATGTTTTGAGTTTTTTAGTTGTAATTAATTAAAAAAAATCTTTGTACCTATGTCACAGGATATCTTACAATTCTTTAGTTCAAGTTGGAAAAATAGAAGGTAAGAAATTGAAATTATAATGAACTCTAATGAAAGTGTTTGAACTTGATGTATTTTGTCATCCTATTGGTCTTATGTGAAGCTTTAATTTGCAGTATCATTTATGTACATAAGACTCGTGTTCATATATTTCTTTCTCTCATTTTTATGCTTTTTTTAAAACAAACTTGTCCTGTAACACCGGATAAATGCACTATAATAAAGAGAATCTATTGTACACCTTGTAATGGTTTCCTTATTGATATTATAGAGTAATAGATGGGGAAAGATGTTCTTCTTACAAATATATAAAAATACATTTTGGTTTTCTTCTGGTACCATTTGAATTAAAAACTTGTGCAGTTCCTCACTATTGCAGCTAGAGGGCAGGCTAATATTTACCCTGTGATGGGTATGTTGGCACAGGTAATTCTGCCTAGACCTATAACACTAAGAATGGTTTTTTCAATCATACACAACAGATTATCTGGAAATTAGAACCTTGTTAGGATACATTTCATATTTAATGATCCTATTTAATATTTAGTAATCCTATCAATGGTTTGGAGAGTTTAAGATCAGAAATCTAGCCACTTAGGATCATGTTTTCTTAGCCACTCTGCAGATCAGTCTATGCAGTGGTCTAAAATCAGAGTTTAAAGTGAGACTGGATCTCATCCAGTACACCTCACTTCACCCTCCGTTTCCGCATCCTCTGAATTCAGGTGGCCCACTCTCCGTAGAGTTGTTACCTTGGCAACAGCACCCTATGTATTTATAGGGAGTAAGTGAGCAGATGTTAAGAGTATAAGGGAGCACTCATGGATCATGATGTGACGTTTTGTTTAGTTTAAAGTGCAAAGAGTGGAAACTGATGGAGATCATAAACTTTTAATTTGACATGGCTCCTTAATTAGACTAGTATGATCCCAACAGCAATAATTTCTTACCTCACATTAGCAGCTGGTGCCCTTCTAACTCCTGGTATCACAGGATATTTAATGACCTAATCCGTTTTTTTTTTTTTCTTAAACTTGCTTGGTAATTGAAGCTGAGCTGAGGTGATTTTCCTCTGTCTCCTCAATGTGTCGGAGTATTTCATTTCTCTCTTACGTTTGCCACTATCCCATTTTTTTCTGAGCCATTCTTCTCCTTTCTTTCTCTTTTACTCTTATCAAATGGGGTTGAAATGAGGTAAAATTATTAGAATGAGATGTATAGTCAAACAGCATTGCAATTGACCTTTAACAGGCGCTCTCCGCTTTCAATAAATCACATTCAAAAGTGAGACATCATGCTCTTTAGCTGCACAGAATATTAACCCTTTGCTTGTGTATCAACTTCCTTTTCAGGATCTCTCTGTTATACAACTTCCCCTCTCTGTGACCTCTGCATCTGATTTAATATTTAATTATGCAGCTGCAGGTCAAGAAATTAAAATATGCAGGAAAAAATGCATTTTTTTGTTGTTGAAATCAATGAATTGCATTTAAAGAACAATTAAAAACAAAATCTGAGTTTTTATTTCTATTTTCTATATTTTACGATTACGATACAAATAATAAAAATCCTTATTTCAGGTTTTGTTGACAATTTGAAAATTACACCAGGCTAAAAACAGCTACAAGAAAGAGCTAAATAGGAAAATGTGGATGCAAATGTGTCACCTTGAGCTGTAGTCTATAGGCCCTCAGTGCTCAGATGAGGCTCATTTTGCAGGGATTTCTGCATCAGTGCAGCGTCGCTGTGATCAGCCTGCAGCTCTGCTGAGGTGTTAAAGAATCCCACTTCACTATTCTAGTGCTTATCTGCATTACTGGTGCTGATGTCTTCTATAATACTAAAGCTATTTATTTCATTTATTTATGAGTTAATATCTTTTTTTAGTACAAGCGTACCAACATTTAATAAATACTATTTCCAGATGGGTTTACGATTATATACAAAACACAATAAATAAAAATTAAGAAATGGTCATCTATGCCTGTATGGCAGGTTCTTTATAATCCAAAGAGTTTAAATTATTTCCCTCTGGATTCATCATGAGTTAGTGAAGCAGTAGTTTTAAAGGTCACTGAGCACCGCAGGAGCCTCACTATGGAAACCTTTCATTTATAGGTTTTAAAGAGTATTGAAATTGTAAAAAGTCACCATAATCAGTTCTTAAGAACATCATAGAAATCCATTAGGCTTCCTTAGATCTTAATTGTCTAATTATGCTGTATATCATCATTAGTATCTTGTTTATCGGTTGTAATGACCTAGCTTTTTATTATTAATAATATGTTCAAACACAGTGCTTTGTGAATAGCCTGTTCCTTTAGCTGGACCTTTTGGGGCTTAACTCTTCTCCTATCAGATGTTGGTGTCACAAATACATGTCTGGAGTATATTACTTTGTTTAAGAAATTAACATAAAATGAGTTTTAACTTTTTTTAATGGGATGACTGAATTAAATGAACTGTTTGATGAAACAGTAATGAGACGCTTGACTCAATTATTAGATTTTACTTGTTATCAAGACATGAAATCTATATCTTTAGACCTTTTATGATGCCAGGAATTACATTTGTGTGATGCTTATAAGAAGCAAACTGTTGTTTGACCATGTTTTTTTCCCCTTTTTACTTCTTCTGAGATTTATTTTATTCTGGAATATTTCATTAAAAAATATATTTTCTTTTCCTTTTTGTTCATATCTGTGATCTAGAACCCTTTGATCTTCTGTACCTTATTTGTGGTTTTAATATTTTATATAAACCTGACAGATTCCAAAAACAAAACAGAAACCTGTAAAGCAGTAAAGGTACCTCACAATTGATTATTGAAGTTAAAGTGATTTAATTGACAGCAAACGATTCAGTCAGATTATCTTTTTTAAGATTCAGTCTATATGCATATTATACCTTTATTTAAAATTGAAAACTTTTACGAACAAAAAATTGTGTTTGCATAATTTTAACAGTCTTTTTAATGATCGAAAAAATCTATAAACTTCTTCCATCACCAGCCATCCCAGGGGAAACCTGCTCTGCAGCATTATTTTGCATTGATCCGATTTAATAAAAGGACACTGAAAACCATTTATAAAGGTCAGGAAAATAGTACATTTGTTTTAAACTGCATATATCTCTTCAACCTAGGTTTTGATATTAAAGCTAAATCATTATTTTCACTATGGCTGCATGTACAACAGCATTGGTCACTCTTATTTTTGTGGCACTAAGAAGTCACAGAAGGTGCACAGCAGTGAGCTTGCAGATCAGCCGGTATTTGAAATCCTCACTGTACAACCCACACACACATATATCAAGTAAACAGAGATGACCAATGACATAACTGCACGATTTAAAAGGCTGGTCATTTCTGGATTTTCACATTGCCATGGAGACACAACCTCACCAGTTTCATCAGCTTTGGATTAAAACTGAAGCTAATAGCCTCAGTTTCATGCAAGTAAATAATAAAAATCGAGTACAAGTTCGAAGAATTCACTTTTCTGCTTCTCATCAGACATAAAAAGACTTAAGTACATTTTAAATCTATTTGCTTCTATAAAAGCACTACTGTACTGATTATTTTGTCTTGACGAATTTATAAAGCTTCACATTTATTGTAGAAGTCTAAAATATTTAGAATTTATAATCTCACACATTGAAGTTTGCTGTTAATCTAGAGCACGTTTGTCATGTTTTTATTTATTACATCCAAGGATGTTATGTTTTTCGGAGAGTTTGTGTGTTTTTTTGTCTTTCTGTCTGTGTACTGGATAAATTAAAAAGTTAAAAAAATTTTATCAGAGGTGTCCCTTATTTCAAGAAACATTGCATTAAATATTGGAGATTATTTAGATAATAAGGGATTAAAAAAAAAATTCTCTAAAATTGTGTCATAGGGATATTTGCCGGAACAAGAGGTCCCCAACTAAACCAAGGGGTGGCAGAAGTGAATACTGACAGCCTCAGCATCGGACTCAAAAAGTCTCAAGAAAAAGGAGAAAAGTAGTTGGTTTGTTATCATAATCAATTAAAAACTTATGAATGGATTTTATGTTTTTTTTTTTTTTTCCAGTTGTGTGCCTCATGCCAAGAAACAGATCCTTTAATTTTGATGATGATCCAGATCATTTATGATTTTTAGCTATAGGTGTAAGTCACAGTCAATGGTAAAATGTGCTGCTTGGACGAGGTCTGCGATCTCCAAGTGCTTTTCTTCTTCTGTTATATTTTTCTTCCCCTACAATTCCTCTTCAGTCTGCATATGGGTAAGATAATCTAGTTCCAGGTATCTTAATGTTTTATTCTATGGACAATTTCAAATGAACAGCTGTGATCTTCTTTAAATTTCCTGATGTTTTAGGATAAATCCCATTTTTTTTCACTTAATTGGTGCATTTCCTCATCTGTCCCATTTTCAAGAGTAGGTAATAGACTTCGAAGAAAGAATCCATGGATTACAAATGAAAGATTTCAACAAAAAAATGAAATAAACACACAATACAGTTTTATTTAATAGCAGAAGGTGCAATTAGTTTTTCACACTATTGAGCTGAATATATTTTTACAGGTGTTTTTCTCCAAAATAATATACAGTATCTGCTTAAAATAGAGGTGGTATTAAGAGGTAGCCTGTGTGAGATCGTGTTTCTGCAATAAAAGAAAAAAACCTTTCAGTTTTTTTTTTATATCTTGCCTTTCGGTCTGAATTGCTTAGGCAACTGTGTTTGTATATATAAAAGCTCAAATGCACACCCAAAGCACTGGATTCCAGTTTTCTCACTTCCATAGGAAGGAAGTAAGGAAAAGTAATAAAATGTGATTAAATAACTAAAAGTAAGTAAAAAAAATGTAATTTAATAGAAAGCTGTAAACATATTCTTATTATTTTGTGAAGCTATGAAAATACAAATCCTTGCATTTTAGCTTCCCAAATTAGGAAAGTAATAAAGATGTAATTACCCAAGTAAAATAAAGTAAAATTCCTTTTTTTGTACGTAAACTTGGCCTAAAGCTGATTCTGACTCTGATTCTTTATGTTTTTTAATTATGCAGTTTCGTTAATGCTGTGCGTTTGTTTTTTTTGCCCACAAAAAAAAGAAAATACGCTGTTTATGTTCATAAAGTATAGTATTGGGAGCTGGGACAAGCTGGGAGAGGAGACCAACGAGCAATTTAGACATTTTACGAAACTTTACCCTGTTAACTTTAAGAAATTTAGATTTCATATTTGTTTCATGTCATTCTTAAACCGCTTTTTAAATCTAATGTTTGGGTATTTCTGTATTCATGTTAATATTTATTTATTCTTTTTTTGCCATAGACCACAACTGGTTATTAACTAGTAAATGGCTGTGTAGCGACGGGACAGGGAGACAACCTACCCAGTTAAATCAAAAACAAAATCTTGACAACAAAGGTGAGTTATATTGCATAATAATTTACAAAACCATATTTAATCATTGTACAGTTTTTGTAAACATAACATCTCCAGTTCACTCTAAACAGCTAAAGTCTTAAAATGACTAAAAGTTTATTGACATTTGCAAAAAAAAGCAAAACAAAAGAAGTTGCTAGAAATGTTTTTGGGACACATTACCCCTAATTTATTATGGACTAACGATCTGTATTTAAGTGCTTTTTTGCCTATAGGCTGACACACACTTCAAATGTATCTCTGTTCAATTTTTGCCTTTTGAAATTCACACAACTTTGTTTTGTTCCAGTGGTGAACAGCCACATAGTAATACCTGCCTGGACCACACACTGCATAGCTGCTTTTAATTGCTCTGCCTCCAAAGCAGTTTTTAGTTTACTTTGAATTTAGCTTAGGGACTTTGAATGAATCAGTAACTTTTTCTTCAATGGAATGGTTGGTGAAAGTGAAAAGAAGACATGGCACTAAAGTTAAAAAAAATTGTTGAATGCATTAAATATTTTTGTAGTAATATATAAACTTTCAGCAAACACTGATAATGATATAAAAAATATGTTATTAATTAGTATTAACATTTTTGACTTTTAAAATAAAACCCTAAATATCTGGCATTCGGGGCTGCACAGTGATGCAATGGGTAGCACTGCTGCCTTGCAATTAGAAGGTACTGGGTTCGATTCCCAGCCTGAGGTCTGTCTGCATAGAGTTTGCATGTGCTGCCTGACATGACTGTTAGGTTAATTGGCTTCTCTAAATTCTCCTTAGGTGTGAGTGTGTGCTTGAATGGCTGTTTGTCCTGTTGGTCTCAATGTTGCCCTGTGATAGACTGGTGACCTGTCCAGGGAGAACTTAGCTTGTCACCATATAGTTGACCTATGGGTCTGTATATGTTACTGTTCTTTAAAGGCTGCTGAGGTTTGCAAGACACAACCAGGCAGGTGTGTAACCTATCATCCTGAATGGAAAGGGTGTGGCACAACTACAAAGCAACATAAGGAAAGCGTTGCATACATTAAAGAATTCGCCAAGACAGCTATTTCTCATACCTTCCTTACATCCCTTATCAACATCCATTATCAAAAGAAACCCAGTTTAAAGTTTAGATCTTGGCATTCAGGAAACACATGGAGGATGATGCTATCTGGAGCTGCAAGAAATTGAGTGAAATGTAACATATTTTTGATTTAGTGCAGTCTATTCAGACTCTAGACTAAGACTTAGGGGTAAATCTGGGGTAAAACCTTGAAATGTATTTTCAAAGACACCCACTTTCCAATTTAATAAAGCTTGAATTAATCTGTATAGAATATTGGTTTTAATCTAAATAAATTCTGATTTATTGACAATTATGTGTTGGTATCTCTTTTAAAATCTTAATAAAAGAAATCAAAGTTTGTGGTTACAAGATGTGCTGCTGTTTTTGATCGCCACCTGAATTGAAGGTTACCTTGACACACATGCAACTCTGCATTTTTGCCTGTCATTTCAGATGCAGCATCTACATGATTGATCTGTTATGAGAGTCACCTTTGCTGTTTTTCATACAGCTTACGTTAAGATCATCTCTTAATGCCGGAAACCCTTCTTTCTATTAATATAGCCGCGACACACCGTCATTGCCAAACCCACTAAACCCTTTTCATAACCTTAGACAGCCAAACTCCACTGAAGCGAGAGCGGATCTTTTGTGCCAGAGAAAGTGCTAAAAGATTTCTAGGTCAATGAGCTCGTGCTACTGAGATGTGGAAAAGGAAGGAGGACAAGCAGGGCGAACTAGTTTCCTTCTTCTCTGTAGGGACAACCAAGAATTTCTTTCAGGAAAAAGAGACGCTGAGAAAAAAAGTGCTAGCTTATAATGAAAAATAAATTTAATTTTAGACTGCATCCTTATAACTCCCCTTGCACTATGCTGCATTCTGGAGCCTAAAATAAAACTGCAGATTTTACTTTATGAGAAAACTGTTGCAAAGTAGGCTCATCAACTCACTAAAACTACTTACTCAGCAAGATGCATTTTAGCAATGAGCAACTTCCCACTGAGTAAAATACACAACCCTGCAAAGCACCAGCCTTACCAGGCACTGCTATTATATCTGTTGGTAATGAGGACAATAGGCTCTGTGTGAATTGAGGTGGCATATCATTTGTGATCCAGCTGCATGCTGTTTATTGCCAGAAATGGACAGCTGAAAATTTTATGTGAATCATCATTATTGTTTGAATGTGGGACACCCAGACAGGTATCTAAAAAATAAAACATGGACTGTTGATGTGGAGTAAATGTACCAAAGAAAAGTTGAAAATCACAGTGAGCACACATATGCCTATTATTATTAATTTGCTTTGCTTTTCCAGGTTTGTTGTCCTGTTTTCATATTTTTTGGAAAAGGTAAATATGGAAGGTAGATAAGTTCTTGCTCTGAGCCATTGAACCATCTGAACATAGTGCTATGTAAGTGACACAGAGTTTAATTATCTATTATTCATGATTCTTCTCACAAAAGACACTAACAGGTCTTTGTCCATTTGTTTCCCCGACATTTGATCTTTTGAATTCTTGTGCCTCTTTTACCTCTTTATGCACCCGACAACATTTTCTGATTCCCAAATATTAGGAGATACAAGTTTATTTGTGTAGAACATTTGAGTGACAAGAACATTTACAGGGTTCAACATGAGAGCACGTTACAAAGGTATAAGGTCAAGTCAAGAACGCCCACAGAGGACAATGTTCACCATGGAAGGGAATGTTAGAAGCCTCAGAACACAACTGTAACAACACATAGGCCAGCCCGCCAAAGCTGGAGACTTAACAATACTGGAAAGATATCTGTGAGAAAGAAGCATCATATAACAATAACATAACAGGTTTGCACATTGGTTAATGACCTAAGAGCTGATCATACGACTATCCCTGAAAAATATCCAGTGAACATCATAATGGCAGGTCTCCACCGATGACTCTCAGTTAAGAACTGGTCGGCACCAGGCCCCGGCATGATCCACACCTACAGGCTGAAGAAACTGATTTCTCTCCATGAGCGTCTAAGGGGATAAATGATCTGGAATTGTCCTGATAATGGAAGACCCTCAGAAGGGCACAGTCCCAACCAGCTATTGGCCAATAACCTGTCTCCCCTGGCATGGAAGCTCCTGTCAGGGATCATAATGGCAAAGATAAACTGGCACCTGGATCAACACATGACAAAGCCACAGAAAGGGATTTGGAAAAACACCAACACACCAACTACTGTTTGACAGAACTGTCATCTGCGACTGTAAAACCAGACAAACAAACCTGTCCACACTCTGGGTTGATTACAAGAAAGCCTGTGACTCAATACCACACACATGGATCCTGGAATGCCTGAATCTGTACAAGTTCAACAGCACTCTAAGAGTTTTAAACCGATTGTAAACTCCATGGGGCTGTGAAAAAACACAATGGAGGCCAACTTTAAGCCACTTGCAAAAATCTCCATCAAATGTGGAATATACCAAGGAGATGCTCTATCCCCCCTGCTGTTCTGCATAGGCCTGAACCCCCTCTGCCCAAAAAATCAACAAGACTGGCTATGGATACTACAGTCAAATGGCAACTATGAAGAGGCCTCAGCGAAATCAGCAACAGACAAATACCTGCAATGAATAAGGCAAGTTCTGAGGAGAGAGCTCAATGGTCAGAAAAAGGTCCAGGTAATCAACAGCTTTTCCTTACCAGTAACCAGATACCCTGCAGGTGTAATGAGTTGGCCTAAGGAGGAAAATGCAGGTCACTGATGTTAAAAGATGAGAGCTACTCACCATGCATGGTAGAATTCCCCCCAGATATGTATCCACAGACTATACACTAAACCCAAAAAAGGAGGCAGAGGCCTAGTGAGCATCGGAGCCAACAATGAAGAAACATCCAAGCTCCAAGAATACATTACGAAGATGGGCCCAAGGAATGAAGTGCTTTGTGAATTTCTTAGCAATTGGAAACTGGAAATTAAGGATCTGGAGAAACCATCAGGGGAGAAAAAACACTGCATGGGATGTACCACTGAAAGATCAACCATACCAGGCAAGATCCCAGGTGCAGCCTATGCAAATACATGGATACATGGAACATCATAACCAAGTGGCTGATATACAGAAACATGTGAATACAAACTGGAGACCCCCAGGTCAAAATAGGAACCACCTCCCAAGGTGGAGGAGAATGACAGAGATAAGATCCTGTGAAACTTCCAATAACAAACAGACAAAATGGTTGATACTAACCAACTGATGTGATCATTAATTAGCAGCAGAGGACAGCCGATAGATGTGGTCATCCCAAATCATGTAAACATCAGGAAAAAAGAACATGAGAAACTGGAAAAATACTAGGTCTCAGAAAACAAATAGAAAACGCCTGGGAGGAGAAGGACACTCTAGTACCTGTGGTCATTAGAGCTGTTGTGCCATGTCTTTGGATTATGCTGATCATTTCATGTGTTTACTGATGAGTAAAGACAAAGCTAACAGGTTGGACTGCTATGCTACAGTGATATGTTTTGAGCTGTTGTTGAACCTTGGACAAGCTTTATTTCACTAAGGGGTTAAACACTGATAGAAATGCTCATTACATTGAATATACGGTAACAGTTATTCACAACATAAATATGGCATCCAACCTGGATTGGCATATAATATAAATCCACAACAGGGCACTGGAGCAGTCACCCCCACACAAAATAAGTGGGTCCAACAGAAACCTGGAGAAATATCAGATATCTCAGTCCGGAAATGTGCAGTTCTAGGGGCAGTGCTAGGAAATTGAGAAGAACCATTAAATCTGGAATAAACTCCCTGAAAGCTGTAAAGGTTCTGAAACCCTCGGTTTCTTTAAATTGACATCAAAAAAGCATTTGTTGACAATAGCCCTTGTCTGTGTAGTTATGTTCTCTCTATTAATATTTTTTCTTTCTTGACATCAATATAAATATAATAATAATTTAACTTTATTGATCTCACATTAATTTACCTCTACTTTTAACCCATCTCGTTCGGTAGCAGTGGCCTGCCATCGTGGGGCACCTGGGGAGCAGTGTGGAGCTTGCTCAGGGTCCCAGAGTGGCAGTCTGTAGGAGCAGGACTTGAACTCAGAACCTCAGGATTACCCGAAGAGAACCCTCTCATATACGGGTATTTTTTATATGCTTAGATTAGATGAGATTAGATTAGATGAGCTTTATTGATCTCACAGCGGAGAAATTCACTCGTCACATATTGGCATGGTAATAAAAGAAGGTGCAAACAAGGAGGAAAAAGGTGCATTAAGAAGAATAAACAATATATATATATATATATATATATATATATACGGATCATTATTTTCCGTCATTTACAGATAAAAAATATTAAATGTCAACAGGAAAATTGGGATGTTTGTTTGTGATGCTGGTACTTGATTTATGCAAAAATGTAAAATTAAGGAATTCCCATTACTGACCAATGCAATATGGTTAAAAACCATCCAGCTGTCTCATAAAAGCTTTCCCAGTTAATAAATCTGCATAATTAAGCTTTTTTATTATTAGCTATAATTATCTTGTGATTGTAGGAAATAAAAAAGATTGCGTTGTCTTGAGGGTTTTAACGCCATCTGGAAAAGTAAAGTGTTTGACTTACAAGTGCCTCAGATTTTCATTAGCATTACAAAGAAAACAATGCATGGAAAAATATTGGTATTTTCAGCCCTCTAGATCCAACATCTCTCCCCATCTGTCCGTCATCTGTCTAGCCAGCCAAATGATTTCTAGGCAGCATATTTAAAGCCTGACTGTTGTCGAAATAGCTGCTATGAAATTACCATGAATTATTGCTTTTGTATTGTTGTTAGCAATGGAAACTGGAAGCAAAGTGTTATGTAGAGACACCCTGTTGCTTGAGAAAAAAATCAGCTAATAATTAAAACAACATAGAAAAAAAACATTTTATTGTTAACTTTATTCAGAGTTTCGGTCCCTCTGGTTCCTTCTTAAATCAACTTGTTGAGTTTTTATGTTTTAAATGTTTATATTCTTAAACCTATGCAGCACTGATGTTCCATCTCATCAAATAGCAGATAACTTTCTCTCCTTTATGATTGTGATTGTCGGTGGCATTTGGTGACGGTGAACACAGACTCTCTACCACAGTGATGCTGAGGCTACTCTCCTGTGGTGGATCTCTGGTTGCCATGACAATCAGCCTCAACCTCACCTTTGGGCCAGCACAGCTTCATCATTAGCGGCTGTTATCACAACGGGAAATTTCTAATTTTCCTTTCCAATCCTTCTTCTCTCAGATCAGTAGCACAGCACATGAAAGATTCAAACACTTCTCCCCACAATCACCATCCCTAGTTCTTCTACGGAGCGCCTTAAAGGACCTTTTCCCCCAAACTCCCCTATACCACTATATCATGAGATGTGCCTTAGGCGTGTAGCAATGCAGTGCAATGCCTGTGTCTTTAAGAGGAGAGAGAGAGTATTATGTCTAATAGGAGGAATGAAGAAAGGAAAATGCAAGTGAGAAAGAGTGGGCGAGGGAGAGTAAATCTATCATTGGGATCACATTTTTTTTGGGTGTGTGTGCAGAGCATCCCTGGACCGGCATGCTCAGAGTACGCCCATCGCTTTCCTTACTCTCTCCATCCCCATCTCTCTCTCTCACACACACACCGGCTCTCCCATCCTCACACACACACAAACGTGTGCTCACAGTGACACACGCGCAGTGCTGTCAAAAGCGCTGCTGCTGGACCTTGGCCATCTCGTGAAGGAGGTTCCGGCGGAGGCAAGAGAAAGCCTAGAGTGAGACAAAGGAGAGGAGGACGGTAGAAGGCGAGGAACGAATAGGAGAGGAGAGGACCGGCTTGAGGAAGGAGAGACAGCGCTTTGTGAAGAAGAGAAAGCGAGGAACGGGAGGAGGGAGGAGTGGAGAGGAGGAAAAAAAAAGAGGAGGGGGAATAGGAAACGCAATCACTTTCAGCTGCAGCCTTCCGTGTCGCAGCATGGGCAATGCACCATCCCAAGGCATGTTAAACCCTCTCTCTATGCATGTTTATGTTGCAGGTATTTTCTTTTGGGTTCCTGAATGGCATGCCATCAAACCAGCTGGCTCACCTCCTGCCTCACTCTGTGGAGGTTGGGGGCTGGGCTGAAGGAGCAGCATCCTAGAGGAGAGGGGATGCTGGTAGATGGCATCAGGTAGTAAGGTTTAGCAATAGGCTGCGAGTAATAAAGTGGCTCTATAAAGGCCAGGTGGTTCAGAGAGAAAAAAAAAGAAAAAGAAGAACACTGGGTGGGGGAACCATGTGTGAGAGCAGAAACAAATGGTGAAGAGCAGAAGTAGCACCAGAGAAGCAGCTGGTGTTTGTGGGCGTGACTGTGTGTAAGAAAGAAACAGGGACTAGTGACTGATTTTTTTGTTTTTACGTGTAGAAAAGGGCAAAGTGTGTATGGTGGTGTGGTTTCAGCTGCTGCTGTCAAGCAAATGGAAAACCTCTGGGAATTTAAGTCATCCAATAGGCATGTGAAAACACAGAAAGGAAAGATAAAAAGTGTGAATTTCAAACAGGAGTTAGGTTTTCTCTCTTTATTAAAATGGACTATAAATGGGTGATTATGATGGGAGGGGGTCTATCCATCAGGTGTTGCTCCAGCTTTTCCCTGAGGAATTGAATCTCACCTCTTATCTAAAACCCCCTGTTTCTCTATTTATTCTCTTTGTAATCTGGAAACAGTTTTTTTTTCTTGTAACTGCTTGCAGGAAGTTTTGCAACATTTAAAATCTGGTTGAAAAGGAATTCCTGGAAAGAGTGAAGGAAAATCACAAAAACATGAATAAAATGAACCTTATGGGTGAAGATTAAATATGTTAAATTTAAGTAATAATGTGGAACAGTAGGCGAAATTTATTGGAAAACACCTTCACCTAAGATATGATTAGAGGTGAAGTGAAGTAAAGACTTTTCCAGAGAGGGAGAGGCGGCATCACACGGCTCAGAGAATTCATCCACATTAATTTCCCTCTCTTACTTCTTGCCCTCCCCTTGCCTTTTTTCCTTCCTCCCCTCCGCTTTCATCCCTTACTTGTCTCTCACTAAGGGACAGTCTAGTAGCCGGTGGTGTTTAGAAGGGACGCGAGACACAAGAGAGAAGTCATGAAAGACGGGGAGAGAATGAAAGGAGGTTCAAAAGAACAGAAGATAAAAAAATGGTTTACTCGTAAATGGACGGGTAAGTTCTGATGCAGAGTCTCAGGTTAAGGCAGCACCTGATTATAGATTGATTGGGGCTCAGTAGTAGAAGAGTAATAACTTGTTTGCTTGTGGGATTTTTCTGTTTGCTATGAAATGAGCTTTTGTGGATATATTTTTTTGTACCTGCAGCAGATGATCTGCTTCATAAATGACCTTTAGTCTCTCCCAGTTATTGAAGTTATTCTATCTGATTGTCCCATTTGTGAGTGAAAACTAAATTAGTTTGAGCCTCAGTTTAGCTGCAGACATGAAGCCTTTTGCAATATCCAGAGATATTTGGTGCGTGTGTTGGTCAGTTGTGGCTGTATATTTGAATCATGTCACTAGTCATTGTCTGTCTCAGGAGGATTGAGATGGATTAGTCTAAATATGCACCCATTGCAGCCTTTTATTTTCAAACAATTTGGCTTCATGTTCTTTTCTGAAAGAACCACAGCTGCTCTGAATAATTTGCTGGGAAAAAAAGAGATTTTTAAAATGGCTTTGACCTGCTATCATTACTGTTGCTGGCAATTCAAAGTACTAATTGAACATAATACTGCTAAGGACCAATCTAATTGCATTCAAGCCACCAACTAAGCAGTCATTTGTCAAACCACACTCGGCTTTCCCAAGATGGTGATTGAAGAAATTTTCTGTTTGCCTTTGTAAAACCTGACTTTAACCACGTCCTGTAACTGAAGAAAATAGCATCTAACAGAACCTTCTGTGTTTCAAATCTGAACTGTAGAGAATTTGATTAAACAAAGTCGAGCTGTAAATACAGAGCTAGCCTACTGGAGAGTTAATCCCTTTTAAAGCGCTCCCTTTGTACAGAGACTTTAGATCTTGTTAGGTTCATGCATCCATGTTCTACCTGGCATGTTCAGCAGAGGTTTATGCCAGCACGCTTGTTTATCTATGTTCTGATCCTCTTAAGGAAGCAGAGCCAGATTCATGCCTTTCCAGTTGGTTTGCAGGGGTTACGATTCGGTCACCCTGCCTGCTAAAAAGATTCTACAGGGTCCATAGAGAGGGGTACATTGGCAATATTGCACATGGGTTACCTAAGACTTGCCTGACTTTACTGCAGACAACTTTTGCCACACTTGTTTGGCTGACTTTATAAAGGTGCGTTTTATCTTCCATGAAAATGGATATCAGTTTAACAGTTTTAGCTTGGATGAAAGGTGGGAACTAATGGATTATAATTGACCTGTGGTGTTTTGAAAGTAGCGACAGAGCTGGTCTGTTTGCAGTCTTTTCATTTCAGCTCAAAAAGCAAACACAGCTGGACCGCATTGTGTCATATAACCATCTCCCTTTCAGATATTTACCTTAGATACAAAGACGTGACCTTTATTGATTCATATCCTACTCTCGCCTTTGTTGAATTCTGTTTATGCTGGATCACACCCCATGCAATATGAGTTCCAAGTTGAATTGTTTGGTCATTACCAAACTGTTGGTTTAAGCATTTAAAGCCGCTTTTTTTATTGACTGCAGCACAAATCCCATCTCGCTATGACGTTGAAGTCACAGATTTGTACACATCCACCTGCTTATTCCCCAGTACTGTGCCACACAAAGCCCCATGAATCCTGCCTGCCTGCGATTGGCTAATGATGATGCAATGTGTTACAGCTGAGGAGCTGCACGTTTTAAGGGCATTTCTGAAGTAATTGACCCTGCTGGGAATAGAGTGCGCACACTTCTTCTGATGTTAGAGTAAATAAGATACACATATGGTGAAAATGAAACACAGACAGTGTAGTTTTTATTTATTCTAAGCCTTTTCTAAAATAAAAAAGAGGAGTTATTAATGATGAGGAAATCTTAAAGCTTATATAGTTTTTTTCTTGGGCTCACCTCATTGAGCTCCATGCTACAGCCAGTTGTCATTGCTTCAGGGCATTGATCGAGGGACGTTTTCACCGCTTATAATTTTTTCATGCAGTATTGATTGGTATATCATTTTTAAAAAAACTGTGTACTGTCTTGTACTCAGCAGGGAGACCCAACTAATTGAAACAAAGGATGCAAAAATCAAACATTAAAATCGTTATCAACGGTTTGTGATTTCACTGGGGGGGTGATGAGAGTCCTATAGCTGCAGTAGTAAGCAAAACCAGTCAGCTCTCTCAAGGTCATCAATGATTAAGTGGTTTTAATATAACATGCATTTACAAAATAATTTTCTCCAAACCAGAGCTTTGTTTATTGTAGTTTGATCATTTATGCATAACAATAACTCATCCACAGTTACAGCTTCATATTACGGTAAATTGGTGAGCATTGAATTCTTTGAAGTCATTTTAATTGCGACAAATAATCAGGAAGTAAATGCAGTAGTTTATATATTTGTACATTTGGATCTTTTCAGAGCAAAATAATTGTGTTGTTGATAAAACTGGGAGCAATTAAACATCAGAGGTCATTGTTACACATGTTGACGTAGAGAAGGCAAAATGTTTTGAGATGTAAGCATTACTAGGGAAAAAAAAGATCTAAATTTGATTTTTTTTCAAAGTGCTGCAGAAAATACCTAAAACAGACAAGGATTTAATTATTCTGCAATATCTGTGTTTATTCAGTTTAAATGGGCACCACAGTCACAACTGTCATGCTGCTATTTGAAAAATGAAATCCTCTGACATTTACATATTGGTCATCTGTAGTTTGACATTTAATGAGTTGTTTTTTTTTATTAAAAGGGCATTTATTTGAATATACAAAGGAAACAATAAAAAGAAAATATGCATGATATATATGGGGTTATTAAAAATAATTTTTTTCTCAGCTCCACAAAATTGCACTCAAGATTTTGTGTTTCTAAAAGTATTGCTTTTAGCACCTGCCTCAACAAAAGATTTATGTTAACACATAGTGAAGCTTAAAAGATTATTGTGTCAGAGTTGATTGTTGGAGAAAATATTTGTAACCCAGAGATTGTTTTCTAAAGTTGTAAAGAAAGAGCATTTCAGAAGTTTTAGGTGGACCTTTGCAAGTAAAGTATCCAAATCCTTCCGGCAAACTGAGAGAAGTCCAGTTTCAGTGGAACTCTGATTCTCAAATTAGCTGTAGGGATGAAGGAGGTCAAATGGACACGGAGGTGCAAGGCAATGACTGGGTCTGTAGGTGAGAAGTAGAATTTAGTAACCCAATCCGAGGCCCAACTGCAAGCCAGTGAAGCTGAATAACAGCCGGAGTGATGGGTTGCCAAGGTTTGGTGTGGGTGAGAAACCTGGCACCTGAGGTTTGGATCTACTGGAACATTTCCAGAGATTTATTACGTAACCATAACAGACACTGCTGCAGTTTTCCAGATGAGAGGTCATGAAAAAAGTGTTTTTTTTTATTCTGAAAATTAAACTAAAGCCTTAAGAAATATTTTTTCTAATGGAATAAAAGTTTTTGATCCAATAATAATAATAAAATAATAGATTATAAAAGATAAACAAATATAAATTTTCAAAAGCTTAATGCGTATTAAAATCTATAGGTGGAAGCTACGGGGATGTTTATGCGTAACATTATTAAATATGGAAAAGTAACTAAGAGCAAAAGAGAGAAAAGGCATGTTGTTGACTCTTGGAAACTTGTATCTCTCTTCTTTCATCAAGAAAAGAGTGAGGAATGGGAATGTTTCAACATTTTATCACACCACAAGATCTTGAAGAGCCTTGTCATTTAAAAGAACACACCGAATAACACTGGATGTAATTGTAAATAAGACTATAAATACTGACTTATCTCTGACTAATATATCAGCATTTTTCTGTTTTACATGTCCCGTAACATCATCACCAGCTTTCAACTTCCTGAATATTTATCTACCAGATTTATTAGCCCGGATAAGCCTAATGTGTCTTGGGACATTTGCAGAACAGCTGATGCTACATTCTGTTCCTGCCAAAGCCAAGGCAGAAAAAAAAAACCCGATATTATTTGACAGATTTCATCAAAACTTTTGGATTGGTATCTGTATATTAACATGAATAAAGGCACATTATTGTCCTCCAGCTGTTGTCCTCTGCAGGCATGGTGATGTCTGTAAACTAATCAGGTTAGATGGTTCTGCCCCCACTTAGCTTTTTTTCTGTCACTGCCAACGTGGCTTTAACAGATTTATTCAATTTTAAAATATATCATGTTCTTGTGGCATAGACAGTAGTGTAAGATTAAGACATATCAATACTTTATATGGGAATATTTAGTTTACTGCTCAAAGATGCAGCAATCGGATGAAAAACTTTTTTGTTTATAAAACTTAGCCTAAATTTTGAGGATGAAATGTTTTCTGTACGGAAGCTAAGTGGTTACTGAAATACTTTGTGCAGCAGTAAAAGAAAATCGACATGTTTTCAAGCAGAAATGTTTTTTTAATGATGAGAGAAGCTACTTTTGCATTTGTCATCTGTTTTAAACATTTAATGATAATGTATTCTACAAGTAATTAAAATATATTTAAGTGGTATTGCAATGCTGTGCCTGTGTTCTGCTCTGGGAAACTTGGCGCGGTGCAGATCAATCAGTTAAAATCGAGTCGATAACGAGGAGAATATTCAGATTTTGCTGGCAAAAAGTGATAATTTTATCTCATTTCTCAACTTTTCCACATCAATTTATGACCAGCTCTGTCCTCTTTGAGGTCTTTGAATAACTTCAGCTCTGCAGGAGCTAGAAGGAAAAACCATTGAGAATGACTGAAATCAAACGTAATAGTAAAATTCAGACTTTGCCACATGCGAGGCTGCATATTGTCTCCTCTCCTTCCATCATCCGCCCAGCCCGTGGCAATCAGCCAACTGATTGACAGCAACCACAGCATTCCTGTCGTCATTCTAAAGCTGCCACTGACTTCTTACTCTTTTATTTTTCAGTCAGATTGCCGCAACTGAACGAAAATGTACATTCTCAATGCCACAATGTTGCAAAATAAGTCTTTTAAGTTTGTTTACCGGAAGTTTTTTTTTTTCAAAAAAGAAACGCTAGAGCCTTTTATCTTAGAAAACGCAAGAACCAAACTAAACATAAAACCACAATCTCTAAGTGAGATACTAGTCTGTTAAGTAAAAGATGACTGTCCTTTGCCTCTTCCTTTGCTCTGTGTGTGAGTATGCACATTTAGTACAGATTTTTTTCTGTAGGGATGCTTTTAACCTTTTAACTAATTGTAGGTTTTTGCAGCAGCTGGGTTGAGCCTGGAGATTTAATGCACATCTTCCCTTAGAGCGGGACAGTCTCTGAAGTCTTCTCTGTGTCATTTTGGTTCCTAACTGTTTCTTTTTACTCATGCAAACCCCACAAAAGACTACAAACCTAAATGCAATCCCCAGTACAACATACAGCAAATCTAATGCCATAATATTAAACACACTTGCAATTTAATGGATCTGCAGCAGCTTCTACATCTGTGTTTTGATTGGATTTGGAAGACATTTTTACGTGTATCTGCGGTTCTCGGGATTATTAATGTGATATATGATTATTGATTTTAGGCTTTTACTGTTTGATAGAACCTTTCGCTTTCATTTGTGGTACATTTTTCCATAAGTCAGCATAGGAACATTAGAAGCCGGTTTGAAAACGTGAAGCCAAACGATGAGGACATAAGTGGGCTGCAGCTAACCTTTGAATATATTTACAACCCTCTAACCTTTTCACATCTTGTCACATTGCAATCACAAAATGAACTGTATCTTATCAGGATTTTACATGATTGGTCAACAGAAATGTGTGCATAACTGCAACATTAACAATAAGGTTAAGATTATTTCATTAAAGTCCTCTTTAGTTGATGCCTAATCTGACCCCCCTTTTGTTCTAATATAACCACATCTAGAGGCCTACATTTAGCCTGAACTCAACCAGATGGATTGATGGAGAGCATCTGTGAGCATTACTTTCTATTTTTCTCAATAGATTTTCTCCAATTAGTTATTGGTGAGGCTTTGATTGGGCAATTCTAGCACATGACTTATTTTATCCAGAACCTTTCCATTCACAGGGTTTTTGTTTTCTGGAAAGTGAACATCTGACCCAATCTCTTGTCTCAACAGCTTTTCCTCCAGTATTGCCCTGTTTTTAACTCTATCCAACGCCCCATCAACTATTGAACTCAGTTTTAAACATTAGTTTTTGCACATATTGGTTCTGAATGTTGCTGTGTGTTTACCAATGCCCTCTAACAACCTCTAAGGCTGTTTGGTGATGCTGCAGGCACTAAGGAACATGTATGTATTTACACCTCCTTATCTGAGGCTTCTTTTCGGACATTTAATGTAAGCCTAAGCTGGTGTTTTGTTGCACCTGAATTAGATCCCCTCATGGACTCTGTTCGTAGCATTCTGTGTAAATGGGGACATGTAGTGTCAGAATGGGATTGCAGATGTTTTACCCACAAGCTTATGTTTTATTACAGCAGCAAATCTGTGTTTATTATTAAACATCCAAGATCAGTTGACGGGTTAAAAGTATTTAGGAAAGTTTAGCTGATTTTTTTCCAGATCTTTTTTGGATTTTGAAAGCAGGGAGAATTTAACTAAGCTTAAATTTCTCTACCTCCAGGCTAAGCACTCATTTCTAGCATCTGTTATTTCACAGAGTGGGAGTGCTGGTGAACTGTGAAGCATTAAAAGCTTAAAAAAGAAAAAACAGCTTGAGCCAAAAAAAAAAAAAAAAAAATCCCCAGAAGAAAAGGGGGGAAAAAAGTTGAACTTCTAAGATTGAGAGGAAATAAAGCAAATTGTGAGTAGAAGTGGTAGAAGTCTTTGTTCCTCCCAGGGTGTTTCCTCCTACGTTGCTCTGCCTTTGCTTCTCATTTTCAATTTTAAAGATGCTCATGCAGGAATACAAAGCAGGGACTGCTGTGATGATTCTGGGCAGATTATCCTCCCTCTGCTTCTAACTGAGTCCAAGAATCTCTCTCTTCATTCCGGTCCTGGTCTCGGCAGACCTCTAAACCATCTCCCTCATTGCTCTCCTTCTCTCCTTCCTGACTAAAAGATGATTTATCAAACTGTACCAAGAGGTTTGGTATCCCTTTGTTAACTGAAGGATGTAATATGCCTGTAAATCCATTGGGCTTGGCTCCATTTTGCCCTCATCAAAATTTAAGCGTTCATTATGCGTACTGTCAGCATCTCAATCTCTGAAGTCAGATGGCAGGTCACTATGTCCATATCGTTTTTTGCAAGTTCTCATGTAGATATGATTGCCCATATTTGCTGTGAGGCCATGGTCTACTGCAATTCTGTGGATCGCTTCTCATTTTCTTACTCATTTTCCCACCAGGAGCTGCCTTATTCGCAAGAACACCAATTCCCACATTATCACTCGCTGATATACATGTAATAATGAATTTAAACTGGAAGAGAGGCGGATGCACATTTAAACTATCCAGGAGTCGGGACAGGCTTTTAAAAGTGTGCATATTTAACTTTCTGTAGCTGTAATCATTACGGGTTTGAAGATTGCATGTGAGATTCATGCATGCAGCCAAACCTCATTGCCAGAAAGTATCAGAGCAGTGAAGATGAAAAGGTCAAACCTGTTTCACGGCAAAACAAACCTGTTACACTCTGCTTCACCTGATGCTACCGTCCAGTTGTACGCTTGGTCTGAGAACAAATATATGCATTTATTCATACATAGATCAGCAACACAGAAAGTTGTTTTGAGGAGGGTGAAGGAAAATATCTACTTTTGAACCTAATGCCAGGGATTGCATGCAGCTTTGTTATTGTTGCTGATAATTGTAAGTCCCTTCCTGGTTATGATTCCAGTTGCAGAGATATGCCTTCAAATGTGTTGACCTTGTTCAATAACAGGCAGTCTATTGATGGAGGCACACAGAAGTAATCTCTGCAGGAGCTGGAGCTCATCCTGGATCATATAAGAAGGGTGGCTGAAGGTTGTCGGAGTTTCTGTCTTTTAAATATGTTTAATAGACATTCATTCTGGGGAAGTTTAATGCTGACTTAGTAACAACATAATTACAGAAAGATCTTAAATAATGTACTTTATGCATTCTGTATATTTGGTGCTGGTTTCTACCTAGTTAAAAAAAAATCAGAGCATCTTCACAGAGTCAAAAATTTGGTGTATTTCTAATAGGTCTTCCCTATTTTTGGTCAACATTCTGATAAGTTTACATAATATAAACTGGCTAATACAATTAGATATGGGAACAAAATCTGCCTCATTTGCCAAAATAAGTGAAATTTATCTTGAATAGAAATGAAAATAAGCTACATGTACTTGATTCTAAGATACTGAAGTGGCTGATCTAATTGTTTAGTGATTACTGTCTAGTTAGATGTTGGTAAATATTTTAATTCTGTTACAATCTGTAGGATAGTTAAGGCAGTTTTGCTTTCTTTAATTATGCACAATTTATATCCCTCTGCTGCTTGCATGGCAATAATAAAAAGCATTATCATATGCATGCACCTCTGCTTATGAATATATTTACAAATCGACGTGTGCATGCCCCCAACTGTCAGGCACCTGATGAGAAGCTCCTCTGTTCTCCAAGCCCTTCATTCCTTCCCACAGTTACTAGGAAACCAGAGGCTCACTCAGTGTGCTGTTGAGGTGCAGAGAAACATCAGGACGTAAGCAAGAGGCAACAGGAATATAAGGAGTGAAGCTCTGGCATTAGATGTTAATAATTGTTTGATTTTGTATCAGAAATTTGCTGTACCTTTTGTTCTCATTACTTCGTTGAGGCCTGTGAACATTCTGCAGCTTTCCTTTTTATTACTTTCCTTAATTGATAGAATATTTGATTGCGCATTAGTTCACTTCAACCACACTGATGACAGTCCGTTCTATTTTCTTTAATTCACCCCACAAACCCTCATAATGGTGTAATATCCGGCTCTTTGTTGTGATAAATGTGATACATCCACACCCCTAATGACCGCACTCACGATTTCTGATGTTCAGTTCTCCGCTTGCATGCATGCTAAATCACACAGCAATACATCAAACAACCGATCTTCTGTTTGCTGGTTGCAGCAGTCCAGGCTGCTTAATCTGTGTTGCTGGAAATCAAGGTGTGTGTTTTATATATATATATATGTATATGTATATATATATATATATATATATATATATATATATATATATATATATATATATATATATATATATATATTGAGGATGTATGTTTGGATTTGTTTTGTGCAGATTCAATTGCGTTCTCCTGTTTCTTTTGCTTCAACCAGGATCTCCAGCATCGTGGCTCTATTTCAGAGCTCCTTTTGGTCTAGCAGATGAGCGCTTGCGTTGCCAGGAACTTGGAGCAGGCCGTGTGTCTAGTTATACAACTTTTTCTTCTGATCAAGATGCCAAGAGGCCATCATAGTTAAATATCAGCCCCACCTTCATGTTGGCTGTAGGAATTGTGCAAGAATGGCTGTTAGGGCTACAGAGAGAGAGAGAGAAACTCCATGGTTTGTCATTGGGGCTCTTCCAATTTGGCCCACCTCTTCCTAGCGCCAAACAGATGCTCTAGAGATGGAGGAGTGAACACAGATGGGTTCCTGCTTGTCACTCAGACCTATCTGATGTTTGTTTATTGAGTTGAGTATTTTTCAAAATGTGATTTCTAAAATTCCCTGGAGGATTTTGCCGGATTGGTGGTATCTGTAAGGTTTTTGAGGGCCTTTGCCTAAAGTATCTCTAAGGCATGTTTCTTCTACAGCATTTCTTACACGCAATGTCTTTGCATGAGTCAGACATCTGCTTAATTGGTTCCTACAGTGAAACAACATAAATTATATTCATAACATGATAATGATTATTTTCCTCTTGGTGTCGTTTTGTTTTTCACAGATTACAGTAAAATATATTCTGTTTCTTGGTTGTGAAAAATGCAACACAACCCACTATTCAAAGTCCGGACGGACTTGGTTATTGTTTTGCATCTTCCATTTTGTCATTTCCAAATTGCATAAACACTTTCCTTTTCTGACCTTCTGTTAAATGTTAGGTGTGGAAAGAAGGAAAATGAACAGCATCTAAGCTGAAAAATAAGGACAGAAACACTCCTACAGTATATACAGCTGGGGTCATTGGTCTGTGAGCAGAGAATAACTTACATCTATATGTTAGTTCACTGAACACAAGAAAACAACAATTGGTCTGTTTCTCACTTTAATGTAAACACATCTGACCAGGCAATGTGTTAGAGCGAACAGAGCCCCCCATTTCAGCACAGATTGACATGCTGCTGTAGCTCAGAGGGGTTCCTGTTCTGACGTATCATGGCTGTACTATTTCTGTTATAATGCAAACTTAGGGTGATGAAACATGCTTTTGCGGTTTTTCATCTTCCTTTATCAGCACTGACAAACAAACTGAGAGGTGGAGGAAGATGGAGAGGAGGATCTTGTTTTGAAGTTGATCCATTCTGCATTAGTATTCTGTTCTGGCTTGGCGTGTAAGCCTGTTAACCACAAACTGTAGTTGCAGAGCATGCAAATGGGGCTTTGTATGAGAAAGGTCTCACATTGTGCATGCAAACAAAGAGTTTGTGTGAGATTTCTGTTTTTCTTTCCCTATTGGACACTCTCAAGTTATTGTTTGCTAAAAGTGTAGATAATTAGTGTTGTATAATTCTGCTGGAGATGGGGCAATTAGACAATTCAATGACAAAATGTTTACCGCAACTTGCACCATACATAGCCATTTATTGCTAAATCAATTATTAGGAAGGCTAGCTTAAATTTTTTTAAATACATTTTCTCTACAAAAAACTTAAATTAAATTCTCCTTAGAATGCTTTAAAAGTTTTTTTTCTGTTCGAGATCACCTAAAGTTTGTAGGATTTGCATAACTGCAATATATATATATACAAGATCACAATTGCAAAGGGCTCCCTTGAGGTGATAATTAGCACACTACATAATGCTCTGACCTTGACTTTTGGAAAATGCATTACATTGAGCTTAATTTTCCTTAATTTCAAAGACTATACACTGAAATTTGTCCAAAACTCATTTGTGTTATGATAAAATGTTTAAAATATTCAATAAAAACTTAATGCTCCCGAAAGTTCCCTGCTTTGCATTGCAAGCCTCAGACCTTTAGCACACTCCTTACACAGTGCTCTCTATTTCTAAATATTTAAAAATAGTCTGTCTATCTGAAACAGTAGACAAAGAGTGATAGAGACCTTTTGATAAGTTAAAAGTAAAAATAAACTGGATGTCATAAGATATTTACTATAAAACTGTTGGAAAGCCTGTTTATTTACCCTTCAATGGGGTCATCTTTGTAGGGAAATTGTATTTGTTGGTTGAACTGCAGAGTTGAATATATGGGTTACACGCTTGAAACACTTGCCAAATCCTTTCTGTCAATGATAGGTAGCTTTGGGTGGAGGCAGTGTGATGGTGTGGGGTGGAAAAAACAAGGGTTGTATTAATGGAGGGAAACCTAGTCCAGACATATAATCAAGATGAGATTCTACATCTCTGTCATCAAAGATGGCAGGTAGGTGGGGTTTCCCTGGAATTATGATGTTGAACCTCATTCTGGCTAAATGCTTGTGGGATAAACTTTAGTTTGCTGTTCCTGCCTTGTCGCCTGATTTGCAATGAATTTTGGTTGAGGAATGGGATGCCACCCCCCTGCAGTGTGTGACCAAACTGGTGACCAGCATGAGGAGGATGGTACTGATGTGGTTGTGTGCAATACTCTAATGCACTACTGAAGCCTCTTAACAAGATTAATGTTCTTAGCGGTTGGAGAGAGGATTTGGCTTTTTCATGGGTGGAACCCACACAGCTTTGGTACCCAACCCACAAAAGCCCTTTTGTTACAAACGTTGCACAGTTTTTAGAGTGAATAAAAATGCTTCCCAACAGTAGAAGATTGATTGCCACAAAGCATAAGAGCCACACCTGACTGACCGCACTAAAAAAGCAGGTGAAGCTCAGGAAGAGTAGTGGATATGCTATGAAAATGGAAATAGGTGAATAAAATGACAAATATGGGTTAATTGCAACTAAAAACATCATCACAGATTCAGCAAGGTGAGGTCAATAATTCAATATCAGTATATCAATATAATTGTATTCAATAGCAGTGATATGACATTTCTAACATTTCAGTGTTTATTACAGTCTACAATAATAAAATTTGTTACTGATTGAAATTTGGGGATTTATGTAGTTTTATCTAGCTTTATTTATTTTCAAACAAGTATTTCTAAAATAACAGTTTTCACAGGCATCTGTTTGGTTATTCTTGGCAGTATTTCTTATGCTTTATGCAATATTAAAATTATATTGTATCAAATGAAATTGAGAATATTTGTGATATATATTTTAGTCATATTTTCCAGCCCTAGTTTTAGCAATGTTGCATTTCTTCCTTCCATGGTTTATCCTAAAGACAGTATTAAAAGTAGTTCCTAAACAGGCATCCTCTAAATGTGTGTCACATAGCCCTATTACATTGAAGATGACATCCTTCATTTGAATCACTTATTTCTTGCAGTTTCCCCTTTAATAATGTTGCACATAAAAATCTACAAATCTCTAGTTTAAAATTTGGCTTCAAAAGTAAATAAATAAATTAGCGAGTAATCCATTTCCCCTAATTCACTTGAATGATTTGACCTTTTTTCTTTTATTTGAGTTACTGTACATAAATACAGCAAAGTAGCAGTCACCAGAGACTGCCTGTTTGTACTTGACACTAGACCCTAATCACCAATCAATGCTATTGATCAGCCTGTTTGTCAATTGACTTGGAAATTCAGGATAAACACTTTAAACCAGGACAGACAGTAGACAGTTTCTTTACATTTCTTTTTTTCTTTGGTCAGTGTGTGGTGTGGTTTAAAATCTCGAGCCCCCCTCTTTTGCTGTTTATGATAATGGCAGCCGGCTGTGTTTTGAATGATTCATGGCTGAATAATAATGAGACATGCTGCAGATGTCTCAGAGAAGCCAAGCTGAACCCTTTAGGTCTCACCGAGGGCTCAGGCATGCTGGTCACCTGTATTTACAGGTATCCGTTTTTTCATTAAAAAAAGATGCATCAGCTCGTTAAGTCCCTGTTTGTGTCAGGGTTAGTTCAACCTTTACAGCGTTATGGGTCGTCGTTATAACTAAATGCGTGCCAATATGCTTAATTTAACACATACTGGAGAAAGAAAAAGTCAAAAGAACTTTATAATTGTAGAAAGTAGGAATACAAGACAACTAGTTATTACCACCAAGGAGCAGCACTGGCCTTCAGGACATGTCTTATTGGTCTCTTCATCTCATATCCTCCCCTTGCTCTTTTTTTCCTTGTTTCATCTTCACGGTTGGATATACCTGATGCTGCCTGGGCCTTGCATGAGTCAGTATCGATTTCTCTTCCCTTTGCTCTCTTGGTGGGTGTTTGAGACTCGGGTTCAGTGACATACGGAGCTTTGTTGTTGCCCTTTATTCTTTTGCACCATCCCCAGTCTGGTCCAGGCTATCATATCACAAAAATGTCCTTTCCTCTTCTTACCTGCATCATTATTAAACCCACAGCTCCTGTGAGACTTTCCACTCAGGCAGAACAACATGATTAGAAATAATTAGGTTATAAAGGTATTTAATTGATATCATGTTCAGAGCTGTTCATGTGCAATTCCTAGCTTTTCAGATGGAGACGTTTGCTGTCTTAAAGTTTCTTCCACATCTTTTTCTTATAAACATGCTTCAAATTTTGGGAATTCATTTTTATAATTGTTATTTAGAGGTCCCAAAATTACTGCAGCTGCATTTATCAATGTTACTCTGCAGAGTACCAGTTAAATAACTGCAGAAGCCTTATCTGGAGATGGATAATCTGTGACACTAATGAAGCAATTTACATCGTTTTTATAACAACCTCCTACCTTCTTTTTATAGCAGACTGAATCAAACATCTTTAACTTTTAAAAACTACAGCCTGACTTCTGAATTATCCAAGTCTGATTGCATGTATTGTCTGTTTGTGCTAAAAAGCTGCAAATAATCACAGCGCCGGAAAGCTAAAGGCCTTCTTTGAGGTAATTTGGTGGTAGTGTTGCCATGGCACCCTTTATCCACCAGGGAAAGTGTGATTGGTGTTTGCAGACTCCTATAGGCAAGTTGATTTCAAACTCTCTGAGAGGGTCTGCTACTTACCATGCTCCTATTTTTATATTTTCCTTGAATTACAGCCACTGAGACCAAAATAATTTATTTTTGACTCTATAACTGAAGGTGGTTTTAAGTTTTTCCAGCATAAATTGAAAGGTACATGTATTCCAAAGACATTTTGGAATAGGCATTGCTTATTACATGAAGGGCTTGTTAATTCTTTCCTTGATTTGAATAGTAAAAAGTATATAACCTTACAGCATAGAATGAATAAAAATTAGCAAAAACATAAAGAGTGAGTACCTAGTATTTCAGTATGTTTCATTTCATTATGAGCTCTCATTTGTAAACATAATAAAAAAGGCAGATAAAAAGCCACACAGTGCCTGTTTTTGCTTTGATTTATTTATTGCTGATTATTTTAGAGGTATAAGTCTCCATTTCTACCAAGACAGATGTGCAACAGAATCCCCTCTTTCACTATCTGCATCAAAGGATACTGGCTACCAGCAGAGCTAGGGTGTTCGTTTGGATAAAATTTTCTGAGCGTTATGTAGCCTGTCAGAAACAAAACCAACATTTCTTACCTGCCGATGTAAAAGCTGTGTATAAAATTGTAGCTGTAGATAACCCATCATGTTTTCTAAAGGGATGAAGAGCAGGAAAAGGGCAGCAAAGGTGTGGCTGTTTTAGGCTCTAAGCATTGTTAGTGGTTGTGTTGCCCAGATTTTGTCGGTCCTTAGCTATTTAGCTCGGTGCCGCTTCAGCAAAGGGGCATGCTGCTTGTATAAAAGTTATAGCTCCTGTTAGGAAAAGAAAAGCCTTAGAGCAAAACAGATTTTTTTGGGGAGCAGAATTTGCTGGAGCAAACTTTTGAAATGCACTAATCCCCAGTATTAACAATAAAACAACTGACACATATGACATGAAACATGCAGATGTCAGCTGAACATCTGGAGTTTCCCTCTTGGATCTATCACCAGCCCTGCTGGTGATTTACACATGTATGGCTGCACCCTGCAGTATTTGTTGTTATCACTATCACTATCTGATCTCCATATAGATTATATTCTCAAAAACTGCTGCTATTAAACTCACAGCCTGGATTATAGTTCAAAATATGGTATTTGTTTCTCTGGGATTGTTCCTAAGCCAACATGATCAGTCCCCGGCAATATTTAGAGTATATTTACCCATCTCTGCATGTTTTTTGGTTGCATTTTTCAAACCCTAGTACTTTAGTGGTTCAACAAGTATCCAAATCATATGGTAAGGTCAGAAATACTCCACTCACCATTTAGATGTAACACTGTGGCCACTGACAGGAGACTGTAACACCTGGTCACCATGCTAACTGTTTTTTAGGTGGGATATTTTAGGCAAGAGGTGACAAACTGTCTCCTAAACATGTATGTTAAAATCAGTAAAACTATCAATGGCAGCATGTGGATTACAATTAATTTGTTTAAGGATTCAGACAGTAACATTAATATTTGCTGAAAATGGTGTTGATTCTAATAAATGTCAGATTATTATGTATCCAGTATAGTTCTTTGTTCATGTTGGTGCAAAGAAGCAGATAAGTGAGGTTGCCTTAGCTTAAACTCCACTGACGTAAACATCAACTCCTGAGGATTTTAACTGGAAATGAGAACAATGAAATTAAGTTTTCTAGAAATGAAAGGCACTGTTCGCATACTTTGTCCTACCTGGGGATAAAAATACAACCTGCATGCAACAGGAAGTGCGAGAATTTGGGCAATGATGTGATGGGAAACCTTGGGATCACACTGACACAAATGCCTCACCCTAGAGTTGTTGAGGATTATATCATATGCCACATGTCAAGGAGACAATAAGCCAATCCAAGAAGGACACCTCCAGACTGGGCAAATTGGTAGGGCGAGCCGGCTTTGTGATTGGCAAAAAGCTGGACACTCTGGGATGGTGGCAGAGACAAGGACACTTAACAAACTGCTGGACATTAAGGACACTGCCAGCCATCCTCTGCACACTGTCTTCACCACTCAGAGGAGCCTGATCAGTGGGAGATTGCTCCTTCCCAAATGCTGGACCAACAGACTGCCGAACTCCTTTGCTCCTCAAGCCATCAAGCTGTACAACTCCTCCCTTGGAGGAAGGAGGAGGTGATAGGAAGAGGGACAAGGGTCAGCACCCCCCTTTTTGGACATCTTATGCAAAACTTTACCTGTTTTCACTCATGCAATATTCTTCTTTCTCACTGTTCAATAACACATGCCACCTACTGTATAGCCTGTGTAATTTATACTTATTTATGTAGTCAGTATGTCTCTGTACTCTCTGCAAGTGCAATAATCCAAGTTGACTACTTTGTATTCTTTCCTGTGCAGATATTTTTACACCTAAAATAAAAATATTCCAGGACATTACAACTTTTATGCTTTTTTGTACTATATACCCTCTTTTTATATTGTCTGTTGTATTTTATCTTTATTGGCATCTTGCTTTAATGCTTGTACTCTATATAAGCTACTGGATTCAGCATTTTCTGTAACGATCTTGGTTCTGTTGTTTTTCTTTAAGTTTTCTGTTTCAAGTTTAGCCAGGTTTTTCATTGTTTTCTAGCTTTTTTGGTGTGTCTGGATTCATTTAAGTTGCTTAGGTTTTTCTGTCTGTCCTCTGCTGCCTCCTTGTGTTCTTTTCCCTTGGCTTCCTCGTCAGCTCTAATCACACCTGTTCCCTATCAGCTCATTAGCTCTACCTTTGTTCAGTCAGCCATAAATACTCTCCCTCTGCAGTCCCTCTTTGCTGGTTCCTCGTCTTACCTTTCCTCACCCTGGCTCCTTGTTGGTTTTTCCCTGATGTCTCCATGGTTCTGGTTAGTGTTTGATTTTTATGTTGGATTTTTGGATTCCTGTTTTTGTTTAACATTTTTTAAGTTGGATTTTTGGATACCTGTTTTTGTTGCCTGATCTCGCATTAAACCCTCCAAGAACTCAACTCTGCCTCTCAGCTTCTGCTTTTGGGTCCAATTAAGAAACGTTAAACCAAATCGTGACATTTCCCTGAAGGACTAATCCAAAGGGACAAAAACAAGTTGAGTCTAAGTCTAAGCCCAGTATTTCCTTACTTTTGTGAACTCTTCCAGCACAATGATGCATCTTGTCTTAGAGAAAAAGTACTTCAGGAGAGGTTTGAAGAACTGAGCAATGAGTTAGAGGTGCTAACTGTGCCCCACCCTACAACTAGCAAGACCTAAAGGATCTGCCCCTACTCTGTTGGTGCCTGATACTTCAGCACACCTTACAGTGCATGCCTTAAACAGTTTACAGCTGTTTTGGTAGCAAAACAGGGAGCATTAGATAATCAGGCCGGTGCTGATTATGTAAAGTGTAATCAGTGTAAGATGTTAGATATGAAAGGGTGCATGATGTTATTATCTTGGCCTTTATATAAGCATCTTTTTACTTTTTCCCTGGACAGTTATTTAGGCCATATCCCATTACATCTTCAAATTGAGAGTGAGTTGTCTTGGTTTACCTTTGCACCTTGAATTCGTTCAGAGTCATTTATCTGTATGTAACAATCATTATCCCAATCATCATATCACTTTTCCCTAAATGTCATATTATCACAGGAATTGTATGGAAAGCACAAAAGAGGCTATTTTGCTTTGAGGAGATGATGAAAATGCAGTTTGGTGGAACTGGGCTCAAAATCTGGTTTAGGGGTTAAGTCTTTGTGTTATGTGTGTTTGCATATTATCCTCAGGGTTGAGAGGCATAATTGCCTGCCTTTCTGCAGATTTAATTTATGTGTAGTGTAAAATCACCACAGCCAGGAACGTTTCAGCACTTGTTCCTCCTTCGAGTTTATTGACTAGCTTGTGGAAATCTAATTTACCACCGACTAGAGCTCACGTTTCACGGCAGAGATGTGTTTGTTTTAAAACTGGCATGTTGGCCAATTCACTCTGGTCACATCTTATTTATTTTTAATCACTTCCACAAAGGCAAGTTTAAAGAATAAAAAGAGCAATTCAAACACCCTTAAGCTGGAGCAAAAGTAGGGTTATGGTTGCATTACAGCAGCATCACTCAGCTTTATCGATCTGCACGCAAACTTATTATAGCACAGCCAAGGATGTGCTATTATTATAAGCAATTCCTATCAAGGAGAAATTTGTTCTGCAGTGTATTTTCAACAGATATGATAGGCTTTTCTTTTCAATGTGCTTCCATTTAAGATGTTGCCTTAGCAATGCAAGTAAAGCTCCTTAGCTGCATTGAGAGAAAACCCACTGCTATAGGTTTCTGCTGGTCAAAGACTAGTAAACTGCAAACTTTGTTTAATTGTGTGTACATGTAGGATGCAGTGACTCTGAGCCAGCAACTCAGTCTGCACCTTGGGCCGCCAGCACTCTCTGTGCAATCATGCTTCTATTGAAGCGCTCTTTCATCTTGGGCCTTTCAGAGAACCCTTTCAGACGCAGAAATAGAAAGATGGAAAGACGTCGATCAAGAGGGAGAGAAAGGAAGAGAGGAGAGCAGGAAAGTGCTTCTACAGCCTCGAGCGCCCGTCTCCAGTCGTCATTGTGAATAAGCCTGCTTGTGATGAGGAGCACAGATGCCGAAAGAATGTATAGCAGAAGACGTGAACAAGAGCGAGAGATGCTGTTATTTAGTGTCTTCGCCATGTTATCAGTCAGGCAGCATATTTAGGCCCTAACCGTATTCTATCTTCAGCCCCTCTTAAAAACATAATCACTGAGGCGTAAAGTTGCTGTGGGAGGAAAATAGTCTTTTCCTTTTTCAATTCAGTAGATAACATTTAAGTGTAGAGTACAGATGCATCATTCAGTTGGTCATTGGTTGTGCCGTGCAAAGCTGTGAGTGGAAGGCTTAGCGGACGGACACTGGAGTTCTACTGGGGTCCAAGGTGAAGAAATGTTTGGGCAGGACTGCCAGGTGTTCTTACCTGATGGGCGGCCAGTCGGCCATGTGTGGGTGATGGGATGCAGAGATGGTGCTGCAGCAGGTAAGGCTGTTTAGCAGCAGGGATCTATTACACATGGATTTAGAGCCAGCAGTGAAAAGCTACACTTTAAAGTGTTCCTTAAAGGCTAAATGTGGAAGCTTTCCTACTCCCCACTGGGTTGGAATTTTATTCGCTGTCAGAGTGAGAATGCGGAGCTCTAAAAAAGAAAACAATTTGTATTTGCTTTAAGCAAACCACCTTTTTCTAATTGGTATGAAGTTTGAACAATTTTTCCTGTTTAGTATTATGCTTTGCACAATGTTTATCTAAAGCAAACTATTTAAGAATTTTGTTTTCTGTCATAAATCATTTAGAGCTGTTTTGTATTCCAAGAAAAGCTTGAGAGAACATTCATCACAAATATGTAAAACACTTCTTTCTGTTGCCCCTATAGATTTTTGGATCTGTTTGTGTTTTTTTATGAATGGATATTTGTTGTTCTTGTGTCTTTCAAACCTCATGCAGTTTTGTGTTTGAGATTTGGCTTTTATTTGATGTCAAATAGAAATAAATATGCCTAAGCTTTTGTAAAAATGGGAAATACTGTAAATTATGAACATTATTAATCATTACAGAAGCAATGGTAATACTTGTGTAACTTCCTGTTTGCTTTCTGGGTCTTTTAAAATCACTGTCAGACTAAACATACACTATATTGCCAAAAGTATTTGCTCACCTGCCTTGACTCACATATGAGCTTAAGTGACATCCCGTTCCTAATCCATAGGGTTCAATATGACGTCGGTCCACCCTTTGCAGCTAGAACAGCTTCAACTCTTCTGGGAAGGCTGTCCACAAGGTTTAGGAGTGTGTTTATGGGAATTTTTGACCATTCTTCCAGAAGCGCATTTGTGAGGTCGCACACTGATGTTGGACGAGAAGGCCTGGCTCTCAGTCTCCGCTCTAATTCATCCCAAAGGTGTTCTATCGGGTTGAGGTCAGGACTCTGTGCAGGCCAGTCAAGTTCATCCACACCAGACTCTGTCATCCATGTCTTTATGGACCTTGCTTTGTGCACTGGTGCACAGTCATGTTGGAAGAGGAAGGGGCCAGCTCCAAACTGTTCCCACAAAGTTGGGAGCATGGAATTGTCCAAAATGTCTTGGTATGCTGAAGCATTCAGAGTTCCTTTCACTGGAACTAAGGGGCCAAGCCCAGCTCCTGAAAAACAACCCCACACCATAATCCCCCCTCCACCAAACTTTACACTTGGCACAATGCAGTCAGACAAGTACCGTTCTCCTGGCAACCGCCAAACCCAGACCCGTCCATCAGATTGCCAGATGGAGAAGCGCGATTCGTCACTCCAGAGAACGCGTCTCCACTGCTCTAGAGTCCAGTGGCGGCGTGCTTTACACCACCGCATCCGACGCTTTGCATTGCACTTGGTTATGTATGGCTTGGATGCAGCTGCTCGACCATGGAAACCCATTCCATGAAGCTCTCTGCGCACTGTTCTTGAGCTAATCTGAAGGCCACATGAAGTTTGGAGGTCTGTAGTGATTGACTCTGCAGAAAGTTGGCGACCTCTTCGCACTATGCGCTTCAGCATCCGCTGACCCCGCTCCGTCAGTTTACGTGGCCTACCACTTCGTGGCTGAGTTGCTGTCGTTCCCAAACACTTCCATTTTCTTATAATACAGCTGACAGTTGACTGTGGAATATTTAGGAGCGAGGAAATTTCACGACTGGATTTGTTGCACAGGTGGCATCCTATCACAGTTCCACGCTGGAATTCACTGAGCTCCTGAGAGCGACCCATTCTTTCACAAATGTTTGTAAAAACAGTCTGCATGCCTAGGTGCTTGAATTTATACACCTGTGGCCATGGAAGTGATTGGAACACCTGATTCCAATAATTTGGATGGGTGAGCAAATACTTTTGGCAATATAGTGTACTTCTAAAGGCTGATTTTTGATTATTCAAGCTAGAGTTGTCATTCAACTTTCTGACAAAAAAAACAAACATTAAATTGTGTGTAAATAAAATGAGATGAATGATTTGCATAATTTGTTATACATTATGCATTTCACTATAATCTTTTATTCTGTTCACTGCACATGTTAAGTCAGGGTTTTTAAGAAAAAAATCAGACTGATGATGCAGAGGTCTGAAAAAATCATGAATCAGAAATCATAGACTTGGTTTTAAAGGGCTCTGAAATGGAGCAGTCTTTGAGGCTGCAGTTGTTCCTCAGATCTTTTTTTTTATATAATAAACATAAAATTACACTGAGTAACATTGAGAGATGAAGCTGATGCATTTATTTGTGCACTCTTAAAAATTGTATAGCTCATATTTTTGCCAGAAACAAAATTGTTGTCCTCCCAGTTCTCCATCCATCCGTAATTCCTGCTGACCCATGAATATGACTTTGACTCACAAAACATATTTTTTAAACCGTTCGGTAATATTGGATACATGATTTCACAGAGTTCTCAATTGGGCTGAAATGTCAATGTGATAAGATTTTATATCCAAAAGGTCAGCATTGTTGTAAAATCACATTGAACTGTGAAAAAACACTTTTTCTGACTTTCCTTTAACACAATTCTCAATCCCTCTGAGATTGATGAATACTTCAAGTTGACTGGTTGCAGGAGCAAATAATTCTGCACTCATGAATTTTTATGATGATGGGATACTGATGCAAGTTAGGATCAGCAGTTGTGCATCCACATCCAGTGAACATCTGTACGAATTGTTAAGGACAATACTCAGAATTTGCAGGAAAATATGATAATGACTTTCACCTCAGTGACAAGACAATCAAATATTGTTAATTACTGCTGGCACTGCATGCTTCGAATCAGGATAAATCCTCTGCAGCTAGAAGCTGTGATAGAGAAAATCCGAACGTGCATGAGTGCATATGTTTGTGTGTGCTCAACAGCCTTGCTTTTTTAATAGATGATGATCATGGCATTAATTATTAATAATGATTATGAATCCTAATGAGTGAATCTTTATGCAGAATATTGCCCTACTCCTCCAACAGCTTGTATGAGCTACCTAGGATGTTTTTGAACTAAATTAAGTATTCATTGTAACATAGATTTGTATTAGAGGATGCAGCTTGACGTTGAATTGCCCGTCACTTTGACAGCCTAGCTTTCACAATGGGATAGAAAGAGATTTTGGAAGAATTAAGACAAATCAGTTATTATCTTGGTGGCAGCCTGAGAAACGTCCTTTTGTTTGGAAAATAAAGTGAAGAAGGGTGGCTCTAAATGGAAGTGTCCTAGCAAAGAAAGAGATTGGGAGACGGTAGGAGGATTGGCAGGGGTGTGCGTGTTTGAGATAAGCGACAGATAGATAGGAAGCCAAGCAGAAGTCCTCTCCCACACGTTGGAATCCCAGAGATGCCTCCCACAGAAACTGTGAAGCACGCTGCAGTTGCACTGTCACGCAAGGACATATGAAGGACGCAGGCAGAGGGAGACAAAGAGGATGGCTGTACCTGGCAAAGCCCATTCACACCTAGAGGAAGAAGAAAAGATAGATCTTTCTATTTATTGACTGAGGCTCTGGCTCGCCTTTTAAAAAAATACTGGCCATTTAAGGGAACAAATTAAACAGTAATACCTTCCTTTATTAAAAAGAATTAGGTAATATTACTTACACGAGCTTTTAAATGCTTTCTAGTTAAGGCAATGAATGGGTACTGGGGCTGGTAATGATGTCGTTTTATGCGCCGCTGTATTAACAATATGGTGGAATTTAAATGAACGAGAAAAGCAGGATGGATCTGGGTTTATATGTTTGGCCTTTTATCTGTTGTTGGGAATTAATATGATCTTATCTGAATGATTCTCATATTAACAGGTAGAACTTTTTACAGTGTTTTATCAATATTCACGTTTGTCATGTACACCTGTTTCTAATGCATGGTAAAGAGAAGGCATTCTGTGCCGAAATTTCATTTTATTTGATAAATTCTGTAAGTGCATCATAAAGGAAAGCATACATATTCATGGTTTATCACATTTTGCAAATATTTTCCAAAGTCACTTCTCCTTTTTTGGTTTCCATGGTTTTGGCATCAAGTGTAGTTTATAGCATTATGTTGTTACAATATTTCTATTATTTGAGGGTTTTTCACACTGTATTTATTATGGGGAGTCCCACTTCACACGGCAAAGTTTCTATTCCTCATCTTCTCCTTATTAGATGTCAGATTGCTGACATTAGAGGTTTAAGAGGTAAATCTAGACATCCCTTGTCTGAACATCACCCTCAGATTCATTCTATTTATAAAAGGCCACAGGGAACATATATTTCCTCCAACAGGTTTTGGTCTGCTGGATGTCCTCTCACTGGGACATGCTTGGAAAAGCTTCAAAGGGGGCCCTCCTAATGAGATGCTCCCGCTAACTCCGCTCACTAATTTCAAGGTAGAGGAGCTTTTGTTTTATTTACAGCTCCCCCCAAAAGACCACTAGACTCAGCCATGTGCAAATCAGAATCCAGGCACCTTGTTGAGGAATTTTTTTTGTAGTTTCTTCCGATTGGATTCTTGTTTTGTGTGCCAGGATCAGCTGGGCCAATTACTTATGGTCAATCATCAGCAATTAAAGCAAAAATTTTCCCTCTATTCCATATCGCTGTCCATTCTGCCATTAGTTTTAACCAAACACCAACGCATCTCAATGCTGTCATTTTGAGAGAGACTAATTTTTGATTGGATGCAGAACATAAGTAGCATGCCCGATTTGAAAATACATATAAAATGACATCATCTACTAAAGTATTACATGGTAATAATTCATACAGACCTTTTGTTTTCTTCCATTGAAGGTTGGACTCTAGGAGTCTTGGGTTTTCATGGATTGAATCTTACATTATTTAGAGAGGACCACTTTAGCTTAGGAACATTGGGGATGGAAGTATAATAAAAAGACTGTAATTTACAGAGTAAAAAGTAAGTAAAAATATATCTGTATGGGTAAATACAATATACAATGCCAAAAGTCTTAAAAGAGAAAGTCTAATACAATTCTTTCTGTTTATTTCTTAGGAATCCCTTAAAAATAGATTTTATCTGATAAGAATTAGAGAACTTGTCCAAAAAAAAAGATAGAAAAATATTAGATACTGAATACTGGTGAGTATTGGTGAGCAATCACCAATATGATTGAAATTAAATTATATGAAAGGATTTATTATAAAGGTAGTAGCATATTTAGCATAATTAGATAAAAATAAATGCCTATACATACTTTCAAAGAGCAGAGAAATGTATCCTTCACACTATTTTGTCCTTTAACTTCAGTTTGGAGTTTCTTGCAGCTTGTTATTAAAATGCATTACAGGCAAACCCTGCTTCATTTTTTATTGGTCAGATGGTTAGCCAAAGGAGAATCCAATAAGGTTAAGAGATGTACTGGACTTGAGGTATTGTGAAGATAAAATGTTTTGGCCAAAAAGGAAAGAGTAAAAAAAACAGGAAGAAATCTCTGTTCTTAGGTTTTATATGGGCCTTAAGTCTAATCTCAGGAGATTTCGAGATCCAAGGTGAAGTTTTATTCTGCAAGGCGGTTAAGAATATTAAACCTAAAAGCACCAAAAGCGTATGCATCTTTTTTCTTTTTTTTAACAACTCTTTGTTTTAATAAGCAGTAGTATGCATCAGCTACAAAGTTAGACATGCAAGTCTAAAGGCAAAGAGTAACCTTTACATTTTACCATCTCAGATGTTGCTTGAGTCTTACTATCAGAAATTGCAGAAAAAAACACAAGTATTACTATAGAGTTATTGCTAAAAGCCTGCTGAAGACCCGGTGGTTATAGTGGTTAAGTAAAAGAAAGCTTTGTCTGTCATTATAGGTAATGTGGTGAGTCTTGTTTTCTCCTCTTTCATATCTGTGCTTTTTCTTCATCAGACCATCCTCCTTTCCCTACTGTGTTCTTGCTGAGCAGCTCTCCTTGCTCCCTCCTCCTTTCCTTGGTAACCGTATCTATGCAGCAAGGTGTGAGCGGGGCCATGGGGATTCTCTGATTGGCATTTTTGATCATCAATAGCGTTTGCCCTCAGTCTACAGAATCCTTTGGTTTCTGCTTGGCACATAGCAGCAAGCTAATACTTGGTGGCCTCTGTTCTGAGGGGATGTTCATGAATAAGTCTGCAACCAACCGCTGAGCTTGTTGCAGCTGGTTTACATTAAAGTCCATATTCTAGTATGTTATTTCTTTTTTTTTATCCAGTTCATCTGAAGATACTAGAGAATGATGGAAAAGATCAGTCATGTTGGTGAAGTGTTATTAGAGGGAGTATGTGGGTCAGGGCTTGGCGTGACCGACGGGTTGCCATTATCACCACCCAAATACACAAAAGACAGAGAGCTTGAAAGTGCTTGGAGGGTTAAAGGGAGGGGTTGGTTCTGAGGAAGAAGGGCAGAGTGCTTTTCTGCTGGTCTGTTCCTGACAGGGAGAAGGGACTGAACATTGATCCCATGGGTGTTCATTCCCTGACCCTTTGGACATACTTTAGAAGGACAGTGGTTGATGCTTACCCATGCAAAAAAAAAAAACAATAACAAAATTAAAAGGCATTTTTGGATTTTATTGGCCTTTGAGTATATGCTGTATAGATATTTTTTTGGTCCTTTTGTCATAATACTGCATTAACCTCACCTTACTCGTATTTTATAGTTCAGTGCACATGTGTCATGAGATGTTAAGGTGACAGGGTCATATCCAGTCTTAGCCTTTCACGAGATGACAAGGGTCACAATCAAAGCCTGGACTGACATTTCTCATAGCTTAAAAAAAAATCTGATAGATCTCATATTTCCAATCTTTCTTTTTCTTTTCTCTCTATTTTCCACCTTATTAACATCATGGAGTTTTTCACCTCATTTTCCCTCTGTGTTGACAGTCGCCTCTATCTGCTTGCACCCACATTTTTTCTGCCAGTGACACTGATGTGTAATCGGGTAGAGAACAGACAAACAAAACAAATGCCTGGTCTTTCATCCGACCTACAAAAGTCAGAGCCGACCTGGTTTGGTGTTCCAGACTTATAAAAACAAGTAGTAAAAAAACCCAGAAAATAGTGCATATATCATGTCACTGTGGGTAAAGTTGACCCAAAACTCTCATGCTATTGCTATGGTTTCTGCAGTAACGAATTTCATCTTCTTTTTATATTAAGTCATGTGAAGAAGTCTCGAGGTCAGCAGAATCCCACTGAGACCTGGAGCATTTACAGTATGAAGAAGGATGACGGATGCCGGCTTATAGGATTGATGGCCAAATAGATAGGAAGCCATTAAATTTGACTCCATGGCATCCTAGACGGTCAAAGGAAAATAAACCTTGAAAGCTGACAGAGATTTGCTTTTAATTAGATTGCCTTTGTGATAGTAAGAAATGCAAACGTCATGTGCCTTACTAAATGACTTATGTCTGTTAAACTTGTCCTCAGTCTTTCCACTTTACAATCTTGGATTTTCTCCAGGTTTGGCATAATAAGCCAAAACAAAGTGGGGTGTAACCGTGGAAGTGAAAGGAAAATAATGCACGATTCAAAATCTGAAGTGTTGTGTGCATTTATAAGTTCTGCATCTCAGAACCACCTTTTGTCGGTGTATATATCTATTAGGTTTTTGCAAATTTCAGGTATTTTATTTAGAAATAAAGCTCATACTAAGTCAGATAGGCTGCAGAGGGGTATTCAAACAACAGTTACAAAGTCATGGCACTCATCCTGATGTATATTTATGTTATAAAATTGACCAGTCCATTCTATGATTAGGATCTATTGTAAACATTTCCATTGTAACTATATCAACATAGCTATGGTTTTCATTATAGAAATAGCACCTCTGCTCTAGTCTAATGTCTGTAAACAGTTTTTTTCCAACAGTGCCCTATTTTTAACTCTGTCCATCTTCCCATCAACTCTGCTCCGCCTGTCACTGCGGAAGATCAGCATCCGCTGCTGCATTTCACAGCAGGAATGCAATGATCAATGATTGTGTGCAGTGTTGGGTTTCTGCTATGTGTATTGTTCTGTATGTTGGCCAAATGGTTTCATTTTGGGCTCGTATTACAAGAGCACCATCTTCCACACAGTTTGACTTATTTTGGATCTCTTCTTACATTTGAATACTTGCTTTCCTCTCACTCTATGAATATTGTCATGAAATTTCACAGAGGTAAATTATAGTTACTATATTTGGGATTCTAAAGGCCATTGGTTGAACTTTTATGTTAGCTGTATCAGAGTAAAGGGGGGAAGGTAGATGCATACCACAATTTTCAGATGTTGATTTTATTATTTACAGTCTCTTTTTACTTAAGGGCTGGTTTCCCCACAGCAGTGTGTCGCAGTGAGCTTGACGCAGAGATTTTTGATTTATGCTCAATATTGAAGCGTGGTCTGCGCTACGTTAATCCACGCCATAACGCAAGAGGGACAATCAGGAACTAGCTGTGGGTCTAGATATGGCCGAGGTGGTGAGGGAGTGGGGGCAAGTTTGTCCGATAACGGAGGGACATGAGAGCGAAAAAGAGCGGGGATCCAGGTGGAAAAAGGGTCCCAGTGTTCTTCCGCACCTTGCTCTTCTAGCTGGTCCATCTTCACAAGTTGTTTTCCACAATGACGGTCATACAAACAAAACAAGCCAGGAAGCGGATGTATATTTGACCTATCAGAGGCCTCCTGTCTGCGGTCATCTACAATGTGGGAGAGGTGCAGCAGAGTTTCTGCAGAGGGGGCGGGGAAGTCTTTGAGTTTACAGCGACACCTACACAGATGACTTAGTTTCAAAGTATAAATCAGCCTTTAGTCATTTCTTGTTTTTGCCATGTAAAATGATCCCAGACTGAACAAAAATTAATAAAGTTGACCGTTGTTCTTTAAACATGTGATTCCTTTAACATGCAACCCCAAAAAATATCATAAGAAATGCAGCTCTGCTTCTGAAGAACAGATTACATTTACATTTTTTTTTTTTTTACATGACTACTTAGGTTACATGGAAAGGCTTTGGCTGAAAGTTGGATTTCAAGCAAAAGCTGGAAGTTCCTCTTGGCTCTGTCTGCTTTTAAATTGTAAAGTCCCACATCTCCCTCGAGGGAACCCAGGACTACCGGCCTGTTCTGCAGCTACCTGCGAACAGGGGAATTTTCTTTGGTTGCTCTGCAGGCTTCATTTTTGTGTCTCCTTCAGAGTAATTATAAGTGTCATGACTATTGAAAGGAGAAAAAAAACCTTGAAAGCTGACATCAACCTTTTTCTTTTAGCTTAGAAATGGGCTCTTGAAATCTGAAGTATCAAACATAACTGTGAACTCAATAGTTCCTGTGAAAAGTACAAAACACTTCCTTGATGTTTTTTATGTGTGGTTTTTTAGAGCAGTTTGTATTTTTGGTGTATTTCTGTGTCCTTTTGCAAATAGAGTATGTTAAGAGGCTACTTTTCTTATATGCAGATTTCTTGGTTCACTGAATGAGATACTTTCTTCATCGCAGTGTTGAATATGGATGGAGTAATGTCTCACGTTTGACTCGGTCTTAACTTACCTCAGGGTTGTTATAGACACATTCTTTTTTTTTTTGTGAGTTTTTGCGGCACTAGTCGCTCGTATTTCGACAGTAGGCTGACAGGAAAGGGGGTATGAGAGAGGGAGAGAGACATGCGGCAAAGGACCACAGGTCGGATTTGAACCCTAGTCGGCAGTGTTGAGGTCTAAGGCCTCGTACATGCACGCCCATTATAGACAGTCTTGATGGATACCTACTAACAAAACGTTTTAGATTATACAAAACTGTATAGTGTAACCTCACAACCAGAGGTGCTCAAAGGTTGAACATGCACACCATGCATGATGTCATAGTATCTTGCAAAACTTCACTTTCAGGTCCCACCAAAGATTCCTAGTTAGATTTAGTCTGGAATGCTTTTTGTGATAGTACTCTTGGACATGTATAAACTTTATTATTACCTGCTGAGTTTTTGCATGTCTATGGTTATTCTCCTGCTGAAATGTGAACCTCCTCTCTATTCTCAAGCTTCAGACTTTAGATCTTTATTTCTATAAACTCTGAGAAGTTTCCCAGATCCAGCTGCCTCCACCATGTGTCACCTCTGTGATCAGATGGGCATTGTTACTACCCGATAGCAGGATCTGTTTAATCAGCTCATTTGTGCAACCAGAAATACGTTCGGGTCACCCTTGATGTTGCCTTAACTATAATTTTTTTTACACCCACTTATACACCCATTACACCCATTTATACACCCTGTGTATAAATCTTTTTAAATAAACTGAGGAACTTGGATTTTATGTTTGCCTTTATTTTTATTTTCAGTGTATGTATTGCATAATCTAATGATATACAACGAAAAAGCAGATAAAGAGGGTTTGATCGTACTTTGCTCGACTGCTCTGAGCATCTCCAATGATGATGTCAAGCAATCAAATTAACGAGGAGAATTTAAAATGCATTCAGTTTCCTCACAACTAAGTCATTTTAAGATGTAGTATAGCATTCTTTGATTATTTAAGTACTGATGTTATTTATGGCAAATCTGGATGTATATATGTGCAAATAATCTGATGGTACAGATTAGGAGGTAGCAATATAGGCATAACTGGCTACACACTGGGGTGTTTGCGTATGAGAGCCAGAGCAGCGCCCACAACTTTTAACATGCAAGCAGAAAACCACATCGGCAAACAACGGGGCTGCAGCTCGTTTTAAGAATCTATGTTTAGAGGCTATTGAAGTTATTGTGGACCATACACTTAGTACTTCATATTCCTCCACTGTCAGTCCTCACAAATATAAATTTCCCTCAATTGTTTAGAGATGGACTCCTTTCTTAATAAGTGACCTTTTAAATGCTTTGGATGTACTTTAATTTAGAAATATTAGGTGAAAGGGAAGAAATTTAAGATATTTATTAAATGTCATACAGTGTACAGAGCTTTTATATCCCCTGAGTTGAAAAGGCACAATATGAATACACTATTTCAACCTCTTGGGCTTTCTTATGTTGTTCCAGTTCATTAAAATCACACTGGAGTTTGTGGTTGTCATTATACTTAACTGCCGCCATTGCTTTTCCAAACTAATTTTACTTTGGTCGCAGGTAGCACTTTGTTGCTATCATATGTTTCTCGATTTTGCCGTGTTAACAAGAAATGTTGCCTTTTAAACTGACTCCTACTTAGATTATTTGTTGGTGTAAATGTTTGACACAGGGCCAGGAATGAAAAGCCCAAATTAATTTTCTGCAATAGCTCCCAGTAGACTCTTAGCTGCTCTGTTGAGCAGAGAAAAAAAACTCTAAGCGTCTCCACAAAGCACATATCTGTCCTCAAAGCCAAAATGGGCAGAGAAATGCTTCCATATAACAGCACTCCAGTAATGGTTTAGCTCAATGCTCTTCTTCTTTGTTATCCCATTTTTTTTTTTTTTTACCATCAGTAGATATTTTTGCTTTACCCTCTCATCTTCTCCACATGATCAGACCCTGATCTTTGTTCATGTTGGGATTTGAATTTTTAGAGAATAATCATCTAAAGGAACAATTCATAATCAATCTCACTTTTTCTTACAGATGTCTCTAACTGCAGCCAATTCATTTTGTCACTGGTAGAAGAATTTCTTTTTCTTGTGTCTGCTTTAATCATTCCATCACATATGAATAAACTTTAAAAGGAATTGTCCCTTTTGATGTGTTAAATTTACTGATAAAGACAAAAATGATTAGGCTTTTATTTTTCTGTCTTTCACACTAAACCCTGTTTTTTTTTTTTTCAAGGATGATACTTTTTGTATCTATAAATGCTGATGGAACAAGCCATTAAGCCTCATCATCATCATAACAAAAAATTGTCTTATAATTTGCCACCCTTGAAATTTTAATCCTTTAATTCAGGGTTAAAGGAGTGATGAATGTGTTTATGTGTAGTTTTTTGTCAGCAGAAAAGATGGATGGGGGAGAAATCCTCAATGCCAAACCTGAGCTGCACAATATGGGGAATGTTTTGAAGTCAAGGAGCTCACAAGGCAATGCATAAAAGCATTAATGTGGACTTGAGCCTTTCCTATCGCCTCACTCCTGTGAAGTTAAAAACCCTGTCGTCATAGCGGCAGCTTGATGTAGTGGTGTAGTGCTGAAGGTGATGGCTGCCAAAACGCAGGGCTGAATGTTAAAAGCTAAGGCTCCACAAATTAACAACTGAAAAGAGGGAGTGACAGAGTGTAGCCATGATGGAGCCCAAGTGCAGTACTGCGTAGCCGATACCCGATCGATATGTCACACAGTCCTGTCCAGCTTGCCGTGGAAAGGACCAGTCTCCTTCAGACCTGACTGACTTTTTGTTTCCTCCAGTGCTGAATCCTAATTCATCCACACTGCTAGAGGCCCAGGCTCATTTAAACAGTCATTAAAAAGCTCCTTAAAACATCACAGAACATTGTGCCCAGTTTTTTTTTGTTTTTTTTTTATCGATTCGGGTTTGAACATGAGCATTTCAGTCCCTCGCGAGGCACAATCTGCTTAATTGCTGAACATTATTGCCTGTTTCACATTTTAACCATCCATATTTGTGACAAAATAAAGATAATTAAACTTGGCATGTAATCCTCCTAGGGAAACAATCTCATATGCTGCGTGTGAAAAACATCCTGACAAGTTTTTTAAAGGATGAAAACTGCTCTGGTCACAGAAAGCTGGTGGTCATCGGGGAAGGAGGATTGATGGATAGACCTTCAGGGGACAACTTCACAGAACTGCTGAGCAAGTGCTGCAGCGTGATTAATGTAAAGCCCTCTCTATATTTGGAAGGCCGTGGGAGAATTTTAGATTTCCTGTATGTGGAAATAGAGGATATAATTAAACCCTATGGTCCCTGTTTTTATTAAAAAACGTTTTATTTAAAATTTACAATACTAGGAAATTTCAAAGTTTTCTTTTAACAGTCAGTGTAACCGTTTGTTGTGTTCTTATAAGGAATCTAATCGATAATGAGGAGTTAATTCTCATCAGCACAGAGGAAATCTGGTCAAGATTTTACTCATGGTATGAGTGCCTATTTTTATTGTGGTTATTTATTCAATTGTGTGTGTTTTTTTTTTTTTAGACAAAATGTAAGAATGAAGAAACTGTTGGAAAAAAAAACTTATATATATAAATTCCCTCTAAATGACATATGGTCATAGTTATACACCAATAACCAAACATATTTATACATGCTCAATTATAGTTAAATCACCCAGCCCCAAAAAAATCTACTGCTGTTTTTTAAATTGAATATTCCGCCGATGTTTTTGGCCACATTTTTGAGGCTGATCTAAACTTGTATGCTTTCTGGCAGAGTTTAAGCTTAGCTCCCAGATTTTAAATAGAATTAAATGGGGCCATCCCTGATGCTCAATATAACCTTGTTCGAAAGCAAGTTCTGATGTGTCAGAAAAAAAATTAATAAAAATTAATAAATAAATAAACTAAATTGATAAAGACTAAATATGATATTACATAGATGCCTATTATAAGTATGCTATGAATGAAATGAATAAGAAACGAAAAAGAGGAATTATAGGTTTTTGTTAGTCTGACGTTTGGTGTAATGTAAGGCAAAGGAAAAGCAAGTGTATTTATACTGCACAATTTAGTACAAGGACAATTCAAAGTGCAAATGAAACCAGAATAAAAGCTAGTAAAGATAAAATCAGGTAGTAAAGTGCATACACTAAAAAAAAGATCTAGAAATAAGTCAACATTTTTTGAATTAAGTGCATTTACCCTTCATTTGAGCAGGTAAATAAGATGATATGCCACTGGAATGAGTATTGCTACTCTTAAAATTAAGATAATTAAATAATATACACTTTAAATAAGACAATGTAATTGTTTTTTTTTACCTCATCAATTCAAGAAAAAAAGCACTTATGTTAGAAAATAATGACTGCGTCAATGTTGTATTGCTTTATATCATCATTTGGAACATTGTATTCTATTTCGGTAGTAAACTCAACGTAAAACTCAGGTGTGCAACGTCATATCCAGGATCAACCAATATATAAATAGTGCAGGAATGGGTTTTCCATTTGATTGTGTGATATTGAACACTTGAATGTCTGTTTTTTTTTTTTTTTTTTTTTGTGGTGTTGTCCAAATTTCCCTCTGAGCATTTTTTAATCACACATCACTTTGATTCCCCTTCTGTTCTAACATTTACAGAAGCTAACACCCCAACACGGCTATGATATCTGAGTTAAATTCCTCTTGTGGCAAACTTTACTGATGGAGAAACTCACCCACACAATGACGAACACCGTCTGACACACATTAAACATCCAGTGAGGAATAAAGCTGAAACAACAAAAGGCTTCAAAGGCTGATTTCATCAGTGCCTTTCACTTCGTCTGACTCACTGATGTCTGACTGGGGTCATTTGTCACCAAGTGCTGCAGCACAGGCTTGGGGATCCTGATCACATAAAATTGAGTTACAGCACCCAAAATACAATATATTGCAGCTCTGTGAACCGGTGTATAGTTACCGTTGTTCCTGAGAGTTGTTAAAGGATTGATGGTCGATAAGGCACCAAGATTGTGTCAGTAATGTGATGGAAAAGAATGTATATTTTTACAATATATAAAGAATGTTTGTGTTTTTGTTTCATCATATGTGACAAAAAACCCATGAATAAGGCTTTGAACCTTGATTTTCTTTTTTTTCTTTTTTTGGCACTCCATGGCAAGCTAAGGAAAAACCTTTTATTTCTTTTGATAAAAGATACAGTCATAAAGATAGTGATAGCAGTGATTGTGTTTTTTTATGAGGTCAAAAATGTAATCTTTTTAATGCCCATCATTTGGTCCTGTGCAGACCGCTCGGCTCAGTGACTCACATTCATTGTGAACGCGTCGGAGAGATTACCTAAAAGACACTCAAGCGGCTGTAAATGAAGCAACCTCCAGCACTTGCTATCCATTACTGTTAGCATCATGATTAGCTTGCAGCCATTTGCTCAGGAAATGCATCCATCCCTCCTCTCGTTTGGCTTCACCCACTTTTCTCTTGCCCTTCTGTTGAGATCCTCTTCCATTTTGTCAATATCTGCATTTTCTAAGAGCAGCTCTTATCAGCCTTTTCTTTTCCCTTGGACTTCAGCTTATCTTTTGCCCCATGGGTCTGGAAGTGTCCTGTGTGGCCAAGATCGGCTATAATGAGACGAGCACTTCTGGCTCCCTGCTCACCTCTCACAGAGATAGAAGTTTAATTTCTCCCACTACAGTTCTCTCTCTTTCACAGTCAGAAACATTTTAGATGCAGTGTCACAATCGAATCTACCCCAAAAGGTCAAACATGCATTCACTTTGCATCTGAAGCAGCCATTTCTGTTTCATGTCAAGATGCAGCACTTAATGTTGAAGGAAGCATTAGGGACTCAAGGCTGAGGGCAATTCAAAACCTGCAGTGTCACAGAGAGTATTACAGCATCTTTCTTCTGACTCCCTTCTTGGTTTCTTGTAGTTTTTTTTAATGATATTAAGCAAAAATGTCTTCAGACTTTATGAATGTTTAAAGAAACCAATAATATATGATTTGATTAAAAAAAAGGAAATTCTTAGATTATTGGTACACCTCTAAATAATTCATGATTTTCTCTCTGTTGGCAGCAATAAGGTCCTTTTGCAGGCTTGCATCACTATTTTGAGGATTTTTCCTAGTTTATTTGTTGTTTTTGTGGTTGAAGGCCTCATTACCACAAAGCCATTACTTTAATCTTTACCTCCTCCGAAAGATTCTTCATCATATAAAAGTATTTGCTCTAGCTGGGCAAGTCCTAAATGTTAATATTAGTAAACAGCAGAAATATGCTTTAAAGATTACCTTAAAAATACCTTAAAAGTAAAATCCATCAAGGATGCTTTTACTTTTAGGCCTAAATGTTAGAACCTATTCTTGTTTATTTATTTGTTAATGTGATCTGATAATAATAATAAACAGACAGCGTAGAATTGTCAGATCTAACCGTAGTCTTATTTCCATCTATGGTCCTACAGGCAGTAGTTACACAGAATATGATTTAACATTACTCCTTTATGTAACATAATACAGTACAGGTTTTAAAAATCTCATATCACTGATGTCAATAAAATTAATACAATATTACAGGCTAATTAGTGTGCAGTTGTGGTTCAACCATAGCAAGTTTTTCAAGTGAGCTTTAAAAGAATTATGACCAGTGTTCTCTTGGTTGCTGTGTTTCTATTAACCATCAAATTGTGCAAATTGTATAACAAAAAATAGATTTACTGGAAACACTGACATATCCAAAAAACTCCTGTCTTTCAATACGCAGCAAATTATAGTATTTTGCAAAACTGAAATGGAAACATTTTTAATGCATCACAGGAGTAATGTGATATGAAACCGGAGGTAACTGCCTTGTAAAAAGCCAAAGAAGAAGACCAGAAGTCTTTGGAGGATGATGGTGTGGAATATTTGGATTGATGAGGAGACTGAACATTTTATACTGTTAATTTACCAACAATGAGCTCAATGAGCACTAGAGCCGTTGCTGAAAAATGGATTTAACCAATGTATTTACATCCACAGCAGCAGTGTTTTTTTCAACAGTTACTGTGTGAACATTGGAATTCACTTGCAGTTTTAATTGTATGTCTTTAATTAAATTAACACAATTGCAAAAATTTGCATTTTCAAAATTAGCAGAATATCAACAAAGTTTTGCACATGTTTATAATAGAAATTTATCCATAGTCAGTGGAAGACTCTTCCACAAGCTTTGCTGTCTGACAGACAGGACCATCTGACTTAATGTGCTGCTCCTGTGTGCTATCATCGTGCCTCCTCTAGTAGTGGGTTGGGTGGTTCTTCATGAGCTGTTTGTACAGTTGATACATTTGTGGAAGATGCCAAAGGTCGTAGAATAGATCAATCAAATTTTATTTTTTCTTTCGTTTTTTTTTTAGAAAATTAGTTTTGCTTCAAACAGGATTTTAAATGAACTATTAGCAGAAAACATCCAGTTTATGCATCAGATGCATCTGAAGGATGATGCAGCTCTCTGGTATTTAATGTATTTTGGCCATGACTTTTTCTATTTGTTATCTTCATTAAGCTACCTCCATTTTTACTCTGATTTCTCTAACCTCTGACTACAATCTATTGGAGCTTAGTGGGCTGAACTATCAGTGCAATAAGATCTTAAATTAAAAGCTAAATGTGGAAAGCTATTTGGATTTTCCATATGTAACTCACTATCATGTTGGTGGAATTTTGCCCATCTGATCTTCATAGGAGGTCAGTCATAAATTCATAGTTGTGAACTGTATTTATGTTTATAAACTAGTTGAAAAAGGGACTAATATATAAAATATCCAACATGGAAAATATTCAAATTTTGAAATGAATAATGTTCAGTCTAAGCCAAAGGGTGAATGACTGAATGTAGTGTAAAGTGCTTTGGTCAAGAACCCTGACTTGAAAATGCGCTATATAAGCACAGGCCATTTACCATTTACTATGTTTTATAGAGTGTTGGGAATCCTGGGCCTTGGGTTGACAAAGTGAGTTAAGTTAAGAGCATCCTGCCAAGGCAAATCAAATGTAATTTATTGATTTCTATGTTTATAAACAAAAAAAATAATAAATCATACAGTTTTTGCATCTTTTTCAGAGCTAAGAAATACTAAATTGATTGCAATGGGACATTAAGGCTATTGTGCTCATTTGGTGAAGCCTGCAAGTATATTGAGTTTAAATAAAATTTCCTTCAAGGAGTGGCAGCAAACACAAACAGGTTGATAAAGGATGCATTAGAGCACATTCTCAAAGCAACAGCAAACAAGTGGTGTGGGAGAAAACATGTCGAAAGAGTTGGACGGGAATGGAAAGATGTCAGGATGTGATAAATGAAGTTTCAGGAGCGAGCAGAGACTTAGCAAGCAGGTAAAGGAAGACCAGTGGGACGGGAGGTGAGAGTTAAGAAGGGAGGTGAACAGGGCGGAGAACTGAATAAACATCAGGATGATTGACTGCAATGGAGGAAGGTGGAGACAGAGTTTGTTTTCCAGATGCCTCAGTTAAAAGATAAAGGGAAGAAAGGAGTGCTGTTTATCTCTGGGGAAATGATCAGAAGCAGAAGAGGGAGATGCTTGGACGGGTCAAATCAGGGGCAAGTAGAGTTCTGTGGTAAAACAAGCAGCAAAGTGCTGGGCAGGGTGGTAAAAGGCAGGAAAAAAGGGGGGTGACATATTATGGCCTTTCTCCCGTGACCAATTATGGCCTGTAATGACCAAATCACTTATTTGCTGATAGGGTCTACCACTGGTAACTGAGCTAATAAATCTCACATGACTTATTGCAGCCACAGGCGCATGCAGAGGCAGTCCCACAAGCTAACAGTTTACTCAAAAATAAATTCACCAGTACCTTCTCTGTGGGAACTTTAAACAGACCTGGTGAGATGCTAATGCAATTAAACACGCCTCTTCTGTACACAATTGAGAATAATTAAAAGGTCAAAGAGGACACTGTAAGCCATTAATATCTCATCTGTATGTATTTGTTGTTGCTAAATTGCTTGGCGAGTAGAGTGCTGTTGCTAAAAGGTAGAGGATATGGTGTTTGTTGCATGTTATTCACTTGTCCTTGTAAGGAATTAACTCTCCATGTAAGCTTAACAACTTGTTTTGTCACATATTTAACGGAGACCTCATGAAAAAGCAGCTCTCGTATAGCACACATTGCATCTTCTGACTCCGCTGATATGTTACAAATGAGCTAATATACGCATGTCAAGCCACCGTGTCCTATTGCGTGCGTATTCCTTGGGGAGCGGAGATCCGTGTTCAGAAGATGTCAAGCCCTATGTGGCCATTGTTAAAGCTTACAGTGCTCAGCAGGTGCAGCTCTGCACCCGTTGAGACATCTGCAGGTTTATCCTCTGCTCTTCAGACAGAGAGTGATGGGTGAGGCCTTTGTCTCTCAATCCATGATTTTTTAAATATTCCTTTAAGATTTTTTAACTTATAGCTCAGTGGAATAATGTGAAAAAGTGGGTCTCTCTCACTGAAAAGTCATGTTTCCTTGCAGTCATCTTGCCTTACATTTCTTAATAATTTGGAATAAGTCACAATTTTTGCTTGATTGTTTTAGCTTTGGTTATTTCAAAATACTCAAACTTTCTCCCACAGTCAAAAGCTTGCATGTTGACTTCTCATTAGGCTTTACGTGTCTACGTAAAATGAACTCCTAATGAACTGAAACTCTTTCAGGATGTACTCTATCTATTGACTGTGGGAGATACCCATAAGCTCCCCTCAGCTGCTATAGGTAGTGGATTAGTGTAACTATTAAGGGGTTGTAATTTTCCTAATTGTTGCAAAATGACTGCAATCAGATACAGTAGACTACTTCAGATACATAACAAATTAATGATTTTCTTAATTTGTTTATTTTAGTTTAGACTGAACAAGAATGCTTGTTATTGGATTGAAAGGAAATGAGTTTTAAGTGGCTGCAATTTGGACCAAATTAGGTTATTTATCAGCCACTTGTATCTGGGATCTCGTTCTTTTGGTCATAATCAAGATTTCATTTTCAGCTATCTCATGCTGCTCCATCATTCCCTCCCATGTGAAGAAGACCCCAAGATATGTAAACTCCTGCACTGGATTCAGCAGCTATATAAGGGATATAAGCAGCTAAAATGAGCTTCATCTGCGAGGTGCAGAGGTGGCGGGGCACACCCTTAGAGATAGGGCAAGGAGCTTGGTCATCTGTGAGAGGCTTGCAATGGAGCTGCTTTTCCTTCACATTGAGAGGAGTCAGCTCAGGGGTCTCTGAAATCTTTTTCAGATGCCCCCTGGGCGCCTCCCTCAGGATGTGTTCCAGGCACATTTCAATAGGAGAAGAACCAGAAGACGATGGAGGACTATGGCGGTCTCCAATCGTCTGCCCTAATCACTAATTGGGGAACTATATAATGGTTACGTCATTTTAGATGAGTGTCTGAGTGTCTAATGGATGAAAAAGTAGTGGACTCAAAATTTCTTGCAATGTGGCTTGAAAAGTAATGATCACTGATGGTAACTAGAGGAGCAGATATATCACAGATTGCTTCACGAGAGCTCTCCTTGTAAAGCAGGCATCCCCAATGTCAGTCCTGGAGGGACGCTGTCCTGCAGGTTTTAGAGGTTTCCCTGCTCCAGCACAGCTGATTTACAATGATAGTTGATTAACAGGTTTTTGCTGGACAGTAATCATCATAATCAGCTGTGCTAAAGCAGAGAAACGTCTAAAACCTGCAGGACAGCGGCGCTCGAGGACCGACTTTGGGGATGCCTGTTGTAAAGCATCATGGGATTTGTTGTAGCGACAACTAATGATAAAAGATGGCGCTGACATAGTGCAGGGAGGCAGAGTTAAGTGACCAATGGGGGGGGCTTCACACCCAATTTTTACAAAAGTCTTCTCAAAGACTCATGCAAAAATTCACAAAACAGATTTCCTTTTTTAAGAACATACTGATTGAAATTTTAACTTTATCTTACATAATTCTTTTTCAACAAAATCTGATAAAATTGTTTTACGAATAGTGTTAAAGACTTAACATCTTTGAACTAACCAACCAATGAAACAGTCAATCATTTAGTCAGTGAGTCAAGTGGCTGATATTTAATCTCTCTTTTATTTTTATAAAGCTTTTATAACCCATACTAACTGTTGTTATTTGTAAGCAGTTTTAAATTATTTTAAGTAGGGGGGACATCATGCCTCATTTGGTTGAGTTGACATTTTCTTTAGCATCTTTTATTAGGGATTATTTATAGCTGTTATTTCTAGACACTGCCTTCTTTCTGTGATATTACATTTCACTGGCAACATCTCTGTGACAGACGGGGCCTAAAATAAGTAAGATAAATGTTTGTAAAACTCTCTCAACCTTTACAAAACCAAGGCAAATTTCTAAACGTCTTTGCAAATGCCTCCCTCTAAAGCCATATTCACAATCCTTTTTTTTCACCTGATTCTGAGAATTGTTGTTTTGCATCTTTTTTGCATCCTTCTAGTGTCTGACTGGCCGCTCATTGGGCAGGGCTTATCAGGGAGAAAATAACACGATTCTTTTCAGCATCCAGTTTTTCAGTGAATCTATAATTTACTATAGAACTTTCCACACTTGGTCTCCAACTGACCTTTTTCTTGCTTTTTATGAGGGCCTCTAAGGAGTGGATCTCGGCTGAGTCCAACATGTTAATCAAACATTAGTGCTGTCTCACAGGAGCAGACCAGCGGCAACTCTCCCATAATCCACTTTTGGTTTTACTTACTGCCTCTGGTCAGTAGGATTTTTACAGTAGACTTTTCTCATGGATTTGAGCTCAGACCCACTGGTGTTAATTACAACAGTGTCTCTCTTTCCTCCCCAGGCTGTGATTGGCGTTCTTTATTTGAGCAAAGAAGTGCCCTGTGTACTATGTGTGTATTTGTGAGTGTGTTTGAATTGTGCACCACTTTGATTGCTACGTCTTTTAATAAGAGAAGATCAAGATGCAGAGATTGATGAGCTTTGCTGCTCCTGTGGGCTTCAACAATCTCTTGTTATGATTTTGTCGACTGATTAAATCGAATTTTAAACCTCTTTTGCAGAAATTGCAGGTGGAAGATAGGAAGGAGGTGGAGATGCAAAGTAGGGACAGATGGAGGTAAACGAGGAAGGAAAGAGTGTTAAAGAATGGAGGATAGGGAAAGCAGGGAGGGAGCGGAGGTGACCGAAGCAAAGGATTGGGTGGGACTTGCCAGGGGAGCATTTGTAAATCAGGACTCTGGCTCACTGACAGTGCAGAAATAAATACACACACAAACACACATTCCTGATCAGAGAATGGCCTCCGGCACAGAACCAGTGCATCCTGGTTCACATTTAGCAGCCAGCGGGTGGTGGCCTATCTAAAAGGTGTTTTAGGGCATGAGTGAGCCATGTTTTCTCCGCCTGCCCTGCTAGCTTGGCACGACCACTCAGATGGACATAATAAGAGGAATGGAAGAAGCAGCAAATAAGACAGACAACCCAGGACATGAAATCAGACAGGGTGAAAAGAGACAAGTTTTGAATTGGCAGCCTTACTTGCTTCATGTCTTTGTGTTTTTCCGGTACTCCTCCTCGCTCCCACCTCTTTCTGAATCCCTTTGTCCCTCCCTGCTTTGATTTTCCTTTTTTATACTCTATATTCTGCCTAAGACAGTGGCCCTGTCAGGTTGTCGACAGCACTGGATGGATAAGGATGTGAGTGAATGGATGGGATGACTTGGGAAAGAAAGGGACAAAGAGCTATTGGGAGCGAGGATGGAGAATGATGGAAAACTCTCAGGTGGGAACTTAGAAAACTTTCCTCACTTCTTAAAGTCCTTTTTTGCTGTATTTTGTACCTTTCTCCTCCACACTCTTATTTAAGGGAATCCTTTCCTTCTCTGTGAATTAACTGGGATGCTTTAGGTGTTTAAACTTGATAACTCCTGGTGTTGTGGGGCTTTCGGGACGTGCGTCACTCTGTGTTTGCGTTTGATTGTTGGTTGTTGTCATGAGAGTCACGTAGCTCTGCTGTCTGCCTCTGCCTGCCTCCTGGATGTTCAAAGGCTATAGAGCTCGCTGGTTCCTCCAGGACTCATGCTGTTGCTGCTACCTCATACGCATCGAGCACAAACCCTACCATTGCTTCTTAGATACCGAGTGGGGAGGTTTAAGCCATTTGTATCCAGTCGCGTTCGGTTCCTCTTATTGCAGCTGTTGCTTTGTTTGCTGCTTTTAAGTTTTGTTTTTCCCTTGATGTTGAAGATTACTTTAAATTCTTCTCATTGAAGCCGTCAGCATGCCAATATTCAACCAGTCAGTCCATGTCACCACTCTATGCCTTATGTTCATTTGCCAGTCTCTCTGGTGTCTGCTCATATTCAGTGACAGTAGGGTCTGGGGATTCTAGCAAGAGGATGTTAGCAGGACAGCTGGGCCTGCTACTCTGGTTATTCCTCATAATTACATCCCCCCTAATGGCCTCGGTGACGAGGTCTGTTCTTGTGTTGTAGGGTTACAAAGCCCAGAAGCTCTGACTGTCACTGAAAATAACAAGCGACTGCTACATTTTTTCTTCATTTTCAATAAACAGTCGAAAAATAACTGTGCAAACACGCAAAGAATTGCACCTTCTACATTTGACACTGCATGATGACAGAAAGTACTGTAGTGTGCTGGACTTTTCAGTAAGCCAAAATAGTGGCCTACACCTCTCCTTCCTTCTTTCTTGGTTTTGTTCGCAGCACACAAAGTCACAGATTAGACATGCATACCTGGGTGTGAGTGTCAGTGTGTATTGCACACATGAAGCAATCTTTGTTTCAGCAATTGGCCTTTTTATGCTCTTTTGCATTGTTGCTTTATGTGAAGACACTTTCTCCACCCTGTTAATTAGTCAAGCGAACCCCCAGAGTTCAAACATTATTTATTCATTGAGCCCTCAGTTCGATCTCATCACTGAGTGGCGAGCTAATGGGTGTCTGCGTGCATGCTTTTGTGTGCATTTAGGATCAGCGCCAAGAGGATGTGGGGTTCAAGGAGTATTTCATGCACACACTCCCACACACACACCCACCAGGAGTTGACTTTTAACTTATCAGCAGCTTCAGAGATTAAAACAAAGCAAACTTCCCTTGTATAAATTACCTTTTGTGCCTCTTAATACACCTACAAAATGTTGTCTCCTTTGAAACAGTTTAAAGGATCTAGACAGCTGAATAACAGGTAGTAGGAGATCAAAAGTGGGCAGCTGACATTTTCTTATGTGCTGAGATTTCTTTTAACTGTACAACAAAAGTTGGGCGTAATGCTTCAAAGTCAGGTGTGTATTTAAAAAGCTTGTGTGCTTATCTTTAACTACAGTCTCTTAGCTGCCAACCTTGAAATGAACAATCCTTTTTTAAAGGTAAAAATGTACTGGTTAGGGCTGTGCAAGACTCTTATATGTGTGCACTTGTTTTGCATTTAAGGGCGAATATTTATTCTATTCTTAGATGAGTATTGATTAATAGTTTCTAGAACAACATATGTTTAAAAAAAAACAGCCACATCTCTGTGCTATAACATTAACAGACAAATTTATCAGAATTAAAATTTAACATGTAAGATGGTAAGCAAATACAAAACATTTGCATAATACTACATATTCACATATGAAAGATTTATCCTGTGTTAGTTTACATGGTAAAAGGTGCCTTCCTGTAGACTGCATTATCTTAATCATTTGAAAAATGTGAAAGACTAAAATGTAGAGTTATCCAATCATCACAGTGCTTGCAGGAGCCAGTGTAATTAAAGCATTTACCTTGGCCTAAATAGTAAGTCACATAGCTGGTTTCCACTTTAGATTCTTAACAATAGCTAATGGTTAACTCAGTGGTGCAGAGGATGAATGAGTACGCACTCATCCAAAGTACATTAACAGTGATTCACTTTAACAGTAGCAGCTCTGCTGGCCCCTATCTTTCTCCAGGCATGGTTGAAATGCTGCTTGCATTTTTTAGGAACCTTTCTTGTAAAAATCACATTGAAGAAAACATGAAATCTAAGGGTGACACTGCTTGTGGAGAGGAATAGGAGTGGAGATGATGAAGGGTTTTTGGCAGGATTTCTGAGAGCTCCATCTTACCCTCAAAGTGAGGTTTCTCTTTGATATATTTTCCTTTTTCCTTGGCAGTCACGTTGACATGACACAAAGGCTCGACCTCTGGCTTTACAGTAGCTCTCTCTCTGCGGGGTTCTGCTCTCTCCACCAGTTTTCAGGTTATTTTTAGAATCTATCAGCAGTGGCAATTTTCTAGAGAAATTGTTTTACCTGCACTGCTGCTCTTCGATATACGTGTATGGATGATGCTCTTACAAATGGATGCACTACTCCCAATATCACATGAAGAACACTTTTAAGGACGAGTGATAATTTAACACAGCATAGCAGTGTTACTTCTTATAAAACAAGCGTCTCTTAACTTATCCAGACACAGGAAGCTTTTTTCTGTTATTCCTCAGAGTGATCACGTATTGATGATGTTCAGGAAGAAACTATAATGACTTTTCCTGCCAGCTGAAGGTCATTTCCGGTCACTTAACCTGGACGTTCAAGGATTTCTGCTATAATTTGAGTATAAACAGGCTGAGTTCAAAAAAGTGCCCAAATGTTAATCTTTGTAGTTCTGAGTTTGTTTAAAATGTGATCCATATTTGAATGGAAGAATTTAGATAACATGTTTGACTCATCATTTGCATTTGTGAGGAATCTGATAAGATTGCCTCAGTAATTAAAATTCTGATTGTTTTTTTAAAATCCTTATAATTAAAGAAAACTACTCAAAATCCTTAAAGGCTAAAAATATGTCAAATTAATCTTCTTTTAATCCAGGAAAGGCATTCTTTGATGTGATAGTTTAACTGTCATCTTTTCTGTTCTTTTTTATGTGATTAATTTCCATGTGATGTTTTTTTTTTTTCTAGATGTTTGACCACTACAGATAAAAACGTTATCATTTCATACCCTTTCTGGCCTCATTAGGTCAGGGTTTAATATGTATCACATATTACAAAATTTTCAAATAATTTTTGTTCAGATTCAATGCTGGAGAGGTAGTAATAACAATAATAATTACAAAATTAGGGGAATGGTCCAGGTTGCAATAAAAAAATCAGAATATTGGTCTGTAAAAAAAAAAACCACAACAACTTTTATAAACCATGAAAGGTTTACGTGAAAGTTGAAAACATAGCATAGAAAACCAGGATGTGGTCAGAGGATACAGTTAGTAAACTTATTAGACTCAGGACAAAAAACAAACATCAGTTTTGTCCTTTAACTGTTACGGATCTATAGTAGCTTCATCTACAGCTGTACCAGTCAGATCATCCTGTGCTTATAATGGTCACAGGAACCATAAATATTTGATCACAGTTCTTTGAAAGGTGCTGTGGGTTAGCAGCTTGCAGGTGTATCCAGCCTCTGATTGAGCTATAACTCTAAGCCTCCTTTAGTCGTTCCCTGGGCTCAGCTACAGCTTTATGTCTGGATGATCACCCACCATCTAGCAGAGCCAAAGGCACTTGGGTTAGACTGGGGTCAGACGTAGGGTTTTTTAAAGGATCTCTGCTGAGGATCAGAGCCAGACTGAATTTCTTTAACATTAAATGGTTTGAGTATTTCAGTAACTGCTGCTGGGTGGGCGAATTCACAAGATCAGTAGTGTAGCTGCTGGAAGGGCTATCTGTGGATGTAGACAGGGTGTTTCCAGGTAGATGCTATGATTTTAATGACAGTGGATGCCATTTTAACATTACATTAATTACATTTAGACTGAAATAGGTAGAGCTTCTCTTCCAGAGTTTATAACTTAATGCTAATAAAATACAAAATTCCCTTTAACCGGTATTTTCTTATATAACATGATGACAATAAAAAAGGATTTCTAAATCTGAAAGTTTTTAGATGTTTATAATATTGGATGATCATTTAAATCACTGCATCATTGAAGCATGGAATGATCGGTCTGCTGCTTTTTCTTAGACAGGCCTGGTCGCTCTCATCTTCTTCCTGATGTTGCTTCATATATTTATGGACACTATTTTGAATCTATATGTTTTTAATCATTTTGTTGAAGCATGGTTAAAAGTAATGTCTGACTTTCATTTCTTCATTTTCATAGAATTTTAATTTATTCTTAATTTTTGTCAGATTGAAGTTATTTCCTTTACCATTGTTTCTTTTTTTTCTTTCAGTAAATGAGAGGTAACAACAATAACGTCCACAGGTGTAAGTCAGACACATTTTCTGGTCAATCAATAGGAGTGACACCAAGGTTTTAAATTAGGTATCGATCATTTTGGTAGTGTGGGAAGATGCCAAGTCCTGCTGGAGAAGGTCTACATATTGCTGGTTACCAGAGGGAAGCATAGTGTTCTAATTTCCTGATGCACTGCACTGCCTTTAAACCTCTTAAAACACAGTGGAGCAAAACCAGTTGATTTTATTGCTCCTCAAATCGTCACTGACAGTGGAAGCTTTACACTGGATGTCTGTCCATTCTTTCAATTGTTGGAACATTAATGCCCAAAAGGAAGAATATTTTCTTCTTTGCAAGATCTGAAATTGTCTCTGGATCATGTTTGTCTCAATACAAGAACTGTAACAGATGTAGTTTATGTACTGGATGGACGATCCTTAAGCAATGCAAGGTAAATCTACCCCAAAACCCTTTGACAGGCTTGGCTTTACTATTCTCCCAAGGCGGCCTCCTCTGGTGTAGCTTTACTTTCGTAGCACACTTCTTTCTTGGACTCAATTTATTATATACAGTAATATGTTTGGATATAACACTCAAAACAGCTGATCCTTTAACAATAACCTTTTGTGGCTTAGTCTCGCTTTAGACAGAATCATTTACTGTCTACTGGACAGTGGCCACCTAAATAATGTCCTCTATATGTCTGAAGGTTATATTGCAAAATTCCTATCATACAAATCTCAGTTAATTGGACTCAATTAATCAAAGCTGTCATTTCTGAGAGATATATATGGTTGTTTATATTGTGTTTTAATTGTGTTGAAGGCAATTTCTATCAAATAAATGCTTTAAATAAACAGTCATTCATTTATAATTTTCTGAAACCAGGACTTTTCAAAAAAAAAAAAATCATTGTCTTTTAAAAGACAGTGATAGAACTCCAGCAACTGCAATTACCCAACGACGGACAGCTCTTCTTAAATACGCTTAATCCCAAGTTTGGTCGCGAGGGGATCTGCTGCCTATCTCCAGCTGTCAATGGGCAAGACAGGTCGCCAGTCCAGGGCAACACAGAGACAAACAGGAAAAACAACCATTCACGCACACACTCACACCTAAGGAGAATTAAGCTAACAGTCATGTTATGGATTGTGGGAGGAAGTCGGTGTACCCGGAGAAAACCCACATATGCTCAGGGAGAACATGCAGAAAGACCCCAGACCGGGAATCGAATACGGAAACTTCTTGCTACCCACTGCGACACTGAGCAGCCTCATCTTGTTACAATAAAAGCTATGCATTTTTTTTTTTTTTTTTTACATATTTTCTCAGCGGTATAGAAAAATAAACATTCTCCTGCAATGGTTTGTTTACATAATTTCTGAACATCTTTGTTACAGTTTGATGTCTGGGATCACATACAGTAGCTGTTTGGGATCGATATTCCCTCATTGCCTTAAAAACAACCTAAAATTACTTAATGAGGGCTTGTTTGGGATTTTAGATTAAATAAATGCTGTGACGGCAATCAAAGTGACTTTTGATGGGAACTGCCGACCTTTTAAAATGCATCGCGCCTATTATCGGGATATCCGACTGTTTTGTCTCTTTCTACATCCTCTGGGAGTTTTCGTGTGAGATTAATTTCCCGCCGTCAAGTTCTAGAATCCCACCTGTCAAACAGGCGCTACCCAGCCTATTTATAACCTGACGCCCTCTCGCAAACACTAATGAGTCTCTGGGAGACAAATGGATTCAGAGGAAACCTTGTAACCCCCCCACCCCCCAAATCACTCATGCAGTCCTCCAGCCTCAGTGCCTCTTTCTTTTGTTTTATAAATTTTTTTTTCAACAACTTCGCTTTTCATACTGGCCTACTTTTAGACCAATCCTTATTAAGTTCTTAATTCTCTCTTCACACATCCCTGTAATAATCCCAGACTCCAGTTTGTCCACCTGTATACTCATCTCTGCATGTTTGTGTGCTTTTCAAATCGTTGCCTCTCTTTTTTTTCTTTTTCTCTCTCTCACTGTTTCAGCTAGTTGTAAGTCAAGGCTTGTGCTCGCTGGATTAGTGATGGGCCGCTCTGCCAAGTGCTCTGGGGCTCCGGAGCAGAACATTTAACAACTGTCAAATTCGAATTTCATTCACCCAACAGGTGGCTTGAAGAAAGGGAGGAACAATCACCAAGAAAGACATTTCCTGACGTCTCTATTTATATTAAACGCTTGTGTGCTCTAAGTATCTAAGCCCCTAAAAAGACATTCTGCTTGGGCTTCAAAAGCTTCAATATTCAGTCTGTGAGTGCATGAAGTAGCTTTCTGGTGGGTGTGATTAGAATAAGAATGCAAGTCGAGGACATTTCTAAAAATATAATGTGGCACTAAATCGTATCGAGTGAGAAAAAAGCATACAAAAAGAACTTTGAGACGAAATTTAACATTTAGATTTTGTTTTTTCCTGAATGAGAGATCAAAAACTCTGTGCTCTGAGTTGTTCCTGAACGCAGCATAAACAGCCAAATAAGTAAGAGCAACAATGCAGTAAATACGATCAATTAAGTAGGATTTACTCACCGTTTCTCAGTGTTTATGAGCCAAAACACACAAACATCTCCACAACTCCATGGAAGCCCATGGGAGGCTTATGCATCGTTTAATTTTATGTGAGCCAACATTCTGCCAATGGAGCCCATATACAGACAACTGCACGACTGCTGTATTTTTTCTCCTTACAACTGTATGCTGTCGTTAGCTAGCATCTGTACAGACTGTACCCTAGGTGCCAGCTTAAAACAATGCATATGAAGGAGAAGGTAGGGTACTGGAACAGGGTTTATTTTTACTAAAACATGCTTCTGGTGGAGGCTGGAGTCACTGCATCAAGAACCAGGACTTGGTGAAAAACAGAGATTACTATCATACCTCGAGCAATGACAAAATTACCTGAAAAGATTTTTCTTTTTTATCCAAAGGTCCTTTTTAAATTGAATTCAATTTTCATTTGGAAACCCATGTCCTTGAGATTGGAGTAAAAGCCAAAAGGCTAATTGCTAGAAGCTGAGGGTGAAGTTTCCAGTCAGTGATTATTTGGGGTGCAATGCATTTGTATTGTGTTGGCCCACTGTCTTTTCTGAAGTAATGGCAGCCATCTACCAGGACATTTTAGAGCATTTCATGCCCTTCTGCTGGCAAACTTTATAAAGATCCTGATTTTGTATTTCTGTGTAGCATGGCACCTGCCCAGTCAGCCAAAGGCACTAAAGCTTGTTCAAAGACCACTGAGTTATTGTGCCTGATGAACCTGCAAAGCTGGCCCGGCCTGAACCCCATCGAGAAATGTAAAGGTTCTGCCAAGAAGAAGATTAGAAACAACACAACCAACTATGCAGATGACCTGAAGCCTGCTATGAAAGCAACCTGTGCTTCTGTTATGTCTCAGCAGAACCACAGGCTGATCACCTCAAAGCAAAACTAATGAATAAATAATTAATGCATTGAGTGCAATGAACATACATTGCATATATGCTTAAAATATGTAATTTTTTTAATATTATGAATTTTAATTATATGAACAACTATATTTAAATGTTCCGTTTAACTGCAAGCTTTTAGATTTAAAGAAATAAAGACGTAAAATATTTCACTTTCTAAAGTAATTTAAAAAAAAATTAAGCTATGTGTTAATTTACAAGATATTTGTTCCACCTTAACCCTTTAAAGCCTGATCCAAGAATAAAACAAAACAGAAAATTAATTTTTTTTGGTTTGAATTCCTTATTTGCCCTTTCAACAAAATATGTTAATACATAAATGAAATACATTTTTGATAGTAATAATCTATTACTATGCGATAAGTAAAGATTATTTTTTGTGTAGTCTTCTACTGGCTGTTATCAGGTATATCTGATTGTGTACAATAGAATTTTGAACAAAGTTTTTACCATTAAATTATGCAAAAGGTGTCAGATAAAAAACATTTCAGAAACCGTATGTATCAAATACGATACATTTTGCATTATAGGGTTAACAGATGACCCACTCAGAGAAGAGGGGGAATATTAAAAGTATATTTTTTTTCTTTGGTACATTTATACTATTAATGCTTTTGGTCCAGAGCTGACTGTGTGTTGCTCTGTAGGTGCAGCAGCATTGCATGCCTTGTTGGTTGTTGTTGATCAGTCTCTTCATGGGTTTGTATTTGTTGTTTCAGTTGTTGCAGTGGGTGCTGTGTTTGTGCTCTGAGTGACAGCTTGTTAACATCGAGCTCGTCATCTCCTCCTCTTCGTTATACCAGCTGAGAACCCCCCCGCTTTCATATCACAGGAGAACCCCACACCAGCTGCACTCCTGCCACACCCCTTCCTCCTTTCTATGCACACTGAAATGAGGCGCCCTGAAGCACATGCAGAACCATTGGGACCAGAGAAAGAAAAGCAAACACAGAGCAGGAGAAACAATAGAGAGAAATTTATGGTAGTATTCGCAAAAAATCATGGGATATGTGAAGAATAAAAGGAAACAGGAGCTTACATGTGGCTTGGATAAAGAGAACAAAGATATTGATCTGAGTAATTTTATTTCTTCAGCAAACTTATAGTGAAATCAGGAAGAGAAGTTTAATTTTACAAAATCAACACCTTCTTTCCTGGAAACATCTATCAGATCCTCATGAAACCAGCTAAAGCTTGCTGAGTGTTAAATTAAACATTTCCTTTTTTATGGTATATTTGCTGTGGATGATTACAATTCCCTGCAGTAGCCTAAGGAAGGGTAACCTACATAGAATAGGGATATTTGAGCACCAGGGGGCTTCAATTTATTAGCAGACAGGGTGTAGAAGATAGAGTAAGATCTGAGGCTGGTGTTGCAGTACAGAGGGGATACTGTATCCTCTGTGGCTGACGAATTGAGCTGTTACACTTACTCCCCACAAGGGACTGCTGTGTGCCGTTTATCTCACTACACATACTGAGATCACACCAAGCAAGGCAAAAAGGCGAGATTCCTTCTCAAATAAGGCAGTTTTCCCTTTTGCTGCAAACTTATATCAACATGGCGTTGGTTATTTTATTGTCTTCAGATGCCATTTTAATACAAAAGATAAAGTCATATTTTGTGATGAAAGAAAGAGGTTAGCAACACATGAAAACAACCCTCTGCTTTGATTTTTCCATTTATCTTTTCTTAAGCCGGTCGACAGCAAGGCATGCAGCTTGCAGCCTTGACAAATGATGATCTGCATCAAACCCAGATCTGTGGATGCTAAGTTGACACAACAACTTGTAATCTAAGACGTCCTGCTTGTTCCAAATCTGTCACTGACTCCGTCTCCCACCGAATTATGCTTTTGCATCCCTCATCTATATGCTTGTTGTTGAAGTTTGTCTATGGGTGCACATTTGGAGGCTAGTGTTGGCTGCAAACAGCTTCGTTTAACAGCTGACTTGTTGCTAAGGCAACAAATCTGTGCTCAGGAGCATTGCCAGTCTTTGTTTAGATAATTGCCAGTTGTTTTGATTTTTTTCTTTTTTTTGTCGCAGTTTTTTTTTTAAGATACAATTGATTATACAATTTAAAAAATTTGGTTAGAACAGTTCAATTACACAATCAAGATAATTTCAATCAACATGGCTTTTGTCGTTCTTACAATCTGAGGAAATTTAGCACTTTTATGATAATGCATGGTGAGCTTTCCAGGTAAAAGGCTATAAATAAAAACCTGTCTTAAAAAACAGAAAAAATCTCAAGGCTATGTCTTATTCATAGGTTCTGTTAAATACACGCATTTAGTTTTTGCTGCTGTTGAATTTCCATCCTATCACATTGCCCCCAGCTGAACCCTGCACTAAAAGCAGCTAAATAGGCAGCTGAATGGGAGGTCATTACCATCTACAGTCCGTTAAGTTGTGTTTAAATGGCAACTATCCAGCCCAGCATTTGAGTTTAATATTCGATTCTACACAATGGAATTCACAAATCATATTACTGCTGAATGAATCCAGCTAATTGTTAGTCTCACTGTCACTGCTTGAACATTTGTTTCTGTTTCACTCCTGTTGCTGAATTTGTCCCATCCCTGACATTACCCATGTGTTCAGGCACCTCTCCATCACTGCTGCCTGCATCTGTTCTCATCTAATCAGCCTATGCAAGGATTTAATGAATCTCAGCAGGATATATAATTCACCAATTTGATTGAAAAGCATTGGCCAAGCCTGATTAATCTGACAATAAATGTGGGTATCTGAGATTACTAGTTAGGTTAGCCTGTTGACTGTGCAGAGGTGAGATTGGCACCTAGGTGCTTCAGAGCAGGTCTGGGCTGAGAGAGGCAGCAATTAATTTGTATGTCTGAGTCAGCTCAGTAAATGTGCCCTAATATACAGGTAACCTTAACAGGCAAACAGCTCAGTTAGCAGCAGGGATGACAGGATTTAGTGCAAATTTGCCCATCATCATTAAACCTCAAGCTCACATCACAGAGTAGCAGCACAAATCGGGTTTACATTCCTCTAAAAAGATATTTTAATAATGGCAATCTTGTTAAGAGCATTACTTTGGTTCTGAAACGCCTTCATCGGTTCAAAAGCAAACAGAAAAATAGATTACCTTGCAGCCCCACTGCTTTTCTCTCTTTGAAAGCATTGACAGAAGTGGGTTTATAAGATAACGAATCTACAAAATTGCCAACCTTGGAGCATTTCAAGCAGTTAAAATGGAATTTTCTGCTTTTTACCCTCTGAGAAGCAGATTTAAAATTGTGTGTGATATCTGCTTTTTTAAGGTGTTGATAGTTCACGTTGTCTATAAAAGGATATTTTAAGCATTTGCGTGTGACAGTCGCTAGTACTCTTCTTGGTTTCTCTATCATTAGTGAACTTTTCTTTACATCCATATCTGAGAGTTGTAGCTGCAAACTCAGTGATTCTTACCTTCTTTTTTCGTGTTGTTGACCACAGCACTATATATAACATTTACTGTGATTATTTTATTACAATAGTAAGCTAATTGATTTTGCAGTTATTATTTAAGGGAAAATCACATTTCGAGTTTGACCTCAGAGCCTCATTTAGACCTACTCTTCCTTATCATTTCCACAGAAAACAAGATTTTTGATTAAGAATAAATAGATTTTAAAATGTATTTAGTATTCTAAAATAAACTATAGGTCTAGCATGCTCTAATTTCCCATAGTTGTTATTTTTAAACAAGGAACGGCAGGTGGATGGTACAACTGGTGATATCGTTTCCCCGGCTGTAAAATCTTCCTTTTATGTTTCGTTTTGTTGCTTTTTCCTCACCGGCTCAGCAGTGTTGTGTATGTTTGGCTCTCTCTAAATATCTGTCTCTGTAACTGTTTGATAGAAAACACTCTGGAGGAATCTGACAAGTCAACAATCCTAGTTTTGGTTTCAAGTGACTCTGGTTGATTTGAAATAATTGAGTGTAAAGCTATCAAAATCCCTGCAGTCTGAAACCTGTTATTGTTGTTTCTTGTTATACTGTAGTTTACTCAGCATAGAGGAGCTATAATAGAGCTGCACTTCTATAACACACCAAGAATGCAGTTGGAAGGAATTAAGACTGTAAATGCACTTAAATCAGATAAAGAGAAATTTTAGGGTTTTAAACCTTTAGTAATCTACAGCATTATGCCTTTTTTCCCCTAACTCTGTATTCAGATATTTTTTCATAAGTGAGATCAGCCAAAAGGAGATTTTAAACACCAGGATATTAAAAAAATAATGCTATGCCTGAACTATTTAGATTCCTGTGTTTAACCTTGTTAATGTCACATTTTGTTGAGGCCGTTCAATGACTGATTCGATATTTTCTCTTTATTTTAGTTTAATACATCTTTAGAAACTGTACTTTAGGGATCAGGGATGCAAATATATATTTTTAGTCATTTTAAATGTTTGGTAAAGGCGCAGCGCATAGACAAAGCATATCAGTAGTAAAGGAATTTTTTTTAACTTTAATCTTTCAAATGTCCAGTTTGAATTAACCCAAGGTTAATATTTCAGTCAGTTTGAAGCTGGAATGTAAATCAGGGATAAAAAGATATTATTATTAAAAATGAATTCCTAATCTAATATTCAGATTCAAATGATATCTGTTTTTTTATTAGTTATGTTAATGAATATTTTATTTGATTTTTTAAATGATCTCTTTAATGAATAATAAGGACTATTGCACGCTGCTGCATAAAGCCAACATCTTTTTACTCGGAAAAATCTAACAAATGTAATGATTTCTACAGTGGCTAAATGGGATGTAGTCATATTCAGCTATTATTTCTTTAGTGTTTAATGAGTGTTTAACTGAGGAATCTGTGGGTATCGGTCAGTTCTGCATCTGATGGGTTTTAGAGGTTTATTTTGACATTGAAGTGCAGATCGATGAAGTACCTCTACAGTGAGGAAAAGCTTACAGATCCCATGCTGCTGGCATTCATCCATCAGCTCTTACCTCTGTAACATCTGCTTGTCTCCATATGGTGCCGTGTCATAGGAATATATGAAGGTGTTCTCACCCTTAACTGTTCAGCTTATATCACAACTGGAAATGAAACTAGTGGGTGTATCATCCAGCTACCACCACCTGTTTCTCAATTCCTGTCATCATCTCTTGCATCTCTTCTCCAGTTGACTACGCACATCGGTAGATGACCCAAAACGCATTTTTGATTGCACCATAGCTCACCGTAATTGTAGGTGTGTTGGGTTTTGTTTAGAAACAGATTTGTAAATGGATCCCCATTAACTGTTGGCTGTCTAAATCATGTGTACACTGAGAAAAGAAAAACCGTGAGCAGGTTTCGGTTTGATAGCAGAAAAAAAAGGCTGTGAATACAAGAGAGGTTAAAAGTTAAATTACATTTCTATTGCGTTTTAAAAATAAAGGAAAAGTACAGGCGTCACCTTATGTGAAGCTATCTGTTTTATTCTATGCTGCCGTGTTTGAAGGCTTTTGATTGTCCTAGTTTGTAATTACATGGAGCAGCTTATGAAACCCATGCTGACCTTCTCCTGATTTCTAACTGGCAGCCTTTACTTTCCCCTGCTCTTAACTTCTGGTATAGCAGGAGTGAAAATTGCACATGTGTTTGATTTACACTTAAAATAGAAAATCTATGGGGGTAATAAGAATAAAAGAACAAGTGGCAGAAAAGAAAAAAAGTTCAAAAAGGAGGATTTTTAAGATCAGTTCAGTTAAATAAAAAGGTCTGTAAACAACAGTTTTGACTGCAAATGAAAAAAAGCCCCTTCCTGTCCTGAAAAAGTTGCAACATCACATGAAACTTGAGTACACAAAGTAAAACAAATGGACCCAACAGACCATCACCATATGAAGAAATTTAGATGCTTTCTCGGACAAGCATAATCTGACCTGTAATGATCACAGTAAGGTGTGATTTAAACTGCTCAAACAATAAAGGAAACGCTCAATTAACACGTCCTAGATTTGAAAGAATGTATTATTCTCTTTGAATACTTTGTTCTTTGTAAAGCTGAATATACTGATAACAAAATCACACAATATTCAATAGGAATCAAATTTATTAAAGGTATTGTGGAGGATTCTTTTTCAAAGACCCCCCATCCACTTAAAGAAAATGCACATGCACAACCCTCTACCTCCTCCAGGGAGGAAATGGCTATTATACGTGTGTGAGAGCATGCACGAGCCCCTTTCTACACGTTTTACTAGCAGTGATATAAAATGGATTTCTCCAAATAGCATGCCTAACTTTACCTGTCGAGTAGAAACTTTGCAAAGCTCGCATCAGTCGGAGGCCCGACCTGGGCTTTCAGCGTATGCCATCGTATGAAAGAATCTCCCAAAAACCCTCTTCTTTCTCTCTTGAGGCCTGTCTCTTCTTCTCATACCCTTTTTTTAGACACTTTTCTCTTATGACCCTCAGCCATTTTCAAAGAACCGCTGTGAGAAAGGTGAGCTTCAATGACTGGCTGAGATTGTAGCTCACATATATACAACTGAAAGTGCACATGCACCGGAGAGGATAGCTAACTGGGGACGGCTTTACGTAAACATATAACCAGAATGACTGAGAATTAGGAGGACCACTTATTTTAATGGTCCACCTGGAAAAAGAACATCCTCCACTATACCTTTAATGAATGGACGCCTGGATTTGGAATCAAACACACACACAAAAATGGAAAAACTAACTGCAGGCTCATTCAAGGTTGATGTAATGTCCTTAAACGGTCAAAATGAGGTTTTGTATGGTGTATGGCCTCCACCTGCCTGGATGACCCTACAAAGCATCCAGCCTCTGGTCCCTATGCTGACAGTCACATCAAACCTTCTTATCACAGCTCCCATTGATGTACCACCCTGGATGAGCCTGAGCTACTTGTGTGGGTTGTAGAGTCTTTCTCATGCTACCACGAGTGTGAAAGCACTACCAACATTCCAAAGTTTTTAAAACATCAGCCAGAAAGCATAGGCACTGATAAGTGGTCTGTGGTCCCCATCTGCAGAACCAGTCCTTTATTGGGTGTGTCTTACTAATTGGCAATAATTTCCACCTGTTGTGTATTCCATTTGCACAACAGCATGGGAAATTGATCATCAATCAGTGTTGCTTTCTAAGTGGACAGTTTGATTCAACTGAAGTTATATTGTGTTGTTTATGTGTTCCCTTTATTTATTTGAGCTGTCTATTCTGGAAAAAAATCAAACACACTTCAACAGTTCTGAATAGCTTTGCTAGGCTTGTGCAAAAGCAAACATCTTAACAATGTTGTTTCAGTTAGAGAGCCATGCAGTTGTTGTACAGTACAAGCTTTGCTATCCAAATGATCAGTATTTGTTCCCTTGTAAGGATTAACCTATACTACTACAATAAAGATATCCTCTGTCTCATTTCATGACAATTCTTGTAATGTTTCTGATTTTTAGGTATGTTTTGTGACCCTAAGATGTTGCAACACAGATAGGATTGACAAAGATAAATGATGAGCTTTGGCTTATCAAGAATACAGGACAATTTACAATAGTCTATTAAAAATGTTCCACAATTGTTGGGAATCAGTATGTGTCATCAACAACAGCTGTTGATAGCTAGGAAATAAAGAGTAAGCAGAATAAGAATGATGGTGCATTTGTCCATGGATGATACAAACTCGAGGCAGATGCTGATGGTGAAAGATGAGAAACATTTTCCTACTATGTGAGCATGACATCCCTTCTAAGGATTAGCCCTCTCATTCAGGGGAGGTATTCCTTCATGCTGAGACAAAACATAGCTTTAGGAACCCTTGACTGAGCTGAAGACACATACTGAAGGAATTTAAATAAATACATTAGCATTCTGTTACAATGCCTAAGAATGAACTACGAATTGGCAAGAAGAAACTGAATTATTTTGGATAAAATAGTCGAACAGCTCAAAACGTTTGCCATGTCTTCTAGAATGGCTCAAAATTTGTAAGAACTGACTGAGAACAAATTTTTAATCAGTTATGAGTTCAGGAACTTATTAATATTGTACTAAGAATCCAACATTTTGCAGTTCATGGTAATTTGTATTATCTGTGTGCAACAGTGGCCTTTTTAAAGTAGCTGTTAGAATTTAATCCATTCTTAGTGTTTCACTGATAACATTTTTAATGCATAGAACTGTTGTTTTGTAGCTTATATGATCCAAAGCAGTACCTGCTTCAGTCCAGTCTGTTGTTAGAAAGCTTTGTTCAGTCTTTTTTGCATTCTTCTAATAATGTTTTAACTGTCCCCAATTGAACACATAGTGATGAGTGCAAACAGATTCCAGTTTAACTCATTTCCTTTTGCCTTTAGCATTAACAGAAGAGCCTCAATTGCACTTTGCTGATTTTTCTATCCAATTGGGTATTCCCGCCTCAGTCTCTTTGCCCCGCATGCTGTCTCAGCCAGGAGTCCACAAGGAGCGGTTCATGCCTTGCAGCAAATCAGGTTTAGAGAGGAGTCACTTCTTCCTTCTTAGCTTTCTGCAAAAACGAACCTGAAGGGTATGATTCAAGCTTAACAACCTAACCAACTTTATTAGGTTGCTCCTGTAACTGAACCAAATTCAAAATTAAAAACACTGTGCAAAATAAAGGACATATTTGATTCAAATTTTAGTATTTATCTTGCTACGTGACTTGCTTTACAGCATGGTAATTCCTTATAAACTGCCCTTAAGTTTTTTATAAAACAAAAACGGTAAATGAATAAAAACTATGATGGGTATTGATGCTCATCAAGCAATTCTTTAATTTACCTAGATCAAAGGGCAAATATCTGTACTTATTTGATAGATGTGAAGTTAGAGCATTTACATTATCTTTGATTATTGAAGAGATGGTAAAAAGTTTATATTTAGTTAAAAAAATGTTTATTGTTGATTTAACTTCATTTTTATTTTTTGACATAAGTGATCTTTTTTTTGTCTTCTCATTCTGTATTTGTGTAAATCAAATATTAAAAAAAGTCTATAGATTATTTAGGATCAAAAGTTACCAAAAACCTAATAACATATTTTAAACTTCTCTCTACTATCATAGTTTTTATAGTATATTAAATATTTATTTTGTATAATAAATGTTAGGAATCTCATTTGCTTGGCTCAGTAAAAAAGAAAAAAGAAAAAAAGGAGATAGCCTTGATAGAAACCTCCTAATTGCCTCTGCTGTAGGTTTAGGGTTTGCAGATTCTTAGAGCGGGAATGCCCAGTAAAGTTCTGCTTCACTTTATAACTTTTGATTTTCTTAGCTTTTCCAAGGATTTAGTTGTATTTATCAGCATACCAACTTAAGACAGCTGCTCTCTTTCTGCTAAAAAAAACTAAACTTAGTTTTCCACCTCATCTTGCAGCTTATCTAATTAATGTCCTCCTTTCCTGGTTCTTCTGTTTGGATTTACTGCCATGTCCTGCTGGTTTAATTTTGTGTCATGCTCTTTTCACTTTGGGTCATGGGTGGGATGGTACCCCCTCTTTGATGTTAAAACCTGGATAAAAATTTAACAAAAAAAAAAGAAAATTGTGGAGTGAAATTACCCAGCTAGACTCCAGATTTGAAGCTGATCCTGAATCTGTAGGGAGAGCTAATGATTAGGATGATGGTAAGGAGGCCTTCTGAAATCAAAATGTTAAGCCTGTCACCACTGATAAACATCAGAAGGGTTTTATTATTGTAATACTAATAATGAAATTTTCATTGATTTTTGAGAATGTTATAAAGAATTTCTGACATTGTAATGAATTTTAGATACAAAAACATGGCCGCATGTTTTTATTGCTACTTTTAAAATGCTTCATTGATTCCTTGCTCAAATTCTATTAGAAGCAGACTTCTTGATTGCATGAAAATTATTTCAAACCTAAATCGAGCAGCTGTATGGATAAATGTGGGCTTTAGTATACCTTTAGTATACATTCCTTAGATTTAACTTTCTTTGCAACTTAATCCTTGAGGTTTTGTTGTATTACCTCGTCATCGTGACGCTGTTTTTTAGGATATAGCAGGAAATTCCAGATGATGCATCAAGTTAGGTGGATAAGGAATGCATGGATTTTTTTTTTTTTGTTCATAAAAATATTAGGAAACCATTTATCTTTTCCATTTTTATTAACAATCGTACAAAAAATACCTACCACAAAACAGTGCAGTTTTTGGTTATAACATGACAAAACATGGAGCCGTTTATGAGAAATCAATACATAATAACAATGAAAAGGCTGAGCTGCAGAGAAAGTTACCTCAAACAGTTGCCTTGCTTACAGGTATAAGAAATATGTTCCTTCTTTCTAACAATATTTAGACATTATCCCTTTAGGGGTGATCTGAATGTTTAAAAAAACCTGTGAAACTAGATTATACTACTGAAGCACAGTATCCAGAGCTGCAGCCTGTGGCTCTCTTGTCACACTCTGAGACATGAAGTCTCTTGACTCCACTTTGTTCTGACCCACTCGTATTACACCCTCAAAATATAAGGCTGCCGTTCCTGCTGCTTCCAAATCCATCAAAGCAGCCAAACCACTTTCTCTGATTCTCCATACTGTATGAGTCTGCATAAAATGAGAAGCAATTCCTTGAATTCTGACTTTAAAGTCCTGTTAGCTGAGAGCATTGAGAGTGAGGTTGGAAAAAAAATGTTTGTTTTTTTTCTTATTGAATTGGACTGTGCATGTTGATAGTTATTGTGGGTGGGCTGGTGAACAGTTCGTGTCACAAGCTGTATGCATAAATAACCAACTGAAGGCGGTGCAAACTGGTGACTTAAACAGTGAAAAGTTTAAGGGAGGGTAGTTTGGTGAAGAAAAATCTAAACAAGTGCAATAAAATCAGTGGCAACTTATTTGCTAATTAAATAGGTTTATAGGGGGGATGTTTTCAATCATAGTTCTGTAAACAGTCCTCTGTAAACTATGTTTTCTTGTGCCTTTTAGAATCCATCTTTTGAAGATTGTAATTTTGCAAATTTTTCTTCTGTAATTTTTTAGTGCCCATTTCTACTTGCTCTTGTCAAAGCAGATAAAATCTCTTGACTGGGTCAGAGATCATTCCTTGATCTTTCAGTTCAGCTAAGCCTTACTGGCTGGAGTCGTCGGTCTTATCTGTTTAGATTGCCGGCTTCCTTTTCATTTCATCACTAATTTATTCAGTGCATCAAGAAAGGGCTGCAACATTCCCTTATTCAATGAGTGTCCACATTAAGCAAGTTTTGGATCCAGACGTTTGAGCAGATGTTCCCATCTTTCAATAAAGTGTTTTGTTTTATTTTCAAACCAAACTGCTTTACATTACAGTATGCCTTAAATTATCTCACCATTGTGTGGGCTCTCACACATTGTTTTGCCAGTCAGGGTTTATGACTCCCATCTTATCTTGAAATATATTCATTGTGAATATTGAAATTACAAAAGCAATAACCATTTCCATTTGCTTTTCTTACATCCCATCCCACACAATGTTTACTTCTGCTGCTTTTAAGATATAGCTTTGCCATACAGTGTTAGAGTTTGTCTCCCAAGAGCGAAGTTTGAAAGGTTTTAGGGTTGAAAACCAAAACAATTTTCCTAAAGAAATACATCCTTTTATTAAAACAGAGTTGATTGTTTGTGCTTAGTGTTTGCAAAGTTATTGTTCCATCCTGTATTTTGGCACAAGAGCTTTTTTTGCACAGCTGTGTAATGAATGCTTTGCAAAAATATGAACATGAATACTGTTCTGCTGTTACTGTTATTTCCCTGAGGCTTAGACAAACTCCTGCAGAGTAAAATGGAATAAAAAAAACATAATGGTCTGACTAACTTCCAGGGGTTCTCAATAATTGCATGTACAATATTGGCAGACTTGAACCTTAAACACAAACAAAACTCAAAATTTCAAACAAGTCACATTAATCCTTTAATAAAACCTTATATATTATTCAGTTTTTTTCATTGTCAGATTTTTGCTTTATTGTACAGTCCCACAAATTGACATGAACATGATGAGTCACATTCTCACTTTGAAGATGGGAAGTTATTAATTAACAGGCAGAGTTGAATAAATCAGAGGCCATCTTCACAAATCTGAGCTGACTAGTAAAACTGTTTGCCTCCTCAATGGCGAAGCATGCAGTGTGATAATATGGACCCAATATCAAAAAGCTCAGTAAGTGCTGGTGTCCCAACATGGAAGAAACACACCTACCTCCATATTGGGCAGAGTCTGGATGCTGGTTGTCAAGGGGCAATTTTAAGTCATCCAGGCTGCAAACCCAAAATGTGTCTTATGTGCTTTGAAAGGAAAGTTCTGCCCATATTTTAAAAATGATGTTAAGAAGTAAAAAGACTTAGACAAAATTTATTGTAATTTTGTATACACCGAGTCTATACAAAATTAAATTACGTTGCTTACAACTCATAACAGTGAAATGAACATTACCATTTAAAATTCAGCAATGATCATCATGCAAACACTATAGGAAAAAGGAAATCCAGTTTAAATAATAATGGTGCAAAAGGGCATTAATATAGAAAGGTTCAATGCAGTGCAAAATAAATATGTTGCAAAATGCAGTATAAAATTGAGTTGTGTCTTTTTTAATTGGATTTTAAAAGTTTCCGCCATATCAGTTGTGCAAAATAATGTGATGCAAAGTCCAGTTTAGTGTTCAGCTCTTCAAAAGATCGGGGACTAAAATAAATCTAAATTTTTTGGGGCTTTATAACCATAAAAATCAACTAATCAAAAGCAAAGATTCACTTACATTTATTACACACAAAAAAACATTTATCCAGACTGTACTATTAAATATGTAAACGGAGCTTTGGGCCAGGTTAAAATACATTATAATACTTTACAATCTCCACAGAAACTATTCATCACTGCATGTAATGTATTATTGATGAGTCCTGAAAGGTTGAGTTTTTTCTTCCGCAGCAAGGCTGAAACTGAGAGTGCAGGTGCAGAGATCTCCTATTAAACAAACAAACTGGAACCCTATGTTATCATTGGTAATGTATTGCAGTGATGTTTTTCAAATTTCCTGCCCCACTATCCAGCAATGTTTGATCTACAGTAGTTGTAAGCTGGTATAAAGCGGAACTAAACCCTCTGCATATCTACAGAGGCAGAATCTGAGAGATGAAACCAAACAGTTCATAGTGCTTGCAGCATTTTGCCTTCTAAGCATTTTTACTGCCATGCTGCGGACGCTCAGGCACATTAACAGGCCATAACACACAGCCCAATTTTTTCTCCGTGTTGTAATCAGACCCTTGAGTGAGGTCCTTGTTAGCTGATGCACAATAAGCTCCAGTCTAATGAAGTGTAAACCAGATAGGAGGGAACTCTAAGCGGGGGTTTAGATTAATATGACCGGCAGCCTTGCAGAGCAGAGGAGAACTCAATGCTAATTCTGTTAGCCAGGAGGTCATTCCATCCCGTCTCACTCCTGCTCAGTTTATCAGCACTTCATAATGTGAAGGATGTAAGGCCAGAGTGTTAAAAGTGAGGATCACCCTTAAGTGCGATAACTCCTGGAGCATGAATAAAGTGAGAAGTGGGTTCAAAATGAGTGCCCTGTTTGATTTCTGCATTACTAGAGTTATCACAGACCTGCCCTCCTTACAGCCTCCCGCTGTGTGACAGCTTATCCTCTGTGTGGAAAACTTCCTCCTTTCCTTGCTGTTCTTTCACATTCTAATTGTACCCTCTGCCTGAAGAAGTCTCTCTGCTGCACGCGCATTCAGCTCATCCTATTATTGCTGATGAGTATTTCATGTGCAGGTGGTCAGCTTTTTAACTTAATTTACACTTATAATTTAACCAGAACTGCAGAATGGATTGTAATTTGGAGTTTGATTTTCCTGAGAAAATGCATATTCATGGTTCTTCATTGCAGCAGGTTATTGGAAGACAACATTCATATTCAACCATCGCATATGTGAAATTGTTTGGATCCATTATGATGCATATATAATGCATTACCCTCTTTTAATCCAGAAAAGGTGCTATCATGCCTTGATAGCTCTTTTCAGATTGTCATTTGAAATGAACCTGATGTGTTTGCTTGCACAATTGTGCACAAACACACAAATTAACCCTTCCCATGTTTCTCTTTTAGCCAACGCTGGGGCCTGTTATCCCAAGCAAGGTAACTCACCGGCGAATGGCTTCCTGCTCTTTTGTCCCATCCTCAGTTCATTGTTATTCCAATCACATATTTTATGCGTAACCATCTCCTTCCGCCCGTCTTTGTTCTCTTCCTGTCTGCCTTCCACCTTTGGCTGTATAGTCTGTCAGATGGAGCCCTGATAAAAAAGACCATGTGCTGACAGAGTGATGGGAGTCCTTAAAATGGACAGAAGGAACAGAGAGATAGCGAGAACATGTAAAGAAAGTGTCAGTGGGTGACAAGTGATGGATGGAATGATGGGCAGAAGTTGGTGAGGAAAGTTAGACAGAGTAATGATAGAAATGATGTATCTGTTCCTGCGTGTTCCCACCTGATTTTCAATCAATTTAATATCAGAAAATGTCTCTTTGCCTGTTTCCTAAGTAAAAAATGAAAACCACTTAAATACAAACAGGCATATCAGAACCGAATAACCTCCAAAACAGATCAGTTGGACTCCTTGCCTTTGATCTATTGCAAAAGCACTTCACTTTTCTCATTTTTCTCCCCCCCTTAGAACTTGAAATCAATAATTCTGCAAGGAACTGCTCTGTCCTGGTGGCATATTGGTGAACATCCCATCACATTTCTCTCTCTTTTTCTCTATCCTGTCCCCCTGTGCCGTTTTCAACTCTGCTTCCCTCTGCTTCTCTTGTGTTACCTGTATGTGCCTGCTCTGTGTATGTATTTCCCCACCCTAAATTGTTTCCTGATGCGGACTTTGGTGGCAATTTTCTTCCTTTCCTTACATACGCCCTCCTTCCTCCTCTCTCTTACCTTCTCTTCCCTTTTTTATCCCTTTTTCCTTCCTGTATCCTCATCACTTAGATCCTGAGCGTGGCGGCAGTCACTTGATCTCCACAGATGACTTGGAGTATCCACGAGAGTACAGGACGCTGGGCAACAGTGGCCGGCGCTTCTCCAATGTCGGCTTGGTGCACACATCGGAGCACCGCCACACTGTCAGCGCGGCACAAAGCCTGGAGGCCCTGACTAACCTGCACAAGGCTGACATGGAAAGGAAGAGGGACGCCTTCATGGATCACCTGAAAAGTAAATACCAACAGCAGCAGCAGCAACAGCAGCAGCAGCTGCAGCATCCTCACCATAGCCCCCACCACAACCCCCCCTCACCCTCACCCTCCCATGCCAGCATGAGGGGCTCCTCAGAAAGATCTGCTCGAGAACAGGTAATGATGTTTTTTTATTTAAAAACTGCATTTTTTTCTGAGACCCTGAGATATTGTTTTAATATTGTGATATAGAGGACATAGAAGTATTTATTCCAATGATTTTGGCAACACTTGTGTCAACTTTATTTCTGTTAATGAATAAAGTCTAAGAATAGCACCTTCTTAAAAACACTGAACAGGCTTGAACTGGAACGCTAAGCTGTTTTAGAAGACATGCCTGGTTTGAATACCAAGTGTCAGATCAGGATTCCGATTAACGCATTTTCAGATTAAGTGTATGAGATTCCCTTACTAAACAAATCTTCTTTTTGTTTTTCTGAATCTGATTTGGTCTGCTACACTTTGAAGACCTCTGCCTACTGTCAGAGTAGAACGAGCTGCACAGAATAAAACTGTAGCATAATTAAAAATACCTTTAGTTTAAAGTAGTATTGTACCGATACCGATACCAGTATCGGGCATGGCCCCGATGCTGCACTAAAATGGTGGTATCAGTATCAGCGAGTACCAACAAATAGGGCACCGATACCATTTTGAGAGCCAAAAGTTTATTCAACTATTGTCACACATTCCAGGTAGGCAATAAAAAGTTCTACTGGATTCACTTTGTATTAGTCCTTTTTCTGCTTCACAAAGGTAGGCAGCAGCTTGACAAAGCCATGATGGCAATTAATTTACATTCAAGTAGTATGCAGTTCTTCATATATACACACACACATCAATTTTAAACAGATGGTATCAGGATGGTATTGGCTGATACTGCACAGCCTGGTATCGAGTATCGGGGCCAAAAAATGTCATCGGCGCAACACTAGTTTAAAGCATACTCCTAAATGAACGCTTTGCTTACTTTTCTGGAAATTACTTTTATTCTGACAATTAGTTTTCCACTTTTAAATCCAAAATACGGTGTGTTCCAACATGCCTTTCTAAGCAGCTGATGGTATGAAAAAACTACGTTGGAAAAACTTGCCATGATTCTCACCATAACAGATATTTCTTTTACTGTGACTTTCACAGTGGGACACGAATTGAGAATCGAGAAAAACACAGATAGAAAATCCCTTTCTGAATAAGTTAAATCCCAAGAGAATTGTACAATTTAAGCACTTATAAACCTATTAATAATCTTATCAGCCCTTTAGTCTAGTGCTTTTGTCTATTCAAACTTGCTGAAATCCATGCAACTGCAGTTGCTATTTTCTGCCTAAGAAAATACCCTAAAATACTGCATTACTTGAAGTGAATGATTTGTTTCTCTTTCCATCTCAAACAGCTGTAAGAATTATTTGTAATTTAAAAACAATAGACCAATTTGACATCCTTAGTACCTTTTTTTTTTTTTTTTTTTTTTTTTTTTTTTACATAAAACAGCTTAAAAAATGCATTTGGGTTTCCCAAAATCAAATGTTCAAATTATTTTGTTTCCTGGTCTGTCAATCCTTCCTGGTGTGCTGCTGCAAAATTCAAGTTGGTTACCATTTCCATCTGGTCTAAATTTGCAAAAAAAATCATGATACACTGGATTGCTTTTTATTTTATAACATTCCGCAGTTGGTTATTGGAAAATTCTGATTTTGATAAACTCATATTGAAATCAGGGACAAAAGAACCAAGATTGGGGGGGCTTCCCTGGTTTTATTTCTGGTAAAAGTCCTGAAAAGTACACAATAAATCCTTTAAAGTGTAGTTTATTTAGTTTCCCAGTTGCTCCTATGCACAGAGCATACTGTGATCTGTGTCTAAGCACTGCTGCTAGATGCAAATTTGGGAATATTGAAGCGCAATGACGTGACACAAAAGCACATGAGTGAAGAGGAGAGAGAATGAAAGAGAGAGAGAGGGGAGGGTGAACGACAGGTGGAGTCCTGGTTGCCATGGGAACCACTACAGTAAAAGTCACGAAGGGATATCACATTGCAAAGGTCAGTATGTGTGGAGAAGGAAGAATTGGACTATAATGAAGACAGAAGGGAAAGATAAGTGTAAGGACATCATGGAAAGCGGACAGATCCTAAAGTGACGGGGCATTTTTGCTGCACCAGGGAGGAAACGAAGGACTCCAGGATTCCTTGTCACCTCATTCATAGAAGGAAGCACAGCTGTCCACTGACCAACTAACCAGCACCACCAGGACCCAGCAGCCCATCTGTGAAGGAGTTAATCGGCTGATGTTGTAATGAATTAAATAAAAAGAGTTTCCGCCGCATGTGCAATTGTAGAGCGAGACAGGGAAAGAGAGGGACTGAGTAAGGAAGAGGGAGGTTTGTTAGAGAAGCAGAGGGGGGGAGAGACGGGCAAACAAAAAAAAAAAAAGAAAAATGCGCTGTGGATTTTCTGCACCTGATGGACAGTCTGGAGTGACTGAACTGTTGGACAGGCACAGGTGTTCTGCAGGTGAGATTTAACTTGGATCTTGAAGCTGCTGAGTAGATGCATGTGTTCGAGCGTGTGTGTGGGAAATGGATGTGCCGGCTGGGATTAGATTCCATGCCTGTTATGTTTGTTGTGGTTGTTGTAGTGACAGAGTGCATATGCCTCAGCAGGCACAAACCCACAGCAGACGAAAGCTGAGGGGGACGATAGTAAAAGCTGTGCACAGAGCTTTTTGTATTTCCCTTTGAGTGTTGGGTTGATTTTTAGTGCAGATTTTGTCCGCTTTTTTTCAATATATTGAGAATCTTCTGGTGTGTAGCAACAATACTAGACCAGATGAGGATTTTAGGGTGCATGAGTAGGAATGAGTAAGATAGAGGGGAGGGGTTGGGGGTGCAGAGAAGATGACGACATGAGAAAGAGTGGAGGAGGATGGGAGAGAGTATAGGGTCTGCTTTACATGCAGGTCAGGTAATGCAGCCCTCCACTCTTTGAGGCTACGTTTCTCCACTGGAGCCCACATGCTTGTGTCCGTGGCAGCTCTTAATTGTGCAGATGATCTTTAAATTTTAGCAGTGAGATTTCCACTTGACCTCTGAGGTCCAAGTTTAATCTGACATCTCAAACAAATCTCATTATCTATCTACAAGAAGCATAAAATGATGCATTAAGATCTAAATTTGATCTGCTTACAGTTTCACCAGATATTATAAAAAGCTGTTGAATGTACTCTTTGTACGGAAAATGTGCTTTGATTGCATAGGTGGTTGCCAGAATGTAAAAAGAACACCATACTGTAGGTGTAATATATTCAAATAAACCAGTTTGCTTTTGTACTATTTGCAGGTCAAAGTCCAAGCTCTGTTTTTCTGCATCTGTGAGCAAAGAAACCAGTAAAAAGGATTAGATGTGTTTACCTTAGAACAAGAAATGAGCCTTATTAATGCAACAGACATTTACAAAATCACAAATCCTTCCTCCACCTTTAAAGCCGTTCCTCTCGGACTTATTTTGTAATGCAGGAAAAAAACAAAATCATTATTAATGTATAAACAAGTGAGCAGCATTTATTTACAACATTGAAGCAGTGCCCCTGAGCTGCCAGCAGATGTAGAGACTTTCAGTGGTAAAACTTTTCTGTTATGTTGAATATTACCGGATAGTCAAGGCCAGTTCACTTCCACTCTGGAGAGACCTTATGATTACTCGTCCCTGACATTGACACACTTTACCAACGATCAGTTACCCTTAAACTAATCTCTCCTCAGAGGAAATGCAATAATTAACAGATTTATCTATTTAGTGGGTTTTTAAATTCCTTATATAAATTTTAAATGCTTTAATAGAATGACTAACATTCTTTTTTTATTCGGCAACAACAACAAAATAACAAACCATCTTTCTCCATCTGTCAGGAATTATGCTGTAGTTCACGGCGTCACATTAAAGCATTATTTAATTTTAGCTGTTGTTTTTCAGGAGTCATTTATATGCTAAATGAGAGCAGAAGCGTGGGTTGAATATTTTCTCCGTATCCTTTTCTTCTTTAGCATAATCAATCTAAGCCTACAGGTCCACATTACACTGACATTAAAATACGACATAAGGAGGAACCAACCGGCTTTCTCAATTAGCCAACCATTACACTAGGGCTCTCGTTTTGGTATTTTTTAAATAAGATCTATAACAACATCTCTTTTTCAGTGATAGATTGTTTTGTTACTGTTACCATGTTACTGTTACAGTGCCTCATGTCCTAGTACTGTGGCATAATTATGAAATTATCTAGTTCCTTTCCAGTAAACTTATCATTTCATAAACAGCTTATATTAATACAGCAAATTGATACTGAAGAAGCAGACAAAAGAAGCGGCACGGCAGATTAGCCTTAAAGCCAGATATAAATTCTAGATTCTGTCACACAGAACATAAATGGAGGGGCTTCTCTTAGCATAACATTTTTGTCATTCTTTGGATGCCATTGCATCACCTTTGCACAAATTTCCCTAATAGTATACACACTATGTTCACATTTTAAAACTAACACATTACTCAAAAGTTTGAGGCCACAGTGTCAGAAATGTATCTGGAGGGTAAAATCTCATTTTTGTGGTCAGAAGTAATTTTTTGCATTTTTGCTATATTTAATATCAAGCTGTTCTGTTCTATAACTTGAAAAAAATGGCTAAAAGAGATAAATAAGGAAAACATCTTAGTACCACAAAGTCATCCTAAGCTGTTTTTGCAACAACACTGCAGCCAGAAATTCTTGGACATTATTAAAAAAAAAGCAGATTAGTGAGAATGCATGCAAGGAAATATATCTCTTACTATGAGGTGCTAATATAAAACAATAATTTAATAATTTACTAAGTATTAAAAAGTAAACTTAAAAAGGTTAAACCTGTACTAACTTAAGTGTGGAATGGTTGCACTCAAAACTTTTAATAAAATATCAAGGTTCAAAAATCCATCAGCAAATTAGAGAGTTTAACTTAAGCCCCATTCAGACCTGTGTAGCAATGACTTCGAGTGTCCTGGACAATCATGATCGGTCAAACAAATTGCTATTTAATTAAATAGAATAGAATCGAACTTTATTGTCATTACACTGTCACAAGTACAAAGCAACAAAATTTACTCTCTGCATTTAACCCATCCCCTTGGAGAGCAGTGGGCTGCCATCGTGCAGCACCCAGGGAGCAGTGTGGGATTAAGGATCTTGCTCAGGGACCCAGCGTGGCAGTCCGTGGGAGTGGGGCTTGAACTCAGAACCTAAGGGACCTAAGTACAATGCCCTAACCACTAGGCCACCACTCCCCAATTATCATGATAAGCCTCTACTTATCAAGTTTGCTTTTTGAGCTTGCTACATTTCTATTATACTACTCGCTAAAACTATATAAAAAATATTTTGAAATATTGGTGCCATAAGCATGAGAGTACGCAGGAGCTATTCCATCCTGGGTTTGCATGGAAGATTTAACCTTTGCATGAGGCTAATGTGGCAAGCTCTTCTTCAGACTTCTGCTGCTGTTTATAAAGATAGCGTAGGATTTAGTCAAGAGTACATTAAAGCTAATGGTTAGCAATGAAACCCACCATAATGTAGCCATAAATAAAAATGTGCCTGTCATTTTTTTTTATTAATCCTGACTCAGGATAATGTGGGCTTTGCAGAAGAGGGGATGAATATTGCCTGCAGATAGAAGGGTTAGAGCTGCAATTGAAATATGTAAACTCTGCTCTATCTTCTGTTAATATTGCATGTCGCTGTCATAAGATATTCCCGGACCGGCAGTGGCTCTGTCTGTTCTTAACTGTATGGTAATTATGGCTTATTTTATTTATTTAAGATATTGTTTCCTGAGGCTCCTTACGGTTGTAAATAATTTTTCTTTAATGTCCAAACAGCAGGAAGGACAAATGGGCAGATGTTTGCTACAGCACTCAGTGCTGCAAATTGGTAGGTCAGGCTTTGAGGTTGAGATGAAAAGAGAGCAGCAGGTGGAAGGAAACTGGAAGAAACAGAAGAGCAAGAAGGGAACAAAATTGTTGTTTTTAGCAGTGGTGAAATCTGGGAGGGAAAAAGGACAGAAAACACTGATGTTTCATTTGACTTTGTTTTTTCATTTATAACGACACATTCTTGTTTCAGGTTTTTAGTAGCTGGTAAAACAGAGTCACAGTCACCATAATTGATCACTCAATGCTCGTGTTTTACATGAATGTTATGAATTAACCTGTCAGAAACAATGATTCTTGTTTAACACAAGCAGAAAGCAGCACGTACATGATAATTGTAATTTATTTGCTTGTGTATCTTGTTTTATTTGCAATTATTCTTGAAGTAATTCTTATTTTCCTTTGCATCCCCCTTCTTTCTTTTTTTCCTTCATGAAATTCAACAGCAACAGCCCAACTACTGGAGCTTTAAGGTCAGTGCTGCTTGTCTAAGTGCGTTTGTCATTCTTCTGCCTGCTTTGTGTCTTTACGTCTGTGGCATCTTGTCCATGCCCCCCACTGCTCTTTCTTCCCCCTCTCCTTTCTCCTGTAACATCTTTTCACTGTCTGGACAGTGCTTGTATGTGGTTGTGGCATGTTTGGTGGCAGATATGCCAAAAATAAAAACAGCTTAAACTTCTCCATATCCATTTAATTGGACCATTCTCCACGGACTTTTGACACCTCTGCTACTTGCTAAAAGTACAGGACCTCATAGTTATGTTATACTGGGAGAAACATAAAGGAGACTTTTTAATGTGCTTTAATGAAATGCTCTTGTATTTGGAGAGATATGTCCGTGTTAAATCGAAAAACGTTGATTTGGCTTATAAGAATAAATATAAAAAGTTTGGATTTTTAACTGATTGATTAGGCAAGGCAAGGCAAGGCAAATTTATTTGTATAGCACAATTCAGTACAAAGACAATGCAAAGTGCTTTACATGATTAAAATACAGGAAGATAAAACAGAATCAAAGCAAGTAGGAAAAAATAAAAAACAAATAAAATGAAATAAAAAATGCAGAAACAAAAAAAAGAATATTAAAAACAGTTGGATTAAAGAAAACATGTTTTTGTTGAACTGTTTAACTAGAATAGTCGAAGGCAATCCTAAACAAATGTGTTTTTAGTCTTGATTTAAAGGAACTCAGGCTTTCCGCACTTTTACAGTTTTCTGGAAGTTTGTTCCAGATAAGTGGAGCATAGGAACTAAATGCTGCTTCTCCATGTTTAGTTCTGGTTCTAGGTATGCAGAGCAGGCTGGAGCCAGAAGACCTGAGTGGTCTGGAGGGTTGATACACTGATAGCAAGTCTGTGATGTATTTAGGTGCTAAGCCATTCAGAGATTTATAGACTAACAGAAGTATTTTAAAGTCTATTCTCTGAGATACAGGGAGCCAGTGTAAGGACTTTAGAACTGGGGTGATGTGCTCTACTTTCTTAGTCTTAGTGAGGACACGGGCTGCAGCGTTCTGGATCAGCTGCAGCTGTCTGATCCACTTTTTAGGCAGACCTGTGAAAACACCGTTGCAGTAATCAATTCGACTAAAAATAAACGCATGGATTAGTTTTTCCAGATCATGCTGAGACATTAGTCCTTTAATCCTGGAAATGTTCTTCAGGTGATAGAAAGCCGACCTTGTAATTGTCTTTAAATGCTTTTGGAGGTTCAAGTCTGAATCCAGCACTACACCTAGACTTTGGGCCTGATCAGTGGTTACTAGCTGAAGCGACTGAAGCTGTGTGCTAACTTTAGATCTCTCCTCTATTGGTCCAAAGATTATTACTTCAGTTTTGTTTTTATTCAGTTGAAGAAAATTATGGCACATCCAGGCATTGATTTCTTCTAAGCATTTCCTCAGTGCTTGAATTGGTTCATAGTGATCGGATAGGGCAACATCAGTAACACTGACTTTAGAAATCTTCAGACCTTTAGTGATGATCAAGTCTAAAATATGTCCCTGTTTTTGCGTTGGTTGTTTAACATGTTGAGTTAAACCAAAGTTTCTAAGTGTGTCACACAGTTCTTTTGCACTTCTGTCTTCAGGGTTGTCAACGTGAAAATTAAAGTCTCCCACAATAATTAAACAGTCATAATCAACGCATATCACAGACAGGAGGTCACTAAAATCATTTAAAAAGTTAGACGTGGACTTAGGAGGCCTGTAAACATTTAGAAACATAGTTCGTACCGGGCTCTTTACCTGCAGAGCCAAATGTTCAAAAGAGTCAAATTTTCCCAAAAACACCCTTTAGATCTGTTAACTTAAATTACAAACTAATCCCACAATAACTGTGTTTTGTTTGCATGACAAAAAAAACTCCTCTTCAAATTGTTTTTAAACACAAGCAGAAATATGACAATCTGAAGATATTCTGTTATATGGCAAAATGTAATTTCTTGATAATATCTGCTAATTATTTTGTACGTAGTTGAATTGATTGGCTTCCACTGAACCTTAGGATTTAATCATAGTCCTCTGCATGCTCCGGTTATAGTTGTTCTTTAGTTGTTTGACTGTCTGTTCACCTAAATCATGTGTCAGTTTAAAAAATAGTGCTGCAGAAAAGCTTGAGACATTATTAAAACCACCAACATTTCACTCATGCATTTAGACACCTTATATTTGCACATTCTCCTGTAAGGTTTTCTGTCTAATCAGTAAAGCTGTAGAAAACCACGTCCTACTTCAATATTCCACTAGCTCTAATCTAAGCTCAGCTTTCCACTCTTGTGCTTAGTTAAGAGACCAGGGAGATTAAACAAAGGCTAAACTTAATCACTGTAAGGTTCCTTGAAGAAAATCTAAAAAAAAAAAATCTCTTTTAGTTCATAAGCATAATATCACACAAAAAATATTTAGAACAATCTAACTATTTATTTCGGAACATTCATTATATATCCAAAAAGAAATGAATTTTTTCTTAATAAATTTTTTCTACACACCTTGCCTCCCTGCTATCTGTTGTTGTCTCTTGCAAATATTTGTTAGGGGTATAGTGGAGGAGTTTTGCAAAGTTTTGAGAAGACCCGCCTTCTTCACCTCTCAAAAATATACACATGCACAACCCTCTACCCGCTCCCGAGAAGGAACGCCTATTAAATGTGTGAGAGCGTGCAGAGGCCCATTTCTCCTCATGCCCACTCTGGGCCGGATCGTGTATAAAAACGTGAGCTATTTCACTGCGCACGCTAAAAAATGTACAAACTGATCTATCAACAGCGTGCTAAAATAGGGTGACCACACCTTGGAGCGGGGGGGGGGGGGGGGGGGGTTGATTGAAAGAACAAATGTCTCATCATCGGGATTTGCTCCGTGATCAGAGGAAATGTTACTTGGCGCAGAACAGTGGTGAAAATTGGAGGTTCAGTTTAATATAATACCACTCTGTGAATAGTTCCGTCTGAAATGAATGAAAATAGTTGTTTTAATGGTTATTGAGTCAGATATGTGGTGGTAATGTTTGGCTTATCTAAGGTTTTTATCTGTTACTGTGTAAATGGGTTTGGCTGTAATTTAAGGACAGATTCTAATAGATCTGCAGAGTGAGAACTATAAATCTGATAGGAGTTTAATTTTTTTTATTGTTGTTTTGCACAATATGCTTAACTAAGTATTTTTTGTTGTTGAATATTAGAGATTTTGCAGATATATTTTGTAGATACATTGTTTAGATTTACTTATATATTTCTAACCCTTTTATAGAATAGAATAGAAAATCCCTTTATTGTCCCACAATGGGCAAATTTACAGCAGTAGAAAGATTATTGAAAATGGTCACACAAATGAGGACCTTAGAAAAATGTATAAGAATAACATAATAGGGAAGAGTTAAAATATAAAAAATAAAATTCTGTAAAGTGTTTTACAATATAAAACTGGAGAATTAATAACCAATAAGCAGCTATGGACATTTTTACAGTAATGGATATTTAAAAATAGCAGCAACATCAGAGATGTGCAAAATGACAGCAGCATGTTATTTAAATGACTAAGGTTTCTATCATTACATTTGATTTTATTTGTTCCTGCTACCGGTGGTTGGAATCTTTTTTCCACTCTGGATTCTTGTGAGTGTAGTCTTTGTTCACTTTAACTTTTTTTTAAATAAATAAACAAACAGTTTTGAAAACCTCGGTATTCATTCTTTTCCTGCTTTGTGTGTCAACTTTCACGGTTGCTAAGCAACAGAGCATACGGCGGTAAAACCCGCCGAAGGGTGGACCTGTTCGAATTTACAGACAAAACTCTTCCGGCCTCCTTATTTTCAAGGACTTCGAAGGATCCAGTCAAGGTATACCGCGTCCTTGGAGGATACAGCCCAGGTTTTCTGATTAAGAACAGGGCTGCCCACACTGACGCGGCTCAGGGATTACGTTACACGGAGCGTCGTGCGCAGTGAAATCAGGACATTTCCTCACTTTCTAAAAAAAACCCGGGACGCCCGGGACAAGACGTGAAATACGGATATGTCCCGGGAAATACGGACGTTTGGTCACCCTAGCTAAAAGGATTTGGTCTAGAAAACGTGCTAAATAGCGACTCTTATCCATTTAGTACTTTTTCTGCAATGAATATGCAATATGGGGCGTTTACACGCAAAAGTGCGTCTTGTGGGAGGAGAACATGTAAATATATTAATTTAGCACTCGCAAAGTGATTTATCAAACCTGAAAGCAATTTTGCTAACGGTATCTGACTCTATATTTAACACGTTTCAAAAGAAGGTGCAAATGGTCTGTATGCGTAATTGCGCACACATGACAGCGGTTATTGTCGCAAGAAGGAGACATGGAAATGAAGCAAGGAGACGCAGAGAACGCATTTTTTCACTCCGTGTGAATATTTTTGGAATGAACGAGGAAACGATCATCAAAACATATCGTTTATCCAGCATTGCCATTTTGGAGCTGTTGAGGGAACTCCGAATGGATTTGGAGCCAGCCACAAGGAGGACCCATGCAATACCAGATATCACAAAACTCCTTGCAACATTGCACTTTTTTGCATCTGGGATCTCCCAATCTCGTTTTTCAGAAGTGCTGTCCGACGTTCTAAATGCCACGTCGCCCTGACGCCCTACCGGAGAGAACCCCGACCTCTGCGCCTGTGGAGCAACATGCCAATGCTGCGGGGATGCGTATGCGCAGTCATCTCATCCACAGTCCCATTGTGAGCCATTTGGTATGTGCATTTTTCTACAGGCCAATACAAAACACCAGTTTTTTTTTTACTGCAGTGAAGTAGAAATTCAGCCACGTATCACCTTAGGGAATAAAGGTTGCTAAAGTTTATATATATATATATATATATATATATATATATATATATATATATATATATATATATATATATATATATATATATATATATATATATATATATATATATATATATATACACAGTGGGGCAAAAAAGTATTTAGTCAGCCACCAATAGTGCAAGTTCTCCCACTTAAAAAGATGAGAGAGGCCGGTAATTTTCATCATAGATATACCTCAACTATGAGAGACAAAATGAGAGAAAAAATCCAGAAAATCACATTGTCGGATTTTTAAAGAATTTATTTGCAAAATATGGTGGAAAATAAGTATTTGGTGAATAACAAAAGTTCATCTCAATACTTTGTTATATACCCTTTGTTGGCAATGACAGAGATCAAACGTTTTCTGTAAGTCTTCACAAGGTTTTCACACACTGTTGCTGGTATTTTGGCCCATTCCTCCATGCAGATATCCTCTAGAGCAGTGATGTTCTGGAGCTGTCGCTGGGCAACACGGACTTTCAACTCCCTCCAAAGATTTTCTATGGGGTTGAGATCTGGAGACTGGCCAGGCCACTCCAGGACCTTGAAATGCTTCTTACGAAGCCACTCCTTCGTTACCCGGGCGGTGTGTTTGGGATCATTGTCATGCTGAAAGACCCAGCCACGTTTCATCTTCAATGCCCTTGCTGATGGAAGGAGGTTTTCACTCAAAATTTGACGATACATGGCCCCAGTCATTCTTTCCTTCACACGGATCAGTCGTCCTGGTCCCTTAGCAGAAAAACAGCCCCAAAGCATGATGTTTCCACCCCCATGCTTCACTGTAGGTATGGTGTTCTTTGGATGCAACTCAGCATTCTCTCTCCTCCAAACACGACGAGTAGAGTTTTTACCAAAAAGTTCTATTTTGGTTTCATCTGACCATATGATATTCTCCCAGTCAACGTCTGGATCATCCAAATGCTCTCTAGCAAACTTGAGACGGGCCTTGACATGTACTGGCTTAAGCAGGGGGACACGTCTGGCACTGCAGGATTTGAGTCCCTGGCGGCGTAGTGTCTTACTGATGGTAGCCTTTGTTACTTTGGTCCCAGCTCTCTGCAGGTCATTCACTAGGTCCCCCCGTGTGGTTCTGGGATTTTTACTCAACGTTCTTATGATCATTTTGACCCCACGGGGTGAGATCTTGCGTTGAGCCCCAGATCGAGGAAGATTATCAGTGGTCTTGTATGTTTTCCATTTTCTAATAATTGATCCCACAGTTGATTTCTTCACACCAAGCTGTTTACCTATTGCAGATTCAGACTTCCCAGCCTGGTGCAGGTCTATAATTTTGTTTCGGGTGTCCTTTGACAGCTCTCTAGTTTTGGCCATGGTGGAGTTTAGAGTGTGACTGTTTGAGGTTGTCGACAGGTGTCTTTTATACTGATAACGGGTTCAAACAGGTGCCATTAATGAAGGTAACGAGTGGAGGACAGAGGAGCCTCTTACAGAAGAAGTTACAGGTCTATGAGAGCCAGAAATCTTGCTTGTTTGTAACTGACCAAATACTTATTTTCCACCATATTTTGCAAATAAATTCTTTAAAAATCAGGCAATGTGATTTTATGGATTTTTTTTTCTCATTTTGTCTCTCATAGTTGAGGTATATCTATGATGAAAATTACCGACCTCTCTCATCTTTTTAAGTGGGAGAACTTGCACTATTGGTGGCTGACTAAATACTTTTTTGCCCCACTGTATATATATATATATATATATATATATATATATATATATATATATATATATATATATATTTGTTTGGGGTCACTGTAAGATTTAAATTTCTTAATGCACTAGTTTGCACAAACTACAAACTACTTTGCCGCAAACCACAAAACGCGCAAAACCATTATTTAAATAGGGCGTCTCCAACAGTTTTGCACCTGAAACCAGTTACGCAATCGCTCTTGTTAAATCACCCGCAAACCATGGTTCAGCCCCTCGCGCAAAATTCCAGTTTGCAAGCGCAAATTACTGCACGCAAAATTGGATCTTGATAAATCCGGCCCTCTGTTTAAAAGTTGCTGTTTGCATCACTCATACAAGCTTACTTTCCAAACGACATTTACAATTTTTGGACTATGTCAGACACACCACCAATAAGTGAAATTGGGGCGAGCACGTAGGACATATCACCAGAACGATCGAAAATTGAGAAATTGAAAATGGAGGGCCATTTATTTTGATGATCCACCCGGAAAAAGAACATCCTCCACTATACCTTTAATTCTTTGGCCAAAGTATTTCTAAAGGTTGCAGCAGTGAAATTAAAAGCATCTTTAACCAGATGGATACTTTCTTGTGATCTCTTCTCATAAGCTTTGGTGACTGAGGCGTTTATGAAATGAGGTTGTTTAATGTCTGTTGAAGCATTGCTGTGATGATTTTACCATAGATATAGATAATTATCATGCTGAAAATCCTTTTTCTTATTTTTCCTAACTGAATCCACTTGAAAGACAGAGGTAGTATCACAACACCCTGAAATTTTCCCGGTCCTTTGGATCACAAACAAAGCTGAATCTACTTTTTTTCTATGTATGGTTTCAGTTCAACACTTGGTAGAACATTGACTGCTGTGTTAGGCTGGTCGTAAAATGCTTCTCCCATTAAAATGCTAAATTACTCCAAGAGGCCATTATTTCCTTACATTCTCTTACTGTAAGCTGTAGGTTATTTAATCAGTTTTTTCAGATTTGTTCAAAAAAGTTCAGTTTGTTCTAACTTAAAGAGGTCATAGAATGATTCTATAGGGTATTTGGTGCTGGTCCTTAAGGTCTCTGAATTGGGTGTGTAGCATTGGTTGGGCTGAAAATGGCACATTTGCTGTTCTATGGGCCCTAATGCAAGCCCCAGAATGAATCAACAGTTTTTTCTCCCTTTTATGGTATGCTCATGAATATTTAGATGAGCTGTGTGCTGATTGGTTTACACTGAGCGAAGCCGCTGAGCAAAGATGTATCATAGCAACAAGCACTAAATCACTAAAACATCAAATTGGTAATATGGTAGGGTGACTAGACGAAGCCTTTTTCATGCCCTACTTTTCATACCTAAAAAATTGTCCTGGGGGAAATTTAAAAATCTTGGTCGATTCAATTAGAATGCAACACATAGTCGAAACACACCGGGCACCAAATCGAGCTGTCAGCTCCGGGGATGGACCGGGAACCCCGGCGGACGGGGGCAGGGAGCCAGCAGGGGGACAGAGCGACCGAACCCGACCTGGTGACAGTAGCCTGGACACCGGTGGCCTCGTGCTTCCCCCCGCCTGCCTTACCGGCCCCAAATCCCCTTCCTACGACTGAGGATGTGCGGCTCATGGCTCTCTGCTGCGGCCAAGCAGTCGACACTTCAAACAGCTAAATTAGTGTCTTACATCTTCGTGACCGCTATTCATGTTCTTGGGCCAGTGAACCAGTGGGCTGGTCTGTATGTAAATTTCGGAGCATGACAAAAGTACAGGCCAGAACCAAATAAGGCAACATCCCCAAATTTGCGTTAAGTCGGGGCTTCGATTTTATTCGCCTGTTTTATGGTGGAAGTTTGGAATTGTGAGATTTGCAGATAAAGCAGGCGTTGAAGGGGTTTGAACTTCTCTGTACGTCCATTTCAACCACTGATCTGTTGTTATTTATCTATGACAATGTAAACTCGGTTTTGCATTCTATGACCACTTTAATAATAATTGCTCTGAATGTAGATATAATGTAGCTTGTTTTTAGGTATTTCCTTATTAAATCAGATCACCATTTCAAGGTGTAAAGAATCACAGCATCTTTGTCTTTCCCTCCTTAAACACTGGCTAAAGATCTATGCATCATGTCATATTACTTAAGAAATGACAAATATTGAGACACAACATCTTTGATTTTGCTGCTGTCCAGGCCCTATATAACTAATTCTGTCTCTGAATCTCCATCATCATCTCGCCTCTTCTTTAAAAGGTTATTTTTCTTCCGTTATTTTTACATGCTTCATCTACTTACAATTTACTGGGTTATGACAGAGCCATCACTTCCATGCATTTATGACTCCAGGTCGTCTGAAGAAAAATGACTCCATTATTATGAAGAGATTCTGTGTCCGGATGATTTGCTGCATTGCTAGATGCACCACAGATTAAACATTTTGGATGTTACTCTGACTTCTGTCGGCAGAGACTGAGACAAAGATCAAAGTTGATATTAGTCACATAAGAGAATCAGAAACAACCTTTTAGTGTGATAGGAATTAACCAGTAAGGTGCGAACATGGTATTAAAGGTACATAAAGGAAACATAACTAGAGCTGGAGATAAACAGAAGCTTTTAATGAAAAAAAAAAATATGATTAGTAGAAGAAATGGAAGAAAATTAATGTCATAAGAACAGCCAGCTTGTTGGGCCCTTGACTAGAGAAGACGGCACTGTATCTCCATAATCACACATTAACACAACAGGCGGTAATGAATCCTCTTTCTGCCTCTCCACAATTAGATTGAATCCAACATGATGACCCCTTGAGCATTATCAGCTGCACTTTGCATGTTCTGGATTTATAATAAACCATATATGCTGTACTGTGTGTGATATCCCTCAGTTCATATTGGGCTAAATGATTTATCTCGCAACATTTAAAATTATATGCTGGAAATATTAAAGCAAGGGGATTATAGTTTCCAGCAGCTGAATGTTTAATTTTTCAGGCAATCATAAGAGCATTGTGACTCTCAGCAAAGTCAGTCATCAGATGACAGCTGCACCGACGGCCAATTAGATTTCCAGGGTGCAACCCTGGTTACTATTTTTGCTCGATCCGTAGACTGAAAATCTGGCAGATGTATTACATTTAATTGACTATAAAGCCCTCAAAATGTTTCATTATATTACATCTTTAATACTGTGAAAATTATCAAAGAATTTATCTGTCATGATTACTTTCACACTATTTTATTTTATCAGCAAATACATTTATAATCAGACAGATAACCTAAAAAATTTGTTTTTAATTAATGACTTTAATGGATAATTTTGTATTTAAACCTATCTGTCTGTGTGTAAGAAAGTGAACAGCCCCTAAACCTGCTGTAATTACCGGTTTTTCCCTTTTATTAGGTTGAGGCAAGCAAGTATTTGTTGTGACTGTAAGGTTTACATCACTGTGGAGGAATTTCGGCTCATATATGTTTTGGATTTGGGTTTTCTTATATCAAAAGTCAGTTTAGGTGCATCCCACCACATAGCAATACGTCTGGGGTTTTTCTTGGCTCCTTTCTGGTTTTCTGTGAGTTATTGTTCAGCTGCCAAACTAAGTGTACTGGAGAATGGAGACAATATCCTTCTGGATATTATTGTAGAGAGCTAAATTGATTATTAGCTGCAATAAAAACAGATAACGTTTTATTACAGCTAGTCACCCTGGTCCTGAAGCAAAGCAGCCGCAGGCAATCACACTATGACCACCATGTTTGACTCAGAATGAGCTTCATCTGTAAGATATTTTATTAGATTTACATTGGATGTTATGGGAAAGAAACCTCACAAAAAGTTAAATATTTTTCTCTTAGTCTAGAGTTTTTTTTTTTTTTAAATCATTAGGATGTTGTCGGAAAATATCCCAGGGATTTTATTTTGTTCCCAGTTTCTCACATATATTTTTGAATCATGAAAGCTAGCCTTAATAGAATTTAACTTTATTGCCATTCCACTGTCACAAGTACAAATCAATGAAATGAACTCTCTACATTTAACCCAGCCCCTCTGGGAGCAGTGGGCTGCCATTGTAAGGCACCTGGGGATCAGTGTGGGGTTAAGGGTCTTTGCTCAGAGAGCAAGAGTGGCATTCCGTGGGAGTGGGGCTTGAACTCAAAACCTCTGGGACCCAAGCGCAATACCCTAACCACTAGGCTACCACTCCCCCAAGTTAGGCAGGTAAAAGCTTTTTATGTTCTGCTACTAGACTTGTTTAATTTAGATTATTTAGTTTTTAAAAGAATGTTACTTCTTCATGACTTCAAATGTTGGACTCTGTTTACCATGCTTCATTAAGGTTCATCACAAACTGTAGAGCCATGACACATCACTGTGACCTCTACTCTCAGGTGGGATGGCCTTCCCTTTCTACGAGAAGGCAGTGTCATTTGTAAACGTTTATTTTAAAGGCCATTCTTGGATTACTGCCCTCTTACATTTGTACCTTACTTACACAGAATAGCATGGCTTCTTATTCCCTGAGATCCAACGATCAGCTGTTGCTCACTGTTCCTTTTGCCCGAACAGAAGTGGGGAAGAAAGCCTTTAGCTACGCAGCTCCTTCTGAGTGGAATATTTTACAAAGAAACTGGATGTTGACTGAGTTTTTATCTTTAAATGCTTTTAAGTTGAAAGTGAAAGAATTTGAAGCAGCCTCAATGATCTGTAATTGTTTTACTTGATACGTTTTTTTATTCTTTTTTTAGCCTGTCATTTATTTTAATGTATCTATGTTTAATGTATCTTACATAACTTTGCTGCCTCTTGGCCAGGACTCCCTTGAAAAAGAGGTTTTTAATCTCAATGGAATTTTTTTCTGGTTAAATAAAGGTTAAAAAAAAAAAAAAAAAAATTATATGGTTAAATCCCAGTCAATATACAGCAAGCATGAAAAATACATTTTCATTTGAGGCCAGGTGGGTTTTCGAGCTTTTACATCTTATGAATCATTTTTTTTATTTTTATCTAATACTTCACTGACTACTTTAAAATTAAACTTATGATCTTAAATATTCAAATATTACAGAAAAAAAGCTAAAACAAAAGAAATCTAATACTTATATCATAAAGGTCAACTACATTTCTTTCTATCTTATGCTATGTCCTGGTTTTAGGTTTTTGACCTTAAAACATTCTTCTGTGAGGGTATTAGTGTTTTATTTAGTTTGACAGCATGTATTCATACTAGTGTGTTCAAACACAAGAAACCAGATGACATGGTAGGAGGTTGCATAAGTTTAATGCAGTTTATAGCCTGAGGTCTGTTGTCAGGCCACCTTGTCCCTCTTTCCACTCCTTACTTTTTCTCCTCATCCACGGTTTATAAAGACTATAGACTATTTAGTATCAACTGGGTGTCGTTGAAATGTTCATGATTGCTTATAAATAAAGGGTTTACTGAGTGAAAAGCAGCAGAACCAGTTCCTGGCTTTTCAGCAGGAGCAGATGCATAACCAGATGGTGTTTTCTCATGTCATTTTTAGAATACAGAATTACTGCAGAAAGATATGATCAAATATCCTGTAAGTGGAAACAGAAGTATGGAAGTCAGTTTTTGGAAAATGATGTAAAAAGTCAAGACTCAAATTATGATAGATTTGTAATTCAGCTGCACATTTTGAAGAGAATAAAGCATCCGTCTTTGCTTTTCCAGTACAGTTTATCAAAAAGTTAAAGTTAAGATTTGCAGCCTTTGTGGGCAGGAGGTACTTTGATGCTCATTGTTCACATTTATACTTGTCTTATAAATGAAAAAAAAATCAAATGCTTTTCTCAGAGTGACATACAATGTCTCATATTCTCAATTTATATTCTTTTAATGCCCCTGCCTCTTACAACATCTTTGTCTTTAAAATTCTACTTTAATCGAAGCTCCAGCGAATCAAATGTATTTATTACATTTCCCCTTTAATATCCGATGGTTTGATTATAAGGCCAGAATGTTGCACTCTGCAGTATCTGCTGATCCTCTGGGAGGCTACTGGCTGTTGTTTTTTCTGTGTGGTCACTGCTTAGATAAATTACCCTATTAGAAAACATGTTGGGGGTTATCTGTCAGCATCACACGCTTTCCGTTAGCATTCTAAAACTGTCTGCCAACACTATCCCTAGATCCTCCACGAGTGGGTGTGGGACTGAATTATGTATAATAATGTCAAAAGGATTTGGACCTTATATGATAAGCCCACAGGCAGTTTACCTTGAAAACTTTTTGTACATGTTTTTATTTAAAACAATAGCGGTAAGCGTAAGAAAAAAAATGACAATAATTTGGATTAAATAGGAGTGATTAGGCATCCTCTATTGCAAAACATGTCTATTCAAACTGTTCTTATTGTCAAAAACACAACAATTGTAAAAGATTTTAGAGGTCGTGCACTAACATATTGTTGTAGAACAAAAATCTGACATTATTTTCTACTACTACATATCATTTATTTATGCTTTTCAAAGCAGAATTACGAAATAAAACAATTTGTTCGATTTAGCTGCTTTATTCAGTAACTACGGTTTATATTTCTTTAATCCGGGTGAATTTTTAACACATCAACAAATAAGATGTCAAGTGACTTTTGATTGGGATTATTTATTAAGACATAAAAGATACAATGCTGTGTTGACGTTTTTATAGCGGTCGGACACTGCTCAAGCCTCACATGAAAATACATGAGCTTAGAGGAAGCATATGTTTGCCACAAGCAACCAAATCTCCAAATGCCCAAATCTTTCTAATGCACCTATGTGAGTGCAAAAGCAAGAAACTTAAAAATATAAACCACTCCACATCATGGTAATAAGAAAATAACAGGTAGTAAAGACTTTGCATTCAGAAAAGAACATGTCAGTCAAAAGTGAGTGCTTCAGTGGAAAATAAACATCTCTTAAATTTGAAAAAGAACTTTTCAATATGGCTTTTACTTCATCTGATAGACTTTAACAACAGCCAGATAGATGTGCCACCACTAACGATCAGACATTTACATAAAATTAATTTGGGGGTTTTCACAGGTAATCATTTTTGTAATACACTTTATTTAGCATACAATGTAATTCCAAATTAGAAAAGTAACACTTTTTCCTTAACACGATTGAAATTTCACAGCTCCTGACTTATTTAAATAATTTTTTTGTTTTAATTGGGAAAAGTTCTTTCTTTCCTAATATTAAATATTTAGAATCTTAGAACTGAAGTAGCCAGAATACAAATAATGTCAAGAAGTAAAGGCCTTGCTCTCTTTTAAATGTAATTTGTTTTTCGTGTTTTTGCCAATATAGCTTTAGGAATTGATGTCGCAGAGCTAAATAATAGCCTAAAAGATTTGCTTTCAAAAGCCGACCTTTATGACTGTTTACATAGGGCGTGGTATATATAAAACTTTATTGAAAATGATTTAGGGAGTAAAATGGTATAGAATGGATAGAAAGAAAGAGGGGATAAGAACGAAGGGGATGCTTCAAAAAAAGTTTGGTACTTGTTACTATCGTAACAAGTGCGACAAAAAAGAAGTCAAGACCCCCTTGGTATATTTACATTTTTCTGATTTATATTTGATCAATGCTTTTTTAAATGTGTTTAAAGAGAGGAGCCACTGCCCACGGGTTAAGAAAATAGAAATTACTTAGGTCAAAATGGCGAAATTCTGAACTAAATACCGAAATATCTATTTATATTTTGGTAAATCTTTTATGCCACTTGAATTGGCCCACTTAAAGCTGTGATTTTGACCATAAAAGGTACCTAAACCCTCAATTACACAAAGACTTAGTAAATCAAAGAAAGTGATTTAACTAAACTTTGCTTTTCTCTGTTGATTGCTGCATTTCTACAGGATGTAAACGGGTTGTTTAAACTGTATCTATCATGCTGCCTGTATAAAAGTGAATGGATTAAATAAGTTGCCCTAATAAAGCCGCAGTAGGTTGATGCAGCAGCCGGACTTAGGCAGGGAGAAGATGAGGTGACAACCGTTGTGTTCATGCTTCAAAGAGAAGGAGACAGGCACAGCTACTAAACTGTGGGCTGAGGATGTGTCTGCTTGTTCCATGGAAACAATCAGCAGACAGCATTCAGGGAGCTCATTACAGCAGCCGCTGAGCTGGAGGAAACGCTGCAGCGGTGGGGAATCAGGGAGTTCAGTTCAGTGAGCTCAGCCCAACTAACATTCTTTTGGAGAGAGAGAGGGCTGGGTGTAAGCCAGCGGGATAAACCCACAGTGACAACCTGGGATATGCATGAGCTTCACCTCTCATCCCACAAGCACTCATTTAAAAGTTCATAGGTGTGCAGAGACAAGAGCACATATGAGGGATGCATGGATGAATTTGAAGAGTATGAAGCATAAGTTTTGTCGGGTTGTAGCACAGTTTAATACTAATAAATCTGTGAGGAGAGACGGCCTCTAGACTAATGGATTGTATTTTTTATTCTTCCTATGTCATAAGCTGTGATGCAAGAAATTTGCAGTGAATAGCTGGTAGATAAAACCTTTTGTCAGGGTCTAAAAAATCTTGTTAGCTGGCTTATTGTTTTTTACCTCATTGTGTGTTTACCGTCTCTTCCAGTTGGTCTTGTGGCATCAGCCATGTCTAATCCATTCTTTTTTTCTGTCACGGTTTCACTTCTCAGTAAATTTACACATTGTTTTGTGTGTTCCGCAGAGCCGCAGTCCACGCCATTCCCAGTCTACCCAGTCCGGGCTCGCAGATCAGGCTGCCAAGCTTTCCTTTGCCTCCGCCGAATCCTTGGAGACCATGTCAGAAGCAGACATGCCTACCGGGTTTAACCGGATGAACCGATTCCGTCAGAGCCTGCCGCTGTCTCGTTCTGCCAGCCAGAATAAGCTACGATCTCCAGGTAAGGATTGTGGAGATTCTGGCATGGCCTGTCGTAACGGGCTGGTTGCACTGGAGGGAGATTTAGCAGCTTTCTCTTTATTTCATGTTTCTGTGAAACACTGTGCTGTCAGGTAGTGTTAGGAGGTGTTGTATTCTTAATTTATTGGCCATAAACTGTTTCCCCTGCTTAACTTCCCTTCTGCATCGAAAAAAAAAAATTAAATTATTTTTTTCTGAATATATATGCATATATAAGTGTAAATTTTCCAGATACGTGCTGTAAAATAACAGACTGTGTGATCTAATGTTTGGAGTATTATTAAGATACCAAATGGGATTAAGATAGAAGGAAAAACAAGTATTAGTCATGTTATATTGATGTTAGGTCAAAAAAGATTAATCATTCTGGACTGAGGTCATCATTTGTGCCAGTGAACAACAGGGAGTCCATGGTGTTAGCAATATGAATATAAAGTTAAGCAGAAATAGAAAAGCTGATCTTTTTCCTCTGTCTCTACTAATACCTGTCTTTTTTCTTTTCTCTATGACTTGTACCTATTCTTTTTTGCCCCATTTGTAATTGTTTGCCTTGTTGTTGTTTTTTGTTTGTCCCTTCGTGTATGAAGATGAATTTTCAGGTTAGTCAGGCATCATACACCTCTTACAACATAATACTTCATTTTTTCCCCTTTTTTATTCTTTAAACAAGGTTCCCCTTTTGTTTTGCTGTTTACATAGAAAACACTCATGTAACAAATCAATTAAGCTGTTTTTTCTATCAAAGCTGTTTATATATATATATATATAATTTTTTTTTTACCTTTATATAATTTGACCTTTTTTGCATTTCGTCATGTTGCATATTATTGGGATTTTATTAGTTGAACCAACACATAGTAGGGTATAAGTGTGAGTCAGCTTTTAATCTTACCTTGCAGTAGACCCTGAGGTTTTTTTAACGTCCTGAGGTCTACATGACTGTTCTTACACCTAAATTAGCATTATTGTTGTATTTTTCCATTATTATATTTCCATTTGAACCATTATCTCTAAAAAAATTGTCTTCCATTGGCCTTGATTTATCATCTTCCAAACAGCTGTTACTAGCTTCCCTGATGCTGCTGGGTTTAGCATACCCATAGTGTGATGCTGACATCAACTTGCTTTTATTATGGGATGCTGTTTCAAGAGCGATATATAGTGTAGGTCTATTCTTCAGTTGTTTCAAATGTTTTCTACAAATTTCAGTTTAGGCCTCATCTGTTGTTTGACAAGAGTGCTTTCTTTCACATGTTAACTCATTTTGACATATTGTGGTTTGAAGTTGAAATAGAACTTCTAATGACTTCTGTCATAAATTCTTCTTGGATTCTTACTGTAAAGACAGATTTGTGGAGTGAGCCACCTAATCACCATTGTTTCCACCTGAACTGTGGATTACTGCCACTTCTTTAGGGTCATCTTGCCACAGTGCTTTGATTTTATGAGGATAGAAAAAAACTGGGGATGTCTTTTATAACCAAACCCTGCTTTGAATTTATTCCCATGCTGCCGGTTATATAATGTTCTCTGACAAACCACTGAGGTGTTCATAGAACAGCTGAATTTATACTCAGTTTTAATTACACATAGTTGGACCCTATTTACCAATTAGGTTACTTCTAAAGGTGATCTTTCCCTTCTTTATATATTTAGTACAAATATAGAGCTACTTTGTGTTGGGTTTAAAAATAAAATCTCAATAATAGGTATTTAAATAAGGGTTTTATTTTGAAATGAAAATGAAATTCAAGTTTTAATCACAAAGAAAAAAAAAGGCCCCATATTTTTTTTTCTTTACCAGGGAGCATAATTTATGGATAACGACCAACAACACAGCTTGTGAAAAATGGCTCCTCTGGTTATTCTCCCATCTAATAAAGCCAAAAAACTATTGACTCAACCACCTCTCCCCCACAACTCTCTCCTAGGCGTGCTTTTCCTGCAGTATGGAGATGAGACACGAAGGGTTCACATCACCCACGAGCTCAGCAGCATGGACACGCTGCACGCTCTCATTGTGCACATGTTCCCTCAGAAGTTGACAGCGGGAATGCTAAAGTCACCCAACACCGCAATACTGATCAAAGACGAGGCACGAAACGTCTTCTACGAGCTGGAGGACGTCAGGGACATTCAAGACCGTAGCATCATCAAGATTTACCGCAAAGAGCCCATCTATGCTTCTTACCCTGCAGCTGCACACCTGGCTAATGGAGACCTGCGGGTAAGCAGAGCAGACCTGAGAGGTGGGAGGGTCAAGGTGTTTCAGATTCTTCTGTTATATTGCAAAGCTGGAGACACAATAAGGCTCTTTATATTCAGACATTTTTTAAACAGCATCTTTACAGACTTTTGCTGTGCATTGGGGGTTAGGGATGGAACATATTTTCCCATTTGAAATGTATTATTTTTTTCATCTTCAAATAGGCCATCTGTTGCTGTGCAGCAGGAGAGAACATCCTCCTCTGTAAAACAACCATATTTTCCCATTTAAAACAATTTCTGCTTTAGTAAAGATAATGACAGCCTTAGGGAGAACTTTTTTAAAGTATTAGGGGTGCAAAACTCTGCTTACCATCTGCATTATTCACACCAAACTGGGAATACAAGTGCTATAAAAAATGTGGTGTTTTAACAGTCTTTGTGCTAAAATTATGCTCACATTCATCCTTCCAACTATTTGAAAAAAGACATTTTGGATATTTTTCTTTTTATCAAGCAGGTCTAAGTTACTATTCACTGAATATTATATTGGAAACATGAATCCAACAAAACAAAGATGTAACTGAGAGGCTTAGGCTACTTTTCACATCATTTTCTTTATTTGTCCACTAAAGGTTTATAAATTAGAGCTGAACAACAACAAAAAAAACCTTCACAGAGGGATATTGAAAGAAGAGAAAGTAAATGAATCCTCCTTAACTGTAAGGTGATGTAGAACTGTTGTCTTTCTCAAAGGTGACTGGGTCAGCATCCTTCTGTACATGCTTTCTATTTTGCTATAGATATAGAAATTACAGCTAGATTTTTACATGTAGTGGTTAAATAGATCATGTTTTTCTTACTATCTGGTATTGAACAACACATTTTTAATGAGCTTTGATGACAAAAATATTTGTATTGGCCAGAACAGTGAAAGATTAATTGGAGAAAATTATGTTAAGGCTAAAAAATGTGTTAAATTAAAGTCTTCATGGTAAAATCAATGTGTGCAATCAGAAGGGTCTGTTAACATGTAAAGTTAGTTAGGCTATAACACTGTCAGTTGTATTGACTTTTCCTGTCCACATATGATTTAGAAGAACAGTGATCTGGAAGCTGAAGTTCCAGGATGCTGTGATGAGGAAAAAAAACAGACAGGAAGAAACAAACTTGGGTTCAGATACAAATGATGCTGTTGTGTCGTTTAATACCTGATAGTAAGAAAAATTATTGTGTCTATTTAACCACTACGTGTAAAAATCTGTTTAGCGTGTAGTTACTATATCTATAGTAGAGTGGGGGGGGGAATGATGGAAGATGCTGACCCAATCAGCTTTGAAAGAGTCTATAGTTCCACATTACTGTAGATCCAGTTAAGGAAGATTCTTTTTTATTAAAGTTCTCATTTACATATTAACAGTGTTGGGCACGTTACTTTGAAAAAGTAATTAGTTATAGTTACTAGTTACTTCTCCCAAAAAGTAACTGAGTTACTCCACAATAAAAGTAACTAGTTACTAGTAAAAGTAACTATTGCGTTACTTTTGCGTTTCTCGCCCCCGTAACCCTCACCACCCAGCCCCCACCTTCTCGCGGTGTGTTTCCAAAGCCAGCTGAATAGAGTGGATGACAAAGACAAGGACCTGCAGAGAGTTTAGCATTTATTGCAACTCAACGTAAATGACATCTGGTGAAATTAATAACTGGGGATGTCTAATTCTGAAATCCTGTGTGTTTGGGTTGTTATAGATACTGCAACATCTATCTATCATCTGTCTTTTATCTTTCCCAAATAGGGAAAGCCCAGATGATATTTTTATGACCTTCTAAGCCTCTGGAATCACAGCATTTTGATCAATAAAGGGGCACCTTTGGAACTATTTAAGAAAATATACGTAAAGTTACTGCTTTCTGATCTGACATCTCGGTAAAATAATTCAATTCAGTTTATTTATATAGCGCCAATTCACAACACAAGTCATCCCAAGGTACTTTTGACCAGATCATACAGTCAAATTGATTCAAAGTTTTCTATCTAAGGAAAACCAGTTGATTACATTGACTCAAATGCAATACCTCACACAAAGCATGCTTGTAGTGACAGTGGAGAGGAAAAACTCCCTTTTAACAGGAAGAAACCTCCTGCAGAACCAGGCTCAGGGTGAGCGGCCATCTGCCGAGGCCGACTGGGGTTCAAGGAGACAGAAGCAGAGATACAAAAAGCAGCTGTAAAAAAAGGCCCGGTCCAGGAAACACACAGCCAGGCAGACAAGCTCTGGGCCAGCTCCCATGTCAGAGGATGAAGAGACAATCACAGTCAGAGAAACAGTACTACACTGGAAAACAGGCCGATCTCCAAAATCTATAAACAAGCGTGTTGATGGTGAAGCACAGCTGATATTTCTCTCCAGGATGGTGTCAGTTCAATAGCAACATTTAGAAAAATATTAGGAAGATAATTGTGGACTTTGTTGATCAATCGTTTTGTGGATGTGGATGCATCAGGCTTGGTTTAGTCATTTAAATAATGTTTTTATCCATATTTAGGCAGTAGCAGGAATCTTTGTTACATTTTTGTTTCAGACTAGGTTTTGAATTGTTTTTCTTCTTTTTATCAAGTTGCCTTTCAGGAAATTCTTTGTGTAATGCCAGCAGTAGGATAGTCTTTTTGGAGACTCATCCCTTTCACCTGCTGGCGATCTTTCTAACAGCAATCTTGTTCCTTTCAGAGAGAAATAGTTTATTCATCTCGGGAATCATCCCCAACACGCCGCCTCAACACCCTTCCTTCCTCTTCGGGATCGGCACCCTCCGGCTCTCCGTCCCGCTCTCGCCTCTCGTACAGCGGGGGCCGAACTCCCTCCTTCTCTGGGAACCAACCCCAGCACGAACAGCCCAGACATTCCCATCACCCCCCAGGTGGCCACGGTGCTAACCTAGGTCTGTCTCCATCACCCAGTGCCATTTTGGAGCGTCGTGATGTCAAGCCGGATGAAGAAGTTTCTGCAAAAAAACTGGCTCTTATGAAAAATGAGGCACTATACGCAGATCCCTATAGTTTGATGAATGAAGGTCGTCTCAGCATCGCCTCCACCCAGTCTCTGGCTGCCATTGGAGACCCTTTCAACTATCCTGTTACCACTGGCCTATATCGGCGAGGGTCTGTACGCTCTCTTAGCACCTACTCTGCTGCTGCTCTTCAGGGAGACCTGGACGACTCATTCTACAAGCCTGGAGGCTCACTGTATTCTGACACATACTCCTCTGCAACCCTCGGAATGGGATTTCGAATGCCGCCCTCATCACCGCAAAAAATCCCTGACATGCAGCTTAGGGACAGAGACTCTTATTCTACTTCACCACGCCCCTCTCCTGTCAGGCAGAGTTTCCGGAAAGACTCTGCTTCTTCGTCTGTATTTGTGGACAGCCCGAAATCCAGGCCAAGCTCCAGTTCAGAGCCTGGCTTTGGTCCCGCTTTATCTGGACAGGATGGAGACACAAACAGGTCAGTTCCAGCAAGTTTCATCTGGAAAGGCTCACTCAATGTCCTCTGACATAAAACACTCCCCAAATCAACCCTTTATAGAAGCATTGAGCACTGCAGTGTACTCTGCCTATGCTAGTAATCTTATTAGAACCTTATATATTTTTCAGGGACCACCGCCTAGAGCGTATGGAGGCCATGGAGAAGCAAATAGCCAGCCTGACTGGCCTCGTGCAGAGTGTACTGACCAGGGCACCAGACAGCGACAGCACGTAAGACCCTCCATTAGACCCCCTTGACCCTCTAAAAGTCACAAATACAGCCTCAGCTTTGACACATAGGCTGGAGTATTGACAGGAACAGCGCCAGGCTATTATCAGAGCCATTACCAGCTCCACAGTAGTGAAGTATTGCACTGCCTTGTGCGAGCACAGCACTAGTAGAGACCACTATAACATCAGCTGCAGGCAGCTGTGCTATTGATATGCTGTCAGATTCACACAGTTTTCAGCTTCTCACATTTACTATGTCAAGCTATCTTCGTTTGTATAACCTATATACCAGCAGCTTATTTACTAGAAAAAAAAAGATAACCGACTTAATGCCAGTTTCATTGTATCCGGTAGTACGGCTTTGAGCATTAGCTTTGTAATTGCCTTGCCCTGTGGCCGTTGATCCTCAGATGCGGCCTACTGCGTCTCTGCATGATGGCGGGCTGCCCTCCGGACCAAGGGACGGAGTTTTCACGCCCATTACCTTTCTCTTCCAGCGAGAAGACCGAAACTAACAGTGACGGCTCCGCCACTGGAAGTGAGTAGAGCAGAGTAATTGAGACCTGTGTACCGAAGTGTTACTAATACGCCTGTTTCTCCGTTGCATCCCTTCACTCATGTTCTTTCTAACTCTGTTCCCGATACATTCATAATCCACAAGTTTGCAAATCTCCGGGTCTATTTGTCCATGCTCCAGGATAGGCAAGATTTATATCATCTCTAATATTGATTTACTGTTTTTTGGTGTTATTCCTTTTTTATTTGATCTTATTAAGATAAAAAGAAAATCTATGTGTTTCATTTTGTTTTTCTGGCAAAGCAATTTCCAAATAAATGTGAGCATCTTAAGCCTGTTAAATGTAAACATAATTACGTAATTGTAAGTGTAATATTATTTCATTGAGTTTGCTAAAAGGGCTTACTGCTCAGGGTGGCATACCATCATTGGTTGGCAAGACAGCTGTCTGTTGCACCTAAGCTAAAGAAAACACAGCTTATATACTGCTTTATTTCTAATTAGTTTATAAAAATTGTAATTTTGTGATGTTTGTGACTTTAAAGTGGAGCTTTTCTGTGCTAAATAAAGGGATGCTTTGCTAAGCAAAAAAATGACAATGAAAAAAATAAACATCTTACTTTTAAATATATACAATTCTTGATCAAACCTTAGCTGGATTATTTTATACTAAACAGAATTTCTTATAAACCATAAAAGTTACCACATTTAGGGGAATTTAGATCATTTCATTAATTCCATGCTTAGATTGTTCTAAGTGGAAACTGTAATATTTAGAAAAGTCAAACCTGGATTAATGCAGGGCTCTGTAGTTTTCTCAACAACATAGTTCAATTCTCCATTTTAATTCTCATGGAGGCAGTTAGGCAGATAGTGTAAGAACCATCAGGTATTACCAATCACAATTAAAACTTTGCCCACAGGCTAGTTGTATTAATGCAGCTGCTTTAGAAATTAAGTTATGCCTGTTTTCTAAGAAGCTAAACTGACCGCAAAGAGCTTAGAAAAAAAAAATAATCATGGGAGCAAACTGTTAATTCCTAGACTGCCTTACGAAAAAAACATTTTTTTTTAAATTAACAAAATTCTACTTATCTACACAAATTTGTTCTTGTGGTCTACATTGACTTTACTAAAATAAACAATTAAAGATTGCGATATCCAATCAGATGAAATCAGAAACACATTTTTAAGAAAAAAGCAATGTAAAGCAGGGTGTTAGGAATTAGAAAATACCGTTTTTTTGTTAAAATTTGGTAAATAAACAAGCAAATCTTTAAAATTGTAAACATAAGCCTCTAGGTGAGGTTGAAAACCAGAGCTGTAAAGCATTTGGTTGACCTCTTCATTGTAGAATTATTGTCTTAATTTACCTTCTAATTAAATCTGAAATTATTTATATAATAGTGTTAACTTAAAAATAATCTTGTAGCGTAGATCATATCAATTAATCCCCCCTTTTAAGCTGAGTTTAGGCTGGTTTAAACACAGATATTCTTTGTTCAGATCTTCATGGACGCCTCTGAATCTTCTTCATAAATTGCTGCACTGCCAAACACTGGGACACCTTCACAGTCCCAGTAGATATCTGTGGGTTTATCCCTCTTTAAATGTGGACTCTGAAGACTCTCCTCTCCTTTTTGTCTTTCTATCCCTCCTCATTAATTTCTTGGTAACTTGCTCACTCTTTCTATATTCCAGCTGGACGTCAGAAGAAGAAAGGTAGTTGACATCTCCTCCTCCTCTCATCCTTTTTTTATTTCCTCTGTCAGACATTCACCATAACTCTGCCCTCTGTATGGCTGTTGGTGTTGCTGGACAAACAACAGTCTCTGCTCTCTTGTTTTCCTCCTGGCTCTTTTTTCTCCCCCAGAAAGTGGACTCCTTTCCCTATGTTTCTAAATCTGGAATTCTTTGCTTGGTTGTTTTTGAAAATTTCAGAAGTTTATTTTGTCACACACTAGACTCTCCTTTGCGAGTGTGTATTTGTGGTCAAATAAATTGCAGATTAATGGCCATACTCACAAAGCCCTGTGTTGAGCTAACAGCCCTCATACCCCCGTGTGTCTCAACTAAAGAGTTAGTGAACTTCTCTCCTGCTCACTAATAGCATGAGGTCACAACTTTCCCAAAATACAACTAGACTTGTGAATATGGTGTTTTTTTTGTTGTTGTTGCTTTTTTTACTCTTTATCAAAGTGTGCGTGTTCCCAGACTTATTATATATTTGTATTTATTTGGGCTCACAACGTGTGGCTCATTTTGTGTCTCAAATTTAACTGGATTGTAGCTTAACAAACTAACTTAATTGTGTCCCAATGATTCCCCAATATCCTCCTTTGTGACCAGCAGCTAATACACCGTCAGCACCTTTAGCACTGATGCCACCACCGCCTTCTAACGCAACCCCGGTGAACGGTGTTGGTCGCCTGCAGATGAAGCTCCATCTGCATGGCCTGCAGCGAAACGCCACCGACCTCCGGAAACAGCTTGGTCAGCTTCGCAAGATACAGGTATCCACAACCTAAAAAAACTGATCTTTATTTTTGTTTACTTCTAAAGATTTGTACCTTATAATTGCCTCCATCCCCTCTGTAAAACCTCATTTAGAAAGGTCATTTTCTTTAACACATGATCCGTTTAACCTCATAAAATGTAATTTCCAACAGTCATTCTTGAACACTTTTAGGTTCTGTTGGTGGAAGCATGGTGGTTACAGCATCATGCAGGGTGGCAGCTTGCATCTTGCTATGTAGGGCACTCAGAAAACTAGGAAATGATGTGGCCTGGCCAAATAAGATCAATTAACATTCTTTGGACACCATGCTAAAATACTTTACTATCTTGTATTTAAAAGGTTTGAATGTATTGAAACATGCACTTTGTTTGCACATGCAAAGCAGATCTTCAAAGAAGATGTATGTGTGTCCTTATCAAAATGCAGACCCTATTCTTATGACCAAAACATGTAATTGCATAGGAAAATGATATACAAATTTTATTATTTTATCAAGTCCAAAGTAAATTTCCTAATCTGAAACTTAACGGCTGCTACAGTTTTTGCATCTTTTTTTTTTAGCATTTTCAGATACAAACTCACACACAAGACTTTCTAAGGTCATTGTAGCCATGAAGGAGGCATTGGGTACATAATGAAGAGAGAGTGTCCACATGTAAAATTAAATAGTCAGAAATAGCAATAGTAGAGTCATATTTTTGACGATAAAGACATCTATGCAAACCGGTACAAATTATTGCAGCGGGACAACCAAAAGTCTTTATACAGATAAACTGAAATGAAAATAATGACTTACAGTGAGGAAAAAGTATTTAAACAACCTGCTATTTTGCAAGTTCCCCCACTTAGAAATCATGGAGGGATCTGAAATTGTCTGTGAGACATAATCCAGATCCAGAAATCATAATGTATGATTTTTGAACTATTTATTTTTAATGATACAACTGCAAATAAGTCGTTAAACACCTGAGAAATCAATATTAAAATTTGGTATAGTAGCCTTTGATTGCATTTCCAGAGGTCAAACATTTCTAGTTTTTCACCAGGTGTGCACACACTGCATGAGGGATTTTGGCCCATTCCTCCACAAAGATCTTCTTTAAATCAGTCAGGTTTCTGGGCTGTCACTGAAAAACGCTGAGTTTGAGCTCCCTCCAAAGATTTTCTATTGGTTTTTGGTCTAGAGATTGGTTAGGCCACGCCAGAACCTTGAAATGCTTGACATGCTTCTACCAGAACCACTCCTTGGTTATCCTGGCTGTGTGCTTTAGGTCATTGTCATGTTGGAAGACAAAGCCTCGACCCATCTTCAGTGCTCTAATTGAAGGAAGGTAATCGTTCCCCAAAATCTAATGTTGTGTAACTAATGTAGTGTAATTACAAATACCACTCTCAGAGAGAGAAAGCATAAAAAATAAACTTGATTGTAGGACAGATGTTTTATTTGCAGGGGACAGCGACGGTTCAGTAAATACAAAACCAGAACCGTAATATAAAGACTATAGATTATTGAATATAGATTCATGTGCAGAAAGATATTGTTAAAGATCACAATTATTCATCTGCAGCGAAAGTTAAAAACTGATGGGAAGGCTGCTGCAAGCTGCTTTAGTTGGTTTAAGCTTAACTTTTCATTCTTGTTCTTTAGTATTTAGAATCCTTGTTAGTTTGTTGTTCAAAGTAATTGCAGCTGACATTTGTAAACACAGCTCTTGGCATCTGCTGGCTGACGACATGTTACCGTTATTGGAACCAACAGCTGTGTGTACTCTGCTGTCTCTCTTTGGATAGATGAATCTATTCCACATATCTTTTTATGGACCACATTTCATTTACATAAGCACAGCTTTTTCTTGCATGCCCTGTAATCCTTGGGGATTAGAGAAGAAAAAAATCTCTTTTGTCACCTTCTTGAAAAATCAAATAAGCACAATCTAAAGCTCAAGGCTTAAATCATACAATCTTAAGTAAAAGACCTAACAGTGTTTTTCAGGGGCTGTTGGAAGCTATATTAGTTTAACTTTAATCAATCAGGTTTAAAAGGAAAGAAAGCATTTTTTTTTAAATAACTAATCATCTTTCAAAGTGACACAGAGTCATATTCAGTTTAGTGCACATTTCAAAGCACTACCAGTGTACATTTTAAAATTTCATCAGCTACAGTACGCACCTCTCCTAAGACAGTATTCTGATGATTGTGCACTATTTGCAGTCTGCTGAAAGGTTCTCATTAACAACTTTCCAATGAGGAAGAGGCCTGTGAAAGAGTATGCTCTAAAGATTATACACAGAAATTGGCAAAGCATTTTTGGCAAAGCAAATTTACATCCTAACCAGAACAAGTGCAGGACTCAAACATTCATTTCAGTGTAAATTGCTCCAGAATAGCCCAAAGGTGCACAATGACCTCACACTCAACGGATCTAGAATTTGATGTGTAGCCAAACAGAAATGTAAAACACAACTCACCTTCATATCATGGTGTAGCAAGTAGACCCCCTGCTCACACTGTCTGCGCTCCTTTAACTGTCTTTACCTTTGAATTTTTTTTTTTGTTTAAAATTGGTCCCAAACTATCACTATTGCTGTTTCCACATCATGTATGCTCTGAGGTTATGTTTGATCTTGATAAGTTTGGAGAGTTTCTGCCATCAGAATTTTACCTGAATTGATTCAGTTTGTGCATGGTGCATGGCTTTTCTGTTGCTTTATTTTGTGGAAATTGGCTCTCGATGTGATTTGCTAGAGAACCAAAGCCATAGAAAGTTTTTTTTGTTTTTTTTTTTTAACTTTAAGAGTGATAATTGCCAATTACTGTATAGCGATTGTTCTTTAATTTGTTTGATTCGCTGCTCGATTTGTTAGCCCGCTTTATGCTGAAAACTAGTTTCAGTGTAAGGTGGGCTAACAGATCTTATTCTGAAAACTATTTAAGTAATTTTTCTTGGAACCTTCAAGCCAGCCAGTAAATATGGCCAAGGTGTGGCTGGTGAAATAAAAAATAAAGTGATGTAGTTAGTTAATTTAGATTTCACATAGAATAAACTACTCTTTCCTAAGAGCCAAGCTGTTTTGGGATTTATTTTTTCTCTTCATAAATTCTATAATTAATCTGCATTTTGTATTTAATCAGGATATCTTGTCTTTTATTACAATGTTTTCATTATCTGTAACATTTCCTCGTGATAAAAACAAAAATATAATAATATATCTCGATCACACTGTAATCCAGATGTTTCAACCATTTAAACATTTTAAATTTTGTTAATAGCATCTGAAAATAAAGGCAGAATTAAAATGCAGTTAGAGAGAGCCTGGGAAAAATGCAAGAACATTTAGTCCCTCTCTCAAAAACTAAACACACGGCTTTTTTTGGAAAAATACAGAATTTTTTCAAAGGTTACAATCTCCTTCCATGTTTTTTTTTTTTTTAAATAAGACAGGATTCAGAAAAAAAAAAAAATCATTTCAACAGTCAAACATGATGATGCTAATGAAATACTTTATGGACATTTTGCATATAGACCATGACTTTCTGTGTTTGATAGACACCTACATTCTTTTCTTTTAAAAACTGTAAAGGACAGAAACCACTAAGCATCCTTTTGTGACCTTAAGATCAAAAACACCTTATCACCTTATCAAAGTCTACATTTAAATCCGATTATTATAATGTGGCGTGGCCTTAAACAAGCTGTTCGGTCAAGTAAAGCCTCTAATGTGGCTTTGTTAAAAGAAGCCTTTGAAGATAAGTGGACCAGAAATGCTCCACAGTGATTTTAAAAAGACTCAATGCCAGGTATTTTAAAGTTTTAATGCCTGTAGTTGCCAGCTAGGGTGGTAAAACTGGTTATTTCTCTGATATAACTATTTCCTTGAGGGTTGGAAAGATAAAAAAGGAAACAGGAAGCCTAATCATGGGATATTGTTTTCCTTGGAAAAAATACATTTTAATGTATTTTATTTGTTTAGTTTCTTTTTTATTTTCAGCCTAAGATCATGCTCCTATAATAGAGTTATTACCATGGCTTTTGCACCCATCTTCATCAGAGCACCAATGGCAATGCTGTTAGCGCAGTATGCAGGCGACTTTTTTAAACAAGCACTTCAATACTGCATCTATTGTAAATAACACATGTGAGTAGATGTCCTACATTGCACATTGGAATATTTTATATGGCTGTGGTAACAGTGCTACAGTAACTGAAATATTGCAGCTAAGTTTGCATATTTGAGGGATACAGGTAGATGGGTTATATTGGTATCTTTGCAGAGGAAATGGGAATTAAAATAGGGAGAAGGACAGGGAGAGAATAACAGTATTACGGAGGTGTTTTTCCTTTAACCATGATCACAAGAGTTTTTTAAAAATTGTTAAGCAGCCAAACCATCACAGACCATCACAGTAGGGATGCTTGCATATTGGAAAGTTTATTGTTTTGTTACGTATCTGCCCGAGTACATCCTCTGCACCAGGGTTACCATCGTTGCCCTAGACTCCGGCCTTCTGCGTTAATGTTGAATGAGGATTATGAATTATCCATAGAGTCACAGAAAAGGATGAGCAGCTCAAATTTAGAAATGAGGCAGCACACTGCAAGAACAAAAACATAAATGCGTATTAAATATTTTTACTAAACAATTTACCCGAATCCAGCTGCAGTAGACAGGAGTGGGGAATACAGTGTTATTCTGCATGTTAGTGATGCTGTTGACTTGCTCGAACAGAAGGCTGATAAATTATAAATTTTTCAAGACATAGCAGGTGATTTCAGCCCAGGGTGTCGGGTTACGTGGAGTTGTCCTGCAGTATGTTGCATTCAAAACACTGACAGGGACATTAGTTCATGCTCTATTGATTCTGTCATCTGTATCCTTTATTTTTTTTTCAGAGCTTCCTAAGCTCTATAGCTCTATAAGCATTAATATCTTATGCATATTAAAAAGTCAAACATAAAGACACAGTAATTTGAAAAAGTAAGTGGGATAATCTTGAAAGTAAACAAATTTAATACTTTATAAGGCTGTAAATGACTGTTCCTCCTATTACTGGTGAGGCCCTCTGCTACTAGACAATTTATAACTTTATGTGCAACAAAATCCTTTGCTCTGTGAGGCTTCAGAAGGTGTCAAAGACAATTAAAAAACAAACTAATGAAGACAGAGGAACACAGCAGACAGATCACAGAAAAAGCTGTGGAGGAATTTAAAGCTCAAGTGTTAAACAATATCCTAAATATCCATCCATTCTTTATCTGACACGCTTAATTCCAAGCGGGGTCGCGAGGGGTGCCATTTTCAGCTGTCTACGGGCGAGAGGCGGGGTCACCTCTGGACGGGTTGCCAGTCCATCTCAGATATCTTAAATATATTTATTTATTTTTATTTACTAATTCATCAATTCTGAACATTCATATAGTACCATGAAAACACATGTCACCCACTTTACAAAGTTAATTTAATTAAATCATATAGAGACATTGGATAAAAGTTCTCTATCTCAGGAAACCCAGCAAATTGCATTGAGTCACTGTTGAGTCAGATAGCTCATAGCTCAAGAGGAAGACTCTGTTGTCGGGAAAACTCTTCATCAATAAATCTGGCCTTTGTAGAACATGGAAAAGAACATGGCGAAAAAAGAAAAAAAAATCAAGAAAGATTGATGAGACAAAACAAACAATGTGGCCTAAATAGAAAGTAGTACATGACACTAAAAACAATTGCTGCACATTATCCTGAAAGCACCACTCTCACATTGAAACATGGAGGTGGCAGCATTGGACTGTGCGATGACTGTTTTCCACAGAGACAGGAAAGATGGTCAGAGCTGAAGGGCGAAAGATTCAGCTAAGTCTTTGGTGGTCCTGCAAGATAACTTGTTAAAACCTGCAAAATGTTTGCAGGGAAAAAGAAAATAAGAAAAAAATATTTTACAACTTCCTAGTCAAAGTCATGACTAGATGCAACTGTAATTTTCAGGCAAGACTTAAAGATTGGTGTTTACCAATTTAATTAAATCTGTAACCCTGCTGTGGTTTCGAGCTGTTAGAGACAAACCTGGTAGCCAGATTAATAATGTGTAGCTCTCAGGTTTAGTTCCACACATCATCTATGTCTATACACAATGGAAAATGAATCAGCAATAGATACCTCTGTTGCTCTTGCTGCTCTGCTTTCAAAAATGAAATCATTGATTAAGACAAACAGATGCAATAGTAGCAGCTAAACGTGTGCCCTCTTCCACTTCCATTTTGATTTTGGTTGGCTCGGCAGCTCTTACTATACATTGGTATCAGCTGTATTTCCCGCCTTGAAGCATCATACTGTAATGCGATTAGCCAACCCACTTTGGAGGCATGTTAAATAGTTAAAACAAGTGTGGGATAAGATGCATTCTTGTGTGTTTCAGAATGCACAAATACTGTGAGAATTCAGCTTGCAGGCAAGGTCACTTAGAGACACAAGAAAGCAAGTTATTTAGGATTTTTAGTATTAAAACTTTCAAAAAAGGAAAAATAAAAGGATGCTCTCTATCATATCATCTAATATCCCCTTATAATACAATACATTTTTTATTTTTATTGCAGAGGCTTTGGATACTTCTGGAAGGTGCTGTGCCACACACCTGAAGGGTTGTAAGGATTACCTGTGCTACTATTAAGTTGATTTTGAATGTTTGCAATTGTTTGTATGCAGATGGAAAACCAGGATTCAGTGCGAACTTTGCTGAAACGGACCGAGGCCGAGCTGAATGTGCGTGTCGCGGACGCCCTGAGGAAGCAGGAGGATCCTTTGCAGAGACAGCGCCTACTAGTGGAGGAGGAAAGACTCAAGTACCTCAATGAAGAAGAACTCATCATCCAGCAGCTTCAGTCAGTCACAGTATATTTGAAGCTATAAAATGAAACAGCTTTCTGTCTAAATCCAATTACTACAGATACATATTGTTTTTTTTATGTTGAAATAGTGTTTGTTTGCATGATTTTTGAGGGCAGAAGTTAGTTTCTCTGCATTTACAAGGTATGTCAGAGGAATTAAAGGATTTTGTTCTTCAGCTCAATGATTCATATAGTGACTCAGTGATAAGAGGAAATTTAACTGTAATTAAGTATGGCAATGAGCAAGATGCTAATTAAGATCTGAGATACATGGCTGTCCAGTAACTAATTAAAGTCCCTGCAAAGATGAGAACAGAGAGCTACCTTGAGATTTAATCATCAGATACTGCAACTTGCCTCAGTTTCATATGTGGAAATGTTAAGCTCCTTATTCTCAACATATTCCTGAATAATTGGTTGAACTCTTTGAGATCTTTGCAAATCAATGCTTGTTTTTCTTCCACACAAAATGCAGCCTCCTACGTTCTTTCAATAACTGCTCTTCAATGTAAGAATTGCTCTTTGGCTCTTTCGTTTCATGTAATCAGCATTCTAATTTTATACCAGTGTAAAGTTTGTCTTTCAGATTTTAAGAGTAATACAATAAAACATGCTTTTTTTGTTTAAAATGAAAAATGAAAGACAAATGGAACCGTAAAGAAACACAGAAAGGTAAAAAGTACAGTTTTGGCCATCCAGTGCGGCTGTTAATCAGCAGCAGTATAACTAGAACTAATAAAAGGGGAGAAGGGTATCGATTTGAATAAAACTTGTTAATAAAAGAAGTAACCCTGATGTTTAGCCTTCTGTTTGTTTCATCTCAGCGATCTGGAGAAATCAGTGGAGGAGATCCAGAAGGAATCGTCTGTCAACCACAAGCTGGTGACGGTGCAGGAGCTGGAGGAGAAGGCTGCAGTTCTAAGAAAGCTGGGAGAAACACTCACCGAGCTGAAAAGTGAGTCATGCTGGCACATCCCTCCGTCTGCACCACACAACACACAAAACACTGGTTTTGTATAGTAGACAGTTTATTTTCCACTAATTACTCACTGAGAGGCTGATTATCTTTTAGTCACCCGCAGCTAGTCCGCAGTATTTAATCACTCTCACATCGCTCGTTGTCTGAATGAACTTACTGACCATTTGCAGTAGCTCAAAAAATGCTTCATTTAATTAACACAAAAGACTTTCAGCATCCTTAGGAGGTGGTTGGTTGATAAAAGCATGGCTGCTTTGTGTCCCACCTCTTCTTTTCTCCTGCAGATCAATTCCCGAGCCTGCAGAGCAAGATGCGGGTGGTGCTGCGGGTGGAGGTCGAAGCTGTGAAATTCCTTAAAGAAGAGCCACACAGACTCGATGCCCTGTTAAAACGCTGCAAGTCTATAACCGACACCCTCGCCACAATGCGCAAGTATGGACACCAGCACATTTGGGGGCTTTAGACTCACGCTCGATGGAAGAGCAGCTTATCCAGTGATGTTAAAAAGTGCTTCCCCTCTCTTTTAGATTTCTATAGGTTGACATTCAAGTGTTTTAAATACACTTTTATCAGATATTGACATTTCTTTAATGATTTAAACCAGAATAAATATTTGAGAAGTCAAGTACTTTTCATGTCACCAAATGCAGATAGGGATGTTTTAAATGGGTTCCACTGATATTCATTTGTTTTGAAGCAGTATTGCTCCAAACACTGAAAGGAAAAAAAAAAAAAACATTCCCTAATCACAAAGTCAACCTGATAATTTATTTAAAGCTATTTTCAGTCACATAAATATGTTTTGTGATATAGTGAGTAGTGAAACTGGAGACTTATCAGGTTTAGTCCTAAAAAGATTCATTATAGTCTTAATTATTCGGTTTTAATCTTTGTCCCTCTCAAAATTAGACGAGCGCTTCATAAACTCGGCCGATTAGTTTTTTTTCTTCTTTGTTTTTCCAGGCAAGCAAATGATGGCGTTTGGAAAAAGCAGGACAACTTTTCAAATCCCTCAGCAAAGCACAATGATGACTTGCAAAAGTTTTCAGGCTTTGACATCCCCAGCAGCCCTCCGTTAACCATCAATGATATTGGAGGAGGTAACAGCCTGTCTAACTGGAGTCCTCACTCCAGCCTCAGCCGTGGTCTCGGAAACCCGTCCGGTTCTCACAAGGACAATCATCCTCCTATTCCCCACAAAGGCAAAGCCCTTGAGGAACTGGAGCGCCGTGCTGCCGCTGACAAAGCTTTGTCAATGGAAGTCCGACTAGTAAGACTAATTTTTATAAAAAAAAGAAATGCTTTAACCCCCACTAGACTAGTAGTGCTTAATTAAGCTAATATACCCTAATAATTTAGATACAGAGACTACTATGCATATGGGGTCATAATAATTCTCAAAAAAACAAAAGACAGCAACAGTTGAATTGAACTTTCCAATAAATAAATACATATCTGCACCTTAAAGCAAGGATAAAATTCCAGGAGGGTAAAAGGCACCCACACCTCAAAATTCCACATAAAAACAGGTTGATTAGGATATACCAAAGCCCTGAGTTGTTAGGGGTTCATTTGAATCCAACTTTTCATGTTGTTAAAGAATAATTTTGCCGCATTCAGTGTTAATGAGGTTGAGGAGAAAAATGAAAGACATGCTGTGACCCTTAGATCTTGGCATGTTATTTTCCTGTAGTTAAGGGCACCTAAGCATAGTTGCAACTAAACCCTTGGTGGATCATCTCACATTGATTAGTGGGACATCACAAATATTTAGGAATTTGATTCTTTTAGACTACACACACCAAGATATGCTATGTGCCAGGTTAAAATGTTGTACAATATTGCACAGAAAATACCTCTTATGCTGCAGATGATAATACTGATAATTTTGGAGTAAACCTAATCATTTTCAGCATTTTTAAAAATCTTTTTTAAGTTACACGTACAAAAAAAAATAAAAAGTTTTGGTTGAACAACTATTAGTATAAATTATGATATTTATTGAGACAGGTTTATTTGTTATCTTGGTTGCACATGCTTATATTTGCAATTTGATTGGAAAAACAATGATTCTGCAAAAAAACTAACAAAAAAAAACAAAAAAACGAAAAATAACTCTTTGGCAAATACCAAGATTGCAGTAGCTACAGAGTTGTCTTCACACTCAAATGAGCTTTACCCAATTCCCTGGAATCCAGAAAGACTTGGAGAACTGATTGCCATCTGGCAGTCCTAATCTGATGTGACAACGCCATACTGGTTGCTATCCTTCACTTTGCAGGCAGCAGAGCGGGACTGGGAGGAAAAGCGTGCCAGTCTTACACAGTACAGTGCTCAGGACATCAACCGCTTGCTGGAGGAGACCCAAGCTGAACTGATGAAGGCTATTCCAGACCTGGACTTTGCTGCCAAGCAGATCAAGCCCTCCTCCAACACCCCATCGGCCCAGACCCCTCAGAGTGGGGCGACAACAACGGAGCACCGCTCTAGCAAGCCACAAAACAAGCTTTCAGCTAAAGAGGGGGGGTCCAGGCGCGGCTCTGGTAAGTCAGGAAGTCATAATCTTTGGTCACATTTAAACCATTCTGACCCATTTTTGTAAAACTTTCAGCATCTTGTTTTGTTTCTTTTATTTTTTTAATATTTCCCCAGATGAGCTGACAGTACCACGGTATCGCACAGAAAAACCCTCCAAGTCTCCTCCCCCTCCTCCACCTAGACGTAGTTTCCCTTCGTCTCCAGGTGTGACTTCTCGCAGTGGAGAGCCCTTAATTCCTGGAAAAAGCATAAAGGTGCCAAACGATCTACAAATCAGCAGAATCGTTCCTCAAAATGTTCTGCAAATTCATGAAAACTGGTGGTTTGTTGAATGTTTTGGGTGAACAAACCCTTTCCAGACATGTGGCTTTAGATCATGTTTAATCATTTTGTTTTCTTAGAAATCCGAATCCGAAGAGAATGACACCCAAAAGCCTCACACGAAACTGAGGAGGACCATGTCTGAAAACCCTCGTCCTGCATCTACACCCCCCACGCTAGCCTCCGGAGAGAAGGAGCAAGGAGAGGAGGAAAAAATTGCTGCTGAACTTGAGGTAAATGAAACATGGACTGCACATCAATTGAGTTACATTATGATGGTAATAATGTTGGCCGACTGATGGCAAAAACTGCACTTTATAGTTATAAATGTTCCTTCCACAATGCGTCAGTGGATTCCAAGAGCACATACACACTCAAAGGGCGATACGCTCATCATCATTACCACATGTTCAAGCAGCAGGTGCCATATGCCCCCCTTGCCCCTGGCACCAAGAAAGCCCAAAGATCGCATAATGCTCAGTCGCACACAACATAACCCAGAACTAACAGGTCGACAGATGGACCCTGAGAGCTGTGTGTTCTGTGTTTAAGATGGCCTGCCAGAAAATATGAAGCAACAAACTCTCAATAATAACTGAATTGGATTTGTCAGTGGCTGTTGTTTTGTTTCCTTGACATTTACTTAACCTTCGTTTTGCCTCCCCAGCTGTTTGAGAGAGCCCCAGTCAGGCTCTCTCGCCCCACTTCGCTTTTTCTCCCTGCTAGCCCACACATCAGGAAAATCCCTTCCCCCTCCAGGCTACACCTGTCGCCTCCTGAGGCCTCTTCTGAGGTAACACTCTGGCTGACCAGGAGCAGTCTGGATTGTTCCCTTACGTCTCTTTTACTTCTTAACTACCTTCACTGTAACTACTTCTCTGTTTTTGACCGCATGGACTTTCAAAATGCTTGATTTAAGCCTCATGGCTCCACAACTGCTGCCGACCTCTTTTTGACATTTATTTACTTGCAGATTGTATTATAGGGACAAAAAAGATGGAAACATTTTGCAAAGGCATTCTTTCCATTAGAGGGATAACTTAATATTATGCATGACTGTGCACTAATGGTGTTTACCAGGTTGTCCCATAGTTTATCTTAAGAAATCACATATTTGCGTTACAAAATAATACTGTATAACACCCAAACTAAGGTTAGTAGGTCTCATGCAAGAACGTGTTTGCAAGAACAAATTTGTTCGTAAGAGGGATTAAGAGAGGACCTTAAAGAACTTTAAATGATGATAGGAGAGGCTGTTCAAAAAGTAGAACAGAATGATTGCTTTATCTGTGCATCCAGCACAGATAGACAACATTTTGGTGCTTCCAGTTAATGTAGAACCAGTATTTTTTTTAAACAGGCACTTAAATAAAATAAAATGTATATTTTGATTGCATTTTTCAATTTGTATGCGTAGCAAATACGATAAAAGATTATTTTATTCATTTCTCACACGTCTTCAGCATAGGTGCCGCTAAGTGCAGGGGGAGTTCTACGCAGCTGAATGGGCTTTATATACATGACTTTCAAACACTCTGTGTAAGAAAGTTGGGAAAAAAGTTAAAAATGTAATTATACACAGAGGGATGGAGTCAAAGTTTTCTTTCTATATTTGTTATGATTGGATTTAGAGCAAACAAGCTTATTCTGTGTTCTACCTGTTTTTCTATGCATGTGATTTTTTTTATAATAAGGTCTCAAACCTAATCAGACATGTATGCTCCCAATCTATAAATACATACATGTGCATAAAAAATGTGCCTTTTCTTCATAACTTTCACATTTGTAAAGTTTGGATTACAGTTTTGCTAGAAGTTTAACTAGTTCATGTGTCTATATTTATGCAGAAAGTGCTTTTTTTATTTATAGGGAAGGAACTTTTCTGCGATCCCCCACATCCTGTTGACAGAGTGTTTGCCAGACTCACTCACTGCTGCAGAAAATCCTGTCAGAGATTTAGCAAATTACCCTGCACAAAATAATCCGACGCACAATTCCAGGGATCAACATATGGTCCAGAAAAAAGATATTTTAAGGGGAACGCCTACAGAAAGAAGTAAACCTGGTTCCCAACAGGACCAAGATATATACCTGCTTCTCACAGACATGGAGATGAGACGGGTGTTACCTCACGAAGCTCAGGAACTGAAGAATATACTACATAAAACTTTAAATATCTCAGCACAGATTGAAGAGGTTTCTGTAGCAGAGCTGGATGAACAACCTGTTCTAATGCATTTCAGAAAGGGAAATAGTCTTAAAGATACATACAGACTGCTGTATTCCCTTCTGGAGTCATCCAATCCAACCCCCCAAAGGAGATTAAGATCCTCCCATCAATCCCTACAGCAGCCCCCTTTAATGGAGGCTCTAAGGAGAGGGATTGAGACAGGGGAGGATATACTAACATTTCAACATGCAGATGAAGTTAGGATGGAGCCCAGTAATTGGGATTTATCCAGTCAAAGGAGAATCACCCAGGAGCTCCGTCTGAGCACCTACCAAAGACTGGACAGTTTGGAGGAGACCATCCGAGAGCTGGAGAACACTGTAATAGAGATCAGTGGTCACTCTATGACAGAAGGGCTCTACACAGAGACAGAGGTGGCCCTCATGAGCATTCCAGCCCAGCGGACTGGGAGTCTGAAGTCGGAGACCAAGAGGCCACCGGTTCCACCCAAACCGGCATCAATTCAGGTTCAATATTTGTTGCTGCTGCTGTATTAATCTCCCGCTCCTCAAGTAGCTTGCTCTATTTTTCCTTCTTCTCTGCAGATGAAAACTGGAACTTCCCTTTCAAGCCTCTGATGTCTGCTCCCTGAGCAATTCTACATCCAATTTATATAAGATCAAATGCATATACAGGCGACAGACAACAGACTCCTTATCTTTTTCTATATTCTGTGCTTCAATCTGGAGCTGCTCTTCTTCTGAGCCCAGTTTCAGTGATTATTTTCCTACCAATCTATTCCGACAGTCACTCATTCCGTCTCCTGTTAAATATATGCAAAGATAATGGCTGAACTATGTTATTTCTAAGATTTTTTTCAAATATATTTTTTGCTTATCAGCTGTCCATGAAATTAGCTTCCTCAGCCTCCAGGAAAACAGTTAACAATACCATCGTTTGAATTTTTAACCAACCTTTAGGGTATATTTTACATTTTACTAAATGCATTATTAAAGCATTCTACTACATGTGCAATAAGATTGTTTTGTACTGTTACTTAGGGTTTTTCTTACTAGGGTTGTTTAATATTGTTATTGTGGAGAGGAGTCAGACTGTTGGCGATGTAACAATCTACAGTACTTCGGATATAATGAGAAGCCCCTTTTCATCTCACCTTCAGTTGACCGCAAAGCAACAAACGCTTAGCAATTAGCAAAATGTTTAAAGCATTCCTAATCAGCTGTCTTCTTGTCGCGATGACATGACAGTTTGCGTAGTATTGACTCCAGCCTGGAATGCATCCTCCCACTGTAATACTTGACAGTCGCTGTCATAGTGAGTTTCAGCCCTCTGATGTGGAGCCATGGAGCGTTCCTGTGGGAATGGCTGAGGATTACAGAATCTTCACACATTATTTCATCACTCCAGCTTCAATCACCATCATTTCAACCGACCCTTCTTCCTACTATGGTCCAAAATGTGCTGCAAACTAAATTCAGACAAGAAGTCTCTTTTCTTGTCCAATTGTGGTTCACAGTCCCCCCAAAAACGACAAGGCTTTACCAAACAGATGGAAGATTTACTGGGTTTTTACATTAAACAATAAGTTTAAGAATACGCTTTTGCTAATCTAGAGTCTTCATACTTCTTGATCCATTTTTAATGTCAGAACAAAAGCAAGAACATAGGCCTAGTTCAATAAAGTGAAAGGAATGTATGAATGTTTTTAACATTTCTACAAATTTGAACTTGAAAGGTGTGTCATGCATTTGTATTCCTCCTGTCTTTGGTACTGATATGCTGATATAAAATCCTTAAATAAAAACTGCTCTCCATTTCATTGCTGATTTGTAAAGGCCCCAGACGTTTAAGAACATTATCACGAAGGCGAACGAGGCTGACAGGTCGGGGATAAGTCAAGGTACATAAAGCAGGAGACTCTTCCCAGAAGCAACAGAAATGTTGATTTGTGGTCTAAACACATAATGGTGTCAAGGAACACAAACTCTTTCTACTTCACTATGGTTACGCAATTTCCCGAATGAAACATGGTGGTGAAAGCATCATAATGTGGAGCTGCTTTTTTCCAAACCAAAAAAAAAATTAACTGACATGGACTGCCAAAGCTCAGAAAATAAATCAAAGCTGCATTTAATCAGATTTGCCAGCTTTATTTATTTTGCAGAAAGAGCAGGTTATATTTTAATTCTCCTGATTTGCAAAGCTCGCAGACACACTCCCAATGATTTGTTGCTCGCCTTCCATAGAAAGATTTTATGTAAGGTTTCATAAGCAGGGAGCTGAAAATAAATGGATGCCACACTTTTCAGATTCTTATTTTTACGATATATTTGGAACATAATTTTCCCTCTAATTCAAAATGATTTGAATTAGAAGTTCGTCAACTTCATGGAAGTCCACCTCAGTTCTAATTCAAAATGAATTAGAAGAATTAATCTGTTTTGCTGGGTTAGCAGTCAGCGGTTTTACAGTCAGGGTAATTTAAAAAGTTCAAGGTATTTGGTAGGCACTTTAATCTTTTTTTGGTTGACTTTGTGTGCAGAAGAGCCACAGCTTGATGGAAATGTAGCTGAATGTGTATTTCCCTTTGTTTTTATTAGAGGCGGTGGATTGAGTAGCTCAGTGGGAAAGATCATTAAGCATAGAAGTTTGGGGCTCTTGCTGTGAAGCTATATCACGTAGTGTCTTTTTTTAGTGCAACACCTCATTCTCTGTGGAAAGAGGGTGAATTTTAGTCAGGTTTACACTTTTACTTTTATACCAGGTATCTTCTTATATCTATAAAAAAAAAATCTTTGCATTCTTTTTAGACTGGCTTGTATTTTTTAGTCCACCTTTTATTATGTAAATCTTGATTTGTGGTGGAAGTTGAAGATACTCTAGAGGGAAAGTGAGCTGTAGATTGAGGGGCTCCATGTTTAATCTATCCTCTGTTCTATTTTTTCCTCTCTGTTGTTTTTCTCTCAGGGAGGGAATAATCCCAGCATAGGAAAAGTTCATTCCTCAGCTGCCTCAAAACTGAAGCATCTGCAGCAGAACAGCACAGAGAAGACTAAAAGTGGCAAGAAGGAGGATTTACAGAAGGCACAGAGCCTCCAACAGGTAACAGTTTACAAATAGCTCTGATAAGAGTAAACAATGTTTGATCTGTCAAAGTCATCATCTGAGCTTCATCATAACCCCTTACAAGCATTTCTCATATAGATTACCTTTGAACTAAAAATTAGCATTAAAAGCCTTTTAAAGACAAATTTAAGGATGTTGGTATTAACTATAACTTCTCTACACAACTTAATAAAGTCTTTTAAAGTTTTATTTTAAATAATTTGGGCATATATTTCTGAAAACTATTGCTTAATTCACCTTACAGGATTAAAAATATCTTTACCTAGTGTCTTAATAACCATTTCATCATCTCTACTTAACTGTTACATGTCGTCTTGGCATCCTTCGCCCTATAGAGGATATAACTTTATATGATAGTTTTTACGGGGATTAGATGATTTAAAAGCCACTTTTTGGTGAAATTGATTAAATGTTCAGATAATGTATTGCTGATTATCTGACAGAGTAGCTGGATGAAATACATAATATTTACATATTATACATATATATATATATATATATATATATATATATATATATATATATATATATATATATATATATATATATATATATATATATATATATATATATATATATTCAAATTTCTTTATCTCTGACTTTTTAATCAAAACCCATCGAATAGTTCTTATTATTAACAACAGAAACAGATTTTCAACCGAAACCCCCAACATATTATGAAAGTTGTACATTGTTTAACACATCAGTCAAACACATGAAGTATCATTAAAAAAAGATTTTCTTGCTAACAGATTTCTTTAATTTCCAAATGATGCGTTCGTTTATTAAAGGGAAAATCCATCAAGCCCAGCCTTGTGTGAAAAATAAGTAATGAACCCCTAACTAATAATTGGCTGTCACCCTACGTGGCATCGAGTTGCTATAAATGGCAATAAGTCATATGCATCTCTGTGGATACATTTGGGTGACTGTTACTTAATCAATTCTAATTAGGGGTAATTTCAACCATGAGCAGACTGTTTTAGGGCAAGTAAATGCAAGCACAGAAACTGCTAGCTAGACATTTTGCTTACAGAGCAATGAAGAGCAGAGTTTATGGTTCTATGGATCGGGGCAGGTCATCCAGGTGTTGATGCAGCAAGGCAGCCCCAGACCATGACACTACCACTTGTCTACAGGTGTAATGTTCTCTTTCTGAAATCCTGTGTTAGTTTATGTGCAGATCTAGTTCAAAAGAGTTCTGCTTTTCCTTAGTTTATTGAGAATCATAAAGGGGTTTTGCTAAATGTGGTCCCAGAGTTGGAACCCTCCTATATATGTTCTGCTAGTCCAGGTCAAGACTTTCTGTTGTTGTTCAGTCATCAACTTTGATCTTAACTGTGAAAAAAAAACAAGTCTACAATTTGTCAGAGTCAGACGTTGTTCTGAAATATTATTAATACCGGCTTCCTGGATTATTAAGGACAATTTTATCAGGCTATTAAGGTAGATCCAGGGTAGTTTCGAAGTCTTCTCTCTAATAAAATCATATCCAAACTGCATTTTAAATTACATGTTTAAATTTATTTCTATTAATGTTGTATTCAGGGATAAAAATTGGATTAATTGTGAATAATCGAATACTGAAATAATCGTCAACTAATTCAGTAATCATCCATCATTAACTGGAGTATAGATTCTAAACCCAATTACAGCAGTATTTATAACAAAATTGTTAAAGAATATATAAATATTTTGCATTTAAGATTAAAAAACAAACCTTTCTCCTCTCACAATAAGCTCTATCCAGAACTCCTCAAGTCAAAAAGTTTTACTTTCCCCTGGTTTTATTCTGTATATAATCTTCTTTAAGGAACCTTTGGCTAGCTGATTATTAATCGAATAACTGAAAAAAAATTGGCCGCTTTATTACCAAAATAATCGATAGTTGCAGCCTTAGATGTTTTATGATATAAAAGTTTTAAATGGGACCAAAATTAAAAAAGGAAACTATAACTGCAATTCTAGTACAGTCCAAAATCTGTCCTCGAGACTGGTGTCCTACAGGTTATCAATGTTTTTCAGCTTCAGCACAGCTGATTCAGTGATTGTAGTTCAGAAAATCCCTGGTTATCAGCTTTCAATGGAAATCAACTTTTTGGGCCCAAACACAGATACCAGATACCTGGCTGTGCAGTATTTGTCGCTACCGATACCGCACCAATACCATCTGTTTGAAATTGATGTGTATGTGTATATATGAAGAACTACATACTACTTGGATGTAAAATAATTGCCATCGTGGCTTTGTCAAGCTGCTGCCTACCTTTGAGAAGCAGGAAAAAGACTAATACAAAGTGAATCCAATAGAACTTTTTATTGCCTTCCTGGAATGGGTGACAATAGTTGAATAAACTTTTGGCTCTCAAAATGTTAAGGATGCCCTATTTGTTGGTACTCGCCGATACCGATAGCACTATTTGTCGTGCATCGTGCCCGCCCGATACTGGTATCGGTATTGGTGCAACACTACAACCAACTGTGCAGGAAAAGCTGTAAAATCTGCAGGATGGCAGCCCTCAAAGACCAACTTTGGACATGCCGGTTCTACTAAAACATGACTTAGTACTTTATGGTGAAGCCAGAGTTTTTAGGTGCCGCAAAAACACTTTTTAACCAGTTTTGTTCACTTTTCTAGAGAGATTTGGAACCTCAGATCCGAACCTGCTATTTCATTACACACTTCTAGATATTCCTTCGTTTTTTTGGCTGTATTTTCTTGGACATTGTTGTGATGGAATGCCATTCGTCAGAATTAATGCTGAGAGAAGAAGGTGCTTCCTAGTACTTTAAAAGTAGTTGACCACATATTGTCTTTATATAAAGAATACATTTTTTTTCTCTCCTTTAAAGAACTTTTTTTTCCCCCAACTGATCTCATCAACTTTCTCTTAGTCATTTAGATGTTTTGGGAAACATATTAGACCAAGAACGCTATTTGGCAAAGCAATTCAAGATTTTCATAAAGTTTGTTCTGATCTAGTGTCTTTTCTTTGTCAACTGGTCCCCTTTGGTTGAAGAAAATAAAACACATCCTTTACTCAAAGACACAAACATTTTATTTACTTATTTAATGAGTTTCATAATCTGCCTTTCAACTTTAGCCAAATAACTAAAGACATTTTCTACAGTGCCACAGTTTCTACCATTGCTGGGCTGCTATGAAGGGGTGAAAACAATAAGAGTAGAAGAGGATTTTTTATACCCTTATAAAGCTCTTAATATTAATATGTTCCCCATACATTGCTCAATAGTTGGCCCTACAGGGTTTTTCTCTTTCATATTTAACTTGTTAGCATTTAAAGAGGTAATGTAAAGTAAAAGGCTGAACATAAGGATGCTAGATGGTCTCCAGAGGCAAGGAAATTAAACTGCTGAAGCATGTCGGTCGAGCAAAGCCAGGAGAAGATTCTTGCCAATGCACAGGGGCAAGAAAAGCTTATTGTCGATGTAATTTGAAATAACAGAAGCAGTGAAGTGCACCTAAACCTTCATAACCTAGAGCACTTTCAGACTCATAGTAAGTTTTTTAGATTGCAGAGAAATGAGCGTGTTTGGCAGAGAAAGAGAGGGAGAGATTTGGGAGATGGCAAAGTAATGAGGCTTTGGTCTCCTCAGACTGAGGGAAGATTGGGAAGAACCACTGTGGTGCCATTATAACCGCCACTCCAGTCACTGGCAATCACAGATGATTTAATATGAAGAGGGCATCTCACCTTCTGTCATTAAATCTTTTTACGTTTTCCCCCCTTTATGTCACTTTTCCCCTTTCTCTGCTTACTGTACTCTGCAATTTATCCATGTCTCCCTTTTTTCCCCTTTTCACCACCCTTTGTTGGTTTTGTTCATTTCCTGAAATTTGAAGGCTGAGTAGATGCTTACAATGGTCAAATGAAAGGGAAATTAATCCCATTATTTCAGAATGACTCTGACGCTGCACAGTCTATTTTGTGCACAAACTGTTCAAAACAGCTATTCCTCCGGGTGTGTGAAAGAAATATCCTCAGAGGGCTTCAGACCCTCAAACAGTCAGAGGAGAAGAAATGGAGCTGCAGCAGTTTACATACACGTAGGCAAGAAATACATTCTCAATATTAAAAGAAATAAGGAGAAAATTTATTTAAACCAGGGAAGGAAAAAAAATACACTGTGACAGACTGTTAATTACTGATTTTTTTAACTGAAACAGAAAGCAGTCTGAGGATAAAGTAAGGATTGTTGCATTAAGGGAGCACAAAGCTTTGTTGAGGAAAATGATGCACTATATTTATTACAGTACTGCAGCTGTATGAAGCTTTATTTTCATTTAAACCTGAATGATTTTCTTCTTCACTTTTTTCCTCTGTAGAGCAACCCTCTAAGGTAAATCTGTCTATCAAAATTTTAACTCAATAAAAAAAACATCTGTGCATGGACGAGTTGATTACTAGGAGCTGATGAAATGACGCACTACATGGTAAATGTCAAACTGGATTTCTATGGCAACAGTTTTTATTAAGCTTAGCTTGATTTCTTTATTTATCTATGATAGAATGCAAAGTATGAGAAAAAAAGACAAAAAGTTATTTTAATTTTTAAAGGGTATCATTTTGCAGTAGTTCAAAATTTGCATTTTAAATGTTGGTTTACAGTTAAAATTACATATCAGTACCAACTAAAACAATTTCTAGTTGTATTACCTACAACAAATATGCTAAAATGTTTAAAAGCACCCTTTCTAATGGTTCCCAACACAGATGTGAAAAAAGCCTTTAAAATTACTGCTGTTGCATCTTTTGGTGTCTAACAATTTTATCTAACTTTTTTTTTTTTAATTCACTCTTTTTAAAAATGTCTGAGCGTTTAGTATCAGTTAGTAGTCCATCCCTCCCTGCTTCCCTGGGAGTTTTCAGAGCTTTTTATTAGAAAACTCCAAATATGTTGTTGGGAACAATAACAAAAACATTTTGAACCATGGGCTTAAAACAGGTTAGGCTAACATTTTTGCATCCTGTGCTCTCTATATACACTATATTGCCAAAAGTATTTGCTCACCCATCCAAATTATTGGAATCAGGTGTTCCAATCACTTCCATGGCCACAGGTGTATAAATTCAAGCACCTAGGCATGCAGACTGTTTTTACAAACATTTGTGAAAGAATGGGTCGCTCTCAGGAGCTCAGTGAATTCCAGCGTGGAACTGTGATAGGATGCCACCTGTGCAACAAATCCAGTCGTGAAATTTCCTCGCTCCTAAATATTCCACAGTCAACTGTCAGCTGTATTATAAGAAAATGGAAGTGTTTGGGAACGACAGCAACTCAGCCACGAAGTGGTAGGCCACGTAAACTGACGGAGCGGGGTCAGCGGATGCTGAAGCGCATAGTGCGAAGAGGTCGCCAACTTTCTGCAGAGTCAATCACTACAGACCTCCAAACTTCATGTGGCCTTCAGATTAGCTCAAGAACAGTGCGCAGAGAGCTTCATGGAATGGGTTTCCATGGTCGAGCAGCTGCATCCAAGCCATACATAACCAAGTGCAATGCAAAGCGTCGGATGCGGTGGTGTAAAGCACGCCGCCACTGGACTCTAGAGCAGTGGAGACGCGTTCTCTGGAGTGACGAATCGCGCTTCTCCATCTGGCAATCTGATGGACGGGTCTGGGTTTGGCGGTTGCCAGGAGAACGGTACTTGTCTGACTGCATTGTGCCAAGTGTAAAGTTTGGTGGAGGGGGGATTATGGTGTGGGGTTGTTTTTCAGGAGCTGGGCTTGGCCCCTTAGTTCCAGTGAAAGGAACTCTGAATGCTTCAGCATACCAAGACATTTTGGACAATTCCATGCTCCCAACTTTGTGGGAACAGTTTGGAGCTGGCCCCTTCCTCTTCCAACATGACTGTGCACCAGTGCACAAAGCAAGGTCCATAAAGACATGGATGACAGAGTCTGGTGTGGATGAACTTGACTGGCCTGCACAGAGTCCTGACCTCAACCCGATAGAACACCTTTGGGATGAATTAGAGCGGAGACTGAGAGCCAGGCCTTCTCGTCCAACATCAGTGTGCGACCTCACAAATGCGCTTCTGGAAGAATGGTCAAAAATTCCCATAAACACACTCCTAAACCTTGTGGACAGCCTTCCCAGAAGAGTTGAAGCTGTTCTAGCTGCAAAGGGTGGACCGACGTCATATTGAACCCTATGGATTAGGAACGGGATGTCACTTAAGCTCATATGTGAGTCAAGGCAGGTGAGCAAATACTTTTGGCAATATAGTGTATGTTGGAGGACCTGTGATGCTGTGGGCCGGAAAACTGCATTCAAGGTTTTATAAACACTTAAAAATCCGAGACATTGAAATAAACACCATGAAAGTCTACCTAAGAAAGATTAAAATAGATACTCGGTACATGATTTGCATAATGATGCAAAACGGCCAGATCCGTGTCGGCCATCTTAGTCCCCTGAACTAAATCCTTTCAGAAAGCTTGCAGCGTAAACTTCATAGAAGAGGGAATAACAGGATACTCAGGACTCTAGACTATCTAGAAATAATTTGCAAAGAGGAAAGATCTCTATGTTCTGAAGTAATTGATGCTGCAAGAACCAAATTTCTCTTAATTTTTCCCCCCAACTAAATAAACACACTAAAATAATGGGAGAGTTTTAAGGTGGGATTATTTATCTAGAAAAAATAAGTTATTTTAAAAGGTTTAACATCCCAGGATGCAACATTAACTGAGGCTCTTTTCCCTTATAAGTTCCTTATATTTTTACTAAAGCATTTCAGACATGAGAACTAACCAAATCATATCTCGATTGGTTCAGTTCAAAGCTCCTTTTTCTCCATGTTGGCTTTTGCACAAATGAAGGAATCAATGCAAAGATCCCTGTCATATGTTAAACCTTTCAAGTCTCCATTTGCAGCACTAAATCAGGTCAGCTGTAGGTGACGAGAAAAGGTGGAGATAGTGGTGTTATATTATTCTTGGGTGTGAAGCTGTCAGTGTGTATATAGTAGGGAAAACTCATAGACCAGAATAACAGTATGAGTCAGGTTTGAGAAGAGTGTTCCTAGCAGACTGTACTGGAGTAAATGCAAACCTTTCAGCTATATATATTTCACACAACAAAAGTTTTTACATTTTCTTTCCCTTTGCTCTTTTCAAAAATGCCAAAACTTTCCTGACTAAACTTACTTTTTGTGTCCCAGTATATGTGTTCTGAAGAGTGTTTGTCTTGCTCCTACAGCATGCAAAGGGTGTCTGTCACATACATTCACATCAGAGCCTGAGAAACAGTCATCTTGAAAATGTTATTTCCCACAAGTTTCATTCTGTTGAAACAGTGCCATCTACTGGCTGAGTCTTCCATTATTAAAAGAAATAAATGTGTGGCTCTGTATGTTCATCTTAGTATGTTGTTTTTTTTTTTCAACGAATGAACATCATAAAAAAAATGTTATAGTAGTAGTAGTCAACAGTGTAATATTCTGTCTGTCACTGTTGCACCTTATCAGTGGGATCAGTGGTTCTGTCATCATGTACAGATGTTAGCCTCTGTATTGGCTTTCATCACACATGCTGATATCAACCTAAATAACAATCTCCTGTGTTTGTCTCCTGTTCTCACTCCCCCTCCCCTCCACTGTATGTTTTCTTCTGATACTCCATCAATCCCCCTGTGTGAACCTGTGCTGCCCCTCACCTCCTGACTGGCATGTCTGCTGCACCTATAACCCAGCAGCAGTGAGCGACCCGTCCCCGCCCAGCCTCTTCAGCTTCCTCCACCTCCTGTTCACGTGACTAAAGAGATGCACACTTGTCTGCCCGCTTTACTTAACCAGCTCCTTTGACATCATTAGTATTCAATCCAAAATTATGTTTCTAGATGGGTGTGAATGTTTGTTTTTTTGTGCAAGCAAGCTTGCACAGGTGTGTTTGAATATGCCGACAGGGGATGATGCTGCAGGTAGCACTGCAGCCACAAACCATCTTAGGGATTTTCTTTACACCTTTTTCAATTTTTCATAATTTCAACCCCCTGAAAACCTCATCTCTTTGCGCTCCTCCTCCACCCCTTTCTGTCTTTTTGTCCCTGCTCTACTCCAAGGCCTTGGGTATCAACAAGGGAACCGCCGAACCATACCTGTCTGGACTGAAAGCAAGTATTTTTTTAGGCCGGATGCCTTCTCCTTCTGCAGCCTTTGCACCCGGCTTGAGAATGTCCCCCCACGAGGGGACCGCACCCTCCCTGACAGTCTCCTCCAGCCAAGCAAAAGCCCTACTGGCAAGCCTGTCAGCCTCTGGCCTGTGCACTGAAGCCCTGCTCCTGTCCTCCGCTCTGCGTCAACGCCGCCTTCTCCGGGAGCAGAAAGCATCATCCTCTCTTCCCAATAGCTTGTCCTCCACCCCCACATCCTCCTCTTCCCCCACAACCCCTACTCCATCCCTGTCTCCCTCCTCTCCCACACCGCTTGGTAACTTTACCTTCTCCTCTATGGTTGTCAAACCCACCAGAGGAAGATCTGACAGCCCCCAACTGCTCAGCAGCTGTAAGGATGGTGACAACTCCTAATGGAAGGAGGAGGACATGGACAAATACAAATCCAAAATTATCTTTATATAGAAAAAAATCTTTTTTTCGAGATATTTTCTTTCAGGATTTCTTATATCCACTTTTTTTTCTCACTGATGTAGAAAGCAACAGACTCTGAGTTCATCATAATTTCTCTCAGTTTTCTTCTTGGACAAGTGTCCTTCTCTCGTCTGGTTCCATGGTCTCCCACACAGTCCCACTGCCAGATTCCCAAACAGAATGCACACAAACATGCCAAGCCTCCCTTTCCCACCAGCTGTCTGCTACAAGGTTAGTGTGGTCGAACACGTTCTCATTTCATGGGCTGTTTGTGGTATCGTTTTCATATCTAGACTGTGGTTATGAAAATAGAGTTGCAATAATAGCCCAGTGAGTCGGATAGTTCTATATGTTTAGGATGATGTTGCTCTTTCTTACCTGCCTAATCTGATAGAAAAGCTCTTCTCAGAAAATATTTACAAAAGCCAGATGAGATGAATGTGGTTTTGAGCTGTGCAAAAAGGACATTCTTTTCTTTTTGCATCAGCCACATTTTTAAACTTCCAATCGGTGCTATATTTTCCCTTCATTTGTGCACAATAAGAGTTTACATGATTGTTCATCCCCTTTGCACATTACTCTGGGTTCTAATTTCATGTTGCATTTTAAACCTTTGTATGCATCTCTGTAAATGAAAACATTGCATCTGGTATTGCATTTATGGCATTTTTAAAGCGAAGGAAACAAGGATATTGCAACATTATTCACGAAAGCACACTGCATTAAGCAGCCATGACACTAAGAAACTGCAAAATTACACTAAAAGAAAGAAAATTAGAAAATTAGGTTGTGTATAACCCATGTGGATTTACTTTATGAGTCTTGTGACTTGTTGTTTATGACAATCAGGGTGTTTTCACCGTAGCATCTCGCAGGTCGCTCTGACATCCAAAACCCATCCCAAAGACTCAAGCACGCACCTGTAAAGCTAAGCTGTACAGCACTGACATAATGTGTGTGTTTTCATTTTATTTTATCTTTTAAATCCTATACGACCAGATATGTTATGATGCACCTAGGGTTGAAATGGACCACAGTGACCGGAATATTTCACCCATAAAAATCATATTAATGTTCCTTTAAAAAGCGCCCAGATTTTATCATAGTTTATATGTTTTCATTAACTCTAGTGAAAAATGTATATGTATTAAAAATAACTTTTCAATAGCACAGATTTATATATCATATATTCCCCCTTATGAGGGAATCAGGGCATCATAAATATGTAGAGAAAGCACAGTTTCCCCCCTGAAAACAAAATAACAAGATACCCCTTAAATAACTTAATTATTACATAGGTTAGGAGGCAGTGCAATTTTCAAATATAAAAAAAATTGTGCAATGACAGAAAAAAAAAATGGAAATTTTCAACCTAGAACTAGAGGTGAACTGTAAGTAAACAAGTATATTGAAATAAGCCAGAATGATACTGTAAGATAATTTATTTCAGTCATTCAGTTAAAGTAGAGAAACACATAAAAAGAGGATACACATTTGCACAGTGTAAAAAAAAAATATTATTTTTGTTAATTTTGGATTACAATGGTTGAAAAAAAACAACACAAATGTTTCTTTTTTATTTTAAAGATGTTTATGTTATGGTCATTTTATAATCCTGCAGTCATGGGAAAAACTGCTGACACAAAATCTGGCTGTTCAGAGAGTGCCATTATTATGCACACAGTACTAATGGAAAATAGATTGGAAGGAAAACCTGCTTTAAAACAAGTGTAGAGGCGAAAATGATTTATGAGCTATATAGATATTCACAAATGGTAAATGGTAAATGGCATGTACTTATATAGCGCCTTTATTCAAGTCAGGAGACTTGACCAAAGCGCTTTACACTACATTCATTCACCCATTCACGCACACACTCACACACTGATGGTGGCAAGCTACATTGTAGCCACAGCTGCCCTGGGGCTCACTTACAGAAGCAACATCCAAGACAGATCTGGGATGAGTAAATCAAATTCAGATCCTGTTACCTGAGCCAAGGAGAACAATTGACCTGGCTGTTGTTTAGTGTTCCTAAGCTCTCTTTGTGTAAGTTAGTTCAGTGTGTACAGTAGTTGTCCAGTCCCAATCATCTGCTGTAGCAGAACATTTATGTGTTCACTGAGTTATTTATTTATTTTTTTGTTTTGTTTAATTAGTTGTAAGCAATACACCAAGATTAACAGAATTATACATTTGAAATATATTACACACTTTTCTTAAATTCCATATTCCATATTATTGCTGAACCATATTCACTTTTTCATTTTAATATAAATTGAGATGTGCCTGTTGGGCATTTGCACACCGATATCAGACATTTAAATCATGCTAACTGAAGGAAAGAGTCCTGATTGTAATTGGTGTGTCACAGTCTTACAGAAAACTGTTTACTTGGTGCAGTCATTAATCCATCATTACTTTAAATAAAGATTCAACATGTGAAATGTTTGCAAAAAAAAAAGCATATTAGTTCCACTAATGGTTAGTCTGGCAACATATCGAATGCCAACAAGCTATTTTAAACTCAAGCTAAGATTTTTTATTATTTGTAATTTCAACAATTATATTTACTTGTTTTGCTCTGGCTCAACATTTTTAACACATTTTTAAAAATGTCACCTAATGAACTGGATTGACTTTGATGAGCACAAAACTAGATCCAACATGTTATTCAGAAGCCCTGGTGTTTCTTTAACAAATGTTTATTTACATCATATCACAGGAGTACAGTTTTTATCTGTAGATCCTTGATAATGGGCCGTTCTGGGGATGCATGCCCTCTATGTTTGCCTGGAAGCTGCCTCATATGCTCACAAGGTTAAATGGAAAGTTACACTTCCCTGCTGTTCTCCAGAATGACTCAAAGAAACTGATTCTTTTTGGCTGTGAGATTAACACATGTGCAAAGAGAGTAGGAGATGTAAGGAGCAAGGATTAGTTTGAAGGCTAGTTTAATAAGGCCAGCTTTGACTCGCCCCATCTCCATGGAGAGTGCTGGTGTGAAAGAATGAGTCTGACAGTTGGAGACAGTAATCTGCTGCTTGTTCCACTTTTGGTTTCACTTTGTCTTCTCTTTGTATGTGCGGTCTGTTAAAGTAATTTAACTTGAGGTTAAGTTTACTTCTGTTGGGGTTTAGCTCTGTACATGTGCAATGTGTATTTGGCATGCCCACTCTCCTACCAACGTATTCCTCTTTGCCTTTATCTTACTAATGCCTCTATGTTTTCAAGGACCTGCTAAGGTTTTTCCTGGTGCCTGAATGATCTTGTCATTAAGTATTATATCAGCAGCACTGACAGAATAGCACTGTTAACCGCAAAAGGGATTGAGAAAATTTCCTCTTTTTTTTTTGGTTGTTGTTTTTATTTTATTTTTTTTAAGAAAAGAATCCCTTGAAGCACAGAGTTTCAGAATACAGACTAAAAAGGCCCCTAAAGTCTTGACAGTGCAAATCTGCAAACTCACAGCCCCATACTTAGTGCATTTTGGTCTGCAAGGCAGATTTAAGCTCTGGGTTAAAAACTGAGTTAAATGAAAGGAAAACCTTTAAAGCTGTAACTTTTCGAGGTAAATTTGCTGTTTTTGCATTTGGTGAGCAGCCAGAAGGAAGTAAGTGGTAGTTTAGCCCAAGCAAAATCAGAGAACCATGTTAAAATGTCTCCTGGACTTTTTTTTTTTCTTAAATAGAAGTGTTAGTGGGCTGCAGTTCCAACACGCTTGGGGGGGCGGGGCTTCAAGCATGTTGAGCACTCTGGCAATCATAAAACCCCATGCGCACTTGAAACTAAACATAGGAGAAATATACATATTTAAATATATCTAAGTGAGATGTTGTGTATGATATAATTGTGAAAAAAATGTGAATATATATATAAATATTTAGGTCTAGATTAAGTTCGATACTGTAAATTGTCCTCATCTCCTCTGATTTATATATTAGTGACCATTTTGTACAGATTTTTCTTTTTTAATTCATCCAGAGAGATATTACATTTCACACTGAGATTGTTTATTCACATGCAGAGCATTTTTATATATTGTTTAAAATATATGTGTAGATAACTGTTAGGCTCTGTAATATACTTTGAAGTTGATTTTCAAATTGTAAAAGTTTCTTTTATGAACAATGAGTTAAACTTTATGTAATTATGAGGATTTCAAAAGCTTTTCCCTGAAAATGCTCGTCCAGCTTGTCTGCACCTTTGCCTCCTAATGTTAACGTGTAGGAGGCTGGACCAGTGCCTGTTAGTAGGGGCTTATTTTGCTACTATCATTTCATTTAGGTGTGGGTCACTTTTCATGTGTTTTTCTTTTTTCCTCACCTTATTCTGCCATTCTGTGTTTGTGATCTACATAAATGGTATTAGCGACACTGGAGATGGTCAGAAACACAGAAAATGTAGTACTTACTGTGACATGAGTCCAAAGGCTTCACAAACAGGCCTTGTTTTGATTAAAGGGAGTTATATGGCTTTATTTATATTTTTTTTCCTGGTTTTATTTGTTTGCATGTGACTTGAGATGGCAGGAATGTGGATAAAAAAGGTTCAGAGACTATAAGTGTAGATCTTGTTGCTTATATTGCTTCAGTTTGTGGCTTTAAGTAGCATTTAAGCTAAACTATCAAAATGGTAAAAGATGAACTCATTAGGGAATCATGCAAAGATGTATGAAGTCTGTGATTTTGCCATTGTAGTTTTTTTTTTTCAGATTCTCTACCTACATTCTGTTGTATGTATATGAGATTTTTACTTGAATGTGTGGATGTTCAAAAATCTTGGCATCAAAAATATATATAAAAAAGATAAAATTGACTTGTAAATAGGCTGAGTAATAGAGAGTTTACTGAATTATGTCCAAAAGAACATGTTTTATTAATAAACTATGATGATGGATACAAAGGTATATACAAAAACAATGCATGTATAGTCTCAAGCAAACGCACGGTGCAGTTTAGAAAAAAAAAAAAAGTTACGTACATGTTTTTTCAAAGTTGTAAGAAAGAGCCGGAGGAGTGGTTTACAAACATGAACGATACGTTATTTGAGTATCTGTGACACAGGCATGTTCAGTCTTACTGTGGAGTTATGTGGTGATGACGATAGTGGCTGGGAGTGTTAAACATCCAGGGATCAGAAGGCTTGAACGCACCCCAACGTGAAAAATCAGCAAAGTATGGATTTCCCATTTGTAGAGTAGTGTGACATAAAAATAAAAATAACTACAGATCAATTATATGAGATCAATAAAATTGAAATGCCTACTGATACTGGAAGTAATTTATCAGTGTGGATGCCATGATATTCTGTGAGAAATGTGTGTTGTTTTTTTCTGTGAGAAGACAGCAGGTCTGATCCTGCCTTCTTTTGTACATAATTTGCTGTGATTGTGTGTCTAATAAAGTGCAGCCCTCTTGTACAGTCTGATTTTGCTTTATTCCTTCTCTTTTTATGACTTTATCTCAAACACTTCCAACATCTTGTGTCATAAAGATAACAAATACAAAAAACAAATGTTTACAAAAAGGTTTACATAAAAAATAAGATAATGTTTTGAACAGTGTCACAAATTTTGAGCATACAGGTCCACTGAGATAATAGTAAATGTTAAAAGAGTTTTCAATTATCAAAGTGGATGAAGTTAAAGGTAAAAATGTTTTTCTCCTGTATTTACATAGCTGATTCACACTAAGAATACAGTTAATACAAAATGACTGATGCTGGTTCATGTTATACTGTATATACAATACACCCTGAACGGCTTGTTAAAGTTGCTTTTATATTTGAGTTTACATAATGTATATTTATTAAAAACACAAAAAGTAAACCATAATTTCCTCAGGTTTCTTGGCGCTGAGCCGGACGACGACCGTCTGTGCGTCTGTACGGTGTGCTTCTCAGATCTGATGGAATATGATACAAATCATGGTGTCATGAAGTCAGAACTTTACATACTGTTTGGCTTTAGACTCAAAACGAGTGTTTTTTGTTACTGTACCTGTAATAATATCCTCCAGAGCGCCGTCTTTTCCCTCGCGTACCGGAGGTTTCACCTGCCTCTTCTTTAGCTCTGCTAGAAAATCCATCTTTGGCATCATTGGACCCTAGAAAACACAAATCATTAGTCACATTTTTTTGAAAATTGAAAAGCTAGGTCGAGAAAAGTGAGCCCATTGAAAGGCTATTCCACAAATGTAAAATATATGCACTCAGTCCTTGATTGGGGCTTGTTTTTAATTAATCGCTGCACTGATGGGATTTAGAATGAAGGTGAACAGCTTGTGGTTCTGCCGAGGTGTTAAAGAAGCTCCGCTTGCTTTATTAATGGCCTTGAGCTTGTCTGCATTGCTGTTTCTGGTGTTTCCTCTACTTCTCAGAGACACTGTTATAATTAGAGCTACTTATTTCAATTCAGTATTATTTTTTATACAATTTCTCAGTGGGGTTAAAGTTAAGGTAGTTTGCTGACAAATGGTGTGAAGTTCTGCTGAAAAAAAATGCAATAACATCAGAATCTCCAAAAAGCTTGATAGAAGGGTTTGATGCTGTATGTATCACTGTTCCTGGTAGATGTATGTGCTGACCTTAACCTGGTTAAAGAAACTGGATCAACACAATTGGAGACTGCCTGTCTCGAAAATATCAACTGACAAGAAAATCCTAAACTTAACTTCAAACAAATTGAACTTTGTGCTTTTCCACTCCTCCTCCTGACTCTGGAACCTTGATTTCCTAGTAAGACAGTTGTTTTCTGTTTTCTCAGGTTGCAATAGCTATAACCCATTTCATAGATTTGTTATGAAGCTGTGGCTCTGGGCATAGTACATGCCTTGTGAATCCCCTGGATTTTGCTTCACACTACTCTGAGGCTGCAGCTATTCATGTTGCAAGCCAAGCACTTTTCTACCATACTTTCTTCTGTCACTTAACTCATTAATATGGTTATGTAGGGTGTCTGCCTCGGTATGCTGGACAACTGTCCACTCAGCAGGTCTTTATGGTTGTTATGGCCACAGAAATGCTAATGCCATGCAATGGTCATTGCCACAGCATGAATGACCATGTATTTAGTCATTCATGGTAAAGACCAAGAGCTAAGATCATCTTTATTCTAAGGAAGACAGTTCTCAAATAAAATGCTTCTTTAATATTAACAATGATGTCTTATGCTTGTTTGTAAACGCGTGAACCAAGCTTCTCTAGTAACTGCTCTTGGCTGCCCCCTGCTGTTGCTGGGGTACTTAGCAAGTAACTTAGTTTGCCTATGTCTTGGGCTGCATCCCTTAGGAAATATTCAGTTTAGGACCACCCATGCTTACATGCTTCTAGTTAACAACACTTTGAAACAGAAATCTTCGTACCTTTTGTGATCCTCCCTTGTTTGGAGTTGTTGGTGTTTCCTTTTCCTCAGAACTCTCCTTTTCCATTTTCTTTTTCAGTTCAATTTCTTGCTGTGCTATCTGCATTACGAATAAGAAAAAAATACTTGCATGAAAATAATCGTTACACAGGGGTAAAAAGTGAGCAGCCTCAAAACAGCCATCACAGGTTCTAGTCCTGGTCCGTTTACCTGTGCCACTTATCTTCCCCCCCCCCTCTCTCAGCCCCATTTCCCATTAGATTACTTTTACATAATGGCCAAAAGAGCTTAAATCGCTGCTTAAGTTGCAAACAAACCTTATACGCCTTTACGAAGCGACCAAACAGTGGGAAAAACATGGAAGGCTGTGTGGTTTTGGGATTCTCTCCAAAATACTCCACGACAGAAGCATACGCCTCCTGCAGGTAAAAGAAATGTGTGACGATATAATAAAAATAAAAGTTATGTGAGGGGTTGCTAGTGTCAAAATTCCAACCTGTGCCATCTTGCTGTCTTTGATCAATGTCTCCAGGTGCTCACTGTTTGTTTTGATGAATTCCTTTAACACTGGGCTATCATCCTGCACCAGGAACTCTTTCTTGGTCATCTCCATACCTCGCTCCAATGAACGGATGTCCTGAAGAATACTGTCCAGGGATACTAAGAAAGAAAAATGAAATTTAAAAACACCACCATACCAAAGAAACATTAATAACGAAATGTAAAAAAGTGTATCTATGTACCAACAGCTGCTTTGTCTATAAAGTGAAGATCAGTGTGGAAGTTGACCAGGTCGGGATATTTTTCAAGAATGATATTTGTGATGAAGTGCAGTAGTGTCTGAGACCGATCAGTGGATTTAGTCTCCAACAACTAAAGGTGAAAAAGTCAGGTTTAAGCTTTACTGTAAAAAAAAAGAGAGAAATCTGAAAGGCAAAAAAAGGCTACTTACAAGGTCAAGACTCTGCAGCCTGAAACCATAGGCTGCACCTCTCTTACTGCTGTTCATGTAGTTACCAAAGGCAAGAACAATCTGCAAAAAAGTGCTCAAAATAAATCATAAAATCTCTCATTTCGGAGTTATAACAGTGTTTGTATCTACTTTGACTTACTTCTAAAATCTTTTTCAGTTTAGCTGAAGACTTGATGGACATAGAAGCGGCAATGATGGAGTTCAGTTGCTGTGGATGAAGTGAAAACACTATAAATATACTTTGTTAATGCCTATGCCAGCTCAGGCATTAATGCCTCATCAATAAACTGACCGGCTGCAGGCGTTTAAAACTTTCTGGGAAGTTTCCCATGAAGGTAAGCGTGTTTATTCGCTGATTTAGACGAGCGATCTTCCCAAAACGTAAAATGAATTGATCTTCATTTGTCAGCTCGTCCAGAGGCCGACCTTCTTTCTCATAGTTTACAAGGAGTTTCATCTCAAAGTCAGATGGTATGAAGTGTTCAAGCAATTCCAGGAAGTCTATGGATAGAGACTTCTGGTCGTACCTGTATAACAGAAGGATTAGGATTGAGGGGTGTAGGAGTGGAAAGGGCAAGAAGATACTGCTGAACACTTCAGAAAGTATTGCAACATGAGGACATACGTCTCTATGGCAGTGCAGATAGCAGATGGACTCATTCCTCCCTTGCGAAGAGTGATGGCTAGATTCTTGGCTTTGTTTGCATCAATGAGGGATGTCTTGGTGGGAGCCTTTTGGGCAACCTTCTTCTTAACCTTGGATAGATCTGCTGGATTCCCCTGGGCCCTTGTTTTGAACTGTTCCTCAAACATCTCCATGTTTAACTCCTTGTATGGACAGCGTGTGGATCAGAGAAAATGAATAATTTTATTCCAAGATTCAATTAAAATTTCAGTAATGCAAGATGCAAAGTCTCACCCCTAAGATCTGCTCATCATCTAGCTCATTGAATACTGTTCCTGAGACTTGGTTTGGTTTTAAAGCCTGCCAGTTCAGCAAAGGCATCCTGTACTTGGTCTGAATGGGTTTCTTACTCTTGAAACCTGAGTAAACATAAACAAAGTGGTCAAACAGAGATCAGGTATTGAGCTTAGGGAGACCTTTCCAGTATGTCTCAATGTCCTCACCAGATTGGGCACCTGGTGCTCCAGGAGGTGGTGGGGGTCCCCCACCAGGAGGAGGAGGAGGCGTAGGTCCCCCACCAGGTGGAGGAGGAGGAGGCGGAGGTCCCCCACCAGGTGGAGGAGGTGGAGGTGGGGGTCCACAACCAGCTGGAGAAGGTGTTGGACCTGCTCCGGGCGGTGGAGGAGGTGGAGGCGGAGGTGGAGGAACAGAACCTTCACCTGATGGAGGAGGAGGTGGAGGTGGTGGAGGAGGAGCACCACCAGGGGTAGATGGGGGAGGCTCAGCGGGGAGGGTGGATGTTGAGGCTGGGATACTCGGTTGGGCGGATGAGGTTGGGCTTTGGACATACTCAACAACTTTCACAGGTACAACCTGGATGTCCAGACCTCCCGAGGCAGTACGTCCCAGTCGGATTACCCCTTTATCCTGCAGTTCCTGGATCTTCTGCTCCAGCTCAGAAGTCGACTGACTGGCAGAGAGGCAGAGACGTTCCCGGTCCCTCTCCCTCTCCCTGTCCAGCTCCCGCTCGCGTTCTCTCTGCTGCAAAGAACTAACCTGGGTACAAGACTCCCGTAGGCTTTCCTAAAGGATGCAGACACAGATGCATCGATGTCACTGTTTACAAAAAGTTTATTTAATATTAAAGGTTTTTACTAAGAATATTTTCACCACTTCCGTGATTTCAAACTTGCTTGGGACATTAATTCATACACTTAATGTCTACTAAATTCTACTCTTTTCCTTTTATCATCTAAAATATATCACTTGGGTTTTGTCAGGGAATATTCTTGAAGGTAACTTTTCTAGGTAAGCTTACATTATGATAGCAATTATATGTGAGAATCCCAATTATTATTAAACATGACATTCATAGAAACTTTGCCTTGTTAAACTTTGGTCCGGTAGACAAAATGTTATCCACATGGATTTGTAATTTGTATGGAAGCAGATATAAAATAAGTGGAGGTACAAACTATTTAGCATGATTTAAAACATCCTGACAAAACTACTGCATGTTTAAAATCTTGCTGACAACTTTATTTTATATGCATATTACCTTTAGATGGAGTTAAAATAAAAATTATGTAAAATGTTTCATATTCAAATTATTACACAATAGTTTTAAAAAAAACAATAAAATAAAATAAATACATTATATATTTGGAAATAAAATTATTTTGTCCTAAATGCCTGATCATTTTTTTAACCAAAATCACTGAGTTTAGTTAGTTAGTTTGTTATTTGGTTTGTTCTTACTTTGAGTAGCTCCGTTTCCTTGGTTGCCTGAATGAGCTGAGTCTCCAGCTCAGATATCCTCTCTGTGGTCTGAGCCTCAAGCTCATTAAGTCTGGAGTTCAGCTGCAACATAAGAAACATAATCCTACGTTAACATTACCACATTAACAAACCTTAATCAGTGCAGCAGAGAGATTTTAATTATTGAGCTTATAATTATCTTAATATATCATAGTTTACATGTATATTGTGACTCTGCAGTTCATCCACATGCTCCAGCACCCCTCCCCTGTTCTCAGCATCCTCCAGCAGAGCTCCAACATCCAACACGTTGTCCAAATAGGCCTGGATCTGGACTTGCAGCTTCTCGCTTTCTGTGTGTTTTAGACTCTAATACACAGAAACAAAGTAAATTGACAAATTTAATGGGATCAGATACAGAATAATCATAAAAGTTCTTAATATATGAATTTAATACATATGTAATGTATAAACATCATGTTTGTGCATTAAATATGTTCAGGTCATTACTATTTACAGATTTAATAACGACTTTCTAATAATGTTTTTTAATGGAAGCTACAGTTGCAGGCAGTAAAGACAAAGAATCCCAGGATCACCTCTGGAGACTCATTAAATATTTTAATGCACCAATAATCTGACAACTAATACATTTTAGATAAGCGTATATATTTTAAAACTATAAATAAAGGTCCAGTTGTGGTTTTCCTAAAACTCACCTCCAGATACTTGTCTAATCCAAGGTGAGTGAATTCATACTGTAGATGGACCCTGAAGTTCATGTTCTCCACAGAATGGACCACGATGTTAATAAACTGCATGCAGGCCACCTGCAAACACATATTAACAGTTAGATCTAGCCAATTAATTTTTCCTCATTTAGTTAAAGAAACGCTGTAAAGCTATAGATTTGCTGATGTATAAAATCAATTATGTTTATAATCACAATGGAATAATTTCAAAACCTGAAATGAGATCCTACCATGAAGTCAATATTGTTATCATCATTGATGAAGTACTCCATTAGCTTCTCAAAACGGTTCTTCTCTTTGCTCACCTGAAGATAATAGAAACATCTTTAGAAAAGCAGTTAAGCAGTTGCCCACCTGGGGGCATACATTTCATTTTTAAGATTCCTGATCAGGTGGATTTATTGGATACATTATGCAACAAAAAAAGATGTTACATGGCTGCACTTCATCTGAGACCAGGCTTACACACACATCTCACAAGAGTTTGAAATGTGACATTGCATGTGAGAAGTAGAGTGTGTCACTAACGTGATGAGTCAAAAAAGTCAGCAAGTATGCAACCATTTGATTTCTAAAGAGCACATATCCCACAGCACTTGTTGTGTTTAAAGAATCCCCCCCATCCCATGCCCACTAATTTCACCTCCTTAAAGTTGTCAAAAGCGGACAGAATGATGTCATGCCCTCCTCTTACGAGACAAACTGCGGCCAGCAACTCCAAGACCAGAGCTTTGGTCCTGTCACAGCAGGGGGAGAGGAGCACAGGGGAGCAGGGAGAGGGAGCACAGTCAGGTGTCTATTCAGACTCAGTAGTGATGCACAGCTCAGCTCAAACCCAACTCACCTGGGATTCCTGCTGTTGAGGCTGAGGGTGATCTCGTTCACACAGCGCGGGTGAGTCATCACCAGGTTAAAACCAGACTGAAATGCAATAGGAAGAGATCATTCTTTAAACTTTACTAAATACTAAGTTTAGGCTTTGTCCTGAAATTCAAAAAATTATCAGGAATCTTATTGTTTTCAAACAATAAACCAGGCTGCATATTTAAACTGATATTTCTAAAATACTCTACCTGGTAGTTCATGATGGCTCTTAAGCACATAATGCACACATGTATATCATCTCTTTGCTGGGATGAATGGGACTTCTTATGCATCTTGTTTGCCAGAGTGGAGCTTATTCTGTAAAGGGACAACAAGTGTAATTGTATAAATAAAAAAAGCAGATAGAGAAGAAATGTATTTAAAGTCAGATGTTTTTAGTTTTTTTCTGAAATTGTGACAGCCTCAGAACATATAGGTCCACCATGACTTCTGCTTTGCAAGCTCTAATCTTCTACCTGTTTAAATAACCATGATGCACGTTCCTTTTTAAGAATAGTGCATGTTGTGGTGAGAAGTGCATAGAAAACCAGGTCCCTTCATATCTCGGTGATTATCTCTGACTGCAGCTTCTTACCGTACAGTTAGGGCCCGGGCAGCTCTGCCCATCCCATGCGAGTGACTGCTGCTGGAGCTCTTGGTCAAATCTTCCATTGAACGCTCTGCCGGTTTGTGTCTGTCTGACAGGGTGCCCCCATTTTCTATAGTCTCCAAATCAAATCTGCAAAAGGTTAAGATTCACTCTTACTGATAGCTATTGACACTGGAAGAGCACTAGTGAATATTCTGTTGGTACTCACGAGGTGTCACTTTGTGCATGGGACAGATAGTCCACCAGAACATCCAAACCTTTGTTCTGGTCATTGAGAAATTCCTGAGCCCATCTGTAGAGAGAATGATAAATTCCATAGGGATCTAGATTATCATTATTAAATATGAAATCTGACTGAATGTAATGTTACAAATCTTGACCATTTTTCCCCAGTAGCAGCACAGAAGCTATGATTTTTTATGACGAACAAAAATGTGTTTAGTTTGGGTAATTGTTTATGTTTATGCATTTAGCAGACGCTTTTATCCAAGTTACAATAAGGTCTCTAGAGGGAAATCTCTAGTCAGAATCAGTGGGGACAGCAAAGAGATATAGAGGGAAGTACAGAAAGAGTAGTAGAGGGGGTTTGGGTAAGAGTTGGGATATGAGACGCTCTTTGAAGAGGTTGATCTTTAAGAGTTCTCTAAAGATAGAAAAGGACGCTGCTATTCTTGTAGCGCTCGGTAGGTCATTCCATTATCTTGGAACAACCCATGAATACCGTCTGGATTGTCTTAAGCGTGGTGTAGGAATTGCTAGATGACAATCTATTGATGACCAGAGTGACCAAGTTTGTTAGATGGTTCAAGTAGAAGGAAGCCGTACACTTATTATGTGGAAAACCAAAATAAAGATTTCTAAGTGAACAGAACTTTCCATTTGATCTTCATGTTTGCCTTACGTAACATCAGCACTGAAGCACAGGTTGCTGCTATAACATATTGGAAAATTGTCTTTGAATAAACCTGTTTTATACGGTGCTATATGCAAATGATTATTTCTGCTCTCCTAATTAAACTCCCGTGTTTCGTTGTAAATTTAATCATTGGTAGTTAGATAAACAAGGAATGACTGCCATAACTGGGCCAGTTTGCTTACTGTGCTCTCTGATGTGAGTCAGTATGATCTGACTGATGGGTCATTCTAATATAGATCATTAATCATAGATGACAACAGATACCACATACCTTAATAAAATCTATTTCAGTGTGAAACTGTTACTGGTGCAGGGTTAGGAAAGATTATTTGCATAGCTCTGATCACATGCAAGATTATTTAAAGCGTTTTAGAGGATAGTTAAGGAGCAGAGATCGAAGTATTACATCAAAAACATGAAACACATCAAAAGTGCAACACTACATATTTAGGCATCACCTGATACGATACAGATATAGGATGAATAAGTCATTATTGACTCCAAAGTTATAAACCTTTTTTTTTTTTTTTTTGCATCTAGAAGTACAGAACAATATTATTTTACTCAATGCTCTGCAGGTCCAGCAGGTCCAGTTAGTAAACAGTTTAGCATTGCTAATGCTAAATACAGAATAATACAGCAGTAGGAATGAGAATGCTAGCAGATGGTGAAGCTTGTGTCTTTATTTAAATGACTTCTGATAAGAGGTGTACCTGAACAGCTGGTAGTACTACAATTACACTCAGTGTAGTATCACTATTGGTTCAAACCCACACAAAAGAGTTTAGCCTGTTTCTCAGCATAGTTGTAAGGAATATAAAACAAATAGTTTTATTCACATAGTCATATTTGCACCAAAGAAAAAGCCAATCAAAGACAGAGGAAAGGCTAAATCAGCTGAAAATATTTACAAAAAAAAAAGAATTCAGGTTTAAATCTTGAATCTGTATTGAAATGATATCAGGTCAAATAATGGCACAAAAATCACAAATACTGACCCAATGTGATTAGTACGAAGGGATATCTCCAAGGCTTTAAGGACCTGGGTTGCATCTAGAATTTTTTTCTTTGACTAAAAAAGGGAAACAAAAGGGATAATTTTCTAGCATCACTGCACATGCTAGAAGATAGATTAATCATAGCATTCGGGGTCATGTGTTCCACTGACCCTGCGAGACACCCCTCCTTGATCTTGGTAGAAGCTCTTGATCTTTGACAAATAGGTAGACGGGGGGCTCTTCACTTGGAAGCGCTCCTGATGACACACAGGCAGAGAAGAGTTAATGTGTGCATGTGACGCTTTACAATTTATTAAAAAAGCTGCGATGAGCAGAACAGCTCAATCATCATATTTGTGCACCATTTGAATCTATTCCTGCAAGCGCCACTAACAACAAAACACTAACCGCTGTTGGTTACCATAGTGACGCCTCTATCGGCTGCCACCACAGAAACTGAGGTGCAGGGTATACAATCTGCACACACCCTAGTGACCTTTTTTATTCCATGTTTACCAGAGGTGCCAAAGTAGTAATGTTTACTCAAGTAGAAGTATAAATCCTACTGAGTAGCAGCTTCAACTTTTTAATCAAGTAAAAGTGTAAAAGTACCAGTTTTAATATAATTTAAAGTATAAAACAAAAGTAATGCAAGACAAAATGATAAAGACAGATGCTTTACTGCACTACCCTATTTTTCTACAATTCTGGATGATAATTTCCTTATACTTAACTTTCTTGGTGTTATAACTAATGGTAACAGTTTTAAATTTAACTTTGCTTCATCTTGATAACTATTTATTTTGGTATGTGGTGAACAACACGTTGAGTCAACCTCAAAATAATTGTCTGGATTAAATAAATTATTTTGATGGTTTTTAAAATTTAAGGAGTACTAGAAAGTAGAGATAATTGCAAAAAAGAAAATTTGAGGAGTAGAGGTAAAAAGTTGTCTAAAAAATAATTACGAAGTATTTCTACTTTGTTTGTTGACACCTCTGATGCAACAATAATCCTCATTGTTATGATGAATGTTGTGATTTTGGATGATAAGATGTTACCAGTAAATAAACTCTCACCTGATCACAAACTAATTCCCATTTCTTGTCGTTGTCATATTGACTCAGCAGCTTCAGTTTATCTGGAGGCAAATTCATGTAGCTCTGAAAGACAGAAAGAGAAAGAGAGGTGATTAAAAAAAGACATTTCTATAAAGAAATATATAAACTATTGCCTTACTTTTTAATCTTGGTCTGCTTTTGCTTGTCTGTTTCATTTTTATTTAGTAAAGACATAAAAAGAAATAGATAAAAATTACCAAAATTAACATAGAGAGGGATGGAATCCTTTATTGAAAGGGGAAAAACTTAAATCTGGCTAAAACTAATAACTATATCCGCCATTTTAGCAGGCGATAAGTGCTGTTAAATGCTGGCATAACTGAGAGACGGCCCTTACATTTCTAAGGAGGAATTCTGTCCCACATTTAATACTGAAATTCTCTAATTCAGCCACATTGGAGGGCTTTGGTTTGTAATTGGCCATTTTAAAGTAATTCCAAAGCAAATATTTATAAAATATATCTGATCTATATCTTTAACTTCTATCCGGGTTTGTTTTGGTTGGAAAGTATCGAGGTGAGCCTGCTTAAAATCAATGTCCTGCTTCATCAACCATGTTAGCTTCAGGCTAATTCATTCTCACAGGTCCAGGAGCAGATTAGCCCCACACTATCATACTACCACCACTATGTTTAGACTGATTAAGATATCCTTGTTCTGAAATACCGAGCATTTTACCCCACATAAATCAGGAGACATCTCCCATAAAGCTAGACTTTTGACTTATTCATTCATGCAAGTTTTTTTCTAAATATCTCGGATATTGTTTTCTTTTTTCTTCTTGGTGTTCCTTTTGGTCAGTAAATGTTTTGAACTCTGCTGAACTTAACTTGAGGCAAACAAGGCCTGCAGTTCTTAAAATGTTGAACAGGGTTCTTTTGTATAACTCTGGATGAGTCATTAAAATGCAGGAGTATTTTTTCGTTGACATTTTTAAAGGAGCCTTCTAAAAATGCTTTGTAATCGTATGTCTGATTGAAAGCTGTCATTATTGTAGCATTTCATTCGTTTTTGGGTTGCTTTGGATCAGAGGGTGATGTGTTGCTTTTTAAATCTCTTGGTCTAGTTCTTCCTATCAGACACGTTCTATTTAATAAATCTATGCCAGTAAATAGGTATAGTTATGATAGCCAAAAACATGCATCTTTTTAAAAGGGCGGTTCTTTTATATAATAACCATTTTTTTCTTTTTTTTCTTGATAATAATAAGTAATCTGTATTTACTCAGTGTATCTTTGATAATATGATCTAAAAATACTGAATAGTGACAAATATCTGTTTTAGACATCCTTTGTTTTTGTTGCTTATGGAACATTACATCATTCAGAAGTAGAGAAAGTAGGAGGATGTACCTGTTCAGAGCAAAAAAATGACTCAGTGTTTACATGAGCTGTTGATGGTTGTCAAGAGATACTCCACCCCCCCCACCCCCAACCCCAATTTCTAATTGACTGCTGGTTTAACCTGATGGGACATTACAGAAACCTGTGTTTTTACATCTTAGTAATACAACCAGTCTATCTCACAAGGCTAAAAATCTATTGGATACCTAACAATAAAACTTCTGAGTGGTTGTGATCATTTCTCTACTCTACTCTACTCCTGCTTTTAGCCTGTTTTTCGTCTCATAACTAACCATTAATTTACCCTTTTCTGACTTTTTGAGCTATGGTTTTTTTTTTCAATTGCATTTTGCTTAAATTTCAATAAGGAAATGCTAACCAATTTGAGAACTTGACTGGTCAGATCTACAGGATGAAAACATTAGCTTGCCACTTCTATTTGAAAAGTATGCAGGATTTTTGGTGAAAAAAAAATGAAAATAGATGATCTTTGTTGCAATATTTTAATGGGCTTTTGGTCACTCTGGAATTTTACAAAATTGTTGCTTTTATGCAAACAAATCAAACAAAGCCTAACTTAATGCTTCTTAGTGAAAACACTCACCTTAATTTTTTTCAAAATTAGCAATACACTGCAAAACAGATCTAGAAATAAGTAAAATATTTGAAATTAAGTGTATTTAACACTAATTTTATTAGGTAAATAAGATGATTTGCCAACGGAATGAGTATTTCCACTCTTAAATAAGATATTTAAATAACATTTACTTGAAATAAGACAAGATAATTGTTTTTTTACTTATTTTAAATTTAAATTGTCTTGTCCCATTGGCAAAGAGTCTCACTTACCTCCTCAATTCAAGAAAAACGTAACTTATGTAGATTTCAGATTTTTGCAGTGTAAGTGATACAATGCTATCCACTATAGGCCTTTTATTCATACATTGATATGAATTGCATTAACAGATATAACAGAGAAGGTAATAAAAAACAACATGCAGGTAAATCCATACGTCTATAATTCCTACAGGAAATAAGACACTACAGCTATTTTAAATGGTTAGGATTAAGGAATGTGTAAACTCTACATAACAGGGATCAGCACCGAAAGCCCCCACCTCCACAGGTTTTTTAGTGTAGGTTGTTGAATTCAAATCAAAGGTTCAGTTCTCTGTGTCAAAAAAGGGCAACTTTTGTGTAATTTCTTCCTCATTAAAGGATTAAGATATCAAGAAAACAAGGACCAAAAATAAATGCTGTGGTTGATTCAGCATCGAAGAAGGGAGCTTGTGATTACATGATGATTACATTCTTGTACAAAATTACCATTTACACTATTTAAAGTCCTAACCTACAATACTGTAAAGTTTAGCTGACCTACAATGCAAAAACAGTTTACCGTCAAGGCAAACAATTGCAGTCAGCACTGGGTGGGGTTTTCAGTTACCCTGTGCGCACCCAAACAGCAGCTTGGCGTTTCTTTTGCACATATTTAAAACAGAAGAGGTTCAAAACGGAAATGGCCCGTTGGCTTGTTGCAGCGGAGTCCCGCCTTAGGGGCAAGGGTGGAGCCCTTTTGGGGTTTTTGTGGTTGAAAATAAAAGACTGATGATAATGTAAGTCACATACTTTCTGATATAAAAGAAACGGGTCAAAATAAAGACAGAAAAGGTGCACTTCTCATTTCTTAGGGGAGTTAATGCTGAATTTTTGTCTTGTTTTTAGCTCGTCTTCAGCCTACAGTGGAAGTGTTCTGAGAAAAGAGGAAGTGAGGTCATGCATTCATATGAAAGGGCGTAACAGACACAAGGCAGCAGTGGTCATGTGGGTTCAGTAGGTGAGATAACTCAAATTTGTCACACACATATGTTATATTAAAACAGTTTCAAAGTTTGTGTTTCAATTATGAAGGGATGAAAACTATCTAAACCGAAAGTATTTCATTCAGAGTTAAGCCCAGAATTTTGGCCTCTCCACTCAGAGCTGAACCTACAGTAAAGGCAGTCTTTGGATCACTGTCTTCCGTTACTAAAGTTTACATGAACTTAAATTCCAAACTAATGGTTGGAAATCCCCCTTTGAGTCATTTGGCAGCGAGCAAAACTTTGGCACGCAAGGTCCTAAAGAACCAAAGCAACGCCAAACCATGACACTCCCTTTACCGTGTTTGGCCATCAGTATAATGTTCTTTTCTAAAATGCTGTGTTAGTTTTAACAAGAGGCCTACAGAGTATTTTCCCAAAGGGTTATAAATCAGCAGGATGTTATTTAGGAAAAATGTGACATTCTATTTTATAATTTCTAAGTTTTGTCTAGCTTTGGCTTGGCACTGTCTACTAGATGCCATACCCTCACAATTTCTTCTTTCTAGTTCAAACCTGACCACTTACGTTAACTTTGTGAGGTAAGTAAGGTCTGCCATCTTCTACTTGTTCTAGTTTCTCTTCTGTTGGAGTAATTTTAAAAGGCAAGCTGTGAATAACAGCATTCACTCGGGTTCACTGCCTCTTTCTCTCTCTTTTTTTTTTATATGAAATGTCATTTTGAAACTTTTTTTAATTTTATTTACAGAGCTTATTTTTGTATCTTGATCTGAAACATTAAAATTTGACAAAAAAGCAGAAGGGAATCTGTAAGACGGGAAAAACTTTTTTCATGTGGCAGCCATCCAGCCTGAACTGACATCACCTCTACATGTACATTGCAGTCAAGAATCAGCCTAATGCCCTCATGTTGGTGCGTACGTCATGCATATGTGTGTTTCCTGGACGGGGCCGCCTTTTACAGCTGCTTTTTGTATCTCTGCTTCTGTCTCCTTGAACCCCAGTCGGCCTCGGCAGATGGCCGCTCACACTGAGCCTGGTTCTGCTGGAGGTTTCTTCCTGTTAAAAGGGAGTTTTTCCTCTCCACTGTCGCTACAAGCATGCTTAGTGTGAGGGATTGTATTTGAGTCAATGAGTCAATGCAATCAACTGGTTTTCCTTAGATAGAAAACTTTGTATCAATTTGACTGTATGATCTGGTTGAACTGTAAAGTGCCTTGAGATGACATGTGTTGTGAATTTGGCGCTATATAAATAAACTGAATTGAAATTGAATTGAATATATAAAATACATTGATAGATGTTAATCAGAGGTCAAAGTGGCTTTTCTGCCACTTTGACTGAACACAAACCATACACAGCAAATAATACGTTATAACTAATTAATATCTGATCGAAACTTCTGAATGATGTAAATAAACAGCTATCTTAAGAGGTTCAAACAATCTTTATCTATCCATCTATCCATCTATCTGCTGCATATACCAGAGTCATAGAGGACTATTTCAGCATTTTTTTGCTTAGAGGTGGGGTGCATCCATGTTGTGACAGAACCGAACCGGAGGGTAATTAAAAATTAAAAGTTCACTAAACATTCTTTTTTTTTCATGACTGAGAAAGGAAGTGAGAGTTCCCAGAGAGAAGCCAGATATCCACGTGGATAACTCCACGCAGGATGACCACAGGCATCAACATCAGAACCTCCTTGCTGCAAGGCAGCAGCCTATCTACTTTAAGACAAAATATGTCAATAGTTTAAATGTTTCAGACAAATATTCATCTTTTATTGACAAATTTTTAAAATTATACTAGCTTAGATGAAAGCCATGAACATTCTTTTCAAAGGCAAAAACAGGATATTTATTGTTGGGTTGCATAAGATTTATCATCAATCTGCAGTCATCTGGGCTCTAGTTAGACAAGTCATTGTAGTACTTTAATAATCATGTTTGCTAATGTAATATTTCCCCTTTGTTGTCTTATATGAAATTGCATTTACTCAACAGCTATGGGTTCTATTTTATTTTATTATTTTTTGGTTTTGATGTTTGTTTGTTTTTTCTTTGTCATGAGGTTGCCATAGAACTAAATGTTTCATAGGTCTTTTAAGGACTTAAACTTACACTTAAAGTGATTATAAGCTCCATGGGGAACTTTTAGAATCTTCTTTTTGCCATGCATTAGAAAGAAACCCTTTTTTTTTTAACAGTTAAAATCAATTCCTATTTTTATATTGTTAACTCCTCACTAGTTTAAGTTAAGCAAACCATTGCTTCCTCCTGTGATGTTTACGTACATATCCTGTCACCCAGATGCACCAGAGTATGGGAGTTACTACTGTTTTTATCTGACTTATTCTTGTCCAGATCACATTTCTCTAATGAATTGCTTTCATCACCATCACACCAACATTTGCCAGATCAGCCCAAAATGATCTTTAACACATTTTCTTTTTCAACTTAACACATATTTCTAAATTAAAACAAAGGAGAAATTCCCCTGGTGACTTTGTGATATAAACTATAAGTAATTCTTGCAAAGTTTGGGGATTTTTATCCAGGTTTTAGGGACTGTCGAAAGAATGGTGAAACATTGCTTTCCGGTCCTGTGTGTTTTTTTATAAGTGTGTTGCTCAACTTCCCCTTCAGGCCAGTTACCCATGCAGAAACCAATCACCCATCTCCTAGTCTGGCATTTCAAAAATACATAGAAATACTACCGAGCATTGGCTCAAAATGTCAAATTATAGATCATTTTCAAACATAACAATAAATGGCATTAGATTTTGCTACATAAAGTGAGAGAAATGATGGCAAAACACACCATAAGTATAGAAATCTTTGCAAACGTGAAGAAATTACTATTACCTATTTACTTTAGGTCTTGGTTGATGTATTTTGCTATGTCTTTGTCTCTTGATCAATGGTTTATGACCAAGACCTTCATCATTCCTAAAGCTTCACCAGCTGCATCTACAATCTGGTTTGTTTTTATATGCATTAAAGGTGTGGATCTCAGTGTCTTACCAGCACCACATTGAAGCGCTCCTCCAGCTCCTCTTCTGGAGGCATTGGAAGTTTGGGGGTAGAAGATTGCTTCTTCTGCAGATGCATTGTGGGGTCACTCATCGCTGAAACCACACCAAGTGAGTTCCTGTTCTCTCTGCCGTCGGCCGACTCAAGCTCCAAACCCCCTCCGGCCGCATTCCCCATCACTAATCTCCAAAAGTAATCCAGGAGGAAAGCTGTACACAAACCAATTCAGCCAAGAAATCAGTGTTGCACAGCAGAGTAACAAGAGGTGATCACTCCAAATGTTGAAAAAGAGAGTCCTGGGCCTTTCAAGATGATGAACATCAAGTCTCTGGGTCACTGAAATCTTGTTTGTCCTGCTGTCACAAAAACTGCTGAAAAAATCAGGGTGGTCCTCATGTTTGCCCTCTGATTAACATATCTAGGTACAATGTAAAAACCCTTGTCAGTTTCTTCCAGAACAAGACTAGCCTGCGCCTCACTGACTACTATCTGAACTAGTTGAAAACTTTTCTGCCAAGTAAAACTCAAAGGCCTGTATGTGAGAGGAAGGAGAGGGAGTGTGAAACACTCTGTAACTAAGTCAGAAACCACAAAAGCACAAAAGCAGAAGAGTAACTTCCTGTGTGTGACAGCAACAGAACCTGGTGCTGAGCACAGGGTGGAAGATAAATGTAGCAACCGTTTGTAAAATGATTGAAATAGGTGGATGGTTAGAAAAAGAAAGTTAAACATGAAAGAAATAAAGAAAAATATGAAGTTAGGTAAATGGGGTTATTTTATCTGTAATTGGACATGAGGAACTTTAACACAGGGATAAAACAGTGGAAATACATAGAGTAAATGATACAAATCTCTACACTAGAGCTTAGTATTACTCTGAAATAGTATTTCTATGATATTATTACTGGGGGTTAGTTATTGCAAGTCAGGTAAAACAGGAGACTTTGGCAAATATTAGAAAACAGCTCCTCCATGTGGTTAAAATCAATCTGATGATCCAAAATGTTTTTGTTTTTTTTTCCTAATGAGTAAATATGTTAAGCATTTAATAACTAACTTTCCAATCATATAATGTTTAAAAGCCTTTGATGTGTCTTGAACATGAGCTAGGGGGTCAACGACTATACGTTGTTATTGACTATATATAAATAAGAAGAAGCTTATTCCCCAGGAAACTCCTTTGTATTATATGGTCGCGGAATTATTCAGTAGATTAAATTTACGTCAGGTAAATGTGACAAGGGCGGTCCAACAGCGCCTCCGTGTGGTAAAAGGCAACCATGATATATAGACTGATGTGTTGCATTCAACGTCCTGTCGATAATTGGTCTTTAATATTCTTAACCTCAACTTCGAACGTTGCCATTTGTTTAGTTTTTTTTAATTAGACAAGAAAATACTTTATGTAAACAAATAACATAAAATATATTTACAAGGCTAATTTGACGGTTACTCTTCACTTTGAAACCCTCTACGACTCCCATTTGTTCCCCTGAGGTAAATGCTTGAGCTACTGCGTAGGCTTTGCCACAATGAACAGAATAATCTATTGCTTGGGAAAATAGCGAATATCAGACCATTAATAACGTTTTGTCTGCAGCAGAAGGACTTAATTCTTAATTTTGAAATGTAATTTCAAGATGAACAGACGTCTTGACTTCTTCTTGAAGTTTTGTCCGAGGAGCACCTGAAGGCAACTGTGCTATTAGTTTATTTAGCAATAGCGTTCCAAAATGACGGATCCGACAACGTCTCCAGAAGATCACTGGAAAGTAAGCCACTTTTATAAACTACCTTTTAACTTGATGCATTTAGATTTTTTTCTATTTATTTGGACCTCGGTAATGTTTGATAAGTCGTTTTTTCTCGTGTTTTGGAGAAGTGAAGTATGAGCAACGGTTGTTGTTGCCTCGCGGCTAATGTGATGTTAGCTTCATCACGTTCAGTGACGTTAGAGCAGATGGCTAGCATGCTAGCAAAGTAAACAAAGACGAGTGAAAAGAAAAAACACAATTTTTCTGCATCAAATATATGCATTTATGTGGAATATTTTTTTCCACATTCAAAAAGAAAGTGATTAAAGCAGTTACACTATCATCAGATTATAAAACTTAAGTGAGATTTACAGCCGTTTGATTAGCCTGGCTTGTAAAGTTAGATGAGCATCTCGAAATTTTTTCTTGTTGTGATACAATAATCTCACCCTTAGCCTTTAAAATGTCATCAGATGTGCTTATATCCTCTACTTATCTGATATTTATCCCAGTATTTTTATGCTGTAAACGAGATGAAGGGGGGGAAAGGTGTTTATTTTATCTTATATAATGAAGTTTGAGCCTTAAATTAAGACTTATACGTGTTTTCTGGCTTTATACTCCATCACTGCAAAATACACTCGATTTTAAAGGCACTCTAACAGTAAAGAGTGCTTTTTGGAACATAATTGATGGAATATCTTTGCTAAAATAAACATGGTGCGGTGTTGGCCCCACGTGGATCAGGGAAATCTATTTGACACATCATTTATCTTTTGCTATATCTGTGCTCAGAAAACTAGGCCAATGCTCAGTGGGGGCTTAGACCAGCTTGTTATTCTTTTGTCAACATAATTGGAGCAGCCCATATTTTTCCATGGTCAATCCAACCTCACAGTTTGTGTTCTCTTTCTTTTTTTGCTGCTTGGTGATGGCTGGGCAGACAGATGGAGCTTTCAGCGACAATGGCTTTGACACCAGTGAGTACTTCTTGGAGGCATATTTAATCTTTTTTCCAGATATTTTCTTTACGATCTTCTTTATCTCTAAGTATAGGCGATAATAAACAAGTTTACTGTAATTTTTAGTTTTTTAATGACTGTTGTTTTATTTTTTTGTACAGATTTCTTTGCTGAGACTGTCAGAAAAGGTAGCATTGTGTCCAGAGCAAACAGTATCGGCTCCACAAGTGCCTCTTCAGTACCAAATACAGGTATTGTCTTTCTTTTAGAGAAGATTTGTACTTACTTACAGCTATTTACAGACCTTGTATAGCATGTTAGATTATCTTTCAGTCACTGTAGACAACACTACTCAATTTGATTGTGCATTTTCTATAGTACTGTTTAAATTTTACTCCATTAAAACATACATATTATAAGATTTGTTTGAAATAGATAATACTACATTGTTATTAGTGTTTCTGGGAGTGGGAATACATCCAACAAATGCTTTCAGGAATAGCTTGAAGGAAATGATGTCTCAACTATGTAAAACACGCTGCTGATTTAATTATTTATTCACAATATCAGTAAATTTGTTCCCAAACAGATGATGAAGACAGCGACTACAGGCACGAGCCATCGTATAAGGACTCGTACAAAGATCGACGGAGACAAGCACACACACAAGCTGAGCAGAAGCGCAGAGATGCAATCAAGGTGTCCTACTGCGATGCCGCTTTTGTTATTCCAATCATCAAAAATGCAACGTGTTTTAGTGGTTCTTGATTTTTTTTTCTCTCATTCTAACTCTAGAAAGGCTATGACGACCTGCAAGTAATCGTTCCAACCTGCCAACAGCAGTCTGAGTTTTCTGTTGGAGCACAGAAAATGAGCAAGGCTACTATTCTTCAGAAAAGTAAGATTTAAACTACATGTCCTTTTACACAGTTTCAGAAATGCTTAAGAAAATGTTTTGCTTAAGCATCCTGAGAAATTTGTGTGTGAAAAATAGTTTGGTTTATGGTCAATATACCTTAAATTTCATTAAAATTTGGACGATACCCATCACCCAGCTGTAGCAATCTAGAATTGCTAAAGAAACAAACCAAACTCTGGTGCTGTCTTGTGCTGTTTGTATATTTAAAAATTATATTTTAAAAGTTGGGTGATAGTATATGCTTCGTTTTTCCTTTTTCATTATAAAAAGCATCTCAAAATATTGCGATTTAAATTTTGAGTCAATTTTCTCCACCACTCAATCCTACACACAGGAACAAATTCTCTTTATTGTTAATTTTCACCATTAGCAAATGTTTTGCTGTTTGGTTTTAATTCAAAACTACACAAAAAGCCAATATTTTATAAAGTAGGATATATGTTTTAGTTTTCTGACAAACATTTTCCCAATAGGGGGGATCTTAACAGTTTAGAATCTCGTTGAAAATGTGTAATTTTACTGAAACCTTTACAAATCTATAGTCTTATTACACATATGATGTATTTAGAATGTTACTTAGAATGGAAAAAAAAAATTAGTCTCTGTCTTTGAAATGTAAGATAACATTAGGCTGCAATAAAAAAATAAATGTTTCACTCTAGCTGACATAAGCGCAACAAAATCTACTGATAAGCCATTTGACCAACATGTTCAACACAGAAAGGTCATTGCTAAGGTAGTTTGCTCTTTAGAGTGCAATATCAATGCATAAACATGGAAAAATGTAGTGTAATAAAAAGGTTTGGTTGAACAAGTAACCCAAGCTACAGGAATTACTGCAGCCTTGAGGGGATTTTTAAGCAAAGTCTGTTGAAGAGTTTGGATTCAGTGCTTCTTTCCACACATATGTGCAGATAGGACAGGAGCGACCACAGTCAGGTTCTTTGTGTAGGGCTAATCGATGAAACAACATTAGACCCAACAATGTAGCCGTGCTGAAGGCTGCTCTCTGAGCTACCCATCCTTTTTTAACACCTCAGCAGATTCAAGCTGAGCTGCATTGATGCAGCGATTCATCTGAAAAAAAGCCCCAATTATATGGTGTAAACCTGCAGAGCATAGACACATGTGTTTCTGTTATTTTTAGATGCCTTACATTATTATTTTGAACTCGTCAAATGATTGATCTATCATGTTCTGAGAAACAAAAAAAACAAAAAAATCGATATTAGGGCTGAAACAATTCCTCACGATTAATCGCTTTTTGAATAATCAACTAATTTAGTAATGGATTAATCGTTAACTGGAGTACAGAGACTCTAAAATATATCTTTAGCTGACAGAGCGACCCACCTATAGCAGTAATTACACCAAGATTGTTAAAAAAAAAATGTACAAACACTCCTAATATGAAAAAGTTTTAGGTTAACCTGGTTTAATTTCATAAAAATACCTCTTTGACTATCCATTTAATGATCAATTAATCGAAAAAGTAATCGACAGATTAATCGATTTGCAAAATGATCATTAGTTGCAGCCTTAAACTTTCAATGACGCTTTAAATTTATCATCATCCAAAGATTCTCCTGTATTGAAAGTTTAACTGGTAGAAAAACAGTTTCTTTCTTCGTTTACTTTTCTATCTGGTTTGGCTGCAGTCGCTTTGGTTAAAAGCGTCTGCTAAATAAATAAACCCTGCAATCAGTAGTTAAAAATAGTTAAAGGAGAAGCAGCATGTGCAACACCTCCTAGTTATTTTCCCAGTGATGTAATCACTGACGAATACGTGTCTATTTTATGATTTCAGCGATTGACTACATCCATTTTCTTCATAAAGAAAAGAAGAAGCAAGAAGAGGAAGTTTCTCTCCTTAGAAAAGAAGTGATGGCTCTGAAGATCATGAAAACGTTAGGAAATGAATCCCATCTCCCTTCTTTTTTTTATTTTTATTTTTTTTTTAATAGACGTCCCTTAATCTGGATTAGGATTTGAAAACCATTAATGAAAATATATTTTTTTCCTTTTCAAACAGAAGCTACTTACTAAAATAAAAATGTTTTTCTTTTTAGGAACTATGAGCACATAGTTAAAGCCCACCAGAACAATCCGCAGCAGGGAGAGGATCAGGTTTCTGACCAGGTCAAGTTCAACATCTTTCAGAACATCATGGACTCGCTGTTTGTGTCCTTCAGTAATTCTGTCTCCATGAGCAGCTTCCAAGAACTGTCTGCGTGTGTTTTTAGCTGGATCGAGGAGCACTGCAAGCCGCAGGTAGGCTCTGCTTTGAAACCAGAATATCAGACGTTAATCTGCAGAGTTGATTAACGATTGATTAATGATTGATTGTGTTGTTCTTGTCTTGTCAGACGCTGCGGGAATTTGTTGTTGGCGTGCTCCGGCAGCTCAATGGTCAGCTGTATTAGTAAAGGGAAAACCTCTGGCTAGCTTCCAGAAATGGACCTTTAACCCGCTCCTGACTCCGGGGAGTGAATTTAAATAGCAATTGCCTTCAGCCCATGCAACAGTGTTTACCCTCAGGTCGACCCATCAGATTCCCTGAATTACCTCCACAAACACTACGAGGATGAAATGCTGCCTTGGATTAAGACAGGAAATACTGCAGAAGAGCCACCTTTGAACCTCTTTACTGTTGGGGAAATGATGTCTCTGTTATACTTTAACTCATCTATGACATGCTGACGCAAGATTTTAAGCTAAATGTAGCACGCAGATAGCATCTAGTTTTAATTGCTTCATATAGTAACTGTTCTCTTTATCATTTTGAAGAATTACAAGTTCCTTAGAAGAAACTGATATGGTAAAAAGTTTCCAATAAAATAATCTATTAAACAAGAGGTGTTTGAAATGAAGCAGCAGAAAATCAGTTCCTTCTCCAAGTTTGAACAGGAGGGCTTTTCTTGCTTCAGTGCACAAACATCAGCCCACTCCTGACCTTTTTTTTATCCTTATGTATGTTTCAAGTTCTAACTGCAGGATTACAAGCACTTCTATGTGTTTTCAGGAGCATACCATATGGTGCCTCAATTTCTAGCCTCGATGTTTGCTTTAAATGTTTTTACTGTGAATGAAGTGCTCTTTAATAGATATTTAAGTAGAAAATACGTGTTGTAAATGTTAATTTGCTGTTCTTTTGCTCAGTGAAGTGAGTTTAAATTGTCTCTTTTCAGGAAAGTGTTTGCTTTGACGAGCCTTTTTTTTTTTTATACAAAATTAAAATAAGTTGTTATAATGCAAATATGGGAAATGTTTCCATAAGTTATAATGTTCAGTACATGTTTACTGGCACTACAGCTTTCATTTGCTATAAATCGGATCACCTTGAATGCTTCATCCCTGCTGTAACACTTCTGTACTTATGAAAACATGATTTATAAAAGAATTGAATCATGAAATAAAAAATTATTCTAAATTTTGGCTGTATTACTTTTAGTTACTTAAACATTTCAAAATAACCAGGTATGTTTATTAGATACGTAAACTCTAATACAAGTACCATGGGTTCTACTTTTCAATGTTGACTGTTCTCCATTTCATCCATTTTTTTTCTATCACTATTATCCCTGCTGGGGTCGCTGGTGCTCCAGCTGTCTACGGGCGAGAGGAAAGGTACACCCTGGACAGGTCGCCCGTCTATCTCAGGGCAACAGAGAGGCAAACAGGACAATGATTCACACACACCTAGGAAGAATTTAGAGAAGCCGATTAACCTAACAGTCAAGTTTTTGGACACCGGAGAACCCATGCATGCTCAGGGAGAACATGCAAAGGCCATGCAGAATGACCCTGGAACAGGAATTGAACCCAGAACCTGCAACCTCTGTGCAGCCCTCCTTGACTATGTTCTCATGAAGTATAATTGCTGATTGTAATTTACAGTTGAATCTTAAAAACACAATTGGCAGTTTACATGGTAGGTTGAACTTTATGTTGAGATTTATAAATATTGTGCTCTCATTTTCATTTGATATGTTTATTTTTGGAACCAAGCAATCCTATTGCAGAGTGTCATGTGACCTAATTAGTGACTGAATGAATGCACCTGTGGCTGTTTAAATAAAAGGGCACCAGTCTGAAGAAAACTGGTTGATGTGCAACAGTATCCCCTGTTGTCTGTGTGAGTTACTCTGCTAACATGCTAACACTTTATTTTGAGAAATTCACTGCATTTTAACCCATTCCCTTGGGTAAAAGTGGGCTGCCACTGGGGGGAGCAGTGTGGGGTTATGCGCTTTGCTCAATGACCCAGAGTGCTGTGAGGATCAAACCAGTGAGGATACTTGATACCTTCTCAGAGCACAAGCGCACTGCTCTAACCACTAGACCATCACTCCCCATGATGAAGTTTAATTTTGAGGAAAAAAAGTCCAAGTTCAAACTATAGAAAACAAACTCAGCTGTGAAATTAACATAAAAACTTTTATTTATACTTAAGTATAGTGATAGAACATTAGAGATGTGATCATGAGCTTTAAATTAACTGGAAACATTCTGTTAATAAAATGGGGACAAATAAACAGTTCTAAACAGCTTAAATACGTACAAGAACTCTTAATATTTATATGTTGACATATTTACCGTGAACTCAGATGCTTTTATGGCTTTAAAAGAAAAAAAAAAACACTGTTGCCTTTTAGATCACAGGCCTGAACCATTTATATGGAGTGTTCGGCTAATACTGATGTACAAACATGCTGCAAACGGTTAAATGTATTTATTCAAAGAACGTTTCTAAATAAGGTTTTCTCTGATGTCTGATTCAGTCTTTCATGGGTTGTGTAGCGGTTTTGTTCAGGTGTTGGGAAAAACCACCTTACAGTCCTCATCCGTTTCCACTCCCACTTCTTCCTGCAGAACAATAACAGAACTATTGAAGGTCGACAGACATTTTTGGTAAAAACAAGACTGATTACTTTGTTTTCTCAGCTTACCAAGAACTCTTTTTTGCTTTTTGGATATCCCTCTAGGATGGCATTCATCATGTCTGACGCCTGAGGTGACAAAAAAAACCTATTAAATTTAGGCTTTTTAATTTTAAAAGGCTTTATTCTAATAAAATACATTACCAGTCTCTTCCTCTTTTTCCACTCTTTCACATAAACATCCCGCTCTTTATAAACCTGTGAATTAAAACAAGCATGTCATGTTGTAAAAGAACTACAGAACAGCTACCAAAGTAAGAGATTAGTTGATGTTTTCTGACAGTAAACACCTTCTCTTTTTCTTCCGGCGTGACGTGATTAGTAGCCGACTTTATCTTCTCCAGACGCGCTCTGTACCCGGAACACTCCGCTTTCAGCTCCTGGATTTCTGCCCTCATTTCCTCCGTTGTGAGGGAGCTGTTTAGCTCCTTCAGTTCTGTGATAACACAGGAGCAAACATATTCTCAAATAAATACATTTCGTTCACTGGATCAAAAAGCATTATGAGATAAACATCAGGTTGAATCTGTTGAGTTATCTACCTGTATCTAGCTGCTTGCAGCTCTGTGTTAAAGTCTGCACCTCCGCACTGAGCTCTGAAATCTGTTTATCCATGGCTTTTAGGTCTGCATCGTTCACATCTCTGAACTGAGACTGCAGGTGAGATCAGTAAAGGTGAGATTCAGATGGCATAAGGTTGCACATCCTCAAACCCAAAGTAGTAAAACATTCTATATTTATAGACTAACCTGATCTGCAAAGTAGATCTTTTGCTTGCCGTAGATTTTCTCCTTTATCTTTCCCTCCTGAGCCAGCAGTTCCATGGCTTTGACCACTGCCTGGTGGAGCAATTTATTCATAATCAGGTTACATAGAAAACGGCTTTAAAGAAATTGTACCCTGTGTCTACAACAGATTTACTGCCATCTGGACATTGCAAAAAATGCCTTATTAATCTCCTCCAAAATCCAATTTAAATCTCAAAAAAACAAAGATATCCAAAGGTAATATCTGGTATGACATTAAAATAATCCAATCGTTGCCTATCTAAAGCTCAAAACACCAAAGCACTAACCTTTTCAAAATGTATCAGATGTAATTCATTGGGGTTATTTTTGTTTGTTTTTTGTAAAAACCCATCATGCAAATAATACCAACATTTAAGGGGATAAAATCCAAGTGATTGAAAATGTAGATATTTCAAATCAGTTTCAAGCTGCTAAAGTTATTAAAAAGATTTATGATGGTCTAATAGCAACAATTTTATTTTCATTTTTAAAACCGTATTTAAGGGGAAGAAAAAAGCCACAGAAAAATCTAACATTTTTGACTCAACTTATATTAATGGAAACATTTTTTTTATTTTTATTCTGACTTTAATCTCAGAATTTTGACTCTAATCTCAGAATTCTGACTTAATGGTGCCCATCTACATTAAGATCCAAAATTCTGAGATTAAAGTCAGAATTCTGAGAAAAAAGTTAGAATTCTAAGAAAAAAGTCAGAATTCTGAGAAAAGAGTCCGAATTCTGAGAAAAGAGTCAGAATTATGAGAAAAAGAGTCAGAAATCTGAGATTAAAGCCAGAATTCTGAAAAAAAAAGTCAGAATTCTGAGAAAAAGGTCAGAATTCTGACTTTTTTCCCATATTAAACTGAAATCATGTTTAAAAATCAGTTCATTTTTTCCCCTCTCCAGTGGCTTTAATCATCTTCCGTATAATCAGCATGATCCAAAATTATCCAAATAAGGAAAGAATGAATGAAGAGCAGATCTCACAGTTTTTCCCAACCCATGCTGCTTCTGTAAATTACAGAAGACATCCTGAGCGCTGTAAGGACGGTTCTTTTCATTTAGATAAGCCAGGATCACAGACGCTCCTGTGATGACAAAAACAGAGAAAGTTGATTTTAAGGCAATGCCATCATAGTAGATTTACAGCACGTTTACAGTAGGAATTTTGCTCCACCTTATTTCATATGACATGTATCTGTATATCAAAGACAATCATTAAACTCTGCTGTCTAGGTTAGCAAGAAGCGTATCCATATTAGCTAGCATCGGTCCAATCCAAACTTTGCTGCGCTTTTAACTCTACTTCCTGTCAAATACCAACATGTTAAACTCCAAACACATAGCTGTCTTGAATTAAAATTAGCTACGACCGAAAAATGTAGTTTATTTATCCTTACCGTTATCCTTTTTGCTCATTTTCGGGCTCACTTTAGCTTCCCAGCTTAAGTTTCGCGGAAAAACTGCGCCATAGAAAGATTAATTATTTAAACAGATGTATCACTACAAACTTATCTTCAACTCAGCCGCTGGTTTAAAATCTTATGTGAAAGACTAATGTGAATATACCGTGACATTTTGATAGTGTATCGAACAATGTTTTCCACCAAAATTTGTTACTTGTTGGGTCCGTCTTAGAATGTTAAGCGTTTAATAGGTAAAAAGAAAATAAAAAGTCGTGAGACATCTTGTCACAGTTGATCTCAAAGCTGATGTACTTTGCCAACAGCGCCCCCTGGAGTAATAATTGAATCCTATCAACGCTCCACACTTTTTTTTTTATTTTGCAGACATAAAGTGATATATTTAACAAAACATGAGAAATATGTAATAAATATATATAAAAAACATAAGACACTAGAAACTAAATTTTTTAATGTCAGACAAAAATAAAACTACTAGTAGAAAATTTCTCCATCAGTAAATGTTTGTATGCATACATGTGGTCGTGTCTACCAGTGGATTTAAAACCCTTTCCTCCTTTATTGATATTCATTAGTATATTGTATATAATAATCCAGAAGATAAATGTATTTCCAAACATTTTATTCAATGTATGTTGCACTTCAAAATATATCAAAACCAGATACAGAGAAAATACAATTCTATGCACATTAACTTAGCAGACTAGAGAACATTTAAAACTGAAGATTTACCTTTTCATAGAGCAGCTTGGAGAAACATTAAAACCCAAGTCTAACAAACCCTCAAAAATCCTCCTTGCTATCCATCAGTGCATTAATTTTCTACTTCAGTTACTCAAATTAGGATCCAGCTGTTTTTTGTTTGAAGCACAAAAAATGTTTCAGATAAGATTAATCTTTTAAAAATAAAAGAAACTGCTTTTTGTTTTAACCAATAAACAGCAATTAAGATTAAATAAATCCCTGTGAGTTTTTTTTAGGTTTAAAGTGCCATATTTCCCCCAACACACAGATAAATCAGAAATATCTTTATGAATATCACTTTAAACCTCGATGTACCAAAGTTTTAAAAAAAATATGAGCTCAATCTTTATACAATTTTGATGTAAACATATTTCCAAATGAACATACAAGGACAAGATGTAAAACATTTTTACCCTTGCATGTTTAGAAGGGTTAATTAGAGGAGAAGGGAGATAAAAACAATTGGGGATTTAATCACGAATCTCTTTTGCATTTGAAAAAAAATCCTAGCTAATTAAAAAAAATACTTTTCTCTTTTTAAGACTTTAGTCTGGGATAAAAAAAAAACAAATAAAGATGTCTTCTACAGCATCAGTAGGAAAGCAAGAGTTTAAAAACCCAAGTAAAGCTCTGAAAACTTGCAGAAATCAGACAAATTCACCTTCTATAATCAGGTCCTGTTAAGAAGCTAAAATGAAATATCTTCTCTTAAAAGACAGAATAATGAAATAATCTTGAACATTGAATGTTTTCCAGAATATCAGTGTCAAACATGGCACAGCTCAAGCAACAGGAATGTCATATTTGGTCCTATGTTAAATAGCCCTGTTTGTCTTGAATTAAAAGTAGAAAAGATTTAATGGGCACTCCTGTAAGTTTTTAAGAGTATAATTTTTGACTTTGATATTGCTACTTTATCAAATGTCACACTGTGTTTTATTTTGTGGTTGTATTTCCTATTGCTCAGCCTACAAATTAAATAAGTTCTCGCTGATCAGAGTAGACCAGGAATGGTAAATAAAAATGGGAAAAATATATAATACTTCACAGTGAGAAATATTTGCCTACCAGAAGCAGGACAGCTGGAACTAAAGTTGTTTTCTATGCTGGTCAATTTTAGACTATCACACACGCACAGCAGTACACGCTCTTCACTGTGGTTTACCAAGAAGGCTCGCTAAGAAATTAGAACCCTGACTCTCGCCTCGTCTTGCCCCCCCTCCTCCAAACGGATCCATCTGGTTCAGTTCAGACTGGTCCAGCATTTCAAAGTCTTCAGCGTCTAAGTCCGTGTCAAACTCAGAGCTGGACTGTTTGCGGTAGCTTCTGTGGGACACAGATCTAGGGTGGGCTTGTCTCCGCTGGGCAGGAGGAGGCCGAGGCTGCAACGCCCCGGCGATTGCTGCCTGGATCATGTTGCTGGCAATCGCTCCGGCCAACTCTCCACTGAAATCTGAGGCGGATGGGAGGCCGCTGAGGGAGAGTTCTGCATCCAGTTCCTCCTGGTCGGAGTCCAGATGTGCATCCACGTCTAACACTGAGGCGCGATGACTCCCCAGATGAGACGGGCCCAGACTCGGAAGCCCAATGCTTGTGTCGTCGTCATCATCCATTAAAGTGGCGTCAGGGTTTATGGACGGGAAGTCTGGGAGATCTTGAGCAAAAGATTCCTCAGCATCACTGTGTCTGTCAAGGTCTAAGAGAAAACAAGACCAAAAGAAATGAGAGGAAATAAAATAGATTGACGAGATAGAATGAAAACTGGAAGCGTACCTTCAGAGTCCTCTGTAAGCGGTGTCTGACCCCGGGAAAGATTAAAGGTTCCATTGTCTGTATAGGACACCTCAGCATCAGAGTGCTCTGAATCAGTCAGTGCAAGTTCTTTGGCAGCATCAGCATCATCAAACTGGAGGAGACAGGAAAAGGAGATAAATACTTTTCAATGTGAATTACTTAGTTACAAGTAACAATCCTAATAAACTGTCACTTTCAATTCCTGTTTGTTATAAATACTTAACAGTATGTAGTTTAAACAGATAAAGAAGAAGGTAAAAACATGTTTTCTGCATTTTTCTTTTAAGTATATTGATGTTAATCAAAAGCAAACAAATATCTGAGCACATAAAGCAGAAACTACGCATTTGTTCTTGTTCACTAGTTTCAATAGTAATACTGAGAAGGTCGTGAAGGCTAGCAGATTTACTTTTGGACAAAATGCAGCCAGCTCCTCCTCACTGTCACTTGCTTCGTCTGAGGCTGCACCACGTAAAGGTCTTCGCAGGACTGCAAACACAGCAGACAGAGCAACTGATTATTCTGACTTAATCAATAGTGAAGAGTCACTGCAGAAAGTACATTTTTAGAATGATAAGAAAATGTCATTTATGTTCCGTTTTAGATAACACCTATCACACCTTTAGTTCAGAAAACAGGAAAAAACCAACAATCATTTTTCTTTCACTTCATAAATTAGGCCCTGCTTTCTGTACATTTTTTCTCCTGCATATTTATCCCAAATATGCACATTTCCAAATGCATTGAACACATATATTTAACTGTTATAAAATGAAAATAAATCCATTCCTTGTACATCAACACAGAAAGACAGGAGAAAGCCTCATTCTTCAGAATGAAACATGTGGTTTGAACCACTAGATGGAACTGAAACTATGAATTTACAATCTACTTCATTTTTGTCCTGATCACCAAGAGATTTTAATTCCACCCATCAATATTAACCTCCTGATCCATTGCGAGAGAGAATTGCAAAGTCCTAACACCGTTTAAATGAATAGGGGAGTCCAGGAATATGGGCCGAGTGTGACCATGACAGGGCTGTATGGACCAAAAATATATTGATATTTGGAAATTGAATTATGGCTGAAAAATAACCTACTTATGTACATAGAAGTATAATTATAACAGCTTATATATACACTATCTGAATATAGCATAGTTTCATCATATATCTGTTTTGAAAGAAATTTCATTTTTAAAAGATCAACATAATGCCCAGCCCCACACTGCATGAAAAAGCGTGACAGATTTGAGTTTAATACAGCAAAGTTCTCTCCTCCAGTGTACCAGTTCGCTTTACATAAAAGAAAGAAGAAAATAATAATTATCCACCCATTTTTAAGTCTGTGTGATTTTGCACATTCAGAAAGATGAATAATGATAAAAAAAAAAAAAAACTATAATGTATCATAATCTATCAGAACAATGGGAAGAAAAAAGGAAACTGATGAACATACACAACACACTGGCTTTTTTATTTCTACATTTAATTCTGACAGCTGGGAAAAATACCGCAATAGACAGTGATATAACAATATTGTGTGAATATCGTATTGTGACCCAAGTATAATGACACGTATCGTGTCTCAACAACCATGCCAATAATCACCCCTATTTACAGCTGTGATGCCCCACCTTTTCAGATTAAAACTGCCTAATCATTTCTACAAAGACTTTCTGTGATGCATGTGAATGGAAAGGTGCGCAACGCAATTCCCGCTCAGGAGGATGTTGGCTCATCCTCTCCGCTGCTCAAAGGTTCGCCAGGAAGCTGCGCTCAAAATCCACTCTGCGCTCACCTTAATTTTTCTGCCGCTCGGGCGAAATCGCTCCATGCTGACTCAAATTTTCAGGAGAAGGCATTTTCTAACATTTTTCCTTCATGTAATCATGCCAGGGCCCTGGGACACACTACGTTTGATTTAATGATGTGACAGATAATGTGTATCGTCTTATTTAACTTGCTGTTAAATTATTGCAGTTTCCCAGCTCGCTCCATTCATGTTGCCCCATGTTTGCTATTTATTATAGTAAGGATGTGAACAACTGCACAGAACTCTAAAATGTTGAGAATCATGTTAGTACCCCTCCTCTCATTGCTCAATACACTTATAGCAGTGTGTTTTATTGCCTTGCAGAAAGGGGCAGATTACTGCATGCTGGGTAACCTCTTCAGCTTTGTAAAGTGTTGCGTTTTCAGGATTGTACACAAGCTTTGCACAGCTGTGCATCCAAACGGCTGCTATATGAACCTTCCTATCAGGCCTCAATAGGTTTCGCTCCATATATTAATGAGGTCTAACATTTCACTGTCAGTCCTCTGAGCTATGCTGCTGAAGCTGCAGTCCATCCCACTATATTGTTACTGACTACTTTCACTTGTGGCTGCTGCAAAGTTCTGATAAACGTAGATGGAAAGTGACTTTGAATTGCATCCAATCCGCCTCTATTTTTCCCCACTGAAGTCACATTAAAAAAGATTTGTGACCTCATATAGAAGAGGTTCAAACAAGACTCCAATCTGAGAGTGGGGCCACTTTTGTGGAAAACTGCGTCTATTATATCGAGTTCAACTTATGACAAATAAAAGAGCCGTTAAGCAATGCTGTTCACCTGTTTGCTGATAAACCTGGACTAATCAATTAAAGTTGCAGCAAACCTTCACCAATGCCTAAAAACATTTGTTCCACAGCAGATTTAAGTTTAAAGCCTCAATTTGATCTGACCAATATGTGTCTTTTTTACAGAATTAACATCATCGTTTTAGAGCTCTGAAAAACACACAGCCCTGATCTTACTGGTTCAACTAATAAAAGGATAAAGTGAGCCGTAAAGATTTTAAGTTGTAGGGAAACGGCTGTTCCAACAGCTGAATTCTGAATTCTCCCGATTGGTGCACGACTTTACACGAGTGAATAAAGTGAATGTAATTGGTCGTTTATCAAGGGGGCAGGATTGTTGAGGCAGAAGGTTCGCAAGCATGTTGCCAGTTCCCATTGTGGCCAGTTTCTCGGAAGCATCTTGCTAACCAGCTAGCAACTTAGTGCTAGTAGGTTCCCAATGGTAAATTCCATTGGGACCACGTAGCACTAAATTGGTGACTTAGAAACGACAGTGTCAAGGAACGCTATGGACAGCGGAAACATGCTAGAGGAGGGGAGTTTTGTGTCAGGGGTCGTGGATGATTCTCCTCCGTCATACATTTTTTATTTAGAGGAGGAAAGCGGGGATTAAGTTGTTGTGGAAGAGAACGCCAGGGCGGCAGAAGCTTGGTTTGGTGTAGAAGGCTTACAGCCGAACATGTTTGAGCCCTTGCCTCGCAACGCTGCCAGTTCTGTTAGCTCTACGCCTGCTGAAGACACAGACGTCCATCCCCGTGAACACTGGGACGGAACTCAATGGGAAAGTAAATGATCCTTCATTCTTATTTCAACCGTTGCGTATATTAGCTATGAAAACTGAATCCAGATGCCATGACCGAAAAAACTTGATTGAGAGATGACAGTTAATATATATGACACAAATTTAGGTGTACAAGCTGATGTATAATTAACTGGCCTGCATAAGATAACGAAAAAAAAAACCCACAAATTTTAAAGACACACATATATATATATATATATATATATATATTTTTTTTTTTTTTTATGTTTATTTTTTTTATAGAATTTTCTATATTTTGGGACAATATCGTCGGATAAAGAGTACATTTATATACATGTTAAATCCAGAATGATTTGACGTTTATTATATGATTTCTTATGACTTTAAATAGCTTTATGGCTTTAAGGCTTTTAATTTATGAATAAAAATGCATGTTTAACTTACACTGATTATCAATGGGCTTCGACATCATATATCCACGAACACTGAAGTCCAGCCACTGCAGGACTGGCTCCAGCCTGACATACAGATGCTGAAAGACCCGGTGATAGGCAGCCAGAGGGGCGAGTAGAGAGGCCAACACTAAAGCAGAAAGAAAAATGTCACCAGTAATTACAGGAGCGGATCTTTCTTTTCAGTTCATGTGACACAGAGTAATGTTCTGAGGATTTAAATTTAGATCTGAACAGATTTACTTTGCAGACTGTGTGGATAATCACATGCCTATTAGATTCTGTAAAGCGACAAACTGTTGTAGAGGGAGGTAAGGCATAACAAACAAGCTGTTATGGTTTGGTCCTCACTGCTGAGCTTTGCAGCACACTAGTAGAAGGTCTGGAGATTAGCCCACTCTTTGTCTGACCTTCCTACCTAGCTGGCTGTCCTCTCTCTTGCTCCCGTCTTGTGTGTCTCATCCCAGCTTTAATCACCTCACAGACCGGGCCCTGGTACCAGGGGCCCCACAGATCTGATTTCATCACCCATGCATTTTTAATCACTCTTCAGGCTAAAATTACCTACAAACACAGCCTTATAATAGAGCGTGGGTCTGTAGTCAGAACTGGTTAAGCTACTGGGACTCACATGCAAAGTAGAAGAGCACCAATCCAGGAATGTAGTATCCAATCATAGCCAAGCAGGAGAAAACTCCACAGATCAGGACACAGAACTGTCAGAAAAACAAGACATGTATTGTTTAAGGTCAGAGACCCAGCAAAATGTTTACCACCAGAGATTTAAATTAGCTGAATGGGTAACTTGAAAAAAAACATGCCTGTAAAGGGGATAAAGCATTTATTTATGAAATTATTGTAGATTCAGTGTGTGATTCTCACATTGCCAGGGTTTTGTCCTTTGTATTCCACCATGCTGGATGTGAAAATGGACGAACTGACCCAGACCTCTGCTAAGTGATGGCACAGTTCAGGCACACTGAGGATGCCGGGTTGCACCAGACCCCAGCTGGATAAACACAATGCTTTAAAATTAAGAGCTGAACGGATGCGGCGAAAAATAACAGTCATAGAAATTAGCTGTGGAAAGTAAAACAAACCTCTCATTTTCTGTTTCTTCCAACTTTCTGACTGTGGGTAGAAAGAAAACATTTAAAAGTTATCTTAAATGTTTCATGTTAAAATTTGTATATGTCTATATGAATGAAATGTGATGCTAGCTAGACTCAAAACTGTGGAATCTGTAAGAAAATGTAGTATTATTGTGAATCATAAAATGTATCCATAATATAAATGTACCCTTAAAGTCTGTTTAAATTGTGTAAACATATTTTGTATAAATAAAGATTCAAGCACCTCTAATTTCTGGCCAGATCTTATTCCTCCAGGTATCGGCAAATACAAGCACAGCCAGGCCTGTCGCCAGCAGGAACAGCAAACGTAGTGAAGTCAAAGCAAAGAACCTGCCGGGAAAATCAGACAGAAAATCCCGAACAAACAATTCAGAGAAGCCTGAATGTAGAAAGTTGCATAAGTGAACAGCTATGTTCAGAGTTCACTGAACCCTTAAGGGGCGCGCTTCTGTTCCTTTGAGTCACAAGAAATAAACTGTTTTAGACCTAGCAAAAAATAACATACTTTTATGTCCAAAACAAAATGGAAACAGAATCTATAATGAGGAAAATACATTATAAGAGACAAGAGATCACTGGACCAGAGAAGGATTGCCTGAGACTTTTCCCTAATATTGACCCTTCATGGCCACGCTGCAAAAGCCAACAGATTGGGGGTTCAAAGTGCAGCATGGGGGCCATTTTCTACCCCTTAATCACAGTTAAAGAATGGGATACATCCAATTGTCCAGCTAAAGTGGTAGATGAAAATAAATATTTTTGATCCATTTTCAGGAAACAGACTTTTATTTTTAACTTTCTCCAAAACTAAGTATTGACACTTCTTAAAGCTAATTTTTTATGGCTAGTTTTTTTAGTAGGGTTAAACATTATGGCCCAAACCTACTATATTATGATATATTTCTTAACCCTGTAATGCCAAATGTATCATATTTGATACATACGGTTTCTGAAATGTTTTGTGTCTAACACCTTTTGCATAATTTAATGGTAAAAATTTTGCTCAAAATCCTATTGTACACAATCAGATATACCTGATAACAGAGGGCAGAAGACTACACAAAAAATAATCTTGACTTGTCGGATAGTAATAAATTATTAATATCAAAAATGTATTTCTGTTTTTTTCTTTTTACAAATTTTGTTAAAAGGCCAAATAAGGACTTCAAACCAAAAGAAAGTAATTTTCTGTTTTGTTTTATTCTTGGATCAGGCTTTAAAGCTACAGTGTGTAACTTTTAGCGACATCTAGCGGTCAGACTGCAGACCGCAGCAACATGAACATCTCCCCCCCACCGCTTCTCCCCCCCAACAGTACGGCGAGCGTTACGGGACAAAATGTCTTCCACGACGTCCGCATCACCTACCTTTTCAAGTGATGAGGTTTGTTTACATAGATAATTTTACAGATAGTATTTCATTAGTCTGTGTAGGGTATAGATTTCATGTAGACTTAAGATAATAAATATACTAGTGCTGTCAATCGATTAAATTTTTCTAATCGCGATTAATCGCATCAATGCCTAAGTTAACTCGCGATTAATCGCATTTTAATCGCACATTTTTTTTCTGATTGAAAATCATTTAAATACTCTCGATGACATACAAAAAATACATACAGGCTAGGTTTGTGCCAATGTTCTTTTTTTTAAATGAAAACAGGTCACAGACACTGATTTATGCCATAGAAACATTTGGCAAGAAGATGGGGAGGCATGTAGCAAAAAATAACAAATATGTAGCCAAAAAAAAAAAGCCCTGAAAACAGGCTGATGTAAAAGACAGTCTTTACAGTCAATACAGTCTTTTGAACAAAACAAGCATTTTACCCTACTGCTATAAAATGTAGTAGAGTTAACATTAGATGTTAATTAACCAAGATAATAATGAACAATTTTCAATCAATACATCAAAATCAATAGACCGACATCACTAGATGGAGGTAGTCTATGCTCTAGAAAGTTATTTTTCAGGCTCTTAACAAAAATGAGAACGCACACACACACCCACACACACGATACTGACCTGTGGCGTACACAGACAGCAAGAGTGCCGTAGCAGATTCCATTTCACCTCAGTAATCTGTTTTCTCAGCGTATTTCAGGTTGCTACTAGGCACCAGACACTCAACTTGTTTGTTGGTGGTGGGGCTTAAAGAAAAGGCACTAGCGCTACCCCAGTGTATGAGCGTCTTTTTCCCTTGAGGGGCTCCGCTCTCGAAGCCTACGGAACATGCATAGACTGGGGGAAAATAGCCCCGCCTTCCTGCAGGCTGCAGCAGGATGTACTTGGAAAATTGTACCATAAAACCACATAGCGTTAATCTCACGTTAAAAAAATTATCGCCATTAAAATGGCCTCGCATTAACGCGATAATAACGCGATAATTTTGACAGCACTAAAATATACCCATTATTTTTTCTACATCGTTGTGACATTTTGGCGATCTCGCAATCACTAGTTTGTTGGCTCTGCGCTGCCGTAGCGCAAAGAAGTCTGCCTCCATGGCTGCGAGACCCGCTACTATGTAATTATAAATAACGAATTCTAAGGCAACGCAAATAGTAAGGTTAAGATGCTGAGCTCGTAGATGATGATAAAATAACACAGTTATGTATAATATATTACATTTCTGACTGTATATCCCTGTAATTATTACACACTGTAGCTTTAAAGGGTTAATTTCAGTTTATACAATATAATTTTGATATTGATATAAGCGTTATAAAAGCATCCGAGGGATGGCCAAGAATGCCAATAACAGCTTCCTGTAAAAACTTATCACTATTATTTTGTCATGTTTATGAAATTCTTGCAATGCAACATTTTTTAAATATTTTCTTCAAGTAAAAACAAATTAAAGCCGGAACATCACTCAGAGACAAATGTTTACACACAGACTGTAATATATCAGAAATTAAATTTTCCCATCATTGAATAAAATTGCAATATATATGCAAATTAAGTAACTGTCCATCCCTACTTTTAATCCACTTTAATAGCCAGTATACAGACGTTGAGTGACTTTCATTGAAAGTAGAGAGAGGCACACTGTTTTATGAAACCTGGCTTAATAAAGCAACATTAAACCATGCTCTGTTACTTATCCTGGAAATATACACTAAATAATAAAATCTAGACAAAGATACCCAATCAGAAATGTTTATGATGTTGTTTTTTTTTCTCTTGTAAGGCAAACCAGAGAAACCCTTTTTTATGTTTGGCATCTATAATCATTTACAGATATCAGACAAATGTAATGTGATGTGTTTGTTTTGTTTTTTTACTCTGAGCCCAGTTTGTTACACATTTGGATTCAAGATGTATGGTTTCCACTAGAATTATAGAAAAAAAATGTAAGTGCTTAAAGGCTCTTTGCATGGATGTGATAAAACCTTATAAATGTTTTTAGTACACTATTTAATTCAATGTAATATAAAGTTTACTCTCAATACTTCATAATACTCAGTTACCATTTGAAGTTGTAACTGAGTATGTCTTTGTCACCTGCGGATGGGTTTGGAGGAGGCTGTCATTTGTGGGAGGGAAAGTGGGACCTTTTTCTTCTGTGTTACCATCTATTAATTCTGTTTTTACTGTGTATTGTTTTTAGTTCCATAATAAAAAAAGAATGATATAACTTTTTGCCTAAAAGGGAAAAAAAAAATTGCAATTTGCATCTACAGCGCAATTATAACACAATTTAATTTACACATCTCAGGGATTATTTTAAGCCTCATAGTGCTGCTTTGATTAAAGATCATAAAAGTCGTAAACCCATTGAACCAAAGAGTGCTGCAGGTTTTGGTCAGCCTTAAAGGAATAGTACACCCAAAACATGATTAGCCTTCATTTTCTACTCACCCCCATGCTGAACAACACTCTGGGGTACTTTTTTGATATCTCAAATGCATCTGGAGATCTGGGAGGCTTCTTGCTGTCTGCTGACATTCAAATAATGGAGGTCCATGGCGCCCGAGGCAGAAAGGTCCATAAAAGTCCACAAAAAACATGTCAATATTCCTCCATACTGCTCGTCCAATGTATTCCACGTGTCCTGAGTGGGTAGAGTCCATAATTTACTCGAAACGAAGTCATTTAGAATGTTTTTAGAGCATAAACAGTAGTGTATAGGATTTCCTAAAAGCGCGTTCACGAGCCTACGGAAACCACGGCAGACCAAACCAGACGAAAGTGCACATTCAGCTCGGCAATGAACTCAGGCTTTTCCTCAACACTGAAGTCCTCAGACATTTTTCTTTCGTTGTTTCTTTCTTTGCACAGGTAAACAGCACATTTCTTCTTCTACGCTTGCATTATCGGCAGAGCAGACGCTGAATGAGCACTTTCATCTGGTTTGGTCTGCCACGGTTTCCGTAGACTCGTGAACGCGCTTTTAGGAAATCCTATACACTACTGTTTATGCTCTAAAAACATTCTAAATGACTTCGTTTCGAGAAAATTATGGACGCTACCCACTCAGGACACTTGGAATACATTGGACGAGCAGTATGGAGGAATATTGACACGTTTTTTGTGGACTTTTATGGACCTTTCTGCCTCGGGCACCATAGACCTCCATTATTTGAATGTCAGCAGACAGCAAGAAGCCTCCCAGATCTCCAGATTCATTTGAGATATCAAAAAAGTACTCCAGAGTGTTGTTCAGCATGGGGGTGAGTAGAAAATGAAGGCTAATCGTGTTTTGGGTGTAATATTCCTTTAAGTAGGGCTGCAACTAACGAGTACTTTGCAAACCGATTAAAAAAATCCAGTTTCACTCACTCATGACGTGAAACTGGAGTCGACATTCGCAGCTGAAGTTGGATTAGAATTTCGGTAGAATTTCCCCAGTGAGCTCTTAATTTCTACATTGGGGTTTGTTGACAAGTTTTTTGCTTTTTTTTTTTTATAAAAAAAAAAAAAAATATCAATATTCAAAAATTTAACTTTTCTGAACTTTTGGGGACATTAAAAACTAAATGCTGTCACTGACATTTTTGTTTTGTCTTTTGTTGCATCAGCTAATTAATCTATCAGCACAACTTGTCATTTCATTAATCGATTAAATCCTTGAAGAAGATTTTTTAAGAAATTAAACCAGGGTAAAAACTAAAATGTTGTCACTTGAGTTCTTGATAGTGCATATTGGCAGACGAAAATGTTTTTTTTTTTATAATTAATGCAAAACGTTTCTTATATATTTTTACAATTTGATATAACTACTGCTCTAAGTGGGTTCCTCTGTCAGTTAAAGGCATGTTTTTTTTCTCTATATTCCATTTAACAATTAACTGATTACTAAATTAGTTGATGATTATTTAAATAATTATTTAATCCGATTAGTTGTTTAAGCCTAAAGATTCATTGAAAGAACTTTCTGGCCGCAGATATTTACATATGAAAAACAAATCAAGAATCTTGCAATAAGTATGACTTATTGATATTACACTCAAAACTAAAGCTGACTTTCCATTGTAGTTTGTGTTCAATCAAAAATAAAACAGAAACTCCTTTAAAAATGGAATGACCCAATCTATTCAGCTCTGAAAGACTGAACTCCAACAGTACTGTGGCCAGTCATGCTTTCTTTGCATGTCCCATATCACTGCGATTTGCAATTCAAGTATCAACCCTCCAAACCAAATAAAAAAACTTCAATAAATCACATCTACATAGAATGGATTTATGTTTTTTTTTGTTTTTTTTTTACTAATAACACACTTTGGAAGTTTATTGCATACTCTAAATACATACTAGTCTGCAATGCATTTCATCACAGTGAAGTTACAAACTCATAAATCTCTGGATTTAATAAGTGAAACTCAGACTGGGAATGAACTTCATCTTGTGATGCCTATGAGGAAAAAAATGTTAAGAAAATAATCCTACATTTAACCACGTTGGTGTGTCCATAAATAGAGCAGCCGCTCTGCCTTTTACTTAAAATGACAGGTGAAATACTTGCACCACCTGTTTGCAGGCATGTCTGGAAATAGGTCTTAACCTAAAAATACACTATTAAATGGAGATGAAAGCTTACCAAAATACAATGTTGACAACAATGTAGAGAAGGACACTGTGGAAAGGTCGCTCCCACACCAGAACAGACTGTAGGTAGGTCAGGACGGGTTCGTAGGGCCCCAGCTTGGACAGAAGAGCCACTCTGACAGCCCGCACCTGGCTGTCTCTCTCACTGGAGCTCGGACGACTCCGCAGGCAGATACTAGACCCATCGGTGTAGGAACAACCTTCCATGGAGGCCTCACCCATCGCCCCCGTGTGCAACATCTCATAGTCTCCCGTTGATAAAACAAAGCCTGTAAAATAAAGATTGAATAAAGGGAACTGGAACGAGGTAAACCGCTTTATGAGGCACGACAGCGCCTCGATCCGTTCACAGCACTGACGCTAACGGATGAGGCTAACACCACGAGATAGACCAGCCGAAAAATCGTATTCACGGTATATAATTAGACCCCTTTCTATATTAAAAGCGACCATATATGAAAAGACTAATTTCACATTTTTCATAAGAAGCTGACACTTACTATTTAGCCATTTCTACCCAGAAATGTAGCACTCTCTTCAAAATTTGTCAATATGGCGTGTCCTGTCTTTCCAACTGCACAGCTCGCCAATCAGAATCCAGAGAAACAATTGCGTCATGTTGCATTCAGGTAAAGTAGGATTATTTTATCTAGCTAAGACTCTTTTCAAAATAAATTGTCAGATCCGGCCAACACCATTAGACAATGGATACGGTTTAGATAAAATACACAAGTTATAGACTAGAGTAAAAATGTGTTTTCATACAAATTGAAAAAGCTTATTGTTTACACCAAATCACAATAGACATAAATACTGACCTATATGCGTTTTTGTAGAATTTAACAAAAATAGGGCTAAATTTCCCAGAATGTCTGTGAGAACCTAATATCAGTTGAAACGTCACACGCGATCCAGGTCTCAAGCTTATATAGAATAATAATATTTTAATGTTTATTTATTTAATTTCAGAGAATTATCAAATATTTTCAAAGTATGATTTTCTGTATAAATAAAAAAAATAATGAAATAAAAATAATAGTGAAGAATACATGATGGTCATGAAAAAAAATCCAGTACTGCTTCCGTAAAGCTCCTTCAAATTAAAACACAGTGCAACTAAAATCCTAAGAAGTTGGGAGGATAGGTTCCCCACATTTTGTCGTGATAAACAAGCTACCAGTTTAGCTTTTAATAAAAGATGTTATAACACTAAAGGCATATTTTGGATATTGTTTAGGCAATATATCGTCCAGTGCAAAATACTGGAACACCCAAGTAAACTCGTCTTGTCAGCTCGAATAGTCCGCACCATTGCTAAGTCGGCGCACCAAAAGGTAGGCGGGCGGCTAAAAAACAAACAACAACAACAAAAAAACATCTGGGTTTTACTCTTTACTATCCGTTTATCATCAGAATTTTTAAAATTATTTATCTCTGGTTCATATTTTAATATGAGCAACAATGATTCAAATTAATCGATTAATCTCACTTGTCTATACTTATATCGAGGTCACGCCTCCTTGACCGGCGAGTGGAAAACGACCCAACCCAGCGCCAAGCGGGAACGAGCGGGCAGTTCTGGTGATCTGTCGAAAACAGAGACAATTACAGCTGCCGACATTGAAAAGAAATCGCTAGCCCTTCTGCTAGCTGTACAAGGAGCAACTGAAGACTGAACATGCCGCGGGAAATTATAACTCTTCAGCTTGGACAGTGCGGAAACCAAAGTATGTTACGGAAGGGAATGGCTAACTTGCTGGATAAACGCAGACTGTATGGCAGAAGAACATTCTCTACTTTATCCTCTGCTTGATCTATTAGATTGTGTGCTAAATTGAAGCTAGTTATACAGATAGCTAATTCAGCTATAACGTGTTTTCTTTATTTAAATGCTATTTTGTCTTAGCTTAACGGCTAACGGGCCAATGTGATGAGTTAGCCGTTACTGCTAAGTAGATAGCAAGTTCTATTATGTTAGTGTTTTCTTGGTTTATTTAACACATCTGTTAATGTAAAGCGCTTGTCGTCTGTCTTTTTTTTTTTTTTGCAGTCGGCTTTGAATTCTGGAAGCAGCTGTGTGCAGAGCATGGCATCAGTCCAGAGGGGATCGTAGAGGAGTTTGCAACTGAAGGGACGGACAGGAAGGATGTGTTCTTTTATCAGGTAAATGCATCATCAGCTGAAGTAAACAGAAAAATATAGAGGTAAAAACATGAACGATTCTTTATCTGAAAATTCAGTTTTATTCATTTTCTCAGTTGTTCACAATAAACAACCCAGCCTTATGCTTTTCACTGAAGTAGAGTAGCATGGAGCTAATTTATTTTTGGTCACTAGGTTTAAAGCTTAAAACTCCCCTGTGATTTACAGCTGTTAAAAAAAAATCTGCACTTTCCAATATGCACCTGGGCTGCAGATATAAGATCATATGTTTTGTGATTGTGTGTGTATCTTGTTGACAAGTTTGTTGCACAAGATACATTTTACTAGAATACCTAAAAACAAAAATAAGTGTTGTTGTTATTACAAACCACAAAGCAATCATAACACATCAGTATACCCACTAATACCACTCTTCCAGCATGGTGGTGAGAGCTCATTTTGAAGCCTTGATAGTTTGCAGGTATTTTAATGATAATAAATTAACTTTTATTGATCTGACGTTGGACAAATGTACCTCTGCATTTAACCCATCTCCTTGGGTAGCAGGGGGCTGCCACGGTGGGACACCTTTGGGAACAATTGGGGGTTAAGGTTCTTGCTCAGAGAGCCAGAGTGGGAGTGGGTTTGAAACTCACAACCTCGGGATTCCAAGCTCTATGCTCTAACCACTAGGCCGCCACTCCCCCTTCATTTTCAATTAAACCGTGCATGATAAAGTATCTCCGCAATTTATGAGGCCATGTACGTAAGTTAGGGATTGCTTCAGTGCTAAAGCATTCAATAATCCTGATAAAAGAAATAATTCTGTGGAAAACGACTAAATAGGAGAAGATTGTAGATAGAAAATTACCCAGTAAACTTTAATATCTTCATCCCAAATGAATGTTTGTATGAATTACTGATATCATAAGGAACAGAAGTTGGGTTTTTGCTGCTAAAGCGATTCTGGACTTTCCTTCATTGCACTGCTACACTTTAGCTTGGCTAGAATAGAGATCTGCATTATGGAGGTGGCAAAAATGATTCCTGACTCCAAACCTCGGCTTGCATTTATGTTTAAATGGAAATTAAGTTAACAGATAACAACAGATAAAGAATTAAACATTCTAGTTGTTCCTATGTTTAAATTATTTAGATGATTAAATGTATATTTACTCCTGATTATGGGAGGTATTTGTCCTTGACTAGAGATGGAAATTTCATTAGGAAGACATGAGATCCTTTTTAGGTACAATATTATAGTTACTAGGTAAATTGAAACAGTCAGAAAGTGTAACTTAAACTTGCTGCTACAGGTGAAACTTGACAAAATGAAAAACAGTCTACAAATACTAAAATACAATCTGCAGTGAGCCAGGGCTGCTTTTACTTCTCTAGATCTACTCTGCTAGGAATACAGCTGACACTGAAACTAATTCTGAAACTTTATTCTTACATTTTCATGTATTTGACTATATTTTGTAAATGTAAGCTGATGTGTTACACAAGCAGGTGTGTTGCTCCGAAAGGCATTTATACCAAAATAAGCACACTCTTATCCACAAACAGCATCCATTTATCGATCTTTTGGAAATAAAGACTCCATTTATCTCGAAGAATCATGAAGAAATCGCATCTGTTTGATATTTGCTACAGATTTAGTACCAATCACTCCCGCCTCCGCTGATGTAATTTATGTTTGCTGTTGTTTTTTCCCTGATTCCACAGCTTTATTGTACCAAAGAAAAAAAATTCCCATAGTTTTCAGGCCTTCAGGGAGTTTTTATAAAATTTTCAAAGTTTGAGCTTACCTGTTTGCAAACAGCGCTGCGTGCTTGTTTCCGCTGATGAAGTTTTCTGTAGGGATGTTAGATATTCAACGATATTCCGGAGGAAAATTAGGGCGTAACAAAGCCATACATTCCCAAAAAAAGGGCGTACAATTTCTAATGTTTTTCGTAAAGGGCGTACTATAGTACGGCCGTGCTTATTGCTACATAAAAGCCTGTACGCTGTTAGTTAAAGTCCTCTGTTTTCCTTTTTCTTTTTAGAAATATTCAATTCAATTCAGTTTATTTATATAGCGCCATGTCACAAAACATGTCATCTCAAGGAACTTTACAGTTCAACCAGATCATACAGTCAAATTGATTCAAAGTTTTCTTTCTCAGGAAAACCAGTTGATTGCATCGACTCATTGACTCAAATTCAATCCCTCACACTCAGCATGCCTGTAGCGACAGTGGAGAGGAAAAACTCCCTTTTAACAGGAAGAAACCTCCCGCTGAACCAGGCTCAGGGTGATCTGCCATCTGCTGAGGCCGACTGGGGTTCAAGGAGACAGAAGCAGGGATATGAAAAGGAGCTGTAAAAGGCGGCCCGGTCCAGGAAACACACAGCCAGGCAGACGAGCTCCGAGCCAGCTCCCATGTTAGAGGATGAAGAGAGCACATCCAGTTAGTCACAGTCAGAGAAACAGGACTACACTGAAAAACAGACCGATCTCCAACATCTATAAACAAGGGTGTTGATGGCAGCAGCACAGCTGACATTTCTCTCCAGGATGGAGTCACAGCCAAACAGGAACAGACGAGGCAAAGCTACTATGAGAAAAAGCAGAGAGAGCAGAACGTTAGAGATTGAACTAACAGATTCTGCAGAGTGGGAGAATAGAGATAGAATGATAAAATGGGGGTCCCTATGTCTTCCAGAAGTCTAAACCTATAGCAGCATAACTATAGAGATAGCTCAGGATAACCTGAGCCACTCTAACTATAAGCTTTATCAAAAAGGAAAGTTTTAAGCCTAGTCTTAAAAGTAGACAGGGTGTCTGCCTCACAGACTTAAACTGGTTGTTGGTTCCACAGGAGAGGAGCCTGATAACTAAAAGATCTGCCTCCCATTCTACCATTAGAAATTGTAGGAACCACTAGTAAACCTGCAGATTGAGAGCGAAGTGCTCTGTTAGGAACATAAGGAACAATCAGATCTCTGATATCAGATGGAGCTTGGCCATTTAAGGCTTTATATGTGAGAAAGAGGATTTTAAATTCTATTCTGGATTCTGAAATATGAATGTTTCACCGTATCAGTGTTTTTTTTTTTTTACACATTTAATTGCTGATAAAGAGGCTAATTTTAGTTACTTACCTTCAGTCCCCAAGGAAAGAGCAACATCCCTTGTAACTGGGATGAGGTATACAATTATTTAACCCAAACCCTGACTGGTGAGGCCCAATTCTTGCTAAGTTATTTCCTCCTTCCATCATTTCAGGGAGCTGGTGCCAAAATGTCTATTTTATGAACTTTCAGCAATTTCCCTCATCATGTTTGCCTTAAAACCTGCATCTCCACAATGCAGATCATCATCTAATTTTCTCTGAATATTCTGACCCAATTCCCATTCATGATAGTCCTTTAAACAGATTTGTAATTATTGTAAGGATAAGAAGCTGTTCCTCATCAGTTTGTCAATTTATTTTTTTTTATCAGGATGCTTTACTGTATCCTGATTATTTTTTATTGTTGAATTTTCCTTTCAGAAAAGATAAAGGCATCCTGGTTATCCTTGTGATTTTAGGTTCACCACCACTACTTGCCACTAGATGACATAACTGCCATATGTGATGTCAGAAACTAACATATACTGCAGGGACACTGACTGCTTTATCAGCTTCTAATCCCTGGTTGTTAATCTAACCCCTCAGGCTGATGATGAGCACTACATCCCTCGTGCCGTTCTGCTGGACCTTGAACCCCGTGTGATCCACTCAATCCTCAGCTCCCCGTACGCAAACCTGTACAATCCAGAGAACATCTACCTGTCTGAGCACGGAGGGGGTGCTGGGAACAACTGGGCCAGCGGATATTCACAAGTTGGTTTTGAAAAATGATCAATATTTTAATCAGTTTATTGATTTTATTCAATTTTTATCAGTCTAGTTTAAATTAACTACATTTTCAAAATTTTTTTTTCCTTCTTCTTCCAGGGCAAAAAAATCCAAGAAGAGATCTTTGATATCATTGACCGAGAGGCAGATGGTAGCGACAGTCTGGAGGCAAGTCTGACATGTTTAACTTTGTGACTTTTAGGTTAATATGGACATTTTAACACTGATTTTTAGAAGAAAAATTTTTTTGTGGAAGTGCCACACAACATTTGAGAGCAAATTATTAAAACAAACCTTTGAGAATTTGTCTTAAAGTACAAAGTAATCCTTTTGACAAAGTAAGTTTTGTGGTTTATTTATTTTTTTTGTCTCTGTATTTGTTTATCTGCTTTAAGTCTGTTTTTCTCGTCGTTTTGTAGCTTTCGACTCTATTTTCTTGTAGCAAAGCGGCTGATTTTTCTTATAATTTTTTGGTAACCTGCTGTCTACACCATTGAAATGTTTAGCTTTAGCTCTGCCCCAAGTAACTTTTCCATATCTGCAGTGAATAGTGACGTGGTCTACTCGGACAGGGTGCTGTGTCTCAGTCGTGGTGATACGCACGCAGAAACAAAAATGACTCTAATCGAAACAAAATGCTAAAATAGTGCCAGAGCCCTTCCTGTGAAAACCAGCAAATTCCCTGCCATCTCCGTTATTCTTAGCCTCTTTATTTATTTTTTTTTTCGGTGAACGCAATACAGCCTCCAGCTTCTCATAAAATCACACTCACATTTCCCCTCAGAGGTCTGCAATTTGTGTAAGTCCTTCACATTATGAGCCCACGTTATTATTTAGCATGCACTCTGGGTAGGAAGGTGGGCCGAGCTGCTGTTGGCATGTGTGTGTTAGCAGGGTGTGGTGTGCAGTGTGTTTGGTGATAATAGTTGGGGTGAATGTTGAAGGCAGGTATTACAGGCTTGACTTCTGTGGGGGGGCAAAGGAGGAAGCCCATTTGCGAGGTGGGGCCCTGCTACCATTTATATAACTGCTTAGGAAGCGAGGCGTTTGCTCACCCACACACTTTTCTGTTCTGCACCACTGGAGTCTACTGTAAGTTTTACACACATGCTGCTGCCTGAGGGAGGTTGGTAATGAGTAACCCTTTGTCCTTGCAGGGATTTGTCCTCTGTCATTCCATTGCCGGGGGAACTGGGTCAGGACTGGGTTCGTACCTGCTGGAGAGACTCAACGACAGGTCCACAAACCCTCTTACAGCTAACTTCCAGCTACTTACTTTAGATTTGGCTTAGGATCTGGTGTGAGTAAATAAAATATTTCCTGCTCCGCAGGTACCCAAAGAAGCTGGTACAGACCTACTCTGTTTTCCCAAACCAGGATGAGATGAGTGACGTGGTTGTTCAGCCGTACAACTCGCTGCTCACTCTGAAGAGGCTCACCCAGAATGCAGACTGCGTGGTGAGCAGAGCTCTGTCGATTAAGATCTTTACACTCATGAGAAAATGTGCACACAAGGCATTTCTTTCCTGAAAAGTTGTTATTATTATTAGTATTACACTGTTGCTTTGCTGCGTATAAAATGTCTGATAGAGGGCTTAAATGTGGTGCTTTTGCTCCATTTATAATGATCTGTAAATGTTTAATCCATCATTTGTTTAGAGAATGCTCTTTTGCAAAGCATTAGCTATTTAGAAACGATTAAATAAAAAGAAACCCCTACAAAATAAACATTGTTCATGATGTTGTTCAGCTCGCCCACCCGCCATCAGTAAGCTTTTACATCCCACTCTTAATTAGTGGCCAGCTTGACTTCTGAATAAACCCAACATTCTTCTATTTTTCTCCCAGCCCTGCAGCTGTCTCTGTTTTTAATCTTCACAGTTCCTTTATGGAAGACAAACAGAAACTTCTCCATTGCTTGCAAACCAATATACAGATTGCATTGGCAGCATTCAGGCCTTGCAAATGCAACTTATTAAATTTGATTTCTAAATATCTAATAGTATTAGACACAGACGCACTGGCGATCTAATGGCATTTCCTCTTAAATACCTACTTCCTCCAGGGTCTTGCATAAGGACCTAATGTTGATTTAATTAGCCTGAGAGCTAATATAATCTACCATTATAATCCTTCTCCCTGTTGCGGTTGAGCAGCGTATCATGTATGTTCCACTTTCCTAACAACGGCTCACTGTCAGCCTCTTAAGCGATTCCTTGGCTGTTTCAGTGCTGCATTATTTTCTCACTCCTAAAAGTGTGGCAATAGATTGAGAAGTGATTTAACTTGTTCTTTTCGGTTTGTCCTATAATTGCCATCTGTGTTGTCCATCAGGTTGTGCTGGATAACACCGCTCTGAACCGCATCGCTACAGACAGGCTGCACATCCAGAACCCCTCCTTCTCCCAGATTAATCAGCTGGTGAGTAAGACGTCGGTTTATATTTCATGCTCATCTATTTATCTCCAAGGGTGTATTTGAACATCGCACATTATTTTGAAACAGAAGAGCCACTGGGCATCAACTAAAATATCACAAACTGGTTTAACAGGTTGGTTGGAGCATAAACTTGATAGCTGCTTTTTAGAACTTGTCACTTCCTTTAACACCTATTTACTGTGCCCAAAACTTGATAATTTGATTTGCTTTGACGACAAAAAAAGGTTTCACTGTGGGCATGGTGTCCTTTTGGGCTGTTTCTGTGCCAAACGCACCTCAATGGAAGCGGACCCAAAGGTTTCTCGAGGTTGCTTCGACCAACATATTACCTCAAGCTTTTGGGATGTTTTAGATGTGTGTAATGTTTTCTTTGAAAGAAAAGGCCCTTTTGTCTTGCACTCCTGTTTATTCCAAACTTTCTGAGAGTAAAGGTTTAGAACAATAGCTGCAATAAATACTTCTGCCTCTGGTCTAGCTTTCTGACTTCACACATTTTATGGATTACTTATACTGTACAGAGATATATATTAATATAATGCCAGATTGTTTTGGGATTCCTTTTAAATCCTGTCGATCATATGTCACCTCTCTGCGAACTGTGACAAGATGCAACAAGTTTGAGATCCTTAAAGCCAATCTAGATCTACATTTATCAGCTTCTAATTTTTCATACAGGTTTCCACAATCATGTCTGCCAGCACAACTACGCTACGTTACCCGGGCTACATGAACAATGACCTGATCGGCCTGATTGCCTCACTAATTCCCACTCCTCGTCTCCACTTCCTCATGACTGGTTATACGCCCCTGACCACCGACCAGTCGGTGAGTTATTACTCATCCTTACTGGCTGAGTATGCAACATGAGATGCAAATGTGATGTTAGGGTTGCAGTCACTGGTGATGCCATGTCTCAGGTTGCCAGCGTGAGGAAGACCACAGTGCTGGATGTGATGAGGAGGTTATTGCAACCCAAGAATGTGATGGTATCCACGGGAAGAGAGAGACAGCCCAATCACTGCTACATTGCTATCCTGAACATCATCCAGGGGGAAGTTGACCCCACACAGGTATGATGGCATACTGAGTGTGTGCAAAGTAGAATTCTAACTGAAATGATGGTCATATTTAAAATGATAAACATGTGCGCTATAGGTCCATAAAAGCCTTCAAAGGATCCGGGAGCGAAAACTGGCCAATTTTATTCCCTGGGGTCCAGCCAGCATCCAGGTGGCTTTATCCAGGAGGTCCCCGTACCTGGCCTCGGCTCACAGAGTGAGCGGCTTGATGATGGCCAACCACACAAGCATCTCTTCTGTAAGTTTTCTTCAAAACCTTCCTCCTCTCATCCAGTCTGATAGGAACCGTGTTAAAAAAAAAACTAAAGTGTGGGGCGTGCTTTGGTGGCGCAGTGGTTAGCGCACACGACCCATGTATGGAGGCCTTAGTCCTCGATGCAGCTGACCCGGGTTTGAATCTGACCTCTGGTCCTTTGCCGCATGTTTCTCCCCCTATCTCATACCCCCTTTCCTGTCAGTCCACTGTCAAAAAAACGAGGCACTAGAGATTTAAAAATAAAAAAAACAAACTAAAGTTTGAAGCTGTTTAAAATCTGAAAACTTGGTTAAAACTTTGGTTTATTGCTGCAAACCATCACCTTTAGCTTCATTACAAGCTGAAACTATTAAGTCCTCATTAGAGTGAGTTATTTTCTGTAAAGAAAAGAATTTAAAAAAGACAAAAGAAAAAAGTCTGATAAGGAATGTGAATCTTTCCCTGTTCTAATCCTAGTTTTGTCCTCTGTTTTAGCTCTTTGAGCGCACGTGCAGACAGTATGACAAACTAAGAAAGCGTGAGGCATTCCTGGAACAGTTTCGAAAAGAGGACATCTTCAAGGAAAACTTTGACGAGCTGGACAACTCCCGTGAGGTTGTGCAGCAGCTTGTGGACGAGTACACCGCAGCAACACGGCCTGACTACATCTCCTGGGGCACACAAGATCAGTGACCGTGGTCTGTGACTGGCCATAGCTGCTGTTCTGACATTTATTTATTAGCATGTAATGATAGTTTAAGAGGTGGTGATCAATGTTTATACCAACTCATTAACCAAAGTGTTTCTTGGACTGGCATTCTATTCTGGAGAATCGGAATCCTTGGTGATCTAAATGTTCCTGTAACAAATAGTTTCCAGAGTTATTGCAAGTAATCACTGACGGCATCAGTTAATGTTCATTTCTTTTGCTTCCAGTCCTTCAATGTTAAACAACCTGTTGCCTTTTTCTCTATTTTTCTACAGAGTTCAGTAGTTTTTGTTGGATTTTCATTCATGCCCACTCCCCACAGATTGCAAATGAACATATTTAATGTAGGTTTTGCCAGACCTCACATTTCTGACTTAAAGGTACCAAAGGTACCTCTGTTATAAAGACTAACTGGTTCTCTGTAGAGTCTGAGGTGTATTGTTCCTTATTACTGTTTCAATGGACCTGTAAGATGAATAAAAATGTTTTCTATTACTGCACTTCTTTACCTCATCCTTATTTGGATGGAAACGTACATTACCTGTTATCTACAATATGATGTAATATCTCACCTGGAGCACCATGTAATCAGTTCGAGGAACAATTGATGATGTTCTTTTTCCAGGTGGATCATCAAAATAAGTGGTCCACCTAATTGTTAATCATCCTGTTATGTTTACGTAAGCATGTACTCATGTTCATTCACCCGTGGTGAGTCTGACAGTGGAAAAATTGCAAATCTTCTTTCAGAAAGTAAGCTTGTACGAGCGATGCAAACAGCAACTTTTAAACAGCGTGCACAAGAAGAAATTAGCTTTTACGTGCTCTTGCACGCTTTTAAGAGGTGCTTCCTCTCAGGAGCAGGTACAGGGTTGTGCATGTGCATTTTTTTTTTGTTTTTTCTAAGTTGGTCTTTTCAAAAATTCGTGAAAATCTTCCACTGTACTTTTCAGGCTCATTACATGTGAGGGCTAATTCTTGTTTAAGCAGAAATGAAATAAAGCGTACCTAGAGGGGCTGATCTTGGCCGGTCTTCGGGAGATAAATCATACCGTGTGCTCTGTATTTAGATGGCTTGGTGGAACGTTGGGCAAATCCAACATGTTGGATTGTCCTGGCCTGATATCCTAACCTATCTGCTTTATGAAGATAACCTGCTTGGATCATTTTTTTTAAACCCGTATCTGTAGAGCTCTAAACCAAGACTCAACCTGCTTTTTTAACATGATTACTGCTTGCAGACATCACTTTTCATTCGAATTAATCATTAAACATACCTGGCTGCAGAGAAATGAGGAATTAAGAGCTTAAGGAACACTGACAATACAGTAAAATGGGTATTTGTTTTATTAATTACAGTATTTATAGTTTTTATTGCACTCCCAAGTTAGTTAAAAATAGTGCAATTAAATATACACATTACATAAAAAGGTACCATGCAGCTTACAGTCTAGCTTAATACTAAACAATGACATTTGCCTTTTTTTTCTCTTTACATAAACCTTGCATGGAGCTGCCTGCAGCTGCAGTGGAAAAAGCTAAAGACCTGCTTCTGCATCAGAAACAGGGCAAAGACTTGTCAAGGCTTTTCATGGCATAGAAAGAAAGTGTTCAAAATTGTTATTTTCTAGTGTGTAGCAGATATCACTTTAGGATTATCCTTACAAAAAAATATACAATTGACTCTTGAATATTCATCTTGGAAGGCATGAGGATGTCCAAGTATGATTAGATTCGGTTTCTGTTTGTTGGCTTTTTCTCTAAAAGATAATAAAAGTTAGTCTTTGGTCCAAGTTTAGCTTTTCAAGAAAATTAAAATAAGAAAAAAAGGGAAAAGGAGGTGGAGAAAATTAACAGCAGAACCAAACAAACCTATGGCCCTGGTCACTGAGAGCAAACTTAAAGATAAGTCTGGGTCTACATTTAAGACGGACAGTTTTTGTTTTTGAAAGTCTGCATAAATAATACAAAAGCTTCTGAATTAGAACATTTTTTTTCTCGAAGGCTGGCGACCTGTGGGGCACAGAATGCTGTCTATGACGTAGCTCTGTGGCGTTCCTTCCATTAAATAAAATAGCACCCGTTATCTTCAGCAGAACAGTGCTGTATCGGGTCAGGTGTTAAGTCTTCTCCGAGTTAGAGGTCCAGGACCACAGTCGAGAAAAGCAGCACCACAAGGAGAGAGGAGTCGGAACATATGGTGGCAACGTGCTTAAAAACTTAAAAATCCTTTGATTTCTTTTTAACGCACACAGCCGTGGATCCTGAATGCATCATCAATGAAATGGCTTTAGTGATCAGACTGACACCCTGGCAGGCAGTCATGGCAGTCAAAGTAAAATTAGCCACAGAGCTCCAACATCTGCTTCCAGTTCCAAGTTCACATGGCCTCGCCTGTATCAACACTTCAGGTAATTGAAGCTCAGTTGGGATTTTAAGAAAACCGATGAAGGAGCCGGGGAGAGTCAGGGTGTGTGTGTCAGTGAATGTTCCAAATAGTATTCCAGCAGTGCAAAAGGGACGTCTGCCTTCTAGGAAAAGACGGAGAGAGAAACTAGGGGAGAAGGTGTTTTTGCTCAGAGCTGGAGCTTTAAGAGGTTCTTATGATTGCTGCAAGTCTTAATGTCTGAGGTGGTAGTACGAAACATCTCGCTGAGGAGGGTGCGGTGCAGTTGGGTTTATTGCCATTTAGAGAAACAAAGATGGAGGCAGGGTGGGGAGGGGTTGAGGGTGTCTACGTCACCTCATCAGTAACAGCGCTGGTTCTCTGTGTACTCTCGGGCCCCTTGCCTTTACTTGCACTGTCCGAAGCTTGTCATTCTAAGATGGGTTTCTTTAACTGCAATACTCTTGGAAGGTTTATTTTCCTAGATGGGGAGGAAACAGCTCTCTTGTATTGGCTGCAGCTTCATTCCCAATTGAGAAGGCCAAGAATCTTCAGGGAAGAAGAATGGTGATGGTAGGCTAAGAGCTGCTATTAAACAGGATGAGACGGCAGCTCCAGAAGTGTGGGTGTGGAGGCCATATGACGGAAACCCACATCTGTGCTTTCTCTGAAGGTGATGGTGTCTGGGTCTTCCCCTTTACCTCGCTGGCAATGTATGGCACTGAAATAGGCGTTCATCAGCTGCATGATCTCAGTCAGCTGTGGTGAAAACAGAGAGAGAGAGAAGGGTCAAACTTGTGGCAGTCTCGGCATCCGTCTGGCACCGTCACATGAGGGTGGAGAAAGATTATGTCATCCAGAAGCAGATGATGCAAATATTTGGCAATTATCGAGGACATCTAGCTCACACCCCTTTATAGGAACATTGTGTGAATATAGTCAGTTTGAGCTTTTCAAAAGCAGTCACCACCCTTTCATTTCTCTGCATTTTGCCAAATTACAATCGCAAACCTTTTGCAAGTTTTTACTGAAAATCATCTTTACAATAACATTTTTATTTGACCTTTTATAACAAAACAAAAAACATTTGATAAGCAGACTTACACCTCAGTAGTTCAAGACTGATACATCTAAAAGCCTGCTGCCTATTTTCCTGAATTTATTTTGGTTCAGAAATTCCCGCGCTGCTATGCGGATGTGGCGTCAAGCGCGTCCGTGTTAAATGGATCGGAGCTATCAAACAATCGAAGCATTATATTTGAGATGGATTTTGTGAATATTCAGAAGTGACGGGCGTCCAACTCAACTCTGACACCAATGGTGACCCCAGGTAAGGTGAAAAAGAAAAAAGAAATTTTGTTAAGAATGAGTGAGAGCTACGAGAACAAGCAAAAGAGTGCTGCAGTTTGGCCGTACGTGGCAGTATCATTACAAAAGGTATGGGGCATTGAAGGCTAACAAAAGAAGCCATTCAACCCCCATTCCAAAGGGGTGGACCCGTTTCAATTTGCATGTTTTCTTAACAAAAACAAGACTACGTTAGACTACTGTATAAAGCCTCAAACTCAATGCTATTCCTGACATTTTTAATTGAAAAAGATTCCTTGATGGGAAGCGAAACGTCTTCAAACTTGGAAACGAAGTCCAGTGGATTGTTTTTTTTTTTTACTTTTTTGGAAGGACTATGAACTTGTTGACTGGGAATATTCATCAGCATATCTATAGAAAACTCTGTAATACCTCTTTAAGTATGTCTGTAATAGAACAACATATAGCAAGTATATTAAACAGGGTAGGAAAACAATAATAAAGAGGCTAGTTGGTTCTAGAAAGTATTAACTATGGGGGATAAATTAAAATGTATGCTACAATTTTGTTTTTTTTATTGACAAAATAAAAAATATATAATTTCACATTTTCACACCATATAAGTTTGTCTTTGTAACATGATAAAATGTGGATAACTTTGAGGAGTATGTGTGCTTTTACAACGTACTAAATTGTTCATGAATCATAAGAGAAAACATAGAATTATATTTGACCCTGTGTTTACCTGACCAGAATAAACTTCTCCAGGACACTTTTTCTTCTAATTCTTCCCTCAAAAGAACAGCTCTAAGTTAAACAGTCACCTGCTCATAAAATAACAATAATCCTTTTATTCAGTCGCTAAAGCTGCACTGATAATCAAATCTTTCTCTGCCCAGAGGTTCAGAGCCCTTCCTACTAATGTCAGACCACTATAAGGACTTCAGCTCACACAAGAAAAAGTCTTACTGGGCTGCACTTCAATTCGCCTGTGAGCCCAATAAATAAATAAAAGCCACTCTTGTGCCTCACTGGAGATCACAGAGGGATTTTTTGTTCCCTGTGGGAAGATGCAAGGAAGTCGGTCCAGTGAAAGGCAAGATTTGTTCTCAACAGGGGCAAGGGAGTGTCTGTCTGGAAGAGCATCTAAATTTCTGAGAAATGTTCAGCCTAATATTTTAATTTAACCCCAGCAATAAAATTCAACTCCACGCCGTTTAATACCAGGAAGTTTGACTTGTGGTGGTCGCAACTGGTTTGAAAGAGGCGACAGGTTGTGTGCTCTCCATTCAGACTAAATTAACTTTTTTTCTTTTTAGGTATAGCAAATAGCTGAATCAGGGGGGTATGGTGAGAGGACGGTGTTCAACACCTCTCCTGTGCTGCAGGACACAGCGTCCTGATAAGGCTATTCGTCTCAGCAAACACTACCATGAAGATGGCTTGAGATTTTGCAGATCTGGGATGTGTGAGCCTCCTTTACCTTGCTGGTTTCAAATATGAGATCCCGATCTCCAGCTGTGATCTTGAAGGTGTTGCTGTCAGACACGCCGTAAGAGCAGATCTGGCCATAAGGGAAAGACTCCAAGGCCTCTGATTCTCCCTGTTTGTAGATGGACACGGATGTAGCAGCTACACCCAACCACAACTTCTGGGAAACATTCCCTGTTGAACTCTGCAAGCAGAAAGAGAGAAAAGATGAGAGAAGGCTCCAGGTAAGCTCAAGCTAAAGCACCGCCCCATCCAAATACTCACAATGTAGAAGTCCACCTCATAAAGAGTGCATCCAAAGCCTGACCACTGGCGTGCAATTGTGAGGTAGGCAGCCATACTGTCCCTGCTACTGTAGCCAGCTAGACCTTTCCAACGTTCCAAGATGGCTGTCGTTACAACCGCAGCTTCCTCCTTCAGCCGACTGCGCAGAAACTTATCGTTCTCCATCTTTTGTTTATGTGCGACCGTAGCCGAGTGGCTCCACAGCGTCCCGGCCAGCAGGCCTGCCGGGAACCGCTGCGTCACAGGACACTCCTGAGCCGCCACCTGGCAGGGGGGTGCCGCTTGCGGGGTCGACAGAGACATTAGGACACGTGTTTCAAGCATGTGACCAGGGAATAGTTCGTCCAGAGGTGGGAAGGGGACATGTGTGCTGAAGTCCCCCATGAGGCTCTGAAGCCTGAGGGCTGCCAGTGCCAGCAGGTCCTCCTCACAGGCTGGAAGCTGTCCACGCACCACCATCTCATGGCACTGCAGCACAAAGACCAGGAGAGACAAAAGGTCACGGCTGTTCCCAATAACCTGAATCCAATCGCATCTGGCCCACCCTGTTTTATTGCTCTATATAAATCTTTTATAGAAGACCTCGGGAAAAATCCTGTAATGACACTACCTTTTGACCCTGCTTCAACTGAACCTACACTATTAGTCACACTTTTTTATGTTTTCTGCATTCTCTTCAACAATCGCATTGTGTCAAATGGCTGTGAGTCAAGCTTGTTCCATAACTTTATTTAGAAAAGAAAGAAGGACTTGCTGCAGGGAAAAAAATACGATCCCAATATAGGTCACTTATTAAAGCCAAAGTAGAAAGAGAAAAATGTTTTTTTGCTGCATTACCTGCTCAAAGAGGAATAAATATTCTATGCTGTCCTCCGATATGCTGTCAGCGTCCAGCAGGCAGTAGAGCTTAAAACATATTTTCCACTGGGATTTAGACTCCGACTCTTTGGTGGTGAAGCTACAAATGGAAAGAAGGGTTTAATTTGTTAAATCAGTCTTTATCTTATTTAACATAAAACTCATGTTTAACTTATTCTGACTAAATTTGACCAATGTATAATATAAGATATATATATACAAGCGTCTACAAAGGCCTGCCTTCAAAGCCGGCCGTCAGGCTTGGCCAACCAGAACCTAAAAAATCCTTTCTGTTCTGGTTTTGGATGTGGCATTTCATTTTAAACTGACTATATGCCACAATGTCCAAACTTGTTAAGTATCCTAGAAGAGATGGGAAAAAAGAAAGTAGCTATAATGCTGTTCTAATGTCACAAAAAGATTAAATTTGTGACAGGTGTTTTGGCTCTGGCTGATATTAAAAAGGAAAAAGTAGGAATATGTTTTTATACCTGGTCAGGACGTCAGCGATCAGAGAGTTCCCTGCAACCGGCTGCTCCCACAGTGCATTCTGCTCATACAGTGCAAATGTATTTTTACTATCTTGAAGGCCCAGTCTCTCTTGCATCCTTCGGACCACCTGGAGAATAAAGAGAAGAGACTGATTTTGGAAAGATGTTTATGGTAGTTGAAGCTTTTCTTTTCTGTGTAAAACACAAATAATATATAAAATCGATCAAGATGACCATAAATAAATGGTCCCAAACCTCATTGGCTGTGGTGTGTGAGCTGATGTAGAGCTGGCAGGATCCGGGGCCAGGGTAGTGCACGGTGCACAGCATCTCCTGTCGGTTCATCAGCATCTGGATCTCCTCCCATGATGGCACACACTCCCGACATTTTGTCTTTTCCAAAGCCTCGCTGATGAATGATGCATAGTTATCCATCTCGGATTCAGGACTTTGGCTCTGAATTCTGAAGGAACCGTGAAAAGAATGAGAAAAAGTATCTGTTTGCAGTGCTATATAAACTGCAATCCATGATTCAGAGAGGATTGTCAATGCTGATGATATTAGCAGGCTCAGTTTGTGGACTTTAAACTCTTTCACAATGTTCCTTTGATTGAGCTCCATTCTTTACCTTCTCTTGGTCTGGAAATATAATAAAGTAAATGAGGCAGGAAATGAAAGATGTTCTCACTCTAACAGTTAAAGACCTAAATAAGTCAATGTCACCCAGTCCTTTAAATAAAAAAAAATTGTACAATATAGGAAGAGGCCTGAGCAGCAGTAACCTGCTGCTTCCTTATAGCAGAGTGATAAGGAGAGGTGGGTGAGACGAAAGGGGAAGAGGGCACGAACATCAAGTGGAGCCTGAGGTCTGACATACTTTGTGAGCAATAAAGGGTGTGAAATATATAGCAATGGAGTTACGAGTTCAGCCCTGTGTAAACAGAGAGGGAAGGGCACGGAAGAAAACAATAATGATCAAATATTCATCTTAAAATCTAACCCATCTAAGAAAGTAGTTGCCAGACACAGAGAAGCACACTCATTTACTCCAGTGTCCTGCCCTCTCATAACTAGATGGCCACAGGGTGGGATTTGTCCCGCTGAAACATAATCAGGAATGTTCCACTGAGCCTCTGTGATCCTTCCTATACTCTCCTTTCCTCTCCTTGGCCCTCTTTGCTGCTTCCTGCTTTCTTGCCCCCTCTTGCTCTGCTTTCTTTCTCCTGGCCTATTCCCTCTGACAGCAGACATTCCCCACGGGTTTCTCAGGGCACCGGGGGAGTGAAGGAGGAGCGTTTTTTGGGCCGGTTGCCCAGCTCCACACTGAGCTCTTGCCCAGCTGCAGCCTCAGCGCAGATCCGCTGAGAGAGAAAGTGCGTGAGAGGGACAGCGAGACGTATCAAAACACAGAGCCAGCGAGTTCCACAGTGTTATTATAAATTGCCATTGCATGCAACTGTTCCATTAGCTAGAGGGCAATTCCCAGTGTAGAAACATAGATAGAAAACTGGCGGTTTGATGGCACGGTGTTGGAAAGTCGAGAGCAGGAGGCTCAGCACTGCTAACAACTTTGATAAGTAGGCTTGACAGAAGGGCTAATTCAGACCTGCAAATCCAGCCTTCGAACACCGTTTCTGTCCTCGGGAGCATGTTAACAATGTGGGAGCATATCATGCTACTATACGTAAACTAGTGGTTAGCCATACTGGCGCCTGCTTTTTGTCCAACGTCTAGACTCCATGTTCTCCCTGCCACTATTGGTTCACCTTCATGTCCCAGTTAAACCTGTTCTACACCCCCACACTCCTCCCTGTCACTATTAACCAACTCTTGGCCTGATGTTTGACAACTGCACGCTGATACTTCAAACTGTCAAAGGCAGATGACATGCTCTTGTGCTTTCAATCGGTCTTCCAAAGGCAAACTTTTCTAAAAAGATGAGTCAGACACACCAAAAAAAAAAAAATAAAATATGCATCATATATATATATATATATATATATATATATATATATATATATATATATATATATATATATGCACATATATACATAGTAAAATGTCCTGGCTTTGAGCTTGTAAACACAGGGAGAAGATAAAAGGTGGCGATTAAGGTTCATGGGACTTGTATTTACCACGAGTAATTCCTCTCTGAAAATGTCTTTTTCTAATATGTACAGGTCAATCCATGGTAAGGTTTAAATGGGTTTCCGTTTCCAAAAAAATGCTGAAAATATTTCGCCATTAATTTAATTCCGTCCAAAGTCCTTCTAGTAAAATGCCAGAGAAAGTGGCAGAGGGGATTGAGTGTTTTACATTTGTATGGACCGCATAAACTCTTGAGTAGTTTTGGAAGCCGGAGCTCATGACAGGCAGAGTTGGGAGAGTTCCCTTTGTGAGTTGGAAAATTTGAAACGAGTAAGGAAAACATTTTATGCCTTTAAAGACAAAAAATAATGCATTCACAAATATGTATTTTACAAAAGCATGTATACCAATCAGAAGCGCTCATAGAAGTGAGCAAAGATAGATCACAAGAGTAAAGTGATGTCCCACCAAATGTGTTGCTGCACACTGCTGTTTAAGAGGCTGAAAGGATGCTACTGCTTCTTCACAAGAAGAAAAAATCTGCCACTGAAAATATTTCTATTTAATAATGCTGTAAAATACTCCTTTTAAGTTAGCTCTATTTTGAAGCTTAGCTACATGGCTGTTGAGCAGGCGACTGCAGGCTTGCTAAACGAGCAGAAAGCCTGACTAACAACCAGCTACTATCAACTGGTTATACTTGTTTTACTCAATAAATATCAGAACAGTCAAAAGGATATCACTTTGCACAATAAGCACTGAAATTTGTACACTTATTGCATGTTTATTTTAAATAGTACAGTATTTGTCATATTTCCTGGATCAGTTTTACATTTGTAGGATACATTTTTTTTTGCCAATTTTTGATAATAAAATTAAATTATGTTATAAAAGTTTCTTTAAATGTTTGGATCAATGCAATAAAGCTATGTATTTTACCATTATAATATTATGCCAAGCAGGCAAAAAGCTTTTTCTGTAGATTCTCACCTCTTGAGGTGGAACCGCAGGTATTTGAGCACATTGGACCCCGGCAGGAAGGTGCAACTCATGCAGGTGAGAAGCTGCCAGTAACGGAGATGCGCGGCGGTGTTCGGGTAAGGCGTGTGGCTCGTCTGCTTCACGAGCTGGCAGTAGACCTCATCGCGGAGGGGCCGCAGGTCCAGGCAGGTCTGCAGCACGCCCTGGATGATGGGAACCGGCTCCCGTGCCGACTCCAGCTGCTGCAGGCAATTGAAGAGCTTCACAGCCTCCTCACGCACGGAACCGTAACCCTTCCCATTGTGGTCTGAAGAGAAAAGATACGGTACACATACTAAAATAGAACTTCATATATAGCCTTTGTTATGTTTGGCGTACAAATCTTGAGTACTCACATGTGTGCTCCAGATTGCCATAAGGGAAAGGAAGCAGAGGAGCATACAGGGGGTCTTGGGTGTATTTCAGGATGGCGTTGTGTTGGTAGATGTGTTCCACCACCTCCGGATTGAACTTATTCTCCTGTGCACATGTCAAAAAATTTATAATGTATATCAGATTCATTCTGTGTCCCTGAAATCAGACAGGAGGGTTGTCGGCATCTATGATTTAGCACTTGTTTTCGTCCGTCTGGGGTGACCAAGGTCGATCTGACCGAGGTCACAATTCGGCTCTGGCAGCTTTCAAAGCAACAGGAAGGTCAAGTGATGACCCAGCACACCACACTTGCATGACTGACACGTTATACTTCATCCGCCGGTGTCAATGGGTTGACTGTGCGTGCATTTCTGTCTTTCACTGTGTATGTGGATAGATGCCTTCCAGAAGTACAGATGGCTTCCACACTACTGCCCCCGAGCACCTGTTGCTCATTAGTAACGTTGCAACGGCTCTGGCTCTCTCCTGACTCTGCAACTCCTCCAATATCTCCCTCCCCTTCTTTCTCTCTAGGTCTGACATGCTGTGAAATGATTGAGCTTTGCCCTCCCAAGTGTGGCAAAGTTAACTCAGTCCTTTGTTTGTATCGTGGGAATAAGATGCTGCTCTCTGGTTGTCCTCGGTGGGATACAGCAAATGTGTTTCTGTACATCAGCTGTAGTTCAGAAGAAATACATAAAATAATACTAGCTAGATCTAAAGCAAGGAGGACTTTTTATACATATGAAGGAAGAGCTTTGGGCTGGAACAAATTGGATATGAAAAATTTTAACACTAGATTTTTTTACATAATTGAAACAAGAGAGAAGCTCTGGAAAAAGTAAGTTTTTCCTCTTAAATACAAATGTATATTATCTTTTTACAGTTTTTTTTCCTCAATTACTACTCTGTTTTTTTTCAGCATGTGGCATTTTTTGGAGCCATTTTTTGTTAATAATTTGATTTAATAACTTGGCTCACCATCGTTTGAATAATCCAATGATTACAAATAATCAGATTATCCGTTTCAGCCTTAGAAAAGCCCTTTAAAAGCAGGCCTTTTCTTTCTTCCAAATATTAGCTCGGCCCCTTCTCGTCGAGCACACAGTGATAGACAGAGGCAAGTAGATGCAACACTTTATTCAAGATTAGAGACTCTCGTTGGGAGATTACGGAGACAGGAGGCCATGCAAAGGTCTGCTTATCTGAACCTAATGATTCTTGCCTTGCCCCTTTTCCACCTCCTTTGCCAAAACCTGCCCCCCTTTTTTTTAAACACACGATGATGAACTAATGCAAGAAAAGTCACTTTACTGCTCATTAGATTCCAAAACATTTTCTGCAGCTACTTGCAGAATATAAAATGCACTCTGCACAAGTTCAGGTTAAATACCTGGAAACTCCTTTATCTTAAAAACCCTTTCTCCTTTTGGTATCCTGTAATGTTTGGTGACATAAACTGAGTTTGTTGAAAAGGTAAAAATGCATTTAGAGTAAACTTTGGACTCCGAATGAACTATGAACAGTGTGGCTGTCTGGTTTCCATGATAACACTGAAGGGTGAAAAATGAGCAGTCCAGTAGCTGTTTGTGTTTGGTGGCTCTTATCAAGAGTAGTTTGACAGGAATTGCATGCATGTTTATATTGTCTTTCATTGGGGCCCACCTCGATGTCTTGAATCAAAAGCTGTGTCGGCGTTTCCTCTGGGGATTTGGTATCAATGATTTTCTGGATAGCGCAGGCCCAGTGCACGGCTTCATTGAAGTGCTTGGTGTACAGCCGATAGCAGTGCTTCCGTCCATAAACAGTAATGCTCCAGTAACCTGAAGTAAACAAAAAAGGAGTAAACCAGATTAAGATCTTTAGTGTAACTTAAGTAAAAAGGAAGTAGCACTACACGGTGACACCTAGACTTTCTCTCTCTTTCTCTGACTTCCTCTCTCAGATTTGCTAAGGATCAAAGGTCAAACTGAGCAAAACCTCAGGCCACACTAAGGCAAAACAAGAACTGATATTCTGCTGCCAGCCTCAGACAAAAGGCAATACATCCCTTTTAGGTCAGATTCTAGATAAAACACCAACTAAGGCTACGTTCACACTGCAGGCCTTGATGCTCAAATCCGATTTTTTTTGTGGGATCCAATTCTTTTGCATTGCCGTTCACGTTTCCAAATATATGCGACTTGTATGTGATCTCCTGTGTGAACTGCATTCATACAAAGCAAGTGTCCTGGATGCGCAGTAGAGGACGTAATGACATCACAAGCCAGCATGCTCTGTGTTTACAGAAGTAAACATGGATGGTAGTGCCGGAGCGCATGTAACGATTTTTCCCAACCATAAAAACACAATCTTTTCAAGATGGTTAAAAAGATCAGATTTGTATTGTATTCAGGACCACATAGCCAAATGGTCTGGGTCACATTGCAAAAAATTGCATCTGTGGTGTTCAGACAGCCATGAAAAGATCAGATACAGGTCGCATATGGGCCAAAAAAATCGGATTTGGGTCACTTCAGGCTGCAGTGTGAACGTAAGTGACAATGGCTTTATTTAAGGCTAAAAAATGTATTTCAGTTGAATGAATTGATGATGCAAGAAATGAAGTCCTCAAAGGGAACTGTAGTCTGAAAGTCTCAGAGGAAACACAACTCTATTCAGTGGTGGAATAGTCAGCAGTGCTAGTGACAAAACCGCTGTTGAAAACACTTTAGTCCAGAAAAGTCCCTGGGTGCGATGATCTAGCAAGAGTTATGTTTTGGCTTCGATTTATAGAACAGTTCATGATGTTTTAAGTGGTTTTGGTTTAGTCAGCAGCACACATTCTGCTCCACCGAGGAGCAGCCAGACAGACTTTGAGAGCGACAAGGGTAGGGTCATCTCTGTGTCACTATACTGAGACTTTTCCTCTGCAATCTTTAAATCTTTTGTTTCGCTCATCTAAAAAAGGAAGGGATACACCAAAGGTTCTAATTCAGTTCTGAGTCATGTTTTTGAAGAAAAAAAATAAAATCGGACTTCCCAAAAGTATAGATATGTGTCACACAAGGGAAGGAAAAGTGAATCACAAGAATTCCAAGAAAAAATAAAATAAATCTAAAGATTGGAAGTAGGGAGTTCAAGTAGGGAAGGCCAAACCTTTGACCTCTTTGAGTTTACCTTTGCTCATTTCTTTATGCTTTCCTTTTTTTTCCCCAGCTGTTATTGTCATTACACTGTCACAAGTACAGGGCAACGAAATTAACTCTTTGCATTTAAACCCATCCCCTTTAGGACCAGTGGGTTACCATTGTGCAGCGCCCAGGGAGCAGTGTGGGGTCAAGGGTCTTTTGTTCAGGGACCCAGAGAGGCAGTTTTTGGGAGTGAGGCTTAAACTCAGCACCTCAGGATTCCAAGCTCTATGCCCTAACCACTAGGCAGCCACTCCCTTTCCAAGTAATAACATTTCACTGAACTTACCTGCTTCTTTGTACGTCTGCTTGTCTGGCCAAATGACGGAGCAGAGGCTGGTGAGGACCAGAGTGCCCAGTCGCCGAGCGCCTTTCTCTGGCCCTATGTAGTAGTCCAGGGAATCGTGGCTCAGCACAAACCAGTACCGACGGTGCTTTATCCATCTGCCGCCAACCTCCCGTAACAGCCAACCTTTAAAAAAAAATAAAATAAAATAAAAAAATAAAAAAAACATAAAATAAGGAAACACTAGCATTAATTGACAAAAAAAACAGAAAAACAATCAAAGGGAAAAGAGACAGGATCTGCTGACACTACAAACAGTCCTAGTTGAGCCAAAGTTACAGTATTTTAACAATTTTCCTTAAGAGTGACAGAGAAAAATCAACAAAAATATGTCAACACTGCGATATTCTCCCAACAATCTGATTTTGTGACCAGATTTTCATGATCTACCCATGACTGCTTGATAGTTCTCAAACTATTGTGCATCTTGTACTTAAGGTACTCGTGCTGTTTAAGAAGAACTCAGAATAGAGCTGGGCAAGAATTATTTACAAAGAAAATTCAAAGGAATTTCTGTTAACCTTTATAAGGTGCTATTAAAACAAATATGGTAGTGTTGTTTTATAGGGTGTTTTTAAAAGAGGAAGTGCGGTCAAGAAAATTTGGACTCCCCATGCAAACTGAAGTGGATGATGGTGGGCTTAAAATATTTATCTGTGATGTCAGAACTTCCCAGTTCATACAGGTTTCGGTTTCAGGGTAAAACAAAACAAAAATAGTTTGTGTTTTTTTTTGCCAATAGATGTTTTTGGTAACCAGGTTTACTACAAGGGTCTAAATTAGCAGCTTTGTCATGAAACAGGTATTATATTAATTAGTTTGGATGACGATCCAATGTTTTTTGACATTACAATTTCTATCCTCACTGCAAAAAATTGACATCAAAGTCAATTTTTTTCTTGAATTGAGCAGGTAAGTGAGACACTTTGTCAATGAAATAAGACAATTTACATTTAAAATAAGATAAACTACTGCAGTCCCTTATTTCAAATGCATTATATCCAAATATCTTATTTTAAGGCTAAACATACTCATTCTATTGGCAGATCATCTTATTTACGCTCTCAAATTAAGGGTAAATACACTTATTTTGAGAATTCTTTTACTCATTTTAAGATCGTTTCTGCAGTGCTGGACGAGTTTGTGACCGATATTGTAATGCACAATCACTTTGATCTACAGTATATCGCAACATAGATCACAGTATTATCCTTAGAAGAAAATAATGAAATAGATTCATTGAGTAGGTAACGATGAAGCTAGCGTACCCAAAAGAGGATGTGGATCACTATTGTAATTTTGCATCTATGTAAGTGGATCCTAATCATTTAGTTGATATATCAATATTAAGTGTCATATTGTGACATTGTTATTTTCAAAAAATATATTCACAAATTGACTGTACCGTGTGTTTGTCAATAACTGTGAAAAAAGTATGTCTCTTTAGATTTAGATTTGGAGGTCTGTGTTGGTGAAAGGCATCCAAATTTTATTCTGTGGATTCAAATTTGTTAGGATCATATAAAGGTTATGGCTTAGAGCAAACCTTAAAACTTTCCTAGAAAATGTTGGATATTAATGAAGCTTGAGGAAAATTATTTTAAAATCTGATAGGTTATGTTGATTGGCAGTTAACTGACTAGACTGTTTTGCCATATAGTTTAACCCTCTAAGCAGAGCATAACCCATTAAGAGTCTAGGCTGTAGAGGCTGGCTTTATAGAGTACTCTATCCATGCATTTAAATGGAAAGTTGAGTGGAAGAAAAAAAGTTGTCCCAGACAAGACATTATACCTTTTGAAGTGTCTGAAGTCACAGATATGTTTTATTTTTATCTTTTCAATAATATTCTAATTTACTGAGCTGGCACCCTTAATACTGATTTAAAATGTCAATCAGTAACAGGTTACGTAGAAACCTTAATAACTGCTCTAAAAAGTTTGAGAATCAACGAATAAAGGAATAAAAATACAAGCAGCTAATAGCATAAACATTAGGAGTTGCATGCAGCCAACATAATTGCCACTTTTGAGGATGACAGAGTGAGGAACAGAGAGAGTGAAGCAGAATACAGAGAGGGAGACAAAGGGACTACAGCAGTCATGCTTGTAGACATGCATTTTGTACTTGCCAGTCCTGTCTCTACAATGCAATACTGTTCAGCTCCAAAAGCTCTGAGGGGTTTCTAAGACTGGAGCAGTACCGCTGTTGCCTAACGGTGAGCTTCCCCCCTTAGGCTGTCTGTGCAAATCACTCTTAATAACTATTTAATCTGAGAACAGATGAGGACGTTTGGCAGAGGCCCATTCAAACACTGCCTGTAGACAAATGGAGGACGGCTGAAGAGTTCTGGTAATGGTTGAGGTGGTGGTCAAAGTTTATACAAACAGCTGACAGAGGGAGCACAGAGAGCTGTCGTAGGCCACCTGGTGCAGTCCTAGGTGCCGTTTAGGAATAGCAGCAGAGCAAATGCATTGTGACTTTATGTGAGAGCACATGGCGCGTGGAACCCATCTGTGGAATACTTTTAAAAGGAACAATTAGGAAATAGACCGTCAGTCTCACAACCCTGTGAAAACTAATGACGTCACCATCAGCATCACAACTTCCTCCGCGGTTAGCAAGCTGGGTGCCACCTGTCAGCCTGCATTCATTTGGCCGACGTCTTTCTTCCTTCTCTATTCGTTCTCTTCCTATTTCCTTTCATCTTTCCGGTTTTTCCCACTCTCTCTGATTTAATGTTGCCCAAAAGTGTTGTTTCCCTGGCAGTACAAAGATCCCACTGCTCTGCTGCTCCTCAAAAATGAAAATCAAGGGAGAAATGGGGGCTTGGAGGAGAGGGTCAACTATGATTTCTGTTTGCAGATTCCTCCATATCATGTAATTGGTGGATTTATCTTGTGTATAAATAAATATGGCTTGAATAAAACAAAAAGGAGTTACTTTACACCGCATCAGATAAGGTCTGAATCAAATTCCAGCAAGAAATAGATAAATCATAATCATGAGCTAAAGCAGGGCTGAGCTTGCCAACGGGCTGGATGAGGAACTGCGGAGACAGACGAGCCGCCCAGGCAAAAGCATGGAGACTGCTTTACTAACACTCCTCCATCAGAGACAGGATGTCCTACACATGTGCTGCTTTTAGGTAACTTTAACCGATGTGATAAGAAAAAATGAAAAAAGCAGAAAGGAAAAAGACAGAAAGAGCAGAAGAGTCCATAGACCCCCTGTGTATAAGCCTCTCAGGCTCTTCCATCTGGATCCCATCTCTGTAGCCTGCTAATGTTTCCCCTGGGGGCAGCGACTCGCCCTTAATTTGTTTCATTTGTGACCCTTGACCCCTTAGTGCCCTGCCCCCTCAAACATAGATTGAGAAAACAATCTATCTCTCTGTATTTCCTTTTTTTCCTGCAAGCCGCCTGCTGCTTTCAGAATACTGGATAGTTGTTCCCTGAACTTAACAATGCATGTTACAGTAAACTACAGTCATGAAAAAAAGAATGCAGTATTTTATGAATAACTTGCTTGAGCAAGTTATTTACCAGAATACATTAAGAACAAAAAAACCCCATAGATTTTTATATTTGATTAAACTCAGGAAAACATGTTCCTTTTTTAAGTCCAGAGCGCCACACTGAGTTTTACCTAAAAAAAAAAATCCTCACAATAAAGTGGTGGCAAATATGTAAATTGCAGGTAGAACTTAAATTTTTTTTTTGCAAAATAAACTTGCATAACCTTCTCCTTTCAGATCAGGATAATCCAGACAGTTAAGCTGCAGTTTACTAGAGCATGCAAAGCCATGCATCATGTGAGGAGTAATTTTAACCGTAAATCAACAAAGGTATGTCAATAAACCAATGTCAACATCTCTTTCTGTCACCACTCCATGGGTTTAACAATTCATCCTCACACCATCAGTCTATATCTGCATTAGCTGTGCCCTATTTTAGATACTGGGGCAATGTTCGCCCCATGTCGCCTCAGGATGTCTAGCTGAAAAAAGAAAAGGAGAGAAACAAACATGTGCAGGAAGAGAAATGCACTAATGGAGGCATTCTTCAAAGTCACAGAGAAAAATGAGAGGGATTATCAGACACCCTTAGGTATCCTGTGGAGAAGTATGTACCAGTGCAGTCTAGTAATTTCTGATCAAGACTGGTGGTGCAACAGCTAGAATACCAAATAAGGGCCGGAAAATACTTAAAACAGTATTTAAACTACTTTTTGAACTTTTTCCCCATTTTGTCAAGCTAAGGGTACAAGCTGATATTGTTTATGGACACTTTTACTGCAAAACCAACCTCAAGTAGTGCATAATTGCAAAGCTGAAGAAAAAAGGGATAAAAGATTATCTCTATGAATAGAGAATCTTAAAAACATCAATATTTAAGTCCTGGGACAAAAAAACCCCAATAAGATTTGGATCTAGACCTTACCTCTGCTATTCTAAAACATAATTAGGTCTTGATCTAAACCAGGGGCACCAATGCGGTGCCTGTGGGCACCAGGGCACCCTGAAGTCTCTTTTAAAAATAGCACAACTCACCAGTGAGCTGTGTCTAAATTTTTTTATTTTATTCTGTTGCTGCTCTTTTTTTTTAACCACACTCGAATTCTTTATGGTTTGAAGATGAAAATATGTAAAAAAAAAAAAAAAAAAATTATAATAAAGTTGCATTTATCATACATAAGTTTAGGTGAACGGCGACTCTTCCAGTTCAAAGATCAGTATTGTTAGACCTTCATATGAATCACTATCCATTAAGTTGCTCTTAGCTTCAAAAAGGTTGGTGACCTCTGATCTATGCCATCTTATTGTAGCTTTGGCTGTATCTTTAGGGTGAATGTTCCACTGAAAGGTGAACTTCAGCATCAATCTAAATCTATTTCAGCATAAAACCTTTTTGGGTTTACAGTATTGTCCTGCATTTCACTCCACTAACTTTCCCAATCCTCCATGTCCAGCTTTCCTGTCCCTGCAGAGGTGAAAAATACCCAAAGCATGACACTGAATTTACCATGTCCTACTATGGTTATTAACACACGGTAGGCCAAACAGAAACTTCTTTATTTACTAATTAGGTGACTTACAAAGGCAATGGATATGATAGTAAAGGGGATATTTTCATGTACACATCAGATTTTCAAGATGTATATCCTAAAAGATATAAAAAACAAACAATTTACCAAACAATTTTTATCATGCAATTCTATATTGTCCTTGTCAATCATCTGAATAAATTAGTGAGATGCATAAGGAGGCATAGAGGGAAGGGCAGACAGATATGCATGGCAACTGTGGTCAAAATTAGGCAATGTGACTGTGTCACTATTCCAAACAGGACACAACATATCTAAGCAACAGCATTTTACTGCTACCCCTCAGGAGAGCTTCAAGAGAAACCATCTTTGCACAGAAATATCTCATGAGATCATAAGACAAAAGCACTCGACCCGAAAGACAAGACCACAGATGTCTTTAGCTCTCCTTGATTGAAACCGTTTGTCTTGTATATTTAAAAGGAAACACATGACAAGTTCCTAGAATCATCAAGGTTTTCTTTTTCGTTTGTTCATCTATTAGTTCAAAAAGGAAAAGGATTCAGCTAGGATCAATGTAACACAAAGCAGATAGCGTCTGGGAATGATTATCATATTAATGCAACTTGAAAATACTGCACATCTAATAAGAAGAGCTGAGTGTTTTAATCATGATTAAGGACTAAAGTGATGTTTCAGACTCACCTTTTACAATCAGATCCGGGTCTTCATCCATCCCCATCCCTTTGTCTTCATCGTTTAGTTTCTTCATTTTTACAGGTGACTGAGAGACAGTGTGTCTGTGCAGAAGAACAGAGGGGACATGTAAATTCCCCAGCTTCTTCTCAAATCAAATCTTCCACTAAACCCGGACGGCTACAGTAACTGGCACAGAGAGATGATGCCACATCTAATCACTTCTAATCTCTGACAACTCGCAAGCCCCTTACATACTCCTGGTTTGGAAAGAAGTGCCACAAATATCAGCCGTCTAACCCCCCCAACCCCATTTAGCAAGCAAATCTCTGGATGCACAGCAAGCTGCCGTGGACAGCTAAAGTCTCTTTTATCACTTTGACTGGCGAGCCAAACAGGCGACTGAAAATAAACGTGACAGGGCGACGCCGGGCTGACTCCCAGCCAGCCAGCTTGCGCCGGTCAAAGGAAGGCAAAAGGTTCAAGAGGTCATGTCTTAGATAGTTAAAAGCATAAACATCAAAAACATCTGTAAATCTGCTGAGCAGCGGCTGCTCTTTCTCTTGTTGATGTTTCGACCATCAAGCTTCTACGATTTTAAATGCAGGGCCTTCTTCTAGTCACACCTTGTGATGTCAGACTTGTTGGAATTTTCAGTTTTAAGCATTATATACATTTCAAGAGTCAATTTTTCTGATCTTTCCTGTAGTTTTCAGGACATTATGGAAAGTGGATGAATAAATGTTTGCTAGTTGGATATTTTTTGTCAGTTTTTTCAGTGGCACCTGATTCTGTAGTGTGGGAAAGAATGTTTTTTAGTGATTTTTTGGAGGGGGATCTAGGAAAAAGTTTTTATACATAAAAAATATAGAATAGATGAGCACAATCCAAACTGGATTACTATAAGAATCCTTCACATCACAACCTCCACTAAATTACACAAAACATCAAAGCAGGAATTTCCATGTTTTCTCATTTGCGCTGAACACATCTAAAGAAGCTGAGGTTCAGTCAAAAGCAAAACTCCTTACTGGTTTGCTATTCAGTGCATGTTTGTCAAAAACAAAACAAAATGAACAACGAGTCGGATGAAAAAAGGTATGTCTTTGTGCAATAAAGAAAAAAACATCTTCCTTTAAATACTATCCATGAAAAGAGATTATTTTTTTTCTTTACAATTAGGAATTTTTATCTTTTGTAAACTCCATACTTGTCAACACTGCATAAAAACCCTGGTGTTATCTCAGCGGTTTCATCTCTCCTGGTATATTTATCTAATAAGATGTTTATTCTCTCAATTTCCTGGGCAAAAATGTGAAATTCAGGACTTCCTGTCCTCCCCCTCTTCTGCAGCCTCCTGAGGTTACTGCTGAGACAAATAAATTGCACCCTTCCTCCCAAGGTTTTTGGCCTCCAGTCACCCAAGCCTTCATCAGCTGATTTATGTCATTATCGATCTGATAAGTGCAGAGGGTTCCTCCACACGGAAGGTGAAAAATCAATAAGTCCCAATATAACCTTATCCGCTTAGACTCATCTTACTGCAGACTGCTGAAGTAATTTGCTAATTTCAGCGAACTTTGAGCTAAAATAAGTTTCAAGTTGCTTAAAGCAAATTCTCAAAGATGCATGGACATTTTGGTATTTTATTGCAGAAGACTATTCTAAGCTAGAAAATGTTTTCTTTATGCGTAAAGAAATTGATATAAGGAATGACGCAAAGAGAGTGACTGGGAATTTGGTCATCTCAGGTCATAGGTTTCACTGAGCCTGCTTGTTTGATGCAGTAGGTAGCTACCGGGTATACTTAAATGCTTTAAAATAAACACTGAGATATGACGACATCTCTTATTTTGGGTTGTTTATGAGCCCTGCTGCATAGCAGAAACACCCAGACAGCTCAAACTGGATGCAGACAGCATGTATAGAAGCCCTCCCTGCAGGGATCTTGTGTTCTGGCATTTACAGTGCAGACGTTGAAACAGAATTCCTTGACATATGTATGCTACGGTTACAATACCAAAAATATAAATTAAACTATCAAAAATAAACTAATTAGCTGAAAAGACACCTCTGGAGAAGTAAAAATCTGAGCGTCTTAAATAACTGATTAAAGCTACATTCAAAAAAGCAAAGCCTGAATGAAACAAAAAAAATTCTTTTTGCAAAAAGCTTAAACAGAAAGACGCCCTCTGGGTTGGAGATAGGTCAGTCGCTAAAATGGAGAAGTCCTGGTATTTTCAGGAGTGATGAGAGAATAAGGTTGGAAATAATCTGATCAATCAGGGCTTTGTCTGGGGCTGATGCACCACTTTGAGAGGGTGAAAAAGGAAAAGCTCTTTGTCTATTAGTCCTGAGTATGGTCATAGCATTTTGGATAAGACTTGGCAACAGTGAGTTTCCTTTGTCTTATATCCAAATGGAAGCAGCTGGAATTTTTCAAAAATACTATTACATCAAATTAGCTTTTTTATTTTGTTCGGCAGCAAATACAAAAACATAGGAGGCTTTTACAACAGGAAAAAGAAATTTATCCAGCCCCAGTCTCAACCTTTAACAGCACCAATTGCCAAACCTTTAGGCTGAATGCTGTCAGTTACATTATCTGCTTCACTGTTAAATCCTAACAAAGCCATGGCTAATGTCCAATATCCCTTTTGGAGACCGCTTGTTAATGTGGAAAATCAACTAAGTACCTTAAAAAGCTGTTTTTGTTGTCAGAATTACTTTACAGGAGATTTTTAATGTTATTCTAACATAAATTAATTTATGATTGTTTCCTTACAAATTATGCTGATAATGAGCCAATGAGACACACAACCTGCCTTAGCCAGCAAGTTATAACGGAAAACTCACATGTGTTTTAAAAAAAATGATGTTACATTGTAAATGCTTTAAGCTGAAGGTTATCTTATTGTTTAATTAAAAAAAACTGCTTACAAAATAATTGAAAAGGTTTTGTGAGACTAATGACAAGTGCAACAAAATATGCCATGCCGTCAAGAGGTATTTGCGGATTTCTTCTGTTGAATATTTTTAGGGACACATGTTATAACGGATCAAATCAATTTCATAATTTATATTTGTGTAAAAAATTTTAATTTGCTAAAACTTTGTAAAATCGTGAATTAGCAGTGATTTAATTATTTTTATTCAACTTTATCATGGTTGAATCAAGACTTGATTACTGATCTGCCGACATATTGCATAAACAGAATTCGTCCGATATTTCAAATGAAGCTAAAAGATCTCAAGGCAACACATTTCGAAATAAGAAAAAAGGTCTAGAAAGCGTTAAGCAGCCATTTGTAAGACCTGAAGACCCCAGCAAGCAACAATGAGGCCAAATGCGGAGTGTTGGCCTAGTGGGTTAGAGCAGTGTGCTTGTTCTCTGAGAGGGTTGCAAGTACCCAGTTAGAATCCCACTGCCTCTACTCTGGGTTCCTGAGCAATACCCTTAACCCCTGATTGCTCCCCGGGTGCTGCACAATGGCAGCCCACTGCTCCCCAAGGGGATGGGTTAAATGCAGAGATACTTTGCAGCTTCTTCTCCATTGTGACTGAATTAGAAATTTGGCCGATTAATGCTGGGCAATTAATTATATTGCAATATATCCAAAATTTCTCAAATAACATAGGTACTCAATTTTGGTCACATAGCATTTAAAAAAATTTAAACATTGAACATCTCACTCCAGCCCTTTAGCTTGCAGTAATGTGTTGCCGCACAGAATTTAAGATAGAGTTGCAGCTAGCATGCAGACCAATGCATGAGAGTAGAAATTAACACTTTTTACACAGTATCAATAATAAAATCCTGGAACCCTGAGTTTTAAACAAGCACGTTTTTAGTGTCATGAAAAAAATGAAACCCCCAAGGTGAAAAACATGCTTGTGCTAAGTGTGAAGGAAAATCCAAATGTAATATTTGTTGAAAAAAAAAAAGTAATTTGCATCTTTCACAAAATCATTCAGCCCCACTGCTGATAAGAGCATGTGAAAGATCCTCCACCATGAGATAGATGTGTTTTAGTCAATTTTAAAAAACATTTCATGGTAGCTGCGGACATCAAGGGTAGCTGGCAAAACCAGTTATACTGTTTAGAGAGCAAAATCTGTTTCACATAAATCCAGGTTTGTATGGCTGGCATTTTCTTTTGCCTAGAACTATTTCATCTTAGTCTGATAATTAAGCCTGAAATCCTGGAAGAAAAGGTCTGGAAAACAAGCAAAACATTATACATTTGTAGGCAGTATTTGTGTATGTGAAAAAACAGCCTTAAAGCTAAAGCTCACTGTTTTATAACTGATGTGGTGGCTTTGCATCTCCACAGCTGTCTAACAGCCCCACAACCCCAATCTAACCTTCAAAACAGCCCCCGTTCAGTGCTACCACCCCCACATTCCCAGAAGCCCCAGCAGAGGCTGTGGTGATGGGGCCTTTAGCAGGCAACTTCCTGTGGAGTCCAGGAAACAATTTGATATGGGGATTAGGAAGCATTGCGAAAAGAGTCACACATCGGACACCACTTCTCTCCCATCTCATACTGACAACACCTCCCTCCAGGTATGAATAAACCAGCAAAAAACTGTTATTCTATTGTATCTCTACACATCTGCTGAAATTTAACAAGTGTTAAAAATTATGAAATATGTGTGTTTGGGATCAGCACTCTTGTACTTTCAGAGACGCCAACATGTTTGTTATTATCCTGCAGCAAGGAGCTGTGCAACAATGAAAACAGACATTAGTTTAAGAAAGTGAAATGGAAAATGCTGGCAGGCAAGATGGCGTAGATTAAATAAGACGAGTAAATACACTTCTGGCTGCTCCACCATTTTAATAACATAGGTCAACCAAAATGACTCACTTGTTTTTGTTTAAAAGTACAAAATAAAACAAGATCACTGAAACAACTACATCCTGAAGAACGTTGCAGGTGTAACCAATTAAATCTGGGAACTATCAGGTTAATCCGGAAAGGAAGGAAATAACATATCCATGGACAACTAATAGTCAACAAGTCATATCAAGTCATAGAAGCAGGCAAACATAAGCCCAACATGCATGCATAACCTTAAACATTCAAACAAATTATTAGCAGTAAGACTTAAGATTATGAAGATTTTGTAGGTATAAGACATTACTTAAAATTTTTTTTATCAAAACTCTTTCCAAATACCACTTCACTCACTCAATAACCAAAAAAAATTTAAAAATAGCCATGGTAATGGAGTTCAGAAACAAAATGGAAAATGTTGAAGTTTGGAAAAAATAAATGGATTCCCTAGTTGAACTAATGTCAGTGCTTAAAACACAATTACACACAGGAAACTTTCAAAGGAGAGAAAGCCATTGCAGGTGTTTTCTTTTTCTTATTCTACTTGGCAAATTAAACAATTGTGTTATTTTTTTATTTGGGAGATACTAAGTACTCTAGTGTGCTTTGATTTTTATAAAAGAAACAGGAATTTTGAAAAGTGGCATTGAATCTGTAAAATTGCTCTGAAAAGATATTGACTCTGTTCCTTTCTCTATGGTTTAGATCCAGCTACTATGGACAGTTTACAAGCATGAAAATTGTGTTTTTGGTAATGGCAAGGTAGGTTTACTTGTATAACACAGTCCAGTGCATGGTCAATTAAAAGGGTTTAACAAGAATTAGAGAATAAAAAAGTAGAAAATACAGAAAATAAAATCAGAGTAAAAGTGAAAGAAGATAAAAACATGATACAAGCAGGTAGTAAAGCATATAAAATAGTTAGACCACAACCTTAAACTGATAATACCTCAATTAAAAGTTTCACCTCAACAGTCAAAGGCAGTTCTAAACAAATGGGTTTTTAAATTTAAAGAACTCAGGTTTTCAGCACTTTTCCAGTCTTCTGGGAGTTTGTTCCAGATCAGTGGAGCATAGGAACTAAACGCTGCTTCTCCATGTTTGGTTCAAGTTCTGGGTGGACAGAGTAGAAGACCTGATTGGTCTGGGAGGTTGATACACTAACAACAGATCTGTTATGTATTGAGGTGGTGATCCATTCAATGATTTATAGGATAACATGAGGATTTTAAAGTCTAATTTCTGAGCTACAGGAAGCCAGTGTAAGGACTTCAGAACCAGGCTGATGTGCTCTGCTTTCTTAGTTATAGTGAGAACACGGGCAGCAGAGTTTTGCTGCAGCTACCTATGAAGAAAATGTTGCAGTAATCAATTCTACTAGAGACACATGTAAGAATTGAGTTCTTCTAGATCCTACATGGACATGAGTCCTTGAATCCTGAAAATGTTCTTCAAGTGATAAAAGTCAGACCTGAACCCTCAGAGGCACATTAAGACAGTTAATAAGTCAGAGTTCATCATGACACCAGTTGTAAACATTTAGAGGTTTGACTCAGGTCTGACTCAGACAGGGCTGCTCTCTGTCACCGATCCAGCTCATAACCTTTATGGACAGGATAATTTAGGCACAGCTAGTGGCGAGAGGGGGTCTGGTTTGGAAACCACCAGATTTCTTCTTCTGGGGAAATGGTTGTGTTCGCTCCCTCCTGCCAAGACCTACCAGAAAAAGGTGGCGGGTCCCCTTCAGGTTTGGAGAGAGTTACTGTCTCCAGTGGAGAAGTTGATCGGTATATGTTCCTACCTTTGCCTATCGTCATGAAATCTGGTTCATAACCGTAAGAACGAGATCCCGGATACAAACGGCTAAAATGAGCACTCAGAGATCAGTCATCCGGGAGAGGCTCGAAGTAGAGCCGCTTCTTCTCGACATTGAGAGAAGTCATCTAAGGTGGCTCAGATATCTTTTTTGGGATATCCCATAGGCACCCCATGGAGGGTTTCCAGCCATGTCCCAACAGGAGGAGGCGCAGGAGACGACCCAGGACACGCTGGAGGAACTATGTATTTTGGCTGGCCTTGGAACACCATAGGCAGGAGGTATATGGGGAGAGGGAAGTCTAAGAGTTTCTGCTAAGACTGCCGCCCCCACGACCAAGTCCAGGATGAAGCGGAAGTTGATGAATAACAAACATTTAGAGGAGTATTTGTTGGTATTCTTCTAACCATTGCCCTGCTTCATAAACTATTTAGCCAACTCTCGAGCTTAAGAACACAAACTGATGTGCTGACATTCTGCACTGCAATTGTGCTAGAGAGTAGAAATACTAGCTCCATCACAACAGCGGTTTGTTCAGATCCTAAAAAGAGCAAACTCTCTGGAAATCTTCAAACTAGCCAAATTTCCTTTATTTCTGGAATACTGCATTTGTGTCTTTCACATCTAAAAAAATATATATCTTTGGCTCACTGCTCCACATTGTTTTTAACACAAATTTATGGAGATCATCGAGATTTCTTGTTGCAAATATTGAATGTCCTTTGTTCTTTTTGGTAATCTGTGTATTTCTGAATATTCCTATGGATGCAGTTTTTGCCTAGCCTCTTCATCGTTAAAGTCATGAACACCATCCTTGACTAACACAATTGTTAGCTGTTGTCAGATTTTTTTTTTTTTTAACCAAAACATGAGCCAGCAATATGCTTTTTGGGAAATTCTTATGGGCTGTGGATACTTGGTATAGTATATGACACTTAAATATTTTCTCTAATAGCTTACTGGAGTCTTAAAGTCTTAGAAAAAGCTTTGTAAACCTTCCCAGACTAACTAATGCCAGCAACTCAGCTTTTCATCTGTTCCTGGATTTCTTTAGAATGGAGAATGATGCATTGCTTTTTGATGACATGTCAGACAGGTGCTATTTATGCGATTTCTTGATTCTACAGGTCTGATTGTAATTAGGCCTGGGTGTGGGCAGTGAAACTCAGCTCTATTTTTCAAACCACAGGGTTAATCAAGTTAACTAGTGATTAAATGTGGAGAATAATTATATTTTTTACAAAGTACCTGGTTGGATTACATAGCTTATCTCCTTCTACTCCTTTAAAATTGCCATAAATTAGCCAACACAGCATTGATGTGTTGGTAGTTCAGGTTGAGGTCAGGGTTACGGTTTCAGCAAACATCTTAGCATATGCTTGAACCTGAACACAGGGGTACTAAAAGCTGTGCTTGAATTAAGATATATCTTGAAAAAATGAAAATGCTGAAAAGCTTGAATAATCTGGTTTATATAAGAGATTACCAGAAAGCAATCTCAACTTGTTTATCCTGTAAGATGTAGACGATGATTTTTTTTTTTCCAAAGACATACTGGAAATATCTGAACCTGATATTGTTTAGAAGAAAATGTACAAGTACATTATAACGAGTGTTGAATCATTTTCATAGACTTCAGACATTGTAGTCAAAATCGCATAAATCCAGAACAAGACAGAGCTTTACCAGATTTGGAAAAAATATCAGCAAATAAACAGCATTCTGGAAAGCAGTTTGTAATTTTAGAAAACTATTCCGGTGTTGAATGAAAGATCAAAATCTATGAATTTGTCACTGTCATACCGTTCTGAACATGAGCCTTAAAAGTTCCTACCTCCCTCTGTGCGGTTATATGGATGACGATGCAAAATTAGCAACAACAGTAGTTACAGATTTAGTTGAGAAAAATGGGTAATGATTTTCAAACAAGGACTTTTTTTTCTTTTTAAAACAGAATAATTATCCAAAATGGGGGAATTAAGATTAAATCAGTCAATAACAGCCAAAACCAATAGTCTAAAACTGATTTAAATAAAAACACACTGTCAGCACTGTAGATTTAAAATGTAATAATTCACAAGTATTTGGATAGGTTCTCACAAAAACTTCCTATGATAGACCAGTCACTACATTTTTACCAAAAAGTCTTGAACTGATTCAAATCACTGCAAACAGACTAACAACATATTTCAAAATAGGTCATCACACCAAATGAGAAGATGACAGACAGGCTTTCCACAGGCAGGTCACTTTATGGTGACATTGGTGATAGTAGTGACACACTTAAAATGTGGCAATATGAGCAAGCCAATGATTTGATCACTTAGTGACCCACACTCTGAGGCTAACTTCAAATGTGATGAGCAATTGATTTCAGTCCAGGGTCTAATGACTGTGCAGATACAATTAGAGTTAGAGAGGTGCTCTCAGGCCTTAGTGGCCACAGGCAAAACATGTCTAAATATAAAAAGCAGAGGATTTTCAAAGCAACAACTGATCATAGATAAGCCAAAGGAATGACTGCCAAAATAGCTATATGTCTTTGAATTTTGTAAAAAGAATTTTCTTACAAGCTGGTGATGGTTGGTGGTTTATAAAAAAATAAAATAAATAAAAAAATTTTAAAAAAAGTTAGCAGATAATGGATTCAACCCTTTTAAGGTATGATCTGCTAGCTTTGTAAATTGTCCTGCATTTAGTTTAATTTATCCTCCCATGCTGCATCCCTGTCCTTGCTACAGAAAAGCAACCAATGCCATAAGGTAACAACAGTATCATACTAAATATATGTGTTTTTATCATGATTTGAATTGGTAGTTTTTACAAACAGTATATGTTACATGGTAAATGGTAAATGGCATGTACTTATATAGCGCCTTTATTCAAGTTAGGAGACTTGACCAAGGTGCTTTACACTACATTCATTCACCCATTCACGCACACACTCACACACTGATGGTGGCAAGCTACATTGTAGCCACAGCTGCCCTGGGGCTCACTGACAGAAGCGGGGCTGCCGTACACTGGCGCCACCGGGCCCTCTGACCACCATCAGTAGACAATGCAGGTGAAGTGTCTTGCCCAAGGACACAACGACACTGATAGTCGGAGGCTTAGTTTTGGTATTATCTAACCAGAGTGCCTTACTCCACATGTTCGCCGCGGCCCATACCAATAGCTCTTCAGCTAAAAGATTTTCCTATCTAAGCTGTGGATCTCTGTAGCTCCTCCAGAGTTACCATTGCCCTCTTGACTTCTTCTCTGATTGATGTATTCTATAAATGGCCTGTTAGTTTAGCTGGTCATATGTTGGAGGATCTGCAGTTGAGCAATACACTTTTTGTTTCTCAGATAATTCACTGAGGAGGTTTTCTGCCAGATTTCAAAAGCATATAAATCTATAACATTCCGTGATGGAGCTTGGGTTATCCACATTATCTTGATCTCAGGTGTTTTTCTTGCTCTTTAAGATGCTGTTTGTTCACTTATGACCTCTAATATAACTCTTTTAGACCTAAGATTTTATTTCTGAAACTAAAATCCAAAAGCAAATCCCCCGCTTCACAATTATGAACAACTTTGTTTTGGTCAATCAAAGAAAACCCTAATAAATTGTAACCAATAAGATCAAATTAGAAAAAAACAATATCATGAATAAATTACTATATTATTCAATACCATCTCTTTCTCTGTCCATTCTCTTTCTCTTCCCTCAGCAGAGCGGGGGCTGGTGAAATGAGCCTTTGCCTGAAACTGGGCTGGTGGGAAAATGGGAATGTGGTCATTAAGATTGGGCCTATATGATCTCCCAGCTAAAAATACACAGTTTACTTAAGACCACTGCCAAGAAATTCTGAACTACGCAGAAAGGAGAGAGGGTGGGAGGGGGAAAAAAGTCATGTTTTCAGACCAGAGGCAGAGGGGGTGTGTGACAGGATGTCTGAGATTGTGAGTCAAGAAGTGTGTGCTGTCAGCAAGAAGTTTTATGATACAGAAAATAGACTTTTAGACTAAATACAGTCAGTCTAATTGCAAATGTTCACGATGATATTATAAAAAGTCTTATTGTGTATACTACATAGCATAAACAGGACCAACAGGAAGTAAGATTAAAAACACGCTGTTATAACAGGCCCACACCTATGAACTTCATGCAAACACTTTTTAATGCAAAAAAAAGACCACAAAAAAAGGCAATCTTTTTTCAGGTATCTGTTTTCATCAGGTTGCAATTAATACTCTGCAACGGCCAAGTCATAAGAAGCACATTCAGAGCAAGGTAAGTGATTTGAGGATTCGAGTAGTTAGGATGAAAGACAGATGTGAGAGAAAGTGAGGTTCTGAAATAGAGGATATGTGCTGGCTTCAATACGATCACATTAGCTTGTTTGCACTTTAGAACAAAACAAAGGACAGAAAATCAGGTACAATTATTATTCCTAGTTATGCTTAAATGCAATCTGTTAGTTTCCTTAAACAATTTTTTTTTCAACCTAATTTGGATTTTAAAATTTACTGCATCTGACTATATTTGAAAAATTTGAATTGATAAACAGAAGATTTTAATCTTCAACTGGATCCAACATTACTAGACTTGTTTTAATCTAGAATGCAAAGGTTTCATGAACACTGGAGTGGGAAAGGATTTAACTGAACATACATGCATTGCACAAGAATGAAGGGGAATTTGCATCATTTAAATTTGGACAAGACTCTACTGGCTTTGGCATGACTGGATTAATTTGGTCTGGAATATCTGGAATGAACTTTTTTAGGGCAGTACTGATTTAGATGTCAGGAGATTGGGCCTGGAAGTAAGTTAGGCTAAAGAGATCAAAATTACACTAGATTGAGATTAGATTTAGACATTCTTAACTTTACCTGGATTGGGCTGAATTGAAGGTGATTAGATTGGAGTAAACTGGACAGTACTGAAAGAGTTTTGACCAAACTGAACAGAACTGGACTGGCCAGTGCTAAGATTGTTTGGGAAGGATTGGATAAGTCAGGCCTGGACAATATTGAATTTGACTAGATTGGTCTAAACAGATCTGGATAAAACTGGATTGAGACAGGAAAACAAATTAAATAGATACTGTCAGCCATTTGCTGAATTTGTTTTTATTTCAAGTAACTTTACTATGAAACGTACAGTAATTAAAAATAAGAATCGTTGGGGTATGAAAAATAATCTAAAAAAAAATCTAAAAATAAAACATTAATTAATTAAAGGTACGCTCTTGTTCTTATTTTGAATTTCGATTATTTGTTTTGAAAATGTAAGAAAAAACAGCTATTTGTATGTACAGTTCAGTTATGATATTTCAACCTTGAAAGTTCCACTGATTGGCTCTATAAAAGTTAACGCTCATATAACCTGCCTTGCCTGTTAAGCAGGACTTCAATAATTAATGTGGCACCAATAGTTGTATTAAAAAGTGCCGAACTATAACAGCGTAACATGTCGCATTCTTCATACAGCTCAACTTCTGGGTGTGTCCTCCAATTGGTCAGGTAATGACCAAGTGAAACCTTCTGTAATCTCTCATCTCCAATAGGTGTGATGATTACATCTGAGCTTTTAACACACTCCCTTCAAAACCAGTTAATTACGCTTTCGCCCAAGGCTACTGCCACCACTCTAACAGTGACATGTACACGACCAAGCCACACACCCACAGGGAGTGCTAATGGGACAGGACTGAGTCACAAAGACTAAACTTCTTCCTTTTACATTTTTTCCCCTTCAAATCTCCAGACACAGCATGTCCTGTGTAACTGCAGCTACATTTCTCTCACCAAGCCACTTCCGGAGACAGCCTGATTTTTGTTGGCGGTTCCTGCAGACCCTTGTTGGTTAATTTGTGGAGTAATCTAGTTTTACACACCATGCTCTATGACTCATTGCCTATAAGTAAGCAGATGTACAGTAGCTGTAATACATGACAGATGGAGATAGGGTAAAGATGAGGACATGAGGAAAACTCAACTACATCACTGTCAAAAATCAGAGACAAAAATAATCTTCATCAACCCCTCCTTGAAATGCTCATTTCTTACCATTACAGAGTGCTGCCAAAAAATTGGTACCTCTTGAACTTTTCAAGTTTTGCCTTGAAACAATGGGAATCTAATATTTTAAAATTCTGTCATATATTCTGGGATATTGAATGTCCACCAATATCTCTAAATAAGTCTTAAATCTTTTACAGCTCTGCTGAATGATAAAAAAAAGCAACCCCACAGCATGATGCTGTCACCACCATGTTCCCCAGTTGGGATGGTGTTTTATATATATATATATATATGCAGTGTTAACTTTTTGCTTTGCATGTAGGCTAGAAAGTTTATTTGGGTCTCATCTCAACCTAGCATCCACTTCAGTTTGTTATGATGCTTGTGGTAAAATTGACTATGGCTTTCTTTCAACCCTGCTTTATTTTTATTTTCTGACATGTGAACTACAAATAATGCAGATTTTTATAGATATTCTTTCCTGAGCTGTGGATCTCTGCATATTAATTTACAGGGGTGTTAGAATATAGATGGTTGGATATTAATAAATACCACTCTTCTGATGTTTATTGATTCCTTCCAACTCACTTTAGAAGCATATATGTGGAAAAAGTTGAAGGGGGGTTAGCCATGTCAATGGCAATATATTATTTGTCAAAAGATTTTCAATTCTTAAGATGATTGAAAGCATTATCATATATTTTCAAAATGACAAAGAACCAGAGAATGTGCCAACAATATATTTAACATGTTCTTCATGAGATGCTATAGAGCACTGGTCTTAAACTCATGCCCTTGAGGCCTGGTGTCCTGAATATTTAGATAAGTTGTTTGCCCAACACACCTAAATCAAACGGCTAAATCGCCTCACAAGAAAGAATTCAAGCTTTCCAGAATTCAGCAGATGTGTCAGTCGGGTTTGTTGAAGCAGACGCATCTGAAAGATTGCCGGACACCTGCCCTCGAGGATTACTGTTTGAGACCAATGGTATAGAGGAAGTGAAAAATGAACTACTGACAAATGGGGCTGGCTCTGGATAAATGAAGAAATCCCCTAGCAATCAGGGGAAGTATATAATTCAAAAGAGGAAACTATTACTTCTGATTTTTTTTTTTTTGGAAGAAGTTGTTTCCCTTTTCTTACCCGTTAGTTCCATTGGCTGCACAAGTAGGCTGAGAAACTATCGCCTCAGTTGGAGTCTGTCAAAAGAAGACAGAGAGACAACATGTAAATAAATAATGCAAAAGCAGTCATATTCTGTCCTTAGAAATATCCAAAGGTTGGAGGGATCCCCTCAGAGGCAATGCCAAGGCAGCTCATGCAGATGTTCCTGGCAGTCTAAGCATGTAGCTGCACCATCCCTGTAATCCTTGGCTTTCACTTGCAAGGGGTATGCTTATGAAGAGAAAGATGGCATGAAATACAGGCTAATTAAGTTTAAAAGCTAAGAACAGTGGGGTCTTTTGTGCTACAGCTGCCTGTGCCCAAATCTTCACACCCCAGAATTCTTTAATTCAGACTGGTCATTTCTGTCTGAACATTTGGCTAAAAATAAACTCTTTGAAGGTGCAGAACAGAAACAGTTGCCTTAATGTTTTGATTGTAAATACCCTTACGCTAGATCTATATAAACGGCACTAATTAAAAAAAACTAGTAGCCAAATTACAGCAAGGTACCTATTCATTCTAAGCTGATCTAAGTAAGCTTAGACATATAATCATCATATGAATAACAGTGTTCACACTGTCAGACATTGAAAAATAAACTTTGTTTGAAAAATGAACCTCCTAGTTCTAATTCTCCTTCCCTAAGCAGAAGATCGAAGATGGGTTTCCTTTCACAGTGATTCAGCTCCTGGAGTTTCAACCTGACCTTGGAAAACCCCGTCAGAGATCAGAGCCTGCCAGTGTGCAGTTTGGACTGAGGCCCTGGTGTGCAAAGAAACGCAGTGTGTCCCCGCGGCCACACTTGTTGTCTCTGCAAACCAAAGCCTTGAGCCAGCTCCTGCGGTTGCCACGGCCCAACCCAGGCCTACCTGAAACATAATCCAGGTCAGCGCTGGGCCCCCTAACGGCTCACACACCACACTTTACTACTGGGCAAACTGTCCTAAGTTTAGCTATTTAACCACATAAACCTACTACTGCTTGTCCTGGGCGCTTCAAAAATAACAAAGTAAATATATTCTGCAATTTTAAAGGCTTGTATTAAATTTGTGTATACTTTAGGGCAGATGGATTCTGGGTTCAATGCTGAATAGGGTTTTAATAACTGCATTTCATTAATGTTTAACCCAAAGGAGGTGCCTAATTTCAAACCAGACAAGCAAGAATAACTGAACACCATTAGTAACTTATGAATGGAAGATACTATGTAATTCTCTATCCCTTCTTGCTGCCATACAGTAAAACTAGTCAGCCAAGCCAACAGCCTCAGAGAACAAAACTCAATAAGGGGAACAAAAAAACAAACAAATCAAAATTAATAACATCAGGGACAGACAAAGTGCAATTTCAGAATGCGGACAAATTAGGTCATCAGTAATCTAGTGGCTAAGGACAGTAATGTTTGAGCCAGACTTTAGAAAAGAAATAAAAAAACAAAGCTGCCCAACAGAGTTAATGTGTTGTGGAATGAAGAACAAAGATAGCGTGCGATGCTGAGGCTTTTTAAATGAAAAAAAAATTCCCTTTTGGACGGGCAGAGGATGAATCACTCCAGACTAGAGCAAAGCGTAAAGGAAAAGAGGGAATGATGCCCTGATGGGTTCCTTTCGTGGCTTACTTCCGCTCCTGCTTTCCACAGTCTACTCTCTTGCTCTCTTTCTCTTTCCCTTTAGCTCTCCTGGGAGGCTGAATAACCAGGAGGAAATGCTTGGGCTCTGCTTGTGTCGGCCTGAAGACCAGATGTGTGGCCTGGAGGTGGCGCAACGGAAACTAAACATAAACCAACGTACCATGACACCTCTGAAGGCAGAGGGCAGTCTTGATGGCTAACGGGATCTAGTCTCTCCCTCTCCAATGCTGGTCTATACCAAGAACAAGATGTGTAGTGGGGTTCCAATCCACACAATCTGCCAAGGGCAACACACTGAGCAGTCATAGTTTATTGGTAGATGTGACTAAACTTGAAAAAGAACTGAGCAAAGAAGCTTCTAACATGGAAAGAAAGTGAATGATATAGAACATTTCCAAAACCTAGTGCAGAGCAGTCCAACAGCGGAAGCATTCAGCTCAGTGGGACTGTTTGGGCAGCTGTTGGGGAGTTGTTTCTTTGAATGAGGACTGTAAACAAGAAGAGGAAAGGCTGTGACATGGCCCTCTACTCTTGCGGACCAAAAACTTCTCATGCGTCAGCTCTGACTCATAGCTCCATTCCAGAAACTGAAGAAAATTGGCATCTAAGCCTTTGGTGTTGGGAATGCCAGTAAGGGTATTGAAAGTCTTTAGGGGAGAGACTCCACCAGCTTTGTAGGTTACTGTGGTAAATCCTAGAGGACTGCCTACGAAACTGCCTGTTTTAGTGTTGTGAACGGCTAAGAAGAAACAAACCCTAATCATTAAGAAGGTTACAATCACAGGTGTCAAGTAACGAAATACAAATACTTCGTTACTGTACTTAAGTACACTTTTTAGGTATCTATACTTTACTCCATTGCTAATTTTTCCTCCCACTTTTGACTTCTACTCATTACATTTTTACACAAGTATCTTTACTTTCTATTCCTTACATTTTTAAAACAAACGTTACTCGTTACTCTTGGCTTCGGTTTAAAGCAGAGGTCACGGATTAGCGGACTGCGATGTTATGAACAACATTAAATCCAAAGATTTTGTCCGAGGTAAAGTTGATGTATTTGTTGTAGTCTCTTGTTATTCACACACAACAATAAACAGCGATTAGCCGACGTGGGTTTTAAAACTGCAAAGCTTTGTCTTATCTACACAGACCAGTGTGATGCATTCGCGAGCGTCAGACAGCTATGGTGCATTCAGGAGCATGGGACATTTCAGATTTACAAGGAAAGAGACAAAAACGGAACAGAACTCATAAAATAATGCATTTATTCAGAAACAGTGTGGGCTTTTTTATAATACTGAATGCTCTATAATTGTGTTTCTGTTATTTTTTGATTATGCACATCTGCTAGCTTTTTATTCTAAAAAAATCTATAATATTACAGCAGCAAATTATCAAAGTTTTTCAAAAGCCTGTTTAAAAGCTCCAAATGAGGCTTCGGATCGTACAGCGACAATTGCGCTGTCATTGTTTTACAGGGCAGAATTTGCATTTGCTGAATCTTGTCTTTTAACTAGTGATGGAATACAGTCATACAAGTGTAAACTCCTCTCAGATAGAACAGGATGCAATATTTGGCAATTTCTATTTTAATTTTTTCATCTTTTTTTTTTTAAATTCAATGTAACATGAATGCATAAATACGTCATTTTATTTCAGTGTTAAATTCTGTTTAAAGTAACAGATCATTAAAAATGTCTCCTGACATTTACTGGTTGATTTTCTTTATTCGGACCCCACTGGTTTTTTATTAGTTACCTGTGGTTTAATGTTTCTAAATATGTATTTCACGTCATGTGCGCCATCTAATGCAGATCATTGGCTCCATCCACATCTAGTGAAAACTAGTGTAATTGGATGAGTCGTATAACGCAAACACTCATTGGTTAGTTAAAGGAAATCATCACAAGCAAGCAGGTGTTCTTCAAACTGTAAACATGAATTGTCTATGCCATGCTACAATGTTGGATTCAGAAAAACATGTCTAAATGTCTGAAAGGTCGGACCCAGGCGAGAGCGTATCGGGAGATGGAGACGGAGACCAACAAGACCTCCCTCATCCTTGGCCCTATCTCAAAGAATTTTTTGAAATAGTGGAAAAATTGTGCTTTCAATTCATATAGTGTTATCTGGCCTTTTTCTTAAAGGTTACTTTATACTTTTATACTTTAAGCAGTTTTTGGAGCACATACTTTTTCACTTTTACTTGAGTAATACGATCAAGTTGATACTTCTACTTTTACCAGAGTGTTTTTAAGCTGCAGTATCTATACTTCTACTTAAGTAACAAATGTGTGTACTTTTGACACCACTGGTTACAATAAACAACAACCCAAAGTTAAATGTGTACATAATTTGATCACTAGATGAGACAGTATATGTTTTGGCCATTTCAGAAAATGTCCCCCTATTAGCCCCACTGCTTTACTACATCATTTTGACCACACATGTGCTCTTTTGTTGCAGAATTGGAGCAACAGCTAAAGATTTGTGACAGCATGTCAAACAACACCTCTTAATTTTACACTAATCTATAGAGATGAATGACACACCTTTAGACACATTAAAACTGAAAGTGAAGCCAACAGCCTCACATAACTTCTTATTAATTTGGCAAGGAACTAGTAGGTGACTTGAGAGAACTTAAAAGTTAACATTTCAAGCAGTCAGATAATTCCTAATACTAAAACAATTATGATAATGGTGATAACAAATGTATCTGAAGAAGCAACAAAACACTAGATTCTGCACCACTGAGCACTTTTTCACAAAGAGACCACGTTAAAAGTGGCACACTTGGAGCATAGAGTTTTTTTCCCCATGGTAAATCAGGGAACTAATATTACAGCAGCAAAAGCTTTGGATGACTGAGCTCCTTATGAGTAAATTTTGAGAAATCCCTTCTAGATCTACCCAACTCACTCTGTCAATACCAGTAGAAGAAAATCAAGCTCAATAATGTCAAATAGCATACTTCCTTAGAGAAGATATCTAACTATTAGCAGAGCAGATCTGCACAAAGAGCTACAATGTTTACCACAAACCAGTTACACAAAATCAAGAGGAAACAAGGTTTATTTAAATAAATCAAATTATCGAAAGTATCAAAAATTCAATAATGAGTAACTGTATTACAACTCAACATATTTATCAAAAGCTTTGCCTTCTGCAAGAAAATGTTCAATGCTTTTGATTGCTTGAATAAAGGCTTAGCTTAGTTTCTAATACTGTCCTTTCCATTAGGATGTAATCAGATAAACTGAACAAGTCACAAGTCCGAATGCAAAGATAGAGCTCATGGAGGGGTCTGAAATTGGCATTAAAGGTGCATGTCCTCTGTGATAGGCATTGTCTAAAAAATATCCTGAGATCACAATGTGTTATTTTTTTCAAACTATTTATTTGTATGATAGAGCTGCAGATATGTATTTGAACAGCTGAGAAAATCAGCGAATATTTGGTTCAGTAGCCTTTGTTTAAAATTTCAGAGGTCACATTTTTCTGTGGTTGTTCACCAGGCTTGCACACACTGCAGGAGGGATTTTGGCCCACTCTTCCAAAAAGATCTTCTCTGGATCAGTCAGGTCTCTGGGCTGTTGCTTAGAAACACAGAGTTTGAGCTCCCTCCCTAGGTCTGGAGACTGGCTAGGCCACACCAGAACCTGGATATGCTTCTTCTGAGCCTGTGTGTTTAAGGTCATTGTCATGTTGGAAGATAAATCCTCAACCTTTCTTAAATGCTCTAATTGAGGGAAGGTTGTTCCCAAAAATCTTCCAAATATGGCCCCGATAATCCTCTCCTCAATACAGTGCATTAACCCTCTCCCATATCTTCTACCTGCAAAAAGAATAACAGATATACGAAAGTCTTCTGTCTTAATTTTTACCGAATGAAACTCAGAATACTCTGTCAACAGGATTTCATAAAATTCCATATGTTTTACATGCTTATTGAGGCACATTTATTAAGTAATTTCTTCATATGTCAGGATTACTGTGAAACCTTTACCATCATAATGAAACAAGACTGCTGTGTAATTTGAAACCCAGCTTTTTTGACTGCCCATGTTTAATCAAAATGTAAAAGTTATTAATTTCATTGAACTATCCATTAATGTAGGATGTAAACTCTATTTTGAGGGTTGCACACCAACAACAACATAAAGAAAGCATGCCAAGTATTATATATGATATACTCAATTATCAGGGAACAAAAATGTGTTTATTATTACCTAATCAATAAACGACCACCTGAAAGTTGAAAGATATGGTGTTTCTTCTTTATCTGTAATGACAAAGAACTAGGTTGTGGTGTCTGCACTACATTTAGCAAAAATATTTCTTTCTTATTAGACTTAGAAATCTGTCTAAGCTTGCTCAGCTAATAGCTCCTGTTCTCAGCCACCCAGACTACAATCCAACAAGCATTGAACAATTGCTCTTCTGAGGAGCAATGGTTGCATTTTAATGGGAGAGGTGGGAAATAGACTGAGAAAGTATCGGTGAGGATTGGCATCGGATCTTCACTGAGAAACCCCGCAAAAAATTGGTATTGATTCGAGAAACGGGGCACAATTGGGTTGCCTTTGGCTAAGGATCGGCCAGATGGCACAATATATGAAAGGCAAAATGGGCTACATGGCAACACCTTACCAAGCAACAGATGTTGCTCTTATCTACAGGTTGCTGGTGCAGTTAAGGCTTCTGCTGTGCCAATAACGGTGTAAATGTATCTGCCCAAAAACGTATTCATGCAAATATCTGTAGAGTGGTGCTGGTTGGTTGCAACCACACAAAGAGGTCAATAAACAGAAAAGCAGGATATGCAAGTTGTTAATCAAAGCAGTACCGAGGACTTGTCGTCACCAAATACAGTACTTACAGTATGTCCACAATGTAATTAAATATAGATTTAGATAAATTATTTATCCTGTAGTGACATACAGTAATATATTTTTAAAACAGAGTGAAAAGATTAACAGAAATCCTGAAATTGAGGGTGGACTTTTCTAAAAAAAAAAAAAAAAATAAATGACATAAAGAGATACATACAGAAAGAGCCAACCTCAGAAAGAGGCAACAATGCTCCTCACAAGTGGGCGGACAATGCTGAACTCTCTGTGCCTGATCAGATGACTAGCATTACAGAGAGGAGACAAGGCCGTAGTCTAACTTGCATCTGAGTGGATAGAAGCCAAGCACACAGGCTCAGTTCAACTCTGAGTTTTAGAGCTTGCATCAGAACATGTGCGTGTGGGATTGCTCAATGTTGCACAAGGCTCAGAGACCAGAGAGAGAAAACCTGAACATCAAACGGAGCAGCAGCAGTATGTTTTTATTTTTACTCCAACGCAGCATAATTAAGAATGCACCATGGGAGAACTGTCTATTACCGCATAATGAATAGCTAAGGTGAAGTTAGAACTCTATATTCTTGTGTCAGAGCAGTGTTACTAGTGGTGATGGTGTCATGTTGGCTGGATATCATAAAAAGCATGCTTGATTTTTAATGCAAATCATGTACATGTCAAACATTAAGTCTGGGTGAGAGAGAGCAGCAAATATAACATTTACGATATTTAACAGTAATAAAGTAAATACATACACATACTTTTAGTAAGATTCCATCCAACAAGAATACAACACTAAATGTCTCCCTCCAGCCCTTTGGTTTGCAAAAACACAAAGTGAGTTTGCTGCCATGCAAAAAGGTTGAGAGAGTTGGAGTTAGCACCCAGATCCATACTTACAAAAGTAAGCACTTTTTCACAAAAAGGTCAGTCTTACAACACTGGACTCTGGACAAGCAAGCTTTAAATATCATGAAAAAACTGAAATCCTGGAGTGAAACATCTATAAGCTTGGGATTGGTGCAAATGAAATTTATATAAAAATTGCAAATTTAAAAATAATCGCAATTTTGATTTTATGACAAAATTGTTCAACCCTTGTTCTAAGTTTCATGTAGTCCTTATTTGTTTGCTTTTTCTGAAAAACAGAAAAGCAGCACTGATGTCTACAGTTGATTAAATAGTTTTATGTAAACAATCATCTTGTGGTATTTTCATGATAAAAAAGTAAACATAAAGGGTATATGTCATGCAGCATCCAATTTTCTGAGCTTTTAATATGTTTTAATGCTAATGCTTTGACAAAACCATGCCAAAAATTTCATTTCACTTAACTGATGCCTCTCTGACTGTCCTGAAAAAATTATTGGCCATCACCATTTTACATAGAGCTAAAAAGTTTAAAGTAACATAGTTGCTCTTTTAAGCACCTAATCTGCACAGTGACAGCAATGGATTATTTGTAGCTATTGTCAAAGTCTTAAATATTTGTTTTTGGCTGTTAGACAAATCTTTGGTTATCCTTCCTAAAGAAGAATCTAATGCCCAGAGGTGGCATGATGCGATCCTGCAGCGGTTTTAGGGCAACATCATGAAAAAGGCGTCACCAGCATAGGCAGAGGAAGTGTCACAGTGAAAGCAAGACTCTCTCTTTTGGGTTGGAAGCACAAAAACCATGGCATTCATACTGCCCTTCTTATTAATGCCAAAATAAGCCAATATCTAATCATATATATGCCTATAGTTGACTTTCAAAGGCTTAAAAAGGCATAATACAGAATCCTTAAGACAAAAGTAAAAAAAACCTTTAAAATAATGTGGTTTTCCATTTTTATTTCTAACAATGTTATTGTTTCTTACCATTTTCTCATTTAAGAGGTGGGACAGACTGATACTAACTAGGTAATTAGTCAGGCTATCTGCTCGTGTGACACCTGCAGTCAGCTTTTTCAACAAAGATTGCAACCGTGCTTGCCAATGGTCATTCGTAATTGGAGTGATTGATGGCATTTCTTTAGTTTCCACACAATAACTGAAGAATATATAAAATCACAATAAGAATTGCATTAGCAATGCATGAAGCATCACAATTGCAAAGGAGAAATAGGAAAATAAGGGTTTACCTTCTATTCTGATTGCAAAAATCAATAATCTTGCATGTTTTCTTAGTTCTGCACAGCCCTGAATCACACAGCGACAGCCTGTTTTTCATGACCACAAATGTTTCCAAACAGCTGACTTTGTCTTTGTTTAAAGAGTAAAGGGTCACCAGCCTCTTTCAGCCTGCTGACAAGCAGAGCACAGCAAACAGGTGGGGGAGGGGGGACATTTTTATTGTAAGCTCCAGCCTTTTTTTCTTGCAAGCATCCCACACAAGGCAAATCAAAACTCAGGAATGGGTAGAGAGAAACCTTTGGCAGGTCTGGGGCCATAACTTGGGTACACCTTGATATTGCTAACTCCCCATGAACATTTACACCCAAAAGCAATTCCGACTATCAAGCTTAAAATTATGATTAGCACTACTATTGTTATCATACCATAAAAAAATCCAATTTACTTTTAAAAAATAATGAATTTGAAGTCAAATTTCTAATTATCTCCACATATTCTAATCGCAACAACACTGAATCACCTTAAAGTTAAAAGAACACAGTTCAAAATAAAACTCGAATTGTTATCATTCATGCACATGATGCATTCAAACACAGCCAGTAGAGATTTCTTTTTTTTTTTTACCCGTCCAATTGGAGTCAAGTCCTCCTTGTTGCGCAACTCAAAGGACTCTTCCTCCTCTTTCTCCCCATAGTCCCGTCCCAGCAAACTGAAGCCATGGCTGCAGCACAAAAACCAGCAAACTCCTTGCACAGGCATTCAAATGCGGTTAAGTGTGTCGTTTTCTGCCTTCCAGGTCGGTGGATTTAACGCTTACGCCTCAAGTGGCTCCAGAGGTTGCGTGAGAGAAGAAGACGTGCGCTCCCCATAGAGACCCAGCGAGGAAGGTGAGGGGGGCATAAAGCCTTTTCTCCCCCGTCTGGTTAACAGTATAAAACAAAATAAAAGAGAATATTTATAGTCTATATGCTGTAGCTGTCATAGTCCAACAGGGAAGTGATTCAAGGAAAAACTGCACTTTCCAACTCCTTCCCAGCTGCTTTATCCAAGTCACTGGTCAAATATTACAAATCCAAAGTGAAAGAAAACGATCAGTATCCTCCAACTCCGCTGCTGCAAGCTTTCCTCAGCTTCTTCTACGCACATTTGTAAGATAGTGTGAAGGAGCACCTCTGTTCACCACTGGCTGACTTAAGAGTTTGAACAAATGCGTGCAGCAGCTGGGTCAGGATGGTGTGCAGTCATCGGGCTATGCACATTAAACCAGCTCTTGCACATGATTGGCTGCGTAGAGACACTCCCCAAAAAAACCCGCCCATAACCACGCCCATAATGACTAGGAAACTTTTTTTTTTTAAACATTAGAAACCTTTTCTTGGGATAATGTAAAAATCCTACCGTTTCTCTCAGCACACAGAGCTTCTGCTGTTTAAGGGAGTTGATTTTAATTAATTATATTCCCTTTATTGGATCTTGTAAAATTATTTTGGTTCAGCTATAAACTGATTTTGGGGGAAGCTTTTTGTCAGGCACTTAATGAATTTGACTTTTTTCTCAGAATTCTGACTTTAATCTCAGAATTTGGATTTTTTCTCAGAATTCTGACTTTTTCCCATATTAAACTGAAATATAATGTATAAATCAGTTAACTTTTTTTTTTAGTGGCCCTAATCCTCTGCCGTAAAGACATGCCGCAGTGGGATGGCAAACACAGCCGGTGTCCCACTTGATTAATTAGAACTTTGTAATTATATAGGAACATTATTTGACAAAACCTAAAGGGAGATTTCGCAAATCAATTAGTTGTCCTTTTAAGACTTTTATAAAAGCATTTAACATAATAGACTGACTTTGTTTTAAAAATAGTTCAAACACATACAAAATGATCTGCATTAAAAATGAACTGAAGATAAATTCACTAATAGAAAAATAGATATTTCTTCCTACATACTATAATTATGTAGTGCATGTATTATCTAATAAGCAGGCTTTTAAAAAGCGTATGTAAAATATGAAGATTTTGCAGAACTATTATAACATAATAGTCTTTTTGTAACATTGCGTTCATTCTTACACCATTTTTTTTTTTTGTCAACTTTATGCCTTTGGTAGACACTGAATTAGGTGGAAATGTATTGCTACTTTTTTGACTATCTATAGAGGTTTCTTCGGCTGGAAGACCATTCAAGCATTTAGGACAGCTTTGCAGATTGGAGCTGTTTTGATATGTTTCGATATGGATAAAACACCCCTCTGATCATCCTGGTCCTAGTCATTCTAAAAAAGTAGAAAAAACCCCAAAAACAATTGAACTTTGTTTTCGAATTTGGAGAAATTTCACTTCCCATCCAGGAAGCTTTTTCAATTAAAAATGTCTGGATTAGCGTTGAGTTTCAAGCTTTATAGAGTAGCCCAACAAAGCCTTGTTATGGCTTAGAAAACATGCAAATTGAACCACCGGAATTAAAAAAGCGTCCTGGATGGGTAACCATCTTCAAATTTGGAAAACTAAGCCCAGTGTTTTTTTTGTTTTTTTTTAACTCTTAACTTTTTTAGAATGACTGTGATCTGGATGACTGAGAATCTTCACCAGCATGTCGCAGGACTCAAATAGAAAGTATTAATAAATTCTATAGAAAACAAAAACAACAACAACTATTGACTTTATCTTCCATCTGTGAAATCTAGATAAAGTTTCAAGGATGTATCTCCTAAATAGTTCACACAGATTCCGCTTCAGGAAGAAGATTAGATTAGATTAGATTAGATTAGATTAGATTAGATTAGATTAAACGTTATTGTCATTACACAGGTACAGGTACAAAATGCATTTTAGGTCTAACCAGAAGTGCAATAGCAACAACTGCAGGATAAATAATGGTTCCATAAGTACAGGACATGGGTTTCTACTGAATAAATATAGAGATGAATGCCATTATAAACAGAATTTTACCCATAGATTTGTCCTATGAATATTATATATAGATAACTACAGACACATCTTTTATTGCCCAGCAGCTCCCATTATCCTATAACGTTGCTTCTTATCTTCTCTGTGTTCCATGATTGCTTTAAATTTTTTAGACAGCTGCGTTTCCCTTATTCTTCAGCGGGAAGACATCTTAGCTACTTTCCATACTTTGCAGTAAGATCACTACTCTCAGATGATAAAGATGCCTGTAGATTATTCCGACATTTCATCTGGTCTCAACTAAAAAAAAAAAGTATTCTTCCATTGATTTGACAAAAAATATTATCTGAACAGTCTTATATTTAAATATCTCATAATATTCTGGAAATAGCTCTTTAACCCCGATAAGTTTACCAGAATTGTTTTAGTGTTCTTCCACTGAGGATACCCCAGCTGTTTTCTATCTGCTAAATCCCTTTTCAGGCCAGAACCTCCCTGTGCTCCCAGTACATCCCAGAACAATACACCAGGGGCCTTGGCTCCCACAAGACCTGGATGAATGAGATGCTTTATTTAAAGAGCTCATTCCATCAGTGTGCAGTTTTAAAGTAGGATTTTACATTTCCTTACAGAACCATTGTCTCTCTGCATTCACACCTTCCCCTTTCCCATTCTCTTTCTCTCTCCTGTAGATGACACATGATTCCCGATAAGCGAACATGCACACACACCTACACACACTTTTATGTAAGACAACCTGATACACTGGTCTGTGTGAGGCAGTCATTAGTACGGCACAGACTCTGATGGGGCCTCAGAGTGCAGGTTGGCTGTGAGCCTCATGCAAAAGGGAGAGGAAGACATTTATATCTAGAAAAACATAACTGACACAGCAACGCTTTGTGTTTGGATTATTTTTTTTAGAAGCTAACTGAGTTAATCTGTGCTTTTATACGTTTTTTTTTCCCACTTTCTTAACATCCTGTCCACTTTTTTGCAACACAGAGTCTTGATGTCGGCTAACTGGGTTTCCATAAGACATGAATAGTAAAACCAAATGGCTCATGTCACTTTGATCAGAGACAGAGCAGCGTCTTGTTTGAGTTTCTGTCTCCAGGATTGTGTTTCACTGCAGCCCACATCCCAGTTGCATACATGTTGGTTAGAATTTATGTCGGCGGTAAGGGATGTGAAGTCTGGACTGCAAACAAAAAAGAAACAGATGATTATTGAATTGCCTTTGGTGGATTTGTTCCATTTAAAAAGAAATAATTTTGCAAGCTTTTATTGTGATGACTGATCCTGAGAGGGAAGATTAACTCTATGCTTTTAGGGTTCTTGCACATTCAATGAAAAGGTTGAAAAAGCTCCTCTGTTTTTGCCATCCATCTACTCTTTGCAAATTGGAAGCTTCATCTGACAGTTCAAAATTTGGGATTTAGGAGAGAAAGAGGATTTCCTCCCCATTGTGTTTTAGCATTGAACTTAAACCTCAGCCTGCTGTGGCCACGCCCCCTCTGTCACCAGTGCAGAATGCTTAGGTCCAATCAAAGTTTAGCTTATAGGTCTGCGAACAGAGGAGTGTTATTGGGCCATGTAATGGGATATGGTTGCTGTAAAGCTCTTTAACTACAGCACCACTTAACCTAAGAGCTTCATTGTAAAAATGCCAGCTGTGCAGGAGGATGGTTTGTGGGAGATAAGGCTTTTATAAGGAAACTGGGATAAAATAATTTTTAATTATTACAATTAATAAAAGGCTTTTGCATGTAAAGTGTATTTGAAAGGTATTCCTATTCTTTTTAAAACATTATATTTTTCAGGATAGAATCAAGAAACACTATTAGGATTAGGATTTTATTCCTCTCGAAATACGTATGTCCATAATTGTGAATAAGAAGGAAAAAGATACATGGTTTACTTAATTTTCTTTCAAAGGTTTGACATGCATTAGTTTTCAAGTATTCAGCTATCAGATATATACATCCACCGATTCAATTATTTACTCATTGTTCTTCACGAAACTATTTGCTTTGATTATATTTTTGCACTGTAATACTGACTCGTTAGCATTATTGTCCTGCTTGTAGTTGAACCTCCAGCGCAGTCAAATGTCAGCCTTGTTCTGTATTTAGCTTATTCATCCATTCAACAACTCTGACTAGCTCCAGTTAGGAAAGTGTTGCTACAGCATCATGTTGTGATTATCAAGTTTACCATGAAGATATTGTATTTATGTGCATTGTTGATCAAATGTTAAATTTTGGTATCACTGGACATTGGCTCTTTCTTCCACCTGGGTGCCCCGTCGGTCACTTTAAACAAAACTTTTTTTTTTATGGCATTTTTTCAAATGCTTGAAAACTGTAAAACAGCTGAATTAATCATAAGATTAAATCACAAACAGAGACTCTATCATACAACTGACATCTGAAGGCAGTTGGTTATAATAGAATAGAACAGGATAGAAGAGAATATAAAGAGAATAGAATAGAATAGAAAATCCCTTTATTGTCCAACAATAAGGAAATTCTGGTGTTTACAGCAGCAAGAAGTAATTTATAGAAATAATGGTAACACAAATGTGGACCTTAGAAAAGTGTATAAGAACAACATAATAGTGAAGAATTAAAAGATAAACCGTAAAATAATGTATTGTAAAGTGTTTTAACAATATACAATTATGCACCTGGAGAATAAATAAACAATATACAGCTATGGACATTTTACATTAATGTATATTTAAAAATAGCAGCAATATCAGATATGTGCAAAATGGCAGCAGCATGTTTTCTAACTGACTAAGGTAGAAACTGCAAAAATCAGCATGAATTTAACAACCTACTGAGGTTCTTGGAACAGTGGTGGTTATAGAGTCTTAAAGCTGCTGGGAGGAAGAATCTGTGATAACGCTCCTGGGTACATTCAGGGTGCAGCAGTCTGTCACTGATTGTACTGGGGTTTAACTAGGCCTGTAAGAATGAGCAAACTGACTAACAACATGTTTCACATAATAAAGATTTCTATCTATTGTTTACTGTTTTAGCGTAACATAATGTGAACTGGTTCTTTTTTCCTTGTGTTGTAAAATATAAAATCTCAGGCCTTCCTCTGTGGATCTGGGGACTCCTCAGGGGTGAGCTGAGGGGTAGGACGGTGTTGCTTAACTCAGCTTTGGGTACATATCATGGAGAATAGTGGCTCTCACAGTCATATGAGTGGCAGACTGATAGATGAAGAACAGTTTTAGCCTTAGCTCCTATTGACTTAGCTACATCAGAGGTAACCCTTTGCCCTCCAGACTATAGTGGAATCTATCTCATTGTGTCAATACAAAAAACGTCTGCAGAGCTTGTGCAGTGAATGAAACGTACTGCAGCCTTGCCTTTATGAGTTATATCCTATTCTTAAGGCATCTCTATAAGCAGGATCACATTGTGCAAGTTATTATTTACAGTATATTAGTCTGAATTTCAGCTTTGCTGGTAAAGCTGTACTAAACAAAATTTTGTATTGTATAAACTCTGTGTATGCAAAATGACAATAAAAGTTGTCTAAGTCTAAATGCTCAATCAATATCCTTAAGCTGCAGTATAACTTTGTTTAACACAAGCATAGAAAACATATCTGACATTTTTAAACTCCAAAAAAGTTTGTTGACAAATTATTTTTCTAAAGTAATAATTATCTATTAAATAGGGTTAGGCTCCAGTTAAAAGTTCTTCCTCAGTTTTCCCTCTCCTGGAAACGGTGAAGCAAACATTCCTTTGAACAGAATGAAAATAGGAGGACCAGTGCCAGAGCCCTCTTTATCTCTAACTGTCATCAAACGCAAAGTGAGGAGCAGTTTTCAAACCAGAATCAGGCAGACGGAAAGATAAGATTTATAAAGAGGCCCAGTTAGCCAGGGCTGATAAACAGCCAGTGGAGCTGAGACTACAGCTCTCAGAATAGACACAACAATTGACCATGAAAATAAATAGCTGAGATATGCCCTCATATTGTCTGTTATTTTTACATCAAAGCCAAAGAACAAGAAATGTTCCCTTGTTGCCAGTTTTTTAAACGCCTTCAAAGAAATCTATTTAGATACCACAATAGTATAACATTTTACACTATCAGGGCTTTTCAAATGATTAACTTACAGTCAGCACTGTTTCTGGCTGTGATACTGTAGCTTAAACTCTGAAAGTCAGAGCGAGGGGCAAGATAGCATATTGACAGTTAGAGGCCGGGCAGTGAGCCAGACTCCTTCAGCTATTTTTAGGCTGCTGACTGTGTAAAAGTACACTGAATGCAAAATTGATGACATATTGCCAAAATGTGAACCTGTGGTGGATTAGCTGTTACTGTGTTTGCTTTTGCGTCTCACACATAAGCATACATGGAGACGTGAGTATATATATGCAACCAGTGCAAAGAATGACAACCTGAATGCAATGAAAGTGACTTGTGGTCACAAAGCCAATATCCTGGAAGTATTTATTGTACCAGGGTATATATTTTATAAGATGGGGGAATAAAAAAAAAATCCCATCTTCACATGTGGCTTGCTTTTGTATCCTGTGTCAAAATTTCAGCCTGGAGAGCATCTCTCGCCTATAAAAAACAGTATAATCATTGGGCTGATTAAATATAGAAAAGTAGCCTGCTCTTTAAATTCTGTCAGTTTAGTGAACAACTGAGCCAACTTGTGTTCCTGTGTGCTAATATTTGTTTTAAATAACAAAAAGCAACCTTACGAGCTCCTCCTACTTTCCACACTTTAGAAATACATTTTTTGTTCACATCCTTTGTTGGGATCCTGAGGCTTGCCCACCAGAGGGCGCCGAGGATCCTCTTCTGTTTTTTGTTTTCTATTAGGGACTGGGGTTACTGTTGGGATCTGGAGATGTACCACCTTTCTCTGGCAGAGTGCGCTGTGGGTCTCCTGGGCTGGAGCCCTCCAGCACACCTGAAGCTCATCAGCCCATCAGGAGACCTTCCTATATAAGCAGCAGCCAGACCTTCCTTCAATGCCGCAGTGTTGACCAAGTTTGTTTAGCAAACCTGAGCCTCTGTTAATCTTAGAGAATCTTAGTTGGCTCTAGAGGGAAACTAGATTCTAACCTGCCTTTGTCTTCTTTGCTCACAGGAAACCCAGAAGCTCTGGATGAGCTTTGCCTGGAAACCTGCCTGCTGGCCCAAGGAAGCCAAACCAGAAGATATCAGTCTGGATTCCTCCTACAGCTCTCAAGGAAGAGCTAGGAAACCAAGTCAAGGTCAGAAACCCAGAAGCTCTGGATGAGCTTTGCCTGGAAACCTGCCTGCTTGCCCAAGGAAGCCAAACCATAAGATATCAGTCTGGATTCCTCCTACAGCTCTCAAGGAAGAGCTAGTAAACCAAGTCAAGGTCAGAAACTCACGAGTCAGAAGCTAGACGCTGCTGCTGCTGAGCTCCCTGCTGAATCCATAGTCTCTGGACCCAACCGGTTCCCCCCCTCTCAAAGGATCTGCCAGAACCTCTCCAAGGTACATTCTAAATTAACACACTCGACAACCCATCTAAACTGCTTGGCTAATCAAACTATCCATCTCTGCAGATATCACTGATTCCAGTCCCGGACCAGTACCAGAACCAGTTCATATTTCTCTGTGTGTGCCTTTAATAAACTGTTGAACTTTTACCCCTGACTCCGTGGTGTGTTCTGCAAATGGGTTTATCAGAAAGCCATCATGACATCCTTTCAAATTAAGAATCAAAGAATGGAGAAGTTGAGTTAAAATTTAACACAGACTAACTTCTGTGGACCAATTTTTAGGTTTAGGATCTTTTGCCGCACTTTAGTTTGTGTCTCTACAAGTGGAATTCGAATGCATTTCTCCAAACAGAAATTATTTGCTTACAGCTCCATGCTCCGCACCCTATTGGCTCATTTCTAAAGCTCTATTAAACTGAGATCATTTCAGGGTATTTACTCAGTGAGGGGAAAATCCAGGATAAACAAATAATTGTTTCAGCTATATCACTGCTTCCCTAATGTTGCCGTTTCAGCTAAATACTGAGTATGTAAACTTTTTTTTTTTTAAGCTAAGCTAAAATGTATTTATTCAGAAATAGAAATCTTAAACGGGTAATGTATTAAACAAAGGATGAATACATGAAAATTATTCTACTTGCTATTAAGTATGGTGGGTTATCTGTTATGCTGTGGGCCAGTTTTTCTTTTAAAGGCCTAGTGAACCTTGCGTTTGGTTATCATGAAGTCTTTGAAATTCTAGGACATTTGAAGTGGGCTCCACCATAGAGCTGAAAGTGGGTTATCACTGGATCTCAGTCCCCAGACCTCATTTCAATACAAGTAAGTGACTTTTAAAAACACATGCAAAAGTACAGGGGTTCCTTTTCTTTGTTTCTTTGAAGTTTGAGATTATACTATTACTAAAGCCACCAACAAAAACAGAAGAAATAAAAACTGAACTTTTGGTTTTCACATCTTTCAGAAAATATATTACCCTAAAAAAGGGGCACAATACATCAATTATACTTGATAAAATATATAACATATTTTTAGATAATTGTTTTTTCTGCTGACGACACTTTTCAGTGGTTAATTTTTGTTTTATAGCCAAAATATCTCTATACATATGGATGTTTATGTGCTATTGCACTTTAAGATCTTTCAAGGCTCCATTATATTAAATCAAATAATTGCCCTTATAGAGTAAGTTTGCTATCCATGTTTTAAGAAATTCAATTTCCAGCACACACTATATGTGTGTGTATGGGAGCGAGGGAGAGATTGTGTGTATCACCCTGTGTGTCTCATGTTTCCTTTAGGGGTTGATCCAGGCTGTTGCTAGGTGCTGTGACCTCCTAGAGCAACATTAAGAGAGGGTGAACCGCGCGAGAAGGAGTCAGGCTGTATTTTATTTCTGCACCTCCCCCCTTTCTCCAAACACACACTGTACACCACAAACTTCCCCTGAGCCTGGCCTGTGACTGGGCTTGTTCACTAATGGTTCATCACCAGGAACAATACTGACTGGTCGCAGCTAATGAGCTCCCATTCTCCCCTTTTTACTGATGAAATCTGAAGTTGCTCTGATTCTAATAGATAACTTATATATTTCCTACTCTCTGATAGCAAAAGTTTCAGATTTAAACAATTCATACATTAGATAACCTCAGCAGAATAATATCTCCCCTCCATTAGCAGCACATCAAATGCCCCAACCCCCTCCCCACCTGCAGTCTGCAAGTAGAGAGGGGCCAAGCTTTCAGGGGACACACTGTTCCTTTAACCAAAGCTACTTTACTGGAGCTCAACCAAAAAGAGTCAGGGGTGATATTGTTTGCATGACCCGCTAGATACTAAAGAGTTTTGTGCAAAAAGAAGCACAGTAATTGCATAATTTTGTTTTTAAATATAAGGCAACAAACTCACCGAACTAAAAACTGATATTAAGACCTTCCTCTTTATCCAACTAGACCAACATCATACTTTGTGAGTTGGCAGAAACCTTTTTTTTGTCACTCATCGTCCCCCCAGCTGCAACTGTCACTGGCTGGATTCAGCAGCTCGCTTCAAACAAAGCTATAGGCAGGATAACAAAAGAGAGAAGACAGTGAGCAAACAACCTCTAAGGCAGACTAAACTGTGGCGTGTTTGCTGCCTGAAGAAAGCATATTCTAGTGGTGTGTATGTGTGTGGCTATAGCTTTAAACAGCCATGTACTGGTACATAAAAAAGAAGAAAACAAAAGTGTCTTCTATGCATGTCCAGAAGACCCCAGCTGTTGTCAGCAGTCGCACTCTGTGCAGGTGTGTGAGCGGTTGTTTGTTGAGCTGTCGTCGTGAGACTGCTGCACAAAAAAAAAAGTTTGAGAAGCCATAAAATGTATGATGTGCATTTATCAAGTGCTGTCTGTGTGTAGAAGGAGGGTTTGGATACAAGCTTTGCTTTAAGGCTGTTCTTTAACTATAGTAATTAGCCTTTTGGTGCTTAGAGACTAAGCACAAAGTGAACCTTTCTAGAAGTGGACGTACGTGTTCTGAATTACCCATGTGGCCTTATTGTATATTAAGTGCTGGCAGACGGAGACTAAAAAAAAAAGAATTGAAAGAAACGGGTTTTACAAAACAGGATAAAAATATGCGACTCCCTTAAGAAGCGATATTGTGATATTATGTATTTGGCTTCAACTAGAAGAGAAGCCAAAATCTGTGAAGACATGGGCGGATCAAATCTCCTTTTCCATTCAAGTTGGTTTCTGCTCATATTTAAGGTCAAAAGCTTTTTATGGGGCAAACAAAAGCATATCAATTTAACTTGACAAATTTTCTCTTTTTGCTTCTAAACTTTAAGTGAATAGATAAGAGGGTTAATAATATTGCTCTCAGGTAGCTATCTGCTTCAAAATGTTTTCCAGTTCTTTGTTTAACTCAACAAATGAAACCTGGCATACATGATGCTACTATTTATATACTCCTTATTGTTGTTTTTGTTTTTTAAAGATTTTTATTTAAGGTTTAAAAACAACTTCCCAAGCTAGTACCCCAAATTAAATAGTGATTTGGCTAACTGTAGGTTCTGTCAAGAGCATTGATCTCCTAACACTACCAACAACGGTCAAAATATCAATTTGGCCGTTCGTCCTGGAATAAATGTAACTTTCTTGTTTAATAAAAATTAAATTAAAACCTTCCAATAGAAGGATAGCCTCAAATCTCTAGTTTTGATACTTTGAATTGTTTTAGATAAAAACTATGTTTAGCCTTCCCGCTACTCCTAACCTCCTGAATTTAGAAAAATATTTAAAAAAGAAAATATAACAGCACAGTCCCTCAGATTTTCAGGTAAAAGTCACTGTTCCCGACCTGAGAATCCAATATGGATGCTTTAAATTTAAAAACCCAAACTGTTATCTGCAGCAGCAGTAATGGTTTGTATCTAACTATCTTCCATACAATGTTGTTGTAAACACATCGCTAAGGTGTATCTAGTAAAACTAGATAGGAAAGGAAATGGATAGCTTTGAGCTTGTTTTCCTTCTGATATTGAGATTTGGGGTATATAATAAAAGGAAAACACAATAGTTTTTTTCTAAATTTTGAACTGGAACACAGTTAAGTTTGGATTTGATGGCTATGTTTAGGGATACAACAGACCACAGCACAAAACAGCCACAGCCTCTAGTTCATAGTTCACCTTTGTCTGCTTCAGTTTCTACTGGGAGTTCTCAATTTTGAACTACACTTCTCTTTTTGGCAGCATTCTGATGAAGCACAGATTGATGCATTTAATATTTACCTGTCAAAAACTGTATTCCAGCCTGAGCTCCACTGAAGGAAGCACTAATACTTAAGTTTAAGGGTCATCGGTCTCACACACTGAGTGTGTGTCTTAATCGGTGTGATCCTTAATTGTGCATCCTCTGCTAGGGCCCATTTCAAACTATTGCAGAGGGTCATGTTGGTAAATTGATGCCTGGCAGGAGGCAGGTCTGATAGGTCTGTTTATGGCAGCTCCCATACAACTATACACAACTTCAGGTTCCCATAGGTGGTGGCCAAAGCAAACAGTTGTCTCATCAGCAACCCAGCAAGGACAGTATCTTGCTGAATTCTGCAATTTCCGGTTCTGATTGACGCAGTCAGCATTAAATGCTATTCTTTTGTGCTTGACACATGAGAAACATGAAAAGAGTCAATGTTCACTATTTGAACCTTCACAAATATCATTCATCTACATGACAAATAGCGCTGGTGCAAGATCAGTTCAATTACTTCTCGGAACATAATTGTGTTTGCATGACGGTAAATTTAATTTGAGAATAGGTTTCTGTTTGGGACATCATGGAATATGATCTGTGTTTTCATGCTTAACTACATGTTGTGATAAAAGCAGAATGGCACCCTTATGGAAAATACACACAGTTCTAGTTGGGAAAAAACTAAATGAGATCTGATCTCTGCCAAAAAACGACAACAACATATTCAGTGTGACAAACAAGGTAAATATTTGTGTTCACATGGTTGTTTAAGTTTGATCCATTAAACACAATAGCAAAAATTGTGATTTTTTTTGCATGTTTTTGTTTGTTTTTAAACTATCATGCAAAATTTCCACATTCTGTGACAAACGGCAAAAAAAAGTTTTTTATTGTGATTTTTGATCAATTAAAGCTATAGTGTGTAATTTTCAGCGACATCTAACGTCCAGACTGCAGACCGCAACAACATGAACATCTCCCCCCCACCGCTTCTCCCCCCCAACAGTACGGCGAGCGTTACGGGACAAAATGTCTTCCACGACGTCCGCATCAACTACCTTCTCAAGTGATGAGGTTTGTTTACATAGATAATTTTACAGATAGTATTTCATTAGTCTCTGTGTTCAGTACCGTCTCAGTTCATCTCTCTCAACTTGCCGTAGTTACTTTCGAGCGTAATGGGCGATCTCGCAATCGCTAGTGTGTTGGCTCTGCGCTGCCGTAGCGCAAAGATGTCTGCCTCCATGGCTGCGAGACCCGCTCCTATGTAATTATAAATAACGAATTCTAAGGCAACGCAAATATTAAGGTTAAAAGGCTGAGCTCGTAGATGATGATAAATAACATAGTTATGTATAATATATTACATTTCTGACCGTATATCCCTGTAATTATTACACACCGTAGCTTTAAAACCAATACCTAAATGTTAAGTGGAAGGAAAATAGCCAACAAAAGTTTCATCCGTTTTTGTTTTCAAATAAAGATTCTAGATATAGATTCATTTCATTAAATCTGACATCCCTAAATAGAATCCAGGACGAGGAGCCTTCATAAGTTTCCTAATTGAACACATCTATTTGTGTGTAACTGAATCTCAGAGATCAGTTAAAGAACATTACTCAGCAAACAGCATCAACAAAGCCATAGTAAACAGCAGACCGATCAGGGATGAAGCTGGGGAAAGTTTAACAATAATAATTTAACTTTATTGATCTTTCACTGGAGAGAGAAAGACCTCTGCATTCAACCCATCCCCTTTGGGAAGCAATTCAATTCAGTTTATTTCTATAGCGCCAATTCACAACACGTCATCCCAAGGCACTTTGCATTTCACCAGATCATCCAGTCAAATTGATTCAAAGTTTTCTATCTAAGGAAAACCAGTTGATTGCATCGACTTATTGACTCAAATGCAATCCCTCACACTATGCATGCTTGTAGCAACAGTGGAGAGGAAAAACTTCCTTTTAACAGGAAGAAACCTCCAGCAGTGGGCTGCCACTGTGCAGTGCCCCGAGAGTAGTGTGGGGTGAAGGGTATTGCTCAGGAACTCAGAGTGGAGGCAATGGGGATTGAGCCGGATACTTGCAATCTTCTCAGAGCACAAGCGCACTACTCTAACCACTAGGGCAACACTCTTGTGCGGATATATATCTCTTTGGTTTCTCACAGAGGATGGTTTCATTTACTATCTAAAAACGGAAGAAGAAAACAATAACACTTTAGATCCCAGAAGAGATCCAACAAGAGATCAGAAATGCTCTGGTTGGATGAGATGGAGTTGAAATCTGGCTTAAAGGCAAAACTAAGGGTGGAGGAAATATAACATAATACATTGTGTGCTTTGGCTGCCATCTAGTGGTGCAGTTTTGAAAGGACTCCTCTGAAGTTCTAAGTGTAGGTGAGCCTTTTAAGAAAAATGCTAATTTACTTTTAAAGCAAGAAATTACATGAGGATGATCTATATATGTATATAAATTACATGTTGTGCGTTTATTATGGTTTCCCATTATGTAGGCAGCACAAATACACTTTAACTCCTCCTATCATACATATGAATTCCTATCATAAATAACTACCCAAATAGATTAACAAGATAGTGTTCTACTGTAAGTTTAAAGCCAAAAAGCATCAGTTTAATGTGATAAAGATAGCCTCTGACTGCTTTCGTTAATCAGCTAATTACATTAAACTGCAAGTTTTTTGCAGCTGGATTAGGCTTCTCTATATTAGTCTCTATTGTCTCCACAAAGACAGATGCAAAGAGGAATTAACAAAGCAGATGGGAATCCAGTTGATTACCACTTAGAACATTAAGATAAGTGCAGATGTTGAACAGCGCAGGTCTGGAACTACTATTAGTTAACCAGGAAACTACATACATGTATCCATAGGCCATATTCCATATAACATGTATGTATGTATGAGTCCCTATGAAGAAATGAGGAGATTCCAAATGCTAAAAAATATGCTGGTGAAGATTCTCAGTCATCCAGGTCATAGTCATTCCAAAAAAGTTAAAAAACAATCCACTGGACTTTGTTTCCAAGTTTGATGTTTCATTGCCCATCTTTTCAATTCAAAATGTCAGAACTAGTGTTGGGCTGCTATATAAAGCTTCAAACCTAACGCTAATTATATCATTTTGAATTGAAAAAGCTTCCTTGAAGCAAAACGTCTTCAAACTTGGAAACAAAGTCTGGTGGATTGCTTTTTAACTAATGCTGAAAAAGTTAGTAGATGGAAAAGAATGAACTAGCTTTTTCTTTTTTCTCATAGTACCAGTTTTAAATTGAAAGAAAAAAAAAGAAAACTGTAAAAAAAAAAAAAAAAAAAAAAATAATGTATATATAACAAGAATAGTCCAGGCATGACTGAATGGCACAGACATTTAGAGATTTCCATCAGTGAGAGGACAAGGTGACCTTGGATAAAAAGGTGTTTTTTACAATGTGGCATACAAGTCATGATAATGCTTCCAATTAGGCTTTCCATCCTAGTTTATAACAGTGTTCTGACCAACATTTAAATAATGTGTTTGATGGTTTATAAGTGTGTTCTAATTTCCAAACACAATATCATAGTATGAAACCTGGAACAATTATGTAATTGCCAGACAGAAGGAATAGTTCTTGAACTTTATCAGTTAAATAAATTCTACTGCAGAGCCTGGACAACAGGATATGCTGCTTTGGTTCCCTGCAGATTCGCTGCCCTACTTTACACTTTCTTCTGTACTCAATGGTGTTCGCCCTCTTTGCATTAACAATAAATCTATACTCTTGTGGTGTTTTATTGAAAAAGCCAGTGAAAGGGAGCTTACAGTACAAGCAGACAATCTGATTTGATTGAAAAACTCTGCAAATCCCTCCCTGGCCTAAGCATTCAATCTCACATCATCAGAGGCACACAGTCCCTGCATAAACCCCCTTCTTAATCCCAAAGCCTTTTTTTATTTTATGGTCAGTGTGCCACTGGTTTGCACAAATCCCCCCCCCCCCCACACACACACACACGCCCTGCCCCCACCTATCTGTGCGTCTGAAAGGATGAGTCTGAGGTCAGGCACAGCTGGCATCATCATCCTGTAACGTTTTTTGCTGCTCCGGGCACATTTGAAAACGTGCTGAGATAAAGAGGCAGCAGGACAAGGTGGGAAGGACCTTAAAACATCATGGAAGTATACGACTCCTTTGGTAATGATTATCCTCCAGAGGATGAAAAGCTTCCATTTTGGGGATAAGCTCTGCTCCGGAGTCCTGGAAAAAAAGACATCTAGATCATCCTTCACAAGCAATGCATGCTTGTGCAACTTACAACGATGAAACTGCAAAAGGAGGAAAATAGTAGAATGGAACAATAAGAAGAACAAACCTTTTTTTTTTTGCATCCATGCTACTCTCTACATTTTGAATAATATGACTGAGTGGAACTAATACAACATCAAAGTCCTCTGTTAAAAAGATTACAAGCCTAAAAAGTTTCCCATCCTCTCCCCTCTCTCCTCCTCTGCATCTGAGAATTAGGACTTCTGTGGAAGAGACCCAGAGGAGCCCCTGTCCCTCCTGGCCAACAAGCTTCTCGGCGCCTTTTGGGCACATTTATATAACTGTAAGAAGGATAATCAGCAGCCTCAAACGATGTGTCTATAAACAGAGCAACATTAAGGAGATAAAAAGCATAAAGCGCGCTCTCGGTGAAGCTCAGCATCAGCACCAGCAATCCGAAGCGCGTCCCCGCCCCGGTAGAGGCTGCCCGAGATCCCGGGAAGAGGAGTTGGAGCTGTGCGAGTTAAAGTTGGGCTAAAAAAGGGGGGTGAGAGGATGCTGCAGAGGAATCTACGATCCAATTAACACAGCCTATGTGAAAAAACGTCTTTCTAAGTGAAGGATGACTTGCAAAATATTGAGCATATGCCTCTTATTTTTGGGTTTTCAACATTGCTCATCACGTAAGTCTTGTGAAACAGAAATTATTCATGTTTTATATCTTATTAGTGCCTAAGTAATTTGCATTTTTTATTGTCTTACCTAAAAGCGGCTTTATGTTTGGCTGGTGTAAATTGAAAAGTTAAGGATTGCATCCAGTTGGACGACAGTTGGAAAATAGCCTAATGGAGGGCAGAGCCTGAAATGTTGGGATGTTTGAAGGGCAACAAAGATTGCGGTCAAACCAGACATTGTGCAAAAATAAAAATGCAAAACATTGTTGATTTTGATTTTAGCGGCTCGTTCGACTGCTGCTATTTTAAAGGCGTCGGTGTGGGAAATAATACATAAAAAAAGTGCAGAGGCAAAGCGCGTCTGTCCTGCAGAGGGTGCGCATGGTGGTCCCTCTCCTGCACAGGACTGTCTGCATTGCAGTGCTTTCTCTCAGTCAGCACGCAAGTTATTTTGCAGCGTGCCGCACATCTTTACTTTAACGAGGAGCGGCTCTACCTATGCTTATAATAGAAGATAACATCTCCACATTTATTTAGAGGTTTATCGGAATCTTGCTGGAAATCTGTTAAACAGATTAAGATGGTGATGATGGAAAGAGCAGAGCTCAGTCCTTATAGGACCAGCCCACTGCAGTACTTTTTTGGGAAGCTGCATCCAAATTACCTGGATATAAGGTGCTTGCAACTGCATGGGATAATCGTTGCAAAGCATTTAGGGAGACAGAGGTAGTCATTTTTGTTGTTGTTGATGAGACCAAAAAGATTCTTCATGGATCCATCAGAGCTTCAGGGCATACTGATAAGCTGCCTTTCTGATGTGCAGCTATGACCTCACATGGTCTTCACTGACTCATCAGTTTAGGAATGCAGCATGAAAGAGCAAGAGTTGTAAAATGTAAGATGCTGAATGTGGAAAATGGCTCTAAATATGGTTAAACATGTTTTATTTTACCCTGGTTCAGATTTATTCATGTTCTTATGAAGAAATACAATGTATTTCTTAAACAGAAATTTGGAGAAATTGTAAAAAAAGTTAGCATATAATCTAATCTGATGCAGGCTGCTAGGTAAATTAAACCCCCAATAGAACAGTAAAAACGAGCCTTTAACCAGCTGAATTCTGATTAATCACTAATGCATCCAGGAATTTGATGCCTCCATGTCTGCCTTATAAAGGCATGTGGAAGTAATGCATTATATTATTATAGGCTATATTGGTTTTGTGGACATGCATTGTGCTGTGTCAGACTGAAATGTGATGAGATATGGGATCCTAAAGCTTAGGACCCAATTTTGGGGTGGGGCTGCAAAGAGTTTTACAAAGGCTTTGCAAAGATCTGATTTAAGATTTGTTGTGCTAGCAACACAAGCCACAGTAAGATAATATATATCTGGACGATGGGCTATTTCGTTACATATTCTACTTTGTTTTAGAAAAACTTTGTCCAATTCTGACTGATAATTGCACAGGTCGTAGTTTTATGTCGCAGGCAGTATTCTGACACACCCTCGTGTGAAGTCTGGCTCAGTATGAATTATTTAGTCAAACCACATTCACTGAATTCTTTATATTAGGTATTTCTTTTGACATTTTTTACTTTTTTTGTATATTATTTGAATTCCACAGATCTGTTGCACCCAGTGTTGCTCCTCAGCAGCCTGCCAGGTTGCAACTTTAACATTTGTTGCATATTAAATGCAATACTCAGAAATGATGTTTCAGTGGAGACAGAGCAGTCTGTATCTTAGAATCAGACTGGTGATTCAGCTGCATCTGTACTGTGCTCCCAAGAGTTTCATTATTCTTCACAGAACCTTTATTCATGCAATTCATGTTGTTTAGTAATAAAAAGGAAGCAAGTTCCAAAGTCATTAAAAAATCCCAAGATTGGACATTCCATTCAGGCTTTAAGTATGGTACACATAAATTGCTGCACCACAACAACATCATCTTGGCAGGATGGAGGCAGCAAAGCAGAGAATTCAAATTCAACACAAAAAAAAAGATTGCAATGCAAAGTTATTTTTAGCGTTCCGGTGAAGATAAAGAAAGAGGAGTGAGAGCAAGCAAAAAAGGAAATTGGACACTGACTGGGTGGAGGTGCAGACTGCATGTCAAGCTGAATAACCAGACTGAACATGCTGCAGTCTACTTTTTTATTTCTGAAGTGAAATTCCTTCACCTTCATGCATCACAGGAAATTAAAATGAATCAATTGGAAAGAAAAGAAAAGAAAGTGTGACTGCACCCCAGAGCTTCTTAGTATTGCAGTGACATAGAGCAATTTGCAGAAACGGGACGATGCAGTGATAGAAAAATGAATCTCTTATTGATCACTGGCAGCATAGGAGGGATGAATGCACGAAGGAAAGAGAAGGTCATTTGAGACACAGGTCACATTACCTCAGAGCGTGCCTTCCACCTGAATGTGCAGCATGTTCACTTATAGAAGGTGACACAAGTATGACTTGGGTGGAAACATTAAATCCTAAAATATGCAGCACAGAAAGGGCTGTGTTTAAGGCCTGGTGTATATGTCACATTGCTGCAGTGGCTCAGAATAAAATCACTTTGCATTCTCATGTTTCTTTCTGAGGATCTGCACTAATTAAAGTACTCTGCTCCACTGCATTATTTTGTGATATGACACTACATATTTGGTTTATCATTTGCAGATTCCATAGTTCTGCCAATATCCTGTCTCTGCCACTGCTCTGGTTGCTCTTTTCACCATGGCCTATAGCATAACAGCAACCTACAAGATAAAGGATCTTCTTTTTCCAGTTAAGAAACTGAAGTAGAAGGGAAAATACCTTAAGTAAAACCTTTAAATTATTAGTCTATCTGTATTATATCTCCTGGGTGCATAAAACAACAATATTCTGGCACTTAAAATGGCAGTTTTTCTGCTGCTATTGAGGATAAAGGAATCAGATATTTCTTGTCTTATGCGACAGAAGAAATATTTGACAGAATTATGGTCACTTTATTAGCCTTGGGCCGGAGAGCAGACTGGTGACAGTGCTATCAGTCTCATGACAGCGTGCAGGGCAAATTACTGTCAGATGGTGTTCTCAGTTTTAGTATGACTTTCTAACTCAAGTCTTATCTTAAAATACAATGAACACAGAGATATATAAGTAAAGCTCTTTTGCTTTATTCTAACCTGTTGGTAAACCACACAAAGTAAGATACTCATCTGTCTTTAAAAACAGTCTGCAAATGCATTGGAGAGTTAAGTTTTTGTTGTTTCTAGTTTGTTAGTAACATTGTAGAAATAAAGATGTAAGGCAGGCTGTTTCTCTCATGAGATCCTAGAGCAGTCTGGTTGATTTATGATCTCTGCTCCACCTGCTCGTGATCCTGTGCTTTACTGTGAAGCATCATTTCACACAGCCCAAAACGACCACTTGTTAAAGTCGAACTCAGGCTATTTACAGAAGCAATCCTTCCTTTGAATTTCAGTACAGCATAATAAGAATTCATCTTTTCTACCTCCTGACTTTGGTGTCATCCGTTTGCTACCTGCAGGAGAATGTGTTGATCCGCTAATCTCTGGGCTCTACGCCTCTTCATTCCTGGCCTCTTCAAGATATAACTTCCTGTACTCTGCCAATTTTGCCAAACTCTATGGTAGGTACTTATTAATCACCTGCATGTTATACCTACACTTGCTGTTCACCTAAATCAGGGATGTCAAACTGGTTCCAGAAAGGGCCGTGTGGCTGCAGGTTTTCTTTCCAACCAAGCAATAACACACCAAACTCCATTCATCTCATCAAGTGAGTCCAGTCTTAACATGATGACTCGATGAGATGAATGCAGTCTGGTGTACTATTGCTTGGTTGGAAAGAAAACCTGCAAAAACGCAAATCTTTCTGGAATCAGTTTGACACCCCTGACCTAAATCATTGCAAGCTCAATATAAGCTGAAAGAAGCAGTGTTGTTTTGTATTTCTGATACTAATTTTAATCTACTTTTTTGTAGGATTTACTGCACAGCTGTTCTTGAATTGTTACACCAAAACAGGATTTAGGCATTATTTTGTCGTTACCTCTTTTAAGCATGTCAGTTAATTTAGCTTTTGTTAATTCAAGAATTTTTGCTATAACAATAAAAAAATTAATAAAAACATTCCTTGATTTCCATCAAAAAACAGTTTTACATTCATCTACATATAAAGAATCCACTTTACAGGCCTAATCTGTGAGGCACCAAATGGTTGAACATCTGGACGGTTATGGAGATAAATAAAGGCTCAAAATTTGTCATTATATTAATGATGTATAGGTTTTTCACATCAATGCCTATCTGTTGGATTAAAGAATATAATCTAATAGGTTGTGTTTAATTCATTTGTGAATGAAACACAATTTTCTTTGTGAAATCATTTCTTTGTGAAAAAATATGTTATTAAGGAGTGAATCTTAGATTAATGCAATAACACAGAAAATGATAGTAAACAGGAGATATACTTCATTGGAGAATACAACAACTAGTTTCAGTTCAGCTTAATTACAGTTCTTTTTAATTAAAGCAGTAGTTCACAGCAAATGAAAAAGTTTTCTAGGCAACAAGGTCCAAATCATGTTCCGTCATATAGAATCCAGTTTGGTGCAAATTCAATCAAATCAATCTGGTTCATAGCCAAATGATCCAATCATGATGTCAGGTTCAGATCAAATTCCATACAGTCACATTTTGTTTCCTTCAGTTGATCAGATTACAGAACAATTCACCAATCGGAGTACTGCTTTTGGAAAAGATAAACAAACAGAACCAGGACTCAATTATGGAGTCCAGGAACGAAATACAGCAAAACACAAAAAACAGTGCCAGGAATATTTTCTGTGGTAAAAGAGTTGAACACACTAAAGATAATGCTTGAAATCCCTTTATTATGATGGTGAGAGGGACTTTAAAGCACAGAGGAACTGAGCCAAGTACAACTTATTTACCTGTCAAATCTTAATTATTTGTTAAAAACATGAATGCATAGTTAGACAGATGCTTAACTTTACTGATAAGAAACTCATAAACTAAAAGAGATCATAGAAAACATGGCAGATTGTGCTGGCTTCATTGTTTATACATAGATAAGGAACAATATTGTGATAAAAGAATTGTTATTTCCTCCTGTCTTTTTTAATGTGGTCTGTTGGGAGCAGTGCTGGGAAACCAGACAACTGCTGACAGGGCGGCTCTCAGATAGTGCTTCTTGATGCATGTAGACTCCAGTCTTGCATTAAAAGAAAGATATATTAATTTATAGGCAATATGCATCTATGTGTTTAAATCTAAAAAAAAAAAACATTTATGTCCAAACCAAGACACTGCAACAAGAGATTTCTACTGGATATAATTTTTTCTTTCTTAAAATAGGGTTTCAATGATATTTGAAGGTCAACTCTTTAATATTCTAGACACTATAGACAGGATATCTTAAAATGTCACTTTCTTCTCTGTGCCACAGGCAGCAGCGGCTGGTCCCCATCCCCCAGAGACAGACAGCCATGGCTGCAGGTGGATCTGGGCAGAAAGTACCGTCTGGTGGCGATAGCAACCCAGGGGACCTTTAATTCTTATGACTGGGTCTCCAAGTACACACTTCTCTATGGAGACAGACCAGACTCCTGGACACCATACATCATGAAAGGAGGAAACTCAGTATGTTTTATAGGCCACAGCAGCAGGGATGGGATAAGAGACAAAACAGAGCTTATCTAAGGGTTTAGCAGTTATTATAACATAAACACAATCTTTATAGCTGATTTAGGATATTTTAGGGATGCGTTGTTATATTTATTGCATCTGGGGCTGGGACAAAGTCGGCACAACATATCATCTATCTCCATAGTGACAAAGCCAATCTTATTCTCCGTTCATCTCTTCAAATAAGGCATTAACACCATAGCAGGGACTCAATGATTCTCAATGCTTTTCTTATCTCATCTGTTTCCAGACAATGCCTGGTAACTGGAATTATTATCAGGTGAAGAGAAATGTCTTTCATTATGCCTTTACTGCTAAACACATCCGTCTGCTGCCTCTGGAGTGGAACACAGAGAATGGAGGAAAGATTGGTGTGAGACTGGAGCTCTATGGCTGCGCATATGGTAAAGACTGGCAATGAATGCGAAGGATTTATCACAGAAATCCACCACCTCTAACAACAGCTATTTGTTATCATATTACTTCTATATCAGGACAGATAAAACAGAAATAAGAAGCACACTGTATCTCAATGTAAATCTTCTGATCTAGTTTGCAACATATCCTTGCTTTTAGATTCCTATGTGCTGCAATATAACGGAGATGACGCAGTGGTCTACACGTATCCAGGAAAAAGGTCACGTACTCTGCAGGACCACATCGCCATCAATTTTAAAACCCTGGAGCAGGATGGTCTGCTTTTACATAGCGAGGGGATTCAAGGAGACCTCTTCACCCTTGAGCTAAAGAAAGGCCGTCTCTATCTGCACATCAGCCTTGGTGAGATATGATAGAGAATTTAAACTTTCTAATTGAATTTCTTTCATAGTGTGCAGAAAAGCAAATTAGCAATTACAAATTCAAACAAAGCTATGGAAATTAAATCAAACTAATGTTAATAGCCCCTACAGAAAGCAGTATAGATAGTTTTCTTTTAGCTTTATTTTTCTAACTGATGGTTTATGTTTTAAAAGCCTTCTTCAATTTTCCATTTGTTTCTCAGGAAGTAGTGTTATACACAAAGTCGATGGCCGAATCACTCTGAGTGCAGGAAGTCTTCTTGATAATCTGCACTGGCATTATGTGACTATCAAGCGCTACGGCCGACAGGTGAACTTCACCGTGGACAGTCAGACAGTGACAGCTATCTGTAAGGGAGAATTTACCCACCTGGATCTGGATAATCAGGTACTCCAAAATCTAAAATTGTTTCATGAATATTTGGAGATGTGTAAGAGTGTTTAAAGTTGAAAACGTTGGGCAATTCTCCTTTAGATGTACGTTGGAGGAGTAATAGAGCCTCACCTGCCTCACCTTCCTACCATACCAAATTTCCGTGGGTGTCTGGAAAATGTCTTTATCAATGGCATTAATGTTATTGACAAGGCCAAGAGAGAAGACCCTGATATTCGTATTCCCCGAAAGGTAAATCTTTGTGTCAGTACATTGTTTAAAGACATTTGATTTCAACTAATGTGGTTTAATTTCTCTAAAGAAAAAGATGCATTTTGCCTGCCGTGACATTCTTCTGAGACCAATGACGTTCGCCGGACCCAACAACTTCCTGCAAGTCCCGGGGTTCTTTGGAAGACCAAAGTTGTTTGTGAAGTTTAAGTTTCGCTCATGGGACTACACTGGGCTGCTGATGTTCACACGCTTTGCTGATAACCTGGGTGCCCTTGAGCTGGGTTTGAGTGAGGGTCAGATCAATGTCACCATTTTCCAGACTGGAAAGAAGAAAATTCAGTTTGGTGCAGGTAGATTTTCAGGATTTCTTACATGTTTTAAACTTGTTTCAGCTTCACATCATCCACATTCTAAATGGGCACTGCAGTCTTTTGACATCCTGGGTTTGTCTTCCCCAGGTTACAGGCTTAATGACGGTTACTGGCACACTGTAGACCTGGCGGCCAGAGACAACCTATTGACCCTCACCATTGATGAGGAGGAGGGCTCACCACTGAAGATCACCAACCCTTTCAACATTCGAACGGGGGATCGCTACTTTTTTGGGGGTAAGTTGATTACTTTAACACCTGCAAACTCTTACAGTATCCCGATTGTTTGCTTTTATTGTCACACTACCTTTCTTTTTATTGGTTCAGGTTGTCCCAAAACCAATAACACAATATTAAAGTGTGAGACCAAACTGAACCGCTTTCACGGCTGCATGCAGCATATATTTATAGACAACGAACAGCTTGATATCGACATTACTCTGCAGCGACAGTGGGCTCGATATGAGGAGCTGTTGATAGGAACCTGTGGGATCACTGACAGGTAATAAATCACTCACTGAGGACTTAAATAGTGGCATAACAGTTGGTGACATTTAGCTTTAATTTAATATCCTCCAGAGTGTTTGAACCATTTCACACTATCAAAGCATTGTAAATGAACACAATGTTTTAAGAATTAACAATTTTCCATCAATGAGCAATTACAAAAAAAGCCAATATGCAAGACTTGTAAATACCTATCAAGAAACCCATTCAGTTTGTAATTCTGAAAATACAAACTTCAGTTTCCTTATTAGTCTTCAAAAATGAACTCACTAATGATGTGATAAGGACAAAAAGACACACAAGTGAGCAATCTTACAAATAAAGATCCTAACAAAACTCCCTTCTTTACAAAGACATATTAAACTAGAACTGATAAACCTCTTGTCTTTTTGTTGCCTCCCATTAAGTCTATGTTCTCTTCTTAAAGGTATAGTGGAGGATTTTGACAAATTTTTGAAAAGACCCACCCTCTCCACTTAAAAAAAAAAAAAAAAAAGCGCATGCACAACCCTGTACCCGCGCTTAATAAAAGAACGCTTATTAAACGCGTGCAAGAGCATGCACAAGCCCGTTTCTCCTTGTGCATGCTGTGTACAAGAGAACCCTAACCCTTTTGCATCGCTCATATAAGCTTACTTTCCAAAAGAAATTGAAATTTTTCCACTGTTGGACTCACCTGCTGTAAGTGAAAATGGGGACGAGCATGTACCAGGATCATTGACAATTAGAAGGACCACTTATTTTGATGATCCACCCGAAAGAAGAAAATCCTCCACTGTACCTTTAACTGATAGGGTAAAGACATCACCTGAACCTCTTTGGAAGAGCACCAGAAATACCAGGTCAAAAAGACCTGAACACTGAACATGTGTGTTTTCTGCTCATGTGTCTCTTAGCTTGGCCGGCCGGGAAATTTTATCACAAACAGCTTCTATTGGCTAAATGTCCGTGGAAGATTAAAAGCTTTTAAGGGCCCTGGTATTTTGAAGTCATGGGGGTTCTTTAGCTTGGATTCAAACCAGGTAAATAAGACGGAGATATTATTAAACAGTTATTTGAGGAGCCTGGACACTCATCCAAATGTATAGAGGAAAATGAATGTTTTTGCATAGCTTAAGCTTGTAAAAACTAAACTTTAACAAAGCCTACATTTCTTTTTGTTACCTTGGCTACAATTAAAATAAAACTCTCCTACTCCTAAATGCTTGGCAGTGTGTGCTATCAGAGGAAGGAGTCCCTATGATGTTGATCAACCAATAAGAAATGGAATTGTTATAACATAAGAGGTAAAAAAAGGAGGAAATTATCTATTTTATTTGTTTTACACCACATTCTTTAAGTCCAAAAAAAGTATGGAGTATCATAAATGAATGGCATACATGAATGGCAACAAACTTTCTGAAATTAAAACCCGTTTGTAGAGTTTTTTCCCCCCACATACTTATAACAACTAACCACTCCATTCAGTAAAAAGGTTAAGGTGTATGAACGTGTACATTAAAGGTGTTTATAATAATGTAGTAATATTTCAATATACAACAAAGGATTTCTTGATCCCTTTATTATCAAAGTCAATTCATAAATCATTTACAGAGGAGTAGTTTTTTTTTTTTTTTTTGCAATCCTGTCGAAGAGGATTAGTTTTGCTAGATAAAAGTCCAGCAAGAATATTTTTAAGACATGAAGAAAGTAGTTGCTGCTGATAAAAGTTCAAATGCTAGGTGTTTATTTTCACTACACTCTTAAATAATGTGAAAAATTTAGTAAAAAATACAACAAAGAGTAAGTTTGATGTGAAAAATGAAAATCCTTTTATTCCTCCATTTTATTAACGATGAGTGTTTATTTTATTTTATTTTCTACACAAAAGTTACCACCCAGGCTGTTACACACCTAGTCGCTGGGTACCGGCGGCTAGGGCATCTATAATAGGAACCTCTATAAGAGAGAAACACAGGTTAGGGACCACAATAATCTGACGAAGGATGAGTATGAACGTGTAAGTCACTAACCTGGTTTGACAGTTCAGTACGTAACCAGAGAACGAGGATTATTCCAGCCGGTCGGCTGACAACAGAGGCTGCCGGAGAGTTCCAGACACAAAAATCCTAGCTGACGAAGGAAGGCAGGATAATCCAAGAGGGAGTCAAGAAAGATCCAGGTTCAGTCCACAAAGGAATCCAACAGGAGTCCGAAGACAGGCCAGGCAAACAAATCAAACAGGGGCAGGGATTCTCAAAGGTCCAAATACATAAACGGATCAGGATCAGACTATCAGACAATCAGAACACTATAGAAACACAAGAGAACTCTCAACAACAACGGCTCAAGAGTAATCTGGCACTGATGGCTGGGATGAAGGAGTTTAAAAACAAGAAGGAGCAGGGGGCATAGATGAGCAGTGATGAGAAAACAGGGCAGAGCTGGACAAGTCAATGAAATTAGCAATTAAGCCAGCCGGCAGCACCAAAATCATTAAAGTCTAGGCACAAGGAGTCATTTTATTTATTTATACCAAACTCCTTTAGACTTAGATTTTTTAGCATCCGTCTGTTTGCTCAAACTGAAATGTGTCTTAATTAAGAACTTCACATCTCTTTCCATGGATTTAACTAAATAGAAAAAAATATCTGGCAGCACAAGACTGAGCACTTAAAACATTAGAGCTGTTATGATTGTCTTGAAAAGGGCAGATAACCACCAATCTCCCTTTATTTAACTGAAGTTGAATAGTTTAATAAATTATTCCTGCACCATTAAGTATCTTTTGCTTTCATCCACAGATGTACTCCAAACCCATGTGAACATGAGGGCAGATGCATCCAGTCCTGGGATGACTTCATCTGCATTTGTGAAAATACAGGCTACAAAGGAGAAGTGTGTCATATGTGTGAGTGGTGTTCAATTGCATTTTATTATGATTTTGCACCTTACTTATGTATAATTTCTTCTTCATATAAACAAATTGTTTATCTCTGTCCAACAAAAGCGGTTTACAAAGAATCATGTGAGGCGTACAGACTGAGCGGCAAATACTGGTCTGGAAATTACACCATTGACCCTGATCTCAGTGGGCCGCTAAAACCATTTGAGGTGTACTGCAAAATGAAGTGTGAGTAATCGCTGTTATTACTAAAATACAACTTTATCTACATTGTTTACAGTCTTTGTTAAAAATAAATGTTACCAGTTAAGAAATAGGTGGAGGGAAATTTTATGGAAAATTAAAGCGATAGATGCAGCAATTTCTATTTGTTGATTAAAAAACACTTTTCACCTCTTATATTTTAAGTCTTTGAACTCCAGTATATTTTCCTTTTAAATATAAATCTTTGCAGCATATAAAGCTTGGACTGTGATTATGCACGACCGAGTAGAAGGCACCAAAGTTTCTGGAAGCTCGATAGACAATCCATATATTGGCGATGTGAACTACTGGAATGCTACATGGGATGAAGTCAGTGCTCTCGCCAACACTTCCATGTACTGTGAGCAGTGGATAGACTATTCCTGCTATAAGTCCCGTCTTCTCAACACCCCCAGTAAGTAAGATCTGTCTATATTCCTTTGCTTATGTTCAAACTTAATTTTAAAGATTTTAATGAAACATGGACTTGTCTTTTAAAAATAAAAACAGATGGAAGGCCTTTTGGATACTGGATCGGTCGCAATAATGAGACTCACTATTACTGGGGTGGGACATTCAGAGAAGTCCAAAAATGTGGCTGTTCTATCAACCAAACTTGTGTTGACCCGAAGTTTCAGTGCAACTGCGATGCTGATTATAGGCAATGGTAAAAGAGATCAACAAAACCTAAGCAGTTGAACTTGGGTTTCTTGTATCAAAGTTCTTATTATCCTTTGTGGTGTTTCAGGTACTCGGATAAAGGCTACTTGGACTTCAGAGACCACCTGCCTGTAAGGAGGGTGGTGATTGGGGACACCAACAGAACTGGTTCACAAGCACAGTTCACAGTTGGGCCACTCCGTTGTCATGGCGACAGTAAGTTTAATTTCTTAATATTTGCTTTGCTTAATGCTGTCCTTTTGAGAGAGAAAAGTAGATTTTAGGCTTTCAGTAAAAAAAAAAAAACTACCATAAAAATAGTTGATGGCCAAAAGTCAAATTAAAACCATCATGTACCATTGGATGGCAACCAAGCTTGATCTTAATGTGTGTGGGGGGTGGAGGTTGTTAACTGGGGCATTCGCTGAACAAAAAACCTCTACACCAATCACAGAAATCACATGACCTCACATTTAACAATAAAGATGAAAAAAATGTATATAAAAAGTATAGAGGAGGATTTTTGTGAAGTTTTTAAAAGTCTGCCCTCTCCACTTAAAAAAAAAGAACATGTACAACCCTGTACCAGTTCCCGAGAGGGAACGCCTATTAAACGTGTGCAAGAGCGTGCACAAGCCCATTTCTCCTCGTTTTACTAGCAGTGATTTGAAATGGTTGTCTCCAAATAGCATACCAATCTTTACTTTAGAAACTTCGAAATGGACACATCAGTGGGAAGCCCGACCTGTCCTTTCAGTGTACACCATCACATGCAATAATCTCCTATAACACCATGGTCTTGTTTCTCTCCTCTGAGGCTTTTTCTTCTCATACACTTCGTAGACACTTTTTCTCTTACGACCCTCGGCCATTTTCAAAGAACTGCGGTGAGAGAGTTGAGATTCAATGACTGTGTGAAACCATAGCTGACCAGAAATATACGCCTGAAAGTGAGCAGAAAAAGATAGCTAACTGGAGGACAGCCTTACATAAACATATCACCAGAATGATTGTAAATTCCCTCTGGGATTATTAAAGTATGTCTGATTCTGATTCTGATTGACAATTAGGAGGACCACTTATTTTGATGATCCACTCTGAAAAAGAAAATCCTCCTCCATACTTTTAATGAACTTAAGATTAGAATAGAGAAGAAATGTATATCTTCTATTTGTGATTCTTATATTCCATTGTGGCTTTTAAAACACCCTAAAGTAAAAATGATACCTTACCTTGTATTGTATTAAAAAAAAAATTAAAAATTCACAAATCTTTTTTGCTCTTTCCTTAAATATGAAACAACATTTATTTATTTATTAATTACATATTGGATATACTGTACTGTCCCAGAAGTCTCATTAGTAAGTGGTCTTGTCGATGGTTTAATACATTTTCTGCTCATGAAAAGATTTCCCCTGATCTCGTTATTATAAAACAGAGACTTCATATCAGAATGGTCAGTGTTTGTTAGTAAATAATAAATGATGTCAATAGTAAAACAAGCTATTACTACTTTAGAAGGAGCTCTGTTTTAAGTGCTGTGTTGGGATTTCCTTTTGTTTAAATTCATTTTGTTTTCTACAGGAAATATCTGGAACACGATAGCCTTCACCAAACCCACCTACATCACATTCCCCACGTTCAGGCCTGGATCAACAGCTGACATCTCCTTCCACTTTAAAACCTACCGTGCACCGGGTGTCTTCTTGGAAAACTCTGACGACCAGCTCAGAAACTTCATAAGAATCGAACTGAACAGTGCGTTGACCTCACCTGTCATCTTTATATTTTCATAATTCTGTTTTAAAACTTTTACCCCTCTCGTTTTTTTCGTCCAGCCACCCACAATCTTGTGTTTGTGTTTATGGTTGGAGATGGCATCCTTAATGTTACTCTTCGCTCGCCTGTGCCACTCAATGACAACGAGTGGCATTTTGTTCAGGCTGAGATTAATGTGAAATTAGCTCGAATCAAGGTCGATTACCAGCCTTGGGCTGTCAGACGGTTTCCAGGTCAGACCTTTGTCACCATGCAGTTCACACATCCCATCCTTGTAGGTAGGTTTCTCAACCAGAACTACCAAAATTCAGATTAAAAAAATGGGATGATATGTTTATATTTTCTACAGTAGTTTTTTTCTACATAGTTTTGTAAACGCCTATTTATCACTTCCACTAGGTGCAGCCAACCGCACCCTCAGACCTTTCTTGGGGTGCCTTCGAGGGTTACGTCTGAATGGTGTTCCTCTTGATTTAGAAGCAAAGGTAAATGAAGAACAGGGTATAAGGAGGAACTGCACTGGCCAGTGTCTTAATGCCACCATACCATGTCGAAACAGTGGGCAGTGCATTGAGGGATATGCTTCCTACACTTGCGATTGCAATAACACAGCTTTCGATGGTTTCTACTGTCACAGAGGTAATCCAGAGTTAATTTTTTCATGTTATGAATGTAGCAGGTATCTAAACACATATTAATCCTTTTTTTTAAGACATTGGCGCCCACTTTGAGATTGGGTCTTGGCTGAGGTACAACATACGAAAGAAGCCCATTTCAGATGAGGCAGCCTGGGCAAATTGGATCGACCCACACTATGACAATTTTAGTCTGGGTTACAACGACACGGCTGATGACATAGAGTTCAGTTTCAGCACTGTTCACACTCCAGCTGTATTACTTTACATAAGTTCCTTCGTTCAAGACTACATTGCTGTGATACTCAAGAATGACGGTAGGTACAGCATAGGAGACACCGGCATTGAAAATGAAAGAGGCTTTCTTTGATTTTTTTGGCTCTAAGTTTATCCTATAAACATTTATGTTATTGCTACTCCTTTCACAGGTAGTGTAGATCTGAGGTACAAGCTGGGGCTCATAACACACAAGTACCAGCTGACGCACCGGAATCTGGCAGATGGATACCCGCACTATGTGAACATAACCAGACACAATCGAACCATCAAAACACAGGTTCTTAATTTCTTACATTACACAGTTTGAGGCATAGTTTGTGCTGATTTGACCTTTGCGACTTTTATTTTCTAAAGAATCCTATGCTTTAGGGATGTGGCTTTGCTGTATCTGATCCATTTCGCAACCAATTGGTAGTTTAGGGCTTTTTCTTTTAGACCAATTTCTGCTCAAGTTATAACTTTCTGTCTGATTTATTGAGATATTGTTTTCAAATTATATCCTCTCATGATACCACCCATTTATTGATGTACACCACATACTTCACAACAGGGACAGTGTTCTTCAGCTTGTTGTGTTCTTTATTTGATTGTTTACCCAAATATAAAAAAATCATTATGACCAAAGACTTCATTTTACTTCTATCAGACCTAAAGCAATGTCTTCAAACATTAGGCTTTATATACCAGAATGCATTTGTGGGCTGCAGTTCCAGTAGGGGCTATTTGGTAGTTTTAGTAGTGAAAAAATGTGGAAATATTAATTAATTGCATAATTTACTTTTTATAAGTATGCTTTTTAGAAAAATAAAAGTTACACGTACCCACAGGTGGATTACATGGAACCCATTGTGGAGAAGATAACCCTTGTGGAAGATGCTAGGTTTGATTCTCCAAAGTCCATGTTCCTGGGCCGCGTAATGGGTAAACATATTGCTTGATGCTTATTAAACAGATTCTCTTTTAATTTTTCTCACTCCCAGTTATTTAGGAATTATCTTGAAATAAACATTTCTTTGCTTGTGTATTGTCTTGCAGAGGTTGGTGACATCGAGTATGAAATCCAAAAGCACAATGCTCCAGGATTCATTGGATGCATTTCTGGGGTCAGATACAACGTCTATGCGCCACTGAAAGCTTTATTCCGTCCAAATGAAACAGATCCCCCCGTAACGACACAAGGTTATGTCTCTGAGTCTAACTGTGGGGCTTTTCCTCCTGTTCTGGGTTATGTGCCTTGGGAAGTGGACCCTTGGTTCACAGGCATAGGTGAGTTTTAAAACCTTCATTATGGATGTTTTTTGCTAATCAAAGAAACATTTCTTACAGGTCAGTGACTTACTGCTTCTTTCTGTTATAGAATATTTTTATATCCATGATGATCTTGGCTTGATCTGGATAGGGGGTAAGTACTTACAAAAGTGTGGGAATATTTCTGATCAGACATTATTCTTACACAATGTCTGATCAGTTATATTGCCGCTCAATGCAACTCGTTGTCATTGAGCGGCAATATTTTGTATTGTTTTGTATCCCTTTGTTTTGCTTTATATCGGGTGATTCAATAGAAGCAGAATAGTCAGATTTACAGAAAAGCTTTAAAGGATTATTTGGGCATCTGGCTGCAGGACTGACTTTAACTAAAGGATTATAAAGCCAAACAAACAGTTGGAACAATTACTAACATTCAAAAACATATATATTCTATAAGTTTAAAAATAAATGCATAGGCAGGAGTTATGCTGGCAGAAATAACTTGCTGTTTATAAAGGATTAAAAATTATGACTTTTCAATAGCATATTAGTAGAGTATAAAATAGTAGTATATCAAATGATTTTGTAACTCCAAATATATAATTTATAATTTAAAACTAAAATGATAATAATAATATGATGAAAAGGTAAGATATTTATTTCAAATGTCAGACTGATCCACATAATCTGCTAGACATCACGTTTAATACTGATTCAAATAATCTTCAGATTCACAGAAGAACAGACGAATGGACAAATTAGAGCCTCTCTCCCTGTTGAGCAAATGAGGCTGAAGTCGGTGGATTAAAATGCTGCAGAAACAGCCCCTCTGCTCCTCCCTGTCTGAGACCTTCACCAGATCAGTCTATATTTAGTCTGCCAAGGGTGCAGCTTGCTGTTCATCTCTGAATACCTCATCCTAATAGATCACTTAGCCTGGAATATTATGCAAATGCAGGGCATCAGCATTTCATAAAGAATTTGTTGCGCTGTCCCAACAGCAGGACAGCAGACATTTTTCGTCTGCTGATATACTGCTAGAGATAACAGCTGAATGAGGAATAACACCTGCCCTCTTTCTAATATTGGAGACAAAATACAGTTTACTCTGTCACTTATCTACTTAGCTGCTTTGACTCTCAATGATAATTCCTATGATCTTTTCATGACCTATTCATCTCAAACCCCACCAAAAAGATGTTCAGGAGTCATAATGTGACATATCTCAAGTCAAGTCAAGTGAGGGTGGTGTTTTGACAGGACCCAAATGCAGACACAAAAAGCTGAAGTGGTTTCTTGAAGGTTTAATAACAAAAGGGGTAACAGAAGCAAAAACCCCAAAACACAAATCCAAAACTACTGAAAACCAGGAACACTCACAATTAGGGGGCAAAGAAATGATGACAAACCAGCAAAGAGTGACTGAACGGGAGGAGAATAAATAGAAGAGAGAAACAAAGACCAGGCTAATTAGCAGATTGGGAGCAGGTGTGAACAGAGGTAAGAAGGGAGCTAGGGAAAAGGAGACTGACACAAGAAGGGAAACAATATCGAAGAACTAAAATACAATAAAAAATAACTAGAGCACAAGAATGGAAATAAGACCAATGAAAACTCAGATATAAAACTTGAACCAAAACCATGACAAGGTCAATTAGGTTAACTGGGGTCAGAATAACAAGAAAGGCAATATATGTGGTTTCAAAATGGATAAAGGCTGGGACAAAAATGTCATTCAAATGCATACAACTGATCCACTGTTAGCTTTATATATCACATTAAAGTAAATTCAAACTATTTTCAACATCAAACCTACAGTAATTCAACAATTTCATAAACTGAATAAGCAATAAAGAATAAATCAAATGCTCCTTATTCCTTTAAAGCATCTTTCTTTTCTAATTGCTGTTTTTATTTTTCAGTTATTGCCCTCCTGGCCTTGCTGCTGCTGTTTGGAGGTCTGTACGCCATATATGTGTATGCATACCAGCAGAAGGGCAGTTACCACACCAATGAACCCAAAAATCTGGAGTCTCCAAGCAGCTCCAGGCCACTGACCGAGACCCTGAGGAGAGAAAAAAAGCATCTACCGGAAATTGAAGAGGAATTCCGTAGTGGCTAACATCACAGGACTCTTGGGACACTGGGTGGGGGTTAGGATGGGTTTGGATAAGGGGAACTAGCACTTACAGAAACCACAGATACCTGTAGTAAGTTTTCTAATTGTTTGGTTTTCTTTTTTATGTTCAATTTTGTGTTTTGTTCGACGGGTGAGCGTCATAAAACACACCTGGTGCTCTGTTTTACACAGTCCTTGTTTTAGTGAGGTCAAAGCTGAAATCAAGCCCCATGTTGCATGAGTAGCCAACAAGTCTCACGCTGTATTACAGGGTGAAATACTGAAGTGCCTCATCTGAGCAAGCATAATCTGAACGCATTCTAGATTCACCATAGAGTGAATAAGACACTGTGGGTAGAAAAGCAGGATATATTCCAGCTTTTATTGATGATTTCCTTTCTGAGCCATTTATGAGACAGATGAAATTCATCAATAGCTTTCTATATAGTGATTGCCATCTGAATTATACCTTTTATAGACGTTATCAGATGAGCCAATTCTGAAACTTTAGATTGGTAACAATCCTGGATATTGACAGATTATTAAAAGTGAGCTGCAAGCATCCGAATCTTAGTAAGAAAAATTGTGTTTATGAACTTAATCCATCTTGAAAAATGTATATCTGCTTCTATTTGTTGTATAGCAGTCTATAACAACAAATTATCTATACAGAATGGCACTTTTAAGTGGATCAGATTTGCCATAGAATTGCTAGATTGCTGCTTTGTTGAGTAGCCTGCTCAGATTCACAACACATGGTGATGTGGAGTGAGAATTTGAAGAAAAAGTACCTCAGACCTTTAGAGACGTGGACGGTGTGACACAGGTGTCAACAGAAAAAAAAAGAAGAAAAAACTGTTCTTTTGGGGAAGAGTGACCTAAAATGTCCATTCCTTCGCTTACTTCTGGTCACTTTCATTATGGTCAAGCTGTCAGCACCTTGGTGCTACAGTGTTTGACAGACAGCTCTACTGACAGTGTTAAAAATGCTAATATACAAACAAATCTTCCCTTCCATGATCCTTCCTTTTAAACGACTAATTTCAGGGAACAGCTGCTCTCTATTGCCATATAGGAAACACACACAAAACAACAATTTTACCAAGGACCACAATAACACAGTATAAGCCTATTTTTTTATACATCAGACACTGCAAGAAAATGTTTGTTTCACAGTGTAGCTGATCATAGTCATTGCTGCTACTGCTTAGTTTGCTGCTTTCATAAAAAAAAATAAAATAACTTTAGTCCAAATAAATGTTGATAGGAAGAACTTTAGTTGACTTGTGATGCAACCAAAGCATAGCGCCACCATCCTCCCATGCAGCTCCCACCAATAACGCACTATTGTGTTTGTGAAGTAAACTGTTTAAAAAAGGTGTACATTCTAGCTATGCATAGGTAGAGCATGAACGCACTTTGCAGTAACATGCAATAATATAAGCTTCTTCCAGTCACTTGCACTGTTTATTTGGATTTGCAGATGTTGCATAGCGACTAGGAGGTCATGAAAAGTCTATATGTGAACCTTTAATAATCCACTGGATGACTTTTTTTTTTACTGCTAGAGTTTATACACTTTAAGCTTTGGAGTGCTCTGAATGTAAATCCTTTGACTCTGCAATGTATAAGCAGACACTACAGTGAAGGCTTGCACTGATTTTTTTTATTGACTGCTTATTCTGAAAGTATCATGTAGATTGCTCAGGTTAAAGGAAGCACAGTGCTCTGCTGTCTGTAGAGCTAATACACCTCCACCACAACACAATAGTGATGGCTTTCTTCCATTACAAAAAAGCAGAGCTGTGCTAACTTATACAGGGAGTGAATGTACAGTAGATGTACAAAAAATATATATACTGCAATTACTGTACAGTAAAACAACTTGCCAATAATGTAAGAAGCTGTATAGAACTGAGAGCCTGCATTTGCAAGCTATATTTTTGAGAAATGTTGTAATGCAGCGACTGAAAGGGAAGACTGAGCATCTGAAATGAAACTGTGGAATGTCTTTGATGCAAAGAATGATTTGTGTTTTTGTTACCTGGACAATCCCCACTGAAAGTTTAAATGTGTGATAAACTTAGATCACTTGTGCTTTGCTGCCTACTAAGTTAAGTAAAAGCGGCTGTCTTGCTTATAAGTAAACATTTCACCAAATTCATTGCTAAATGGACACCCACTTTTGCAGTGTTGCATTATTTTCACCTCACAACATATATCATGTGGTCCCTGGAGTGTGTGTGCGTGTAAGAAAAAGTGAGAGACTGGACCTTTTTGATGTTTGTGTATCTGCAGGTTAAGAACCAAGATGTAAAAAAATCTGCAAATATACTAACAGTCCAATGCTAATTGTAATTCTGCAGGGTTTGGTCTAAGGATGAGGTCATGAGGGTTACAGTGAAATGGTCAGTAGAGGGAGCTATTTAACAGTATGTCAGGACTGACGAGGTATCTGCATAATGCTTAAAATATAAGACTGACTTTTTTAATGCATCTTGGAGTTTTCTTAATTAACTTAACTTTAAAATACTAACAGAAAGAAAATCATATTCAAAGAGGTCTAAAGCGGAGGGTGCAGAACTGGAAACCCTGTCAGTCCTGCTTTGTTTGAGACCAGATAAAATAGGCACCAAAGCAAGCAGGGGGCATGATAAGACTAGCTCCGATTTCTCTGCACCACCAAACAAAAGCTTTCTGCAACGAGTATCAAACGTTTGGTTTTTTGTTGTTCCTCAGCTTTGTTTTGTAATGATTTCACTGTAAATGACCATTACTGTGTAAATTAAAGCAAACTGTCATCTGAATAAAAGGAAAAAAAAAATATATGCTTCTTTTGTTATTTGAATTTCTCACTGGACACAATAAACAGACAATAAGCAATGAAACAGCCAACAAATATGAGGTATAAAGTTAAAATTTTATTTTTATAGGCATCCACTATACACAGTATTGACTCACATGTTTAACTCTTCTTGGGGAGGCCTCTTTTTAAAATTATGTATGTTTTTACTGTTTCAGAAATAATTTTACAGTGCTTTGCAAATTGATTTGCACTCCTTGGCTTTTATTTTAACATAATTTAACAGTAATTTATTTTATAGTTACAACCCTACACAAAGTGGTGCACAACTTTATAAAGTTGAAGGAAAAAGATAGATGGGTGTTTAAATTTTCCACTAATTAAAAAAAAGGAAATTGTGGCGTTCATACAGTTTCTACCTTTTCAACACAGTTATGCAAAATGAGAACACCAATTAAACACAATTAAAACCACGTTCTAGGAAACCAACATAACGCATCTCCTTTTAGTATAGTACCCACACTGCAAACCATGGCAGTGGCAGCATTAAGCTGTGGGGATTTTTGTTTTGGCTGTGACAAAGAAAGTCATTAGAGTTAATGGGAAGATCTAAAATTGATTTCCAGCAGAGTGGGTTTTTTTTCATACCACTCTGCTGGTTGTATTTTTGAACAACAGTTTAAAGTGATAATTTAAGCAATGAAAGGGAGAGCTGTAACCTTTGCAAGGCATTGTATTAATGCTGCTTTCCTTTTTTAAAAACAATGGTAGAATATAAATTACTTTTACATGGGTGGGTCTTAAATGTGTAGAATAACACTGGTGATTTACCTTTTTCATAGTTTCACAACCTTTCTCTGCTATTATACAACATTTCACATGCAAATCTTTTAGCTTTACGATTTAGAATATTTTGGCACTTTTTTTGTTTAAAGGAAGACACTTACTTTCACTATATTGTTTTATTAACATGGTATGATGATGTTTGTATGTTTGCTGTATATACAATGATCTGAGTACCAATTCTTGAATTCTGGCGAGGTTTGACCTCTTCTTTGCCATCTACAAAGTTACATTCAGTCAGTCGGTTTCTCACCTAGGAGCCTATTTTTGCAGAAAATTGACACAAATTAGCTTATATCGTGACAGAAATGTGTTAATGATGGTAGCTTTCCAGCAGACCAGTCAGGATACAAAGATTATAATCCACAATACTAAGTGACTGAACGGGAAGAGTATTTGACTGAAGCTAAAGTACTTGCCTTTCATGTTTAGTTGATGTGTCAAAAGACAGCACATGCATTGAACGGATCTACATTATGTATGCTGGAAAAGCTTGCATAATGTACAAAGATGTCAAACAAAGGCCAGTCTAAGGATGTAATAGCAAAGCTAAATCAGGTCCACTTCCCTCTCTATTCCCACGTACTTCAGAGCATCTGCTTGGCTGTATCTGTGATTGAAAAAATCAAGGTAACAGTTTACAGAATAGAATTATAAAGATTTTAAAAAATGTGTGTAGGCCTTTTACTTTTAAAACATTAGAGAGTCACATAAAGCCAGTTACTGTACCTGTAGTCAAAGAAGAGCTCCTCCCCCTGCAGGATAGCTCGCTTGGCAAAGATTCCGATACGGTGGTCTCCATTAACCATCACAACTGCATTGGTGGTAAAAAAACAACAACAAAAAAACATCACCAAACAGAAGTCCTCAGGAAAAACCCTGATTCCAAATTGTAAATGAAAAACTCACCTTTAGCGTAGCAGTTGGGATTAACTGAATGATTTGCAAACCGTATTTTGTTCCCCTTTCTTGTAGCATCCACCACAAAATCTGCAGAGACAGTATTCTAGTTCAGGATTTTTGATGTAGGGTTCAGTTAAAAGTTTATAACATGGTTTATATTTTGCCAGCAGAAGATAGATTTCATGGATTCCTATTTTTATATAAATCTAGGTTTAAGCTCATCAAATCCAGTCTCAAACATTCAGTGATTTATGTAAGTGCTTTATCTAAAACCATCAAACTCTTGTCACATTTTCGGTGGCAGGTCATTTATTGATAAAAGGAGGTAGAGGGAAATGAGCCACCAACGATCCTCCTATGGTAAACATGTACTAAGAGCATTAAGTGTTTAAAACCCCATTTAAACTATCCTCTTAAAAAGATCCTTGCCGATTTCGTACTGAGCTCAGTTAATCGTGCAGAGCTCGGTTCCTTCCATCACGCTAGCGCGGTTCCTCCCCTCCTAGTGACGATCTAAAGTACTACAGCTCTGCAGGATTGAAGGAGGGAATCAAGCTAATTAAAATGGCTTATGTTTGTTCGTTATGTTTGGTTATAATTGGGACATTTTGTCGTTTGCAGGGAGACAGGCAAAGAAGGCAGCCTTTGGTGAATTTACTACTCGGCTTTTGGGAATTGGATACTCACACGATAGTCTTTTCAGGGCTCACAGATGCAGGAAAACAATGACAGAGATTGAGGTTCATCACACTGCTAAGCAGAATCACCACTGGAAACCGTGTGGCACGGTAGGGAAGCTGGTATTTTTATGAATGTCTGAAATTTCATGATTATGGAGGCTGACTGTAAGGGGATGACACGGTCTGTTCAAGTGCTCTTTGTTATCTGAGAACTGAGCCTGAACTGAACCGCTCTGAGCCCTACTAATGAAATAGTATCAGTTAAGCATGGTTCGGTTGTGTCTGGCACAGTCCGCTTCAGTTTGCATTCCATTTACAAGCACCAGTTATCTTGGTTATCGTGTTCAGACCGATCTCAACACAGTTTCAAAGGGATAGTGAAGGTAGCTGTATGACATCAGATATTTGTGTATAAAGCAAAACATTTATTGATTTAATTTGTTTTTACTGACAGTGCATCAGTATACCATTCTGTTTGATAACCAGTCTGAAAAGAATCACATTATTTGTTCCATTCATGTTTCAGACACGACAAACTGGTTGGTAACTCCTGGTTTCCACGTCCTGTTTTATTTCTATAAAATCACTGACTTCTGCATAAAAAAAAAAACTGTACAAAACATTTTAAAGATAGTTTAAAGTTCACAAACCTGCTATTTGTACATATCACTACTTTAATGACAGCAGATTTGTGGAAGTAGGCTTGCACCGCAAAAAATAAATCTAAGTAAGTATTTTTGTCCTAAAATAAACTCATTTTTTTCTTGAATTGAGGAGGTGAGTGAGGCATAGGTTGCCCATTCTTATTTCAACTGCATATTGCTAAATTATCTTATTTTAAGAGTAACATTAATTCAATTGGCAAATCATCTTAAAATAGAATTAAGGGTAAATACACTTTATTCAAGAAATGTTTTCTTATTTCTAGATCGTTTTTGCAGTGTGGGCCTTAGCTTGCCATTATGCTTAATGAAGATGCTATGAGTCATATCTATTCAAAATAAGATACCAACTGCTTATTATCTTTAAAATGAATTTCAATTCAAACATCCAAAGCTTTCATTTCAAGCATTACCTGATAAGCTTAAATAAAACGTCTGGTAGTTCATAGCAGCAAGAAAAGGGAAAACTTGCCATTGTTCAAATTGAAAAGGAAGCTTGACATGTATTTGTCATAGATCCTTCCTCGTCGGTCTGCCTCGTCTTGAGAGATTAACTGTAGGTATAAATGAAACATATCTTTGTAAGAAGCAATTGTGAATAAAACATTTAAACAGAAATCTGATTAAATCTGTTTGGACATGCCTCTCCGCAGTACTCAGAGATAAATTCATTCTTCTGCACAGGTTCCTTGATGAATGTTCCCCAACCAGCAACATCTGATGGAGCCAGTAGCAGGTGCTGAAAAAGAAGCGGCATATTAAACATTGTTTTTATGGTGCGCAACAGAATCCGAGCATCAAACCAATGTCATTAGTGTCGGGCTCCTAAATGAACCTTTTTGAGGCCTCTTTGGATGCTGCAGTTCTTACAGGAGACCACTTTGCTGTCCCAGTGGTCTGCGGCTCCACAGGTCATGCAGAGATCTGGGTCGCACTCTCTCACAGCCAGGTAGCACGGACACTGTTTGGTGTTACACTGGGTTTTGCAACGGCATCCTGGGAAACGGTTCTGGCCTGAAAACCATTTAAACACAAGGAAACCGTGACCAGGAGAATCAGGAAACCAGATGGGCAAGCAGATCATTTTGGCCACTAGTAAAGTTTTTTTTAATATTGTATCCTAAAAGGCCAATAAACTGCAAAAAATGTAAACCTAGAGAAGTTTTTTTTTCTTGAGTTGAAGAGGTAAGTTATAAACTTTGCCAGTTAAACATCACAATTCACATTTAAAATAAGAAAAAAAAACAATTGCATTGTCTTATTATTGTTATTGCATTGTCTTTCAGATGCATATTATCTAAGGTAATTATCTTATTTTAAGAGTAAAAATACTAATTCCATTGGCAAATCATCTTATCAACCTACTCAAATTAGGATTAGATACACCTAATTTATGAAATTTTTACTTATTTCTAGATCATTTTTACAGTGAATATTTACAGATTCATTGCATTCAGCATGCCTTGGGATCAAGTGCCATGCATCCATTGCTCCTCCCTACATTTGCTATCCATTGCTAATGTTTTTTTTTTTTTCTTCCTTTTTACTTAAATGCAGACTTGGGTAACATTTGTTGTGTTTTTTTTATCATAAATGGAGAGAAAAAAAAGAAAAATTGGCTTCGAAAATCAGTCCAAAAAAATCTGCAGCACATATTTGCGGCTGGCTATATTGATGTCAAAATAATCAGTATTGGCCATAATTTAAATGTATCTCTGCTGTTTAATTGTTTATTGAGACAAATAGCCACTCTGTCTTTCACATAACCAAAACTGGATGCATTAAAGCATCTAGATATGGAAAAGATGACTAACTGAGCATCCGAATGGGAAAGAAATGCAGACTTTGCGGCAGTTGTTTTGATACACAGCAGACCAGTCTGAGCATTTTACAAACTGCTGATCTAATGGGATTTTTAAGCACAATTATCCCCTGGGTCTATAAAAAATACAGCAAAGAAGAGAAAATATCCTGCAATAAGTTGTGTAACATGTGGAGAAAAAAATCCTTGTTGATCAGAAGCAGATAAAGGTCCTACTGCCGTGTTTAGTCTCAACCATTGTGCCTTTTGACAAGACCCTGTATGATGCCATTGTGCCAGTATGGACCAAATAATTTGGTTTCTACCAGTTTTAAAGGAACAAGAGTCTAATCCTGTGGTGGCAAGGTGCACCTGATGAAGTGGCCAAAATCTATTACAGACACATTTTTGCAGACTTGTTGAAATACAGTTTTAAAGAGAGCAGCATAACACCCTCTGGGGAGGTGAAGAAAAACCTTAATCAACATTAAACTAAATATTCTGTTCAGCTGGGAAAACTGACCATAACAAGAGGCCCTGATTTTTGTGATTGAGTGATTTTTCACTTTGCGGTGCTCTTTAATCCACCATTCCTTCCCTCTCTGGGATTTATGTGTCAAGTTTTTTCAGACTGGAGGAGTTTGACTCATGCTGATGATGCTTTATATCAGGCACAGAGCCTGTGACATCCCTTTGATTCCTCTCCAAGTCAATGGAGCACACACATGTGGGAAAGGGGCTGCTTCCTGTTTGGCTTGGGCGCTTCTATGTACGGGAAAGGGCGGCGTAACATGGAAGAGGGAGGAGAGTGAACAAGTGAGGGGGAAAAAAAAATCCTTCCAAGCCAGAGAAAGATGTTTCCTTCTCTTCATCTGTTGTTAGAGCTCATGAAGGAAAGTTCCTCCACCATGCAAATTCCTCCACCATGTGGCCATTTCAGGGACAGTTCCTCTGGGCCTGTCCTCCTGTAGGGAAAGCCTGTGGCAAACACACAGCCATCTATCCCCCCAGAGAGCATAATTTTCCTTCCGAACACTGCCAGAAAACTACAGGAATTTAAAAATGCCCCATTACTGCTATTAAATGTGCTTTTTATATAAAAAAAAATATTTTCACCTACAACTACGAATGACCTGGAAGAGACCAAACACAGTGACTGTTTGTGAAAGACCAAAAAAATAAAGGTGGATAGCAAAAGGTGATACTCACACTCATGTTCGCACTGGCAAAACTTCTCACAAAAATTCTGGGTCATCACACAGGGGCAAGAGCTGTCACACGGGTGGTCAGGGTGGTCACATGGCTGATAGTTGTACACCTGATTGGACGAGTTATCTGGAGCATCGTGGGGACAAAACAGAAAACCAACACTACAAACTGTGTTCCGGAGCAAGGCGAAATAATAATCATATTATAGGATTAATTTACCTTTCTTCAGCTGAATCTTTGCCCATAACCTGCAGCAACAAACAATCAAAGGCACTTTTCAATAATTGGCTTTGTAGTCGATTACTCCTAAATGAGCACGAAGGGACAGCAGACGTATTGCATCAAGTAGTTGACTTTGCAGTCAACACTGAATGCATAGATAATGCTGGTCATGTCGGTAGAAAGGAAAGACTTATTTAACAGGAAGGAACCCTCAGCAGACCTGGAGCCAGAGCCAGCGACTGATTCAGGGTGTCAAAACCTAATTCAGTAACAAAACACAAAAGCAACAGAAAGAACTTTCCTTTGCTAAAAAAAAGGAGACTTGATGACAAAACATTTTTTAGTGGCTTTACATACAACTAAATATATAATCTCTAAGCCAATAGTGAAACCTATGGCTAAAGGAGGAATAACTCGGTTTAACTGAGGAGGGAGACAGAGTTAAAACCAAGTGCATCATGGGTTATCTTACTCTTGGCTTTCTCTAGGGCAGAGGTCGGCGACCCAAACTGTTCAAAGAGCCGTATTGAACGGAAAAAAATCTGTCTAGAGCAGCAAAAATGTAAAAGTCTTATATAACCATTATATGGAAACACAGGCGCTAAGTGAATTAGCACACTATAAAAAAGACTACATGGGCTTAAATATATAATAATCATTGATGATTAAATGTTAATCCTGGAGCAAATGTCATTTCATGTGACTACTCTCTCTGCTTTACAATATTTGGGACTTTAAGTTTAAATTCCATAACAAATATTAGTGTATTATGTTTTGTTGAATTGATAAAATTATAGAAAAATAATAAAGAAATCAGTTATTTGGTGTTATTTCTATTTTGAGGATTTGGGGAAAATGTACATCCCTGCATCAGAGCACTACCTGTTTGATCTGTGGACGGTTTTCCATGGTTGCAACAAAACTAGCTGCAGTAGTTTAGTTTGGAGATGCAGTCCACTTCTTAAATCTATCTTTGCTCTCCTCTAATTTATCCAAAAGTTCTGCAATCACAATTTTTTCTCTCACTCCCAACTTGGTGGTCAGCTACATATTTAACATGCCTTCCCTGAAAATGCCTTTCCCAATAACTCTGTTTATTATTTGCCAGCTTCTCATTACAAAGCTAACATGCAGGCAAACCTTCCGCATTGGTAATGAAAGCAAATGTTTCAGGACATTCTTTTTTTAATCATCAGCTATTTTCCCTTTTTTCCCCTTTAAGATCTATGGCCTGAGACACACACGCCACTTTGCTTACAGCAGCCACTTGCCAGGCACAGCACCGCGCTGAAAGGTGTGTTGCAGGCTATGACGCAAATCTTCTTTGACAGAAATGTTTACATTTATTGTTTAAATTCATTTTATTCCAAATTTTTACAGCATTGGAAAAAAAATATTAATGTTTGTCTGGCCTCCTGCACACCAAAAGCAACAAAATAAATCCACCTTTTTCCATTTTCATTTTTCAAGCTCCAGGGTTGCCGACCCCTGCTCCAGGGCTATCAAACCAAACAGGGTTATCTATTTTGTTGAATTGTTTATCTGTTTTCCAAGTATATTCAACCTTATCTCCCCCCATTATATAAAATGGAAATAAAGTACATTTGTGTAGTGTAAACACAGACTGGTTGAAACTTTGGTACGAACACAGTTCCAAGGCGCTGTGGGAATAACAGCTGATTACTTGCCTGTGTTTCCTTTTCTTCTTCTGAGGCGAGATTCCTCCATCTACTAAAGGAACACGGTGGATCAGAACCTCTTTTGCTGCAAACTCATAGACCTGGTAGAAAGGTCAATAACAGCCGTGTTAACCAGAAATCAGTCACTAAATAAACAAACAACTTTGTCCTTATAGCAATGATATGCGCAAACTCCATTTATCAGCTTTATTCCATCTACTGCTTTCAAAACTAGAGTGCAGAGACCAAAATCATGAGTATATCTGTACACACTGACACACAAACCACCTCTGGTTGCCAAAACTCAGATTTGGCCTCTTCCCCAGTACATACATACATAATGCTGCAGCTGGCTTTAGCATTCTGAATGAGTGAGAAAGTGGGTGGGACTTTCTGGATATTAGCAGGGTTGTGACAGCCCAATGCTAAATCTGTTGCTTTTAGACAAGAAAATGGGCCTAAAAGGTGGAATATAAAATAAAGAGACTTGATCAATATACTGTTATAGAGAGTACTAATAAAACTAACACTAAAATGACTCCATATCTGGCTTCTTTGCAGACTTGCATCATACCGAACTATGAGAAATGTCACATCTGGTACGAATCCTTGTTTATGGGGCCACATGCCATACAGCCTAATTAGCAACGCCATGAAACCACAGGCTCAATAAGCATGTGTCATTACACAGGAACTGATGCAAGCCCACACCCCCTCAAAAACAAACCAGGAATACGGTTTCTACTTTATAACTAAACAACTATGTGTCAAAGTTATGTCATGAGATAACATAAAAAAGAACGTCTGTTTGGTAATTACCATTAAACGAAAGGTGTTAGATGGTAGTATATTATTTTGTTACATGTTTAATGGCTTATTTCATGTATGTTTGTTCTGCTAGAATGTCTGTTATGGGCTTTATAAATAGATCAAGGTGGAGCTCAGTTAAGATGATGTTCTTTGCCCTAACTTCAGCTGAATCCAGTAACTCTGAGCTACAACCAGTAAGCTGCTACTTTTCTTTACAATGTGAATTTGATGCATTTATGTGAAAAGCAGGACACTCTACAACAGCTTTTTTCATGTTTTAATAACTGTTTATCTAATGTGAATCTTAATTCTAATAAAAACAAAGTGGAAAAAAAGGTCTGAAAAATCCTTCTAAAATACAATTTCTAAAGAAAAATAAATGCATTTTTCTGTTCCTGTTTAAGTGTAGTAAAGAACTAAATGTCTGTTGAAGTTTCCTAATTAGTGCATTTCAGTACTTTTACCTGTTTGCAGTTCTTGGTACCAATAAGACGTGCGATGGAACAGAAGTTGTTAAAGTAAGTGCCATGCAGCACCCTGAAGAGGGACTCCTCTGCTCCACTCCACTGGACCACACAGCACTCCTGCTGCTCAGCCTCATCCTCCCCTGGGCGCAGCTTGATTGGTGTCTGACAGCGCGAATTCCCCTCTTTTTCAGAGGCAAAGACAAAAAAAGGGATTTGTCACAAAAAAGAAAAAAAAATTATTTCACTCTTTTTAACTGTTACTTCTAGAGTTTTTGGATGATATATCAAACACAGATGTTTAAAGCTTGGGACACAGTTTTATAATTCAGTTTCCTGAAGTGTCTGGTGCCTTTTTTTGTTCTTTATAATTCTGTTAGTTCACTACACTGCAGAAACGATCTAGAAATAAGTCAACATTTATTTGATTGAGTGTATTTTGCCTTAATTTGAGCATGTAAATAAGATACTCTGCCAATGGAATTAGTATTTTTAATCTTAAAATAAGATAATTAGATAATATGCACTGGAAATAAGACAATGCAATTGTTTTTTTTTCTATTTTAAATGTAAATTGTCTTGTTCCATTGGCACTTATTTTAAGAAAATATGTCTTATCTAGATTTCAATTTTTTTTCCACTGTAATGTTTTCTAATGCACTTCTGAGGCGATCATAGAGCAGCTGGATTTGCAATAAAATCAGATTATGCACAGGGGGACTATCAGAAACTGTTAATTGCCATTTCTGAATTTTTTTTGTTATAATCCTATAAACACACTCTTGAATATTCAACACTAATTTTTTTTCCTATCCAGAGGACAAGGCAGAGAGAGGTGAATGTTGCCTGGCAACAGGCTGGGTGGCTCAGTGCTATGGCCACATGCTCTACCTTCTTCATGCTCTGTGTCAGTCTGCTCAACAGTCTGTTTTTCCACATTATCTTTACACGTGTGAGAAAGTCTGCTGAGTCACCGGCTAAGCACAGGCAGTTTCCGGCACAGGTTTCAAGAACGGTGCTGATGGAAACACAGATGAGATATGCAGGGTGAAAAGAAGACAAAAAGCTAGCGGAAAGTTCTCATATTTCACTCTTTCTGCTCTCTACATTAGCATGTAAGCAGAAATAAAAAGAAGGGAGAAAAGCAAGAAGAGGAATGGAAAGGCAAGGTTTATGCCGACTGATTCATGCAAAAAAAGTGGTTTATTTTATTTGGCAAAGGAGAGTTGATATTGGGAGAAGATCTGAGAGGGGAAAGCAGGATATGGCTTAAACGCTTTGATCTGCAGCCAAATGTTGCCTTTTTCATACAGGAAGCTGCGGGTGAGGTAACACAGTCATGTAGAAGGCAGGAAAATTGAGGAAGGTTATGATAAATGATGCATCTAGTCTATGATTTCTGAAAACAAATTGTGTTTGAGCTTTGCAGAGTCCACCCAAGAGGAAACTCTAACTTCAAACACATTACAACATTTATATTGCAGAGACTGAAACTTCTAGGATTATTTAGTTTTTTTAAACAAAACCTCTTTTAGCTACAAATAATGTAATACCTGAGGAAGAGGTGGTTTCATGGTCACTTTCACCCTCTTTGCTTTCCTCAGCAGACCCAGTTGTTGCAGAACCTGTGGCGCTGGCGGGTCTCTGCTGCCTCCGTCGCCTGCGAGATCTCTGCGATCTTAACATATTCCGATCCACAAACTCTTTAGCTCCTTTCTGCATTTATGAAGGGTTGATAGAAAAAAAACCCCTAAGTGTTGAGTAATAGAAATGCTTTCTGAGTACAGAGCCCATGGCTTGGGTATACCTGACGCAGGAAGCAGTCGTCGCCACACGGTTCAGTCTCCATGCAGATCTCCTTACTCTTCCTCTTGTAAACGTTTGGTGTTGCATGAAAAGCTTCATGAACAGAGACAAAGTATTCTCACTACCTGCTGCACAAATTTTAACATTCAATGTAAATATAATAAGATATTGCAACAACATTATATCTATCTGGGTCTTTAATGAAGCAAAGAAAGGGCTATTACGGTGAAGAAAACAGTCGTATTTGAAGCAACGTCTACAGAAGAGAGTATGGAAGGAATGCAACGACTGCTCCCTCTGCACAGACTTTGCAAAAGGTCCATCTAGGTTTGGGGTGCAGAGAGGGGGGAGCTTAACGGGGTCCGGTGGCTCTTGCAGATCCTTGTACCTGTGAAGAATGCGGGAAAAACATGTCAAATGTATTTTATTGGGAAATGATTTCACAGTAAGGTGGAAAAGTATTTGCTGCTCTAGAAATGTCTTAATTTAAATATTTCACACAATCAAACAGATTTGATATTACAAATAGGTAAACTAAGTAAATAAAAAGAGCAGACTTTTTCAAAGGAAAAATGTGGTCCAAAGCAACCTTATGCCATGTAAAAGCAGAGATGTTCCCCTTGTTAAATTAGTTGATTAATGGTGATTGACCACAATTTTTGGTTTCAGTATTAATGTACAGATTCAAGCCTAATTAGTGGATGGCCATCAATATGAAGAAATCACTCAAACAGAGCCTGATCGACAACTTGAAGTTGGCCAAAAAAAAAATCAAAAAACCAATGCATCATGTCTTGATCTAAACAATTTAGAGAGCATTTGAGAAACAGATCGTCATTTGAATGTATCAGTCTTGAAAACATTTTAATAAAGCATTTCTAAAAGAGAAAGTCATCCAGTAGGACTGAAAATAACCCAAAACATCTAAACCACTGCAGGCTCCACCTGCTTAAAATAGAATTATTAGAAATGATTAAACAAAAAAATTAAACAAAGAGAGACTAGAAAAAGACTTTATATGATAAAGTTCATGTGTAACATCTGACCAGACAAAATAAAAGAAGATATGTCCAATTACATCAGGTATAAAACTCACCCAACATTTAATAAAACTGCATTATTTGATTAGCAAGCTTGGCAAAAGGGTCAGAAAAATACATTCTGCTCTGCTGAAAACAAATGTTTGGTCGTTTTTGGATGTATGGTTGAACTTTGGGAGCCTAAGTTGTGGTTAAACTTGAGTTACACTTTAGGACAATAATCTAAAACTCAATACAAATCCCGCTCAGAAGGTTTCATCAAACACTACATGAAAAAAACCCCAAAAGGTCTGGAAATGGCCTATTCAAAGTCTTGATTCAAACAATTAGTGGAAACTAGGTGATTGAAAATTCCCCATAGAGTGTTATATGGCTCAGGATACCTTTATACAAGATTAAATTATTATTTAAAAAAACTAAAATATAAATTTTCTATATTAGATTAATCAATCTGCTTGATGATTAAACAAAGTGCAATGTTTAGAAATATATCAGGCTGTCATACGGTGTCAAAACTATTTCATATGACTAGAAGTAACACAAGAAACAATAAAAAAAAAACTAATTTGAATACAGAAGACTTTTCTGTAGATGTTTCTTTCTAAATGTTGAAACTCTTTCGGATCTTGTTGCAAATACACTTTTGAGTAGGAGAGCCAGGGAGGAACCCAGCATTCTTAATTCACCTCTAGCTGCTTACATCTCCATGGTGAACGCTAAGCAACAGACTAATGATGACGGTGCAAACAGATCCCCTTTACTACACTTTTCTTACTTTTCTTTCAGCTCCTCTGTAGTGCCCTTGTAGGGGAACATTGAGGCGATGGCTGTAAATATCTTATCGTTGGGGATCCTCTTGTTGCTGGACACATCCTTCACTTTTGAGAAACAAAGCAAGTCGTGTTACACAAGAGATCCTGATGTGACCAAACATCAGGTTTTGATACAGATACACAAACACACATTATGCAACTTGTACGTTTACACATTTTGCAATAAGACTGTTAATTTTTTCCAAATCTCATGGGCAGTCAGTAATAATAAAGTTGTTCTTAACAGATGTACTTCTCTTTATTTGTTGTATATTTGTACATTTCTAATGGATTCAGTGTGAGCAAAGTGTGCAGCCTCCACTTAATCCAAACACAGCTCTGTAATAGGAGTCAGGCCATATCAGTGTCATGAACAAACAAGTTCCCTCAAACAAGGGAAAACAAGGGGAGCTTTAATGCAACAATGCCAGTTCAAGAGCTGCTGTGGCAGGGCGACCTTGTGGCAGCTGCAGTGTAGGAAAGAAGAACAGTATGTGCCTTGTTCACGCTGAAGCACTCCAAACACAGAGACTCACCCTCACTGGTGCCTCTCCTTTTTCTCTTGATTAATGTTCCAGCTTTAGTCTCTTCTGAGCCTTCCACCGAGCTCCTCCTCATCATCCTCTCTTCTTCTTTCTTCCCCATGAGCTCTGCTGCTGTCACTCCTCCCTCCTCCTCTTCATCTTCCTCATGGTCAGAGTATTGGCTCAAGGCATTAACAAGGTCTTTAAAGATCTCGTCGCTTATGAACCCACCCTCTGCAATAAAAACAAAACATGAAAACACAAAAACCATCAAAGTTGTTCTTTAAAACATCTTAAAATTAGACTTCTACTACGAAATTCAGATAAAGTTTACCTACAATTTATGTAGTACTACTATGACAACCACAAACTTTTTTATATATATTTATAGGTAAGTATATATATTTATATAAATATATATATAGAGAGAGAGACAGATAGATATAATAAACAGCAGAATACTGTGCAATATACTCAAGAAATCAGATGCATTTTAACACATATTTAATGCAATCTAACAACAACGGTTATGAAGTTTGACAATGAATATTTTACTAATAGTTTATTTATTATTTTATGAAATTTACAAGGGATTACAGGTCTGAACTTCCATAGAATTGAATGAGAAATCGCCAGTGATATAAAAATATATATGAAGAATTATTTTTGCAAAAACAGATAAAAGTCATCTTTGAAAAAAAAAAAAAAAGCTCAGGCAAAAATTTTACTCTTTGCATAGCACTAACAAAAAGTTTTTGTTTGTTGTTGACAGTGTATAAAAAAAATAAGAGTTATAGTTTTTGCAAAAGAACTCAGAGGTCAATGGTCAGCAATGAGGGACTCACAGCTCAGGTGGTAGCGTCTGTTGACAGTTCAACTATTTGTTTTGCATTCAAGTAATTTTACTCTAATTGAAACCAATAATAATAATCTCAGTTGTGGCTCTTGAAAAGACATGTAAAGTATCTCCAGAACACTTGTGGAGTTGGTGCTCTCCTCATCTTTAGCCTACATATAAAAGTCTTTATATAACAGAAAACTAACAGCACATAGAACCATAATTCCAACATCATATGAACCATGGATATGAGTCACAGGAAATAAAAGCACTTTTAAGGCACTGTTTATTACTTTATACCTCTGTCACCATGAACGCCATCATAGTTGTCAATGAGCTCTTCCAAAAAGGCCTCATCCTGTTCAAGCACCTCATCACCCATGTAAGGGATGTTATGGAGGAAGGTCTCATCTTCCACCTAGAAAACAAAGAAACTCTTATAATATAATGTGAAACACTATTTGAAGCTCCATTCAACACAGTGACCTGAGATATTTCCAAGTGCTTCAAAATGAGGAATATTATATTTTATTCACAAAGACAGATGAAGAGAGAGCACAAAACTAACAACACTGGTAAGAGGGTGTATCTTACCATGAAGTTGTGCTGCAGTGGTGACCATGAGTACATAAAGGGGATCCCTGCTACTGTAGACAGAGGCTTCATGGCAACGGCCTGAGAATTGAATTCTGGGAAGCCAAACTCCACGGTACACATCTAGAGGAGGAGCAGAGGTGAGCTATAGAGGACCCTACTCTGAAGATATCCTTTAAATAATTATAAGCTAATGCTGTTCCATCTCAGACAGAGAAAATAGATAAAATGCTGTGAAACAACACTTTTGCAATATGATCTCCTTAAGGTCATCTGTTTCCTCTTTTATTGTCTTATTTGATTGCCTTAATATTTATACTTTTTACTTAGATGCAGAATATAAAGCTGGATTTTTTTTTATACGTTTCACTCATGAGCAATCCCTTTTAAACAGAGAACATACCTTCTTGTTTGCCAGAGATCCACTAAAGGTTGAGACAGGAACAGCCTGAATCCTGAGCTTGGACCACTCTGTGTTTAGGAGATTAGTCTGCAGCTCAATCTTCTCCCTGTTGGACGTGAACAAGCTCTGGAAACAAACACATAAAGACCAAAGTGTGTAAAACACAAATAAAGGCCATAAACCACATATAAACACAACAATGTTTTTTTCAATAGACATGGACTTAAATAGATATATTTGATGTGTTAAACAAATGGTTTAACCCACCTTTACTTTATCAACTTTTTTAAGACGTTTTTGCTGGCGAAGGCGAATATACTCAGACTTGACCCTCCTTCTCCACTCCAGCAGACTGCGGGAAGGGGTGAAGGAGCCAGGCTGCAGCTTTGGGGTTGATGGGACGGCACTGGTGCCAGAGGCCAGGGCTGCAGCAGCTGTTTCTTCCATTATTCCTTAAAAGGTCAAAAAGCTATTTCAGCAAGGAGGTTGAACCTGGTAGTAGATTCAAATTCCATATTGTTGGTCTGTCACCTGACCTTCAAAATAAAATCACTATTTTAGATTTTGCTGCAGTTTTGGGAGGCACTCCAGTTAATTTCAGTTTCAGTTAATTTGATCTTATTCTCTTATGTAAATACTCTTTACAAGCTAAACAGGATTCATAAAAGATAATTTAGGTTTGGAACATTTCGTAAACTTAATGTTATAGTGCTTTATCCCTTCCAAAATCAATGTTTTGTGAGAACACAAACTTGCTTCAAAGTTTATTCACCCCAAAACTGTCAGCATAAGATAAAAAAAGAAAACAAAGATTTTCTGAATCAATCAAGGGTCCAGCATGAAGAGAACACTGGGACCCCACTCTCACTGCCCAGAAAAAATGTATTTAGCAGCTTGTTGACAGAGTGGACCTTCAAGTAAGACAAGAATTTACAGATTCCCAGGTGGACAAACCAAACGGCTTCCAGGCAAACCTATATTTGCATAACAAAACAAAAACAGAGAGAACAGGAAAGAAAGAGTTGGAGCAGCCAAGGTAAAATCCTTCCAACCTAAGAACACTGTAGCAGCTGTTAAGCATGGTGGAGGTAGAATCATGTTGAGGGTCTGTTTAGCTGCCACATATACTGTTGGTTGCACAAAAAATGTGTAGAAGAAAAAACTTATGCCAGATTCCTTGATTTCACTTCAAAAAAGGTTAAGATGTGGAAACTGAATTTTCCACCAGCACAATGATCAAAGACACAGAAAAAACTATGCTTGAATATATTTAGCTATACTGCGATGGACTGGTGACCTGTCCAGGGCAGGGTGTACCCCGCCTCTCGCCCGTTGACAGTTGGAGATAGGCACCGGCAGCCCTCGCGACCCCGATTGGGACAAGAGTGTCAGATAATAGATGGATGGATATTTAGGTATAAAGTTAATATTAAAATGAGAATTTTCATTTGAGAATTAGTGGGGATTTACAAATATCTAGCTGCTGTTCAAATATTCTTAATGATAAACATCATAGATAATTCACAATAAAGCCAAACTTGGATTCAGATTTTTTTTTTCTATTACAAATTTAATTAAGTTGATGCTTTTCATACCACCTTATTTGTAATTATCAAATAAATATCCAAATGCATCTATGACATTTATGGGCTGAGGGCATAGGCACTTCAACTGAAGCGTATTCCAATATATCCTAGTTATTGTTAGTTTTTTTCCATCATAAAAATAAAGCAAGTTTATCATAAAATACAACTTGGTGAAAAAAAGGGGGGGCCTAATAGATCTTCAACAAGCTGTTCGATGAAGTAACACATTTTTCTGAAAAATAAATAAGTAAATAAATAACTTCCCCATTTAACCTGAATATAACCCTCTTTGAAACAGTGCCCCCTTCTGTTGTCAAAACAAAATTGAAATCTTCTGAGGAAAACAAGCCCTACCGTGCGGGGGATTTAAACTGCACCCTGATTTCCAGCTAATTTCTAAGGGTCTTTATTAAAAATGCAGAGGCTAATTATAGTGGGTCTAATTCAGGTCTATGAATTGAACAACATGAAGCATACACATTGCTTCAAAGTGGGCGTGCCTCAGCAGAGCAGAAAAGTGCGTAGTACAGTTTTCCTGTGCTTCATGATGGCCTGAGTGAACATCAACATCACATTCTGCTATTTAACAAAATGAAAAAAATGAGCCCAGAGGCAAAACTTGGCGTCGAAAATTGCAAAAGGTTTTTTTTTTTTTTTGGATCAAGGAAAAAGACGCCTGCAAACGTGTGATCCAACACGGATGAAGCGCGCTGCGTCCTCAGGGTGCAGCCACGGCAGCTACACGGTGTCCATTTAAACGGACCCTAGCTTCACAATGACGGCGCGACATTCTGGTACACGAGTGGGCGCGTTTACATCCACGCATTAACTGTCGCGGTTATTAAATACCTTCAAATCCTCGCGTCCTTTCTGTTGCGACTTGCAGCCCCGCAATGCGATCAAGTCCCCTCTCTGCGTGCGTAAGAGAGAGAGAGGGGGAGAGAGGGAGAGAGGGGGAGAGAGAGAGGGGATGTAGGAGAAATCAGAGAAATCCCAATGTTGTCCTTCTGCAGTAGGGTTGCTGTTGATTACAAATAGCTCAACCCGAGCAGGATAGTGACGTCTTTACTATGATAAAGCCTTTCCGTAAAGCCTTCATCTGTTCTGCGTAATGGGAATAAAACGCAGCTTGCAGCAGCAATGGCTTAAGCATTACTCACACATACAGGAACCAATTAGGCCTATGTCTTCAGAGCTTTATACTCCTAATTATGCACAGGCATTGCAATATTTGCGTCTGAATAGATATAAATTATTTAGAACATACCTCCTGTCGGTGCAAAAATATATCAATACTCTTTGACAAAAAAAAATGCATGGAATAGCTTAAAATAATAAAAACAATCTAGCTTTATCTTTGAACAAAAAACGTTCCTGCATGCATACTAGCAATTTACAAAAAAAAAAAAAAAAAAAAAAAATAGAATAAATGATAAAGCCAGCTTCCAGTTTCCTAAAATTCCAACGGACTGCTATCTGAGGAAAATCAGTCTAGCTGCTGTTCATATTTCCTTCCTGTAGAGGGCGCCCAACACATTTTCTCTTGTGTTTTGGAGGACGGCTGACACAAGAAAAGCTCTGGTGTCAGAAAGGGACACAGAATATGAGTAAATTAACAATTTAAGTGAATATCAATTGTCTTGAGAGTACCACACATGTGTGATGGATAAGAAAAATCTTTGCACAAAAATATGTAGCTAAATGTATCATTAAATTTGGAAATGCTGATATTTTTACCCTTTTATTTTTTTAAATATTATATTGGTTATATTATAATCCAATTGAATCATTTTTGGGTCTAGTCCCTACTGACACCCTATAAAGACTGCCTCTCCATTGCATCATTGACAACTACAGTATTGGCTAACTACTTATGCCATGTGGACAAGCATGGACAGGAATGCTCTTGCACTATCAAAGCAAAACAATATGAAAGATCCTATGCATGAGCACAGGGTGTATGTACACTCACAACTGCAAGGTCACTATTAAACTTAGCTATTTCTTGCAGAGAGGCTTCAGTACCAACAACTGTGCCATTTTGTAACCCTGAAATTAAAATGTCAGCCATAGATTTAATAATAGAAAATCAACAGCCAAACATATATCCTAAAGATGATGAGAAAGATTTAAATAAGTAAATCAAAATAATGTTGATTTTGGGGCTGCATAAGGCATTCATGGCCAACCTCCATATAAAGCCTTAAATGGACAAACTCCATCTGATATCAGAGATCTGATTGTTCCTTATGTCCCTAACAGACCACACGCTCTCAATCTGCAGGTTTAATAGTGGTTCCTAGAATTTCTAAAAGTAGAATGGGAGGCAGTTCTTTTAGTTATCAGGCTCCTCTAATGTAGAACCAACTATCAGTTCTAGTCTGTGAGGCAGACACCCTGTCTACTCTTAAAACTTTCCTTTTTGATAAAGCTTATAGTTAGAGTGGCTCAGGTTATCCTGAGCTATCTCTATAGTTATGCTGCTATAGGTTTAGACTGCTGGAGGACAGAGGGATCCCTTTTTCATCATTATGCTTCATTCTATCTCTGTTCTCCCACTCTGCAGAATCTATTAGTGTAATCACTAACATTATGCTCTCTCTGCTTTTTCTCATAGTAGCTTTATCTGGTCTGTTCCTGTTTTGCTGTCACTCCACCCTAGAGAGAAATATCAGCTGTGCTGCTGCCATCAACACTTTTGTTTATAGATGTTGGAGATCGGCCTGTTTTCCAGTTTTTTAGATAGAAAACTTTGAATCCATTTTACTGTATGATCTGGTGAACTCTAAAGTGCCCTGAGATGACGTGTTGTGACATGGTGCTATATAAATAATAAACTGAATTGAATTGAACAAGCGAGCTGCATTAGGTTCACAACCCAAATGCTCCTTTGATTGCTAGAACACACATTTGATGTTAACTCTGACAGCTCTGCAAGTTTTCAATTCAATTCAATTCAGTTTATTTATATAGCGCCAAATTCACAACACATGTCATCTCAAGGCACTTTACAGTTCAACCAGATCATACAGTCAAATTGATACAAAGTTTTCTATCTAAGGAAAACCAGTTGATTGCATTGACTCATTGACTCAAATACAATCCCTCACACTAAGCATGCTTGTAGCGACAGTGGAGAGGAAAAACTCCCTTTTAACAGGAAGAAACCTCCAGCAGAACCAGGCTCAGTGTGAGCAGCCATCTGCTGAGGCCAACTGGGGTTCAAGGAGACAGAAGCAGAGATACAAAAAGCAGCTGTAAAAGGCGTCCCCGTCCAGGAAACACACAGCCAGGCAGACGAGCTCCAAGGCAGCTCCCATGCCAGAGGACGAAGAGAGCACATCCACTCAGTCACGGTCAGAGAAACAGGACCACACTGGAAAACAGGCCGATCTCCAACATCTATAAACAAGGGTGTTGATGGAAGCAGCACAGCTGATGTTTCTTTCCAGGATGGAGTCACGGCCAAACAGGAACAGACGAGGCAAAGCTACTCTGAGGAAAAGCAGAGAGAGCAGAAGGTTAGAGATTGAACTAAGAGATTCTGCAGAATAGGAGAACAGAGAGAGAATGAAGCAGAATGATGAAATGGGGGTCCCTATGTCCTCCAGAAGTCTAAGCCTATAGCAGCATAACTATAGAGATAGCTCAGGATAACCTGAGCCACCCTAACTATAAGCTTTATCAAAAAGGAAAGTTTTAAGCCTAGCCTTAAAAGTAGACAGGGTGTCTGCCTCACGGACTAAAACTGGTAGTTGGTTCCACAGGAGAGGAGCCTGATAACTAAAAGATCTGCCTCCCATTCTACTTTTAGAAATTCTAGGAACCACTAGTAAACCTGCAGATTGAGAGCGAAGTGCTCTGTTAGGAACATAAGGAACAATCAGATCTCTGATATAAGATGGAGCTCGGCCATTTAAGGCTTGATTGGTCCTCAGAACTATAATGGACTTGTGTTGAACAATGTTTACAGCAAAATTTTAATAACTGGAAATGCATATTTTTCAGAAATTAACATATATTTTAAAATGGTTAGTTTTTTTTCAATCCCAAAGTTTTTAAAGTAATAAATTACTATAATCATTAAATCTTCCTATGAAGCAGATTATTAACATACAATTTTAACTCTTGTTGAGGGATTTAATAATTAGCTATTTTGTTATTATATAAGTAGTACAAGATGCGTCCGTTCTTTTGGATGAAATCGTGATGAAATGGTTAACTCAAATAAAGCTTAAATAAAGACTTTGGACATAGAAAATAGTAATGTTTTTAATATCCTAGTTTGGTCTCCTGCATGGACCAACAAAGTGCACATATATCTCTTAGAGTTGAGGAGAATATTCAAATGTTAGTCTGATACTTTGCAAACTACTTTTGAAGTATTTGGGATTTCTGTCCTCTAGAAAGACTCTAATTATGCCCATGTTCCAAACATCTACCTAAAACTCTCAATCTACAACCTAAGGTAGAGATTTTTCTTAAAAATGTTCAGCAACAGTTAAGGAACCATCAAGGCTCATGCCTACCATTAACTAGAGATTGCAGGAACACCATATACATTATTACAGTTCCCAGTCACTGAGCAGCAGACCACCAAGAAAAAAGCCATTCTGCCAATGATGAAGTCTCTAAACTTGATTAAATTTACAGCTGTTTTTAGGAGACATTTTTATGATAAAATAAGACAATGATTAAGCTGCTAGTTCTCAATGGCAACAAGAAGTGGGTATTTAGGGAGTTCAAGGTGAGGCTGCTTTTTAAACCCTCACCTAGTCTTTATTACATGGACATATTAAATGTTTCAACAGCAGTTGATCACAAACATACATCAAGACCTATTTTAAAATCAGGGAAGCGGGTCAGCATTTCTCTTCTGGAAAAACTTTCCCTCACCTCTATAGAAAATTCTGGACAATGCTGAAAATTATATGTCTGTACCATGGAAAAAATAATAACTTAAATAAAATCAAGAACATCAGAAACTAAAACATCTAAAGGATTTGTTTCATACTACTTTGATGAATGTTTGCTTGGGACAGGGTATTCGTTCTTTGCACATTTAGTTTAAGTTGAATGTAAAAAAAAAAAAAAAAAGGTAAATCCTTTCATTGTCCCACAATGGGGAAATTCGTTCTCTACATTTTGACCGATCCCCCTGGGGAGCAGTGGGCTGACATTGTGTTGTGCCTGGGGAGCAATCAGGGGTTAAGGGCTCTGCTCAGGAACCCAGAGTGGAGGCTATGGGGATAAAATCGGGTACTTGCCACCTTCTCAGAGCACAAGCGCACTGCTCTAACCCACTAGGCCAACACTCCCCTTCAACTCCCCAAGTCAGGGGTCAAACGTATAAATAATGTAGAAATGGAAAATAGCAGTAGATTAAACATAATGCAGTAGAATAGCATATAATAAACAGAATGATGAAAATCAGTCCCCATGTCCTCCAGCAGCCTAATCCCATAGCAGCATAACTATTAATTTAATAATGATAACCATTATCGTTAATGGAAGGTGTCGCAACCCAGCTGAGGTTTTGACCCATGTATGATCTCACAGCCCAACACAAGTAAGCCAGATAAAAATGAAAGGGAGAAAAGAGAAGTAAGAAAAGAAGTGGGAATAGAGAATGAAGTAGAATGATAAAAAAATAGTCCCTATGTCCTCCAGCAGTCTAACCCTATAGCAGCATGACTATAGATAGCTCAGGATAAACTGGGCCACTCTAACCAGAGGGATTGTATTCGAGTCAATGCATTCGAGTCAATGAGTCGATTCCTTACGTAGAAAACTGTGAATCAATTTGACTGTATGATCTGGTGAACTGTAAAGTGCCTTAAGATGACATGTGTTGTGAATTGGCACTATATAAATAAACTGAATTGAATTGAATTAACCATAACCATTATCAAAAAGGAAAGTTTTAAGCCTAGCCTCAAAATTAGACAGGGTGTCTGCCTCAAAGACTAAAACTGGTAGTTGTTTCCACAGGAGTGGAGCTAGAAGAACCTCCTTCCTTCAAATTTCTAGGAACCATCAGCAAACTTGCAGAGTAACAATGAAGAGTTATGTTAGAAACACACAGGGCAATCAGATCTGTGAAATAAGATGGAGATTGGTTATTTAGGGCTTTACATGTGAGAGAAGGGATTTTAAAATCTATTCTTGATTAAATAGGAAGCCAATCAAGAAATATCTCTTTCAGGTCAATTTAATGACACCCAGATGAAGTGACTAATCAGCTTCTATTTCAAATACTTCTGCCGACTCTGAATTCTAAAGAAGAAAATTCAAAAGTCTTTCAGTGTTCATATGTCCTCTAGGCATGCCTGTACAAGGCATAATGTAGGCCTACATTATTCTGAATTCACAAAAAAAAAAATCTAATTTAACACACAAGGGGGCACTATACCATTAGTTCTTTCACAATCACAGAAAAAAAACTTACTTCATCAAGTTAAGAACAACTAAAGCATTCCCCAAAACACACCTTGCCCCACCCATTGGACTTGTTGCTTCTGTGTTTATGTTTGCCATCCTGAACATTTAATAATGCATGCTGAGAAAGATTTGGAGTAGAGAAAACTTTTCCAGAATGCATGGGATGTTTGGTGGTGTTTGACCCAGACACTGCACGATTGATACTGAATTGTCAAACAAAAGCAAACACTCTCAGTAGTTTGGCAATAAAGACTGTAATAAGATAGATGTTTTCCTTTCTGTATCACGTAGACTCAGTATGTTGATGTTGGCACGAGCCTGACTTATATATTAAAGGTTAAATAGTCTGAGACAAAAGGTTAAAAAAATGAAAAGATAATTCTAAATGGAAAAAATACATATCAAGTAACATTTCTTTGCATATTCCTAAAATCAATTTAATGTTATTTTATCTTACAAACTGATCATCTCAATGTATTACTTTAATGTAAAGATATTTACATGGTTGCCTTTAATAACACTTTTCTTTCTTAAATTTGAACTTTCTGCCTACATGAAACTGAGTTCTCAATGTTAAGTGAAATAAAATGTGGGAGCAATTTTGGCATGAGTTATATATGGCTTTATTCCAAGCCCAGCAGCTGAGAAAGAACACTTATCCCTCAATGATACAGAGACAGTTTCAGACTGAGTCTCCCCGCTACCTCTCCTCTACCACAGAAGTTTAATGTGACGTTAAAGATGATGGAAACAAGGAGGCTGTTTGTCATCGACATTGATGACACACCACAGCACAGTTGGAGAAAGCACATTCCTTACGCAAGTCATGTCCTACAAAACTACAGCAAAAAAACACGAAATGTAATCAAATGCGCTGCCAAATGAGAGATTGAGGGGATCTCCACTTTTCTGAATTTATAAATTCTGCTTTCAGTCCGGAGCAAAGCATGAAATTTGGACGGTATGTGTAAACCATAAGGTTGGCCCCATGCTCACTTATCAATATGTACATTTTTCCCACGCTAAAAGACAAATATGATAAAAATCATCTTAACTTATGTTTTGAAAGCACATATTGTTCCAAACTTCATTAATGAACAATCTGAAGGGATAGTTTTAGATTACATCACCAAGAATAAATGACTTCCATCCATTTTCTGAGGGGTGCTGGTGCCTATATCCAGCTGTCTTTGGGTACACCCTGGATAGATTGCATTTCAACCATTCACTCACACCTAAAGAGAATTTAGAGAAGCCAATCAACCTAACAGTCATGTTTTTGGACTGTGGGAGGAAGCCAGAGTATCTGGAAAGATAATCCACGCACGCTCAAGGAGAACATGAAAACTCCATGCAGAAAGACCCAGGGCTGTGAATCAAATCCAGAACCTTCTTACTGCAAGGCTGCAGTGCCGTCCACTTCACCATTGAGCAGCTCAAATTTTTGAAATGAGTCACTTTGTTGAATCAATAAGTAATATATTTGTGATTTTTTTTTATAGCACTAGTTGTCATGATCTGGTTGGTTTTACTAGCCCAGATGCAGAACTCACGGACACAGAGGCAGGATAAAGTCCAATATTTATTGGAAAAACACAGGTTTCCCTCCTGGGAGGCAGAGAAGACAGAGCAGGCTAGGTTCAGGTACAGGTTCAGACTTACAGGTTCAAACAGGCAGGGTGGCTCAGGCTTGCTACCATGGCAAGGACAACAATCCGGCTCAGAGGGAAGCTCTCCTTCAGCCTAAGTAAGGAGAGCTTAATGAGCAGATGGAGATCAGCTGCTTCAAATGAGCACCAGCTCTCAGGAGAGGATCCACAGCGCCCTCTGGTGGGCAAGCCTCTGGATCCCAACCGACAGCAGAACCCATCAGAAAGGGATCCACATCGCCCTCTGGAGGGCAGATCTCTGGATCCCAACAGACAACAGAAGCCCACAGAAAGGGATCCACGTCACCCTCTGGAGGGCAGATCTCTGGATCCCAACAGACAACAGAAGCCCGCAGAAAGGGATCCACGTCACCCTCTGGAGGGCAGACCTCTGGATCCCAACACTAGTGGCTAGTTTTTATGGACAGTAGGCTGACAGGAAATGGGTTATGAGAGAGGGGGGGAGACATGCAGGAAAGGACCATGGGCCGGATTCAAACCTGGTTCGCCCTCCTTGAGGCCCAAGGCCTACATACATGGGTTGTGCGGTCTAACCACTGCACCACCAAAGCACACCCTTAGTTATGTATTTTATTTATTAGATATGTTAAAGCCCTAAATACAATATAAACAAGTAATTGGCCTGTACTTATAAAGTGCCTTTTTAAGTCAAGGAACTCCAAATTATTTTACACTTGGCCCAGCCAGCCAGACTGGTACGACCTTTCCATAGTGTATTAGTCTGGTAAAGAGCTGGTAGAGCTCGATTTCAAAAGTGGGACTAACAGACAGATCTGGTTAGAACTAATCAGATAACTACAGATGTGATGCAAAAACTCCAAACATGTTCTGTTTTTGTAATTTTGTAGTCGGTGAGAAACGTTAAACTTTTGAGGTACTCTCCAGTGAACAATTTCTGACTGTTGCGAAAAACTCTGAGGATCCAAAGCTCTGTTGTGGTCACCAGCTTGTTATTATGCTAGCAGAAAAGTGCTGCTGCATTATGGGTCTTGCATTCTAGTATTCCGCCTCCTGCGCTGTGATCGGTCCGGCCAGATCTGACCGCCATCAATAGTGGTTTACCACAATGAATTATGCTTTGTGCAATTCAGTCTAGTTTGCCAGGCTACTGTAATGTACATTCAGTCATTCAGTCAGTTACCCTGGGGCACACTGACAGAACCAAAGCTGCCATACACAGGTGACTCTGACCAGTTTGCCCTGCAACCAGATGGAGAAATTGTCTAGAAACTGAATGTGGACCTTAGTTTGTGCAGTTCCAACATGTCTTCCTCTTAATTTCCGAAGAGTAGGTATAATAATCTTGATACTGATACATTTATGATAGGGAAATAAACTGTGATTCAACATAATGTGTCAATGTTACCCTTAACAAAACCACTGTTATTAGAACAAATTCTAAGTTAAGTTCCTCTTCTCATCTTGCTTATGAAGGAAATGTACATTTAGTCCTTTCCCATCATTTACTTTTCTCCCCGCTCATTTCTTTCTTCCTGTTCCTGTTTGATAGTCTGATTTCACATTCTTGCTTTCTGACCCCCTTTTTTTTTCCAACTATTTCATTCTCCTTTACTTGTTTTTGTCAACCAACTAAACCACTTTAAACCTTGAGATTGACAGGACTTCATCCATCTTCAGGCATCTAGTCCCTGTATTTAGCTTTAAAAGTCTTCTTTTGGATGTTTTTTTTTTTTTTTTTTTACCTGGGATTACAATTAAATATAGCACAACCGTTTTTATTTTTGTAAATCCCAGACATAATTGAACTTAAAACATTATCTTTTCCAATATTATCAAGGGAAAAGAGAAAAACAGACTAAAAAGGAGAGAAGAAATATGGATGGAAACTTCACACTTTCAAAATTCCTGAATCAAAATCAAAAGAGAAAAAGTGATGATTGTGTGGAGAATAACAGCTGTAACATTACCAGAAACTTTTCGCCCCAAGCGGTGAAACCACCCATACTTCCTGTTGTTTCTCTTTTTTTTTTTTTTTGCTTTCCTGTTTTAAAGGTTGAGATATGTAATCCCTACCCACCACTGAGGATGAACAGAGCATTCTTCAGCAGTATGACCGTCACCAGGTTTTCTCTTGTGTTTTCTGTCTGTTTAGTGACTCTTCTTGTTTGGGGTAGGTGACATTTTTTCATCATCCATTTCTTTGTTACTGTGCAGCTGTCCTTATTTTGTTCTAAGATTAATTTTTGATCAGGGACACTTAAAAAATTCAGTTGCTGACGCATTTAGAAAGAAACTAAAGAAATGTTAAGTGAATAAACCATCAGTATTTATTTCTTAGTTTAGTAAGGTTTAGGCTAAATGTGTCTAAATGTCCTTGAGATGACTGTATTAGGACTTCCTTAAAGAAGTGGGAGACAAAAGGAGGATGCACTGGCTCCCCACTGCTTGAACCTTGCTATTTCCTTCGTCCACAGCATTTTCTCACATGTTGGAAAAAAGTCTAAACAATATGTTGATGAAAAATTGATTCAGCAACTCTTTAATTCAACAGTTAGAGTTTCAATTTTAAGATGACTACATTGCTTTGCTGTGCTGAATTTTGCATTTCCTTGATGCAGGATGTACTACAGGGATTTGTCTGGTTAATGACAATGTAACCGCACAACCAGTTACGACAGCAACAACCAGAGGTATAGATTTGCAAAAAAAGCCTTCCAAATGCATAGCATTAAATTTTTTTACTCAACAAATCTCCTTTAACAGGTTATAATGCAACTCAAAGAATGGATAGAGGTAAGAGTTACTGGTTTTCTTTTAGCTGTTTGCTGTGTATCTGTATAGCCCTAATTAATTCAAATGTGTTGGAAAAGAATTTGATTTATTTATTTTTTTTAAGATGGTTATAAACTTTAGGATTTTCTGCTGTTTAGGAACCAGAGCCCCAGATTATCTCACTATCACCATTTTGTTTAATTGTCTGTGAGATGTTTACAAAAAAGTCTATCTTACTTCTTAATGAAATGTAAATTGAAGCAGTGTCTTCTTGCAATGTCTCTTTTTTCATTTCTTTAGCCTGGTGCATAATATGTTAACTTTTGAGACCATTTAGCCTATTTCATGTTAAGAGACTTCTATAGAGGCTTCTTTAGGCCCAACAGGAATCAGGTCGGGGTTATAAAAATTAAATCAGCAATTTTCTACTTTTCCTTTGTTTTTTCTCATATTTTTTTTTATTATGTTTTTATGTTATGTAATGTTAAGTATTTAATCTAGTTTGACCATTTGAAAATATTTAATATTTGACAAACAGAAGACATGTTAAAAGGGTAAAACCTTTGTTTTTGTCTATTTTCTTTACTTAAGTAAAACTATGCTACCTAATCATAGTTTTACTCAAATAAGAGTAAAAATGTATTTGGTAAAAAGGCAACTCAAGTACCGAGAACTGATCTACCTAATAGCCATGAACATACAGTAGCAACTGATTTATTATTTTATGAGTTATAGAATGTACAAAAATCAAAAGTTTCACTCAACCTGCAAATGACATGGCAGACACAACAGATGGAAAATAACATTTATCCAATAGGCACACAAAAATAAGAAAATGTGCCTCTAAATGTTGCATTTGCTTGTTTTGGCAAAGTGAAGTTACTCACAATGGATGGAGTCGCCAGAAGTTTACTTAAGTAAGAGAAATAATACTTAATATGTAAACTCAAGTAAAAGTAAAATGCTGTAAAACTACTACTTAACGTACATTTAAAAAAAAAAAAACTTACTCAAGAAAATGTAACTGAGTAAATGTAACTATTTATTAACCACCTGTACTTATTTTTACCTATTACCTGAAGAATATAATGAAATGAAAAAATATGCAAAAAATCTTTTTCCCTTTCATTGAAGCACTCTATCTTTACCATTCTTAAATATGAAATATAAAGATTTTAAAGAAATGAGCTGGAATGCATCAACATGAAATAGATGTAATATGTTATATAGTTTAAGACGGTGAGTGTGGAAATGTTTTTTGTGGGGACTTGTTTTGGATTCATTCTTAGAAATTATTAGTTTGGCCTGGAACAAACAGAACCCAGAAAACAGATCTCCCAGACTTTGTTTTCTGTAGGGACATCTCCTGGTGTGTTTTGTCAAAAGGATCCAAGATAAACTCCTGAGGAGGTCTCCAACAGAGGGGTCACCAGCAGTAGACGTGAGGCCCATAAAGGCTTCAGGGTTAGGGGTTAAATGAAACCTCATTACACCCCCCCTCGCCAACTCCCCCCACCCCCAACTGGATCGACTTCCTGACTTTGTTCGTCATTCACCCCATGCAACGTCAGAGATCAACGCATGAACTCGAAATTGTGAAACAACTGGAACTTGGAGCAGAGCCCCTTTCACTGTTCCTCATCCTGTGCCTTATTGTTTTTTTTCTTTCCCCAACTGTCCCTCCACCCCTTTCTCCTGCCAACACTCCCGACTGCGGGCTCCTCCTCAGCTGAACAGACACATTTCCTGATGTCATTAGTAAATCAAAATGCAGCTCAGCCAGCAGATGTTGCATGAGGTTGAACATGTAGATTTTGTAACATAAATGTAAGGCAGGAAAAAACATAGTTCGTTGTTAAATTAAGGACCACCTACCTGTGTGTGTGTGTGTGTGTAGTCTTGTTTTACCTACAATGTGAGGGAAGTATTTTACATATGTATTTTTACATATAGGGACATTCAACTGGTGCCTATATGGTAAAGTTCTGATCTCTGAGTTGGGGTTAGGTTTAGGACAAATGTGTGAATTCAGTTTAGGTTAGGATTAGGTACATCTTGGTCTGGGTTAGGCCATATAAAATGAATGTCAATGAAATGTCCCCATATGTCATGAAAACAAAGCTGTGCGTGTGTGTGTGTGTGTGTGTGTGTGTGTGTGTGTGTGTGTGTGTGTGTGTGTGGGGGGGGGGGGGGGGGGGGGGGGGTTGTCATCACTATTCAGCTGATGCTTTTATTGCGATAAAAAAACTTAACAAAAAAACACCAGTTTCATTTAAAGGCCTTTTTAGACAGGTGGTAATTTCTGAATAACACCTTATGTCACATTAACCTAAATATGAAATCAAGGCTGTCTGCACAGCACACCCTGCAGAGTCATGATTAAATCCACTCCAAAACGCTGAGTCCTAAATATTTACTTATGTTTCCTATTTGGCAGAGACAGTCCAAAAGGCAAATAAATCACATGCTGTGAGCTGGCCAGGCCTTTTTCGACTGTGAGAAACTGAGACTAAAAAGCAGAACAAGAGTTAGAGAGTAAAGGGTTTTCAGATGTGAGTCCAGCCCCAGCTTGGGTGTGCTCGTTTTATTTGTGAGAATAGAGAGGACAATCTTTTCTGCCTCCACCCCTTTGAAAAAAAGGAAGAAAAACCTAAAAAAAAAAAAAAACAACAAGAAACCGTGTATTGGAGAGGGGAAGAGCTGCTGCCAAGGCACAGGGCCATCAGACAGATCTTCGAAGAACATCTGCTAACCGCGGGTAACATTGTTTGGACATCTGGTAACCGAAGATAACCCTGTCGCGTTTCCTGTTATGCCTCGCTGTACACAGTTTGAGAGCTTCATCATTTGGGAAAAAGGCATCTTTATTCATTTTTTTCTGACATGAAGGGAGCTGTTGGTTTCATTGGGATATTCCTGTCCTTTTTCTCTGGTGAGTGTGTGGTCTGGTCTCCCTTCCACAGCTGCAATAGTCTGACTAAAGGTTGTTTTAGAAGAATTTCTGTGCTAAAACTGATAAGAGTCACAAAGAGTGAATGGCAGTTTATCCTCTCTGCATAAAGGATGGTGAAAGTAAATTATTTAATCATTAATGCTTTTTTTAATCTCTTATCTAGAGGTCTCTGAGGGGGGCCAACTATCATTCGGTAGGTGATATCATTTTTACAATGCAAAATTATAATTCTAAAATTATAATTTAGAAATGTAATATTTCAGGTAAGTAAGTCATTATATTACACACTTCTTGTATTCTCTTTAAATGATTTTTCCCCTTTTCTGTATTTAATTCCAAATGGTGCAGATTGTGGAACAAAGTACCATGAGTGCTATGCATATTGCAGCATCTGTCAGGATTTATATGGAAACCCAACAATGGATTGTCTTTCTCTTTTATATGAGCATTGTTTGCAAACATTTACAACAGAGATGAGCTCACTAAACACTACTGACTGGTGCGTTTGGAATAAAGTGAGCAGGTAATCTTACTTCCAAGTCACTAATTTTTTCATCCAAGATGTTGCAATTTCTTTGCTGATATCATGTCCTTTCCAATCCATCCTTGTTTCAGCTTTTACAGCAACTTCAGCCATTGCAGTGAGTCCATAGCTGAGTGTCTCCTAATCCCATGGCCAAATTCGCTGGTCGAAAGGTTTTTTGTCAAAATCCATTCAAAGTTTTTCAAAGACTGCCCCACAGAGGAGTTCAGTGACCCACCACCTGCCATAATGTTCGCCCTGGTGATTACTCCCATCTGCCTGATACCTGTTATGGTCAGCCTGGTGGTGCTCAAGACCAAAAATGGAGATGGCAACTCCTGATTGCATACTAAATATACAATACCTTTTATAATCTCTTTTTCCATTCTGAAAACTACGTTATCTTGCCAAGATTGCTGCTAGGTCTTCTTCTCTCAAACAATCCCACAATCATCTCAGTTTCTCTGAACTTAATGGAGTTCAAACTATGTCTGGCAAATTATAAACTTCTGCGCTAATGAAATGATCATTGCACTGTGGAGTAACAAGTTGTCATTTACTGTATTTAGACTCAATAAGGAAGGTTTAAACTTTTCAATGTGTGATGAGTTGTTATCAGCTGTGTGTGCCTTACCTGTGGTGAACAATGATCAGAGCTCCTCTATAAGAAACAGGGATTTGGACCATCAAAATTAAATAGAGTTTTTTTTTTTTATCTTGAAACAAATCCAGTCTTTAAAATGTACAACATCTCATTAGAAGTATTTAGATTTTATTTTAACTGAAAAATCTATCAGTATTGACACTTAAAACAGTACTGCTCTTTATTTTTGAAAAACAGCATTTGCAAAGAAACACATATTAGAAGAAGAAGACATAACTGGTCTTCTTATATTTTTGTGATACTAGCAGTTTTAAGATTAAAGAGATATATTTTTCTATACTGGTTCCACTTAGCCTGAGGTTTAGCAAGAAATTCTGAACGTTCTTTACACTAAAGAAACTTTTTATCTCTACCTTTTTAAAACATTGACTGCTCCCACTTTCTCTAAAGAACCCCTTTTTAGCTTCCCGAAACCTAAAAAAAGGATTTCAAAATTATGCTTTTTTTAAATATCAAATTAGTGGCCAAGTTGTTTTCTATTAGTTCTAAAAAAAAAATGCATTATTTGAGTTCCAGCACAGAAATGCAACAAAAAAGCTGCAGTATGTCAGAATCTCTGTGTAGCTTCCAGTTCATTTTACATAGTTGCATATATACAGTGAAAAAATATGTATTTATAAACAAGAAGATTAAATACAATTTTAATTCAAAAATACTTTATTAATCCCAAAGGTAAATGAAGTCATTAATAATATGTCATGTCAATTATATGTCAGGTTATGCTCCATTAGTGTTTAAATGTGAAAAAAATAGGAGGAAATGTACCATTATCACCTCATATTACTGCAACTGGTTAATGTTAGAATATTTAGCGAAATGACAGGGGTTTTGCAACTCTTCTATAATGTGCTGTCATCCCCCAGATCCAGCCTCCGAAACAAATAGGACGCAGCAAGAATACTGCATCAACCAAAACCAGCAATTCCTTCTGGAAAACAAACTTCATATATAGCAGAAACAATATATTCAGTGTTACTGATGATGACAAAAGCTTCAGAGCTTGCCAGTTTAAAAATAAAGTTATAGTTTTAATGACTTTCCTTAGCATTACCTGTAAAGATTTTTTCTTTTTGTTAAATTATAAAGAATAATTTTGAGCTGTTAAAACTGAACTCTGTTCTCCCCCTAGTTTGATCTATGCTTGATGTAAAAGTGTGTTGGGAGGACCTGAAACTGATAATTGTTGCATAGATTAATTGGACGGAGATTAGGGGTAGTAGGTTAAAAGTTACAACTGCAAATTTAAAATGGAGTGACAGCTAAGATAAATCTCCAGTTTATAGTTTTCTTTCAACAGTAAGAACTTTGCCTGCCTATTAGAATCATAGAGAAAAAAACTTAATATTTATCCAGACTCAGACAAAACTCTTTCATTGTTTATGCAGATAAGTTCTATACACTGAGCGATGACAAGAAGATCAAGTTAAGTTTCTTTGCTTGCAACATGAAAGCGTGAGTATGGGATTACTTGTGCATGACAGTAAAGCCAAATTAAGTGCTTTCAGATTTAGAAAAAAATAGACATTTCAAAGCTTTATTTTATCTTTGTTGTTGATCAAAGGGATGTACTTTTGGTCTGAAAGAATACATTCATTCTGTTCTCATACCATGTACTGCACAGATGTCTGTATGCTTTTTTGTCTTGTAAACTATTAAATCTACATTTTTGTATTTTACAGTTTCTGGTTGTTTACTTATTGTGCTGCAAATTAAATGATGAGAAAAGGTGTAACGTTTATGTATAGTAAGAGACATTCTGGGTCAAAGTCATGCTTTTAAGAACATCCTCATAGGATTGCTGCATCTTTCTGTAGAAAGTTTTCTGTCAACTTTGTCCGTGTTTGACAAACCACCACATATGGCCACATCCCCCTCACAGGTAGTGTTTCATGATAGCTTCAGTAAGCAGTATATCATGCCGCAATTTCTGTACTGTGTGAACCCTGATGTATGTAAGGAAGCCATGACAGCAGACATGTGTCACAATCATCTGGCACATACACATCCTGCACACACACACTGAACTGTGGGCCTCTGTTTTATTTAATGTGTGTGTTCTGGTGTGGGTGGGCTGGGTTGTGTGGGAACATGTGCTTAGTGACCTGTGTTCCTGTCTAGATATGGGGTCATCCTCACCAACAGACCCCACCCCCCTGATCTCATCCAGCTTCGTGTCCCTCCCTATTGTTTCAGCGAACAACCTTCAAACTTTATTATATACAATAAGATGCGGAAGTTTACATTTTCTTAAGGTATATATCAACCTTCTTATCACAAGACAGCATCTGCATGGTTTTTATACATTAGCCAACAAAACCAAGATGGATTATAAAACTATAGAGCTGTAAAACTTTGCCCTCTTGTGGCATTATGCTAAATATATAAGCATGAGATCAATTTACAGTCATTAGTACAAACTTTATGAAACATTGAAACCTATCTCATATTTTTTACAATAATTATCCATTTTACAATATAAAGTAATTTGCTCCCTACTAAAGTAAACATTTTAGAAGAGCCATTTGTTCTGAAGGTCATATTATATAATAAAAAAACTAATAATTTAAGTATATTTATTTAATAGGAAAAGTGCCAAATTAGGAAGAAATGGATTCTATCAAATGAATGTTGCTGGTATTTTATAATTCATTATTTAATTTGTAGAAGTCGGTTCTGAGAGTCTTAAAGCTTTTAGTTAATGATATATTGGTGTGTAGATATAATGTGAGATAGAGGTCCATTTCTATTTGCCATTTAAAATGAAAGATGGACAAATATTCAATATTCAGAAATAATCATAGGAAATTTATTGCCTAAAAATTTGACATACTGTATCCATTTGGCAAAGCAACAAGTAAAAGGTTAAAAAAAATAACTGTAAAAATAATGACTGATAAACCCAAGTTTATATAACACCTTGCACATTAAAGAAGATGGTAAATAAAAGTGAAAAAGAAGCAAAAATTAGATTTGCTGCAAGAAGGTTTTTACTGTCTCCTCAACATAAATTAGACATCTTGGTGATGCTAAACGGCTATCTTTTAAACATAGAAAAGTTGTGCTTGTCATGGTTTGGTTGAGGCAGGAATCAGATAGATAAAACTAATTGAGTACAATTTAAGAATTTGCAAAAGTGAATCTGGTCCAATGGCAATCATAGAACAAAAAAGGAGGAGAGAATCTGCTGAGTGGGGAAATCCAGGTAACAGGAAGGGTGGGATGAATGGAACTTACTTGGATGAGGTTTTAAGGTCTGCAAGGGAGAAGGTGAGTCGTAATGCAAGGAATGTTGCAAGGTTTTGTTTTTGTTTGGATATAGGAGGCAAATATTCTTGAGGGTAATTAGCATACAGTCAATGTCACTGTTTTATAGTGTAACCAGAGGAGCAGAGACCAGTCCTGGGAATGTAGGCCAGATATAAGAGGAGGTTCTTTGAACAGAGGTCATAAGTTCATTGGAGAACATTATCATAGTAAACTGGAAAGCAGATGGTTAACTATAAAGAAACAGAAATAACTGGAGTAAATGTAGGAAATGGAGAGGCTCAGGTTTTACTTTGTGTTTGGCTCAACAAGATGCACAGAAATGGGCTCAGGAGGCTTAACGTTACCAGGGATGGTTAACACTCAGGCGATGAGTGACTGGCTTTCTGCTCCTTTTATGCTGCTGGAAAAATTAGATTGATGAGCTGATGAGTTGCATGTGTGGGAAGGTGAAGCAGGAGATGGAGCGTTCAACCCAGCAGCCAGCCTCCAGGAGGCCTTCTGCTGGACTCTGCAGAACTGAACCAGGCAAAGCACAGAAGAAAAACTCAACTCCATTTCCTGACAGTGTGGTCTCCCAAGCACTATCAAGACAATCACATTTTTATCTTCTGGGTTCAAATCATCGTTTTTATGTAGGACATGAGCTCCTGTTTACATAAACAATAAGCTAAGACTGCACTCTAAAAACTCTAACAACTTTAAAATCAAAATAATTTAATTTAATTATTTTAGTTTAGCTGAGTGTTTTTATCATTTGTGTTTTAAAGGGGCACTAATAAACAAATCAGGATTTTGGTTAACAAAAATCAAGTGTTGCTTTAATAAATACATGTTCTGTGAAAGTCTAAGAACATCACATCAAAAATAAAAGCGTTCTCACAGCTTAGAATTAGAAGTTTATGAATATGAGGGCGTGGTGCATCCAATGGAAGATGCCTTTTTGTGTCGCCATGTTTGATGAGCGTAGCCGATAAGGGGCAGGCTTGTCAGCCTGCTGTGTTTTACCTGTATCTGTAAACATGTAGTGGCAGAGGAGTTTGAAACAAACAAAAACAACCGTATATTATTCTACCTTCCAGTTTCTGTTACAATGGAGGACCATCAGGGCTTTTTGCCAGTGAGAGGCAAAATAAAGAAACTAAAAAAAGAAAAAAGATGTAGTAACCAGGAGAAAACAAGAGTTTATATCGGTGCAGCTTTAACCAGAGGAAACAGTTTATGAGGGAGCGGGGCTTCAACACAGACCCAGAGGTTGGAGGCTTTCTGCATCTGCAGAAGTTTATCTTCTGTCATGTTAGAAATACTGTAGGCAGCAACTAAAATTTTCCATGTTTTCAATCTTTTTGTTGTTGTTGTTGAAATGTAAAGGGTGGTTAGGCTCTGCCTTGCCCTGGTAGAGACTCCTTCTTTGTTAATCTACACTGGATGAGCTCCATGGCAACAGTTATCAGCTGCTAATATTACTCACAGGAGTCAAAGTCAGGCTTATTTTTTCACAGAGATGCTTCATGTGTTTCTTAATTTATTTTAGCTGATTTGATGAGGATGACAGAGTTTGATGTGTCCCTTCCATTTATAAAAAATAGATTGTGGCTTCTGTTGTAGGTCTCACGTGACTGACAGGGAGGCACTAGGCTGTTATTTGTAAATTATCTAATTCACCACTAAATGGAGATAAATCTCTGACACTATCCATTTACTAAAAAGACAAGAAAAAAGACTTCTTTAGTGAGTTTTTTTATTCTTTATTCTTTTGCACAAAAATTTTAACATTTTAAGTATTGCTTTTTTTGCAATTGTTATTTGCTATTGTTTGAAAAAAACAACAACTTAGAAATCGGCTATTCCTCTGGACGAGGCATCCCCAAAGTCGGTCCTCGAGGGCTGCTGTCCTGCAGGTTTTAGAGGTTTTCCTGCTCCAGCACAGCTGATTTACATTGATAGTTGATATAAAGGCTTTTGCTGAACTGCAATCATCACAATCAGCTGTGCTAAAGCAGAGAAACCTCTAAAACCTGCAGGACAGCGGCCCTGGAGGACCGACTTTTGGGAAGCCTGCAGTCTGGACACTGCTTAAATCCATCAGAATACCTCTTTCATCATAGGGTAATGGGAGTTTAAACTGGGCCCATATCAAATTATCGGCTTGATAATGTAATGGGCTGGTTGTTGAAAAGGTTATACAATACTTTTTTCAAATAATTTTTTTCAAGGAACTGTTGGATTAGCTACAGTTTCTTCACATGTCAGGTAGAGTACATTTTATAAACTGCACCTTCTGAAATGATTTATGAAACTTGACATAGGTAATTAGTTTTTCTGTTGGGTTTGTGAGCCAGGCAGCTGGCTTTGCTGTGTTGGAGCTGACTCTTCAGCTGGCTGACATCACTTTGGCAATGGATGATTGTACGTTCAAGTAGGTTTGACATCAAAACTGCCGCCCATCAGTCAGAATAAACCGAAAGAAATGCAGAACAGGGACAGCCTTTTTTCACTGCCAGCTGGAAATTTGAGTGAAGTGGTTCAAAAAGATTCCTTAGTTCTCCAAAGATGATGAAAAAAAGAAGGGAGAAGGCCAACCTAAAGGTCAACTGCACTGATAGTAAAAAAATAACACACCAAAACTGTCACAGACATGAAAGCAGTGAGCCTTTATTCAAAATTTGAATTTCTAAATTGTTCATTCATCTGCACAGCTCAAATTCCCACTGTTAGGCTGAGGTCTGGACTTTAACTTGACCAATATAGCACATCAGTTATTTTCTTTATTAGAGATGAGGGCCGAGATATACTGCTGTGCCCCCCGCTTCTGGAACTCTCTACCATTTTTACTTAGAAACACTGACTCACTTCTCCATCTCAAATCAAAACTCATCGGTTTAAAATTGCCCATTCTCTTTGACATTAATCTCCCTGTCCCAGCCTTTGTATTTTTTGTATTTTAAAATGGAGCCTAGGCGGAAGTTCAACTGAATAAATTATTACTTACCCTTACCTGCCTCCGTCACAAGCCAATCAGTTCTGAACCACACCTCCACGAAAGCCCAAATCAGCATCCTTTGTTCATTTTAAAAGGTCGCCAAATCCACATCTAACCCCTTGCTCACACTGGCTTCGGTGCGGTTACCGAGCCGACGGAGACTGCAACTCCCGCACACCCCCTCTCACACCGCCCTTTTGACTACGGTGCGGTGCGGCTCTGGCAACAGGTCCGGAGATTTAACAGAAGTTCAATTGAGTTCACATAACTTCACGCGATAACACGGCCCAAATAAGGATATTTGCGAGAGCTTGTTGCGGAGGGCTCCGGCACGCCGCAAGGATAGCTTTCTTGCGGAATTTTCTGCAGCGCCGGAGTGTCTCGGTAACCGCAGCCGGACAGCTCAGCAGCCGGTGAGAGAGGTTTACGTCTTTTTAATTACTTGGAATCACTGCGGCGCCGCACCCACCGCACCGCAACGGTAAGACCGGAGTCGGTGTGAGCCAGGGGTTAGTCTGCTACCCAAAGCCTTGGCAGTGGTTGCACCATATTGGACTTTGACTCAGATGACCCGATTCAACCCAACTCCAGCCCCTTCTCCAGCTTCATCAGAGTGTCATTCTTCCCGGACTCTTGCTTTGCTTCCTGTCTCATCTCAACCGTCCGGCAGAAGACTGCCATATTGAGCCTGGTTCTTCCAGAGGTTTTCTTTCCAAAGGAGGTTTTTTCCTCTCCACTGTCGCTCCATGCTTGCGCATCATGGACAGGTTCTCTCAACCTGTGTTATCCAAGCTGGACTCTCATCTTCCAGGTCCCAAAGTGAAGCACTAGTATCAGCTCATGCAGTCCACTGGATGTCTCCATTCTGCTAAAGCACAGCCAGTAGTCATGTACGGACCAACCTCATCTATCTTCACTCCAGCAGCAGTTTCAGGCCTGGGGGGAAACATCCCTACCCTTACTCCTGTTTATGCATATAAAAGCAAAATATATTCAGCGCTATTGTTTCCTGCCGAGGTCTGAGCACCAAAGACTAAAGTACTTGTATCAATAAAATTGTAATTGTATTTCTTTTGTGTGAGTTTATTCTGTGTTTTGACTTTGTTTCTCCTACAGTATTGTGTTTTTAACTTTTGTACTGTGACCTTGAGTGTCCAGAAAGGGGCATTTGAAATAAAATGTATTATTATTATTATTATTATTATTATTATTATTATTATTATTATTATTATTATTATTGGGGGGCCACATGCCGAAGGCATGGCCCACCTACTACTATTGCACATATTTATTCCGCGTATTATTGGGGGGCCACATGCCGAAGGCATGGCCCACCTACTACTATTGCACATATTTATTCCGCGTATTATTATTGGGGGGCCACATGCCGAAGGCATGGCCCACCTACTACTATTGCACATATTTATTCCGCGTATTATTATTATTATAATTCTCCCGTATACCCAAAACTTCGGCGCGTAACTAGTCCCGCACGGTTTGGCGGATCGGGCCCAAAGTTGGCACACGCGTCGGGACCAATGGGGTGATGTGTGCTTGTATAAAACTTTCTCATTAGTCCGAAGGTTTGCGAATTATTAGCGAAAACGTCGCAAAAAAATCCCATAGGAAATGAATGGGGAGAGGAAAAAAAAAGCATAAAAAACAGCACTTCACTGTGTCGGCATACATTCACCTAGAAAAACAGTTTGAAGCTCAGTTTGTAGATAAATCCTTCGTCTATTTAAAACTGAAGACGGTATGTTGATAACTGCTACGGTTTTTGTATAATCAGACCTCAAGCGCCACAAAGTTTTAGCAAAATCCAGCCTGCTAGAGTGGAGCAACTGAAAAGCTAGAGTGTGAGGCAGGCGTTTTTTAAACACAAAAAAACATTTTAAACTCGCCCTCACGGCCACATATTTATAGCTAGAGTCACCATTTTTGGTCAGTTTGTAGACTGAAATCTCTGGACCCACACAATATCTTCGGAATTACGGTAGGATTAATACTTTTCCTTAAAAACCCTCCAGACCGACCTAAAGTCGATGAAAATCAGAGCCGTTTTTCATTGGTTTTGGAGCAGAAGAGGGGAGAAAAACGAATCCGACTATGTGTTTTAAACTCGTCATAAATATTTTTCTGAATGACACACATACACCAAAGTTGGCATAGTTGGAGTCGAAGGATGACTGACGCTCACGGTGAAAAAATTTTTTGAATAACTCATACGGTTTTTGCTCAGCAGTCGTTTGTTCGGAGGACATTTTAAGCACCTGAAAGCTGAGTGACAGTGACCTGCTGCAGCTAGCTCAATTAGAAGCTTAGGTGTGATGAAACGTTTTTTCTTTTTCTTTCTCTTCCCATTCAGTTTGTAGATGACCTACAGCCATGAAAGTTACTCCAATTGAAGACAAGATATAGCTGTCGCTTAGATAAAAAGAATTTTTCAGATACCTTTTACGGTTTTTACTCAGCAGTCGTTTGTTCGGAGGGGTGCTTTAGCAGCTAAAAGGTGAGTGAGAGTGAGGTCCTGCAGTTCAAACAAAGGGAGGAGCAGGTGGGCCAACCATTTTGTTTGTGCTTCGTTTTGGGTTGTGAAAGACCTACAGACATGAAGGTTACCCCAGTCTGAGACAAAGGATAGATGTTGCTTTCACTGAAAGAATTTTTCAGATATCTTTTACGGTTTTTGCTCAGCAGTCGTTTGTTCGGAGGGTAAGCACCTGGAAGCTAGCTGACAGTTAGCTTCTGCAGCAGCCTGCTAGAGTGCAGCTGCTGAAATCTTAGTGTGAGGCGGCCATTTTTTAAGATCAAACATCTTATTCTCGCCCTCACGGCCACATATTTGGAGCTACAGTCACCATTTTTGGTCAGTTTGTAGACTGAAACCTCTGGACTCACACAATGTCTTCGGAATTACGGTAGGATTAATACTTTGCCTTAAAAACCCTCCAGACCAACCTAAAGTGGATGAGAGTTTCAGCCTTTCTCCATTCTTTTTGAGCTGAAGATGGGAGAAAAACGAATCAGACTATGTGTTTTCAACTCGTCATAAATATTTTTCTGAATGACACACATACACCAAAGTTGGTATAGTTGGAGTCGAAGGATTGCTGATGCTCATGGTGAAAATGTTTTTTGAATAACTCATACGGTTTTTGATCAGTAGTCGTTTGTTCGGTGCCGTTCTTCCCATACAAAAAAGCCTGGGAAGAAGAAACCAATAGTGAGTGCAGCTGTTGTCTGTGTCAGTGAGAGGCTCGTTAAGCGTTGTCAAGGTTACCAAGCTTCAAACAGATTTTACCTCTGCTGTTTTAAACAGCACATATTAATCTAATGGAGGGTGAAAGGACTGATTTAACATTGGGAAATGGATACTATATGACTGCTGTACATGACACTTCCCTTGCCACTCAGCACTGATAGACTTTCAAAATAAGACTCCAGGGACCCTACAAAATAAAAGCCTCTATATTTTTTACATATATTTATTGCTCTATATGGCTCAACATTATGACCCAAACTCAACCCCGTTTTAGAGAATAGACTCTAGGAGACTGTTTAAAACACACCCTATAGCAAATTTCAAAATAAAAGCCTCCCATTTCCGCTTCATCTACTGCCCTAATAACATGGAAAAAGAGTGATTTAACGATTGGAAAGTAATCAACTATCATTGACGGGTCTGAACATTTTCTATAAACACAACTCTGTTGGACTTTCAAAATAAGACTCCAGGGACCCTACAAAATAAAAGCCTCTAGATTATAGTAATGCATTAATTGATGCAAATGGCTCAACATTATGACCCAAACTCTTCCAGGTTGTTTTTATTAGACTCTAGTGACCTTTTCAAAACACACCCCAGAGCAAATTTCACAATAAAAGTCTCCCATTTACTCTGTAATACAGCAACTATTCACCTAATAACATGGAAAACCAGTGATTTAACATTTGGAAATGGATTCTATATCACTGCTGGGCGTGACCCATCTTTTGATGCACATTCATGATAGACTTTCAAAATAAGACTACAAGGACTCTACAGAATAAAAGCCTCTTCCTTATACACACTCATACATTCTGGCATATTGCTCATTGCCATTGGTGATTTCATCACTGCAATGGCTCTTAGAAGGCGGGCGGAGCCCGCCAATGGTAACAGGCGGGCGGAGCCCGCCAAAGGTGATTACATCACTGCAATGGCTCTTAGCAGGCGGGCGGAGCCCGCCATTGGTGATTTCATCACTGCAATGGCTCTTAGAAGGCGGGCAGAGCCCGCCATTGGTGATTTTTTTCTTCACTGAGATGGCTCCTAGCAGGCGGGCGAAGCCCGCCAACTGGGCTTTACCCACTGTGTTTCAATATGGACAACCCATATTACCCTTGTGCATCATACTCTGTGCACGTCTATTTCCCAGATTTCAGCACAAGTGGCACACAGCTCTCTTTGCCCATGAACTTGCCCTCTTTCCTTCCCTCAGCAGCCCTCAAAGGCGTAAGCAGTTGGTCTGGGGAGCCCCGACGTCACTTGCCAGGGCCGTATTGGCCCGGTTCCCCAGACGGGCAGTAGGTGGCCCCCCTCAAAATTTCTTTAGAAATTTTCTAGTTATTATTATAATTCTCCCGTATACCCAAAACTTCGGCACCTAACTAGTCCCGCACGGTTTGGCGGATCGGGCCCAAAGTTGGCACACGCGTCGGGACCAATAGGGTGATGTGTGCTTGTATAAAACTTTCTCATTAGTCCGAAGGTTTGCGAATTATTAGCGAAAACGTCGCAAAAAAATCCCATAGGAAATGAATGGGGAGAGGAAAAAAAAAGCATAAAAAACAGCACCTCACTGTGTCGGCATACATTCACCTAGAAAAACAGTTTGAAGCTCAGTTTGTAGATAAATCCTTCGTCTATTTAAAACTGAAGACGGTATGTTGATAACTGCTACGGTTTTTGTATAATCAGACCTCAAGCGCCACAAAGTTTTAGCAAAATCCAGCCTGCTAGAGTGGAGCAACTGAAAAGCTAGAGTGTGAGGCAGGCGTTTTTTAAACACAAAAAAACATTTTAAACTCGCCCTCACGGCCACATATTTATAGCTAGAGTCACCATTTTTGGTCAGTTTGTAGACTGAAATCTCTGGACCCACACAATATCTTCGGAATTACGGTAGGATTAATACTTTTCCTTAAAAACCCTCCAGACCGACCTAAAGTCGATGAAAATCAGAGCCGTTTTTCATTGGTTTTGGAGCAGAAGAGGGGAGAAAAACGAATCAGACTATGTGTTTTAAACTCATCATAAATATTTTTCTGAATGACACACATACACCAAAGTTGGCATAGTTGGAGTCGAAGGATGACTGACGCTCACGGTGAAAAAATTTTTTGAATAACTCATACGGTTTTTGCTCAGCAGTCGTTTGTTCGGAGGACATTTTAAGCACCTGAAAGCTGAGTGAGAGTGACCTGCTGCAGCTAGCTCAATTAGAAGCTTAGGTGTGATGAAACGTTTTTTCTTTTTCTTTCTCTTCCCATTCAGTTTGTAGATGATCTACAGCCATGAAAGTTACTCCAATTGAAGACAAGATATAGCTGTCGCTTAGATAAAAAGAATTTTTCAGATACCTTTTACGGTTTTTACTCAGCAGTCGTTTGTTCGGAGGGGTGCTTTAGCAGCTAAAAGGTGAGTGAGAGTGAGGTCCTGCAGTTAAAAGAAAGGGAGGAGCAGGTGGGCCAACCATTTTGTTTGTGCTTCGTTTTGGGTTGTGAAAGACCTACAGACATGAAGGTTACCCCAGTCTTAGACAAAGGATAGATGTTGCTTTCACTGAAAGAATTTTTCAGATATCTTTTACGGTTTTTGCTCAGCAGTCGTTTGTTCGGAGGGTAAGCACCTGGAAGCTAGCTGACAGTTAGCTTCTGCAGCAGCCTGCTAGAGTGCAGCTGCTGAAATCTTAGTGTGAGGCGGCCATTTTTTTAAGATCAAACATCTTATTCTCGCCCTCACGGCCACATATTTGGAGCTACAGTCACCATTTTTGGTCAGTTTGTAGACTGAAACCTCTGGACTCACACAATGTCTTCGGAATTACGGTAGGATTAATACTTTTCCTTAAAAACCCTCCAGACCAACCTAAAGTCGATGAGAGTTTCAGCCTTTCTCTATTCTTTTTGAGCTGAAGATGGGAGAGAAACGAATCAGACTATGTGTTTTCAACTCGTCATAAATATTTTTCTGAATGACACACATACACCAAAGTTGGTATAGTTGGAGTCGAAGGATTGCTGATGCTCATGGTGAAAATGTTTTTTGAATAACTCATACGGTTTTTGATCAGTAGTCGTTTGTTCGGTGCCATTCTTCCCATACAAAAAAGCCTGGGACGAAGAAACCAATAGTGAGTGCAGCTGTTGTCTGTGTCAGTGAGAGGCTCGTTAAGCGTTGTCAAGATTACCAAGCTTCAAACAGATTTTACCTCTGCTGTTTTAAACAGCACATATTAATCTAATGGAGGGTGAAAGGACTGATTTAACATTGGGAATGGATACTATATGACTGCTGTCCATGACACTTCCCTTGCCACTCAGCACTGATAGACTTTCAAAATAAGACTCCAGGGACCCTACAAAATAAAAGCCTCTATATTTTTTACATATATTTATTGCCCTATATGGCTCAACATTATGACCCAAACTCAACCCCGTTTTAGAGAATAGACTCTAGGAGACTGTTTAAAACACACCCTATAGCAAATTTCAAAATAAAAGCCTCCCATTTCCGCTTCATCTACTGCCCTAATAACATGGAAAAAGAGTGATTTAACGATTGGAAAGTAATCAACTATCATTGACGGGTCTGAACATTTTCTATAAACACAACTCTGTTGGACTTTCAAAATAAGACTCCAGGGACCCTACAAAATAAAAGCCTCTAGATTATACTAATGCATTAATTGATGCAAATGGCTCAACATTATGACCCAAACTCTTCCAGGTTGTTTTTATTAGACTCTAGTGACCTTTTCAAAACACACCCAGAGCAAATTTCACAATAAAAGTCTCCCATTTACTCTGTAATACAGCAACTATTCACCTAATAACATGGAAAACCAGTGATTTAACATTTGGAAATGGATTCTATATCACTGCTGGGCGTGACCCATCTTTTGATGCACATTCATGATAGACTTTCAAAATAAGACTACAAGGACTCTACAGAATAAAAGCCTCTTCCTTATACACACTCATACATTCTGGCATATTGCTCATTGCCATTGGTGATTTCATCACTGCAATGGCTCTTAGAAGGCGGGCGGAGCCCGCCAATGGTAACAGGCGGGCGGAGCCCGCCAAAGGTGATTACATCACTGCAATGGCTCTTAGCAGGCGGGCGGAGCCCGCCATTGGTGATTTCATCACTGCAATGGCTCTTAGAAGGCGGGCAGAGCCCGCCATTGGTGATTTTTTTCTTCACTGAGAAGGATCCCAGAAGGCGGGCGAAGCCCGCAAACTGGGCTTTACCCACTGTGTTTCAATATGGACAACCCATATTACCCTTGTGCATCATACGCTGTGCACGTCTATTTCCCAGATTTCAGCACAAGTGGCACACAGCTCTCTTTGCCCATGAACTTGCCCTCTTTCCTTCCCTCAGCAGCCCTCAAAGGCGTAAGCAGTTGCTCTGGGGAGCCCCGACGTCACTTGCCAGGGCCGTATTGGCCCGGTTCCCCAGACGGGCAGTAGGTGGCCCCCCTCAAAATTTCTTTAGAAATTTTCTAGTTATTGGGGGGCCACATGCCGAAGGCATGGCCCACCTACTACTATTGCACATATTTATTCCGCGTATTATTATTATTATTATAATTCTCCCGTATACCCAAAACTTCGGCACGTAACTAGTCCCGCACGGTTTGGCGGATCGGGCCCAAAGTTGGCACACGCGTTGGGACCAATGGGGTGATGTGTGCTTGTATAAAACTTTCTCATTAGTCCGAAGGTTTGCGAATTATTAGCGAAAACGTCGCAAAAAAATCCCATAGGAAATGAATGGGAAGAGGTAAAAAAAAGCATAAAAAACAGCACTTCACTGTGTCGGCATACATTCACCTAGAAAAACAGTTTGAAGCTCAGTTTGTAGATAAATCCTTCGGCTATTTAAAACTGAAGACGGTATGTTGATAACTGCTACGGTTTTTGTATAATCAGACCTCAAGCGCCACAAAGTTTTAGCAAAATCCAGCCTGCTAGAGTGGAGCAACTGAAAAGCTAGAGTGTGAGGCAGGCGTTTTTTAAACACAAAAAAACATTTTAAACTCGCCCTCACGGCCACATATTTATAGCTAGAGTCACCATTTTTGGTCAGTTTGTAGACTGAAATCTCTGGACCCACACAATATCTTCGGAATTACGGTAGGATTAATACTTTTCCTTAAAAACCCTCCAGACCGACCTAAAGTCGATGAAAATCAGAGCCGTTTTTCATTGGTTTTGGAGCAGAAGAGGGGAGAAAAACGAATCAGACTATGTGTTTTAAACTCGTCATAAATATTTTTCTGAATGACACACATACACCAAAGTTGGCATAGTTGGAGTCGAAGGATGACTGACGCTCACGGTGAAAAAATTTTTTGAATAACTCATACGGTTTTTGCTCAGCAGTCGTTTGTTCGGAGGACATTTTAAGCACCTGAAAGCTGAGTGACAGTGACCTGCTGCAGCTAGCTCAATTAGAAGCTTAGGTGTGATGAAACGTTTTTTCTTTTTCTTTCTCTTCCCATTCAGTTTGTAGATGATCTACAGCCATGAAAGTTACTCCAATTGAAGACAAGATATAGCTGTCGCTTAGATAAAAAGAATTTTTCAGATACCTTTTACGGTTTTTACTCAGCAGTCGTTTGTTCGGAGGGGTGCTTTAGCAGCTAAAAGGTCAGTGAGAGTGAGGTCCTGCAGTTAAAAGAAAGGGAGGAGCAGGTGGGCCAACCATTTTGTTTGTGCTTCGTTTTGGGTTGTGAAAGACCTACAGACATGAAGGTTACCCCAGTCTGAGACAAAGGATAGATGTTGCTTTCACTGAAAGAATTTTTCAGATACCTTTTACGGTTTTTGCTCAGCAGTCGTTTGTTCGGAGGGTAAGCACCTGGAAGCTAGCTGACAGTTAGCTTCTGCAGCAGCCTGCTAGAGTGCAGCTGCTGAAATCTTAGTGTGAGGCGGCCATTTTTTTAAGATCAAACATCTTATTCTCGCCCTCACGGCCACATATTTGGAGCTACAGTCACCATTTTTGGTCAGTTTGTAGACTGAAACCTCTGGACTCACACAATGTCTTCGGAATTACGGTAGGATTAATACTTTTCCTTAAAAACCCTCCAGACCAACCTAAAGTCGATGAGAGTTTCAGCCTTTCTCTATTCTTTTTGAGCTGAAGATGGGAGAGAAACGAATCAGACTATGTGTTTTCAACTCGTCATAAATATTTTTCTGAATGACACACATACACCAAAGTTGGTATAGTTGGAGTTGAAGGATTGCTGATGCTCATGGTGAAAATTTTTTTTGAATAACTCATACGGTTTTTGATCAGTAGTCGTTTGTTCGGTGCCGTTCTTCCCATACAAAAAAGCCTGGGAAGAAGAAACCAATAGTGAGTGCAGCTGTTGTCTGTGTCAGTGAGAGGCTCGTTAAGCGTTGTCAAGGTTACCAAGCTTCAAACAGATTTTACCTCTGCTGTTTTAAACAGCACATATTAATCTAATGGAGGGTGAAAGGACTGATTTAACATTGGGAAATGGATACTATATGACTGCTGTCCATGACACTTCCCTTGCCACTCAGCACTGATAGACTTTCAAAATAGGACTCCAGGGACCCTACAAAATAAAAGCCTCTATATTTTTTACATATATTTATTGCCCTATATGGCTCAACATTATGACCCAAACTCAACCCCGTTTTAGAGGATAGACTCTAGGAGACTGTTTAAAACACACCCTATAGCAAATTTCAAAATAAAAGCCTCCCATTTCCGCTTCATCTACTGCCCTAATAACATGGAAAAAGAGTGATTTAACGATTGGAAAGTAATCAACTATCATTGACGGGTCTGAACATTTTCTATAAACACAACTCTGTTGGACTTTCAAAATAAGACTCCAGGGACCCTACAAAATAAAAGCCTCTAGATTATACTAATGCATTAATTGATGCAAATGGCTCAACATTATGACCCAAACTCTTCCAGGTTGTTTTTATTAGACTCTAGTGACCTTTTCAAAACACACCCCAGAGCAAATTTCACAATAAAAGTCTCCCATTTACTCTGTAATACAGCAACTATTCACCTAATAACATGGAAAACCAGTGATTTAACATTTGGAAATGGATTCTATATCACTGCTGGGCGTGACCCATCTTTTGATGCACATTCATGATAGACTTTCAAAATAAGACTACAAGGACTCTACAGAATAAAAGCCTCTTCCTTATACACACTCATACATTCTGGCATATTGCTCATTGCCATTGGTGATTTCATCACTGCAATGGCTCTTAGAAGGCGGGCAGAGCCCGTCATTGGTGATTTTTTTCTTCACTGAGATGGCTCCTAGCAGGCGGGCGAAGCCCGCCAACTGGGCTTTACCCGCTGTGTTTCAATATGGACAACCCATATTACCCTTGTGCATCATACGCTGTGCACGTCTATTTCCCAGATTTCAGCACAAGTGGCACACAGCTCTCTTTGCCCATGAACTTGCCCTCTTTCCTTCCCTCAGCAGCCCTCAAAGGCGTAAGCAGTTGGTCTGGGGAGCCCCGACGTCACTTGCCAGGGCCGTATTGGCCCGGTTCCCCAGACGGGCAGTAGGTGGCCCCCCTCAAAATTTCTTTAGAAATTTTCTAGTTATTATTATAATTCTCCCGTATACCCAAAACTTCGGCACGTAACTAGTCCCGCACGGTTTGGCGGATCGGGCCCAAAGTTGGCACACGCGTCGGGACCAATGGGGTGATGTGTGCTTGTATAAAACTTTCTCATTAGTCCGAAGGTTTGCGAATTATTAGCGAAAACGTCGCAAAAAAATCCCATAGGAAATGAATGGGGAGAGGAAAAAAAAAGCATAAAAAACAGCACTTCACTGTGTCGGCATACATTCACCTAGAAAAACAGTTTGAAGCTCAGTTTGTAGATAAATCCTTCGTCTATTTAAAACTGAAGACGGTATGTTGATAACTGCTACGGTTTTTGTATAATCAGACCTCAAGCGCCACAAAGTTTTAGCAAAATCCAGCCTGCTAGAGTGGAGCAACTGAAAAGCTAGAGTGTGAGGCAGGCGTTTTTTAAACACAAAAAAACATTTTAAACTCGCCCTCACGGCCACATATTTATAGCTAGAGTCACCATTTTTGGTCAGTTTGTAGACTGAAATCTCTGGACCCACACAATATCTTCGGAATTACGGTAGGATTAATACTTTTCCTTAAAAACCGTCCAGACCAACCTAAAGTCGATGAAAATCAGAGCCGTTTTTCATTGGTTTTGGAGCAGAAGAGGGGAGAAAAACGAATCAGACTATGTGTTTTAAACTCGTCATAAATATTTTTCTGAATGACACACATACACCAAAGTTGGCATAGTTGGAGTCGAAGGATGGCTGACGCTCACGGTGAAAAAATATTTTGAATAACTCATACGGTTTTTGCTCAGCAGTCGTTTGTTCGGAGGACATTTTAAGCAGCTGAAAGCTGGGGGAGAGTGTCCTGCTGCAGCTAGCTCAATTAGAAGATCAGGTGTGACAAAACGTTTTTTCTTTTTCTTTCTCTTCCCATTCAGGTTGTAGATGACCTACAGCCATGAAAGTTACTCCAATTGAAGACAAGATATAGCTGTCGCTTAGATAAAAATAATTTTTCAGATACCTTTTACGGTTTTTACTCAGCAGTCGTTTGTTCGGAGGGGTGCTTTAGCAGCTAAAAGGTGAGTGAGAGTGAGGTCCTGCAGTTCAAACAAAGGGAGGAGCAGGTGGGCCAACCATTTTGTTTGTGCTTCGTTTTGGGTTGTGAAAGACCTACAGACATGAAGGTTACCCCAGTCTGAGACAAAGGATAGATGTTGCTTTCACTGAAAGAATTTTTCAGATATCTTTTACGGTTTTTGCTCAGCAGTCGTTTGTTCGGAGGGTAAGCACCTGGAAGCTAGCTGACAGTTAGCTTCTGCAGCAGCCTGCTAGAGTGCAGCTGCTGAAATCTTAGTGTGAGGCGGCCATTCTTTTAAGATCAAACATGTTATTCTCGCCCTCACGGCCACATATTTGGAGCTACAGTCACCATTTTTGGTCAGTTTGTAGACTGAAACCTCTGGACTCACACAATGTCTTCGGAATTACGGTAGGATTAATACTTTTCCTTAAAAACCGTCCAGACCAACCTAAAGTCGATGAGAGTTTCAGCCTTTCTCTATTCTTTTTGAGCTGAAGATGGGAGAGAAACGAATCAGACTATGTGTTTTCAACTCGTCATAAATATTTTTCTGAATGACACACATACACCAAAGTTGGTATAGTTGGAGTCGAAGGATTGCTGATGCTCATGGTGAAAATGTTTTTTGAATAACTCATACGGTTTTTGATCAGTAGTCGTTTGTTCGGTGCCGTTCTTCCCATACAAAAAAGCCTGGGAAGAAGAAACCAATAGTGAGTGCAGCTGTTGTCTGTGTCAGTGAGAGGCTCGTTAAGCGTTGTCAAGGTTACCAAGCTTCAAACAGATTTTACCTCTGCTGTTTTAAACAGCACATATTAATCTAATGGAGGGTGAAAGGACTGATTTAACATTGGGAAATGGATACTATATGACTGCTGTCCATGACACTTCCCTTGCCACTCAGCACTGATAGACTTTCAAAATAAGACTCCAGGGACCCTACAAAATAAAAGCCTCTATATTTTTTACATATATTTATTGCCCTATATGGCTCAACATTATGACCCAAACTCAACCCCGTTTTAGAGAATAGACTCTAGGAGACTGTTTAAAACACACCCTGTAGCAAATTTCAAAATAAAAGCCTCCCATTTCCGCTTCATCTACTGCCCTAATAACATGGAAAAAGAGTGATTTAACGATTGGAAAGTAATCAACTATCATTGACGGGTCTGAACATTTTCTATAAACACAACTCTGTTGGACTTTCAAAATAAGACTCCAGGGACCCTACAAAATAAAAGCCTCTAGATTATACTAATGCATTAATTGATGCAAATGGCTCAACATTATGACCCAAACTCTTCCAGGTTGTTTTTATTAGACTCTAGTGACCTTTTCAAAACACACCCAGAGCAAATTTCACAATAAAAGTCTCCCATTTACTCTGTAATACAGCAACTATTCACCTAATAACATGGAAAACCAGTGATTTAACATTTGGAAATGGATTCTATATCACTGCTGGGCGTGACCCATCTTTTGATGCACATTCATGATAGACTTTCAAAATAAGACTACAAGGACTCTACAGAATAAAAGCCTCTTCCTTATACACACTCATACATTCTGGCATATTGCTCATTGCCATTGGTGATTTCATCACTGCAATGGCTCTTAGAAGGCGGGCGGAGCCCGCCAATGGTAACAGGCGGGCGGAGCCCGCCAAAGGTGATTACATCACTGCAATGGCTCTTAGCAGGCGGGCGGAGCCCGCCATTGGTGATTTCATCACTGCAATGGCTCTTAGAAGGCGGGCAGAGCCCGCCATTGGTGATTTTTTTCTTCACTGAGATGGCTCCTAGCAGGCGGGCGAAGCCCGCCAACTGGGCTTTACCCACTGTGTTTCAATATGGACAACCCATATTACCCTTGTGCATCATACGCTGTGCACGTCTATTTCCCAGATTTCAGCACAAGTGGCACACAGCTCTCTTTGCCCATGAACTTGCCCTCTTTCCTTCCCTCAGCAGCCCTCAAAGGCGTAAGCAGTTGGTCTGGGGAGCCCCGACGTCACTTGCCAGGGCCGTATTGGCCCGGTTCCCCAGACGGGCAGTAGGTGGCCCCCCTCAAAATTTCTTTAGAAATTTTCTAGTTATTATTATTATTATATGACTTTGATGGTGAATTTGTGGAGCAACATAAATCAAAGTTTCAACATGATAAGCTATGGAACAGATACACCTATTTGATGTACACATTTCTTGTAATTCCCTTCAGTAAACAAACCACAATTCAGATCGACATCATTAGGTTTTATTTCCTTGATTTAGAAAAGAATAAGGACTTAAAAGGACAGAGAAATTTCTTGGTTTCTGTAGGAGGAAGGTTGGACTGGTTTATTTCACAGCTGAATATGTGTTAGTGGAGAGGCAGTATTATGGAAAGCAACAGAGTGCAACTCTCAAAAGTGCAAAACATGTTTCATAAACAACCCAGAACTGAGGAGAAAGTGTTAAAGGGATAAACAAAACACTCATATGTCCTCTCATAAGCTACAGTATGACTGCTAAGTTATCAAGATGAGCAATTGTATCTGCAGGACAGGTCATAATTTGAAATAAAAAAGACAAAAAAAAGACCAGATAATATAATAAAGACAAAAAAGTCTAGTCAGAATTATCTGAGAAAGACAAAATATACCAAAATGTCATGCTTTTACTTTAGCAATAGAAAACAGCTGCACAAAACATCTTATCCAATAAACATGTAGATCAATACTCCCCAAAATTAGAGCTGCAGGGGATCGAAATCCATTATCCAAATATTTAAAGGATTTCAAGCTCAATGAAATTTTTTTTTAAAGTTATCATCTCATCTGTGTTACTCTGCATGCTGAGAAATTTCAAAATAACAAGCTAACCTGGTGAGTCCTTATCAATATCCAGCCAGGAAAAACATAACTTCTGGCTCTTGCGCTTTAGCTGAAGATATCGTGAAATAGATCCTGCATGTGTTTAGAAAAAAGCAGTGCAGTTTGGTGAAACCCCAGTTTAGCCTGAAACTTTTTTGGGTTCTGTAGACAAGCAACTGATGAAGCCTGAAGTCTGAAACTGATAGGAATGCTGCCAACTCTCTGTTCCAGGCTGTCACCCATCAGGTCAGGTCAACTATCACAGAGAAGCAGATCCTACTGGGTGTCACTACATGTTTGGAGTTGGTGGCAGCTGAAGAAGACAGTTACAAAGTACTTGGTGAAACCAAAAAGAAAAAAAAACAACAGCCAAAACTCAAACTTTTAACAGAAAAATATCTGACTTTACTTTGTTTTACTCCTGAAATCTATATATTTCATTATTATTTACCCTTGCTCATGTATTCGCCTTAACTTTTTCTGTAATGATTTTCTGTTATGTGGCTTTAGAAATATTTTGTGTCATAACAGGCCTCTAGATGGCAGCGTTTGAGAGCATTTTGTACAATGCACAACCAGACTCTAGCTTTAAAGGTTTTATTTTTTCTCTTTTAAGACCTAAAAAACAGCTTAATGTATTTCTGCATGCAAGATTTAAGCTCTGCAGTCTACCCTGAACCATCAGGTCATGGAAACTTGTCACTTTTAATATTTTTTACACACTCAGTTGAGATTACTTTTGTGTAGTACATACGAATAACAGTTGATATATACATATATATATATATATATATATATATATATATATATATATATATATATATATATATTTTTATATATATATTTATTTATATATATATATATATATATATATATATATATATATATATATATATATATATATATATATATATATATATATATATATATGTATAAAAAAAAATGTTTTCTCACCCCTCGTGGGGTGGTATGTGTCATCCTCAAGCTCGGGTCCTCTACCAGAGGCCTGGGAGTTTGAGGGTTCTGCGCAGTATCTTAGCTGTTCCTAGGACTGCGCTCTTCTGGACAGAGACCTCTGATGTTTTACCTGGAATATGCTGTAGCCACTCTCCCAGTTTGGGGGTCACAGCCCCCAGTGCTCCAATTACCACTGGCACCACTGCTGCTCTTACTTTCCACATCTTTTCTAGCTCCTCTTTCAGCCCTTGGTATTTCTCAAGCTTCTCGTGTTCTTTCTTCTTGATGTTGCTGTCGCTTGGGATTGCCACATCTATCACTACTGCCTTCTTCTGCTGTTTGTCGATCAACACGATGTCTGGTTGATTAGCCATCACCTGTTTGTCAGTCTGGATCTTGAAGTCCCATAGGATCTTAACTCGGTCATTCTCAACTACCTTAGGAGGTGTCTTCCATTTTGACCTTGGGACTTCCAGCCCATACTCATGGCAGATGTTCCTGTACACTATGACAGCTACCTGGTTCTGGCGTTCCATGTATGCACTTCCTGCCTGCATTTTACACCCTGCTGTTATGTGCTGTATTGTTTCAGAGGCATCTTTGCACAGTCTGCATCGGGGGTCCTGCCTGGTGTGGTAGACCCTGGCCTCTATTGATCTTGTACTGAGTGCCTGTTCTTGTGCTGCCATGATTAGTGCCTCTGTGCTGTCCTTCAGTCCAGCCTTTTCCAGCCACTGGTAGGATTTTTTGATATCAGCCACTTCTTCTATTTGTCTGTGGTATATGCCGTGCAGTGGCTTGTCCCTCCATGATGGTTCTCCTTCCTCTTTCTTGTCCTCGCTTTCGGTTTTCTCCTGCCTGAGGTATTCACCAAGCCATTTGTCTTTGGGGGCCATCTTTCTGATGTACTCCTGGGTCTTAGTTGTTTCATCCTGGACAGTGGTCTTGACACTCACTAGCCCTCGGCCTCCCTCGCTACGCTTGGTATACAGTCTCAGGGTGCTGGATTTGGGGTGGAACCCTCCATGCATTGTGAGGAGCTTTCTTGTCTTGATGTCAGTGGCCTCTATCTCCTCCTTTGGCCAGTTTATTATACCAGCGGGGTATCTGATGACTGGTAGGGCATATGTGTTGATGGCTTGGATCTTGTTTTTCCCATTCAGCTGACTTTTCAGGACCTGCCAAAATATATATATATATATTTTTTTTTTTTTTTTTTCCTTTTCAGGTAATATGATGAGCAATGTTCAGGATTTTTTTCATGCATGTGTCTTCTTTCTGTTTAATTCAATACAAAAGATATGATATTTTCATAATTTTACACCTGCATTTTCCTAATACCTTTTCAAACCTCCTTATCTTTTGAAAGTAAACTGCACCTGTTTCGGGAGACAAATATTTCCTTTGGTTATCTATGTAGAATAAAGTACTTAAATCTTTCAATTCTGCATTTGGATCATCTAATCCTGCTCTGCTTTTACAGCTATTCATTTCAACATTTAAATCGCATAATGCACATTCAAATGCATTCAGTATATCTATATGTGCATGTGCAGGTGTAAAGAAACCTGAACTACTTAATAGACAATTTGAGCATAGATGCAGGAGCAGTTGTTGGATACACAAAGAAAAGATTAAAAGCTAAAATATGTGTCAATATCTTCACTAAGTCAATCAGAAAATGCCTTGAGGGTTGAGTCTAAACAAGCCCAATTTCTGCTTCTATGTCACATTTGCTTTTATGCAAATGAAACAGCATAGACCAAAACCTTTGATCTGTGTACCTATGAGCAGGCAGCTGTCGATGCCTCAAAAAGCCTTATGTTGATGATAGAAAACTAAAACCAGAATGACAGCATTAAGATTTGCTGAAACATGATATCTGCAGTTCGGCCTCCTGCTTCATCTTTGTGAATCTACACTTTAATGGTGGACTTTAGAATAAAGGTGTTTTTCCATGTTAACTGCTAATAATTGCACTGCACCTTAACTTAAGAGTTAGGCCTTATAACATATAAATAGTTTTTTTAATAAAATAATTCAAGATTATACTGTGACCACCACAGTCGTCAGTTTTTACTAAACATTTTGTTGAAAAAAAAAAAAATGTTTCTGTGCCTGTCCAAATCTCAGGGTCACCTCAAGGTCATCACGACATTGTAAAAAAATGAAACACACCTTGGATGGAAAGTGAATTGAAAAATTATTTTTCATTAAGTATTTCAATACCCTTTTAAACCCTTTTAAACCCCAATCAGCACACAAAAGAGAAACACAATTAGCTTCGGCAAAAAGGTTTATTTTATTCCAGAAAGAATTATGTCAAGGTGAATTCAGACAGGTACTATCTGTGTTTCATTAAGCTATTGCCCTCATCCTTTAGGGAGTCATTCTATGATTTCCTTTTCTAGACAGGTTGGCTTTAAACTGGGTGGTATAGAAATACATAAAAGCTTTTCCAATAAAGGGACATTCATTCTGGAAGGATTTAAAAACAGACAAAGTCTGATCTTAAGCAGAAATGTAATACCAGGACATACAGAACAAATTCAGCAACAACAGATCTGTTCAAGTACAGCTAATGCTGTCTTTATTTTAAGAAGTCTGCAAAAAAACAACAACAAATTCTCTTAAAGGTTTCTGTAACTGTGAGGTGTTCTAATAAGATTGCTGCCCCATGGATGTGAAAAGCTTGTCCCATATCTCCACTTTCATGATGGAGTTGCCCATGGGACACATGGTAGCTTTGATATCAAGAAAATTGCCAATATAATTGATTCCTGAGCCATTGGCTTCACCTCTGACAAAACCATGCTCAAGCTCTTTCTTCTCATAGTACATTTCTTTGAACAAAGCCTCATCACAGTTACGACCCTTTTTATAGATGCCCACCGCAAACCAGTTCTTGTACAGGTTGTAGTCCCAGGGAACTGAAAACATGATGGCCAGGGTCTCTATGTAGTCATTCTGGGACCTCTCGAAGAGATCGTAAGTCAGGACACCTACGCTGCCCGTTGCTTTTCCACGAGATTTGGTAAAGGTGCACACCTCCGTCTTTAGGGGGCGCACCGTTGGTTGAGGAGGGTTGAACACCTCTCCATTGTCAAGGTAGGCTCTAAGCAGAATGAAAGTAAGAAAAACCAACTGTTAGCCTGATATTTACATACAATGTATAAAAAGATCTTACAATCCTTTAATTTTTTTTAGTAAAGAACTTTTTCAAGTTTCTTATTATCAAGTTTCCAAAACTTTGTCAGTTAAGTTTTAGTTATTTTAAAATACGCTTAGCCGCAGTTTGCAACATCAACAGTTTGCTAATTCTGATTCATTTTAGTTTGTTTAATAAGGCAAGTAAATCATTTGTTAGCATTAAACAAACGGTTCCCAAACGGTACCTTTAGAAACTCAGAATCATATTTTTACAAGTCCATATCTGTTTTCTAAATAACAATGCAGCCCGTAGTGAGAAACTCATCTCTATCCAAAATATTTGATGAATCTTGTTAGCTACCCTTGTAAACTATATAAATATACCAGACCTTGGTTCTTCTGCTATACTTGATTTAATCTCTGACAACAGAGCATTAATTAGGCACTTCACAGATACAGTTATGAACAATCATGAAATGGTTGCACTAAACGATAAGCTATAACGGTAATAATAATTGACGAAAGAACGAAAATACCTATCAAACAAATGTTGAGTCAAAATTTAAACTGAAAATATTGTTTAAATTCAAATGAATTTAGAGACTTACCTCGAAGTATTACGAGAGTAAAATGGGAGAAGAGGGAAAAGACACACCTGACTGGGAGGTGCCCCCCCCTTGCTTACAGGATGTTCCCCTCCCTTTTGAAACACAACATTATTCAGACCCGGCACACCCTGTTTCACATACATGTGCTAGTTTGCTCAAGCCCACGACAAAATTATAAATATAAGTGTTGGTTAACCTTGTTTTTAAATACCCACACCCTTAGTAAGACCTGTTTCTAACAATTCACCCTTGTTTTTTTTCTTGTTTTTTTTGATAACGGTACTTTCCTTGTTTTTTTTTTTTTTATTACATTCACCTGACAGAAGCTGTCTAGGAACCTCATTCCTTTGTTATTTTTCTCCAGAAAAAAAAGCCCATAATACAAGTCTAGGCATATATCTCTGGAGCCTCCTTTACCCTTATTCTTTCTACCACTACCGTTGCTGTTTTCCAAATTCTGCACAATTGAACAAGATGAAGAGTTTCCCAGCCACTGAAAAACAGAGCTGTTATTGCACCAATTAAAAAAACATCTACGGCGACATTCCATCTGTTGCCACTCATTAAAACTAAATAGATCCAGATAAAAGATTAAACGATAATTACTGTTCATCAGTAATATTGCCGGCATACAAAGGGAGAACATACTCCACAAAAAGCAACATGAGCATTGGGTCTGAATGTTTTATTACCATATTTAAAGAGTAGAGAGAGTACAGCTTACATGAGTCCAAGACATTAGCTAATGGGAAATCAATGAGCTGGCTGTCAGGTATTGATATCTCTCAGCAGACACAAAATATTGATGACAGCAAAATCAGTCTTCCTCTCTTGAATGCTTTTTTTTATATCAAGATGACAACAGTGATCACATCACAAAAAAACAACAAAAATGGAAGGATAAAACCCAACTGGTCTGCACACTAACGCCCCATTTTATCATACAGCTCCACTTTAACAATGGCTTTGCCGACTGTAGACATTGTGGCTTTTAAATCAACATATTGTGCTTTATATTCCAGACCACACCCGTTTGCGTCTGAGCGGGTGAAGTTGCTGAGATCTTTCCCATCATACATCTGGTCGAACAGATGTTTGTCGCAGGCCCGGGAATGCTCGACCACGCCCACAGCCAGCCGGTTCTTGTAAATGTTGAAGTCGAAAGGCACAGAGAACATGATGGCCATGCGCTCAGAGCAAACCCGACTCTGCATGTGGAACAAGTCATAAGTCAGGAGGCCGACTGCACCAGTGGCGGTGTTGTCATCCTTTGTGAAGGAGCACAATTCCGTCTTTTGGGTTCGAACTGTGGGTTGGGGTGGATGGTAAGAAAAGCCACTTGACATGTAAACCCTATAAAACAGAGCAAATAACTAATTAGTATTACTCAAATGTGAAAAAAGGAAAAAAAGAATAAGTTGCAAAGTTTCCTTAAGCGTATTAAGGCTTCTTTTCAATAGTTGTGCAGTCTAGAGCGACACAGTGTACACTGATGGATGAAGTATGACTGGAAGTGTACTACTATGGACTTCTAAGCAAAAGTGCCTCCACCTGCACACAATGTGCAATGAGGCAGAGTGTGTCAGTGCATGATAGATAGATGGATGTTCTCAGCAATGTAATGTCACATGTGAAAATCACCCATCCAAAATATGGCCTGTCCTGACAAACTTAGACAAATGCAGAATCATGACTCACATGGCAAAGGACTCAGGGTGCATTCCTGTGCTGTTGCTTTTCACTCGTTTACACCTTTACAGATTTTAACCCTCGATGATCATAAATAAAACAGATAATCTAGGGGGTTTAACTATGATTCTCTCAATTAAATATGACCGGGTGTGAACACGTGAAAAAAACAAAAGTAAAAATTTAATTTTTGGATTTGAAAAGCTGGTAGAAACACACCAAAAAACCCACTGCTGTATCTGCAGTTAAAATGGATTCTGTCAAGTTGTGACGCTTTACAGATGCTTCTGTGAAATATTCTTCAAAACAATAGTTTATTTTCCTTTCTTATTACTATTATACACTTGACTATCAAATAACCATCATGCTTTATACCACCATTTTAGGTGGCATGCGTTAAGTTGAAGGGGTGTGTGCAGATGTGCAGAGAGTCAACTTTTTCTGTCTGGCTGTTCTTGCTGCAAGTTTAAACATGTATTTTAAAGCAAAGAAGATAATACAGTGTGGTAGCTTCATAATCACTGAAATAGAGTTTTGAAATATTATCACATTGCCATAAAAGAGACATATAACATCAAAGTGCTACAAGATCTATAGAAATATTCTTAATTTCTCTCATTTGGGTTTGACCTCAAGGATGAATTTTTAATGTATTCATCCTTGTTTTAAGTTTGTTGATGCAACTGCAGACTTACTTGGGGTTAATGAGACAGAAGCTACCACTAACATTGGTTATCTCTATGGTGCAGTTTCTGTTGGTGGTCAGAGTGGCAGCCACAGCCTCTGCTGTTTCAGGCATCTTGACTGCAAAACAAATAGGAAAGCTCAGTGATATAAATTTTTCAACATAAAAATAGTTTTCATTTACTGCATGTAGCAAGAAACAAATGTGTATGATTACCATTAATTTACACAGAGAAGTTATAAAGCATTTAGGTTAATAGCCAGATGACAAAACACCAACATAAAAAAGTGAGAAAAGCAAAGGTTAAACATCACAATAACAAAAGAGAACACTTCCATAGTGAACGAAAACATTTTTCATTGCAAAAAAATAACATAAAATAAAGCATTATCAAGTGATATTTTCGTATTAGGGAGTGTGATTATCATATTTACCTATTTAACTTTTAGAGTTTCACACCAGCCTTGTGCCAGACAGCAGCGTCAAGTTCTTTTCCTCAGATCCTGGAGAGAATGTCTCTTGTGTGACTGCACCTCCACAGCGCTTGTTCAAACACAGGCGTGTCCTCACCATCAGCTATTGGAAAAATCTTCTCAAACGAGAGCGGCTATGCCCACATAGAAATCCACAAACACTAGTAATCACCAGCATCAAGGTTTTTTAATTAGGTGCATCTTAAAACAAACATTTTTTCGACACATATCATCAACCCCCCATGCCATAATGAGAGACACTGATAACAATATATTTTCTTCTCAAATAATTCATTAACTTTTAGCTCATGGTTTAATTTGTCATTTTTTTGTATAATTTAAATGAGCTCAGCCACTTATTTACAAGCAAGTAAAGCCCTTAATATTCCATCTTGCTTTAAATCTAGCTACATTTTCCTGAGGTATAGATCAACTGGTTAGTCTGCTGCAGGTGAGGGCTTGCAACAGATTCCTGTGGGACTCTCCTAAAATCACTCACACATTTCAACACACCGTCTACATCTTAGTCTTAAATGCTTACTCTGCTCCCACAGGATTATAGAGCATGTACAAGGAAAAAGTACACCCTTTTTTCCTGTTGCTTACAAAACTACTACTTTATGTAACAAGAACTGGGTGGTATCTAAAGTATATCTGAACATTTCCTGATAAGGAATAATCTGCAGGAAGTTTCTTTAAACAGCATTTCGATTTAGCAATAAGGCTCGGTTTTGTTTCAGACCTCTTTCACTCCAAAGCTGGAAGACACCAGACGTCACCAAACATGCATGTAGAGAATTAGATTTGCACCACAGAATTTGTCAGGGAAAGTTTAAAGACAAATTTCAGAAATAACAAACAGAAAAATCTTCATATTGACACAGGTACTTACAATTTTAAGACTATATATGCATCACAGTTTAAGATTTGTAGCAATTGTCTTTCTCTCTAGCTTGTTAGAAGAACTAATCCCAGCATTAAGAAAAGTTCAATCTTAGTATTAATCTGCTGCATTGAGTCTGAATGTGCAAAAGGACCTTTACACACAGGAATGACTTCCTTGGTTTGACCTATCTTCTGCTGCCCCCCTCAGGCCAAATTTGAAATATTTCGGATAAATCATGTGCAATATCCCTCTTTTAATGATCAAAATGATCCTATAAGCACATAATCACAAATGGTGGGTATAATGCCTCTTCATCTTCACTTATAGGGGTTAACAATGATCACCCTGTATTGTGCATGACCAGCCTTTTAAGAGCTCATCCTGGGCCAAATTACATCCTTATCAAAAAGGTCTGTTAAATTTAATCACACTCAGGTTATCTTTGTGAGAATAGTTAGAAAGAGGTAATTAAGAGGGCGACAAAAGGAAATAATATGAGTGCTCCCAATCAGCATGATGGTAAGACTTTTACAGTATTATGACAAAGATAAATGCATGCTGAGTGCAAAACCACATTTAATCACAGTGGCTGTAACATCAGTAAATTAACCTTGTGCCGCTCAAGTCCATTACACACCTATTTTAGATAGCATTATACTCAATGTGTGTCTTTTTAATTCTACTGAAATTAAAAATTAATAGAGAGAAGATTTTCTAAAGAATGCAGCTAAATCCTTTTGCTGTGTATCTCCAATCTGAGTTGAATCAATGTAAATGCATTTGAACCCATCACATCCATCAGTGCTGATTTACCCTTTTATTTTGTCAGTCCTGGTTTAATTGCAATTATAGTGAATTTTCAATTGGGGATGGTATGGGATATTGATGATCTAAAAATATATGGCCCCTCGATTAAAACTGCAAAAGAAGTAGAAAAAATGTTTTTTTTAAACATAAACATCGTTTTGTTTACAATGTTTTAAAAATATGCATAAAACAGAAAGTTATGATGATAAAAAATGCAAACTAAATTTTTGACAAAAAAATATCCTAATATGTCCAGAAAGCTGATCATGTTTTTATTACAACAGGACCCTACATTTTTGAGACATGTTATAGAGCTCTAACTAATCAGCATTTTTTGCTGAAGCAAAAAATCAACCGAAACAGTGTCATCATTGCAAATAGTCAAGTAAAGCCAAATAAATTTTTTAAATAAGTGTAATTTGCCTTGTTTTGAACATATGTGACAGAACTTCTAAATGGAATAAAATAGTTTATGCCTTAAATAAGAAGACCTCTCTATTACCTTATTTTAAGTGCACAATACTCTATTAATACGCTATTAATATATATACTTGATTACCTGCACAAATTAAAGTGACAGCGTGTGAGATTTTGATTGCATTAGATTTTCTTTTCCAGTAGGACCTACTACCTGCGCACACTGCCAACAGAACCAGAGCTGATTCATTGACCCGAGGTGCCTGATTGGCCTGCAAACCTGCCTGACTTCAGCCTCAATTTATGGGGTGTTGTCAAGATGACGATGAGACACTACTGACCTAAGAGGCTTCCGTTAAAGCAACCTGGTGTTTTATTACATCTCAGCAGTGCCACAGGCTGATCACCCCTACTCCAGGTCACAATGATGCAGTACATCATATGCTAAACAATATCCAACCAAGTACTGAGTGATTAGAAATAATCAGACTTTTCAGAAACCTGAAATTTATGTTTAGTAATGTCCTTTAATTGATCTAATTTGATATTTCATGTCAACAAGGTTTGGGCTTTCTTCTATAAGTCATAATCACCAAAAATCAAAATAGTTCACTCTATGTTTAATGAATGTATATTATTTTAGTTTTCCATTCAAAAACAAGTAAACGTTTTTTAACCTTTTTTTTTTTTTTTTTTTTTATAATTTTCCAAATGATGCTGCCACCTGTGGCAAAAACAAAGAAGTGCAGCGCTCTTTACCTCGTAGGTCGCCTTCGTGCTTGACAAGTTTTTTTTTATTTACTTATTTTAACCCTACCTGGAATTGCTATTGCTATTACTGAGTTCAGCTGGATGCTGGCCACTGTTGGGATCTGGAGGCTTTGTCCACTTTCTCCACCAGAGGGCGCACAAGATCTCCTGGGGGCATGAGCTGACTGCAACACCTGTCTTCAATCTGCTCATCAGGAGGCTCCATTTAAGGAGGAGGAGGCTAACACTTCCCTGCCAGAGTGTTTGCCAGTAATGGTAGAGCTAGACCTGAGCCAAATAACCTGATCTGAATCTTTGACTTTTTGAACTTGCCTGACCCTGTTTCTCTCTGCCTCACAGGTCCAGCCTAAAGATCTGAAATCCTGAAGAGTGATCTCTGTCAGAAATCTGCCTGCCTGCACTCAGTGATATCCTGGAGAGTTTCTCTGTCTGGAATCTGCCTGCCTGCACTCAGTTAAGCCTCTGCCTCTGCCCTCAGCCCTCTGCCTGCCGACTAGCCTCTGGACCCTCAAGGTTCCCCCCTCTGCAGCTCCGTTCAACCTTTGAGCAGGTATATATCCCTTCATCAGAAAACCTGCATTCAACCTGGATCAAACATTAATCTCTCTGTCCTCCTCAGTGGTGATCTCCTCGTGACCAGTCTGCCAAACCAAGGACCAGTTTCATATTTCATTGTACTTTTGTAAATAAACCTTTGAAGTTTTTCTCTGCCTCCTGAGTGTTTTCTGCATGTGGGTTAGACGCCTTGAACCCAACATGACAGTCACTTCTGAATATCCACATAATCCATATACAGATTTGATTGTTTGCTAGCTAGGACCCATTTAAAAATGGACGAGCTTAACGTAAATACCGCCGAACAATGCAGGAACCAAGTCCAAACAGGGAAATAAAAGGCTGCAGGCTGATAGAGGGATCGGCGCTGAACTACTGAGGTGTCAGTTTGAACATCAAATAATGTTTTAGTCATAAAGGGTCAAATAAAAAGGCTATTATAAAGATATTTTTCAGTCAAATCAAAAAGATTCTTGTTTTCTTATTGATTATTAAAATGTTTATTTGTAAAAACATTCCAGGGTTGTTGTAACCATTTCATCTAATCTCCAAAGAATTGAAAATGTTCATTTAAGATGGATTTGTTATCACATAGAAGTATGAATATGTTGGGTGCATATCACTTTTGTAGCATGTTTCGTGAATATATAAATGTTTAAGTTGCTACAGTAGTAATCAGGTCCAATGAAATAGGCAAAACATATTTAATAACTTCAGATTCATGAAAACAGAAAAACAAGACGCTGCACAATTTTTGTGATAGATATATTTCACACTGTTCTTTTTTCTTAAACAATTAACTGCATGCTAAAATTATATCACAAAATCTTTGAACAATCCCTGCACTTTCTGCACAACTCCATAATTTTTTTTGCAACAGACTGTATGTCATTTTTAACAGAGGTTGAAAAATTGGACCTATTTTAAGATAAGATAACAAATTTGGCCATCATAACACTCAAAGGCAAATGTCATCAAGTATTTTCCTGGATATTTTTTTTTTTTACATACCAGACTCTTTAGAGAATTTCCATTATCAGGCTCACAGATTTGCTTGGCATCCATCGCTTAATGTCTGGTTAAGTTATGACCTCTTCCCAGAACCACTCTTTCGTTTCCAAATGTGATGTCAACACTGTGGCGCTCTGGGATTGAGAACTGGCCACTTAGGAGGTGTGAAGACAAAAATCATTGTAAATTGCTCTACTGTGGTTGACTTTGACAGATGTGCCAGACTGGATTTATGAAACCTTTGCTATAAGCTACATCATGCAGCCTAATAACACATAATAATAACATTTTTTAAATCTAAAAGGTGTGGCTGATTTGCTAAATATTTTTTAAACTTTAGCAGATAAAGATATTCTTGTCCTGCAGTAAAAATACAAAACACCAAATGCAGCACGGTTTTGCTTGAATTAAACACGGATGTTTCATTTCGAAACCCCCCCTCCTTGCTCAGCAATGAAGCCACCTTCTTTGCAGCGCTAATGATGCATAACGTCAGTGACATTTCTGTCTCCAGAGAGAGCAATTTAGTTCTGTCGTAATCTCTTTATCTCTGCAGATATACCTGATGATAACTGGGTGTTTAATGTACAGCTTATTGCTGCATTTAAACCAATTATATCAAACAGTATTAACCTAAACCCTCAATCTTACATAGTTCACCGTCAAAATATTAAAACAAATGTCTTCCTCACTGCTCTCATCTAACTAGATGGTTTTTTTTTTATTCAACTAAAACTGATCATAGTGCTCTCTCTTTAATATAACCCGAATACAAAACTTTAGTTCATACACGTCCATTTAAACAGCTACGAATCAAAGCTCTTTCATTTCCAAATGAAAAGGTCAAGTTATGCTGCTTTGTTTGTTCAGGTCAGAGAGGGACATAATACTCAGTCATAATAAAAATTTGCAATGTTGTGCAATTTATAGTGATAGTCCTGCCATGATAATCGATTCTTAATTGATAAATTATTTTTCCAATATCATTCTTAGAAGAAAAATGCCGGATGATAACATATTAATACTTTTTTTAATGGCAATTTTTTTCCCCCCAGACAAAGTTCGACAACAATAAAATGCCACTGCGCAAAGCTGGATACCTTACTGTAGGTAAGAAGAATTTATCCTCACAAGAGATGACAAATCTAGCAAGAAATTCATGGATCCTCTTAAATCCATTTTTACTCTTAACTTCTAAACATTAGTCCACATCCAAACATTAGTCACGTACAAAGTAGATCTACTACTACTGATGGCATTCAGAAAAAAAGGCAAAAATTTGGGACGAAAAACCCCCGAAACACATTCCATCCATTAGTCGATAGGTTTATAAGATATTAGCAAATAATTAAACTTCTTCTACGCTTTGATATGATTTCTTTGCGGCTTTAGAAAATAAATCATTCTAATCTCTTCCTGTTTAATGTCAGTAAGTCAGAGGAGTTTTTTCCATTAACTAAATTGCAAATTATAGAATATTACATGACCTTATTTAAAGTCAGTGAAGTGATAGTTCTTTTAAACCACATGACCTGACTCAAATGTTTGAATTTCCTTTCATAAGCTTATCCCAATGCTTTGCTGGAATGTTGGTCCATTCTTCTCAGGTACAGTAGCTACATCACCATACCTTTTCAGGTCTAAGTTTTGTTTTGTATCACTTAGATTTTTTAAGGGAAGTAAAAAGTTTTTTTGTCCTTAAACCGGTTTGTGGTAGGCTTAGGGTCATCTGTCCAAATGGAAGACACATTTCTGGTACGCTGGTTCCACTGCCAAGGACAAGGGCAAACTGCAGCATGTCATCTGGTATGCAGAGAAGGTGATTGGCTGCAATCTTCCATCTCTCCAGAGATCTGTACGCCTCCAGGACTCTGAGGCGTGCAGGGAAGATTGTGGCTGATCCTTCAGACCCCAGCCACAAACTATTTCAGACCAAAACCTCACACCACAAGACCAGTTTCTTCCCATCCGCTACCAGCCTTAAAAAAGGTCCAGAGCCCCCTGCCGCTCTTGACACTGCCTCTCTCCCTCCACCGTTCGGCAATTCTAAAACATATGCTGTTAGGTCAGCTGTAACTCACAGCTGAGATGTGTGCAACTTTCCACTTTTCTCCAAATATAATAAATATCTTGCTTTCCCGGGAGCATAAAAGCTTTAGTAATACTGTAGTTTCATCTGCAAGACGTGTCAGAAAATTGTGCATTTTTACACTTGATATTGCATTTGATATTGTGTAATAGTGTCTTTCACTTCCAGTTAGCATAAGTTCATATCAATTCATGATGTTTTTTGTATCTATATCCATCCTACCAGAATCAGCCATCATCAAAAGAACTTTACCTTTTCTTCTGGGACTGGTGAGCCGGGCCTTTTGTAACAAAACACATTGATCTGTCAGACAGAGAATCCATGTCTTTACTGATTAGTATCAAAGTTTTAAACTTTTTTTTTTTTACCTAGAGTAAATGTGTTAGTAAAAGCTTCATGACATGGAATGTGTCGCACAGACCTCTCATTAGTTTGTGCAATACTAGTATAATGGACACTTTGGACCTGTGCTGACAGACAGGCTGTCTGTTTATAAATATGTAACCTAACATTTTGTCCCTGACTGCCTGTCTGTTTTTAAGCCTGCCTTTTAGAAGCTTACAGTCTGTAATCTACAGCGGAAACATGGGTTAAAATATTAAAAAAGGCATTTAGTATCATCTTATTGTTTTTGTCAATGTCATGTTAAAAAAGGTAACAACATGTTTGCAAATTAGCACTCTTCATTTTTTTATTTTGGAGGAGAAATATTTAAAAGAGAATTATGCAATAATTGATTATTTTAGATATAAAGAAATAAATAATAGTGATGATAAGACCTAAAGGTGTTTTTATTGATAGGGAATACAGTGTGGCATTACATTACCACCTCTCTGCATTTCTCTCCAGTCTCTTGTTTACAGTCTATGCCTGCTGCATAAAGATGTATGACTGTGGGTGGCTGGTGTTGTGGGTAGATAGCAGTGGGCATATAGAAGGGAAAAAAAAGCGGTGTGGGGTGTGGGAGTTGGGGGGGATGAGAGTTGATTGCTATCAGCCCCCCTCATTTTAGTCTTTGTTTTAATAACGGAGAGTAACTGATTTTCTCAGCGAACTGATATTCCTAGTTGTATGCAATGAGTGGTGGGGCTGGTCCTAGCAGGGCCAGAGGATGGAAATAAGCTAAGGAAACTTAAGCAATAATTTAATCTGAAAGCCTCTTATCAGCTTCACCTAAACCACCTACTGTACGATGTCCCTTGTTCAGCTCCAGCAAATCAAGTCAGGGTCGCACCTTCTCTGAAACCAATCATCTTTCGAGGATCCCCTTCATTTAGCTCCGGGCCCAGCTGCTCTCTCCCACGCACCCGCACAACTTTCACTCACCTCCACCTAATCTCCCTTATTCTCAGTCCAACTCACCCTCTAGCTTAATCCACCACCAGTGTCCGGGTCCTGGGGGGAATAATACTCTAATCTTTCTCTAGGTTGCTCATCCAAGCGAATGTTGATTCACAGCATCAAAGTCTCCCGCCGGGGCCCGAGCGCCAAATAACTTATTTCATTTATGTCTTTATCTTTATCCATCTTTATCTGTCTCTGTCTCTTTAAACCTCAGTCGGCCTCTGCTGATGGCCGCTCACTCTGAGCCTGGTTCTCCTGGATTTCTCTTCCTGTTTAAAGGCAGTCTTTCTCTCCTCTCGCTACATGCATGCTCAGTGCGAGGGATTGCAGACTTTCCTGTATAAATACATTGAATAGTTTTTTTTCAGATTGCAGCTTTTCTTTGTGCAAGTCTCTCCAGATTGACTTGGCTTTAATCCTGTATTTTTTGTTTATTTATGTATGTATACTATGCAAATGTATTTTCCCTTTCAAACAAAGAAATCCAAATACAAATGTGAATTACTGCAACTCAGGGTTTAATCCCTCGCTGCCTTTAAATTGCCCTTGTCAGAGCAATGTAGGAGCAAAATGCTGGAGAGTGCATCAGTGGATGAAGCTTTCACCTGAAGAGGATCATTGGCCAAAATTAAGTTTTATTGCAAACAGAGTTATAAAGGTATGGCTTACTTACTTTTTAAATGTTCCTTTGAAGGTTTATGCTGTTTTGCTATGTATTTATCATTGGTAATTATGTGCATAGAAGGTGACAGATGAGAAGTGCTCAACAGCACTGTCTATAAACAGCAAAAATAAAAACATAAATCTAATCAACATTGCAATAGCTCAGGAATGGGTGCCATTTTCTTTTTTTAAAATCAGGCCCTACAAAGGTTTTATATCTGCAACAATTTATTTCCAATTAATCTTTAAATAATTGACCTCGGTTTTTTTCCTATCAGTTGCACTGGGCCACCAGTTGTTCTGTCATTAAAACAGAGATATTTCTGTCTGGTTATATATAAAAGACAATTATAATGTGGAAGCTAAAAGAGGCTGGTACCAGTTTTAGAGCTTTAATTTACAAGAGGAGCTGCATGCTACAAAGTATTATCATGGGTGGGCTTGGTTTTACTTAAAGATACTATTCTGCACAACAAGCACTTCAAACAAATACATTAAGCTGATGTTTTATTCCTACATTTCTACAGTAAGTGTTTATGTCATTAATTTATCTAGGATTCCATGAGTCTGGGATCTTTTTTGTCAGTATCAGTAACTGAAGCTGTCATGTTATAAAAGAAATTTGATGATTTTACTCATCAATCCGTTTTCTGACACGCTTAATCCCAAGTGGGGTCGCGAGGGGTGCTGGTGTCTATTTCCAGCTGTCTACAGGCGAGAGGCAGGGTAAACCCTGGAAAGGTCGCCAGTCTATCACAGGGCAACACAGAGAGAAACAGGATAAACAACCATTCACGCACACACTCACACCTAAGGAGAATTTAGAGAAGCCAATTAACCTAACAGTCATGTTTTTGTACTGTGGGTGGAAGCCGGAGTACCTGGAGAGAACCCATGCATGCTCAGGGAGAACATGCAAACTCCATGCAGAAAGAATCGAGCCCGCAACCTTCTTGCTGCAAGGCAACAGTGCTACCCACTGTGCCAATGAGCAGCAAATGATTTTACTCATTTTTGATTAAATGTTTTCTATACATTCTGAAATGCAGCGAAAAGTTGGTATTTTCACTCAAAGTTGTCATATAGGGTGGAACTAATACAGATCCATATCTACTTAAAATAAATGCTGAGCTTTTCATGATGGAATGGCAGGAAACCGGTTATAAAATGATAGGATAGGCTAAAAAGTGCAATGTTTAAAACAGGGGGAATGAAGCAACCGAGGGACAAATTGAATCAATGCTCTGTTTCACTCATACATTAGAAATGTATTTGAGTCTATGACACAGTTTTCTGTGGAAACATGTTCATTATCTGGACAAATAGATATTAAGTGTCCCTCTTGTTCCTCCAGCTGTGAATGAAATCTATTTTAGTTAAAAATTTTAAGCTATTTTCATGTGAAACATTTCTTTGTTTTGGTAAATAACCATTGTAAGTTTACTTCAAAAACAACATGATTTAAATTCAAGCTCCAAAGTCTAACAATTGTAAAACAACTCAGTGTATGTTGTGTACAAACACCCACACACACAGCCACACAAAACCTGAATATTTCTGTGTAGGTATGAAATGGAACTTTGTTGTGAACAGGGAGCATTTGTCCACATGTGCAACTTTCAAAGAACATCCCACCCCCTGGTGGTGTGGCAGGGAATTGGCAGTTTGTCTTTCAACATTTCTTAGTAATGTTGTGTGCATGGAAATTTGCCATCAGAACTTTGTACATTATGATAAAATATGTCAAATGTATCTAAAATAAAATTCTTAGGGAGCAGTAAACTGCATCGGTGCAGTAGCTGGGATCCTTTTGTCTGGATACAGATTGGGAGGCTGCAGTCATCCCAGGACATGATAACATTGCTGTATCAACTTGGCCACCACTTCTCTCAATTCTGATGAAATGTCCTCATGTAGATGTTAACAAAAAAAAAAACAAGTCTTTTTTTAAATTGAATATTGTCAGGTAATTAGAGAGTCTTCCATGCTGATTTGTTTTTTCTAGATTTTCATACAAGGAATATTTAGCTTAAAAGATGCATTGTGTCATCAACATCATATTCATATGTTATAAGATAAAATCCTTACTGTTAGGTTTATTCAATGATGATTATAAAATTAATGTGTGTTCATATGAAACATTGTAGAAATGAGATGCTTCACTCTGTCTTATGATTCAGTCAAGGAGACCACTCTGTCTTGTGATTCAGTCAGTTGAGCATCCTGTCTTATGACCTGATCAACTGTCCTGTCAGAACAATACTCTCAGAACAATACTCTTTGTAACCATGTGTTATGTTCTCTTAATAAATAAGGCATGAGTGTTGGGTTTGGCTCTTTGTCCCCTCCTGCAGGAAGCTGTTGTTGAAAATCCCTTTCTGTTTATTCAGTCCTTCTTTTATGAACCTACATTTTTAACCCAACACTTAGAATGAGCTGCATTTACTGTATTTACAAACAAAAAAATGTGTCTTCATCCTCTTTATTTCATTTGGTCATCTCTTGCAAGTTAAAAGGTCAAATCCTTTAATGATTAACATGTGTTATAAATTTAATGCACCATTTGTCCCCATGACAGCAGTTTAATATAAGACATGGCCATCTAAAGTGTCATTATGATCAAAGTAGAATCCTTTCTAACATACAAAAGAACAAGTAAAAAGAAATCTAAATATCCAGAAAACAATTTTACATACAAATTTAATCATAGAATCAAAGCATCCCTATTTTATACCATATTATTCACTGCTTAGGCTCTTACAATTCAATCAGGCTTGAAAAGAGAAGATTCTGATTAATCTCTTCAGTCATCAAAATGGTCTTCAAAGGTAAAGGTTCTCAAACGTAGGGTAATGGGGGAGAGGAAGTGGATGGGTATTATGCAAACTTTGCAGTGATTAATTTTGGTCTGAAATGTATCTGCACTAATGGTAGCCTAGAGACGAGCATATTGATTGATTGCTAAGGAGGGCGTGAGGTTCTGCACATTTACTTTTTGATGAATCGACTGTCAGGGCCACGAACAACCAAATATGGCTGTGTAAACGAATGTTTTAGCGATTATGGTGTAAGTGTAAAATTTACGCATCTATTAAGGGGGATTGCATTCGGTGCCACTTTAAGAAAAGGGGAGAAGTGACATGCCAACAGAGTATGCCGCTGCAAAGTAGACGTTAGGAAAAACTGAGTTTTAATCTGCATAATGTTTTAGCGTTCTAATAGGAAAGTCCTTGACATTAATCTCTAAGTGCGCAAGTGTCTGTGGAAGCATGAGGTTGTGTGTTTAGGAAGGCCGGTGTGTGCGTTCTTAAGAGGCCGAGGCTGAAGACAAGGGCTTTAAGTTGACAGAGCATGCCAGCGCATCCAGCCGCTCGAATTACCGTGCAACAAAAAGCATCCAGGGTGCTGCACTGGAGGTGAGAGCGGGAATAAACTCCTGCTTCAAAGATGATTTGTGCTCAGTGCGGATTAATTCCCCCATCTAAGAAAAATCAATAGCGCTGTGTGGAATAGGAATACATTTGTGTCACCTTTTGGGGACAAGGAAGTAAAAACATGCTGCAAAGTCAAGTTAAGACAATGCACATCAAAATGTCTAAAAGCTACCAACACATAAACCAGTGAGGGACACAATAAAGGGAGATAATTAAGGATTTACTCTCGTTCTTTATTTCTTTTTACAGCATTTGACAAAGCTTAGAGAATTCTAAATACATTCTTTTATTCAATAATACCAATCGCGTAATCTTAAATGATTGGACTTCAAGCATTCGCTCACACAATACAAATGTATTCACATCATTCCTTTCTCATTGTTAATGTAGGCACTTGTGGTCTAATTTTGGCATTCAAATCCCCACAGTCGACCCACAGCTGCCTTATTTTCAAAATGAGAGTATTTTTCCTTGATTTGTATTTATTCGAAAACCAACACTTACTCATTTAAATTTATATATGGAGATAAACACAAGCAGCTAATGGATGTGAACTCTGTAAGCACCACAAAAAAATCCTGATTATAATATAAAGGGGAAACCTTCAGGGAAAAACACAAAAGTTTTCTTTTTGACTATCAAGTTTATGTCAAAAAATGAAGTCAAGGCATTTTTTTCCTCACCTTCTGCTTGTTCTGCTTCATTCCCACTGCTTCACTTAATGTAAACCATTCTTTTTCTGAAAAGCACCTTTACTTTGGCCTTTGTGGTCATGATACCTTTCAGAAACGTTTGGGGAAAATACCTGCATCTTGCAAACATGCTGTATTGCACAGTTTGCGTCTCATTTCCATATCCCCAAACAGAGCGTCCTCATCCTCGCATTGACTAAATGATAAACACTGAGCCCTCTGTTTGCCAATGATCCTCTGAAGAGAAGACAGACAGGAGATCAATGAGCTCCTCATCCTCTTTCCCATCTGCCACACGCTTCTCAGCTTTTTCCATTCCCCAATTTTCCTCCCATCCCTACTATTACCCCAACCATTGCCTTGCCATTGCATTCTCCTGGTGCTGTCATTCAGTACTTCTTAGGCTTGATCCTCTGCTTTTTACTTACACTGCACAACCTGTGCCGCACCTAAAGCCCCACCCTACCCTGCTTTATCCTTCTTTATGGGAAATATAATCCCATTGATCCAAAGCCCGATTGGAAGCGTTGATCTTTAAACAGACAAATGCTCAATAAGGGCCGTCTGGTCCTTAGAAAATGTATGAAAGTTTGGTTAGGTGTTAGAACGAATAGGTGGAGTTACAGGGGCAGAAGGTACTGAGGAGGTGTTTCAAATAGTCCATGGGCTCTTTCCATTGTGTATCTTTGCATCACTAATCAGATTTAAGATTTTTTGCAGCCCTCCATCAGTAAAAACTGGCACCATTACTGCAACTTTAGACTATAGTCTACAAAGCAATTAAACATTCTTAGCTCTCAGTGAACATATGAAAGGTGTGACATTTTCATTTTAAGAAACTGTGAATTTAGAGCGACAGGAAAGACAGATGCATCCAACCATGGATATAGATTTTCTTCCCCTGCGTTTTTACCAATTTCACCAACCTGCTCTTTTTGCACCCTGACTGCTTAAGCCTGCAGAATTCCATTGAATCATAGTGAAGCTAAGAGATAAAGTGGTAAAATGTGCAAACCAAACGTCAAAAAAGGCTGACAGTTTAAAATTAATAAAAATTGTATTTCCCTTTCTTTTGAGTCTTTGATAAAGTGAGTAAATGTATCTTAACAGTCTTTCTGTGTTAAGCACTGCAATAATTATGCATATTGCTTAAATTTACCTCTGTTAAATTAACATCCATTTTATGAAAACATTTTTTTAAGAAAATACAATATCAAAAATGTTTCTAATCCAGTAAATAGAACATTTTATGTTTTTAATCCCTCTATATACAAGAACATGATTCAACTCTTCCCTTAATGTGAATGCAGGGTAAGCTCAGGCCATCTCCAGTCACAGCTGCGGGAGACCTACAGTGTAGGCACTAATGGGTTTTTGTGGTCAGGCTATTGATCTGCCTTTTGAAGGTTTTTTAGACTAAGAAAAATATATGAGTAAGGACATAATAAATAAAAAAAGAATAACCATAAGTTGTTTAAGAACTAAACTCTTTCTTTGAAGTTCAAAGGTCTTGCCTGTTTTTAACTTTATGGCAGCGTACAAAGTAGTAATTTCACTCTCTCTCTCTTACTCCTGCTTAAATCCATCAGCCCATGCCTCTGTTTCAACCACTTTAACATAGGGTCACAACAGAATCTGTTTCAGGATGGACATATTCCAGGTAAATTTGAAAGCACAAACACATCTGATCATTATCATCATCCTTTTTCCATGAAATGATGTAGAACAGGTTCCGAATGCAGGGAGGAGATAAGTGGCTAACAAGTATTATTTGATAAAGGGATTTCACAAACAAAGGAAATTCAAAATCATACATCACAAGGGGAACACAAGGAAACAGGTTGGTGGGAATAATTGGATGAACTGACAAAGAGCTTACAAACAAAAAAAAACATTAAAACTAGAGAGGTGATTACTGAATATCGAGCAGCTGGTTAAAGCTGGGTGCAGTTTTAAAGGAAGGGTGAGGTTAGCTGAAATGACTGACTTAATAAACACAGAAAAAGGGAGGAGAATTTAAATAAATAAAAAATATCAAAATAAATTTAACACAACAATAAAGTCCCAAATATAATGAATATCTTAAGGGTTATATATCATGACTATTTAAACCTTGCAAAGTTAACTATAGGCATGCATATGATGAAATATCGCCTTTGGTTAATTAATTAGTTGTTTTCGGGTGCCTTTTTTTCCAGCCAAGAAAAAAAGAGACGTCTTCAATGGATCTTGTTCCAAAACTGCCACAGAATGGTACTATACCAGTCCTGGTGATTAGGTTATTTTTAAGGAAGGCTAAAGAAAGTAAAAAACCTCTCACAGCCTTAGCAATTACCTAAAACGAACTGGTGCTGTCACTCTGCTTATTAGTAGAGGTGAGTATTGGCATGAGTGTTGCGATTCGATACATGTCGCGATACTTGGGTCACAATACGATATTATCACGATATTGCAGTATCACTATATATTGCCATATTTTCCCCAGCTATCAAAATCAAATGAAGAGATAAAACAGCAAGTGCTGTATATTTTCATCAGAAAATATTGATTAGGTATTATTATCCATGTTGTTTGGGGTTTCCTTCCACTGTGACTGCCTCAAATACAGATTTGGTGCTGCACGCACAGTTAAAGGGCTCCACAGCGCTTTCTGCCAGAGTGGTGGTGCAGAGGTAGCCCATTTTCCCATCAATGTTTTATGTAACCATGTTTTTTTTTTTTTAAATCGATACTAAGAAGTGAAAGATCGATATTATATTGGGCAGCCGAATATCACGATATATCGCCAAAACGATTATTTCCCACACCCCTACTTATTAGGTGTGAAAAAAAAACTCTTCACTTTAACTTTAAGTAGAAATGTTGAAGTACATGAAAGGTTCTTCAGTGTTTGCGGCTCAAATGAGAGAAACCCTCAGTACCACATTATTTATTCCAATTCAAGGTGCTTTAAATCTTAAAAACATCAGAGCAAATGTGTGGAAAAATCATGAAAAACATCGGTCAAATACACAGCAAATCATCAAAACATCATAGAAGTATCAACTAGATAGACATGACAATCATTAGGAGATGGTCAATGTTTAATTTCAATATTTTGTTTAGAGCAGCTGTTCGCCTGGATTTGTTGGCAGACCACTAATGAAAAGGCTTCTCTAAACCAATGGGTTTTCAGCCTTGAATTAAAGGAAGTATTTTGGCTTTTTTGTAGTTTTGGGGAATTTTTTGGTCCCAGATTAGAGTTGAATAAAAAGTGAAAGCTGCTTCTTCATGTTTGGTTCTGGGGAGACACAGTAGTGATGGCGTCAGCCCTCAACCTTCAGAGACTAAAGACAGAAAGATAGTGAGCCTTCCATCACCCGAAGAGCATTTCCGTGATTCAATTAATAAAAATCACATCTATGTGTTTATCTTTTTTCTTGCAGTGATTTCTTTACAGGTCTGCCTATAAAGCGGAACAGACAGCAGTGGTTGATTAACTTAACTAAGAAAATAGAGCCCAGTTCTTAAGTCATTACACTTACTCACTATATTTAGGGGGATATATTTTAAAATACTTCTGTTAGTCTATAAATTACTGTTGTTATTGTTTCATCCCAGATTTAGAAGGTCTGTGACTCAACTCTACTCTTCATATGTCATGATCTTGGACCTGATTACTGGCTTAATTATTCATCCCATTCACCTTTCTAACTCTGCCTGGTTTCTAATCACTGCTTATCTGATCGACCTACTCCTGCCTCCATTTAAGGTGCTTGCATCCAGTTATCAGGGCCAGATTATTTTTCTTCTCTCTTGACAGTGGTGAGAACGTTTATAGCGTACGAGAGTGTTTCTGATTTCCTGATCCTGAATTGTTCTGCCTCTCAACCACTGAGCCTGCCTATTACCGTCTGAATGGTTTGCCTGAACTGTCTTTGGACTTCTGGACCTTTGTCTAGCCTCTTCCTGTTCTGATCTGTTTGCCTGACCTGGCTTCGGACTCCTGCTCGTTCTCCTCTCTCTCGGGCTGCAGCATCTGGGACACTCTGGCAGCACCAAGTACATCTTATTGGCAGCCCACCGGCTGGATCCTACCTCATTCTCAGCACACAGGCTGAACTGTTAAACCACGTTAGTGACTCACATGTTCATTATCACCCTCTGTCTAATTATCATGGTCACTAACCTGTGTTTCCTTTTACAGTTTCGCATGATAAACGCCCAGACCGCTATTACTACAGTTCCTCTTTTTTAATAAACAATTTTTAATTATCCCACTGTCTGTCTTGCCTTGAATACTGGGTCCTTTGTTCTCAATCATGACAGCATACCTGGAACCAAAAATGGAGAAGGAGCTTCTAGTTCTTATACTCCACTAATGTGGAAAACAGAGCCTTAAAAAAACCTTGTTATACCCCTGCAATGTTCTTTCCCGAGTTTTTGCTTTGCCTAAATTTGCTTTACAGCCCTAGTCTACTGCTTATTCACAAAAGTTTTAAATATGATTTAGATCAGGTAGCAGGTGTTACTGATCTTTATCAGGTTCTTCTGAATTTACTTCATGTCAGAAATTCCCATGGATACTCAGAAGTGATGGGCATCTAGCTCAACTCAGACACCAATGCCGACTCCGGATAAGGTTAAAAAAGTAAAAAAAAAAAACTTGTGAAGTACGAGCGCGAGCGAACAAGCAGAGGAGGAGGGCTGCAGTTATATGTTCTGGCCACAGGTGGCAGTATTATTTGTAAAATTTGTAATGCCTCTTTAATTCGTTTTGACAATATTTATCAAAACTAATTTTGTTTAGACTGTAATTATGACAATATTGGGTGCATTGTGCTCTTTTGTTCTTTAACAATGCAGATTAGCTGCTGTGCAGAGCAGAAACTGCTGGCCTGTATCACTGATCCATGATTCTACATCTATGAACACAGAAATAATTCTGGGTTGAATATTCACGCAACCGACGGATATTCAGAGGACAAAAACACTATTGATTTGGAAAATAAACCGTATTGATAAAATGCCTCATCAATACCAATAGTATGTGAGCATCCATAAAAACTTCACTTCCATACCATTAATTTGAAATCGATCCAATTGGCATGGTTTTTGAAGAACAAATTTGCTGAATTTACAGCTCTCTGCTTGAAACTGCACTACCTTAAGTTTTCTCAGTATATTTTCAGAACCAGTTAAAACTTTCGAGTTAGCATATATTACCTGGTGCATATTTACAAAAGTGACGCTGAGCCGGCCTGTACGGTGTGTACCCTTTCTGTAAGCATGCCTTCACTGTGAGTTACAGATGCCTTTATTCAGTTCAGCTCTTCCTACTTGAGGCTTGCCTCTCAAAATGTCACAACAACTGCAAACAAGGATGCACACTGAGCAGCAAGTGTGATTTTGTGGCCGTCTGTGGTGGATTTTGTTTCATACGAGCCCTGTGGGGCCTAACTTTTTCCACTCATAGAGAAACACCAAAAAGCATGAATCAAATTTGTGAATAACTATTTTAAAATATTTTTCTCAAGATTCTCAAGATTTCTGATCAAACACCAGTTATCAGATGACTTGAGTGCATAACTACGACACATCCGAAAAAGGCTTTTGAGATGGTGTAAATCCATTGAGAAAGGCAACATTTTTTATATTTACCTCACACATCTTCAAAACATACCTCAAAATTGCTTTTTAGTAGCAATTTCCTACCACAGTATGTTTTTTTATTCCCAAAAATGAGATGACTTTTGCAAAACCTATACCCTGCTTAAAAAGATTATCGCACAAAAAGCATAAGACGGAAAGATTAACCAACACATATTCCTCTGATCTGAACTCCTATTAGATATTGTTTTATTGCGGTTGCTCAGCCAGCTGTAACGTGGCTTTATTGTTATATTATGGAGCAGCCTTCAGAATGTTTGCTCTGCTGTCAGAAAAAAATGACGTCTGTTGCATTTTCTGTGCTGTTTTGGCTATTTTTACTACATCTGTTGAATGTAAATCTTCCAATATAAATGGCATTACATTTCTTTCTAAATGTTTTTTCTTCTTTTTGCCTGTAGAGCAGGTGGTAATAGCAGCAGTATTTCTTATCAATAGTTTATTCAAGTACTGTCAGAGGCACAGCAAAATTAAAAATACAATTTATAGCTTATAGTATAGCAAAACTACTTCATATGAGTGAGACTAGAAATTCTTTAGCTTGCTAATACAAAGCTAATATGTCATAAGTAAACCAAATGAATGAACAAGTAATACTTTAAAACAACTTTTTTCAGTTTTGTATCTATGCAAATGTCTCTTCTTGGACTTGAGCTTCTTTGTAAAGTTTTCTTAAAAGTGTTTATGACCGTATCAAAATTAAGAAGGTTGAGCACATTACCCCGTTTCTAAAGTCCTTACAGTGGCTCCCCATATCTCAGAGGATAGACTTTAAAATACTTCTGGTAGTCTATAAATAATTGAATTACTAAGCCTGGAAATACGTTGCAGACTTGTTGTCAGTGTATCAACCATCCAAGTCTTCTGGCTTTAGTCTAATCTGCATACCCAGAACAAAATTAAGTTTGATGTACTGATTGTGCTAACGTTATTCGTTTTAAGGTCAACCTTCCTTTCAGTTTTATCTTATTAATTCACTTTTATATTCTTTAATAATTTTTCTCTATGCCACTGCAGTATAGTTCTTTCTTTCTTTCTTTCTTTCTTTCTTTCTTTCTTTCTTTCTTTCTTTCTTTCTTTCTTTCTTTCTTTTTTTCTTTCTTTCTTTCTTTCCACTTTGAATTGTATTGCCATTAAATGTGCCATATAAATATTCTTTCATTAGCTTTGAACTTTAGAAGTTGCTCTTTCTTTCAGGGATTTGTGTTTCAACTGTTCAATACCAAATCTAAAAGTCAAAATGTATAATGAAATGATAAGAACTCTTTTTTTCTTTTTTCAGAACCAGCATTCCTTATAAGTGCAGTATATTTGCACTTACAAGGAATTTGACTTGAGGTTGATGGTGCAGACAAATTAGATATACATGTTAATGTAAAAATGTAATGTAAATCCCTTTATTGTTCCACATTGGGGAAATTCACTCTGTGCATTTTGACCCATCCCTTCGGGGAGCAGTGGGCTGTCACTGTGTCGTTCTCGGGGAGCAATGTGGGAATGTTGCTCAGGAACCCAGCATGGAGGCTGTGGGGATCAAACCGGGCCTAACCAGTACAGTAGGCCAATAACCCCCTATACAGGATCTATAGTTATATACAATATAAAACGTACCATATATAGTATATAGCTATGTACTATATACACAGTAAATATAGTATATTTTCCTCAGCCATCTATATAGTTAAACTTGAAAAAATACTCCCCTTTCCACTGAAAATCCCAAAAGTTAAAGTCTGAGGATTTGCTGATGAAGGTTCTGAGTCATCCAGGTCATTCCGTAAAAATTCAAATAATATCCACTGGACTTGGTTTTCAAGATTTGAAGACGTTTCGCCACCTCTCCAGGAAGCTTTCTCAATTCAAATGTCTGGTTCCGCAGTGAGTTTGAGTCTTATATGGACAAGGCCTTGTATTGCTTGGAAACATGCAAATGGTAACCGATGAATGGGTCGTTTAGTTCCATCGTTAGCCTGTAATATCTGAACCTGTCTATGATTCTAGGGGTCGGCCGTTAAAGGGGGGATTGTTCACCGGCTGGAGCGGGTAGGTCCAGGTCCGGGTAGGAGGGACCTACCCGCTCCAGCCGGTGAACAATACCTCCTTAACGACCGACCCTTAACAATCATAGACAGGTTTCAGGTATTACAGGAGACAATCCCCCCCCTTAATGGCAATCCCCCCTTTAACGACCGACCCCTAGAATCATAGGCCCCATCCACACGAAGTCAAAACGAACATGAAACGCTGATATTTTCCAAAACGTTTGCCGTAAAGACGGAGACGTAAAATAAATGTGATCGTCCACACGAATGCATGAAAACGCTGCAAAATGTATGCCAGGCCTGTAAGTGGCGCTGTGGTGCCAAAGCAAAAATAGGCGACGAAATGTTGGGCATGCGCACTAATATTTATACATGGTTGCCCTGCGGGTCCATTTTCGTGGTTCAGTCAAATTCAGGTGCTGAACTATGTCGTCGATATTGCTCTGTTCTTCCTGGAGATATTCCAGAAGAAGAAGATTCTGTTGTAAGCCCGACAGCAGGGTGAGTAGCATTAGCAGCAACCATTCAACACAGTACGGCGCCATTGTTGTTGTGATACTGTGTCGCGCATGCGTGTTTAGAGGCGACGCTATGACGCATGCGTGTAAAAAAAAAAATGCGGTTAGAGCGTAAAGATGGAAACGCAAAAAGTAACATGTGCCGTATTAATTAAACTACAAAAACATTTTCACACATACCAAACATCATGCACTTGATAAATGTTACTGACTTACAGTATTCTTGATTAAATTTGTTGAATATTTTTGGATTGCAATTAGTTTGAAAACCCTTATGGCTAAGATGGTTAAAACTAACCTGACTCCGCCAGATGGATTTGCTCCGCATATCCATCTGGAAACCTTCCGTAGAAGTAATTTTGGGAAGGTGCGAAAATACTGGTTAGCTGATTGGCCTATGTTGGTGATAGACGGGCCAAATAAACTAATCAGATCAACGAAACATATGACGAAACAGAGCGACGACGAAGAGGAGCCAATTGATAGATCAAACTTTTGCCGAAACCAGTCGGGAGAAGAGCAGTGTTTTGCTCTTCTTTCAGTGAAGAAATACAGTGTAATTCCAATAAAACTTGCTCGATAGCCCACGCTAACGCTAGTTTCATCGGCTGAAGCCGCCATGTTCTTTAGACTGAACTGTCGCACTTCTCGTTGCGTCACACCTCAACCCGCCTCAAAGCCAACGCTGATTGGAAGTTTGTTTGGTGAACAGCTCCAAATTTTCTTTAACGGAGAGTCTCCAGACTGATTAGCGAGTGAAATCTTGAAAGCTCGCGAGATCAGGATGGTCTCACGAGGCTAGGTTAAAACATCATCGTTCTGATGATGATACCTTTGGCAGCATCTGTCAAATGGCTGCCAGAAAACGTTTTAGTTACATAAGAAAAAAACATTTTTTTTTTTTTCAAATTTGCGAGAAGTCTGTGATAGGGTTTGAGGTGGACATGCGGCTGGTCTTTTATGATCTGTCTTCACAAATAGTCAACTGTGTTCTTTTGCTAAAGCCTGAAACGAATTAGAGACTCAAGGAAGTAGCAGGTGAAAGAGAGTGTACAGCATGTTATGTGCATGCCTAGGGAATCTAACGCAAATCTATTTCAGTGACGCATAGGGAAAAGCTCATTAAACGCATGTAGTAATTGACAAAAAAACTAACCTAACCTAACCTAACCTTAACCCTGTCTTTTAAACAGTCTGCCACGTATGCTCATTTCCTCTTGCTGCTCATGTGGATGTTTATGTATCCAGTGAGCTTTAGTTTCAGCCCTTCATTATAGCTGTACTGTGCTCACTGTATACTTTGTAGTTAGCTGAGAGTTGTGAGAAACAAAATGTCTTATAAGGTTTATATGAAAAAGAGGAAAGCCTCAAAGGAAAGAAATAAAACCAGAGCGTATTTGGGAGATTCTTTCACTTGATGGCATAAGAAGAGGTACAGTAGGTGGTCTTGTGCATCCACCATTATTTGAATAGAAACATGGACATTTCTTGCCTATTTCAACGGGGAGAGACTCACACAAAGAATACTTGCAATTATAAAGATTTTATGGACTTAAATTAAATAGGTTAATTAGGGCTTGGATCACAGCAGAAAACTGATGCTGTGAATTGACATGTGCTAAGATGAATAGTAAGTCTTTTAACCTTTTAAGACTGTTGAACTGGTAAACCCTGAACTGGACTGTGCATAACACATGCGTAGAACTGAACTTTCTGCTTGTTTTTGCGACATCATTTTGCACTACTAACGTTCATTCTTCTGCACACTTTAAAAAAAACAACAACAAAAAAAGTTTTTCTCCATGCACTGGTACGTCTTATCACTGCTGTACTTTATATTGTAATGTTATTTATTTCAACTACAATCTCATTCTTTTCGTAAGCTGTATGCAACGTAATTTCATTTTGTATGCAAACTGTGCATTTGAAATGACAATAATGTTCGTGTAAGTCTAAGTTTTAATTTTGGGACAGGAAATCCTTAAAAAAAAGATAGAATCACATTTTGTTTTTTAATATAAAATGTAATTATAATCAAAACTACGCTACATATATTTACAAAGAAAAGCAGATGATCTTAAAAACACAATAATAATACCATAATTGCTGCATGTGTTTTATTTATTTGTTTTTTTTTTCTCTCGGGTGGCATAATCATTAAATTAGTCATTTACAAAGTGTGACTGCCAAGCACATCTTGTTTCAACAAGTAGACAGATGGTCTGGACAGCATAAAACATATTATAAATATTAATTGGTTGATATGTGGTTTGAGTGGTATGTGTGTAGTATTTTAAGCCAACAAGCAGTGGATTGGCTCTGAGATAATTCATGGTTGTGGTCATTTCTTTTCAAGATCCATCATATGAATCTGCTCTTTATCATTCACTGCAACAGATTTTGACAGTTTCTGAGACTTTTTTTTTTTTTTTAATTGCACCAGATTAAGGTGTGACAGTAAAAAGCACAAGAAAAAAGCATGAATGGAGAATAGCATCAAATGACTTTATAATGGCAAAAGTGGGGCTGAGGGAGCATGAAGTTCTATTTTCACACGTGGCTAAGCTACCCCAGAGGTCAGAGCTTACTGTAACCAGATGAGTATCTTTGGGTTGTACTATGGCGATTTTAAACAGTAACCTGAATTGATAAATCAAGATCTTGTAGGTATTAGCTTTTATGCACCCCAGCATGTTTTAATCAAATGTTCTGATTTTTTTTCACAGCATGCTATTGCTCAAGCAATTTAGCATTATACAATTAAGACTGTAGGGTGGCTTCCTACAATTTCTTACTCAATAAAGTTTTGCTGTACCTAAAAACATCTTTTTTTTTAATGCTGCCTTTCTTTATTCCTCTACATTTTTTTTCAATTAATGCTCTATTTGATGCAATGTTGAAATCTGTTTGTAAGAATAAATATATTTTCTTTCCATGCCAAAAAGCATCTTACAGATTTAGAAAAAAGGTAGAAACCAAAGTCAAATGTTCCTTAAATATTTTATTATTACAGATATATTTGGTGTCCAGAGATATACTTAGTTGAAATAATCTGAATATATGAACATGTACACGTAAATATTCAGTGAATCAGAATGTGAATCTATATATCTTTTTAAGGAAACAAAAGCAAACAAACAAAACAGAAATTCTTTCCATTAAATAAGATGAGTTGCCTGTCAAATCCCAGAACCTGTATTAGATTGCACCCTCTACAGACAGCTGGTTCTCATGTTATATAATAAGGAGGTTAAAAAATATTAAACTATCCCTATTATGTACGCTTCAGACACTTTAGTGTGGAAAAAAAAACCCTGTGCCTTTTTACTTCATAGTTTTCTATTATCTCATTGACTCTTTCTAGCTTCCACTACATGTCCCCCCAGGACTCTCTGCTTTGACTAAAGGACTTTGATGCTGAAGGCTTTACTTAATTGTTTTGTTCACTTCAGAAAAATCATTAAGTATTTGCCTGTGTGTACGTGTTTGAGTGACAGGGAGAGGAAGAGTGTGAGTGCATGAGTAAGTGTGCCTGACAGACCATCCTTCTAAGAAAAGGGACCAGGGGAATAATCTCAGATTGATCCACAGGCAACCAGTAGGACTCCTGCACCATCTTGGCACATGTGCAGATGGCAGACCTTAAAATACCCATTTCATCACAGAGGTGAGATCTTTGCAATATGAAACACAAGCCACCCTTTCAGAGCCACTTTGGAGAAAAAAAAATCTATAAAGCATAAGATTATGTTTTTGGAAACAACGGTTAATCTTCTCATGTTTCTTGAGAATTTCCACAGAATCTGCAGACATGTCAGAGTAACACAAATGAGTGACTACATGGTTTCGTTGGACATACGGATCATTTTCCTTGATAAAAGATTATTCTCTGGTGAAAGTTATTGTATGAATAGTTACATTAGAGGGAGGTATTCCTACCCCTTTAAATGATATTGTGTAAAAATTAGAGCCATCTAGATAAGAAATAATGTTGTTTTATTCAAACAACACTACGCCCTAGACTGGAAGCCAGTATGAAGTCTCTACAATCTGGCATTTATTGTGATAAAAAGTCCACTTTCACAGCAGCTGTGAAATATTTTAAACCTGTGTTAATCAACAATTCTGTACCAAGAATGGTATATGTTTGCAAGATCTATTGTTTTGCAAGACTGTCTGATTAAACCCAAAGGAAAAAGTTAATCTAGGCAATACTTACTTGCTAAGGGGAAATCTAGCCACTTCAGTTTATTTTTTTAAATATTTCTCCTTCATTGGCTCCTTCCACCTGGAGAAGGCCTTCCTGATGTTTATCCTTCCTGTTTGATATATATGTTCCATATGCATGCTCCTTTATTGTGCTGCAGTAGTGCAAACTTTCAGTTTTTGGGTTAGCATCTCCAAATGATCTTCAAGCTGGCCTCTCAACCAACAAATAATAAGAAAAAAACAGCTATGTTGTCTTGTTTTAAGTCTATAATATCTAATTATCTTATTTTAAGTGTAGAAATACTCCTTCCATTGTCAGATTACCTTACAGTATATACCTATTAAAATTAGAGTTTACACTTATTTTAAGAAATATATACATATTTTTAGATAGTCTTTAAAGTGTAGGTCTCCTTGTGAAAATTCTGGAATCGGCAAGAAGGGGATTAGAAACTTAATCTACTATGACCTCTTTAGCCTTGCTGATATTTTAGGATGATGTTTTTCCTGGAGCAACATTTCGTCAGACTGTAGACTTATGTATGAATGTATACTTATGTAAAGAATATTGTACTTGTTTGATATTTAACCGACTACTGTGGTGTCTTTGGCAAACTTCATTGTCACGCTTGTGGCAGGTTTAGTGGATGTTTATAGAGGACATTTTTTATTTACAGCAAGGTTAATTAGATCTTATTAGTTTGCACTGTAACATAAATTGAACTTTAAAACATACAAAAACCAGTTGGCCATGATAAGATAATTAGATTAGATTCATTTTTTGCTATTACTTTTAGAAAGATTAAAAATTAATTATAATATCAAAAAGCATTAAAAAACTACTTTGTTTTGTTTTTTAATTCAGACCTCCTTTAAGGAGGGATACCATTTTTACAACAACTTCACATTAGGTGAACAGGCGTCATGATTGGTTTAAGGCTAAACCCACATGCAGAACACAAACGGAAGCTGAGTAAAAGTATAACAGAGTTTATTGACAAAGGTTTACACACAAAGACATGAACTGGTTCAGGTACTGGTCCAGGTTGGGTTCACTGATGTCTGCAGAGACGGACAGTTTGATTAGACAGGCAGTCAGATGATTAATTGAGTCCTTAGATAATTCAGAGTCTACCTTGAAGAAGTCCAGGCTTTACTTGTGAGAGAGGGAACTGTTGGGTCCAGAGACTGTTGGTTCAGCAGAGTGCACAAGCAGCAGCAGCGTCTAGCTTCTGACTTTGAATGGCAGACCTTGATCAGAGTTTCCAGCTCTTTTCTGAGAGCAGCAGGAGAAATCCAGATTGGAATCTTCAGGTTTGGCTCACCAGGGCTGGCAGGCAGGTTAAGCTCATCCAGAGCTTCAGACTTGAGACAGGTTTCCTGTGAGCAAAGACAGAGGCAGATTAGAATCAGGTTTCTCTCTTGAGACAACTAAGATTCTTTCAGGTATCAGAGGCTCAGGTTCGCTAACCAAACTAGGTCAACACTGCGGCGTTGAAGGAAAGTCTGGCTGCTGGTTAAATAGGAAGGTCTCCTGATGGGCTGATGAGCGTCAGTTGTGCTGGAGGGCTCCAGCCCAGGAGACCCACAGCGCTCTTTGCTGGAGACAGATGGTAACTCTCCAGATCCCAACAGTAACCCCAGTCCTAACAGAAAACAACATAAAACGGAAGAGGATCCTCTGCGCCCTCTGGTGGGCAAGCCTGAGGATCCCAACACGTAGATTTTTTTAAAAATCTCAGAAAATAGGAAGAAGAGGAGGCTAACAATCATTATGTCCCTGTTTCTTTGTCACAGAGGGATAAATTACACAGTTGAGAAACATCAAACTGTTTTACATTCTCAGGTATATTCTAAATGTTTTTGTAAGGTTTTAATGCAGTCAAACTTGACTTTGCTCAACCTTCTTAAAATTGTCAAACGACCAAGCAAACATTGACTTACTGTAAAAAAAAGAAAAAAAATTAAACAAACAAGCAAACAAAATAATAATAAAAAGTTGGATTTCTGTGCATTTGGTGAAATTTTTAAATTAAATGATGATTTTAAAAGATTAAATACATTTCAAATATTATTTCAAAATTTTTTTGATGATTCCGGTCTAAGTTTCTGCGAAAATTGTAATAGTATTTAAGACTTACAAAAAAAATGATTTTATGTGTTTCATATGGCTCAGTTAGAGATATGTAATAGTAATAAAACTGCTGACTTGAGAGGTTTCCAGCACAGTCACATTGATCTCCACAGAGTGAGAAAGCCAAGAAAGAAGGTGGCTATTCACTGAATATGGCTATATTCAATTATGTTAATGGAAAGTTAAGTGGAAGGAAAAAGCATTGTAGAATCCAAACACCAGAAACATTATAAAGGGCAGTCTAGGGAGAATTGTGACGCAAAACCCCTTTCTATGATTTACCTAGAAAGGACTACTACTGAAGCTTTTTTTCAGCAGGAATTGTTACCGATCCCGATAATCAAAATCTTCATTACAAAGCTAAATGACAATGGTACTAAACCAGGTATCATGTTTGATTGGTCGATTACCAATTGGCCAAAACTACATTGAGAGTCTATGGAATAATGCAATATCCAAATTTCTGAGAAATCAGAGGTAACAATGGAGACAAATTCATCATTAATGCTTCCTTAGAACCTTATTATTATCATAGGTGTTAGTTTCTATATGTCACATCAAATAATTACCTAGAGCGAATAGAATCGGAAGTACTGAGTATGTTTAAAACTTCCTGTATTATTCCTACATTCAAATTTTCTGAAAAAATTATGTTTTTTACTTTCATTAGCTGTAAGCTGCAATAAATTAAACAGAAAAAAAGCACTATAGGTATATCACCATGTGTTCTCCGCTTTATCCTGTAACTTTTTGAACTAAATAAATGTGCAAATATTCATTTATTTTCTGAAATACCTGTGATGAACCTGTAGCTATGCAAGGCACACTTTGTATATTAATTTAAGGGAGAGCCATACTAAATGGCTTTGGAATTTCAAAGAACTGAGCTGTTGGGTAGATGGTTTGGTAAAAATCCCACCCGCTGAGGCGTGTGGTACTCGACGAGAAAAAAGTGACCTGCCCCGTGTATGCCCGAGGAGAGTTACTGGATCTTTGGTGCTCTTTGACGACATATTTTTATGCATCTTCTCTGCACATGCATTGCTAGTGGCTTTGGCAGCAGAATTTGATTTCTGAATGTGTTGCTTGGATATAGAATGTGGCAGATATTTAAGAAATATTCCAGATTCTCTGTGCAGTATTTGTTCAACAACAAGATGCATTTTTGGTGTATTTTTCTTTAGTATGAGTTGTGGCAATACCTTTTTTTTCTCATTTACAGACAGTCAAACTTTTGTTTATGCATCTTACAACTTCTTGTTATTACTTTTATTTAAACCATGAAAAATTGTGAAGTACTTAAGGAATAATTTAACCACAAAGGGACATTTTTTTTTTTGCGTACACAAAAACTGTTATAAGTGGTATTCTGGCCTTCAAGTGCAGATGGAATAGACCTCGAGTTAAAAGTTACTATTTTCACTGTAGCATTGCCCAACTAAATTTTTTTGGCGAGGATTAAAATACCTCTTAGTTAGCATTGTGTTTGAATTTAGGAACTTAGATTCTTTAGTCATATCAAATTTACGGTCGCTTTCTCTCTTCCTATCCACGCAACCCCCAAACCCTCTCCACTATAAGTTCCACAGTTGGCAGTGTCTCTTACACACTTCCCACTAAAGTGGCATTTTTGAAAATATGTCTGGAGGTGAAGTTATCCTAAAACAGTAAAACTTTTCAGAAAGAATTGATTTGTTGCCTTAAACTTTTTGCATATGTTGATACTTGCCAAACGAATAAAATGTACCGTACTGGATGATCTCGACCTTATACAGTACCCAAAAGAAACTATTTTACTTGCTGTTTAGTTTAGACCTTGAAGATATGTGTACTGTAGATATTTTGTAAGTGCTTTCTATATTAGTTTTTGTTGTTCAGTAATAATCTATCTATCTATCTATCTATCTATCTATCTATCTATCTATCTATCTATCTATCTATCTATCTATCTATCTATCTATCTATCTATCTATCTATCTATCTATCTATCTATCTATCTATCTATCTATCTATCGATTGGAAGTATTTCTCTCTCTTTCTCTCTCTCTCTCTCTCTCTCTCTCTCTCTCTCTCTCTCTCTCTATATATATATATATATATATATATATATATATATATATATGTTCATATATATAATCAATATCACAATATCCATTTTTTTTTATAAATTCTATTTATTATAACCTTTGTCAGTTTAAATTTGTTTTATTAGAAGCTGATTTTTTTCTGTCCTTAATGGAAGGGTATGTAAACTTTCAAGGACAGCACAACTGTATGTTTGCATGTAAGAGTATGCATTAATCACTGGTTTTTGCAATTATGTGTACACATGATATATTTGCTCTAGTGTCCATACATGAGTAAAGGATTATTTAGATAACATCTGTTTTCTAAAGCTGTAGCAAAGATTTTTTAGCATGGGATTTTGTGATGTGATAGGAGTTGACAAAGGGCTGACAGTCAGGTACCCGGAAAAAAGAGCAAGTGATAAAAACTGAAAGTTAGAGTGAAAGTGGAAGGCAGGTGGAACCACGAAGGGAAAAGATGGGCAGATGAAATTACACCTGCAGGTCTGTTAGCTTTAGCGGCCAGATTCTTGCAGTGTGATGTCCCGCAACACGCCCCAAGGGTCTGTGAGAAATAGAGTAAGTAAACCTCACATATCAAAGTTTCTTTTCTTACACACCTCCGTTATTGCTCCTGTGCTCTCCTTGACAGCCCTGTGATTCATTTCCTCCACCCTGAAAGAAGGGAAATGAATAGAATCCTGGATATTGTCAGGCGCTAAATGGGAAAGCGGATGCTCAGGAGACACAATGCAGTTGCAAGGTAAGAGTGGCGAGTTCAGTTTAAAATGCCATTCTGTCCCATGACATAGCACACAACAGCACCTGTCTCAAATGGCTTATGAAAAAACCAGGGACGGTTGATTGGTTGTATAACATTCACGCATCAGCATGGTTTATGTTTGAGTGGATGCTCATCTCTTCCCCGTCAATGCGTAGCTTCCTGACACTTCATTACACCACTGCACCCTGGAACAAGGGACACTTTTTCACATTTGCATTTAATAAAGCTGAATACAGTTGACCATAAGGTTTCGACTTCTCTGATCCAAAAAACAATTTCTGGCATAAATGTGGGATAATGACATTGACCTTGATGTTTCACCCTTATTTCCCCCTAATATTTCCCCCCTAAAATTATTCATATTATTCCACATATATTAAATAAGTCAGAATTGTATGCAATAAGACAACAAATACATTCTAATTATTATTATTATATGAAAAAACTTAATGGGTATGACAATGTTTGTCTTCTCTGCTCTTCAAGTGTGGGAAATCTGTATTTAAAAGGTGCATAATACACAAGGCTTGGCAGTGTGTTGCATTCAGACTGCAAATCTGTAAAAGTGGGATTGGGACTGATGTTTGTTGACTGTTTATAAAAGTAAAATGTAGACACAAGAACTATAGGGTGGAAACTATTCTATTTGTACATCCTCCATCCATAAATTTGCACAGTTTGGTAATTAGAATATGATCTTCAGATGTATGAAAGCAGACGGTGAATTTCTGTGCATGAATGAAAGTCTGCACGTGTTTTACTGAAATACAAGTAATCCTTTTGAAGAAAGGTAGCAGCAGTGTATTGCAGGAAGTAGCTGTGTAAGAAAGAATTGGGAGGCCTTTTAGAAAAAATATATTGGAACATTATTTGGTTATACTGTACATGAAAAATCTCTCTTTGAATGCTTTCAAAAAATGTGTATTACAACACATGTTTGTTTTCACTTTTTTCTTTTTACAGAAAAAGAAAATGACTGGTTAAAGAAAATTTCACAAAACAGCATAAGACTGCCTTTTCATTCAGTGCTCATTTACAATTTAAAACACGTGTGATAAAATATAGTTTGTGACACAAATATAGTATTTGGTAGATTTCAGCAATAAAGCACATTATGAAATAACTTAGAAATACTTCTCACCTAAAATCTTTTCCAAATGCTGTAAAGATGGTGTCTCTAGTTCAGCTTCATGAATTCCTATGGGTTGGGATGATTAAAGGAGGAGACGTTACTAATGTAACGAAGTCAGAGTAAAGTAATTTGTTTTGTTGACTACTTCTTATTTCCCAAGGAACTTGTTTGCAGGTTGACTGCATTTTTTGTGTTTTTAATAATCATGCACTTAGGTCAAATTTTTCAATGTACAAAGCATTTTTATCTTCCTTTGACAAGTGTGTTAAATATGCAGCGTAATGATATTGGGATTGATCATCAGATCGAAGCTTTCCTTGACAATTTATCAACGAAAGAAAGACCAAGAGAAATCTTGCTGAATTTAAAACCACCATGAAAAGAAAAGAGGAAATCCTTTGTCCAGGTTGTGGATGTGTTGGGATCTGGAGTTTCTCCACCTTCTCCAGCAGAGTGCGCTGTGGATCATCCTGGGATGGAGCCCCCCAGCCCAGCTGACGCTCATCAGCTCATCAGGAGACCGGCCTTCATAAGCAGCTGCCAGACCTTGCTTCGACGCCGCAGTGTTAGCCAAGTTTGGTTAGCGAACCTGAGCCTCTGAATTTACTGATAGTTATCTTCCTAGAGAAACCTTAACCTAATTGCCTCTGTCTTCTCGCTCCTAGGAAAACCAGTCTCTCGAGAGAAGCTCTGGATGAGCTTGACCTGAATCTGCCTGCCTGCCCTAGAGAGCCAAACCTGAAGACTACATTCTGGAATCCACCTGCTGCTCTTGGGAAAGAGCTGATCACTTCAACCAAGGTCTGATCACTGGAAGTCAGAAGTAAGACGCTGCTGCTGCCTAAGCACTCTGCTGAACCAACTGTCTCTGATCCCAAATGGTTCCCTCTCTCTGAACAAACCTGGACCTCTTCAAGGTATTCACTGAAATATCTGAAAATCCATTTAACTTATCTGCATACCCAGCTAACTAACTATCCGTCTCTGCAGACACCAGAGAATCCTGCCCGGACCTGAACCTGAATCTTGTCTCGTTTTTGTGAAAACTAAATAAACTCTGTTAAACTTTTTACCAAGTCTCAGAGGTGTTCTGCATAGACTTCTAAAAAAAAGATTTACTTCCATTGCTTGGAGTAAAAGAGGTGGGTTTTAAAACCAACAATTAATGATAGATAACATATCACTGTACATTTGTTTCCTTCTTTTTCTGCCTTTCCACCCATGTGTGTTATTGTGTTATTACAGTAAAGTGACTAGTAGGATAATAAACTAATCTATTTAAATATTCATCAGATTTAAAAGCACAAGTCTGGAATTGATTGACAGGAATAGATGACAATAATGAACCAGGACAGGTGTGGTCCAACCTGGAGATGCCCAGAATGTGAAGCAGGGTCAGCTCTACAAGTGGTGGTTCCAGACCGGGGAAAGGATGTGGTTCAGCACATTCTGTGACCTTCTCTCCACATGCGTGCTCCCTGGGGCCTCGCTTGCTGCCTTTGATGGTATTGGTCCTGCTGGGGCAAGCTGCTCAGCATGGCTCAGCCTGTGGCTGCTCCCTGCTAGGATTTGGACTCTTCCAGATGTGAGAGTTATTATGGTGTTTGTTGTTATTATCCCATCTCCCCCTTCCCTCATCCCCTCTTGCCTGTTTTCCTCCTCTGTGTGTTTAAGTTTTCTATAACTGTAGAAGCAGGGACTTTTTGGAATAAAAGTTTTGATTCAATTTGTTGTTCAGAATCAGAATGAGCATTAATGGCCAAGTTTGTGCACACATAGAAAGAATTTGGCTGCAGCTTTTCCTTCTTAACTTTTCAAAGAACAACCACAGCAGAAAGCCGATGTTAAGCAGGCAAGTGCAGGATAAAAAAACAGAATATAGCAGTATGTACAATTATGCATTTTTTTCATCAGTAAGAGGGAGGCAGAATGTAGTACTGCAAAAGCCCCAGTTCTTCTTACAGAGTATTTGGTTTTAAGATATTCTTTGTTTTCAAAAGAGAGCTCTAAGAATTTCCTTGAAAGTTTGAACAGTCTCTAAGTCTGTCTGAATTGCAGAGATGCTATTCTTTTGGGCCTACGTCATGGATGGAGGGATAAGGTCAGTCCTGATTTTCATCCCTTTCTCTTCTTTGCAGATCTTTACAGTTTGCGTCCTGTCCCTTTTTGAACATGACCAAATAACAGAGATGGATGGGTGTATATCAAACTAAATTATGGCATCATGGAAGATGACTCGAGGCCCAAAAAAATTGTGGTTCTGAACACACAGTTGGACTAGCCAGTCCAACTTCTGTCTGTATGCAGAACTGTTTCTGTTTTAAGTCAGACCAATCACAGTAGTCTATTCCCAGTTCCAACAGCAGAGAAGCAGGACAGCGGTAAATCAGAGAAGTGTGCATTTTCCTATTCCCAGCTTTCTCCTCCTCTGTACTTTTGGTGTTGCCTGGGTGTGAATGGTGTGTCTCCTCTCCTCTTATCAAAACAAAAAGTTTTAACAAAAGTAACTATATGTTTATTGGTTATACATAATTTGATTTACTTTAGGAGCTAAAACAGACTACTTTTTTATTAGAAAACTGTTAGTGAGAAATTGTTTGCTTCTTAAAGAAATTAACGTCACAGTTAATTTTATTTTGACAAAAAACAAACAAGAAAATCAAGCTATTAATACAAAGTGTTGAGTTATAAATTGTCAAGAACTATTTTGTTCTTATATTACACATATTAAAAAATGTGTTCAGGCTTAGTAAGCAGAAGCTACTGGTTCAAAATCAAAAAAAGGTTCTGTGGCGAGGATTTACTCTACATAGAGGGCCAGCTGTGATTTCTACTTAGTGTCATGATGCGATGGTTTTACTAGCCCAGATGCAGAACTCACAGACAGAGAGGCAGGGAAAAGTCCAGTACTTTATTGGAACTGGTTGACAGACTTACAGGTTGGCAGATTCAGACAGGCATGGTGGCACAGGAAACACAACGATCCAGCTCAGAGGGGAGTTCACACTCAGCTTATATAGGGAGCTTCCTAATCAGCAGATAGAAAACAGCTGTCCATGCTGAGCCCAAACTCCCCAGGAATGGATCCACGGCGCCCCCTGGTGGGCAAAGTCCCGGATCCTAACAGTACCCCCCCCTCAAGGGCGGATTCCAGACGCCCCAAAGAAAAAAAAAAACAACTCGCCCATGGAGGGTGAAGGGCGAACCAGGAATGCCAGGAAGAGTCTCAGGTGACCGGCCATGGAAACGGCAGCAGAGCAGAGTCTCAGAAGCTGCAGTGGCCTTGGAGGAGGACGTCACCTCCGCTTCAGCAGGAAGCACCGGGAGAAACACTGTCTCCGCTTCAGCAAGAAGCCCCGAGAAGGACGCCGTCTCTGCTCCCGCTGCTCTGCAATAGGCTCAAACAGGTACGCCCACTACGGCTCCACATCCAGAGCAGAGGAAGCCGCCGACTGCAGCTCCGCATCCGGAACAGAGAAAGCCACCGACTGTGGCTCCACCTCAGGAACAGAGGGAACCACCGATTGTGGCTCCACCTCAGGAAAAGAGGGAACCATCGTTTGTGGCTCCACATCCGAAGTCTCTGGAAGACGCAGAGCAGGCTCAGGGGTCTCCAGACGGCACAGAGCGGGCTCAGGGGTCTCCAGACGGCACAGAGCGGGCTCAGGGGTCTCCAGACGGCACAGAGCGGGCTCTCCAGGAGCGCGTAGAAGGAGTCTGCTGGGCTAGTCTGTTGGCTGGATCGTTCTGTCATGATGCGATGGTTTTACTAGCCCAGATGCAGAACTCACAGACAGAGAGGCAGGGAAAAGTCCAGTATTTTATTGGTTGACAGACTTACAGGTTGGCAGATTCAGACAGGCATGGTGGCACAGGAAACACAACGATCCAGCTCAGAGGAGAGTTCACACTCAGCTTATATAGGGAGCTTCCTAATCAGCAGATAGAAAACAGCTGTCCATGCTGAGCCCAAACTCCCCAGGCATGGATCCACGGCGCCCCCTGGTGGGCAAAGTCCCGGATCCTAACACTTGGTAAGAACGTTCACTGCTCCACTTTCACGTTGTGCTGGAGCAGAACTCAAGTAGAAAAATCAGTCATTTTTTCTGTGAAATCACGTTGCAGTGACCAATTAGGATTAGGGTTAGGTTTAGGGTTAAGGCATAGAAAGGTTTGAAAAACACTGAAAATCAATGGAAGTCAATAGGAGTCAAGACATGGTCCTCACTACATATAGCAGAACAAACAAGTGTGTGTGTGCTTACCTAATTTGTATGCACATAAAATAGCTAGACCATGTTAGAATACAAAAGCTCATGTTGGTGGCCCTCTAAGGTTCAAAATGTCACAATTTTAATTAGGTCTGAAACAATTAATCAGGTTAATCGTAATTAATCGAATATTGAAATAATCGTCAAGTAAGTTAGGAATCGATTAATCGTTAACTGGACTATAGAGACTCTAAAACATGACTTTCCCTTAGAGAGTAACCATCTTAGAGCAGTAATTTTACCAAAACTGTAAAAAAATCTAAAAACATTTTGCATTTAAGATAAAGAACCTTTAAATCCATCAATTTGCACTTTCCAGAACTCCTTAAGTGGAATTTCACCAGGTCTAAATTCTGTAAAAGATCTTCTTCAAGAAACCCTCTATGATCTGAATAAATAATCGAGCAAATTAATTAATTAGAACAATGAACTTTAGCTGAAGCTCTAATTTTAATTATTCTAATCCATCAATGAGAGTGCCTTTGCTACAAAGGTAAAGGCCTCCAACCTTTAATTGCAAATCCATTGTGTGAAAGTTGTTAAAACTATTTCACTTTCAAAAACCAATGCAGATTTTCTGGTAATAGACAGAATTTAGAAAAAGAGTCCCGGGGTTATGAATTTCTAATATGCCTCAAAAATAATAATAAAATATTAGGCATGAACTATCTTTAGCATGATGGCCTTGTAAAAGATATATGGCTGTTAAAGTTAAGTAGCCTATTGGCCATACAAAATGTGCTTGTATTCCCAGTACTTGTTATTAAGTAAAATGCTTCTATAGGATCCTCATCTGATGACCTAGAACTGAATCAGGACATATCTTTCAAAAGTGTAGGCCAATTAGAATGTAAAAGAAGACTTACAATATATTTTTTTATTTATACATGATCTTATAGAAGGAGCATTCAAATATTATGGAATTCTCTCACTTGGATGATTTCTTAGTTGCTGTGATAGATAGGTGGACATGTAATGCAAGACTAAGGACAAATTAAATAAATTAACATGTTCATGATAAATTCAGTGAAGATTGAATTGTGATTAATTTATCTTGTGAAATTACCTATTTATAATGAGTGAGTACCTTTGTTTGTGATATTGGGTTTTACAAGTACTGCAGGCCTTGTCTCTGCAAGAGTCTGCTGCTGCAGAGGCATGCTGGCTTTGGCTTTAATAAGCCATCATGCCAGGATAATGAATTAAAGACTGCATGCATGCGTTTATCAATCAGTAACCATTCAAACAGTTTAAGAATGACTAATTATTCACATGGTGCTGTTTTTGGTTTTGATAAAGCAACACACTGAAAACATATGAAACAAAAAATGCAATTAGGTGCTATGATCACATTTTCACATTAAAAGGAGGGACAGTTATGTCAATGAGTCAATTATGACAATGAGTCTTAATAATGGTCCTAATGATTTCACTGCTTCTTTCTCAAAATCCAGTAACCTGCTGGTCTCTGTGTTATACACATGGGAGGATGGGGGACATAAATAAAGGTATTCTGTTTCAAATGGCATGCATGGGAATGAAGAGCCTTTGATGATGAAAGATAAATATCAGTGATTTTGGTGTCCCAAAGTCAGAAGTTGAGTAGCCCCCTGTAGACAAGCCATATGGCCCAGGAAGACTTTCATGGCTGTATATGTGTGTCTCTGAGCACCAAGCCATACTTCTGCTGATTTCTCATTATTGAGGAATAAATAGAACAAGACAACAAAACAGTGGCGCTGTTGTGTCATTTCCATTTTGACTTCACTGTGAGACAGATGGTGCAAACTAAATGGTATAGATAGGAAACTGGGCAGCAGCACTGAACACAGAAACAAACTGTGAGAGGATCTTAGTCTGCAGATTTTCACCACACAATGTGAAATATCCCACCATTTTTCTATGTCCGTCACCTGTTTTGTGCATTGCTGCTCAGAGTCACTTTTAGCAGGAAACACAATAATTTCACTCTGTAGCTCTGCGCCTGTATGAGCTGAGTGTGTGTTAGTGGCAATGGCGTGGGAGGTTGCAGGGAAGTCACAAGCAGCAGCAGATGCCAGGTCTCCTCCTTGGTGGCTGTTGGAGGATAGGTAAGGCAGACAAGTGTGAGATGCTGAAAAAAAATGAGGCAGAGAGGCAACCTGTAAATATAGCACAGCAGCACTAAAGCTTCGGTTTCTATTAAATAGCCATGTATTTCCCCACTCCTGGCTTTATTGCACCGTTGCTTCGGGAGTGGGAGCCCCAGAGGCTCTTCAACATTATTAGCAGCTCACAGTACATAATCCCATGGCAGATTCTTGTCTATCCTTCAGACCAGACAGAGATATACTGAGAGGGATGAAAAACAGCAATAAGTGTAGGTTGGTAGCGGTTTAAAATGGTACAGTGGCAGTTATCAGTATTCATCTTTCTAAGTCACAAACGCAAACAGGCAGAGGTGCATCCATAGACTGCAAAGCCCACATGTTTCTCATCATGACATCAAGTCAATTCAATGACAGACACCAGATGGTAGACAGTCACCAGAGGTAGCATGTGCCTCACTAAGTCATGAGGCCAGACCAAATCCTGCTGCCCTCCTCTGCCATTCCTTTAGAAGGTGATGCCCTCTCATTCAGGCTCCCTCAGGTCTTGGCCTGGTTGTACTGCCATGAAGCTGGACTCCCACATGCTGTCTGCCACCAGAGAAACTAAAAGGAGTGAAAGTTTGCAAAATACCTCAACCAAACACCTGCTTTTGGTATTTGGATGAGATGTAAAGGGAAAAATTATATTTTACAGAAAACTTATTATTTTACATGAGTTAAATATGTTCATGAGTGGAAATATTATAATATTTAACCTTACACAACAGACATATTACCTTATGGTCCGTCAGAAGGAGCTGAACAGTAAGCAGATTTGCTAGTTTATGTGTGAACCATGGTATAGTCAACACTCTGATTTTGGCTTCGAATTCACGGGAAAACACCTGATTTTTTTTACTTTTGAAGTTTTGTGACATGCCCAATACTGCATGTCTTGTCACCATGTGCCAATATTTCTGTGTGTAGTGGGCTTCAGTTTCAGATTTTCATTGTAACTCAACTGCTCTTACCATGTACATTGAAAATGTCTAAGTGCCTTACATAGCAAACTGCCTTACAGTACAAGCTTTTAATAAGGCATATCATGTCACTCCTTATTTTGGTTTTTTGGTAGACCTACGTTCTGGTGCTGCTCAGGCTCAGGTTCACAAGCAAGATTGGTTGTGGCCCGTTTGTCGTAGGCATCTTGCAAACCTAGTAGGTTCTAGGGCTGGGCGATAATTCAATAACGATATATATCGATCGATAGACGTGTGGCGCAATAGAAAAAAATAGGCTCGATAAAAGTTCGATATAGAAACGCAGTTTTCCTTCCTTCTCATTGTAGCCTAGCATGTAGGTTTATGCTAGTCACTACTTCCTCCTAACCAATCACAATCGCGGACCCAGGCACGCCGTCACAAAGCGCCGCCCTCTCAAACCACAACACAGAGCACATGAAGATGTCGCAGCAGGAGAGGCGGAGGAAATTGTTCCAAAGAAGGGTTTTTGTAGTTCGCCAGATTGGCAGTATTTCGGTCATGGCAAGTCTGACAAAAATCAAACCACAGTCATCTGTAAAATGTGTAGGGAACCAGTAAAAACGAAGTGTGATAACACAACCAACTTTTTTTTTTTATCATCTCAGCCACTCACACCCGCAGGAGGACGAGCTGTGTAGGCCCCGCCGCGACTCTCCTCCGAGAAATCTTTGGGAATTTCGGGAAAATATATATATATTCAGTTCTGGGCAGTTTCCCACGTAGTTCTAACAATTGAGAGAAAAATGCTGAGGGGCCAGCAACTTCAAAGTAATAACTCAGGTTAAAGCAGGAAACTAAGCTGAACCAGGTTTATTTGTTATATTTATTTTGGTCACTTTAGTTTATTCTTTGTCAGTATTTAATAACATAACTCAGGTCTTTTAAGTTATTTTTCTTTAAAACAATTCTGTTATGGTTAAAAAAGTTGGTTAAATAAATATTTAATTGGAAGTCTGTGTTTGTGTTCTTTATTAAAATTAAATCATTTAGCAATATTATAAAAAGTCCAGGCAGAGCTGCACATAAAATATGGTTTCAAATCTTTTCAATAATTATCGATATCGATCAATATGCATTTTTTTTTATCGATAAACTTTTTTTCTATATCGCCCAGCCCTAGTAGGTTCCCAATAGGAAATTAAATTGGGACCAAGTAGCACTTAGTAACAACAGTGACAAGGAACGCTATGGACAGCGGAAACATGCAAGAGAAGGAGAGTTTTGTGTCGGAGGTCATGGATGAGTCTCCTCCGTCATACATTTTGTATTTAGAGGAGGAAAGCAGGGACGAAGATGCTGTGCAAGAGAACGGCATGGTGTAAGAAGCTTCATTTGGTGTAGACGCTGCTAGTTCTGTTAGCTCTACGTCTGCGAAGACACAGACGTCCATCCCCGTGAACACTGGGACGGAATTCAGTGGTAAAGTAAATTGATTCTTATTTCTTATTTCAACTGTTGCGTATATTAGTCGCGACATATGAATCAAGTTGCAATGACCGAAAAATTTGATTGATATATGATTGGCCAAATTTAGGTGTACAAGCTAACCTATAACTAACTGGCCTTTATAGGATAAAAAAAAAAAAAAGATTTTAAGACAGGATTTTTTTTTAAATATACATTTTCTAAATTTTGGGACAATATTGTCTGAGAAAGATTACATTTATATACAGTGGGGCAAAAAAGTATTTAGTCAGCCACCAATAGTGCAAGTTCTCCCACTTAAAAAGATGAGAGAGGCCGGTAATTTTCATCATAGATATACCTCAACTATGAGAGACAAAATGAGAAAAAAAATCCAGAAAATCACATTGTCTGATTTTTAAAGAATTTATTTGCAAAATATGGTGGAAAATAAGTATTTGGTCAATAACAAAAGTTCATCTCAATACTTTGTTATATACCCTTTGTTGGCAATGACAGAGATCAAACGTTTTTACAAGGTTTTCACACACTGTTGCTGGTATTTTGGCCCATTCCTCCATGCAGATCTCCTCTAGAGCAGTGATGTTCTGGGGCTGTCACTGGGCAACACGGACTTTCAACTCCCTCCAAAGATTTTCTATGGGGTTGAGATCTGGAGACTGGCTAGGCCACTCCAGGACCTTGAAATGCTTCTTACGAAGCCACTCCTTCGTTACCCGGGCGGTGTGTTTGGGATCATTGTCATGCTGAAAGACCCAGCCACGTTTCATCTTCAATGCCCTTGCTGATGGAAGGAGCTTTTCACTCAAAATTTGACGATACATGGCCCCATTCATTCTTTCCTTCACACGGATCAGTCATCCTGGTGCCTTAGCAGAAAAACAGCCCCAAAGCATGATGTTTCCACCCCCATGCTTCACTGTAGGTATGGTGTTCTTTGGATGCAACTCAGCATTCTCTCTCCTCCAAACAAGACAAGTAGAGTTTTTACCAAAAAGTTCTATTGTGGTTTCATCTGACCATATGATATTCTCCCAGTCATCGTCTGGATCATCCAAATGCTCTCTAGCAAACTTGAGACGGGCCTTGACATGTACTGGCTTAAGCAGGGGGACACGTCTGGCACTACAGGATTTGAGTCCCTGGCGGCGTAGTGTGTTACTGATGGTAGCCTTTGTTACTTTGGTCCCAGCTCTCTGCAGGTCATTCACTAGGTCCCCCCGTGTGGTTCTGGGATTTTTACTCGACGTTCTTATGATCATTTTGACCCCACGGGGTGAGATCTTCCGTGGAGCCCCAGATCTAGGAAGATTATCAGTCGTCTTGTATGTTTTCCATTTTCTAATAGTTGATCCCACAGTTGATTTCTTCACACCAAGCTGTTTACCTATTGCAGATTCAGACTTCCCAGCCTGGTGCAGGTCTATAATTTTGTTTCGGGTATCTTTTGACAGCTCTCTAGTTTTGGCCATGGTGGAGTTTGGAGTGTGACTGTTTGAGGTTGTGGACAGGTGTCTTTTATACTGATAACGGGTTCAAACAGGTGCCATTAATGAAGGTAACGAGTGGAGGACAGAGGAGCCTCTTACAGAAGAAGTTACAGGTCTGTGAGAGCCAGAAATCTTGCTTGTTTGTAACTGACCAAATACTTATTTTCCACCATATTTTGCAAATAAATTCTTTAAAAATCAGACAATGTGATTTTCTGGATTTTTTTCTCTCATTTTGTCTCTCATAGTTGAGGTATATCTATGATGAAAATTACCGACCTCTCTCATCTTGTTAAGTGGGAGAACTTGCACTATTGGTGGCTGACTAAATACTTTTTTGCCCCACTGTACATGTTTAAGCAAGAGCGATTTGACATTTAAGTATGACTTCCCTATGACTTTAAATGTTTGGAACATTGTGGCCACTTTTAAAAACTAATAAACATCCTGCAAGTACAAAAACACAAGAACAAACACAAAATTTTGTAGCTTCAGAAGAAGTCGGCAAAAAGCTGAGAATCGATGTAAAGCCATTCATTTAGAAGTGCATAGACTTAATCTTAAAGAATTTATGCTAGAGATCAATGAAAACATAAAACATCCTCTAACCTTGCTTCCTGTATAAAACAATAAAAATCTTAAGGTCTTGTTTAAATCTTACTGCACCTTCAACTCCACATGTGTCTGTGCATACATAGGGCATTATTAAAGATTTTTGAAGTTTTTCGAACAAAGTGCAAGACATCAGGGCCAGCATTAGCCTCCCGCAAAAAAGCTTTAACATGGTTTAAATCCTTAGGTTCTCACCGCCTGCTTTCTCTCCTTTCAGTCTACAGGACATGAAGGTTTAAGTGGGCAAGTTGAATCCCTTACCAAGCCTTGCTGACATTATACCCACATCTCTTTTTTTTTTTAAAGGAATTTGACGTTATAGGTCCCTGGGCTGTGAGATTGATAAATCTTTCTCTTCCATCTGGCTTGGTTTGCACTTATTTTTTTACATGCTGTGCAGTAAATTCCAATTTAAACAAAGTCAATCTTGACCACATATAGCTCCAAAATTATATGCCCATTTCAAAACTTACCTTTGTGTCAAAAATCATAGAACATTGGTGGCTAAAGAGTTAACAGCATTCCAGTTATAGCTTGAATTTTATGACCAATATCATTCAGGTTTAAAAAAAATGCACTCCACTGAAACTGCTCTTGTTAAAGTTTCAAAAGACGTGATGATTGCTGCAGACTCATGTTCTCTTGGTTTAATGGAACTTAGCATCTGCTTTTGACATTGTAGATCATAGTATGCTGCTTGAGGGATTGAATCAGTGTTACTGATTTATAGGACTGTTCTCCAATGGTTCGCCTGAATATAAAAGGAAAAACTTAAATGTTGTTATGTATCTGGTGCCTCGTGGTCAGCTATTTGAAGGCTTCAAAAATGTGTTGTAGCATTTCTACGCTGAAGACATTCAGTTATATTGTTCTTTCAATCACTCAGAGATGCACTTGTGTGTTTTTAGAATGTGTGTCTCGCATCAAAAACTGTTTGTCTTCTCAGCTCCTTCAGATAAATTCTAACAAAACAGAAATTCTAAGCATTGTTCCCGATAAAAAAGATCCCACTGACTCAAAAACACCTAGTTCTGGGCTTGCCTGTGAATAGAGGCCACAAAACACTTGGGAGCTCTCTCACGACAACAGACAAAAAAAATAAAAAATTCTACCTCCGAAAGTTAGGAAACTGTTGACCAAATCTGGTCTTGAAAGGATTCTTCATACATTAATTCATTGACTACTGCAATTCTGTTTTCTTGTGTTTCAGTATGTCATCCGTAAACAGACTAGTATGGTCAGATCACGCAGTGCATTGCTGTCAGAATCTCCTGAAAGTCCCAAAAATGTGTTTTAAAACTTTGGGAGATATGTCTGTATGTATATGTTTAGGCTGTAGCTCCCAGATTGTGAAATGACCGGCCTTTCTCAATCCATATGGTCAACTGTGTGGTCAAAAACGCTGTTTAAAAAGCCTTTGGATACTAGATTTTACACTTTTACACATTTAATGTATGTTATCCCACAACCTTTACATGTAACCAGATTCATCTACTGGCGTAGAAATATGTGAAGTCATAGTATGTGACCAGGACTGTTTGAATTTCCTTTGCCCTAAATTGTCTCAACATTTTATTTTTCTTTGTTCAGTAGCTTGTAAACCTTTTTTTTTTAACTTAACTTTCCTATTATGTTTGGATCCAGCCTAATTTGGATGCAGCTCAACATTTCTCTTCAGAGTATCAATGACTGTTTGATGGACAACTGTCATTTACACAATCTTCCTCGTTATTATTAAGCCATGTCTTAAATCTGTTTGAAAAATATATTTGTTTGTCAAAAAATGCATTCACTTACTCTTAGACAGTATTTTTTTGGATAATTATTTTCAAGAAAAATTGTGCATTTATTTATTCTGTATCAATATAGAACACCACACATTTTTCCTTTTTTATTGAAATAATGCAATAACTTAACTTGCTGATATTATTCATATATAAAGATGCATCCACAGGTCTCAGTTTCTGTTTTGAACTAATTTCCAAAATGCAATGGCAGACAAGTTATTTAAAGCTACAGTGTGTAACTTTTAGCGACATCTAGTGGTCAGACTGCAGACTGCAGCAACATGAACATCTCCCCCCCACCGCTTCTCCCCCCCAACAGTACGGCGAGCGTTACGGGACAAAATGTCTTCCACGACGTCCGCATCACCTACCTTCTCAAGTGATGAGGTTTGTTTACATAGATAAATTTACAGATAATATTTCATTTGTCTGTGTAGGGTATAGATTTCATGTAGACTTAAGATAATAAATATACCCGTTATTTTTTCTACATCGTTGTGACGTTTTGGCGATCTCACAATCGCTAGTTTGTTGGCTCTGCGCTGCTGTAGCGCAAAGATGTCTGCCTCCATTGCTGCGAGACCCGCTCCTATGTAATTATAAATAACGAATTCTAAGGCAACGCAAATATTAAGGTTAAGAGGCTGAGCTCGTAGATGATGATAAATAACATAGTTATGTATAATATATTAAATTTCTGACTGTATATCCCTGTAATTATTACACACTGTAGCTTTAAATGCATTTTAGTTAAATTAAATAGCCATCTTGAGGAAAGAAAAATTAAAACCCTCTGTATATTCATGTCACATGTAGCTCCATATGCATTTTTCCCCCTATCCCACTTGTGGCAAAACTCCCAGCTGCCCTTTGCAGGCTGCTCTGTTTGACGCGATCGCTATCACCACTCGACACTCGCCTCTCAGCATCTGCCCAGAGGCATCTCGGCAGCATTTCATGTCCTCCCCTCTTAGTCAGCTTCTGCTCAGCCTCCTCGCCTTCCTCCAGCTCTTCATAGTCACTTTGCCCGCCCATTCAATAACCTCTCTGCTTCTCTATAAAGCCATTCTGCAGTCTTTTTTGCTGGCTTATGTGACATTTGCCATTTAGAAGCAGGGTGGTAGAATAGCTGTCCAGACTCTCACCTCCATAAACATGATTTGAGCCAAATCAGTGAAAAGATTTAAGAGGTTAGAGAGAGAATTTGGTTATACTTTAAGTTAGGTTGAAAATAGCGTTTAGTATATCTGGTTATATACTAAAGTATTTTATCTAAATGCCTTATTTAATCAGGTAACTGCCGCAGCTGGGGAAAAGGTTAATGAATGCTCATTGAATGCCACATGGATCAGGATGCTTTGGGACATTTGTATTCAGCATATGTAGATCCACCATAAATTGTTAGAAATGCCTTTTGGAGACATCATGAATATCTCGTTATATACAGCCCAAGTCTGAAGGATAAGTGCTTAAAGTTTTCACCCTCATTGATGTATAGCCGCAATGAAGAATCTTCATCTCCCAAAGCCTGTTAAGGCACATCTTCCTACTAATTTTGGTTACATAAACGTATCAAAAGTTCAGATATGTTTACTGAATTAGGGCTCACCTGACATGTCAAAGCAACCCTCATTCAAAAATCACCTTGTCAAAGCTGTGATCTTCTTTTCCTTCCCCCAAGCAGCAGGAGCAGTAGCAGCAGCAGGGTGCTGGTGACACATATGGCCAATTATAAGTGGAAGTTGAGAGGATGATGTGAGCTGAAAGCTTGTTCACACGTGGTGGGTGTCCAGACGACCAGGAGATTCATGGAGGAGGTCCGTGTGCGATAAGAGCTCATCAGCTGTTGAGCCCCTCTTCCCTCTCCTCTAAGGATCTGTGGTATATCAAAGCCTACTTTTTAGGCGATCAATACTGCCCCTTACTTCCTTTTTGTTACTTCACAGTCAGAATGATGGTTAGCAGGAGGATGCAATATTCAGTTCATAAATCATGCAGTAAAAAAATGTCAACGGGGTAATCGTGATTTTCTAACACACTTTGAAGGCAGATTTTATTAGTGCGTTAACATCATCGGGCGACCCTCATTCCTCCTCATTATGGGCTCACGGAGGCATCAACAAATCCTAAGTGCTAAAATACTTCTCAGCAGAGCCTGCCCTTCTTTCGAAAATACATCTGTTAAACAAGAGGCTGAAGATGAATGGCACTAAACATGATTTACTCTTACAGGAGATTTATGTTTATTTCCCAGGCTTGACAAGGTTGTTACGGTCAAACTCATTGTCAGTGTCATTTTATTCTTAAGCATTAATTTGTGTTTTGAATTGCTTTCCTTTAGGCCAGTAGTTTCCCAAATAAATAGGAAATAAAAAGAATCCTTTATATCCATGAGTACAGAGCACAAATAAATGAAACGGTTGCCTTAATAAATAGCTTTACAGAACAGTTTTCTGTAAGCCTTTTGCTCCTCTCTGGCCAATGAATTTGAATGGACCAATAATTTCCCACCATACCCCAGAGTTACAGCATTTTTGTCACATCTTTTAGTGATTAAATGGATTGATTTCTGTTCTCTATAGGTGATTAATCCCAGAGGGTTAGAGATTACGGAGAGGGAGCGGCAGAAAAGCCTTCTAAATGGATTCACACAGAGAGCCTTCCATTCATGGGGGCTAATGATATTGGACTACAGAACTGTGGTTTTAGAGAAAATAGAGGGAATTCTCAAAAGAGGCAAAAGCTAATAAAAAAGGAGTTTATGATGAGAACAATCTGAGTGCAATAAGTAAGGAATGACCTTGAATTGTGTTTTTTTTTTACCGACACCAAATAAAGACGTTTAATGTGATGCTGGGAGCTACATAAATTCAGATTACCCCTACAAAAATGCAAGAATGTTGTTTGGCACAGGGTGTGACACAAAATGAACACCTTGTAGTTCATTTCAGCAGAAAAAATGTAAATTTTCTTCCCAGCATGGAAAAAGCAACCAATTTTGGGACATAAGGTATAAACAGAGAAGCTTCAAGTTTAACGGTGCTTAAGGTCAAAGCATAATATACAACACCATCACTAACCAAATAGTTACAACTCTACCTATAAGAAAACAGAAGTATAGTTGGTCGAGGTGCCTGTCTAGCAATAGAACGGAAAAAGGGATGTTAAAACAATTGCAGAGAAGACCCACCAACTTCCAGTCAAGTCACAACACGTGTCATCTCAAGGTCTTTACAAAGAACACTAGATCAGATCACACAGTCAGATTGGTAAAAAGTTTTCTATTTAAGGAAACCTAGCATCCCGAGCAGTCAAAAAGACCGAACCCCACAAGTCTGTGACATTTACAGACAAACCTTTCATAAAGTTTGCTTGAAGGAAGCTTTTGCTAAATGTGCAAAAACAGCTCTCACATTGTTAATATGAGCAGTCACCAATGGCAACTGCTTGTTCTGTAAACTTCAATCTAATAATAGTTGAGTAATAAAACTCTTCATATTCTCGCAGATATCATGAGCGAATAAATTGTTTCTCCATTTATTTGAAGTTGTTTTTCCTCATAACATGCAGTATTTTGTTTTGTCTTTAATTTCATTGATGTTCTTAAAGAGCCAAAGAGTTTTCCAATTATACTGCAACTTGTGGCAAAAACAGAACTGAAAAAAAACTTTGACCTTACATAGAATTGCCACGTTTGTCTGAGTTGAGCTGGATGCTGTTCGCTTCTGAGTACCCACAAAATCCATCTTGAATATAACGCTTCAATTGTTTGCAAGGAAGCCGTGGGAACTTCCAACCCAAAGTAAATTCAGGAAAATAAGCTACTGTCATGACGGGTCTAACTGATTTAACCCACATGCAGAACACCACGGAGGCTGGTTAAAAGTTTCAACAGTTTATTGAAAGGTTCACAAAATAAAGTTATTTGCACTGATACTGGAACGGATCCGGGACTGGAAACACAGGGCTCTCTGCAGAGAGGGACAGTATGATTAGCCAAGTAGTAGAGGAGTCTTGACAGAGCTTGTTATTGATCTGTACCTGATGGTAGTTCAGACTGAGCGTTGGAGAGAGGGAACCAGAAGGGTCCGGAGACTGAGGGTTCAGCAGAGGGTTTAACAGCGGCAGGGCTTGACTTCAGACTTGAAAGGTTCAGACCTTGAGTTGATCTTCTAGTTCTCGCCTGAGAACTAGCTTGCAGATAAGAACTGTTGATCTTCTGGTTTGGCTTCACAGAGCAGCCAGGCAGGGTTTTGAATGTGAGCTCCTCCAGAGCTTCTGAGTCGATAAGGTCTTCCTAGGAGGGTAAGAGGACAAAGGCGGGTTAGAATCAGGTTGGCTTTCAGAGAAGTCAGAGTTTCAGGCAACAGGTTTGGCTCAGGCTTGCTAACCATTACTGTTTAACACTCTGGCGCTGAAGGGAAGTTCAGCCGCTGCTTATAAAGCTGGTCTCCTGATGAGATGATCAGCCGCAGGTGTGCTGGTAAATTCAGCTCAGGAGACTCAGGAACGCCCTCTGCTGGAGAAAGGTGGCAGATCTCCAGATCCCAACAGCTACAGGTTGATAGATGAACTACAAAGGTATCAGTCTGCTCATCAAACAATGTTTTAGTCATAAAATGTCTAATAAAAAAGTTGTTTTAAAGTATTTTTTTAAAAAAAACATAACTAATGTCTTTTTATGCTGTGATGGTGCTCATAGGCAGAGCTGGAGTGATGGCAATGATATGTTTTCGGTGTACTATTTGGAAGAAAATTATATCACTTGATATCATAATGCAAGTTTTGTATTATTAAGATATGTCGAGTTTCTTCAAAACATCACTAAACAATACCCTGAGTAAAATGTTTTACAATCATAAATTATGAATAAAAAGATATGCATTCATTAATAGAGAAGAAAATGTTTCATACAATTGCTCTAAGTTGGGAAAATATTAAGAATGTCTGTTTACACTGTTAACTTTGTGTAACAGTGGTATGTTTTAGTGGTTTTCATATATGTCATGGCCATGAAGAGTTAGAATTTGGAACATTATTTATAGCTCGTCCATTAATTGCCTTGGAAACCTATTAGCACATTGAATCTTCCTGATGACTTAGTTGGTGAGCCAACCCAGAATTCATTATGTCCTTTACTTAGAAGAGTAGAAAAAAATCTGCCTTAAAAAGTTACCAAACTTCCGAATGCACAATATTCTGGACCTGATCTATAAGAGACCTCTGACAATGACGTGAACTTTGACCCTTTCACTAAAGTACTAAACTAACAACAGAACTCGTACAAAACTGAGATACAAACGAATGTCAAGGGAATATCTCTAGGATTTATTGGAACGAGTAAAGAAACTGAAATGGTTTATTTTAGCTTACAGACTTAACATTCTGTCATGATTTTTTTGTGGATTGATGACCCAAAATGCAGAGGCAGGAAGGCAGAGATGATTTTCTTATGGGTTTAATAAAGGAGAACAGAAAACAGAGGCAGGAAGAAGTAGATGAGGTTAGATGAGGACCCAGCAAAGAGGAACTGAAGAGAGAGGGGTGTTAAAGGAGACTGAGACAAAGAGAGGGCTAATGAGGAAACTGGGAGCAGGTGCGTACAGAACAAGAAAGGGAAAGAGCTAGGGAGAAGGGAGAACATAAGAGGGCAGCAGAGAGCAACAAAAAGAAACCTGGAAGACTGGAAATAACAAAATAATAATTAAACCACTAGGACTATAAAACACGGAGAAAAGAAAACTAAACACTCAAAAGAAAACATAACAGAACCAAGAATAGGACAGTAACTGGGAAAAAAAAAACACAGCAAAATAAAAATAAAACCACTAACACTAGAAAACAAGGAGTAAAACAACACCGAACACTAAAAAGAAAATATAACAGAACCAAGACTTAGACAGTAACTGAGAAAAAAAACAAAGAACTCAATAAACTAAGAATTAACCCACTAAAACTAGAAAACAAAGAGCAAAGCAAAACTGGATACTCAAAAGAAAAAAAATAACAGAAACCTGACACATTCAATTTTGAAGGGTTACAATTCTAGTTAATAATACAGTGGTGGAACTGTTAAATGCTCGATTTGATCAAACAGCATTTTTTTCACAAGTTGGTAACACTAGATAATTGTTAAACAAGATATTTTCTTTTTCAAAGACTACTGATGTATAAAATATCTTGTTGCTTCTTCTCTTAAGTGTTTAATTTTCCAACGATTACTATCGGTCCTTGTGAACAAAAACAATCATCTGTTAATCTGTCATGAAACAAGGACAGATGGACCCAGTATTCAGGAGAGACAGTCAGTAGGACAAAAGATTTATTAAAATAAAAACAAAACAAAAGCGGAGCTGTGGCTCGCGGACACTGCAGGCGGGGGGCGGGGCACCGCCCAATCTCAGACACTCCAGGGAGAAACACAGGTAAGTGACCACGATCAACTGATAGAAGATTCACTGTGTTGGTCACTTACCTGGTTTAACAGTCCAGACCACGAGTGTCCCCAGTGCTGCAATCCCAGAGGTGATGCTGGAAGCCAATCCAGGTGAGGGATCCAGAACAGACAGGAACAGACAGAAACAGGCAGGATCCAGATCAGGCAGGAACAGAGACAGGTGACATGATCCAGACTTCCAGGCATCCACAGGCTTCCAGGAGGGTTCAGAGTCTGACTGGGACCAGAAGCATGACCAGGTGGTCACGCACAGGAGCAGACAGGATCAGGTGCAGACAGGCAGGCACAGTGGAAGAGGGTAGCCGAGACAGGACGCAGGAACCGGAACTTGAAGCTGGACTTTAAACTGGTCTCCTCCCTGGAGCCAGGCTTACTTTGATAAAAACTGAACCTCCCCCCATAATGAGCCAAAAACCCAGAGGACTCCACGGGGGAGGAACAGTGGACAATCAGGAGACGAGACAAACACTAAAACCCTCTTTCCACTGGCAGCTAGGATCCAGGACATGAACCAAATTAAAGCTGAACAGAAAGACTGACAGAGAGACAAGCAATGATCTGGCCCTGAATGCTCAGTCTGAACTGAATATAAACCAGAGGAAACAGGTGAGGGGAATAAATTATAATTGAGGCAGGGAGGGAAGAGGGCAGGTGAGAGGAATTACTAATTAAGGGAGAGCAAACAGGCCAGATCATGACATAATCCTTACATGGGAAGAAGAAGAAACTGATTGGATATAGATAAATACAGAGGTATAGCATGGTTTGCTAACAGGTATGAAATGTAAGTAAAGGAAGACATGGCAAAGAGGGAGAACAAAGTTGAAAATACATAGAATATGTTGGGCAGTCGTATGCATTGTTGCTTTGGGATACTTTGAAATCCCCCGGGAAGACCTGGAGAACATCTTTGTTTTCCCCATAGACTTGTTCAGTCATGATCGTTCTTGGAGCAAAATGCTTTTGAAGTAATAAATAAGTATGAAAGACTATAAGTATAAAAGATTTTGAATTGAAAAAAGCTTCCTGGATGGGAAGCGAAACATCTTCAAACTTGGAAACCAAGTCTAGTCGATTGTTTTTTGTTTTTTTTTTACTTTTTTGAATGACTATGGCCTGGATGACTGCAATTCTTCACCATCATATTTAAAAAAAAGGTCTCCTCAAGTTTCTGTAAACTAAAGAGTTTGATTTCTTCTGCTTTGGAAAAAGGAACATCTTCATAACTGCATTTTTTTTTCAAAAATACTAGTGTTTTTTGATAGGAAATTATCAGTTTTTCTATAAACCTTTCAGGTGTAGCAAAGGGAGGGTTTGTGTGTGTTAGGCTTTTCTTGCCTTACAACTCCTCCCTGCCGAGTTTAGGAAGCATCGGGGAAGTTGTGGCTTTTGTGGTGCAGATAACTGGAACTTTCTCCAACAGCTCGGTGATCTGTGTCAAACTTTGCAGCTTAACGCCCCCCTAAATTCTCTTCAGCAGGAAACCTGCTTCCCTGCCTGTGTGAAAAACAGGCCGGGAGAAGGGGTTAAATACAAAAACAGAAGGTGAATGGATTGAGGGTAAAGGTAGAGGAAGAAAAGCATATTGTTAAGCTTTGCAACATATCAAGGAAATAAAAGGTTGGGAAGATCAAATGACTGCAACAGGACATCTGTGCTACAGGAATGGAAAACAAATCACAGCTAAATTAACTCAATTATTTAGCCAAAGTTTGCAAAATATAACCCCATTTTAGCTGAAAATGTAATTCCTACAAGGGGTATCAGTTTTTAAGACCATAATTGATTAATTCTTTTCCACCTTAGCAGTAGACATCTAAATGTTTGCATGTATTAAATTGTTAGTCAAATATATTTTTTTAAACAACTATTGTTTTTTTAGACTATTCATATAACTGGATACACATGTGTAGTGAAAGATGATGAGGGGGCAGCAGAGAAGCAAACAGGGCCCTGGGGTTCTATCTGTCAGCACAGAGCAAAGTTCAGCTGCTGTCAGGAATGAGATAGACTACTGATTCAGGCAAGTGACTAGGGCACAAAGTCAATGTTCACAGTCTGTGCTGTAGCCCTGAAAAGAAAACTTCCATTCCTAATATTGCAGAAGGGAACCAAACGGCAGTGGTCCCCCTGCAACAACATGCAGACATGCTAGCATTTCCTTAATGGTATTGAAGGATTCAAGATCTGAATAAAATGGAGGGAGAAAGAAGATGTGTTCTGGATTTCAAACCTTTTTTTTTTTTTACTTTTACTCCCAATACACATTTTTAATATACCTTTTGTTTTAATTGCATAAAAATATATGCATTTACAAGTAAACAATCCCTCATTATTACTTTGAAAAAGGTTCAGCTCCTTTTTTTCATAACTGCATGCTCATGTAATTTCTGTCTACTAAGACAGTCAGACGGATTTCAAATGGCAGTTTTCAATTGATAGTTTAAATTATGAGGCAAAAAAGACATTTCATTGCTATTCTTTCATAATTGTTAAATCTCAAATTAACTGATTAACCACAAATTTTGCCGTTACTGTCAGATATGCAGGACAAAAAAAAAAAAAATGTGGTAATGGCAGACATTAACCCTGGAGTGGCCACCCAGCTTAAATTACACCAAGGGTGTATTGATGACTCATATAGGAGATGACAGAAGAACCCAGAATAACATCTTTAGACCTGAAAAGTTTAATTCACTCAATTAAGGTGACTTTTAAAGATTCAGCTGTAAAGAAATTGGGAAAAATTGGGATCTGAGAACGAGTACCAAGTGCACCTTGATAACTTAAGTCATCATTTGCATGCTACATTTTGTTGTTACTCAGATTTACTTTGTCTGATATTAAAGTTATATATATAAAAAAACACATGTAATACGAAAACAGGAAATTAATAGGGTGGTAAATATTTTCCCACAAAACTGCACATATTTAAATCTTAATCTAAGTAGGGTTACAACATTTTTTTTGGAAAAATTATAGAACTTTCTGGTATGATCGCAGTGGTGACAAATAAGGGGGTCTTAGTAAGGCTTCAGTCTAATAATGTAAATTTTTGATTTAAAAAAGCATTAAAAATATCAAAATCTTTTATACCGATTCCAAAATGATTCACACAGCTCTCAGATTTAGGTCTAAAGTCTGAAAGACTGCTACACCTTAAATGCACCAGGGAGCATTATCACTGATCCTTCCTCCCAGCAGCTGTAACACTCTATAACCACCACTGTTTTCCAACAACCTCAATAAGTTGTTAGCTTCATGCTGATTTTGTACAGTTTTTATTTTAGTCAGCTAAATAACATGCTGCTTTAATTTTGCACAGCTCTGATGTTGCTGTTATTATCAAATATCCGTTACTGTTAAAATGTACATAGCTGTATATATTTTTTTTATTCTCCAGGTGCACAGTTTTGTATTGTTAAAACACTTTACAGTACAGTATTTTATTGTTTATCTTTTAACTATTAAATAATATGTTATTCTTATACATTTATTCTAAGGTCCACATTTGTGGGACAATACAGGGATTTTATCTTCTATTGTAGGAAACCCTTCAATGTTATAAACATGATTCTTCTCATTGGTAGTTATATGAGCATATTGGTTGGATGCAACCACAGTCAAGACTGGGGTCTAAAAATAAAAAATCCCTGGAATAAGCTCAAGTTGTTATCACCAACAACAAACTCACAACAAAGGATACATCTAAATTTGGTGCTTTTGTTAAATTTTGTTCTTATCCTCTGAAAAATGTCCACCTCATTCCAGATATATGACAATAAACATGTTTTTGGGAAGAAATGTTCCTATGGACATAAACCTCTCTGATCTGACATTGCTTATTGCATATTAAAAGAATTAAGTCAAGATTGTGTTACACTACATCTTCCATAAGCTGTTTTTTTCTTTGGAGATTGGATATACCTTGAAAATTACAATGAAAATATTTGGCTCAAAACCATCAAGGACTTATAAAACTGAACAGTAAGAGCTCTGTTAGGGCAAACAGCATATAAGATAAACACACTAAAATACCAATAACAAACACAACATATGTAGAAATATGTTGTGTCTACACTGTATATACTGTATATATCTTATGCACCTTTTTCTTTCTTTGGAACATTCTTCTTCCTTTACTATTTGAGGTGATGTTACAAGTAAGTTTCTCCACTGTGAAATCAATAATGTCAATCAATAAAGCCACTCAATCAATCAATTAACCAATCAAATATAAGATGACAGCTTATATGAAAAACAAAGATGCAAGCCATACTAGGTTCTCTTTGTTCCACCTCATTATGTTCACTTTTGAGAACAAAGTAAAACAAAACCAAAAGTAAAGGTGAGATTCAACTGAGCTTTTCCATGCATTACCCTTACATCCACATTTTCATGTTTCTATTGAAAATACATTAACATTCTTTATTTTGCAGCCTTAAAGTATGTACTGATACATGTACAGATCATGCAAGAGAAAAGGGATATATATCTTTATTTTTATTTTTTTTTATCCTGTTTGAGCTCTGCTCTAAAAAAACTCTTCTCATCTAAACAGCTGGAAACATCAACCTGCTGCTAAAAGCCATTTGTTGTGAAACAATTAGAAAAGCATTGAAAAAGCCCAAATAGTGTAAACATAAGAAGAAACGCTAAAACAATAAAAAAAAAAACGTTCATGTCTCATGACTCCCTACAAAATCTAAGTAAGTGTTGTGCGAGCACCAATGTATGGGGATTTTCATGTTTTATTTTATTTGGAATCCAGTCCAAGGTGAGTTTTAAGTCACAGTCCTCTGACGTCAGACAGATCAGTTATGAGGGCTAATTATGGATGAACACGGGGGGATTTCTGCCTCCAGTGAAAGCTGCTGGTGTGCAGAGAGGTTAGTTGTGCTGCTGACTCTTTCAGAACCTGTCTGTCTGAGTGAAGCTCTCATATATTCTGTATGTATATTTATACATACACACACACACCCTCCATAGAAACCAAGCATAGTCGGGATTTTTTTTTCCTTTGCTTTCTTGCAGTGCACAAAGTCTCCAGGTGGAGAGGCGAGAGTTTTCCCTCAGTGCAGAAGCCATTAGTCAGAATGGAGGTGATTTATGGGTTGTCTCCTTGCAGAATTTAAATTAACTGCCATTCCGTACAGAGGGAGGGTACCTCTGCATTTTGGGTTGCTCCCCTTTACACTACCTCTCAGCCTCTCTCTGCCTTGCTCTCTCTTATTCTCAAGAGAGAAATTAGGGGTGTTTTTTGTGTCCAGGTGTGATGTCAGGTGGTCGACTCACTCCTGGATCCGGAGAGATTTTTAGAAAAAGAAATGCTCAGCCACTCTGAAAAAGGAAAAAAAAACATGAATTAAGGCTGTGTTCAAGGTCAGAACTCCCTCCTAAGGGGAAGATGGAGAATCTGGCAGACACACCTGCATCTACAGGCAGTAATCAAAGCTCTTACGACTGCAAAATATAGATGTATGCATACAGTGTTTCTCTCATCTATTTTTAAAGATTTATGAGATATTGTGAGCTTAATTGCAGGGACATAATTTAAGATCATGTCAAATCACTAATTTCAAGATGCACCATCCCTGCTACCAGATCCATGAAAATGATTTTCATATTCATGATGTTTTGTATTCCTCTTTTTCCCTGATGATTATATGAGGCACAACTGAGATGGATGACATTATAGCTTAGGGATATAAACTTCTTTAGAGTTCATCAGAAAGACGGCCAGCATTGAAGATAATGCAAATGAACATATTCGGATGGATTTATAGATTTTCTTTGCATAAAACGTTACGTTTTGCCTAATCTGGCAAGAGAGAAAGGGCTGTAGCATACACACAAGGTGAAGGAGAAGAGTAGAGTAAGAAGTAAATGATTCTCTATGACATCCTGAAGTAAAAAAAGAAAACAAGTGATTTTGCGTTTAATGCAAATTAATGGCTAAGAATAGTAAGTCACAATAAGTTATAAAATTAAATGTACAAAAAAAAGATAAATACTGTTTATTTTTAGCAAGTTTGTACCTTTTGTTAATTACGAAATGCTTAAAAAGCAACTTTATTGCTTCTTCCTACAAAACATCTGCACAATGCAGCAACATTTGTTCCCACACACATCCGCACACACACCTACACATGTACACAGTTCTCGACTTTCTCCTGCAGACTCAATACACTTGCAATGAAATATGGGGTGGTTTCATTATGCATCTGTTACCCATATAGCCTTGACCTTTTAGCATTCTTGTGCAGTCATATTGGAGTGGAGCTAAAAAAGAGCTCCAATTACTAGCTTATAACTTTGTGATTTTATTATTAATATTTCAACACAGCAAGACATTCATCATTTCTTTTGCATAGGCCAATGTTTTTTTTTTTTTTTTTTTTTTACAGACTATAGGCATTTAAACATGTTAATGCTGTGTGGTTTAAAGAGCTAGAGAAAACTATGTTAATTAAATAACATATCCAACATTTATACATACATATATATATATATATATATATATATATATATATATATATATACATACATTAGTGGTGGGCAGTTACGTTAACGTGCTGCGCTAACGGCAGACTCTTAACGGGCAATAAAAAAATATTGCCATTAATCTATTTTAAAAAATTGGGTTGGAAGCTGGGTCTACATTAAGTAAGCTATAATGACTTTCACCTTGATATATTAGTGTGGAAGTATATCTGCTGCCGATGTATATCTGGGGTTGAGAACGAATCTGTCAGGGTTTGGTTGTGGTAGGGGACCCAAATGCAGAGGGGCTGAGGAGACTTCTTGGCAGTTTAATTGGGCAAAAACAGTAACAAAGGCAGGAATGCAAAAATCCAACTAATAATCAAAAGCAAACCAGAACTATGGAGACATCTGGGGAAAACCAAACACGAGGAGCCAGGGAGAGACGAGGAACATGGACAACAGCATGGGAGGACAGCAAAGACAAGGAACCAACAAAGAGTGAGAGCAGAGGGAGAGCATATAAAGCAGAGAGAGACAAAGGGAGGGTTAACGAGCTGACAAGGAACAGGTGTGAGAGGAGACAACGAGGGAGCCAAGGGGAAAGGAACATACACACACACACAAGAGGGCAAAAGAGGACAACAGAAAAACATGAGAACTAATATAAATCTAGAAATACAACAAAACTGGAATTAAACCAATAAATCTAGAAAACAGGGAGCAAAGAAAAGAACAGCAGAACCAAGACCATGACAGAATCAGTCTTCCAACCTGTGCAGGCCTATTGTGTAATTATCACATTAAATGTGACATGCTAACATGGATGCAGCTATAAAGCCGCATGGTTTGCTTCAGGGAAAATTTACTGTATTTTTAGGCAAGGCAAGGCAAGGCAAATTTATTTGTATAGCACAATTCAGTACAAAGACAATGCAAAGTGCTTTACATGATTAAAATACAGGAAGATAAAACAGAATCAAAGCAAGTAGGAAAAAATAAAAAATAAATAAAATAAAATAAAAAATGCAGAAACAAAAAAAGAATATTAAAAACAGTTGGATTAAAGAAAACATGTTTTTGTTGAACTGTTTTACTAGAATAGTCAAAGACAATCCTAAACAAATGTGTTTTTAGTCTTGATTTAAAGGAGCTCAGGCTTTCCGCACTTTTACAGTTTTCTGGAAGTTTGTTCCAGATAAGTGGAGCATAGGAACTAAATGCTGCATCTCCATGTTTAGTTCTGGTTCTAGGTATGCAGAGCAGGCTGGAGCCAGAAGACCTGAGTTGTCTGGAGGGTTGATAAACTGATAGCAAGTCTGTGATGTATTTAGGTGCTAAGCCATTCAGAGATTTATAGACTAACAGAAGTATTTTAAAGTCTATTCTCTGAGATACAGGGAGCCAGTGTAAGTACTTTAGAACTGGGGTGATGTGCTCTACTTTCTTAGTCTTAGTGAGGACACGGGCAGCAGCGTTCTGGATCAGCTGCAGCTGTCTGATCCACTTTTTAGGCAGACCTGTGAAAACACTGTTGCAGTAATCAATTCGACTAAAAATAAACGCATGGATTAGTTTTTCCAGATCATGCTGAGACATTAGTCCTTTAATCCTGGAAATGTTCTTCAGGTGATAGAAAGCCGACCTTGTAATTGTCTTTAAATGCTTTTGGAGGTTCAAGTCTGAATCCAGCACTACACCTAGACTTCGGGCCTGATCAGTGGTTACTAGCTGAAGCGACTGAAGCTGTGTGCTAACTTTAGATCTCTCCTCTATTGGTCCAAAGATTATTACTTCAGTTTTGTTTTTATTCAGTTAAAGAAAATTATGGCACATCCAGGCATTGATTTCTTCTAAGAAGCTTTTAAGAAGCTTCTCATCTGTTCCTGTTTGGCTGTGACTCCATCCTGGAGAGAAGTATCAGCTGTACTGCTGCCAACAACACCTTTGTTTATAGATGTTGGAGATCTGCCTCTTTTCCAGTGTAGTCCAGATGGCCGCTCACACTGAGTCTGGTTCTGCTGGAGGTTTCTTCCTGTTAAAGGGGAGTTTTTCCTGTCCACTGTCGCTACAAGCATGCTTAGTGTGAGGGATTGCATTCGAGTGAATGAGTTGATGCAATCAAATGGTTTTCCTTAGATAGAAAACTTTGAATCAATTCGACTTAAGTGGGGTTAGGTGGAGGGAGAGTTTACCAATTTACTGATGAAAAGTATAAGATCCTTGTCAACACCAAATCCTAAGAAGCAGGTGGAAATGAAGAAACCTTACTGTGTTTTACAATTTAACTTTACTTCGATAGTCTGACGCTTTGGCGTTGCTTTATGTAAATATGTTTTTGGTCTTTCTCTGTATAAAACACTCACATTAAGCATGAAGAAACATCAAGGAGATCATATGTTTTAGTTTATTTCACATTGCAAATTGCAGCAAGAAATGTTGTAAGATATTCTAAAAAAAATCTTTGCTCAGTATGTTGATGAAATACATTTTATTAGAATGGTGTAAATAGCCTCAAAGAACTCTTTTTATAGAGGACCAATTTCCTACTTTACATTTCTTTAAAAGCTTTAATATGTCTAGAGTGCTTAAAAATAATATTAAAACTCACTTTGAGAAATATTTTACAAATGTTTAATGATTGAGTTACTGTAAAAAGGTAATTATTTATCTACTTTTGAGAATGAGTTTCATGTTGAAATGAAAAAACAAAAATACATATGTTGGTTTGTATTTTTTGACCCACATGTAGAATCACATGGAGAACAAGTGAATTTTAACGTTTTATTTTCAAATGTAGCTAGGCTCCGGAAGCAGAGAACTGCAAGAAGTCAGTTTAACTTTCTGGTTGGTCTGAGAGGAAAAGCAGACTGATCAGAAAGGAGTGGGTTGATGATACCTGATGATGACTGATTGATTTGCTTACTTGAAAGATAAAGGGGAGGTACAGTAGCATGGATCTGTAGGGGTTTGTTTCAGCGGGCTTTGCAGACTGAACCTCAGAGGTCCAGGAGAATGTGAGTGAGACTCGAGAGCATTGGTACTGGAGAGTGGGCAGGCGAGGAAGACTGAGAACTGCTGCACACAGGAAAGATCTTTTCCATGAAGATCAGAGACAAACTGAGGTTCACTAGTCGTCTGTAACAATAACAGAATCCACATTCATAGAGATTTACCAGAATAAAAATTTCAACAAGAAGGATATTCCTGATTTAGGTCTTGGCTTGAATACCATCAGGTGTAAACACCCAGCGAAGATATATGATTGTTTTCCTCCTTATATAGTAGTCACCTTGATTGAGAAATGATCTCAGGTGTACAGCAACACAGGATGGCCGCACCATTAGCAAAGATCCTCTCTGTTACAGGGAGCTCACTGACACCAGAAAAACACCAAAACCCCAGAGACTCTAACAGACATAGTTTATTGAAATGGCTTCATCTACACAGAAAACATCAAATCTGACCTTGAAAGCTGCAATAAATATATCAGCCTTGTACATAAAGCTGTCACAGCATTCGGAAAAGCACCAAAACAGGAGAAGAAGGCACCCCAATAACCATGAGTGGATGGTACAGAATCTGCTTCAGCTTTATGGAGAAAAGACAATATAGACGTACAAGCGAGACTGATAGGGCTAAAACAAGGAGGACAAGAAAAAGCAAACCCTACAGTAAATGTCAAACCTGATATCTTTACAACCAAACAAAGCCTATTAATAAATCAACTTATTACCGAATAAAAAAAATAAAGATTTTCCTAGCAAAACCAAAACAACAGGAGCATGATTTTATTTTCAGTTGGCTGTGAAGTTGTAATGGTGTATATTGGTCTCTAAAATGCTTCTCCAAGTGTTTTATTTATATAGCTTAAATATGTCATTTTAACATTTATCACTGATTGTTTTTTTAGTACATTTCAAGTACTAGGTAGGGCGACAGTGGCGTTGTATATAGGAGTTTGCCCTGAAATCGAAGCCCCGACTCCGACTTTCAGTGTCGTTTTGTCCTTGGGCAAGACACTTCACCTGCATTGTCTATTGATGGTGGTCAGAGGGTCCGGCGCCAGTGTACGGCAGCCCCGCTTCTGTCAGTGAGCCCCAGGGCAGCTGTGGCAACAATGTAGCTTGCCACCATCAGTGTGTTAGTGTGTGCGTGAATGGGTGAACGTAGTGTAAAGCGCTTTGGTCAAGTCTCCTGACTTGAAAAAAGGCGCAATATAAGTACATGCCATTTACCATTTATATTTTAAATTTGTTCTATCTTTGTTCATTTGTAAAAAGAGGTATTAATTCCTCTTTATCCATAACCTTGAGAAAAGTTTTAGATTTTCATGTTGCTCTTTTTTTTATACCATATTTTCCGGACTATAAGCCGCTCTTTTTCCCACGCTTTGAAACACATGGCTTATAAGAAGGCGTGGCTTTTCTTTTGATTTTTTTCGTAACAGCCAGAGGGGAAAGTCAAAGTTGGAAATTAAAGAATAAGGGTCTAATTTTTTTACTTTGCACAAGAACATGCTAGCAGCAGGCACGACGGAGAACAAATGTCCCGAATTCACACATTTTGACATTTATTTCCTGCACTGAAACTGCCGAACCAATGAAGAGACTGGGCTCAACTCCTGCCGAGCTGAAATAAAGAGTCGACAAAGCCACATCTTTAAGTAGAGGCTGTTACTGCTGCGAACCAACTAACTAACTGGAGGTAGCATTCATCTTTGTCCCTCTTCTAGTCCACCGGCAATATGTAGAGCTCTACCTATAGGTTTGGTGGGAGATAGTTCAGTAGATATTAATGGCTTATAGCCACGTGCGGCTTATATATGTAAGTTTAAATTTTTTATTTTTTATTTTAAATTGAGTGGGCACTGCTTATAGTGAAAATACTGTATATTACTCCTTTAAATGAAGGTTTTCTCCTGTTCTTCTAGTATCACAACTGTGAACAGAGAGGTTATATTGAATTCATGCCTAAGATAAGATGCGATTTTATTGCTACATTTGTATCATTGATTTATTTCGATAATTATTGAAATTAACAGAGTTATGGATGGCAAAATTGACAGTCACTACACGAAAAATTTGTCAACTGCTAGAGAAGTTAGTAACTATCAGCTCAGTTTATGCTTCATCTTCCTTTCTCTATTCTAAATGCTGATTCTTTTATTTCTTTTTCCAACAGCCATCCCATGGTAGTAGCAGGACCTGGCCTCTTCTCTGGACTCAAACTGTGGTTTTGACAGCCTCACTGCTTCAAGGCCAAGATGAAGGAAATCACCTTGGGACGTCCCTGTGGGCAAGAAGAGGATAGAAAACAATCAGGGAGAGAGAAAAGAGTACAACCATACAAACAAGGACATTCTCAGCTTATTTACAGAAAATATTAATTGAATAAACATGCTTAATATTTGAATATGCAAATATTACTGCTACAAATCTTTTTGAATAAATACAGACAAATAAACCATTATCAAATAACACCTAATATTTGAATCACCTATTCTTTCAATGGAGCTTACTTTTTCTACAGCTAAAAGCACAGACAATAAATACAGTAAATGTAAAGTATCCTAAGAATATAGAGGTCTGACCTTTCAAGAGCAGCAGAATACAAATCAGATAGAGGAGCAGGAGGGAAGAAGAGCAAAGAGTGATGTGAAGAGTTTAGCAAGGTGATGAGTTTTCATTTCATGCTGCGCGTGACATCCCGGCCCCGGCAGAGGTGGAAAGGTCATCCCATCATTTGGGTGCCTGAGGGGAGAAGAGTGAAGACTGAGTGAAGGCACGACGAGCTCGCTGCAGGCAAGTCAGAGTGAGGCTGAACACACATGAATCACGCACACACATAATACATCACATTACTGCATTCATTAGGATTCTTGGATATAATATTCAGTCCTTTAGCAGAGGGGGTCAAAAGAGCAAGTCTGCAGTTTCTTACTTTGCTTTATTTTATGGGCTGGAGGATGAAGAGTTAAACAAGAGTTTGCCCTACAGCTAGGCTGCTCAGTCAAGCAAAAAGCACAACAAGTGAAACAAGAGGACAAGTAAACAGAGACGGAAACTGAAGCCTTGTTCTCGTGCTGCCTCCAAACATCTTCATTTAGCCGTCTCTATCCTGCCTGTAAGTGTTATGTGTCTGTGTAATCAGCTAGTAAATATTTCATTATCTTGCATAGAGAGCATGCTGCTATAATCAGCTGATTGCCAGAAAGACTTCAAGTTTTATGGGTGATTTAACACATGTGAAATTACAGGAAAAAAAGTGGTGACATGTTGTAATAACTTTGCTCTCAAGATTTATGACACAAGCTCTCTATAATGCAAGAAACCAGACTAACAGTACTTTTGAACAAAGAGCTCTGCTTTGACCAGTCACAATTGTTTTGCAAATTTGCAATGCAGTTGCAGACTTCAGTAAACAGGCTGCATGTCAGAGCTGATGGAACCAGGGCTTCTGCAGTGTCGAGGAATATAGAGCCTCGGGGTGTTTTATGTCTGTGTGGTAGAGTGTTGTGCTCTTTCTCCAGAGTCGTGTCCTTCACTGTCTGAATTCACCTGCTGCCTTATTGTGTGCGTCAGCAAGAAATCACAGAGCCAGGAACAGCTTTAAGCAAATACATATTAATATCGCTGCATATATGTGGTAAAAAAAACGATTCTCCTCTTGACCAAAGAAGTGCCTTTTTCTACCATTTTTTCCTGTCAGCACACAAACACCAACACAAACTTGTAAGGTTCTCTTGACGAGCTGAGGGAATCTTCACCGTCTGAACCCATCTTTCTTTAAACACACAAATATACAGCTGCCTTCAATCACTACCCTCAATTTTGAGTTCCTTTGGCCTGTCTTCCATGTCTTGAAGCCCATCACTACCCCACCCCCACCGCTGCCTAGCCATCTTCAAACCATCTCAGTAGGTGCCAAGCAGTCACAGCAGTGGCTTGATCCTGGCACTTATGAAAGAAGCTCTTTGATAAGCCTCGGCCAGGAGCAACACGAGGGAAGTAAATCAGAGACACAAACTCAACTGGAGATGAGGCATTGACTGTGTTTACTTGTGTGTTTGTGGCGTTGTTTCTTTTGTTTCTTTGACCTGTTAAACTTTCCTTTTTAGAAAAAAAAATCAAATCCTTGAAAGTACTTTTTTTTTATCCTTTTATGTTTTGCAGTTTTCCCTTGTGAGACTGTGAAAATCTTTTGAAGCACCTCTGCTGTGCCTCTCCATCTCTTTGTAGCCAGGGAGAACAACAAAGTGATTAAAATCTTTTGAGGTGTGTTTGGATGTGGCTTATGTCTGGACACAACCCGGCTGAAGATGTGGTTTCCTGTCCACTCCTTGTTTTTGAATCTGTGCAAGGATTGTATCAAAAGTTTTCTCTTATGTCTCTTAGAAATTGACTTTATGTTTGGTGTCTGTGCTCTATTAGTATAATACCCAGACATTATCCACCAATGTGTTATGTTTTTACATTAATCCTTTTAAATAGCTGAAAGGTAAAGAATTAATTTAAAAAAAAACAGATTTTTTTCCTATTATAGTCACATTACGGCAAAAAATTCTAATTTGACTGTTGTTCTGATGATAATATATGAAAGATTTCTTACGATTGGTAAATCTTAAAAGGTCATTATCCTTTTGCACAGAATGCTCTACCATTTTTGTTGAAATTTAAATGGAAGTAGAAAAATGTTTTAGTAAAGGCTTCATAGTTTGATGATACCGGCGGCGGCTTCTGGTCTCTGAAACACGGGTGTTAATTAAATCCAAATGTTATGTACTTCTTTTGGAAATGTTGAAACACATAAAACAAATAATAAAAACAGGTGCAAAAAGCTGCTATGAAGCCTTATGAAATAATAAACTCCAGGAACCAGTTTTTGGGAGAGTTCGGCAAAAGACAGCTATCTTGTCCGATGAGGGAAACAGCCCTTCTGTCTGGTCACTGTTAGACAGGTCTTTTTGTGTGTTCTGCCAATCAGCATCAAGCAACCAGCTTCATGATCCGCCCCCTGCCTATCCCTGCTCTATACACACCATAAGAGTCTTAGTCTTACTAGAAGTGATAGTTGCTTCATTGGTTAAGACTCCATGGGGGTTCTCTCAAAGACTTATGGGTGGTGTGCTTCTGATTCAGTGTAGAGTGGAAATCACGTCCGAAGGGTGGGCTAAAAAGCTGCTTTATAAGTAATATAATTATGAAATCAAGGGCATTTTAGAGCACATTTAATTTATTAAAGACTACAATTATGAAGTTTTAAAATGCAAATTTGACCCATTATTTTACAAAATTTACATGGGGGCTTTAACCTACCTTGCCACTGAATGTTAAATTGTATTTGGAAATCAAAGTCCCTTTTTCCCAGGGGAGGTGTGGAGAGGCACAACCCCCAGGTTGTGGTGTAGATTGAGGTTTACAAACTTAATGATCATTTGTAGAGCCCTGTCTTCTGCTGCTGTGGGTCCACTATATCAAATCAAATCCACAGCACTGCTGTCTACCTTGTAATTTTACAGCAGATGCTTCCCTTAGGTGACAGGCTTTATGGAGATTGTTGGGATCTGGAGCTGTACCACCTTCCTCCAGCAGAGAGCGCCGTGGGTCTCCTGGAGCTGGAGTCTTCCAGCACACCTGAGACATATTTACTCATCAGGAGACCTGCCCTTTATAACCAGCTGCCAGACCTTGCTTCGACGCCGCAGTGTAGACCTTAGTTTGGTTAGCAACCTGAGCCTTGAAACTGAAAGAATCTTAGCTGTCTCTTGAGAGAGATCAGATTCTAACTCTCTTCTGTTTTTGCCTCACAGGAAACCTGTCTCTAGCCTGAAGCTCTGGATGAGGTTAACCTGCCAATCTGCCCTGGAGAGCAAAACCTGAAGATTCCTATGTGGATTCCCCTGCTGCTCTTAGTTAAGAGCTGGAAACTCTGATCAAGGTCTGCCATTAAAGTCAGAAGCTAGACGCTGCAGCTGCTCTTGAACTCTGCTGAACAAACAGTCTCTGGACCCAACGGTTCCCTCTCTCTCTAAGAGAAGCCCGGATTCAGTCAAGGTATAATCCTGAATTATCAAACACTCATACTCATCTGCCTGCCTTCTAATCAAACTATCATCCCTGCAGACTTCCGTGAACCAGCCCAGTTCCTGACCCAGTACATAATCTTGTGATTGTGAAACATTCAATAAACTTTGTTTAACTTTTACCCAGCCTCCGTTGTGTTCTGCATATGGGCTAAGAACCTTAAACCCATCATGACAGAACACTGTGGCCAAACACAAAGCCCCGCAGATCACCTCCGTAGGAGGCTTGAGGAACAGGACGCTCAGATCCTTGGACAAGCGCATTCCCTCCGTGAGTTGCATACTAAGATTGAACATCAGAATCAAATGCTACAAACATTTTCCAGCTACATGGGTAATGCTAACGCCACGCCAGCGGTACGTCCAGTTCCGGATCCACTTCCGCCTCCAAGGTCACCGGCAGTGACGACACTTCCTGAGTTCCGTCCCAGTCCGCCTGAGAGATTTTCAGGTAATCAAAAATATTGTAAGGGATTTTTATTCCAATGTCGATTACTTTTTGAACATTCTCCTGGACGTTTTCCGAATGATAGAAAGAAAATATCATTCATTCTTTCTCAACTCACTGGACGAGCCCTTGAATGGGCAGAGGCAAGGTTCTCCTCTGAATCCAGTTTCACTTGTACTTTTTCCGAATTCATTTCAGAGTTTTCCCAAGTATTTAATCACGACACAGATAAGACCATTGACTCTCGAGCCCTGCTGAATTTAAGACAGGGAAATTCCACAGTGGCTGAGTTCTCCATCGACTTCCGGGTCAAAGCCGCAGCCTCTGGTTGGAACGAATGTGCACTCAAAAGTGAATATTTTAAGGCCTTAAATGATAACATCAAGGATGAACTAGCCACAATCGACGAACCGACTAGTTTGGAGGATTTAATCCGTTTAACCATCAGATTGGATAACAGGCTCCGAACTAGAAACAACACTAGACAAAGAAGTCTGAATTTTTCTGTGTCAGCCCCTGCATTAAATAATGCTCCTGTTTTTTTCTGGATCCACAGAACCTGTTTCCAAGTCAAAATCTAAAAACCAGACTCTTTCTGTGCCTGTCCAAGTCTCTCACTCAGATGGAGCGGAGGCCGAACCCATGCAGATTGGACACACAAGGCTAACCCCTGAGGAAAGACAACAACGATTTAGGGGCAATCTGTGTCTATACTGTGGTGAGACTGGCCATTTCATAGCTTCATGTCCGGCTAAGTCAAAAGCCAGGGCCCGTCAGAGGAATTGAGGAGTCTGACGGGCCATTTGAAAACTGAAAAAGCTCCTCATCTGATGTTACCTGCTACACTTTTTTTTCTAACCAGAACCTCACCTTGTCTGCTTTCATTGACTCTGGATGTGAAAGTAATCTCATTGATTCTAACCTGGTCCAGCAATTACAGATTGAAACCGTTCCGTTATCCAAACCTCTCAGAGTATCCGCTATTGATGGAAAGAAACTCCATCAAGTCACTCATCAAACACAACCTCTAGAACTTTTGATCTCTGGAAATCATCGTGAGACATTAACCTTTTTTGTTTTCCCTTCTGCATGCTCCCCCTTGGTTCTAGGATTCGAGTGGCTGGAACGACATAACCCCCATATCAACTGGGCTGAACGCCACATTGAGTCTTGGTCCACGTCCTGTTACGAGACATGTCTTCATTCTGCAGCCCCCGCTGTTCAGTTCCCTAGAGGTAGGGGGGAGATGGACTCTCCTGACCTTACTTCTGTTCCTCCCGAGTATCATGATCTGGCACCAGTCTTCAGTAAGGTCAGTGCGACGTCTCTTCCACCTCACAGACCATATGACTGCGCCATAGAATTATTACCAGGAGCTCCCCTGCCCAGCAGTACACTTTATAACATCTCTAAGCCTGAACGTGAGACCGTGGAGAAATATATTAATGAGTCTCTGACTGCTGGGATAATCCGTCCATCTTCTTCTCCTCTTGGTGCTGGTTTCTTTTTTGTGGGTAAAAAGGATGGTTCCCTATGACCCTGTATAGATTACAAAGGCCTAAATCAGATAACCGTCAAAAATAAGTACCCACTACCATTACTGGCATCAGCATTTGAACCTTTTCAGGGTGCAACAGTTTTCACCAAGCTCGATTTGAGAAATGCTTATTACCTCCTTAGGATAAGAGAAGGAGACGAATGGAAGACAGCCTTTAAGACCCCCTTAGGCCAATTTGAGTATCTGGTCATGCCTTTTGGTCTCACAAACGCTCCTGCCTGTTTTCAAGCTCTAGTCAATGACGTCCTCAGAGATTTTTTGAATGTATTCGTTTTTGTGTACATTGATGATATTTTGATCTATTCCAAGAACCTATCAGAGCATAATCTGGACTGGCCGACACCTGAAAACCGCAAACCGCTTCAGAGATTCCTTGGTTTTGCAAACTTTTACAGACGCTTCATAAGGAATTACAGTCAAACAGCTCTACCTCTCACTACTCTGACTTCGGTAAAGAAGACATTTCAATGGACACCTGAAGCCCAGAACGCTTTTGAGAAATTAAAGAACCTGTTTTCTAGAGCTCCCATTCTGATCCAGCCAGACCCCTCTAAGCAGTTTATCTTAGAGGTGGATGCCTCAGACTCCGGTTTTGGAGCAGTTTTGTCTCAACAATCTGACTCAGACCAAAAGTTTCATCCTTGTGCCTTCTTTTCACGTAGACTCTCACCAGCGGAGCAGAACTATGATGTTGGAGATCGAGAACTTCTGGCCATCAAACTCGCCTTGGAGGAGTGGAGACACTGGCTCGAGGGGGCCGAGCATCCAGTTTTGGTCTGGACAGACCACAAGAACCTGGCCTATCTCCAATCCGCCAAACAAGCTAATCCTCGTCATTCTAGATGGTCATTGTTTTTCTCCCGATTCAATCTCATAATCTCTTACAGACCTGGTTCCAAGAACGTCAAGCCCGATTCTCTCTCTCGTCTTTATCTGCTGATCAACCTGAGACGCCCGAGCCTGTTCTTCCTGCCTCCTGTACTATTGGAGTGGTTTCCTGGGAGATCACTGATCTCATCAACTCTGCCCTAGCCTCTGAACCTGACCCAGGTAACGGTCCTCCAAATAAAACCTATGTCCCATCTTCCGTCAGATCCCGTCTGATCCAGTGGATGCATGCAGCTAAATTTTCCGCCCATCCTGGAGTGAGCAGAACGATTGCCTTGATTACAAGACGTTTTTGGTGGCCATCCTTACACAAGGACGTTAAGGAGTACGTTTTGGCATGTCCCATCTGCGCAAGAAATAAGACCTCTCACCAACCACCTTCTGGTCTGCTGCATCCCCTACCTGTTCCAACCCGTCCCTGGTCTCATATTGCTGTAGATTTTGTCACTGGTCTCCCAATTTCCAGAGGTATGTCCACCATTTTAACCATCGCCGAACCTTGTCACTTAATTCCCCTCAGGAAACTTCCCACGGCTTTCCAGACAGCCCAGCTTCTTGTGAAGCATGTTTTCCGACTCCATGGCATCCCTCAAGAAATTCTCTCCGACTGCGGTCCACAGTTCATCTCACAGGTCTGGAAAGCCTTCTGTTCAGCGTTAAATTGTAAGTCCTCACTCACCTCTGGTTATCACCCACAGTCTAACGGGCAGACGGAGAGAATGAACCAGCAACTAGAGTCCACTCTCCGCTGCTTGACCTCAAACAAACCCACTAACTGGAGTCAGTACCTGACCTGGATCGAATACGCCCACAATTCACTCAAGTCTGCTTCTACTGGTCTATCCCCGTTCCAGGTATCTCTTGGTTATCAGCCTCCACTTTTCCCTGCAGACGAGAGAGAGATCTCAGTCCAGTCAGTCCATCAGCACATCCGTCTGGAAGGACACCATCGCCACCCTCAACCGCTCATCTGTCTCTACTAAACGCTTCGCTGACTCCAAGAGACGCCCGGCCCCTGACTACTCCATAGGCCAAGAGGTATGGTTGTCCACACAAGACATTCCCCTCAAGGGCATGTCTCGAAAACTGTCCCCCCGGTTCATTGGTCCATACAAGGTTGCCCAGATCATCAACCCCTCTGCTGTACGTCTGCACCTTCCTCCGTGTCTCCGCATCCATCCCACGTTCCATGTCTCCCAGATTAAACCAGTTGTTTCTAGCCCCCTGTGCCCTCCATCCGACTCTCCTCCACCCGCCCGGGACATTGATGGATACCCTGCCTTTACCGTCAGCCGGATCGTGGACTCCCGTCGGCGAGGTCGTGGTTGGCAGTACCTCGTCGATTGGGAGGGCTACGGTCCGGAGGACCGCACATGGGTTCCTGGCTCTTATATCCTCGATCCGTCCCTGATCGAGGAATATGAGAGCTCCCTCCCGTCGACATCTTCTGGACCACCAAGAGGCGGTCATTGAGAGGGGGGTACTGTTGGGATCTGGAGCTGTACCACCTTCCTCCAGCAGAGTGCGCCGTGGGTCTCCTGGAGCTGGAGTCTTCCAGCACACCTGAGACGTATCTACTCATCAGCAGACCTGCCCTTTATAACCAGCTGCCAGACCTTGCTTCGACGCTGCAGTGTTGACCTTAGTTTGGTTAGCAACTTGAGCCTTGAAACTGAAAGAATCTTAGCTGTCTCTTGAGAGAGATCAGATTCTAACTCTCTTCTGTTTTTGCCTCACAGGAAACCTGTCTCTAGCCTGAAGCTCTGGATGAGGTTAACCTGCCAATCTGCCCTGGAGAGCAAAACCTGAAGATTCCTATGTGGATTCCCCTGCTGCTCTTAGTTAAGAGCTGGAAACTCTCAAGGTCTGCCATTAAAGTCAGAAGCTAGACGCTGCAGCTGCTCTTGAACTCTGCTGAACAAACAGTCTCTGGACCCAACGGTTCCCTCTCTCTCTAAGAGAAGCCCGGATTCAGTCAAGGTATAATCCTGAATTATCAAAGACTCATACTCATCTGCCTGCCTTCTAATCAAACTATCATCCCTGCAGACTTCCGTGAACCAGCCCAGTTCCTGACCCAGTACATAATCTTGTGATTGTGAAACATTCAATAAACTTTGTTTAACTTTTACCCAGCCTCCGTTGTGTTCTGCATATGGGCTAAGAACCTTAAACCCATCATAACAGAGATACTGATTTTATTTTGCTGCAGGAGTTGACATAATGTAAAGCAAAAAAAAAAACGCTTTATTGAACACACAGAGCCTGATTTCTCAGTCAATTTGCCTGACCCACATCATTCAGAATCTGTCTGCTTTCTTGCCAGGCTGTAATAAAGCTGTAATATATGCAAACAGAGTAGCCTTACTGAGTTCTGATTGCATATCTTTACCAGTAAGAAGACCACTTTTTAATCAATAGTGTAGTTTAAGAAATATATTTTATTTTTAGCCAAAAAAAAAATCAACTAGAGTGAGCAAAATGTGGGAAATACGCCAGTATCTATAGTAAATCCATGTAATACACAAGTTTGCTTCAAGAATAAAAAAACCAAAGAAAGTTTTTTCGGGTGCCTTCTCTTATTTATGCCTGAATTCTGGAAGTAAAACATTCTGGTGCATTCATATTTTTAAAAATATATAGATTTTTTTTACCTAATATCCTTGATATTGGTGAATATAATGAATTAACATAAATGGTTATTTTGAGCCTATTGCATTTATAGAAGGTTTGTAGTAGGAAAAAGCCTTCTGTTATTCCGATTTTTATCTTGCTCTAAGGGAAAGATAATAAAAAGGTTTGGAGTTAAAAAAAATCCACTTCTTCACCACTTACACATCAGCCAGAAACAAGGCCACTACAGTAGAGGAGCCCCAGATTTGGCCTTGGGTCACTCATAGAGTATTGGATTTATTTGTGTTTAGCCTGGGATGTGAGGCTCAAACTTTGTCAGTGAAGTTGCTACTCTTATGCAGCACAACAATCTGGACCTGATCTTTAAATGGTTTGTGTCTCTTAAGACATGTGTAAACCTGTTTGCATGCAGAGAGCAGATCTTCAGAGGGCACTGCACCCACTCATTGCAGTGCAGTCACCTAACTCAATGCTTGTGCTACCTGAATTGAGTTGAAGTCAGCTGGTGGCATTTTCTAAACTACATTTTACTAAAGTAATTGGTATATAAGTATTGTACCTTGTTTATTATAAATGTGTGCAATTTAATAACAGACTGAATCTGATAATTATATTTAACTGTATTAGAATAAACTAAATCTAACTAAAATACTTTTTATTTCTTTTGCATCTACTCAATGCACTGTAAGTGTTATGCAGCCCTTTTTTTGGGCTTGCTGGGTGTTTCCGCACTTTACACTGTATATAACTTCTACCACTGCTGCTGATTAACAAGAAGATGTTTCACTTGGATCTTCTATTAATAGCTGCTTCTCTTGTTCTGTCTTTGCCAGATTGTCTCATTGCCAAAATGCGGTTTATTCACAGTATTTTCCTGCATCACTTGCTTTGTACTCACTGGATTCTTATCAGCTTGTGATTCTGGTCACCACCTGGACCAGCCTGTTCAGCCATCTTTTGCCTTTCAATTTGCCACACATCTCTCAAAACTTTTAGGGACTATACTGTGTTCGGCTAAATTATCAGATTCTCTGTGGATGAGAATTTTATCTGTTTTTTTTAGTGTAAAAATGACTAGTGTTGTGTATCTGACCTATATAAATGAAAATAAATTGAAAAGAATTGAATATGGGTACATACTCTTCTGGAGATTGAAATGGTGTTTCATTTAACCTGAAGGAATATATTCTTTAGGTTTTATACTTTTTTTAAATAACTTAAAAAAAAAATCTTTTTAGCTTGATTTTTTTTTTTTTAGAAACGCTTTGATTAAATAAAAATATTTAAAAAAAGATAAAAGATAAAAAGAATGTTTATCAGCCAATTATCACATTTTAAGCACATCACTAAAAGCACAAAAAGTGCAATAAAACCTGCTCTAGTCCCCAGGTTTTCTAATCCTGCTATTTACTCACCCAGTGGCATCTCCCAGATGCACATAAGGTCTTATGCTGTCACTGCCTTAATCCAGCAAATGTGCAAATATTGGAGTCCTTTTTTTCTTTAAACCAGCTCTGATAGTACAATTAAAACCTTAGAAGAGCTATACAAGGCTTTTTAACAAATGTACCAACTCAAATAAGTTAAACATTTCAAAATTAATCAGAAAAAATCAATTTCAGATAAAGATATGTGGCATACATTTGTTCAGTCCCTTTTAGTCGGATACCAGTGAATAAATTCTAAATAAGTAAAGTAACTGCTGGTCAATTCACTTCAGTTCAATTGAATTTAATTTATTTGATAACTTTAATGTATGCTGCCCATTCTACTATTAGAAATTCTGGGAATCACTAGTTAACCTGCAAATAGGGAGAAAACAATACCTAACAAGTAAAAAAATAATTTACCATTTTGTATTTTAATCTTAGTTAAAGACAAGCCTAAATATGAGGTTATGAAGGCAGCTGGTGGCAATTTCTAAACTGCATTTCTCTACAGCAATTGGTATATACGTAAGTTTTGTAACCTTATTTATTATAAATAACTCTGAATATTATGCAGAGATATAATTAACAAAATGATCTAATTATAAAAAGAAACATCAGAAAGGTATGTTTAACCCATCATCCATTAATGGAGGGCTCAACTTCAGACCTTTAATTATTATTTTGTTATCTATTATAACATATTCCATAATTAAAACAGGTCAGATCTCCTAAGAAAAAAATATTGTGCTATTAACAGATGAATTGAAATTAAACTAAATAAATTCAAGATTCTTGTAGATATAAGAAAAAAACTGAGTAATTTAGTTTATATTGCATTCTATATATATATATATATATATATATATATATATATATATATATATATATATATATATATATATATATATATATATATATATATATATATATAGTAAGTTGAAATGAACAAAACTAATGATGAATAAAATAATAAACCATGGAAGTGAAAACATAAAATGAATAAATACACCAAGTAAACAGGCCTGATGGAGCTCCTGAACTAAAATTTTGTTGAGTGACACTTTGATGCAATAATCACTGAAATCAACAGTTTTCTATAATGTTCAGGAAATGTTCAGTCAGACGTTTGAACCTGTTGACAGGTATGTTGGTTCACTGTTAACGAGCAAGGTACTTGTAACTTGTCTGGAATAGTTTTCCTTGTTTTAGAATTATTTTGTAAAATAAAAGTTCAAGGACAACATATCACAGCATAAAATTAAGATATGTTCAGATATTTCAGATATCCTTCTTTGGCGACCTGCTCTCATAATCTCTTTCCTCCTGCATAGCATTTCCTCATGCAAAACAAACCACATAAACTGATACAATGATAAGCTGTTACAGCATTTGACTTTTGTAGTTTGTACATTTTTTTTTTGTTTTTCTATTACTTTCATATCCATTTTTCATCTCGCTTTCATCACAATCACTCTCTGTTTGTCCTCTGATATGTGCTTTGATCTCTGTGCTTCATAGATATTTAGCCCTCAGCAATATGACCAGCAGTTACTGCCAGCAGGTGTGAAGAACAAACAAAACCCCCCTTAAACAAACCCCCCAAAACCAATTTAGGTCTGTGTGCTTCCTCATATAGACAAACCTGATGACTGTTATGAGAAGTAAAAAAACAAATCAGGCAAATATGCATCCAAGTCACACCTGCGTGCCAGTTATTTGAGAATCATACTTTCTGCTAGGTGATAAATGGGACAACAATCCAATGATTCCAAGAATGTGTGTCTGAAGTTTAATGATGATGAAGAATCGGAAATGCTGCAAAATAACTGGCCATATGTCAAGAGTAGTGGTGACAAATAATCAGCCATGCTGCCCATTGATCCATCTCAATCCATCACAAGATCTTTGTCCAGCTCAGGGACAAACTGTCCCAAGCCAGAAATAGGCAACTATATGAGAAAACTAAGAGCTGGCAGATTTTTACAGACCACTGGCCATGCAAGCTGACTTCACAGCTAAAATAAGTTTCAGTGAACTAGTGGATTTTTTTTTTTTTTTTTTTTACATATTTCTCAATTTTTATGTTTTTTATTTATTTATTTATTTATTTCTAAAGCAATATTTAACATTTCTGTAGACCTGTCTTTAGGACTACATGAGTTTGTTCTGTTTTATTTTTTTCCTCACCTACTGTAAATAAAGTAACTGTCCTCTAGAATTATTACTTGGTTGTGCTACACTCAGGGCAGCAGCTGTCTAGCACGGTGAGCCAGACTGACTTATACACAGGGCATGTTAGTCTGGTAAGGCTCAATACTCTCCGGACTAAAACAGACCTAAGCCAATCACAGTGCAGGAGGTGGACCTATAATGCAAAACTGCTTTTGTGTAACCCCAACAGTCAAGATTGCAGCTGCAATGGAGCAATGTTTTATTGATGTGTTGTGTCCTGCAAAGCTGTTTGTATCTTTAAATTTCAACTAATAGCTGTTGTAAAAGCTTTTCTTTTTAAAAAGATATTTTTGCGTCACATCAATCTTACAGGTTTAAAATGTTTTCCGCTGACTCTTTGTTCCTGCCTTTAAAATCTGGCTCTACCTGCTCCTTTCCAGAATAATATGCCCATGTACACAGTGTAGATTGGTCTGGCTGGGTAGGCTAACAGCTGCCATCAGGTATTTAATTCACAAAGAGTGAGATTAGAGGATTTTTGAGCCTCCATGGCATCTTAACTTATTGATCTGTTTTTAGTCGAGACTTTGACTAGGCCGCTATGAACCCCCTTGGTGTGCCTTGGATTATTGTCTTGCACCAGAAATCCATGAGAGTTTTAGTTTCAGGTTATCAGTAATGGCTGAAATTATTCACTGATTTTATTAAAGAGATATGAGAATTCCTGCTTCTATTAATTTTTCCAGCTACTATTATAAGCCAAATGCAATTCATCCAGGTCCTGAAGCATCAAAGCCTGCCAGACCATTACACTACTGCCACCATGTTTGACTGGCAGTATGCTGTTTCCTTGAAGGTATTGGAATGGTATTTATCACAGCTAATTACGTGTTTGACAAATTGGGTATTTAAATATTTTCACAAAAGGCCATGAATGGATAGCTTTTCCATCTTAGTAATTTTATGTTTTATCTGCTATGTAACTGCAGTTTTTTCATCTTATTTTTTTCTGTTAATGAAAATGTATTTCATATTTTAAAACATGAGTGCAAAAAAAAACAAATAAAGAAGAAAACCATTTTGAGGCATTAATTTCATAGCACTGTATGCACATCCATACGGTTGAAAAAAAAAATTGTATTATTGCACATTGTATTGAATCGTATTGAAGTGCTAAAGCCTAAATATCACTACAGATTCCATCCTTCACTGTCTTTTCTTACACCAGCAATTTGTTCATAAAACAAATTATGTCCATCCATCCTTTGTTCATCCATATTGCTTTCCCAAATGTATTAGACCACAACCACAGAATACCTAAGCCTTTGTAAACTTAACATACCCTTCATAATGAATGTTTGCCGTCTACAAACTTTACCATTCATCACACCCAGGAATGAAAATGTCAGACAAATTACATCATTGCTCCTTATTGATTTCTTTCATCCAAAACAAGATCCTTGGTTTGATAAAACCATGGAATCGATGCTCTAAAACAACCAATAAGAACTCACTTTGGTAGATTAAGTTTGAGAAACATGCTTACGGACAGGGAGAGAAATAAAAAACTCTAAGAGGAACTTAGCCTTAGTTCTACATGAGATTCCATTCTGGTGTTTAATGTGATTTAAACTTTATCAGTATGAGCAAAGAGTCGCTGGACTACGACTTTGTTCTTAATACTTGGCAACTTCTTTAATTAGCACTTTTTTTCTCTGGGAGGAGCGGTTAGTATTTCCAGGCCCCATGTATTTAATTTTTGTGTCTACACATATCTGCATAAATCTTTAGAGCCCACCTCCAGGAAAAGAGAAAAAGAGAGAAAGGATTGTCTTTCCACTGCTCCATCTTTATTTTTAGAGGCTGGATGTTGATGAGAGAGAATAGAAAGCAAGAGGGTGAGAACAACATCACAAGTGGGGGAAGGAGGGAGAAAGGAAAGTGAAGAGGGAGAACGAGGTGGCCAGGGTGTTGTGTTGGTTCCTCTGTGTTTCAGGAGGCTGCACGTCGGCGAGTCCTTCCTCTGAGCGAGCCGTAGAGAAAAGGGGACGTAACCGCACCAACCTTTTAAGCAATGGGGAGCAAGAGGGTGGGTGTGGGGTCTCTGGAGCTACTGCCATATAAAAAGCCAAGTCTGAGAGCACGGCACCAACTCACCACACACACACATCCACACACACACTCACAGTGGCTGCTCTGTATCTCTCATGCTCACCCACTCTCATTATTCTCTCCCTCTCCCTCCCTCTGTCTCGCTCCTTCTGTCTCTCACTCCATTCCTCTGGGCTCTGCATACTTCTTGCTTCTTCTCACAAGTCACATTGTGTTTGTAAGTACGCGCTGAATGTCTCCCTGTGTATGCTTGGGTTTCCTTAAGTATTTTTCTATGTTTGAGTGACTGCTTGCCTACTTGAGTATGACTGAGTGGAGCAGTGAGCTGTATTAAGTGTATGTTGGTCTCTGTCTCACCCTCACACACTCGCGACTCCTCTTGCAACTCTTTCTGGGATCTCCGGGTCCCTTTCCTCGGTGACAGGCTCCCCACACTAAACAGTCACCATTTCCGCCCCCGGGAGACCCACGCTGGCTGCGCAGCCCCTTCCCCGACTCAGCATCGGGAGGAAGACCCTGGTGGCGGCTGCTGTGGGGGTTATGCTGGTCCTGGTGCTGGTGGTGCTCATCCCAGTGCTTGTCAGCTCCGTGAGTACAGATGCCAGCCATTATGAGATGCTGGGCACCTGTCGTATGGTGTGCGATCCTTACCTGAACAAGGGCACTCCGGCCAGCAGCACCAGCTCCACTGGTCTGCAGGGTGAGGCAGAGGCACTGACTGACCACAGCAATGTTCTACCACCGTCCACCCTGCAGCAGGGCCCGCAGGGAAAACCTGGCAGGCCAGGAAAGCCCGGACCACCAGGACCACCTGGGCCACCTGGTGAACCAGGACCACCAGGGCCAGCTGGACCCCCGGGTGACAGAGGGGATCATGGAAGGACTGGGATTTTGGGTCTTGGGGGTAACGGAGCTATCAGCACAGCCACCTACAGCACAGTTCCCCGGGTGGCTTTCTACGCTGGGCTTAAAAACCCCCATGAAGGCTACGAGATCCTAAAGTTTGACGACGTGGTCACCAATCTTGGCAACAACTACGATGGCATTTCGGGCAAGTTCATCTGCAGCATACCTGGTACTTACTTCTTCATCTACCATGTGCTGATGAGAGGAGGGGATGGCACAAGCATGTGGGCAGACCTCTGTAAGAACGGTCAAGTGAGTACTTTAAAAGTTTTGCTGATTTCTGTTGTTCTTTCTTTTCTCCTATGTGGCGCTCCTGCTTAAAGATCCATGTGTGTCCAAAGTCATCAGAAAGCCTCAAAATAAAATGGATATTGTGAAAGGAAACGCAGCATTTGTAGTCCAGATAAAAGCGCAAAGCTGTGGCGCACAGAGATAAAAATAAAACCAACACCGAAAATATATAGCCTATATAAAAATAAAGAAAGAGGCAGAAGTGATAACTGGTTGCAAACCGTCTCTTCCTAGACTGATGCGTCCCGAGATAAACGCGCGTCTAAATCCAGGGGATGGTGCGGGCTGTGCGCTGAGAGCGCTCCGGAGATCCTCTATTTACCTGGTCAGTTTGTTTGAAATTAGTACAGCTGAACGGCAGTTCTTTGTAGTAGGAAACTGTCCTTTGCATCACTTAGGAGGGGAGATACTGAGGTATTATTTTAAGGCTGCAAAAAAAAAAAAAAATGTCCTCTAGTCCTTTATTGACTTTTATTTTTTATGATTAATTAATCAGTTCTGTTTTTATCATTATATTATGTGTGGAGTCGCATTTTTTTCTGTGACAGATTAAGTTTGGTAAAAACTGCTTCAGAAAAGGGAAGTAAATGCGCAACATCCAAGGAAAGCTTGACGGAGTCCGGTGCTTTACCCTCGCATCAACTTTCAAGGTCGAATTAAAAGCCTTTATGTGATTTTTTCCCATCCTTCATTTTCTAATAGTATTGTGCGCCCTGAGGAGTCCTCTCCACAGGCGCATGTACACTTCACAACTTCCAGCTATCCAGCAGATCTTTTCTTTTCAATGGCGCCAGCAAATTTGACTATAAAATGCTTAGTTTTCTAAATGTTTTTTGCACTGAAAATAAATCTTATCTACATGTGTGGATATAACTGTATCCTTACTGACATAAATCACACAAAAAAGCAAACTAATTAGTTTGATGTACTTAATTACAATGATCTCAAATAGGGCAAAACCCCCAAATCTAACAATTTCAGACAGGTGCTTTTACCATTTACATGTGAAGTTATTAGAAATGACAAATTCAGATGTCTTATGAATTACCCCTCCCAAAATGTGTCTTTAATCTTTAAATTTATGCTGCAGAAGCTCAGCTGCTCTTTGTTTCATGTCACATAAAATCCCAGTGAATTATGCACACAGAGATGCACTGATGTGATCAGAAATACAGCTGCTGGAAGACGTTCAATCTTTCGCAGCACATCAAGTCTCTCATAGATTGATTGTTACAATAAATTACAAAACCGTTTTAGAGGCTATTAGCCTCGTTTGTTGAGGGAAAGTGTAAAAAAAAAACTGGAGATAAATCATGACAATTGCTTCAAAGAAAACCAACTTTAGACGCCATGTTTTCGATCAAAACTTTTTAAAGAGTCTTTGCCTTTCATGATATACTCAGAAGATTACAACCAGATTTAACACTGGTGGGTTTACAGAGCTGATATCAGTTTGAACTCTCAGCCTGACTAAAAAAGGCAGAGGTTTATTCCTTCACCCCTAACTATATTCTTATAGAGAGTTATAGCAATCACCTTCTATGTATAATGCCTTACTCAACAGTAATGTTTATGGGTGGGTGTAAAAGCACTGATATATAGAATGGGGGGAAAGAACATATGTTCCTATAAAAACCCCTTCTGTTCCAGCCTCATTCCAATCTCAAGAGGAAGATGTGGGGGTACTTAAGGTAGCAGCATAGGGCTCATCTCCTGAGAGCCAGGTAATGCTTAAAAAGTGGCAACTGCTGCTCTGTCTCTGTCCTCCTCTGTCCCATGCACCCACACCTTATGCATAAATGAGCAGTCCTCTCGCTGTTTTTATTAGGTGGTGTGCTGGGTTTAATGGAAGAGCCCTCTGAGTATTAGTTTGTGTAAATGACTTTGAATGGCTATAAATATTTGTCCAACTTATACTTCTTCACTGATAAAGTGCTGAAAGTCGAGCAGAAGCTCCGGCAGCCTTGCTTGTGCTTTACTCAGCTCATTAAAACTGCAAAAAGCTGTTGTGTGAGAGGGGGACAAAGCAGGTATGGGAATTGTGAACAATACTGGTATTTTATCATCTTTTGGACATAGCGAAGTGTTGGGATTTTTAGAACCTGCACAGCAATGCTTTCACCTCAGCTTTAACTCCTTCCTAATCGCTAGGTTGCATTCTTTTTCTTAGCTTTCACTTGTGCTTCTTGTTACTTGGTACAAAGCCACAGAACAATTCAAGCAATTTCCCCAGAACTTTGACAATCTTCTGGGCCAGACATGAACATGTAAGCCATTCTTGCAAGTTTTTATTTTGCTTTCTTCAATGCTTGTGCTTCTTGACTCTGAGCCGAGGATCTAAAAGTCGCCTTAATGAATCGATGTGTTGCTGTAATCTCTCTTGGACATGTTCTCCGGGGACCTGGCAATGAAGACAAATTTTAAGCGAAGGGGATAAGAAAAGACGCTGTTATTGTGCTATTGTGCCATCTTGTCGATTTAATTGTAATTAAAAAGCTTGAACCAGATCCAGGATGTGTTTGCTCCTCTCCTTTCAGTTCCCTTCTTAATATTGTTATTAATCCGCAAAAACCGTTTCGGAGTTAATTAAAAGCAATGACTTCAGCGTCAGTCTCAAGAGGAACATAGTGAATAATCACTCTGTCTCCTCCTTTAATAAGCTTCAACGTCCTTCGTGCACATGCCTCTTTCCTTGCAATTACTACTGCAGTCTCCTCCTTATACCTACACACAAACACCAACACACACCCTCTTGCTTTACCCCACTTCTAACCCGCTGCCTCGACCCACCCCAGCAGTGTAGTGCCCTCCAACTCTCCTCTAAAGTTCACAGATGCTTGCAAATTTTTTTAAAGGCACAAAGTTTTCATCTCAATAAAAAGAAAGTTTTGTTCCAAAAAAAGTGGAACAAAAACTGGATCGTGACACCTTCCAATCGATTTCCTAAAAACGCATCACCTGTTGTATTGTTCATTGTTCTCAAGTGATGCATTGCTGTGTAGCTGAGTGAGTTAAAGCATGCTGCCTCCTCTCAAACTTTGCTTTTAAGGAAAACTTTGTTTTCTTTCTTCTTTTAACCATTAGGCTGCTTGGCTTTTAGTACAGTCACATGTCATTTCCTTGTCAAACCATTTGTCGCAGACCATCTCCACTCGTAAAGGCTGCCTCCGGGAGGTCTTCAGCTCTGATACACATGAACACAGATTGTTTATCCTGTTGCTGCATATCCAGGTGAAACCCACGCACAGTGTTTAGCATCTGGTGACAATTCCAGTATTTAACAGGGGAGCAGAGCCATCTGTGTTGAGTGTCAGAAGGATGTTAATCATAAAAAGAGATGCCAGTAAACCTATTAACACAACAACAGATGGGTTCTCTTTATTTTTCAAACTCAAAACTCAAAGTAATCACACTGCTGCAATATTTGATTTGACTTCATTTATTTTAGCATTCTAGTAATGTTTCGACCTTTGATTCTTCGTTGTGCACTGAGGAGCCTTTGTGTGTTTGCTTGGTGTAACAGAGGCATTCTGTCTGAAAGAGACAAGCAGGGTTTGAGAAAGCCACCCTTAGTCCCTCAGCCTTTTTGCTTTCGGTATTGATCCCTTTATATGCGAGTGTATACGCGATAGTGCGGGCTTTTCTTTCCCTCCTCTGACAGACCTGTTTCTTTTCCCAATGTCTGTATATCATGGCACTTCTTCTATAATCAGCTTGAGACGTAGCGGAGGCGGACCTTTGGCCTTGATCTGCTGTGTAATTGGACATTGGATTTGACACTCTGCCGAGTGGAACATTAGAGCGGGCCTAATTAGGTGCGAGAGCTATTAAATGAAGATTGGCCCACGTTGTTAGAAAATACCACACAGATTTGAAATGTCAAGATGACGTCGGGCTGTCATATGGAAGCACGCTGGAGAAAATCTATCATTTCTTGGAGAAGCTTTTAAAGTTGTTTGAAAATTGCCCAACATTTTATCAGTTGTAATTCAATTGCTTCCTAAAATATTCACATCCTGCAAAGTTGAATCTCAATACATTTTCAGTGTAACCACTTGGTTTGTGCTCATTTTGCAAAATTGCTTCATCAATGCAGTGTGGCATGGAGGTGACTGATCTGTGGCTCTGCTGATTGCTATAATAGCAGCCTTCAGATTGTCTGGATTGTTGGGTCTGGTGTCTTTCATCTTACCTAAACCATTACTCCATAAATTTTCTATGGGGTTTGGGTCAGGGGAGGTTCCTTGTCAATGAAGTCTAATAATAACATGGTCATTAATAGTAATTTCAGTAGTGTTGGGGTCAAGTCCTGCTGGAAAAATGAAATCAGCATCTATTTTAAACCTTTTAGCTCAGGGAGGCCTGAAATGTTCTGTAAACGTGGAAGAAAGCTATGCTGACTTAGGCTTAACAACAACAGAAAATGACATCCACAAAACCCCCACTAACCGTGGACATTCCTTAACGGCTCTAAAGCAGTTTGGATTACATGCCTCTCCATTCTTTCTCCACAGTCTATAAATAAAAATTTTAAATAAAACTAATTTGCTTTAAACATATGTAAATTATGGACCACTGATATATACATAAAATATACATCCTTTGTCCAAGTGATGAAGGTGTCATTCTGTCTGAAAGTCATCGTCTGTATCGTTGACACAGGGTCTCCAGCTGCAGCCAACGCCTTTTAAATATCTCTTAATTTCTTAAATTTTTTGGTTGTCTTACAGCCATCTCAAGGCTGTTTTCACCGTTACGTTTTTCTACTCATATTTGCCACTTAACTTTAGATACATATGGTTGAATACAGCAACTGTAAACGATATTGGTTTGTGGCTCACTATACTTTCAAGTTTGCAGGCCTGATTCTGTGGAGAACATTATTTTACCATTTTGTCTTAATCATGATATTAATTTTTTTCGGATCATATTATTTCATTAGCTGTGAATCCTCAAAGTGAAGACAATACCACAAATATACACTTAGTCCAGAATTTATACCTTAGATTCTCTTTACACTGCAAAACATTTTAATCTAATTAAGTAATTTTTTCTTATAATAAGTGATTTTTTTTCTTGATTTGAGGAGGAAAATGAGACACCTTACAAATGGAACAAGACAATTTACATTTAAAATAAGAAAAAAAAACATTGCATTGTTTTATTTCAAGTGCATAATATCTAATTATCTTATTTTAAGAGTAAAAATACTCGTTCCATCGGCAAAGCTTCTTATGTACCAACTCAAATTAAGAGTAAATACACTTAATTTAAGATTTTTTTAAACTTATTTCTACATTGTTTTTTCAGTGTATGATATACATTTTACTTCATTAATTAAGTTGCACCTGTGCATCTTTTTGATTGAAGAGCCTTTAAAGCACACAGTCTCAACATACAGACATTTATATGAATAGGAAGCTCGTGATACACTAATATGTATTGTCTCATGTACAGAGCAATCCAAAACATGCAAACTAAAATAGGCTTGTCTCCTGTGACTAGCTGACTCAAGGATGCAGTGATGTTGACTCACAAAGCTTGTTCATTATAATGAGGGCCATGTGGGAGATCGACAAGTGCTCCTGAACCTCTTATGCAAACATATCGCTCTCTGTTTCTCCCCACGCCCCTGACATTTAGATGTCCCCTGAATTCAGGCTTCACTGAAACCCACAATTATCCTCTCCCTCTTAACAGGAAGGCTGCAAGTGGATGACTTAAAATGGCTTAGCTGTCTGCTGCATAACTCAGAGTGCTTAACACCTCTTGCTCCGCTCCGTTTTTAAAACAGCTGAGACTGCCCAGAGAGTATTGGCTGCTATATGAAAAACATACATCATAAGCAACCTGGCAGGATCCTCTTCAATCCAATACAGAAAGCCGTATTCTCAAATAGTCCTTTTTTATGATCTGTGTGCCTCTGGGCTTTCAAGGAACTCAACTGTAAAAATGGGCCTGGTGTTAAGGACTCAGCTCAGACAGTTCAATGAGCAGTGATCAAGGGTTTGGTGTTGGTGCTGGTGGCAGAAGCCTTAGTAATTAACTGAGTGTGATGAGTCAGGCACGGGAGTGAAAAGAGGGGCCGGATTGTAGGTCAGGGTTGATGCCCTTTTATCCAGCCCTGTTTTCTTTCAGGAGAGTTATCCGTTTCCATTACTGGCTTGTGATGCTCACACTCTGTTTGTTGGATTCTTGGTGCAAGAATTTGGGATATAAGCAATAAACTGATGAAATATTGCACCAGACATAATACTAGAATCACTTTAAGCAAGTTTATCTGCAGGAGAGAGAAATTTGCGCAGCTATGCTGATTTGCTTTAAAGTAGGCTGTTCAGGTACGAGGAGAACAGCTGGTGAAATTAATTCAGGAGATTTTTTCTACTCCCGTCTGACAGATGGCAAATCTCCTTTTACCATTTCATTTTTCTTCTCATGTTTTCACTTAGGTTTCCTCCAGCAAATGAACCTGTAACACATGGTGCACTGTGACATGACAATTCTCTTGCATATCATCGTAGCCGCCTGGTCTCATTATTTTAGTAAAATTGTACCACTTGTGTATGCATGTAAAACAAGAAAAAGAAGGGGAAAAGAATGCTGATGAATGTGCAGATTGTCTCTGGGTGTTATCCTTGTTACTGTGTGCGTTTTAAATGTGTGGGGCTTGGAAATGTTGGATCAGGGTTCAGAAGCAAAAGCAAAGTCATCTAAGCTGCCATTAGGCATGCTGTTCACGGCTGGAATGTTCAAACACAATTAGATGGCTGCACACTTTGATTTAAGAAGGACCAACAGACTCGTTGATCCAAAATGGAGGCTCAACACCAAACCAACAAATCCCCCCCAAAAAGAAAATCCACAAGATATGTCCGTTTGCCATTGAGAGAAAGCCTTTTTGTAAGATAACTGCCCCCGTGAGACATTGCAGACTTCTCAGACAAAAGATCAAACATTAAATTCTGAGGATTTTTATAATTATTAATATTAAAGCTATGAGAAATGCTACGCTGATCTGAAGACTTTAATAAGCAAGGACGAGCGAGAAGTCTCTTGTTTTTAGCCATCATGCTTGTTTTTCACAACTCTGAGAAATTGCTCAAGTTAGAGGAAATTCAGAGTTTCCTGAAACATGCATACATCAAATAATAAACCACAGCGCAGTTTTGGATTTTCTATCCTTAAAGAATATTATTCAATCAAAACCATCAGGCTTATGAGATGACGGCTGCAAACACGCATGAGCGGCCACAAGGAAGACAACATCGCTGACACCTCATTTACCATCGCTGAGGCTGGCGCCTGCAGTCTCATGCTTTGTTTGTCCTGTCAAAGTTCCTTTACATATTCTGTGTCAAGGTCGCGCAGTGTCAGTCGGCTGTTTGTCCTGCTCATCACAGGCTACATATCTGCCACGCTGCCTGCATATGAACCCCACGCTCTTATCCCCAACAAGTTTTTCTGCACTGTTATGGAAAACAAAAACCATAGAAAATAAAAGCTCTGAGAAGAGCCCCTCCCCTCCATCATTATTTCAAAAATAGAGTCTTTATTCATGCATGTGTGTCACTAAAAGCAAAAAGAGGGGAGCTGCAGCAGTTAGCCTCAGATAGGCGTGAAAACCATTAGAGCAAAACAACCAAAATAAAACAAATGAAAAAATGTCTGTGGAAGAGCCTTGATTTTATGGGGTTTACTTTTAGCAGAGGTTTGCTTATTCACTCGTTTCACCACCGACAACAAAATCAACCAAACGCTTAACAAGAGGAGGCAATTTTTTAAAAGATGTATCTCTTTACAAACCTAATGAGGAGGGTTTCTTGACTATATGACAGTTCTTTGACATTGTTCGAAGTTCCTAGCTCTTGGGCTTTTACCTGCGAAGCAAATATTTTAAGAAAATTTCATTAAAAATCACAGCTGACAAATCCTCCAGAGCCATCATCAGCTGCTTCTCCCAACGGGCCCACAGCACTAACCTTCTAATAAGATGGTGTTTACTTTCCACTCTCATATCATGCCGTATCATTTTAATATGCACCGGACGCTCGCATCTGAGGATCGCAGTGGGAGGCGTTGTTTGCACAGTGATATGAACTGTGCTAGATTTAATCATGTGGATAAACAATAAAATTAAATAATTCTTTTATATATATATATATCTATATATATATATATATATATATATATATATATATATATATATATATATATATATATATATATATATATATATATATATATATATATATATATATATAGATAGATATATTTATATATATATGACTTCTGCTCCTCATAACCTTTCTGCAGACTTGTACAGTTCATATTTTTAAAGTATTTCCTGTTACTGCCCAGGGTCTTAAAGATTTTCATAACCTCATCGTCTCCAACACAGCATTATTGGACTGTAAGGTTCAACATGAAACTGGGCCTAAAGACTTTCATGCAAATGTGAAGAATGCCGTCTTCATTGCGAGGAAGGTCAGAAAAATCTTCCTGCAATTATATGACTAGCCTCCAAAGACTCTTAAATGAGCAAATGTGAAATATCCCTCTAAATGTCATTAAATGTTTGATTAGAAAGTTAAAATGAGGGCTACTACACCTTTCAAAGACTAACAAAAGAAGTTTTATCTGTTTCGTTTTTTTTATGAAAAGGGTCTAAAGTGGTTTATTTTCAAGATTATTAATGACATTTTTTTTTACATTCAGAGAATTTGACTGGCTCTTATCAAGGTGGCATTTGAAGTACCTGGGTCTTTTACACAGTTATGATCCGTTATGAGGAAGAAAAAGAAAAAAACTGAGGACTATTCAAGCTTGAAAGTGTGTGGGAGGGCATTCTGGATAAGGCCAAGGCTTACCAACTCCAAGCCGATCTCACAGCTTTATGTGAGCTCTGTTCTGTTCATGTATGTTTTTTTTTTTTTTTATAAAAAAGCTCTGTTTAAAAGGCAGAATAAGTGTCAGCCTTGCTCTGCACTGACACATCTTCAATTCAGTGAGCTGAACTAAAGGGAAGGACAACTGAGACTGTTTTGAATCACAGAGAAACAAGAGTCAGATAACTCTTAGGAAGGCTTCAGAGGAAATCTAACAGCTGGAATATTATCATGAACAGCTAAGTAGATAACACAAGTCGGCATGAAAATAAAAGCATAGCTGCAAGTGGTAGATGTTTGAAACTACTTTGTCGTGTTTGAAAATCTAAGCTGTGACACCTCACTATAAAAGAAATTCTAATGGGATGCTGTTAGGATATGAATTGTTAAGAAAACACTTTTGCTCGGGATCAGATTTGTCCAGGTTAAGAGAACATAGTCACAAACAGAAAGCTTTATTCATTAAATCGTCTCTCTTTGAGGTTGTAGTTCAAGAGCTGTTTGATTCTGTGACCTGTGGCAGCCGCCTCCGTGAGCCTCTCATTGTTTCCGTCTGGGGAAAAAAAAAAAAACAGTCTCTCAAATGTTTCCCTCACAGTTCTCCCTCTTTAGAGCTAACCCTTTTAAATGCTAGTGCCAATTTAAACGGCTGCAGTGTGAGTTATCTTGTAACAGCTAATCAAAACAATGGCTGCTGATTTTAAGCAAACTAATCTTTGCATTTGCTTTTTTGATACGTCTTCTCACGCCTCTGCACATCTTCTGCACAAATTAATGTTACTGCTGCAGTTATTTAAGCCAAATTAACCTGGAGAAATTGACCTTAAAGCTCATTGCATTAAAAAACAAAGGTGGAAAGAAAATAATAATAATATACCACATAAAGCTTAATTAAGGAATGAACTTCAAGTTAAACCTGTCTGGTATGTATTCATTAAACAAACATTTAACTTTCTGTTAGGGTTGTCTCAATACTAAACTTTTCAACTCAATACCGATACTAAGTAAAATATTCGATACTCGATACCATTTTCGATACCACAAGGATTAAAACAAAGACTCCAACATTCTACAGAAATATTTTCATTAATAAACAAAATATAATAGATAAATACAATAAACAATAAGAACAATATTTTGAGCTTGTGTTCTTTGCACAATATTAAGCAAGCTTGATAAAAATAACTTATAAATTAAAATTAAGTGTCCTTTCTTGGCTATGCTTTGCAGACATAACAATGACACTAGCCAAACCAGTTAAAAAACAAAAATAATTCTCAGCAGCCCCAACTGTTACAAAAAATGACTGAAACTGAAAAGTGCACAGAATTATGCAATCACACAGTGTTCAGAAAGTGCATTTTCTGTTTAGGTGCCACTGGTGGTAGCGCTGTATCGATACTTTTGAAAATAAGTATCGTATCCGGATACAACGTTTCAGTATCAATACTTTTTTCAGTATCGATACTTTTGACAACTATTCTTTCTGTACAGTTTTAGGAAGTCGCTCACTTCCTAAAACATTTGTTCATATATCTGCTGTTTTCTCTTCTTAAGCAGACCAATTCGCTATCAGTTATCCTCCATGTCACAGCTGGAAGTTTGCACACTGACCTCAGAGAAAACAAAGACTATTCATATTGAACCGCAAAAGAAGAAAGAAAAAAAACATTTAAAATATAAAGAAACTATTGATTTGAATGCAGCCTTAGTGAACAGACCAAGTGACTAATAGGCTTGTTTAACCACTGGCTACATCGAATGATGTACAGTACTTTACTTGTTTTCCTCTCTGGAGAAAATAATGATCTTTTTATTCACTTCTATTCAATTCAGTGGACAAATGGTGCAGCTGTCTTAGTTAGTAGCTGTTTAATAGCACTGAGATATAGTGCAGACAGTAAATGGTGCTTTGCAAGAAGACATTTATCAGTACATTTATCAGAGTTTCATTTTTTTTGAAAATCTTTGATGCTTTTTTATGCATTATAAGCATAAGCAGATATTATAAATTCTTCTGTCTGTGATTGAGCTTAACTCTATGCTTCAAACATTTGCTTCTTTATAAAGATAGTAATTGCGTCATAAAAGTTAAGAGTTTGGTGTGATCTGTAAAAACCTGTTATTGATAAATAAACTTCTCCAGGAACTTTAAACCTGACTGTGGAGTACTGAGATCTGGGCATTCAGCACTGAAGCCCCAGATGTTTCTTAAATAGCCCCAGATCCTTTGAAGGAAATAAAGCAGTGTCCTTTTCAGAAAAACTTCTGACACACTGGACATGGTGCTCAGTAGTTTGTGCACATGTGACAGCTTGACTACACACACCGGTTGATGGGTCCTTGTGCAGGCTGTGGAGCTGGATGCTCTGGGGTGCAGGTAGCTGCTGACTATTCTTAAAGTGTCTTCGTTCTTTAGTCATGCAGTAACTGTAGGTTTTTTCTAAGTTAGAGAAGTACAGCTGAGATTCTTAGGGGACATAAAGTTCCCTCTTGTTCTGCAGAGACAGAAGAACTAAGCAGATCCATCCATAGGTTAGAAGGCTTCATCCTTGATAAAGGGAACAGCTTTTTTGAAATATTAAAATCATAAAACAATCTTCCTGTAAGAGTGTTTATCTATTTTCCATTTGAGCTAATCTTAATAGGGCCTAATGAGCTGGTTTGTGTCTCTAATTGGTCATTTGGTGAGAGGAGAAAGCCACACTGGTCGCCAGTTCATCTCAGTGCAACTCAAAGACACAAAGGACAGACAAGAACAGACTCAGGCCTAAGTGGAAATAATCATAACCGGTTGACATTTTAATGAACCATAAGAGGAGAAAACCTAAAGCAAATTAAAAGAATAGACACTGATAATCTCTAATCCCATTGTCTAAACAAACAGGTCAGGATTTATAAATATGACTTTTTGCTGCAAGAACATTAATGCTCTTTTCGTTGGCCATTCTTTTCTCATTTTTTATTTTGCTTAAATAGTCTGGTCTAAGTCATACTGGATATTAGTTTAACTTGACTGGTTTGAAATTGGTTTTATTAAATAAATAAATATTTTAAACTTATGGAAATGGTAAAATCATTATTTACAGTAAGCTCACAAAAGCTTTGGGATGTTTTTCAAAAAAGGTAATGATAAACCCTGGCTTAGTCCCCAAACAAAGAATAAATAAAAAATATTTAAAACTTTTGCATAGCTATGCACATTTGCTTTTTTTGTTCAAGTTAGTTTAAATTGATGTAAAACTCCAGCATATAGGCTCAGAAAGACTGCAAACTATTAAAATTTAACAGGAAGTTTTAAGTGCTGATGCTTGAACAAAACATATATTTATTTATCTCATTTCTGTATAAACATTGGCAGATTTTACCAACCTGCTTAAAGAAGAAGCAAATTTTATCAAATTTTAACTCATATTTGAATCAATTTTGCTGCATACCAAAGACAAACTGATGCCACCCTTGTGAAAAATCTGCAGCTTCTAAGAATCTACTGCTCAGCAAAAGAGCTGATCTTTCTTTCCTTTCCAATGAAATACTCATCTGCTTAGCTGTGTTTCTTTCACATAGAAGTTACTCCTGCATTATGGCTGCTGTGTTTTTTTGTGTTTGTGTTCGTGGTGATCTTCTCAAACCCAGACTAGACAGAAAGTCATTCACACTAAACCGGGTTAAACTGGTTTCTTGCTGTGAAATGATTTTCTCTCTACTGTTGCTTTGTGCATTTTCATTATGAAGAATTGCTGCAAAATCAATAAACCCAGTGCTAGTGGCTATACAATATTACCAAGACATGTTAAACTACACGCTGGTCCAGGAGGTGTGAACTCTGCAAAGTAAATGACTCCAAGCATTCTGCTGGATTTCCTGAGATTGAAAACGCTACTGAATATGGAGGAACATGGAAGCAGATATATTCCTCTTTTCTCTGTTACTGCAGTCAAAGACAGCCAAAGTGATAAATTCTCAATTACTTTGTTTTACAAGTTTGTTATGCACAGAAATTAACTGAACTCAATTAAACTTTACTTGGCTGGACTTTAAATAAATTCACATCTAAGTTGTTCCAGAAGTTTATTGCTTTCAGTTTGGTTTTCATTATATATTGATGTTAAACTGGACTGGGATCAAGTGGCACTGTTGCAGTGCAGAATGTCATTGATTATCTATATCTGTCCTTTAGCAAACATTGCCAATGTCCAAGAGGAGTAAAGTAAGAAGTGAGTTAAATCCTATTGGACACAGATATCCCAAGAAAACTTGGTTTTTTATATTGGTCGTTTTAGATAAATTCTAAGTAAAGTGGGTTTAAAAGGCAGTGGTAGCATTTGTTTACCTGGAAATCCATTCTTTGAAGTACCTTAATAGGAGCAAATATTATCCAACATAAAAGACAAACAGTGATACCACACACTAAACTTTTCTTTTTCACAAGTCATTTTCATTTAGGGAAAAAATAGACACAAAGTTGTGCATTGTCTTCACACTACGCATCAGCTTAACATAAAATCCCTACACTGTATGCTGCAGCTGTCATATGTAAAATATGCCACAAAGTGTTGATTTTTGCCCCTTATACAGCAACCAAATGCATTGGAATAAGCTCTGTTTTAGGGATTGTGTGGCACTGAGACTTTCTCTCCAGAGAGATGCTGAGTGTTTGTAGTAGAGCTCTTAATTACCCAGGACAGGATACTGAGAAGCTGCACCAAATGCCCTGTAGTCAGGCTCAAACTCACTGTCACAGAAACACACTATGTGAGCAAACACAGATGAAAAAAAAATGGCTTCCATTTAACTAATCTATTATGCAGATCATTGCTTGTTAGTTGTTATCACATATTCCTGCTCGGCGTAAAAGAGAGATCCCTGGTTGTTATTTATTTTTGCTTTTTTTTTAAATGTTTTTCTGAGTGATTTCCTTCGTGGTGAAAAAAACAGTCGTTTTTTTTCCTTGAGCTTCTGACTGTTTCTTTCTTTAGACCTTTTGTTCCAAGGTTAAACCTGAGTATGTTTTTTCTGTCTTCTTTTTTTTTTCCTTTATGAAAGACCACTGGCTCAATTGAAACCATAAATCTGCTTGACAGAAAGGCCTGAGGTTTAACTGTCCCTCCTGTAGGTCCTATGGGTTAAATTTCTACAATGTCCAGTAATTCTTTTAACTCCACACTTTAAACTTTTCAAGAGTCAACAAATTTAGAGGATTTTTTTATTTTCTTTGTTAAAGTCTTAGATTAGGTTTTTGGATTTCATTTGCATTCGTCAGACGCCATGAAATCTTTACCATAAAAAGGAACTATTTGCTTCTTCTTGTTAATTTTATTTCAGGGCATCAAACTATTGTTCTCTGCTTTGTCATCTGCACCTCATACATTTTTTTTCTTTAAAATTTAAAGAATAAACAAAAGCTTTAAATATATATTTTTTGCTGTTGCTGAAATGGAACCCATACACAGAAAAGTATTCAAGGATTTGATGAACTTCCATTTCAGTATAATTTATTCATATATTTTAAAATAAGAACCAATTTCACATCACTGCACCTTACAAGTAAAACAGATATCCACATTTTTAAATAGCTGACTTTATTTTAATATCAATTACAAATGTATATGTCTAGATTTTAATGTATGGTTGTGGTTTAAATGAATTAACATTTCTGGCTAAATTACTAAAAGACTAATGATGTTTTGATGGAATAATTTTTGTAACTGATATCTAAATGTTTCTGATAAGGCTGACATTCACTTTTATGAAAATAAAGACAAAATATAAATTTTCATTTAGGTATTAGGTAAGACAGAATTTACACAACGTAAAGACAAGGCACTATAGTAAAAACAATTCATACCGATTTCATGTAATTCAAAAAGGAAAAATGTTTTCCACATTTTGAAAACAAGCAGGTATCAAATAATTGTTCAGTTTTTTAGACCAACAAAAGGTAGCATATGTTTATTAAGAGTAGGAATAAGTCACAAATGCTTTTTAAAGCTTTTTTACAAACAGAAGTCTGAAAAGGGGTTGATTGCCTTTGTGTCCAGATTCCCTAAATGAAATTTAATGCAGTCAGTTTTCTGTAAGCAAAGTCAACCTTTGTGTAGTTCATACTCAATAGAAATGCAACTGTTCTGTTTTGGTCTCATGGGTTTTCCATAAAACTTTGTAAACGAACATCATCATAGAGATCGAGACAAAAAACAAACACAGCAAACGTTAAAAAAGTCTGGTTGGATCAACTGATACTTAAGCTTTTTCAACCTATATGCAAATTACTTTATGTTGATGAAAAGAAATCTTAAAAATCATCTTAAATGTATCATATCTATGAAGAAACAAGGCGGTGTCAGAATTATGTTGTGAGGATTCTTTTGTTCCAAGTGGACAAGGAAGCTGCCCATACGATGAAGCTGAACACTGGGAATCCTAAAAAAATCCTAGTATGTAATAGACTTAAAATTAAGGTGAGGCCAAAAATGTGACCCTAAATCTACAGAGAGCTACAGAGCAACAATATTATGGCTCTGATCTTTACACTTTCATGTGGAAAAGGGGGCCAGTAAAGCCCAGACCAACAATCATTTATGAATTTGTGTCATGACATGATAGATATACTTCTGCTTTTCACCTAATTTAAAAGAGCTTAAGCTATATTTACAAACCAGAACAGACAAAAATTCCAAGCTCTGCAAAAACGTCATATCCCAAAGATCTGAAGCTGCGATTGAAGCCATAGGAGGTTTGACTCAATTTGATGCATACAGGTGTTTTTGGCTGTAATTCTTATTAAAAAAAAAACTAAACAAACTAGTTATTTGCCTGGAACTTAATAATGATGAACTGCTTTGTGTTTTTCTCTTATAGGAATCCTAAGTAAAACATGAGGATGTTTGAAAAGACTGTGGCAAATTTCAAGAGGGATAACTGAGTAGGGAGAAATAAAGCAAAACATATGAAGTTGAAGTTGCAACCAAATCAATCATTGATTTCAGCAGGATGCATAAAAATAAACATTTTAATTTGGTTTTCCCTTATCTTCCTTTTCTCAATAAACAATTTCTTTGACTTTGTAAATATCACACAGAAAACACCTGAAGTTTGTAGATGATGTAATGAGTTGTGAAAATAATAAATGGGTGAATATTTATGCTAAGCAGTTTGCAAAAAAATCAAAAAGATGAAATACTGATCTAGCTTCAATTAGCAGTTTTGAACAAAGTATGCCATTGTTTTTTTTGAAATGCAAACTTCTTTTCTTGAGTGTGTTATGTTAACATAGGTCAGGGAAACATGCTATCTTTAATATTTTTGTTTCATTATAAAGAGCATAGGTCAATGACACCTCCAATACCAACAGGCATTTGTTGTAAAATAATATTTAGTCTTTTTACAACTCAGATAATACAAAATGGCAATATATTCTAATATATTTAATTTCTTCATATTCGTGTAAATTCCATAAATACATCTGACAGCCTCAAAACAATCTCTAATTTAATAGTAAAATACCTACAAATTGATCCAGATCGAAACACTGAATGCTTATAAATCGCTTTAATTTCATTGTTTTATGGTGTTACAATCTGTATTGCATGTTTTAGTTTTTAATTCATTAGACAAAATAGAAAAAAAAATAATGTTTAGACTGTTCCATCTGCCTTCAGTCTTTATGTCAGTAAACTTTTATAAAAGAAAGTATGTCCGATCCAAACAGATATATTTCAGATTTAAAATTGGGTTTCATTTCTAATGTAGTATTACATCTGTTTCTGTGTAAATTGATATATTTATATATACACATATGAAAACATGGAGTAACCAATAAGCCTTTCCATCTCCCTGTATTTCTGCAGGTTCGTGCGAGTGCTATTGCTCAAGACGCTGACCAGAACTACGACTACGCCTCAAACAGTGTCATCCTCCATCTGGACGCAGGCGATGAGGTGTACATCAAACTAGATGGAGGCAAAGCCCATGGCGGCAACAACAACAAGTACAGCACCTTCTCTGGCTTCATCCTCTACGCAGACTGAGAACAAACAGACAAAGAGACTGTCAAAAAAGGAAGATACTCAGAGACACAGTTTCATGACCACGGGTGGGGGTGGGGGGAGGCTTTGGGTTTGTTAAAAAAAGCCAGAATGCTTTCTAGTTTTCCTAATTCTCTCCATCATCGCAGTCACCTCTGCTTCATATCCATCAGCCAAGACGTCCCGGCTCCGCAGCCAAGCCCGGATGGAAAACTCCCAGAGAACACACTGAGACCAGCAAGCAGGTGGCCAGGGAGGAGCGGGGTGTTAGTTCTGCTGGTTTTCCACACCCTTTGCCACATTACCGACGTGTCAGAAGCTCCTCACTTACAGTGTCTCTCCTCTTTAGCCCTGCTCCATTGCACAGAGATATCAACAGAAACAACAACCCTGCAAAAGTGGACGATTCCACCTCTTTACTCCACAGTGAAAGCAGTCAGCTGGACCTTCAATGGACGAGACTGACTGAAACATGTAGTGTTGTTCCGTGCAAACTTACCTTGATTGTGATTTTATTTTGTTGACATGCATAATATTCTACACAAAACAGATTTAGAAAAAAAAAGGAATATATTTGTCCGTTGTGAAGATATCCTATTTGAATGAGAGATGTTATTTGTGATGCATATAAGAGATCTAAGAGCTGGAAAAGAAATATTTAAATCAAGACTTTCAGTATTTTATTGCGGTGGGTGTTTTTTCTTCATCATTGGGTATTACAAGGTATCTACTGTATATATTATTCATGTGGAGAATAATTATACATCCTGCACTTTCAATATATATGGAAAAGGTAACATCTCATATAGACGATGCCCCCTCACTCTGTTTCTTGCACTCTCACACTATGTCCTGCGTCTCTTCGGATTAAAGCAGACTTTAAATAATCTTTTCTTTGTTGCGGCTTCGTGTTGATGCTCCAGTTGGCACAACAAGCCATGTGCAGAAGTGAAATCTTAAGATTCAGGGGTTGCATAGCACTGATCCTTTCTTCTTTTGTGCCACGGTGATCTCATAGCTTTCTTAGGCGGCAAAAGAAAAAAAAATCTGGCTTTTGGTGCAGAGGGCAGAAGGGAGAGTCCACCAGATGGGGAGGTAAAGAAGGCATTAGGGCAATGTAACAGTGAGTGCACAATTTTCTTGTTTCAGTGTTTTTTGTAGGAAGTCATCCATTCATTAGCTACATACAAAGTGACATACAAGCATTATGGTAAGATCTGTTGAACATAGTGGCCTGACAGCTTGTGTGAGAGTGAAACTGATTGGATTGGTAAGTTTGTCTCTCATGATTGCGCATCTGAGTGTGTGAATCATGTTGGTGCGTGTCTGCCGTTTACCATGTGCCATCTTTTCCCTTTTTTTTTTCCAGAGTTGCAGTACTCTTTGCTACAGCCAATGACAGATATTTAATCCATCAGCCAATGAGATTGCATTCTTTAGGGTGGAGCCTCTGTAGATAAGAGGAGAAGAACAAACAGCTTTTAATTGAAATCTATGACTTGTTTATCTTATCTGTTTGGAACTGTTGAATACATTTAAATAATAAATGGGATTTTTTTTTTGAGTGACTCGTCTCAAGAGAGTTCTTGAATCCCAAATACACTAATTAGGAAAAATGAATTTCAAAACATCTCATTCAGTCGGCGAGACTAACTAGCTAAAGCAAACATTATGTCTGGAAAATTGTGTGTTTTGTTCTGTGTAAGCGCTGAATCTTATTAATGGGCTCACAGAGCAAACATAATAATAATAATAAAAAAATGTCTGCAGATCCCTTGTCTGTCTTTTGCCTCAACGGAGGGAAGTATATTTAGGGTGAAGGGCGTCTGGGAAGATATGTTACTGTTTATTCAACCCAAAGTTATTACTGGAGATCATCTACATCTGGAAAAAGGTGCACTTGCAGATAATGACCTTCCAAGTATAGAAAGTGGTGAAGTTAAATAAAAAAAAGAGCTTTGAATGGAGATTAGTCCCTAAGTGAAAGCAGGCTATTCCTCAGCTGGCAATCACAGTGTCTTTTCGCAGATTCCCATCGACAGAGGGAAGATATACCCAGTGAGAAAGTGAGGATGGAGGAGAATATACGGGGGGAGGAAAGATAGGTGAGGAGCAGAATATAGTTTGACAAAGACAGATGGAAATGCGAGAGAAAGAGTAGGCTATAGAGAGAGGTAATGGGGAGGGAATGGATGGGGAGGAGGAGGGCAAAGTGAAATCTAAGGAAGACAGACAGACAGAGAGGCATGCTGGTGCCGATTTGGGGTGACGAGGGAGGAGTACTGGATTGTTTTCAGGGGAGACTGATTCCCTATCGGAGCTGTGTAAGGTGTCAGGAGAGATTAGTGAGCCTGAAGCTGGAGGGGAGAGGTTGCGATAGCTTTAGATTGGACGAGTGTCAAGGACTGGACATTCCTCAGACCTGCTAGGAATCGGATGTGACACTGCTTGCCCTACCTTGATCTTTATAGGATCATGCACACATCTGTCCGTCATTTCATTGCTTCACTTCAGTAGACAACAAGTTCATCACATTCACAGCATTGGAAACAAAGGCATTAGAGAAAGGGGATAGGAGTGGTGTACTGGAGAAATGTCTTAAACCTGTATTCTAAATTAATAAATCTATTCATAAAATGTTTTTGTTCTTTGTGCTTAAAAAAAACAACAAAATCCTAAAGTATTCATATTCACAACACAGGTCAGACCTTTAATGTATGATGGAAATGTTTTTAGTTCAAACCTCAGCAGTAAGGATATCTTCAGGAATATCCAAGTCTGCTTGCTTTAATTGTCTATATCTGATAGTAATAAAGTGGAAAAAAGGTTTTTCAGAACTTTTATTTTCTTAATTGATTGTAGACAAGTAACCCTCGACTTTATTGTTCACATCTTTTAGAAAAATGCTCAGATTTGAACCTTTTACCACTCCATTAATGCATAGGGATTTCTGATTATTGATTAAAAAGAAAAAAAATCAGTTTTAGAATAAGATTATCAGAATAAATTATAGAAAAAGTGAGAAGTTATGAATACATTCAGATGCATTGTATATTGTATGCCTTTGTCAAAGTCCTTCTTCGGTGAACTCAGTTCAACCTGCAAAGTATGCACTAAATTCTAAGAAAACACCAAGGGTGGGGCCTTCAATGGTTTTGGATAGAAAATAAATACATACAAGAAAAAAATGCTCAAATATTACTTTTGTCATTGCTGTTTTAAGATATAAACATAATTCATAAGTTGTTTTTTTTTGACTGGCTTCGCAGGGTTTTGTATTGTTTTTTTTTTACTGTATATGGAGATATTGGATGACCAAAAATATGCTAATACATTTTGTAGACCTTTAAGTCAAGGTCCTAACTAAAATCCTAAATACTGTATGCTCTGACATTTCTTGTAGAGATGTCATAAAGATACAAAACAGGTGGATTTGCAAAATTTTCTTTTTGGTATTTAGCATTTCAGTCACATAATTAGGAACACCAATATCTCACTGATTATTCACTGGTTTCTGTTTGTGGGAAGCCTTTTTCCTGATTTAATACCTAATATGCTTCTACACCAGAGAGCACTACAGCTTCTGATCATTACCTCTGCTGAGGAGGTTATGTATTTCATTGAGTTTGTGTGTTTGTTTGTCTGTCTGTGTACAGGGTAATTGTAAAAGTTATGAACGGATTTCAATGACATTTCTACCAAAGGTGCACCTCAGTCTAGGGAACAATTCATTCAATTTTGGTGATGATCCACATCATAATCAGGATGCAAGGATTTTTTTTAGAGACTGTTTAACATTATTTGGCTTTATAAGCAGTCCCCAACCCCCCCCCCCCCAAAAAAAAAAAACAGAGAGTGGCAGTAGTGACTGACTCAAACAAGTCCAGAAGTACTGAAGATAAAAACACAGGAAAGGTGAGACATGTCTTGCTCAAAGTCTCGATCTACTGATCAAACATAAAAGAAGAGTAAATGACGACATTGAGAGCAGAACAGACACCAGAGGCTGCAGACATATGCTGAGCCTTATTTAGAAACTTATGAAAGGATTTAAAGGAAATTGTTTCCAAAGGTGCACCTCATGCCAAGGAACAATTCATTAGCATTTGGTGATGATCAAGATCACATTCGGTTTTTCAACTATAGCTTTAAGTCACAATATGGGGCAACATTTGCTACTTGGCAGCGGTCTGCGCTCTCCCAGTGCTTTTCTAGTCTTAGAAATGTTTTACTTATTTTTTTTTTCCTCTCCTTTATAAATACACAGCAGGCAGATGTTAATTGTTGATTACTAATGTTTTATGAACAACTAACACTAACTTATGCTCTGTTTTCAGCCCTACACTTTTAAATAAAGCATAGTAGACTGGATAAACAGGCATCATATATACAGTAGCACTGCTGTTGGGATCTGGAGATGTACCACCTTTCTCCAGCAGAGTGCGCTGTGGGTCTCCTGGGCTGGAGCCCTCCAGCACACCTGACGTTCATCAACCCATCAGGAGACCTACCTACATAAGCAGCAACCAGACCTTCCTTCGACGCCGCAGTGTTGACCTTAGTTTGGTTAGCAACCTGAGCCTCTGTTACCTGAAAGAATCTAAGTTGTCTCTAAGTGAGAAAACTGGTTCTAACCTTCCTCTGTCTTTGCTCACAGGAAACCTGTCTCAAGCCTGAAGCTCTGGGTGAGCTTAACCTGCCTTTCAGCCCTGGTGAGCCAAACCTGAAGATTCCTATTTGGATTTCCCCTGCTGCTCTCTGTGAAGAGCTGGAAACTCTGATCAAGGTCCGCCATTCAAAATCAGAAGCTAGACGCTGCAGCTGCTTGTGTACTCTGCTGAACCAACATTCTCTGGACCCAACGGTTCCCTCTCTCACAAGAGAAGCCTGGACCCCGTCAAGGTAGAATCAGAATTATCTAAAAGACTCTTTAATCCTCTGCCTGCCCAGCTAATCAAACTATCATCTCTGCAGACTTCAGTGAATCCAACCCGGACCTGTTCCAGATCCAGTTCATGTTCTTTTGTGTCAACATCTTAAAAAAACTCTGTTAAACTTTTACCCAGCCTCCGTTGTGTTCTGCATGTGGGTTTGATATAAAACCAATCACGACAGAACACTGCGGCCAAACACAAAGCTCAGCAGATCACCTCCGGAGGAGGCTTGAGGAACAGGACGCTCAGATCCTTGGACATGCGCGTACCCTCCGTGAGTTACACACTAAAATTGAACATCAGAACCAAATGCTACAAACGTATGCCAGCTACATGGGAAATGCTAATGCCACGCCAGCAGTACGTCCTGTTCCGGATCCACTTCCGCCTCTAAGGTCACCGGCAGTGACGTCATTTCCTGAGTTCCGTCCAAGTACGCCTGAAAGACTTTCAGGTAACCAAAAGGATTGTAAGGGATGTTTGTTTCAATGTCGTTTACTTTTTGAGCACTCTCCCGGCAGTTTTCCGAATGATAGGAAAAAAATATCCTTCATTCTCTCTCAACTCACTAGACGAGCTCTTGAATGGGCGGAGGCAAGGTTCTCTTCAGAGTCCAGTTTTTCTTGTACATTTTCCGAGTTCATGTCTGAGTTTTCCCAAGTATTTAACCACGACTCAGATAAAACAATTGATTCCCAAGCCCTGCTAAATTTAAAACAGGGAAATTCTACAGTTGGCTGAGTTCTCCATTGACTTCCGTTTTAAAGCCGCAGCCTCAGGTTGGAACGAATGTGCACTTAAGAGTGCTTATTTTAAGGCTTTAAATGATAACATCAAAGACGAACTAGCCACAATCGACGAACCAGCTAGTTTGGAGGACTTCATCCGTTTAACCATCAGACTGGATAACAGACTCCGAACTAGAAATAACTGTAGACAAAGAAGTCTAAATTTTTCTGTGTCAGCTCCTGCATTTAACAATGCTTCTGTTTTTTCTGGACCCACAGAACCCAGTTTCAAGCCAAAGTCTAAAAACCAGACTCTTTCTGTGCCTATCCAAGTCTCTCACTCAGATGGAGCGGAGGTCGAACCCATGCAGATTGGACACACAAGGCTATCCCCTGAGGAAAGACAACGAAGATTTACCCCTTGCTCACACTGGCTTCGGTGCGGTTACCGAGCTGACGGAGACCGCAACTCCCGCACACCCCCTCTCACACCGCCCTTTTGACTATGGTGCCGTGCGACTCTGCGGCTCCGGCAACAGGTCCGGAGATTTAACTCGCGAGAACAGAAGTTCACTTGAGTTCACGTAACTTCACGCGATAACACGGCCCAAATAAGGATATTTGCGAGAGCTTGTTGCGGAGGGCTCCGGCACGCCGCAAGGATAGCTTTCTTGCGGAATTTTCTGCAGCGCCGGAGTGTCTCGGTAACCGCAGCCGGACAGCTCAGCAGCCGGTGAGAGAGGTTTACGTCTTTTTAATGACTTGGAATCACTGCGGCGCCACACTGGTACTGGGATTCGGCACTGGTACTGGGGTTTGAGTGGTTGGAACGTCATAACCCCCATATCAACTGGGCTGAATGCCACATTGAGTCTTGGTCCACTTCCTGTCACGAGTCATGCCTTCGTTCTGCGGCTCCTGCTATTCAGTCCCCTAGAGGTAGGGGGGAGATGGACTCTCCTGACCTTACTTCTGTTCCTCCCGAGTATCATGATCTGGCACCAGTCTTCAGTAAGTTCAGTGCGACGTCTCTTCCACCTCACAGACCATAAGACTGCGCCATAGATTTATTACCAGGAGCTCCCCTTCCCAGCAGTAGACTATACAACATCTCCAAACCTGAACGCGAGACCATGGAAAAATATATCAATGAGCCTCTAGCTGCTGGAATTATTCGTCCATCTTCATCTCCTCTTGGTGCTGGTTTCTTTTTTGTGGGTAAAAAAGATGGTTCCCTACGACCCTGTATAGATTACAGAGGCTTAAATCAGATAACCGTCAAAAATAAGTACCCTCTACCATTACTGGCATCAGCGTTTGAACCTGTTCAGGGTGCAACAATGTTCACTAAACTCGATTTGAGAAACGCATATCACCTCCTTAGAATAAGAGAAGGAGACGAATTGAAAACAGCCTTTAAGACCCCCTTAGGCCAATTTGAGTATTTGGTCATGCCTTTTGGTCTCACAAACGCTCCTGCTTGCTTCCAAGCTCCAGTCAACGACGTCCTCAGAGATTTTTTGAATGTATTCGTTTTTGTGTACATCGATGATATTTTGATCTACTCCAAGAACCTCTCAGACCACAAGAAACATGTTCGTCTAGTTCTTCAGAGACTTTTGGAAAACAAACTCTTTGTGAAAGCAGAAAAATGTGAATTTCACGAACCATCTGTCACTTTTTTAGGGTTTGTGCTCAAGGGCGGGCAGGTGAAGCCATCCGAAGACAAGATAAAGGCAGTTCTGGACTGCCCGACACCTGAAAACCGCAAACAGCTTCAGAGATTTCTTGGGTTTGCAAACTTTTACAGACGCTTCATAAGAAACTATAGTCAAAGAGCTCTACCTCTCACAACTCTGACTTCTGTGAAGAAGACCTTTCAATGGACACCTGAAGCCCAGAACGCTATTGATAAATTAAAAAACCCGTTTTCCAGAGCACCCATCCTTATCCAGCCAGATCCCTCTAAGCAGTTTATCTTAGAGGTGGACGCATCTGACTCCGGTGTTGGAGCTGTTTTATCTCAGCAATCTGACTCAGACCAAAAAACTCACCCCTGTTCTTTTTTTTCACGTAGACTCTCACCAGCGGAGCAAAATTATGAAGTTGGAGACCGAGAACTTCTTGCCATTAAACTCGCCCTGGAGGAATGGAGACACTGGCTCGAGGGGGCCGAGCATCCAGTATTGGTTTGGACTGACCACAAAAACCTGGCTTATCTCCAATCGGCAAAACGATCCAGCCCACGTCACTCTAGATGGTCATTATTCTTTTCCCATTTCAACCTCATTATTTCTTACAGACCTGGTTCCAAGAACATGAAGCCCGATTCTCTCTTTCGTCTGTACTCCACTGATCAACCTGAGACACCCGAGCCTGTTCTTCCTGCCTCCTGTACTGTTGGAGTCGTTTCCTTGGAGATCACTGATCTCATCAACTCTGCCCTAGCCTCTGTACCTGACCCAGGTAACGGTCCTCCAAATAAAACGTATGTTCCATCTTCCGTCAGATCCCGACTGATCCAGTGGATGCATGCAGCTAAATTTTCCGCCCATCCTGGAGTGAGCAGAACCATTGCCCTCATTACAAGATGTTTCTGGTGGCCATCACTACACAAAGACGTTAAGGAGTACGTTTTGGCATGTCCCATCTGCGCCAGAAACAAGACCTCTCATCAACCACCTTCTGGCCTGCTGCATCCTCTACCTGTTCCAACCCGTCCTTGGTCACATATCGCCGTAGATTTTGTCACAGGTCTCCCAATTTCCAGAGGTATGTCCACCATTTTAACCATCGTCGCCCGTTTTTCCAAGGCCTGTCACTTAATTCCCCTCAGGAAACTTCCCACGGCTTTCCAGACGGCCCAGCTTCTCGTGAAGCATGTTTTCCGACTCCATGGTATTCCACAAGAAATCCTCTCTGACCGCGGTCCTCAGTTCATCTCACAGGTCTGGAAAGCTTTCTGTTCTGCGTTAAACTGTAAGTCCTCCCTCACCTCTGGTTATCACCCACAGTCTAACGGGCAGACGGAGAGGATGAATCAACAACTAGAGTCCACTCTCCGCTGCCTGACATCTAACAACCCTACTGACTGGAGTCAGTTTCTGACCTGGATCGAATACGCCCATAAATCCTTAAGATCTGCTTCTGCTGGTTTATCCCCGTTCCAGGTTTCCATCGGTTATCAGCCTCCACTCTTCCCTGCAGACGAGAGAGAGATATCAGTCAGATCAGTCCATCACCACATCTGCCGTTGTCAGCGTATCTGCAAGGACACCATCACCACCCTCAACCGCTCATCTGCCTCCACTAAACGCTTCGCTGACTCTAAAAGACGTCCTGCCCCTGATTATACCGTAGGCCAAGAGGTATGGTTATCGACACGTGACATTCCCCTCAAAGCCATGTCCAAGAAGCTGTCACCCCGGTTCATCGGCCCATATAAAATTGCCCAGATAATCAATCCCTCTGCTGTCCGCCTGCACCTGCCTCCGTCCCTTTGTATCCACCCCACGTTTCATGTCTCTCAGATTAAACCTGTCATTTCAAGTTCCTTGTGCCCACCATCCGACTCCCCTCCACCCGCCCTGGACATCGACGGCCATCCGGCCTACACAGTTCGCCGGATCGTGGACTCCCGTCGGCGAGGTCGCGGATGGCAGTACCTCGTCGACTGGGAGGGCTACGGTCCCGTGGACCGCACCTGGGTTCCTGGCTCATTCATCCTCGTTCCGTCCAGGATCGAGGAGTATGAAAGTTCCCTCCCGTCCACTTCCTCGGGACCGCGAAGAGGTGGTCGTTGAGAGGGGGGTACTGTTGGGATCTGGAGATGTACCACCTTTCTCCAGCAGAGTGCCCTGTGGGTCTCCTGGGCTGGAGCCCTCCAGCACACCTGATGTTCATCAACCCATCAGGAGACCTACCTACATAAGCAGCAACCAGACCTTCCTTCGACGCCGCAGTGTTGACCTTAGTTTGGTTAGCAACCTGAGCCTCTGTTACCTGAAAGAATCTAAGTGTTCTCTAAGTGAGAAAACTGGTTCTAACCTTCCTCTGTCTTTGTTCACAGGAAACCTGTCTCAAGCCTGAAGCTCTGGGTGAGCTTAACCTGCCTTTCAGCCCTGGTGAGCCAAGAAGATGAAGATTCCTATTTGGGTTTCCCCTGCTGCTCTCTGTGAAGAGCTGGAAACTCTGATCAAGGTCTGCCATTCAAAATCAGAAGCTAGATGCTGCAGCTGCTTGAGTACTCTGCTGAACCAACAGTCTTTGGACCCAACGGTTCCCTCTCTCACAAGAGAAGCCTGGACCCCGTCAAGGTAGAATCAGAATTATCTAAAAGACTCTTTAATCATCTGCCTGCCCAGCTAATCAAACTATCATCTCTGCAGACTTCAGTGAATCCAACCCGGACCTGTTCCAGATTCAGTTCATGTTCTTTTGTGTCAACATCTTTAGTAAACTCTGTTAAACTTTTACCCAGCCTCCGTTGTGTTCTGCCTGTGGGTTTGATATAAAACCAAATATGACAACTGCATCTCTTATGTTGTTTTTCAAGCCTTTAGAGTAAATGTTATGCATTATGCAGGATTTTGACAGTTTAAGAAGAGCACTTGGAAGTTAAGTTCATATTCATAAATGAAATGTGCTGCTCAGAAACTGAGCCCTAACAGCCTCAAAATGTGATGTGTCACATTTCACAAATGTGTAAATTACAATTCTACATTTTCTCTAATAGTATTCCAACTACTTAGGGAGTTGTGATTTTAAATATTTCCTCTATAAAGTGTCGCTAACCTGATAGCTTTTACTAGATACCCAGACATGAAACCACTGTTCAATATTCATTACAAAAACATACAGATATCAGCTTAATATCAATTTTTATTTCTGCTTTTTTTCTTTATTTTGCTGTTTCCTTCTGTTTTTAACTTAACATTATATTCTGGGAATGTAATGCCTGTGCATATCACCGCCATTTGTTTTTTTGTTCAGGTTTGACCTTTTAAAAACATATTTTTCTTATTTACTCCACCTCTAACTTTGTATGACAAATATAAAGGTTAGGATGGTGGGCAACTTTTAGTAGACTAGACTCATCTGGAGCTAGAGCCCCAACCATAAGGCCACGCATAACTGCACACAAAACCCTCTGTATAATACCGTTACACATTATCACTGTCACCCTTGCTCTGTTTGTTCATTCCACTGCACATGATTCCCTTTGTCAGTTAGGTCTATAGCTAAGGAAACAGCCTTTTCCAGTTGTCCCTGACGGTCCGAAGCTGCCAGCACAGGTGTACTCTGCAGTCACTTGCTGGCTGAGCTGATCTGGCCCGGCTCTTATCTGTAGGCCCACACAGAGCCACTGCTACAGAATGACCACAACTCCCTGCTCCGCCGTACGCACAGATTCATTTGCTAACATTGCATACAGCTTTTTGTATACTGCTAACCAGAACTTGTTTTTCTATAAGTGTGCACATATAGGATGCAGTGCATTAAGTAGCTGTTTCCATCCAATTCTTATGCGAGGGAAAAATGAGGGAAATTTTAAACTGCTGCTGCAAAAAAAAAAAAAAAAAAGGAAGATGCACATTACTGTTTCCATTCGTTGGAGGGAATTAACCAGGCAAAGGAAAGCTTAATGTTGTCCTATGTTTAGGTTTTGCTTGGTTGTAATAAACAGGAAGTAGAGGTACAGTAGCAAACTATTGCGGAGAACAGATCAGCAAAGTCGTACTTACTTTGGCATGTCAGCTACTATTAGTAATTTTCTAATGCTTGCACTTGACATGGGCAGTGGAAATAGCTGATCAGTCAGTGATGTGAATGTTTGTTATGTCAGAACTGATAAATAGGTTTCCATCTACTCTGTAGCACATAAGCTTTTTTCCAAAATTTAAAAAATCTTTCCCAAGCTGGCTTAAAAATATTGTTGTGAAACTGACTAAATTGATTCAAATATTACTTTTTCCATCAAGATTTTCTAATACAAAAATTAAAAATGTCAATAAAAAACATTAATGGAAGCACATCTAATGGTTTACCTTCCTCCATGTTCTCTTTCTTCACTGTAATCTTCAAATCTCACTGTAAAGGCACATGAAAAGCACAAAAATACGTCAAGCATTCCTTTTTCTGCTTTCTGCTCAGCTAGCTGTGTGCATTAATGACCTTTTAAAGTGCAGCTTCCCTGGTTCTTCACTCCCATCCCAAAGAAAAACAAACTACTAATAGGGCTAAAGAGCTGGCACACTTTTAACAAAGAAAAAAAACTTTTCTTAGCTCTAAGGCAGCACTCGCTGCTTTAATGGTATTCATTTAAACAAACAAGACTAACAGACATATTAGCAGGCAAACAGAGGCCAATTGTATGACAAATTAAGCCTTTCTCCTTACAACTATCTCAGAGCTTTTCTTTCTGGTTGGTAATCTTTACAAGGCTGCTGTTTAAATTCATCATCTGCACCGTTTGCATGTATACCCTTCATATTTTATTTGTTGTACAATTGGGAAATAAACTGTAGATTGTGAAAAATAACAGTTTCTCAAAAGGAAAAAGAGATGCTATGAATGCAACATTATGAAACAGACTGAATTCACAGCTTGGTGAGAGGACATGCCTGCAAAGCAAATTCATAATTTCTAACTCACAGTATTGGATGTATTTGCTGTCTTCATCTAACGAAATGACCTTACGGGGTGAAACCGTGGGAAGCAGTAAGCTCACATCATATGACTCTAATTGCAGCAAGTCTATATTTGTGTGCATGTGTTCTCTCTTGTGTGCATGGACAGCCATTGTGTTTGCGTGAGCGGACATCAGACGGAGCTACACGGCTTGCACCAGGGAAAAAATGAGCGCAGAAATGCAGAGGGCATAAGTCAAAAAGAAGAGATTACCCTCCACATTACTCCCACTTGAACATATCATGATATCACAACTTTAAGTATTTAAACATCTCATAATGCAACTAGAGAATAATTCAAACTGATTTCTAGTAACATATATATATATATATATATATATATAACTTTGAGCAATCTGTTTCTACCGAATAATAACTTCCTAAATTTAGCTTGGTTAGCTCTCTCCTGCTGCTTTTTGCCATCTGATGGATGTGTGGTGCGCTAGTCGTGCCGCCTCGTGTCACCTGTGCTGCAGTTGCTCGGGGCAGGAAGACGGGGGGGAAGAGCCATGGGAGGTCTGGAGGAGGCCAGAGTGGGGGAGAAATAGACATCTGTGATTAACACGTACAGACTGGTGTCAGCGTGGAGCTTTTGCTGGGAGGTGCGCTGGGAAACGCTCACACACAACCTGCCACTGATGGCACAACTTTGTTTCAGGAAAGACGTAAAAGAATAAGAAATGTTTAAGGAAGCTGTGATGAACGCTAAAGTAAACATACAAATGCATCCCAGTTTGACTCCCTAAATGTTTAGGAATTTATGAATTGAGGAAAAAAAATCCCTTGAATTATAAAAAATTTAAAAAGTTACTTAAAAGCATTTCCACCTAGTAACATTTTCATCTATTTGTAAAAAATCTTAGCTGTGGATGGTGTTTCAGTAAATGGTTGTTCCGATTAACAACAACATTATTTCTTTTACTTAACAATATTAATAACACTCAGTGTTTACAGTTGTTAGCATTCAGTAAAAGTATTTTTTATGGTGGTTATCAACCTTTTTGAATAAAATCCTATTTAAACTCAACTGGTTAAAGGCAAAGCAAAGGAAATAAAAAAAATATGAGCCTTTCCAATAATAATACACCTTGGTGAACATGTGGAAGAGTTTGCTGAAGTTATACTAATCTTGCAACATTTCTATCTTTTTATTGAGTAGCTTATTTTTCTTAAATTGTAACATAAAGGTAACTTTCTTAGGAGGAAAGCTTGATATCATTTTCCCTAATGACTCTACATCTCATTCAATAGGATCACCATTCATTCTGAGGCAAAATCCCTTCCTGTAAATTTATAGGTCTCTACCAGTAACACGTGATATGGAGAATAGCAGATAGGTGATCCAAAAGCATCTTGATCTGATGCTCTTTTCACCCCAACTAACTCCTTTTGATTGAAGCAGTTCCTTTAAATGAACAAAAGATCACACAATGTGAAAAAAAAACAAGATTCCTGCAGGATCCACATATGTTTCTCTCAGTCATGACCCATATTTCATCATCATAGAAATGGTAGATGTGGCAGCTCTGGGGGAGTTGAATCCACACTGGGAAATACCAACTTTAAGCTTACATTTTGGACACATCTCTTGTTTTTGGTAGAAAAGGATGGGACAGCATTTAGAAGCTAATCCAGTACCCAATACTTCCACAGCAACACCCATAAATTACATTGAAGGTCACAGTTGCAAGCCTTATGCAGACCCACCAAACACATAGAGACCAAACAACCGTACTCTCATTAACCCATCTGCAATTCATCAACGGCAAGTATCGGTTTTCCTGAGAAATAGATATGCTCGGATTTTAAATTTATATATTTTCCTCATTTTCAGTAGAAAAAGGAAGGTGAAAAGCACATCATACAAATAAAATGTTTTTTTTTTCTTAAAGAGCCTGGAATAACTACAAAGAGACAGCAGTATCTGAAAATACCCAAATCTATGTAGGGTAGCTGATGCTAGACAAAATAAACTACGCCTATGACCATCAACACCTATATATTTTTAGTTCATGTTTTCATGATGAGTAAAATCACAGCCGTAGGACACCTAAAATGTTCAAAGTGTGGTAACATCTTCAAGCAGGTAAAAAGAGTTTTAGGGAAAAATATTGTATTAATTTATCAATGAAGAAAATACTGAGGTATAAGCATCACATCCTTATAATAAATGACATCAAATAAGCATCACATCCTTATAATAAAGACATTAAAACCAAAACCGCAATTAAGTTTGCTGTAAAGTTTGGAGAGGGAGGTTTGACCTTTTCTTTCTGCTACATTTCTCCTTAAATAATTGCTGAAATGTTTCCGCATCAGCGTTAACATGCAAACTTTTTATGGCAGATCATTACTAATTTCCTTTAAAATGGCTTTTATTAATAAAATTGCAGTTTTAGTTTACATCCATCTCATTCTTTTCATGTTTAAAAATAAAGTTTTTGCTGAATATTCATTGTTTTATTTGCATAAATATGCTAATAATATCTTAATTTACTTTTATTTTGTCATCTTGAAATAAGCTTTTACCTATAAGCTACTTTAATTATGTATAATAATAAAAACAGTAGGTAGTAACTAAATACATTTACTTTTTTAAATGAAAACTAAAAATAAAGTAGTCTACTAGTCTAGTCTCCCACTGAGCAAAAATTGTTTGAAAAGATATTGACAAGATGACATAATTTACATCCAAATGACAACTCAATTTGGTTAAAAAGTGGAAGGTGAAAAGATTTATATATATATATATATATATATATATATATATATATATATATATATATATATATATATATATATATATTATTTTATTTTTTTTAAAAGGATAGTAACTTGTGCTTTTATGTACAATCTGTAGCTCCCTTAACTGTCATGAGTAACTTCACACAGTTAGTCTCTTTTATGTTAAAGTTCTTGTTTTTATATATTCTTTGAATTTTAAAGCTATTTTCTGTCTGCTAAGTCTGTTGTGCTACTTGGAGGTAAAGTGAATATACAATTAAACAGTATATATTGCCACTAGAAATTGTTAACACTGTGTTAACACATGTAGATTATCTAACTTAAGTGTTAGTTTAACAAGGTTTATGTGAGAAAAAAAAAATCAGTAAAGGGTTTCTTTTGTCCAAATGTATTATTTTATATGTTATTTTTCTTGCTTTTTTTATTTTAAACACCAGAACTTTCTATTTTTGTTAATTTGATAACATAATCTTTAATGCTTAATTAATTGTTATCAGTTAGTCATGAGGTAAAGTTTTTGCTCTGACAGTTTTTGAGTAATTGATTGCAACATTTTATTTTTTCCGGAGTAAAAATATAAATTTTGGATGCTCTACAAACCCTAAGATTGTTCCCAGAAGTTGATATCTTCTCTTCTATACCAATAACATCCAATAAGTTAGAAAACTTAAGAAAAATAAGGAAAAAAAATATCTAAATCTAATCTGAAGATGCCAGATTTTAATAATAATATCTATTTTAGTTTAGTTTATCTAGTATCAGGTGAACTCCAATCTGCTATAGCCAGTCGGAATGTAAATATTGTTCTCCAATGGTTGGATTATTGACAATTTTTACCTAAAAGTAACAAAAGAAAAGTTTTGATGTCATTGTCTATTTTGGCCTGAATTTAAAACTTTTTTTCCCCCTCCTTCTGCTTCAAAAAGGCCTTTGTGTCTTGTTAAAGAATCCAACCTATGGGAAGATGCTCATATAGGTTTTATTTGAGGAAATAAAGAGCCTTTCTATGTCATTATACCTTCAGGCGTCTGCATTGGCGGTTTACAGGATGCCTCTACTGGTTATAATAAAGTGCATAATCACATTAAAGTCATATTACTGGCAAAGTGGGGATAAAGTAATCCCTGCTTCTTTATCGGAGGGACCCACTAATTTAGAATAAATGCATGGCATCAAATGCTCAGGGAAAGCCTTGTTAACTGACTACATTAACCTGGTGACTGGCTTGAGGAGGTAATGAGCCCTTGCAAGGTGAAGGGGACCACAAGGGAGGGCAGAGGGCAAAAAGCTAAAAGATCGGATATACCAACACAAACGTCTGGAACCCTTTTCTGGCTCGAAACTTCACTGCTGATCTTGATGTAAACTTGAATCATTAAGAGGACGCTTTGTCTCTGAGGAGTTACACAAGCAGCACACACTGCACACAATCAAACTTTAGGGAATGGCTCCACAGAGAGATTCAGTGAGCCATCTGCCAAATTAGGCCATGAGCCATGAGCCCACAACTTTACTGTTCTGTTCAATTTTCAATTACTTGAGACGTAAGAGCAAGGACTGCACTCCCACATTTCAACACACGGACGAGAATTAATAGAACAGCTATGTCTCTCACACATGGAAAAAAAAAGGTCTAAAATGAATCATACAAAACAAAGCACTTATTCACAATGTTACCATAAAAGATCATTTACGTGGAGCAACTAATTGTTTAGATGTTAATGTTAATTCAACAGTTGGCACTAAAACATGTCAAAGAGGCTGTGCTCTTGAGTGAATGGAACCACATGTAGACACAGACATACAAATAGCAGATTGTGTTTCCCATCACACACGGAGGCTCCTGAACCCAGAGGATAGCTGTTTCCCCACAAAGTGCCAGATTCACCCCCTCCAAAATGTCAGAGGCGTACATCAGGAGAGAGTGAGGTGATAAACACACCCAACTGAAAATGTCAGGGTGTCACTTGTTGCCATGACAGCAGGCAAAGTTTGCCAAGAACCAGAGTGTTTCAGCCAAAGGCCAGATTATTTGCTACCACTAATTGAGCGTGTGCTTCTGGCATGACAGCATACAGGAGCACGGCAATAAAGAGGCTGGAATTCAGCGTCACTCGGTACTAATCGAAAAAAACACTCCTACACATCTTAATTAGATCCTGCCAGTGACCGTAATCATTGCGAAACAATTAGTTAGACATCAAAGCTTGTTGTAGTAAAACATATTTCCACAGTCTGAGTGTTCTGAGGATCGGCTGGGTGTTTGTACATGGAGGCTGGAGAAAGCTGGTGTAGCAAACATTGCAAGTTTCACTCGATGCCTGCCCTCTGGTCTCAATAAAAACATGAACTCTAACATTCTATATCAGTGGTTGGAAACAGATTTTTTCAGTGTCTTGGCATTTAAGGTCATTTTAGAGGTTCCTCTAAATGTGGAACCATCCCAGTCATTGTAAATAAATTATAATATGCATTGTGATCAGTTTGTTTTTTTAAATAAAATATATCCAACAATTTAAGAAATAGGTGCATCCTTCTTTTTTTTTTTTTTTAGAAACTCAAAAGCTTAAGAACACTTTTATCTGAACAACAGAGCATGGTTGATTGTGGCTGACAAAAACGCTGAATGGTAAGGACGGCTATCAGAAAATGAACCTGAAAAAAGAAACAAGACATTTCCCAGTTAGAGAAAGTTATAACACAAACATACTAATTTTGAAAATAAGGGACGGGCGGAGTTAAAAGGGGGCAGGGGAACCCTGCAGCATTAATTTTATGTGCATCTCATTACAGCTAATGGTGCTATTTAAAGCTCTACATTTTGTGCTGCAACATGATTTAAAAATAAAAACGTGCACCACTGTTAAAGAAAGTGGGCATAGCTTCCTACTAAACTCTTAAACCTTTCTTAATATGCCTCAATTTACTTGCATAGGTTAGATATTGAGTTTTTAAATGCAGACAATTCAATCTCTTTGGACAGGTCCACTCCTCTAGAGGGAGAACTCTACAGTAAATTAGTAGTAGTAGTATCGGTCATAGAAATTGAGATGCATTCATGTAATTTAGAATCGAAGGCATGAGTTAGAAAATGTATTCACAAATTCAAAGACATTGAATAGATAGAATTTGATTGTTTAAAAGGATTAATTTGGCTGAATTGAAAATTCAGTGCAGTGGGTAGCACTGCTGCCTTGCAGCAAAAAGGTTCTGGGTTTGATTCCTGGCCCGGGGCCGTTCTGAATGGAGTTTGCATGTTCTTCCTGAGCATGTGTGGGTTGTCTCTGGGTACTCCGGCTTCCTCCCACAGTCCAAAACTGTTAGGTTGATTGGCTTCTCTAAATTCCTCCACTTGGGAATGAGTGTGTGTATGAATGGTTGTTTGTCCTGTGTGTCTCTGTGTTGCCCTGCGATGGACTGGCTACCTGTCCAGAGTGTACCCTGCCTCTTGCCCATTGACTGCTGGATATAGGCACTTGGGACAAGCGTGTAAGAAAATGGATGGATGGATGAAAATTCAGTTTGTCTTTTACTTTCAGATCTATAATTCAGTTTCAGTCAGAAAATTCAGTTTCTTTCTGTTTCGTAACCAAATAGTCCTTAAGCTACAAAATTGTCAAACAAAGATTCAAATTTAAATTTCACATCAGAGTAATTCTACTTTACGGTATTTAATGCAGCGGCAGAGTAGCATGAATGAGTTTGATAGATGTCATTAACAATGTCAAATTACTTCTCATGGTTTCCTTTCGGCTTTTGACCAACATGCAGGAAAAACTATCAGAAGGATTGAACTCAGATAGATGAAGTTTATTGAGAACATTGTTTGAATGTGCTGCAGTAAATCTGATTCAATTAATAAATAGTTACACTTAAACAATCACTGGTATTGCCAAGCCTTCAGAGATGGTTAACACTCAGGAGAAGGACTACTGGCCATCTGCTCCTCTTATGCTGCTTGAAGATTTACATTGATGAACAGATGAGATGCACCTGTGGGAAGGTACAGCAGGAGATGGCACACCCATCCCAACAACCAGCCCCCAGGAGGCCCTCTGGTGGAGTGTCTTCAGAACTGAACCAGGCAGAGCACAACAGAAAAAAATACCATCATACCATTTCCTATAATTGCTGCATCATGCGTAAAGTGTCATCCAAAGATAAGAACATTCCCCGTAGATGGGTTCATATTCACACCACAAATGAACATCACCAGAGTCCTTTTAGAAAGGAAAAACAAAAAGGGTCCAGACGAAGGGGAAAATGAACTCTATAAGATTTACTGTTGAGCATTTCAGTTCTTTCATAGTCTTAATATAAGGCCTTAAAATATTACAAGCTTTAAATCTGTAGCTAGGCTCTGGATATAGAGTTTAGTACCGTTCATATGAAGCCAAGGGGTATTTTTAATCTGGAAGACTCACCTCCAGATTCCACATCCTCTGATCTACCTGCACGTTCAGCAGCCAGATCCTCTGGATCTCCCTCTGCCAATCTTCTCCTGCTCTGCTAGCCTCTTCAGCAGCCAATAGCATCCAAGTGTCTCCTTCATAAGCTGCTTCAGCAGAGTCAAGTTCCTATCTCCAACCAGCAAAAACCCACCTTTACTGGCCTGGTCTAAACCCCACTCATCTCATCTCAGCTCCCTTCCTCCTTTATTTTACAGTCCACCACCAGTGTCCAGGCCCCAAGAGGAAAGTGTCTCTAATATCATAAATCTACCCATACTATCATCATCAGCATTATTCAGTTCCATGTTTTCTGCTGGGATCTGAGCGCCAAAAACTTTTAAATTAATATGTGTCAATAAACTGTCTAGTTAAGTCTATTTAAGTCTCTCCAGGTTAAAATGTAATTAAAAAATCAGAGATGGACTACACTGTGTGCAGTTTAAGTATTGACATTACCTACCACTGTAGCATGGTAAACATTATGTTTTAATAACTGAATGCCTTATCTGTTACTAAATATTTCCACTAATACCTGTTCACCTAAACCTATGTTTATAGCACTGCATCAAACACAAAATAATATATTTTTAAAAAAATGGTCAGCAACTGGTTGGTCTTTCAGGTAGTTTATAAACCAAGTGTTTTGACCTAGAAAAGATCACAGTTCATTCTTGGTTGTCTGTTAATAATTATAAAGAAATTATCAAGGAATCAGATTATGATTCTAGTCTTTGCCCCAAAAGCTTTGTTCAATAGTAATTTAAAGATTTCCGATGAATCTGCAGGCATCGATTATATGAATATGTATATATATATATATATATATATATATATATATATATATATATATATATATATATATATATATATATATATATATATATATATATATATATATACATATAGCAAAATTTCACAAAACCCATATTTGTAAGCCATATCTTATTCCTTTTCATTGTCTAATTATTTAAGAGTAAGATAGTTCCGCCTACAAAGATTCAGCTGTAAGGGTTTACTTGGTTTATTTGTCAGAAAACCGATCTCTGTTCAAAGCTCTGCTGCTCCTTCCCTGGCTACTACAGGTCAGCGTAAAGACAAAGGCTTTTTAAATCCCCAGGTTCAGAAACCACTCATACAAAGAAACAAGCAAATAGATCAGAGGAATTTTGATCCCTTGCACTGACAACACATTGTGCATTTCACATTCTCCTCCATTTTGTACAACACTGTCAACGCAATCGCCAAATGATCAGCAAAAGGCCAAATGTCGAATTTGACAAAGGGCAGATTTTCTCCCCTTTTCTCTTCTTTCATTTCTGTTTTTGCCTTTTCCCTCTGACCTGTTTTTAATTTTTTTACCATGCAGACATGCAATTTTATTGTAAGTTAATAGCTATCTTAAAATGTATCCTCATCTTTTATCTCTTTCAAGTAAGACATGCTGTCTAAATATAAAGGTAATTTTAAACGTTCCACTACACCTTAAACCATTTCACATATTTCCATATTACAACCACCAACTTCCTTATATTCTATCTGCATTTTATGCAAAGTCGGGGATAACTTTAAAGTTGTAATGAAAAATGGAGATTTGCATTTAGATTTTGCAGGTCAAAATAAATGATAAGATGATTTGAGCTGAAGAAATTGATTGACTTTGTTGATCTCACGGAGAAGATATTTACTCATTACATCAGCTTTAATAGTCAAAGAAGAAGAATGTGCCAAAGAAAGAGAAAAGGTGAATGGATATATGCCGTAGTGTTTCCACATATGACAGCCTTTTTTTTCATTATACAGGGTTGTTACACATGGTGTTTACATGGGTATTTATATAGATGTATATTTATATAAATATAGTTATTGCAAAAACTTCCAAGACCAAAAAACCAGACACCACAGTATTTTGTCAGAGTTATAATGGACTATTTCAGATCAAAGCCTCTTGAAGTGTTGGATCGGCCTAGTCAAAGTCCAGAACAATGAAACAAAATTTGAACATTTATGTTCACAGAAGCTCATTATACAGTCTTTCCAAACCATTTCCCAAAAATAAACAAATATTTCAGTCTCCAAATGTGCAAAGCAGTTTTAGGCTTAGACTTAGACAACTTTTATTGTCATTGTGTATACACAGAATGTATACAAAACAAAATGTCGTTTGGTATAGCTTTTCAGACAGTAAAAGTTTGAGTTTGAGGTGTAAACTGTAGCTTAAGCAAAAAGGGGTTCTTCAAAGTATTGACTCAGTGGTAATACATGCATAGGAATGCATAGGTATTATTCTTAGAAATGTTCAAAACTGTGCATTAGCTTTGTTTTGATTTTTATAATTAACTCTGAACCACAGAAATTTGTGGTCATAACCAAAGAGTATTAAGGGGCTGAGCACTTTTGTAAGGTTCTACAGTACACCAGCAAAAACTCTTCTTTTTTTTGTGTATTTTTTCTATTTCTTTTTTTTTCCCAAAGTGACCCATTTCATATTTTATGTAGATATTCCAAACTGTCAAAATGTTTCTCTTTTTTTCACTTCGCTGGGATAATATGTGCGACACAGTGTTTGTGCTTTTCCAGTAAAAGAATCTGGTGGTGAGAGCAGATAAAAACACGTGTTGGCATTAAAGTATCGAGGGAATAAATGTCCAGTGTACCTGAATTTCTCACTCTGCCTGTTTTTCTATTTTTTTTTTTCCCACTCTGTTCTTCTGCACAGACCACTGGATTTCTCCCAGATAAAACGTCTTCTCCATGCCTGTCTCTCCCGGGCTGTTTTTTTTGGAGCGCCACAGGGGAACCGCGAGACCAAGAGTGAGCCTGTGAGGGCAAATTATGTACATTTAAATGAACCGATTCCTTGAGACTGCTCAGCTCAGTGCTAAAAAAAAGAGTTCAGATGGAACAGAGCTGGAAACAGGAAGCTAACTGTGTCTGTGTGTGTGTGTCGGGGGGTATTTGTGTGTTAGTGTTGCATGGCAGGAAATGTACCAGGGATCCAAATGGTGCAGCTTGGAGTAGGAGTGTAAAAGTTGAGTGGACCCCAGGCCCTCACTTAGCCTTAATATCCTTCCCTCCCTCCTTCTCCTACTGCATTAGAGTTAAATTTCCACTCTTGGGGGGATGGTTTCACTTTTATATATTTATTTGTTCTATTTTTTAATCTCTGCCAAAAATGCACCATCTTCATTCCGGCAGTCACTTCACAGAGGTGGTGCTTCAAAGCAGCAAAAGGCTCATGCAGGGGTCTGGCAACAGTGAGACAAGGAAACGTTCCATAACCACCGGTGCTGCTAACAGTCACATTCCCACAAGCACACACATACACCTGTGGCTTTGTTATGCATTGAGACGATGCATCATGAAGAATCCTTTGTTTGCCAGGCTCTTCCATTATTTACCTCCTCCCCTTCTCCAACCATGGCTCCTTTGAATGCCATTTGTCATCTCGGAGAAATCTTGTGTCTGATCGAACTAGAAAAGCCAATGAATAAGTAAACCAGTTCCTCCTGACTGGAAAACCCTTCCTGTTCTCTGGCACAAGAACAAAAATAAAGAGTTGTCATCACAGCTCTGACTGGACACACAAACTGGAACGTGCATCGTTTTGAATTATTCTGCAGGAAAAAAAAGGAAAAGCCTTCTTAAGACTCTTTACACCCTTTAAAATATTCTTACAAGTTATTAAAGTCATTACAAACACAGATGATAAGAGGGAGTGAGAAAGGATGTTAAAGTAGTCTCCTATGAGATTAAACCACCTCTCCTTTTATCCTCTTCTGTTATACTATGAGAACAGAGGCAAAGAGTATACGAGTACAAGTTATTCTCAGTGCAAAGCTGTGTTTTTTTCTTAATAAGCTTCCAGACAATCCAATGTTTGCAAAGCTCTCAGCCAGTTCTGCCCAAGCATCTTTTTACATCCAATGAACTGAAGGCAGCCAAATAATGATCTGCTTTTAGTCATTCAATTACCTCCTCTGGTAGGTCCAGTGAAGCTGCTGTGAGGAGCCACTCGCTCCCTACAGCTTCACAACCATTTCACACTATGGGAAAATGGAATTGCAAATTTGGCCAATTAGAGACACAAAGAAGAGGTTTTCTATGACATTTTCCAAACTGCTGTTTCAAAGGAAGAGGATGAGCATTAAAAATATTCTTCTAAATGGTCGAGTGAATTTTTGAAGTAACTGATACAGTGAAAAAATTCCCACATGGACTCAGAACCCACAACAAGTTTTAGGCACAGTAATACCAGCAAGGGTTTAAGCTGTTGGCATACCCTGGATGAAATATTTGCTGTGTCTGCCAGGAGACAAATCTATTCGTTGCTTTCAGTAAAATACTGGCTATGCGGCAATATCTTATTTGAAGGCTGAGACCAGGGTCTCACAGGGACCAATTTAAGCTAGCTCTTTCACTTCCTGTGCTTTGTGTGTTAATTACACGAGTCACAAAGAGCGATGGTTTAACAGGAAAGGGTGTAAGATGAGGTTATCAGCGCTTCTCTTTCTCTCTCCTCTTTATTAGTTTGGTTTTTCCTTTTTTCTCTCTATTTCTTGCTTTTTTCTGCTTTTCCACTGGTGCTCCTGAATAAATAGTCTATTTAAGCAGCTTAGAAGTACAAAATCCAGAAACTGACATAAATGATAATTGGTGACGAAGGTGAAATTCAAAATCCTCCGAAAGCCACTGTGCCTCCAGGTACAACCTCTGAATGCTCACAGAGGTTATGTGAAGGCTCTTTAGTCTCTTCCAGTCTCCTCTAGCCCTGCAGGGGATTTTTTTTTTTTTATGATAGCTATGTCTCTTTTAATCTCCCTCTCCTTTTCTATGTAAGTGTTGACTTGGAAGTCAAGTGCACTAATGCCCTGGTTCTTGGGAAAAGAAAAGGTTGCAATTATTGCATAAAGTGATATTTCGATTCTCCTTCTGGCTAAATTAACATAGCAGCTAAGTGTGTGTGTGTGTGTGTGTTCAGGCATACAGCTCTTTTAAATGTATAACCTTCTTCCAACCTTGTGATTTGTATTGTAAAAACAGGTTTGCAAACGTAGGGATAAAGCAGTCAGAAAGACTGAAAATAAGCTTTTTTTTGTTTGTTTGGTTTTTTTTTCCCACATCACCACTCTCCTTGGCATCACAGATGTCTTACTGCTTCTTTCTAAACACATGTCACAGCTGCCATTCCGTGAAATCATCAACGTGAACAAACATACTGTACTGTTACATATACTCAAATCCTTTAATTATCATCTGAGATGTGCAGATTGCTTCTGCAGGACTTTTGTAAGACCAAGCATAATGTATCTTCACCTATCCATGAGATAAAGTCATGACTTAACTTTTGCTACTTCAAAGAGCACATATTAAGGCATAAATGCAAAGCACACTCTCAGCCGCCCTCTGAATAACCCAATTAGTCTTCAAATGAGATGTCGGCTGGTCCCTCATATTGTCTCATTTCACAGAAATCAGGGGAAATCCACTGAGGCAAGACAGATAGCAAAGCTGTCTTAAAAAGTGCTTAACTAGACATCAGCAGCATGACGAACTGAAAGGGATCATTCACACTGAGGCAGAGCAGACATGCTGATAAATACACAACACTGTGATCAAATGTGTGATAAGTTAATACATGCAGCTGACACAAATGCTAACATTGGCCCTAGGAGGGAGGGAGTGGATGTGGGGGTTATGTTGATTGGGTTCCCATTCCTCGGAGCAGAACTGACACCCTCAGGTGATAATTAGAGATGCAGATCAGTGACCTTGGAAAGGCTTGACCTGGAAAAGACAGAGCCCTGAAAATCTCAGTTACACAGACTGTTTTCAAATCGAATACTGATATGATAGTTGTTGCTCATCTAAGAAGATAGAAGATGAATTAAAACAATAAATATTTTAAAAAGTGATAGGCAATAAATGATCAAAGACCTAAAGATAAAAACTCTTGTTTTATCTCTAAAGTTTAAGGGTAAACTCTGGTACTTTTTAATATGATAGTCCTAACCTTGTAACGCAAAGCTCATTTATACAGCATGCTCTATTAGCAGTAAAATTCAAGTTGATGTACAAAAAATATAGAGATAAAAAGGATAAAAATGAGAAATAATAAAGTACAGATGAAAAAAGGGAATTTAATCTGCAAATGTAACTAATGATGTTTAGATACCACAAAGACTGTCAGGATTTGGTGTGGGATTGAGGACCCAAATGCAGAGGCAAGTAGGCAGAGGTGAATTTAGGTGGGTTTAATGAGGTTCACAGGAACTGAGAAAGGAATCAAAAATCCAACAAAAATAACAAACGAACCAGAACCAAGGAGACATCAGGGGAAAACCAAACTCTAGCAACCAGGGAGAGACGAGGTAGGCAGACAGACGTTAGACGAGGATCCAGCAAACAGGAACTGAAGAGGGAGGGCTTTTAAAGGGGACAGGGACAAAGAGAGGGCTAATGAGAGGATTAGAAACAGGTGAGGACAGAGCAAAAAACAGAGCTAGGGATAGAGGACACAAGAGGGTAGCAGAGGACAACAAATGGAAAACCTGGAAGACAGGAACTAATAAGAAAACAACAAAATAATAATTAAACACTAAAACAAGGAGCAAAATAAAACTGAATACTCAAAATAAACATAACAAAACCAAGACTGTGACAAAGACCAATCTAAACAAATCTGTTTTGGTCTCGATTTAAAGCCACTCAGGGTTTTACTACCTTTCGAGTTTTTAAGAACTAAAAGTTGCTTCTCCATGTTTGTTTCTGTTTCTGTATGCTGATGAAGGTTCTGAGTCATCCAGGTCATTCCGTAAAAATTCAAAAAATATCCACTGGACTTGGTTTCCAAGATTTCAAGACGTTTCGCCACCTCTCCAGGAAGCTTTCTCAATTCAAATTGAGAATTGAATTGAATTGAGAAGGCTTCCTGGAGAGGTAGCGAAATGTCTTCAAATCTTGGAAACCAAGTCCAGTGGATATTTTTTGAATTTTTACGGAATTTCTGTTTCTGGTTACGGGATGTAGACTGGAGCTAGAGGATCTGAGAGGTGAGAGCAAATCATACATGGACAACAAGCTATCAAGGACTCAGGTGCTAATTCTTTAATTTATTGAATAACTAAATAACATAAATATAAATATCGAAAGAAACATAAACATTAAGTCTATTATTGAAGATACAGGGAGCCAGTCTTTAAAATTATGGCGATGAGCCCCATTTTTTACTTTTGTTGAGGAAGCGGGCAGAAGCTCTCTGGATCACCTGCAGCTATCTGATCGACTTTTAAGGGAGATCTGTAAAAGACTCTGCTCCAGTAATCAATTCAAGAGCCTTCACAGAACAGTTCAACCAAAAATAAATTAACTCAGAGTTGATTTTGGTTGATTGTATCTAGGGGAATAAAGGCCTTTAAAGATATATTGATGTTTATGTTCACATGATACAGAGTAAAAATTTACTTTTAACTTTTTATACTTATCATGATTTTGTCTGGATAATTTATTGACAAATATTCAAAATGCCTTAAAGATAAGAGCATTATATTATTCAAATTAACGTTAGAATCCTTCATTTTTTTTTTATTTATATCAGTGTTTTTCTTACTAAAGGAATAAATATACCTTAATCCAGAAAGTGTGGACAATGTCTTACGTTCCTCAACTAACTTGGAAACACTTACTCCATCTACAAACATGTCTGTTTTTCTTTCTCTTTCAGTAAAAAAAATGACTTTAACTGCTGGATGATTAAATATCAGAACCCATCACTATCACTCCTGATCTCCAACAGCCACCGCTGCGACTGAGCATGTGTGTCAGCAATACCCAGAGACCCTCAGGGTCACTTCCACCCACCTCTCGTATCCACCGCAGAGCTTCGGCTGTTGTGACAGCCGTGCTGCCATGGGAGCATCTATTTCAGCGCAGGGCCTTGATCTTGGGTGACTTCACATTCGGCCCTCAGTCTCTAATCAGATGTGCCACACATAAACCCCCAACAGATCAGCTTCTGGATGTTGAGTGTGTGGAGACTCCAGCAGAACAGGGGGCTCTAATCGGCAGAGCCCTGGGTTGTAGTGTAGCTCCAGATGAACCATGTAGGTCCTCTGATGGATCGGGTTGACAGGATGTAAGAATAGCGCACCTGCTGCCAACATGCAAGAATTGAGAGTATTGCTTATGACAGTGAATGAATAAAAAGAAGTAGGAGATATTAAATCAGACAGAAATACAGAATCACATTTCACCCAAAATTATCTTTTTTTATCAGCCTCTACGTTTTATTGTAAGTCACTCTTGTCTTCAAGACACACAAATGATCAAACTCTATTGTTATTGCAGATGTCCCACCCTCTGCAGGCGGATAATTACAGTGTTAGTGATGGGGTGAGGCGGAGGGTGGGGTGAGGCACTGGGGAGGGAGGGGGCAGGAAAAAGAGTCGAACAACACAATGATTCATCACCACAGTGCTCAACACACCCCTCCTCGGCAACATGCCTGCTCCAACCCCCCGCCAGCAGTTTGGCGGCATGCCTGAGAGTGACAAGGTGACACTGGCTCTTTTTTCATGTGCTGCAACTCCACGCCATTCCAATCAAACTGCGAGGAGCACCTCTGCTTCACAACAACACACCAGCCCCTGAGTGGCAGGGAGAGGGGTAAAACGCAGCTTCGATCGGACATAAATCATTCACTGGTTGACAAGTGCTGCCAAATGTTGATTGCTTTTTGGTTATCTTTAAACCCCTTGTTTTATTGTCTCGGTTAGAAGCAACATATGTTGGCTGCAGAATGAAAACGTCTAAATATAAGTAAGAGTGTGCTTGATCTAAAGTGCTGGGTGACGCAATCCAGCAAAAACAGAAGGAAGCTTTAGCACAAATCTGATAAGTTATAAAAGCAGAATTTTCTAACCAACATGGATACTTGTTTACTAACTATTAATAAGAGGCATGAAAAGAGTCAGATTTTTCTCTTTTTTTTGTTTAAACTATAACAATGTCTGGCCCTTTTTATGAAAAACTGAATCTGGTTCAACTAAAAAATAATTATCAACCCAAAGGAAAAGCATTAGCGGAATCTACAACAAAGTTGAAAATGTTACACTGAAGCCAGCTTTTGCTGCAGGGTCATATTCATCACTGTCACACTTCTTATTCCTCTTTATACTTCATTTCACAAGTCTGCTGACTGCGTTTACAGCGCCCATCTAAAGCAGTCAAGTACCTGAACCTTAACTCATCTGACACGCTTTAGCCACCTAGATCAACATCAGGGCACCATTATTACGAAAAGCACATGACTTACACAAATTTTATATACACAGAGTGTATACAAAATGAAATTTTGTTTTGTACAGCTGTCATGACATTTTCATTTCATTAAAATGCAGCAGTGATCAAATGTAAACAGTGTAGGAGAAAAAAATATACATGGTTCTAAAAACATATTGATATGAAAGTTTAGAGGATTAAATATATATATGGTGCAATTATGCTTTGTTTTGGTTCTGTGTTGTCAGTGTGATGGTATAAACTGTTGAGAAATTTGACAAATTAAAGACGTAGACAGGTTTTGGGCTATATAAATGGCAACTGGCCTATAATTGTATGTGGAGTTATCAAATCCAAGCACCTTGCACTACTTTTAGTCACAAACACATTTAGACACTGAAGAATTTGGAGTTCATGCTGCACCAGTAATAGATGTTATGTTGACGATTATTAGACCCAAATTAGTGATGTAATGTAACTCTGCATCTCGTTCAGAGTTACAGTAAGTGGCTCTGATTCCTCTTTATTTTGCCTTTTTCTTTTACAAATTTCATCTATAGCCACACTTTAGGTGTTTTGTAGCTTTGAAATATTCTCTTTGTTAGGAATCCAGTCTGTGTGGGTTGTTTTTGTGTTTTTCTCTCTCCACCACCAGGTGGTGCCCTGTTCCTCATTGGGCCTCCCTGCACACTTGCGGCCTGTTTGGATCATTACCGGAGGAGTATTTGAGCAGCGGGCTGTCACTACCTCGACGCCAGAGTGTTTGCCAGTTTTGGGTACTCTAGCCAAGCTGAGATTAGCAGAGTCTAACCGAAGCTTTGTTCCTCTGAGTCTAATCTTGTTTTTGTCTTTGCTCTTCGGCAGGAAGGCTTTTCCTGTGTAACTGGATAACCTGGACCTTCTCCCACTTTAAGGATTACTGAGTACACACTGAGCAGGGGTTAACCTCCACATGATCCCTTCAAGTCCTCATCGGAAAACCAAGTGACAGTCCGCTCTTTTACTCTTTTACTGGGTCCAACGTATGTCTACCTGTCAGCTCTCCAACGAGTTCCCTCTCCTCTGAATTAATTCCCCACAAACTGGATTCAAGGATTGAAAAGAGCCCCCTCAAACGTGAGTTTCTCTCCAGCTATAAGCCTATATTCAAGCCTCAGTCAACTTTCCTTTTCCCTGAACTGATCACTGTGACCTCTCCTTCAGACTTTCCGGTTCTGGTTCACCACTCCTCAAAGGGAATGTTTGTATCACTACACTATGATATGATCTGTGTTGTGTTGGTCTATGATACAAAAAAAATGTATGAAATATTTTCATGTTATTTGTAATGTGAAAAAAGTTCAGAGGATATTAATACTTTATCTGGAAATGGTAAATGTCTTATAAAAAATACAGAGAAAAAAAACAGCTGTTTTTCCATCAGTAACATGATGGAATAACAAGATCACTAAAAGAACAACAACATCATCAACATCAGCAATAAATTTTCAACACAAGCATTTATAATATGACATTCACCATGACTCCCTAATGATCCTATCTAATGCTTTGCCGAAATGCCGCCAGTAATGACTGCTCTGTCACTTACCAATGACTTGTTTCAAGGCTGACCTTGCATTGAACTTAGCTCCTCCTCTTGGCCTTTTGACAGCTGTATCTTTCTTCACACGTATCACAATAATAGTCAAGCAGTTGAGAACACATCTAAAACAAAGTACCCCTTAGCTTAAAGATGTTCTATATCTTAATAGCTGAATGTGGCAGAATTATTTGCTTGACTTCATGTTGGAGTTCAGTGCACAATAGTGGAATGCCAACCCAGCACTAAACGTTTGACAGACTGAAATTAAACAGAGGGATGGATTAGACTGTCAAACAAAATTACAAGTCAATTAGTTTTTGAGTTTTAAAATAAAACCACTGAAGAGAAGGGAAGCTTGACAACTGCAACTGATTTAATGAAGTTTCTTTAATACAGCAGAGCACCCTACAGGGTTTACAAACATTTTTCTTTTGTAAATCACAATTTTTTAAAGCACGGGCGGTCGTTTTCATATATACTTCTTAAATAAAACAAACTTTAGTATGGTACTGTCAGGCTCAGAACAAAAGGACCCAGGATTAGAGGCGGAAAGACATTTAGGTTTAACAAAACATTTATTTATGACAGAACTACAGAGAACAGAGTCAGGATCTAAATTAGGAACCTCTGCAGGGGGAGAACACAGATTAGTGACCCCGTTTATCTGACAGAGGATGATTATGAATGTGTGTAACTAACCTGGTCTTAAAGTTCAGTCGGTGCCCAGAGGATGAGGTTGGTTCTAGCCAGTCAGCTGCTTACAAGACGAGGCAGGTGACACTCAGAGAGTCCCAGAAGCTGAAGTCCCAGAGGTCGGAGAACAGGCAGGAACCAAGCAGACGAGGGAAGGCAGGATAATCCGGAGCGTAAAGCCAAAGCCGGTGTCGAGGACCTGCTCAGGAGTCAGAGCCAGGAGATCAGAGCTCTGAAGAGGTATCGAAGGGGAATCCAGGACGGTGTAAGAAATCAGTTCCAGGTTTGGTGCACAAGCAGAATCAAGTAGAAGTTCGAGGACAGTCGGGCAAACAGATCAGAACAGGAACAGGCAGGCTTGGATGCCCAGAGGCAGAAGGGCCAGGATCAGGCAATCAGAACCACTTAGGTACGCTGGAGAACTCTCACCAAATGTTTGAGTAATCTGGCCCTGATGACTGGTTGAAGGCTGGTTAAATAGAGGCTGAAGCAGGTGGACCAGGAGAACAATAATGAGAGCTGGACAGAGATAGGCAGATGAATGGTATAAGTAATCAAAGCAGTCATCAGTACTAACATCGTGACAAGTACTTCTTTGATGTTGATAGATCAAAATAGAGTAAAAATTGTTCATTGCTTTTCACACATATTAAAGGCAGCTGTATACATGAAAAAAAAGACTGCAGATGAATTATTCTTTAAGCATAATTTAATAAAATAAAATAAAAAGAAACATTGGACATACTAAGCATATTTATTATAAGTATAGATAAGAAAATATATCCTTTATTAAACTAAAGACGGCAATCAAAGGAATCATATATTTTATCTAAAATAAATGCAAGTTAAGCATTTACCTATTGTATGCTTTGTGTTTTAAAGTTAGTATGTGAAACATTTCATTAAATTAATTCATGACACCCTGTCACCCTGTGTATGAACAGGATGCAACAACAGGGCTATTTATTTTTTAATCTTTCCTAAATTGAGAGACTAAAATAGGAAGACTGAAATAATTATTTGATTTTGCGAAATAGCAAAAGCTGCAGGCTCTACAAATTTCTCTAGACCAACTCTGTATTTAGGTCCATCCAACATCACACCGACTCATGGTGTGATGATCACCACCAGGTTTCACCATGAAAACACACACTGGCAAACCAATATTGCAATGAAAGTTCCTATGTTGAGAGAGCAATTTATATCTCACTAACATGATAGATTAGACTACACCAAGTTTATATTTTTTTTGAAGAAAGGAAAAAGGGTTATTTTTGGAAAAGTTTCCAAATATTGAAAGGACTGAAAACCAAAAAAACACCCCAGATCACAGTCTGGATGAACGCATTAAAAGCTAGATGGGAAAATGAACGAGAAATCCCCAAATTAAATTGTTAATAGGCCCCAAACATTTCTTGTATGCGATTTTGGACATATTAACCACAGACATTTTAAATGTCAAATTCAACATTACACATTTGTTAATCCCAATTCACAAGTAATGTTGCACCTATGTTTTATAATCTGTGGAATAAAAAAAAAAAAACAACAAGGAAAGAGGCATTTCTGGAGATGTGGGCACACATAAAATTTATATATACATGGTTTTGCCATATATATAGCAATATATATCTATATATATCTCTATATATAGATATAGAGATAAATATAGATAGATATAGATAGATATCTATATCTATCTATATAGATATAGATATATAGATATAGTATCTACAATCTAAGTTCCTAACCATTTTAAAGTTGTTGTTTTGTTTGTTTTTTTTGTATTTTGCCAGACTGAAGTTTGACACAATTCTTTGCACCTTTGGATGAATGTGCCTTTTATCTTGAGGCCTCATACAAACAAAGGTTGCCAGATGAAGAAAACACATTTCCTGGCTGACCTGTAACTGCTTTGAAAATAGACAGATTTTCTTTTAAAATGCTTCCTTTTACAACTTGAAGGTACAGAAGTTTTTGTTTTGTTTTTTGTTCCTGGCTTTATCTGAGGCATTTTTGCTGGATAGAAGGGGCACACAGTTGCAATCTGCTCAGGATTACTCCACACCTGACAGGTTTTTGACTCATTGTAGCAGCAGATAATCCATGCCCAACTCCAGTTCATACTGTGTTTTTCCTGGGTCATTCTGAACCCTGATTCCCAGGTCATTTTTGTTCTACAGGATAATAGCTGCTTTTCTGGAACCTTAAATTGTGGCACCTGCATTTTCAAAAGATGTCAGCTTTTGTGTGTGTCCATTATGTTTCCATGGTAGAAAAAAGACTGCAGTCCAGTTGTGCACTGGGATTTCAAATACCAGAATTGATGGCTAAATTCTCAGAAGTGTTGTCCATCTTTTATCACGTTTGACGGGAGCATTGACCTTAAGATCCAGCCTTCGGTTCTTTTATTGCATTACGCACCTCAAAGGGATTCAGTTAGAAACTCACAGAAACTTGAATGCAATAAGAAATTAAAAGCAACAAAATTAGAAATGAGACATTAGAGCATGAAATTGTAACTGATACCTACTTACAAATGCAAAAATAATTTCTTCAGCTCACTGAGATGCTCTCTTAAACGCTCAAGGACAGAGAATGTCTGTGGGGAAATTTGTGTCTGAGTGTGTGTCTGGACTCCTTCACAACTAAAACAACCTCTTCATTTCCACCCAGTAATATAGAGTATCAAAGGGTAAATGCTTTCCAAAGCTATCGGTAACTGCAGCCTCTTCTCAGTAAATGAGCACTGCAGCAATACAAGACAAAGTGGTTTCTACATATTGAAGACAATCCATTTTCACCCTGTGGGAGGCTTTTTTCCCCCCCCTGGCATATGCTTATTCAAAAGGTAAGGAGAAAATGGTAATGAAGAAATTGAATTGAAACTCTGTTAGAGATAGCTAAAGAAAGGAATCCTCAAATTGAAGTAAAGAGATTTCCATAGCTTACACCTGGTTGATGTTGAGCTTTGCAAGTCAAAGAATATGAAAAAAAACCTCTTTAACTTGGCAATGCAATTAGGGTTTGCCTAAATAAGGAAGCTTCATTCACAGCCTGCTAACACACATAAAAAGCCAAATCATTTCCAACTGTGGGAGGTGTTATTACAGTTTGCCAACAGGAGACATTCACGCTTTGGTGCATCTGGAAGGGTGTGAGCTGACACCCATGACTTCCTATCCCATAAGAGAGTTGAGGATGACTTTGTTCGTCATTAGCCGTTCTCACAAGCCACCAGCTCTGCATGTGAGCCGCTGTTCTCCGTCTCCTACTGTGATCTCCTTTCTCTAATGTCTAGACTCACACCTTTACTCTGTCCTCTATCAAACCCACACATGATGACTCAGTATGGGACCGCATGACATGTCATCTGCCCATATACCTCTGTTGTCACAGGCAGCAGGTGCTGATTACTAAGGATGTCACCCATTGTGGCCTGTGGTATCCCACAAAGATTATGACAAGCGTGAAAACTCTGCGTGAGATGAATGCATCTTGGTGAGGCTTTGCCAAAAAGCAGAATTTTAAAGGATCCAAGCCAGATTATGGATTACGATTAGTTCTTGTAAGAGATGTGAGAAGAATTTTCTTTAGGACATGTTGCTTGTTTTATGTTTTACATTTTAAATTTTTATTGCAATATTTTTCCAAATTAATGTGTTGATATATGCTAGGCCCTAGTGCTTTGAAAAAGGTGATGCCAGCATATGGCAGCGATAGAGAAAAATAGTTGCATCTTTTAATGCAACAAAAAAACAATTCATAAACTTCTTATAACAAAATCAGTTGTGCCGTATGCAAAACCATGAAATAAAGTGCTGCTTCCTAACCCTTTTTTTAAAAAGGCTTGCATATTCAAGTATCTAAGCAATAAATATACATCGACATTTACCTAGGAACGCACTCCAAAAGCACAGACCTCCACCGAGCAGCTCATTTCCCCCAACATATTCTGACTTCCACCTTAAGTTAATATCTGTACTCACTAAAGCTGTCACAAACTGCCTGGATCCAGTTCTTGATCCAAATCATCACCAATTGTAATAATCTGCTGTCAGGCACACTATGCAGTTTTTTTTAGTTATTTTGAAAACAGTCAGAAAAACAGACAGACAAACCAATACTGATGAAAACAGAACCTCCACAAAGGAGGTTATAAAGAAGGACACGCTTTCTAATGAGACTCATTTGGCGGATTAAAAATAGATTTTGAAAATATTAACCTATGCTAGTATTAAATGGGCCTAGTAAGGTACTGCAACCTTACAGATTTTTACACCAGCAACTTACTCTGGTGCCTACAAAGGTCTTTTTTTCCTGTGTGTTAAGCCTTGTTTTTCCTCTATTTCTAATAAACAACGATCTTTAAGTGTATTTACCATAGCAGGACAATGTAAATAGATGAACGATATTGTGCAGGCACGCAATGAGGAAACAAGGAAGGGTCTAAATATTTTTTGTCTTTAGAGAAGCAATGAAGCCGAGCACCTAATGTATCAAAGCAAAGAGGAAAAGTCCAAGATCAAGAGTTAAAGAGTACAGAAAAAAATGGATGGCAAGATGGATAAGATACGCATGGCGCCCGGAATACAATATCAACGTTGGTGTTCACTGAACCAGGAGCGAAAGCAGCAGAAGCATTTAGATTTACACGCCAAATTGATGGATGAGTGAGTACAAGGCTTTGCTAAGACTAAAGGAAAAAGGAATAGTTGTGCGCACATCCAAAGTTTTGTTCAGGCCAGGTGTAGGATATTCCAAAAATCCAAACAGGAGAAAAGAATAAAACATTTTAAACCGGATGCACTGCAATGGTGTAGCTTTAAAATGGAAATTATAGGAATTTCTGTTTTCTGTGTCCTTTTTGTGGGCTGTTTAATTATTTTGTTGTTTTTGTGCCTTTGCTGTGTCTGTTGTTTGTGTTTGTGCAACATAAAGAACCTATCCATTGGCCTCTCTGTACACTGGCTGATATATTCCCATTTATGGGCTTCTTATGTCAGAATTCAGCTTATGTTGATGACCTACAGCCAATGAGGGGATGGTCACATTTGGCTCTTGACCTAGAAAAACATTTACTATTTGCATAGAGTCTTGAGGAATATGGAGGACCAACTCTGCCATATTTAAAAATAAAAACAGAAATAAATAAATGCTCAATAAATATATAAGCATACAATTAATTGCCAACAAAAATACAATAAACAAATAAATGTAAGTAGAAATTATTTATACAGTGAGACATAAATGTATATAACTTTTAATTAGCTTCTTTATTTATTTGCCTTTGTAATATTTACCTTATTTATTTTTTGTCCATTATAATCTTCAACTTTATTTTTTAATTACTTATATTTTTAAGTATTTATTTATGTGCATGTTATAATATTTTTGTCTGTTTTATTCTTCCTTTGTATTTTTTTTACCTTGGTTATTTCTTCACCGCTGTTTATTTCTGTCTGCCCTTTTTACATTTCTGCATGTCGTATTTACATTTCTGTATGCATTTCTGTCTCATTATGAAAATGAGGAGGGGGTGTGTCCTAGAGAGTCAACTTCTGCTCATTGGTTGGCGGTCCATCTTCTTAACTCACAGAGCTCAGAGTACTAAGTGTAATCTAAGTTCTCTTTTCTGTTGCTGTTGTTCAATAAAAGTATATTTTAAGATTATTTGAGGCGAGAACATTATACTTTTAAGCATTACCATATGGCCCATTCACAGATTCAAAGCGTAATTTAAAAGAAAATGTTCCGAACTTGAGAGGACCGCGGCACCAGCGGAGTTCCGTATCCTCACGGCAGCCAGGTCGAACCGCAGCCCGTCTGCAGCGGCCCTCTCTCGGCATAGCCGTGTGTGAAGGACCGCTGGCTATGATGCCGATTTTTTGTTGTATTTGGCAAAGTCCCTACACGTGTGTAATGATCTCAGAATATTCGACCCAGAATTCAAGACGAGACAGGCAGTGGGAAAGTTCAAAGCGTTTATTAAACATACAGGTGTGCGGGGCTGCTCGTCTGCTGCGGGGCGGATGTCTGCAGTAATAGGAGAATACAGGTCAGTGACTGGATGTGGAACTGAATACGACTTGGAGCTAAGTCACTGACCTGATTCACAGTTCAGTCCGGTCGTAGAGAACACAGCAGAATCCAGGAGGGAGGTTTGACAGCAGTTGCGGCGGGCGACGCCCCCAGAGTTCCTAGAGAGCGAGCGGAGCGGGCGCCAGCCGACGCCGAGCAGCAACAGAGCCCAGAAGGGAAATCCAAGGCCGAAGTCAGAAGACAGTTCCAGGTTCAGAAGCCGGTAGAATCCAAGATCAGATGGGACATACAGAGCAGACACAGGCAAGGCAAAACTCGAGATCCTCAGGGCAGAAACTGGTCAAAATCAGGAAAACAGACAGACTACAGATTGCTAGGGAGACTTTTTCCAGCAGGGAAAGGAAAGCTGATCATATTGAAAAGGTGATATATTATGGTAAATAGTAGGCATTCCCATAAAAACACACAAATAACCTGGCACTGATGGGAGGCAAACACACAACTTAGATAGTAGAGGAACCAGGTGGGAATGATCGGCGATAATCAGCCGCAGAACCAATTAGACAGGGAGCAAGGAACAAAGGAAAAAACCAAACCATCAGCGCCAAGATCATGACATCGCGTTCTAATGACTTCAGACTCGACATCAGGCTCTCCTCCTGTAGATTCGACCGATGTAGTAAAATGCTAACCAACACGCTTCACACACGGCTATGCCGAGTGAGGGCCGCTGCAGACGGGCATGCCGTTAGACCCGACTGCCGTGTGGTTCGGAGCTCCGCTGGTGCCGCGGTCCTCTCAAGTTCGGAACATTTTCTTTTAAATTACGCTCTGAATCTGTGAATGGGCCATATGGTAATGCTTAAAAGTATAATGTTCTCGCCTCAAATAATCTTAAAACATACTTTTATTGAACAACAGCAACAGAAAAGAGAACTTAGATTTCACTTAGTACTCTGAGCTCTGTGAGTTAAGAAGATGGACCGCCAACCAATGAGCAGAAGTTGACTCTCTAGGACACGCCCCCTCCTCATTTGCATAATGAGACAGAAATGCATACAGAAATGTAAATACGACAGGCAGAAATGTAAATACGACAGGTAGAAATGTAGAAAGGGCAGACAGAAATAAACAGTGGCGAAGAAATAACCAAGGTAAAAAAATACAAAGTAAGAATAAAACAGACAAAAATATTATAACATGCACATAAATAAATACTTAAAAATATAAGTAATTAAAAAATAAAGTTGAAGATTATAAAGGACAAAAAATAAATAAGGTAAATATTACAAAGGCAAATAAATAAAGAAGCTAATTAAAAGTTATATACATTTATGTCTCACTGTATAATTTAAATTCTACTTACATTTATTTGTTTATTGTATTTTTGTTGGCAATTAATTGTATGCTTATATATTGAGCATTTATTTATTTCTGTTTTTATTTTTAAATATGGCAGAGTTGGTCCTCCATAGAGGAAGACCTTGTGGTTGAAATATTGCATTTTTCAATAAAAGACATTGGGAGCATTTAAGAAGTGTGCAAATTTTCCTCTTGTTTACTATGAGTTATTACAAAGCTATTCTTAGGCACTTAATCAAAGTGAGGGAAAAGTTTAGAAAATACATAAATTTGTTCGTATGATATTCACTATTGTTCAAGTTTTCAGTTTATTATTATAAGCAGCAGGCAAATAGTGCAAAAACAATTTTAATGTCTGAAGATCAGGCTAGGTAAAAAATCTTTTCAAGCACAAAAAGGACTATTAATGTTATTTATCCCATATTTCTGTATCGAAAAAGAAGTTTTCAATTTGTCTAATCTATTATTGTAACTGGAATGTCATGTTTACATTAGCTTTAAGCAAAGTAATGGCCATACTTAAGGAAAATAATGGCTTTGAAAATGCTGTATGAGTTTGTGTGAATTTAATAATGTTATGTATCATGTTTCACCAAGGAAAATTGTTACTGATTATTGTCTAAATAATATTACAATGTATAACATGATAGCATAACATTGTCCTAATCAACTTATTTAGATTATTATTAAATAATTTATCACATCACCGACACAGAAGGCTTTTAAGAGATATAACAAAAGCAGGATATATTTGTTGTACTGTATGTATGTGGGAGTTTGCTGCTGAAGTCAGTCCTATAGGTGAGAAAAGTTACACATTATAAGCAAAAGTGTGTTCAGCACCACTAAACATCTAGCAGCAGGTAGCCAGTGCAGTCAAGTGTACAAGACACAAGCAAAATCCACAGCAGTTTGATTCCCCTAGTTTGTATTGTCAACTGTCAATGAAAAAAGCAGAGTTGTTTTTTTGTGTTTCTAAAGTTGAAGGTCCACAAACACTGAATAGATTCTAGTTATGTAACTATAAACCTTTACTTATATGTAGATATTTCTTGTGTTTCATTTTTCAGCTCTTCCTCAATCTATGATCCAATCATGATGGATAATGTCTAATTCACAAAGAAATAAATGTTGCTTTTATTTTCTGCACATTTTGCTAACAATAACCATGGCCTGGCCTATTGCTGCTTCTATTATAATCACTACACTTTTAATAACACAGCATAAACTAAAATGAATGTGTCAACAAAATGAATATGATTCATTAATAATATTTGAAGCACTCAAATACCAATCAATATTAAACAAAACATAATCTATTAATTAATACTGAATTGATTACAGTAGATAATTTTAGATGATAGAGCTATAATTAATTTATTAGGCTGTAATTTTAAAAGTGAGTAATTATATGCATTTGTGCGAACATTGAAGTATTCAGTTTTTATTCACTTCCTGCAACTTTCTTGATAGTAAAAATTATCTCCATCAATACATTATTTAACTTTTTGTAAATTATTGCATTTAATTTAAATAGATTTATTTAAACTATTTAATTATGCAATTGTTTAGCAGTGTGTTATTCAGTGTTCTCCTTGAACCCCAGTCGACTTCGGCAGATGGCCGCTCACACTGAGCCTGGTTCTGCTGGGTGTTTCTTCCTATTAAAAGGTAGCTTTTCCTCTCCTCTGTCGCTGAGAGCATGCTTAGTGTGAGGGATTGCTGAAGAGTCAATGAGTCGATGCAATCAACTGGTTTTCCTTAGATAGAAAACTTTGAATTAATTTGACTGTATTATGTGGTGAACTGTAAAGTGCCTTGAGATAACATGTGTTGTGAATTGGTGCTATATAAATAAACTGAATTGAATTGAATTGAAATGAAATTGAACTGAATTCAAATGTTAAAAGTTCAGTCCTACTCAACCCTACACAAAAAGAGTAGGGTTGAACGAAAAAAGAACAGAAAATAATAATTCATAAGGAAATGCTGTTGGGATCTGGAGGTCTGTCCACTTTCTCCACCAGAGGACGTACGAGATCTCCTGGAGCCAGAGCTGATTGCAACCACCTGTCGCTCATCTGCTCATAAGGAGATCCGTATTTAAGGAGGCGGAGGACTTCTCTCCAGTGCCAGAGTGTTTAACAGTAACGGTTAGCAAGCCTGAGCCAATCAGCCTGTCTGAACCTCTGACTCCCTGAGAATCTGAACCTGATCTGTTTTCTCCTCTCTGCTTCCTAGATTGAACCTGCCTGAAACCTGAAACCCTGAAGAGTTGTTCTGCCGGTGATCTGCCTGTCCGTTCTCAGAAGAACTCTGGAGAACAATTCCTGTCAAAGATCTGCCTGCCCGCTCTCAGAAGATACTGGAAGGAAACTCTAATCTGTGAGCTGCCTGCACTCAATTTAAGCTCTGCCTCCGCCTAGCCCTCAGCCTGCCGACAGCCTCTGGACTAATGATGGTGAGATGAAGCCTCATGAGGCATTGAACCGTTTGGCCAAATTGCTTCAACGATCCCCACAGTTCATGAGGTTTCATGTAAACATGTCAAATCAGAACTACAGTTTGTAATAAAATCTGTGATTTTTTTTTTTTTGCAACTGTTTTTCTTTTTTTGCCCTTTTAAGTTCCCTTGAAATTATTAATGGTTGGTGTGTATAATACAATCTTTTGTAAGTTTTTTTTAAGTGTAAAATTTCTTAGAACAATAATTAAAGGTGCACAGTTTTTCTGCCATTTTAGTGAAATAAACTCAAGCAGACAGTGACAGTGTTTGTGCAAATTGGGCAATGATGAGCAAAATGAAAGTGTTAGTCATTTTTATTCAAACATGATAGTTTTTCCACGTTTTTTGGTTTTAATCAGGTTGGAAGTTATGTTCAACCAATCTTTTGGCTGCACCGACTTAATTTACCCAATCTATATTTTTACTCGGGCAAAACAATGCAAATTAGTTTCATCAGCCAAAATAATTAAGTTTAATCGAAATTTTCAAAAGTCACAGACAGGTCTTGAACCATCAACCTCTAGAGTGGGAGCCTGACTCTTACAGCTGACACCACCTATAAAGTTAATGTTGGGATCCTGAGGCTTGCCCACCAGAGGGCGCCGAGGATCCTCTTCTGTTTTTTATTTTCTTTTAGGGACTGGGTTACTCTTGGGATCTGGGGATGTACCACCTTTCTCCAGCAGAGTGCGCCGTGGGTCTCCTGGGCTGGAGCTCTCCTGCACACCTGGACCTCGTCTGCTCATCAGGAACCTACCCTACATAAGCAGCTGCCAGACCTTCCTTCAACGCTGCAGTGTTGACCTTAGTTTGGTTAGCAACCTGAGCCTCTGTTACCTGAAAGAATCTAAGTTGTCTCTAAGTGAGAAAACTGGTTCTAACCCTCCTCTGTCTTTGCTCACAGGAAACCTGTCTCAAGCCTGAAGCTCTGGGTGAGCTTAACCTGCCTTCCAGCCCTGGTGAGCCAAACCTGAAGATTCCTATTTGGATATTCCCTGCTGCTCTCTGTGAAGAGCTGGAAACTCTGATCAAGGTCTGCCATTCAAAGTCAGAAGCTAGACGCTGCAGCTGCTTGTGTACTCTGCTGAACCAACAGTCTCTGGACCCAACGGTTCCCTCTCTCACAAGAGAAGCCTGGACTCCGTCAAGACTTCAGTGAACCCAACCCGGACCAGTTCCTGATCCAGTTCATGTCTTTATGTCAACAACCTTTAATAAACTCTGTTAAACTTTTACCCAGCCTCCGTTGTGTTCTACATGTGGGTTTGAATTTAAACCAATCATGACAGTTAAACATGTTTCGAAGAAAATACTTCTTAACACTGACGTGTTAACACTGGCTTTGTCCAGTGGTTTGCTCAGATTTTGACCATTACATTGTTTATTCTAACCAAATTAGCAACTAGATTGGTTGGAAAAACAACCAATCTATTATTAGAATCGATCCAAACTTTATCCAGCTGAGAGCATCTCTCCTCCAAACTCCCACATCTTCACTATACACTGAGGCTGTTTAGATGCCTTTCAAAATTCTTGCGCATTCTAAACCACTCCCCGAAGCGGTCACGTGGTATCATCACGGTAACGAGGCCTCGGACGTCATCAGTTTTGGCCCCTTCTCTAAATGAATCACGCCTCGACACGCGCTTCGGGGAAACGCCCCCTCCATTACTCGACACACGCCTCGAAGCCCCGGCTCATCTCATAACATCACTATTCTGGACCCTCAAGGTTCCCCCCCCTCAGCTGCTCTGCTCAACTCCAGAACAGGTACCGCCCTGCACACTCTCATCCTGCAAAATACCTGGACCTCCACTAACTCCTCTGTCCCCCTCTGCAGTGAACCCACTGGATCTGATCATTGAATGTGTACATTCTTCTTAAATAAACCTTTGAACTTTTCTCCTGCCTCTGAGTGTTCTGCATGTGGGTTAGACACGTTAAACCAAACATGACAAATGCATGCTGATGACGTTTAAAAGTCCTTTATGCCTTTATCCAAACTTCAATTAATGTTACATCCTTTACCTTTGATAGGTTTAAATATTAAATTTATAAATATCTTCCAGCATTCCACACTTTCTTTCACTTTTTTTAATCGTCTTCTCCTTCTTTCCCATCGCCCGGCTTCCCACAGGTTGGCCTGCTGTATCTAAAACTAGTGTAACCTGGTCCTGGACATTCAGGAGGTCTTTACGAAGTGAAATTAGACAATGTCGTTGGACAACATGCGATAAGTTATAAATGTTTTAAATCAGGTTGGGTCCGGATTAGCCAGGAGGTGGGTCCGGGTTCCAGACCGCGGTCCGCTAATCCGTGACCTCTGCTCTACATGATACCTTTCACTGTTTAATTCAGTTGAGTCTAAGCTAACACACATGGAAGTGGTGGATGAGTGGTTGGAGAAAGGAAGGTCCTTATCCAAACCCTTCTCTCTGATTCCCTGTAAGACCCTAAACTGCACAGTGCACCCCAGGCACTGCACACAGCTTACTGCCCCCCTATGGGGTGGGTTAAATGCAGAAGACATATTTAAAAGTTGTGGGAACCTGGTAAGTACAAAACTATGACATCAGTGCCCTGGTTTACCAGCCTTGTATCTGACACGGATGTTTTCTACTTCTTTTTTTTTTTTCATACTTCAAAAGCAATCCTGCCAATTTCCAACCCACAACCAACCCCTCTAAAGTGATGAGCATGTGTGAATTTCATCAGTTTACATCCCACTGATTTTGGTATCTGCAAAAGCAACCAGCATCATCTCTCAAAGAATTAGCTCATCTAATTCAAAATTTAACAGAATTTTGAGTCCAAACTTTCTCTTTATTTTACAAAGCATAATTTAACCTTACATTGTTGATATTTCAGAGAATGACAAACGGCATAGAAGCTTAAGTCTGTCTGCTGTTGGATAATCAATGGTTGATGGATTTGTGTGGTATTTCTATTTGTTTACATCAGCATTAACTTCAACTTCACACTTAAAGTCTGAAATGCTGCAGAAGCTAAATTTCTCAAACATAGCTGGTTCTTTAAGATGCACACAATGCTTATCTGTCATTAAGATTTATCTCTAGTGGCAGCACAGTGTACAATGAGCTCATTTAAGAAGAGCCAATCCATGTAGCTGCTACCAGTCAGACAGACAAGAGCCAGAAACAGAGGACCAAGAGTGAAGGCCCATTTCCATTTTAACCATTGAGCTTGTTGATTCAGTTGGCTGTGAGCACTCACTCAACAAACAAACCCAAATGGTAGTTCTTGGCACTTTCAGAAACAGAGATAATTTGGGCAGAGAGATGAGAAAAGCAACATACGGGAGGAAGTGTGGGAAATAAAGGTTTAATTAAGCTGGCCAAATGTGGTAGATTTCAGTGTCTACTGTACCACTTCTCCACAGCAGTGCTGCTAGAGGGATGGCTTCTGTGAACTCTGCTGCAGGTCTGGCAGTGGTTCAGTAAAAAAAAAAAAAACTAAAGCACACACCAAGTGTTTTCATACTGAGCACGAGGAACTCCAGCAAGGAGGTTTTCTCATTACCTTTTGGAATATGTATGGTCAAAAAGGGGGATGTAACTGATGTGTGAATATGTGTAGTACTTTAAAACTAAATCTTACTACTGTATGAAGGCTTCATTATCTTAGCACTGTTCTCACCATAAGTCTTCCACTCGTGTGAATGCAGAATTTGAGTCCGTTGACATTTTAAGGGCCGAACAGCACATGAAGATGGCCCCATCAATCACTGCCCTGCGATCTGCAGGAAGTCCAGTGCAGGATTGGCTCCTTTGCTTTATTGCTTTATGTTAACAACTAAAGAAAAAAAAACAGCCTTAAAAAACCCAGTTTGATTGAGAAAACATTGAGTTTCTCAGCTGAAAGCATACTGACATTTTACATAGTGCCACTGTCACATTCAAATGTTTCATCATTATCTAGGCCATGTCTATCAATCACTTTTCCTTGTTGTCTTGCTCTTCTTTCATGTTTTTCTGCTTCAGTTGCTCTTTGCTCTGTGATTACTAAAAAAAAGAAAAGACGGCCATCTATTTTCATGAGGAAAAAATATATATAGTAAACTGAACAAAAGTATTTTATATTTATGGCTTTATAATAGCATGTAGAAATGAAAGGCTGGCGTGAGCTAAGTTAATAATTAAACAGAAACTTATTAGACTTAATAGGCTATTAGAAAACAATGAAACATTTTAACTACCTCCTTTCTTATTCTACTTTTTGCTTCTGTTTCAGTGCACCATTTTTAAAGTCCTGTGAACTATCTGCATGCCTTTCCCAACAGCCTCAGGATTCCAGATATTCCACAACCGGTGAGCTTAGATGTGAGAAAATACAATTAGGTTCATGTCAGAAATCTAATTTAATTCCTAATAATTAATTTTTTTCACAGGTTTTATTATTTTATTATATATATATATATATATATATATATATATATATATATATATATATATATATATATATATATATATATATTTCTATTTCTATGTATTTCTTTTTTAATGCTTTTTTAATGCTTTTTTTGTAGCACTTTGAGGCCTTTGTGGTGAAAAGTGCAGTATAAATTAAATGAATTATTATTTGTTATATTATCATTAATTTTGTGCACTTTTATCACTTTAGAAATAAACAATAAAGATGAAATAGATCGTAAAAGAATTAAGCAGCTTCTTTTTTTGGACCTGGAAAGTTAGCAATTTTTCCATAATGCGTGTCTTATGCTGTTGACACAACAGTTTATATGGAAGCAGAGTATGCTAAATACTGAACAGGCATCCTTTATAGTGGAGTTGCTGGGAGGCAGAGGGCGGGTTAAGTCTCTTGAGTTAAAAATGAGAAACGGTACCTCACAAAAGCATTCACTCTCCTTAAACTTTTTTACACTTTTCTCACTGAAACATACCTTTTTTTTGGTAGCATACAAAGTCATTGATACTTATTCTAAGGTTGCACAATGGTTGCTGACAATTATATTTAGAATGTATACAAGCAGAGTATGCTGATACTACTGACAAAAATTATCTTTTTAAATCCTAAAATTTATTTGACAATATCGGTTATTAAGAATATGTTCGACTTTATGCTCCACTATGGTTAGGGTATTCACGTTTACCTTTCAATAACACCAAGAAAACAGCACACAAAATACTTGACTGATATTTTTCACATAACAAGCATATGAGGCGTGACATAAAACCTGGACATCTGCGGGGATGTTAATGCAATAGTTTATGCACCCTTTATTTAGAAGATAAAAAATGGTTGACTTTTTAAACTAAAAACAATTTAAAAGTGACTATTTACCGGAAAATCAATACAGAATTGTATGCTGGAACATCCTGAGAGATAGATTATTTAAACAATGTAAACACCAGATTTCCTCAAACAATGTTTCCTGAAAGCAAACGTCACTGTTATCTATGTGCTTCTTCTCTTTATTTAACACGCAGCTATCTTTTTTTGCTGTGTTTTCGTTTCCCTTACTTTAAATGGGACCTGTATTGACACTATCATTGCATTCAGTCAATGCTGGCCCAAATATAGAAGCTGTACATGATTGTCTGCAGAGAGTCCAGGTGGGCAGGTACAGATGCACACATTTACATGAAAGAAATCTTTATGAGAGAACACAAAAGCTAGTATAAGCTAGACTTTAGGGTCAATGTCCTGCTGGAAGTGGAGACTCTGTCACTGTTGGGATCCTGAGGCTTGCCCACCAGAGGGCGCCGAGGATCCTCTTCTGTTTTTTGTTTTCTGTTAGGGACTGGGGTTACTGTTGGGATCTGGGGATGTACCACCTTTCACCAGCAGAGTGCGCCGTGGGTCTCCTGGGCTGGAGCCCTCCAGCACACCTGGAGCTTGTTTCATCACTTCCGGAATTCAGTCCGTCACTTCCGGTTTCAGATCCGCTTCTAAGGTCAGAAGGTCTGCTCTGTCATTTCCTGATTTCCGTCCTTCACTATTTTCTGGCGAATCTAGTGAATGTAAAAGTTTTCTTTGGCAGTGTAAATTGTTTTTCGAGCTCAATCCGTCCAGTTTTCCCGACGACGAGAGAAAAATAGTTTTTGTTCTCTCACTTTTATCCGGTAGAGCCTGTAAATGGAAAAGGACCCGTTTTCCTTCTGAATCAACTATCACCTGTACATTCGAAGAATTTTTTAACAAATTCACTCTAGTTTTTTCTAGTAAATCTGTCATGTCTCATGGGTTGTCAAACATTAAATAAGGAAATAGATCCGTCGAAGAATATTCTGAAGACTTCCTCTGCCTACGGCTGGAGTGACGCTATGCTAAGAAACATCTACCTGAACGCATTAAATAAAGAGATTAGAAAAGAACTAGCAACAATAGATCAACCTACAACCCTGGAAGAGCTTATTTGCATAGCAACCTATTTGGATTACAGACTACAAGCAAGAGTCAAGCCCCGTCTAGAAAACCAGCTTAGCCCTTTCCAGTTCAGATCTGTCCAGTCCAGTCCAGCTCAGTCCAGCCCTTTACAACTCTGCACAGCCCTGTTCAGTCCACTTCCGCACAGTTTAGTCCAGTTCAGCCATCACCTACATGACCGCCAGCTAGCACCATCCATTAAAAAGATAAAAATCAAACCACAACTCAAAACCCAAGCAGTCAGAGCCCCCGTAATCCAGGAGTCAGATCTCTGGAACTTCTATTACGGGGATAGAGATGATCTGTTCCCCTTCTTGTCACCTTATCATGAACCAATTAGCCCTACTCCTGAGCCCGTTAGCAATTCAGCTAAACCTGCACCTGAACCCACTTACACACCAGTTAGCCTTTGGCCACAGTCAGCCTGTGAACCCGTTAGCCCAGCTTCTAATGAACCCCGACGTAAGAAACGGCGGCGCCGTAAGCCAGCTCTGAGCCGTCTAGAGACCCCTGAACCAGCTCTGAGCCGTCTAGAGACCCCTGAGCCGGTTCTGAGCCGTCTAAAGACCCCTGAGCCAGCTGTGAGCCGTCTTGAGTCAGTTCTGTGACATTTTGAAACCCCTGAGTCAGCTCCATGTCATTTTGAAACCCCAGAGTCAGCTCCATGCCATTTTGAAACCCCTGAGTTAGCTCCGTGCCATTTTGAAACCCCTGAGTCAACTCCGTGCCGTTTAGAGACCCCTGAACCTGCTCCAAGCGGTCTAGAGACTCCCGAGCCGATTCTTAGCCGTCTAGAGACCCCTGAGTTAGCTCTGTGCAGTCTAGAGACCCCTGAGTTAGCACGGCCGGCCACCAGAGACTCTGCCCCGCTGCCGGTCCCACGGCCGGCCACCTGAGACTCTGCCTAAGAAATCGCCTGGGATTTTTTGCTTTCATCCACCGTAAGTGGATCGTTTTTTTGTTCCGGATTTAGTTTTTGTTTTTTGCCCTCCTTGCCTGGTTCCCCCTCCGCCCGCCCTGGGTGGGTTGTTTCTTGTTTGCTTTTTTTTTATGGACTGTTCTGGAGGTGTCTGGAATCTGCCCTTGAGGGGGGGGCTCTGTTGGGATCCTGAGGCTTGCCCACCAGAGGGCGCCGAGGATCCTCTTCTGTTTTTTGTTTTCTGTTAGGGACTGGGTTACTGTTGGGATCTGGGGATGTACCACCTTTCACCAGCAGAGTGCGCCGTGGGTCTCCTGGGCTGGAGCCCTCCAGCACACCTGGAGCTTGTCTACTCATCAGGAGACCTTCCCTACATAAGCAGCTGCCAGACCTTCCATCAACGCCGCAGTGTTGACCTTAGTTTGGTTAGCAAACCTGAGCCTCTGTTACCAGAAAGACTCTTAGTCATCTCAAGAGAGAAAACTGATTCTAATCTGCCCCTGTCTTTGCTCACAGGAAACCTGTCTCAAGCCTAAAGCTCTGGGTGAGCTTAACCTGCCTTCCTGCCCTGGTGAGCCAAACCTGAAGATTCCAGTCTGGATTTCTCCTGCTGCTCTCAGAGAAGAGCTGGAAACTCTGATCAAGGTCTGCCATTCAAAGTCAGAAGCTAGACGCTGCTGCTGCTTGTGCACTCTGCTGAACCAACAGTCTCTGGACCCAACGGTTCCCTCTCTCACAAGTAAAGCCTGGACTCCTTCAAGGTAGACTCAGAACTATCCTAAGACTCAATTAATCATCTGACTGCCTGGCTAATCAAACTGTCATCTCTGCAGACATCAGTGAACCCAACCCGGACCAGTACCTGAACCTGTTCATGTCTTTGTGTCAAACTCATTTCAATAAACTCTGTTAAACTTTTACTCAGCCTCCGTTTGTGTTCTGCATGTGGGTTTAACCTAAAACCAAATCATGACAGTCACATGTCTCACATCTTTTGCTTTTTTGGTCCTTTTGTGGGACTGCTACTAATTTAGCTAAAAAAATGTTGTTTGTAAAAAGACACATTTCATCTTTGTTCTGGTTTATTATTAAATCTCAATAAAATACCCAGAGCTCTGCTTATTGTGACCAAATATGGAGAACCTGAACAGGTGTGAATATTCCTGCCAGGCACAGCACTGCATGGAGGTAATAGACCCATGACACATGAACAAGGTTAATGAATAAAACCAACCAACGCCAACAACAAAATTAAATAGCAGAAAGATTGGTTCACGAACACACGATCAAGAATTAGGCAGGGAAAGAAAAGGAGGAAATAAAAAAAAAATACAAATATAACCACAAATGCTTTACACAGCTTTCAAATCCCACAAACTGGTTAAATATCAAAAAGTGTTTTATCATCATTTAATTGCAATGCATTACTAGTTTTACAAAAAAGCAGGTACGTCAAAGTAATTTGCTGCTTCAATTTTTGCAGAGGGTTTATTTATTTACAATATTCTCTATCAGATGCCTGATCTCATCCTGCAAACACATTGTGCTTCTGTGGGAAGTGATGCACCTCCATGATAACACTTTTAGACTTTGAACTCCTTAATAAGCGGCAAGGCACAGCCTCAGAAGTCGGGCAGCCATTTATGTAACAGGGTGTAAAACACAGACAAGCAAATTGCAGGGACAGCTCCATGAAATCTTTGCAGATTGTGATGAATCTGGAGCAAAAAAAACAAAAACAAAACAAGTTTCTCACAGCTGATTAGATAGGACTGTTTCCGTGCTGTTTCATGCAGTGCCAGTCCTTATTTACATGGCACGCCATTTCCAAAACCTTTCATGTTTTAAACTGTAGAAACTACAAATGAAAACGTCAATAATATGTATTTCAAAAACAAATGATGCATGTAAAGTGCCCCTAACGTTTATGGATGGTTACCTTCCTGCAAACTGTTAGAGGATAATGCTGTTTGGACACATCTTGAATTTCTGTTTTCCAATTTCAAGGCTTCATTCCCAGACCTTTTAGCAGTTCTATGCTTCCATACTAAGCACACAAAGCAAAGGCCATGGTTCGTAAGCATAAAAGAAACAAACAATCACATCTGTCCTCCACTAAAGTAGCAGATAAGGCCTAACATAATATATTAAAGACCTTGGGAAAAATAAAAACTTGCCAAAGGAATTGGTCTTTATCCGTTTCCATCAGTCAGCTGTTGAATTCAGCATAAATAAAGGTTATAAAAAAAACACAGTATGCGTTATTGCTTTTATATTTATCAAAATAATTCAGATTTTTTTTTTAAAGTTTATGCTTTGTTATTATCTTAGCAAAAAAAAAAAAAAGAGCGCTTTTTATCTGAGTAGTTTACTGCCACAAATGATAAGATGACCAAATTTTGGTTAAGGTTCATGTCAAAGCAAGCATGATTATCTTACCTTAAATCAAGATAATTCATTGTTGTTCTTACTTAGTTAGCATTAGCAAAACATTTTTTATGCTAAAGGACACAATTATTAGATCATTTTGACTGTTTTTTAAAGAATTTTTATATTTATATCTACTACATTCCCACATCTTTTTAAATATCCATTTGGTGATGCCAAAGTTTTGTAAGATTCCATACCTTTAACATTTAAACCCTGTCTCTGCTCATTGGGCAGAATTTGTCTCTGGATGAGATGTGCAGAGAAACCATCCTGGAACCTTCATGTGAGACTTTGAGCTTCGTGACTTCAGAGGCTGAACTAGAGGTTAGTGACTCTCAGTTTTTTCAGTTCACCAGTCATCGATGCAGTCACTAACCACTTGTCAGCTTCAGTTGTTCCTAAACATTTGTGTGTTTAGTCTGTTGCTCTCTCTTTTTTAAATAAATCATTTAACAATTTTTTTTCTGTGCTTTGATGAATAAAGACCTTCCATCTACTGTACCATGACTTTACAGACATTTTCCAGGGAAGTTGAATTCTGTATTCCAGCAAGGAGTATGTTTTTGTCCAAAATATGATCGTCAACCCCACAATACAACCATAGATAGATAGATAGATAGATAGATAGATAGATAGATTCATCAGTTGTCAGACTATGGACTTTGGACAAACACTTGTTTTCACTGCTGTGTCTTGTTCAATCTTATGAGAGATGAAGACTATAGTTTAATAAATTTTCCTTAGGCTATAACTGCACTCACACTCTCCACTGTCTAAAGAAACTTTTTACTGACTTGACACTTTGAAGGGAGGCACGTTGATCGAGGATGGGAGAGGCTTGGGGCGCAGGCGCAGACAGACAGATGATGGACACGTTGTAACCCCGCAGGATCTCTCTGCATTTGTCTACTTCTGCTTGTTGCACAAGTCACTGCTTTTTAGTCATAACTTTAAGCTAATGAAGCTTCTTTTCTGAGTCACATATCACAAGGATAAGGTAATTTCTAAGATATTATGAAAGTCGCGTGTAATGATATTCAGAGGTTTTTAAAGTCCTTATTCTCATCATACATAAAAAAGTTTGCAAAAGAATTGCTAATTAAAACTTTCCCTTTCAATAATGATAATACACTCTGTGATGAGATTTGGATTCTCAAACACATGACAACCTTGATAAAGTATAAAACAATTAAAATATCTATTTAACTTAATTTAAATGTGATTTTATATCATTAAAAAAAAATCAGAAAAATTTGCCTTGTTTATTTACATTTATTCAATTAAACTGAATGTAGGCATTTGTGTAGTTGGTCCGATTTCATTTGTATGTTCCAACCGGTGCAATTCATGAAAAAATATGCCTAAATCATTTTTATGTTTGTTTATATTTTTGCTTTATTCATACCTTTTTTAAATTGTTAAAAGTTGCAAGGAAGTAATCAATGTAGTAGTATGTATCAATTTATTAATTATAGTAGTAGGAAGTAATCAATGTTCTATGTAGCCGTGGTGTATACAAATGCAAAACTCTTCAGAACTGGTGTGAATGCATTTTGGTATGTAATGATTTTATTACTGTAACTTAACATGACTGGTGGCAAAATAGACAAGATAAGAACCCATGTTTATCTTGTCCTCATATAGTATTAGCAAGACTTGATGCTACAAAAAAATGTCACAAAGCTGCATGTTTTTAACCTTTCTATAACAGATTATTTCAGGAATTTTTTTTTAATATATTTTTTTCGTATTAAGGGAAAAATTCTTAAAAATAGACTATTGCCTATTTTAATAAATAGTAATATTTTTTTTCTTTAGGAACAATGCATTTTCTGATCATACAAACCAGTTCCATTTTTCATTGCCAAATGATTATCTGTTTAATGTGTTTAAATTCCCCTTAAGCCTAAGATCTTTAGTAAAAGTCCAACTCCAATTCTTGTTTTTAAGCACTCACCCGTAGCAAAGCCCTTCTCACAAAACATTTCACTGCTTTTGCAGAATGGGACTGTTAACATGGAGGAATGAACATCAAATTCCTTTTAAGGAGGAAAAAACCTCCTGCAGTCCTGTAAAGCTTGTCCTTTTTTAATCACCATCTTTCTGTGTCATGATGGGTTATGGAGGCAAGCCCAAGATGCAGAACACACATGGAGGAGGCAGGGAAAAAGTTCAAATGTTTATTAAAAGTTCAAAAACACAAGGTTAATGCACTGGGACTGGAATTGGTCAGGAGCTGGTTCACTGGAGTCTTGACTGGGACTGGAGACTGTTGGTTAGCAGAGTTCATGAGAGGCTAAGCATCTAGCTTCAGGCTTAGCATGGCAGTCCTAGATTTGAGCTACCAGCTCACTGCAGAGAACAACAGGGAATAACCACATAGGATTCTTCAGGCTGAGCTTCCAGCTCATTGCAGAGAACAGGGGAATTTCAACATTGGGTTCTTCAGGCTGATTCCACATAGGAACCTTCAGGTAAACTCCACATAGTAGTCTTCAGGTTAAATTCACATAGGAATCTTCAGGTTGGCTCACCAGGGCAGATTGCAGGTTAAGCTCACCTAGAGCTGCAGGCCAGAGACAGGTTGCCTGTGAGGCAGCTCTTCCAGAGCTTCACGAGGAGACAGGAGGTTAAGCTCATCCAGAGCTTCACGAGGAGACAGGAGGTTAAGCTCATCCAGAGCTTCACGAGGAGACAGGAGGTTAAGCTCATCCAGAGCTTCACGAGGAGACAGGAGGTTAAGCTCATCCAGAGCTTCACGAGGAGACAGGAGGTTAAGCTCATCCAGAGCTTCACAAAGAGACAGGATTCCTCTGAGGCAGAAACAAGGAAGAGTTAGAATCTGATCTCACACTAGAGATAACTAAGATTTTTCTGTAACAGAGGCTCAGGAAGCTAACCAACTAAGATCAACACTGCGGCATGGAAGCAAGGTCTGGCAGGAGCTTATAAAGGGAAGGTCTCCTAATGAGTAGATGGAAATCAGGTGTGCAGGAAGGTTCCAGCCCTAGGAGACCCATGGCACACTCTGCTGGAGACAGGGGGTAATCTCCAGATCCCAACAGTAACTCCAGTCCTAAAAGAAAACAACAAAGAGCAGAAGAGGATCCTCGGCGCCGTCTGATGGGCAAGCCTGAGGATCCTAACATTCTGAGTAAAGGTTACATTGGGAAAAAATGTAACCCATGCCCAGTTAAGGAAACTGTACAACTTAGAAGTCAGCTGTAGATTTTCTTATGTGATTAGTAGTTTAAAGTATTGGAAAATTAGTTTTGAAGGGTGAAAAACATGCAACCAAAAGAGAAGGTCAGGCCTCAGTCTATCATCTGTACAACCTGTCTTAAAGCCCAAATAGGACCTTATGCTATTTTTGAAATTCACCAATTAAAAACTTTTCCTGTTAAAGGCAGCAAAAGTCTGTATATTTCTTCTACGTCTTATCTCCTTGTTCTTGGGGAGGCATATTGGCACAATTAATGGTAGGAGCAGGTTTGTAAGTGTGCTTAATTAAAGCATGGAAATGTTGTTATGGATAAATTTGGATTTGCATAAACATACGTTCCTTCCTGGGCAACAACCTCTCTCTGCTCCCACAGACAGCCAAGAAATAAACTGCAGTTCACAAGCTTTCTGAAGTGAGATTTCTTTGTTAAAATTGAAAGATTGACGGTAGATTATCTTTATATTAATGTAAAGAATATACAGTCATTGAAAAAAAAATTCTTAGACCACCCTTATTTTCTTTATTACGTCGTTCTTAAGGTATATCACCTGAATAATAACATGATCAGAAGAAGAAAGGAAACATTTCTTTATTTTTTTCATTTCAATTTTTTTTCCCTTACTGTAGGTTATAATGGAAAAAAAAATAACACATTTACCTGAAATTTTACTTTGGTTTTCATCTTCAAGTACCAGCTCTCTGATTTGAATGTTACTTTCAAAAGTTGTACAAAACAGTAAATTGCATTATTTCCATTATTTGTGTTTTGGAGAGTTAGAATTAAAGACTGCATGCTGATCATGCTACCAACATAAGCTATTATTAGATGGTAATCCTACCCAAATATTTGAATCTATTTATTAAGATAAACAGAAAAGTTAAGAATTAGAAGTTTATTCCTACAAATTTGGTAGAATTGCTCTTTAACTTAATGGGTTAAAGCTTATACTGTCATGATAGGCTTAAGAGACTTAACCCACATGCAGAACACCACAGGAAGCTGAGTAAAAGTTTAACAGAGTTTATTGAGGGAACACACACACAGTAATATGAACTGGTTCTGGTACAGGTCCGGGACTGGAATCACTAATATCTGCAGAGATGGATAGTTTGATTAGCCAGGTAGCTCCGATGGTTTGTCAAGTGTGTTTGTTCAGAATGTACCTTGATGAGGTTCTGGCAGATCCCCTTGAGAGGGGGAACCGGTTGGGTCCAGAGACTGTAGATTAGGGTGGCCAGATGTCCGGCTTTAGGGCGGACAGTCCGGATTTTCATTGCACTGTCCGGCGTCCGGCACCGCATCCAGCCGGACGTGTATTTGCCCTCCTTTACACCCAGACTCCACATACTCTGTCAGCGCTCCGCTCCGCTCAAGTACGTCGTGCGAAGTACTTGTCTGTCATGTAAATCAATGAGAGCTGTTCCACATCCTCCGCTACTCCTCCGCACGTCTCTGTCCACGTACGTCTTCTCCGTCTTTCACCGTCAAAATACGGAACTGAGCTCTTTTTGTCTCCGCTCCCGTCAGGAACTCTAATTTAATGCTCTTTTAATGCTATTAGAAATAATTTTAATTTCATCAACAAGTATCATGTACACAAGTTATTAGTATACATGAAATAAGGAGCTGTAAGCACAGTTCCATGACTCAAGTTTGTGTATATATATATATATATATATATATATATATATATATATATAGATAGATAACATGGTGAAATCATCTTTACTCTCGACAGGCTGCAGCCATGTCACGAATTCCTCTTTTCCAGCCACTTTTTGACATTTGTATTGTCCTATTCTCTAGCTCTCTCTCCGCCTCAAGCTTCTTTTCCAAACAACTGCTTTATGATCAATTGCAGCAGTTCTGCTCAAATTAATCGTGTCAAAAAATAGTCACTTTTTAAACACCACAATGTATTAAATAAATACAAATGCTGGGAACCAATTCTTTTTTTACATCTCTTTAATATTGTGTTCTATTCAACTACACAAGCATAATCTTTAAACTACTAAGAATTGTACTATAAATGTGACTTTACCCGATTCTTATGTACACCTTAGTAATTGATATGCCGCAAAATGTCCACCTTTTTGGTGCTATAGAAATGGCCACCCTGCTGTAGATTCAGCAGAGAGCTCAGCAGCAGCAGATACTAGCTTCTGGTTTGTGAGTTTCAGACCTTGGCTTGTTTCCCTAGCTCTTCCTTGAGAGCTGGTGGAGGGATCCAGACTGATATCTTCAGGTTTGGCTTCCTAGAGCAGGCAGGCAGGTTTCCAGGCAAAGCTCATCCAGAGCTTCAGACTTCAGTCGGGTTTTCTGTGAGCAAAGAAGACAGAGGCAGGTTAGAATCTAGTTTCTCTCTAGAGCCAACTAAGATTCTCTAAGATTAACAGAGGCTCAGGTTCGCTAACCAAACTTAGTCAACACTGCGGCGTTGAAGGAAGGTCTGACTGCTGTTTATGTAGAAGGTGTCCTGATGGACTGATGATCCTCAGGTGTGCTGAGGGCTCCAGCCCAGGAGACCCACGGCGCTCTCTGCTGGAGACAGATGGTAGATCTCCAGATCCCAACATATACAACCATGCCACAGTAGTTTACTCGTATTTTGGCCCATTCTCTCTAAAATGAAAATGAAATGTAATATAAACTGCTCAAAAAAATAAAGTTAGCACCTTAACAACACAATATAACTTTAATTAAATCAAACATCTTTGAAATGGAACTGTCTACTTAGGAAGCATCACAATAGTTTTAATGATCCTAATTGACCTAAAGCTACACTTGTTGTTTTAATGCAAGAAAAAATGGAAATGCCTTTTTATATGGAGTATTTAAACATGTGTAGTTTTTTCTCTTAAGATTGGAAAATTATTAAAGTATGCAACTAATATCAGTTGCTCTTTAAAATGTACCATGAAAAAATCCCTTGTTCTCCCAGCAAACACCAAATCAAATGTTTCCATAATTAGAATTATTCAAAATTATTTAGCCTGCAAGGCCTAATTACTTGGAAAGACATTGCATAATAATTACTGCATGTAAGTGGCCTCAACATGGATCAGTGTTTAATGGTGTGGAGAGCGTGGATTGTTTGATGACAGACAAAATTGTTTGAATAGTTTACTCAAAGTACCCCTTGGCAATGTTTCTGTGATACATTTGTCACCTTTAAGTGTTACCAGTACTCCTTAAACTATGCTGCTGATTAATCAAGATACATGTTCATAGGTCAATGTTTCAAAAATAAGCTGCCATTACTGCTGCAAGATTCCTCAACAATGTACTAAGGTACTATATATATACTTTAATGATGATGAAAACCATAATTTTCCTTTGGAAGATCTAAGAAAATTCAGAACAGCCTCACGCTTCATCACAAATGAAAGGGAGTACACTATATTATTGATGTTGCTCAAAGACTCTATGAAGATCATCCAAGTTCTGGTTGACCTTTATGTCTCCTGATCAATGAGGGCCACTAAAGTGTTCTTTGCTTTTCAGTTGATTTCACTCTAGACCAGGCTGTCTCGATTCCAGCCCTGGAAGTTTGGTTTTTAGATGTATCTCTGCTTCCACACACCTAAAAGAAATGGCTGAATTACCTCTTCAGTACACAACCAAGTTCTCCAGGGTCCTGCTATTGACCAGAATATGTGACTTAGGTGTACTGAAGCACAGATGCATCTAAAAGATGAAGGACATTTGGTCTAGAGGAGGGTACAGGGCTGGCCTGGTACTTATCTCCAGCAGTCAGTGGGCAAGAAACAGGGTTAACCATGGCCCGTGTTCGATAGCAGAGGCTACGTACTCCAAGGACCCATTCTATCTGGACTGGATCCTTGGAGGTCCGTGAATATAAGGAAAGTCCTCTGATCACGGAGCAGCCGGCTTGCTTGGATTCACAATAAATCACGGGATACCTAAGGCTATGTAGGATACACTGGACCTGTCCTTCCAAACAGGCAAAAAGAAGGCTGCATTTGTCGACCACAAAACGAGTAGTCTTCCAGTCCATACAGGCTTTGCTCCACGCTATGATGTAATTGGCCAACTAATCTGGCCTTCAGAGGATGCACCCCCTGAATTGGAACTCAGCAATGGACAGTTCATAAGTCCAACGCAGAAAACCAAAGGAGGAACACCCATGACTTAAAAATCACTGTAAAATGTCTCTGCCTATGTAGAAATGTAACCCAGGTTTAATGAACCTCCCAAAATCACAAGACACCTACTGCATTAGGGGAGATAGTGAAACTGATAACCTTGAGCTTCGAATTGTACATCACGTCAGCACAGTAATTTTAAGGAAAGCATGGGCTGATCAATATGAAAACCCAATTAATCTACTGTCAGAGGAAGAATTGTGATGATTTAACTGTTTCAGAATTGCACTGACCATGCTTGTGTTTTTCACAAACACCCTATATCATCCATGCGTTCTTAATTCAAAATTCTGATAATGTCAGAGGAAAAGACGGTACAGTCCCTGTAGGTAAGAGCCATTTAACTTTGGAACACATTTCTATTGCAAACTGGAGAGGTTCTAACAAGTCTAATGGATATATTGAGAGGTTATGTCATGTCTGTTGATCTAATAGTCATGTTTTTGGAATGTGTAAGAAAGTTCCCAAAGAGATCCGACAGATGCATTAATGCTACTGTACCAGCTGTGCATCACAGTGAGGCCCTGAATAAATGAACAAATGTAAGGAAAAAACCAGCCGTCTGACACACTTTGAATACAATTAATAAAGCATTTATGTTAACGTTTTATTTTCAGTTTATATTATTTAAATAAATTAAATGTGACTGGCAGAATATTAATACAATTTACTGTTTGTTTTGTTCAAGCTCTCAAACAAAATTAATCATTAACACTGTGACATAAAACACTACTTTATGAAATGTTTCTAAAATGCACAAACTAAACCGATTCATGTATATCAGTCTAGCATAAGGCTCTACTGGCAAATGTTAAGTTCATTTTTAGATACATTTCCAAGGCAACGAAGGTTCATGTTTGTGCTGCCTACTATATCAGGCAAAATAAATCACGAAATACAAAGTTATTTCAAGAAATATTGCTACAACTTCATTTTTCACTGATCCAATATCAGTTTCTGAAGATCACCGCATGCTATTGAAGAAGATGCACACACTTGTGTTATTGCAACAACAGCAGATAAAGTGAGTGCTTGACTGTTAATAGAACAACCAATAATCAAATTAAAGTCCACTGCTGACTGCAGACATTGTTGCAAATATAGACAATATAGCCAAATTGCTGGCAAAGGAATATGAAACATAGACAGGACCCAAAGAAATCATCGAGATGGGGATTTTGTAGCATAAAAAGAAAAGCATTTGTGCAGGAGCGCACAGTAAGTACTTCTGTTTATATATATATATATATCTATATATATATATATATATATATATATATATATATATATATATATATATATATATGTATATATATATATATATATATATATATATATATATATATATATATATATTTTTTTTTTTATGGAAATGCAGTGAAAAAAAACAACAAAAAACAGCAACACAGTGACAAACAGAACTTTATTGGTGGCATCCCCTTGTGGGCAATGACATCACTCAAATATCTAATTGGATGGGACTGACATTTGAGGAGAAGGGTGTTACAGGATTTGTGCCCGTCTGGCTGCCATACAGCAACATCACGCACCACTGATTCACGAGGCGCTGTTTGTCTCCTCCAAAAACAAAACTTGCAGTCACAATGCATAGAGCTGTGAATGTCTGTTCTCATGCTTAATGGGCAACACGGAAGCAATGAGGTGTCAGTAGGAATAAATACGTTTGTTCAATTGGGCAAAATTTCCACCCACTAGCGTCTAAAAATGCTTTTGATTGCAACATAATAGAAAGGGTCACAATGTTTAATAATCAACTTAACCGTTTCATCATCCTGTAATTAGAGTATTTATGTTTTAAATGAAAATGTGTTAAAATCAGGTTATAAGACAAAATTCCTATTATTCTACACAATCACACAGATCAAAAATAAAGATTACCCATCGCCCTCATGTTTAACAAGTAAAAAAAAATGAGCTAAAAATATTTGACTGGATAAAAATAATAATCAGCCACATTGTTGGAATTTAAACCATTGTTTCTGATTTGATATTCTTATGTTTACATGTTTAAACCCTAATTTGTTTGTGAACTTCTCCCTGAACTTTCAGTTCAGTTTATTTAAATGGCATCAATTCAAAATACGTCATCTGAAGACTGTTTACAAAGACAATTCAACCAGATCATGCAGTCAGATCTTTTCAAATTTGTTCTAAGGAAAACCATCTGATTGCATCAACTCATTGCCTTGACAGCATTCCCTCAAACCAAGCATGCATGTAGCAACAGTGGAGAGGAAAACACACGCAGAACCAGGCTCAGTGTGAGCGGCCATCTGCCGAGGCTGACTGGGGTTCCAGGAGACAGAGGCAGACATACAGAAAGAAGCAGAGATACTAAAGGTAACTGTTAAGCAGCTCCAGACGAGTGTGACAGGAAACTGGGCAGGCAGGACTCTAATAATAACTCAGAGTCCAAAATTCTGTAGTTTAATATAAGTCCAAATGTCAGTACACTATGGGCCGGATTTATCAAGATCCAATTTTGCGTGCAGTAATTTGCGCTCGCAAACTGGAATTTTGCGCGAGGGGCTGAACCATGGTTTGCGGGTGATTTAACAAGAGCGATTGTGTAACTGGTGGCAGGTGCAAAACTGTTGGAGACGCCCTATTTAAATGATGGTTTTGCGTGTTTTGTGGTTTGCAGCAAAGTAGTTTGTAGTTTGTGCAAACTAGTGCATTAAGAAATTTTAATCTTACAGTGACACCCCCACCCCCTCCAAAAAAAAAAAAAATATATATATATATATATATATATATATATATATATATATATATATATATATATATATATATATATATATATATATATATATATATATATATATATAAACTTTGGCAACCTTTATTCCCTAAGGTGGTATGTGGCTGAATTTCTACTTCACCGCAGTAAAAAACAAACAAAAAAAAAAAAACGTGTTTTGTATCGGCCTGTAGAAAAATGCACATACCAAATGGCTCACAACAAGTGACTGTGGATAAGATGACTGCGCTTACACATCCCCGCAGCATTAGCATGTTGCTCCACAGGCGCAAGGGGGAGGTCGGGGTTCTCTCCAGTAGGGCGTCAGGGCGACATGGCATTTAGAACGTCGGACAGCACTTCTGAAAAACGAGATTGGGAGATCCCAGATGCAAAAAAGTGCAATGTTGCAAGGAGTTTTGTGATATCTGGTATTGCATGGGTACTCCTTGTGGCTGGTTCCAAATTCATTCGGAGTTCCCCCAACAGCTCCAAAATAGCAATGCTGGATAAACGATATGTTTTGATGATCGTTTCCTCGTTCATTCCAAAAATATTCACACGGAGTGAAAAAATGCGTTCTCTGCGTCTCCTTGCTTCATTTCGATGTCTCCTTCTTGCGACAATAACCACTGCCATGTGTGCGCAATTACGCATACAGACCATTTGCACCTTCTTTTGAAACGTGTTAAAAATAGAGTCAAATACCGTTAGCAAAATTGCTTTCAGGTTTAATAAATCACTTTGCGAGTGCTAAATTAATATATTTACATGTTCTCCTCCCACAAGACGCACTTTTGCGTGTAAACGCCCCATATTGCATATTCATTGCAGAAAAAGTACTAAATGGATAAGAGGCGCTATTTAGCACGTTTTAAAGACCAAATCCTTTTAGCACGCTGTTGATAGATCAGTTTGTAAATTTTTTAGCGTGCGCAGTGAAATAGCTGACGTTTTTATACACGCAAACCTTTGATAGATCCGACCCTAAGACTCAGTCAAGGGTGCAGAGGCAGAGTCAAAGCACAAAAAGGTAAAAAGAATTCACTAGAGGTTAGAAGAGGACTAAAATGCTTGCTGGAAGAAGCAAAGATGAACTGGCATGGGAGGAAGGGAACAGACTGCTTAAATACAAATGAGGAGATGATTGAGGGCAGGTGTGTTCAATCAGGCTGGCTTGAGTAGAGCAGGCAGCAGAGGTGGGGCAAAACACACCCCGGCAGACGTCCAATCCAGTTCCAATGTCAGAGGATGAAAAACAACACATACAGTTAGTCATAGTAAGAGAAACAGGACTACAGTGAAAAACAGGCAAAGATCCAACATCTAAAATGAAGGGTGTTGATGGCAGCAGAACAGCTAATGGCTCTGTGCGAAAACCTAGGACCCATCCTTAGAAGACCGGATTCGAAGGCCGATTACGTCATAGCGCGGCGCCAAGGTCTGGTCGGATTCCAAGAGTCCTCGTTATGCGGCCTTAAAATGCGTCCTTCTTTTTGCCCGATTTGAAGGACGGGTCTGATGTATCCTCGGTATTCTTGGATATCCCAGGATTCATTGCCAGACCAAGCAAGCTGTGATCAGAGTAAAGGTTACTTGGCGCCGAACAGTGGTGAAAATTGGAAGTGCAGTTTAATATAATACAAGTCATTTAATAGTTCCGTCTGAGATTAATGAAAAATATTTGTTTTAATGGTTATTGAGTCAGATATGTGGCGGTAGTGTTTGGTTTATCTAAAGGTTTTAATCTGTTACTGTGTAAATGGGTTTGGCTGTAATTAAAGGACAGATTCTAATATATCTGCAGGGGGGGGGGGGGGGGGGGGGGGACTATAAATCTGATTGGATTTTTATCTTTTTATTGCTGTTTTGCACAATATGCTTAACTACGTATTTTTTGTTGTTGAGTATTAGAGATTTTGCAGATATATTTTTTATAAATACGTTGTTTAGATTTACTTATATCTTTCTACCCCTTTTATAGAATAGAATAGAAAATCCCTTTATTGTCCCACAATGGGCAAATTTACAGCAGCAGAAAGATTATTGAAAATGGTCACACAAATGTGGACCTTAGAAAAATGTATAAGAATAACATAATAGGGAAGAGTTAAAATATAAACAATACAATACTGTAAAGTGTTTTAACAATATAAAACTGGGGAATAAATAACCATAAGCAGCTATGGACATTTTTACAGTAATGGATATTTGAAAATAGCAGCAACATCAGAGATGTGCAGAATGACAGCAGCAGGTTATTTAACTGACTAAGGTTTCTATCATTACATTTGATTTTATTTGTTCCTGCTCCCGGTGGTTGGAACATTTATTCCATTCTGGATTCTTGTGAGTGTAGTCTTTGTTCACTTGACAATAAAAAAGAAATAAATAAACAGTTTTGAAAACTTCTGTATTCATTCTTTTCCTGCTTTGTGTGTCAACATTTACGGTTGCTAAGCAACAGAGCATACGGCGGTAAAACCCGCCGAAGGGTAGACCTGGTCGAATTCACAGCCTAAACTCTTCCGGTCTCCTTATTTTCAAGGACTTCGAAGGATCCAGTCTAGGTAGACCGCGTCCTTGGAGGACACGTCCTAGGTTTTCGAACAGAGCCGATATTTCTTTCCAGGTTGGTGTCACATCCAAACAAGAACAGACCAGATGAAGCTTCTGTGATGAGGAAAGCAGATACTGTAGAGCATAAAGTTAGAGGTTGAACAAACAAATTCTGAAGAAAAGGAAAAAAGAGACAGAATGAAGCAGAATGATGAAAAGTGATCCTCCATCAGTCTAAGCCTATAGCAGCATAACTGTAGAGATAGATCAGTATAACCTGATGCAATGTCACATAAATAGTAATGCTTTGTCTTGTCACAGAGAAACAGGACTACACTAAAAAAGGCCAAGCTCCAACATCTATAAACAAAGGAGACCTTGTTAGTATTTAGCACTAAATCAACTTTTAAAACTGATATCAAAATTCAGAGTAAGGATGTGGTGGCCAACACAAATGTCTTACAAAATTCAAGAATTTTATCACAGAATAATGTAGACATTCTATCCCTATTTCTATCTGCACCTTTCTGTTCCACATTCTCTTCTGTGGTGATTTATTTGTCGTGTCTGCCTGGACAAAAAAGGACACAGTAAATAGGTGGTAAGCTGAAATTTAAACCTTACAGAGGAACTAGGTTTTTGAGGCCTCTGTAGTGCAAATATTTTTACCCAATGGTCTCCTTTATAGCAGATAACATCATAAACTTCATGTCTATCTCTGTACCTTTTGCCTATGCTTTTTTTTTCTTAAGTCATATACTCATAGAAACATTATTCTATAATTCTAAAACAAATTAAATGTCTTCTTCATGCATATTTTCACTATAAATCTTGCTAACAACATATGCTGTTTTAATTAGGTGTCTGTTCCAACAGTTTTATCTAATATTTAAGCCAACCTATGCCTTCCTGTCTTTCTTAATTATTTCTCTTTTTTCTTTTAATCATCACAGCCGAGTGACAAGGACTTTGTGTTAAACAAGTTTTGAAAATTACAGCACTCAAACCACAATAAAAACATATATAAAAATAAATAAATATTTTTTCTACCTCCTTGGTGGATAACAGTTACTGTTTGGGCCACACATCTGATCAGACTTAATAGATACATCACTACTGCACTACAGAGTTATATCTGAATAAAGACATCTAAATCTAGTGTATTACCCCCAAGCTTATCTGTTATATGATTAATCATTTGGTTAAATAAATTATCACTCTCCGTTTAACAAATAAACACAAACGTTTTCCATTATATTCTTGCCATGATATGTTAAATTGTAAATACTGATCAGAGCACAGTAGCAAGACAACAGAAACCTGTTGCTTTACTGGCAGCACTTAAGCTGTGTTATTTGAAAGCCTTTTCCCGATACACGGGCATAAATTACTGATCTTTCAACCACTTTAAAAGGTGACATTCCCAAGATGTCTTTGTCACTCTCCTCTGTATTTCTTTCCCTAAGATCCCCCTTTTCTGCCTCTCCAAAAAGCTTTTTTGGTTGATTATGCTCAAACGTGGTGAAAGTACTGACTGTGCTTTCGGGACAGATTGGGTAGGTAAAAGGCCTCAGCCCTTTAGGCAGCCATCATGGGTTCAAAAACCAAGACCCTAGCTAATTGTCTTCCTCTTCTTCCTCCACACTATTTCCTATCTGTATACTAATAAATAAAGGTTACTAGTTTCACAAAACAACAACAAATAAAAAGAATTGCAATAATTCAACTTTACACTGAGTATTAGGTCAAATACAGCATAAACAGCTATATATAAATAATGCGTTTACTGCTTATGTAAAAACTGGAAAAAAAAAATCCAACAAGTAAGCAGTGGTAGGCTGTAGCATTTGAAATGCAAGCTTCTTCAGATATGTACAATAAGTCATTGGACATCTTTAATTCTTTATGAATTAAACAAAGACTTTGAGAAAACACAAATTTTGCTTCAAAAACCATAAAAAACGTTTTTTTTTTTCAAGCAGCATAACAACCAAAATTCGTGTTCGATGTACAATAAAAAAAATAAAAAAAAAAACTGGCAAACCTGACTTTCTGGGATTTTAAGGGGACCATTACACAAAGTGTATTTTTTTTCTCATTGTTCTAATTCCATTTGGTTGCAACTGCTTTTAAAGATATTTCAAAAACTTGGTGGATGAGAAAACAAAACTCTTTTAAAAATTCCAGGTTATTTTGGAGAAATTGGTTGCACTGCTCCTCCCCAGCAACCCCAACCGAGTTCAACCTTTCACCATTTACAGAAGGGAAGTAAACAGGTAACAAATCAAAATAAAAGCATTGTTTGCTTTTCACTGACTTGTGGGTGGAAGGATCATGCAGTGGGCGTCATGTTGGTTGGTGCTGCATACATAACATGCCATCAGTTCAGTTGTATTGATTCTACAGTGGCATATTTTTCACTGCTTCAGTTTAAGAAACCATTGTAAATATTTCACGCATACACTTTGGTTTACAATGTTGATATTTTGAAGGGAAATATCACAAGTAGTTAGGCTGGATGATGATTGAAATTCTGTTTATGGCTGATTAGAACCTTGGGCTGAGATACAAAAGTAATAATATAATTCCTGAAATGACTGACTGCTCTGAATGTCCTTATTTTACAGACAAATTAAAAGCAAGTCGGTAATCCTTTGTTTTTATTATAAGGGAATCATGATTAACTTGTAAATAAGTATAGAAAAATCACTAAGTCAAATGGCAAAGTCAAATCCACAAAACAACTCCCATGTGACTGCAGTTGTTCTTTAATAAATGAAGAAAGGGAAAAAGAAGGAAAAAATAGCAGAGAAGCATAGAAAACAACAGCGTAGTCAGCAATTATATCCTGACCCCGTATTTCTATGCTAATTCCATACCTGAAAAATTTGTTTCTCTGAACAATATTGGTCCTCATGGGATATGATAAATAAAGCGCATGTTGTGGGAGTACATTTTTCAATGAGTTTTGCTGCCTTGTAGTTATCTTCACATTTTAAATGCAACATTAAATAAGTAAACATTGTTTGTTTTCCAAGCCCTTGTTTTGCTCTTCTATTAGCACACGGACACAACATTCCCATCCATATCTTTTAAAACCCTGTGCCAAAATAAGTTGTCAATTTATTTTCAGTGTTGCATTTAAAAACCAAAAATAACAGTCTCTGTATTGAAGTTAATTTATTACCTCAAGAGCCAAAACATGTTTAAAGGCCTTTACATACTTTGCAATGACAAGTGATTTTATTATTTTACTCGAGGTGGCAAAGAACACATTTTTTTCTAGAGAACATCTTAGATTAGGGCCATTCATATCCAGCTTTCAAAGCAAATTCAAAACATATGTTTTTTAGTTACAAGTGCATTTTTAGTAGCTGCTTATTTACATCTATTTGATCAGTTCACTGTTTATATATGCTCCTTTGTACTGCATGTGCTGCATATATTTTATTTTCCTAGTATATGTATTGATTGTTTTATGATGGGCTATGATTGTCTTATACAATGAGCCATATAAATAAACTTGACTTGACTAGATACATTTAAATGCATGTAATGTATTAAATGCATTCCACCTAATATGCTAAAAGGTAAACATTAGACAGATAATCACTGTAAAACATGAAAGGGGTAATATATATGTGTTAGAGTCTAATTACAACTGTTTGACTGTCTTAGACTGTGATTAATGGAGCTTAGGCAGAAGTTTAACTGAATAAACTGATTACTTACCCATATCCACCTCTGAAACAGGTTAATCAGCTTTGAACCACACCCCGACAATACCCCAATCAGCATCCAGAGTACATCTTAAAAGGTCTCCAATCCACAACTCCGTCTGATACCCAAAGAGCAGGCAGTGGTAGCGTTATGTCTGACCTCGATTCAGATGACCCAGATTCGATCCACCTCCAGCCCCTCCTCCACCATTGTAGCTAAAGCTTCATCAGAGTGTCATTCCTCCCGGACTCGTAACTTACTATGTTCCCTGTCTCATCTAAACCGGTCTGGCAGAAGATCACCATGTTGAGCCTGGTTCCGCCAGAGGTTTCTTTCTAATAGGGAGTTTTACCTCTCCACTGTCGCTTCATGCTTGCTCATCATGCACAGCTTCACGCAACCTGTTTTATCCAAGCTAAAGCACACAGTCTCGCCAGCCAGCAGTCATGGACTGACCAACTTCATTTATCTCCACTTCACCACCAGTTTCAGGCTTCGGGGGAAGCATCCCTGTTCTTTACTCCTGTCCATGCATATCAAACAAAATTCAGCGCTAATGTTTCCTGCTGAGGTCTGAGCGCCAAAAACTAAAGTAATTGTATCAATAAAATTCTTCTAATTGTCTTTTCTTCCCATGTGAGGAATGGCTCCTCAAGGTAAACTCTTATACTAAACCTGCTTCATCTACAATTCAGTGTTCCAAGATTTGTATAAAACTTCATTTAAAGCCTCAAATGTTGCTCACATTTAATTACCTTAACTTCCAGGTAATTAAACTTAACAGTTTAAAGTTGTTGTTTTTTTTTAAGAAGTGAAGGGAAATAAGATCATACAAGGGTATAAAACATGCCCGAAAGAAGATGAAGTTCCAGTTTAGCCTATCCTTCTCAGCTATTTTTTCATCTGCATTTCTTGCATTTTTACTTTAGTATTAAATCAGTGTTCTGTGTATTTAATCTTCACATATGATGCTAAAAATTGAGACAAATAACAGTTAAAGTTATTTTTGCAGGAATAAACAGTGGGAGTTTTACATATAATGATAAAAACAGCTTGTGTCATTTTGAGTAGAAACGGATCTAGGTGAACTCAAAACATAAATTCAACCTATCCAGTGTTCATCGCCTAAAAAGGGAATACAATTGTAAAGAATGTGAGTTGTACAGATCCAACCACTAACAACAACTAAGGTTTACAGTGTACCACTATAAACTTTAAGGAAACTGAAAATATGTATAATTGTAAAGAAAAATAAAACCCTTTTTTTCAAAGTTATAAAGAGATGTGCTGCATAAAGACAAAAAATATGTAATAGCTCCTGAAATCAAATAGGCCAAGTGGAAGATTTGGAAGTACAATGATTTATAAATAAAGATCTGCACTTTCCCACTTCCTAAATGGAGAGTGAGATTGCAGCCGGGGACAAAAGTGGAGAAGAGAAGAGGGCGAGAGAGGGCTACCAGCATTTACCTTTTCATAAACATGGAGTTTCACTCAGCTCACAGAGGTGGTATGAGCTCTCTGGTCAGTCAGATGCACTGATGGAAATAAACCAAACTGACATCACAACAACATCTAAGACAGATCAACTTTCTCTTTTCCTGTCCTCTGCTCTACCTCTTTTTACCTTTTCTTTCTTTGCTCCTTGAAAGACACGGCTTCTTTTCAAACAGAGACATCCCTGATTCTTCCCTCTTTCTCTCTTTCGCCTCTTCTCTCAAACCTCACAGTCTTGTCTCCTTTCCACTGATTAGCCATGCAACACCTTTAGTAAAACCCATCAGCCCACCACTTTCCCACCCTCTTACACCCAATTCATTTATACAGAGAGTGAGAATCACAGACAGCAAGTAATTTGGGATAAAAAGAAGATAGATGTGCCTCCATGTGAACAACAAGAGCAACTACTGCAGACAGTAGATGGAGAGGAGAGGACCTTTGGGTTTGGAACTTCTTTGTCTTGTTTCCATCTTCATTCAATAAGCTTTAACTTAAAGGATGGTATTGAAGAAAGTGTGATACTTGGCTACAAATCCTTTACTTCTAGATAATGCAAAGCAGCCAAGAGAACAAAGAGTAAAATAATTATAAAATAACTGCTTTATGATATTTAAAGGATAGTGATGTATTTATAGACACAGTAATTATGTATTATGTGAGAATTTTGCCAAATAAGGACACCTAAGTAAAAAAATGGTGAGCAACACTTTGAGGAAATCACAGCAATCGGGTGTTTTCTGAAATTTTCAATCAAATTTCTGCTCCTGTTGATGGTTTGTTGGTGAAATGTTCATGAACGAGATGATCTAATGCATCTGGGGCTGTTTCGTTTGCTTGTTTTATTTCTAAAACCAAAATTCCAAATCAATACTAGTCATCATTTTGTACATTTTTATCTTTTTTTTTTAGTTTCTGGTTATTTGAATTACTGTTGTGAATATTTCACTTTCTTTAATGGGAGTGTTTCTTATCTTTTTAAGCATAACTGTACATATTCATCTGGTGGATGCCAATTCAATCTATGATTTCTATTCCAAAGAGGGAAGGGAACAAGGAGCAAGGACAGGAAAAACCATGTAAGAAGAAAAACCAACAGTGGTTTTTAACTACTGCTGTTTGTTTACCAGGAGCACCTTTAGTGGACTTCTGACTAAACAACACATCTGTATTACATTTTCCTAATTATCTCTATACTTTACTACTTGCTTATTTTCACGAGAAGAGAAACAGGGAGATGAGGCACAGCTGAGCAGGGAAAGACAAGAAGAGGAGATCAGAGAGAGCAGCAGACCAGCCACCAAGCAAAGGATATCAAATCTGCCTTTTAATATATAGGGCATAAGACCACTAGCTGGTCCTAAACAGTTAGAACTGTTCTAGTTCCCATTTATTCAGGTTGGCCCACAAAAGAGAGCCTTTCCTGAAAAGTGGTTCGAAAGCTTTAAATGGTCAGTATTAGGCAAAATTTTCAGATATTATGCATTACTTAATGAGGGAGTTAGTAATTGAAAAAGGATGCAGAGCAAGTTACAAAAATTTAGAAAACGTACGTAGAAAATAGAGAAATTTATCATGCCTTGCCAGACAGCGCTGGTCCTAGAATCGCCCCTGCTGCTAACCTTAGTGTTATTCAGTTCCCTGGTCAGGGCCTTTTAAATAAAGATGTGATTACCGAGGACAGACTTTCAGCTGATGTCCATGTTACTGGTGCCTTGAGGGGCGTGCACTTTTCATTATAATACCTATCACAGCAGATGAGCCCCAGCAAATAATCTCAAATCACTCATGACAAAATAGTCATCCTCTTTGATGTATGTTAATATTTTACTTACATGTCAATCCAGAATATTTTAAGTGAAGTCTTGCATTGAAAAACAAAATCTTGGTATTCATTCAACCTTGATGTCAGCTGCTCTACTAATCTCCTGTCTCATGTTAACAACACAATGAACCTGAGGTTGTGTATTGTTAGGCTGTTAAGCCTTTTTTTCCCGATGTAGTGATAATGTCATTAGTCATTGATAGCCTCTGAAACTGATTGCTGGATGCAGACAATAGGAATGCTTAGTGACTACAGCATTTGTGGTGCCTTTTTCTGCACCATTTGTTTTCATGAATCAGTGTGAAATAACCCTATTACATGTTAACTTTACTTTTTTGGTTATTGCTGGTAAAGCTAGCATAGAAGAATTTGATAATGGCACTAAGGAGAAACTTAAACATTGCATTTAAGATGAATTTATGTTTAGAGAAAATTGTATGAACTGACAATTACATTTGATTACCATAGTAGTAGATCTGAAAACTTAAGAGAAGCTCCAAGTACAACTTATTTCCATTTTTTAAAGTGCAGCAGTGATCAAAAGTAAACACTGGGAGAAAAAACATGGTGCAGAAAAATGCATTGATATGGTCAGTTTGATGCAGAGACTGTGACATAATTTACAGGTTTTTCAACAATCAGCTTTTTTTCCCCAATTTCTTCTTTTTTTCAGTTTTTCAGTATTTTTGTTGATACAACAGTGATTGGTTGATCATAATCCTGCAGGTTTTCTGTGTAATAGATTATATTTGACTGAGAAGCTTCTTTTACAACACACTATTTGAGTTAAACAACTTGGTAAATTAGTTTTAGGACAGTAATCTAATTAGTCTGAGTATTTCAACTATTTTGTAGCATGTGAGAGAGTCCAAAAGCTAATGTGAAGTAAGCTGAAATGTCTGCTGAGAAATAATCTTAATTTGATGCATATTCTTTTAAAATAACAAATATAATATATATAATTTTACATTTCTTCCAGATGGACATCTGTAAACAAATCCTCGCTGTATCTTTTTTTAAAATAGAAACTAAAAGAGTGACAATGAGCAACTGTGACATCATACTTTTGGTAGCAGCTGTGTGCAAAAATAAAAAAGGTAACCTTTCTGTCTAGCCTTCAGTCAGCAGAGATTGGAGGTTTTGACTTAAGTTTGGTATGCAGTCATTTTATGAAAGCATTTAAAGAGCATGGGTTTATTTTTTTTTAAGTACAGGTTTGGGTATTTGATTTCAAAAAAACTATTTCCAGATAATTATTTTTAAATAATTTTGAAAACTTCCTGCCATTTTCCTCCCATTTTATTTATCGTTTTGATTCAGTCTAAGGGTGATTCAGCAACTACAAAAATGGGCTAAAAAACCTAATGGACAGCAGCCTAAAAATAATCAGTAATCCAGTATATTTCCACTTGATATGGTGGCCATTTAATATCATCTTTGAGGCTCCACCTAGAGGAAAAAGGTGAGCCACTGATTTTACTAACTTACTGCAGATATAAATCCTGCTTATTAGATATTTTCTAATGTAATCCAATCTTTTGAGTTGGTTCATAATAACCCCATTATATCTCTAATTTCAATAACCTTACACTACATTAGAAAAGACGTAAATACGGCACATAAAAAAGGGGATCTGGTGTTCTGCAGCTTCCTCTTTAGCCACACACTTTTATCATTTCTCACTTTCCTCACAGCCTAACATCTCTCCTACATACACATCCTGTGTTTGCTCATGGACACTTTTCATCAATGCACACAACATCTTTTCTTGCATCTCATCGATCCCCCTTATTAAAAGAAGCCTCATTTGCAGTCTCCTTCTTGACATTTTTTTTTCCCTCTCCTGTCTCTTTCTTTTCCAAACTCTTGACAGGCTGTACAGATTTTGGCAGTTTGCTGTTCTCCCTTAATCCTTTGCCAGACTTTCCTCCTTCACAAATATACAAGGATTTTAGAGGAAGTGCAGTCAGACATCAGATGGCCAGAAACCCATTCCAGCGTCTTATATACAGTTAGTAAATCATGAAATTAAAATGAGCTTTTTTAGTCAAATGAGAGTCATGATGCTGCATTTGTTTTGTTTGTTTTGTATTTAACTTTAAAATTCCTGACCATACATACAGATTAAGTTACCCCCACTAAACACAACATATCAATGTTATTTCATGCATATCTTTGTAATGTATTATTTAACTTAAGAAAATATATCCTAACAACACATTCAGCCCCTATAAAGGGAGCTTGGAAAGGTTCATTTGCTTAAAGGACAAATATTTAGCCTTTCTAAGTGTTTTCATGAATGCTACAGTATACTTCAGATCTATGTAGAGGGGTTTGGTTGTGAGCAGCATCTAAGAAGAGTGGACAGACAGGTTTCCACATAAATGTGTTCAACCCCCACCCCACACGGACAGTGAATACTGCAGAGGAAAGCTGCCATGTTTTCACTTTCTTTCACAGTACTATAAAAGTCATTGAAATACAAGCACAGATGTTCCCAGTAATTTGTATTATTTAGATGAAGGTTTTTGTCTAATTTTGGGCTTAAAAAAGGGTAAGGATTATAATTAAGAGGTGCAACGAGTCTTTTTATTCTAAACACTTTTGAAATAAATAACTGATTTAAGCCAACTGAATTTTTATTTGGTTTGAAGTTAGACAGACTAGCCATATATTCATATTTCCATTATCTATAAGTGCCCTCCATTACAAAGCTGTCAGACTCATTTTCATTTTTAATGACGAAAGCCTTAGAAAATAGAATAATAGCAGCTATTTAGGAAATTTGAACATTAGAAAACACTGTTTCTGTGAGCAAAGCCAACTGGAAAGAATGATGCAGACAGCAGATTAAAAAAAAAGAAGACGTAAAGCTGGAGCTGTTCATTAGGAAAATGGATTAAGTTGTTTTAACCCGTTAAATTGAATCTAGAACCAGTTCTTGTTCAGGAAACACCGGAAAAGCACCTCTATGGTTTTATGATTATTCTGCAAAAACAAACAAGAAAAACCAAAGAAGCCGCATGTTAAAAAAAGAACAGGGCCGACTGAGATCGACCATTTTTAAGGCACCAACTATATATCCTGCTGTGACCTTTAAAAAAATGCTCCATCATTTGCCACAACTGCAAAGAATAATCACAAGGAGACAATCTCACGATAGGTTCACTTGAACAACTCAGTCCTATCATGCCTCCATGTGTTGCCCCTCCATCATTCCTGCCAACACCAAGTCCAAGATGTAAACAGGATCCAAGGTACTCTATTTATTTCACCACAAACAGCGAGGCGCCTAGCGGGAGAAAACAAGAAAAGCCCTTAGAATTAAGTTCTGCACCAGACACAAAATGAACTTCTGTTTCATGCTTGAAAGTTAGGAGCAAGAGAATATTTCATGTATGGAAAATATGAATAGAAATAAATCGATTAAAAATACTGCAGTTACAAATAAAACTACATAGAGTAGGTGCTATTTTACTTCTCAAGATGATCATTATCACTGTTTGCATCAGCCATTATCTAGGTTAGCATCCATCGCAGCCTGTTCCTAGCACATGCAAACATAAAAATAAGCCGAAACTGGGTTTTTTTCCCCTCATTTCATCATATCTTATTCAAATGCAATTGTATTTTTCAGGGACAAAAATCCTTCTCTCTAGATAAAAATCATTCAGAGCCCTTGCTAGATCTGTCAAATATGTCTTAACCAAAAAGCTGTGTTTTAAATTCAACAAAACCCCCTGAAACTGGCGTATGTATGTGGATTCAGTTGCAAACAGAGCAAACCATCCAGTGCCATTATTTACTGCCCCCTGTGACAGCTTCTAACCAGGATTTTGAATTCTTCACAGCAATGTTCATGCTTTTTTATTATTTCTGTTAAATAAAAGAAAGAAATGAAAATGCATCTTTACCTACAGAAATATATCCAGGTTGCAAAACAGTTACATTTTTACTGTCTAATGCAAAAATGACAACATTATACAGAACCAAAACAAATCAGAATTACAATGACTTTATTAATCCCTTGCAGGAAATTCTTTTCTTGTAGTGCAACCGTTTACAGAAAAGAAAAATAAGATTGTAAGTACAATAGAGCAAGATAAAATATTGTATAATAAGACAGAGTAAAATAAGAAAGATTAATAAGATTACAATCCACAAAATAAAACTACAGCATTCCCATATAAATACTGTAAAATACAATATAAGAATAAAATAAGATAAGGATCACACTATATAAAGTGTCCACAGTATTTACAATTTACAATGCTGATCAGTACCTAAATTACAATTATTGTACATGACCATGTTATTGACACAGCGTTAAAGCAACAGTTGAAATGCAAACTCACACATTCAAGTTTAATTACTGACATAAACATGAATTTAAGATTTACTTTTCCTGCAAGAATTATGAAATTTGAAAGAGTGAATAACTGGTACACATCAGGTATGGGTAAACAGGTAGATATTATTTAAGAAAGTCTTTGATTTCCTGGTAGAGGGAACCCAGGCAAAATCTGCAAGTCAACACACACATTGCAAAAACACAGCCTTTCTGCTAAGTCAACTGTAATATCCTCTATAAGAATAACAGGGTTTTTTAGTCACTTCCCCCCCTTAAACTTCACAGCTGAGACACCATGGATTCATTATAACCTTGTCTCTGCTCTTATCCTGAAAGTACATATCTAAAGCCCCAGGAAACACAGGCAGAAGGAAAGAGACTTAAAGTGTGTGTGTGTGTGTGTGTGTGGCTGTGAGCTGGTGAGGCTGAATGAGAGAAAAGAGTGGGTCCTGCAACTCAAGCCCTCCAGAAATCAATTGTACAAACTTCTCCATGAGTGCTCTCCTTTGCCCCCTGTACGTTCTGAACCAGTCAAATCAATTTCCAGGCATGTGTGTCTTCGTGCACCTCCGTGTTATTCTGACAGAGGAGAGCTAGAGAGAGAATAGATGGAGCGAGGGGAAAAAAACGGAAAGAAGTAAATCATAAGAAATTCATCAGATCAGATATCCTTAAATGTTACCAAACAGAAAAGTCTCTACTTAGCACTTTAAGCCATTTCATTGGTAAGTTTCACACTTTATATTCCTCTTTAAAAAGTAAATCATGCTGTAAATGAGGATTAATTTTCTATCTTTATATTATATGCATGACATAAACTAGAAAAGAGTTGCATAAGAAACGTGTTGATTGGTTTTGTGATGCGTCACATTTGACTTATGCATCTCACAGCTGTATTCTTACTGTGGGAACAATGAATCATTTGTTTCATTCACTGAACTGTTATCCAAAAATATTTAGTGATTTATGACTAAAGGGTGAGTAATGATGCTGGGAATTTATCTCTCTGCAGGCTCCCACTTTAAACATGGTAGAAAATGTGACTACAAGGGAAAGTTGTTGATCAAGTTTATCGATGTGTCGGGAATTACAGCCAGTTAATTCTTTTTCTATTTAGAATCATGTCTTGTGTGCTTTTATTTCAAGGCTCTCTGCTTAGAAACCATGAGGGAAGAATATATTACATATCCAAACTTTGATTTCTAGACAGTAGGGAGGGCAGAGTGTTTCCTTTATTAAGGCCTCCCACAACTGGGACTTAGAGGGAGATTTTGGCGTCACGCCTTCCTACCACGGTTTCTGTAAATCGGCTTTCTGTAGCCATGACAGTCATTAGCCTTGCTCCTGGCAGTAATCCGCTAGTTTCTGCCTCTAATGGAAGAAGGAGGTAAAATTTAGTTGTTACAACATCAGCTGGGTCTCACTGAGAACCTGTCCAAAGCCAAGCGTAGACATCTACATTCTTTAAATGCAAAGGAGATCATCCTCAATCACATTTGACTAAGGTCATGAAGAAAAGGTGTGGAATTACAGAGATGAGGAAGAGGGTCTTTAAAACATAACAGTCCCTCTAGATTGGTGGCCTCTGTAAGTGACAACTTAATTTTTTTGTTAGATTTGTAAGAAAGCAATCAGACACAAACACAACCAAAGTAAAATATTAATGTGTGTGTGACTTCACAAGTGTGGTTTATTCAGCAAAAGCAGTAAATTACAGCTTTTATTCAGTATCAGTCTCGTGCAATAATCATAAACATGTGCTTTAAACAAGTTCTATTTTTAAAACATATTCTAACATGTTTTAAAACAGATAAGCTCTTTTAATGGACTGCAAACCACACTTGAGCACAACCCTCACATTACTACAAGCATAAAATAAATGGCATATCAACCAGTTATGAACAGATGCATAATCTGATGTAGGTCAGCCTTCAGAGAAGTGGTACTTCATTATGATGTCATAAAGGTTCTTCTCAAAATATTAGCATATTGTGATACATTAATTATTTTCCATTAAGTAATGATTAAACTTGAAAATTCATATATTTTAGATCCATTACACACTAACTGAAATATCTCAGTTCTTTTATTGTCTTAATATGGATTATTTTGGCATGCAGCTCATGAAAACCCAGGTTAGGGTTAGGGTCCCTCCAAAAACTCCCAATAAAATCCCCTCCAACTTCCAGCCTCTGGAGTGACCCCCTGTTCCGTATTTTTTTACTCTGACTCCCCCTTTTCACTGAATTACACGGTCTGACCAGGGGATGATGCTTCTCTCACAGAAGAGAAGAAACAGAAAGAATATGTTAATACAAATGTTGATGTTTAAAAAGGAATTGTTTGGGACCAGCAAAGGACCCATCAGCCATCTGGTCAATGTAGAAGTATATTTTCTGTAAAGTTACTGCTAGTTTCTATCTTGCTCAGAGCTGGTTAATGAAGTAAGTTCTTCAAACAATGAAACTTTTCAGAAAAAAAAACTCCTGCTGGGGATTTAGAGACGAAGATCTACATAACTTAATAAATTCAAATGAGTAGTTGGACATTGCCTGAATTAGCATTAATGATGTGATTTTTTTTTTTTCTTCAAATGAAGGATGAGTTCCTTGCAGAATTAAATGGTTCCTTTATTATTCTAAAACTAAGTTCCATATTTTTGCAGTCTAATGTGTTTCACAAAGGTGGAAATTACAGTATAGTGTGCTTAATAAAACTATTATTAGTATGGCTATTATTAACATTTAAGTAGGCCCGTCCCAATCTCCTGGATCTGCTGGTTGGCGTTAGATAATTGTCCTGATGAACAATCTAACTTCACAAATGCTTATTGTCACAAACTGAAACCTGGATATCTCCCTGCAGGATTTTCTAGTAAGGACCAAGTTAATGATATCCTTGTATTTTAGCTGGGTCTTTGCTCTAAACCAGAAAACAATCCCAGACCATCACACTACCTCTACCTTCTTTGACCTTAAACTTGATCTTTTTCATAAAATATTTTTCGGGCTCATCACTGATCCAGTGATCCAATGAGATGCATTGTTCTGTGTCATCAGCCCACTAAAACTTATCATGCCAGGTCATGGGGAATCATCAAAATAGGTTTTGGAACATGTGAGACAGACTTTGTGTTCTTTTTCCTGCAGTAATTTATGTCTTGGACCTGTAGAATGGATATTTATTTTTTCCTATAAAATATTTCAAACCATAAACAGTTACTTTAACAGAAATATTGAAGTTTTGTTCTGGTTTCTTTAGTAACCTGATATTTCATCACTTTTCTCTGGGAGTGAGGTTGTTTGACCAATCCTTGGGTTATTCACAATGGTTTCACGTGTAATCTAATTGTTAATGATAAGAATCACAATTGTTCCAATAAGATCCAAAATCTTAAAATAGCATTTTAATTATTTCTATAAAGATGAATGTTAATAACTTCTTATCTCATTTATTAATGAAATTTCTTTATATAACTGTTTTGTTCTGTATGATCTATAAGCCTTTCTTAAGTTAACAGATATTTCTTGATTTTAAAGATATTGTAGTTATTTTGTAATTGGGTGTGGTTGATAAAATTAAACTAGTAAAATACACCTAGTTTGTGTACTTTTTCTTATACAACTAGATTGGTCTGCGTAGATTTTTCAACTTAATAAGACTTACTGTAGTGGCTAAAATCCTATATTTTAGGCTACTGGTGGTTGTTGTTGGAAGGCATTGGTTTTACATGCGCTCATTTAAGATGCAGAAGGCATCAGTACAATGTCCATTGTCTTACTGTTTCCCTTAAGATCCACATAAATTCGACATATATCCAAACCAAGCACAGTAGAAAACTGTTTGCCTAAGCCTATTAACAACACCTGAACAGAATTGATGGTTGACCTTAAATAACCCATAAGACACTCAGAACTCAAAATTAAATATGCCCCCTGGTGGCGACAAACACCAAAGGATAAATGGCTCTTACACTTACGATACCTGATGACTTACAATAGCTCAAAAACGGGGAGCAGCTGAAATCACAAACTATTTTTGCAAATATGAAATTTGCCTCAAGACCATAAATGATCAGGTATGACTTAAAAAGCAAAAGCAGAAGAAATCGATATGGAGCAAATACTTCATAACAGAATTGCACTTATGGGAGAGTACAGGTTAAGATTAATTTGATAAAAAGGTAAAGTTACTAAAGTTGTGTCTTATCAATGGTTGACCTTCCGCTCTGTAAAACATTATAGCTGCAGGAACATTATAAAGACTCTCACAGCCAGACCCTACATTTCTAAAACATCATTAAAAGATTACCTATATTTAGACTAATATATAATTTAGCACCAATGATTGGTTTTAGTTGTTGCTCATGACAGACTTTATACAGTTTTGATGAAAGTCCGCAAGTTATCAGTGAAACCCACAGTGCTATTACTGACAAGTGCAAATTGCATCCTGAGGGTGGTTCAAAACTGTCATCAGCTATGTGATCTGACGATTAGGTCTCTCACTTGGAGTAGGGAAAGTAGTATGAAAAGTAACCAGCTGTAAGAGAGGGGTTAGTTTAAAGGTGAGAACAGCTTCTTTTCTCACACTGACCATGAAGATTGGTGTATTACATGTGAAAGTTATTGTCCACACATTTTCATATGATTCTCTGCTGCTTTTTTAAACTACCCACCTCCAAAAACAAACAGAAAATAAGAAAATGTATTTAAATAATTGTTAGCTCTCTCTTCAAACACATATCTGTTCACTGATAATTATCTTCTTGATTTTTTCTAGAGAGATAATGCAAAGGTAGACTTTATTTTGGGGAATTTTTTATATTAAATCTTTAGACTTTCTCTCCTTGATTCTTTCCTGAGACCAGATCTCACACACACACAAAAAAACACTTTAAATAACACTCTATATGGTTTATGTATTAAATTACTGAGAGACATGACAGATTCTGACAGAAATTGTAATCAGACCAGAGAAATGGCTTGGGTTACAGATGGCAGCGCTTACCACCGGGCTCGCTTCTTCAGAAAGTTGGCCCAGAATAACAGTTAAAGAAGCATTTTTTACACACAGCCTGCAGCATCATAACATCATTACATTATATATGTTTGTATATGAGGAGACTTCACTGGCTGCAGCCATATTAATATATTACACATTATAAGGACAACCAAATGCAGTGACATCACTACAGTACCTGTTAAGAATAATCCACTCAGTCTGCACACTCCCATTTCATTACCAAATCTTTGTAAATAATGAAGATGATTTCTTTCTATGCTGACAGAAGAATTGGCCTAATTAGATACATTGCTTCGCAAAACTTTTGCGTTAACATGTAACAGGCAGGTATTATTAGGCTTTAAGGATGAGTACATACATGAATGATAGAAAATAATCCCAATAATACCGTAGGTTATTTTGAATAATAGAAAGCAATTGACAGATGGAGATAATTTTTACCTCATTTGCAAACAGACCTACTACTTTAGACTATTTTTGAAATAATTAAAGGTCTTATTCAAATATAGAAATATTAGTTATATTTAACTTCCCTTTAAATTTAACCCTGCATCTGCACTCCAGGCTGTCCTGTAGCATCGGTCTGTGGCATCTGCTGGACAAGCAGGAATCCATACTTAGGAAGTATCACAGATGGAAGACATTTTATTACTGTTTTCTTTGAGAAAGGGAAGACTCAAAGGATGCTTTCTAAAGAACACGTTTATTATCGTACATAATCTTTGACTCTGCCTTTTCTACTGCTAATTCTTTGACATATTGAGGTGCCCCCTTTAATATCACAAAGCACATTGGGGACAGTATGGCAGGCAGATGGCTGTGATATGCAGCCCACTCAAACATCTCTCCCTGGGTTGTCAATAAAGAAGGAACTTGTAATATTGGGAAATGTGAGGGGAGGAACTATGGAGCTTTATAAAAACTCAGAAAATTTAAGTCCAGAAAGCATAGGAATGATGCTGCATAAAAGTTTGTCTTGTCATTCTCAGTTTTTTTCTCTCCCTTCGACTGCATCGGTCTTTCAACACATGATATATTGCTTGTTGTGAATAAAATGTTGCTTAATCTGATTAAAGAAAATACATTTCATATAGTTTAAGATATGCTAACAATATACTGTATTTAATTTTATTTACTGAATTGAAGCTTAACATATCTGTTAAATAACAACAAGAAAGAACATGGAATTCATAAAAAATGAAAAGGAGAAATAAAACCAGCTAGAGCAATAGCTTAAATGTTATTGATCCTATGGTTTGTTATTACTTAGGAAGAAATCAGTTGACCAGTATTGAAATCAGATTCCTTGATTAGCTCTAAAGTATAACAAGGAGAAAAAAACCCATCAGATATTCTTTTTCTTGATCGTGGATTGGATCAAGACTTAAAATTACAACTTTTTGATTTGAGTTTAGTAGAATAAAAATGAAGGCTACAAGTATAAATGGGAATAATGCTGGAATCTCATTGTTCTCTACTGCATTCATAACTGCAAAATAGGGATGACAATCTTTTTTTCTTTTAGGGTTAGTGCTTGCTATATATCTTCATTGAATCAAATAAACAATCAGACTGATGTCTAAGGTAATAAATGTAATTAAAGAGGGAAAGATGAAAAGATAGCTACATTACGAAATCTATAGATGTCTACAAACATTAATTTATTTATGTTTATGTAAAATCTGAGAAAATAGACAAACCTATATATTTAAAAAAAATCAAAGAAACATAACATAGTTTTACCTGGTAATACATATATATTTGTGAACATTCATTGTTTGAGGGGATAAGTCTCAAACAATGGACTTAGGCTTTAGTATAGGCTTTAGAGCAGGCATCCCCAAACTCGGTCCTCGAGGGCCGCTGTCCTGCAGGTTTTAGAGATTTCCTTGCTCCAGCACAGCTGATTTTAATTGAAAGCTGATTAACAGGCTTCTGCTCTACTGCATTCATGATAATCAGCTGTGCTAAAGCAAGGAAACCCTTAAAACCTGCGGGACAGCGGCCCTCGAGGACCGAGTTTGGGGATGCCTGCTTTAGAGAGTAGGTTCGAATTGGCGAAAGTTATCTTAGACCTTAAAGAACTTGAAAGTGATATAGAGTTAATGGTATATGTCTACAATGTTTGGTTGTTTTTTTTTATGACACTGTTTCTGTCAGGAGTTCGTCTGCCATGAGAGGAAACCATGGTGGTCTTGTGGTTCAAAAACAATGCACAAACATAACTGCACCAGAAATACAGAAAGTACTGCAACAACAAAAAGGTGTCTCTGAATGTTTTCTTTTTCTAATATAACATTTTAAAATGCATCAACTATATTCTGTTTTTATTTTTGATATGATGGATTGTATGATATGATGTCAAATTTCAGACTTTTTACACTTTTCTAGGACCTCAGGAAGACTAGCAGTCACTTTGCGGCAGCTTATGGTATACAAATAGAGAACAACAAACCCCCCATAAATATGAGACTTTCAAACCCACTCAAAGGAGAACGCTGAAAAGGAGAACTGTTGCAATCACAGAAAATAAAAAGCAACAAAGTGAAAACATGCTGCAAACACAAAACCCCCTGGAAACACAAAAAACACAACTGCAAGTTAAGAAAAGCTGTAAACTACCAGAAGTGCTGTAAATCACCAAAGTGAGACAATCATCAACAGAGGTACCAGATCTGTAATAAAAACATAAAAATGACTGAGTAGACAGAGAAAATAATGAAAGCATTTTTCACATTTTGGGAGAAAAAAATGTATATATATATATATATATATATATATATATATATATATATATATATATATATATATATATATATATATATATATATATATATATATATATATATATATATATATATATATATATATATATATATAAAAGAATTCCCTCAAATATATAGACATAAATTGATCAAGTGTTTGTGAAAACTGAGTTTCTTTTATCTCAATGGATAGATTTGTCCCGCCATGTGTCTGAGCATGTAAGACCTTTTTAATATCATGTCACAACACCTCAGTTATATTTCATGCAAGTTTCACTAGTCAGGTTCAAAACATTTATTGTGAACTTAGGAAACTGAGGGCCTACATGTTTCAGATGCTTTCTTGAGGTCTTTTTTTCCTGGATGATTTGTTAAAGTACTCAAGCTTGTTGTCAAGTTGGCATAGGCTGACCTTTGCTTATAAGGTTCAGCACTGTTCTATAGTTTCTTCATTTTAGAATAACAAACTTCTCAGTTTCAATTCCCTGGGGAAAAGACAACTCTGTAATCAGTTTTAAACTCATATAATTCCAAACTGAGTTTCTTATCTTGTATATATCTCTTTTTAAATATTTTAGCATCACGCATCTTGTCTGACAAGATACACTATTTTGCTAAAAGTATTCACTCACCTGCCTTGTGTCAAATATCAGATTAAGTAACATCCCATTCCTATTCCATGGGGGTTTGACATGACATTGGTTCACCCTTTGCTTCTTGAACAGCACCAGGTCTTCTGGAAAGACTGTCCACTAGGTTTAACAGTGTATTTATGGGAATATTTAACCATTCTTCCAGAAGTGCATTTGTGACGTCAAACACTGATGTTGGACAATAAGGCATGGCTCTCAGTCTCCACTGCAATTCATCCCAAAGGTTGAGGTCTAAACTGTCTTAACTCTGTGCAGTTTAGTAGTCAAGTTCACCCACAGCAGACTTTGCCATTCAGTCTTAATGAGCTTTACTGTATGCATTGTTGCACGGTCATGATGGAAGAGGAAGGGCAAAGTTCCCACAAATTTGGGCCCATCGAATTGTCCAAAATGTGTTGGGATGCTGGAGCATTTAAAGATCATTTCACTAGAACTAAGGGGCATAGCCCAGCTCCTGAAAAAAAAAATCTGCTTCATAATCACCATTCCACCAAACTTTACAGTGACGTCAGACAAGTACAATTTCCCTGTAAACCGGCAAATTTAGTCTTGCTAATCAGATTACCAGATTACCTATCTGAAGGTTCACTATGTTTGATGGTTGAAGGTTTATGGTATGAAGGTTGCACTGACGTCAATGATAATTATCCTTACAGAGGCGTGCAGTGATTGACTCCCGTTATGCCCATCAGCAGCCACTGACCATTCTCCGTCAATTAACGTAGACTACTGTACCATTTCATGACCCCAGCCAGAAATCAGCCACATTATAAACTCTCTTTTGAATATATCATGGTCTGTCTCACCTGAATTCTGGGTACTATGTTCTGAGCCTTCTGACTCATTCTTTCACAAATGTTTGTAACAATCTGCAAGCTTTGGAGCTTGGTTTTTATACAACTGTGGCCATGGAAATGATTGGAATGCCTGATTTCAATTTGGATGGTTGAGCAACTTATGTGGCAATGTAGTGTTTGTAAATAAAAAGTAAAACTGGACCAAAAACTGTGTTAAACAATATTTCAGAATTTACAATGAGACATATGCTTTTATACAGCATCCTGTGTTTCCTGAAAGTGTGTCAAACAACAATGGTGTTCTACAATACTGCTTCGTCTTATTTATGTCCTGAGGCTTAGAGTGTATCTGAAATATTTTGCATCTCTTTCACTTAAGTCGTTCCACTTTATTCTTTATTACAGCAACTTATTTATTGCCATTAAACTAGTTCAGATCAGTTTGATTCGTTAAATAAGGGTTTGGTTCATCTATATTTATCAGAGCTTATAGCTATTTAAGCATCATTACTGTGTGTTTTAGGCTACATGGAAAACTCTAACTTTAAATGGAAATTCTTCTTGCAGCAGTAAGATTGTGTTTGATCCTCCCAAATGCTCAAATTCTTCCTTTAAGTTTCATTAATTGCTGCGATCAGTTTCTTTTGATTATTCTCCCCAAAGGCTTCCTTTGCCAACTATTTTATTCAGTTATTTTTACTGATGATTCATCTCTTTCTTTGCCATCTTAACGGTAACTTGCATAATTGTTGTTATTATTAGTGGTGATTGTCAGTATCATTGTTATCATCTAGGATGTTACTTTCAGTTGAGTATTATTTGTTTTAATCAGCACTTGTTTTCATCAAAACTTTTAAAAGCTTATTTTTTCTCTGATTTAGTCATCTATCATCTTTCGGTTGTTTTCTTTCTTCATTATTGACTTTATGTGAATTTAAAGTCAGAGTTTGACTCTGATGTTTTTTCATTTCTCATTGCCACATGCTTTTCATTATCTAATCTCTCTTAGTTTTTGTATCTTTATGTTTGAGATCTTTCTCTTTTTAGATTCTTATATGAGACTTTCAGTTTTGCAAGGGAAAATTCATTGTATATGCAACTAATTTGAAATGATTGAACTCCTTCTGTGGGAAGAACAGGACATACGGAGCTCCAGGCAACATCCCATGTGACATAGACCCTTGTTTAGAGAAACACGGACGGTGAAATGACTCTAGAAATATGACCGAGGCAAGGGCATAATCTGACCATACTAAGCAACAAATAAAGAAGGAGTCATGCAATAAAAAGAGAAACATACTACAGAAGTTGAAGGAGTTCACCTCTCACCCGGTGAGCTCTTGACAGCCCAGCTCCGACCTACTGCTGACTACTCATAATCAATCACATCCCAGCCCCAGCCTTGCAATTAATCGATCAATTAAAAAACCCACACACAACTGCAGTGGTGTAATCAATCAATGCAGCTTGTGTGGTGAGGGTTATTGAGAGCCAAGTTTCAGATCTATAGACATCAGTCCCAAGGTGCTATAACTGATCTTAGTCACAAGAAATGAAGATGAATAAAAGTGGATGAAAGGAGGAGTGATACAAAATGCTGGGGTGTGATCCATAGCTGAACGGAGAGGAGGCTCTCAAAACTCCCATCATACGCCAGCAGTGGCTGAATATTCATAATAACGAATCAGGTACCATGGAGGCGTTCAGTTATTCATTATGCTTCTGCAGAAAGAAACACCCCATTGTCCCACTGCGATGGAATATTAATAGGTCCTATTAATAAAATATCCTATTCCCCATCTGAAGTCTTCCTTAAACTTTCTTGCCCATTTCACTTGGGATCTTTGAAGGTGACCATGATGGGACAATGGAAGGCAGCAAGTCGATTGATATTCGAGTGTTAGTGAAACGATTTAAACACCATAACTTGATCATTTATTTCAGAAAACAGGGAGGCTCCTACTTGAACAAACTATTTAAAGTGAAAATAGAAAAATAGAGTGGGAGGAGATAGCAAGAACAGCTCTATAGCTAGATACTCAGAGGAAATGAATGTTTAATTTAGCACTGCCTGAAAGTATGCTGACATTTTGCCATTGTTGGGAGAGACGAATACATGGCATACTGTCTGCTTAGAGAAATGAAAATGTGCATCAAGGCTGTTAAAAATTCAACTCTATTCCCCAGCCGGGCATGCAAATCTAGGCTAAGAATACAGTAGGTAAGCTGCCATATTTACCAATTCAAGCCTCCCCTGATTTAGTCGGTGGGTGTTATTTTAATCTCATCATCTTCATGTAACTTCATATCAGAAACAAGATCTCTGCAGATAAAAATTGAGCTCCCCAGATTTTTTCACTCATCTGATCATCCCCTATGAACTATGGTTTACCAAAAATAATTCCTCTGAAATTTTCAGTTTCCCTCAGCCTAAATGGATCGGATCAGGCGCCATAAGGGTTTCTTCAGCATTATCTGTTGGACTTGTCTCACAAGATAAGCAAGCATCTGGGGATGGAAGGAGATGTTAGCTCTCTGACAACACCCGAGAGGTTAAGGGGCAAAAGTGGTCCACCATGGGCGAAGCAAAGACACTGAACGAGAGACTGTGAGACAGGAGATAGAAAAAAGAGAGGAAGTGAGAGATAGAAGCAGAGAGAGAAGGTCAAGTACCTGCCACTCCTGTCAAACACTTCTTCCAACAGCTGAGCTGTGTCCAGCAGGGTGGCTGGCTGCTTTCGGGGCCTTTCATCTCACAGAGGTGATGGGTGATGAGAGCTGCTCTTCTTCACATTTATCGTCTGTCACAATATATTCGCCAGTCTTGGTGACTACAGGACACCTCTAGGCAGCTGTGACCTGTGGGGAAAAAGTGCATCTGGTTTGATGAAATGCCCAAAAAAGACTTTGTTTGGTTGATGTTTTGCAGACTTTGATGGAAATCACAAGATTTTAATAATTACTTAAGTCTAGACCTGGGGCTCTGGAGTCAGATTTGGCTCTTTAGACCCTCCACCAGAACCTTGCTCAATAAAAATAAAGCGATAATCATAGTTTCTAGATAAAAACTGATTTTTTTTTCATGTGCTGTTCTTAATATCTGCAAAGGATTGCCACAACAGAAAGACAGCAACATTGTAAGAAACATTTTCCCAAGTCAGTTATTCAATTTGATGAAAATCTCATTTTGTTGCATTTTCTACAAGCATGGGGTTTAAGAAATTGCTAATTATGTTATTAAATGATCTCTGGATATCTTAATTAAAGCAGATTTTCTGTGGTGGGTTTTTATAAAGAGTGAAATCATGTTTTTTTCTTGTAAAGTACATTTTGTGGCTAAGGAATATATATATTTTTTTTACCAGACTGAAGACAGAAATAGCTCTTGAGATTGTAAAAGCTGCTGACTCCTTGTCTATATGTTAGTGCAAGAAAAGCTTGCAAGAAAAGCTATCAGCCAGTTTCCAGGCCTTACCTGAAGGCACAAAACTAAACTTCAAGTGTGAAAAGTTGGGTACGGATAGCGCTCCTGGATCGGAAACAGAAGAAAGATGCAGAGACTGGATTCAGAGTTTAACAGACTCATTTTGGCTGTCAGAAAAACAGACATAAAGTCACCGGAACCGAGTGAACCGCTGTCTGACCACTGGAGCTGCAGCCCAGCAGACTGTGACTGACTGACAGGATCTGAGGCGAGGATGGCGACGTGGACACTGCGCCACACCAGGCCAACTGGCTTGTTGAGACAAGTTCTGTTTTTCTGTGCCCACGGGGACTCAGTTGAGAACTTTCTGCCATCCCCATTCCTGAAAGCCTCCCAGGGCTTTAGCAAAAAAAATAAATAAAAAGGAATCAGGAACAAGGGGTTTAGTTTGGAGAGTTGTTTTTCTCACCAAAAGTCAGCCAACTTTACCTATGGGAGACTTTTTCTCTGAGGTAGCTCCAGATAGGCTCATCTTTAACTGCCATACCCCTCTCATTGCTCTTCCCAAGACAGAGAAGCACATACGGTTAAGCAAGAAGCACCTGGCAGCCACCTTGAAACCTGCAGACGGCCTGAAATTGTATTAGGAGCAAGAAGAAGGCATGCAGATATCTACAAAGAATGGTCTGGAATTCACAGACTTACCATCACTGAGAGCAAAGATATGAGTGAGATGATCAGATATAGAGAGGGGAGGCGTTTTAAAAAGCAGCCTAGAAAGCAGCAGCTACAGTACTGAGTGAGAAGTGCATGAATTTAGATCCTGAGGGCTTTATTTATTTGATGCATGAGGGTACAAGTAAATTTTTATTCACAGTGTGCTTGCAAGGTTAAAAAACCTATTCTTCTGTCAAAGAGTTGCAAGTTTTGCATACTGTACAAACAGTGGGCTAAAAAGACCCTTGCACAGTGCAGTGGGACTGTTACCAAGTTGTCACGGTAATATTTGCAGGTTATAAATGATTCAAGGAAAATTCAGGCAAGCAACAAAGGCAATAAGTCTATATGGAGGAAAATATTGTCACTTCTCTGATTGATTGCATATTGCAACAAGGCAACAACAGGAGTAGTTCATCCTTACATATCTTGATTTTGATTTTTTTTTTTTTTTGCTCTTCTGTCAATATCTGGCTTTTGTTTAGACTTCATGGATCTATATAGAAATGGACTTCTGCTTGTTTCAATAAAGAACTAGAATCCCCAAAAAATCTTTATTACCAGCTAAAAATACTTTATAATGGCCATACTTCTGCTGTGTTAGGCTTCGTTTATGATGTTTAATGTTAGTCAATATAAAACTAATGTATTTGACCACTTTTGAGTGTTTTCCTAAGACCTAAACAAAAAGAATCCAAAAGAAGGATTATTTCTTTGGTTAAAATGGAAAAAAAAACATTGATTATCAATATGCAGGCCCATTATACTCAGCAGCCTCTCCTGTCATGCATCATCAGCATCCTTCCCTGCTGTTTAAAATAGATTACTGTGTATACTTGTCATAAGTGATGGATTGTAATGAAGTGGATCCATACTCACACCAGCCATTTCACTGATGGGTCTGACAGAGAGAATAGATAAACACAATAAAGCTGACAAAGGAGGCATTTTGCAAGAGTTTTAGGAATGTGGACAGAAGATGTTGCAAATCTGCTCCTTCTTTCAAGGTACTAAGTGCTGCCAGTCAGGATTTTAATTTCCACCTGTTGTTAAGCTTAAATTTGTGAAAGCCGAAAAACTGGTGATTTATATTTTACTTTACAGCCAAGGTGGTAATAATTCATTGATGGATTGTCTCTTTGTTTTCTGATTAGACATAGAATTAAGATATGTTTTTGTCATCAGTTATAAATATAGATCTTTTAATTTTTTTTCCAGCTTTGAATAGCTGCACAGTGAAAATAGAAAAGATTTTCCAAACTATTTTTGCAGTCCACCACAACAGGTATCTGCTTTATGGTACTGATCAATATTTTTCACAGGAGCAATGTATAAAATGTCTTTTTGAAAACAACTGGAAACCTTAAAAGAGTTTCCCCTTGATGATCAACCCGAATCTGCTCCTCACAGCATTTTTAGAGCTTTATTGTAGGTTCTCTCCTATTGTTCTGCTGTCTGCTTTAAAATTAACTTATTTTGGGTTTCTTTCCTCTTTGTACTGCCACAGCTCTCCACGGAAGACAACATCTCATTTCACCCAAAGGCTTAAAAACACCCTACAACACATACACACCACACACCTACACACAGTTTTGTTTTTATGACGTATGGGGATGTTTTATTGACTTGCATTCATTTGATATGGCCTAACCCAGATCCTTACCCTACCCTAACCCTACCTATTACCAACATATACCTAACCCTAACTCAAAGGACAAAACTTTACCATATGGGGACCAGTTGAATGTCTCCATATTTACCTCGAAGTCCCCTACATGCAGGTATAACACGTCCCCCCCCACACATCACCAAACTGATTTCAGTGGACCTCTTTGTTGTGATTTTAATAAAATGTTACCTTTCTTTTTTTTTTTTTTATCTAATTTAAATGCAACAGATTATTCAAACATTTTGAGGAACATAATCTAATTTAAAACAGAAATCGGTTTTTAAGATTTTTTTATCAACAAAAACATAGTAATCTATCTATCTATGTTCTTCCAATTTTTCCGTCAGGGTTGCAATGGGGCTGGTGTCTCTATGGAAGGCTATGGGAGAGAGGCGGGTTACACCCTGGAACGTTTACCATTCCATCGCAGAAAAAATCTATCTATTAGAAACTAACCCTATGCAAAATTGTATTGTCCAATGACATCCTGAACAGCAACAGTTACCATTAAGGGTGATACTTCGCAAAAAGATTTTTTATTTCTAAACTTATTTAATGAGCACACATTTTTTCAATCACTGCATTGGTGGCAGGACAGCGATAAAAGGGAGCATTTATCAGGAGTTATAAGCCAAAGGGCGACAGGCACACATCTGTTTTTTTTTTTACCAGTGGGTACCCCAGATAAATGACTTAGAAATATTAGCACAAAATGTTGTCAAAGTTAATAACTTTGTCTTTCCAACTTGGCTTTGAAATCTATAAAGCATTCGTTCCATTATTGGCAATAACCACAGTGGATATATAGATCATCTTTGTTATGTTTGGATGTGACTGGGTGAAACTTTTAATTCATTTCCTGTCATTTGTTTTTCTAATAAAAGGAAGTGCTTAGATCAATTACCTCAAAAAGTTTAAAATGTTTGAAATGCACTTTGAAAGTGGGATGAAAGGACTGTAACAATTACAGCTTATGTTGCAAGTCTAAAATGTACTCTTTATATTTCAAAATTAGATGGATCATTTTAATGATTTTTTGATATCTATTTCTACTCACAAAAATATTGATTTTTTTATGTCTCTATGGCCATTTTGTCCCAGAGATGTGTTAGTGACTTTATTTCTAAACTGAGTGGCACACAAAATGAAAGTCTTGAGAGTGAAAGACTTAAAAAAGGAAAACCCTTGTTTCCGAGTTCAGTTCCACTCCCTTTTCCTTATTCCATTCTTACAAAATGCTTCACTTGTCACCGCAGACTCCCAAGCTCCTTTAATAAACGCTCCAAACACAAATGTCTGGCTTTGAGTGGCAGAGTGTGACTGTTTAAAACCACTGGGATTCTTCTGTAATCCTACAGAAGATGCAGACGTAACCTGACTTTAAAGTCGCCCTGTCGCTCTACATCCAAGTGAGGAACCTGGAGAGGAGAGATTCTGAGAGGGATGGAAGAAATCAATTGTAACTGTTGTCTTTCCTGGGAACTAGCTTGTATCTAATACACGTTGAGCATAGACCCATATGTACTGCTTCTTTCTTTTTTTTGTAAGACCTTATATCTGACATTAAGCTCAAAATAGAGTGAAATGTGGGTTACTTCCACTGAGGGGGTCCCATGGATATAACTTTGAGAAGTGTCAGTCACCAACTGCAGCATTTCTCTTTGCTGAGGACATTGCTTAGAAATTTATTAAGCTGATGGCATTATATGTTCATCAGGCAAAAACTAAAATTTTATATAAAAAAATTTCTGTGACTTAAAGACTGAGTTTTTTTAAATAATATAAAATTAGAAATTAAGGGGAAATGCATCCAATTAATTTGCTTTTAATACCAAAAGCATGCTCCAACTTTTCCAAACTTTCCTTTTCCTATGTTTTTTTTTTTTCTCCTCTTTCTTTGTCTTTTCTAGTAGACAGCTGTCGGAGACAAGATGCTGCTTCCACCGGAGATTTAAGTCTTTTCTCTCACTCTCAGTCTGGCACATAGTTGCCATGGAAAAAGCCCAGAAATGGGGCAGATAACAGTTCAATGAGGGAGCAGAGACTGGAGGGGTCTGGAGGGAGGCAGCAAGTTTCCAGGGCCCATCCTGTCAAACCATCAAGCTCTTTTGATGCGTGAAAATGGTGAGGAAGACCAAGGGAGAGAGATTTAGAAAAAAAAAAAAACGAAATGAGAGAATAGTGTAAAAAAAAAACACTGGAAGGAGGAAACTAATGTGTTGACTGAAGTTGATCTGGTCTGTGGAGAGATAACGGTATTTTAAGAGGAAATGACTAAAATAATTAAGATCTATCCGTGTTGGGAATATTGTATGCACCAGGTGTAATTTTAAGTGAGGAAATTTCAAGACAGCCAATATATTGCAGCAGGAGACATGAGTCACTGCAACACAGAAGAAATCCACGCGATATCCTGTCTCTGATGTAAGAATTAACTGTCTATTACAGAGGTATTAATAATCTCGTAAGTACAGTGTTGGGGATTAATTACTGAGCACAGTCAGTCTGTGAATGTTAAAATGAGGTTGGCTGGCACCAGCAGCCAGTTTATCAAGCTAACAAATCAAAATGCAATCATGAAAACCCAAGAAGGGCCCAATGATTTGAGGGAGGAGGGCAAACTTTAAGTTAGATTGGGTGACAATCATTTATAGGCTGGAAAACTGTAATATCCAGTAAAAACTTGATCTTTGTAGTGTACAAAAACACACAGATCTGACTTTTTATACATAAATCTTTACTTTATGTAGATGATTGAAAATATCCTTTTAGATCTTATCCAAAACCATCTCAAAGCTCATGCAGAGAGAATTTTGAATCTTCAACATATCAACATTTTATGTCCTCAGATAGTGGTATGCTAGAAAAAGTCTCTTTTTGCTTATTTGGAATTTCTTTTAATTTCATACCATCCAATAGATCTTTGGTGTCTCTGCATTCAGGGCCACAGGGACATCGCCCCAGAAGATGTTGCTATGGTAATAAGTAATAGGATTATCATTCTTTGGAGAGTGCCATTCTATAAACAACTTGGTCCTTTACCATTAAGAATATGTTGTAAAGGTCTCTGCCTCATGGACTAACACTGGTAGTGCTACAAAATCCCTCTTCTGCTTTCCTTGCCTTCTCCTTGGAGGAGAGACTACTTGGAGAACTTTTGGAATTTTCAAGATCTGAAATGTCTCTCGAAACGTCTAGCAAAACATGAGAGCCAAACATATGTTGAATGAACAGCACGGGTGAGTGAACTTTAGATTTTAATAATATGGCATTTAGTGTGTTGGTGTGTGATATTTTTATCCAGTTCATTTAAAATGGGTCAAAGTCTGGGCCACAAAATAATAAGTTGCTGCCAATAGGTGTTGAGTTTGTGTGCCCACCAAACTTTTCATGAAACAGTTAAGTCTTGTATCAGCAGTGAAATTTAAACCAGTCCTGAATGAGAAAACAGCCCCAAGCAGAAGGTTATTTGATTCACTAGGAAAGTTTGTTGACACACTTTCTCTATCTCTTTAAAAAAGTAGGGTAAAGAAAACAAAAACACAGATGATAGATGGGACATATCTCAAGTCCTCTTCTGATTGGTTAATCAATCAAACCTTATGACTGCTCGTAACTGGAATGGCTAAGTTTTCATACTTTCATAGAACAGTAGCAGAGAACAAATAGAGCCAAGTCAAGAATAAATTTGACCAGCTTGTTGAGATTTAGGTTTGATATATGTTTTTGTACACCTCGTATGCTTAGTTGCAGTGCTTTTTGTTTTTTTTCTTTTTAATGACCAAGTTCTGAATCCTATGTGAGAAGCTGTCAAGATTGAACCAGAGCTAACAACCCTGAAGTCTCAGAGGAACTAACCGGACAAACCCATATAACAAAATTCTTTATAATTTATACAAGTTATGAGAGAAACTCAAAATGATGTGCACTTATGGAAAAACGCTCTTAAGTTTGAGTGCACATGGCTGTTTACCCTTTGGAAAACTGGAATAATTTCCATAGCATGTCCCTATTTTACCCAATGACTACTAGAGATAGGCACCAACTCATCTTTGAAACTGTAAGAGCAAGTGATGGATGGATGGATGGATGGATGGATGGATGGATGGATGGATGGATGGATGGATGGATGGATGGATGGATGGATGGATGGATGGATGGATGGATGGATGGATAAAAGCATAATAGCATAGAGGTTTTAAAACTATAGAATAATCTAAATTACAATCCAATTGATTTAAAACCACTTATTTGGGGTAGAAATGTATTTCCAAAAAGCAACAAAAAAACATTTTTTAAAAGCTGTAAGAAATATGCAAACAAAGAGAAATAGTGAAATAAATAAAACCTTTAGAATCAGGAGTTCTGTGAAACATCAGCTGGGACTTGGTGGTGACAGCCCATCTCACTCTCTGCAAACTGTTTTGAAGTAGCACTGTCAGGAAGGGGCCCCTCTGAGGTTCCTGGGTAAAACACCTGCCTCAAATCAAATTTCCTTTTATTTACTCTCTTCCCTGGGACTAGAAAGCAAAGGCGTGGGACCCCTTTTTTCTGTTCTGAACATGCAGGAACATTGCAAATGCAGTTTTGCAAACAGATCAATGGGTAAAAGTAATCTGGATCTTTTCACAATCCAATTACATCCTTAAGACTTTGTCATTAAATAGGGTGTCCAATTATTGGTTTTTATTTTGGGGGGAAGTATTGTGGTGTAGATTTCCATTGAATGATTGCACTCTGTGTCATCTTTTGAATTCTCGGCCTGATGAGTACTATGAGATAGTGAAGGTAAAAAAAAAAAAAGAAAAAAAAAAAAGAAAGGAAAATAGCTATAGCTGCTGCTTCAGGTAATGTAAAATGCATTAGTCCCCGTGCACGACAGTCACTTAGATGGCTGCTGTAAATTTTTCATAAACTGGGTATAAGCTAAAACACTTTCCTTATAATAATGGGCAGTATAAAGAATTAAACTGAAAAAAGTGTTTATACCTGAGGTTACACCACAAATGTTAAAGACATCAGTTTTAGTCTATTAGTCAGTTAGTTTAAAGCTTTTACTTGAGTCTGTTCTCCAATTTTCTCAATTTCCTTAAATCTACCTGCATTATTTTGTTGATCGTTTGTAAAACATTGTCAAAACTCGTTTCCAACTGGTTGCAAAGGTGAAGTTAGACTTTTGTACAACCACAAAGTCTATATTAAGCTTTTATTTAAAATGATTTTGTCTAGAACTTGGAGACACCTCAATCTGCACTGTGTGACTCATTATGAGCCTGATGCCACTTTCAGACTCTAACTTCTGGTAATGATTAAGATGAGAAGACGTCAAACAGGACGAGTGGGAGGATGAGTTGGATGATGAACGCCAACAGGAGATTAACTACATTTAAAAAGAGACAGATTCTTCCATGACATTGAGGTGGCTCCTTATCTGATACTGAAGGTCCTTAACTGCATTTACTATAAGAGTTTATCAAATGCCATAGAGAAGTAAAAAAATTATACACTGTGCAAAAGTTTTGATTCATCCTTCAATTCACTATACGCTGTTTCCAAGTATTAAGTTATATTTTTTTAAGGCCTTTAGATTAGTTTTTCAATAGATGTTAACAGTTTTTTCACTCATTGACTGATTTTGTAAGGCACCTCTATATACTACTGTAAATAGAAAATATGCCTGGTCCATGTCCTTAATTGGTTTTTACGTGTGTTCTTTATTCTTTTTAGCATTTCTTTTTCTTTATTTAATTCTCAGAGGTTTTAAAATAACCTATTATTCATATTAAAGGTTAAGTTTTGAGGATAGCAAAATGGAAGTTTTAATGGTTCTTTGTAAGCAATTTCATATAAATGATTCTTAAGTTTCCATCCATCAAGGTAATAAAACTTGTCTGGAAGGAAGAGAATATGGTTAGTAGTGTTTATGAAGGGTTTAGATTTGTTGATCTGATCAAGAGTGACCAAAACTGGAAGGAGTGAATACAGTAAGTATTGTTGTTTTTTTCCCTTTGCTGTAGGACAACATTCAGACTGGAAGATTTGGATTGAAGGAGGGTGTTAAAGTTAAAGGAATGATTGCCATTGTTTTTTTTTTTTTTTTTCCTTTTGCTTCTGAAAAAAAAAATGCATTTAAATGGTTGAGCAAAGCAGCAGGTCTAGGCAATTATTCTATAAGAGAAGATGTCTTCTTTCTTGGATGTGGCTTGTTCATTGAGTGTGATGACTTGGTTGAAATCTAAGCAATAGCCAGAATGGTGAGGTTTCATAAAAGGCAACTCAAGAAGGGCTTAGTTTCAAAGGAACAGAGAGGCACTAGGATACAATCATTACCAAGACCAGACTGTAAGAAACAATTTGGTAACTCAGGAATTGTAGAGCCTTTCCTTTATATGCAAGTTGTTTCTCAATCATCTCAAGCGGGACTGACTCCAAAATTTACTCTGCCCATAAGAAAAGATGATGCATCACAAGAGAGTGGAAAAAGAGGAAGAACACACAAAAGCCAAAAGAAAAACTACTTCAAGATAGGGTATTCGTACTAAATACAATTTCCTTCAACATTTCAGTCACAAACCTTAAGCCAATAGATTTTTTTTCTCCATCTTTCAGGACAGTCAGTAAGCTTTTTCTGTTTCTTACTAATTCAAGACAAGGCAGCCATGTTTTTGTCGGTAATTTTAGCTTCATTCTGCTACTTTTTCGGGAAAGTAATTAATCATTTCTGTTTTCTGCTATTTATTACCATTATGCTGTTTTAATTGCAGCTCTGTATCCATGCATGTTTTCCTCAAATTCTCTTGTTTCTGCCATTTTTCAGCTAACAGTTTAGCGTACAATATTCACACTGCATTTTCAGAGGAAATGCAACTTTTTCTGGTTTTATTTTAATTGAAATGAAACTAGAAACGTTTTCTTTGTCAGTAATTGCAAAATTTTACACATTTCCTTGTCAAAACAACAACTCTCAATTTTTTTACATGAGCCACATTTGCAGATGTATACATACCTATAAGTGAATACACAGTATTAAAGTTGGAGTTGAGTGCCTTGATCAAGGAGCAAAATTAAATGTCGTAGGAGACTCGGATTTCAAGACAACTGCTATTTGCTCAAAATTGCAGAAGTGCTGCTCAAAAATATTGAATTATGGGGGGGATACCAATGTCATTGGTTTAATACAGTGTAAAAAATCTGATGTTTCAAAAATAATAGAAATAATAAAGATAACATCAATCTTTTTTTTTTACACACTGTTTGAGTTGGTATGCTTTAGTTTAATTGTATAAGTGTCTAATAGAGCACAAGTAAAAAGAATAGTCCAGGAGTAAAAAAAAAAAAAACTACTTTGCAAAATCATTGCCTGTAATTTGGTTGCATAATTGTAATTCAGTCATCTTCACATTCCCCAAACAGCTCTCTGCCAAGTTAAGTTGAGTAACTAAAAAATAAAAAATAAAAAAAATGAGATGTCATTCCAAATACAGTGAGAGTCTGTGAATTTGTCAGTTTGTCACCAACACTTTAACCTACAACAAAAAGGTTATGTCAAACACCCACATTGTTCATGCAACCTTAAAGATCAGGTCAAATGCCGTTTTTCCTGAAGGAGAAAACACATGACACACATGAAAACCAAACAACTTCTCAACACCAGAGCCACCTCTGCTTTTCTCTCTTTTTCACTCTTTTTCACAGTTTAAATAAAGCAGTATGACCCGGAGCTACGGCAGAGAACTCTGAAGTGGCGACAAACAGAGAGAGAGGGAAATTTGATGAAACACCATGAATGAGAAGAAACTGTCTGACACAGATAAAAAACACCAAAACAAAACGCCACATCGGGGCGTCATGGAACTGAACATGAGTGCATGTCCACCAGGCTTGGTTCTTCAAGTGAAAGGAAGAATTTGCACACAAAAATGGCCTCTGTACGGCGGTCATGCTCTGAGGGTGACCAAATCAGCAGGGAGGCCAACAGGGCTACAACTACACTGCCCTCTGGCTTCCTGCAAAAGGATATGGCCTAAAAAAAGCACACATTTGTCAAATAAAAAAACAAAACTGGGACAAAAAAAAGATCTTAAATATGTGTAGGCTGTGCAAAATGCAGCATGTGAAACTTCTTCTCTGATGGTGCATAAGATTTATGCAGAAGTTAATTGATTTAAATGGCGGGAGGCAAAAATTAGTGGAGGAACATCATTTAAGAAAATATTTGTCTAATTTATCAAACAACAAAATTTGACAAAATAACCTAAATTTGACAATTCAAAGTAATTTTCAGTCAAGGCTGATTTAATGAATATATTATTACGATGATGTGCATCAACTTTGACCTTGATCTAGTCAAAATTCAAACTTTATGGCTTTGCCTCTTGCTGTTTAGATGTAGTTTCATTGAAAATGTCTTAACGAAAGCAAATATGCAATTTATTATATTTCTGCAGCATGTTGAAAAATACAAATATTTTGTGATACACACATTTCCTCGAAATCCATTTAACTTGTCTTTGAAATGTTTACAGTTATTACATTTTTGCAGGGGCTCCCTGACCTCCAGTTTCTGTGTAGGCATCTGAAGGACAACCCTCACCCGAGCTACAACACTACATTTACCATCAAGAAGGCACAGAAGACTCGCCCCATTTAAACTACCCTTTTGAAACCATGTCGAGATTGGAGAGTCCTGAGACTCTAGCTGGCCTTCCACTGATACCCCATTGAAAGCATCCTGACTTATACTGTCTGTGAGACAATAAAGAACATCTGTTTTAACTTCCACCATCAGACGGGCAGTAAAGGACATGTAAAGCCAAACCAAACAGACTATAGTACAGTTTCTACCCCAGAGCCAAATGCACACTTAGCTCTGGATGAGATCACCAGCAGCTATTGTATAACGATTTGATTATTGTGCTAGATTGTTTACTTATTGCTGTTTTTACTAAATTTTTAATAATCTCTACTACGATTGCTTACACACCTTGATTTCTGCATTTTCCATTTAATCATGCTTGGACAGTAATAATAAAACATTAATCCACTCGTTTATTCATTGATACAGGAACTGTAATAAATGGAAACGCAAATTAACAAGTGTATAATTTACATGATGTATTTTCTCAACGTGCTTCTCCACCTTGTGTGTATGTTTTATAAATACGTAAAATACTTCAACGGAATTTTCAACCAAATTTTGAGATTTCTATAAATGTATAATTTGTATTCTTTACTGATACATAAAAGTATCAGTAAAGAATACTTACTTAAAATGAATACTAGTGTATTTATTTTTAATGATTAATGTTAATTGTTCTTTAATTGCATAAACATAACATGATTGTTATGCAATCCAAACAATACACTTATCAGTATTCATTTTGATGAAGTAGATTTTTTAATTCACAATACAAAAACTTGAGAGTTATCTATTTATATATTAAATGAATAAATATGGATCATGTAAGGTTTATTTAATAGGTTACTCTTAAATTGATCTTAAAAAGGAAGAAATGTGAATTTGTTATGTATAAAATGACATAATTCCTTAACTTTGGGTAAACTTTGCAAACTTTTTTAGTAATATATAACCATTTGACCACCAGAATTAGTAATATTTGTTTAAATTACTTGGTTTCCTATAATGGACCCATCTGTAAAGCAAAGTTCACAAATGTTAAATAGTGCTGTGTTCTTGGGAAGACCTTTTAGGAAGCTTAACGATTGCTGCATTATTCAGTGAGTAAAAGTTGTTAATGTATTTAGGATCAATTTCTAAGCATATGACACAAGCTATTGTCCTCAGATGGAAAGAAACTGGTTTTGATTAAGGAAAACAATGCAGGATCCATTTCCACTTAAGTCTACGAGAAGTAAAAGCTGCAGGAACAGTGTCTTCAGTGACCAGATACCAACGTTTTCAATACCAATGAACTAAGAGGAAGATGACCAACAAAGAAGTGCTTGTTCGAAGATCCACAGCACCAGGGATGACTGATATTTGCATAGTAATCACTTGGAAGAAACACATTCTTTCTGTAGAAAGCTGTATTCTTAGAAAAGATGTAGATTTCACAATTTGGCAGTGTTGGGCAAGCTACTTGTCCAGTGTAGTGAGCTAAGCTATCAGTTACTCAACAATAAATTAAGCTTCACTACACAAAAGCTACCACCTAAAGAATTATAGCAAGCTAAGTTACACTAATGTGTTAACAGTAGCTTAACTACATCAGAAGCTACTTAACGTTGTACCAAGCTAATGTCAATTCAAAATGAGTCTGATACACTAGTTAAAACATTTATTAAAGATCAGCCAATGACATAACACAGTGTAAACATTGGTTTATGATCAGCATATTAAAATAAAAATTAAAGTAATTACTAGTAGACAAACTAGTAAACAATCTGCTGTTATTAGAACCAAATTAAAGGTACTGTGTAGTGTTCTACACATCGAGACATTCAATCCAATCCAATCCACTTTATTTATATAGCACGGTTTAAATAAACACAAGGCTATGTGACATGGCTATGAGTTTACATTCAATGGACATCTCTAGGGAAAACAAAACCCTACAAAAGGCATCTTATTTCTTTAGGGTCTCCCTTAGAGAAAACCTCTTCAGACCTCAATTAAACAGTCTATTCAAGTAACAAATTAAACTGTTTACAAAAAAGGTGAAAAAATAAAGAAGCTAATTAAGAGATATATATATACATATTTATTGAGCATTTATTTATTTATGTATTTATTTTTATATATGGGAGAGCTGTTCCTCCATACTTAAAAAATCTTATCTGTGCAAAGCCTAAAAACAGATTTATGTAAACATCCTGTCTGGTAAATTAGGCCATGAAAATACAATATCGAAGTTTCACTACTACTCTCTAATTAGAGTATCTTAGTGGCACATATGGGAGAATTATCCTGCCATAATGCAAGAGCACATAATTTAAATTTGAGAAAAGAATTTCATCTTCTTGCACTCAAAACTTATAATGCTCACACTCAAACATGCGCTCTCTCTCAAATATTTTCTCTTCTCTCTCAAATCTTTGTTTCTTCTCTCAGATTTAGGCCCCGTCCACACGAAGCCAAACCCTGGCCTAAACGCACACATTTTTCACCAAACCAGCCTCTCATCCACACGAAGCCGGCGTTTCGGGGGTCTGTAAACGATCTTTTTTTTATTCAGCCTTCAGAGTGGGAAGATTTTGAAACGCCGTTTTCGCGTTTCCATCTTTAAGCTTTAACCGCATTTTTTTTTTACACGCATGCGTCATAGCGTCGCCTCTAAACACGCATGCGTGACACAGTATTACAACAACAATGGCGCCGTACTGTGTTGAATGGTTGCTGCTCATGCTACTCACCCTGCTGTCGGGCTTACAACAGAATCTTCTTCTTCTGGAATATCTCCAGGAAGAACAGAGCAATATCGACGACATAGTTCAGCACCTGAATTTGACTGAACCACGAAAATGGACCCGCAGGGCAACCATGTATAAATATTAGTGCGCATGCCCAACATTTCGTCACCTATTTTTGCTTTGGCACCACAGCGCCACTTACAGGCCTGGCATACATTTTGCAGCGTTTTCATGCATTCGTGTGGACGATCACATTTATTTTACGTCTCCGTCTTTACGACAAACGTTCTGGTAAATATTAGCGTTTCGTGTTCGTTTTGACTTCGTGTGGACGGGGCCTTAATGCTTCTTGTACAGATATTTTCTCCTCTCGCTTGCCTCCTTCTCTTCGCGCACAAACCGCGCTCTGTTCGAGTTTCAGATTCGCTCGCAAACCCGTAGGCTCTGCTTGCGGATTTTTTTTGCTCTCTCTAAGACTGCAGTTGGATCGTTGCCTAGCAACCTTTCGAGCCAATAGAACGACAGCCTCGGAAAGGGTGCGCTTGTTTAACCCTACTGAGTGTGCCTGTGCTACTACGCCACTGATAAGAGCGTCAGCTGAAACTGCTATTTACAGTAGTTTAGTGGCTGATTGTTGTTTCAAAATAGAAAACCTGGTTTCATTTCTTAGTTGCCCTGGATTTTGTAGCGTTTGTGGACGCTACATCGCTACTTGATCAAAACAATAACGTCGCTACAGCAAAGTTACTTGATAAATAAAGCAGCGACGCTACGGTCAAGCTACTGGAAAATGTAGTTAAACTAATAGCTTCGCTACATGTAGCGGCGCTACTGCCCATCACTGCAATTTGGTCATAACCATAAGAAATATTTGATCAAAATGAGGCGTTTAGCACAATGCATGAGTATTTCATCATGCCTGGGGGAAGCATAATGGCATAGAGCTGTTTCAGCTCCAGTGATATTATTGGACTGCACAAAGTGGACGAAACATTTAGTATATTTATCTACATATACAGCACTATGAACATATTTCATAGTGTTAAAACCACCAGAAAATGCATATATGTGCTCGTTATTCCTATTATCAAAGGTTATTGTACATTAAGAAAGGGAATCCCTTGGAAATAAATTGCATTAATGATCTTAAGAGGGGAGCAATATGAGCAAAGGTATTTTTGTCAACATTTGCAGAGACTTCTTATATTTTTCTTACCAAATAGAATGAAATGGCATTAGTACTGCAGTGTTAAAAAAAGAGGAAAACACATTTCCCTTGGTAACTCCTTAAGGAAACTCAACCAGAATCGACCAACAGGGAATCAATGAGCTGCATGCTGCTGTGAGTGTCAATGAAAAGCTGCAATCGAAAAACAGGAACGCACCAGAGTGATTTCAAGACTGACAAAACACATGGAAATGAGGATGTGCACCACGGATACCACTAAACAAATACAAACACGCATGGATACACAGCTTTAGTTAGACAGGGAATAACACAACAGGGTGTCTTTTTGATAGATTACATCAGATTCATGAGTTAATCTTCAAAATTGTTTTTTTATTTTCAATATTAGAAATCATAGAAGAAAATAAAGGAATTAAATCCAGAAGAAAAGTTTTCAGCGAATCCATTACCTGACTCATTTGACTTCGCAAAGCTTTTTTTCCCCAATTCCACATAAATGAAGGATGCATCTCTTGACTGTAGGACATCACATGAAATATGACTCATATTTCTGAACACCATCTGCAAGTTTACAGCATAACCTCAACCATCTGTGTCAGTATTCAAGTACTTCATAAAATATGTGGCTATTTGCTGTGTGAATCATAATTTTGGACAAAAATGAACTACAAAACCTATTAAAATAATGCAAAACAGACGCAAAACACAAATGACTCTCTAATTTCAGAAATTTTAGACCCACATCATCTGTTAAGGTGTAGTTGAGCAAGGCACTGATACTGATATATTTAAAATTACAGAAATGCTCCCTTCATGCGGCCTAAATACTAGTTGTATGTGTATGTGTGTGTGTGTGTGTGTTTGTGTGTGAGGGGGTGGGGGGGGGGGGGGGGGGGGGGGGGGGGTTCAGTACATAGATTTCAGAAAACTAGTAAAGGTTAACAATAAGGAAGGTGAAAAAAGTTTAGACCATTTACCATTTAAGAAGTACAATATGTCCTTTTACAAGGTTTCCGAGTTGAGCTGCGTTGAGAGTGTTATTGATCTTCTGAATATGCACATTTCCACAAATGTCAAAGTATTCCCTTATTAGTTAAAGAAAAGGTTTACAGCAACAACACAAGGGTGCAGGATACTGTTTGCTGCCAAAACACAACTAAAACACACCAAAAATAATATCTCGTTATTTTAACTGGATGTAGTTCCTATAAGTAAGCTAATATGGCCCAGTGGGTTATTCTAACTTTGTATAAATTCAGTCATATGTGAAGACCAAAGTTACAACTAATTATAATATCCACATTAATTTAGGACTAGACTGGGATTAAATGCTGAATAATTCATTTTTAAACAGAAGCCTCAGAGTAATGATGAATAATGTGCAATGCACGATAAAAATTCTGCCCACATGGTGGGAAAAATGGCTTGAAAGCTGGCCCAATGGGTAAGTAAATATTATGAAAAGGATAAGCCGGTGTCACCAACTTGGCCTCATTCCTTTGTCTGAATGTCTGAGCTGAGCTGCCTTCTGCCGCCTCAGTCCTGCCTCACACTGCTCAGCTCTTAATTTAGCCCCCACTGTGCTCAAACTGATTACAAAGGCCTGCAACAGGGCAAGGTGCACGATGGTGGACGACTCTACAAGCATGAAGTGGCAGAAGGACAGGGCTAAATCAAGACACATCCCTGAGCTTATACATGCTGAATGGAACCAATAGAGAACATGGAGCAAGGTCGACATCCATTAGCCATGCCTTGAAGTCACAGATGGATAACTCCACAACAGAAAGGCCAGCGAGTAGCAATCATGTCCTCCAATTGAGATGTCTTTGTGTGTAAGCACATGACACACATGCTTAAAGAGCTGACACATGGAACAAATGCATTACAACTGAAGTGGTTTAGCTGATGCAAAACTTAAATCGTGAGGTTTCAACAGCTGCGGCTCAGAGATGAGGAAGTAGCAGTCTATTAACCCCTCCCGACCAACACCAGCACAGCCATCATGCTGAAGTATCCTTTGGCAAAACACTAAACCCCATATTCAACCTGCTCTACACAATGAGACTTTTCATTAAATAAATTGTGATGCTCGTAACCATTACACCATGGTGGCTCAGAGGCCAAAGACTTATGCAACTGGACTGTTGTGAGTTCAATTCACTCTTTTTTAGCTGCCATAAGTTGTAAGCTCCTGAGCAAGACACTTAACCTCGGGTGTCATTTCACCATGTGGCTATCGCTCTATTTGAAACAGTTTGGGTGCTCAGTATAAGTTTGAAGTGTGTAATTGAAATTCAGTCCATTATTACTATAAAAGGTTGAAATATATTTACATACACAGTATAGAAAAACTGTGTATGTAAATAACACATATAACCTTTATTTATTCTCCCTGTTTGACATTCATATGAAATTCAAATATGCCAAAACAGTACCAATTTTTTTAGTACAGTGAGGCAAAAAAGTATTTAGTCAGCCACCAATAGTGCAAGTTCTCCCACTTAAAAAGATGAGAGAGGCCGGCAATTTTCCTCATAGATATACCTCAACTATGAGAGACAAAATGAGAAAAAAAAAATCCAGAAAATCACATTGTCTGATTTTTAAAGAATTTATTTGCAAAATGTGGTGCAAAATAAGTATTTGGTCAGTTACAAACAAGCAAGATTTCTGGCTCTCACAGACCTGTAACTTCTTCTGTAAGAGGCTCCTCTGTCCTCCACTCGTTACCTTCATTAATGGCACCTGTTTGAACCCGTTATCAGTATAAAAGACACCTGTCCACAACCTCAAACAGTCACACTCTAAACTCCACCATGGCCAAAACTAGAGAGCTGTCAAAGGACACCCGAAACAAAATGATAGACCTGCACCAGGCTGGGAAGTCTGAATCTGCAATAGGTAAACAGCTTGGTGTGAAGAAATCAACTGTGGGATCAATTATTAGAAAATGGAAAACATACAAGACCACTGATAATCTTCCTCGATCTGGAGGCTCCACGCAAGTTCTCACCCCGTGGGGTCAAAATGATCACAAGAACGGTGAGTAAAAATCCCAGAACCACACGGGGGGACCTAGTGAATGACCTGCAGAGAGCTGGGACCAAAGTAACAAAGGCTACCAACAGTAACACACTACGCCGCCAGGGACTCAAATCCTGCAGTGCCAGACGTGTCCCCCTGCTTAAGCCAGTACATGTCAAGGCCCGTCTCAAGTTTGCTAGAGAGCATTTGGATGATCCAGACGATGACTGGGAGAATATCATATGGTCAGATGAAACCAAAATAGAACTTTTTGGTAAAAACTCTACTCTACTACTAGAATGCTGAGTTGCATCCAAAGAACACCATACCTACAGTGAAGCATGGGGGTGGAAACATCATGCTTTGGGGCTGTTTTTCTGCTAAGGGACCAGGACGACTGATCCGTGTGAAGGAAAGAATGAATGGGGCCATGTATCGTCAAATTTTGAGTGAAAACCTCCTTCCATCAGCAAGGGCATTGAAGATGAAACGTGGCTGGGTCTTTCAGCATGACAATGATCCCAAACACACCGCCCGGGTAACGAAGGAGTGGCTTCCTAAGAAGCATTTCAAGGTCCTGGAGTGGCCTGGCCAGTCTCCAGATCTCAACCCCATAGAAAATCTTTGGAGGGAGTTGAAAGTCAGTGTTGCCCAGCGACAGCCCCAGAACATCACTGCTCTAGAGGAGATCTGCATGGAGGAATGGGCCAAAATACCAGCAACAGTGTGTGAAAACCTTGTGAAGACTTACAGAAAACGTTTGATCTCTGTCATTGCCAACAAAGGGTATATAACAAAGTATTGAGATGGACTTTTGTTATTGACCAAATACTTATTTTCCACCATATTTTGCAAATAAATTCTTTAAAAATCAGACAATGTGATTTTCCTGATTTTTTTCCCTCATTTTGTCTCTCATAGTTGAGGTATATCTATGATGAAAATTACCGGCCTCTCTCATCTTTTTAAGTGGGAGAACTTGCACTATTGGTGGCTGACTAAATACTTTTTTGCCCCACTGTAATTATCAAGATCATTTTTGGAATATTTCAAAAATAGTTTCCTCAAAGTTAGAGGTTTAGATTGATTTCCATAAAATTTCAACCATTTCCTTTATATGATTTGGATGCCCTCTAACCAGTGTGTGATAATAGTTTGTTAAAATTTTACACCATTCCCTCCGAACAGAACTGTTCCGGGTTGTGCAGTGCCTTCTTGCACACTGATTTTCAAATGAATGCTTTGTCATAGCCACCAATCAGCATTGACTCTGCTGCTTTTAGGTCACTTTGTACTGAAGCTTAGGCTTATATTCAACTTGAAGACGCTTGCCTGCCTACCAGTCACTCTTTCCCTGCTCCAGCCTAAGCCCTTAACTCAGCAAATTATCACTCAAGACTGCATTGAACTTTCAAAGTCAACAATGTTCTACCTTTCTTCCATTCTTCAACCTCCATTCCGCCACCAATGTCAGACTTTGGAGGGTAGAGATATCTAACCTAGATCTACCTGCTTAGACAGATCCATTGCACTTAGCACCAGCATCCACAACTTGGGTCTGAGCACCAGATAGTTATGTCTTTACGTTGATCAAACATTCTAATTGCTGAGTTTCTCTGTGTTAGTCTTACCAGGTTGAAACAAATTTGGTGGTATGCATATCTTATTTTCCATTTGAAGGGATCTTTTAGGATTTTTTTATTTTGTTCTAGGCTTATATCTTGAGATGTTGCTGTAACTTTTACACATGTTTTTCCTCCATTATGATATCTGGTAAGCGTACTGGTCCCACCTGCAGCAATAAACTTTAGCAACAAATGGACGTGGCTTCATGTGGGTTAGTTTATTAGAGATCAAAGATATTCAAAAGATTTGGAAACTACTTAATATAATAAGATGTAACCTAAACACAACCATTCTTCCTCAATTTAAAACTTATAGATAGTTCTGCTCTCTTTTTCATTAATTCCAGCTGACGCTCTCTTGAGCCTGTTGGCGCTTACCAGCACAAATTGGTGTTAAACATAATCTACAATTTATTAACTCTCAAAATAATTCTGTGAATTTTGATGTATCCATAAATCTGAGATATCACAGTCAGCTATAAGCTTCAAGCTGCCTGGACGTCATGTTCACATTATCAGTCATCAGCACACTCTGAAGGGCTCATTATTAACTCACTTTGCCAGCAAGATAAACTGTCGCAAGATTTGCAAATTAACAAACTCAAAAACGTATATCATGCAAGAGGCCAACATACCAATGAAATCAAGTTACGTGTACAATGTCAACATGTAAACATGAAGCAGATGACTGAAGCAAAATAAACCTGGCTGATTTTAGTTGGAATAGCCTCTATTTATTCTTTTAGTAAGCAAAAGGATGCCATTTTTGCCTTTGAGGATGGGAAAGATGTTTGCTCGTTACTCCCAATTGGGTTTGGTAAGAGTTTGATTTATCAGTTAACTCCACTAGCTGTAAAACAAATCAAGAAGGCAATACATCACAGTTAAAAGTTAATTATCCAATCATCTCAAAGATTTTTATTGAATGTCCTTCCTTTTTGCAAACAATTTCCACAGGAGCCTTTCCAGCTGGATACTTTGTAGAACTGAATTTTAACTACATGTATCAATCTGGCTTATGCTAAGTTAAATAGTAACACTTCCTTTTATTTACTCTGGATACCATTTTTTTTTATCTGGCTTTCCACCTTTTACAAAAACACCTCAGTCAAACTATGCTTTTTTTTTTGCTATCCTGGCTGCGGTTGCCATTGCTACCCATGAAATCCATTCTTCAGTTGGCTAATATAAAAACTTAATGACATTCATGCAGTGCTTGGCATTCACTATCCATGGTGTAAGTTGAGTGTAAAGTTTGCCAAACTTGAGATGGAGCCTTGAATGCAAACTTTACAATACAGCTGTGATCAAGGGGAATTGAGTAAAGCTGTACTTGAAGGCACTGATTCCCAACCTCTGGTACTCATACCCCTAGTGGTCCACAAGTGCATTGCAGGGAGTATTTTAAAATATTTTATTTCTCAGGTAATAAAATAAAATAGGTCTGGGATTTGTTCTGCTTTGTGAGGAACCACCTTAAAATTAAAACAAGCTTTTTTTCCACCAAAAAGTAATTTATTCTTATATGTTTGAGTTCACCTTCAGCTTTGACACAAACCAAACAGAGGAGCAGAATGGATGTAGAGCGCAGAATCGTATCAGCTGTTTTTCCACACCTGAACTCATCAAAGCATTTCAGGTGTCATTAATGATGAAAACAATACAAAACAAATGGAGTGAGTCTGGCTATCATTTTTGCTTAGTATTTTGTTCCAAAGTTTAAATGTTTAAATGCTAAACTTGGGGTGGAGCCTTGACAACAAACTTTACAATACAGCTCTTATTAAGGGAATGTGAGTGCAGTTGTTTGCTCAAATTTTAATGTGATTATAGGGGAGTTACTCAGAGGTGCTCCAGTTTAATAAAGGTAGATTTATAGTATGATTTTATTTTGCATTTATTTGGATTCCTTACTAACTTCCAGGCAATAACTATGTTGTTGTTGTTGTTTTTTTACATGAGTTAGAAAGAATAAAATGCCAAAGAATTAAATGCTCAAGTTAAAAACTAGTTAGTTATTGTACATTTTAATTTTCGACAGTCATCAATAATTTTGGGTGAGGAAGGTACTTATGGTTAGGAAAAATGCTCAAATAGGGACACAATTCCAAAAAAAATTTGAACCACTGCTTTAACGTACAGCTTAAAGTACCTTGCGGTGGGGGTGCTCTATATTTCATATATAAACTATTTCTACCACAATTTATTTATGCCGGAAAAAAAACAACAACAAAAAAAACAGTAATTTCTGTTTATACTCTGTTTTGCTAACAATATTTATGACCAGGTGTAGATGGTCTACTGCAGAATTATTAGGAAAAAATGTTTCTACTTGAAGAGAAAGTCTTGCATTAAATAAAGAATGGATTCCTTAATGGCTCCATATAATAGCAGAATCTGTCCTCTTCCACTGCTTAAAGTCCTAAAGGACCACAAACCTGCATGGCAATGACGGTGCCAATGTCATCCTGTCACCTGGGCTGAGCCATTATTACACAGGCATTCTTAATAGCCCTATAGATTAAAGTCCAGGGGAACAAGACACCAACAGATTAAAAAAAGAAAGATAGGAAAGAGGATGATGAATTGCCAGGGATTGCTAGGCAATCATGCATAAATTACTAGGATGTTCTTAGGTATAATAACCGGTTTTAAGTGATCGCTCACTCCTGGGAAGCTGTCGTGTAAGTAGAAGCGCGTTGGGGCACGGGGGAAAAGAGATGGTTGGCGGGTAAAGAAAGGACCGGGTCGCAGCTGTCTACTCAATCACATCACCGTCAAGGGTATCGCCCTGACACTGTCTCCACTCCATGCCCTCAGCATTCACACAAATCTCCTGATAGACAGACGTAGCAGTCAAACAGCACCCTCACCCCAATGTTGAGGCCCCTAAGGTTCCCCCTGGTGCGTCTCTGCGACCCCGGCGGCAGCTGCTGCGAGCACCAGCAATAACTGATTATTCAGGATCGAGAATAACAAGAATCTGCCATGTGGATCTGCAAACAACATGTTCTTGTTGTGAATACATCATGAAGCAGAGGGGAACAGGCTGTCTTGTTTTTTTCTTTCTCACAGGATTTAATGCAGATTCTATTGGAGATTCGGTAGAAATCGCTTAAATGAAATAATGAAAGACTCAAGAGTTTGACTTTGTTTAAACTCTTAACTGTAACATGTGGCTACTGATTTTACATAATAATATATCATATTTCATTATTCTTTATATATTTTTTCATCTTATATGGTATTTAAAAATGTGAACAAAGTTAAAAGAAAATACTCTATTTCTTGGCTTATATTCAAGTTCAGAACAGAAAATCCAGGTTTTTCCTGCTTTTTCTGGAGCCATGCTTGATGGAAGATATGAAAACCTGAATAACTATTGCTCATTCAGGAGAAAAGAGAAACTCATTAAAAAGCATTCTTTAGTTGGCTCATTTACTGTAAATACACAATGACATTCATGCAGTGCTTGGCATTGACTATCTATGGTGTAATGTGAGTGCGAAGTTTGCCAAACTTTAGGTGGAAAATATTTATCCATATGAAAAGAAAAACATTGATCAACATTATGGACTTTTCTGAGCAGACGCTCAGGTTTAGAGCAGCATCAAGGGTTTAGAAGTGAAAAAAAAGTTGTTCTAATCAAATCATAACAAGAGTGTAACACTAATTATATAATACATTTAGAACACATCAAGGGAAAATGTTTTTTATTGAGTGATTTATCCTTAACTTTTATAATTCATTGTTTGTCAAGGACCAAATACAGAGAGAAGATTGCAGCTACATTAAACTTGCCTGAAAAGAGAATATATATATATGTATATATATATATATATATACATATATATATATTCTCCATATATTTTTTTTATGTTCAAAGAGGATGTTCCCTTTAAGATAAATTGCAGTTAAAGCATGACAACAGCACCCATGCTGTTTATCAGACCAGTCGTCAGGTTGGCCTGAGTAGTACAGCTTCCACTGTAATTTATGCTTATGTTTGGTTAAACATGACTGGAATAAATTCTGTTATATACTTAGAGATGCTTCTTTTTTCTTTATGATTACTGCGAGAATACATCCTACTCAATTTAAGAACCATGTACAGAACAATATCGAATGCAGGTATGACTTGAAAGTGTGTGTATTCTTCTCAAAATTAGTCATTATAAGCACTCTACCATGTCATTGCTTCTTTAGGTGCCATCTGTGACAACTCAAACAGTGCAAAGTTTGCAGGGTTCAGGGTATGTACAGTCGACTGTCATCCAAAGTTAGACCCCTGGGTACCATTTCTATGGTTGGTGCAACACTTAAGGGTCTACACATTAGTCTCCCTTCACCAGATCCCTCTTTGTCAGCATCCTCCTAGTACCTGGCTTTAAACTGGGATCTTGCAGTCTTTGTTTCTTCAATTTCTCAGCTTTCTCTGTCTTTCACTGCACTTAAACTGTAATGTTAGCATATTAAAGAGCTCTGAAAAACAGCAAACCCCGGCCACTTTACACAGTAGTTTTCACAATGCTCAATTAGGCTTCAAATTCAAGAGGTTGCCAACCAACCCACCCAATCAAGCATATGCACAGATGCAAAAAGAAATTGAGTGCTTTTCTTCTGTGACTCATTACAGATTTGATAAGCAGAGAATGAAAGCAATAAGATAAAACTATGAAAGGATACACAGGTTGATATTTACACTGCGGCACAGGTTTGGAGAGGATTAATGGTTCCATCCCACCTTCCATTAATCCAAGAAAATGCTATACAGCAGCATCCTTTACTTGTCAATTTTTTTTCTCTCTCTCTCTGTCTGATATCCCCAGTGAAACTGAGCTCAAAGCAGGGCTTTTGTCTGCAGATACAAGGCCTCTCCAGCAGCATATAGGGGGAAAAAAGGGCTGGAGCACAAAGAAAGAGTGGGAAAGAAACAGAGAGAACCAGTAAAGCATATAAGAAATATATATATATATATATATATATATATATATATATATATATATATATATATATATATATATATTAGACCCAATATTTACAGTATATATATAAAGTTGGGGCTTCAGGCAAAAATCAAAGAGATGGTAGTTGCTCGTTTTCAAATTGTAAAAATTCTTTGGAACCAAAATGCACAAAACATTTAATCAATAAAATACACTCACTTAAGTTCTCTTGTGCAGAGAGCTCATTTGGTGCTACCAAGGCATTTGCTGAAACACTTAAACTGCAGCCTGAGGGTTATCTTTGCCTACCTACACAGGTTAAGTCAGTGAGCCGCTGATTACTTCCCTGGCATGACCTCAGAAGAAATTGCATCAAAGGCAACAGACTGGTGCACAGAACAGAGGACACAAATCAGACTTAGTTGCGAGCTCAGGAAAGGGTGAAGCGTTGAGGAGTGCTATCCAAGCCTCACACATCCAGGAGGGCCTTCAGTAAGCAGTCAGCAACATAACAAATTCACCAGGCATGCACAGCAGATATGCAACATGAAAAGACAGCTGAGCTAAGAGTTTGCTCACACCTCGAGGGTAAAATTAGTATCTAACACTCAGGTACCATCTAACATGCAGTACACCATAGCACATAGTCAGTCACCAATAGAAAGGAACAGAAATAAATGTGTGCTGAAAGACAGTTCAACACTATCAGGTTAAAACAAATGAAAGATAGAAACAAATGTGTCCTCATGTACCATTTTCTTTTCTGTTTAATCTGTCCTTAAACACATTTCCCTGAGGTGCCACAGGACTTTAGGGAAATATATGCAATAGACAACCTTTTCTGCTTTTGTGGGTAAGATATGCATTAGCAGATCCTGGGTATTGAGTTGGAAAACAAGGGCAGGAAAAAACAGCTTACTGTAGAATCCAATAAATCGTGCTTACCAGTAAGCAGGGTCTAAACAGTGTTTAAACATTCAAGGAGATACAATTCTGATGAATAGTTAAGAATAGGTGAGCTGCATCTTCCATCATCCTGACATTGTATGTATAGACATAGCTGCTTCAAGGTAACAGAAGGGTTCAATTATTAGATAGTTTTTGTTTTTGCTTTTAAAAATGCATTGTGTATGTGTGTGTGTGTGGGTGTGTGTGTGTGTGTGTTACTTATGAAAAACCAAACTTGGATTTTTACAAAACAATTGCTGTTTAAAAAAATTATTAAAATATTTCAAAATAATCATTATTGGTTAGTGTTTAATTTACTCACTTAGAAGTGTAAAATTATATTCATTTGTAATTTTTTAAGTTTTCATTTGAAGAGTGAATATTTTCATAATAATTTAAACAGACAGAATGAACTTTTCATTTGACCTTTAATACTGTTGAGATTGTATTGAGTGAGACAGATTATTTCTGATACATAATAATAAAGTGTACATCTTAAGAATTATATTATAATATAAACAGTTTGATTAGCCATTGAGTAGGTCTGTATCAGGAGTTCTACTGGCTGTTGCGTAGGTTCATTCTTAAATGTGCTTGATTGTGTTGGTGTTGTGGTTTGACTGGAACGGCGGAAGACTGAAAATTTGGGGTGTGCTGGACCTGCCCTGTAGATTGGGAGCCTTAGAGGTCTGCATCCTAGTATTGCTTGGGTGTCCAACTCCCTCCATGCAGCTGATCCACTGCCACCACATAGGTCACACTTAAAGCAACACTGCATAACTCTCAGCAACGTTAAGGTTGGGTAATGCTTAACATCTGTACAATCTGCAAGAAAGATATCCACCCATCACAACGTCTGCTGCTTTTATACTTTATGCTGTTTTTTGAAGCCTATGGCGATCTCACCTTAAATAGTTTTTTTGTACATGACTAAAGGGATACACGCCCATTGAGGTAGTTTAAAGTATATTTTTCGCACAAAACTAAAGCAATAAACGCAAATCTGACATCTGCATATTGACTATGGGTGTGCTGGTCCGACGAGGTTTGCTCATCTGACAGAACACCGGGTCTAGGGGGGGGGGCATGTTTGGTACAAACCACAAGCTGACCACACCGCACCACATGCGGAAGTAGAAAACACTCTGTTTTAATGATAATAAATTAACTTTATTGATCTCACATTGGAGAAATTTACCTCTGCATTTAACCCATCTGCTTGGGGAGCAGTGGGCTGCAATCGTGGAGCGCTCGGGGAACAATCAGGGGTTAAAGGTCTTTCTCAGGGACCCAGAGTGGCAGTCTGTTGGAGTCGGTTTCAAACTCACAACCTCAGGATTCCAAGCTCTATGTACAAATTACTTTTTCAAAGCCTATTCGTGTCATCCAGGAGTGACAGCAATTTCTTTCTTGCCCACAACCTGTGGGTAACGGTGCTATTTATGGGATAATGCAAAGGAAATCTCTAGATGTTTACGAATGCAAATCCTTAAAGGAGCTTTTGCTCGCTAGCCATGTTTTTCTGTGTGGATCAATCCATGTTGTTAAATATTTTCCTAGGTGTGACATGTTAATTCCGTCTCCACAGAAGCTGCTTGGGGTGTGGAAGTTATAAATTGCGTAATTTGACCTCACAGATGTGTCTGGCATAAATTAACTATAGCTTAATTTGAGATTCATTAAATTATGTTTCAGATCAACATACAGGAATTGACATATATCAATGCTTTATGTGGGCTGCTATTCTCAAAAACTCCTATATGTAACTTGAGGTGGTTAGATTTATCACTATCACTCAGCCTGAGCTCTCCTTAAACATGACATTCAGCCGAGTGAAAGTTATTATGCAATAAAACAGATGACACCTGCCTGATCAGACATATTTCTGACTCTCAGATTTAAGATTTAACCTAGAGTTGTACATTTGGCCTTGTCTTTACCAAAAAAACTCCATGACTTCTCAATCGGCTGGTTAAAAATAGTCTGCAATCAGATTTGAAAAAAACAGATGGGACTATTTAATGTTGAGGCTGCAAAGCATTGCCAGTTGCTTTGAGGGGCACTAAACCTGGAAGTTACAGGTCTAGCGCCCCTAGTGACTAAAATGTACACAGTGTTGCTTTATATAGGCCTTTTGTATGTTTTTAATTAAAATAATCTTTAAAATAACCTTATTGTATTATCCTTTACGAACGAAACATGGTCTTATGAGCAGACTGACACCTGAATATACTTTGAGTCGAAAATGTACTTGCTGTTCTGCAGATGTGACATCAAGCGTATCCATGTTAAATGGGTCAAACTTTGCAAAAAAATCGTTATATTCTACATGGATTTTGTGGAAACTCAGAAGCGACCGGCATCCGGCTCAACTCAGACACTAATTGCAACTCCAGCTAAGGTGACAAAAGTTTAAAAAAAAGAACAAAAAAAAAAACTTGCCAAGTATGAGTGTGAGCTACATGACCGAGCAGAAGACTCTGCAGTTCTGTGTTTTGACCACAGGTGGCAGTATCATTAGAAAATTCCTTTTTACAGTGAAACGCATACAGACACACAATAACATGCAGCCTATTTTGTCATAGAAATTTGGTTCATAATTTTACCCGGGTGGGATGTCAACTAGCACCTTCACTCTCTATTTAAAAATAATCAAAATAAAAAAAAATAATAACAATAAATATAAAATTATAATAAAATGTTTTGCAAAGTTTCCTCCATTTGTACGTAAAAGCATCAACCATTCCAACAAACTATTTTCCTAGGCTGCTAGGATGTAAAGCAAACATAAAAAACAAGACTTCTATCCATCCATCTTGTTCCGCTTATCCATCAGGGTCATGGTGGGGCTGGTGCCTCTCCCTATCACAGGTGGAAAATGCAGAATGCCTCCCAGACAGGTCCCAAGCTTATCGCAGGGCAGCACAAAGACATTCACACACACACTCACATATAAGGGCAATTTATGAAACACTAGTTAATATAATAATTAGGTTTTTAGACTGTGGGAGAAAGCTAGAGTACCCAGAGAGAACCCATGCATGCACAGGGAGAACATGCAAACTCCATTAAGAAAGTACTTGAGAATCAAACCCAGGACCTTCTAGCTGCAAGGCAACAGTGCTACAAACTGTACAGCTCTGCAGCTTTTTTCTGATATTGATCCAAATAAATGTAGATAAAAAATGAACAAAACACTTGTTCAAGCACTCACTACAAATGAACACAAGGAGACATGATAGCACTGATAATCATCAGTAAATATGTCCTTGAGCTTTCTATAAGTGTACCACACCAGTATAACCGAAGCACTTAAGTTAGAGGGCCATTTTGCCTGCCATCAATTCTGCACGCCATCCAATATACTGAATCTTGAACTTGGTGGATGGAAGAATGGGAAAGTTGTAAGAAAAGAAAAACAAAAGCGATTGATATAAATGATCTGCCGGCCAGGAGAGGCCCCAAGGCAGGGGCGAGCGAAGGTCCGCTCGATACCAATTGATCGTGGGAGGCCCAGGCATTCGTCTTAATTCTGACTAATTAAGGCAGAGGCTGACGAGAAGAGGTTAGAGGGACAGGTTGTTGATGTGTGTGTGCATTTGCTTTCCTACATCGATGGGACCTCCCAGATTATAAAATCTAGCCCCTGTGTTTACAAAGCGAGGAACAAGTGGAGGATTAAGGAAATCAGTTTAGGAAACAACAACCATCCCTACATTAGTGCTGCTGCCAAATTATTCCCTTCACAGCAGCCGGCTGCCTGACAGGCAGGATGGAAGTAAATCCCTCTCTTACTTTTTATCATGTTTGTGTGAAAAATTATGATTATCATCTGATAAAACAAAGCTGGCCTTAAGTATCTAGGAGAAAGCAGAACAGAGATGCTTCTGTTGCCTTACTGATTCCAGCCGTACACATTAAACCCCTTTAATTTGCGGCGCTGAAAAATTAGGTGTAATCAGAGGAACATTTGCCAAGGGGATGATTTACTTACGTGGCCAGGAGTGTGAAAAATGAGGGCAGGTTTAGCTGCTGGAGCAAGAGTCAAAATACTTTATTGTGCAATATTACGATAGTAAAGGGTAAATGGGACCCTGAGAAAAGAGAGTTGTGAGCGTAGAGCTTAGTCACAAAGCCCCTTTTAAAGATCACAGTATCTGGGGGTAGAACCTGAGCTGCAAAGAGCAGAGCTTAGACTCTGATTTCTATCTGTCATTCCCTGAGGATGTTGGCAGTGTGAAGTGGAAGGTGGCAGGGGGAAGGTATCAGCATGAAGGAGGGGCAGCGACAGTGACAATTCAGCCTGACTGGAGATCACAATCTGAGGGCTGAAACACAAACAGGCATTCATGTGAAGGTGAACATGCCCGCCTCACTCAGTATGAGCCCCGCAGACAAAGGAGACAAAATATCAGAGTAAAAGTGACAGACAGGCAGCATATCTGTATCAGACAAGATCCCATTGTGTTGAAGAGAAACGGGGAAAAAAATCTCCAATGGCTCTCTGACCTACGATCTTTGTCACACATTTTCATAAGCCAGGCCAGGAGAGATTGACAGATACTTTTGAATACCAGCTACTTGCTGGTATTCAATCAACACGCCATAAACTTTACCATCCTTTCAACCTCCTGCTCTACGTTTCCTGCCAGCTTTTCACATCGATGCCTGGCTCAGTAGGGCCACAAGCCCCGAGGGCATGCTCTACCAGAAGTCCACAAACAGCAGCATGCAAAACTAACGGCAAAGGTCTGAATTTCCTCAACCGGGATTATAAATATCTCCGCAGCTCCAGACATGGTGTTATTCTTTTCACATCAAATTAACCACTCAGAATGGATGTGCCCCCCTAAGTCTCTGCTCGTCAGCTCTAGTGTGATGTCCTAATGAGTGCCTGGCCGTCGATACCGGTCCACATAACTGTGGGCCCTGAGGGGGACAATTAGGGAGGGTACGAGATATTTTCCTTGATAAATGTTGTCACCGCTGGTACTTGTACTAATAAGTGGTAATTTGCTGTTGTAGACTCTGATGACACACTGTAACAACTCAACTCCAGAAAGATGACTAAGCCCTATATGTTTATATTAAAGATAAATAAATGCTTCCATTAGTTTAAAGAAGTGGGAGCGACAAATATCCTATGCTTTTAATGGAGATTACTGGTGCACTGGTGGTGAAACATAAAACTAAACCTACAAGGGTACTAGGATTATTAGATCCCCAGATGCAAAAAGAAAAGATCCTCACAATACATTAGCGCTTATAATAGTACAGGTTTATTTCATTGTTTTGGGGGGATGTTCTTGTATTCTTTAAAGGGCAACTTACCATTAGTTCCTATATGGGGCTTTTCACCCCCATTTGATCCTTGATTTTAAGAATGTTTTCTCATTTGGTTTAAGTTACTCATGTCTTCACTGATATCCATGCATCCATTTTCTTCCACGCTTGTCCCGAGTGGGGTCACGAGGGGTGCTGGTGCCTATCTCCAGCAGTCAATGGGCAAGAGGCGGGGTACACTCTGGACAGGTCGCCAGTCCATTACAGGGCAACACAGAGACACACAGGACAAACAACCATTCATGCACACACTCACACCTAAGGACAATTTAGAGAAGCCAATCAACCTAACAGTTATTTGGAGATGTGGGCAGTTTTGGACTGTGGGAGGAAGCCGGAGTACCCGGAGAGAACCCACGCATGCTCAGGGAGAACATGCAAACTCGATGCAGAAAGACCCCAGGCTGGGAATCGAACCCAGAACCTTCTTGCTGCAAGGCAGCAGTGCTACCCACTGCATCACTGAGCAGCATATCTTCACTGATAATCTGAGTTATTTTTTTATTATTATTTGAGCTTTAAAGTGTCTAAAACCTATGATAGGAAACCTAAAATCAATTGTTAAAAAAATCCAACATGAAGGCTTTGTAGAAGGAACACATGTTACACTATCAGTAAACACATGATAATTTGACTGAGAATGTGTTGTTTAAAGGTAATCTGCCATTATAATAGAGCAACTGAAAAAATCGAAGACAACCGAAGAACTTTTAAGTTTGTTTAGTGTATCTGAGCATATTTTCAAGATTATAATTTATTTAAAGAGAACAGTTGGCTTAAAGTTTAGATCTGAAAGGTTCATCCACACCTCTTTTATCATTATGCTTTTACAAATAATTCATCTCATTTCTACAAGGAAACCATTTGGCACCATCAACTTGGTGATCGTAAACAACGAGCAGAGTATTTAGAGAAAAGGAAGTAGGGCTATATGGAATGCACTGAAACAAAGAAGGGAGTGAGAATAAATTTAATGTAAGGTTAAAAAAGAGGGAAGAAAAAATTCTTCAAAGAAAAAGACTCAATCATACTGCAATCTACGACGGAGTATTAGGGCCACACATGAAGAGAAAAAATATTTTTGCCATGACGAGATTAAACATTTCGAGAATAAAGTTGAAATGTCTTGTTGAGTTTAATCTCGACGTGTCGACTTTAAACTCGAAATTACGAGAATAAAGTTGATATATCGTGGCGACTTTAATCTCGCCATTCCAAAGTTTGGAGAAAAGAGCAACCGCGCTCCACAGCTGCAGTCTGCGTTTTAAGAGTGAAGGTAGTCTTTGACGTGCTGCAACTGTATAACTGTATAATCATCACAGAAAGTACAATTTGACCAAATCATCTACACAAGGCATGTCTGATTCTGGATTCTGTGCATGTATCCTGTGCAGCGGTTGGCTCTCTTGAACTAATTTCAACTTTATTGTCGACACGTCGAGATTAAACTCAACATGACATTTCAACTTTATTCTCGAAATGTTGAGTTTAAAGTCGACATGTCGAGTTTAATCTCGTCATGGCAAAAATATTTTTTCTCTTCATGTGTGGCCCTAATACTCCGTCGTAGCAATCAGCTGAGTTGCCTTAGACAGAAAACTTTTAACCATTCTGTCTTTATGATTTGATTGAATAGTTGCTGTAGGTACCTTGAGATGACACATGTTGTGAATTGGTTGCTTGTTAATTACCTTCATGATGGATGGATGGTTGGATGGATGGATGGATGGATGGATGGATGGATGGGTGGATGGATGGATGGGTGGATGGATGGATGGATGGATGGATGGATGGATGGATGGATGGATGGATGGATGGTTCTGGGTTGGGGTCATCTTATTGGTTGACTCAGATGCCAGTCAGTTTCTGTTGAGTAGACCTAAGGCCACTGCACCTCTCTCCACAAAAATCACCCACTAAACCTTTCAGCAATTATTCATCCATTTTCCATCATGCTTTATCCCAGCTGGCATTGTGAGGGGTGCTAGTACCTAGTATCTCCAGCTGTGTGAGAGGTGGGGTACACCCTGGACAGGTTGCCAGTACATAGGGGAACACCGAGACAAAGAAGACAAACGACCATTCACACGGACACTCACACCTAAGGAGAATTTACAGATACCAATTAACCTAACAGTCAGGTTTTTGGACTGTGGGAGGAAGCCGGAGTCCCTGGAGAGAACCGACGCATGCTCAGGGAGAACATGCAAACTCCATGCAGAAAGACGTCACTAGTATGTTATTTTTATACACTTTTCTAAGGTCCTCATTTATGTGACTTTTTTTCTATAATCTTTTTTCTAGTTTAAATACCTGAATTTCCCCATTTTGGGACAATAAAGGGATTTTCTATTCTATTCTTTATAAGACTCCCAGATGACGCAGAGCTTTCACTTCTCTCCCATAAAACAATAATAATTCTAAGAATAATAGGAATTCTGTATTTGTCATTTTTAATATAAGTATATTATCCGGATGTGAAAAACATCATGTGTGTTTTTATTGTAATTTTATGGTTAATATACTAACCATTAACATTTTAAATTAGTTATTAAAGGAAAAGTCTGGTCATATTCAGAATTCAAACGTCTGATAGGACTTTAAATATGAAATTATTGCATACTGTCCAATAAATGATTATGTTTTTATTAAGAGTAATTTTCATTTGAATGTGCTTTTCCTGAGGCATCCATGTTTGTCAAAGAACACTACTGCCACCTACTGGTTTGTGACAGTGCAGTGTCGGCTGTTGATCAAGTCCCAGTGCTGTATCTGGTGTTTGTCCCAATGCGCTATTATCCAAGTCATCTTGAAAACATTGTTTCTTCAAAATGTTGGCTACATATTACGTGTTTTTTCTCTGGCCAGAAGTTTGGATTCTCCTTCAAGTTGGAAATCCAACAACGAATCCGTCCATGGAGGATCATGAATCGGAAAGGTGAACTAACAAATTTTTTTTTCACTTTTACCTGATGTATTACAACATCCAACTGCCATGCATGTGGGCATTGTAACTTTAACAATAGCTCTCATGAATTTCAACGATAAGTCAAATCTTCAATAATTGGTGTTGATTGCAGATGTGTCTAGTAGTTCCCCCATGGATTCTGCTTGTAAAGCGGGGAGAATGGCGCTAGGCTTACCACACCGTGACGTCACTGCCGGAAGCTGGCAGGAGTGAGGTGTTACTATAATTGGGCAAAAATGGCCGGTCCAGGACTCAGTGATCACGACGAAAAGTTTTTACTGATTAACGCTAAATTCATTAAATCACTGCGAATGTATTAGTTTTAGGTATAGATAATGATTCATTGATTATTGCTTGCTGACCGGACTTTTCCTTTAAGACACTCTGCTTAGGAGCATCACTGCTGCCCCCCTCTGTTTAACAATGGAACAGCTTGTTCCAGAGGTGGTGGACTATGTCCACATGTAACAACAAATCATCTTGTAGGGTTGACCACAGGGGTGGGTGGGTGGGGGGGCATGGCCCTACCTGTAGCCCGCCATCTTGATATGCCCTAGGAACAGGGAAAAATAACATTTTAAAATGCAAAAAAAAAATTTTATATTTTATTCTCTTCAAAAGAGAGCAAGGGTTTTAGAAACCATGCTAAAGCTTAAAAAAAAACAATATCTTAAACACGTAGTAATAAAAAAATAAAGCAAAGCAAAACTTCTGTTTAGATTTTTGGGTTTAACATTAATTCAATATTGATGAAGGTCTAATAGTCCTGCTAATTGCTTTAGTATTATTTTAGGCCTGTGGAAAAAATACAGTTGTGGTAACCTCTATGCAATCAAGAAATAATAAAATTCTTTATTTGGACCAAATAAAGAACAGCAAGGCACAAAGACTGATCATGATGTACACAAAATAGGAGCACAGGTGGCATGAGGCTGCACAGCCTCGTCTCATGTGTGGGTAAGTGACAGCTACCAGTAGAGCAGGGCGAATATAGCCCATCAGCAGGTGTACCAGCAGCACCAGTCTGCAGCAGCAACCAGCATGCATGAACAGAAAAGGTAGCATGTTCCTCACCACAGCGCTCTCCCTTTCTCTCCCCTCCAACTTTTACTTTCCTCTCTGTCAGCATCCAGCAACAGGGTGGTGAGAGGAAGGACGTGTATTGTCAGCACAGCTATGTGGTGTACCCTAAACCGTCACTCATGGATTCACTTGAGACTGTACAGTAGTAACCCTGAATTGAATGGCCTTGTTAGGCAGTCGTCTGACAGCAATTCATCTGATTACAGACTTATTCAAATGTGGCAGAGGCAGGCTGAAAAATCCATGGGGCCTTGCATGGACTGGAAGCCAATCGGGGAAAATATAAGGGAGCTCGCATTTTAACATCTACAGTACCGTGAAAATAATTATTTTTAAAGGAATAACATCTTGATGCGTGTTTTATGGGAGAAAGGGGAAGCATTCAGCTGTCAACATAAAAAATAACAAATTGTTTAAAAAATAAGGTGACAGGCGTGTCAAAGTGGATAATAAGGGATGCCTGTGAAGGTTGGTCTGCTTTGAATAAGCTCATAACTCAATCTACGGTTTCCCTTTTCTTTTCACACAGTCTCTGCAAAGCCACCAAAATCTATCCATGATACCCCATACCATGCCAGGTTTTCAATTTAATTCCCCATCTGTGACCAGCTTGAAATATTATCTAAGAAATGAGATCCGTGACCCTGAATACAGAGCGTAACCCAGGATGGAGACATGGCCTGATTCTGCAGCAGAGTGTGTGGAGAGGAGGCCTGGATCTGCTCCCCAAGTGGCACAGCTAAATATTTGCCCTCATCCACTTGGCTGTCTAGACACATCCTCTCATACCCCATTTGCATGACTCCTTTTGCTCTGTTCAGACGCAGAGATAGCTGGCACGGTCAGCCAGGCAGGGTGCCAAACGTGCAACAAAAAAGTTTATACTCACTGGTAGAGGTCATGGAAGTTCAGAGACCTGGAAAGAATGGGTTTTGCATTTTTAAAACCTCTGGGCCATCATTTGGGGAGTCACATGCAGACCAAGCGAGAGGAAAAGAAGGAGAAAAAACTGTCAAATGGTCTTCGTGCCTCCCAATGATTTGCCAAAAGAAACCCTTAGAACTCAAGGAGGAGTCTCTGTGGATTTCTCTGAGTTAGTATTGCATATTCATTACCTTTTGCCTGCTCATACATGGTGGGATTTTAATTGCCTACAATTTAGAGTAAAAGGCTAGATGAGCAGAGTGAAAGCAAAATGCCTCCTGAGAGGAACATGTGGGATGCCCACCACCAGCATATTCAACCTCATAGAGGCATAACTCCTAATAGGAGCCTTCATTACAAATTACGTGATTATTCCCTCAGCTACAAGCACAAGTTAATCTTTTTTCCCTCATAGATGCTTAGTTACTCTGCTCCAACAAAAATATGCTTCAACATTTAATGCTGTGTTGTAGTAAAATGCCAAGAGACTCTTAAAATATTGTTAGACAACTGGAGGGAGAGACTCTCTGTCCTCCACAAAAGGTGAGAAATCAAGTTGGTAATTATGCGTATTAAAAGCATGGCAGGACTATTGGGTTTATGCTGAAATATTTTAGTTTTCAAAGGAAGAATACCAACTTTATTTATTTCTATTTGCAAAAAATTCTCAGGCGAGTTGTTCTGAAAACTCACAACTCACCAGTGGACTTAGATTGAAATTTAACTTTTTTAATCAGGTATAGAGCATTTCATCATTTTAATCAAATAGAGTATTTAAGCATTTATAGATATTTCAAAATGACAATATCATTAAGAAAATTAGGAGTTAAAAGAAATATAAAAATATGCTTATTATGAGTGAAGTTAAGGTTAATGCTGATTCTTCCTTCCTTCCTTCCTTCCTTCCTTCCTTCCTTCCTTCCTTCCTTCCTTCCTTCCTTCCTTCCTTCCTTCCTTCCTTCCTCTATCCTAGCCCTCCTTCTATCCTTCCTTCCTTGCTCCATTCCTTCCATCGTTCCTTTTTTTATCTTTCTTCTCTTCCTCCTTCCATCCTTCCTCCCTCCCTTCCTTTCTTTCTCTTTCTGTCCTTTCTTCTTTCCTTCCTTCTCTCCCTCCCAATAACAATATGTTTATTATGTATGAAGTTAATGTGAACGCTGATCCCTCCAGTTCATAGGTTAGTATTCGTAGCCCTTCCATGACTCAGTACCCATGAAGTAAACCTCAGCTTTGAAAATGGTGACCCCTGTTATAAAGACATTTGCTTTCTAAGGGTTTTTTTTTTAATCTAAATCAGTCTGGTCTACTGTACAGTTCTGGCTGAGGAGACAAAAATCCTTACAGACAGCAAAGAACTCTATATGTAATACTAAAAATGCCTATATCTATTATGCTGTGTGATAAAAAGCTTAGAAAGAAAACTTAGGGCAGTTATATTCATTATTTTGAGGTACTATTTGTTTATTTATTTGATAAGGACATATATAGTGTACATTTAACAAACTTACATTTTAAAAAAACTACAGCCTTTGTAATCTGATTGAGCGAACAAATTGCATAAAGCCAAGTTAATTTTTCTTAATTAAATTTAAACAAAATCAATGATAAATCTGATTCTAAAAAAGCCTTAAATTAAAGCTGGTTTAATGCAATTAAGGCTGTAGTGTTTTTGTTAAATTGTTTGATTTTTAAAATATTTTTTTAACTACTGCACAGTTTACTCAAATAAATAAACCAAACAGATAACTTGTTTAACTGTGTTGTTTTGGTATCAGACAGAAGTGACCCAAAAGAGAACTGCTGTGGAAAACATTTCAAGATTTGAAAGCCATGCACCAGGAACAAGCGCTGGTGGCTATCTACACTCATTTCCATTTATCTCTGAAGTTCTTACTCAGATCTGGTCATAATATTGAACTCAGGTTGTTCTAGATGCAGGTTGCTGCAACTGATAAGAACTTTTATTTGATGTGTTTTCATTCAAAACAAATCCCAAGAAACCTCAAAAAGTCAAAATCCTGTGTGATTATATATAGAAGTACTTGGACAAGTAGTATATATCTAGTTGGTGTTTGTGATATGAGGCTTGAAAAACACTTTTCCATAATATTTGCATGACATTTGAGTTAGAAATTCCCAATCAAATGATATTTCTAAGTACCCAAGCAGTCAATTGCTTCTGCTGTATGCTGTGCCGTGACTAGAGAAAATTAATAACCATTTATCCTGTTTTGTGATTTCAGAATCAGTGAGAATCAGAATTACTTTATTAATGAAATTATTTTCTTCCAGTGCAAAGGTTTGCAGAAGTACAATAGTGTTTCCAATTGTAACTATTTTAGATTATTTGCTCCTTTTTTTTATTGTAAAACAAAGTAGCTGTAAGGACACATTTGTAGCAAAGGTAAGAAGAAAAAAACCTTGGTACCTATTTAGCTCTGTAATCAATGCAAACAGTCAGGTTTGTTAATCCTAAACAAAGAGCGACACAAAAAAAAAGTCAATTTACCACTTCATTTGTGGCTCAAAAAGTAATGAAATCTTTGTGCAGACACATTTGCAAATTAATTTTCTGACCTTGTTAACATATCTGCTGGTATTTTTCGAACACAAATGCTTGGTGGCTTTAATTATTCCAAGGTAATACATTTTTGGTTAATAACTGGGTAAATAAAGCAACTAATTAAAGCTTTGTTTCATGGTGTTGTATGCTTTAAAAGTGTGTCATACGTTGTGAAATGGGAAAACTGACATCAGCTGTGTGTTCATTGTTCTGCTCCTCTTTCTGACAAACACACACACATGCTGGGATCGTACCCACAGGTGGCTCAAGGGAACATCCACTCTAATTTCTAGTTTGGTCTCCAGACATTTTTCAACACAACTGACATATATCTACCCCAGATGAGCAATGTTAGACACATTGAGACTAGTTGTTTATTGATATTACATGTTTAATGCAAAAAAAAAAAAAAGTTTTTTCTCTAGCCCTTTTCAAACATTAATAGAAATATATAAGAACTAACCCAAACTATTACACAAATATTGCATTATTGGGTTTGTTTCACCCATTAACCTTTTTTATGCTTATATTGTCAAATCAGATATTGGCCTAAGGATTCTGAGAAGTTGTCAGCAGTTTATTCAACAGCTTATTTATCTAATTGACTACAATGATAAAGATTTATATTTTTAATCTACTTTTTACATCAAAGTTATGAGAAATCCCCATCCCTGAAAATTGGAAGGAAAAAAAACATGCTCAATACTCATGCTTTTTTTTTTTTTTATTCCTATGCACTGACTGGTTGTTCTAGGCTCTGCTTATATTCTGTCATGTTAGCGATGGGATAGAGGATATGTTGACAGAGAGAGGACATTGCACATCGAGTCTGTGAGGCTCTTCTAAGCCTGGTGGCACTGGGACACGAAGACAAGCGTGCTTCTGTGTGTGCATGTATGCGTGTATACAAGTAGAGGGTTGCCTGTGGAACAGAGCGTGTGGATCCCCACCCACTCAGCCACCTCGCGGCAATCGTCATTTCACATTAATCCACAGCCCCTCAGTAAAAATAGGACAGATATCCTAAAGCTACACTCTACTATGAGAGGCAATGGCATTATTCATCGACCCTGGACCCCTGAGCTGGAAATATGGCATCACCAGCCTGTTTTAATGGCAGTTCCCCTCTCACTAGTATACCACCTTATTAAAAGGAAACTCTTGCAGCTGGTAGTTTGAGTACAGTACTGAGAAAGAAGTATTCCCCAGTTCACAGATTTATTTAGTTTTTCCTTTTTGGTGACACTCATATGTCTCAAATTATCATGAATATTTCAAGATCAGACAAAAATTACCTGAGTCGCTCTAAAAGGCTGTTTTTTTTTATTTAAAACCAACTGGCCTGATTGACACCCTGGATAGGTTATGAATAAACTGTGGTAAACCAGCATTTGGTTCAATCAATAAATAATAAAGAAGTAAAATATCTACGTAATGTATCCTAAATGATCTCCAAAATGAATATATCAGAAAAAGAAATTCAAAAACAGCGGGAAAGGGTTATAAAGCCCTTTTCGAAGGCTTGAAGGGGAATGATAGTGAAAGGCATTATTCACAAACTGAGACAAAACTATACCTTCCAAGGAATGGTCAAACAACCAAAATTACTCCAAGAGGTCGTCAAAGACACAACCGAGATGTCACAGAAGAACCTGGTACAATTTCTAAAATGCTGCAAACCTCACTTGCATTAGTGTGATTATTATTATATTATTTTACATAAAACCAAATGAAAGTCAAAAAACATAAATAAAGAATATTTACATTTAAACACACAAGTGGTAAAGTTTTGATCTGGCGCGGCATTGCAACATAAAAACTTGGACTGTTTGTGTAATTAAACTGATTTCTACCCTCTGGCAGAGAATCCTAAAGCAAAATGTTCGGCTTTCAGAGCTAAGCTCAAATGTATCTGGGTTATGCAACAAGGCACTTCAAAAAGTAAACTTCTAAATGGATTAAATTACTATGCTGTGACTTTAATCTATACTTTTGTGTTTTAAAACCTTGAATGTCACAGAATTTAAGGAATTCTTGAAAGATAAGTGGACCAAAAATCTTCACTACGTGGTCACAAAAAAAAACATCAATTAAATATTTTCATACATGGGGTTGCTTGATAATAAAATATTTATTTTAGAAACTGCATTTTTATTTCTGTTATCTGTCCTTTATACTTTGGCAAGAGTGAACTACTTTGCCTATCTCCAGCTGTCAATGTCAATGTGAGAAGCGGGGTATACCCAGTCTGTCTCACGGCAACACAGAGCAAAAAGGACAAACAACCATTCACTTACACCTAAGGAGAATTTTATAGAAGCCAATTAACCTATCAGTCATGTTTTTGGACTGTGGGAGTACCAGGAGAGAACCCATGCATGCACAAGGAGAATGTACAATCTCCATGCAGAAAGACCCCAATCAGTTAATTGAACCTGGAACCTTCTCGCTGCAAGGTAGCAGTGCTACCCACTGTTCCTTTGAGCAGCCATAGAGAGGGCTGCTCAATGGAGTAAATTCAATTTTAACTTATTCATTTATATCAAACACGCAAGCAACAGATTGCAATGAGCCCCACCAGCAACAAACAAAACAAAAGATTTGCATCCATACAACCTGAAAAGAGGAAGGAAGCAGCAAGGCTTATAGAATTTTAACCCCCCACATGGCACCACACAACACAAATAACATAATACAACATTTTAGAGTAACAATCAGTACAAAAGACAGACAAACAGCCAACCACAGACGAACAGACAGCTTTAATATATATTATAAATAACAGGGAATAATATCGGATCCCCCCTTCACATTTTTGCATTATAGTACTCAGTATTTTGTGATATATGATTAATATTTAAGCAAAAAAAAATGAAGTTTACAATATACCATACACCATATACGTACCTAGTATATAATAACGTTAATTTAAATACAGTAGTTGTGTAGTTTTTCTTCGTACATACACACATACACCTTGTGCTTGTGTCAGTTCCAGAGGGCATCAAGCAATCATCTCCTCCTGGTAACCCCTCATCACCTGTTTATTATTTTAAACTTTTTATTTCAGAATGTAGTTTTTTCCACTGAATGATTATTTTCACTGAGGCAGATAGGGCTGTCCTTATATTTGGCTGGTGCAATTGATTATTTCCTCTCAAATTTCTGAGCAACTCTTTCTTTTAATAAATGTATGTTACCAGGCGGAAAATATTTTGATGCCCTGTACATAATTTGAGCAGTTTTATACTTTACCAAATCAACAACTTTTGATTAAATTAGTTCAGAAAAAGTGGATTGGTGTGATCATTATATTTAACCTTATTAACAATTCTAAGGGCTTGTTTTTGGAGAGAGACTAGAGGTAACAAGTTTGTCTTGTAGCAATTTCCCCAAACTTTTATACAATAATTTAAATAAGACATTATAAACGAGTGATACAGAGTAAAGCATTGTGACACATTACAATAGTTATCTTACTTCCATCTAGTGGTCAACATAGAGATGACACTGCGATTTATGTAGTAGTGATTCGTTTGTATACAGCAGAGGACAGAAGAATATGTATAATAACAATATACAAAGAATATACATTGCTACTATAAATAATGGTTTGAAAGTATTAACAGTTTGATAAATATGTTAACCACAACAGGCTCTGTCATTCGACATCTGTTTCTTAAGAAAAGCTTAAGTTATGTTCAGGTACCTATAAATGGAAAATTAATCTAATAACAAAAACCCAAAAGAAAAAAAAAAAATCCAGAAACTCATGAGAATTTCTATTGAAGAGTACTTTAACGGATCACAGAAAAAGTCTGGCTTCTTAGCTGAAAGATATATGAATATATTCAAAGAAGCTACATTATATTGAGTTGTTTAATACATTTAGCAAAGTGCTGTACTCCACATTATTTAGAGGAAGTTATCATACTTAAGTGTAATTATTTTTTTTATTAAATTCCTAAAATATTACTTAAATTTGATCACTAAATGATAAATGCCTTTCTGATCAGACGTCATATATTTAATCTAGAATATATTTATTTATTTATTCCATCATTTAGTTATTAATGTATTTAAGTTTTTTTTTTTAAAGGACAATTTGGGGTGTTTCAACTATTTCACACTTTCCTGTTCTTGACCATATTGTAAATATTTATAATTTTTAATTGTTCTTAATTATTATTATTATTATTAAACATTTTAATGTGGTAGAACAAGACGTGTTCACTTAATAAAATGAAAACAGCTTTATTTGTTATGTGTGTTAATAAAAAATTGGAATAAAATCTATAAAATAGTCAGCAAAATATGTATTTTTAAACTGGCATTTACTTAAGGCGACCGTTGGAAAACAAAAGACCCTAAAGCGCCAAGATGGCGGCGCCCATGAAAGATGCCGGGGAGTTTGAAAGCTGGCTCGACGAGCGACTGGACTCGTTAGAAGTTGACCGTGAGGTGTACAGTGCATATATTTTAGGAATTTTAAAGGAAGAAGAAAGCGACGAGGAAATAGAAGATGCCCTTCAGGGGATTTTGTCTGCTTTTTTGGTGAATGCTGAAGTGGCATGTCTCGCTCTCTCTCTGAGATTGCCTTCACATCTGCTTCTGTCTGTCTCTCTCTCTTCTGTCAAATGGTTTGACGTCTTGTGTTTCTGGTGTCTGTTGAGTTTTTGTTAGCTTTAATTTTAGCAGAGTGTTCTAATTTACACTCTCTATAATCAGTGAGTTGTACTATTCTTCCATGCTAAACTAGTCTACCCAGTATTGTTTTAGCTAACTAGACGATTAGATTGGGCTTGTACATCAAGGGTTAAAACAAATTGCATTTCTGCTTTAAAATCAACTTTCTCGGTCTAGTTTTAAATAGTGGCTATGAAATAATAAAGCAATTCGTATTTAAGTTCACATCCTTTTGTGAAAAATGATATTACTTATTGTTTTTATACCATAAATAAAATGATTTATGTAGTTTATCAGTGCTTAACTATCTACTAACATTTCCCCCCTTTTATTAAAGGATGAAGATACCATAGAAGAAGTCTGCAAGCAGATCATCAATCACTGGAAGGAGTGTTGCAGCCGACTGGCTGACGGACAAAACAAGGATGACGGTATGGAGATGAAGATTTGAATTTTACCTCAACCAAATGTAAAGTATTTATCTGGAAAGTAATCACGGCATGACAGTCAAATCTTAAACAATTAACAATGTAGTTTTACCTTCCCAATACTTAATTTCAACTCAAAAAGAGACTTTTTTTGCAATGGAGAGGTGTATAAAATGAGGAAATCATGGTAGTCTAAAGGCCAATTTATGCAGTGCAATGGGGAGCCTTTTCAAGAACTCGTGAGAACTTCAGCGGATGGTTACGAGAACTTTGGCGGCGGGAGTGTTTATTTTTTTCAAAACAACAATGACGCGTCTGCAAGATATTGAGTTAAACTAGAGTTGCTAGACATCAAAGAGGAACGGTTTCTGTTAATGGAGTTGGCAAAAAGATAGATTAACCTTTCGTCATAGTTGTCCATTGTAGTTGTTCCTCGATTTTTAGAAAATGGCACGCCCTGGCATCGAATTGATAAGGACGAACACACAGACAGCTGGAAAGGCATACCAAACACCAATCACAGCTGCTTTTGAGGTCTGCGCGGGTTTGCGACCGTCCAACGCGTAGTCAGAAGCGTGACAGATTTGACAGTTGCAGAGGCTATGCGTCAGAAGCATAAATTGGCCCTAAAGGGGAACGCCATTTTTTTTTACATTGGGCCCTTGTTTTTACTTTATTACATCATGTTCTACTCACCCATATGAGTTTTGTGTCATTTGGAGCTGTTCTGAATGTTATATCCAAATAACGTCTTCCTATGAGCAACCAGTTGAAGGCACAAACTAAACTGTTCATAATTTATTATTTATGGTACGCCAGCATTCATAACATGTAGGCGAATCACTGTCGCCCAGACATCCACGGTTATATTTTTTATATTTTGTATTTTTTCAAAACAAAGCGGAGTGTGTATGACATCATCCGCGCGCACCGGCTATATTCATTCATCCCGTCCGCTGAACTGCTGCTAGTTTTACTCACATGCCTGGAAGATGTCTAGGGCTTCTACCACAGATGATCTCGCTCTCGAAATGGAATTGAACGATTCACATTAGCTAGCCGAATGAATAGAAGGGGTAGAGCGTAGCCGCCTGTTGCCCGGGCTGCCTGTCACAACTACAGTCCAGCGCGCAGATGATGTCATACACATTCCGGTTTGTTTAAAAAAAATATAAATATAAAAAAATGCGTGGGTTCTCTGCGGGTACTCCGCTTCCTCCTAAAGTCCAAAAACATGAATGTTAGGTTAATTGGCTTCTCTACAGTCCCCTTTAGTGTGAGTGTGTGTGTGAATGGTTGTTTGTCCTGTTTTGCTCTGTGTTGCCCTGCGATGGACTGGCGACCTGTCGAGGGTGTACCCTGCCTCTCGCCCATCACTGCTGGAGATAGGCACCAGCACCTCCCACGACCCCACTCGGGATAAGCGTGTTAGAAGATGGATCGATATTTGATAGCTTTTTAGACATACTAAATAAGATTAGTTGTGATGTTGTAGCAGTGATTTTTTTATCTTAATGTGACTGTCATCCCTGTGTCTTTCCTTTTGTGATCTTAGCTGAGGTCCAGGCCATTGCCAGCATGATAGAAAAACAGGCCCAGATTGTTGTGAAACAAAAAGACCTGTCTGAAGAGTCAAAGAAAAGGAAGGAGGCCCTTCTTGCTCAGTACGCCAATGTAACGGATGAAGAGGAATATCCTTGACGATAAACATGGCAGTTGAGCTAAGTTCATTTTTGTTTTTAAGTGTTCTGTATTGGTCTGTTTGCTTATTACTATGTGCGCATAAAGTCTAATAGTATGATCAAGGAAAGAAGGAGAAATGGCTTTATTTCATCTGGAACAGTTGAATTTCAGGGATGAACTCTTTCCTTGACTAAATCACTGAAGTGGAAGAGGAGCCAGCAACTGGAATCGATGTTCCTGGAAATGAGCGATGTATCCTTTGTGCCTGTTTTAACCTTAAATTTCCTGATAATTAGCCTTATCATGTGAATACCTCATATTTCATTCATCAATTGTATTACTAACCTTAAACTATATTATTTCTAGTTGTGTTTACTGCACCGTGGTTAAAGTTGGTAAATAAAAACATGACATTTATAAGTGCTTGTCCTTTACTGTTTGCCATAGCCCTGTTCAGGAACACCAATGTGGAAGAGGTGCTCAACAGACAGAAGCAAAAGCGTGACCAGGCTCGGGAAGATGCTCAGAAGAAGAAAGAAATGGACAAAATGCAGCGAGAGAAGGACAAACTGGCCAAACAAGACAGAAAAGAGAAAGAGAAGAAACGTACACAAAAAGGTGAACGTAAAAGATAAAACCCATAAGGACGGTTTTCGTCAGTTTCTTTTGCAATAAAACTAAAGATTGAGAAGTTAAAGCTTGAAATGTGTGCTTCTCTTTCCAACTAAATTTCTAAATGTGTTTAAGTCACTGTCAGATGCTTGGTAAAACTTGTCTCGGTTGTTAGACACACTGAACAAAAAGGGCAGAAGTACAATTAATGCATAAATACATTTACACTTAGTTGTTTCAGAGTAATTTTACCCAGTTTATATGAGAGTTTTGGTAATCATAACTATGCAGAAAACTTAACTCTACCTTTTTAAAAATGTTCCGTTTTGATTATGATGTCAGGATTTCACTAAAGCATATCATTAATGATGAGAATCGACCCATTTCACTGGTATTCTTGGAGCCAACATTTGATAAATGCTGGATATTTCTACACAACTTTCATCTGCAGGTTTTGCTTTTATTTTCTATGCATCTTGACAGCAAACCAGAACACATTTTGCTAAATTAACTAACCTCAGATGAATACTGTTCCATCATTCAAATGTTTTGAGGTTTATCTTTTTTGAAATGAATAAAAACCTCCTTTTTTATTTCTTGACGACTGTGTTTATTTTTAAATGTCATTGTACAGAACGGGTAACATCGAAACACAAATTGACAAAAAAAAAAAGTAAAAGGAAAAAAGTTATATTAACATTTTACAAATAATCACTATTCACCCAGCATTTTGCTGAACAATACGACTTAAATTTAAACATGAAGATTTTTTTTTATCTTATCACTTGTGAGCAGACTGATTACAGGAGGGAAAAAAAAAACTTTATACTGAAATTTAAGGTTACAAAAGAAGTATAAGGGATTTGATTGAAGCATTACTGAAAAGAATTCACTATTCATGTATAAGTGACATTTATAAACCAATTATTACTGGGGAATACATTAAACTGAAGTTCTATTATATTTCAATAAATAAGTAAAATAAAGAATTTGTGAAAACCTGCTGCATAAATGTTGTCTTTGAAAGATTTACAAGATTAGAGTAGATCTGTAGAAAAAAAAGTGGGAAAAAAAATTAAGATGTTGCAAATTTTAAATTGCATTTCATGCAATTCCTGAATCCTTGTTAAAAAAAAAAAGTCAGTGCTGTCAAAAAAAAAATTGGCTCATCTTCAAGCTGTTGATCTCTTTTGTTATCCTAATTTTTCTATTAATAATAATTTAATCAATTGAAGGTCAATAATACAAAGGAATATTTGTTTCTTTCACTTTATTCCAAATCTCACATTTGCATCTAGATAATTTGCAAGTGAAAAGAGTTTCTCTGTAAAGGAGGAGAGCACCTCTCGGCACATTAGGCTCCTTCATGCATGTTGTGGTCCTGAATCCTGACAGATTGGGACAGCGTCATTTGGAGGGCACACCACACAGATGTTTGGAGCCTCTTGGTGGTAGCAGTCAGGTCCTTCAGTGCAATTAACATCAACATGTTACCTTTGGGGGTAAAAGTCGGTTGGGATGATGGGCATGAGGTAAAAGTACTAAGAAATATTACCTCGGTGAAATTAATTCCCTGCTTCAGCTGTTTAGTCATGTTTCGATCCACCCTGCATCTTGTCTGGGTCACGCATATAGCCATGTGGTGCCTTTTTGATTGTAGCGTTGATGTTGATAGGCAGGGAAACACTACCGAGATACTCCATTTTTTCAAAAAGGCTTTACACCTGCAACATGACAGTGTCAAAACTTTCTTTACTTATTGGTTTTTACATAAACTTTAAGCCAGTTTGAATAAGAACCCTGATTTGAGTATATCTATAACTATGTATAGATGTATATGTCTATATATATATAGATCTATCTGTATAGATAGATGGATAGATCTTTATATATATATAGTCAATGCGGGGTCTACTCCTGTATTATGTCTATGGTCCTTGGAAGATGCAACCCATTAATTCAAAAAAGCTGTAAGGTATATATAGACAGGTGTGTGCCTTTCCTAATCAAGTCCAATCAGTTTAATTAAACACAGCTGGACTCCAGTAAAGGAGCAGAACCATCTGAAACAGGATCAGAAGAATTTGACAGCATGTGAGTTAAATGAGTGTCACAGCAAAGGGTCGAAATACTTATGACGATGGGATATTTCAGTTTTTCTTTTTTAATACATTTGCAACAACTTTTCTATATGTTTTTTCAGTCAAGACGGGGTGCTGAGTGTACATCAATGATAAATAAAATGAGCTTTCTTTTATTTAAAGAAATGGCTACAATGAAACAATACTAAGCTGCAGCTTGGTATTTAGCATCTGAGTGTATCTCTTAGAACCTGGAACCAAAATCCTATGGACATGGTTGTGTATAAAGAATGTAATGTAATTTATTTTAAATACACTTTACTACGTGGGAATTAAATTTAATTATATAACACTGGCTATGTGTTTTAATTGAAAAATACACTTTTAGCCTTACTACCCATATTTAGCTTCAGCTGTCTTTATTTAAAGTATCCCCCAGCATGGCACCATACTGCTAACCTGTTTCACCATGGAAACATTTTGATCCCATATAGAGAGAACATCTTCCACATTTTTTGCTTTTTATTTTTGAAAAGAAAGAAATTAATTAACCTGACCATTATGAAGGTCAGACCTGTACAGTAAAACTGTGGACAGATTCTCCCAACTGAGCTCTGGATCTCTGCAGCTCCTCTAAAGTTACTGTGGGCCTTTTGGCTGCCTCGCTGTCTATTCTCAAACCTACCATTGACCGCTGGGTCCTGGTTGGTTTGCAGATATGCATTGCTCTACGTTCGGGTAAAACGGTTATGTATGAGCTGCTCAAAGCAATTAGATATCAGAATGCCTCTGGGGACATTTATTTCACCCTGTTTTATCTTGGTAAGAAGAAGTGAAAGGGGCTAAATACAAATGAATGAAGAACTTTTTAGATCTTACTTTAAATTTTAAAATCCATTAATTGTTTTCCTTCTTCTTCCCATTTATACGTTGTTCGGTCACATAAAAGCCTAAAAAACGTTTGTATTCAGATCAAGTTCTGCTGCTTTTCTTTGTTTTTATGTTAACTTTTACTTTTAATCTGAGATTTCAACATTATACTGGCAAATCCCAAGAGTGTAATATCTAAATGTAGGACGTTATTTATCTAAACCAGTCTGTGAAACAGCAGGGGTGACTAAAATTTGTCCATATTTTCCATCTGAGAAGTGCTTTTTTATTCTTTCTTTTTTTGAGTCTTGTGTGGAGCTATTGAATCAAAAAAAAAACAAGCAGCACATTTTTTCACCAGGTCAACATTCAGTTGGACATAATGTCTGGCAGAGCTGCAAGATAGTATGTGTGTTGGGACTCTAGATTTAAGCTGTTCAAGCATGCAATGTGACTTAACGTGAATCATAAGGGAAAAAAATAAAATGTATAGGTAATCTCATATTTCTGTTTTTAAATAATTTTCATTTACATCTCATTTGGACCAGATTTAATAGGGATTTGTTTGTGAAAAGCCAACGGGCCTGCTGCACGTACTGTACAGACTTGACCTCTAGGTGGAAGCAGCTTTCTCCCTCTTAGTGAAGCTTCTGCTTCTAATAGCTATGGAAACAGTATAGCTAATTCAGACCCATTTCTGACCATAGGTCTTAAAATAACTCTTTAGTTTATTTAATTTGTTTAGTGTTTTGGCTCTTTTAAAATGAACTAATAAACAAATTTACTTCCCTTTTTTTAAACTCAGCTTAAGTACATACAAATGTCATAATTTCCTCCAAAACACATTTCTTGTATAAATGCATGCATTTTTAAAAAAAACAAGGGGTTTCAATTTCAGTTAAGAGCAAAACAAGAAACAACACATGACCAAATAACAAATTGGCTGACCTTGATTTGCTTGAATGCGGTGTGTATTAATAATAGTTTATTTTATGTTCCCTTCAATCTTGCAATTACTGAATGAATATAGTAATGATTGGGTGGGGGGTCCTGTGAACTGGGTTTTGTTCTCATGCTTTGGATAGTTATGTTGATAATTCTCTTTGTTCCCTGGACAATCTGATTGCCCTGCAGGACAGGAGGTACCTGCTCCATTAAGGTACCTTTGTTGCGAAGGAATGTACCGGGTTATAAATCCATTTAGGTGGGTGGTTGCATTTGTTGTGGCTTGTTTACTTTTAGGAATAATTTGTGTTTTCTAGGTTTTTTTTCACAATAAGCCTCTCTTTTAAAGCAGAATTAGTTCATTGCATTTTGGGAGGAACTTCCTGTATGATAAGAGTTTACTTTAGTTTAAATGGAACATTTTATTTACTTTTCCTTTAGATATATTTTGAAGTTTTCAGACAATATTCAATGCAAAAGAAAGGGAGTTCGGATTAGATGATTATTTTTTCTAGAATTGAAATTTTGTAGAAGGATAAATGCCAAAAAACTATGTGAAAGTAAACCAATCGATAGCCGAGGCATGCTCCAGAATCTTTCCATGTAGACCTTTAACCTAAATTATTATTTTTATTCCTTAATTTCATGATCTCTGATAGTTATAAAGTGTGTCCATACCCTTTTAACAAGCAGCTGAGAATGCGAGTTTCAAACGACTTCATCTGAATGATTTCAATTTTATTAAGGAATCTGTCATGGCTGATTAAAAGCTTTGTGTCATGCCTTATTAGTAAAGATGTCTTTCATGAAGTGTAGAACTGGGCAACAGTATTAACATATTTTTGTACTCCGCCATCCCTCCCTCTAACATGAGTAGAATAATCATGAGAGTGTTTTGAAAGTCCATAACTCAAACAAAGAAAAAATGACCATGTAGAAGATAATCCAGATCGAGAAGACAATTTGATAAGGTTTGCAGCAGCTTTTTGGTTTTGACAATGAAACATTTAACTCCAACAGTTCAATGTCATGTACCTATCAGTGGTGCTACTCCGATCTCAGGCCCCAACCTGTTTCCAATAAACCTAAACAATGGTGTCTCTGTGAGTTCAGCCTTTTTTGTAAATGTTTGATGTAGGATTTCTGCTCAACAGAAGCCCCCTTGCAGTGCCATTCTGTGTGATCACTGATGTGGAATTTGGTAAGCTGGGATGGGAGAAAGGCGGAATCTGTTGTTGTGCTCCTCTTTTAGCAGGCTTTGGCCCATCACACTTTCTAACAAATACCTCTTTAGGGCTGGTATTTCAGCTTTGTAAGCAGTTATTTGCAGATTATCTGTTAAATACTTCTCTCATAATTATGATCTATTGGATGTAGATTGAGTGGTCCACTTTAATCTCCTGGAATACTGCTGGTTAATGTGTTGAATAACTCTGCAGCCCTTCTACAAAGGGTTACCCCAACAGCAGGTGGTTGAGTTCTCTTTATATTCTCAGTCTCAAACTCATGATGGATGTAAAATCTTGTCCACAATCACAGCTTTACAGTCCTCATGCTTTGAATGAATGTGCTGATGTTGGGCATTACAAAGTTCAGGTGAGCCACTGATAAGTTACAAGCCAAACAGAAATCATTGGACAGAGGAGCATTCAACAAATGGTGCATAATTTGACCTTTGCCTGGGTGGTGGAGATAAGCTCTTCCTTTCTTTTTCTATTTCTGCCTTTTCTTGTTTATGCAAAGTGCGTGTCTGTTATCCATAACAACAAAGACACAGGGTTGGTTGTGGATGCCGGTTCTGGTTGCAGGGGGAGATTCTACGAAGATAAGCAGCTGCCTGTCACACCTGGAAGGGTCTAGGTAAAACAAGAGGTTTTGTCGCGTAGGAGGAGTCAGTGCAGTTCAAGGGAGGGTGAGAGAAGAGGGGTTTAACATGTGCTGAGAAGTGTGAGGGCAGAAGGCAGAGTCATTGCTGGCTCAACAGAGTGTGTATAAAAGTGGTTTGTTGAAGTCGAGCTGCTCACACCACAGCGCCAGAAAGGAAGTGTGATAACCAGAGAAATGACTCTGTAACTTCTTTTTTTGTGTCTTTTAGACCCTGGTGGACTATTTTAAACAGACATGAATGGTGACAGCAGCAAACAACGCTATGTGTCAACCTTCAAGGTGCAGCTTCAGCCATCACGTCCCCCCTGTACACAAAATGGGACAAGAACGCTAAACACCAGGACTGAAGGCAAATGTAATGAAACGGGTAAGAACTGAAGAGGGGATTAGAAAATCAGATGATGTGTGTGTATGTTTTATTTTCAGTATGCCAGGCTTGTTGCATGTTTCATGTTACTGTTTCAATCATTCAACCAACAAGTTTGAACAAGGCAGTGCATCTCATATGTTGATGCACTGAATATACCGACTTCAATTGAATTACATAGGGGCTTACCCAGAGCCTACTTTTAAAGAAGAAATTACACAACACAGTTTGTTGGATATTTTATTTCGTCATAGATTTTTAGCTTTCATTTTTTGGCCAAAATGATAATTTTTTTGTGTCAACAAACTTAAAATTTGCTTCTTTCTCTATTATTCTTATAGTGAATAATTTCCTAAATTCAAAATTGTCACAGTTTCGTATTTTTAAAACTGATCATGTAAAAGCTTGTTTATATTGCATGATGCATTTTAAAACCCAGCAATTATCTGGCATGCATGACTGCACACTTTCCATTGCAAGTTGAGAAACTGTTCTGATATGTTTGACATGTCTTTTTTTTTTTTGGAACTGAAAAACGAAACTATAAGTGGATAATCTGAAGGTTTTTTTTTTTTTTTTTTTTTTTAAAGAGGACTGTTTCTGTATTAACCTCCAGATGCTTTAATTTAGCTTAAACAAATGCATAAATGAATAAATTACAAGAACGGCTTGTAAAGATGCGCCTTTCACAAGGCAATTCCATAACTTTACCACTTTAACACATCAATTTTTAGAGTAAATTTAAAACTGAAACCTCTGGCTAAAGGTTGCAGGTGAAATATTGGCTTTGTTAAACAGTAACTTGAATACTACAGGTTTGTTTGCACAAGTGGAAGCTGCTAAATCTTATCTTGTCCATATTGATGGTGCTTTTTATTTCAGATTTGTTCATTATCAGGCATTTCTAGTTGAATCATGTCAGTAATGACACTTCAGGCAGGCTGAATCCCAAACATAACACTTGTGTCCTTTAGCAAGACTGCGCCGGAATGAGGGAGGGTAATTCTTTGGAAAACTGCAACCAACCCCCACATGGCCGTGATCCAGATCTAATGAAATAACTCAGCTTCTGTCAAACAGAACAAGACATTTATCTTTAGCATATTATCAGGAAAATATTTGCACACAATCTAAAAAAATATGCTTTGAGGAAGTTATTCAGTTTTAAAATCTAAAGCCATCATTAATAACAAGGTTTACTCTGTCAGTGCAATATTTGCTTCTTTTAAGAGAAAAGAAAAGAGAAATGTCTTGCAAATTTTGGTATCTGAGAAATGCTTTACATACTGTCCATTACTTCCTTGCATGCTATTTTTATTTCTGCTGTGAAGCATTTTTCTTACAAAACAGACACAGAGAAAACTAAATTAGATGGTTTGTGATTTTGCTTTAAGTCGCAGACAACTATCTTTAATTAAGTTCCCAAAACTATATGATAGAAACAGTTTTTGAAGTTTTATTTGAAGTAATACTGACCGGCCTTTATTGGTCCACTTAGGGCTGCAGCTTGGTGCATTGAAGGACCTGTTTGGTATAAAAGACTAAAGTTGAAACCAAGCCTCAACATGCAGAACAGGAATTTATGTGACTTTGAATGGGCCATGGGAATACTGGTTTGAGAAGAAGGGGGAGGCCAACTAACCGGTCATTGCAGCTAGGATATGGAGATTATCATCTCACATCAGGTGTCAGTCAACTAAGAATAGAAAACTGATACTACCATTCACACAGGCTCACCACTACTGGATAATTGCCATCAAGATTTATTTTATATTTTTTTACATTTAGGATATTTTAGTACCAAATGAGCATTATTGAAACGCCACACCCTACCTTCGGATGTTCATCTTTTTTTATGACCACGGTCCACTCATTATCTGATGATCAACCAATCCAGAACTAGTTTGTTGAGCATGACAGAGTTCAGTGCTCTCAATTGGCCTCAACAGTCATTAGATTTTAATCCAGCACACCACCTCTGAGATATGGTGTCGATTTACACTAAGGATGTGCATTCAACAAGCCTGCAGCAACCATTGCCATCGATGCTATCATACCAGAATTCACCACAAAAGCTTTACATCTCCTCTCCCTCTAGGTTCTATTAAAATTCTGGATCCACCTGTCTTTATAAAGCCGCTTGAAGACTGCAGTGTAGATGAAGGAACCGACTTTGTGCTTCGCGGAGTTCTCACAGGAAGTCAGCCCATCAAAGTGTCATGGCTGCATAATGGTAAGCAAGGGACAAAAACCTGGTTTCTTGTTTATAGTTTTGGGTTTTATTTAAACATAATAATAATAATGATAATTAGAACAAAACAGAGGAAACAAACAGTCTTGATTGAAGCTTTGAAAAGGGGCACGGATACCCAAAAATCATTCATACTGGGACAAATAAGGTCAGTGATTTAACTTTTCTGCAGGATGGCAGAGGACAGAGGTACATGACAAAAAAAAATGCTTTGAGAGAGAGAGGGATAATATCGTTTTTTATACAGTCTCTTATCTAAAGAAGACATTTTATGGTGAGGGGGCATCATTTTCTGGGACGCAATCAAATTCCATATCATGAGGGGGAAAAAAACCCTTGGTTTACTTGGAACTACTTCCTCCTATTGTCTGTAAGTTGTTTACTCCCAGGATTCCATTTAGTTCAATCACCTGCAGGATGTGACCCATTGCATGGTATTCATTTAGCAGCAAAATATAGACTTTGGCAAATTACTCGGTGTTCACATAAAATGTAGCTTTTCATTGTATTCATAAAGTGACTCTTTATTTGGTTGTTCACATTAGCTGCTGGTAAAACAAACTGTTTTATTTTCCGCCACATGCCTTGTGTTTATAAACAAGGAGTGAGAGTTTTGGTATATTGCTAAAAGTATACATTCTTCCATCCAATTAATTTTAAGTTGGGTGATTTAATCACTTCCATTAACACCCATTTTTAAAGTCGAGCACCTTGGTATAATTTCTAACAGTGAGCATAAAAACATAGGTTGCTCTCAGGATCTTGGTGGATTCCGAGATTTTTCTTCGGGATGAGTTGCCAGCTGTGCAACAAGTCCAGTCATGAAATTTCCTCATTCCTACATATCGGTGTCAGTGGGATTTTTTTGTCTTAAAAAGTGGAAGCGTTTCAAAACAACATCAACTGTCCAAACAGGTACAGTAAATGGTTATTCTTATGGTGGGAAGAGGCCAGCAACCTGCTGCAGAGTTAATTGCTATAGAAACCTTATGGTCTTCAGATTAACATAAGAACAGTGTATGAACTTAACAGAGTAGGTCTCCATGACTAATGAGCTGCATCCAAGCCATGCTTCATCAAGTGTTCTGCAAAGCTTTGGATGCACAGTTGTAAAGTATGCCACTGAAGCACTGGATTAATGTTCTCTGAAAGGATAGATTAAGCTTCTTAATCTGAAAACTTGAAGGACGTGTTTGGGTTTGATGGTTGCAAGGATAAAGTCACTTGTCTGAGGGTTTTACGTCAGGTGCTTCAGTGAAATGAACTCTGAATGTTCAGCATTCCTAGAGATTTTGTTCCAACTTTCTAGAAACAGTTTAAAGATCCTGCCCCCTGGGAAATGACTCTGCACTACACAAGGTCCATGTAGACAAGGATGAGGTAGTTAGGTCTTGATGAGTTTTACTGCCTGACTTCTCACCTTAACCCAACAGAACATCTTTGGGATGAATTAGAGCAGAGAGTGAGAGTGAGGCTTTCACCAACATCAGTATATGACATAACAAACGTGCTTCTTAATGAATGGTCAAAGGTGCTCCTAAAGCTTGTGGACAACATTCCCAGAAAAGTTGAAGCTGTTATGGTGCAAAACGTGCAGCAACTTATTAAACCTAAAAGATTGGAAACAGGGATCACCTTAGATGGTATACAAGTCAAGGCAGGTGAATGAATACTTCTGTTACTATAGTGTAATTAAGTAGGGGGGGGGGATCAGTAAAAGGTGTCGTGGAGACCTCAGGGTTATGATTTACAGAGTCAAGCTAATGGCTACCAAGAATTTAAGCTAAGAGCCTTTAAAAAAAGGATCTAATAAAGAATAATTTCCCATCAGTTTAATACATGTTCCAGAGGATTATGATTAAACATTAATGTTGTTGCAGCTTCAAAAGTTTAGATTTCCTCCTAAACTTCAATGCATTCCTATGACTTTGCTAAGTGTGTGGGTCAGTCATGCTTCTACCGCTCATACTCCTCTGTTTCTCAGTCACCATGTCTCCTTCCATGTATTTTGAGTCATACAGGCTATTCCATGGCCAAAAAGGCACAATATCCATTTTGTACAATAATATTCACCATTATTGAATCAAAAAAGGCACAGTGTCTGTGTTTGCAATGGCCCTCTTTGAAGTTGACAGTAAAACCACTTTCAAAAAATGGCATGAATAAACCTCAGCATTTTTTAGACTTATGGTTAAAAAAGGTATTTAATTTCAACATGTGTTCATTCATACCTTTAATTTCTCTACTCATTAAATCTTTAGAAAGGAGTGGTAGTAATCATATCCAGTCCAAGATGCACCTTGAACAGATCTCTTGTCAAGACAGGTCAAAGCAGAGAACAACAAGCTAAAAACCAACTAAATGTTTTTATTGTGGATGTTTTAATTGGGAAAGTTATTTTCAAGATAGAGGTTAAGTATACGTGATTTATTCTATCCATTAGTCCAAATCGGACAATGTTAGACTCCGACAGGTATGACACTGACTGCTGATAACTGCAGTACCCCACATAACCCCACTTCAGTGTCACAACCTACGAGTTGAACATTGTGCTTCTGGATGACAATTTGTTTATTGTTTTATTTGTTTTTCTTTGGCAGGTGAAGTAGCACGCTTTGGAAACTCCTCCTTAAATGGCAGAGACGTCAGTTTTGTGGTGAAGGATTGCTTACCGGAAGATGCTGGCGCCTACACATGCTTGGCTGAAAACCGTGCAGGGCGGACATCTTGCAGTGCAGCGGTGTTTGTCCGAGGTAAGAGGAATCCTTATTTGAAAAGTTTTTGTCATAGTTAAAATGTCACAGTTTCATTATTGACTCCATGAACCAAAGATTTCTGTTCTCTGAACATTCCAGTGTTTGCAGCCAAATCAATTCACATTTAACTGTCTCCAGTTTGACACCTTAAAATCACCCACTTTGATGTATTTTAATGGATTTTTTATACAGTAGACCAACACAAAAAGTCACATAATTGTGTACTAGAAGAAAAAACTGTTTGTTCAATTTTACAATAGAAAATAAGGGACAAGGGTAAATGGCATTAAAATGTATCTCTTTAGCATGCATATAAAAATGCTAAGAGTTGGAAAAAAAAAAGTGGTAAAAAAAAAAGTTTATGGCATAGGATCTGGAACACACCATTCCTCTTGTGTGACACAGTAGTGGCAGTATCATGTTGTGTTGATGCTTTTCTTAGGCTGTTACAGAGAAGCTGGTCAAAAACAATGAACTAAATGTATGAGAGGAAAAGACCAGTCAGGACCATCTTCCCGCAGACCAAAAATGCAATTTGATTCATGCAATCCAAGCTCAACAGAAATGCTTTTGATATTCTTGCATCTAATCAAAGTTAACTGAATAATGGCCAAATAAAAATAGCTCAATTTGCATTAACTATTTAGCAGAGATGTATGCACAAACAACTATGCATCTTTCTAGACGTGCTGGTCGGCCTATCCCAAAATACAATGATAATAAGTACTGTAAGTAAACAAAAGATAGTATTAATATAAATGCCCTCTACAATTTGCATTTATGAACTGCCTTGTTTTGGTTTATCAAACAAAATCTCCCTCCAACAAAAAGAAGCTTGAGCTCATAATGAACAGATGAGTTATGAATACTTCATTAAGGCACGTTTAGAGCTCTCTCTAGTTTTTTTTTTTTTTTCATTATTCCTCCTTTCCCTTCCTCTTACTTCTGACCATTTCAGACTTCGAAAGTATCTTTGATGTCTCAAAGCTGCCCACTTCTGCATTCAAGAGCACCGTGGAAAATGGGCTGTCTTCACAAACCTCCAAACCTGAGCAGCACTTAATAAAAGGATCTATTTGTTCGTCGCCTGTAAAGTCTATTCAACAAAGCCCAGTGTCCTCACCAAAAGGTAAAGGCATTCATCACATATTTGACAGTAACTTTATTTGTGGTCACATTTGCTTATTGTTTATTTTATTTTTAATGTAAAAATCCAAATATATAAATTTGTAGTCTGGAAAAAAATGCAGTTGTTTGTTTTTCCTCTGGATCAGGAAATATCTTGACTTGAGGATGTTCCTGTTTAATCTTTAAAAGGAAGCAGTCCTAACCTCATTGGCTGTTGGGGGACATGTATGCCAATAGCACAATCCCTCAGAAACAATGTAGCTCCCTGATACACCCACTGGAAGTTTTTATTTCCAACTAAATGCCATATAGGGAAGTGGACATTGCACTGAATGTACATTGATACTTCCCGAATATGCACTGATAGCCATGGTAGTCAAAGTTGAGCCACTCCTTCATTTTTAACAGCTTAAACCTCCCCTGTCTTCACCTCTCCACAGAACCCATCCCAAAGAAGAGAGCTAACTCAGCAACAGGTAAGAAAAGCTAATTACTTCTTTTATTTTTGTCAAAGAGTGGTTTTTATAAACTTCTAGGCTATAATATTTTTCTTCTCTTTTACTTTGTGCCATATATTGTATATTAGCTCATTATTTTGGTCATTTTACTTATAGTTGGGTGTTAATGCTGTTATGGTTTAAAGTGGGCCTGCAATTTCCTTTTAAATCTTTGTCAAGAAATAAAAAAAATGTTTTGCTCTTGCTTATTGTGCTTTATTATAATGAGAAACATGGCCTCAGGGTGTTGGCTGCATGAACAAAGACATGAAAAAGGACAGGATAATGCCCAGCATCTGCTTTATTGTAAACATAGTGTGTCATATTTCCTTTTCCTTGTTTTTAATTATCGAATGTGATATGAAGGTCGGCTAGAAATTGGACACTGTGAGTTAACTGTTACCAATAAAGGCTTTTCATATAAAGTTATCAGACTGAGCTCATTTGAATTAACCACCCTGATGCCACAATATTTACATACCGACAGCATGGGAGGAGAAGATAACTTAAGCTCATATATGGACTGGTTTTCAGAGAGTGAGCTGTTTTAACTACATTAAACAGGCCTAACAACAAAATGAACTGGGTTAACAAGTATAGCATAAGTGTTTTGCTCTTTGTTTCTACATAATACAATCGGTATTCTCGCTTAAGCAATAATGATGGTATCAGGATGAGTGTTACTCTCCCTGTCATGTAGCACAGAACAAAGTCAAGATCCCTCAGCCAGCCCTTATCTCTAAAGTTGCACACAATTCTTTATAGTTTCCTTCCAGAAAGAGGGAAAAAAAATTTAACTCTGACCTCGAAGTCATAACAGTTCGGTTGCTTTGTCTTTACAGGCCCAGTGTTAAGCTTTAAAAATCCACCCCGTCATTTAGAGGTGAAGGTGGGGCAGACTGCCAAGCTGACCTGTTTTTTCACCGGAAGCCCCCCTGTGCTCTCCTGCTGGATCAGGAACAAAGAACAGGTAACAACAAGCTAAATGGACAACTTGTCGGTTTCTCCCCAGTTTTATCTATTACCCAGTTTTCTGTTTTTGTGTGTGCAGATAGTCGACAGCCCTGAATTGTGGACAGAACACACAGAACAGAGCAGTACGCTGGTCATAAAAGAGGCCAAACCACAGCACACAGGCCGGTACACAGTTGTGGTAAAAGACCGCAAAAGCTCAGCCCAACACACACTTACCCTTTCTGTCATAGGTAAGATAGTACGTACAACATGGCACTCACTGGCCACTTCTTAATTATGCTAGGTTAGATTTTTTTTTTCCTCAGGTAGGTGTCAAACATTCCCCAGAGATTATTGCATTCCACAGTTTTGAAACCAGATTAGCATTTGAACAGTTGCTACATTTATTCATTTGCCGTGTCACTTTGAGAGGCTGACTTCCTGTGAGAACTACTTGTGACACTTGGTTAATTCCTCCATCCTCAAATGGATCCATATTTTTGGTTTATGAAAACTGTAGCATCTAGTGCTGGGCAATAAATTGCATTTGCAATATAATCGAAATTGAATAAGATGCAATATTCAAATCACAGAAGCTATAAATATTTGTCATATTACAATTAACTAAAGTAAGGCATTCCATTTTTCACTCCAGCCCTTTAGGTGGTGAATGTGTTTAAACTGGGTTTGTCACCACACAGTGGGGAAAAGAGTTTAGGCTAGCCCGCAAATCCAGGCACGCAAATAGAAGTAAAAACTTTTTTACAGGCGGTTACAGTGATATGCAGCAACGATGGAGACAAGCAAGCTTGAAAAACTGAAAGCCTGAAATTAAACATTTGGATGATTGTGGTTAGCATAAAGGAAAATCAATAGTGCAATAGTGGTTAAAAATAATTGCAATTTTGATTTTTCTACAAAAATGTTTAGAACTATTAGTTACACACCAATATCTGCACACTATAATGCTATTTAGCTGCCCCAATACATCCCACAGGAGCTGTGTTGGATTGAGATCTGGTGGCTTTGATGGAAATCTATGTTCTATGAGCTCATTTTCATGGTCAAAAATGATCCTGTTGTACTCTCAAAGCTCAACTGGAAGCAAAGGGCTCAAATAAAACCAGCAGCCTGAACCCTACAATAAATGATATGGAGCTCTTATGCTTTGTTTACACCAAACTTTGACCCTACACTCTAAATAGGATCAGGAATCATTTTTTTCTGAATCCATTTTTTTCTGTATAAATTATGGCCTTATGATTGTATCCATACTGCTTCAACGTTCAAAAGTGTTGTGTGTGTTGCTACAGCCTCCTATAATACTACATACAATTCTGGAAATACATGTATTCAGGTCTCTGTCTTAATCTTACCCAATCTTTTTGTTCTCCTCTTGACTTTTGGCATTAGAATATGTTCTATTTTACAGAAAATTCTTGGTAAACCCATGAAATGTTCCATGAAAACAGATTAACAGTTTTTTCATATATATGCTTAGATCAACCCATCTGGCATCAAAAGCCATGCTCCCATCAAAGACACCCAAATCACTTTTCTTCCCTATTTTGTATAGACGCTTAAATCCAATGAGTTCCTTCTATACTGTTGGCTATATCCTTTACCAGACCTTTGGCAGGTGTACCTTATAAAATGCCCTTTGAGCATGTTAAAGGCCTGATCTTTAAAGATTCCAAATAAAGCACTTAATTACTTGGGGAATAAATAAAAAAAGTGTTTATGCTAGAAGTTGGCATGTAAGGAGTATTACTGTGATAGATGTTTCCTGGTAGTTGTTAATATTTCGGAATTGTTTTTATTGCTATAATCATGCATCAGTATGAGTTCAGTTTTTTTTTTTTTTTTTTTATATTTTTTGGCTTTGGTTTAACTGCACATACTGTAGAACAGCTGCATGTATTTGCACCAGCCTGCTCAGGCATGGTTTTCAGTACTAATTTCCTTCTTGTGTTGTTTTTCCTGAAAGTCTAAGTATGTTTCCATGTGCACATAATCTCTCTTCATCATTCATCGTTGAACCAACGCCTCCTTTGGGGCCACAATGAAGGTTGACAGATTTTTAAGAGGGATTTTGTATTCCTACCTGACTTGTAAAGGTGATAGACCCAAAAGGTTTTAAAAATCAATTTCCGTTTAATTTTTAACATGATTTGCATGTCCTCCACATATAAAGTTTCACAGTAAGGTCATTAGAATATGATCTTCAATTTATGAAGCTAAATACACAAAAAAAAGTTTGCATGTGCCACTTACTGAATTGCACATGCAAATTGCTTTGCACCTTATAGGAGGATCTGCTCCGCACGTTCAGACAAGTTTCTATATGTGTCGATACACAAACTTACCAAAGATTAGTCCAATCCGATTTACTTTATTTATATAGCACATTAAACATGTTTCAAATGTGTTGTACATAAAGATCAGGCCTTATGTGTTTAAACCAAGTGCAGCTGTTGTTTATACTCTTGTACCTCTGTCATCCTTCCAGACAGGCCAGAGCCTCCTGCTTCGTGTCCCATAGCCTCTGTCATAACTTCATCCAGCCTTGTGTTGTCCTGGTCGGGACCCTGCTATGACGGGGGCTGTGCCATCCAGGGCTATGTGGTGGAAGTAAGAAACCAGAGTTCTTCTGAGTCTGGGAGGTGGGAAAAGCTCACTGCTGAGTGTGCAAGCACCTCATACCAAGTGTCGTTCGGGCTTCAACCAGAACAGGAGTACTATTTTAGAGTGAGAGCTTATAACACAGTGGGGGAGAGTGAACCCGGCCCAGTTTCAGCAGCAGTGAAAATGGAGGACACAGGTGAGGTGTAATTGTTATCTGACTGGTAAACTTGGAAAAAGTGAAGACAGTTTTCATCTGAAAGGAAATGTTTCATTGACCCTGGTGCGTTTCTACTGATAGATCCAAAGAGTACACAAGCAGAAGCCCCTCAGTACTCCTGTGTCACCACTGACTCTTCTCACAAAGTTACAGATCACTACAACATGCATGAGAAATTGGGCACGTAAGTATCCAGAGTTCACACATGCATGAGTGTTTTTTTCTTTGATCTTAAGCCAAAATTCACTTTCTCGAGAAACCAAATGATTGTTTTCAGGAAGAGAACAGAAACTTTTGATTGGAGTAAAGCCAGAGGGGAAATTATGCTCTGAACTTTTTTTGCACTGTCAGCTTGTAGAAACATGTTTCTTTTAAAAACGAAGAAAGTTTTAATGATGACATGAATACATAAATAAGAGTTCACTTTGACAGATTGAGAAAAGAGAAATCACAATGCAAATTTAGTATTTAGTCCCTAGGAAGTCAGATTTTCTTGTAATCTTTCAAAGTAACCAAATTTTTTAATTATTTTAGGAAGATATAAGCTAATTGCTTTTTGTTAGTTTACCTTGTTAGTGGAAGAAGGTGCTTTAATATCTGATTGATTTCAAGTGTAAAAAAAAAAAAAATCAACTTTTCATAATCTATTCATTTTTTTTCTGCTCTATCTGTTCTAAATAATCCCAGAAATATAAGCAAGTAAAAATGGGTATGAAAAAACATTTTGAAAGACCTTCTGAAAATTTTGTGCTTAAAATTGCTAAAAAAAAAACTAAAAAAAAGAATCTGAAAAGAACTTTGAAAAAACATAAAATTTGAAGAAATATTTGAAAAATAAAATGTATAAATTTCGGCAATAAAATGTATGAACCTGCTTGTCTGAATCTGATGAGTGGTTCTGTTCGGCTCACATTTCCTCCCTAAAGTTCTTAAGTGAGAGTGACTTATTATCTCTTCAGGGGAAAATTTGGCTTGGTGTTCAAGCTCACCCATAAGGAGACGGGCCGTGTGTTGGCGGGAAAGTTCTACAAAGGACGCCGAGCCAAAGAGAGGGAAGCTGCCCGCAAGGAAATCGAGCTGATGAACCACCTCCATCACCCCAAACTGGTCCAGTGTCTGGGGGCTTATGATCACAAACCAGAGATGGTCATGGTAATGGAGTTGTAAGTAATATATTGTCAAGTTCTCATTGCAGCTTTAGGTCCTGGGAGTGTGCCAGGTCTCAAAGTTTTATTTATTCCTGCAGTATTGCAGGAGGGGAGCTGTTTGAACGCATTGTTGATGACAACTTTGAGCACACTGAGCCTGCCAGTGTGCACTACATGCAGCAGATTCTGGAGGGGATCGCTTTTATGCATCAGCAGAACATTGTGCACCTGGATCTGAAACCTGAAAATATTGTATGTGTGGATACCACTGGCACTTCCATCAAGATAATTGACTTTGGATTAGCCAGTAAACTTGGTACGTCAGGGGAAATTATATTGATATTAATGCATTTCACATGTTGGATTTGTTTCCTCAGTTTTGTGTTGCTCGTTTGCACAGATGGGAACACTGCTCTGAAGGTGATGCATGGCACTCCGGAGTTTGTAGCTCCTGAAGTTATAAACTACGAACCTGTGACTCTGGCTACGGATATGTGGAGCATTGGCGTCATCTGCTACATCCTGTGAGTCACCTTGTTGTCCCGTCTCTATCAAAAGGTTATTTTGACACACTTATTCATTTTATTGCCATGACACAAATAAAGGATCGGGATCACTCTTGTTAGGGCGCAATAAATTCAAAGCATGGATCTGAATCACTGTGACATGACTGTGGCTTTCACCCATGGATTCACCTGCATCCACACCTGACATTTTCTGTAAACGCCCCCATAAAATATCAAAGTAAACCTAGTGTTATACAGAGACCTGTTTAATTTTTGCAGTTTATATGCAGGAACATATATTTCAGTAAGTCAGAACAGACAGGTCACTAAATATTTGGGCAGGCATTTCATTTTTGACAATGTTGCAAAAAAAGTAACGTAAATGTATTTCAGTTTAATAGATGTTAATGATAATTAGATGTTTAACATCTATGCAAGGTAACTTGTGCAGCCTTTATAGTTGCCACATGTGACTGTAAAAATTAGAGGTGTCAAGTAACAAAGTACAAATACCTTGTTACCTTACTTAAGTACAGACTTTTTACTTCTACTCCTTTTTTTTTTACATTTATCTCTACTTTCTAACATTTTAAGAATAGACACATTAGTTTTGTTTCATTTAAGCTCATTTTTTAATGGCCTGTTGTTATTCAAAAAAACATCAAAACCATCAAAATAATTTGTTTCATCAAGACAATTAATTTCCTTGTGTGCAAGACCAACTTGTTGTTTGCCACATACAAAAAATTTATATTTTTTTAAGGTGATGCAAAGTTAGATTTGACGCTATTGTCATTAGTTATAGAACTAAGAAAATTAAGCAGGAAGTTATCATCCAGGATTGTAGAAAAAATTTCCTTTAATTGGGTAGTGCAGTAAAGCATATTGTCCATAACATGTTTTCCTACATTACATTTACTTTTATACTTTCAATAGATTTAAAAATGGTACTTTTGCTCTTTTACTTGATTTAAAATCTTAAGCTGATGCTCCAACTTCTACAAAAATGTTTTTAAACATTAAGATACGGTAAGTACTTTTACTTGAGTAAACATTAATACTTTGGCACATCTGGTAAAAATAGCCACACCCCAGAACTATTGCTCTGTAATGTCTGTTTGAAATTACAAGCTTCCATGTATTTTATTGGGGTTTTTAATTTGACAGACCAACATGAATGGTAAATACTTGTTAAACAAATATAAACTAACAAATGTATATTTTTTTGTGGTGGAATCTAACAATTAATATCTACCTGAAAAAAATCCCCTCACAGTGATACCTTGAGGTACAATAATGCTGCAGGGTTGATCTTCCTCTGCAGGAAAATGGAAACTGGTTAAAGATGACTAAAAAAATGTTATGGGCTTCATGAGAGTAAATGTGGTTTGAGAGTTCAGTTTCCAGATCCTAAACGATGAAGACTTTCTACCAAAGCTAACTGATTTTAATAGACACTCGAGTGCAAAGAAAATGGGCAAGGTTTTTAGTTTCTGCTTATGTAAGGCCGCTTGGAACATACTTCAAACGACTTTTCTGTCAACAGGAGTGAAACGATGAGTGACAGACAGTTTTCTGATCGTGGTTAGTCTAAAAGGTTTTATTTTCCTTTTACTTCAAAATATGAGGTGATTGATGTTGCCTTAAAACCCCAAGAGCATATATGGAACATGGAAAACAAAAAATGTTCTATGTGTAGGATTTGCAGATATAAACAATATATTCATAAAAGCTGAAGAATGTGGAATGACAATGAAGTCCAACTTTATAATGGTAAAACAAGCAAAAAAATCAACAAGTAAAATACCAATTAAATATCATACTCTACTGCCACCTAGTGGTAGAATAATTTGCTAACATTTTTCCTCACTTTCTGTTTCAGGCTTAGTGGCGAGTCTCCATTCCAGGGAAACTGTGATGCAGAGACACTGGCCTTGGTCACTGCAGCCCAGTGGGAGTTTGATGAAGAGAGCTTTGAAGATATAACACAGGAGGCTCAGGATTTCATCAGCTCTCTCCTAAATAAGGACCCCAGGTCATTTTACAGACATGTAATCCAAACTCTTTCACATTAACACACTACAGTTGGTCTAATGCAGCTCTCATTGTATCTGTAAGGCAAAGGATGTCATGTGAAGAGGGCCTTGCTCATCCCTGGATGGAGAAGTTTGACTCTGAGAATCTTTGTTCTACAAAGACTCTATCCAAGGAGAAAATGAAGAGGTTTTTAGCCAGGCAGAAGTGGAAGGTAACACGATTTGACCATTTGGGCTCATAAGATGAGAGTTGGTTTGAAGTCTCATTAAAATGTGTCTAATAGAAAGCTGGCAAGGCCATGTTGGCCCTAAAGAGAATGGCTTTGCTGTCTAAAAACGAAAGCACTGCATCTCTCGCAAGCCCTGAAAAGGGTAAGATGATTTCTGTTCTTTTCCTGTTTTTGCATGAGTCATATAACCGTATGTGCGTAAGAATATAATTTACTTTTGTCTTCTAGATTTCCTGCTCAGCCCTGAAGCAGAGGATGCGCTACAGTCTCTGGAGCGTAAGATGCAGGGACCCCCCCAATTTACCAAGAGCTTGGAGGACCAGAAAGTAGCCCAGGGTTCCTGTGCCCGTCTGTCATGTCACCTTAGTGGTAGGCACCCTTTTCTTTCAAACTGAGCAAATAACAGAAATTAAGACTTTAGTTCAGGTCAGACTTAAGTAATAAGCAGAATTATGTGGACTGAAATCTATCAAGACTATATCTTCAGTGAAACCTGTTTATTTTATTCAGCCTCTTTATTAACCTGGCCAGGATGTTAGGTTGTTGATCTACAGATTTAAGGTGCTGCTGATTGGAAACAAAGTCAGAGCTAAGTTGCTTGGTCCCCACAACCAGTAACAAAACTGGAACTACCACCAGATTAAAGTAGAGCAGATGTATCCCAAAAGAGACCCAACGACCAAGAAAAGAGGTTCAATTTACTTATTTGGGGGGAAAAAATAATAATAATTGAATAGAAACTATTAATAATTCAAAAGTAAGTAAAACTAGAAATGAACTCTGAGAGTGCAGATCTCCCCGCCAAGCAGCAAATTTTGCCCAATATTGTAACCTACACCTAGAGCTAAAATTCCAACATGTCTTTTGGATCTTAACCAAATATAAATGAATTGTTTCTTGGTATGAGGCGCACCTCTTGTTAAAAAGAAAAAAAAAATAAAAATTCATTAAAATCCATCCATATGTTTTCAAGTTTTGCTGCATAGAGACAAACAAACATACAATCTCTCCTAAAAGCATATCCTCTTTGGCAGAGGTAATTAAATGAAAATACTTAAAAAAATACATATTTTAACATTATAAGGTTTAGTAGTTAATTTTATTTTAATATGAATGAATAAATGAATGAATGAATGAAAATTTCATTTTCCAACTAAATTAAAATAAAAAGGAAAATATATAGCAAGAAACAATTTAAAAGGACGCAAAACAAAAAATAAGTTATACTTTTATAGTTTCCTCATCATATCATGATATTTACAGGATTGAAACGTTTTGTAGGTATTTTTAACATAATTTCAACATCAAATATATATATATATATATGTTGATAGATGTAGTAGTTCTCTGTCTCAGGTAAGTTAATGTTACACTGAATCCAGGTTCATCTGTTCACAAACAAAACTAAATGGGCCATCATTATAATAACAGTTCTATTATATTTGAAGTCAAATTGAAAAGAAAGCAATAACTCTGTTTGCAGCTGCAACCGTTTAAGTTTAAATATGCAAACTGATATACTCTTATTCCTTTTTTAACCCATATTCTATTTGTTTAAAATGTGCTATTATTCTAATCATAAATAGCGTTTAGTTTATAAATAGTTTTAACATTTTAGAACAAATTATTTGTGTTTTATGCATCCACATGTACAGATTTTAAGGTTAGAAAGGAAACCTAAAACAAAAATGTTATATTTTTATTGGTTCATTTATGTAACTCCACATTAATAAATCGGATTCTGCTTCATTTGAAAAGCCTTATTTTAAACAGTTTCTTTATAATCTACTGATAAATTAACTGGTCAATTTGACTGCTACCGTATTATTACCTTGTTCATGTATTCAGCTGTAAAAACACCAGCTATCTCACTCTTGTTTAATTTGCTGCAGGATATCCTGATCCAGAGGTGGTGTGGCTGTGCGGAGATGAACCAGTAGAGGAATCGTCCACCGTCCAGATAGAGTATGAAGATGATGGCCACTGCACTCTGATTCTTTCAAAAGTTGCACCAGAGGATGGCAATGTTTACACCTGCAGGGCAACCAATGACCACGGAGAAATATCCTGCAAAGCTAAACTAACGGTTCTGTAATAGAGTCAGCATTTCTATGAAAACAAAGAGGAACTGTACAGATACAATTTTGTTGAGTGCCTAAATGTATATAGTTACAGTGCGTATGGATGCAAAGGAGGCAAATGAGGAATGTACTGGAAAACTAACGCATTGATATACACAGTCTAGATAAGGTATGTGAATATAGTTACAAACCTTTGTTTAGTAAGAGTTGATATTTCCATGTATGGCTAAGATATATTTATAAACTGATTTATACATTTAGATTTTAGCTGATAATGTGAACTATGGAGCATAGCTGCACCTGTATGTTGGATTTAAATCTTAATATGGAAAGATAAAATGGGCTAAAACTACACTGTTGGTATTAAGTTGTAAGGATGGTGTCGTATTTTTGAACTGCGTTAAGGTTTTAGTGGAAATTTTTTTAGATAGTTTTTAGTCTTTATTCTAGAATTAGCATCATCAATTTTTATTTTACTTAGAAAGAAACGTAGATCCATCAAAAGCGGCTTTAGTTTCAGTTTATGACTTCCTCTGTGCCATCTTTGTCTAAAGTGCGTTCTCAAAGAAATGAATATTAGCAAATATTTTTGTACATAATAAAGTTTATAAAATTTCTCAGTTTTTTTTTTCCTTTAGAAATTCTTTTTTCACCTCTGCTTCACCAACAGGGTTAGGTGCGTGTTATAGTTTTATTGTCAAATGTTATGTCAGTGCAATTCTGGGCTGTTTTGTCCAACTAAAGCCTGATATATTGAAGCTGATGCAGGATTATTTTAGATGCCAGCTATGCTAACATTATTTGCTAGGTTATACTGATAGAAATCAGTGGTCTGAAGTGATGTCATACTCTTTTAAACATCGGATGCCATTACAAGCATATAAGCCATATTTAATGGTTTGTTCTCTGCTTTTATTTTGCAAAACACCGAACTTTTTTTTTTTTTTTTTTTTTTGTAGAACAACTAATCCTTTTGCATCAGCTCCCATTCCAACAGTAAGGTCCAATTTGTTTCAAAAGGGGGCGTGGCCATTTTCAAGGGTTAAGTACATGGGTGTTTGAATCAATATATTGTATTACATACAATCAGCTATCACAAAGTTCCTCCAGAAAGTGAAACCAATGAGAGAAGGGCAAAGTGAAAAAATAACCCTTTTATCAGTTCTTATACTACAAATGAAGATTACCTTAGTAAATACAGAAACTTTCAAATAACATCCTAAATGTATTTCCACTTAATGGGACAACAATGCCATATTTCATCTAATAAAGAAAACTACATGTCTATTGGTTTTGTGTGGTTCCCAGCCGCTTTACTCAGGAACCTGTATTGCCTGTTTTATGTGTTTCCTTGTTGCGTCACACCAGAAAAGAATGGATGATTAACAGGCTTCTGCAGCACTTGATTGCTGACGATTTGAATCAGGTCACCTGGATCAGAGACATGGCTAAAGCATGCAGGACAGGGGTCCCTGAGGACCAGAGCTGGGAACCACTAAGAATGGGGTATAATTACACATATTTTAATTCTGAAGTTTTTATTACAAATTGTAAAAAAAAAAATTGCAGAGACTTTCCCCTAAAAGTCTGAAATTTGAGTGAGAAAGGAAGAGCTTTGTTTCTAACGCTGACCTAAAAAAGACAATATGGGGGCTTCATGGACCTTATGAAAGCTTTAGAAAAACGGTTACATTTCACCATTTATATCCATTTGCTTATAATAAAATCTTGTCTGATTCGGTGAACTAGATATTTCCAAATAATTTTCTGCCGTGCTTCTCGTTAACAAGTTGCCAAAGCATTAAAGGTCAGAGGTTCTAAAAACAAAAGCAAGTCATTCTTTGCTGTTGTTTAATTTAATCAAAACAAAACTTTGTATTTTTCCTAAAAATAATTACAACCAGTCATTTCTGAGTAATATTTGTCCTTTATGTATACAAACACATAAAGCTACAACGATTTAAAGCAGCAATTACAGATTCAAAGTGTCCCAACATGTGGTTTATAATTTCATGATTGAAGTAAACCCCCACCTTCAGCCCAAGGTTTCACAAAGTTTAAAATGAATGGCTATGATTAAGTTTCCATTTTTATAAGTCTAAGATTATTTTAAAAGTTAAACCTCCTTGAAAAGCCAGGGGCGGATCTAGGATTCTACGAGGTCAGGGGCTTAGCCCTGAGGGTGAATGTGAGAGTGTAGACTTTCTGGTAAATCCCATTCTGATGTAAAATATGACAGATTACTGGATTAAGGAAATGTCAGGCATATGACATGCACACATACTTCCTAAAAATATGGAAGGAGGAGGAGGATAGAATGGATATTTCAGCTGCCTAAAATATTCGGTTCCCCCTCCTAACATGGGAAGAAATTAATTTACCTGCAAGTCTTTAACTGTGTTTATTCCTCTCTTCATCAACAATAGATACTGTGGATTTGGTAACATTTGATCATTATTTGCCAGAGTTATGAGAGGAAAATCTAATATTTTAGCCACCTGGACTGAGCTGGGCTAAAGTGGCAGCAGCCCCACTGGAAAAAATTTAAATCTAGATAAGTCATTTTTTCTTAAAATAAGTGCATTTGTTCTTGGATTGAGGAGATAAAAGACACATTTTTCCAATGGAACAAGACAATTTACACTTAAAATAAGAAAACACAATTGCATTGTCTTATTTCAAGTGCTTATCTAATTATCTTATTTTAAGAGTAAAAAATACTCATTCTATTGGCAAACTTTCTCATTTACCTACTCATATTAAGAATAAATACACTTAATTTAAGAAATTTCTACTTATTTCTAGGTCGTTTTCCCAGTGTTCTGCATGCTGCCACTCTCTGGTGAATTCCAGTACTGCACATGTTACTCAGATCAGCTTAGAGGCTTAGATTCGAGTTTCTTGGGAAAACATCCAGGGCTGTAGCCCAAGTAGCCACACCCTAGATCCGCCAATGGAAAAGCTTCCTGTTATATAATGCTCAGGATATATATTTAATATATTTATGTAACCAAAATTCAAATAAAGGTATCCCTCATTTTATTTAGATCACAATTTGAAACTACAATAGAAGTAAATTTCTTTACTGTAAAATGATGGAAGAAGCATGCCGGGACACGTGTTAGAAGCATCACATACGAAAGAGCAGGAAGCCACTGAATGTGTTGTAGTTCATGCTGTCATCATACACCATCCTGTTTGGTTCCAGCTGCACATACACATTATCTCCCACTTTCAGAGGGATGACCACGGCGTTGCTGCCCATGTCGTTACTATCAGTCCCACTGGTGTCCCACACAGACGTCAACCGCTCACTGTTCTTCATCAGGCTAACAACCGAGCTGGGAGTAGGAGCCAAGTTGTTGAACATTGAGAATCGAAAGAAGTACATTCCACTGACCATTGCTGTGAAAATACCTGCCGTAAGAAGGATTAGAAGAAATATAACGCAGGCCTTCAAATAATACAGCTTCATTTTCTCCCCCCTCCCCTTTATATACATTTCTTTGTTAAGTTAAACACACCTGTTGAAGGATTATAGCAATTGCCAGTGTTGGAGAAAACCTTTTTATACTGCAGTGGGATAACAGTGGTAAAAGGCCCAGTGTTTCCGGAGCCAGAATCCCTGAGAGCTGCAGAAAAAGCCACCTGAGGAGCACCTAAAAACATCAAGCATACCACAAATACTTTGGAAAATTGGACCAGGAGGTAATATAAGTCATCATAAAGTTGATAAATCGATTACCTCCAATGAGGCTCCGTAACTCCAGGACTTCTTTTTCCGTGCTTTGCAGCCTGGTCTCCAGAAAAGTTACTTTTTCTTCCATGTTGGCAACTTTCTCCTTCAGCTCTCCAACAGTTTGAGTTACAGATGTGAGAGGGCAGATGTTACAGCAGCTGGCGAAGCCTGAGACCTGGCCGAGTTTTGCATTGTTTTCATCAGGTCCAAGATCAGAACAACAGAGCTTGAATGCCAGTAAAAGAACAACAACCGTCTTCATGCTTGTAGCGTTTGGATTGTTTGCCTTTGTCCACAGACTTCTCCAACCTTTCCACCTACTATTCTTCTTCTTCTCTCTTATTAGAGCAGGTTGCAAGCAGGTCATAGGTGCATACTGCCACTTATTATAAAATGGTATGTAAAACTAGCTTCCACCCACTAATTGCTGTTTATTAGTTTTGTGTTATGCAGATAAATGAATATTGCTTTTTTAATCATAAAGATTTCCCCTGTCTCCTTCAGTTCCCAGTATTCATTTTCTTATATAGTTTCTCTCCATTTCAGTGGAAATTTCAGTTTAACAATATATTTTTTTTTTTTCCTACACATTCCTCAGATATATTGTTTTTCGCTTTACCTAGTATGTATTGTGTAAAAGTGGAAACACAAGTTCCAAAGACATTTTTAAAGGATGTACTGCCTTGTTTTTAGAGGTCATGTTGATTGATTTAGGAAAAAAACTCACGGTGGGTGATATACACCATAGAAGGGGGTCAATTATTAATCATTAAGCAGGTACAAATAAAAAAAGCACCTTGAATAAAGAGTATAGCATATCTCTTCAAGCATAGTTCATGCTATACATCCCAATCAGGCCTTAACTCATTTTTATTTTTTGTATTTTACATTTGGATCTTTTTTTTAAACCTCAGTCTTGTGAAAAGTTTAGTAATTTCCATCTCAAGAAAAAGAAAAAAAAGGCAAACTAGAGCATTCTTTGGAAAGATTCCCTGAAACCCAACCCAAGCTACCATTAAGCTTGCATATCTGTTCTCGGAATATCCAGTCGGGAGGGACAGGTCAACTGCCTCTGAGGTCATTGAGCAACTATTCTTGTAAGTTGTTTTTTTCCCCCCTTTCCTCATATGCTTACCTAACAATGAGTCGGCAATAACAGATTACAAATACACACACCTGCAGTTCTGATATGTACTGGCAATGTCTTTTAATCTGTCGCTGCACAAATTGTTGCTGCATCAGAATCACTTCAATCATTAAAACAACTTTTTATTTGATTTACTTACCCTATACATTTACCACTTTCAGAAAAATAAATACAAATGTACAGAATGTAAATAAATTAAAATTTGGCTCAAATAATAAATACAGTTTGAGTACTTTCTGTTTACATATCAATAAAACATAGCTGTGTGCAAACAGGAGAACTGGTCTTAGACAATGTTTAAGTGTTCACTGGTTAAAGCAGCTTGATGGCTGGGTTTTGGTCAAATCCAGAGAGAATAAGGTCACTGCAGAGGTCAGAGCTGTTTGCTCAGAGCTGCGCGACTCCTCAATGAAGCGACTCGCTTGTTTCTGTAAACTGTTGCTGCGTGCGACTCGAAGGCACTGACCATCTGCTTCACAACTTCGTCGAAGAAAACGCAGGCCAGCTGAGAGTGCAGCAGAGACTTGAACTCAAAGGACACCTGCATGAGACAAAAAAATAAGCCAGATGTTAAATAAGAATTACAAATGACTATAAAAATCAATGTCCATGGAGTCTTTGACATTTTAGAAGTCAAGTCAGATGACCGAAGCCTAAAGAATCTTACTTAACACATCATGCTGTAATCTTTCAGGTTAATCTTAGTGTAATCTGGGCCAAAATTAAGGTCAAACTCCTGCCAGTAGCTCCTTAAGATGCTAAATTTACTGCTATTCAGAACTTACACAACCCCAGCATGCTGCACAAGACCTAATTTAGAGCATAATGAGATTTTATCCAGCACTTCCTCTCAGTAGTTTAATCCAAAGGAAGGGTAAAAAGTGGGACTTTAGGTTTCTGGTTTGATCTCAATTTATTAAATTTGAAAATCTGTTTTATGGACAGTTTTAGAGATTTATGTTACAGTTTGGTCACATTCAAGTCTGGTTATCCAATTTCATTCAACAGTTAATTTTATTCAGATAGAAATACTTACAGAGAAATCCACCTTGCAGGAACCTGGTAGGTCTTTAGCTCCGGGGGCAAACCTCCACATCGTTTCAAGATGGCTGAAGAGCGATCCGTCAGAGCACACAGCCTGTTTAAAAAACAAATATGTCATTGCTAAAAGTTAACAATATTTCATTTTACTCTGGATAACAATACAAATTAAATTTTAATGTTACAGAAATCCAAGCAAATGGTGGATAAAAGTAAAGCTTAGCAAACAAAAAGCTTTTCAAGGATAGACTTTTTCAATTACTGTTAGAGGACATACTAAGGAATAAAATATAAATAATAAAGGAATAAATAAAGTAATAAACTTTGATATAGTTGTCATTCTAAGAACTTACTCTGACTTGGTGGTTAGGAACAAACGTGAGCTTAGATGTATATCTCTCAGTGACTGGAGGAAAACCGATTTCCAGTTCTGCCAGGATGTCACCATTCGGTCCCTTCAGCATTCGAGACTTCTTGCACCAGGGAACAAAATACTTGTACTCTTCCACGTTGGCCACCACGTTGTACATCTCTTCTGGAGTGTACCTGAACACACAATCACACAGGAAATTACACCCATCACTTTTTATAGCTCTAAATGATCTCTGCACTTTTTTCCTCCAAAATATTTTGCAAACTTTTTGGTTTACAGTCTAGAAAGTAATCAATGATGTGTGAGAAACCTACTCTAATATCCTGCTCTCAGTGTACTCCATCCGACGGTTACTGATGGGAGCAGCCAGGCTGATGAAAGTGCGCCTGGTGGACCTCATGGGAAGAGTAGGGCGGAGCTGAAAGCTGGTTCTCCTTTCTGCCAGGATCCCACAAGATCCCAAATGCCTAAAGAGGAATAAAATAGAAAATTCATGAAAAATCTGTGAAAACATTTCAACTTAAGTCCCTCGTGGAAAGATTTTTATTCGGTGAGTTTACCCCACATCCAAAACATTCTGGCCACTTTGGAAAATTGTAAACCTTGAAATTTGCCTTAGGTCAGGGGGGGATTTACCATTAGGCAAAACTAGGCAGTTGCCTAGGGCCCCCCAAGTTCCTGGGGGCCCCATAAAACTAATTTCCCTTGTATGGTTAATACAGCTATTATATGTGCATATTAATTTTGTTTTTGATAAAATTCCCTTAAAATGCCTTCAGAATGCTTATAATAAGTGTGTCTCAGTCACAGGTGTATTCAATGACTTTTCAGACACCTCTAGTGCTTTCATTTCAAAAAAGCACCCAGCACCAAATCTAGTAACTTTTTTCTGCTAATGGAGACTTTGGCAACAAGATATGAAAGCATGGAACTCTGCTCTCTAGAGCAAGTAGATTGGTAACCCGCCTCCTGCTCTCCTCTCTCATGATTCATGCAGCTATTGTTTCATACAAATGAAAAATGGAGAACCGATTAGCAGATCATAGCTTGTCTACAGTGGAAAGAAGGACTGGGTCATTTACTTTTGCTGTCGCCTTTTTGGAAACACAGGAAGGAGCAATCAGTTAAGTGAGCTTAGTTTCATTCCTTTTGAGAGGGCATGAAAAGTCAGCTGAGTACAAAACAGAGAGGAAAACAAGAAGAGGGACAAAACGTAGAAAAAATAATGTATGTCTATTATATTAAAATTTCTGTATCCGTATAATGGGTCTGTTTTATGTGTTGTCTTCTCAATTCAGAGGTCCCCATGCCTGTTTTTGCCTAGGCCTCCAAATTTCCTAAATCCGCCCCTGCCTTAGGTAGGTAATGTTTAGAATAGAATAGAATAGAAAATCCATTAAAATGTCACCAATGGGGTGTTTAGAGAAGCAAAAACATTTTAAAAAAAAATGGTCACGTGGACTGTATAGGAATAACATAATAATGAATAGTTAAAAAATAAACAAAATAAAATACTGTACTGTTTATGTTATTGCTCAAATAAAAGCTGAAATACTTATTTTTTTTCTCTGATTGAAGGAAATGATCTAATCAGATTCAATAAAAGGGGAAATATATTGGAGAAGCAGAGTGAGTAGAACTTCATCTCGCGTGGGAAAAGTCACTCACCTAAAATGCGCTCTTCTATGGTTTCCACGCACAGCCTTTAACATTTTACCATCCTTCACATCCACCAGCGCCTTAAACAGGAGAGAACTCGTTCTTCTGGTCATTTTGAATTTTTCCATTAAAACAAACAGTCCACAAACTAAGCGGTGAAGCTTTACCTCAGCAGCGACAGCTCGAGCACTTTATAGAAGCCAGGGGGGCGTGACCATGCTGCCAAATAAGGAAGTATTTTACGTAACGCGCTCTATCATTTGGGTTGACCAATCAGAGGGCGCGTAGGTAGTTTTTAAATGATACACTGAAGGAGTTGCAAAACGTACAGTAATAGTACAGTAAGAAAATTCCTAAATGGTTAAATATCACTATGTTTGGTGTATTTGTAGTGTTGCTCAAAATGGACTGTGTAAAATGGATTTTATTATTTTATATGTTTGAGTTATTAATCGAAAATGCTGTAAAATAATGCTTTTCCCTTACTTTTAATTACTAGTCTTGTATTTGTTTAGATGCTAAGTTATGAGTATTGTCTTAATTTGATTTTCTTATCTGGAAAGAGTAGTGAGAAACCATAGGTAGTTGATAGATTTTTATTTTATATACATTTTTAATAAGATACAAGCTGATTTTCATAAAAAAATCTGAAGATAAGAAATTCTAATTTGACTTAATATATTTTAGATTGCAAAAGATGGACTCGCTGGAAAAGGAAAAGATAGAACTGGCACCAGGAATATATGCTTTAATCTTTTATATATGCTTGTGGTAGGGCTGAGGATTAATTGTGATGGAATTTGACTAAAGTATTTTCTCAAATGCTCATCCTGGCTCAACTTCATCCAAATTTTAGAAGTGTTCTTTCTTCCTTTTTTTTTTTTTTGTTTTCTGGACAAAATGTGTGGTTTGGTAAATCACTTAGATTAGATTGGGAATGATTCTGGTGGTTCAAACCCAATCAATATTTAGCTCTTTGGTCTGCATGAAAAAAATGTTTACCTGTAGATTGATATGAAAATGTTGTTCATGTCTCTTTACTGCTTACCTGGTCTTTTGTTACGAAAATATATAAACGGGAAATTTACACTAATTAAAATCTCTACTTAATAATGTCCATTTTAGATTATTATTATTTTTTTTTTATTTTAAAACAAAAATCATCAAACTACTTTTTTTATTTTTTTACTTCTGGTTTCTGATTAGAACATTCAATTACCATTATGTTGCAAGCAAGAATAGTTGTCGCAAGATTTATGAATTCACAAACTTCTGTGCAGAATTCAAATTAAAATACACTTAACAATCTGGCCTATGCCAGGTTACCAATTACCAAAATATCCACTGACTCACTGCAGTATTAATGCTACATTCAGACCGCACGTTGCAGAAGCAGCTAGTTTACATGCAAAGTCAATAGTTGATGTGCATCAAGGCGCAGCAAAAGTTCCTGCAGCGTGTTTTGAGCAGCAGGAGCTGCTCATCTCAGAAGTTGAAGCAGAGCCTCTTGAGCTTCTGAGGCGCGTGCAGCTGCTGGAGTTGGAAAATTTGAACTTTTGCTGCTTGACACTCCACATCAACCAGTTAGAGACAGACACAGCACTGCTGATGCAGAACGCTATGATCACTCCGCTGAAATAGTTTATTAATGCCTAAACTTGCTTAAAATGTTAAACCTGCAGTCGAAATATGTTCAAGTTTTCTGGTGCCTCTAGTTTGGATTTCGTACATGAAAAATGCCTACCAGCCGCCACGAACAGTAGCGGAAAACCGCGAAGAGACGCCCGGGGCCAGAAGCTGCCGTTGAACAGGATTCCCAGTGATAGAGAACTGCCGGTGTACGGGGATCTGACGGCTACAGCAGCAAAATAATATTTGAAGGCAGAATCGTTATCTAGATGAACTGATTGCACAGATGAAGTTTTCAGGAGGACTTTCTCACCAAAAAATCATTAAAACTAGTTTTTACCCACTGATCACAGGAAATATAGCAGCCATTGTTACAAAGAAAGGAGCAGCAAAGATGCTTCAGCCACGCATTACTGCTAAACTTTTACAAGCATCAAAAATGAAGCAGTACGCACATTTTTTCTGCTGACTGTAGTAATAAATTTCACAGTTCAGAGGCATTTTTTTTTTCATTTTCTTGTGAAAATAGTCTATCAAAAAGGACTCATGATTTGCTTGCATTTGATATAGCCTATTTAAAAAATTGTAAGAAATAAAGAGGGGGTTTTGTCTACATCAAAAGGAGTTTAGCATCCAAGGGAATGGAATTTAAAGTATTTTCCACTCAAAAGATATAATGATTGTCCAGCCGGTCAATGACCAGCACATGATGAACGTGGGCTGATATGACCAACAGTAGAGGTCATGAAACTGATTGGAGAAATAATTAAACCAGAGAATTTAAACCAGAGATAATACAGGCACTATTTGATTTAATAAATCTGCTCTAAAAAATATAGCAACTCACCAATGCAGATACTTTGTAAAAAAAAAAATAATAATGTGTAACTATTTACAACAGCCTTTAACCCCAATTATACTGATCTATGTAATGCTTCACATTCTAAGGAGATTCTCTAAGCGCTTCGTTTTTAAATGAGTATGTGCTAGTAAAGCCAAACCTGTTGGCATTGGATCCCAAAAGGATCCACAGAGGGATTAGAGCACCTGATCAGGAAAGGATTTAGGAGCCTCTGTCCTTCAGGTCAAAAAATAGATTAAATATGCATGGCATAGATGAACAGGTGAGATAACCAGACTGATGTCAGACAAGCACAGGCTGATCCCCTGACTAAATTAAATATTACATAGTAAAGTCTGTTGCCTCTGTCCACTTTGACCTTAATTCTTGAACCCTTATGCAACATTTTTTTACCTGGCCAGCTTGTTGAAGTATTCACTGTAATCTGTGAAATTTAGATTGAACAAATAAATCCGGAGGTTTTAAGATTTCTCTTGAAAGAGAAAGGAGCAAACAAGGACTTCTTTGTTTAGCATATCATTAATAAGAAGTTTTATTTGATTTTTGTTTGTTCTGTTTGTTTTTGCTGATATCTTGTCACAGGCCTTTCACTGAGTACAACAAACAACTCATGATGCATTCCAGTCTATTTGCTTGAAACGTCTGTCACCAAATTTGGCCTTAAACGCAACATGAAAACCTGACAAATAACTTCTGTAAACACCCGAGGCATTAGGGGGTTAAACCGGAGTAATTAAAGCTGTTATTTTAATAGTAATATTAATAAAACAGTTCTGTAAATTAATATTTAATCCTTAAAAATATATATATTTTTTGTTTTTCTTGCCACAATGAAATGATTTTGATGAAAAAGAGAACTTAACGGTTCTGGTCATAATCAAGTCTGTTTGTGGCCAATGAAAAAACGGCTTACTAATGATTTTTATTGGGATACCATCACTCTTCATTCAAAATCAGCTTGGTTTGAAAAACTTTTAGCCCTTTAGAGAGAATAATAAAACAGCATCTAAAAAATGCTTCTTGTTTCGGTTTGTGTAATGGAGACTTTCAGCATTTTGCAACATTTGTGTAATTTGTGGGTTTTTTTTGGCTGTCTGTTGTCATTTATTGATTTAGCATGTATTTATGTTTCCATGGCATAATAATGTATGAGCATCCTGAGTTCCTTTCCTACCCACCGTAGAGTTCAATTATTTTATTTATCTATATAGCGGTGTCACAGCACATGTCATCTCAAGGCTCTCTACAGAGACAATTCAACCAGATCATACAGTCAGAATGGTTTAAAGTTTTCTATCTAATCAAAAGCAGCTGATTGTATTGCCTCGTTGACTTGAAAGCAATTCCTCACACCAAGCATGCTTGTAGCGAGAGGGGAGAGGAAAACTCCCTTTTAACAGGAAGAAACTTCCAAAAGAACCAGGCTCAGTGCCGAGCTAGACTGGGGTTCAAGGAGACAGAAGCAGACATAGAAAAAGAAGCAGAGATACAAAAGGCAACTGTCCGTCAGCTCCTCAGGTGGCCCCGTCCAGGAAACACCAGCCAGGTAGGCAAGCTCTGAGCCAGCTCCAGAAGAAATGAAGAGAGCACATACAGTTAGTCACAGTCGGAGAAACAGGACTACACTGAAAAACAGGCCAAGCTCTAACATCTATATTCAAAGGCATTGATAGCAGCGGCACAAATTATATTTCTCTCCGGGATGGTGTCAAAGCCAAAAAGGAACAGACCGGATGAAGCTACTATAAGGAAAAACAGAGAGAACATAAAGTTAGAGATTGAACTGAAAAATACTACAGAGTGGGAGAACAGAGATGCAACGAAGCAGAATGATGACAAGTGGTCCCTATATATTGCCACTATGTAGTTTCTGAAGTAGCAGATCAGAGTGTGGAACTGATGGATGGCGTGTAGCAGCCAGAGGTGGGTAGTTACTAGTTACATTCACATGAGTAACTTTTTTTTTAAATGAAATTTTAGTAGTAGTTTTAGAGCATTTCAATTTCTACTTTTACTAGAGTAAAATTATGTTGATACTTTTATTTGACTACATTTTCTGTCTACTCCATCCATTTAGAGTAATCCACTGAGAACAAGCTTGTTTTAAACAAAACATCTTTGTAGTCAAGACTCATTGGTTAAATGTTATTTTCGAACTGAATTGTTTGCCGTATCGTTGGAGGCTCAGTGATAATACAGTAAACTGATTATTGTAATTTAACCTACTCTTTCATAGTCTAGTTATTGATTTTGTAAGTTAAATAACTAAAAAATATTAAATCAGCTGTTATAAACATTGGTAGTCAGTACATCTCTCACTCTGTACTTGGGTAGCCTTTTTACCAAATACTTTTTTACCCTAACTTGACTAATTTCTTCAAAGGCTACTTTTTTTTTTACTTTTAGTTGAGTAAAGTCTCATTTGTGGGTACTCTACTCTACCCACCTCTGGTAGCAGCTTAGTGTCTTTGATTACATAGACATATGCTCAGGCAATACATAGGAGATATCACCCCAGGGGTGGCGATACAGACCCTGCTTCAGCCTCTTCTGAACGAGGTAGTGTCCTGTAGGAAAGATGGACAAAATGGAGTCGTAAAGCTCTACAGCTTTCTTTGCATTTATGTTTGAGTCAGTCTGAATACAGCAAATGGGTAATCACTCTTTAGCATAACGGAGTGTGTTAGCATGATAAGAGGTGTCTGAATAGTGCTTGTGTTGGAAAAGGAATCTGTATCCTTCCTATCATACGTCCTTTAGCATAGGGAACTCAAAATATCACAATATCCAGATATAATGAATCCTAGAATCCTCTATGTGACATGACATATAAGCAGAAATCTGACTTGAAGAAGTGAACAAAAGATTATTACTTCATCTGTACTGTATATGAAACATGCAGATGTTCTCTTCTTCATTTACTTTGGGTCTCCTCGAAGAATGTCTTCCTGAGTCTGCAACACTTTATGATAATTGTCATTTTTCAAGGGTTAGTTTTATTTATTTACATAACCACAGTTCTGTAACTGGTTTAAAAATATCCCCAGATTTCAAAAATAGAAAATGAACAAAAATTACATAAGTACATTTTTAGAAATGTTCAACCTCAACAAGGCATCACAAGAATCCTGCCTTAAGCCTGGGCATGCCAGAGATAATAAGGAATGCGAGAGAAGCGAGCTATTGAATAACATTAATGCAAAGACTGTGGAATGACTTAAACCTTGATGCATAATCTTTAGTACGCAGTATTCCACAAGTAAAACTAACAGACTAAAATAGGCTATGAAACCACCTCTTTTTGTGAACTCTTCTTACAAAACTCACTTTATCAACTTTGTCCCAGAAGCTAAAATTAGAAGAAGCAAATATTGTTCTTTTAATCTAGGCCAAAGTCTGCAGATAATGTGAGAGCGTGAATGACATTTCTGGAATTATTGATCATCTGAAAAAATGATCTGGCTCAAAGCTGATATGTAATTCATTCCATCCGGTTCTGAGACTTTCAGGTTGGTGAGAGGCAGCATGACGCTGTTGGTGAAGTATCTGAATGCAGGTTTGGTTGAATGGATGGCTTCTAGAAATACCTGAAGAGAAAAAAATCAAAGATGTGAGAAAACAGATGCAATAATTATAAAATGTATGTATTTATTATTATTATTATTACAAACAGTGAAAAACTATTTGGATAAGCTCCATAATTTTGTCTTTCCTTCAACTGAGTCACTATCAACAGGATTACAATTAGTAATGCCGGAAAACAAGAATTTATAGCCCGCCATGTACTTTCAGTGATTTAAGATTGCTGCTCAATCTTATTAAAATCCACATTACTGAATCAACCAGTAATGCTAACAATGAGTTTTGGATCAGGATACGCTGCTATTCTGACAACGTCATTTCTAGAATAGGTAAGTTTTACTTCAACAAGACGATTTCAAACTACTTATTTCATCCTGTTTTATCTTTTTATAAAAAATAAACAGTAATATTCTTTTTAAAAGTTTTGAACTAAGAAAAAAAATCTTAACTTCAATTGGTTTTTGCTTTTGTTTTAGGTCAGCTGGATTTGAATAAGTTTCTGATTTTATTTTGTCTTATATGTTATTATTTTTAAAACTTATCCTTTGTAATTTTTTTGTTGACCTAATATTATTCAGTAGTCTTTGCTGAAGCTGGTGGTGTATGGGGCTGTTTTGACTTCTATGTATATTTTAGGGTACATGAAAATATCACTTTAACACTTTATTCTGTTGAACCATAGTTCTAATTTTACAGCTGCAAAGTAGTTATCAATTAGCTATATCCATTTTTTTTTCTTTCCTAGGGAAAGCATTTATGTAGCCTTATAAAACCTAGCAGGATTTTGACACAATAAGATTCTTAGATTTTTAGTGTTTTTCAATCAATAAAAGACAAATGTTGTGCATTATGACACTGGAGAGTATGGAAATCATTGCAGTAAAGCATTATCATTAGAATTACATATATAATACAGAATAGTTCTCTACCAAGGAATAACTGTTTAATCATTAGGCCTTTGGGTGCACTGATTGCAGCTTTCTGGCCGATCACCGATTCCTAATCTCCAAAAAGCCGAACATGCCGATTTTGATTTTGATCAATGCCGATTTTTTTTCCATAGCCGACACAGTCAGTTGTTATAAGATTATAAAACACTTAAATATTTTAATATTTTCTTAATGAAAGGCATGTATAAGTACACATGAAATAAGAAAAACTGTTATCAAATATGAATCAATGTTTAGAGCATTGATTTTCAGACATTTGCCGACTTCTGGAAAAGATCAGTTTCACATTAAGTATTGGCCGATCACGGATCTTCCAAAATTAAAGAAATCAATGCCAATAAATACTTTGTGGTACATGTGTTCATGGGTTGTGTGATGTGATTTTATTTTATTGCAGTCTCATGTAATGTAATTCATTTTACTGAACTTCATTTATTTTTGCAGTGCGGTTAGTGATGAGGATACCATAGTGCTAGAGACCCCTTGCACACCTTTACAATGTCTTCGGTGTCTTGTGCAGCGTTTTGGAAAACCATGCTGCAGTGTTGCAGGTATTTTTCATACAGACTGAGCGTTTGGCCATCAACCTGTTGAAGAGATTCATCCCCGAGCTCCGCTTTCTGCAGGTTAACGAGAAAGTCACTATTGACTGGACCACACTCAATGAGACTGACTCTGTGAAACAAAAACATTTCATTTAGTCTGTTCTAAGTTAGATTTAGTTATTGAACAATTCTTAAGCATGCTCATTTACAGAATTCAGTTAAAATGGCCATTAAAACTCACTGGATATTAAAGTGTTGCAAAAGAACAGCCAGACTCTCGCATGCTCCCTCAATTGCAAACTTACTGGCACAGTACACTTCATTAAATGGAAGACCTGCAAGAACATTGAAGTAAGCTGTTTAGGAAAAAAAATAACATAACTCCTTTTTTGTTTGTTTAACTCACCGTGAAGTCCTCCTGTGCTGCCAGTAACCAGAATGCGGCCCTGACCTTGAGCTTTCATGTCTGACAAGAAGACCTGAATGGTCTGAATGGTGCCGAGAAGGTTGACCTCCAGAATATGCTTCATTGAGTCTAAGGACTGAATCTCTAGAGGTCCCATTAAACCAACACCAGCGTTACAGACTGTAAATATAGAAAATGGGGCCATTAACAGCTGGAAATGGCAACCAATCCAATTTGAAGGAAATAACAAAGGTTCAGGAACAAACCTAGAATGTCCACCCGTTTTTCCACCACTTTTTCTCGCGCGTTCAGGATCGATTGCCTATCAGTCACGTCCATTTGAAGGATTTCCAAAGTATCGCGGTGTAGGCCTTTTACACTCTCTAAGAGACGTTCTTTCTTGGCCAGGTTCCTCATTGTGGCATAAACTAAAACAAAAGGCATAGGCCATGTTTCTGCTTTATTTTTAAAAATGCATAGAACAGTGAAGGAATTGCAAGATCCGTTGTTATAAAATCTGATAGATTGACATGGTATTTCTTGTTCATTTGTTAGAAAATAGTTTTACCCAATTTAAAGCTCTTGAACAGTGCACCAAGATTATAACTAAAAAGCTTTGTCTGTTGTTACCTTTGAATATTTTGCTGGAGTCTGAGGCCAAACGCACAGCCAGGCTGAGCCCAATCCCAGAGGAGCATCCAGTAATCAACACTACTTTCTTGTCCGCGGACATGATGGCGTCTCAAAAATGTTGTATTCACAAAGAAAGTAGCTGCTGCAAAGTACAGACAGTCAAACTGAGTGAGACAATGGGATTTGAGGCTGGTGAAATTTGCTCTCTGACCATCACAAGGCCGTGCGTTATCAACCACCTGGTGCTCCATTTTTTTTCTCATGACCTTGTAAGTCAGGATTGTTTTATTTTTATTAGGGATGTCTGGGAGACAAAACCTTGTTTTGGTGTGTTATGCAAAAGTTTCCAGCAGCATTAATGAGAAGGTCCAATGATTGGTTGGAGGGAATGACATCATGACAGATCTAAGCCCATCTTTGTTATTCTGTCTGTGCTTTCACTAAGCACCAGATGGCAGCACAAGATCATGATGTCGCTATTGTCCCTTTTAGCAAATAACTTATGATTTATTGACCAAAAATCAACAATAGGTTTAAGCCTGACACAGCAGCAATAGAGGAAGATCTCCAACTTACAGACCTGACATAGTTTTCATAGATTGGTGATGAGTGATGTAAGGTTAGCTCATAATTGTTGTTTTCTTCATACCTTGTCTACAGTGCAGTCTCTAAAATGCCTTCCTAGTATGAAACCTCAGTGAGAGTTACTTAACTTATGGAAACATAGGAGGATGAAAAAGTAGGACTTCTGACCCCGATTAAAGGTGTGCCCTGATTTAATATAACATATTTAAAAACACTTAATGCAGTGTACCATGCAAATGTTTATTTTTAAACTGCCACCCACAGCCCAGGATCAGGCATAATATCAATGGTTTTCAATTAATTTATTGCACTCAGGGCAGAGACATCTCTATTTTATTTTTATTTTATCTAAAAAATCTCTTTATTTGAAGATCAAAGGGTTACCAGCAGGTGGCATTGTGTGCAATATATTCATTTAAGAGAGTTGATTTCTGACTTAACTGTTGTTTACATGACCATCTGAGCCATTTGGAACAGTCACGTCCTTATTTCAATTTCTAATAAATAGAAAAATATTGAATAGTAACAGAAAGCTTTTTACTCTCCATGCAAAAGAATGTTATTCTTTAGCATGTTCACTTTCAGCTGAATAGGATTGTGGGCACAGTGAACAGCCCCATGTTGGCCACAATTACATGACAATTATTCAACAAATCATTGCGTTGTTTGTAAGAACAGCTTGCATATTTGTGAAACTGCTTGGCAGCCAGATTTAAAAAGAATTTCTTTTTTTGTGATGGGAGCAAACCAAGAAGGAATTTCCTGCCATTTTGTTGCGTTCCTCTCCTTGAGATGGCATCAGTTTGGCTGCTGTCCCACAGTCTGCAGGACAGATAACAGTGAACACTGAGCCTCTTAGAAAAATCTACAACTCCCATGTATTGTTTTAAGCTTTTGAACTGAGTGACCTAAGTTGGAATTTAGCTGTTTTATTTCTTGAAATATTGGGATTTGTTGTTTCCATTTGAACTACAGAGGCAGACCATAGTTTTGCCTGTCTGATTCATATTGCATGCTCTACCTAAGAACATTACAATGCTAAAAATGACAATGAGCCGACATGTGAATGGAGGAACATGAAATGTTTCCTTGCTCAGCCTTGTGTCCTGTTTATAACAGTCTACTCTCTAACAGTCGAGCTGCAGTCAAAAATGCTAGCTGTCCGTCTTTGGATCAATTCTATCAACACAGTGAAAGCACCAGATTTTTTTGGAAGCTTCTTGCCACACATGACCTGCAGTTTCTCTGAGGCACAATAATTATCAGGAGGTCCACTGGAAGTGCACAGTGACCCAGAAAGACATTAAAATTACTCTCTGGCAAGGCTAACCCACATCACAAGGGCAAACAGACTTTTGAAAACTTTACAGCTGTGAGGAGAGCCAGAGGAAAGTTATCCCACGTGCACAGCCACATGCCTTTGTGGCATTTTACAGAAAAAAAAGTGAAAGCTCATTTAAGATATTTGATGCAGAGGATTGCCATTTGGACTCTGCATTGAAACCAGTTTAAGACTGGAAAAAGATTGGCTCTACAGTCACCTGAGGCCTTTGCATTCTTATGCTAATCAGGTGAAAGACTGTGAGTCCAGAGGAGACTCATGAATGCATGTCGACTTAGAATAAGAGTTGTACTTTAATAAAGGGAACAGAAGCAGATGTGTTCGACAGGATGTCCCATGTGAGAGTAGTGAGTAGAAGTGAAACAACTATAGACGCGCTGCGGTGCATGCGGTAAAGTTAAATGGCACGCTATACCTGACAAATGTAGATGAAGCTTTTTGGTTGATGTCTTATTTCTCACAAGAGAATAGTTTACAGTTTAAATATCAAATCCATCTTTTGAATCTGATAAGAACTTACATTCTTTTCTTCCTGTTCTTCACGTGATGATTTCAGGGATACTGGTATAAGGAAAGAGATACAGCTTCCTCGTATCTAGGATACTGAAACATAACAGACACGTAGTGTTTGATCATATCAACAATGGCATGTGTATGCTGGTATTAAGCTTCAAACTGTACTGAAAATATGACATAATGGGACATTTTGCCCCACTGTCCAAATGTAAAGAAACCCAAATCTGTGCAACTAAAACATATCACTGCTAAGCATGTTTCCCTTTTGTTTGCATTACATGTTTGATTGGAAAAAAAACATGCTTTCCTGATAGGGTAGGTTTCATGTATATATGCACTTAAATATGGCACCCATTTCTATGACAGTTACAAAAGTCTGCTGTAGTGCCTGACGGAGTGCATTGTGAAAGTGGTTTAGAAAATGAACATCAAGGATGTGGCTTTGGTTTCTTTTCTGATCTTTAAATTTTTCACCTCTGACAACCTTGGTGCTTGTAGCTCTCTTTTTGTAAAAAACAAAAATGTATGGTAAGGTGACAAAAGAGACAAAGGTGATTGTTGTTTCCTGATAAAATCATCAAGGCTGAAAATAGAAAAGCTATTTGGAAAATCTAAATACTTGTGACATCACATACAGCACTCTGATAGAAATAAATAGCCATCTGACAGATGGCATCTCTTTTAGTTTCAGATCAACAATCAGTGTTTTAGTTCATAGAAGAATACCATGAAAGAAACTATCCAAACTAACCGTACTCTATTTAAACGTCATCACCACATGTGAAATAATAGATAAATTATGATTGATTCCTTTAGCCGTATCCTGGACTGATGAACACAAGAGAAGCAGAATCAAGAATTGTTCAAATACAACCTGTTTGGGTTGAAAATATTTTCAGATCCAAAGAAACATGCATTACTTTACGTAGGAATTTATATATCTTAGTCAGGGAGGAGATACAAAGTAATTTCTAGAGATTTGGGATGCCAGTAAACCATATTAACTGTAAAACTACTTCCTGAAAAATTGTTTGCTGTCTTTCATTACTGGACAGACTGATTAATCCAGGTGTATCTGTCCAGTGTTAACATGGTTACCAGGTCAGACGCTCTTTATTTAATCAATCTTTACAGTGATGAAAGACAGGAAATGAAGGTGCTGGTTGAAGTTCCGAAAGTTGGTTGAATCCCAAATATCCCCCTTCTAATACCACTTAACTATCGAGGATCACTTCTGATAAAGTCGCACTTGGGGCGTTGGAAGACACCTTGATTGAATATGGTGGTGGGGTGTATAAACAAGAATGGGATAGCATCTTCCCTCCAACTGAAAAGGAAAGCAGTCGATGCTATAGCAATGAGATTACGCAATGAGATGTGCGTGGCTGTAACTGTGTGGCGCAGGTTGACATGAGATTAATTATTTTAATGCACATGTTTCCTCCACCATTAGGTCGCTGTTACACTTACTGCCAAATTCCAGCAGGTCTGCACTGATGCTGACTCGCTATTTAAGGGTTAAACGGTCCACTCGACTTACCCCCTACGATGTTTTGGAAGCTCTTTAATGTGGCGGACCCTCCTCGGATGCTTCAGGATGATTACTTTTACTTTTCAAAGGGGAAATCAGAGGGAGGTACTTTCATTAAACACTTATAAGCACTTACAATCTGCTCAGAAAAACTTGTGTTATGCAGCAGGACAATGATTTAAAGCAAATCAGTGAGTCCACCTTTGACTGGAATGGTCAAGTGAAAGTTCATCTTCGTTCTCTTTTAGAGGCTTTGGCATGATCTGGGACAGGCCATTCATTTTCAGAAATTATGAGGATACAATTTTAATTCACAACTTTGTGAAATAAGTTATACCTATTTTAATTCAAAAGCAAGATCTTTACAAGTAAGATGCAGTGCAATGTGTTAGTAGATTATTTTTTGCAAGTTCCACAGAAAATACAGGAGATAATGATCAGCATTTGACACAAAGCATTTTTCATCCTTTCTTTGTAAACCACAAAGCATGAGGACACTTTCATTCCTCTCTAAAGCCGTAGTTCGTTCGTGTCTCATCAGTTCATATTTCATACTTTTTCAAAGAGGAAAAAATTTTAGATTAGTGAAGGTTTATAGTACTCAGAACGACACAAGCTTTGACGTCAGCTGCAACCCTGAGGGCCACAGTTTGACCCTCTGGCTTGGCAGTCCCCCAGACATGTTTGTATACAAAACCTTAGTCTTCCAAGGAATGGCAGCAATTGTGTCATGGGAAATGTCCCTTGAATCAACTATGTGAAGAATTCTCTCACCATTTCTCTTGAGACATCCTGTTCTTTCTCTCTGGACTTTTTGGCACTCGGATCTGTCTGCTGGGGATCAGACTTGACCCGAGTTTAACCAAAAGCTTTGATATCATAATTACAGCTCATACAGTAGGTTAGAGGACGCAGTCAGGGCTTATGAATTCCACTCACAGCTGCATTACATAGAGGGGAACGCTGTTTTGTTGATGAACTCACGTTTTTGAGCTGTGTATGTGCAAACAAAATTCATTAACAGCTTTTTATAAATAAAGCTGGCAGGTTAATATTCAAAGCTAAGATGTGATCATTCAGGATTTACCTGGTCCTATCCGTCATCTGACAGAGAGTGTTTGAAACACACTAATGGCTTTAAAACTGACCCAGTTTCAACAAAACCCTTTAAATACTGTATGCACCTTATAAATGTTGCTGCTTTGTCCAAAAATGCCCTGTAAACTTGTCTCCTCTGTTAATGGTTTGCTGTGTTGTTTCTTTCTGCTGCTTCAGGTGGAGGAGATGAATGTCAAAACCTTTAGGAATTAGTCCCACACCTGGAATGAGGTTATGTGAAGCTCCGAATGGTATCCATTGCATGTGATCCATCCTGGTATTTACGTAATAAACAAAAAGAGTTCTTCCCATTAAAGTCAGCAAGGAGTAGCTAGCATTGAAAAGTACAGTCCCCTGTCTTACTGGGAATTTTATTTCACATATGGGACTCTATTTTCTGTTTTGACTTACTATTAGTCTCTTTTTATATACAAGATAAAATCTTCCCCATATGTTGACCTAACTCCCCAGAGAAAGTGATGAAATCAGCGGCACTCCTCTCCCTCCACCTGGTTACTTCTGTTTATATGTAGCCCTGAGAAGGCTGTTACTAAGAGTGCAGACAAAACATGCATTGTGTTCCCAAGCATGCCCCTAAATGAAAAAATCACTCCCAGACAAAACAGCTCACATTATACATCCATTCTTTTGGGGATATAAACATTCTCATTAGCATCTTGAGCTCACACATGCCTCTGCTTCTTGTTTTCTTGAAACCTTTCCTGTGTTCTCGGGTATTCAGAAAATCCCATGCCACTCATGCTCATCTTTAGGATTGAGCACTGATGTCTTGTTCTCTATCAGCATTTGATGTTATTTTCCAGGATGCACTGGCTGCCTTCTTGAATTGCATAACCCACCTTTCTAAAGGAAGTTATAGTAATTTTTGATGACTATAGCATTAGATAACTATGGGAACACGCCAATGCATCAACTTTCAGTGCCTGAGAGCATGTAGACCTGCTAAATATCTGTCACTCTTAGCACTTTTTCTTCTCTCTTTGGTAATTTTTGTGTTTGAAATATCATATTTCCTTTGTTTGCTTTCGGCACAAGACCAGTTCATCCCACACCCTCACGGTTTACAGCTAATCCCTATTATTATCTCCGCAAATGCTTTTTTTCATTTAACTAAATAGAGAAATGTTGCCCGCCTTCATTTCTGGCATACCTGCACTTGTTTATAGTTTCTGTTCTGTCTCTTTGCTTTTCTAATTGGTTGAGTTCTCTTTTGTTACCTGTGGACAGAAATAGACATGGCTGTAAACAGAAACCGAGATAAATCTTTACCCCCTTAGGTCGCACGCTGGTCGAACAGCTTATGGTGTGTAGAAATCATGGTCTGTTAGTTGTTGTTTCTGTTTTGCTTCCTGCTGTGCTTTGTTTTAGATTTTAACTGAGGGAAGCTTCAGGACAAATATTTACATTTCAAACGTTGAACTCTGGAGTCAATGTGGAGCTACTGAAATGCAAATTATACAGATTTTTAAGTAATTGTAAACCTTAAAGTTAAAGTTAGTTAAACCTACACCTCTTATTGGTAGTTTACAAACACTCTCTAGTAAAAGTAATATATAAATGTATGCTTTAATGATTGCAGCCGTTTTACAGGTTGAATGAAAATAGCTAATTACTTTTACCAAAAGAAAAAGTCCTATTATGGAATTAACTTAAACACACATGGCCAGAATTATAAGCAAATACACCAATTTAAACACACACCACAACTGGTGTTTGAATAAATATTCTTTAAAAAGAGGTGAGGATGTAACTTACTGATGGCTTTATTTATCCATTCAGAAACAGGAGGTTTCCTATATTTTCTGTTTGAGATAAAATTGTAAAATATGATGTATAACTGTTTCTTATTCACATGATGTGACTCATCGATACTACTTTCAGCAAACAGACCCTCAGTATGATGCTACCAACACTGTGCTTCACAACAGAATGAATTAACCAGCTCCTGGTATTTTTTCTTGCCAATATTGTCAAAACTTCAATTTTCTCATTTGATCTTAAAACATTCTACCAGAAAATAGGGTGGCCTCTCCACGTGGCTGCCGCAAGTTTAATTATGGAGAAAACTGTTCTTTCTTTGTCTGCAACATCTAAGCCAATTATGATGAATATTTCCTAACTGATGTTTCAGCATCTCCCAGGAGGTTTTAGAGTTTTACTGTGGTTTAAAGTGACAGTTAGGGTTTAGATGGGATCAGATCGGTGTTCTAACAACAAGATGTGTCAGAATTAGTTTTAGGGAAGGTAAAGGAGGCTCACATTAAGCCTCTGGTTGGTCCCAACCTCAGTACTAATTAAAATGTAAAGAATATCTTTGATGGTTGTAAAACTATAAAATTTAAGATTAAAAAAAACACATATAAGTAAATATTGGGGTAGTAGTCAGCATATTTCATCAGCATTAATGTAACATTTTGACCTTCAACATTTTAACATTAACATAGGTTTTATCTACCTAAACTCTTGTCAGTTTATGCTGACTTTATTTTTATTGCTTTGGTAAAAACCTGAATAATTCATTGTTGATGTCTTTTTGTGTGATAAAAAGTAAATAAAGATTTAATTTGTCTAAAAAATATCATATCTGACAATAATCGTATGCATATCATGGTGGTTTTTAAAAGTGAAAATGTTATTATGTAAATTTTGTTATGACAACAAGAGATAAAGATGTGTTTGCACATTATTCCCAAAGTCCATCTGGCTCTTATCACCTCCCAACGTAATTTCCTTCACTAAAATACCCGAGACGAGGAGTCTGGTCCCTGAAGTATGCCTGTGCTTACTGTAAATGCTATTACGTGCTTATCACACATCACTCTCTATTAACTCATGTCAGTAACCTCTGTGCTACAGATTTGGGAGAGTTTTCTCATGTCCACATCTCCCACTTATGAACTTCTGAGGCTCTTTAAAAATGATTAGAGGCAGAGTCAAAGGCTAAGGTACATTTTAGCATTGATTGAATGGGTCAGGCTGACTTTCTGGCAAATGTCTTCTATTTCCCATCTTTAGATGGCAGAAGAATCTGTCAGGCAGTCATAAGACATCAGGACACAGGTCAACATGAAGCTCTGGGAAACGTGCAGCGCTGCATGATCAATGACGAACTTTTGTAGTCCTCCAGTAGAAGCACATCACTCTCCTTTTTCTAGGGCAAATGTGGTGTAGGCAAATTTATCATACTCTATATGTATTTCATAAAACTGTCCCCCTCTATAATTTAGGCTTTAGAGGAGCCGTTTTGTGTTGAGGCAGCAGTGTTGGAAGCTGGAAAATGTAATTACATGATCATCAGCTACTTATGGAAATTCAAGATGGGTATTTTCTTCCGTGACTCGAAGAAATCAAGGTGAAGTCCAACGTAGAATACAAGGCAATTCCCGTAAAGGGCATGTCTGGAATTTCAAGACATTGCTGCCTTAAATGGGCATAATTCAAAGCTGATTGTCCAGTTTGACTGCAAAATTCCTTCTTAGTTTCTGTTTATCAGGTTGTCTTATTTTAGGAAGTTGGTAGGATTAGACTGTCTCAAAACATGGGCGGTGTTCACTCTCTCCATCTTTCCTTACAATAAACTTAAACTGCTCTGTTAGTAAGTAATGACATTTGTGGCTGACTTGAGAGATTCCTATTAGTCCATATGGAAAAATGTTCCCGCCTCGCCTTTTTACCCTGAACTTATCACCTAAGACTGAAAAATCAAACTCTGAAATATGTTTTCAAACATTCAGTTAAATCAATGCATATAAAATGCAGTTTGGTAGTTCAATCGAAACTTTTTTTAAGCTGTTGGACTAAGCTTTATAGCTTTGACCCATCATTGGTCTGTTGGGTGGGAGGAGAGAACAGAGGGATTCTTGTCATTCTTCAAAAACAGCCATCATAAACTAAACAATATGATCAGATATCAGCACTTTTTCCAGATGAAGATATAACATGATTTGTTTGTAAAATGATGCTATGAAATAACAATAGCATTAAATTGAGCACATTGTTGATTATAGTGTCCTAATCCACATGAGTTTCTCTTTCTTCTGCTAAGTAGTTAAAGTGAGGCAATTATATATGTTAAACATTTATACTTTAGCCAAACAGCAGCTCATTTAGAAAACACAAAAATTATAAAATGTATAAAGTTAACTCCTTAATCAATCTATGCTTTTTCGATAAAAATGGAATCACTCAAATGTAAAAATGTGCCATTTAAACTCTCATTCATTATTATGAGGTTTTGTATCCATTTGGAAAAGCAAAATTAAGTGAGAACTGTCTAGAGCAGGGGTCACCAACCTTTTTAAGGCTGAGGGCTACTTCATGGCTACCGAGTCATAGGAAGGGCTACCATACTGACCTTTGAACTGGAGGGATCAGTGTTCACCTACAGTAAATCTCATCCATAAAAACTCATTTTTATTCTTATTTTATTATTTTATTCATTTCTAATTTTCTTTTTAATATTGTTATTTTGAAACCACTGAAATATGATGAAATAGTTAACATGATGAAATAATACATAAATGATTAAAAAGAAGAGCAACAGAATAAAAAAAAAAATTAAACTTAACCCACTGAGTGAGTTCTTCTGTTTTCAGAAGACGAAGAGAGTACCCCATGCGGTCCTTGAGGATCCCCTTGGTGCCCGCGGGCACCGCGTTGGTGACCGCTGGTCTAGAGTAAACCTTTATGCTTCATGAATCGCTGGAGAGAAAAACAAGCTCCCAAATAATCCCTTCTAGGATAAGCAGGCACAGATGAAGTATGAACTATTAGCCTAAGATAAATGTATAAGCAGGATATTCTTCCAAGATTTAAAATCAGGTCAGGTGTGAGGAACATGGAACATTTTCAGACTACCAAATGGCTCTGGAAGGTTCCCAAAAACATTCCTAAAATAAACATATTATTCAAGCTATTCAGAAAGTGAATTTAATATGTGTTCCTGGTGCTAAAAAGGCCTTGATACTCATGGAAATTAAGGTTAAGGCTCCACAGAAAACTTTAGGGTTATTTTGTTGTGAACTTTTCCATTCTAAGACAGCTCATCTGTCTTCAGCGCTGCCTTTGGTTTAACGGGCAAGTGGCAGCAGATTCCTCTGTCCCGGCCCTGCGTCAGTAGGGGGATTCCTTAAGATCTGGCATCTGGGTGCTACATTCTTGCTGTCCCCTGCACATGACCATCGCAACGCTCACAAAACCCAACAATTAGACGGCTGCAGTCACAGACAGAGTTGTTTCCTGTCTTCCAGCTGGAGTGAGGGGTGTGAGAAACACGCTCACTGAGATTAGAGTTATGGCTACAGAGGCGAAGGGAAGCACAGAACCAACTATCCCCATCCCACAGTGACAAGGGTCCCCTCTTCATCAGACTCTTTACTCGAAAGAGGAGGGGGAAGGACAATGGCTCAATTCAGAATCTGTTAACATAAGAGACCCTTTCTATAGCATGCTATGAATGAAGATAAAGATATGTAGGATGTTTGGTTAAATATTCATCTTCTGTATAAGCAGGGTGATGTGGAACAGGTGGAAAGAATATTAACCCTGAAACCACGAATAAACCTTGGAAACTGATTAGGAAGATTATGCTAAAACCCGACAGATGGCAGTAATCCCTGCCTTTTCTTGGTGAGGTTTGGGGCTTTTAAATTAGCAAAGGGTCTGTCAGAGGCGGACGGCCCATCAAAGTGCAGGCACACCCTCAGCATGGCCATGGGCATTGAGCTGGAGGGTGGTTAAAGCAGTCTGAATTACTGCAAGAACTTTTTCCAGCTTTGGAAAAAGGCAGCAGACCACTGGAAGTTGGCCTCTGTCCAGCACATTTACAAGGAGATCATTTAACTTGTAGATTCTGCATTTCTACACTTTTAACCCAAACTAGTTGTCTTTACAAGAAAATAACATGGAAAACCAATAATTATATTTTTTACACAAGATTAAGCCAAACAAGTTAGGCTGTTCTAACTGACAATATCAACAAATACTTTAAAATAGTAAAGTCTTAATTAGTAGGCTTTACTTAAACATATTTGTTCACAAAAATAATGTTCTGAAAGGAATAGTACACCCAAAACATGATTAGCCTTCATTTTCTACTCACCCCCATGCTGAACAACACTCTGGAGTACTTTTTTGATATCTCAAATGCATCTGGAGATCTGGGAGGCTTCTTGCTGTCTGCTGACATTCAAATAATGGAGGTCTATGGCGCCCGAGGCAGAAAGGTCCATAAAAGTCCACAAAAAACGTGTCAATATTCCTCCATACTGCTCGTCCAATGTATTCCAAGTGTCCTGAGTGGGTAGCGTATAAACAGTAGTGTATAGGATTTCCTAAAAGCGCGTTCACGAGCCTACGGAAACCGCGGCAGACCAAACCAGATGAAAGTGCGCATTCAGCTCGGCAAAGAACTCATGCTCTTCCTCAACACTGAAGTCCTCAGACATTTTTCTTTCGTTGTTTCTTTCTTTGCACAGGTAAACAGCACATTTCTTCTTCTACGCTTGCATTATCGGCAGGGCAGACGCTGAATGCGCACTTTCATCTGGTTTGGTCTGCCGCGGTTTCCGTAGGCTCGTGAACGCGCTTTTAGGAAATCCTATACACTACTGTTTATGCTCTAAAAACATTCTAAATGACTTCGTTTCGAGTAAATTATGGACGCTACCCACTCAGGACACTTGGAATACAATGGACGAGCTATGGAGGAATATTGACACGTTTTTTGTGGACTTTTATGGACCTTTCTGCCTCGGGCACCATAGACCTCCATTATTTGAATGTCAGCAGACAGTAAGAAGCCTCCCAGATCTCCAGATGCATTTGAGATATCAAAAAAGTACTCCAGAGTGTTGTTCAGCATGGGGGTGAGTAGAAAATGAAGGCTAATCATGTTTTGGGTGTACTATTCCTTTAAGCTATACAAAAGCAGATAGCAAACATTTTTCATAGTAAGTAATTTATCTAAACTATTTAAGTTTACTGGAAAATTACGTAGAAACCCTTTGTCTAGACCCATTCTAGTTTGTATACAATTTTAAACCCAGCACATGAATTTGTATGAATTCATAATCTACAAAAAGATGCAATTAACATTTAAGTCGACTTTATTAAAATGGATAATTTCACATAAATGACTTACATTTGCCATAGAGATGGGAAGAATATACACAAAACAACATGATCTATCACTTACAATTATATTTGATGTATTCTCATCTAAACAAAGTATTATATTATTTTTGTAAATAACAGTAAAAAGTACAGAAATGTTTTGATTTTTTTGGGAACTTTTTGATTGATGTACCATATTCATTTATGGTGAAGAATTTTTCACCATTCTATGTGTTTTTACAGCAACTTTAATGGAATAGCTGTGGGGTGTCTATGGACTGACCCCTCTGTCGGATAAGTTGGTGAAATACTCTCATATTTTGCTTCATTCATCTCTGTTAGCACTATGAGGAAACTGTATTATCAACCATGCAGCTTGTTATGAAAAAAAAAATCACAGGTTACCACCTTCACTCAGAGTGCAGGGAGTGAATAGGAGCGAACCTGACCACACTATCACACTCTGACAGTGGGGAACTAAAACACGATAATTCTATAAAAACTACAGAAGTCATATATGAATTGAAATTATGCTGCATAGAAGAATGTGGGATTATATGAAAGCATAGCAGCAGGATCCAGGCATCAGCTGACTTTATATAGCTAGAAAAACCACAGAACCGGCAATGAAAGGTTTGATCACATAATTGGAGATCATGAGCTTTCTGGTGAGTCCTCAGCAGGTGCTCCTGAAGTAGATTATGGGAGCCAAATGTACACAAACATTCATGTCGTAAGCAAATAAATTGCACATTTTAAGTGGAACTTCCATATTTTATCTTACATTGTTTCAGCAGGTATCTGAATACCTCATATCCAGTAGAAACTCATGATACTTACCCTTCCATTGAATCTTTTTCAACAACCTTAAAAAGGAAAACCTCAGATAGTTTTCAGATCTGTGCTTTAGTTGCTATAATACTTATTCAACCAAAACATTTCTATTGCAAAATAAAACAAAACTTTTTTAAAGCACTGAGTTAGTTTTTGAGCAGACATTTGCTAATTGCTAAGGCAAACACAAATAAGAACAATGATAAGAAAATCTGAATAAATGATCTATTTAACATGGGCTAATGTTAGCTTTAAGGTTGCTTATTCCATCTGCATTATCCATAAGTATAATGTGTCGCATAACATTTTGCATTGCATGTTATTTCAAACACACTCATCAGCACAATGCTTGGTGTATACATGAAAACACATTACTCACCATGTGTCAAAGCTAACAGTTAATGCAGCTTTGCTGCACCAACAAAGCATTTAGCTGACTTCAGTTCACCAAGCAGTTCTATGGAGAGAAAACTCCTTTGAAGATCTTAACAAATAAGTCACTCACCATCTCTTTTGTTTATTTTATGTCATTTTTTTTCAAACCTGTGTGTAAAACGCTCCTTAGGTCTTTCTGCTAACCGTCTATTGAACTGCATTTTCAGAAAACGGTTGCAAAGTAAGTATCTCCGAAAATCTGTGGAAAGAAATTATTCATCACTGCTGTCTTCTACTGTCTCCATTCACTTCTTTTTACACACCCTAAACATAAACCTTAAGGCTTGTATCATTTCTCAGTTGATCATCACTTCGTCTTACATAACATGCAGGCTACTAGTTAAACAATCTTAACTTTGTCTGAAAGTTTATCCATGTGTCTAAACCTAATCAAAATATATCTATCAGCAGCTGTAAAATCTGGTGGATATAAAGGAAGACTTGCATCAATCTGCATTTTTAAGCTGTCAACACGCATAAATAAAAAAAAAAAAAAAGTGAATCTATTGGTTTAAAGATAAAATCTTAAGACATCTCTTGCATTTAAACGCAAAGTGTAACATATGCATTAACAAAGGGGGTCAACCAGAATTCCCTGACCTTTGACTCAGAGCTCCTCCCCCTTTTCTGCTCATTTAAAATCTGAATGTGCAGCACAGTTCTACATGCATAAAGAAATGTATACAGATAAAAGCAGAGACTTTAAAGACACTTTTGGATAAAAGCATTGCAAGTTTTTCTTTGCACTAAACCTACCATGGAACCATCAGACCTTATAAAACTTCTTTTATTAGGTGTAATCATTTGTTTCCTGTCTTTTGCCTCATTTGTTGTTAATACACCCATTCACCAAAACCACAGAACTGTAATGGGATAAACAAAAGGAAATGAGGAAAAGCCAAAGTTTTCTTGGCTCCGATTCAAAGCAATTTTCCTCCTTTACACACTTTCTACTCCTTTGCTTTGAAGCCATAGAGCGTATCACCAGTTCTACAGTTGTAGCTTCTTTAAACATTTTCCCATGTTTTCTTTACTTGTAGCAAAAAAAAAGGAAGTGTGCAGTCCATTGCAAAAGTATTCACAACCCTTTTTGTGGCTATATTTTGTAACAGCTCAGCCACAAACTTGTAATGCAAAGAATTAAAGGGATTTTAGGCGATAGACTTACACACAGTACCTATTAATTTTGATGTGGTATCAAACTAATACATGGCTGTTATTTGTTTATGAATCTGAAAAGTTTGTTACTTACTTATACCTCAAAATATAATCCACCAATGCAACCAACACCTTATAAATAGATTTGTCAAATCTATAGTCAACCTTAATCTAATATCAGCAGGAACAGGTTTATTAAGGCCACACAGATTTGCTAAGAGATTATTATTGAGCAAATAGCATCAACAAGACCAAAGAAAAACAACAGACAGTTTCGGTAAAAACCTGTGGGGATCTTTAAGGTTGATTATTAGAAAAAAATATATATATGTACGTTTTTTATGGAGCTCTTTTTAATCCATCATCCCAAAATTAGCGTAAACCTACCGATGTTTTAACTCATGCACCTGAAATGAAAACCAGTAAGGGGGATTATTAATCTGAGAAGAACCCAAGAGATCATGAAAAAGCAGAAGCTGCATAGATCTACGCCTCCAGTGAGAGAACCTGGCTGCAGGACAATTATTAGGCATCCACTCCAAAATAAGTGTTTGTCTTTAACTGTCATTTGCTACAGGCCATTCAGAGGGTATAGCAAACATTCGGAAGAAGGTGTCCTGCCTACATGAGATGTAAAAATATATATGCTGTTGTCATACATGCAAAACTCGATGCTTATATCAAATCACTCTGAACATACCTTTACAGCTGTGCGGCATGGCAGTGGCAGCATTAGACTGCGGGAATGCATTTTGAAAAATGAATGTAAGTAAAAACAACCTGGTGCTGCAATTAAACATTAGAATGAAGACTGAGTCAGTGAATGAGGTCCTAACATAAAAAATATATAAATAAAATAAACCTACCACCAGAACTACAGTGGAAGGATTCAGATTAAAGCAAAGTCACAGTCGAGTAGAGGTCAAGAATTAAACATTTGGAAAAAACTTAGAAATACTTTGACCTTTGTCTGTCCTTTTTTTCACACTTAAGCTCTAATTTGAGATAAATGTCCTCATCAATGCTGTTACACCAGATTTATTTATAAGAAAACAGATTCATATTGTTGTTCCACGAAATACCCATTAAAATGACATGGGCAGGGTTTTCTCTGCTTTCCTTTGTCACAGTTGTTGCTCTGTCACCATGGCTACACAAACAAACAGTGAGGCAGCACGCTTCACCAGGTAATCATTAGCACCAAGCCGACCTTTGACCCCTGCCGTGGCTCAGATGTTATTTTGTTCACGTCTACCTGCTGTCACATGAGTCATTGATCCATTACGCCCGTCCTCAGATTTCTCCCTTCGAGAGGCAAGAAACCAGCCGGATGCTTGATTTGTTAAAAGAGAAACAATGAATTCAAAGTAAAAAAGCACAGATGCTTTGTGAAACATATTGGGTGTCCATCTGTCACGTCCAGCAGTTGCAGGAGGGACATGTTTCAGGACAGGAAACAAGAAGAACACAATAAATAATCAGGACATTTCCTAATTAGGGGTGCCACAACCCACAGTAGGCTGACCTCATGAAATGACTGGATGTAGCTGCTGGCAACCAGCTATAGTTCAAGCTCATATCTTTAACAGTTGCTGGATCAGACGTGCTGAGAATCACAGGGGATTTTGCTGATCACTCTCCACTTTCTAAATGCCTTTTTTTTTTACTGCTGGTTTCTCTACAATGTAAGACATGCATGACCATACTTCCTAATCCTCACCCCGCAACTCTTTCTACTTCTCAAACTCACTGTGCCGATTGAAATACATTTTTTCCATTTCTCTCCTCTCTCAGACATTCCAAACGGATTTCTCGGCTTCCAAACGTCTCCTCTGTTTCCGTTTCTCATCTTACTCCTGGCAGCTGGCACGTCTTCTTTTATCACCTCTGCACATTCATGGTGGTTACATTTTCCTTTTTCCTCTCAGAACCATTCTATCCAACAAGCTATAAAAAAGTGCAACGCCAGATTTTATCAAGTGATGGAAAGTATAAATCGAGCATATGAATGTTATTTTTTGTGCAATCACTTCTTCGATGGTTGTGCAATATTGTATATTATATTCTTTCCTCAAAAATTCAAAAATGCCTAATTTTTTTTCTAGCTTCAATAGAAAAACACCACAGCTGTTTGAAGAGGATTGTGACAGAGGCAACAGCTGAGAAAACCCTTTCAGTCTCCCTGTTGGCCTGTCTGTGCCGTGTCTGGCCATTGTTAAGCTTGGCTGAATCTGTTAATGCCACACACCCACAACATCCTTTAGGGTGGTGCACCATCCAAATGTGCAACTTCATGATTTCACACACGAACTGGACACATATTTCTCAGCAGGTTTTGTCACACCACTTATGGCCTCCAAGATTTATTATGCATGCAATCACTCTATGAACAAACACTTGCAGGAGCAAATGTGTGAAAAGCTAGATTCATGAATCCCCTTAGCGGGGGAGGTCACATTACCAGGAAGAGAGGCAGGATGTGGCAAACGTTTTCTCTGCAGCATCTACCTGAGTGCAGCTCTCATCTTCTCTTTTTCTCATCCCTCTCTTCCTGTACTGCTGATGTTTTTTTGTTTTTTTTTTTTCATTTTTGCACCAGCCCACGCATAGTGCAGATTGTACAACAACAGAAAAAAAAAATCTGTTGCTGCAACTTAAAGGAACCAAGAAAAAAAAACATGAAGTTCAGCTCCCGACGATTTGCCTAAATGCGTTCAATTATTCTTTTAATCTGACATTACTAGTCAATCTTTACTCACTGGCTTTAAAGTAACAAGATCAATGAGAAGAAGGTTTACATGTATCTTCTGGGCCAAATTGTACACTTAGAAGTCAAAGAATTGTATTAAGGGCATAAAGTATTATAAAACATTAATTTTGTCTGAGCAGAAATCAGGTTAATAAAATAAAAGCTTAAGTTTGAAACAGAAATGGTGCCTTTTAAATTCCCTGCAAGGATTTATTGTATATTTGTTTGTATGGCTGCTCACACAGAAAAGACCTTTGTGTTTACTGTAACCGAAGGATATGATGGGTAGCTTTACATTAAGGAGGCCACACACGGCCTCCCCTTCAGCTTTGTTTAGCTATCTTCTCCCCAGCTTACCAACAGGGTGGTCAGAGCTGGAGATACGCCGGAGCCTTATTTTTATCACTCTTCAGTTTTTTTTTCTGCTTTGCTAAAAGGATTTGTGTGTTAATACCACTCCAGATTCAGCCTTGCACGTCATCCTGCGGAGAAGGACTCCTTGAGCCGGTGTTTGAGGAATGGCTGATTCCTCACTTCAAGGCTACAGACAAGAGGTGTGCTCGCTCTTTTAATAGCCACTTCAGTTGGTTTGATGCAGAAAACTCGACAGCAAGGGGTAGAATTAATGTGTTCTATAATAACTACCTAAATAAAATAAAAAAAAAAGCAAGCACTTTCCATTCAGACACCATGAACAGATTGGAGATTACACTAATGTATCGTAAAGGCTCACACCCCTTACCATGTTGCAGAAAATATGTAAAGAGTCTATGAAGGCATGACATCATGCTGTCTGAAGTTCATGCCAGACTGCTCTTACCTTCAGCTGGAAAATACACAAACTCTCTACTTAACTAAATTAGTGTCCTATTTCAGGGCCAAGAAACTGTTAGTTACAGGCATCAGCTGCATGTTAATTACAAATTGCAAAACATCCAACTGTGCTGCAACCTCGCATGAAGTCTCAGAGCAGACTTGAAACACCTATAGACTGAGGTGAGATTAACAAGCAGCCATTCAAAGGAAGAAGCCTGTTATTAGGTGGGATCTGCTTTGTGCATAAACAATGCTTTGCTGCTGAGAAGCATAAACAGAGAATTTAGACAGCCAGCAATCATTCCTGATATGGACTCGGTGTTTTGCAATGTTGTAGATGTGGCCGTTTAGGCCTCACCAGCAAGAAACGTTTCCTAAGAAAGAATGATTCTTGCTCTTATGAAACGATGCTTTGAGGGAAGCTTCACATCACAAAATGGAGAAAGAGATAGAGATGTTTCTAGAATTAATTCATTTTCTGTTTCAAGAGATTAGTATTTTTTAGAAGAATTCTCCAAATGTCTGCTGTATTTTTTTGGTTTGTTATTATTTAAAGTAAATTATTTAATAATAGGCAAACAAGAAAATGTACCTGGTTTTACAAAGGTAACGAGATATATCAACAAAAATGTTTACTCTGACTCAAGAAAAGTTTTTTTTTTTTACCACCTACTCCCTTATGGCTATAATCGTATCACCTTTACCTGAAATATTTTCATTAAGATGCTTGTTCACCATCTATCAGCTTCTGATTTGTTTTATTTTTATTTGAATCTGTTTATGTAACCACTGACTAGTGACCTGTCCAGGGTGCAACCCGCCTCTCCCCAACAGACTGCCAGATCGGCACCGCCTCCCCGTGACCCTGGCAGAATAAGTGGGAGCAGATGGATGGATATTGAATTATTTGATGATCTGAGACGTTAAAGTGTAATAAAAAGCTTTAAAAAAGGGAAATCTGAATGAATACAGTGGGATGAATTAGGTCAGGAAGAGTCTGGACGATATCACATCAGGACATCTTGATAAAGCTTTGCTTCTCTTCTAGAAGCCTCATAAAGATGGGAGGTTAACCATTTAACAGAACTGTGTCAAACTGTCAAAGTAGAAGGAAGGCTTATGTAACAAGAACTTGCTTCTTTTTTTTTTATGATGGTGAACATAACGAAACCAGAGAGAGGACATCCTTTAACCAGAATCCGTCCGCCCCCTTCTGATAGGTTTACCTAAGGGACAGACAGAAAACCTGATAGTTTATATTTAGCCTAGGTGTCATTTTTTCCACCACTGGACAGCACCTTTTAGCTCACAGTCTGTTACTTTTTTGCTTTTCTTCAGCAGCTTTCTACATATCCACCTCGCATGATGAGGTTAGCATGACAAAGAGTCATAAACTTTAATAAAGCAATATTTGAATATGCAACCTTTGATCGCTTCATTACTAAAATAATACCAGGTTTATTGTTAGAGTTTTATTTACAAAAAATGTGACTGGAAATCTTCAACGGAAACTTACTGTTTAGTAAGAACCCTGATGGCAAAGCGATAGAGCATGGTAAAGCATTCTTTTCACAATTCGGTAGAGGTAAAAAAAAAAAAAAAAAATGTACAGAAACTCATCATCAGTATAAATCTATCATATCAGGTAAGAGCATTTTATGATTTATTTGAAATGTTCTTCCTTAAATGGGGGGGATATCACAAAACAACACTATTATTAAACAGTTATTCCTATAAACCCAGAGTTGGATGAACAGGTTTGTGAATAAAGTAATTATTTTCTCTCATCCACTCTGGGTCAAACATGCACAGATCTGACTAATATTTGGATAAATATTCTTCTGCATGTTGCAAAATAAGCTTTCTTTGTCTAAATTTACAAGGGTCATTTAAATCCGCTGACATTTTAGCAAGAGTGAAACCATTATCAATACTGTTGCAGTCAACCTTCTTGGTAGCCTGCTCTAGCGAATCAAAGCTAGTTTTGATGTGTGGTTGGAATCAATGTTTAACTTGTTGCAACTGTTTACTTCTTTTTTTTTCATCAAGGAGTACAGTAGTCCTGTTTTATTTTTTATAACTTTCTGTAGTGCATCACTAAACATACCCTTAGTATGATGCTACCACCACCATGCTTGACAGTTTAAAGCGGTGGTCTAAGTTTCGACCACCTCTTCACTTTCTTCTTGTAAATTTCACCAAAAACGTAAAACATTGCCTCCTCTAATCACAAACTATTTATCTTGAAAACATGATGGTATCTGGACATTCCAGATTAGCTGAAAGAAGTTGATAATGGAATAGGACCTTGTTTCGTTTGGTCTAGTTAGATAAAATAGCTTCACTGTGGACAAAACAATTGAAATGCATCACTAAAGTAGTTTAATTAATCTGACATCTATGCAAATGTGGACTTTTCACAAACTTGTAGATGGCTCATATTCATCAGGTTGACTGGACGGTAAGCTAACGGTGCAAAATAACAACTGGCAAGAAGTTTGTCATATCAACAGATGGCATGGTTGGAATTTAAACAGCTTGCAAAACAACAAAACAACAACAAACATTAAAGTAAAATGTCCTAAGAGCTAAATTATATATCTTTATGCACCAGACCCCATCTTTAATTTATTGTGCGAGTCTTGTAAAAAATCTGACCTGCCTTTTTTAGCCTTCCCAAGGCAAGGCTGAAAAGTTTTTTTTTTTTTTGGCTAAACTACAGACTGACAGGTTAAGTCTCCAGTGTGTGTTTTTATTAATCCTTTGGGGCCAGGTGTAGTTCCTGCACCAACATGGTTTAACCCAAACCTGGGCTTTAGTGGGAGGAACTGCAAGAGAGAAAAGGTCAGACTAACACAGTGGGATCAATTAAATATAAGGTCATATGAGAAGATGGAACATATCGTGTAAGTGTTCTTTCCCTGGATGTTACGTTTCTGGTATGGCCTGAGGAATCTCTTCTTTCTTAATTGTTTACTTTTACATCAGCTGCTATTTATGGCGACAAAATTAGCTTTAGTTTGATCAGATTGAACAAATCCTGTTCTGTCTGCTAGATAACAGCTATGTAGCGCATGTGACCTACCACTCGCTATGTAGTCAGCCACAAGCCACACAACCAGCATAGAGAAGTCTGTCTAGCAGGGATCCTGTCTAGAATCACTGTTCCCAGGAAAATAAATGTTTATTTCAGAAGGACAAATATGATGCTTTTTGAATTTTCTTTTTTATCTAAAAAAAAATCAAGAAATCTACTATTGTTTAGTAGACATTTAGCTGTCAGAAAAACATTATGCACTTAGCAGCATATTCAAAAATATTCATTAACAACCAAAACAAGAGTCACAGCGTTTGCCACAGGCTTCAGGTCAGCAGATCTTAGTCAGAGGACCAGCGTCTCTGTTTCAGACTTCTCCTGGCAACCTGTTGCGATAAACACAGAGTCATCCTCACATCATCCCTCTTTGCGAGCCATGAATACCAACCGCTCTTGATTTTATGTGAAGCCCTTATATAAGCAACAACAAGAACATCTGAGCATTGTGTATCACCTTTTCCAATCAAACCGAAGCGCACTGATATGTTGTTTGGTTGGATGCCATGCATTCTTATTTGATGACATACAGGTTCAATGAGCAGGCAAACAACTCTCCCACAGATAAGAAAAATGCTGTGAGGGGAAGTCTCATACCTTCAGACCGTCTTTCAATCCATTAGAGAGTATGGTGTGGGAAAACAGCCTCACCTGTCTAATACAAACCACAAGAATCCAGAAAAGAACATAAAACACATTCCAACAACAAATTTGAAGATAATTTTGGATATATTTGGATAAAATTGCCAGTGTTTTGCTGCATCTAATGGAAAAGTGAGGTTTGGGGGTTGGGGGGGGGGTTATATATCTTCTTTATTTACTTAGAATTAAGGAAGAACATTAGGTTAATTAAACCTTAAAGATGATTAAAGCAGCACAGGACCACACCTAAGCTAACAATGGGAACATCAGGCGATGGTTCACAAAGGTTCACATGTCTGGAAAATAACAGATTGAAAAATCAACATTTGCTCCATTCAATCTCAGTTTAAGCTGTAAAATTGGTTGTAAAAATGATGGTTCAGTCAGAATTTGGGGTCTGCAACATGAAAGGAGATATTGAAAGTTCATAGTTGGAGCTGCACTGCAATGATGTGGAGGATTGTTTCTTGGCACCCTTTGTTGCTGAGTCACAGAACCTGATCTTAACTTAATAAAATATAAATATAGAAAAACGCTTCATAGCAGTGTTTTAGATAACAAGTATCTCCCTTTTATCTCCTCTTTCTTTCCTCTTTTCTCCCTTTTTTCCTTTTCTGTTATAGTTACATTGCAGTGTCCATATAATCTGTTAAACTCCCTGCATAGTTATAAAAAAGGTATTTAAATGCATAAATCAAGCGGAACACTATGGCAATAGTCGTACTGCTCCACTTGTGAAAATAAAAGTTGGGCTCTTTTTGGCATCAAGACTATTATTCTTATTGCCACATCACCAGAGAACCAAGCTGTTAAAAATAAAATAATAATAAAAAGATAATGAGTATTAGAGAGTAAAATTAATTTTGCAAGCAAAATGAATTAAAAAAAACTACACTGTTTTGAAAGGTTTAACATTTGCCTTAAGCTTGTAAAACGTTTAAAATATGGAAACTAATATTGTCTCCAGTTTCACTTTAAGTTAGATGTATAGTTACTAAACCCAGATGTAAAAAAAAAAAAAAGTAGAGGCTGGTGTCACTGTCAATGTACCAGCGTCTGTCACTTTGGCCCCATTTGCCAGCTGGTCTGAGGACCCGCCCAGTTCACTGCACCCATTGGCTCTCAGTGCTGCGCGTCAGGAGTTGGGACTGTTTCTTGACTAGCAGTTATTTCCCTGCAGCCACACAGTTCAGTCAAACTCTCCTATATGCAGCATCTACTTGGCTGGGGACACTTTCAATCTGGATTGCCTCTTGGTGTTTTCACACCTCATTTTTTTCGCCCAAAGCGAATTATCTTTCTTATTATGCGAGTTGTTGGTTAAGCTGAGCCCAAAATTGTCTTTTTCCGTTAATTTTGTGGAAAAGGTGTTTGATTTTTAAGGAGCAACTTCAGTCCCAAAATCAGCAACGATGAACAAGAAGGGGATGATGATGGAAATCCACACGAAGATAAGAAAAGAGCCGTTCACTGCCAATTATGAGCTGCTGGGCAAAGAGCTGGGCAGGTGAGCTGTTTATGTTTTGTTGCGCATTTTTTGGAAGCTGCGGATAAAAATCCGTCAGCTGATTGTCTGGCTGTTACTTCAGGGCTCGGACTTTGCAACAGTGCATCGATAATCTGGAATCACGGAGCCCCTTTTGATGTACTCTCTGCACGTGCTTAGAAAACGCGTCTATTGGACTTTAGATGCGCCTCAGTCCATCTGCGCTTGGCACCGGGGGGCGCGCGCTCTGATAATGCGCTTTTCTAGATCTCGGCTTAGCGTTTCTGAACAGATTATCGGTATTATTTCATTGTTAAACATATTATTCGATGAGTTGTGAGGTAGAATGGATTTAGAGGTTTTATTGTTTGTTTTACTGAAGCCTTCCTGCCTTCTCTAAACCACTTTCTGGGTATTTAAACTCCCCCTGCTGTTGCATGCCCACGTTTGTGGTGCAAATTTGTGGTCGTAAAAGTTTCAGTCTCGTTAGCAGACCCTTGGATCTATCTTAAACTATTTTTGCAATGATAAATGTCAGTTTGATGCAATGTGATCATTTTATTTCCAGAAACTTCAGTCTGGGTTCTTGGTAGTTTTTGCACTTCCTGTTTCCATCAAGTTTAAATTAAGTCACTTTTTCACATACAGTCATTCATTATGTCTTTATTTTAAACTTAATGTAATGTTTTTTTCCTTCAGAAATTTTAGTTGAGATTTGCACAATATTTACAATGGTCATTTCATTATTAGTCTTTGTTATGTAAAATTTGCAACTTACCTGGCATTATTTAGGGGGATCTGCTAACTGGCACTGATAAATGGGGTTAGGATGCCCCTAAAGCAACAGTTAACTCTCCTACTATTTCTCATGATTTCAACCCAACAACATCCTGATCAGTGCCCATAATCGCATTAGTTGAAGGAATGTATGCAGACACACAGCAGGAAATCAGGTGTAAAGCCAGTACGTTCATTAGTTTACCACATTAGAGGCTGGCGGTGCCAGCTTTAATATCCCCACTCTAACTTTGTGTAAATGGCCCCCAGTTGGAGAAAAAACTAGGGTGGTTTTTTGTTTCATTAAGGCATCATGATCACGCTTTGTATCACAAAGTGAGCTCCCCCCTCAAAGGAAGGCACAAAATATGCTGGGTTTCGACCTGAAACAAGAAAGAGGAACTTCTCTTCCGTCTGTAGAACAGAAACATTTGAGCTGCAAGAGCTGCCAGTTCTCATTGCACGTCTAACATGAGTCATTAACCTGTTGAGGGATACAAAGACATAACAGGAAGATGATTTCTTAATTAAGTTATCTGTAAAAGGAAAGAAGAATTTGTTCAGTGTCAATCTTGAGCTGAGATGAATAATAGTCCCTTTTTAACAGATTCTGTTGGAAGATAAACTAAAAACGATTTTTCATATTTACTATCCTTAATTTTAAACATACATTTGTTTTTTGTTTTTAAAGTAATGCAACTGTGCTGTTTGAAATAATACCAAAAGGTTCTGTGCATCTAAAACACAAGTGTGAGCATAGCCAGCTGGAAGATGGCCTTGTTTAGTGACCTCTGACCTGCTGTCAACCTCTGAAAACGGCTCCTGTTGCTCTTTTATGTTTCCACTTGTCACTTCTTTTCACTCCATATGTAGTTCCCACCCAGCAGATCTGAACTTGGCTAATTAAGTATGAAAAGGCTGTGACGGCTTTCGCCTTTTTTCTGGCTGAACAGTGACACATCACCATTCTGTATGGCTGGGTAAATGCATAAGAGATGCAGAGTCTGGGCCTCCCAGCAGAAAGAAGCCAAAGCACAGCTCAGCCAAAGGAGTTGCTGCTTTTGGTCAGGAGCACAGTGGTCTCGGGTTAAAATTGTGTGGGAATTTGTCTGAAACCGTGCTTACGGGTGTTTTCATTTATATTCAGCTCCACATTCTGCTTTCAGTTGTCTTAAGACCTGGAGTTCCTCTTTGGATATAAATGTTTATACTGTAGTGTCCAGTTTCTGCATGCTTATTACTCTCCAACAGACCTAAAGCAAGTTACCCCCTGTCTGCCCAGAGTCGGGTGGGTGGTCCTGGCCTGGAGGCCACTGTTTTTAGCTGACTGGTCAGCTTTTGTATTAGTTGTCAAAGGAGAATCAGTGTCTCACTAAGGGTCTGGGCGGAGGCCTCAACACTATTCCATTTGTCCCTGCTGCTGTCAGCTGGGAAGAAAGGGAAGTGGACAAGGCCTTTTTATCAGGGTGTGGGGAGGTACATGCTAGTAATTGTGTCAGTGTGACATATGGTGGCAATTTTGCACACATCGGACATCCTGCTGCACCCACGGGTGACCCTTTACACCTTTTTCTTACCTAATTTGCAGAAAAAGTTATCTCAGAATTTTTAATAATATTATTCAGTCAGGCGTTTTCCTTTTTTGCTATTAGGATTTCCAACAACTCTCTTTGTTTGACCTACAGCCTTATCAGGTCCTTGCCCACTTTCAGCAGCACTTGCCAAAAGTTTTGGGCTTATCTGGCTCTTGTCAGAGCTTTCTGAAGGTTGAAGGCAAATGAGGGGAATGGGGAAACTGAACTGAACATCTGATGGCGCCTTCTCATCCGAGCAGATCAGCCTTCAACTAAACAGTCCGTGCTGTCAAATGATACTTCTGTCCAGCCTTATCAGTGCCGTTCCACAACCGCTCCTTTTGTTCTGCTTAAATTCATTGCCTGCTTCACCAGAAACAAACATTCATTTGCCATTTTTGAGGCCTCTTTGCTAATCATTCCCTTCATATCTTTCCCTTTTCATTCCCAGGGGAAAGTTTGCTGTGGTGAAGAAGTGCACCGAGAAGGCCACAGGAAAGCAGTTTGCTGCCAAGTTTCTGCGAAAGAGACGGAAGGGAGCGGACTGCCGCATGGACATCTTCAACGAGATTGCTGTGCTGGAGTTGGCCAAGGCTAATCCCTATGTGGTGGGACTGCACGAGGTCTACGAAACCAACTCTGAAATTATCCTTGTGCTGGAGTGGTAAGTCAGCACTTTAAATGCTCTGAAAACATGCATGCTCTACTTAAAAGCATTTTCCAATTCTGTTTGCAAACAAAGTTCTCCTAGCTTGTTCAATCACAGACAGTTGCCAGGTCAGTCTTCACAATACTTCACCTAAGATCCTTGCATCAGTTGCAACCTTTGTCTGTTTGTTCTCACATTCTTCAGTTCATGTAAAAAAGTTTTTTTTCTTTTAGCTGATCTTTGCGTCAAAGCAAATCTGTTTTTTTTAATGCAACATCCTGTGTTATGCATGTGCAAAGCCTCGGGGTTCTCTTGTGAATAGACATGTGTCCAAAACGCAACCTTGAGTTACGGTTGCATACAGTCTGCCTTTTATGGAAATTCTCTCTCTCTCTCTGCGGTTATATGCTCACCGCAGCGTTGCCTCACTGTCTCAGCTTCTCACTCAGATGACAGGAACTGTCACTTTAAATGCTAATGTTCCAAAACATTTCAGTTAGGATACCGTGAGTAAATGATATATTGAACCGCTGATTACTCATTAAAACCTGCTGATCAGTGCTTAAGGCACTTGACTACACATGTTAAGCAGCAAGCTGCTGACATCAAAACAGTGGAGCCATGCTGGCTGTCTGACTGGACTGTTATTGTCCAGCATTAAATGATGTAACAACTAATTGTCCCTTGGCTGCTACAGGGACATTGTGCAATTAGAACTTGGAAAGGCCAATTAGCAGCTACCTCATTCAACTCATTAGAGAGAGTTGACGTTGCACAGTTACGCTTGAACTATGTTCTCCTGACTCTTTTCAAGCATGGCTCGGTGACCAATCTAAGGACCTTCTATCTAGTCACTCTTCCAGACATGGCATGCTTCTGCAGAACAAAAGCTACTCTATAGCAGGATTTGACCACTTAATGAAGAGGAAGTAGCCCCACAGTTGAACTCGGCATGCTTGAAATATAACAGCTGGTCAATCAACGCTGGTCTCTAGCTACCCTTATTGCATGCAAGAATATATATTTATACTCAGTGGTTTCTTAAATGTCAGAGGCTATCAGCGTTTCTGCACACAAGGCTTTAATCTAGCTGAAACACTAAAGGTGAAACTCATAAACCAGTGAGAACCCGAATCTCTGAAGTGTCTAACCTCGTTCTGAAAAATTGCAAACCCATTTTCCATTTCCTGTGGGTTTAAATGTAAGCTTCAAGTCAGGCTCCAGAAGTAGCACAGCGCGGTGCTTGTGTGAGATGTTGCACATGCTCTCGCGTGTACATGTTATAGCCACAACCACATCCGTGCAAAATGAGAGAAATGACAAGAGGCGAGCTCCGATAACCTGAAAGGTGCAAGCTTTAGTAGGCGTTATTTCAACTGAAACCTGCATCATGATGACGATACACTTTACAGATGGTCCATTTGATGACAAATGACTTTTCAAGCGTACTTTTTTTCTTTTCTTTTTTGGCCACTGAATCATCAATTCACAGTGGACTCAGCTTTCCGTGAAGAACAGCTCTTCATTTCCGTTTTTTGCGTGCATACCTAAAACTGTACCACAACGTTTGCATTTGGGGTTTTTTCACGATTTGCAGTGCTTTCAGTAACTTCACTGCATAAAATATGTATCTTTTTTACTCTCTTATTTCTTAGAAAACATGAGAAATTTTTTATTGTGCGTCCCATTTTTTTTTTTTGGTGTCAATCAGCAACCTATTTCTGCCCTCCATGGACAAGTGAATTGTTACAGTATTGTCCAGGAAACCCATCCAGCTGTTAGGTTATTCTGGGTCACACTAGATGGCAACATACTGACATAAACTATCGCTAAACTCGGTGGTCCACCAATGTCTGCTTGGATCAAAAAAGCTTTTTCTGCACATTAAATGCAGATTTATTTTTTTCTTTTGTACCTTTTCCCAACAAGTAAATCTCTGTGGCTCTCAAAGCAACATTGAGTGCATCAACATGAAAACAGAACAGTTCTTGATTAAAACAAGTTGTTTTTATTGAAATTAAGCAAAACAAACTTTATCAAGATAGCAAATTTGTTGAGGGCTCACTGTTGACAGTTTGATGAAGGCAGTGAAGCATGTTTAGTCCTTTTGAGTGCTTCACTGTTTAGACAGACTAAGTGCTTTCAGGAGAAGTGAATGTTGACAGATTTGAGTTTAGTTTTTGAAAAAGGGACTCAATAAGACAAAGGGTGTTCTTTTAACCATGAAAATAAAACATAATCTGTCAAATTAAAGCTTGAATTCCTTTCACTTGGTATAAAAAAGATTTTTTTTTTTAAAGTCTCCATTTAAACTTTGCTTTAGTTGCTTTGAAAACCTTTATTAGTTATAGAGATTGTGTTTAAGTATTCAAAAAAAGAAAATTTTGCATAATAGGTCATTTTACAGTCAAAATAAGGTGCTGGTTATGTAACATCATGTCCTCGGGCTCCCAAAGTTCCCCCTGAGGACAAAAATTCTGTGTGCCTTCTAAATCCGCAGCACATGGTTGTAGTTTCATTTTTTTGAAGGGGGAGACCTTTCAGCTTGTGGCTCTAATCTGACTGATCTCTGATATCTAACATAAATCCGCCATGTCTCCGTTTTACTTAACCATGTTACACAAGAACATTAATAGTCGTCAAGAGTCAGATTTTTTGCTTTGAAAACGTTAGACAATAATGAATGATTCCTTTCTTCGGTAGCAAGGTTGAGATTTTGCAGCCTTCCCTCTATATGTCATCATAGAGAGTTAACATCATTTCCTTTTGTATTCATGAATGTTCTAAGCTCTGATTAGTTGTGCATTGTTGGCTTCTGCTTCTTCCTCCCATTTTACTTACTTCAATAGTCATATATCAGGCTGTAACAGATCCTATCTGGGCCTCTTACCTCATGTAACCCATTCTTATGTCCATGGTATTACCTAAGAGATGAAAGGTACAGTCCCAGGCATAGTGCCTAAAATGTTATTGATTGATCCTATATATGATTAACTTTGTTATTTTAGGCCAACTTACAAAGATTAACAGATTTTTGTTAAATAGTGAAAGTTAATGGATTGCATGTGTTACCTTCAATGTATGTGATTTTGAACTGAGAATGGGGCCCATTTAGTCCTTTTTTGTGAAAGTCTAACAAATGAATTGCTTTACCAATAATGATCAACATGTTATTACATCTTGTGCTTTCTTTACAGTGCTGCAGGTGGAGAGATTTTTGACCAGTGTGTGGCTGATAACGACGAGGCCTTCACAGAGAAAGATGTAATACGACTGGCTAAGCAGATCCTAAACGGAGTGGCCTTCCTGCATCGAAATAATGTCGTCCACCTGGATTTAAAGGTAAGGATGGATTTATAGGACATTTATGCCCTGGAGGGGTAGTGTGACAAAGATGTTTTTTCTGTTATGCAACCAGAGCTCTTTCAGTGTCTTATGACCCTTTTCCTCTAAAGAAGGAGCCCTCCAGTTGTTTTCAGCAGAACTATCATGTTTGCATCAATGCATCCTGCTGTAACAATGTGTTCAGCAAGATTCTGGTTGCTTCTTACGTTATCATATATTAACTAAAATTAGTCTTTGCAACTTAAGAATTGAGCCTAGAAGTATTCATGTGTTACATCCCATAAACAAACCTGCTGAGTGGTTTCTATGAGTGGCCAAGAGGGATGTGATAGACTCAGTGGATTATCTAAGATCAGAGCAGCAACCCGTAAGCTTGTGAACTACACCCTTAATCCTCCCCGGACTAGCTAGCCAAAATGCCCTGAATTCATTCACACAGACAGTCGATGACGGCAGCTGGAAGAGCTCAGAGCACTTTAAGTGTGTATATATAGTCATTATGTAACAAAATGTCTTTCTGCGTGTTCCTCTCCAGCCCCAGAACATCCTGTTGACCAGTGCTAGGCCCCTTGGGGACATTCGCATTGTGGATTTTGGCTTGTCCAGAAGGATGGACAAGATCTCAGAGGTCAGAGAGATTCTTGGTACCCCAGAATATGTTGGTGAGTTCTGGTTTCAGCTTTTAAATTCTAAGGTTCACGTACATCTTTTTAAGTTTCAGTGTTCTGATTCGTAACTAACTGGACCTGTGTTTTTTGTTTGTAGCACCAGAAATCCTGAACTATGAACCCATCAGCACTGCTACAGACATGTGGTAAGGGTTTTACACTTCATTCATTTTAAATCATGAGGCCATTTTCAGTTGGTAGTCATTTTCAGTAAATCTACAACCTTTCAGGTATCCACATCTTAAAATGCAATTTAGAAAAAAGCACATCCTTACATCTCCTTAATAGATTTCTGCTTCAACCTAATAATCAATAATGAATTCATTAGCAGGATTACATGCTAAAAAAGATGAAACAGCCATTTAATTTGGGTTTATTTGGCTTGGAACACATCTAAAGGACTGAGATTTGAGACCCCTACCATAAAACAAATCAGAATTAAAGTTAATCAAGTTGTTGTTCTTTACTGATAGAAATATATATAAGTCAGAACAAATTACCTATTAATAAAATGTTTGCTTTCTATTAACTGTTAACAATTTGGAGTAAATATGTTTTTATAGTTTCTTTAACATTTTAAAGATGGAGAACAATACTGAAAATTGGTTTATTTGCATTTCTGACCATCTGTATTTTATGAAATCTCGTCACTTTACCTCTCTATGTTGCTATTGTTGCAAAATGTTGCTATTAGTGTGTTGCTATTGGTGTTTAGGCTTTTAGAAATTTAGCAAAATCCCCAACTTTCCTATGGAGCCAAGAACAGTGTTCTTAAATAACTTATTTCACAGATTATACTTACTATACTTGCTCAATGCCACAGTTAAATAAGTTACCTGGTAAATAATAGATTTAGAAATTCCTAAGGGCAGCCCAAAGAACACCAGTCGTTCTTGTAGCGTAGTTTGAGAACCATGGGGCGAGAGGAAGTTGAATTAGTTGCGCAGCATCTGTCACCATCAAAGATTAAACCTTTGACCCATAACATCCTTCTTCTCTCTGTTCCAGGAGCATCGGGGTCCTGATCTACGTCATGCTGACGGGCGAGTCTCCCTTTCTGGGTGATGACAAGCAGGAGACATTCCTCAACATTTCTCAAGTCAATATAGACTATTCCCAGGACACATTTGAAGGGATCTCCTCCCTGGCGGTTGACTTTATCAAGTCCGTATTGGTGAAAAACCCCAGGTGAGCATTTTAGTTCCAAATATTTATCATTTTTATGTATATGTTTGTCATTTCCTGTACACTTAGACATTCAGGACAGCAGGTCTGAATTCCTAGCAATGTCTATGGTAGGTTTTCTCTCAAAAAAAAGAGAAAATTATTGCTAACGTAGTATTGACTTAAAGGGGAAGGAAATCAGAAATCTGCATCTATCTGCATCACCATAACTGGATTTACTCATCAAGGAAGTTAGTCATCTTCAAACCGCCGGAACCGCATCCGTGTGGTTACAAGATTTACGTCACTGTGGCATGAAGTTCTATTCCCCGTTCTGCTTATTGTAACTCTAAGCTGACTTCATTTTAAAAACAAAATGTACACTTCATTGATTTGGATACTCATTTAAACTGTCATTTAAGTCTGCTTTTAACTAGGGGAGAAAGATGTTCTGATTAACCTCCTTTTTTCCCTAATTAGACTCCTCCAGCAAAGAGCCCTTCATTTACTACTCTCTCTGTTGGCCTCACAGCCAAGCCACAATCTCAAGCCAGTATGATTTAATTGCTACAGATTAGTGGTAGCACTGAGGGATAAGAAAGTATTTCTTAGGATTTTTGTTATCAATAATACAAGAACAACAACATTCTAGAGCAAAAAGTTCGGTTTATGTGGTTTTAAAAACCCAGTGATGAAAAGAAACATGGTCGATGTCAGAGTGAGTTGATTAAATTCACCCAATGGTTATATAAACTCTGTGGGAATTTCCACTCATCCAAAGTATTATTGTGTTTGTGTGTGCAGGAAGAGAGCAACAGCAGAAGAATGTCTCAATCACCCCTGGCTGAACCCCCACCCTCATTCCCACCCGCACCTCCACACAACATCGGCATCCTCCCTGGATGAGCCCGAGATGAGCCAGTCTGAATCGGAGCCTGAGAGCCCGGCTCTCTCCCCGGAGCTGGGACCGTTTGGATCCTTCCTCATGTGTCCGGGTCAGGGCGGACTAAAGGCGGGCCGCGATGCCTTCTCCTTCAGTGAGCCGCCTTTCCCCACACGACCCGAAATAAAGCAGGAGCTGATATGCTGACCCATGTTGTGGTGAAGGACTAGGTCTATCCAAACTCCATGGAGCAGAGGCTGAGAGCCAGTGAGCCTGCAGCTTCAGGGGCCCGCGCGATACGGCTGCTTCCTGCCTGGCAGCTTTTACTGCTGTGATGTCTTTGAACTGAGCTGTTTGCGGCTTCATACGTCTGCCTTTTCTGTGACCATGCTTTTGAACTAATTTGGAAAACTGCACATGAGAAGCATTCGAGGAAGGATGGAGCAGAAAAAAGTGGGAAATGGCACACAAGGACCTTGTTGCACGACCGCCCTTCTGCCTTAAAAGTGACAGAACTGAACCGAGCTCAGCTGCACACTGTCTACTTCCCTCCCGGCACCGGTTTCTTTTCACCCACACAGCCAGTTGGACTGGGTCGCAGCTTATTCGTTCGTCAAGTATCAGAATTATTTATCTCTCAGTTGACTTGTACATAATTTCTTTCTATAATCCTTTGACGGTTAAGAATTGAAACTTGGTTCTATTTAAGAAAAAGAAAGGAAATGGAACAGAGGGCAGTGCCTATGCTGAAGCCAGACATTAAATGTTTTTTTTTTATGTTTATTTATGTTTTTTTCATATTGCCTCAGCCCCTTAACCTTCAAGCCACTTAAAAACTGAGTTTAAGGCTGATAAAGTAGCATTCTTGTTTTGTTTATTTGTTTTTTTAAGACAATCTTGAGCACTTTTTTATTTTGTCTATTGGACTAAAGGCTCGTGAAGCATAATCCATTGTTTCACAGTGTACTGTACATACAAACTGTTCTCCCTCCCTGTTTTTGCTATATCCTCTAAATTTATTGTGCCATGTTTTTCAGACCCTCTTTTTTTCTGTTTAAACCTTACATTTTGGGCTATTGCACAGGTTGCACAAGACGTTTTTGGAGCTATTTGGGAAGTTTTTCGTTTCTCTCGATTTCATCATCTTTGTCCAAACAAAGAGGAAACCTTTGATGTTTGAAAGCATCTGATCGATTGTTTAATTTGTACTGAGACCATAATCACACGATCGGCATCTATATAAAATATGTGCTTCCTGCCATCAGAGAAATCTGTAAGAATGTCAGAATATAAGGAAAGTACAAAGAAGTTTATGAGTTGTTGTCGGGATTAGTCTTAAAAAACAAAAAACTTTCTACCATTTTCTCAATGTTCAAAATCCATACGATATTCCCTTTTTTGTAAAGTAACTGACTTATTCCTGTTGTGTTCTGCTCTTCAATTTCAGGAAGGTTTGCACTTGTCCGTGTGGACATCATGTTAATATAAAATAAATGTTTGTTTATGGCATGCATTGCAAAATGTACTAAGAAAAAAAATGAAAATACATCGGCTTTTGTATCAAACACAGTTGTCCTTGTATACTTTTTCAAATAAATGCTAGAAAAATTGTTCAACCTTTTAGTGAAGAATTATAACTCCTCATATATAACATATATAATAATTTATATAACTCCTCAGCTCAGCAACCTTCACGATAAAATTATTATTTTTTTTTCCCCTCTTAAACTAATTCCAGTTTGTTTAGAAATCGGATAAATTTACCTCAATGAAATTAGTTTATAAAGTTTTAAACCCTTTAATTGTTTTTTTGGGGGGAAACTTTTTTATGTTAGGATATTGGAATGACTTTTTTTTTTTTTTTTCAGAATGAAAAACTTTATAATTACAAATCAAAAAAAATGTGGATTTATAACTGACAGAAAAACTGGACCTGAGCTCCGAATAATATTATTCTGTGTGCAATTTATGCTTAAACCTTTAATCCATGGCATTTCTACATCTTTACCAAAGGGGGCAGTGTAGATGTCTGAGATTGAATAAAAATTAGATTCTGTTAATTTTTTATTTACTGTATGTCATAAGAATAAATTAAAACTGATTAAATATATGTTTAAAATCTTAATGAAATATAGAAGTTTTATCTATGAATCAAGATGAGTTAAAGTTTCACATTAAATGCGGGAGGCCCAAAACATATTGACACAAAGATGATACCACAGGCTACATGAACGACATACTGACGTAATCTTTTATAAAAGTAGGTTTATTTCATTATAAAGGGATAAACTGACCGGATTTATCTTTCTTCATGGGTTATTTTTGTTGTACCTTTTGGTTTATCTGTTTAACCTTTAATGCTGAGAACTCTGCATCCCAAGACGGACTGCTGTGGCCCACTTTGCTCATAAAACATCTGTTTTTTGAGTCAACATACCTATTAACAGCATCCCAGTATCACAGAGGGAAAAAAAATGCTCCCTTTGGTCAGATTTCCATAAATATCCACCAGCTTCTCTGAACAGGAAATGCCAGCATTCTGTAAAGAGGAAGCAACAATACTTTTAAAGGTAGCAGAGTTTCTTTCTGCTTCATATTCACTCCTGTAAGGTTAAACAATATCAGTGCTTGTCTGAATTCTTGCTTTAATGTTCTCTTCCTCCTGTTTTTGGCTCTGAGCCGCTTCAGCGATGCTGCAGCCAATAAGGAGAGAGCAAGCCGTCCTGCAGGGTCCTAGTCTGATGGCTCTTTGCTGGATGGACTGCTTCCCCTGCAGAAAATCCCTGGAGCTGAGGAATGCCAGAAATGTTCATTACTGACATCCTTTCTTTTTTTTTTCTTTTTTTTTTACTGTGTCCTTTATGCCTCTCTTCCCCCTGTTTTCAATGTGAGGTTTGTTGTCTCTGTGGCGGATGGTATTGTTTCCGCTCTGCAGCCACACTCAACGCATTTGGTTACAGAAAAAGTTCCTTTCAGGGGTCTTTCTCAGAAGAACTTGGATAATAGGTGACCGATAGAAAATGATGTATAACAGATGTTGACAGAGTTGCTGTGATTGTCTCATGTATGCTAATAAGTCTGGGATTGTGTTAAAAAGAGAACTTGGCTCAAAGATTTGACAAAGCATTGGATCAGCATTTCACCCAGATGTGCTGCATAGGTCAAATTCTTTGTAAAACCAAGGTCAAAGTTGTAGTTTTAAATGTCACATTGATGTTAGCTACTTTAAAAAAGGCCGTTAGCTACTCCACAGTCAAGATAACGTTAATTAAACAAAGACAGATTCTTCTCAGTATCTATTAAGCCTTAAAGGTATAGTGGAGGGTGTTATTTTTCCGGGTGGATCATCAAAATAAGTGGTCCTCCTAACTGTCAATCATTCTGGTGATATGTTTACGCAAGGCCGTCCTACGTGCTCGGTGGTGAGTTTGACATGGTGAAAAGATTGCGAATGTTCTTCTAGAAAGTAAACTTGTATGATTAGCAAATCAAACAGCAACTTTTAAACAGAGCGTGCACGAGGAGAAATGGGCTTGTGCGCACTCTTGCACTCGTTTAATAGGTGTTCCCTTTCGGGGTACAGGGATGTGTTTTTTTTTTTAAGCAGAGAGGGCGTTTTTTTTGTTGTTTTTTTTATTCACGAAAATCCTCTGCTATACCTTTAAAGGAGATGGATTTTTGTGTTTTTCCACACTGGCTATGCGCATTCACTAAGCCTGATCTGTCAGGTGTTTAAATCCAGCAGAGGGATGTTAAAATGCTAAGCTTGCATGAAATATTTGTTTAGAAACAACTGCTGACAGCAGGGTGAGGCTCTTACATAACCGCTTCATTTCATTCAGACATGATATCACGTCTGCAATCAAACATTTGTTTATGTAAATCCCTTCTCTTTGTCATAGTCTATAAAAGGCGTCTGGGTTAATGATAAGAATAAATATAGGAGTGGTTCAAATGTATTTTGAAAAAAAAAAAAAAAAGAGCGAGTTAATAGCTGAAACTCCTTAGGTGAAATTCCAAAGAATAAAGTCAAACTTTATTGTTTTTAGTGACTGTTCCCTTGGATGGTAAAATTTATGTTGTTTTAACCTGACTACAAGTTAATAGTATGGAGAAGCATTTTAAGCTACATGTTTAAATATAAATAAAACTACATACTAGAATAACCTAGAATAACCATTCTAGCTTGATATGATTATGAAATTATCTTTGGTATCATTGTAGCTTCTCTTATATTCTTTTTATTTTCTTCCACATATAAATGAGCCTGTTGACTTGTTTGAATAAAAAAGGCCTAGCTCAACTGCAGCTAGTGCAAAATTCTGCAGCAAGGATCTTGACATGCGCAACCAGTGGAGCTCACATAACACCTGTCCTCAAAGCTCTACACTGGCTTCCCATTGAATACCGCATCAACTTTATCCCTTTAAAGCCAAGTGTATCATATTTGATACATGAGTTTTTGAAACCTCTGCATCATCAGTGTGATGTTTTTGTTCTTGAAACCCTGACTTACATAATCAGACACATGTTGTGAACAGAAAACATATAAAAGATGATATAGAAATGCGTAATGCATCAAAACTGATGCAAATAAATGATGTAATTTAACGTATACAAAATGTATATAGTTATTTCATTTATCAGAAAGTCCAATGACAATTCTAAATTTAGAAAATTAGAATCCTCTGTTAATTATTTCCTGATTCAGGCTTTAAAGGGTTAAAATTCTGGACCTTAGCTTTAGACCCCTGCATGGACCAGTTCCCTCTTATAGCTTCGACTTGATTCAGCCTCACTTGATTCAGCTTCACTCTCCTGCTCTCAGTCTGAGTGTAACGATCTTGGTTCTGTTGTTTTTCTTTAAGTTTTCTGTTTCAAGTTTAGCCAGGTTTTTCATTGTTTTCTAGCTTTTTTTGGTGTATCTGGATTCATTTAAGTTGCTTAGGTTTTTCTGTCTGTCCTCTGCGGCCTCCTTGTGTTCTTTTCCCTTGGCTTCCTCGTCAGCTCTAATCACACCTGTTCCCTATCAGCTAATTAGCTCTACCTTTGTTCAGTCAGCCATACAGGTGCTGGTCATAAAATTAGAATATCATGAAAAAGTAGATTGATTTCAGTAATTCCATTTAAAAAGTGAAACTTGTATATTATATTCATACATTACATACAAACTCATATATTTCAGATGTTTATTTTGTTTAATTTTGATGATTACAAATGACAACAAATGAAAATCTCAAATTCATCATATCAGAAAATTAGAATATTGTGAAAAGGTTCAAAATTGATGGCCCCTGGTGCCACACTCTAATCAGCTAATTAACTCAAACCACCTGCAAAAGCCTTTAAATGGTCTTTCAGTCTAGTTCTATAGGCTACACAATCATGGGGAAGACTGCTGACTTGACAGTTGTCCAAAAGACGACCATCGACACCTTGCACAAGGAGGGCAAGACACAAAAGGTCATCGCTAAAGAGGCTGGCTGTTCACAGAGCTCAGTGTCCAAGCACATTAATAGAGAGGCGAAGGGAAGGAAAAGATGTGGTCGAAAAAAGTGTACAAGCAAGAGAGATAACCGCACCCTGGAGAGGATTGTGAAACAAAACCCATTCAAAAATGTTGGGGAGATTCACAAAGAGTGGACTGCAGCTGGAGTGAGTGCTTCAAGAACCACCACACACAGACGTATGAAAGACATGGGTTTCTGCTGTCGCATTCCTTGTGTCAAGCCACTCTTGAACCACAGACAGCGTCAGAAGCGTCTTGCCTGGGCTAAAGAGAAACAGGACTGGACTGCTGGTGAGTGGTCCAAAGTCATGTTCTCTGATGAAAGTAAATTTTGCATTTCCTTTGGAAATCAAGGTCCCAGAGTCTGGAGGAAAAGAAGAGAGGCACTTCATCCACGTTGCTTGAAGTCCAGTGTAAAGTTTCCACAGTCAGTGATGGTTTGGGGTGCCATGTCATCTGCTGGTGTTGGTCCATTGTGTTTTCTGAGGTCCAGGGTCAACGCAGCCACATACCAGGAAGTTTTAGAGCACTTCATGCTTCCTGCAGCTGACCAACTTTTTGGAGATGCAGATTTCATTTTCCAACAGGACTTGGCACCTGCACACAGTGCCAAAGCTACCAGTACCTGGTTGAAGGACCATGGTATCCCTGTTCTTAATTGGCCAGCAAACTCTCCTGACCTTAACCCCATAGAAAATCTATGGGGTATTGTGAAGAAGAAGATGCAATACACCAGACCCAACAATTCAGAAGAGCTAAAAGCCACTATTAGAGCAACCTGGGCTATCATAACACCTGAGCAGTGCCACAGACTGATCGACTCCATGCCACGCCGCATTGCTGCAGTAATACAGGCCAAAGGAGGCCCAACTAAATACTGAGTGCTGTACATGCTCATACTTTTCATGTTCATACTTTTCAGTTGGCCAACATTTCTATAAATCCTTTGTTTTTATTGGTCTTCAGTAATATTCTAATTTTCTGATATGATGAATTTGAGATTTTCATTTGTCATTTGTAATCATCAAAATTAAACAAAATAAACATCTGAAATATATGAGTTTGTATGTAATGTATGAATATAATATACAAGTTTCACTTTTTAAATGGAATTACTGAAATCAATCTACTTTTTCATGATATTCTAATTTTATGACCAGCACCTGTAAATACTCTCCCTCTGCAGTCCCTCTTTGCTGGTTCCTCGTCTTACCTTTCCTCACCCTGGCTCCTTGTAGGTTTTTCCCTGATGTCTCCATGGTTCTGGTTAGTGTTTGATTTTTATGTTGGATTTTTGGATTCCTGTTTTTGTTTAACATTTTTTAAGTTGGATTTTTGGATACCTGTTTTTGTTGCCTGATCTTGCATTAAACCCTCCAAGAACTCACCTCTGCCTCTCAGCTTCTGCTTTTGGGTCCAATCTAAAACCTTTACACCAAATCGTGACACTGAGATCTGATGTAAAGGACTTGTTAATGGACCCTTGAACCCGTTTTAGGACGAGAGGTGATAGGTCCTTCCAAGCTGTTGCACCCAGACAGTGGAATACACTACCACTTTACCTGTGCTTGGTGACCTCCATGGATGATTTTATAAAACAGCTAAAAATATATATTTTTTTTTTTACCCAAGCATTTTAGACTCATTTTATCAAGGGCTGCTATGATGGATGTATTTTGTCTATATATGGTGCTGTTTTGTATTTTATGCCTCATATTGTGAAGCACTTTGTGACGCTTGCCTGAGAAAGGTGCTAAATAAATAAACCTTACTTAGCCTTCTTGCTTAATTAATGAAGACAAATGAAATCAGATCTGAAATACAGAACAGTTTGAGTTATAAGAGCAATGGAAGCCAGCTTTCTTTTGCCATTCAGGACCTGATTCTATCTCAAATTATCATAAAAAGACTCAAATCCAAATCCTTGAGTATGTTTTTCCCCTAACTGCTGGTTCAGATCATCTGCCCTATTTGCCAATCTTTTTCCTCTGCCTCTCATGCTAAATAGCACTATCTGCAGATCATTTTTCGTGCACTGGTTTTCTTGGTAACGTCACTTGCATCTTGTATGATGGGAAATTCCTTTTTTACACCCATGTTCCTGCATGTACACTGTTATTATAGGGCTTATAGCGGCGATAAAGCTGTACGAATATCTGTGTGTATGTCTGTGGATTATAACCAATCCAATCATCTTTTTCAAATGATCTAAGGGTATTTTTTTCTCTATTCTCTGGTCGTAGAACAACTAAGAGAAAACTTCAGAACCGAATACAATTTCCACGTATTTATTCATTCAATTTAAGATATAAAATTATCAAAACATTGTCAAAGTTTGTCATTTTTTATTTTGTTTTTACCAGTATTAGCTAAGAAACCATATTTGACCTTATGGTATCAGCTGAGACTTTTTAGGCAACACAAATATTTAAATGCAATTCTGGCTTTGAGTTTCACACTTTTTCCTCCAGATGTTTTTTGGGGTTTTAGCGTAAGATAGGGATCATTTTAAATATCCTCTGAAGTTTAGAAAATGCAAAGTACTGTGAAAAACAAACAAGTTAAACACTCAGCAGGAAGAGTGATGTTGTGGTTCAGATAGGATTGCAGAATCAAAGATGCGTGATCTACAGGTGGTGGCATTAACATACTGGGAAGTTCCCTGTTTCACATCATCTGCTTCATTTGCTACATCTTTAGAGATGATATTTAGCTCCAAATTGAAGCTCTGAGTGATGATGCAGGAAGCGGAAAGGACTGGAGAGTCAGACTAGACGTTAAACTAATACTGAGAAAAAAGGGTTTTAGATCTAAAAAGGTTGGAGCTCATTACATTAAATAATCTAATATAAATACTGGAGCAAACATGCAAAAAGTAGGTCAGCAGTTCTAAGAAGGGTTTTAACAGATGTCATGTCAATATTTTAACATTTAAAAAATGATCTAGAAATAATTAAAATGTCTTAAACTAAGTGTATTCAATCTTAATTTGAGTAGGTAAATTAGACATTTTTCCAATGGAATGAGTGTTTTTACTAAACAAAATATAAGATATTTAGTTAAAATGAACTAGAAATAAGACAATGCAATTGTTTTTTCTTATTTTAAATGTGAATTGTCTTGTTCCATTGACAAAATGTCTCTTTTACCTTCTAAATTCAAGAACAAATGCACTTATTTTAAGAAAAGATTACTTATCTAGATTTTGATTTCTTTTCCAGCGAATTTATTTCTGTTCACAATTCAATTTCACAATAATGTAGGATTACAGTCCAGTGCAGCACACTGTTAGAGCTAATGGTGTCTGCCATGGCCTGTGTTAGACTTTTATTCATAAAGTATTTCACAGAAATGAGAACTGTGACAAATCAAATCCTGGTTGAACTTCATGTTTTATTTTCAGGAGGATGACTTGGACAAAGGAGCGAAAACATTTCTTTCACGTGTCCCAGAAGTGTTTGCAGAAGGAAAACAGACGGAGAAAGAGAGAAGTTTCCAGCAGGGGCTGAACGGCCGTAACCGCTGGTAATGTCTTTCTTATGGTGGTGCATTCATAGCAGAGAGGGAGGCAAAATCCTTTGGTTAGGCAGTGCTATTTATTCCCTCCTTGGAAAATGATGAAGAACAATAAAAGCATTCTAAACAAAGAGTAGCAGGACCTGATGCTGTTGCCTGTTTTGCTCCCATCTGTGGTGACTGGCCTCCCTTAGTATGGGGGCACTTCTCGCACACAGGAGGCTTAGAAAACCACACAACTGGCCTGCTTAGCTTTAGGAGAACTTTTCAACTCAAAAGCTGGAAAAGAAACCAAACCAAGAAGCCCTGGAAAATATATCGCTCTGCTGTTCCAGTTCTCGTGAATGCCCACTCTTATTTGCTTAAAGTGTATCTACAAACACACTTGACCATGGACCCATGGTGAACCCAGAATGGTTACAAGCTTGGGAGGTGGTCCAGGTTTCAGGCAAACCAAACTGAGTTGTGGTTTGGATCCTTGGAGGTTTTTATTTTTTTCTTAACCCAAAGCACTCTCCATATTTACTACATTTCTGGATTAGAGACTTATGAGTTCAAACCTGCACAAAGTCAAGAAGCCTCATGCAACAGGAGGATCTTATTGCAATTACACAATAGGTTTAATAATTTAGTTAAAAATAATCAACAGGGTAAATAGTTTCTTCCATTAGACAATTGTGACCTGAGTCTTTATTAGATACAAAATTATTGTTTACAAGAATTTCTTACCTATTTAAAAATATAAACACATAAATCCCCCGATGCTAAAATAAACCCCATACTTTATTTTCAAAATCTTCTGTGGCTTTGGGGACATCTCCATATAAGCTTGGTGTCTCCGGTTACAACAATAGAAGCAATCATTCAAGCTCAAAGTTTCTTTAAGTTGAGCTGACAAGTCGACCTCTATCAGATAGAGCTGTATTATTTATTTATATATTTATTTTTGCCTAATTCAGAAGAAGTGTTATATATTCCCTATTATTGAAATCATTTTTTCAAAATCTCAACAATTATACTGCTTGTGTTTCCATGATTTCTTCCTGTCTGTACACCTCACTGGATCCTTTTGCTAAGATAACACAGCATGTTAGTTATTCACCGAACTCGTTCCTCTTCTGTCTGTTATTAAACCGATGTTCAACCATTTATTTTAATACATTAACAGCTGTTAATTAAAGCAATGTCTGCTGTGCTCTGAGGTTGTGCATCATGGCCTTCAAAAACTGTTCATAATCCTTGATATTTTATATTTGGTCACTTTATACAACAAACATAACAGCCATGGAGGCAGACATCTCTGCGCTACGGCAGCGCAGAGCCAACAAACTAGCGATTGCGAGATCGCCCATTACGCTCGAAAGTAACTACGGGAAGTTGAGAGAGATGAACTGAGACGGTACTGAAATCTATACCCTACACAGACTAATGAAATACTATCTGTAAAATTATCTATGTAAACAAACCTCATCACTTGAGAAGGTAGGTGATGCGGACGTCGTGGAAGACATTTTGTCCCGTAACGCTCGCCGTACTGTTGGGGGGGAGAAGCGGTGGGGGGGGGGGGGTGTTCATGTTGCTGCGGTCTGCAGTCTGGACGTTAGATGTCGCTGAAAATTACACACTGTAGCTTTAACAGGTTTTCTTCTGGTATTGGTCTTTATCTACCTTCCTTTATCTTTTTACTGTCACCGTTTAGCTACCATGTACCTGTTGAAGAAAAGCAAGTACTAGTTTCAGTCATGTGTAGGACGTTGCTTGTAGAGCAAAAAGCTATGCTTGGTCCCATCATAGTGATTAATAACATATCGGCTGCATGCCAATATGCTGTATTCATCTTGCTGTGTTTTAAAGTAATTATAAAAGCAGCAATGAATCAAAGATTTATCCAAAATGTTGCACATTTCTTAACAAACAGCTTTAGATAAACATAGGAATTGTCTAAAAAATTCATTTTCAAATGTATAATCTCATCATAGTCTCATCTTAAATGTGTTTTAAGAAATCCCAATATTCTTAAAATCTCTTCATATTCCCAAGCTTTAAATGCGGGCCACAATCTTTAGATTATTTGAAAAAAGGAAAGTCCATTCATCTTTTTTTCAGCATCTCACGTTTACTTTTTGGTAATTACCAGCCTCATAAATTCCCAAATGCTTTGACATTTGTTTTTGTAGAATGACAAAAAATGTGCCAAAGTTCAGTAATCCAGTATGCTGCAAAGGAAAGTCTGTTAAACAGAAGAAAAAAAAAAAGAAATAGCAAAGATGCATTTGTCTGGAACATGGTGTTACCTCAGTGGAACAAGCTGAAAGGACTATCTCATTTTTTCTTAAAGACAGAAAGTATTTAGCAGAAAACTATGCCGTCATCTCATCATCATCATCATGCAAATAAGATTTTCTTTACTTTGTGCTCCTTCTTTCTTTTTACACAAACTTTAAAAACATTTATAGGAAGAGCAACCTTACCTAATATAAAAGCCTTATATTAGTCATTTTCTTTGGATGGGGACATTCTCTTGCTGTACTGTTTTATTCCTGGTGATAAAGCAGCCTCCCCATAAGTTGCTGCAAAGAAGGTTTAAGTCGAGGTCATAAATTCCCCTTATTTTACTGCAAGAGCTTAAACCAGTTACTAAGTCTGGAAAACACAAATATTAGCATGTTTAAGTTGTTGCTATTGACTCCTTTCCCCAAAACAAAATTAGTTTATTCAGGTAATACATATTTCATTAGCACCTGATTTATTTATAAAATATTTTAAAAATTACATAAATGAAGAACTCTAATTAAATTTTACAGTATTCATATGTCTGGACAAGTGCCTATGTTTAAGAGTGAACATTCTTCTGAAGAAAACATCCAAGCTTGACTAAAATCTTGCTAAACTAGTAAAGAATGTTCTTTGGTCTAATGTTGCCAGGACTAAACTTTCCATCCACATTTGAAAATTATATATATATTTTTAACAGAAGCAGCACAGAATGACCTTCATAGCCTGAGCGAAAGACAGGGTCACTCCTCCAGAGGTGACCCGGGTAACAAAGGTTAGGAATCCTTCTGCGTACCTGGCGGTCCACTTCAATTAAAAAAAAGTTTAAAAAAAGATGAAGAGAGTAAATATGATATAGACAACTTTTGAAAGATCTTGTATTATTGGGTATTTGATACTGACAAGATGACAAACTGCTGAAATAAAATATGATGGTGTTTAAACAGAGTACTTTTAACAATGTACACACTTTTGCAACCAGGTTGCTGCACCTTTCATATTTATTTTTCTGGTAAATAGTCTGGAATAAAATTTGGGGTCTGCACCTTTATGATGGAGATAACTCTAAGGAGCGGCTCAACTCTTAGAGAGCATCTCATCTGGAAAATGAGAATTGGACATTTTCCTATTTTTATACCTGTATTTAATCAAGAAATGAAAATAGCTTCTTGATTTTAGGGAATCAGTACAAAAAAAAAACTATCTCTAAACACAACCAGAGAAAATTTATAATATGTATAATTCATTATATTTAATAGGGTAATTGCTAAGATAATTTATTTTTTTATAAACTATTTGGCCATGTTCTTGCCTTTTGTTTAGAAAAGCCAAAATATAAGAAGAGACATTTTTGTGGGTTAAAATCAAAGATAGAATTGAGAAGTTTATTTCACAACTTCAGAACTATAGAAGGAAAATCTATCGTCACACTCTGATGTGCAAAATGTTTAAGTCCCGCCAGCGCAAACAGTCGGTTCATGAGACATTCAGTGCTCTGGGCCTTTTCTGGCTGGAGAGACCTAGCCTTAGTTGGTTTAGCTTTTTCTAGCCTATTGAAAATCACAGACTTCTATCTTCTGTGCCGAGATCAAGAAAACCCCAAAGCTTAAAACCCCAGAACAGCTGCAAAAGCTTCTACTATCACAAAGAAAAAAAATCTACTATAAACTTAGAAAAACTGAGCATTCCTCCAGGTTGTTCTGCCAAGTTAAAGTGCACTCAGTCAGATAAGAAAGCACAATAATAAAACTTGCTGTCAACAGGATTTTTAATTTAGAACAGTAGATTTAAGGTCTCCAAAAGCATAAACATGGCATGATTTCTGGGGCTCTCATGCAGGCCTGCCTTCACTCCCGCTTGTATATGACACACTGGGAATTATCAAATTAAATGAGCTTTTCGAAGAAAAAGAAAAAAAAAAAAAGGAAGATAAATACAGAGCTCTATTATTACCTTGGTCTGTTGTAAAGTAGAAGCCCCCCCTGGAGACGTGTGACTGGAGAACATGATGTTCCTCATTCCACAGTGGCTGAATATTTTAATAGTTTGTTCTCCCATGTTGCCAGAAGGAAGGAGGTCTTTTTTTTAGACTTTCTGTTTGCTCCAGTTTTACCTTTCAGTGGAATGTATCAGTTTTACGTTTAAGCTGGTTTAACATTTAAGCTGATGCCTCTTTCCAAAATTAACGTCTTTTAGAAGATAGCAAAGGATAATAAAATATGCTTTGAAGTTAAGGACTTAAGTCTTTTCGTTTTAATAATAAATTGATGTACAGGTTAATTTCTCCATAAAGTGAAGCATCAGACAAGCTGCTCTGCTCTGGATTTCAGTCTATGTTCTCACCTCAAGTGAAGTTAAGATGAGGATTTTATGTGAAAAGGAGAAAGTTTAAAAAATACTGAGTAATCTCAGTAGAACATGCAAAATTAATTATAAACACAATATAGAAAATCAGTCATAACTGATTACTGCCTTCCATCCATCCATCTTCTTACCTGAAACACACAACCACCATGCACTGAGACATTTGAGACGGCAGTCATCCTAAGACTCATGTCTTTAGACTTTGGGAGGAAGCCAGAGTACCCAGAGAGAATGCAAGCATGCAAAGGGAGAACATGCAAACACCATACAGAAAGACTCTAGGCTGGAAATCAAACCCAGAACCTTCTTGCTGCAAGGCAACAGTGCAACAACCTGCACCACCATGCAGCCCCGGTAACTCATTAGTAATACTTATAATTAGAATATATCAAATAAATATGAGGTGCTTCAGGTGAACTATTGTGTAGAATAATGTTTTTGTTACAACTACAACACTGAGACAGAAAAACTTCCAGTGTTGGAAAAAATGAACTGCAAATGCAGTTAAACAGCGCCCCCAAGAGGAGGAACAGCACAACAGAATCTGCTGACATTCACATCTATTTCTTTACATAAACTCTTTGAACATCAGGAAAATATGTGTTTGTCTGTGATTCATTTAAAAAAAAGCAAAACTAATAATATATTAACTAATTATATAGTATTTTAATAATTTATTCTTGCTCATGGAACAAACATAGCTGTTCACCAATTTAGATCATTACATAAAAACATAAAGTCTTGACCTACACAGTCATAAGTTAAAGAGCTGTTGTACTTAGATATTTTCCCCAAGGGATGAAAGAACTAAAGAATAAATAAAAAAAATCAATTAATACATAAAAAGAGGCAGGCGGGTAGCAGACCCCTGATGAAGCCGATGAAAATTCTGATTATGTCCCATTAAAGCTAAAAGTGGAACACTTCATCAGAAGCCACTTTTGAAAATAAACCTGTAGATGGCAGATAGTTGCAGTGCTAGCACAGATAAATTAAACTGAAACTGGCTAAGTAGTAGCTTTGTCTCGTCTGTTCCTGTTTGGCTGTGACACCACCCTGGAAAAAAATATCAGCTGTGCTGCTGCCATCAACACCCTTGTTTATAGATGTTGGAGATCGGCCTGTTTTTCCAGTATAGTCCTGTTTCTAGTATAGTCCTGGAGTTTTCCCTGAAATCGAAGGGTTGACTCCGACTTTCAGTGTCGTTGTGTCCTTGGGCAAGACACTTCACCTGCATTGTCTACTGATGGTGGTCAGAGGGCCCGGTGGCGCCAGTGTACGGCAGCCTCGCTTCTGTCAGTGAGCCCCAGGGCAGCTGTGGCTACAATGTGGCTTGCCACTATCAGTGTGTGTGTGAATGGGTGAATGAATGTAGTGTAAAGCGCCTTGGTCAAGTCTCCTAACTTGAATACAGGCGCTATATAAGTACATGCGATTTACCATTTACCATGGGAGCTGCCTTGGAGCTCGTCTGCCTGGCTGTGTGTTTCCTGGAAGGGGCCGCCTTTTACAGTTGCTTTTTGTATCTCTGCTTCTGTCTCCTTGAACCCCAGTCGGCCTCAGCAGATGGCCGCTCACACTGAGCCTGGTTCTGCTGGAGGGTTCTTCCTGTTAAAAGGGAGTTTTTCCTCTCTACTGTCGCTACAACCATGCTTTGTGTGAGGGATTTCCTTTGAGTCAATGAGTTGATGCAATCAACTGGTTTTCCTTAGATAGAAAACCTTGAATCAATTTGACTGGACGATCTGATGAACTGTAAAGTGCCTTGAGATGACATGTGTTGTGAATTGGCGCTACATAAAAAAACTGAATTGAATTGGGGCCACAACAGGCACCAGGGTCAGCTCATTGGTCCCCATTTAAAACCCCCCATGCTCGGCTATGTGTGAATACAAATGTACAGGATATGTACTTTTGCTACTGATAGGACTTAGAAATGCTAGTATACCCACCTCTAACTGCTTTCTTCAGACCTTCGTATTTCCTCAGGGTGCATTAATAAAGTAATTAAGGCAAAAAGAGCCCTGACCAGATTAAGAGTACAGACACAATGCAGTAACTCCACATACTTTAAGCAGACTGACATTTCCACAGTAAAATGTCAATACTTAAGTTTAATTCAGTTTTACTACAATGACTTGATTTTTATTGTGTGCTTCTCTGGTGGTCGAATCTTTGTAACCTTGGTAAAGACTTTGTTTGAGATGTGATTAAATTCACTTTATTAATGTCAACATCTCCTTGTTTCTTCAGTTTCTGCATAACTTGAGAATATTTTTTAGAGAAACCAGCAGGGAAAACAACTGAATATATTTATCTTTGCAGCAGTGTGTAGGTTTAAAATCTTGACTGAGAAAACAGATGTGTGATAATGTAATAACTTAAAAATCAAATATAAGCTCCTAATTTTAGACAGAAGCACTTAAAATAATTAAAATTTTAAAGAACCAGATGGGTCGAAGCAGTTGAGCTTAAACTGATTTTACTTATTTGAAAATAGTGCCATTTTCTTCATGCAACAGGCTCTCAGGATGTCGTAAGGTTTTGAAAACAGGAAGTGGGGCAAATTACAGATGTTACGGGGGAAAAAAGAAAGTGCAAAAACTGAAACAGTAGAACAGCTCTTCCCAGTTTATTGACAAAGATTTAGACAAACCACTTCTAATGACCAGATCAGATTACAGAAATTAAATTAACGGAACACGGCACATTAATAATAATTAACCATCTGTGGATTCTTAATCTTTTTAATGAACACCAACAAAACAACATTTTTTAATTCATTGGTCTTCGAATTGAAACAATCTTTAAGCTGGGTTGCTTGTGGAACTTAACGTTCTGTGTGAGTTTTCTCTGCGATAAGAACCTAAAGAGACAAAAACACCAAAGAGAAGCAGAGTAGACAACGTGAACTAACACTTCAATCAGCCTTTTATCATCAGCAGATCTAGTTGATCATTCAGAGAGGCTCCAACAGCAATACCACAGCAATACAGGTCTTACAAAGAAAACAAAAACGGTATAAATAACAATAAAGGAAATAATATAAAATAAAACTTCTATAGGATCACCAGGTCATGGGTCATCACCACAGCTGTTGTGGCAACATGGAGACTCAAACACAGACGGGAAAAGAACAGAAAAATAAACAACACAAACTGACGTTCTGGTAGAACCGGTTATAAAGTGGTTTCTTTCATTCATCAAATCTTCCTTCTAAGATGCTTTCAAAGGTGAAAGGAAGAAATTTGAAGCCTTGACCTACGTAGAATTTGTTCTGGAATTCCACCCTGAGGAGAGAAGTCACAGATAAGGTTAACTAAAAACAATTAGGAGGAATAACTTTGGATCAAACCGTCTCTAGAATAGTGGCGATGGGGTGAAGCTGAATGAAGAAGCCCAGCCTCATAAATCCAGTCTACAGTTACTCATGTTTATATCGTGAGTCTGGCTCTGGAGCTAGAAACCCAATACTGCTTGCTATAAGAAAATGATCAGGAGCTATTTTTAAGAGTCTGAGCTGATATGGCAACTGGATGACCTTTTAACTAGTAAGGAGTCAAAATCCCCCATCATTCTTTGGCTACTCCTTTAAAAAAAAAAAAAAAGATAAGGAGAGTCTGAACTTTTCTGGGGAGAGCAGCATGTTCTTTCTGAGTGCAAAGCCAAAACTTCCACAGAACTGATCCTGTTTCTTCTTTACAACGGTATAAAACTTTAAGTTATTTTGTAGTCTGAAACATCTAAGCATCATCTCAGTGGACTGTTTCTGGTAAGGCATCCAAATAGATTTAAGCTTTATTTAAGGGACAAGATGTTGCTGGTCTGCTTTGACCTCCTTATCTGGTAAGATAACCCAAACAAACTGCAGAGCAGCAGGAAGGTGATTTCATCAGATCATTCAGGCAGCTCTTCAGACAAAAAGGCCATTTAAGGTAAAGAGAGGTGAGCTTTGCTATTCAAAACCACTGATATGATCTTAGAAAACAAACCATCTTCTCCGCAGCAATACAATAAATAGCTTTTAATATTTCCTTTGCAAAGCCTTCAGTAGATGCTGTTGATTTTTTTGTTTTTTGTTGATGACATACCAGTAGTTTTTTTAGGGGGGGAATGTAGGAAGAAGGACATTCAGAAGGGCCTTACAAACATGGCTACGCAGGAGGACTGCTGATCTCTATTGATTCACTGGATTGCTGATAGGCGTTTGGTAGTACACAGTGCTGTGAAGTCACCGAACGACATATTGGTACTCCCTAGTTGGACCGATTGGAATGTAAACAAACATTGTAAACAAAACAGCATCGAACAACGATGATGTTTTAATTTTCAGGTGGGCTTAAGACTTTTAAAATAAAGATAAATACATCACTTTGACACACATTTGGAGTTTCATAGCATCTGTAGATTACTGTCATTTATGGTAAAAAAAAACATGCACATCACATTGCATAATCAACAATGCTATAAGTCATGTAACATATTATACAAATCCATCACAACAAATTTAGTGTGTTAATTGAACATAATAACACTGTAGTGAGATATTAATATTACACACGCACACATTATCTGATGATATACCACAAGTGCTAAATTGATGACGTGCATGTAATATACTAGCCTCGTGAGACCATCCTGATCTCGCGAGCTTTCAAGGTTTCACTCGCAGATCCGTCTGGAAACTCTCCGTTAAAGAAAATTTGGAGCAGTTCACCAAACGAACGTCCAATCAGCGTTGGCTTTGAGGCGGGTTGAGGTGTGACGCAATGAGAAGCGCTACAGTTCAGTCTAAAGAACATGGCGGCTTCAGCCGATGAAACTAGCGTTAGCGTGGCTATCGAGCAAGTTTTATCGGAATTACAGAGTATTTCTTCACTGAAAGAAAAGCAAAACACTGCTCTGGAGGCTTTTCTCAGAGGAAAAGATGTTTTTGCTCTTCTCCCGACTGGTTTCGGCAAGAGTTTGATCCATCAATTGGCTTGTGCCTGGCTTGTGGTTGTGTTTTCGTTGTCGCTCTGTTAGTACGTCATATGCTTCGTTGATCTGATTGGTTTATTTGGCCCGTCTATCACCAACATAGGCCAATCAGCTAACCAGTATTTTCGCCCCTTCCCAAAATTACTTCAACGAAGGCTTCCAGATGGATATGCGGAGCAAATCAATCTGGCGGAGTCAGGTTAGTAATATACATGTCCTGATTACATTGTTATAGTAATTAAATTACATTACGGGCATTTTTATGATGCGACTCCATAAAAGTGGGGAGTACCAAGATGATGGCAGGTGACTTCAGTATTTTTGGTCTATCAGCAATAAAGTGAATAAATAGAGATCAGTGTGGAGGACTCACCTATCGCTACCGCAATTAACTACGTTTTAACTAAAATAGCGATAATTTCTCGTTTCTTGAGCAAAGAGAAACCCTTTTTACATTTGTAGATGGGAAAGATGTCTGTGCTTTTCTTCGAACAGGACGTGGAAAAAGATTGATTTATCAGCTTATTCCACTAGTTGTGAAAACACTCAAGAAGCTGCAGACGAACCCTACTGTGATCATCATTTCAATTGGCTGAAAGCGTATTATGGAAGGCGGGTACTAGCTGACACGTCACCCAATCAGCTCCAAGTATTGCATTAAACTTTGCTCGTTTTCATTGACAGACTGAACGGCAGCCATCCCAGATTGTAAACATAGAACACGACTCAGTTCCACACATAGCGATCTGGCTACTGCCAGGTTAGCATATGTTCAAATGAGTAGAAACACAGTAACCAGCAGGTGGAGCTAAAGGTCTGAATATAGTTTACATTGAATTGAAGAGTGAACATCTTAAAGAGAAAACCTGTCCTGTTTGGTTTTCAACATAATGAATGAATGCGAAGAGTTTTCTTATCAATTTATTAATTATTAAGGCTAAATTTCAACTTCATAAATGTGAATTTTTGAGAAAAAAACCTGACTTTTCAGTTTTTTTGATTGAATTTAAACATTATATATTTACAATTCGACCTTCAACAAACAAAAAAGCAAAAACAACTTAATTGGCTTGCAATCAATTTGGAATTTTAGATAATTTATTGTGTTGATTCACTGTGGCATCTGGTATTTTTGTCACCTTTGGTACTGTTTTTCTTCAAACAAGATTTTTTGTCATTTCTTATACTTTTATTGTCGTCTGTTAATGCTCCCTTTGGCAAATGTTTTTGTTGTTTTATGATATGTACACAATGCAGTTTTGTATTGTTGTGTGTTGTATATAATAAAGTAAAAAAAAAAAAAAAGAGAAAACCTCAGAGCTCAGTTAACATCAACTTGAAATAGAGACAGTTTGAATAATGAATAATAATAGAGTTAAAAACCACTTTAAAAAAGTACCTAAAGAGAAAAAACCTAAATTTACCAGTGCAGTCGAAGTGCGTGCAGAAAGGCTGACAGTCCTTCCATAATGAGAAGAATTGCAACTGTGAGAACGGCAAAGAAGGAAAAGATGATGGCCATGAGGATAAAGCCTGCAGGGCTTCTAGAGAGGCCGATGCGTATCACCATGGACCAAAGCACCTCTGATAGCTCTGTTCGTAAACAGCAGACAAATATACAACCGTGTGATTAGTTTGCAGGTGGATCGACATCTTTAAACACATGTGTGCTCTGCTTATGCTTCTGCTTACGTGCATGAGCCAAACTGAGGGCCCAGAGCCTGAGATAAGAAGCGGTGTTAGAGATGCAGCCAAGGCAGTACTCAATGGTGTGAATCGCCTGATGCACAGCCATGTCTGCAAAGTTAAACTTTGGAAGGGAAGAAAAAGAAAGAAAAACATACAAACATGTCAGCATGTTCAAAACAAACACGCCTAAGAACATTTCCTGAGGCCCACCAAGGAAAACTCGGGTTCACCATGCGTGCATGATCATTAGACTAACTAACAGGGGAGCCGTTAGAAGAAGCAACCTCCAAATTAGTAGTGGCTTTGTCCCCTTTGGACCCTGCGTATCCCAGAGTAGCAGCTGCTCTACTGATGATTCATGCACTTCACCGAGACCTCAGGGAAGCATTAATCTACTGACGCCCGATGTCTGAGAAAACACCTAGGACACACCGACATACACCAACATACCCAACAACCAACCAACCAACCAACCTAAGGGACGAGGGGAGATCTAGTAAGAAAAGAGGCCCGAGACATGCATGTTCAGAGTTAGTGATAAAGGTGCAGCGTAAACTCCAGTCCTACCTCTTCCTCCTCGGGGGCCTTGAAAGCGGGTAACAAAAGGGAACTCTTGGTTATTGGAAAAAAAAAAAAAGAAACACATACACCAACAGACAAACATCAATGACAGAAAAGAGAAGGCAGTTATATATCTGTAAAGGAGGTGAGGACAGTGCTAGAGCAAGCCAGTATCCTGCCCACACACACTCATACTGCTTATCTGTCTAAAGTTCAAATGAAAACTACTGTAAAGAGCTGCAGGATGACGGATCAGCAGAAAAAGGAACACAGATGAAATCAAATGGGCATTAAAAAAAAAAAAAAAAAAGCGTGAAAAGGCGGAACAACAATCCACAGTTATCCATAATTGATGTTTAGATGCACACTAGTGGAAACATGAGGTTAGCTGAATTATTCAAACATGTCTGATCATTTTACTTGTGCTTCCTCAAACTCCTGAACTGCTCTTCCTTCTGCATAACAAGCATTGTTTCAGCTACACATCAGTGATTATTTAAAGACTGTTGGGAAAAAGTTGAATTCACCTCCGGTTCTTCGTCTGACTGCTGCACCAGCTGGTCGTGCTGGATAATGTTGGCCTCGTCCTCGGTGGGACCGTTGCCGACCCGGATCCCTCCAAAGTTCTGTGTGCCCTGTTCAACAGGATGTTAAAACCAAATGAACGATCTCCCACTGACGAGCGCTGTCACCATAAGTCCACTCTGATCTTACCAGATGTTTTTGCCATAAATACTGCCTCCGCATAACCAGTGTTTTTACAATCAACATGCAGGGGACACATGCTAACGCTATTAGCACCAAGAATATCTGGAGACCCATCTGCAGAGACAACAAGAAATTGAATTAAAATCTGTTTAATGAGCACATCTATGAGATGAAATTTTACATATGAGGCTGATTGGTCTGACCTGCCCCCTGTAGAGAGGTTTAGAAGTGGGGTCATTGTAGCTGAAGAGGAACATGTTGATGAAAGCAATGAGGAGACTGGGAGCATCTCTGGAGGTTAGCGCATCATAAGAGACCCACTTATAGAAGATCAGAATGACCAAGTAGCCAAACAGACTGGACATAAAGACAATCTCTGGGATGAATCCAAAGTAGATGTTTAGCGGCTTTTTAAAATACCTGTAAAAAAAACAAATAAAAAACATCAGTTGATCAGCTTGGTGGGAAACGAAACAAAGAGGTTTCAAAACAACATGTATGAAAAAACTCACAGGTGGTTGAAGAGGCTTAGAGTGACACCAAAGATCATGTGGATGACTCCTAAGACAACAGACATCTTCATCTTGAAGGAGTTCAGAAATGTGAGCTTGTTGATGGAAATACTCCAGATCTGAAAAAACATCACAGCAAAGCAAAACGGCTCTTATTTCAGAATCAAGGAGAGCTCTGCGCCTTAAAGTTCATAATAATCAGAGATGCACCAATCAGGTCTAAGAAATGTACTACAGAAGTTCTGATTAAGGTTATGTGGAGCATTGAAGTAATTAAAATATTCATGTTTAAGGAACATAAAATAATAATGATGATAAAAAAGGTATGAAGTTAAAAAGAGAGAGACAATCCATGAGGCTTATCAGGCAATTTGTTATTAAAGCCTTTTCACTAGACAGAGAAATTAATGCAGCCATTTTTTATTGGTTTAAATTATTTCATACTAATACTAACAAACATATTCACTCAAAAAATAACTGAAAATAGATTTAGAACATCAATATATCTTAGTTTTATAACCCTCTTTAACTAGTTTGTTGAAACTCCATGTGTCCAACCATGCTTCACAGAATTTGGGGTTTAATTTTAAAAAATAGACCAATATTTTCTTTATTTTTTATTTTATTTTAGCCTTTTAAGTTGAAACAAATGTGGTCTTAGAAACTGGACAGTTAATCTAAAACTGATCATTGTGTTATCATGATAAAGTTCGTTCAACTCAGAAGACAATATTGTGATATTTTTTGTCCATATTCCTATGAATCCATATTCAAGTAAATTCAAATTTTAACTGCTAATGAAGAAACTTTTAAGACCCTCCACATTTATGCATGAGGGCAAACTTTCCAAACATTTCACAGGCCTTTTATCAAACTGTAAAAAGGTTGCCCCTCTAAACTGAAACGACAGGGGTCCCATTTTTGCTTGCATTTCATAAATATACACACATTTGGAACAACTCTGGCCTGTTGACTGTTACAATGACAGAATAACGTGAAATAAAGTATATTTAAACCTGTCCAAAGACAAGGCCTTTATTCGTCAGGAATATACAAATGCTAAAAACTAGAAAAATAAATAAATATCAAAAATTTTACTGGATCAATTCCAAGTGGATATGGCCCTCGAAACACTCCCTTTACTGCAGGATCCAACTGCAAGGCTGCGTTTCCACCAAGCGTTTCATCACTGGAGGGAAGAAGAAACATCTGTTTACTTAATTAAAGTTGAGCCTGTGTAAAATGCTTCTTATGTTGTCCTTGTGTTAACACAAAACACCAATTATGGACATCAGTATAAGATTCTTAAATCTCTCAATTTAGACAGTACAATAGTTTTTTTTTTCTTTAGTTCTAACTTTGCTCAAAGATTGAGCTGATAAACTCTTAAATTATAGTACTGATGTTAATTTAATGCTAAGAAATCCATCATAGTTAACGACCTTTGCTGTTTTTCGATACTTACGACCAGTTGGCTTTTGTGAACATGGGTCTAACGCTCCACCCAGAGCCAAACATGTTGAGGGACTTGGAGAAGCAGTCGTTATAAATGAGGCCAGTGTACATTGAGAATATTCCCATCAGCAGGATGATGTAACGTCCAGAAAACACCATGTTGAATATCTGCCACAAGAAAGATCAACAAGGAATAAATCTAAAGAGAAAAAACCCGATCAGGTTATAAACTAAAAAGAGCGTGTGAACTATAGGGATGAATGTTTGCAGAGCTCCATCGGTCTCTGCGGATGGGCAGGGAGGGAAGGACGAGACGACTGTGAGACAATTCATACCTCGTTATCATTCTTCTGGGCCATCAGCCTGCTCTCTCTTAACACAAGGTACAGAGCCGCGCAGGTCATGAGGGTCCCATGGCCCAAGTCACCAAACATGACGGCAAACAGGAAGGGGAAGGTAATTATGGTGTATGGTGCTGAAGGCAGGAAGGCAGGAATCGAAGGAAGATGATGGGATGGTGGTGATGGTACATGAAACGAGCAAATTAAATACGTCAATGAGGTTTCTGACATGCGCTCAGTGACAACCTCGCAGCCGAGGAGGCTGAATCTGACAGAACTGTCTGTTAACCTGGGTTTATTTCACGGTAGTTGCCAATCCCATAAGCATCCACAATGTTCTGGAACCCTGAGGTGAACTTGTTCGTCTTGTTATAGGTGGGTGGAGTCTGTTTAGTTTGCATCCGATTGAGAATGGAAGGCACGGTGGAGCCGCTTTTCTCCTAAACAAACAAAACCAGGGACAAGCAAGTTCAACTTATATACAAGCAAATACACTCCTCCCACCACCACTACCACTTAGGTCTACTCACCGTCCCCCTCCGCAGGGCGAACTGGATGGAGTCCATGTCAGACACAGGACACCACACTTCGGCGATCAGACATTTCTGTGTGACGTCGATGTTGCAGAGGTTTAGGGTGTGATAGATGGCCTTCATTTTCCTCACCTTAATGAACCACACCCTGACTGTCTTGGCCGCAGCCTGCAGGACTCTCTGCCTGTGATCTTCCGTCTGGTTCAGAACCTTCAAGGAACAGAAGTAAAACTGTTTGACACAGCTCTGATTTTATACTCCAACAGCTGATCTCAAAGAAACTCAGTCAAGAAGAAAATATAATCACACACTGCTTTACTGGGACGTGCAAATGGACCTGAAGCTAATTTTCCTTTATGTATCATCAGAAACTCTTTTTTGTGAAAATATTCCAACTGCTGCATTTAGAGCAAGCTCATAATGTGTTAACAATGTAGCTCTGATTTATCAGCAGTAAATCTTTTAAACACATTGCATATTACTGTTATGCCTTTAGTCATTATAATATTTAAATGGATACAATCTAGAAAAAGAAGAGCAAATAAAGAAAAAACTAACTAATGTTTATGTCTGGAGTAAAGACCAAGTTGAGAAGATTCAGGCATCAGAGTTTTAGTGCTTCTGGCCTGGAAAGCCTTGTTCTGCTCCAAATAAGAGAAATTAGCACCAAGCTGTATTTACAGTTAACTGGTTGTCTGATCCACTGAATGTTTAGAAAGAGGATAATAAATAAAGCCCTGCTTGTGCTTTTTTGTCTGATCCCATATTGTCAGAGTATAAGTCTGCAGTTTCATAAGAAGCGGTTAAAGTTTCCCTAAATAAGATGTTTAATCCATGCAGGTGAATGTAACACCATAAGAGAATTAAGTTACCCACATGTTGAAATAAAAAAAAGGTATTACTTCATCTGTAAGAAGATGATGGATACTTTGGAGCCACATATACAGCAAACTAGCCACTATGCTTTAAGTGGAAAGGTTAAGAGGTTTTAGCTGCATCAGATACAGAAAGAATAGAAGCATGTTTAAAAAGAGAAGTAACCCCAAAGAGAGTCCCAACCACTGTAAAAGAAACAAAAATTATGTGGTAAGGGAGAAAATAAAGACATGTTTTCTTGTCAGCTAAAAGGAAAAAACAAAACAAAAACAAAGGCGGATCCAAGTCCTTAATTCTCGTAATGTTTATTCACCATTTGCAGGTCATCAATGCGAGCGTTCACTCCTGCAAGCATCTCTTTCCTCTCTTGAGGCGTTTCTGGACACGGGTATAACGTTGCTCTGAACCTAAGGACAAGATCAGGAGCCCAGAAGGACAACCTGTTAATTACAAACAGGTAATCCTGTAATTTGTAGAGATTTTGATTCACCTACCCCTCGCAGATTTTCTTGACTCTGTTCTTCAGCTGGTCTCCTTGGAAAAATATGATGAAGACGGACTTGTGGACCTGATCGCCCTGAAAAATAAATTATTATTCAGTTAGTAGAAAGTTAAACGTCCGATAAAGCAGTTTATGTAGAGGACTGACTGTGGAGGGGTCCTCCAGAGGGTCTTCAATATCTGCCTGCCGCAGGAAAACGTTTCCTCTGCAAACTCTCCACAGCATCCTTTCAAATGTGGGAATACGCTCCCTGCCTATGACTCCAGCCACAAATCTGTAACACAGAATCAATCTGTTAATTTCACGACACTCAAAAGAAATGAAAATCATTACGGGCTTTTTGAACACGGCACTTCTTTGGAAGAAAGTCTGGAGGAGAGAGTCTAAAGTTTCCTGAGGGAGGAGGTTTGCCCATTTCTAACACAGACGGCTGAAAGGCAGCAGCTGGAAATCCTCCAAATGGAGATGGTAAAAACAGCTTAATCCTTTAAACCTACAAGAGTGAAAAAACAAACAAAAAAAAGGCTCACCCAAGTCTCAGAGGAGCGGCTCTGTTCGGCTCATTGGAATCCAGGGGCATGGAGGACTCTTCAAGCAAACTGGGGTCTTCCATCTGTCCCGTGGCATAGAAACCATTAAAACCATTACACTGCAGGTCAAACTCATCCCCACAGCTGGAATCATGTCTCAACACATTCATGAAAACTCATTTATATTAAAAAACATCTTTTCTAAAGAGAAACTCTGAAGAGTTTTTCCTGCAGTTAATGGCTGACCCTTTACTTCTTTGGTTGAATTATTCACCTAAATCAGAGCTCATAACAACTTGTAAAAGATGCCTCTGTGCCATCAGTTGACACAGTTCTGCTTGTTAAGGCAGTGAAGTGGAAATAATGATGGGCAAAGGTTGTTTAAGCTCAGACAGGATAAGGCATTTAATACTGCAGGGCTGAGCAACCAAACACTGCGCTCACTATAATGAATGACTAAGCTAAATGCTGCAATCATGTGAGCAACTATGAAAGATCATGAGAGAAAACACCTTTTGTTGAATTTGAGTTGTGAAAACTTTGTCTATGTGAGCAACGCTGACAGCTTTTAAATGAAGGGAAGATTGGAAATAAGCACATTTGGTATCCGATTTATGGCCATCTATAGATAAATGATTAAGTTAGAATGTTCCTGTCATATCAGTTGTGTGCATTTCAGAAATTTGCATTTATAAAAAACTGTTTTGTTATAAAAGAGACTTCTTAATTTGGTAATTGTTTCTGTTCATGATTCTATAAACCTGAACAAACATGGAGAGAAATAACTTCCAAATAATTAAGAGGATGCCTCTTTTTACGTCCAGTACAACGTTAAAAACCAAGGAGCAGAAGACAATGCCTCCGTGAAAACAATGCAACTGACCTCGTTGAAAAACTGCTGAGTGCGGTGCAAAATGTGCTTGAGCTCAGTTAATTCCAGGAAGTTCTTCTTTAGGGCCTCCTGGTTGGTGTTTATTTCCTTCAGCTCATTTTCGAGCTTTTCAAATGTAGCCTGTGAGCAGAAAAGCAGATCGGGATCCATGACTCCATTAGTAAGAACTACAAAATCTAGAGCTACTTTGCTATAATTTTATAATAAAAACACAAAATACATCAATCATAATTATGTTTTTATTTTTAACCAAAGCAGGAAAATTGGAAGAAAAAGGATTATTAATTTGTTAGTTGAATGAACAGCTATTAACTGCATGGTTTCAGTGTTTTATATCTCCTGGATAAAAACTTATAATTACTTATTTAATAAAAAGGCAGAACAGTTTTCCACTAATAGGAGGCAGCAAAAGAACATCTAGTCGTTTTTATGGTTTTACTACTTTACCTCATGCCTCATTTATCTAAGATAAGCACCAAATGCATCGAACTCAAATTTTTCAAATGATGAATTAAAATATAAAAAAGAAAATAGACTTATTTGTGTAAAGAGAACTTACAACATACACTAATTTCAAAAAGCATCTAAAAAATTGGCTCATAACACATCAGTCATGTCAGCATTAGTTGAATGTCTATCATTAACAAGCCATGCTGCCACTTGTGTCTCTGCTTTGTGTGTGTATATATATGTGTATACGTGTGTGTATATATATATATATATATATATATATATATATATATGTACATAGTTTAAATGTTTTATTCTATTTTATTAACCTCTGTAGTCCAGTGAACACTTATTCTGTATTTTTAAATCAGTTTTGAGGAGTTACAGCTGTTTTTATTTCTTTTTATATTTGTATTTTATTGTAGCATGCTTACTGTTGTAGTTTTTTTTTTTTAGGTAGACAATTTTAAGATCTGTCCAGGGACAACAGATGAAAAATAGCCTTTCGGCTAATTCTGGTGCATTTGCTGGAATGCTTTTTAATGTACATTGTCCCTGTCAAATAAATAAATTAAATTAAAGCTCTTTAAATTTACAATAAAACAATCACCTCTAGATCAATCATGTCCCTTGGAAAAGGGACTTCTGGGTTCTCTCCTGTGTCCATTATTGGGATGCTGGCCTTCTTAATTTCCTTTTCCACAAATCCTGTTGAAAAGTAGGATTTGCAAAAAAGACTTAAAGCATGTCAGATAAAAAGTGTTTTAATGTATTAAACTCCATCGATTTTCTTCACTATCATAAAAAAGTTTCTTGTATAACAAACCAAAGCTCACTTAATTTGCGATCCATCTCCTCACATCGCCGCACTTCATTAACAAACTTTCGCTGGAAGACGTTAACATCAGGGTTTAACTAAAACAAGAAGAACAGGGGTCAGTGACAGAACATTAATGCCCTACAGATAATTTTCTTAAACTGCTGGAGTGTGTTAAAGCCTGATAAGGTCTCATGCTGTTACAAAGCTTTTTTTTTTTCTCCCCTAAACCCATCCTATATCTCATAACAACAGCCTTCCTTTACTCTGATCAAGAATGCGTTTTTTCTCATGGCTGGAATGAAGAGTCAGCTGTGAGCACATGATGCAAAGGGCATCCACAGCAGTACGGATGTAGCCAAACAAAAAATGATCTGTAACACTGAGTAACTGCACTTTTACAAAGAAATCTTAAGACAAAAAATAAAAGTGGACATACATCGCGAAACTGCACCATCCCGATCTCTCCAAGCTCACTGACACAGCAGTAGGCAGCTTCTGATTGGAGGAAGAGCTGAGCCAGCGTCATCTCTTCGCTTCTAAAGAGTTCCCCCATCCTGTTGATGGATGAGAGCGCACAGCACTCTGAAATCAATCAAGATCTATGGAAAGAAAGCATTCATTATTAACAGACCAATCGGCACTTTGCAGTTTTTCTGCACTGGATCTCTAATGACGGAGGATCATAAACACTTAGGTGTCACTTTTACAGCTTTGCTAAAACTGGACATGTGAAAAATAGAGAAAAAAAGAGGCTTCACACTTCAGTGAAATACTTTGAAAATCCAAACTTCAAGCCAATAGTGTCATTGGAATCCAGGACAATATCTTATTACCTTTGTAACATTAAAAAAATATGGATATATTGGTGGCAAAAATGGATGTCAATGTAATAACACGAAACGCCAACTTGCTCAGATATATTAAGAAAAATAACAAAAGTGATTCTATAAAAGAGTGAGAGAAACATTTTTTTTTGTACAACATAACCTTAGAGGCATTAGTGCTGATACTGGCACTTATTTTTTGTTGTTGTTTATAAACCTAAATATAATTGTTAACTAGGCTTAGTAACTTTTTAAGTTTACTTTTTAACTTTTCAATTAGCTTTTTTTCCCAACTTAATTTACAGTAGGTAATATATTATTCAAGGGCTCATCTAATTGGTCAAATGCCAAAATAAGATGTGCAGCATCTTTGCAGAATGGCTGGATATAGATCTTGTGCTTCTAGACCTCACTGAGGGACAGGTTTGTCCTGTGATCAAAAAAGGTAACTTACCCTATAAAGAGGTGAAAGTTCAAACTTAATGATTTTACATTTACCTTCACACAAAAAAACAACTTTAAATCTCAGGATTGTTCAAATACCTCAAAGCTAAGAAGCATAAAACGACAAAACAGAGCTAATCTGGGGATTACAATGAGTCAGGTGACTCAAGATCAAGCAGCAGCTCCATTCACTCGTTAACTCCTGTCTTGTTTCCATACACCTGGAAAACCATTTCTGTTTAGTCCAATCACTAAATACCAACTGAAACGGATCAGAATGTTGCTCCAATTATCCAGATTAAGCTGTCAATCCCACGCAGAATTATCAGCCCAGAGGAATTAAAACATTAGAAATGGTCATGTAAGCTTTTTAACACAAACGGTATAAACCTGGTAGGTGGATTCTTTCTAAACTGACAGGTCGACATTACTTATCAGCAATAATACATCTTTAATAAACCTTAAACAAACCATTGACTTTTTTGTCTCATCTAAGTTTTCTCCTGTTTTGGTTTAAAGAGCTGTAAAAACTAGCTAGCTTTCAGAGAAGCTAACAATTTAGCAAACCTGTTGAGCAATACGTATGTACTTGTAGACCTACAAGTTTGAACACTGTAGAAAGTCAAGACTACATTAACGCAGGTTTAAGCCGTTTCAAGACTAACTGGACGCTTTTTAATTATCGTTAAAGTCCTCGATAAGGATTGTATCCTTCCTGCTCTTGGTAACTATCTCTTACCTCTCGGAAATTTGTGGAGAGGCGATCCGAGGAAGTGAACGAAGCTCACCGAGGACCTTTCGAGGCGGAAGGATCGTGTATGGATTGATGAATTCGTGAGTCACGTGACCCCTAATAGTTCATCCCTATTGGCTCCGAAGCTATCAAAATGTATCTTGGTGTGGATTTGCTAATGGAAAGCTTTTATTTTGAAACGCTTCTCCGGAACTTACGGCAACATCTGCTGGAGAGAAGAGTGAAACACACCTAAACCGACAATTACACAGGAGAGTTTTTGACTCTTCATGGAAAATATAATACTTTAACGCATTTCTACCATTATTAACGTATTTTTATAATTATACAATGGGGTTCTGTCAAAATAAATTATTAGAAAAAAATAATAAACGATGGATTTAAAATTAGAGCCTATACTGATCTCTAGTGGTAGCAATAGGTAACTACACAAATTATTTAAAATATATATATATATATATATATATATATATATATATATATATATATATATATATATATATATATATATATATATATATTTGTTTTTTTTTTTGTTTTTTTTTTTTGCACATCTATTGGAATATTGAGGTTTTGGATACTGTCAGTTGCAAACATTGACATACTTATTTGCCTACATCTTAAGTATCTCAGTAAAACTTCAAACAGCAAAAAAAATAAAAGTAATAACAAATAAAAAAAAACATCTGAATGTGAGAACTGTAACTATACATTACTTTTTTCATCACAATGTTTTTTTTATTACTGCTGCTTACCTTATCAAGGCTGCACTTTAAAAAATGAAATGTTCTACAGATCTGTACTTAACTAAATTTATTTTTGTTAACACTTGAACTTTACCAGGTTCGTTACCAGCATTTAATATCATACAATAAAAACACTTAAAAAGCTGTATAATGGCATTCAATGTCAGTTATAAGACAGGAAAGAAAATCTCTTAATATTATGATCTCTATCCTTCCAGGGTTTTAGGTGAGTTAAACCCTTAAAGGGTTTTTTTTTAGAAATTACACCAGAGAGATTACTAGGTGGCATAAAAGACCAGAGACTTTTAAAGCCTTAAAATTGTAATACCCAATCGAATACGATCCTGTTTGTAAAAAGAAAAATAAATACAAATGATGACTATTTATTGTTTAAAACTTAAAGTGAAGCTGCTCACTGCCCTCTAGTGAATAACTATGGAGCTCATAAATTGTTTATTTTTTTGGACTTTAAATGTTTTTTTATCTATATTGTATTTTCGTGTGATGTTGGATTCAGTTATCATTATTATAATTTTATTTATATTTATAATTTATTTATTATATTAAATCGTTTTATCCAAAATCATTAAAAGAACGTAATCTAATAAAAACTACAAACACAACTACAAAAGGAAAGGTTTTTTGTAAGTGCAATGCTTTAGGAGTACAGCCAAGCATGTTTTCATGCTCTTTCTAAATGTTTTCTGCGCTGTTTCCATTAGATACCCTCACCTTGCCGTGTTATTTTGGAGTGTTATGACACTGAGAGGAGGGGTCTGCAGACATTCTGCTTGGGGACAGAATGGGGTGGAGCTGGAGCAGCAGGGTTGGCACTGGGTGGAGGCTGGGTGCAAGCAGGGAAAAGGTTGGAGTGGGTGGTTTTGCATTGAGCAGAGGCATTTCAGTCAGGGCACACATGCTTCAGCTGTGAGAGGCCCCACTCCCCTTGGCTGGCTGGCATCCCAAAGCAGAGGCAGAGAGAGGCAGAGAGGGCTGACTGAGAGAGATTGAAGCCGACGAAAGGTTTCACATCTAAAGAGTGAGAAAAACTGATTATCTAAGAAGAAGAAAAAAAGACTAGAGGTTCCCCAATCAATACATTTTTTGGTAAAGAGTAAGTATATTTAGTTGTCAGGAATGGCAGATACAGTTGTCAAAAAGGAGCTCGCCACCCATGCAGATGTACCCTACGATGATGAAGAAGTGGCTCTTGTTGCTGCTGCCACAGAGCCAGCAGTAGACGATGATCCAGCTGAAGAGGTGGACCTGGTGCTGGACGGAGGCTCCGGAGGCAAGAGTGAAGCTCAGATGAATGGGGTCATGGTTCTCTCTCTGTTAGACAAGATCATCGGTGTGGTAGACAAGATCCAGCAGACCCAGAACGGACTGGAGGCTCGGCAAGAGGCAATGGAGAAGTCAGTTTCAACCATCCAAGGGGAGCTGGCGAAGTTGTCCAAGAACCACGTCGACACTGCCAACACTGTCAATAAAATGCTGGACAAAGTGCGCAAGGTTAGCGTCAACGTCAAGACGGTGCGCAGCAACCTGGAGAAGCAGGCGGGCCAGATCAAGAAGCTGGAGAGCAACGAGCATGAGCTGCTTAAGAGACGCAACTTCAAAGTCCTCATCTACCAGGTGAATAGTGGAAAACGATGGCATTTTATAACTTCACGTCATGCATGAAGATTACATGAGATTGAAGTGAAAACCTTTAATTCGTAACTGAGTTGATCACTATAATGTTTGAATCCAATGCTTGTGTGTTGTAATCTCCACTTCCCAACGGGAAGTTTGGGAAAGATGTGTGAAATTCAGAAGAAAGGTTGTGAAATGAACTTGCTAACGTCATCTCTGCAAAGAGAAAAGTCAAAATGTGGCATGAGTTGACCCTTGTTAGTGGAAATGAAAAGAGGTGGTTCTTTCAGGATGACATGCCAACGCTTAGGTAGTTTCCATGACATACATCTCAGAATCACTCCTAAAACTTCGGCTGCACTGTTTACAAGGTATTCAACAAAAGCTCTCCTGTACTCAGATGTTTCTGTGCCGCTTTTCTTCAAACTGAGTGGATTTCCTGGAAAAATTAAGCCAGGTAGGAACCCCTCCCAGTCCACAGGCATACATGATCACCCAATAAAAGCTATATAAAGACTTGTGGTTGTACATGAAAATATAAGGCTCATAAACACTGGCATGTGGAGCTACTTGAGACAGAACCAACGCCCTACTTCTGAGTGGTCTGAGAACGGACTGTTGGCTGGCTGGAGTCATCAAAGGTGAAAATATGTTTTTCTGTTGATTAAACAGAGATGAAAAATAACAAAAATTCATGATGAATAATCTGCTTTTTAGTTAACAATCGGGGGGGTGTGAGCATGGTCAGGCTCTGCTTTGAATTAGCAAGACAGATGTTTTTCTCTTTGAGAACAGCTTGAAACTAGAAATATCCTGTAGGCCAGAAAAAAAATCAAAGCAGCAAAAGAAGGTGTGTCAGCTGGACTAGTCCAAGGACCACAACCACCTCAGTGAGCAGTTCTTTATTTAGCTCAACATGCCGTCATGTCTCACACATGTTGAAACCACTCTGCTGGTGAGGAAAAAAAAAACAAAGAAAGTTAAAACAAAGAATTTAATATACTGTAGTAACCTCATGCTGATGATCTCAGATCCATCTGTAGTGGAGGATCTTACCCTGGTGAGTCTCACATTTTTGGATGTGTGGAGCTTACTTGGAGATCTGTATTGGCAGGCACAAGCTCTTTGCACAGTGAGAGCAGGTTACACTGTTGGCATCCTGCAGAAATCCAATCGTAGGCACTGGAACCTAATAAATTACTCAGCAAAGCAGGTGCCTCCTGCTGTTTTGGAGACTGCTGCAAGCCTTTCAGTTATGCTACAGTGACTTCCTCTGCCCTGTGGCCTTCTTCTTTTTATCAAAAGGGCGGCTTTATCGTGTCCAGTTAAACTAACCAACTGATAGTTGGGTCACATATTGGCAGCAATGCAAATTGGCGCTGGACCTCTGCCAGTTTTCACCTCCGTCCACTCTCTGATTGTGTGTTGATGTGTTAAAGTTGGACAAGTTTAGAATTGGAAGTACGGTAAGACTGAGGAAGGGGTTGCAGTACAGTATGTAGAGGTTAGGGCAAGCCTCCATGGAATTACTTTGCCAGTAACCGCGTGTGTGTTTTGGGTTTCACCAACAATGTCAGTTGTTGCACCTCAAATTTCAGTGAGATAAGTAAAATATGTTGCTGTAGATGCTTCGTATTTTTTTTTCTGTTCAGCTGACTGCAAGTGCTGTATTTTTTTTTGTCTCATACCACCTGATGTACACTCTGAGAATAGCTGCGTGGGATGGAAAGCCTAGGCAAGGCAAGGCAAGTTTATTTATATAGCACAAATCAGTACAAAGACAATTCTTTGACTTGAAGTGCTTTAAATGAAGTGAACAGTAAAACAGAAGAAAAATAAAGCAATAAAGATAAAAAAAAATAATAATAATACCAGGTGGCAAAACAAATAAAACAGTTGGAGGACAAACTTAAACTAATGATACCGTAGTTAACAGTTTACCTTTAGCAGTCAAAGGCAGGCTTTCAGCACTTTTAAAGTTATGAGATAAAATATTTAGATTTAAACCTGATGGCAAACAGTTATGCCATAAAACAGCTGTATATAACATTGAGGGAATAATTATCAAACGTAAAATAATACGTAAGAGGCGTATAGACGTAAGAAATTTCCTAACATTTTTCTGCACTGTGGGTGCCTTACTGCACTGCAGTACAGAGATTTCACCTCTGCACAGATCAGATTTTCACTGTCATCTGGACACTGCTGGTAGCAACCAAAAGGGAATGGTGGAATCCTTAACTCACGTTCTTCATGATTCTGTTTCCCTTTTTACTGTCTTGTAAATCCTATGGTTGTGAATCATGTCATATAGAATGTCACTTTTAAATTATTTTGTTTCCATATTGTCTGTATAGCTCACATAGAAGACTGATTTTCTTTTTTTGAGAGATATATGGTGAAAAAAACAATAACAAATATATAGGATATTCGAATTATGAGTGGGAAATTGAAATTGTGAATTCAAGGGCAAGTCTTTTGCTTTTTTATGTTGTCTTATGGTTATGAATTGAACATCATGAACTTATTGCAGCTTCTCAAATAAGAGATTACGTAAGAAAGTTTTAAATGCAGAGCTTCAATTAAGAAAACAACTTGAAGAAGGAACTAAAAGGGTTACTTAAATGTAGTTATGGTGGTGGAGTTATCCTCCATATAAGCTTAAGTGACATAAATACCTAAAACCTCCCAGCAGTCATCTAGCTTAAGCTGTCTGTGGATGAAATCTTCCCAGGCAACAGTAGAAACAGTTCCTGTTTTGTGACCGTGGTTATTAATTTAGTCCCAGCATTCTCGCCACAAATATTACAAATGGCATCCAACCACCCAGACTTAGTCACTGTCCACTCGGTCCTTATTTAAATCCAGAACAGAAAGCAATCTTTTAGACTCTAGACTTAGAAAGAACATTACAAAAACACATTTAAACATTTTACTTACAAAGTCTCTATATTTTACTCTATATTTTTCTACCACTAGTTACACCCATTCTTTTTTTATAGCATTTTTTTTAGCAATTATCTAGATTTACATACCACTTTAATGTTCAATCATTAGTTAAAACAGATACCAAAGGGAAAAAAAATTACCCATATTCTACACTGTTGCTACTTTGCATGCATATTGCATGTTACTAATGCAGTGATTAACAAACGATGTAGATTTTCCCCCCTCAAGCTTCTGAAAGCTGTAGCATATGTGATTGGATCCACAGCATAGCTAGGCTGGCATAAATGGTTTTGGTTATGTCAATTAATATTATTAGTGTAATGAATACTTTATTCAGCCCCACCTACTGTATACCACTGACATACACAACATATGTGTGAGCTCTAATGAAATGTTAAACCTAAAAAAATAAAAACACACAGTTTTGTAGTGATGCTTTGTGCTATCTGGGTGTTATGTTTTCCTGGACACAGATTAAGTCATTTTGATTGGTCAAATGCTTGGGAAGGCTGACAAACACGTGCCCACACAAAAAAAGTCCTCATTTGACCCTCCTTATATAGACCCTGTATAGAGCTTTGCACAAAAAGAAATTCAACCTAAGGCTGGAATGAATCAACAGTGATAAACTGCACCTTCATCCGGCGCCTTATCTGATTGACATAGATAGTATTTCTTATAAACGATGTAAAACAGTAGAAAAAGATCTGAAAAAGCATCATCTGTCAATTTATTTCAGAACTTAAGCCAAATTTGAAAACCTCTAAAGAGAATTTACACTACATAGCAGCAAAACTAAGTTTAGATTACATTGGATGTATCAGGCACCTGAACCTTTATGATTGATTTAATTGGAACCTAAATAAACAGACCATTGTTTTGCAGCCTGAAGGGGTGAGTGTCTGACCAGATGGTGAGTGTGAGGGACCAAACTTAAATAAGGACAAAAGGTGTTCAAAATTTGAAAAAGTGCTTTCATTTAATTGTGTAAAAATGGTTAACAAAGGCTCAAAAGCAATACAAAATAACTTAAAAACAAAATAACATGAATCTGGGCCCAACTTAACTGAGGTCAACTGAGGATCCAACTCAAACAAAAAACTGACCTGCAAATAAAGAACTAAAGGCTGCTTAAAAAGGGATGGGGTAACCAAAGTCTACCACATGAGGGAGGCAGAACATAACAAAAGAACCAATACATACAAAATTAACCATTCTATGAAACAAATAAAGCAAAACTAACTTTTACTTAACAGAAACAATAAGTGAGTATTTAAGTGACAAACTAATTGAACACCTTGAAACAAGTCTCCCCCGTCGGTCTTTGAAAAATGGTACACTCCAGGTTTCCTCCTCCAGCTGCTTTGCATCAGCAGCACCTCAAACAAAAGAACAAGTGTAAATAAACCATTCAGACAGACATTAACTAAAGTGTGCACCCATTAGAAAATACCTGTCTAAAAGAAATAACCTACTTAAATATAAACTGTAATATAATATAAAGCAAGAAAAAAAATACTAACACGATGTGGTGGTGGGAGGATCATCTACCACAGTGAGCAACACAGGAAAGTGTACTTTCATAATTTCCCTTCACTCTGTATCCCTTAGACCTCTAATGCAAGCCAGACACCTGTCATCTGCAGACATGGGATGATTCTGCAGTTGTCAGTAAATCAGAAAACTGATTACATATACAGATATGGTGGACCACTCTGTGGCAAGTGGTGGCAAAAAAAATAATTGAATACTGAATATTAAAAAAGCAAAGAAGATTTCCATTGTGGGAGAAGACATATGGGTGGGGGTGGTTATATTTATACTGCTGTTTATCTGGAAAACAGAAGAGACTATATTCCTTTGGGAAGTTTTGGTCTGTTAGTGTTTACACCAACATGCTTCATATATTCAATAAGTCAGTTGTGGAAAGGACTGTTTTCTATGGTAAATGGTAAATGGGCTGTAGTTGTATAGCGCTTTTTCAAGTCAGGAGACTAAAATAAAGCACTTTACACTACATTCAGTCATTCACCTGTTAATGCACACTGATGGTGGCAAACTAAATTGTAGCCACAGACTGCCGTGCACCGGCACCACCGGGCCCTCTGACCACCATCAGTAGGCAATGTAGGTGAAGTCTGACGCCACTGTCACCCTGTCGTTTTCTAGAGTAGAGATCGAGTCAAAAATAACTGAACAAGTTAATAAAGAATATTTTCTCTGTTCTGAGGATAAATATAAAGGAACTAGAGTTGATATTACGAGAAAGAAGATACTTAGAAATAACGGACAACTTTAAGTATTCGCTTAAGGAGACCATAATGCAACAAAATGTCTTCAGCCAGACACCCGTTCAGGCCTCCTGTGATATTATTTACCATTACTGGAGATCGTTCTTTCACATTGCAATCATCATCTGCTGTACAACAGCTAACATCATACAAATCCATGATATCATGCACTAAACAGTGACTAGTTTAACAATTTATTACATTTAGACTTTGATTGCTAACAAAGATTGCTCTCAAAATTGAATTCATCCGTTATGTCTTCATCTAGTTTATGTAACATGAGCCATAAGTCTGGGACAGAGTTGGACGGTACTCCTGTGTCTAGAATTAGGGTGTGTTTGGATGCTCATCAGAAACAGCTAGAGCTATGTGGTGATTCTATCAGGAAGCTAGATGGCTTCTCAGTTACAGACTACTCTAAAATCTCAGACTATGCAGAGCTCAAATCACAGTCAACAGGTGTTACCAGGAGACCTCAGCCCACTTTACTCAAACTGATGTCTAACCTGCGTGTCTCCATTACTGCATAGCTTCTCCTACTCCAGATGTAGTAATCCAAGCTTGAAAAGCCCTTTGGCCACTTCACTGAATCGCTGTTTCCCGTCATAGACCACACGTCAGCACCTCTACAAAAACAATTGTAAAGTGCTTATCAGGTCCTAGCGAGGAAAACCAAGTGAGAGGAGTGAAAGGAAGTCAGAAAGCAGTACCAGCTTAGACCTGTGATTCATACTGCTGGAATCTCTGCAACCCTTGCAACACCACACTCTCTTATCTCTCCCTCTATCTAGATAGCCTACTGTATTTTAATCCTAATCTGACCTCTACTCCAGAATTGACGACATAACTCTTCCCGTATCAGCCTCTGCACTTTGCAGACACTTCCTCTCTCTGTTCTATTCACGGAATGATTGCATTGAGAATCCTCAATTTGGTCTGTTTCCATCCATTTCTAAGTGGAGTCCATCATTATACAGTGAATCTTAAATGTGGGTTGAAAATTATCAGTCACCCAGGTCATAGTTATTCCAAAAAAAGTAAAAAAAAAAAAAATAATCCACTGGACTTTGTTTCCAAGTTTGAAGACGTTTCAGTTCCCATCCAAGAAGCATTTTCAATTCAAAATGTCAGAAATAGTGTTGAGTTTGAGACTTTATAGAGTGGACCAAAAACAAAGGCTTAGAAAATTGAACCGGACGAATGCAATGGGCAGTCGTTTAGGTACTTTGTTACCCTGCAATGCCTGATACCTGTCTAAGTCTCTGAAGGTGGAGTCAACCCGAACTCTATTACAGGGGGAATTGTTAGCCTTGCTGAACAGGAGAGATGTTCTGTACACATGTAATGGGGTGGGGGTTGCGATGATAGCAGGAAGGAATCAAATCTATCGTTGCATTGTAGGTTTTTGAGTCCACCCCCTCTGTTTAAGGTTGGTTTTTCTTTCTTAACATACTTTAAATGTTTTCCTTCCTTCCTTGAGAGAGCTGTGAAGGAAGCCATCTATGTTAAGAAAGAAAAAGCAACCCCAAGGGGGTGGACTCAGGTTTCAGCTTTCAAAAACCTACAATGCAGCGATAAAACTCATTCATTCCAGCTATCATCGCGACCCCCACCCCATTACAGGGGGACAGAACATCTCGCCTATTCAACCAGGCCAACAATTTCCCCTAATGACCCCCTTTCAGAGACAGAGGCAGGTATTAGGTATTGCAGGCTAACAAAGTACCTGTTCGTATGGTTCCATTTGCATGATTTCTAAACCAAAACAAGGATTTGCTTTTGGTCCACTCTATAAAGCCTCAAACTCAACACTTGCTCTGACATTTTGATTGGAAAAAGCTTCCTGGATGGGAAGCAAGATGTCTTCAAACTTGCAACAAAGTTTAGTGGATTGTTTTTTTTTTTTTTTTCTTTTTTGGAAGTGAACCTTAAATTAAAAGAAAAGTGAGACAAAAATTCCTGTTGGCAGAAAAACCCTACTGTGGGACCAAAAGGATATCATACCCAGAGTTTAACATAGTAGGAGCATCATTTAAATCGTTTTTTTTTTTTTCCAGATGTAACACTGAGATTTTTTCCATGTGAATGAAGTAATGAAAGTTTCAAATACCAGTCAGTTTTGAAATAAAAATATGGTTCAACATTCAAAGGGGCCCAGTCTTGTACTATTCCTTTAGAGATTTCTATTTTAGTAGCTCACTCTGATTGCACACAGCCGTTTACCAATCAAATGATGGGGCCTTTTGACTTATTATATTTTATTTGTATTTTATTTATGTGTTTTACTTTGTTTTTGCTCTATCTGAACCAGCTTTTTTTTACCAGCTACCAAATTGATGAATGCGTTAGTTGGTAGATGGCGAAGGCATAATCAATCTTCATGTCTTCTTATTGTGCTTGGTGATAAACTTATTTTCAGGCTCAGAAAATTGAACGCAATCACATCACAGCAAAGCTTGGCATTTATTGTTTTATTTGAAGATAAATGTTATAGTACATATAAAGTTATATTATAGAACAGTTATAGTGTATAACAGGTTACTTTAAGGATGTGCATACCCGAACAAAACTTTTATTTTACATTTTTTCTGAATAAATTAGTTTATTTTTTCAGTGCAATTATATAAGATGTGTCAACATGAAATTTTCAAAATGGTTTAAAGATTTTTTTTTATTTTAAGAAAAAATTTTAAACCAATGAGAGCTTCTGGGTATGTTGTTTTCCAATATGAAATTTATACAGAGATATTAGGACTACATACCATAAACGCAATGTTATTGTTCATCAGTATTTTAAGCACAACTTCCAAGTCTTCTAGTTTCTTGCAATAATTCAAAATAATGTCATCTGAACACAAGGACGTCTTTCAAAGGAAATTTGTGTTTGTAATATTACATTAATTGGACTTAAAAAAAAAAAAAATATATATATATATATATATATATTATATGTTTCTTCAAGATATAGCACTGCACCATTCTATTTCTATTATAATATATTGTGTTTATGCTTTAGTGTTACCTTTTATTGTGACTGCAGATGCAATGCTGTTTCTCTTGGCTCGTTCTAATGCAGGCTGCTCTCTGAAGGTTTCTTTCTATCTATATTTTGCTGATGACAACAAAGAAATGAGGTCATCCTGAAACACAATCAACCTTTTACATACTGTTTTTAGTTCTTTTATTTTTATTTTTCTGTACAAAAATGCTAAATATTATTCTTTTTGTAAAAGCTTTCCCATGTAACCCAAGCTACATTTCCTAATGTTCCCATTGTTTTCTCTCTGCTGACTTAAAACAAAGATAAGATACCTGAACAAACATGGATGCGGAAATCTGTTTATCTCTGCCGAGGAAAGGAAAAGAAAAGAAAAGAAAACAACTACTTTTCAATCAGGGCTACTTGGTGACTGATCCCTTCAATTCCTTTACTTATAAGCAGTAAACCTGACTTTAAAGAAAATAAAAAAAACTTCCAACATGGCCAAAGTGTTGACTAAGAAAATGCCAGTCCAGCAGTTAAATGTCCTTCAGGCTGTATTTATAAATTGTGCAAGTAGAGAAATGAATAATACATTCAAACTTGTGCATCCAACTCTTCTTTCTAAAATTCCTTGCTTAAGTTTTTGGTTTTATAATCATCTCATGGTCAAAAACTGGAAGTTCTAAATAAATATTTAAAAAATCAAATATGTTAAATTCGACCAGCAAAATAGTTTGCAACCCATTATGTTAATTTATTTCTATGATTTAATTCAAAAGGTTTTATTCATATCCATATTCATATTTTTTCAGCACACCAATAAATCAACTAAATAAACTTTAGTGGTTAAGGCTCACAGCCTTAGCATTGTCCAAGTTCAGCTACCTAATTTTATTGATTCTACTCCTAATATTAGGAGTTTGTGTCTTTATCTGCTGTTTTTGGCAATAAAACAGCTTAGTTCTAGTTTCTTTTTAACAAAATTGATCTTCAAAACCAGGAAGAAAAAACAAGCATTATGAAAAAATATATGAAAGACCTTTAAATAATTTCATTAGGAAATATCTATTGCAATCCAAGCTGTCTGTTATGATCTTTATTATATTTGTGATAATAAATCAAAATTATCAAAGTTGTGATTAATTGTGGAGACGGTGCAAACTGGTACATAATATGACTCCATCCTACAAATAGATGTGTGAGCTGCTATCTGAGAATTTTGTGAGCTTAAGTATGAAATATATGCCAAAAAGGCTGAACAATGTCATTAAAAAGTTCTGAGTAATTTCAGGAAAATTTGAATGTCTACATACTGCTTCCTTCTAATGTTTCCTAACACACCCATCCCATATCCCATGGCAGCAAACAGGATGTACCAACTGGATAAAGGATCAGGTCAACATGTAGTTTGAACAGTTGTAGCTCTCAAGCTACTTGGCCAGCGAACAACTATGTGTCCTCATACCACGTCTCAGCTCGGGGCAATACTGCTGATCCTTTCCAAGCTGGATCGGCTCTTCATCCTCGAATGAATGATAATATAATCAGAGTAAAAATCATGGGCAGCTTCTCTGCAGAACCTTTGTTATATAAACTAGGAACCATACATGAAGCATTCCCAAACCATCTATATGTTTTAACCTAACCCATGCGTTGAATAATTTTCAAAGTCAAACTAAATTCATTAAATTTAACTCTATCAACGGAAACTAAAGAAGTAATGTAAAACTAGTTGTGAAAGAAATGTACAATCTTAGCTATTTTATAAATTCAGGTCTCAGTGTTTTTTCTATGAAAATTCACAATAACCTAAAAGCTGACATTTTAATTTAAAACACTCTTAGACTTTAATGCCACTCACCTGTTTCATATTTACACTGTATATAAGAGAGTGGTTGCATGGTTTTGAATAGAAACTTGTGACAGAAGAGAAACAGTACAAATATGTGTGTTTTATACAAAAAATATTAAATATAAAAGGAGTAGAAATATGATGACCTTTTTAAGGAATGTACAGGCAACAGCAAACCAAAAAATACATTTTATATATACAAAATTATGTGTAAGACGATATAAATAGTCAAAGTTTATGTAGAAGCAGGATGTATAAACCATTTAATTACTCAAAAAGTATTTGCTTCTCTCAGTTTGCTTTGATTGTAATCCTTATTGGTGGTTTTTACACCTCAGTATCCTATTGCAGGTCATACCAGAGACTCTCATTCAGATTTAAGTGTGGAAAAAGAAGATGCCAAATAAGTTTGTTTATATGATCTTTTAGCCTGCTAAATTCTCTAAGCAAAGCTAATAATGATGATTTTCATTATGTTAAAGGATGACTGTAGCCCCCACAAGCTGCAGCTAAGACTTAAGTGAAATAGTTTGACAAAATGTAGTAAAACTAAGACTTCTAATGGACAAACTCAGATGTTTTGTTTTATTAACAAATGTTTATTTGCTGTTCCTTAACAATCAATTTTTTGGGAGAACCCTTAGTCAGGTTCATAAATATGGTTAATTTCACTGCTGCTCTGACAACTTGCGGATGTACTTTTGGAATGAGAATAGCCTTGGCCTTATATTTTACATGCACACAAATGCTCTGGATGATTGATCTATAACTAATATAAATAGCAACCACACTGGGTTCAATAGGAGAGAGAGTTTGAAAGCCATGCAGGCTTCTCTTTAGCAGTGACATCATTTTTTTATTTAAGCAAACAAATCAGAGAGGTTGCTATGCAACAGGTCGATACATTTACATTAAACTTTCAGCTACACACCAACCTATTTTTTTTTTGTATGCAGCATGTCTACACATGCATTGTGGTGATTTTGTACTGAAACGCAAAAGCAATTTCCTTGACAGCATGACATTTTCTTTTTTTTTTGGGGGGGGGGGGGGGGGGGGGGGTGTTATTGCTGAAAGTGGGAATATGTGAGTCATAACATCTCTCAATTTTTCCACTTAAAGTGCCTTTACACAGATCAACAATAGCTTGATTCAGAAACTTCATTGGATGAGAACAACTCTCTGAAGTTGGGCTGAAACACAAATAACATTTATTCATCTTGTTCACTTAGGTTCACTTCATTTCAATTCAGTTTATTTATATAGCCCCAATTCACAACACATGTCACCTAAAGGCACTTTACAGTTCACCAGATCATCCAGTCAAATTGATGCAAAGTTTTATATCTAAGGAAAAACTGTTGATTGCATCGACTCATTGACTCAAATGCAATCCCTCACACTAAGCATGCTTGTAGCTACAGTGGAGAGGAAAAACTCCCTTTTAACAGGAAGAAACCTCCAGCAGAACCAGGGTCAGTGTGAGCGGCCATCTGCTGAGGCCGACTGGGGTTCAAGGAGATAGAAGCAGAGATACAAAGGGCTACTGTAAAAGGCGGCCCCGTCTAGGAAACACACAGCCAGGCAGACGAGCTCCGAGCCAACTCCCATGTCAGAGGATGACGAGAGCACATCCCGCCAGTTACAGTCAGAGAAACAGGACTACATTGGAAAACAGGCCGATCTCCAACACAGCTGATATTTCTCTCCAGGATGGTGTCACAACCGAATAGGAACAGACAAGGCAAAGCTTGGAAGAGGCAAAGCAGAGAAAGAATAACGTAACTTAGGTGTAAAAAAAAAAAAAGGGACGATCCATTTTCTCCAGAAATGTCGTAAAAAACTGTACTGGCTTGGCACTTACATGAAAAACTCCTATTAAAGCTTCATGGATCTCAACCCAAAATGGTTTTAGCTCTGGGCATTTTCAAAATACATGTCAATGCTCGGCTTCCTGAGGTCCACAGCATTTCTATCAGTCAGCCATACCTTCACCAAAGTGTATATTTTACTTTGGGGTTTTGAAAAGCACATATGATATTTCCAGCTAAAGTCTATGGATTTGTAAGAGTTGGAATATTTCCATTGTGATTTACTAACCTCTGGCAAGTCATCATTGAATATTAAAAGATGTCCTTCGTCTTACCATTTGTGTTTAATGTAATTTGTGGACTGAGACTTTTTAGTCGAAAATCCTTTATAAGAAACACCTGTTGCACCTTTAAGTTATTTTAATGCGCCTTCAGAAAACTGTATTGTACTGAATCACTGAAATCAGTTTTTAGTAATAATATTCAGTTGAAATTAACTCCTCAGATGAAGATATCTGAAAAAGATCAGAATTGTTAAACTGGTGAACTTTCTATAAACTTTCAATATCTTTCATGTTTACATTATGGGTAAGAGAATAAAATTTCTTGCACCATTTAAAATCCATTGTTTAAATGTATTATAAGAAGATTAGGTCTAAATTTTGAATCAAATGCACAGCATTAATTTATCATCTAGTTTGTGTTTTCATTTTACGTCCTGGCCTTATATTTTTAAATGAGTTATGATCCATAGATTTCAAAATTACTTTGATATATTCATCCAAATTGTTATGAGCTAGATTGAAATTAAATGGAGGATGCTTCAATAGTGAGATTTCTATGTTTTTCCATCTAGCAATAAATCCTAATGAGCACCTATTGTTTAGTGGCTTGATCCGAGCTGCAGTAAAGTAAAGTACAGTAACATTACGCCTGTTCTTCTCTTAAAGCTGTAGTGTTTGAAATGTCACCCTAGGCCTTCTACTTCGCCAAATAAATTTAAAAAAACTTTTTTGGTATTTTTGAAAATCCTCTCTGGGAGACCACTACTGAAAGCGCCTGCAACAAGAGCAGATAATGCTGAAGCACATTTATTACAATTTATTCTCCTTATTTTATCTCCGTAAGGATTTTTTTACACATCACATTTGTTGTTTGTTCTGATATTGATTCAAAATGTGTGATGGAAACCAATGTGAAATTGCTTGGCTGTGTATGCAAACCTGACCAGTAGAGCAGATTCAGATTCTTAGCGCACCATTTTGCCGATGCAGTTTACACTGTTGGAGGTAGAGGAATGGTTATTCAATATCTCGACATACTCTTGCTAGCTCACACAAACATAGGAATGGAAAAGTCAGTTTTAAACCTTTAAGTGTGAATAATCATACAATTCCAGGGGTCAGAGAGTCATAAGCTATGGAAAGGCTGTGGTGTGGAAACCAAAGAGCTCCGTTCGATGCTTGCTGTCTGGTAAATAAAAAAACTCACACTCTGAATGAAGCTATATATAAGCTATGCTTTAATGCAGCACCATCAGTACCCAGCATACTAATTATATGAGAGCTTGAGGCCCTGGAATTTGCAATCAGGACTGAGTCATATAACTCACCTTTAACATGGCTAAAGTAGTAGTAGGTGGGTGGCCAGTCCCCTGTGTATTGTTTAAAGTTTATTCCTGACAGTGTGGATGGCTTCAGTGTAAATGAACAGAGTACATTACTGTTCTTATTTTAGCCTCCAAGCAGTCTTCTGACATCAAAGCCGTTAAAATGCAGATCCATCCACAGATTTAACATGCAAACCACCAACACATGTCAGTCTCTCTTTTGGACCAGAACACCGGTCAAAGACATCAGTCACTGTGAACGGTAAATGCACAGCCGTGAGGAGTGGACAGGGTAAGACAGCTGCTCCTGTGACTCACTGGAGAGGCCTTTCATCACACTGCCTCTAAAGGAATAGTGTGCGTGTGTTTATCTACAAGCCTGTTAAATGGTTGCGTGGATGTAGGTGGATTAGGACCATCTGTTAACAGTGTGGGGACTTATCTAAACAGTGAGACTGACATTTTCCGACGCTTGTACCTTCAGTTTTAATTTAGCTTTGATATTTTTCTGATTTATTTATAATGCAAAATTGGAAAGTAATAAACATCTGGAAGGTAGTAAAAGGACAATTTAACTTTATAACACAGGCATTTCACTCCAACTTTGAATTTTATGTTACTTGAAAAATATGTTTGTTAGTTTATATAAATTCTTAGATTAGTATAAGCTTCAGCAACAGTGTCTAGATTAAAGTCTCAGTAAAGGAGATGGTATGAAGTCAGCACTTTTAGGCAAACATGCAGCACTTTTAGGTTAATCTACTGTGTTTCTGTTACCATTTCCTTTGTCGCCCATTGCAACTGAATATTTTTACCCCTTTATTTTAATTATGAGCTTTTGTATATAAAGATGAAATGTTTTCAAAGCAAATTTCCCCTGTTGTTTGTAAGAGCTACTTATATTAGTTAGATATTTACAAAATAAAAAAATTTACCCCAAAACAAAATTATGTTATTTTTGCTATAACATGTATGCATTCAATTCTGACAGGTTTGTAATCACCTATTTATTTATTTATTAAGCCAATGTTTTTCCTCTTAAGAATTGACTAAACACTTGCACCCTTTAAAAAAGCTGGCTGGTTATGATTAATTTTTCCATGGCACTCCTGTTTGAAGGAGGCAATAATAAAAGAGCTTTTTTTCATCTAACAGAACACTCTTAGTTCCCACTCTCTTGGCACTGGTCAGTGAACGCATTCACACAGTGGGCAAACTTTTCCACAGCTGTTAAGTGGTAAATCTGAGGGGAGTGGAAGGTAACACAGGAACACTAATGGATTTAACATATTCAAACAGAAACTTCGAGGCTTGTATTTTGTTATCAGGCCTGGAAACCAAAACAAGTTCACTGATATCATTACAATTTCCATAGAGTTTAATAGACTGTAAACAGGAAAGTTTATCAAAATGTTCTTATGAGCCTTAGAATGTCAAACAGGCTTGATTTTTTTCATCTATCAAACATATTATATTTTTCGTTCACAACCACTGGAGGCCTGTTTCATGACAGAACCATAAAAACATGAAAACTGAAAAATGCTTTGGAAGCAAATCTGTTGTTTTAATGGATTCTTCTTTCTTTCTTTCTTTCTTTCTTTCTTTCTTTCTTTCTTTCTTTCTTTCTTTCTTTCTTTCTTTCTTTCTTTCTTTCTTTCTTTCTTTCTTTCTTTCTTTCTTTCTTTCTTTCTTTCTATCTGTTTGTCCATCTGTCTGTCTGTCTGATTTTCGTGCTATCTATGCAGCTTAACTCTCTTCAACCAGCATGGGACACATTGGGAGGTGGTTACTATGGTAAAAGCATGGTGTTTATCTGTTGCTGTTCTGCAGGGGATGGTGTGGTTCAGCAGGTCTGGTGGGGGGGGGGACAGAGTCCCGTCTGTAGGGCCGAGGTATGCAGTGGCTGGCGGCCAGAGCAGGGTAGATGGAATCCAGAAAGTAGGAAAGGCCAGCTGAAAATAAACGCAAACACAGCAGGTCGCTTGAGTACACCATATACGCTACCAGATAAGGAGGCAACGTATGTTTTCCGGTGGCGTGCGGGTATTTACTGTGCCGAAAATTCTCAGGGGTGCTTGTCTTTTTAAAGCCGTATATGAGACATATGAATCTTTCTCTATCAATAGAAACTGCTTAACTTATGACTTGTTGATTGTCCTACTATTATATTTGTCACTTGTCTTCTTTTGTGTTCTGCTGTACATCTTTCATAATTTATTCCTGCTAGATAAAAAATATTGAGTTGCAAGCCATTTCAATTATGTAAGGGGCCTCCGCTGTCAGTCTGTCAAGAGGTGCCAACATGTACATGTTGAGAATAACTAATAACTAAAATGTATTATTGATGCACTAAACTGTGTGTTTTTTTGTTTTTTTTTCCTAAGGAAACAGCAATAGAGCCTTTATTAAACTTCTGTTTAATTGTGCCAGTGGTCGGCAAAAATAGTTGTCCAATTTTAGCAGCATGTTAAAGGAGACATATCTATCTATATTTAAAGGAATATATGCATAAGCTTTTTTTGTGGCTTATGAGTGTAATAAAGTGTATAGATAGATAGATAGATAGATAGATAGATAGATAGATAGATAGATAGATAGATAGATAGATAGATAGATAGATAGATAGATAGATAGATAGATACAGGTGCTGGTCATAAAATTAGAATATCATGAAAAAGTAGATTGATTTCAGTAATTCCATTTAAAAAGTGAAACTTGTATATTATATTCATACATTACATACAAACTCATATATTTCAGATGTTTATTTTGTTTAATTTTGATGATTACAAATGACAACAAATGAAAATCTCAAATTCATCATATCAGAAAATTAGAATATTACTGAAGACCAATAAAAACAAAGGATTTATAGAAATGTTGGCCAACTGAAAAGTATGAACATGAAAAGTATGAGCATGTACAGCACTCAGTATTTAGTTGGGCCTCCTTTGGCCTGTATTACTGCAGCAATGCGGCGTGGCATGGAGTCGATCAGTCTGTGGCACTGCTCAGGTGTTATGATAGCCCAGGTTGCTCTAATAGTGGCTTTTAGCTCTTCTGAATTGTTGGGTCTGGTGTATTGCATCTTCTTCTTCACAATACCCCATAGATTTTCTATGGGGTTAAGGTCAGGAGAGTTTGCTGGCCAATTAAGAACAGGGATACCATGGTCCTTCAACCAGGTACTGGTAGCTTTGGCACTGTGTGCAGGTGCCAAGTCCTGTTGGAAAATGAAATCTGCATCTCCAAAAAGTTGGTCAGCTGCAGGAAGCATGAAGTGCTCTAAAACTTCCTGGTATGTGGCTGCGTTGACCCTGGACCTCAGAAAACACAATGGACCAACACCAGCAGATGACATGGCACCCCAAACCATCACTGACTGTGGAAACTTTACACTGGACTTCAAGCAACGTGGATGAAGTGCCTCTCTTCTTTTCCTCCAGACTCTGGGACCTTGATTTCCAAAGGAAATGCAAAATTTACTTTCATCAGAGAACATGACTTTGGACCACTCACCAGCAGTCCAGTCCTGTTTCTCTTTAGCCCAGGCAAGACGCTTCTGACGCTGTCTGTGGTTCAAGAGTGGCTTGACACAAGGAATGCGACAGCAGAAACCCATGTCTTTCATACGTCTGTGTGTGGTGGTTCTTGAAGCACTCACTCCAGCTGCAGTCCACTCTTTGTGAATCTCCCCCACATTTTTGAATGGGTTTTGTTTCACAATCCTCTCCAGGGTGCGGTTATCTCTCTTGCTTGTACACTTTTTTCGACCACATCTTTTCCTTCCCTTCGCCTCTCTATTAATGTGCTTGGACACTGAGCTCTGTGAACAGCCAGCCTCTTTAGCGATGACCTTTTGTGTCTTGCCCTCCTTGTGCAAGGTGTCGATGGTCGTCTTTTGGACAACTGTCAAGTCAGCAGTCTTCCCCATGATTGTGTAGCCTATAGAACTAGACTGAAAGACCATTTAAAGGCTTTTGCAGGTGGTTTGAGTTAATTAGCTGATTAGAGTGTGGCACCAGGGGCCATCAATTTTGAACCTTTTCACAATATTCTAATTTTCTGATATGATGAATTTGAGATTTTCATTTGTTGTCATTTGTAATCATCAAAATTAAACAAAATAAACATCTGAAATATATGAGTTTGTATGTAATGTATGAATATAATATACAAGTTTCACTTTTTAAATGGAATTACTGAAATCAATCTACTTTTTCATGATATTCTAATTTTATGACCAGCACCTGTAGATAGATAGATAGATAGATAGATAGATAGATAGATAGATAGATAGATAGATAGATAGATAGATAGATAGATAGATAGATAGATAGATAGATAGATAGATAGATAGATAGATAGATAGATAGATAGATAGATAGATAGATAGATAGATAGATAGATAGATAGATAGATAGATAGATAGATAGATAGATAGATAGATAGATAGATAGATAGAAACTCTCACCTGGTGTCTTCAAGCCACCAGGTGAGATTTAACTGGATAAAACACTACTCTTCATTTTTCTCTTTCTGTGTGCTAAAATGGAAAAGGAGGTGGGATTTTATGAATCTATTCATCTTTCTTTACTAACTGCTTACTTTCTTTCTGTACCACTGAAAACAAAGCAGTCACTGTGCTTTTTCTTTGATTTTTTTTGTAAAGACTTATTTTATCAAGTGTGAATCTGCTGTGCTTTTGTGCTGTGGGTTTTATGATGAAGTGAAACAGCACTAAACAACAGATGAAATGATGGGATAAAAGTGACCTTTTCAACTGTGAAATTTTACATTTTGCGTACTTTTTTTTCCTGGTTGGTTTAAAAAAATATATATCACAGTGTAATCTGAAATGTCTTACATTTACTTCTCCTATAATATGCATTTGAAAAGACACAGTTTATGTTTGAAAACAAAAATGATAGAAAATCACAGGAAGTTATGTGGTTAGATGCAAGGATATGATAGCTTTGGTTTCAGTATAACAGTAGCAGATGTCATACAACCTAGAAAGATGAAGCTAAGTAATATAAGATAATTGTCTCAAAATACAAATGAGCCAAGTGCTCTTTGGCTTATTTATTTATTCCAGTTGTTTTTCAAAGATTTTTATTTTACACCACTAGAGGGCATTCTGCACCAGCTGCAGCTATGCATCGTTGCACATAAAGACAGTATATCACTTGGCAAATGTCATGCCAACATTTGAAATCTCGGTTTTGATTTGTCAATTTCAATAAGGTTTCTTAAGCAGATGTTTTTAATTTCAGAATAAATAGGATTACACTGTTTGACTCATCAAACCATACAATAATCATCATCAAAGAGTAGTTGACAAATTCAAATGTGGCTTAATTCACACTCTGTTTCAGCATTATAATGGTTTCTTTTTCTCTTATCCCTTCTTCAGGACCAAGTGAAGACACCAAAAGAACCCAAAACCAGGACAGCAGAGACAGTTGAAGGCCAATCAGTGGAGGGCCTGGAGCAAATACCCGAGGAAGGACAAGATGGAGTGAAAGAAAGTCTAAATTCAGATGAAGAAATCGAAGTTGAGGAGATTATTGAAGAGTCTCGTACAAAGCGTCTCCAACGCAGCACCAAGCAGCAAGTGGACAACATAAAAAAGGCCTTCTCCAAAGAGCAAATGGAGAAGACCAAAATAAAGACCAAGGAGAACCTGGAAAAGACTAAGCAGAGGACCCGTGAAAACCTGGAGAAGACCAGGCAGAAAACGCGTGACAATCTGGAGAAGACGAAGCACAACCTTGAGAAAAAGATCAATAAACTTGGATCCCGTATGACCCCCAAACAGGAGCGGAGGGCAAAGATAAAAAGCTCCAAAGATAAGTTCAAGAAATCCCTCACCCCTGATCACACAGTCTATGCTCGCTCCAAGAATACTGTGTATCGGGTTCCCCCCTTTACCTTTCATGTTAAGAAGGTCCGCGGGGGGGAGGAGGAGGTAGTGCAAAACACAGAGATTGTGGAGGTGACCGATGGAGAGGAACAGCAAGGAGAGGAGAATGGGCTGGGTGTGGAGGTGGAGGTGGAGGAAGGAGAGCTGGTGAATGTAGATGGTCCAGATATGCAGGATCTGGTAGAGATGACAGAGGACCCTCAGCTGGTCAGGGTGGAACCAGAGCATCTAAAGAAGGTGGGAAGTGAATAAAGGCACAAGAAGACAAGTAAAGAAAGGGAAGGAAACATTGGTAAATGAATGAGTCGAATTGAAGGGACAAAGCAAGAATCTTAGAGACTTTCATTGAGGTGATTACAGTCTGACACCTCATTTGTTCTCTGTTTATTTTACCTGACAATGATGACTTTCACGTTTGCTCATGTCCGTTTTGCAAATGATAGATATATAAAGTACATATAAAAGCAGTGCTAATTTTTTTAATAGATTATTATGCTAAACTTGTTTCTTTCAAGTGTTTGGTTTTCTTTATTTTTTGGTTTAACTACATGCCTGTCTGTAAGGAAAGCACACTCAAAGTTTTATTACCTCATAATTATGAAATTATGTTTGATCTTTGAGATGTTTGGCATGCATGTTGTTATGTATGAGTAGTGGTGGTTTTGATATTGGTGATGTGGCTTTGTACCCAGGGTGGCACACAGCCTGGGGGTTAACCTGAGGCTTATAAATAAATGCAAAATGTGTAATTTGCACCCTGACCTTGTTTTCTATTGCATATATGCATGTTTAATCCGTAGGTGTGGGAGTCTTCCTTAGGTGCTGAAACTAGATAAATAGTGGTGTAGTTTTGAGTTTTGCCATTGCTGGCATCTGATCATTATAATTTGGTAGTGTGTTAGGTTCTACCTATTTGTTTTCAATGACAATGGATATAATTCAGTTCCGGAACAAGCTCAGCATCCTTCTCTCCTATCCACTGTCAAACAGACATTCAACCCCCCTCTGACTCAGAGCTCCCCTCTCACACTTCAGTGTTTTATTTTTCACCTCTACCATGGACCCTCTTGTCTCTATGTGTTTTCCTCAACCAAATCAGAACATAGTGCTGCTCCCTCTGCCTTTCACCTGTCTGTCTTTAGAAGTCATGTGAATATGGCAACTGGAGAGAATGAATCGCAGTAAGTCATCACGTCCAGATGTTGTCAGTCCCAGAGTCCTGAATGTCTGCACAGAGCAGCTTTGCGGGATTCTTCTGCACATCTTCAACCATAGTCTTACCCAAGAAAGGTGTCATTGATGTGGAAGACCTCCTACCTTGTTCTGCTACCAAACAAAACTTAGCCAACAATCCTCACTGACTATATGTCTGTTGGCCTGACATCCCAAATACGAGAGAGACTTCAGTTGTTCACCTCAGCAAATAAAGAAGCAGCTATCAGGACCCTCTGCAGTTTGCTTTTCGCCTTGGAGTTGAAGTTGAAGATGTCTTTAACCACCTGCTTCAACAAACCCACTGTTTTTCAGACAAGGAAGACAGCACTGCGAGGATAAGGTTATTTGATTTCTCTAGAACATGTAACATGATTCATCGTGGTTTATTTTGTCAGAACCTCCAGAAGACTCATGTGGAGGCATCAACAATTGCATGGATCACAGACCACCTGACAAACAGACCACAGTTTGTTAAACAGCAGCATCAACTCTCTAATCAAGTAGTCATGAGCACCACAGGGGACAGTGCTCTCACCATTCCTTTTTACTTCTATACACCTCTGACTTCCAGCACCAGACAGAGTCCTGTCATATGCAGAAATACTCAGATGACTCTGCAATCATTGGGTGCATCACAGATGAACAAGAAGCTGAGTACAAGGAGATTTTGAACTGCTTTGCGGAACGATGTAGAAATAATCATCTAAAACTAAAGGCGAACAAAATAAGGAAGAGGATTGTAGATTTCAGAAGAAACAGTAACAAATTAAATCCCATTAGCATCATGGGAGAAGTGGATGTATCAATACCTTGGCATTCACCTGGACAACAAACTTCACTGGAGATACAACTGTGAAGTTGTCTAAAAGAAGCAACAGAGCAGACTAAACTTATGTAGGAAACTTAGGTTCCCTTGGGTGTTTGCAGCAAGATGCTGCATATCTTTTATAAGTCTGTTGTGGAAAAACTATTATCTTCTGCTATCATCTGCTGGGGTAGCAGCTTCAGAGCAAATTACCTAAAAAGCCCAACAGACTGATAAAGAATGCTAGCTCTGTTCTAGGGATTCTTCAAAACTTCTGGAGATTATTTCACAAAGAAGATTTTTTCATAAAATGAAGAGTATTGTGGACAACAGTGAGCATCCTTTTCAGAAGATTGTTAATCACCAACAGACTGTCTTTGGTCAAGGGCTTCACCAGCTGCGGTGCAGGACAGACAACAACAGAAGATCCTTTCTGCAAACTCATTGACAAAAAAATGCGGGTTAATACAACATTTAGTATCTATTAAATCAATAGATTCTAAATCAATAAAATGTGTTCAAATTGAATGGAATTCTATTTATCAAAGCACAAAGGTATTTCTTGGTACTATGCAAAATTTTAAATTTGATTAAATTGAAAAAGAGTTAATTGATCTAAAAAGGAAAATAAAAATGCTGAAAGTGTAAGGATGTCCTTTAGCAATCTGTCTTGAAGCAGATCTGGAGAAGCCTTTGTCTGAAGACTCTGTGATAGTGTTTAACATTCTACTGAAGAATTTAGGTAAGCTCAAAAAGTACAATATGTAGTCTGGTGAAATATGGAAGTTATTCTACACTGATTGCAGATGCTTGAGAGTTTGTGATTTGTAAAGCATTTACTCAAACATTTAAATAAAATGTAAAAAGAAGAATCATTAGCTTTTTCAAAATTATTGTATATTTTATATGTATTTCATCTACCTGCCTTACTGAACGCAGCTTTCTACACTCATGAGCATATCTGTACAACCAGTATCATCAAATAATTTATTGAACAAAACCTGTCTGACTACATGGAGCTTAAAAGGGCTTTAATAAATGTGAAGATACATGAGAAACAAAATCATTGTCATCTATCATCATTAGAAGGGGTTCAAATGACATCGCCAAGCTTCTAGGACTCCAGTACACCACGATGTGCGCCATTATCTCCAAATGGAGAAAACTGCGTAAACCTACCCAGCAGTGATTGCTCTACTGGAGCACTATACATACTACAAGGTGTTTCTTGCATAATAGACATCTCCAGCGAGTTAAGGAGAAGCTTGACCAAAGTATCATTAATGGTAAATGGCCAGTTCTTATATAGTGCTTTGTCAAATCAAGGACTCCAAAGCACTTTACACTAAAATCAGTCATTCTCCTATTCACATGAATATGAAGAGTTGTAAGCTGTAGCCATAGCTGCCCTGTGGAAGGCAGTTTCATCTTGCCCTGAGAGAGGTAAGACTCCATTACAGTCATTGCCACCAGTATCTCTGTTCACAAATAGCAGGCCCCTACCTGTCCAACAAATTTAATCAGCCAATCTTAGGGCACCAACTCAATTCATTTAGGCATGTAGACCTGGTCAAGGGAGGATGGGAATAAAAGGTGATTTAAGTGAATTTGAACATGGTATGATTTTTTTGTTGCCAGATGACTGTTCTCAGTATCTCAGAAACTGCTGATCTACTGGGATTTTTACCCCCAGCCAACTCTAGGGTTCACAAAGAATGGTCCGAGAAAGACAAGATAGCCAGCTGGTGGAAGTTCTGTGGACTCAAATGCCTTGTTGATGCCAGAGGTCAGAGGAAGATTGCCAGACTGGATCGGGCTGATGTAAGGGCTACAGAAACTTAAAAAAAAAAAATCTCGCTACAACCGAGGTATGCATAAGAATATCTCTGAATACACAACAAGGCAAATCTTGAGGTTGAAGGGCCACAGCAGCAGAAGACCACACCTGATGTCACTCCTATCAGCTAAGAACAGGAAACTGAGGCTACAATTCAGACGGGCTCACCAAAATTGGACAATAGAAGATTGGAAAAGTGTTGCCTGGTCTGATGAGTCTCAATTTCAGCAGTGACGTTTTGACTTAGACAGACTTTATTGTCATCTTTTAAGTCTAAGTCTAAATGTTACAGCTGAAATCGGGACTCATCAGAACAGGCAAGACTTTTCCAATCTTAGATGGTAGGCTCAGAATTTGGCGTAAACCATATAAATCTATCCTGCCTTGTATCAATGATTTATGCTGGTGGTGGTGGTGTACTGGTGTTGGGGTAATTGTCTTGCCACACACCCCCTTAGTACAAACTGAGCATTGTGTCAAAACCACAGCCTAGTTGATAATTATTGCTGATCATATCTATTCCTTTATGACTACAGTGTACCCATCTTCTGATGGCTGCCTACTTCTAGCAGGATAAAGCACCATGTCATAAAGCATGAATCATCTAAGACTGGTTTCTTGAACATGGCAATGAGTTCACTGAACTCAAATGGCCGTCACAATCACCTTTGGGATGTGGTGGAATGGGAGATACGCATCATGGATGTACAGCCAGAAAATCATCAGCAACGCTATGTCAATATGGACTAAAATCTCTTAGGAGAGTTTCAAGTACCTTTTTGAATTTATGCCCCAAAGGATCAAGGTTGTTCTGAAGACAAAATGGGGTCAAAGCAAGTACTGGAAAGGTGTATGTAATAAAGTGGCCAGTGAGTGTACGTAGTTGATAGGCCAAGATAATGTAATGGGCATGTGGGTAAAAAATGGTGCATGGTTAAATATTTTTTTCTTTAGGAAGAAACAATATAATCAAGAGGGTAGAATCAGAGTACAATCTATCTAAAACTTAAACTTTTATATCAAACATCATGCCTTGTAATCAAAGCTAGTATCATGGTTCTCCCCTTTTGGGACTTTCAGTTTTTATTTTTCATCATCTAAGCAATTCTGTTTTGTTTATTTTAGGTTTATTTTCCGTTTTATGTTGTATTTAAGCCAGTGTTAAGTTACTCTCTGTTGCCCCCTTGTGCCTGTCTCCTTTCCACTAACTCCCTTCTAGTCTCTTCCATCCACACCTGCTCCATATCTACTGATTATCCTGGTCTTTGTTTAGTCTCCCATTTATACTCCTCATGGTCAGTCACTGTTTGCTGGTTCCTTGTTATTTTGTTGCTTCCTCGTCTGTGGCTGCCCACGTGAGTTTTCCCTGATGCTTGCTGGTTTTTGCTTCTAAGTATTGTTGGATGTTTGCTTCAGTATCCTTAATTAAACCTACTAGAACTCATCTCTGCCTCACTCATCTCTGCATCTAGGTCCTCAAGCAACCTCACCCCCGCACGTTGACACCTAGAAAGTAAATCTTATTCTTCCCTAAACACCTCTGATTAAACACAGAAATACTTGTCAATACATGTAATATGGATTTAGAAAGAATGGACATTTGTTTTAAAATATCACAATAAAATCCAATTGTACAGTATAGGATTCTGTACTGTGTTTTCTTGTCTGCTCTACTGAAATAAAAAAAACTTAAAGTGGAGCTTGCAATTTTCATGAACCTTTGTTGTCAAATATTTATGATTCAATCTTTTCTGTAGTGCTTAGCATTCATTCAACATGTTGTTTTTATTGCATTTAGAAATGTACTCATCAAGTTTCTCAAAACCCACATAATTAGACAGAAAAAAACAGTCTCCATGTTCACAGTTCATCTCAATATATTTGCTATCCTTGATAAAACAATAAGTAGGAAGGAAATTTGAGGCAGAAAGAGAATAGCCTGACAAAATGAGAGATTAAGCTATGTAAGGATTATTAAATGTGTCCCCCATCCTACATATGGTTTATTAAAATCAGTACTTCGTTCACATTGATATAAGACATGCGACTGCAATGGATGTAAAAAAAAAAAAAAAAGGCAACAACATAATGCAAGTCTAAAATCTTAAAATAAAGCTGTCATCTTTTGACAGGAAAAAGGGCAAGGAAGAATGAAGGGGGGGGGGGGGGGGGTGCTGTTTTTGAAATATGTTCAAAACTTGATGCTAACAAACAATGACACTACTCAAGTCCTGCCACATTAGATCATGAAAGGAAAGCATACAAGGCATCAGACAGGAACATGAGGAAAGCTTCTTCTTTTCCTCCCTGCAGATTTGTCTGACCTTGGACAAAAGCCCATGTGGCAAGAAACACTGTTGAAATAATCAATGGATGTGGAAATACAATTAAGGAGAGTGCTCTCTAAACACCGAGCAGCATAAGGGAACGGAGACAAAAAATACAGACAGGGAATGCATGTGTGTGATATTATAAGTATAAGCAATTGTTTTATGGTAAAGCAGAATTAATAGGAGTTGTTATGAATAATTAAATAAGTTATTATGTATGATTAGATAGCTATCATATTTATCTTCAACCATTGAAAAAACTAAAACTATGTGATTTAAGGTTAGGATTGAGAAAGTATTGTTGTTTTGACACATTGGATACTTTGCCTTGTTCAAAACTATATCTTTAAATCTAGCCTTGCACAGCTAAAAAATTTTATTATAAATCACTAATGCTGAATAAACATATAATTGTGTTTTATTAATATGATTAGATACTTGTTTTTATCTTTAACCGTTGACAAAATTAAAACTATGTGATTTAAGGTTAGGATTGTGAAGGTATTGTTTTGACACATTGGATACTTTGTCTTATTCATAACTACTTTTAAATGCAGCCTGGCACAGCTAAAGAATATGATAATGAATCACTAATGCTGAATACACAAATAAGTGTGTTTTATCAATACTGACTTCTTTTATGTTAAATATCGTTTTGAAACGCTAATATAAATAAAATAACTTAAATATGAATATGATCCTTCATTTTCTAAATGACATCTAGTTTATTTGAGACACAGAAGCGTTATCTAATATAGCTCGTGCTTCCGTTTAGTCGTTTATTCTATCCGCGAACTCTAAAGACGTATTAACGTTTCTATTAATTAATTTTAAGTCTCCTAGATCAATCGAGAATAGCCCTTGTGTTATTAACCTCGATGACGACAGCATTTGCCAGTAACTCAGATGACTTCCAGGCTGGCTGTTCTGCTAAATGGTTTAGCCTCCCTCCGGGACAGTCCAATGTTTAAGCCTAAATATGGTCTTCAACCTGGGAGGGTGACTTTGGCGGAAGAGCTCAGTTCAGGCAACAATAAACATAGGGAGCTCAACCTAGCATGCTATTTAGTCCCGCCTCTTTTCTGCAAAAGACGTATTCCTATTGGCTGTAGAAGAAAGGCTCCTCCAGGATTGGAGAACCTTGCTGACAGTAATGAGGAAACTGTGATATGTTTGGCTGGCGCAACTGCAGTCGGTTTGATGGGTTGGGCGCTTAGTAGTTGCGTCGGAGAGTTTTCTCGTGTTGGGGAGAGAAAATCAATAGATATATTCTGTAAATTCCAACTCTCATTTATGGTTGTTCGTTATTTTTTAACGTACAGGACTTAACTGGCAGCTATTGTCAGTGTATATAGTCTGGAGTTAACGGTTTTCGTCGGAGAAACTTTCGCAGAAGTGACAACGACCGAGGTAAGGGACCATCAGTTGACTTCTGCATTTCTTTTTTTCTTTATTACAAAATAAATTCTGGGAAGCGAAATCTTCTCCTGTATGGTTTAGTCCCGGGTTATCTGTAACAGAATGCTTAGCTAGCTCTTTTGCTACCCTGCTAAAAGTACTGCACAGCAACTAGGTCATCGGTTATTCGGTGTGGAAACGTTTTCTGCATCCGCAGTGTTACATAAGTTAAGCGTTTTTCCCCTCTTTCCTTTATTTTTATATTTTAGATCCACTAACTTTACTGTGAAAACACGTGTTATTTTATTTTCGAGATTTTTACACGTGTTATTATCTAAAACTGATATTTGGACGGCTAAAATTGAAAAAAAGTAATAAGGATCATATTTAGATCAAATTAATATTAAATTGGATTATGCCTTGATGGTTTGTCACGCCCATCTCCATGTCATCTGCGGGCCAAAGTGTCAGATAACATCACGGTTTATTTATTTCAGAAAAAAACAGACGTTTACAAACATCGATTGACTGTTTTAGATGTCAAATAATCAACAGACTCTTTATTTCTTGTGCGTTTACATTCGGTTTAAAATAAAAAAACAAACAAAGAAAAACTGGAACCTTTGCGTGTTTATGGTTTTCTTTGTTCACGGAAGTAGTTCCTGGAATATCACTGATATTGTTTAAAGAATCCCAATGTGCTTTTACCAGTAAGAGGCGGGCTGTTGCCAGATATTAGACGGCTACATAGAAATACCTGACCTTAAATGGCTGATTATTGTGGATAAATGGTTTTAGGTGAATTAGATCTAATTATATAATTGGAGGTGTTTCTGTTCACTTATGATCCATACAAACCAGGGTGCTTTACCCTTTTGACCCAGACTATTATTGTCTTTTAGATGCCTGCTAAAAATGAAACCCTGATGTTTTTCTCTCTGTGATTGTACACACTGAATTATTTATCACCCTTATGAGACCCTCCCCATATGTCTTTATATTCCTACATAGGTTAGTAAAAGGCAGTGAAGATACTGAAGTAAGAAATATTAGGATCGATATTAGGTTACAATAATACAAAGTGGTGATGATGTCTGTAATTTTAGAAAGTTGAAAGACTTGTCATTGTTTTGGTAGTGAGGGTAACTAGTTCTTTGAAGTGATGCTCTTGGCGGTTTCACTTGCCCAGAAATTCACATCATGAAGCATCTTTTCTATTTGCTTGTGAAAGAGGAACAAAGGTCGTATGAAAGTCTTGATAATTGGGAGACAACTGATATGGGTGGAGTGGGGGAAAAAATCCCTCTACATCTGTATCAGTTTATTTTTTCTTGAGACGCAAATAAAAAAATCTGAAGATTTTAGTTTCATTTTTAATTGTCCTTTGTTAATTCAGACACCAGATGACTAATTTGATCCAAACTTAACCCCTATGCTCATGCAGTGTGTTATATAAGGTTGTTTCCCTTACAGTATATTATTTATTGTAAAGGGGCTAATAATGATACCTCTGACCTGTTCCGATAATTAATTACATACTTTCACATCTAAACGCTCCCATTAGTATTGTGGATAACTTGCAGTTTATTGTAATTACACCAATATTACAACAATTTCATCAGTGACTAAGATTCTTTTTTGACTTGATTACTCTGAATTTTTTCCTGCATACTTTATTAGACACGTTTCTGTTATGCAATTGAAAAACTGGTTATTCGTGACCGTTCATTTACTGGTAACCTGTTCATGTACACACTCGTTTTACTGGTACTACACTTTTCAGTGCCATAAGAGGCAATCAAAAGATCTCTCCTTTTTTTAACCTCCAGGTTAGCCTGGTTCTGGCTAAAAGAGAAGCCGCAAGACCCTGCTAGATAGATCCGATGTGTAATACCTGTTTATCTTTGTTGTATCTTTGTCTGCAGGTGCTTTAAAAATGTGGCTAAAGTTGCACTTTCGAGGTAAAACGTGAAAAAATCGAAACCAGTCTTTTTAGGTCCACCCTTTATCAGATAAAGGAAAGTGATTCTATAGTTTCAAGTCCATACACTCACTAGGTTCAAGATAACTAAGAAAAGGAAGTGTGGTTTTTGGTTGTTTCCAGAAAGTAGCATCGGGGCAAAACTTTGGTCAGAGATCTTAACTCTAATCTGCTTGGAGAGCATACAGCTGATCAAGACCGCCTATATTTCTTGTTGGAAGCTCAGCTTTTCACTGCACAGGAAGCGAGTTTGCTAAGAAGGAGGCCCCATACAACCTGTCATCGTTTTCAGAGCAAACGCTGTGTTTAGCCATTTCCTGCCGATAACCGGGAGATATGTTCTGTTGAGGCATCTGTGGCAGGTTTTGTTTTTAATGATGTTCTTGTTTCTTGTCAGATATGTGTATTGCTTTGGCTATCCTGCTTTCGTGGTTGTTGCAACTTTTTCGGTGTGTCATTTCAGAAGCATCGTGTTTCAGGATGGCCCAGTGGAACCAGTTACAGCAGCTGGAGACCAGGTATCTGGAGCAACTCTACCACCTTTACAGCGACAGCTTCCCTATGGAGCTACGGCAGTTCCTTGCCCCGTGGATTGAGAGTCAGGACTGGTGAGAATTATTCAGATCTTTGGCTTTTTTCCTCTTACCTTATTGCTGATTAAGCATATTACACTAGAGCACTTAATATATATCATCCTTTACTACAAAGGAACCATTATTTCTTATTAGCTTACAACACATAATGCAGTGATTTTTTTTATTTATTTTTTTGCTTGATTCTACTAAAAGTTCTACAAAATTACCCAAATGCAATATATTACATAATTTATGTTTTAATAAAATGCTACTTTCCGCCTCATATACCTGTAATGTTTTCCTGTTTTTTTGAAAACTGTGTAGGTTTCATTAGAAGTGGGTAAAACCTGATTCGTGTTTTATTTTATTCATTTTTTTTACTAGGGCTTATGCTGCCAACAAGGAATCACATGCCACACTGGTGTTCCACAACCTCCTCGGTGAAATAGACCAGCAGTATAGCCGTTTCCTGCAGGAGAATAATGTACTCTATCAGCACAACCTACGCCGGATTAAACAGCATCTGCAAAGTAAATATTTGGAGAAACCGATGGAAATTGCACGCATTGTTGCCCGCTGTTTGTGGGAGGAACAGAGACTGTTGCAGACTGCCACCTCTACTACACAGGTATATGTCTGTACCCAGCTTCAGAGTGTAGGGTTTTACACGGAAAAGAAGCAAAAACTTTGACGCAGATATTTATTTTATCATTATTGATTATATTTATTTTTTTGACAGGATGGCCAAGCAGCCCATCCCACTGGAACAGTAGTGACAGAAAAGCAGCAAATACTGGAGCACAACCTTCAGGACATCAGAAAGCGCGTGCAGGTGTGTCCCCACTTTTCAGCCACAGTTGTTGCAGACTTTTCATTGTCTTTTTAACCTTAGTATTATGTCCGAGTCTGTCCTCCATCTTTATTTATCCTGTAACATCATACCTCTGTAACATGCTGGATAGATGGCTTCATGACTTATGGCAAGCAATTTTAATATTTAGTGTTCAAGGGAGATTTTAAACAAATTCTCTACAGGAATGAATTATTTCTATAAACTTCTACATTTCAGATATGCTTAATGACATTCTTACGGGTCACAATTAACATTTTCTGCTCTTCTCTTACATCATTCTGTGGAGGACCAACTCTGCCATTTTGAAAAATAAATACAGAAATAAATAAACGCTCAATAAATAAATAAGCATACAATTAATTGCCCCCCCAAAAAATGCAGTAAACAAATAAATGAAGGTAGAAATTAAATTATACAGTGAGACATACATGTATCAATCTCTTTTAATTAGCTTCTTCACTTATTTGCCTTTGTTATAATTACTTAATTAATGTATTTATTACTTTAAAGTATATATGTGTGTGCATGATGTAATATTTTTGTCTGTTTTATTTAGAGGGAAGGTTACCCTCTAACACACACCCCTCCTCATTTACGTAAGGAGGCAGAAATGCATAAAGAAATGTAAAAACTACAGGGAGAAATAGTGTTGAAGAAATAAATAGGGTAAAAAAATACATAAAAGAATAAAACACAACAATATCATCACATGCACATAAATAAATACTTAAAAAATAAGTAATAAATAAAGTTGAAGATTATAATTGACAATAAATAAATAAGGTAATTATTACAAAGGCGAAAAAAAAAGAAGCTAATTAAAAGAGATTCATACATTTATGTCTCACTTTATATTTTAATTTCTACCCACATTTATTTGTTTATTGTATTTTTGGGGGAAATTCATTGTATGCGTATTTATTTATTGAGCATTTATTTATTTCTGTATTTATTTTAGGATATTTAATTTTGGACACTGTTTGTTTGAATTAGAATTATTTATTGGAGCATATCATTTATAATAAATGTTAAAAGGGCATGTCATTCCCAGCAGCTTCTCACACCAGGCCGGTTCTTACTGTAGCACCCTCAACGAGCAACTGTTGTAACAGTTTCACACTGTTTAACTGGTTTTGTTATGTTAAACATGGAGTCTATAAGTGAACCCAGAGCAGCCGAGTCGCCCAGACTATCCTGGTGTGAAATAGTCATATTTGTATAAAGGCCTCAGTATTTAACATCTTAAAACACAGCCTTAAAACCACCTAAAGTTGTTTTATCTGTGATAAATTATCTGACATATATCATTTTCTTCCAACAGGATATGGAACAGAAGATGAAAATGCTTGAAAACCTCCAAGATGATTTTGACTTTAACTACAAAACCTTGAAAAGTCAAGGGGGTATGTTTTAAATGTTACCCTATCAGCTTTAACAGGGCTGTTGATAGGTCCTTATAAATGTAACTCTTTATCTGATGGACTACATGTTTGTTGTCTCTTCAGAGTTGTCCCAGGACCTCAATGGAAACAGCCAGGCAGCTGCTACAAGACAGAAGATGGCTCAGCTTGAGCAAATGCTGAGTGCCCTGGACCAGCTCAGGAGGGTAGGGCTGTTTTAAGTCATATTGAGAGTTGAAAGCAAAAACATGTTTGCTATATTTGTTTTACCCTAATAATGTTAAAAAATGTCAACGCATATCTGGACCACAGAGCGCAAGTGTCCTTTTAAACCCTTGTTTAATGAGTGTTCTGTTGATTTTATAGCAAATCGTCACAGAAATGGGAGGTCTTCTGACAGCTATGGATTATGTGCAGAAGAATCTAACTGATGAGGAACTTGCAGATTGGAAGAGAAGACAACAAATTGCCTGCATTGGAGGTCCACCTAACATTTGCCTCGATCGCCTTGAAACATGGTACCTAACTAAATTAAGCTACACTGAAAAGCATTGTCATTCCGATAAAACCTCCAGCCTGGTTCTGCTGGAGGTTTCTTCCTGTTAAAAGGGAGTTTTTCCTCTCCACTGTCGCTACAAGCATGCTTAGTGTGAGGGATTGCTGAAGAGTCAATGAGTCGATGCAATCAACTGGTTTTCCTTAGATAGAAAACTTTGTATCAATTTGACTGTATGATCTGGTTGAACTGTAAAGTGCCTTGAGATGACATGTGTTGTGAATTGGCGCTATATAAATAAACTGAATTGAATTGAATTAAAAGTTCACACAGATTTGACCTCTCTCTTTTTAAATGAAATGAATTAGTCAAGCTCACTGTGTTCTGTTTTATTATTTACCTTCATCTTAAACAAGTTGTATTTGCCTCATAAAATGTTATACCTTCAACTCATTGTCTAATCAGGATCACATCCTTGGCTGAGTCCCAACTCCAGATCCGTCAGCAGATTAAGAAACTGGAGGAGCTTCAACAGAAAGTGTCCTACAAGGGAGACCCCATCATTCAGCACCGGCCAGCTTTGGAGGAGAAGATAGTGGACCTGTTCAGAAACCTCATGAAGAGGTAGTGTTTTATTTAGTTAGCAACAGGGATAACATCTTGTTACTTGAATAGAATGCTTTTGTATGCTCTTAATGATATTTGCTATAAAAAGACATCCTGGAAATGTTTTATTTTTAGCGCCTTTGTGGTTGAAAGACAGCCTTGCATGCCCATGCATCCGGACAGACCGCTGGTCATCAAAACAGGAGTGCAGTTCACAACAAAAGTCAGGTAAGATTCAGAACTACATCACAAATATCACCTCAATTCTACACATTTATTTATTTCTGTTTTACATATAAAAACATGAAAATAAGAAAAGTAATTTACAGCTCAACGTGAGAATAACCTTCTTCCCGTTTCTTTTTGCTTCGTTTTTTTCAAGGTTGCTTGTAAAGTTTCCTGAACTCAATTATCAACTGAAGATTAAAGTTTGCATTGACAAGTGAGTTTTTGCGATTGATTCATTAATTCTTCTTTCCCTATCATTCTGCTGATTGTAGTCTCGCAAATAGTTATTTTACTGAAGGACAATAAAGGCTTTACTGATTGAAACCTTTTTTTCTCAGGGAATCTGGGGATGTGGCTGCAATTAGAGGGTAAGCTGAGGAAAAACATCTTTAATCTTTTGTATCAGAGGAAATTAAGCTAAATCTCCTTTTTCTTTTTTCTTCGTCTAGGTCTCGAAAGTTTAATATTCTCGGCACAAACACAAAAGTCATGAACATGGAGGAGTCCAACAACGGCAGCCTTTCAGCAGAGTTTAAACACTTGGTAAGTTATGGAAAGCAAATCTCTAACCTGGTAAATTGATGTGATTGGAAAGTGATCTGCTGAGCTGACTTCTTGTGTGCTGCAGACTCTGCGAGAACAGAGGTGTGGCAACGGCGGCCGGACCAACAGTGATGTAAGTCTCACATTCAGGAATATCCATCAAAATGACTCCTGTTGAAGTTTGGTGTACTTGGTTTTAATCATATGGATTATTTATTTTTCTCCAGGCCTCTCTCATTGTAACAGAGGAACTCCATCTTATTACGTTTGAGACGGAGGTCTATCACCAGGGCCTTAAGATAGATCTAGAGGTGAGTAGCTGCAGTTTGTTTCGAGGTCTGGGGAGACATTCATTAAAAGTCAGCTGAAATATAGGAATTAATGTCTGATTTATGTCTCAAGAAACACAAATATTCTCCATAATTGTTCCAGACATGCTTTAAACATGCAGTTTCATAAAATTGACTTCACCAATAATAGCAGTTTTGGCCTCATTGACACCATTGAGGTTAGAATAACCCAAAAATGTTCTCAATGCCGTGTAGACATGTCTGTTTGCTGCTATGTAAAAATGGTATAAATAAGATGGAAATTAGGCTGTCGGCACCTTTAAAAAATTAGATATAGAAAATATGAAATGCTCAGAGGGTTTAAAGGAAAATATTTTTAGGTTTGTATTTTAAACCAGGTTGTGATTGTTACTTGGTATTTTATCTCTAAGAAAGTCACCGACCTTTTGTCAGTTAAATTTTAACAACCATTCATGCCAATTGTTATAATACACCCCCCCCCCCCCCCCCCCCCCCCAAATGTAGGGTAGGTAAAATTTAGTGTCTGTTTTTGATACCAGAAAAGTAGACGGTACATCTGGAAAGTCAGAACTTTAAAGACGAGCATACATTTAATGCCTTTCACACCCAGACTATGCTATTCCAGATAGTTTTGTTAAATGTACATTATTTTCCTCCTACTGTGAAAGGAAATCTGTTTCCATGCAGGCTTGTGTGTCCAGCCTTAAAGTTGTAGGGAAGTCATATTTAGAACATTTCTATTCAAAAAAAAAATCCTGTCCTAAAATGTTTTTTTTCCTTTGTTATCTTATGCAGGCCAGTTAGTTATACATCAGCCTGTACACCTAAATTCGGCCAATCATATTTTAACGGTCATAGGATCTTGAATTATATGTCGCAGTTAATATATGCAATGGTAGTATTAAGAAATAAGGATCATTTCCTTTCCCATTGAGTTCCGTCCCAGTGTTCACGGGGATGGACGTCTGTGTCTTCAGCAGGCGTAGATCTAACAGAACTGGCAGTGTTGCGAGGCAAGGGCTCAAACAAACTGTAAGCCTTCTACACCAAACCACAACAACTTTGTCCCCGCTTTCCTCCTCTAAATTATAAAATATATGATGCAAGAGACTCATCCACGACCTCAGACACAAAACTCTCCTCCTCTTGCATGTTTCCGCTGTCCATAGCGTTCCTTAAAGGTGTCATTCCTAAGTCACTAATTTAGTGCTGCATGGTCCCAATGTATATCCCATTGGGAACCTATTAGCACTAACTTGCTAACTGTTTAGCAAGATGCTTCCGAGAAACTGACTACAATCAAACTTGCTTGCGAATCTTCTGCCACAACAGTCCCTCCCCCTTAATAAACGACCAATCACATTCACTTTATTCACTCGTGTAAAGTCGGGGACCACTCGGGAAAATTTGGAAATGCAACGGTTGGAACGGCTGTTTCCCTACGACTTTAAGTCATCCAGTCCTCTCAGCCCCGCCCTCCGGTGGTTAGTAGTGATGAAATAGAACAAAAGTTATGCGTGTATCTACAGTTCTATGAATCCAGGATGACTGCCAGAGATTCTCTATCACTCGGAGTCCTTGCTTCTGCAAGAAGATTCTGTAGGAACAGAGCCGTGATGAGACCTGCATATATAGCTTCTGAGTGGTCATCCAGGGTCTCAAAGGTGTGACTCAAACTGTGCATGTGTAAAAGGAACATTCAGTGCTTTTAGCACTGCCCTCTGGCAGTCATCTGCGGTTTCATAGGACTTTCGTTTTCTGAGGTTTGATACAAATATGGCAAACACTGTCCATGTGTTTGCAAAGCAGCAGCTTTCTCTCATATATTAGGTGTATGTCCCAGGTGAGCCCTGCACCAATCTACTTCTGTTGAACAATCTCTGCTTGATGCTATAAAAGCACACACACCCTGTGATCCGAGTGGATTAACTGTTTTGATTTGACTAGATAGATCAGATCTATAATGCTGGGGTTCTCATTGTCTTTTTATGGGAGTATGATGATCTGAAAAAAAGCTGTTTGAAATCAGATATTCTGAGTAAAAATCTGTGGATGAGAAGTGCAGGTACAGCAGAAGATAAAAGTTGATCATTTCTGTTTTTTATACGCTAAATGGGAGGGATACAGTTGAATAAAGAAAGTATTTTGTCCGAACACTAAACTAATACTGAAGCTGTCTTTGTGTACAGACTCATTCGCTGCCGGTGGTTGTTATTTCAAACATTTGCCAGATGCCCAACGCCTGGGCTTCTATCCTGTGGTACAACATGTTAACTAATCACCCAAAGGTAAGACAGCACCCTCCAGTGGGAAAGGTCTGATCTCTCCAAGTGGCAAACATTTTTTTTTTTAACTCTGTTTTTCCTTTTAAAGAACGTGAACTTCTTCACCAAGCCGCCGGTGGGAACGTGGGACCAGGTGGCTGAGGTGTTGAGCTGGCAGTTCTCTTCAACCACTAAGAGAGGCCTGACCATTGAGCAGCTGACCACGCTGGCTGAAAAACTACTTGGTAAAAAAAAAAAAGCTAAAAAAAGGTCTCTAAAAATGTTCTGTGTCCCTTTTATACTAAAACTGTTCTGTTACTTTTAATATAGGGCCTTGCGTAAACTATTCCGGGTGCCAAATAACATGGGCCAAGTTCTGTAAGGTACTACACTTAACAGTTATAAATAGATCAGTCTGCCTTCATTGTTTTACTTTATATAAATAGTTTCTTTCCTTTTTCATTTACAGGAAAACATGGCCGGAAAAGGTTTCTCCTTCTGGGTGTGGCTGGACAACATCATTGACCTGGTGAAGAAGTACATCCTCGCCCTTTGGAATGAAGGGTGAGAAGTCGCACTTTGTTTAGACTCATACCTTCAGGCTCTGTCTGGAAATACTTGTTCACTTCCTGTTATAATGTAGAAACAATATAGACAAGCAATATAAACTCTCTAAAATTGCAGTTTGACATTTGATTTCTCTTTTAACAGATACATCATGGGTTTTATCAGTAAGGAGAGAGAGAGAGCCATTCTGAGTCCAAAGCCTCCTGGCACATTTCTTCTGCGCTTCAGTGAGAGCAGTAAAGAGGGCGGCATAACATTTACGTGGGTAGAGAAAGACATTGGAGGTGAGTTATATAAAAACCGCTATGTCGTTCCTGTGATGAAATAATCCGACTTTGTTGTCATTACTTTTTACGTTTTTGTCCATTTTGTAGGAAAGACCCAGATCCAGTCCGTAGAGCCGTACACAAAGCAGCAGTTGAGCAGCATGTCGTTTGCAGACATCATCATGAGTTACAAGATCATGGATGCCACCAATATCTTGGTCTCACCTCTTGTTTATCTCTATCCTGATGTAACCAAAGAGGAGGCTTTCGGAAAATACTGCAGGCCGGAGGCGGCTCATGAGCCTGAGGCGGCAGGAGACTCAACAAGCAGTAAGTCACTACAGGGCATCTACACAGCTTTAACAAGTGGTCTTATGTGCTCAGTGTTTTACCTAAGGAATTGTCTTTCTCTTGCAGCTATCCAGCCATACCTCAAGACTAAATTTATCTGTGTGACCCCGTAAGTACCCATCATTCTGCTCTTATAATTGGCTGTCGTTTTTAGTGCATCTCACCTGAAAACCTCCAAACTCAACGTGGATGTTTTCTTTTATATCTGGATATTTTCTTCTGCGAACAGAAACTTTTTTTTTTCCAAGCGTTTTACACTGGACTAGTATTAATAATCATCCTGTGAAATTACAAGAATTTCTTTGCACTCTCAATGTTGAAACCCTTATGTTTTGATGAAGCATAGCCAAAATATAGGACCTTATTAAAGTATTAGTGCTTGTTGTCACAAACCGCAAGATTCAGACCAACACAAAGTTGCACATAAAAGTAGATGAAAGAAAAAAAACATTTATTTTTTTTCTGAAACATTTTGCGTGCATTTGTATCCAGTCTGCTTGAGTCGATACTTTAATGACCTTCCACTGTTACAGTTGCAAGCTTTCCTATGTAGCTCTATCAGCTCTGCTGACATTTGAGTCCAATCCTCTGCAGAAAAGCTCAGCCTAGGTCAAATTGAATTTAGAATATGTTTGGACATGAGCCTTTGAAGAGTTTAATAAGGTCTAGACTTTGATTTGGCTATTTTAACAAATTAATTTGCTTTGATATATATACTTCTGCTGTAGCTCTGATGGAAATTGATCCTCTCCCCCAATCCCTGCAGCTTCTTTGCCATCTCTAACGAACATCACAGAGTAGCTGGATTTATACTGGAATAAATTACACTCAGGATGATTGAATTTACTAAGTAGTTAACTTCTGAGGACCATTGCTTGCACTGGATTTTGTTTAATGATATATCCCATTAGAAGAGTCTGAATACAATACATTTTCACAGACATTTTCTACTTTGTTTATCACATGAAATTATCATTATATGTAAAAGTTTGCATATATAATATGAAACTATATTTAAAAGTTCAAAAAGCAAAATATATTTGCAAAATACTGCAAATATAATGTATCAGAAACTTTCAGAGATGGACTACCAGTAGTTTTGGACTTCTGTTTTCTTTATTTTTATTATTATTTATTTTTGGTTTCTTGTTAAGTCTATTCCATATGTTTACCAGGAAGATGTACATTGCAGAACTTGGAGCTGAACTGAATCACTTCCTAAAGTAAATATAAAAACTTGATGCAAATTTAGTCTGTAATGTGTTGATAAGTAATAATTACTAATGGTTGTAAATTAGTTACTAATTTTCTTGGAGTGGAAAAGACTAAAGGACCTAGAAGAATGGTGGTGTTACTGTGGTGCTTTGTAGGTTTGAAAGCGTGCTGGTGGCTTTTGAGGTTTTCTCAGTCAGATCCTGACCTGTCTCCATAGGTGTCCCTCCGTGTTCATGGACTTGCAAGACAGTGAGCTGCTTGGGAACGGATTCCCAGGGTAGGCCTCTTGGGGGAGGGGGTCGCATGTAGGGATGTGTGTTCATTACCTCTTTTGTTGTATGTTTATGTTGCATTTTATTATACAGTTGTGCTTCACAGATATTACTCCAGTGATCACATCTGTATAATTTCCATTTTTGTATGTATCTCACAAAAGCTCCTCTCAGCTTAGAGAATTTAGCTTTTCTTTTATGCTAACAATATCGATGGCATGTCATTACTGATCATTGATGCCTTTTGTTTGTCCTCCTGCTTCTCAGACATTTTTTTCATAACCCTCCATTTAAAACCACTCACTGTGTCAGTCACTTGTTTGGGGAGAAGGGCACAATGATTCCACGCAGTGATAGTGCTATGTCTAATGGTGCATCCAGACCAAACGCGTGTCTGCTGTGATTTCCGCCAGTGCCGCTGGAAGTTCACCACTCTACATTTCAGATGCACAGTGTTTACACTAGGGCTGCAACAACGAATCGATAAAATCGATAAAAATCGACTTTTAAAAGCGTTGCCAACGAATTTCATCATCGATTAGTTGTGTCGCGCGATTAATGCGTCATCCGCCGCCGTCGTCATCACTGCCACTTGACTGAAACGGGGGAAGAAAAAAAAATACGGCAGCGCTGCAGGTGCAGTGTTGCCAACTCAGCGACTTTGTCGCTATATTTAGCGACTTTTCAGACCCCTCCAGCGACTATTTTTCAAAAAAGCGACAAATGTGGCGACTTTTTACGGTGTTACTGGCGGCTTTTGGAGACTCTTACGTGAAAGCATGTATCGTTCCTCCAGCGGCAGCTGCTGCCGTGGGGCGCCTCCCCCATCCCAACCCCGTCCAGACTGCAAATGAAGCTCGCATGCGCCGGGATTGACGGCGCAAATTGATCACAATAATTAAAATAGCCTGTGCTTTGTAAAGTGAAAAAAAGTCGTAACATGCAACTTTTGTCAAAACAAATTAACATGGCACGGAACCAGCATGTTTGTTTCATTTTAAAGTGGGCAAACGTAATGTTAGTTTCTCAGGTAGCTCATCTGATGCTTTCCTTACCTTGTTAGTAGGTTACAGACAGTGATAAGGTTGGTTACTTATTTTACTTTTAATTTCAGTTGAATTAGCTTAAGCAGCGTTTATATTTTCTTTATAAATAAACTAACTTGCAAATTATGAGGGCAAGGCTTTTAAAGTTTAAATCTTCTGGCAAAGATAAAGTAAAGAAGATCCTGCAATTTATGGAAGTAAAGCAGAATAAAATCCGGCAAGATCAGTAATATGTCAATTAATTATATGCCACATTCCCATGTAAATATCGGTCTTTGGAGGATGTGTTTTTTAGCACCCCTAGTTCTCTCATTTTTATTCCAAATACAATTTATAATTTGAATCACAGGGCTATTTTTATCTCTATGGTTAAGTATTTTCTCAAGTAGCAACTTTAACTGTTATACTTTCCTGTCTTAAAAGGCAGAACTCTTCTAGTCTAAAAAAAACATAATTTGTTGAAATGGGGGGACCTATTGTTTGAGCCCCTTAGGGGCTTTTAAAAACAAAAATGCCTGTCTTTTTTTGCGCTTTATAAAACAAAGTACCCTATATTTTGTGGATGTACAGCTACATTCCTCATGTAAGTTTGTGTAGTTTTAACACAAACATTTATTTTTCATATTGCACCAGTACAGGTAATGAGCAACCTGTACTTGTGTGCTTGTTTGTTCTGTCTAAAATGTTTATTTTGGAATAAAGAGGTTCATATAAAAAAAATTTTTTGTCCGATTCATCGATTAATCGAAAAAATAATCGGTTGATTCATCGATTTTTAAAATAATCATTAGTTGCAGCCCTAGTTTACACCCTGGAACGCATCATCAAATAGGAGAAGTTTTCAGCTGCGTGAAGCTGAAACCCCACCAAACTCGGCAAATAGACTGAATGTTTAGTGCCTCATCAGTACAGGTTTTTGCAGTTAAAATGGTAAATACATTTTAAAAAATCTGGATATTTTTTAAGTCATCCAGAGGTCAACCATACCCCGTTAAACTCGAATCAAAATTACCTACTTTTTCAGTGCTACTTGATTTGTGCATGTTAAACAGGCTTTGGGCTGCCTTTTAAGGTGAAATAATTTTTCGGTAATTTCAGTTTCATTATTTTGGTTGATGACTTTGCCATCTCAGCAGATGTTAGTTCTGCGCTCGTTTCCTGATATAAAGTTATTGCATAACTTCACATGTCATTCCTGTGCTGGCATTTAATATAACAGCAGGCATGTTTTCCTTATTTAGGGGCTGGAATCATGGTTTATTATTTAGTACATCACCAGCCTCCCAGACCCTTCTTGCTCCTGCCGTTACCTCTAGCAACTCCATAGCATTGACTGTAAGGTTGATACTTCACAATAAAAGCACAGTTGTTATGTACTTCACGGACTGCTGCTAAGTGGTTCTCTATAAATTGGCTTGGGAATAGGTTTACCATCCATTTTTACGAAAATCCTGGAAAGTACAGAAAAAAGTAGATGACGGTAATATTCCGTCATCTTCCTTTTAGAGCTCCCCATGCAGGAAGCATCAATGCTGGGGATTGGGTAGCAGCAGACTGGGGTAGGTGCTGGAGGTAAGGGAGGATGATTAACAGTTCTTCAAGACAAAATGTTGTTTTTTTTAAACCCATCTAAATACCTGTTGAGAGCGTTCCTTATTTCTACCTTTAACATTATTTTATCTGTATTCCATTTTAACTGTAAAAAGCTTCACCTACAACCAGTCGCTGATTGGCTGCTGTGTCGCGATTTCATAGAAAAGTTCAGCTCATTTCCACTTCACCTCTCCTCTCTCTCCATGCGGAGCTGCTGTTTGACAACACCTCAGCTCTAACTAGTAGCGCGAGGTGAGAGCGAGCAGTGAGCGCCGTCACCGCATGGGATTCATCGCCGGTTGCTTCTCTGCGGAGTTAGCATAAGGATATGCAAATCCAGCGCTCTCAAGTTAGGCTTTATCAAAAAAAAAAAAACATCCAATAAACATCGTTTGTAAATAAAGAGTATATATGGAGTTTATATTAAATTGTATCACTTAAAAAGATTGCAAATTGAAAATCTCATTAAAAAAAAGTCTAATTTAACAGCTTGATAATCTGGTCCCATTCTTAAGTTGTTGTCACAATGAGCCAAATCTTCCCCAGTTCCAGGTGTTTTACACTCAAATATTTGCCACTTTATCTGCCTGCAAACATAAGAAATGTGTAAATAATGGTGCATACTGACCCAAACATTAGATTATTTACTGTATTAATAGCAGACTGGTGATTGAATAACATCTTGAATATTTTTCTTAAAGTGGGATGATGGTGATCTAACCTCTGCGATCTAAGTTCAACATTTCAATAGTCGTTTCAAACAAAAATGTTTTTATGTGAATATCTTTCATTCGCAGTGTTATGCAGTTTGTTCCTGTTTGTGTGTCTTTACAGCACAAATTCTGGAAACACCAGTGACCTGTTCCTCATGTCGCCTCACACTCTGGAGTCTCTGATGCCGCCTGAAGCTGAAGCTAATCAAGGCCATTTGGGTAAGTGGCATTTAGCGAACACAAATATTAGGTTTGGTTGTCCTCAAGCGTTTCTATCACAGCGTTATTTAAGGTTACATTGCATGGCATCAGCATTAATTTATTTTTTCTCTTATTTTTAGATTCAATTACTCTGAACATGGATGTAGCATCTCCCATGTGAAAGGAAATATCATCCTCTTTGGGGTTTTTTTCTCCCTTTTTGTTGGGATTTGACCTTATGTGTGAGGATTTACTAATGATGTCTTTCTCTGTACACACGGTTTTCCTGTATAGTTTTTTTTCTGTTCCTGTGTAAAATTACCCTCATTCACATTTAGGGGGGAAAAACAGCTTTGTTTTTTTTTTTATAATTATTTTAAAGTATGATCTTAAAAAACTGCCTTTTACATTTGGGTCATTATGTGTTTAAACCTATTTTTTTAGGCATTTTGTTTTCCTTTTTTGTTTTTGTTAAAGTGTCTGAAAAAAACATGCATAGGGAAATGTATTTTTGAGAATACTGTCTGTTTATTGATATTTTAAGCTCTTTTTTTGTTAAATAGATGTAAGACATGTTTCGGTATAAGCTATGTGCTCCTTATTAAGTTGTGCTAGATCAAATGCCCTTTTTAACATTTTAAAATCAACCTTAAATTTAGATTCTTCCTGCCTACATCAGTTTTTTTTTTTTGTTTCTTTATGAAAAAATGTAATATATCTGTTACTTTTCAGTTTTATGACGAAAAAAGCGGTAAAATACTCTACTGATTAAGAGATTATTTTTTACAGCTTATTGTTTCCCCTTACAGCGACATGTAAAATGTTCATTTTAAATATGATGTAGCTTTTAAAGTAAAGTAATGTCAGATGCAATCATGTTAATCAGGTTGGCATTTAAATCAGTGTTTGCATTTTATTTTTGTGCTGGAACTGGTATTATCAGTCATTTATTGTATCATTCATTACAAATTAAATCATGTTTCACACAAAGCACATGGTGAGCTCTGTGGTCATTTTATTTGACCTCTCAAATGTAAAAGAAAACCTTATGTCAGCAAAGATTTGTTTTTCTCCCTGTTTGTTTTGCTGGAATTTAGCCCATTTTTACCAGCAGATAATTGATCTTAGTACAGGTAACTCGGGTCATACAGAAATGTTAAATGTTTTTCTTAACTTTTCATTTGAAACAAGTATGGCTGAGCAGTTTATTTAAACCCAGGATGCTCTAGCTCATCAAGAGCTTTCCCTTTTTACCAGCCTTCCCTCTGCCAAGTATGACAGCCCACACTAACAGATTTAAACTGTTTTTTTTTTCCTCCCATGGCCGTGAGACAACTACTACTGATTGCTACAAATTGCAGCCATCCAGTGCAGACACTAAACAAATGCAAACATTTGTGTGCATTTTCATTTACAAATGGTAACATATACATGCTCATCATGGTTCAAATGGCAAAAACGGGACTCATCAGAAACAACAGACTCTGGAGAACGACTGGTGGGTATTTCTGACGTGATTCTTGGGCTGTACTCAGCAGGATGATCTTGCAGTTGCTTAAAAACATCAGCCCTCCAACTACAGATTGTTCTGGTGTGGGCCTCTCTGAGCTCTCTGAGCATTTTCAGAAAAATTGGGTCTGGCTATCTCCAATTTAAGCCTGGTTTGCCTTTGCCATGACCCAGAAGACCATCCTAAAAAGATAATTTTGTTTCGTAGTACTGCACAACAAACTCCTAATTTTGGTTCATTACTTAGAAGCTCTACGATGTGTCAGAACCACCAACTAAAATATATATATATATATATATATATATATTTTCTTTTACTGAGACAGTTTTAGTTAGAATACAACAAAAACTTATTTTGCAGTAACAAAAAATTCCTTAAGATAAAAGAAAACAGACATCCAAGATTTGAGACGAGCTGAGAAATAAGTCATTGACATATTTTCAACTTTTAGGGGGTACAATACCTCTAATATTCAATCCATTGAAGATGGTCGGGTATAAGGACTAAACAGGTGAGGAGGAAAAAACAAAGCAATGAAAATATTCAAACCCATTCAGAAAGTCTGCAGAGCTCCAAAAAAAAAAACCCGAGAGCTTGCATGCATTATTAACATGACAAACTTTATATGTGAGAAATGGTTGGCTAAACTAAGTGTGAAACATGTATGATTAGTGTTTGTTATACAAACTATCAGGTCTTGGAATCTCCTGTACTTTTTTCTTTTATTTTAAAAAAATATGACACATTTGTAGATTTCTATAAGGACAACTTACATTTCTAAAATGTGTCATGACAGGCTATATTTACTGAATCATACAATTTCAGGTGAGATAGAATATGAAACATTTATGCACCATAATTAAGTTCATGTTAAATTATTTCAGATCTTTCTACACCCTCGATGTGACAATATGCTGCTTTTCCACGGCTCTACTTGGCCTGACTGCTCCAGGACACCAATTTTCAAACATTTCAATTTATGCCTTTCTTTTTCTTTCTTGTGTGTGTTTCCTGGCCCTGCTCAGCAGTAGGTACGATCAGAGATGAGTCGGGATGAAAAAAGCCTGTACCTTTAATGAATAGCAGAGAGATTGTGGTGTTGGAAGATCTGGTTGAAAAAGATTAAAGTAAAAACCAAAGGAATCGTTTCCAGTAAAAAAAAGAAATGCACGATAACTTTGTTGCAAAAGTGTTCCCTTAATTTTTTACTTTGTTTGAAAAATGCATTTGTATTTAATGTTTGGACATATTTTGAAGATTTGGAAAGAAATTATAACATGATGGCAATTTTAATTTTCTGTAATTGATTAAATACAAAGTATAAACCAATTACTACTTATGCTGATTTACATGTGAGAGCTACTTTATCTCCTGCTGGTGAAGAAGTGGGATGAACATTTCTTAAGCAGACAATTCTGACAGAAGAAAGTGGTCTGGCCTAAAAAAAAAAAACAAAGCTTAGCTTTTAGCCTTAATTCCAAATTGTATGTTTTGGAACTGAAACGGCACTGCACCTCAGCCAATGAATACTATACTTTAAGTTTAACATGGTGTTGGAAGAATCATGATCTGGTGTTAATATTCTTTGAATGAAATAAAATTATTTAGCTGCTATGGATTAAAGTAACTGTCCATTTTAAAATCCACTGTAAAAAGGACCGCTACCGCAGGTCATTCATCCATGCTGCCATCAGACTTTATAATGCAGCACTATAACTGCAACAACTTGTGATTTAACTAATGTGCAATCACTATTTATTTAATAACCTGTGCAAAAATCCTGTTAAATAAGAGACTCCAGCTGTTTTATATATATTTATAGATATAGATATATTCCTCCTTTTGGAATATGTTGGACGGCTGCTCAGTAACACAGGGGTCTTTCTGCATGGAGTTTGCATTTTCTCCCTGAGCACGTGTGGCTTCTCTCCAGGTACTCCGGCTTCCCCCCACAGTCCAAAAACATTACTGTTAGGTTAATTGGCTTCTATAAATTCTCCTTAGGTGTGAGTGTGTGTGTGAATGGTTGTTTGTCTCTGTGTTGACCTGCAATGGACTGGCAACCTGTCCAGGGTGAACCCCGCCTCTTGCCCGTAGACCCTTCCCCCTTTGGGAGTAGTTGGCTGCCAATGTGCAGCACCCGGGGGTTAAGGGTCTTGCTCAGACAGCCAGAGTGGCAGTCTGTGGGAGTGGGTTTCAAACTCACAACCTCAGGATTATTATTATTATTATTATTATTATTATTATTATTATTATTATTATTATTATTATTATTATTATTTTTACAACCTCAGGATTCAAAGCCCTATGCTCTACCACTAGTCCACCACTCATTGTATATTATCGTAAAATTACCGATCTTCAACAAAAACGCTAATTTCTGCCCTGGGTTCCTACGAGAAAAACAAAAGAAAAAAAACAAATGAAAACAATATTATTGAATATTTATACAAAGAAAGGCTGTTAAATTATTTTCGGGGTGAAATGCCAAATCTTAGCACTAGGGGGCGCCGCTGCATACTGTTGATGGAGCAGACTGGAGAGAAGTGAAAATTTGCCACTTGTGTCTCAGCAGATCACATAAAATATTACTTTTTCCACTAATACTATTGTTATTATATATATGCCTTTGCCATAGCGCTCAATAACAATGCAAACTTTTTATTTACTTTTGACAAGTTATTATGTAGTCATGCGTCGTAGCCATGCAATAAAACTTTAAAACCAAACTCAAATAAAGCGCCTTAACATAAGCTTTTTATGCATTTTATACAGAAAGCACACATATAATAAGTGAACATTTTATTATGTGCTGACACGAGGTTAATAACTAACATCAGGCTGCCACTTCTCGACAGTTCAGTCATCAGTGATCCGTAGAAACCGTCAGACGTAGAGAGAACCGCCGGAAGTAGGCGGCGTGTCAGAGGCAGGCAGGCAGACAGACAGACAGACAGACAGAGAGCCGTGGACTGTACGGCGAACTGTTGGGAACTGACTAACGGAGAAATTCCTGCCGGAGGCTGATCACGTCGCTGTAGACTCTCCCCCACATTTTATGAAAAAGGAAAACAACTTTCGTCGCTCCACAGAGGTGAGGGACGCCATTTATTTTTATTATTATTTTTTTTTTATTATTCTCATTTGATCGCGTTTTCTCTGTTTATCTGAGGAGGAGACGGACGTCCTCGCTCTGCGCCCCTCGCTTTCTTTTGACGCTCTACGTTGCGAAATGATATTCTGACAGCGCTTTGTAAACAAAGTGCGACAGCGCGTCTCCATCTGGAGACGCAGCCTCCGCGCGCCTGGAAGAGGCTGCGTTTGGGTTTGTTTATGGGCCACTTTCGCTCCTCTCTGCTCGCTGAATCAACAGGCAGGTTCTCCTGAGAGCTCAGATCCCACTAACACGTCCTGTCTATAAGCTCAGCGCCTGGAAACGCGCAGCCAGTCAGTTTACTGTCACCTTATCTTGCCTCAGCTGGCGTATTTCTATCAATCTAACGACTTTATCATCTTATAAAGTATCATTATCAAGCTTCATCTTGTCTAATTATACAACAGGAGGGTATGGTTGCAATTTATTTTTCTATTATCAGTCAAAAACTTTTTTTATTTTTTATTATTGGGCACCTTCACAACTCCAGCGGACTCCATTATAGGGGGCGTCAGATATGAAGATGAAATATGAACATAGAGCTGCTCCATATGCGGCGCACTAATGTGATCTCTGCAGTTAAGGGCAGGCTTCAAAAGTAGCTTTATTGCTATCACCCTGTTGCCTCTTCTTAGTTCTGCTAAAACACTGTTTCAGTCAGTGGCGGTTCTACACAAAAATATACCAGGGGGCCAGGTGGCGTGTTTCCATGGGGGCCCAGAGAAACATAAAATAAAAAACGGGGCAAGGGATTAAAATATATATCAAGATAGCTGCATGAAGAAAAATTTCTATTCAATTAGGTTTAATTAAAATTCGATGTCTTATTAGGTCAATATACATTCATAATTTATTCATAATTTCTATAAAATCTGAATTAGAACTAAAGGAAAACTGATAGATTGAGCTGTAAAAATGTGTGTATTTTTTTGTTTTGAAAAATCATTTAGTAGATGAAACTGGGATCCTATCTAAATACCACTGAAGCTATCACCTTATTGTTTTTAAATAATTAGTAAAACAGAATTTGTAAAGAAAAACAATTAAATATATTCAAAGGACCTATCAGTAACCATGTCTGTTCCAGCGTATATCATCATTAGAATTTCTTTGAGTATTATGTCTTCAGTACAGGGGCACTGGCCCCCTTTGGTCCCTGTCTAGAACCGCCCATTGTTTCATTAATAATCTATGCATGATAAATAAAGCTTTAATCTTATATTTTTGATAGAAGTATTCATAACTATTATCTAACATGGATGGTTCTAGACAGGGGCCAATGGGGGCCAGTGCCCCTGTTGATCATGTCCTGGCCCCTACTGAAGACATAATACTAAGAGAAATTCGAATGATTATATGTGCTTGAGCAGGCATGGTTTCTGATCGGTCCTTTTGACCTATTTTTATTACTTAAAAACAATAAGGGTACAGCTTAATTGATAATGAGATAGGATCCCAGTTTTAATCTGTTGCTTTTTCAAAAAAAAAAAAAAAACCCTAACTTTTACAGCTGAATTTCTCAATTTTTCTTAAGTTCTAATTCTGATTTTATAGAAAACTTTAATTTTAACTTAAATTAAGTTAAAAATACATAAAATTCCTGGTCTAGAACCGCCACTCTGTATTGATATCTATACACATTAATGTTTAAGGAGGTTACTGGTTCAAAATAGGTGAAATATTATATTGTTTTATGTTCTTTGAATTGCATGTCTAAAAAAAGTGAATAATTGGGCTGCTCCTCCCCCATATGTTGCTGCATGACACTGAACAGGTGGTTGTGTGAGAGAGAAAGAGAGAGAGAGAGAGAGAGAGGTCCTGCGTATTGTTATGTCTAAAATAAAAAAAAATTTCGTTATTTCGTGTTTTGCAAGAGGACGTCTTTCTTTTTAAGAATAATCACAAATAACAATTTTGCATCAAACTTTTTTCTTTTTTTTCTCTAAAGCTTCAATAATTTGATTCAAGGTTGTGATACCATGCGGACCTCAATTCCGGCTTATTTCAAACCAGGTTTTGTTTTTTTAATCTTGATTATTGAAATTCAGATGTTTGAGACAGATAGAACAAAAGCCAATGGTTGTCATTGTTTTAATGGTTTCATCTCTGTCAGCTTTATTATGTTGCAGCAGAGATCCCTCCTTGTCTGTTTGCACCATTTAATTGAAAACATGGCGAGGGTAAAGAGTGTAAAATGGCTCGTAAAAGAAAACAAAGATGCCAAGTGCGACTGGTGAGCAAAGACTTTGGCACTGGTGCCAGCTCACAAATGCTGTCTGAAATGTCAAGCTTGCTTTGAAGTTTCTGCATCATGTGCAAGAAAACCTGCTCTATGAGTGAGCCTGTGCACTTGTTTTTATTTAACATTATTTCTCCCTGATATATATTTATTTTTTTGGTTCTTGTTTTTGTTAAGCCTGATTAATTTTGCTTTGTGGTGCAGCTACAATCCGAACAGCATTGCTTTGCAGCATTTAAGTAATAAATAGGGGTTTCCTCTCATTACACGGCAGAGAGAACATTTTGTGTGTTTCAGACAAACACAAACAAAAACTCAATCAGCACCAAGAAGCACAGAATTCATTATCATTCCAGTTGGAGCTAGTGAGTTTCACATGTTTGTCTTTCACTGCAGTTTGCACAGGTTGCAAAGGCAGTTTAAGTTATTTACATTTTTGATGTGTCTTTATAGAGTTTCACTGTGACTGCAATCTCTACAAAAGGATGTTCTCTGCTTTCAGTAGCATTTAACCCTGTTGGCAAGCACCGTTTTCCCCTTTCGCTGCGGTACACAGTGCAAAGGGATGTAGAGTTTTCATTGGTCTCTGCTCAAAAAAAAAAAAAGGTTGATATGGGAACATGGCTTGCCTGACTGACCTGAGTTGACTGGCACATTCTGTCCCTGCCAGCAAGATCCAGATGAAGGAGGAATAGCAGCAAAAAAAGGACAAGCTTTTTTGTTACATGTGCTCACAGCATGTCACGTCCTTTAGTTTCTAAGTGCTTCTCACCTTTTAAACTGGCCTCTGTCAAACAAGCGCTGGAGCCAGAAAAGCTGGAAAAGGCGGAACATTTCCATCACTTTAGAGGGAGCGCATCTCATTGGGAAGCATAACTTAATAAGGATACTTTTAGAAACATTTATGTTTTTATTTTTGTATTCTAAGCTGCTCTGATGCTACTCATGTCCCACATTTGAATACTTTCAAGTGGATCGCTACTAAATGTGTTTCTGTTGTGTGAAACAGCATGAAGGTAGCAGATTAAAGCAAAGGTTTTGATCTGACTGGGCTATGAGTCATGTGTCAGAATCAGTAATGCCTGTCTTCACTGTCGTGGTGCTTCTTGTTGCTCCGTGTTGCTTTTTATGAGGATGGACATCATCTCTCCCACAGAGGTTCCTGTGGGAAGGGCAAAGCAAAAAGTCCTATGATATACATATATGTTCTTTTGGAGAAATAAGACTGAAACAGAAAGGGAAAGATACTTAAGGGGAAGTGATAGGGAAGCATGTGGCGCAATGCACACTAACCTCCTCCCCCTTTTCAGTTGGGCTAATACTAATCCACTGGTCATGTGACCTAGAGCTTTCTAGGCCAGGAGTGCTCTGATCCATCTGTCAAATAAGGTTGCTGATTGTTGGTATCGTGTAAACTGCTGTCCAATGACCTCTACTTGCTCTGAGTGAAACTTTTCTTTGATTTCAATGAGTTAAATAAATTCTCATTTTTCCTATTCTATGAGATTTAACCCCCAGCCTTCTCTGTGTCTTCTTCTCAGTCGGTTCTTCTTCTGTAAAACCCTCTGCCTTATTTTAGCCCAAATCCCTGCTGACTATGCAGGTTTGGGTTGTTAAGGAGGGTGACTACCATCCCTCACAGTCACAAGTTTTTCACCATAAATGTCTCAAACATTGATCCTTCTTTTCACTTGCTTTAATTAAATGGCGTGAAATGGGAAGTTGAGCAAAGTTCAAGTTCTGGTCAATCTATACTAGACGGACAGTTGATTCCTCAGCTTTGGACTTGTGTTTTCTACACATCTCATCAAAAACTGAACAAGAACTTAAGTTAGCTGTTTTCTTTCCAAATACCAAAAGAATGTTGCTTTTTGTTAGATTTGTATCTAATGGGCCGGTTTGAGGTTTGATAAAGATATCTTCACATACACAGCATACACATAGGGTATAGGATATGTTTTATTGCTGGATTTTCTAATAAGATATTTATCCAAAATGTATTAAGAAGGCTACTCTTGATAACCAATGGAATTATGGATTAGAATAGGATAGAATGCAATTGAGTTAAACTGAACTGAAACAAACCTGTCAGTGGTAATGCTAATACCCTAGAGGTAAGCACTAGACAACATATATTTATAAAAAAAAGAACAACAATCTAAATGTTTAAATTGAAATACACTATGCAGCAAAAATGAATATATTAAGAAATAAATCTCAACATTGAGTCATACTTCATTTGTCATACATCACTCTGTGGGGAAAATTTTGGAGGAATAAACAAAAAAAAAAGGAGAGACCCTTAAAAAAGTGCAGTCAGTGCATTTGAAAAACAATGCAATTACGGATGTTGAGTTTATAGTAAAGTAAAACTGAAACGTAATATTTGAAAAAGTCTCAGTTCTAAAAGCTGAAGAGTTCACATTCACAGTTTTGTTTTTGCATTCTAGATACTATGACATCGTGGGTCATGACTTGGCATAGTTGACCCACTGATCTACTTTTCAGTCGGTGTTCTTGTCATGCAAAGATGCTCTATAACAGTGTTTTTCAATCCTGGTCCTCAAGGCACCTTGCCCTGCATGTTTTAGATGTTTCTCAGCTTTCACACACCTGTTATCAATTGATGGCAGATTATCAGGCTTTGCTGAACTGCAATCATCTGAAACAGGTGTGCTGAACCTCAGAAACATCCAAAACATGCAGAGCAGGGTGCCTTGAGGACCAGGATTGAAAAACACTGTTCTATAAGTCAAATTGGCATATTTGATTATTAGCTATATATGGCACCTACGTTTTTTTTTGTTTGTTTTTGCAAGCTTTGGACCATTATATCATTTTTTGTTTTATTTCAATGGCGTTACACAGATCGGAGATTGGTCCGCAGTTCCAACCTCTGTTTTCTTAAGGTTTGGATATATTGGCATTGTTTGCTAATTCCCATTTATGTTAAATAATAATAATAATAAATCAGGTAACTATTAGAATTCTGTTCTGTTTGAATACCCCAACAATCTGTTAATGTATATAAGGATCAGAAACCATGTTACCATAAAGCATCTTAGGTAGGACTGAGTTTAACTAATTTAAAACAAAGTAAGAAAAATGAGTAGATATAATTAATGCCATTTGCAATATATAAAAGGTAGCTTTAAGCCTTCTTTTTACAGTAAGACCTTGTTAACACCCATGTGTGGTACATTCACTGATTTGAAAAGATCAGGTTTAATTTTAGTCTCTATCTGACAAATTGGAAATTGGCCTGTTCTGCTCACCAGCTATTCATCACTAGCACCAGTCAGTGTGGCAGACTGTATGCATATATACCTAAAAGAAAAAGAATGACAGAATCTTGATTAATACTTTAAAGACGTTTCTTTAAGTCAGTCATTTTGCATTTGATGGAATATTATTTTCTTTATCATTTATGTTTGATGCTTGTCACAGTATGAGGTCCGGTTTCAAAGCACATGGGTATTTAGATCTATCCTACTCTGCTTTTCTCAATTACAAAATCTCTTGATAGAGTATACAGTAAAAAAACACCAGTGTCTGTGTTTTGCCTGCATGTAGAGGGGCTCAGGCAGGGTACAGTATTTTAGATTAAACAAAAGTATGGGTGTTAGTTTCACAGCTTTGTTAGAAATTAATTGTCTAAAAAATAAATTAAAAAAACCCTGCAGAATCAATAGAAAGCGAACACACAAAAGTATTGATTCCACATCAACCTATAACACATTTTTGTGAAATTACCAGCACAACAAGTGCATTGTATTGATTGGCTGGATGGAAAGGGAAAGATCTGACTTTACCCCCTTTTATTTTGACACCCCTAATTAAAAACAGTGCGAAAAAATGAATTTGAAAGTCAACTAATTAATAAATGGATTTGACCAGTGTATAGTTTATTCTTTTTATAAAAGCAGATGTTATACAAAGGTCTCATGGTTTATTAAAGAACATTAGTGATTGAACACCATAATGGACTATGTAGCTAAAATAGTGATATAGACACGACTCTACTGAAACCGACAAACCCTGAAAGGAGAGCATTAACTCTAGAAGAAACAACGAGCCGGAAACAAAGGTTCCGGGTTTGATTCTTTGCCCGGGGTCTTTCTGTATGGAGTTTGCATGTTCTCCCTGAGCATGCGTGGGTTTGCTTCCTCCCACAGTCCAAAACATTACTGGTTAATTGGCGTCTCTAAAGTCTCCTTAGGTGTTAGTGTGTGGGTGAATGGTTGTTTGTCCTGTTTGTCTCTGTGTTATCCTGCGATAGACTGGCGAGCTGTCCAGAGTGTAGCCCTCCTCTCGCCCGCGGCTGGAGATATGCACCAGCACCCATCTTGACCCTGTTTGGGATAAGCGTGACAGACAATGGATGGATGGAGAAACAAAGAGCTCCATGATGACTCTGGTTCAGTCTGAGCCATGACAATAATACCAAACTACACACGAGGAGTTAAAGCGCCGCTGATCTACCCATCCCTAGAGTCAGATATAAAAGTGGCTGTGTCATGCTGTGGGGAGGTTTTTATTATTTTTTTTTGTCCACATAGACAGGGAAGCTCAGATGCTGCAAAAGCCCTGAATTTAGGGCAGACACTCATCTTCAATTGAAAAGAGCCCTAAACATCCATCCAGAAATACTTTAGTTTTGATTTAAGCATATGTGTTGTTCAGTTTTAGTTTATGGCTAGAAATATGTTTAAATGTGAAATAAAAGGTGTATGAATACTTCTGCTATGTCTAATCTGTGGAGGTTACTAGAGTGAGATGAAAATCCACTGACCCTGTGTATTTTCACGGAGGCGTAGGTGGCGTAACTTTAAAGCCAATTTGTAATCCAGTCTGGCCTTCCCCACCTTCGGCCATTTTCACAGCCAGCACTTGTCGCTTCAATAAGGTTTCTACCCTGATAGCCTAATGTAACCTGAGGCGGTGTCACTTCGTCTGCCAGCTCAGGTGGAGAGGAGGCAGACAGCAAAAGAAAACTCCAAAAGATACTAATCCTTTGTTATCTGTCTTGCAGCTGTTTGACTGTTTTTGATCCCAAAGGGCCACCATGCAGGTCCTGAAATGCATACTCATTGTCTAAACTGCCAAAATAGCATCTAGGGACTGCTGGTGACACAAGCAAAGCTAGGGAGAAAACATATGAGGCAATCAGCATGGGGGCATGAACAAATGATCAGGTCTCTGTTTTTAATATATACACTGATTATAAAAGGTAATAAATAAAATGAACATGCCCTCTTCAGAGGAACAATGTCCGTGTTTGCTGCTTGCTCTAGAGGGTTGTATCTAAAATAGTTTTCAGTCAGATCAGCATGGAGTTTCTGGTGTTTTAATTGATCAGGATGAGCGCCAGCTCTTTCTGCTCCCATTGCTACATTCAAGCCTATTACAGGCTTACACTAAAAGGAGATAGAGCAAATGAACAGATCTCTTCTAAGCAAACATTCATGAGCTTTTTATGTTGAATTGGAGGTATAATAAAAGGGTACATGAAATTGAATTTTCTTTGAATTATACGGTGTAATAAGAAGTGGGCAAACAGAGTTTAGTCCTCTTAAATCAGTTCTATTATGTACGATCTGTGCTTGCATGGGTGTGTGAAGGGTCCATTTGCCTTTGCATAAAAAGTTTAATCCTGGAATTAAGATTAAAAATGAAGATAATATTTTTACTTTTGGGGATTTTTATTTTTGTATTTGCTTGTACAACAGATTAAAGGCTGATGAATTGGGGCTAAATCATATAAATACCGTATAACTAATCCTGCCTCTCGTTCTCTCCCTGTTATGTTTAAAATGCAAGTGAATGCTGTTCTCTGAGAAATTGCTTTATACACCAGAGAAATAGGGAAGTACTCGTTCTTTATAGCTTTTTGTTGTTTGTGGAGACACTTGCACAACATAATTCAAAGTTAGTGATTGTGGTGCTGTTACCCAGTATTGATCTTGTGAGCTCATCTTTACCTATTGTGCTGGTGCCTAACGATGTTCTCAGATGAACTGTGCACAATGGAGGTAAAAGATGCACTCACTTTCTAGTTGAAAAAATAGAACGCTACTCTTTTTTTAGAAGAAATTTTAATTAAGTTCAGTTCATTATTCTTTTCTGATTCTCTCCCTGACTTCAGGTATTTTACTAGCAAATATATGGATGACTTCCCCTTTCCTTGTGCTATTTGTCCAGTTGTGCATACACACTGAGCATTTTCCAGGAAAAGTCTCTTTGCTTAGAATCCAGTTTTAGTCAACAATAAAATAAATCACTTCATCCATAATGGAGAACTTTAAAATTAGTTAATGACCCATTAGATAAATACAAGGCTCCTCCTTTTCCCTCTTTACCAACAAAATAATAACACCAAAAAAACATATAGGATGCAGATCTGTTTTACACTTTTGAGTATTTGGTCCTGTCAGTTTTGTTGCCATTAACCCCTTCAATTCAGTTTAATTTCTATATCAACCACAGGCGCTTCTAAAAAAAAAGGAAAGCTTTGAGCGACAACATGCTTTTTTAATTAGCGTGGCATGGCTAATTATGTATTTTGCTCCTTAACCTTTAAATTTCCTATCATGCAATGTTTTCCTATCTGTTACCTTTTATTTATACATGGCAGCACATGGCACTGCACATAGAATATTTATTACTATTGATATTTAAGAGAAAATAAAAGTATAACACAGAAATATATACATATTTTGTCTAGTTATAGGTAAAAGAGCACCAATAGATCGGTTTTAACTAAAGCAAATGGAAACTATAGCCTTTCCTGTTTAGTTAACATAACCAAAGATCTGCCTTTTAGGTGTAGTTATATAATTACAAAACTATACATAAGAGGAAAACAGTTTCTTCTGCTGAAAAGATATTTTGTTTGTAAAAGCTTTTTATTGCAGCTATTAAATGCTACCCTGAGATAATGGCATCTAACTGATTTTGTTTCTCTTCTTTTATCTTAACTTTGATTTTTTTCTACATGCAGTTAGGAAGCCTAATTTGAGTTTGATGTTTAAGCAGGATAATCTATAAAACAAGTATCATTTGCTCTAAGCTAAAGCCACAATTACATTTATTTGAAAAGGAGCTTGTCATTTTACACGCTTTAAGCAGTTTTGGTAGATTTTTTTTTTCAAAAACCACACTTTTATAAGGTTAGAAAAAGCACAACTTAATTTTGCATTCCCAAGAAAATCCACAACAGATTAGTGTCATCAGGGGAGCATATATTTCTATATTTCTTTAAGCATTGGGTTTCTCACAAAGGGTTTAGAGCAATGCTTCAACAAACTTTCCTACAGCTCTCTGAAAACTTTCCATGACTATTTTTCTTTTATTCTTTTTTTTTTTGATTATATCTTTATTGATTCTAGAGAGTGTATCATTTACATGGCATTAGGCATCAACAAACTAACTTTCACATTTGATATAAGATTCACATGTAGACCATTGCCTTATAACAGTCAAATCAAAAATATAACTATACTTCTCTGAGAAAGATTATACAGTAATCATAAAGGAGAAAAAAAAAAAAATATGAAGGGAGAAACTAAGGGGAAAAATAAATAAATAAATAAAATAAAAAAATAAAATAATTAAGGAAGAAAAGGAAATACAGCATCAAAAAATATAATATTTTTCTTTTATTCTGTGGGATATTTAGGAAATATTCCTGATTAGAAACTTTTAAAGAGAGTCATGGGGATTAAAGGCAATTTGTGGGAATAATCTGGAAATGATTTATATACCTACTAACATTGTATTTTGTATTATTTTATATACTCCTCTGGCTCCAACACATAGTCACTCCAGGGTTTCTGAAATCCTCAATGTATCTGTTGGAGCAGTCCCTTGAGGGGGCGTGGCCTCATTAAGCAAAATATTTAGGATCCCAACGTTCAGCTTTTTAAATCCTGGTGATTCCCATTAGCTGAGCTTCCCACTTTGAAAATTGCTGCATTTCTTCCACACAGTTAATAAAAATTTGTTGTCTTGTAAACTGATCAGTTTTCTATCCTATTTCATATAACATTTAGGCATTTTCATGAATATATCTCTCTCAGGGACTACTGAAGCCTGCTGATGCTTCTTGGAATCACTATTCAATTTGAATCTTAACAGGAGCCTTAAATGGCTTTTTGATATTTGACTGTTTTGTTCTGTTCTATATTAGCTATGATTTTGATCTGTTTATGAAAGTCAATTCATGCAATAATGAAAATGTTTTATATTGAATTTGGAGAAATAAGCAAATAGAAGGTTAGACTGGATGCCATACATTTACACAGAACTGCACCAGATAATCCCTGCTGCTACAAGTATCCACACAGTTTGGCAGATATGAAAGCTCTACTTTTGGTTTTTGTTCATTTTCTGTTTAGCATTGTTTAAAAAAAAAAAAAAAGAATTGAATTGTTCTTCATCTTCTTGAAGCCATCAAGGGAATGTGAAAACTGTCATTGTAGTGCTTTCTGAATGAATCTTTTCTATTGAGAAATATCTTTTTTTTGGACACCAGCAAACAATATATTTTACCATCCCCCTAACTGATCATATTTAATGTGCAGATAGAGATAAGGTGATTATATTAAGCTTTTCAATTTCTGAATGTAAAGTTTTTCTTTCTAGCCAGCTCCAGCCATGAGTACGTCTCATGGCTGGCAACCCAGCGTTGGATTCTTTCATTGAGCATTTCAGTCTGACAGATTGCATGGAAGCTGCCTGCAATAATAGCCCATCTACGTTGGTGGTACTATATAATATGCTGCTTCCAGAGGTGAAGTGTTCCAGTTGATTCTTGGCAGCAGACATGTTGAATTAGCATTATAATAAATAATGAATAACAAATTGTAGAGAATTAAACTTCTCACAGCTGGACTAAGAACAAATACTGCTGCATATATTAGATCCACGATGGTAATGGATTTGGGCCTTTCCTGCAAGAAGTCCTGTTTTCTGTCACATATATCATGCATTCAGTGTTTTAGGTGTGTCTCCAGTATCATCATAGTGTTTGCTGCTCTCAGGAAGCACCTGACTTCCTTTCAAGCCTAATAATGCAGTTTGGGTTTTTAAGTGTTATCCTCTTACATTTGGCAGCTAATTAGGAAAAGCTTCCAGTGATTAACTTAACCCTTTAGAAAAGGATTTAAATCTATAATGACGTTATTATCGCAGAGCTAAGATAAATGAGAACAGAACTCTTCTTTAGATTGTGGCTGATTTGGAGATTAAATAGCAAATGAAGTGAATAATTATCAGTAGGTGTAAAAATGTAGCTTTAACTAAGCTGTATGGTTGCCTAAACATCAGCCAGAGGACTATTTGCAACCTAATTATTTATTTTTCAGTGGTTTATTCCAAAACAGGCCTGGGCAACTATTCATCACACCTGGCTTGTAACTGATAAAAAAAATGTGTATAATAAAAGATATATGCGTGAAACTTTAAAGCTTTCTATTAATAGAGCCAGTGGATTTTTAAATTCACTTTTTTGCTGTTTTGCACTATTTTTTTTTTTTTATGTGTTAAATTTATTGTTGAGGGTAAAGTTTTTTTTTCTTGAATAGATATAAAGGGAGGAAAAGAGATAAACTTATATGCAGTTATGGAAAATCTAGATTAATTACGGTAAAAGAAAAAAAAACAGTTTTTCTTTTGACAGGAAATGAGATTGTAATCCCTCTAAATATAAAAGGAATATCAATCTTATAAGTAGTTGTAATTGGAAACGGTTGTTATTAATAATCATTTTTATCATTTTAATGATTAATGATAACATCATTTTGGCATCATGGAAATTAAACCCTTATTTTGATTTGCTGACCATTCTGTTGATGATCTCCGATATTTGAGGTTGGAAGGCCTCCTGGACATCACCCTAATTTCCTGCTCCCTCCAAAGATAATGTTTGACATTGAAGACACTACATACGCGGTACTAAAATATTAACATTCCTTCAAGTCAGAGGAAACATGTTAGTGAAATTAAAATCCTGGTTTAACCTTTTCTGGGTGGGGACATATGTTGCAGCTATTAATTTTTTTCTGTAGAGACTTGTTTATTGATTATATTTACTCTGTTAGCAGATTTCTGTAAGAAGAACAAACAGATAAATGAAGGTTATGTCGCTGTACAGTGGTGTTCTGGTTTGCTCTGTTTGTTCTGTAAAACATCCATATCTGTCACGAAATGGTGCTGCGGGGGCAAAGACCTTGGCGGGGTAAAGGTGCAGTTGACCTTTACTGACAACCCTGAGCCTGCCATGAAAGCGGATGGGGGGGCATGCTGAGGGGAGCAGCCATGCAGTGGGGGATGGGTTGGTGAGCTCTGGTGACGGGGTTTAGATAGTGTGCTTGAGAAACTGCAACTCTCTGACCCCTGACACATCACATGTGAGAGAGATCAAAGGGCAGAGCTCACAAAAGCTGCAGACATTGGTGTTTACAGATGGAGGAGAGGGCTTTTAAAGGGGGATTTTATTAAATTAAAGAAACCAACAATGGAGCACAAAAGGTTTGTTATTGATGCGGCTAAATCACCCTTTCGTTCAGGTGCAGCGTTTCCCTAATGTTGTTAAACTAGTTTGAAGATGTTGAAACAATACATACCCCTTATTTGTTTTACCAGTAACCCTCCCCCCCTTTCATACACAAGCAATCTGCTGATGAGAGCTCTTAAACCTCACAGCTACACAGAGAGCAAAGCTAAACTAAATCTATATATAAGAATGAAACAATAATTTTACTGTCATCTAAAAATAAATGAGCTATAATGGAATAAACATTTAGTTCTATGTTTCAGAATGGCTCCAGGAAGAATTAATAGTGGTTAGCAGCAGATTAGCTGCACATTTTTATGTCATCTGATGGAAAGCATTGATTTGACTCCCTGAATCCGGTCGTTCTCTTCACAGCTGAACTCATGAAGTGTGCAGTCGTCTCCTCCCATCTCCCTGCACAACGTGAAGGCAAAGTCTAAAGCAGGCCAGGGTATGCAGCAAGATCCTCTTACACATGCAGAGCAGAGACTTTTGGAGACTCGCAGTCAGTCGGTCTGGGCTCCCTGGTAGCTTTACAAAAGTTGTATTGAGTAAAGAAAAAATAGAAATGAAATGCAGTTTCTAAAAGTCTTTTAAGCAAACCAACTGTAGCATGTTGAGCCTTCCTGTTATCCTGATCTCTTTTTCTCTATTTAGCCTAAATGAGCTGCATGTTTATCAAAAAAAAGTTATCTGTTTTTTTTTACTTTTAAGCTTTGGGATACTGAAAATAGCGAAGAGCTCTTCCCTTACTATCAACCCCCACCAAGAAGGCTGTTATTACCACAACCTGGTAGCACTTAGGTATGTGGAGTTCACTGTTTTGAAAAAAATCTAGTTTTTAAGGTTTAGCCATCTGGTCTGTAAAGTGCCTTGAGATGACATGTGTTGTGAATTTGGCGCTATATAAATAAACTGAATTGAATTGAATTGGTCACCAGTAAGCTGAAAATGGACTGATTCTAGACACAAGCTGATTTCTCTGCACCTTAAATATAAAACAAAAGTCACCATCTGGATTTCAGATGTTATTAAAAAATATTTTTCTAATAAAAAAAATCTAGTTGACATGAAATCTATCACAAAGTTTAATGTAAATAAAGCTTAGATGCACATCTCATGGCTCTGTTTCATGCTACTGTTAGCACAAAGTGAAAAAAATAAGACTCTGCTTCTAAAGAATAATATAATCAGTCATGAAATGTTTAAACAAATCCCTCAAAGTTAGATTTGTTTGTCTTAAAGTGAAAGAACTACAATGACCAAATGCTCTACAGATATAAGTGTACCATTACTGGGAAGGTAACATCCAAACTAGGCATTTTGTACGAAAACCTATTTAAAATGTCATAATTCCAGTTTAAAATCCATTAAAGGATGCAGTTAAGACTTTGTGTTATTTTGGAATAAAAAATAGGTAACAAGATATCGCTCTATACACCTAGAGAGAAACTGATTGATAAGAATACATTTCTGTCAATGAAATTATTCAGAAATCAAATTTTTCTCAAAAGCAAAGCAATTTTGATTGTTTCGTTATATTTCTATTCACTCAGACACTTTTTTTTTGCCTTTTATTTTGTCATTAGAGCGCTGCTTCTGAAACTCAGTGCTGTAACTTCCTGGCTCATACAGTAGAGCTCCTCTGTTTGGCTTTCTTCAGGAATATGTAAACAGAACCCTTGTGGGATTACAATCTCCTCTCATCTAATCAAAACCAAATATTCCCTTTCACAAATCATCTAGGAAGAAACATGGGAACATAAAATAAAAGAAAAACAAGCTTAGTGTTGCTATTTATCTTGTCGTGTTCTGATGAAACTGCTAAACTGTAAAGAGCTTTGTGCCTGTTATGAGTGTTGTTCATGTTTTTTTTTTTCTTTCTACCCAGGGGCCTCTGTAAAAATGTGGCAAAGAGGCCCTAAAATTACCTTTTTATTTGCTATTTTGTGCTGGTTACAGAGATTTCACTTGCTCTCCAAAGATATTTTAAAACAGTATGAAGACTTGCATGCATTTTAAATTGGTTTGCATCTATAGGCGATACATTTAGCCCCCCCCCCCATCACACTGACAGCAATCATTTATTAACGGGAAAAGACATCAGCATGAAATTATTTAAGGTTGGTATCAGGATATCAGTGCTCCCATCAGTTTAAAACTGTGGGATAATCAAGTAAAGCTGTATAAACATCATGACAATGCTGCAATAACAGATGTTTGGATTAGGACTGCCTTTAACATCACACTAAGGCGGAGACACCTAAGGGTGGTGTGTTTGATGCACCAGGGGTTGTTTTTAACTGTTCCACATGTTTGCTGAGGGCTTTTAAGATGTAGAAATATGGGAATAAAAATTCCTGGGTAGAATATGATCCTTGTGCAGTGCAAAAAATTATCCATAAATAGGTAAGCATTTCTTAATTCAAGTTAATTTCCCTTAATTAAATCGGATAAATAAGATGAACTGCCAATGGAATGCGTATTTTTCCCCCTATAATGATATAATTAGAAATGATGCACTTGATATAAGATAATGGGGTCTTTTTGTCTGATTTATAAGCATAAATCTTATTCCACTGGGATATTTTCTTACTTACCTGTTCGAAACAACTGAAAATACACTTCAAGAAAAAATGACTTGCTTTTTATTTATTTTTTTGTTGTTTGTTGCTGTGTGGAAGATAGCTGTCAGTTCTCTATACAATAGTTTTGCTACAATACATTTATCTGGTTCATTATATAAATTTTAGAAGTACAGAGCCTCTGATAAAAAAGAGAGTTTTTTTTAAGCATGTATGCATGCAGCAATGTTTGATGTAGTAAAGTCTGTTAAACCTTAGCAGTGTGATTTTAGGACAAAAACTCCAAGTCCCTCCTAGCTGACACATGAACAAGTGAACGTTTCCATCTGAATCGGCTGATCAGTCTTTGTATTCAATTTATGATGTATTTGGGTTAAAGGAATAGTACACCCAAAATCCTATACACTACTGTTTATGCTCTAAAAACATTCTAAATGACTTCGTTTCGAGTAAATTATGGACGCTACCCACTCAGGACACTTGGATTACATTGGACGAGCAGTATGGAGGAATATTGACACGTTTTTTGTGGACTTTTATGGACCTTTCTGCCTCGGGCGCCATAGACCTCCATTATTTGAATGTCAGCAGACAGCAAGAAGCCTCCCAGATCTCCAGATGCATTTGAGATATCAAAAAAGTACTCCAGAGTGTTGTTCAGCATGGGGGTGAGTAGAAAATGAAGGCTAATCATGTTTTGGGTGTACTATTCCTTTAAGCCTTTTGACTCTAGCTGATTATTTTGGAAAAATCATTTTTTTTTTCATTTTAAGCATTATGCTTTCTAGATTTCGTCATTGCGAAGTATGTTGAATGAAAGAGTTGTCTGCTGGTTAATTGAACATCATAGAAGCAGGTTTGTTGTATTTATGACCAATGTGTGCTCACAGTTGGAGGACACGTATTCAAGCAACCTATTCTTAAAGTAAACCAACAAAGGGATGTCAAAAATGTTTGCGATAATTGTGTCATGTCTCTAAGTGACTTTGTGTTCGACTTCCCTTTTCTTTTTTTTTATGTTTTCGGGTGAAAAAAAGAAAAAGTCAACTTAAACAAAACAGCTTCTGATTGGTACTTAGACCAACATTTGTCAAGTGATTACGGTAATCATCTGGTGTGATGTTGCATGGTTTCAAAACAACACATCCACTTTGTGCAACACATTTGATTTTATAGTGGCTGTCAAAGTTTACTCACTGCTGGTAAAACAATGTTTTGGTTATGGCTTCATTGCTGCTTCCTAGATCGTTCAGAAGTGCAGCTATAAGCATTCCCATTCGCATGTTTTCAAGCAGCATGGCTTATTTGGTGATGTATGTCATTGCTTTTACCATTCATACTACTTTGTGAAATGCTCTGATAAAGGAAAGGCTTTTTTTTTTATAGACCATGGGTTAAAGCTCAACCAGCTGAAACTGATTTACACATAGGAGCACTGATGTTTGTAAATACTGACACATTTTGGCTGGTTTCTTTTTGCCATGTGTTTGGTAATTCTTCCTTGTGTCCTTTAACTCCATTACACAACACTTAATTTTGCAAGTCATTTTGCAGTCTTTGTATGTTTGGATTATAGAGGAAAAACCCTGGTATTTACATATGTATCTGCATATAATGTAAATATAAACACAACAAGATCCTACAAGCTTAACAGGGAAATATTCTCAGATTGTTATTTCTGTTCTCACCAGTTGCATGTGTTATTAATCTTGAAACCATGCATTTGGTCTCTCAAATTTAGCAAAAAAATAGAATGCTTCCAATGGATTAAAATGTGTTCTATGTCGTCTTTTCAGAACTTGACATAAATAATACTGTAATTGTTCAACTTTCATGGTGTTGGAGGGAATATTTTAAGGCATAAACATGCAGAAATGGGGGACACGCTGAGGTTGTTTGAAAAAAGAAACATCGCTCAGTGTTTTCCGTATACTAGGTCATAGCCTGGGCTTTTAACTGCTTTTTTTTTTAACAGATGACTCTTTGCTGATGGCTCATTAGATCACACTGCAGGACAGTGACAACTGGTTTGCTGGTACCCTCTGCTGTCTGTTCGGCTCAGTTGTTTTCTGGCTGCAGGGTTCTGCTTTGAAAGTGGCTCCCCTTCAATAAGCTGGTCTTCTTGCTGCCCCCTTACGTGAGCTGTGGGGCTCGGTCCACATTTATATCCCTCTCTGGGTCAGAGATTATGTAACGTCATCCAGCATGCTGTTCTATGTTTGAAACCAGCATGCATGCATAATATGCATGCATTAAACATTGATACATATTTAAGGCACAAATACAGAAATGTGATATAAAGATTACTCACCATAAGGAGAAGACAATGAAAGTTAATCAGTTTTAATCATGAGTAAATTCCTTTTCAGTGATTCAGGGGACCATACTTGGATTATTATTATATATCTGTTCATAATGTGGGCATTGAACAAACGTATATTATTTTTAAAAAGCTTTTTTACTCAGTAGCTTTAGCATTAATAGAGTATCTTTTCGATAATTATATTAATTCTAAATAAATGATAAGCACAACCCTGTACCCGCTCCTGAGAGGGCGGCCTATTAAATGTGTGCGAGACCAAGCAGGAGCCCATTCCTCCTCGTGCACGCTCTGTTAAAAAGTTGCAGTTTGCATCTCTCATACAAGATTACTTTGCAAAAGAAAGTAAACATATCCCCAAATGTTTGACAATCATTTAATCTATATTGTCCCCCTTTAAAACCACTTTTTTGATGATCCACCCAGAAAAAAAACATCCTTCACAATACCTTTAAGTATGAAGTGTTATGTAGAGAGTGAAAGTGTTTAGTTTCTAGAAAATCCAAACAATGTATGGCACAAAAGTCCAATTAGATTCTGTCTGCAGTGGTGGTTTTCATTCTTTTTCTGATAGAAGCTGTATTGTGAGTTTGTAGTGTGACAACAGCTGAGAAACAGGTGATCTTGCAGCTGAGCCATGATAGTTTGCTGCACCTGCTCTGCATCTGTTGTTTTCTAGTAAACAAATGCACATAAACAAGCTCTCTAATTGGCTGCTTCAGGAATTCTACTACACCTTTATAGAGGAAAAGCAAGTGAGTTTTTTTAAAATAATAAACTCCCATTTCGTTGGACAATCTTCTGATATTTTAATTAAGAATAGTCTGAGTGAGATCCAGCCTTTTGTTTGAATGAAGGAGTAAACCTAGAAGGAGCTCTGATGATTCAGAAACACTTGTGGGTTTGTTGAGGAACCATACAGTTATATAAAATGAAAAAAAAAAAATTCTATATAGTCTTCATTATGTGTAAAATTCTGAATAGCACAGGATTCTTTAAGTAATTCCCATTCATCCTTTAGTACAAAATACCTTACTTAGTTATATGTACAGTAGAGGGATATTTTTGATTTTTTTCTTTGCCACATTCAAAAGTCACTTATTGCAGTGAGCCCAAACTAATAATCACGGTTGAAGAGAAAGTAAAGCCCTTTTTCCTTCAGTAACCCTTTGCCCTCACAAGGTTGCAAAAGGGCCACAAGGGAAATAATGGCTGGGCAACTTTTAGTTCCCTTTAAGAGTTACAAAATGATTTCTTCAAATGCCCAAAATTTGAGATAATACCGATTCTAGTAAGGCAATCTACTAATATATATACTTTACACAGTGTATTACTGTTGGGCCCTCAGGATTGTGTGCTGAGCTGTGTTAGGGTTTCTCTTACCTTTCCTCCTCAGAGTCTCCAGCCCAGAAGAGCCTCCAGCTGGTTCCAATCGGACGCAATCAGGGAGCAGTATTTAGAGGAGTGGATTTCCTGGGACGGATGCCATTCGGTTAATTTCCACGCAGTGGTAACTTACCAGCTAGCTCTTCTTAAACTGAACTCTGTATCTTGGCTCAAGCTCACCTCCTTGTCTTCCTTGTCCCCTAGAAGCCTTGCAGTTCCAAGCCGGTTCTCTTCTCAGTCCTCCTGGATCCATCCTCCGCTGCTCACCTGCCTGTCCACCCTCTGGAGCTCTCAAGTCGAAACCCAACACCTCAGCCAAACTCAATCTCTGTGGGCTCATCCAACCTCCTCTCCGTCTGCTCCGCTCTCCATGGATCTGTAAGGAGTTTGCATCTTTCCTAGTTTACTCAGTTCCCCAGCCCGAATCTAACTGATCTCTCTCTCTGTGCAGTTCCTGAGCTGCTGTTTCCTGAACATCTTCGCCGATCCAAAACTATCTCTCTGTCAAAACTTTTCAATAAACTTTCTAAACCGCTTCCTGACTCGTGTTGTGTCTGTGCCAGAGTCAATTCTAGAATCATGTCAGAACCGACTGGCCAGCATGACTGCAGCACAACTACGAACCGCTTTATCTGAACAGGGAGTTCTCCTCGGCCGACACGATTCGGCTATCTCAACTATTGCTCAACAACAAACCTCAATCATGCAAACCCTTAGCCAACTGTCACTCCAAGTACAGGAATTAAGCTCTAAATTGCCATCTCCTTCTCCTCCGAAATCTAACTTACCTGTTGGTTCTGCAGCTTCTTCCAGGTCTCCCATGTCTAGAGACGTTGTTTTGCCCACCCCGGAGCCATTCGGCGGCGATCTGAACAAGAGCAAAGGATTCCTGCTACAGTGCTCCCTAGTGTTCAGGCGGTCCCCGCAGTCATTTCCGGATGACGCCAACAAGATCTCCTACGTCATCGGCCTGCTCAGAGACAAGGCTTTAAGGTGGGCGGAAGCAATAATTGATGAATGATAACATTTATGACTACTCCTTCAGAGAATTCTTGGAATTATTCAAACAATCATTTTGTCTACATGTTGGGGAGGAAGAAGCAGCCAAAAAATTATGGACTTTGAAACAGGGAAACAAGTCTGCTGCCGAATTGGCAATTGAGTTTCGCACTCTAGCCGCCGACTCACGTTGGAACGAGACAGCCCTCAAGGGGGCGTTCCAACATTCCCTTAGTGAAAAGCTTAAGGATGAATTAGCCTGCCGAGAGGAACCAGAAACCTTGGACCAGCTAATTAATCTAGCCATCCGAATTGACAATAGGCTCAGAGAAAGGAACCGTCAGAGAAATTTAGCTTCCCCGCACCAAGCTTTTGCTATGACTCCTAGCCCTCAGTCTCAGCCTCGGCCACCTTCTCCAGAACCAATGCAGATTGGCAGAGCTCGGCTCTCACCTGAAGAACGCCAACGGCGGTTGTCTTCTGGGTGTTGTTTGTATTTTGGTCACTCTGGTCACTTTATTTCCACCTGTCCGGTTCGCCCAAAAGCCTTTGCCCGTCAGTAAATCTGGGGGTACTGGCGGGGAAAACCATGATTCAAGACAACCTCCGCTTAACTTTCCACTCATCCATCTGCCTAGACCATAAAAGCCTCCCCGTGCTCTCCCTAGTGGATTGCGGTTCTGAACAGAATCTCATCAGTCCAGATCTCGTTCACCAATATAAGATTCCAGTTCAAAGACTCCCAACTCCTATTTTTGTGTCAGCCTTAGATGGCAGCGCTCTCAAGACCATTACTCATCAGACTGTCCCTCTTCAGTTTGTGTCCCTAGGCAACCATCACGAGCAGATTTCATTTTTGGTTTTTCCCTCTAAAAATTCCCCAGTGGTTTTGGGCTACCCCTGGCTAATCAGACATAATCCTCAAATAAACTGGCCTCTATCTCGCATTGAGTCCTGGAGCCCTGAGTGCTCAAATAGCTGTCTCCGCTCAGCACTCCCTCCTCTGAGTTCTGTGTCCAATCCCCAGCTACCTCCAGCTGACCTCTCTAAAGTGCCACCAGATTATCATGATCTACAACGCGTCTTCAGTAAAGAATTAGCCCTCTCCTTGCCTCCTCATCGGCCATATGATTGTGCCATCAATCTTCTTCCTGGCGCCCCTCTTCCCTCAGGCCGACTATACAACTTATCCAGACCTGAACGTCAGGCCATGGAGAACTATATTAACAGTTCTCTTGAAGCAGGTATCATCCGTCCCTCCTCATCTCCAGTTGGGGCTGGATTCTTCTTTGTCGAGAAAAAAGATAAGACTCTCCGCCCCTGCATTGATTATCGGGAACTAAATCAGATCACTATCAAAAACAAATACTCTCTTCCGCTCATATCCGCCGCCTTTGAACCCGTAAGCCAAGCCACCATTTTCACTAAACTCGACATCCGTAATGCCTACCACCTGATCCGTATTCGGGAGGGGGACGAGTGGAAAACCGCTTTCAAGACTCACATCGGTCATTTTGAATATCTGGTCATGCCTTTTGGTCTTTCTAATGCCCCTGCAGTTTTTCAGGCCCTCGTTAACGATGTCCTGAGGGACTTTCTAAACATCTTCGTTTTTGTCTACATAGACGACATCCTGATCTTTTCCAGAGATGTGGAGGAACACAAGACCCACGTAAGACAGGTTCTCCACCGTTTGCTAGAGAATCGCCTGTATGTTAAGGCCGAAAAGTGTGAATTTCATGTTCCTTCAATCTCTTTTCTTGGTTTTGTTTTTGAGGGTGGACAGGTGAAGACGAACCCAGCCAAGATCAAGGCAGTGTTGGACTGGCCAACCCCTGAAACCAGAAAGCAGCTCCAGCAGTTTCTTGGATTTGCCAACTTCTACAGGAGGTTCATACGAAACTTCAGCGTCATCGCCGCTCCCCTCTCCGCCCTAACCTCCACCAAAAGACCTTTCATCTGGACCCCTGAAGCTGAGAAAGCCTTCTCTGAGCTCAAGACCCAATTCTCTAAGGCACCCATTCTTATTCATCCTAATCCGTCGGCTCAATTCATCATGGAGGTAGATGCATCAGATACTGGTGTTGGGGCTGTACTCTCCCAGCGGTCCCCAGCAGATGGTAAGCTCCATCCATGCGCCTTCTTTTCAAAAAGATTCTCTCCTTCTGAGAGAAATTATAACATTGGAGACAGAGAGCTCCTAGCCATCAAACTCTCACTTGAAGAGTGGAGACACTGGCTAGAAGGCTCAGAACTCCCAGTGGTTGTTTGGACTGACCACAAGAATTTGTCCTACCTCCAAAACGCTCAGAGACTTAACTCCCGGCAGTCCCGCTGGACTTTGTTCTTTTCTAGATTCAACCTAAATATCTCCTATCGTCCTGGGTCACGCAATATTAAGCCAGATGCCCTGTCCAGACAGTTTGCCTCAGATGATTTCTCTAAAACCCCTGAGCCGATCCTTCCACCATCCTGTGTGGTAGGGGGGCTATCCTGGAATCTGGAGAGGGCCATTGAAGCAGCCTTGAAGGCCGAGCCCGATCCTGGGGGGGGACCTCCAAACCGCCTCTATGTTCCGGCTAGAACCCGTTCTCAGGCCATCCAATGGGCGCATTCTTCTCAGTTCTCCTGCCACCCTGGGGCTAGTCGTACCATTGGTTTGCTCCGCCGCTATTTCTGGTGGCCTTCCCTCAACAAGGATGTGTTGGAGTTTGTCTCAGCCTGTTCCACATGTGCATGTGGAAAAAATCTTCACCGCCCTCCAGCGGGTCTCCTACAACCTCTCTCTGTCCCTAGTCGGCCCTGGTCACATATAGCAGTAGATTTTGTCACTGGTCTTCCTATCTCAAAAAATAAGACAGTCATCCTGACAGTCATAGACAGATTTTCCAAAGCCTGCCACCTTATTCCTCTTAACAAGCTTCCATCTGCTGCTGAAACCGCTCGCCTCCTATTTTCTCATGTATTTAAACTTCACGGCATCCCCTCAGAGATTCTATCAGACCGAGGTCCTCAATTTATTTCTCGTGTCTGGAGGGACTTTTGCTCTATCCTGGGAGCCAAACCTCGTCTCACGTCAGGGTTTCATCCCCAAACCAACGGCCAATGTGAAAGGCTGAACCAAGAACTAGAAAACGCGCTGCGTTGCGTTTGCGCCAACAACCCCTCCTCCTGGAGCACATATTTGCCTTGGGTTGAATATGCCCACAACAGTCACATCTCTTCTGCCTCTGGGTTGTCTCCTTTTGAAGCTTCTCTTGGCTATCAGCCATCCCTCACCCCCTCTTCTTTTCCAGACGCTGTCATCCCCTCTGTAAGGGTCCACATGGAGGCCTGTCGCCGCATCTGGGACCAGACCAGGGCAGCCCTCAACCGCACGGCTGCCCAAAACAAGAAGTTTGCGTCCGCAGACACGTCCCTGCCCCAGTTTATTCTCCTGGACAAAAGGTCTGGCTTTCATCTAAGAACTTTCCTCTTAAGGGGTGCTCCCGAAAATTGTCTCCCAGGTTTTTGGGCCCTTTCTCTGTCCAAGCCGTCATCAGTCCTACCACTGTCCGCCTGAAGCTCCCTTCTCACCTTCGGGTCCATCCCGTTTTTCATGTGTCCCAAATCAAGCCAGTGTCTTCCAGCCTTCTGTGCCCTCCGTCCAGGCCCCCTCCACCCGCCCGGATCGTTGACGGCCATCCTGCCTTCACTGTGCGTCGCATTGTGGATGTCCATCCCCGAGGTCGGGTTTCCAATATCTGGTCGATTGGGAGGGTTATGGTCCAGAGCAGCGGTCCTGGGTTCCGCGCTCCTTCATTCTAGATCCCGCGCTCATCTCTGACTTTGAGCGCCGTTCAGCATCTTCTTCTGCTTGTCCGCCAGGTGGCGTCCCTTGAGGGGGGGGGGTACTGTTGGGCCCTCAGGATTGTGTGCTGAGCTGTGTTAGGGTTTCTCTTACCTTTCCTCCTCAGAGTCTCCAGCCCAGAAGAGCCTCCAGCTGGTTCCAATCGGACGCAATCAGGGAGCAGTATTTAGAGGAGTGGATTTCCTGGGACGGACGCCAGTCGGTTAATTTCCACGCAGTGGTAATTTACCAGCTAGCTCTTCTTAAACTGAACTCTGTGTCTTGGCTCAAGCTCACCTCCTTGTCTTCCTTGTCCCCTAGAAGCCTTGCAGTTCCAAGCCGGTTCTCTTCTCAGTCCTCCTGGATCCATCCTCCGCTGCTCACCTGCCTGTCCACCCTCTGGAGCTCTCAAGTCGAAACCCGACACCTCAGCCAAACTCAATCTCTGTGGGCTCATCCAACCTCCTCTCCATCTGCTCCGCTCTCCATGGATCTGTAAGGAGTTTGCATCTTTTCTAGTTTACTCAGTTCCCCAGCCCGAATCTAACTGATCTCTCTCTCTGTGCAGTTCCTGATTAAGCTGCTGTTTCCTGAACATCTTCGCCGATCCAAAACTATCTCTCTGTCAAAACTTTTCAATAAACTTTCTAAACCGCTTCCTGACTCGTGTTGTGTCTGCGCCAGAGTCAACTCTAGAATCATGTCAATTACTATATATTAACGATGGTAATAAAAACGAAAATGTTCCTCGTTTCCAACCATAAAAAGACCCCTCTATCTTTAGGCCATTATCTGGGCCCACACACATAGAAGGGGTTTTTGCTGGGCTTCTAGTGGAACAGGTCTAATAGTGGTGTAGAATCCCACTTGCCTCTATAAAACAAAATAAGTTGGTTGCTGGGAGGCTCAGGGAAAGCAAGTTATTCGGGCAGCTTTGCTGTGAATGAAAAATGGATTATCAATGCTGTCATAAATAAGCGCCAGCATCATATTTAGAGACAAGAAATCATAAATGCTTCAGCAGCAAATATAGCATATAAGTTTTTGAATACACACTATCAGGCCTGAGAGGTTTCAGAAACTCCTCAGACCTGCATCCTCTTTGCCTTGCACTGAGGCCAATGCCATGACATTGCTCCATTTACAAATACATTATTTTCTCTTTGCTTTTGTTATAAAGCTGCACATATAAGTGCAAATGAAAATGAAATTGTAAATAAAGAATTTTACTCCCCCATGTAAAACCACTCTATGAGCAATAACCTTGTCATTGAAGCGTATTCTAAACAGGAGAATAGTCCTCTTAAAGTCAAAAACCATTTTTCATCAGTATCCTTCTAATACACGTCAAAGCTTAACAGTATATAGTTAAATCTCACTTTAGTATTATTCAAATTAATTTTTAAAATTACATTTCAATTCTTTCCACAGAACTGTCCCATCAAGGTCAACACTCCTTATCATCTTTGAAAGTATCCTTATTTTTTTGCATGGATGATTTCATTAATTATGGAAGGACTTTACAATTTAAATAAATATGCTTGAAGAGCACAGACTGTTAATGAGCTGGAAACCCAAAATGACTGTAAATAGAGTAAAACTCTGAATCTAATTAAATACATGGTGTCCGTAGAGGTTCATTTGGAAAAAATGGAGAACAAATGTAAAAAAAAAAAAATGGTAACTTTGTATTCTTTGGGGCTGCCCGGTTTACCAGTAGATAAATCAAAAAGCTATGAAAAAGGAGAAAAATGTGCACAAAAAAAAAAAATGTACTGAGATTCTGGAAAAGCTGATCTTTTCTGTGGTAAATAACCAACATGGCTTAGGGTGAAAAGTTAAATTACTTAGACTGGTTTAAGACTTAAACGCATTGAAAAAAGGGACTTTTTGGTCCAATAAATATTGCCTTGGTTTTTGTGTAAAATGTATTGCAAATTACCGTGTATGCGCCTTAACTTCATAATGACACTTTTTATTAAATGTGTTACTTAGATTTAATTTGTGAATCTATATCCATCAAAGAGAAGTGAATTTAATTCATTGTGCAGAATATTAATAGCAAAACTATTTATATAAGTTCCTAACTTAACAGATGTAAGTAAAATGTACTTGATATCAGGACTAAAATTAGTTTTTTTCCCTTGCCTGACACTGTTTTGGTCAGAAATAGAAAATGTTTCTTACTCTTTGGCTGCACGTTGGCGTAGTTTGTAGCACTGTTGTATTGAAACGAGAAGGTTCTGGGTTTGAATCCTGGTTCAGGGTCTTTCTGCATAGAGTTTGCATGTTCTCCTCATTCATACATGGGTTCTCTCCGGGTACTCTGGCTTCCTCCCCCTAAAAACATGACTGTTAGGTTAATGTTGAATCAACTCTTATTAGTGAGTAAAATCTTCAATTTAATTGAGTGGAATTTACAAAGAAGTTCTATGTGGAAAAAGTTACCAAGCTTTCTCTAAGTAAATGGGAAATAGGATATATTTTTTTTCAGTGTACTCTAACCTATCTGTAATTTTTGGTAGGTTGAATTTTCTCCATTTGAGTTTTTTCCAGACCTTTGAGGAATCCATCATTTTGTAGCAGAAGTATCTAAGTGCCTAGAAAAAAACAAACAAAATGTTTTAAATTAATTTCCCTGCTTCCCTAATCCCAGAAGGACACAGCAGTACTACACCAGAAATACTGTAGAAAAATGTCTTCCCAGTTCCTGCACTAATCTATCGTGCAATTGGATTGGTCTGATTTTAAAGTTTGCATTACTCAATCTGCTGGAGAAGCACTATCTATCTACAAGCCACAGAGTGAACAAAAATAACTGCTTTATTCACCTTCTCCACCATCATGCAAAAAAAAAAAAAAGCCCAAAAAATCTATTCTGGCACCCCTATTTGTTAATACATTTTAAAACATTTTACCAATTTTAAAATATAATAGCTTGTAATTTTTGCAACTGTTAAAGACCAACAAAGCTTGAAAAACAGTGAAGTCATCAATAATTTTCTTCTTTAGTGAAGCTGAAAATGACAGCTTGATTCAAACAAGAATGCAAAGCTGTTAGGGATATTCTAATAACCTTCAAATTAACCCTCCAGAAAATATACTTTTTATTTCTGGTTGATAAATAATACCTTTTCAGACTTCTACTTTCACCAGTAACATTGGCTTATGTTAACCTCATTTTATACCTGTATATTTCATTATGGCAAATGATCTGAAAAAGATGACAGACTCTTCTGTAATTTAGTTTTTTTTTTTACTGTTTGACTTTTCTGACACAATGCAGAAGAATAAAAATAAAATTTGACACATTGTGAATTCACAGTTGTTAAGAAACCCGTCTCTCTACTCCTTTTACTTTTTCAACATACTGCATCACAGTCAGTGTTTATTCAGAATAATGCCTTAGTTCAAAGCAGTTCATCCACAACACAAACTAATTTAAAGCCTTTGAATGTGGAGCGATGGAATAAAGAAAGAGCCTGAATATCGGTTTTCATGTAAAGATGGTCTCATATGAACCATTTTATACTGAAATGATTAAACACTAGATGTACTTGTGTAAAATTTTCTCATTAGAGGAAATTATCCTCTTTTTTTATTAGAATGACATTTGATTATTGAATTAATGCTGTTAACTACAGATTTGATAGAAATTTCGCCAACATTAAGACAAAAAAAAATATTTTTCTTCTGGTTTTAGTCCACAAATGTTTATGTTTATGCTTTTAGCAGACGCTTTTTTTTTTATTCCATTATATCTGGTGTTGCAACGATGCCATTTTTTGGCCCCGATACCGATACCTGATACCAGGCTATGCAGTATTGGTCAATACAGATACTGTACCAATACCATCTGTTGAAATTTAATTCAATTCAGTTTATTTATATAGCGCCAATTCACAACACATGTCATCTCAAGGCACTTTACAGTTCAACCAGATCATCCAGTCAAATTGATTCAAAGTTTTCTATCTAAGGAAAACCAGTTGATTGCATCGACTCATTGACTCAAATGCAATCCCTCACACTAAGCATGCTTGTAGTGACAGTGGAGAGGAAAAACTCCCTTTTAACAGGAACAAACCTCGAGCAGAACCAGGCTCAGTGTGAGCGGCCATCTGCCTCCCATTCTACTTTTAGAAATTCTAGGAACCACTAGTAAACCTGCAGATTGAGAGTGAAGTGCTCTGTTAGGAACATAAGGAACAATCAGATCTCTGATATAAGATGGAGCTTGGCCATTTAAGGCTTTATATGTGAGAAGGAGGATTTTAAATTCTATTTATGTGTGTGTATATAAAGTACTGCATTCTGGATGTAAAATAACTGCCATCATGGCTTTGTCAAGCTGGTGCCTACCTTTGTGAAGCAGGAAAAAGACTAATACAAAGTGAATCCAAAATTCCACCATTTTAGTGCTAGATCGGGGCCCTTCCCGATACTGGTATCGGTATCGGTGCGACACTAGTTACATCCCTTTACAAAATGGAAATGATGTCAAAATAGGATGTGAGCACAGGAAGAAAATATATTTCTCTATTGTGTTGAATCGTATTAAAATGAAATGCTAATGAAAAAAAAAAGTTATCTGAGATCTGAAAAGGAAGCAACTTTTGCCTTGCAGCTAGAAGGCTTTGAGTTTGAATCCCAGCCTGGGCTCTTTTTTTAACGTAAGGGTTTAGTCTATCTCTGAATTGATATTAGATGGTATTGTGAGTGCGTGTGCTTGAGTGTTTTTATGAGGTTGTTTGTACCCTGTCTTTCGTCTAATAATGGTTGGGGACTGGCACCAGCTCACCCTCTGATCCTACATTGACAAGCAGGTGTAGAGAATAGATTGTTGGATGAGATTTAAAAAGCTGTTGAAGCTGTTAAAGGAGAGCCATTGAACGTTTGGATGACAAAAAAATAGAAGAAGCATTTTGGGAATGAATAAAAAAAATATGGACCTAAAAGTAATCAAGGATAAATTATTAATTGCTTTACTTTTAATGGGGACAAGTTTTAACTGAAAGATCATTTTAAAAGGTTAAGTGTACACATGGTGGATTTAGGTTTAAAGTAGTCTTTTAAATTTTTCCTGAAATTTTTCATGTTGGCGTTGAATCACATCACTTCTGAATGGAGAACACATTTCGGCACCACTGGAGGCCAAAAAGCTGATTTTCATGATTTAGACAAAAAAATTGGGTTGCCCTGTGCAGATTAGCTGCAAAAAGGGCCACTTTGTCTTAACTTAGAGCTGGCATGGTCCTGCTCTGCCTTTTCCATCAGAAAAAATGGCGGTTTGTTAACAGTGCTGGTGCAGCGCAGTTAAGGTGGAGGCTTCCTGGAGCTGACATTGCTATATAGTTATTCTGTAATCACTTGTTACAGCTCACGGAGGGGCTGCGGTTCAGAGCAGAGCTCATGATGATTACTCACAGATGCATGAGTAAAAAACAAAACACAACTTAGAGAATATTTTAACAAAGAATTAGCAGTATAACATAGTTAAAAGCAAAAAAATAAAGTATCTTGCGTGATATAGGCCCTTCAATGTCCAATGTATAACTGGATCAATTAGCTTCTGATATTAAATACATCACATTCATCTTTACGTTTGATTTAAATCGTCAAAGGCAGGAAAATTATAGCTGTAACAACTTAAAGTCCTTGAGAACAAACATCTCCAGGCTCACGTGATACATTTTGCTTTAGAGGCTGCTTTCTATTTAAGACTTAATTTGCTTTACTTCTACAGTTAAGATGCATAATTACATTTCATTGTGGTGTCCTTTTTTTCCCTTTGACTTATTTACAAATGCCCTCTTTCGAGCAGTTGTCAACTGTAAGACAAATAGATCGGAAGTAATCTATGTGAATGTGTAATTAATATGTAGGTTGATCATAGTTGATGTTTTTTGTGTCTAAAGGAGTGGAGGGAGTAAAGAAGTGCTGCTTAAGCCACATTTGAGTCTCAGAATTGAGTCCCAGGAAATAAAAATATTCCTAGCAGTTTTGCTTTTTTCATTTCCCGTTTAGCTCTTATATACACATTAACCTATACAAGACTTTGATCATTGGATTAACAGGGGACATAATAAAATGGATGATCCTTTTCATTGTAGCTCATAATGATAGCCAGAAGAAAGTGTCCACAGGTTTCCAGTTCAGCACTACAGGGAACATGCTACCTGGTGCTGTCTTTACAGTTTGTTTATTGTGGATGTGTCTGTGTTCCACAGAGAGAAGGTGCACCACTAATGCATAGTTTCTCTTCAGAATATATGTCTTTGTCTATGATTTAAAATACTGATTTGTCAGAATTATCGATTCCACAAGAAAAACAATTTTTTCCCCTTTCCCAAACAATTTAAGTGAATAAACTGCATAAAAAACAAAAAATGTGTTTAATCTTATCTAAATCTTTTACTGACTAACTAACATATCATTGTTTATATTTTACTGGATTCATTAAATCTTTTTAAAAGCTAAATGACTAATAAAGAGATTTTGTTTCTTTGATAATCTAAAACCAAGGCTTCCCAGGTTCTAGGAATTGCACCATACTCAGCTTAACCATGTGTCAGTTGTTATTACAGAAAAAGGAGAAATAAGCTTCTACCGCTTTAAGACCGCAGCAGTCTTTTAGATATTAGTGGTTGAAGTTAGTGAGAAACCTCCACCTTTCTAATACTTAATTGACCTTGAGGGTTATTTTCTGTTCCTTTTTAATGACTTGTAATTTAAAAATTACAAGTTTTTCATGCAAACGGATAATTTCTGCCTTGAAATAATTGAAAACCCCAGATAGTAGATAATCAGTCTAGATAGTTTAAGAAAAAGGCAAATATGAATATCTTTCTCAATAGCATCATTTTATAGTAGAGGTTACACGTCTTTTCATCTGCTTTTTTTTTTTGGAACTTAGGTATGTTATTTATCTTATTATAAAGACTTCTCATTGCCCTTTTTGAACATTTCCCTGTGTATTAAATAACAAGCATTACAAAATATCTCACTGATATAGAGAACCTTTATAAAAATGACAGTCTACAAGGTGAATTCCAAGCAATTAATGTTACAATAAATTGAAATATTTTGCACAACCTTGTGAAGAGTGTTATATTTATTTACTTAAATACTCTATATTTAAAAATGAAGCAAAAACAACAACAAAATAGACTGAGACCCCTGATCTATGGGGTTGTCACTTAACATAAAATTAAGAATACGCCTAAAATAAATTGAAACCTTTAGTTATTCACCTAAACGTGACTGCAGGGGAAAACAATCCAGACTAGAGGCAGAGAAGCCAGAATAAAGAAGGGCTTATCTTGGTCTAATCTGTCTTTTCATCTATCTGACTTTACATCTATTTAATAACATGCCCACATTTAATAAACCTACATGTTTGTCGGTTGTTGTTCCAACATCATTATCTAAATGTGCTTTACGTCTTCACATTTTATATCTGCCTCTAGTTTTAGCTGTTTGGTCTTCCGACAATTCTTTATTTAGACTGCTTATGAGGCCCTATTTATTGCTGTTATGTTTAACATTTAAATGTTAATATAGTCTAACAATTTACGTAACATACATTTCATTTTATTCTTTACTCATATTGTCTTTCATTAGTCTCCTCTTTAGTGCCCAATATACTGTAGTCTGTTTAGATGTGTTATTTCTGTTGCACCTCTGCCAAAGTTTTATTTTAATTTTAAGAATGAACATAATATCTAAAAAGAATGTCTACAGTTTATTTTTACACAGCTTCTGCTGGGTGATCAATTTGACTGTTTTTTTTTAGTACAGTGCAAGGTCATTTTGTTTTGTTGAATGTTAAAATAAAGCCTAATTTTACTAACGTGACAATGGTGACAGTATACAGTTCTGTTTCAGTTTAAGGCTAATGTATAGAGAAGTCACAGCCAAAGCTGAAACAGAGGTTGAAAGGAAAAGCCTGCAGGACATAGATGCTTTCCTCTTAATGTGATTTGGCCATCAAATGTGTTCCTTTTTTAGTATATATTTAGTCTTGTGAGGCACATTTAATTAAAGTTTTTCCGCATTTAAATGTGATACAAAAACAACATGGGCTGTGTGTCATCACAATAGAAATGTATTTACACGTGCAACAGTTGCGAGCACGTAGACACAAGCCCATTAGTGAGCTAATGAGTGATCCTCATGTTGACAGCGTGATGGGATGTGGGTTAGAGCATAGCAACATAACCTCCAGGCAGGTTGGACAACACAAAGATCCTCATGTAGTCATATGTCCCTTCCTCACAGCTTCTGGCACAAATGTTCGTCATGTGGTTCGGTGTGACACCATGTCTACCATGTCCTGCTGTCCCATTACAGTGATTTCACTGTGGTTCCTGTTGCATGCAGAGTCACAGTTATTTGATCATCAATAGAATATTGTTAAAATTTTTAGAGCAGTTTAGTTTATTACGTCACTGCCTTGTTTTTATCAGATATTTTTCTACCCCTTTTCAGATAAGCAGATTTGTTGAGACTGTTGTAGGCAGTGGTGAGTAATAACATGTGGTATTTAGTCCAGTATATTTACTTGAGAAATGTTTGGAAAAACTACTTGTACTACATTTTACTTTTAATTTTACATCGGTTAAATAAAGAAAATCTTGGTACTTTACCCATCCCTATTTACTGTTTCTTAAATATCTCACCTTCCTGATATGCCTTTTGTTTTATTTGCTTTGGAAGTTATTGCGCTGTAGAAGAATAACACCACTGTGACATTTGAAAGCTCCTTATATGTAGTTTGATGGTCAGCTAAAGCGGGTTATCACACATTTTTTTGTTATTTTAAAAAACTAATTAGAACCAACGTTCCCACAGGTTCTGTATAACATAAACTTAAGCCACTGTTACAGAGTTAGGGTCTGCTCAGTGGCGCAATATGCAGCACAGCAAGAAGGTTCCAGCTTCACTTCCCAGCTCAGAGTTTGCATGTTCTCCCTGGGTTTCACAGCTTTGTAAGAAATTAATTGGCCTCTGTCTAAAAAAACAACAAAAAAACCTGCAGAATCAATAGCAAGTGAGGACGCAAAAGTATTGATTCCACATCAACCTATAACACATTTTTGTTAAATTACCATCGCAGTCAGTGCATTTTATAGATTGGATTAGATGGAAAGGGAATTATCTGACTTTACCCCCCTTTTATTTTGATACCTCTAATTAAAAACAGTGCGAACAAATGATTTCAAAAGTCAGCTTATTAATAAACAGATTTGACCAGTGTATAGTTTAATCTTTTTTGTAAATCCAGATGTTATGTGAAGGTCTCATGGTTTATTGAAGAACATTAGTGATTGAACACAATATAGTGTTAATAGTGAATATAGACACGACTCTATTGAAATGGACAGCCCCTAGAAGGAGGAGATTAACTCTAGAAGAAACAAAGAGCCTTGCAGCAAGAAGGTTCTGGTCTCTCTCTGCTCGGAGTTTGCATGTTCTCCCTGAGCATGAGTGGGTTCTCTCCGGGTACTCCGGCTTCCTCCCACAGTACAAAAACAAGACTGTTAGGTTAACTGGCTTCTATGGATTCTCCTTAGGTTTGAGTGTGTGTGAATGTTTATTTGTCCTGTTTGTCTCTGCAATATACTGCCGACCTTTTCACGGTGTACCTTGCCTCTCGCCCATAGACAGCTCGAGATAGACACCAGCACCCCTTACAACCTCAGCTGGGATAAAGTGTGTTGGAAAAGGGATGGATGGGTTACTGAATTAATTTAACTGGGACAGAATGGCAAAAGTCCACCTTTCATTTGGTATCAGGCTGCACAAAAAGAAAAATAATTACCATTATTTCAAACTGATTTATTTTTTGAGTTTGAATGGTAGTTTATTTTGAAAAAAATGTCTGGATTCTCTTCATTTCATCTGAAGTTCACTATGACTCTACTATTGAGATATGTTGGCCACAAAACCGTAGGTCATGTGATACCTCTGGCTTTAAAAAATTAAATTAGTGTAGCAGAAAAGTCCCATTTAGGTTATCTTTGGCTCCCTGAATTCCACAGCATTGACTCCAGTTTACGCGCACAGTATACTATACGCACCAAGATCAGAAACTACACAAGCAGCTTCTATTTAAAATAGTTGGAAACTATTGGGTTGCCAGGTTCTAGGAATTGTTTCATACCCAGCTTAACCATGTTTCAGTTGTTATTACAAAAGAAGGGGAAACCAGCTTCTATCGCTTTAAGCCCACAAGAGTTGGTTCTAGTTGGTGAGAAACCTCCAACTTTCCAATACTTAACTGAACTTGAGGGTTATTTTCTATTCCTTTTCATAATTTGGAACTTCAAAATCTCTACTTTTTCATACAAACAGTTCATTTCTGCTTTGATAAGTGCAAACCTCAGATAATGATCAGTCCAGATAGCGAAAGAAAAATGCAAATATAAACATATCCTTCTGAAGAAAGCAAAAAAGCATCTTTTATTTAAAATAGCTGGAAATTCAATGAACTTGTCATGATTCGTTTTTCTTTGTAATCAGGCAATGACCGTTGAAGTGAAATGTTTCTTACCAGTAGACTCCTGAAAGGTTGATGGCAGATCATAGGACGCTTTATAGAACAGTCTATTCTAGATTGACTGTGAATCTTTGTGACCAAATGTTTTAAACACTATCTACAATAAATCAAATGATCAGAAAACTTAACAAGATAAATTTGTATGAACCAATTTGAATTCACAATTTTGCGCTTAGAAGGGACTGCTTGCATGTAATTTTCTGTATGCTATGATAATTCAAGCATTTAATAATGTTTTGTTTTATTTTATACATTTTAGCCAGCTGAAAGGATTTCCCTGTTGCTGGTTCTAAAGCTGATATAGTTTAAATCTTAAGGTATTTGCAGAAGATTAGCCCAGGATCCCCCTGTAGATCAGTTTTTTCAAAGCACCTTTTACAGGTTAACAACTCAAGCTTTCCACATCCTTTAACAATGAGTGAAACTGGTGAAGTGAAACTTGAGAAAGGTCAACAGCACATCTATTAATATACAGCAGAATAAAAAAGTTATTGCATGGATCTAGCTTAGATTGTCCTAATTTTTAAACAGGCATCACTTTATATGCTTTGTCTCTTGGCTGTCATCTGGCTGAATCAAGAACGGACTATAATATAGCAAGGTGTAAATGTAATTTAAGTATACTAAAAATATATATTTGTATATCATGGTTATGAAATGCTATGCAATATGCTTCTAAAGTGAATCTACAAATAATTAGTTGATTAAAATCATGAATTTATTTGCATTGTGTCCCACACTGGCCTATATAATGTCAATCAATTTTAAAATACACTAAGGAAGAAGTTTTGAAGGCTAATATTCAACACCCTATCTTGCATCTTGGATGAGCAAGACAGTCGTAATCCTTCTTTAGATGAAACATCCGGATCTGACTCTCCAACCAAAATGAATAATTGAGGATAAAGGAATGCTGTCAGACAGGTATCATATAACCAACTGACAACTATCAGGAATTACATCATGAAGAGGTGAAAACAGAACTGAAAAAAAAAACAGACACATAAACACCCTACAGATTAAAACTATGTGGTTTGGCAGAAATCAAATTGTTAAACCTATTGCCTGATTCTCCTCAGCATCACCTCATTAACGATATCTTTACTTTGAGTCTTGTGTTTAGTGCTCTGCAGGAGGGACTAAGAAAATAATGGAGCATGAGGTAATGAAGCTGTGACGCTGAGTTATATTTACAGTTCAGTCCTACATTAATGACAATTATTAATCATGCAAAATATCAAAATCTAAATAAGTTTTTTTTTTCTGAAAATAAGTAAAAAAAAACTTTTAGAATTGAGCTGGTAAGTGAGACACTTTGCCAATGCAACAAGACAATTTTCATATAAAATAAGAAAAAAACAATTGCATTTTCATATTTCAAGCACATATTATCTAAGTATCTTATTTTAACAGTAAAATTACTAATTCCATTGGCAGATCATCTTATTTATCTGCTAAGATTAAAGGTAAATAAACCTAATTTAAGACATTTCTACTTATTTCTAGATCGTTTTTGCAGTGAATACAGTACATATGGAACATGTAAGGAGCATCATAAAGGAACCTTGAGTAGTGTTGCAGTACTTTAATGCCATTTATTTAACTGACTGACACTTTCTACGTTATTAATGTCACATTTAAAAAGCCTTAATGGAATGGCAGCTTGTAAACACTCAAACTCTGCATGTGTGCCATGTCAGTTTGTAAAAACACATTTCTTTAAAAGGCCTTGGTGAGCTTTTTGTTTACAGTTGTGTTAATAATCCAAACAACTGAAATCTACTCGTAGCTTACTGTATCATCCTGTTTTATTCTACACATGGCACGACGGCTTTGAATGGGTGGGTGGCACTTCAGTTTCCTAACAGGAAGTGCTTGCACTTATGAATGGCAGATTTCCTCAGAGGAAGAGTGGGTGACATGAGTTTGTTTGTTTTTTTTTTAAATCAAAGTCAGGTAAATGAAAGCACCAAGAAATTCTGTGACCCCAAAACCTGTCGGCTAGGCTTTAAAATACACGTGTTACATGCTGCTAATCCTCTGCTCTCATTGTGGGAAGCTTAAAAAAAGGACAGCTTAGACAAAGATGATCATTCAAGGACAGTTGTTCATGTTTCCTGACTGGGTAGTTGTGATTAATTGCACGAAAGAACATGAGTGAATTTAAACAGAGCATGGGAGGAGCATGATGTTTACTGCTTTTTTCTTAAAGAGCGGCTGACAGATTACTTTATACCATTTACAGTGGTTCTTCAAAGTGCACACTTGCTCTGTTATGAGTCTGGGTTTTTGAGATGTATTAAAAATGAGGCTGCAATTAAACATTTAACACTTTATTTTCTATTTTTAATGTGACACATGCCCGTTAAGTAAAGAAGAAATTGATTTATTAGAGAAATTATATTCATAGAAATAAAAATGACTGCAATAATATACATCTATGAGGGTGCATACATTTTAACTACTTTGTTTAATTTATTTTTGTCTCAAAACATGATTGTCTTTGTGATGAATACAAGTCTGTATCAGATGATATCAGAGTTTTCTGTAACATTTAGTCCTTGAGTTTTGCTTGGCCCTAAAAACTAGTTTATCTTTTCCAAAGATGGCTTTTTATTGTTTATGTGGGTGTATGCTTGGACTGACTTTGGTTCCTAAAAATTAAAACCATATTTATTTTCAGCCAGACATCTGAGGTTGAAGGATATAAAATGACTGGTATTTGGACCTACTCACAAATCACTAGTTTAAGCATGACAAAAAAAAAGAAAAACAAAAACCCTCAAATCATTATTTTTTATTGCCAGTGTTTTACAGTAGAAATGGTGCCCTTTTGGCTGTCTAGAGTGATGTTCTTGAATTAATGTATCTTTTGAAGTTGCGCCTCAAAGATCACTGCTGCTCCTCAAAGGTCGTTGGCCCCTTCTCAACAGCTTTATTGACCCGTTTTAGTCTTGTCTTTTTATCGGTTTAGCACAGATATTTAGTTTCGGCAGAGTTACTGCTGTCCTGTATTTTCTCCAGCTACTTGGGTCTGTTTTCAAGGTGTGTTGTTGCACAAAAAATACAGTATCTCTTTTATACATACTTCTCTCCAAACTGATCTTTTTGTATACGAAATTCTAGCTTTTGTAATTCTTTACCCTTTTGCAAATTATTGCTTTAGCTAAATTTAGCAGGCAAGTTCTGCTGCAACCGGTAAACTCTGTTGCATGTTGGTTTTTTATCTCTGAGTTTTCACTGGTCTTATTTTTCATTCTTGTGTTCTAGTGATTTTTGATTGTATTTGATATTTCCTGTTTGCCCTCTTGTGTCAGTCTCCTTTTCCCTAGCTCCCTTCTTGCCTCTGTTCACACCTGCTCCCAATCTGCTAATTAGCCTGGTCTTTGTCTCTCTCTCCCATCTGTTCAGTCACTCTTTGCTGGTTTGTCATCTTTACTTTGTCCCCTTCTTGTTGCGAGTATTCCTGGTTTTCAGCATTTTTATGGATTTATGTTTTTGGATTTTTGCTTCTGTTGAACTTTCGTTTTTAAACCTTCAAGTAACCACCTGAAGCTTTTGTGTCTGCATTTGGGTCCTGTCAAACCTCCACCCCCACCTTGACAAGAGCGCATATTTGAATTAAGCATTAATATATTTAATATAAACCAAAGAGTGTATGTGTCAGAACTAGGGCTGGGCGATATAGAAAAAAAGCTTATCGATAAAAAAAATGCATATTGATCGATATCGATAATTATTGAAAAGATTTGAAACCATATTTTATGTGCAGGTCTGCCTGGACTTTTTATAACATTGCTAAATGATTTAATTTTAATAAAGAACACAAACACAGACTTTGAATTAAATCTTTATTTAACCAACTTTTTTAACCATAACAGAATTGTTTTAAAGAAATATAACTCAAGAGACCTGAGTTATGTTATTAAATACTGACAAAGAATAAACTAAAGTGAGCAGAAAAGTGACCAAAATAAATATAACAAATAAACCTGGTTCAGCTTAGTTTCCTGCTTTAACCTGAGTTATTACTTTGAAGTTGCTGGCCCCTCAGCATTTTTCTCTCAATTGTTAGAACTACGTCGGACACTGCCCAGAACTGAAAATAAATATATATTTTCCCGAAGATTCCTCAGAGGAGAGCCGCGCCGGGGCCTACACAGCTCGTACTCCTGCGGGTGTGAGCGGCTGAGATGATAAAAAGTTGGTTGTGTTACCAGACTTCGTTTTCACTGGTTCCCTACAAATTTTACAGATGACTGTGGTTTGTTTTTTGTCCGACTTGCCATAACCGAAATACTGCCAAACGGGCGAACTACAAAAACCCTTCTTTGGAACAATTTCCTCCGCCTCTCCTTGCTGCGACATCTTCACGTGCTCTGTGTTGTGCTTTGAGAGGACGGCGCTTGGTGACGGCGTGCCTGTGTCCGCGATTGTGATTGGTTGGGAGGAAGTAGTGACTAGCATAAACCTAAATGCTAGGCTACAATGAGAAGGAAGGAAAACTGCGTTTCTTTTTTATCGAACTTTTATCGACTCTTTTTTTCTATTGCGCCACACGTCTATCGATCGATATATATCGTTATTGAATTATCGCCCAGCCCTAGTCAGAAGGTATGCATGCAACAACCTGGCTGTTGCAGACCGTGTTACACCTTGACCATTTAGCCAGCATGCCTGATGTCCCAGAATCTTCTATAACATTGGCATAAGCTGAACTTTCTATGTATTCATAATGAGTCCAGAGCGTAAGTCCAATGACAGCCTTACCCGGCCTGCATAAAAAGATTTCTTTGATTGTTGTATTAACCTTGCTGCTGTTTACCACATGCAAAAAACAATAAATAAATAAAAAGAAAAAAGAAAGAAAGAAGGTCTGCAGTCACAGCAGATTCAGCGGCATGTCTGCTAGGAAGTTTGTTGGTCCTGGTCGTGGCCGTAAACGCAGGGAGAATCCATCACACTCAACTTCTCGCTCGGCCTATGATGGGGATGAAGTCTGGAGGAGTAAAGACAGTTTCCTTCTGTGAACCCCCTTTTTTTACCAAAACGCTGCCAATAAGCAATTATACAGTAGGCAGTGCCTGTTTTTTCGTACGTCAGGCAAAAGCTGGCTAAATCATCAAGCATAAGCTAAAGAATGATTTGAAATGATTTACTTTCCAGTTTGTAGATCAAAAGTCTGACAAACTGACGGGGATGTTCACACCTTTTAGGCTTTCTGTCATTTCTGTATGTTGACTGTTTCTTGTTGGGGAAGCTGTTTAACAAAGCTCACAGCTGTCAGATTTATTAAAAGCATGCCTCTTTTTGGTATTTGACCTTTTTACTGATATATCTCTTTCTCAGTCTCCAATGATTCACACTTGAAGGCTAGTTTATCTGCAAAGGTCACCTGATTTTGGGAAACTTTGGTAATCACAAGAAGTCAGAATCCAGTAAGCATATATTTGTTTTGATTTGTTTTGATTTGCTTTGAATCAGTGTTAAAGGCTTTTGCAGCTGCTTGAGGACAGAGTTAAGATTAGTTTGTTTTTTCACTCTTGCGTAATGCAAGTTGGGACACAACTCTCTTACTTTGTCATCCAGCGCTTCCCCTGCTCATAAATATGCCAAGGTTTTGTGCATTGGCTCCAGGAAAATTCAAATGAGTTGTTGCTTGCATCGTTGCCAGTGCTGTGTGGATGGAATGAAGAACATTGGCTTTAACTTGCAGTCCAGAAAACAGTTTGTACAAGACAATGAGGAGGAAAACAAATATCAAATATAATTAATTTGTCATTTCACAAGAAGAAACGGATGGAGTTTCTGGTGTTATGAGGGTAATGAATAGTACAGCAGTATACACTATTGATGAAAGAGGCAAGAAATAAGGTAGAAAAAATGAAAGTGTTGACAGAGTTGTATGCAGGTAATTCATACTAGACATCTAGAAAAATGCCTCAGTGTTTGAAGTAGCAGCCAAGGTCATCCTCATTCTTTTACAAAAGAAAGATTGTGAAGGATAAAGAGATTAACTGCTGAGGATCTTTGATGGTTTAGCCAAAGTAAAAGGGGAGGTTATCGTATGTGCACGCATGTTTTAAACTTTTCGTTGTTTGCCTCTGACAAATACTGATTTTCTACATCTATTGCCTTATTGAAAAATGAGCCGTGACCCGCCATCAGAGTAATTTTAAAGCCAGTGCATAATACCATGGCACATTATCCCTGTTTTAAAATCATGTAAAATATTAAATAACAGTGGAATCATAAGCCTGCAGCAGGTCTTTGACTTGAAAACTGAAAGGGAAAATTATCACTAATGGCATACTTAAACCGGGGCTTTTGTCTTCATATCTGACACATTAATTTCCCATCTTGTAACCCTCTGAGACAGTGGGATTGCAAAGTGAACCATTTCTTCTGTTAGTAACTTCGTTGGAATATCGGGAGTTTATTTCGCTCATTTACCACAAATTTGTAGATTTGGTTGCGGGAAGAGGAACACATTAGGGATCATCAACTGCAGAGTTGCTAATTGCTTTTACTGCCTCAGTAAATCTCCTTGCAGCAGTTTTTTTTGGTACTGCTGTAGAAATAACTGAGTGCTATGACCTGGAAAAAATATGCTTTTACCTGTTTTATTTTATTAGTCTACTCAATTATTGTGTTATTACTCAAGGTACGGGATTAAAAGTGAAATGTATGCTAATGCAATTCATAACTGTTTGTAATTTTTACCTGATTTACATAAAATGGTATTATAAATTCAACCATCTATGATCTCTGTTGGTAAATCATGTACTAACTGTGATTATCCACACTTTTTGGAAATTCATACCCAGGTCATATTTCTTTGTCTACCAACTAGGGCTGCAATGAATCATATTTTGTAAATCGATTAATCTATCTATAATTTTTTCAATGAATCGATTGATAACCTGATAGCAAAAGTTTCTAAAAGTTTTTTTTATGAAATTAAACTCTGAGAAACTAAAATGTTTCCACTTCAGGAGTTCTGGATAGAGCATATGGACTGAAGAAAACATTTTTTTTTTTATCTTAAATTTAAAATGTTTATATATTTTTTTTAATTTTGATGAAGTTACTGCTTTATATGGGTAGCTCTGTCAGCTAAAGGCTGGTTTTAGAGTCTCTATACTCCAGTTAACATTTAATCGACTGCTAGATTAGTTGGTGATTATCTAAATAATCAATTAATCACGATTAATCCAATGAATTCGGCCTTTCTACCAGCACGAAGTAGGCTAAAATATCTTAAACAATTAAACAGACTATCATGTAAAAAATCACTTTACTTGGATTTTCACTTTATTTGGATTTAGTTTTTACATATGCATAGATGTTCGTACAGATATATATATACAGAAGAGCTGTATGTGTATATATTTTATCTCTTTTTATTCTTATTTTTTTATCTTTATTATATTATATAGTTGGATGCGAGTATATATTAAATAAAACTGTAACTGGAGCGTGTAACAAAAGTAATTTCCCTCTGGGATCATTAAAGTATTTCTGATTCTGAGAAAAACAAAACTAATGAAAAATAATATCCAAGTTTGTGACATCCATTAACCTCAGAGAGGATAAGATATATGTCAAAGGTTTTGTGACTCCAGTGAAGCAAAGCAACAGCCGTTATCCACAAAAAAAAAAAAAAAAATTGGACTAGTGGTGAATCTTTGCCAGGAATTGCCAACTCACCCAGATTAATCCAAGAGCACTTTTAATAACTTTTCTAGTAGGTGCTAAAAGGACTGAAGGCCTGAGTTGGCTCAGTTAAAGTCAGTGTTTATGGATGAACATAAACCTAGAGACGAGGAATACATTTCATGTCTTGGAGAGCTCCAAGGCCAAAAACACTGCTGGCCAAAAAGAACAGAAAAGCTTACCTTCTATGTGCCAAAAAAAAAAAAAAAGAGTATCACATCAACAAACATTATGGTGTTTGATTGTTGATGGTATGGGAATTGTTCTCAGACAGCTTTGCTACTACAGGAGCTGGGTGGCCCGCCTCAGGGGAGAGATCAATAAATTAAGCTAATCTTCCTGAAGGCGGATGTCCAGCTATCACATCGTGAACTTAACCTGCCTCTGAATGGTTCAAGGAAAACCAAAATAAGGGTTTTGGTTTGGCTTAGTCAGAGATATGACCTTAAAAAAGACGTTCAGGCTCAAAAATCCTCCACTGTGGCTGAAAATAAATAATTCTGCAAAACAAATTCATGAATTCAGGCCATGAATGTAGTTGTTGCTGCCAGGGATGCGGGGGGGCTGTTTTTGGGACTTGGGAGCATTTGCTTTCCTACATGGGGCAAAGTTGGTTTTAATTTTTTTTTATATATATATCATTTGAGAACTGGGTTTGGTATTTACTGAGATGATCCTTTTCTGATATTGTAATTTGCCTGATAATCTGAAAGATTTAAGTAGACGTGTTATTATCAATGTTTTTTGATATGCATTCTGAATTAAATTATCTCATATCTATGTTTCAAGTTCTTCTCACAGAAGAGGTTGAAACATTTTGGCTAAATAGTTTTTATGCTCTATTTTTCATCTAAAAGAGTGAATGTGCTAACAAAAAAAAAAAAAGGATGGAAACAGATTTATCTAATAGGTTCTGATGTAGCGAATGATGACTGATCGGCTTTTTGCACTCTCAGCGATGTACAGTCGCTAATATGAGCTGACATGATAAAGTGCATGATTACAACACATTGATTAAAATCTTAATACTTTACTGATCTGTGGTTCTAGATTGCTAAATCTACTTCCTGTTTATTACAGTCAAGGATTACCTAAACATATGATGTCATTACCTTTTCGCCTGGTAAATCTACTCCAATAGAACAAAACATGTTTAATTTGCATTTTATTTCTTTTTTTTTTAATTTTAAAATACCCCATAAAATCTGCCTGATAATTGGATCGAAACACAGCTAATGTGGAACAAAAAGCAAAAACAGAAGGAATCTATCAGGAAGCAAACACCTTTTCTTGAACCTGTAATACCAACGAGGTAATGATTTAAAAGGGTCATAGAATGCAAAACCGAGTTTACATTGTCATAGATGAATAACGATAGTTAAGTGGGTGAAAAGGACGTACAGAGAAGTTCAAACCCCATAGAAACCTCCTTTCTCTGCAAATCTCACAATTATAAACTTCCACCATAAAACGGGTGAATCCAAACGAAGCACCAAATTGACTTCAATTCCGGGATTTTTCCTTATTTGGTTCTGGCCTACTTTTGTTACACCCCGAAATTGACATACAGACCAGCCCACTGGTTCACAGCCAAGGAACATGAATAGAGGTAGATGTAAGACACCGGTTTAGCTGTTTAACCTACAGTTGGGTTTACTTCTACAAGAATAACAAAGCAGGCAGTTCTCTATTGAAAATGAGCCAGAACCACGGGTGTTAATGCAGTGTTCCAGGCTGCACAGAGAAAGAGCAAAATTTTCAGTCTTCACAAGGATCCGAAGACTCAACAGGCACGGATTATTTTTGATCCCTGCAAAGTTTGAAGATCAGCTGCTCTAAGCATTTTACCGAAGACAGCTTTCAAAATCTTGGACAGTTCAAAGCAAGATTTGCTAAACTTCAATTACTGAAACAAGGGGCTGTTCCGACCCTAAGGCCATCCCAACTGCAAGCTGTAAGTATGATTCCGTCGCTAAGCGGTCAATAGCAATGCTAGCATATCTATGGTGACCAGATTTGGGTTTCTGAAAAGGAGGACAGGCGCTGCCTGGACCGGACCAGGCCCCAGTGGGGGAGCGACCGATCCCGAGCTACCGTCACAGAACCTGACCGAGTGATGGTCGCTCCGTCCCCCGCTGGCTCCCTGTTTCGACTAGGTGCTGCACTGTAGTCGACCAAAATCCCGGAAGATTTTGAAATTCCCCCCGGACATTTTTTAAAAGTAGGACATGTCCGTGAAAAGGAGGACGTCTGGTCCCACTACCATATCAACAATTTGATGTTTCAGTGAGTGAGTGAGTGCTTGTTGCTATGATGCATCTTTACTCAGCAGCTTTGCTCGTTTTAGACCAACCAATCAGCACACCGCTCATCTAAATAATCATGAGCATACCACAAAAAGAAGTAAACTTGACGTTTCATTCTGAGGCTTTTAACCAGGCTTGCATTAGGGCTCATAGAACACCAAATAGGCCATTTTCAGCCCAACCAATGTTACAAACCCTATTCAGAGACCTTAAGGACCAGCACCAAATACCCTATATAACCATTCTATGAGCCCTTTAGACTATATTAAAAAAATCCCTTTACAAAGTCTGGAGATATCTATTTTATAAATCTAATTTAAAACAAACCACATTTAAAGCATTATTAACATGTTATTAGAAGAGCTGTCTTCAGATTAACAGAATTTCCTCAAATATGGAGCAAAGTATCCAGCAGTCAAAAAAAGAGGAACAAGGATGACCATATATTTTCCTAAAGTTTTCTGTCAGCATGTGGTATCCTGAAGTTGGGTCTCTTTAGAGCCCAGGAAGGAATGAGAGCTGCCTGAGTTGGAACAGGCCAAACTTTCAAAGTCTTATCATTTTTTGTCTTTCACAATAAGAGTCTCAACGCGCTGCCTGGTTGTAACTTTCGTGAATTAGCTCCTTTAAATTGTTAAGGCTTTGCCACAATACACGTTTGGCTTCAGCTTACAAGCGAGCACAGACAGGCTTTTAGAGCAAACAAATCTAATCATTTTATCAAGGCCTTTAGTTCTGGCAAAACATTTCTAAAGAGAAAATTAAGGCTTTGATTGATATTTTAATTAAGATTCTGTGATTTAAATATCCTTGAGCTTTTCAACAAAAAAGTTTTATTTTTTTTCTCAGCATACTTGGACCAAAAAACACAAAAAACATAACAAAAAAAAAATTCTTGATTAGAAAATATAATTTTTTCCCAATCATTATGTACACAGATGTAATGGTTCAACAGGATGGTTGCCCTCTTAATTTTTCCTTCCACTTTGCCCATTCTGTGTTTAGCTTTCACACCTTAAGTTCTTTAAAATGATCAAACCTATGTAAACCAAAGCAATAAAAAACATGACCTTAGCAAAAATACGGTCACTGTTGGACAATAGATCATACCAAATGCATGAACATGTTGCAGGACTAGAGACCTCATTAAGTCAAAGACATTTGCATCCTAAATGCACATAGGCGCACTGATCCTTGATCTTTTGAGATTTTTTGCTCCCAATTAATAAGTGCTTTTACATCCATGATGTTATTTGCACAGTTTCATGCTAATATATTTTCCTTTGAACTATCAGTTGTTCTTTCACTCAAGCACAGTCAGAGATGCGTATTCTGTGGGTTTCTAGTCACCTGACTATGTTGCACGCTTAGTTTGATTTAATCTGAGTATGCCATTTTGGTAACCCCACATTATTTCTTTTGTTGTGATGTGGGTATTCCCATTACAGTACAGTTCACTCTATTTTTTGACTGCTGTTTTCTGTAGTTCATATGTCTTGGAACAAGCGTTTTCGTGATATGCCAACCTCCAAAATAAATGAATCCATCTTTTGCAGCTTATCTGTCAGGTAGACAGGCACAGGTTTATGGGTGAAAGGCGGGGTGCACTCTGGACATTGTTGCATAGCAGCATCTGCTTCCATGTTTAGCCCCCTCTGGAGCCAGCCACAATATTAGGTACAAGTTTAAAAGCTGCATGAAGTATAAAAGCTGCAGACTTGGTGTCTGTGGGTCTCATTAACCTAGTAACATATAGGTGCGTCAGGCTTAACTAAGCCTTGCCAGTCATGTTTTTGGACTGTGGGAGGAAGAGAGATCCCATGCATAGGGAGAACATGCACAGCCAGGGAATCAAACCCAGGACTTTCTTGCTGTAAGGTCATTGCTAACAACACAGTTCTGTTCTTTTAAAATTGAGATAATCTACAGTCCCCATTTCTGACATCTTTGTGGCTTTAGTTGTTTACCCACAAATGTCTGTTTAATTGCTGCATCTACTAAATTCCCACATAATATGGTTTCAATGAATTTTCGAGTAGAAACCGCAGTCTTTGGAGGGATTTTGTTCATTTCATAAATCATTTCAGCTCATTGTGAAGATGTGGAGAGCTGAAATGAAAGAGTCCATTCACTGGACTTTCCCTTTCACCCTTTTCTTAACCTCCCCAGGCCTTTTGTTAAGGCTTTCTTCCCTGTGAGAAATAGACAGCTTCCTCAGAAGCACCCAAGGTTGACTCACTTCCTCCATTTGGTCTCTCTATCTCGTCTGTCTTTCTGTCTCTCGTTCTTTCTTTCTTGCTCTCTCACTTTCTGTCTGTCTCAGGTTGGTGGCACTCCACTTTAGAGTTTCCTGCTGTTACATGGTAGCACAGACCTGAAGGTAAGCTTTTTTTCTTGTCATCCATGCCATATTGCAGAAGTTATCATGCACAGAGTGTGAAAAGCAAAAGATAGAGATGTTAGTTGTCTCGAAATCATTCAGGGTATTTGGAAACAGTGGCTGGGAAAGATGCCATATATCCAGTTAGATATTAGAATGGAAGTATTTATGGTGAACGGTGTATTCCACCTAGACGTTTGATAGCAGTTAAAGTGTCAAACGTGTGTAAAGCAGTACAAAAAAGTTTCTGTTTTCAACTCCCAGCAGTTCTTTGTGGCATGAGTGTGTGATGCAAGGATGGTGCAGAAACAAAGCTACGCGCGGTGGGTGTCACAGAAAGAGCTGGTTGAAAGGTTTTATGCTCTTCCTGTTGGGTTCGTCCTCCAATCAGCTGATAGCTCATGTGCTGATGCTTATTGCTGATTCCCTTGCAGATAAAATGTCAGTGTTGCACACAAAGTGCGAATATGTTTTACTGGGTTTTCATTTATTTAAACATTTTGAAGACTAAAACATGATCGTATAGATTGTTTTCTATTTAGTGATTTCAATACCGTCAGCCTTTTATATCACTGTAGAGAAACTTGGACTCGCTTTTCTTTAAAAACATATTTTTTTAGCAATAAGAGGATTTTTAAGTGAATCAACCTGTTTCCGAGCATCTTCATGAAATTTATATATAGAATTCGACATTGCCATTCAGAAAATCTTCTTTTCAGGGGAGAGGGGCCCTTTTGGGATATATTGGATGAAATATTAATTTATCCATGGCTTCATTTGGTAGAAGGATCACCACTGAAAAAAAAATGGTACACATGTCAGATTAAATAATACTTTTTATACTTCAGCGATAGTATCAAGGTGTTACTTTATTCTATCTCTTATAATATATCCGTTGGTTGTACTGTTCTTTTTACATCTCTTCGTTTTTTCCTTTTTATCTATTCTTTCTTTATTCTTTTCTCCTTTTTTTCTGTTTTTCCTTACCTGTACTACTTTTTTTTTATTCCTTTATTTAACCAGGAAAAGTCCCATTGAGATTAACAATCTCTTTTTCAAGGGAGTCCTGGCCAAGACAGCGGCAAAAGATTACTTTACAATTTACATTACAGTTTACAATTACATCTATCTATAATTAGAAATTCATACAACAGTTACAAACCATAGATCTCATTTCCAAACCTTTGAGCAATCGTTTAAAATGTCCGATTGGAATCAAATCCTTCAACTTCCAGTCTTTCTGAAGATTGTTCCATACTGTGGGGGCAGAGTACTGAAAAGCTGTCTTTACAGCTTCAGTGCGGACACTAGGTACAGACAGAAGCAAAGAATCTTGAGAACGTAGAGAATACAGTCCAGCCGCTCTTGGTTGAATGTACTCACAGAGGTATGAGGGGAGCAGACACAGAATACCCTTATAAATAATCATATACCAGTGAGTGAGTCTACGAGTCTCTAATGCTGGCCGGCCCACACGTATGTAAAGTTCACAGTGGTGTGTGCGAGGCTTACAATTTGTGATAAATCGTAGAGAGGCATGGTAAACTGAGTCTAAAATTTTTAGAACTTGATCTGGGGCATTGATATAGATTGGGTCACCATAATCCAGAATGGGTAAAAACGTTGCAGCTACCAGTCTCTTCTTCGAATTAAAAGAGAAACAACGCCTATTCCTAAAGAAGAAGCCAATTTTCAGTCTGAGTTTCTTGATCAATTGTTCAACATGAGGTTTAAAATTTAGACTTTCATCAATTAAAATTCCTAAATATTTAAAAGATTGAACCCCTTCTATCTCTGACCCATCCAAGGTTACATTGCAGTGTCCATAAAATCTGTAATACTCCCTGCATGAATAGTAATAAAGCTGTTTATATGTATAAATCAAGCAGAACACTATATCAATAGCCATACTGCTCCACTTGTGAAAGCAAAATCTGTTGGGCTCTTTTTTTTTGAGCCCAAAATCTGTTGGGCTCATCAAGACAATTATTCTTTTTGCCACATTGCTAGACAGGAAACTTAAAAAAAACAAAAAAACGAAAAAAAAAAGCTGTCATATGTGGACGCACTCTATATACCGTTTATATCCAGTGATGGGACTAACGGCGTTGAAAGTACCTTCTTTTAGTAACGAGTAATCTAACTAATTACTTTGACTGTAACTATAACGCAGTTACCATTGCAGACACCCCGTTACTGCGCGTTACTCAGGTCGCACAATGAACCTTTTTTCATGATATGACTCGTGCGCAGCTGCGTGAAGCTGACACCCCACCCACGTCAAAAAACTCTGCAAATAGACTGAATGGTTAGTGCAACGTTAGTGCAGATTTGTGCAGAAAAAAATATTGTTTGTGCTACTTTTGTTTAAGAGATATTAAAGATTATTTTTTAGGTCATCCAGAGGTGCGCGCCTTGTCATGAGAGAGGGGAGGATGAGAATGGCTGATGTATAGTGAGATTCCGTCTGTCAGTGGGTAGGTGGGTGTTTCTGCTGGCGGGTGTTGACGTACAGCACACACAGAGAGGTGGAGAGTGAGGAGGATCCAGCAGCAAAACAGCGTTTTCCACATGGAAATACCGGTGTTACGTCGAGCTGCGTTTCCCCATCACATACGGTTTCCTCTGCATCTCCGCACAGCGAAGGCGGCACGAGTCACCGCGCAAGCGACAGGAAACGCGCATGCTCGCTAAAGGCGCGCAACAGTCGCCCTGTGCTCGCGCCACAGGAGAACTATGGAGAGCGTGAACGATCAAATGAAAGGGAGAAAGATGGATGGATGGATGGATGGATGGATGGATGCTCTGCCTTCTCAACCTACTGTATTTTTTATTTTAAACATTATTTGATGGCCTTTGTGGCAGGGATGGAGATCCATATTTTATGTCACACACAGAGTATACATCTAGATAGATAGATGGATAGATAGATGTTGCAGTATCTATAACAACCCAAATACACAGGATTTCAGAATTAGACATCCCCAGTTATTAATTTCATATACTTACCAGATCTGAATGCCCTGTTAAAAAAAACTTCACATCGCCTTCCCCCCTGATGTCATTTGCATTGAGTTGCAATAAATGCAAAACTCTCTGCAGGTTCTTGTCTTTGTCGTCCGCTCTATTCAGCTGGCTTTTGAATCACACAGTGAGAAGGTGGGGGCTGGGTGGTGAGGGGTACGGGGGCGAGAAACGCAAAAGTAACGCAATAGTTACTTTTACTAGTAACTAGTTACTTTTATTGTGGAGTAACTCAGTTAGTAACTCAGTTACTTTTTGGGAGAAGTAACTAGTAACTATAACTAATTACTTTTTCAAAGTAACGTGCCCAACACTGTTTATATCCCATGCACCTTTTTCTTCCTTTGGCACATTCTTCTCCTTTAACTATTTAAGGTGATGTAAAGAGTAAATTTCTCCACTGTGAGATCAATAAAGTCAATCCATAAATCAATCAATTATTAATTGTGGTTAATTAGAGTCCCAAGTTCTAAGACATAGCTAAGATGATCTTTTCTGTTATTTGTCAATGAAATTGTTTCTCAACTGTTCTTAAAATTCTCTAGATCAGGGAATAATGTGTTGCTTTTTGTGAACTACTTTTTTCCCACCCTGTAGTGTCAGACAGGTTCTATTTATTATTATTTTCACTTAATTGATTTAGTATGAAGAATCAGTGATCAACCCCATCATGGAAGTGACATATTTCATTTAAAAACACATCAAGAGGGGATCTTATTAAAATCTTGATTATTTTACCAACACAGTCATCTCTACTTTGAAAGAAAAGCTTATGTTAAGTATTTTTTATTGTTATGGCCATATTTAGGTGTTTTAAATGCAAAAGTAAAGGCAACACCAGAGTTAGCATCTGAGATGTGCCACTGACCTCCAAGATGGAAACATGTTAAAATACTTGATGTAAATTTGTCACAATAGCATAATATTGGAGCAAAGAATTAAGAATGGAAGGCTTTCAGAGATAACGATTTATATAATTATTCATTAAAGTAAATTAATTAATAATGCATTTTTAGAGCTAATAGTTTCCATAAAAATCTAAAGAAAGTTACATGTCTTCAGCATTAATTAAGAGTTTTAGGAATGAAACAGTGATAAATCAGGCAATGCAGAGGAGCAATATTTACCTTTGTTTGCAAAAAAAAAAAAAAAAACCCTTCAAAGCTTACTGTTACAGAACTTAAGCAAGGTCTGGCATCTTGGAGACATCAGATCTTCATAACAATTAAAGACCTCTGTGCACATCTTCATCAGTGCTACTAGTACGGTAGTTGTGGGGGTTGCTTTGAATTGGCTGTGCTAGAAATAAATAGGTACATAACAGAGCCAGCCACCATTTGGGGCTGAACTCTGACATGGATTCCATACATCAGCTTTCCAGGAGGTCATATGAGATAAAGAAAGGGTTGATAGAAAGGGTTTGTAGTAGATAAATTTATTTTCCAACTGGCTAATAACTCATTTGAAAGAAAGTCATGTGTTGATGTCATGGTCACGAGAAGCTCCTTATGAAATTAAGTTGTTTTGTCATCTGTAGCAAAGCAGCTTTTTTCATACATGATTAGTAACCATGTGTAGGTTTTTATCAAACTCATGCTCTTAATTGTTGAACTTCGTTTGTTCTTAAATGAACTGCATGTAAAGAAGAAGAAAATAAAACAAAACTAACGCAGAGTGAATAAATGGGACGTCAGGATTTTGGAAATAAGCTGCTGAGAAACACAAGTGAAAGAGATGTGTGAGACACAGTATCGTATTGGTTGGGAGGCTTAACTTCCTTCTTTGTTTGCTTGTCGGGTTATAGTAAAAAGGATATATGTAGGTATGTTTGTGTGAAGTTTTTGTGCACAGGTATACAAAAGATGCACACATTGTCAGACAGAACCACTGACACCACAAACACCTTTACTGTACTGTTCGTTGTCTCCCCTTGTTTTTTTTTTTTTTTTTTACATGTTTAACTTTTGCAGCTTATCTGTCATGTTCACAGGGGGAGGGGCCCAGGACATGGAGAGATACAACCATTTTGATTATAATAATAATAATTTTACTTTATTGATCTCACAATGGAAAAATTAACCTCTGCATATAATCAATCCCTTTGGGGACAGTGTGTCTTGCTCAGAGAACCTAGAATGGAGGCAGTGGGATTTAAACCGGGTACTTGCAACCTTTTCAGAGCACAAGCACACTACTCTACCCCAGTAGGCCAGCACTCCCCCAAAACTAAGGGCAGTTTAGTCTAAATGATCGTGCAGCAGTGTGTCGCAGTGAGCTTGTCAGTGTTGGGCACGTTACTTTGAAAAAGTAATTAGTTATAGTTACTAGTTACGTCTCCCAAAAAGTAACTGAGTTAGCAACTGAGTTACTCCACAATAAAAGTAACTAGTTACTAGTAAAAGTAACTATTGCGTTACTTTTGCGAGTGTATGAAATTAATAACTGGGGATGTCTAATTCTGAAATCCTGTGTTTTGGTTGTTATAGATACTGCAACATCTATCTATCTATCTATCTATCTATCTATCTATCTATCTATCTATCTATCTATCTATCTATCTATCTATCTATCTATCTATCTATCTATCTATCTATCTATCTATCTATCTATCTATCCATCCATCCATCCATCCATCCATCCATCCATCCATCCATCCATCCATCCATCCATCCATCCATCCACCCATCTCCCTTTCTCCATATAGGCTAATGATCGTTCACGCTCTCCGTAGTTCCCCTGTGGCGCGAGCACAGGGCGGCTGTTACGCGCCTTTAGCAAGCATGCAAGTTTCCTGTCGCTTGCATGGTGAATCGTGCCGCCGCGCTGTGCGGAGATGCAGGGGAAACCGTATCTGATGGGGAAACGCAGCTCGACGTAACACCAGTATTTCCATCTGGAAAGCGCTGTTTTGCCGCTGGAGTCATCCTCACTCTCCATCCTCCCATCTCTCATGACGCGCGCACGAGTCCTATCATGAAAAAAGGTTAATTGTGCGACCTGGGTAACGTGCAGTAACGGGGGAATCGGCAATTGTAACTGCGTTATAATTACAGTAAGAGTAATCATTTTGATTACTCGTTACTAAAAAAAGGTAGCGGCGTTAGTAACGCCGTTACTTTTAACGCCAGTTATTTTTGATTTATGCCAAATATTAAAGCTTGGTCTGCACTATGTTATTCCACTCCACGATGCAAGAGGGACAATCACGAACTAGCAAGTTCATTCGACAACGAAAAAGGAATTATGCATAGTGTAGAGCGGATATAGATTTGACCAATCAGAAGCCTCCTGTCTGCGGCACTGTCAGCGGTCACCTACAATTTTGGAGAGGTGCAACAGGGTGTCTGCTACAGGGGTGGGCACACATTTGCATTCACTGCGACACACACACAGATGATGTGGTTTCTGAGTATAAGTCAGCCTTAAGGCTTAATATGCTTGATATGCCCACGAGGTCTGTGCGATCAAATTACGTCATTAAACCTTCCACGCGCCACCGCCATTTGTCTAAACTGAACTCAACATTTCAAGCTTAACCATGACCTGGATGACTGAGAATCTTCACAGATATCTCTCGGAAGGAAATTATTCTCACTCTTTGATGACCAAAACGGCTGTATTTTCTGCTACTATATGTATTGTGTTGTGCTGTACTCCTGGAGCCGGCCAGAATATCAGGTACAAGTGTAAAAGCAGCATGAAGTATAAAAGCTGCAGACTTGCTGTTCGTGGGTCTCATTTAACATGCAAAATGTGCATGCGTCAAGCTTAACTGAGCCTTATCAGTCAAGTTTTTAGACTGTGGGAGGAAGAGAGAACCCATGCATGGGGAGAACATGCACACCTGGGAATTAAACCTGGGACTTGCTTTGCTGAAGGACATTGCTCAGAACACAGTTTTGTTCTTTTATAACGGAGATAGTCTACTGTTTGCATCTCTAAATTCTGAGTGGCTTTAAGTGTTTACCTAGACATATGTCTGTTCAATTGCTGCATCAAAAAACTGCATTTATGGAAGAAGAAAATAAAACAAAACTAACGCAGAGTGTTTTAATGGGCGGTCCGGATTTCGGAAATAAGCTGCTGAGAAACAAAAGTGAAAGAGATGTGTGAGAGACACAGTATCGTATTGGTTTGGAGGCTTAACTTCCTTTTTTTTTTGCTTGTTGGGTTATAGTAAAGAGGCTATGTGTAGGTATGTTTGTGTGAAGTGTTTGTGCACAGGTATACAAAAGATGCACACATTGTCAGGCAGAACCACTGACACCACAAACACCTACAAATACACTGATGTGCACACAAACATGACAAATGTACACCACAAACTTCCCGCATACTCATTTCTCTCTGCCTTTTACTGACAGTGACTGAGCCACTTTTGAGAAGGGTGAGTGGGTGTGTTGACTGGAAACAAGCGAGATTGACCCAACACAATGCATTTCAAACTAGGGATAACTCGAGAACAATTTAAGCCTTAAGCATGTTCAGAGTGAAAACAGAGTGAAAAATAAGTGTAGCACAGAAACACTAATAGCTCGCTGTTATTGTTGAAGATGGAAAAATAAAACAGATTTAAGGAAGTTGTTTCTCATCAGGATGTTTTGTAATTCAAATTACGGATATAGTAAAAATTTTATGTGGATCTCCTCAAAAAATATCTATATCTATCTATAACATCTATATCTCTATGTTCTATTTTCATTTTTGTATCTAGAATTGTCTCTTTTTTGCAGACATTAGCTAACCCAGTTGCATCTCATACAAAACGGATGCAATCAGTAACTGGCTGCATACTGTGTGCTTTATATGAAACATCTCAAATACCTGTAATTGCATGTTAGAAATGAAGCAAACTCTAAAAAAAATGTTAATAAACTTAAGAACAGAGGCCTTTGACTGCCACAAAAAAAAAAGTATTTTTCTTAGAGATCCAGCTGGAAGTCACTTCACAAGGTTAAAGTTAAAGGCACAGTGACAAATCCTCCAAACGAGGTGGAAAAATACTGCTGTCAATTGCCTCCACCTGATTTCTGGGAGGCAGGTGGTAAAAACCCTCAGCCCAACTGCAAAAGACTTGATGACAGCAACCACTGAGGTTTTGGTTTGCACAGTAAAGCTTGTAATAAATACTAAAGGGCTCCAAGCCTCAACTCTAAGATATACATCTTTAATGCCATAAAGGCAGAGGAAATGTCTGCTTCATTTTGTTTACAGCTATATCAGTCTGCCAGAGATGGTTTGGAGTTTTGTTTTGTGGAGTGATTATATAGGGTACTTGGTGCTGATCCTTAAGATCTGTTCAAGCATTTTCTCTGTTCTATGAGCCCTAATGAAAGCCTGGTTATAAGCCCTAGAATGAAACGACAGCTTTTCTTCCTTTTATGGTATGCTCATGAATATTTAGCTGAGCTGTGTGCTGATTGGTTGGTTTACAATGAGCGAAACTGCTGAGCAAAGACGCATCATAGCAACAAGCACTCACTCACTTAAACATTTAAATTGTTGATATGGTAGGGTGACCAGACGTCCCCTTTTTGACAGACATTTACTACTTTTCATACCTGAAAAAATAGTCTGGGGGGAAATTTCAAAATTTAGGTCGATTTTGGTCGGCTACAGTGCAGCACATAGTCGAAACACACCGGGCATTGGAAACGAGCCGTCAGCTCCGGGGCTGGTCCGGGAACCCCGACGGACAGGGGCAGGGAGCCAGCGGGGGATGGAGCGACTGAACCGGACCTGGTGACGGTAGCCTGGACACAGGCGGCACTGCGCTTCCCCCCGCCTGCTGCCCCTTGGATTCGTCCGTTTTATGGTGGAACTTTAGAATTGTGAGATTTGCAGAGAAAGGAGGTGTCAATGGGGTTTGAACTTCTCTGTATCTCCATTTCACCCACTAAACTATTGTTATTCATCTATGACAGTGTAAACTCGGTTTTGCATTCTATGACCCCCTTAAAGAACCATTCCAAAAAAAGAAAGTTAAAAACAATCCAACCAATCCAAAGTTGATTGTTTTTAATTTTCTGTTTTTGGAATGACTATGATCTGGATGACTGAGATCTTCACCAGTTTAAAGAACCATGTGTGACCTGTGATCATCGAGGTTGTTTTGCTATAATCTGGTATAGCTTTAGCATCTTTTAAATTGGAGACCTACAGTACAGCTTGTAGAATTAAAAAAAGGATTAAATTGGGAACTTTCAGGAACTTATGGTAGAAAATTTTAAAGAAGAGAGAAATATGAAGCTTTAGTGTTTTTATAAGCATTCCTTATAATCTACACAGGTTGAATTTCAAAAGAAGTTTTGGAAAATACTAAAGTGACCTCTCTTGTGGTGCAATTTGAAGTTTTGCAATATAAACCTAATTTGCAATAGGTTTCTATGAGGTATATAAAACTCTTTGTTTACATCCTGATTTGCTCATGAGCTAACTTTGCGTAATTGTTTATGGCTTGATAAATATGTAACCAATTTATACTTAATTATAGAACTCTCCTAATTTTTTCAATAATTTTTAAGATTTAAAAAGCTTGACAAGGAGTACGCAGAAATTGTATCAAGTATTTGGATCTAAGTAGTTGATTGTTTTTTCAGTTTTTAAGTATCTCTTGCTTTTTACATATTTAAGCACTAAATATTTGCAACATATAACAGGGCTGATAGGACCAAACTCACAAGCTATCTAAGCTTTTAATTTTTCTTGAAAAAAGGAAAAAATACATAAAAAATCAGTCCAGTATGAACATTACTAAATGTGTTAATGATGTTTGCTGTTGCTTGCTCATTTTATGCTGTGTGTATTTATGCCATGGAATTACCTTTTCTTAAAAAAAAATGTAGTTAAATCAATCATGGTTTCCATAGACTGCACCTTACAATCTGCACCTGCTTTCTTATAGATATAGAATAGTATAATTGATCATAGATGAATAATGAAACTTGGGTATTTTCAGCACATTGCATTATTGAATTTTAAGAACTAAAATGTGTGTTTCTTTCATCACAATGCCTCCTCGAGTTCAACAAGCCTCTTTAACAAGCAAACTCAATTTGAATCCTTAAGGACTCCTGCTGCACCTTGTAATGAGATATGTGACAACGTTCACAATCTTGTGTGTAAAGTGGATTTTATTCTATTAGCTATAACAGAATACATTTTTATATTAAGCAGGTGAAGCTGGGTAACAATTGATATATAGCTCATAGATTTGGTCGTAGATGGGGAGATAAAGGACAAGCAACAAATTCAAAGGATAACAGAATAATGAAATGCTTTTTAAATAAAACATTATAAAACATTGCTGATGAAGATTCTCAGTCATCCAGGTCATAGTCATTTCCGTAAAAGTTTAAAAAACAATCCACTGGAAACCAAGTCCAGTGGGTTGTTTTTTAAACTTTTACGAAATTATAAAGCAATGTTTAACGTTCATATGAAGATATGAACAAAAAGAACAATCAGATCCCTGATGTAAGATGGAGTTAGGTTATATAGGGCTCATAGAATTTTAAATTCTACTCTGGATTTAACAGGAAGTCCATTTGAGGAACTTGTCCATGGCATGGACTAGTTTCTCAGCATTGTCCCTGTGCAATAAATATAGATTTTCTGTAATATCCCATAATAAAAATAAGGTTTTTTACACTATATTTCGAGGCTAAGTTAATGCCTTCCAGAGGAAGTGACAATAAGTTATATTTTGTCTGAATTCAAATGAATTCTTTTGGGAAGGAGAATACTTACATTACATTTTGAAAGTTGCTAAAAAGTGGTCAGAACAACTAGGGTTGTGAAGAATTTCTCTTATTTATTCACAATATGCTATATGCCTCCCAAAGATTCAAAGTATGGTGATGAGAATGTGTTGGTCTATGCACATTTTGAGCAAAACCAATTAGGTCTAATGTCGGCATGAATATTAAAATCCCCCTGTATGATGACCTTTACCAAAGACTATTCAGCCAGAACCTTATAGACCATCAAAAAAGTAAAAAAAAAAAAAAAAAGTTTTAACATATTATTTGTCCTTTAAAGCCAATTTTAAAGACATAGAGTATATTGTTTAAAACCTCAGTCTGTTCTTAGTTCTGTGCTTTGAAAACCTGATTGAAAGGTTTTGCATATACATTGTACACGTTTTGTTTCAGAAACATTTAGGGTGTGTTGCTATGTATAGGCTTTTTCAAAGTGTAAGAGTTTAGGAGAAAGTAGAAATCCATCACTATTGCGTACTTTATGTGCTTATTACTGCAGGTTTAATTTATACAGCTAGTTCAGCAAACTGTCAACTTAAAGTTTCCTAGCTTTCTCTCTGTACTTAAATTGCACAAATGTGGCTATTTTTTTTGCATCATCAGGCCAATACTCTGTTTACTAACTAGTTGATTCCCTTGCAGCTTCAGGGTGTTGATGATGGCAGTGTGGATTCAGGCCCAGCAGCTTCAGGGAGATGCGCTTCACCAGATGCAATCACTGTATGGCCAGCACTTCCCCATTGAAGTGCGACATTATCTGTCCCAGTGGATAGAGAGCCAGCTCTGGTGAGTTTTTTTGGTATCCACTGCATCAAGAGTCATCAAACTACATGCATTCCACATTTATTCTATCTGTGTCTCTCTGTGTTCCATTAGGGATGCCATAGACCTGGAGAACCCACAGGAGGAGTTCAAAGCTAAACGTCTGCTGGATAGTCTGATACAAGAGCTGCAAAACAAGGCTGAGCACCAGGTTGGAGAAGATGGTTTCCTACTTAAAATCAAACTGGGTCACTACGCTAATCAACTCAAGGTAACTTTTGTTGTTGTTCCTTTTTTTTCTGTTGAGTTATCCCTTCATTTCATATTGTTGAACCTAAACTTTCCCATACCTTTTGGTCAAATTGATTATCTCATTTATCTCAAAGGTTAATCAACCTTTGACTTTTTTTTAATGACTTTTTTGCTTTAAATGACAATTTTCTTGCCGCTTATGCTCTAAGAAGTTTAGAGCATAAGCTTGTGCAAATGTACATGCAGTGGATAAGCTTAAGTACAAAGCAGGTTTTTCATGAAGCCTTGAAGCTGAATATTCTTTCCTGTTTCTAAAAACTCTGACTCTCAGTTCCGATATTCATTTGTTGACATTTTTAGACTAGTTACTTCATCTTTAATCCTCAGCTTGTGCTCGTTCCCTAAGAGATACAAGCTAAGAGAACTATTAAAATTATTACATTCAAACTTTAGAAGTAAGTCAAACTTCTTTGAAGCTATTTGTAAAAGAAGAAATGGAAATAAAGTGTTAAATTTAGTACAGAGCTGTGTATTAAAAGTTTAAATGTTCCCCAGAGAGGTTAAACAATGTTTAATAAAGACATATAAACTCTGCTAATGTAGTCTTACTATGTATGTAGAGTACAAGTATTGCTATTTACAATGTCAATATATTTGTGTGAAATTATCTATATTCGGTAGAAACTAAGTGTTTACTTATAGTAATAACATAGTTAAAACTATGCGTTTAACCTGTGATCAGAATCTAAATATGTTCTTTAACATTAAGCATGGATTAGAAGGCTGAGTGAGCTATTTGAAGCAACAATATTAGTTCCTCTGTAACTGCTGATATGATGGAGACATTTTAGATGTATTTAATGGGAGGGTGTGCAAGCGTATACAAGCACAGCTGTATATTCATTTAGGAAAAAGGCAAAAAGTTACCTGCAGAACTATAGAATTTGCCGTCCAACAGTCATTAGAGCATATATATATATATATATATATATATATATATATATATATATATATATATATATATATAAAACATCTGTACACCACAGTAAAAGTGTTTCATGTGATATGAAAGCACAAGGAGATTTAATAATTGTTAATATACAATTGTTTTTTTTTGTTTTTTTAGGAGTACATTTTTTTGTTTTAATTAATGCAAATAAAATCTAGGTTTTGTTCAATAGATATGAAAGACAACAAAGTACTAAGGTTTCAAAACAATATTTAAGTTGCTTACAATAAAACAGGGGATAGGTGTTTAAAAAGCAAAAGTGTTTCGCTCAGTTTCCCTCCTTGAAGTAGTTCCTAGAAAGAGTACACAATACACTTGGTGTTTTGAGAACAGGTTGTATCCACATGGAGGAAAACAAGAGAACAGACCAGGTGAGTTCTAAGGTAACCAACCAACACTGCTATTTATGATCGAAGTCCCTGCTCACTGAAAGGTTCCTGTGATTACCATTTTCTCAAGCCTGAAACCTGGCATGGAAATAAAGATGGATTTACGTATTGATCTCTTAACCATGACACCATGCCTGCACTTTATACAGTAATTTTTTATCAGTTTATGTTTAGATGTTTATCATACTTATTTTTTCATAACAAGTAGTTAAAATATCCCAGCGACTACTCACTAGTTTAATAAACAGTTGTAATTCCCGTCACTGAGGTGTGCCACACTGCGCTTCAAGGTGTTAATTGATTTTAGCATGTCTCCAGCATTCCCTCCAGAACTTAACAAGCTTCTTTGATGCTACTAAATTGGTGTGCCCTGTGAGCAGCGGCTGCTCGGCTCGTCGGGTGCTAACGGATCTTAACATGGCTCATGCTCTCCTTGTCTTTCAGAGCACGTATGACCGCTGTCCGCTGGAGCTGGTCCGATGTATCAAACACATCCTCTACACAGAGCAGAGGCTCATCAGAGAAGCAACAAATGTAAGTTGGATGTGGATGGCATTTGAAGTGTGTTGCATATACACACACACACACACACCTCCACCAACTATTCATGCCACCTCCTGGACCAGACCTGACATTACTAAGTAAACAAACGACATAATAGTCCTCAATTCAGAAATTGGGTAATTGGATAACTGCTGTCTTTTTCTGCTGTTTTTCCAAAAAATAAAAGCAGATTTTATTTGGCTGGTGTAAAAGTGATTCCATAGTGCATTAGTGTCTGTTTAGTTTTTATTTATGTTTTTGCTGGATCTCCTTTTACCATTGTAACGCTGCCTTATGAAGCAGTGCTTTTTCCGTTCACACCATGGCACCATGAGTTATAAAACCATGAAACTAGCAGTGCGTAAAAACATCTGACTCCTGCTAAGTCCTTTTCTGAACTGATTTTCATTCACATCGTGTTTTCTTCTTTTTGTGAAATTGACCGAATGAAATTCACGCCACCAGGCACCGTGGTGCGCTCATGGCAAGCCAGAAAGTACACGTGAATTTTCTCTCATCTCGTTTTTCCACTGTTGCCTCTGTATTTTCTGTAGGCCACTGTGGAGTTCGTCATCAAACGCCCTAAATACAACATAGAAAAGTCAGCATCCTACTCTAAGGGCTCTAAAATAACAGCTCACCCATTTGTGTTAATAATCAAAGTAAACAAATCCCTCCTTCCACCTGGCAAGCGATTTAACATACGATGTGCAAAAGCAAACTTTTTCAGTGCCAGATGTTTGGCTTCCTCATTCCTCCATCTCTGAGTTTCCCATGTTGTGTTTAGTCAAGCTCTCCAGTGGGCGGGATGATGGACAGCATGTCTCAGAAGTACCAGCAGATCAACCAAGCCTTCGAGGAGCTTCGCCTGCTCACCCAAGACACTGAGAACGACCTGCGTAAGCTCCAGCACAACCAGGAGTACTTTATCATCCAGTACCAAGAAAGCCTTCGGATCCAGGGTGAGACCAGAGGACATGCTTGTCAGCGTTGTTACTCAAAACTAATTACTAACATGCATAATGAGCAGCTGCAGGGTTGGTAATTAGTAAGAAATCTATAAATGTGTAGGTTGAACGGTGTGCAACATTTCTTTATTGACATTTACTCAATTAAAACTCGCAGGTCTTATAGGTGAGTTAGAATTACCAAATGTATTTCCGTGCCCTAGATGCAAGAAAAAATACAGATACATTTCACCCATTTCACAAAACTCAGCGCTTTCCATTACTGTGGTTGTTATGCATAAAATCCCAGATCATGGCGCTACAGTTTAAAAAACCTTGAAAAATAATCAAACAGAGAATGTGAAGAGAGAGAAGGAGATAAGCATGGAGCAATTGTCCTAAGCTCTGGCATGAAAATCCTGGGTGGCTTTGACAAGAGTCGATAGCCTCCCTGGATGGGGCACCTACTCTAATGCTGCACCCAACCATCATTGGATGGGGGGGACCCTGAGTTAAGAAAAAACAGCTCTTCCAGAAGCATAAGCATTCAGAGTAAAGTTTTCATTCAAAGTAAATAAAGCTCACACTTTCAGGCACATGTTCTGTGGTCTGATAAATAGAGATTTTTTTTTTTTAATAATCGGCATAGTTCCAGTACATCTGTATGTCATGGGCATGTTTAGCTGCATTAGGGTTTTGTGCACTTCCCAAAGCAGATGTTACCATGGGGAAAAATCATCATCATGTGAAAATAATGAAGCAATGTCTCAAGACCTCAGCCAAGAAGTCAACATTCAGTTACAAATGTTTCCTCTAAATGGATGACAGCTCTTCAGATCAGCTGTTTTAACTGACCCAAGCTTTAAAGGTGTCTACAAGCAAGGAGTCACATAACCCTGAATTAGACCATTTTGTTTAGGAGGAATTGGCCAACATTCTGGGGCATCTAAAGCCCTATTCTGATGGCTTTAATTTTACCATGGGACCAAATAATTTGTTAAACAAGAATTCCGCCTCAAATTACCTTCTTTATTTTTCTGATCTCTAAGGTCATGCAATTATACTGATCCAATGTGGACCACATATTGGCATCTCTGTGATTTAGACAGAAATATCCGGTGCTGCTATACATTGTGTCGATTTTGTGTCTTGCGCACATTTTTACTTGCTTTTAGCAAAGAATAGAGAATGTATTGGAGTTTTTGGAAGATGTTTAGGATCCCTGTCTAGTAAAATTGGACATTTTTACTTGCTTTTAGTTAAGAATAGAGGATGCATTCGAATGTTTAGAAGATCTTTTGGGTCCCTGGCTAGTAAAATCTGACATTTTTACTTGCTTTTAGCAAAGAATAGAGGACATATTGGAGTTTTTAGAAGATCTTTTGGGTCCCTGGCTAGTAAATTTGGACATTTTTACTTGCTTTTAGCAAAGAATATAGGACATATTGGAGTTTTTAGAAGATCTTTTGGGTCCTTGGCTAGTAAATTGTGACATTTTTACTTGCTTTTGGCAAAGAATAAAGGATGTATTGGAGTGTTTAGAAGATCTTTTGGGTCCCTGGTAGTAAAATCTGACATTTTTACTTGCTTTTAGCAAAGAATAGAGGACATATTGGAGTTTTTAGAAGATCTTTTGGGTCCCTAGCTAGTAAACTTGGATTGGTTTTGTGCAGCATAAAAAAAGGGTTAAGGGAAGCAACAATATCTACAAATAAAAGCAAATTTGATAAATTGTTGCAGTCATTATTGGGTCTATATGTCCTTAAGTTAAGCATAGTTGAACATTTAATTCAGAGATATTTATTAAAGTCCTTTACCTGTTTTCATTTTAAGAACATCATATGCAGGGTAGTTAGCGCTGTGACAAGGGTTCAAGCCCTGCTTTCTGTACAATTTAAACCCTGTTCAATGCGGGACATTATTTGAAATTGTGGGATACCAGGACAGAGGTGAAAAATGTGACACATAAGCTACAGTGGTGAATCGCAGGTGGATCACAGCATCCAATGCACTTTAGCTGGCTTGTGCTTTCTGTGGAGACACAGGGCTCTGAACTACATGCAGCACTTAAGCATCATTTCCACACAGATCATGTCTGTAAATTTCAGAAAAATCACAGACTTAAGTTCCCCCCGTGCAAATGCATTGAATAAAAGCAGTAATTTATTTATTAGATTGGGTCCTTAGATAATGCTTATGCTGTTAGTATATGGCTCAAGACATTTGACAGATATAAAAACATAACTGTGAAATACTTAGGGAAATGTTTATAACAAAGAAGACTACTTCTTATTTTGGCTTGTTACTAAATAGATTTCATTTTGGTAATCCTAAGTGACTCTAAACTAACAGCTGTTAGCTTAATTTAATTCTATAGAGTGAGTGTGGGGGGGCTTTCATAACATATTTCATAACAGCTTTTTTCATGAGGGCCAGAGTACAATGGAATTCTCAAGGTCTGCACTTCCCTAAAGGGACGACTTTGGAGTAAGCTATTATGGCTCAAAGACTATAACATATGCTGTATTTGCACAGGTTAAAAAAAAATCTTTCTCCTCTCTTTTGATCAGTGTTTAACTTGTCCACACCCTCAACAGCTCAGCTGTCCAGCCTTGCCACTCTGCCCCCTTCTGACCGGCAGCTGCGGGAACCCGCCCTCCTCAGCAAGAGAGCTACCGTGGAGGCATGGTTGACAAGAGAAGCCAACACACTACAGAAATACCGCCTGGTGAGAAAGCCTCAGTAAAAGTACTCCATATTTGTCTTTTCAGTTACCCATCTGTAAAGCAGATGAATTAAATTTCATTTCCATCAGCCTGAGCGGGCCTTTGCACCAAAAGACAATGATACATTTGATTGATTTTATTGTAATAGTTTGCATTTGTTTTGACTGCTTTATGTACAGGACCTGGCAGAGAAGCATCAGAAAACACTGCAGCTGTTGCGAAAGCAGCAGACCATCATTCTGGATGACGAGCTGATCCAGTGGAAGAGACGGCAACAGCTGGCAGGCAACGGGGGCCCGCCGGAGGGGGGCCTGGACATCCTTCAGTCCTGGTGAGTTCTTTCCCATCTCCCGCTAAGAACACAGCCACTAGAATCCTTCAAACAGCATGAAATTACGGGTTTATTAGCCTCCAACAGGCTTCCTCTGGGCTTACCTCTGAAGCTTTTAATAAAAGACATACAAAGTGTGTATTCACAGGTTGCCATTACTTATATATTGACTCAGGAGTTCTTATGTTTAACCTATGTTTAATGAGTTTTAGTAGAGGGAGTGTTCTCTGATTATGAAAGTATTAAATCATTGCAATTATTCTTTTGTCAGGTGTGAGAAGCTTGCAGAGACTATTTGGCAAAACAGGCAGCAGATTCGGCGGGCCGAGCACCTGAGGCAGCAGCTGCCCATCCCCGGACCTATCGAAGAACTCCTCAATGAACTCAACAGCACAATCACAGATATCATCTCAGCTTTGGTCACGAGGTGAGCATTCTTTTGGACTTCTTCTAACTATTTTTTGTTAACACTTAAATGTTTTAGATCATAGAATTATTTTAAACACCAGCATGAAAACCTAAATAAATCAGGGGGCAGTTACTTTATGTTGCAGTCAGTGTCTTCATTGTTAGCTCTACACACATACTGTAGGAAACAATGTGGGTTTGCAAATACAGTAGCTTTCCATTTCTTCCCTGCTATTTTGTTAGTTTTATTTTGTTTTGATTGACAGTTATTTTGTTGCATGACAATAAACTACATAGCTTATTACAGGTTCCCTTACAGGCTACACACTCGATGCTGATGTATATTATGTATAATTTACAAGCCTATATTTTTTAATAAAATATGAACAGAGGAGTTGAAAGTGTGCCAGACTGTTAAGAACTCTCAGGCTGCCTTTAGTTTTGTGCCTTCTTTTCACAATTGAACTGATGCTTTATTTTATCACAGTTTCTAACAGGAAAGGAAAATAATTAATGTTTACTTTGGACTTTACTTCAACGTTACTATTTTTTTTAACCTTTGCACTCAATATTAATGTCTTATTGCTTAAAATAGTATACAATGGCTGTTTAAATAGACAAGAAAATAAAGAAATAAATGTCTAATTATTACAAAATCAGTATCAAAATATTTCCATTGATATTGTATCAAATAAATCTTAAATTGAACTGTAACTCAAAAAACGCAATTGAGTTGAATTTTAAGATTCTTACACTGAAAAAAATTTGAATCTCAATAAATTATTTTTTTTCTCAAAATAAGTGCATTTCTTTCTGAATTGAGGAGGTATGTGAGACACTTTCCCAATTGAACGAGACAATTTACATTTAAAGTAAAAAAACAAACAATTTCATTGTCTTATTTCAAGTGCATGTTATCTTTTTTTTTATTTTTTTTACTTTTTTTTTATAGATTTTTTACAGGTATACAACAAAAACATGACAATGATTAATGTCCTTTAGTGAATCCTTTAGCATTTGTCACAAAAAAACAACAAAAAAGCATTAGACAAACAATAAATAATATTATATAAAAATAATTTGTTAATTTACACTTTGGACATACTGAAAGTAAAAAAAAAAAATAAAAAATAAAAATAAAAACACACTTTATGGAGTTTCAACCAGTCAATTAGGAGTGTCCACACCTTTTTTCGTAACAAATGAGATAAAGTAGAACAAAAAAAAGAGGGGGAGATAGGGGTTCTTTATGGCTTCAGTTGTTCTAAAATGGGTTTCCAAATCTTGTAATATTTTTGAGGACAGTTTATTAAATCAAATCTAATTTTTTCTATGTGCAAGACTCCTGTAAATTCCTTCATCCAAGATTCAAAAATAGGTGGTCTGTCACCCTTCCACTGCTTTAATATGCATCTTTTGGCAATCATCATGCCATAGGAGACCAATGTTGTTACATCATGACCCAATTTGTTAAGAGTGTCCGAGACACCAAAGAGGGCTGTTTCTGGATCGGGTTTTATGTTAACTTTAAGTGCATGTTATCTAATTATCTTATTGTAAGAGTAAAAAAACTAATTCTATTGGCAAATCATATTATTTTCTACTCAAATTAAGGTTAAATACACTTAAGAAATGTTTACTTATTTTGCGATTGTTTTTCAGTGCAGCCCTACTTGTCAGATTGGTAGCTGTTGGCTACCTTCACTCTCATCTCTGGTTGAATTTCTGTCAGTATTGTAGATTGGTATTTGTGCATTGACCCTGCATTGGGTTCTGCATCTGTTTATGTAATTTCCTGGTTATCCAGACCGGGCATTAATCTAACATGATGTGAAACTTTGTGTAAAGAGCTGGAACATTAACGTGTTACAAAAAGTTAAAACATAAATTACCTGTAAGGAGCAAAGCAGCTTTTCACTACACTGCAAATACATTGTAAATGCATCACAATTAAAAAGTGATGGTACCCTGGAAGAGTCAACACTTTTCCATTATAGTATGTTAAGATAAAGAATGGAAGATGAATGCACCTAAAGAGGTCTGCAGAGGCATTGTGGGTAAAAAGACACATACAACTTGTTTCGGTCCATTATTGTACTCCCCAAAGGCCCATCTGCCAGGATGCCTTTGCCTTTCCGTGCATCTGAGCGAGAGTATGCTAAAGTTTTTGACAGCATCTTCTGCAACTGTCTTATGAGATAGTCCCCACAGGTAGTGATAACACACAGAGAAGTCGTGTCATTGTCACAGCAATTTATGACTCGCTACAGACAAGTCTGTTAACAGATAGTAATGCACTGCTTCTCTGGCAACATCCTCTTTAGAATCCCCTAAAATCTTCTGAGGTTTCACGCTGTCAAATGGAGATAGCTGCCTTCCTATCACTACTTATCTCACCTGCACATCAGAAGGATTATAGAATCCTAATAACATAATCATTTTACTCACGCTCCCTTTGGACCTGCAGAATTATGCTGTTGCTTATATCTTATTCTGTCTGCCTTTTTATTGTATGTGTTTGTGTTTCCGCATAGATAGATTATCTTGACAGAAATATCTCAAGAGACGCTATTGTTGGGCGATTGAAGCGGTGTAGCTAAGATGACCTTTATTTTGTGTTTTCATCCTCAAGGGGACTGCACAAAGGATGCAGAGTTTATTTAAAATTTAAACAGAGATCTTAAGATTTATAAACATGACTGCATTAAAAGTGAATAACTTTGAATTTTGTAAAAATCATTTTTGTTGCAGATGGCCTTGGTTAAACGTTACCATTAGAGCTACTTTATAAAAAGGAAAGAAAATTGATAATTAAACCTGCTAAGACACATTGATGAAATAAAGATGTCCAAGTATGTCTAATTTAAAATTATCTTTTAAAATACAAAGAAATAAGAGGTATTCACAGTGTCTGCAGCAACAAAATTAATTTGAAACTTTTAACAATTCTCATTTTAACTGCATTAGAGTTGGCTGTAGTAAAGGGAATCAAGCAGATAAATATTGCTTTGTTGTGTTTTTTAACTTCCTGTTTCTTTCTTTCTCCTCTTCTCACAGTACCTTCATCATTGAGAAACAACCACCCCAGGTTCTGAAGACCCAAACCAAGTTTGCCGCCACAGTACGCCTCCTAGTGGGAGGGAAGTTGAACGTGCACATGAACCCTCCCCAGGTCAAAGCCACCATAATTAGTGAGCAGCAAGCCAAGGCCTTGCTGAAAAATGAAAACACAAGGAAGTACGTTCTCAATACTCTTTTTCTCTCTATGCAAATTTAAAAACACAAAAAGAAACACATTAGTTTGACCATTTTGGTAACAGACAGATTGTTTTTGGGGTTCCATGATGCTTCATAAGATGTTTCAGGCTCTCCCATAGAGATCAATAAATATAAGTTTGTTTGGAATGAGTTTTCTGGTTTCACAGCTTAGCACAGAGACATGACTGGAACTTGAAAAATGCCTCAGAGGAATCTGTGGTGTAGATACAGAATCTGTTTTTAGCCTTTTTCACAGTCTCTCTCCACATTCGTCCTGCTTTTTAACAAATCTCTCTGATCTCTAGGTCAGCTTGGCAGCTAGGGGCAAAAATTGAAAATCAATTGAAGAGTTGAATCATCGTTGGCCATAAGCCGCATGCTCAAACACAAGTTTTTCTTTGTTCTTAACAGCATAAGATGGTTATGATGATAGCGGCATATTCCAATTAAAACAGGAGAAACATCATTCTTGGAAAACAGAAAGATGAAAGCACTCCAGCTCTCAGCACATGTGTCCATCACATTAGACAGAAGAGATAATTTACTCCCTCCTTAATTGTCTGTGTTCCAGTGAGAGCAGTGGAGAAATTCTTAACAATAACTGTGTGATGGAGTACCACCAGACTACAGGCACTCTCAGCGCCCACTTCAGAAACATGGTAAGTGGGGCTTCGCTATCTAAATGGGACGATCATTTTTTTAATATGGAATCACGGGAAAGTGATTTACCCTGCTTCATGCTCTCATTGTGCAACTCAAAGCATTTAAACCACCCACACACCCTGTTTTCTGTTTTATGTGCATAAATAATTAACTCAGTTGAGAATAGTTAATTGTTTATAGGTTATTACTTAGGAGCATACCTTGAAATACTGGTGTGTTTTTTCTCCCTTTCACCCCCAAGTTTACAAGTGAAATCTATTTGAAAGATAAATCATAGAAACCAAAACAATCTGAAACTGATCCAGGCAGATCAGAAGGCAGATCCAGCCTTCTAACTTTCTTCGATACCAATCTTGTTAAGCGCTTGAGAGAGGTGTGGGAACAAAGATGTGCCCCACCCTTAACCCACAGCACCCATATGATGTTTTGTCATCAGCTTGTCACTAAAAACAGCAAAACACACCCTGAAGTGTCATCTCTTAACAAGTGAAAACTATTTTCATTGGACTAGGTGGATGTACAAAATATTAGCTGGGGTGGTTTTGAAGTGTGACTGTCAGTGACACTCAGCTACATTACAAAGAAATTACTCCCTATATTAAGAGTTCTGTATATTGATCCATAGCGACTACATCACATACCCAGATCACTCTTTTATTACCTGGAATTTCACTTGTTCTGAAGTGTTTGTCCTGATATTTTGTCTCTACTTTAGTGTTACCGGCGTCTACAACAAAAATCATTCTTATACATATGTTTAAATCTAAGTTACGTGAACAACGTGTCTAACTGTGGATTGATAGATGTCCTTCTTCTTTCAAATGTCCATTTAGGGGGACAATTATGTTTGAGATGTAATAAAAAATGAAGGTAAAATCCCTGGAAGTATTTCAGGGAAGGAAGCTGGCAGCAGTATAAGTGCTGCTAAAGTTAAGAGGAGTTAAGTTAAATAACCTGGTATTTTGCTTATAAGATCCTTCTGATAATTACATTAAGCCCATGTTAAATGTCTGAGAAATCATTTAGTCCTTCTTTCATATCCTTTTAGTTCTTATAAAAGTGTGCATGAGAATTTGACTTTTTTGCATGCCCATTTATGTGGCTGTAGCCAAAGGTGTCAAGGAACAAAGTAGAATAACTTTGTTACCTTACTTTAGTCAAAATTCTGGCTATCTATACTTTACTGGAGTAATTATTTTTATGACAACTTTTTACTTCTACTCATTACATGTTTTGCAATTATTTCTAATTTCTACACCTTAAATTAAAAAAATTGACCGTTATGAGCTGTTAGTATAAAAAAAAACAAAAAAAAAACCAACATAAAAATAATTAAATTCATTCAGAAAATTTGTTTCTTTGCGGTTGGACTCGTTATAGCACCAAAATAAATAGTTGTTCAAGATGATGTAAAGTTAAATTTGACAGTTTCCATTAGGTTCCTTTAATACAGTTGCACAGTAACCGGTATAAGGTTGAAAGCATTTGTCCAGAACATTGTTTCCTGCATTACTTTACTTTTATTTTTGAAAATACTTTATTGTACTTCTACACTTTTACTTGAGTAAAAAAGCTTAAGTTAAAACTCTTAACTCAACAAATGTGTTTTTTAACAGTAGGATTTATAATTCTACTTGAGAGATAAATATTAATACTTTTAACACCTCTACTTTTGATTGCATAGAGATGGAACTGGTGCTAACAAGGTGGCTAATGTTAGCATTCCTCCAGCATTGATGTCAAAACAGGAGGAAGTCCAATATCGTGCTTTATAAAGGGTGCGCACTAGTTTGCACAATGAGCTGACACAAAAAAAAACAAAGTCACTTTTATAATCTGGATTTTCCCGCAGGTTATTGAAGTTCAATAGCAACCCACATGTTTTATCACGAAAAAGGTCAGATTTCCGGGTAAATCCTTTAAAGAAGTATAACCTAAGTTTCTCCCTGGCGACAAGTTCAAATTAGATCATTGCTGTGCACATGCATAGGGGAAGAGAAAAAAACACAACAGCAATCACTGTAATGTCATTTGGTGTAAAAAAAAGTTTTAAATATTTAAATTATATTAAAGGAAAATTTTACCTTTTTAACAAAAAAAACTGCTCACTACCAAATCTTTGATCCCTACTTGTTAAAAGCTATGCTGCTATTTACACTCGTATATTTCCGTCACCTATGACGCTCCAGCTTGGTCCTTATCGTTATCGTAAAATTTTTCTTGCTCTTAGGGAGTCTGTTAGAGGTGCAGGTGTAGCTAGTGCTTTGTGATCCATCTTCATGGCCCCTGTTCTCTGGCTGTGTTGGAAACACACCAGGTGAACGAGAGCGTGGAGCACGACTGCACGCAAAGCCAGAGAATTCAGCATGAATCACTTTTTCATGAAGTGAACCCATAGTGCAAATGTTAGTTAAACATGTTGAATTTAATAAACTGCAAAAAATAAAACATTAACATGCACAAAATTTATGGAAAACTAACAAACATGATTATATTAATGGTGACAAGCACTCAGAGTAACTTTAGGTTAAACAATTTCAAAAGAAACTTCAACTAGTCATTAATTTTTCTGAATGGATCTATATCCTAAAAAAAGCAAAATATCAAAAGAACTGAAAAGATGTCTGTAGACCTGTTTGCTGCAAAAAACATAAAAAGTCCGTAACTGTAACCGTTGTCATTGGCAAGAAAAAAAATCTTTCTTCAAGGTCATTGCTGATGTCTTTCCTTCCTGGCATTGTGTTGACACATTTTTATTCCAGACCAACTATCTACTTAAACTCATTTAATTGTTGAGGCAGTTACACTTCCTGGCTATCATTTATTCAAATGCTTTATTCAGAACCACCTGGTGGCTGTTTTCCCTTTAAAAATTCTATGAAAGCAGCAATCATGTACTTATAAACATCTACCGCACACACAGCTCCTCCATTTTGGTTTTGATCCACCCTCCATTGCCCTCTATGGATAATCAATGTGCCAAAATTAAATTAGATATATGTCCGATAGTTATGAGCAGTATATGCCAATATTCCTGAAATTGTTCCAACACATCTTCTTTTTTGTAGTCTTTGAAAAGGATCAAGCGGTCAGACAGACGTGGAGCAGAATCAGTCACAGAAGAGAAGTTCACCATTTTGTTTGAGTCCCAGTTTAGCGTTGGAAGCAATGAACTTGTCTTTCAAGTTAAGGTAAGAAATAATCTAACATAGGAGTTACATTAGCATTAATATGGAAAGATGCTATCCAGTTATTTTCTTCTGTAATTGTAGGAATTAATTTATATGCAGAATTGTTTATTGTTAAATAAATTGATTCAGAATGAATCTAAGCTTTTGATAAAACATACCATTGTGCTTCCCCAATTCTTAGCTAATGTACATTATATATATATTTATAGATATATATCTATATATCTATATATAGATATATATCTATATATATATATATAGATAGATAGATAGATAGATAGATATACATACATACATACATACATACATACATACATACATACATACATACATACATACATATATAGATATGATAGTTACTATACTTTTTAGACGAGCTGTGAAAAATTTTTTTTTTTCTTTTTTTTTTTACAGAATTTTAGTTACATTCACATTACATGGCTGAATTTTTTTTTCTCTCTGATTAGACATTATCCCTTCCTGTTGTGGTGATAGTTCATGGTAGCCAAGACAATAATGCCACAGCAACTGTATTGTGGGACAATGCATTTGCAGAGGCGGTAAGTAAAATGTCTGTCTGCTTATCAACATCTAGCTAAAATACAGAATCATATTTTGTTTTTATCTTAGTTGTAATTTTCTCCAAAGTCAGGAAACACCAGAAATACTGATATCTTTAAAAAGGAAAGTAAATAGTAGATTATTGCAGTGCAGTGTTACAATCATTGTTATAATCACTTAAAGTAAATACATTTCTAAGGTATTATTTTTTGTAGCCCTGATAATGAGAATTCTTGCTGCTATTCTTGACACATATTTGGGGCAACCCAGTTTATTGTGTTGTGTCAAACTAATACCACGTCATAGTATATGAGAAAGTACACACAAGGAGAAAATTGTTGGTAACCCTCGTTTAATGAAAGAAAAACCCACAGTGGTCGCAGAAATAACTTTAATCTCTCAGAAGTAATAATTATTAAAAATTCTATGAAAACATGCAAATGAAACTCAGGCAATTTCAACAATGGTTCAATAGAATGAGTTTAAACAAATAAACATATTGACAAGGCTGAGGTAAAATGATGGTTCCCATAGAAAAGTTAAATCAAGGTGTGTACAATAATTACCATCACAGGTGTCTCCATTCTTGTAATCAGTCAGTGGGCCTATATATAGGGGGACAAGTAGTCACTGTGCTGTTTGGTGACCTGGTGTGTACCACACTCAACATGAGACAGAGGAAGCGAAAGAAAGAGTTGTATCAGAAGATTAGAAAGGAAATGATAGACAAGCATGTTAAAGTTAAAGGCTGTAAGACCATCTCCAAGTTCCTTGATGTTCCGATGACTACAGCTGCACATTTTATTCAGAAATTTAAAATCTGCGGGACTCTAGCCAATTGACTGAAAAAAAATAATGTAACCGTTTTTGGCATCTACTTAATCATATTTAGTTACTTTCACATAATTATTTAATGCCCTACCCTGCTAGCATTAAACAATTGTGCTATAGCAACTTAATGACAAATCAAAGAGACAGATCATACAAATTTTGACAAAAGCGACCCAAAAAAACTTCTAAAGAGATTAAAGATGAATTTCAAGCTCAAACAAAATCGGTGTCACTTCGCACCACCCGTTGTTGTTTGAGCCAAAGAGGACTTAATGAGAGAGGACCGAGGAAAACACCATTGTTAAAAACAAAATAGAAAAAAAGCCAAATCAGAATTTTTTCCAACTACAAAAAATGCTACACAAAGCTTCTTTCAGAATGTCCTGTGGACAAAATTTAAACTTTTTGCCAAGGCACATCAGCTCTATGAAAAGTAAGTATATTAAGAAAAGAAGACTGTGAAACACGGAGGAGGCTCTGTTATGTTCTGGGCCTGATTTGCTTCATCTGGCACAGAGTGTCTTGATTCTCTGCAAGGTCCAATGAAACGTCAAGACTATCAATGGATTCTAAAGGGAAATGTTTTTGCCCAGGGTCAGAAAGCTTGATCTCAGTCAATGGTCATGGATCTTCAACAGGATAATGACCCAAAACTCACAGCTGAAAACAGTTAAAATGGCTGAGAGGAAAACATTGGACCATCCTGAAGTGTCCCTCTCTGAGCCCTGATTTAAATCCTATTGAGCATCTTTGGAAGGAGCTGAAACATGCCATCTGGGAAAGGAACCCTTCAAACCTGAGACAACTGGAGCAGGTTGCTCATGAGGAGTGGGACAAAATACCTGCTGAGAGGAGCAGAAGCATCATTGACAGTTACAGGAATCGTTTAACTGCAGTTAGTGATTGCTTCAAAAGGTTGTGCAACAAAATATTAAGTTAAGGGTACCATCATTTTTGTCAAGGTCTGTTTTATGAGTTTAGTTCTTTTAAATCTGTTCAAGCATGGTTGAAAAGTAATGTCTGACTTTATTGTTTTCATGTCCATAGAATTTTATTTATTATTACTTTTTTGAGGTTCTAGTCGTTTCTGTGACCATTGTGCTTTTTTTTTTTTCTAACAAGGGGTACAATTTTGTCCATGTGTGTATAAAAAGTTGTAAAAGCAGCGCTTTCTTAGCATTAAACACCCAGGGTTATTGTACTTTTATTATACTGTGCCGTGGCTAAATTGTGCTTTCCAGTTTCACTCTCAAATTTTTTATTCACTATTCTAAGTCCGAAAAAAAAGTCAAAAATGGCTCTGAAGCTTTATTTTGAGTAGCAATGTTGAAGGTTTCTTACAACCCAGATTTCTTTTTTTTTATGTTAAATATATGTTATATATATATATATATAATAAATAAAAATAAAACTGTTGTTTGTCTTAAACATATCTGTAGCTCCAGTAGTATACAGTTTATTTTTACTAGTTAGCATTTCTATCCCTTTTAATTTTTAACACAAAAGACATTCACCCTTGACCTTGTTTGTCTGTGATGCATGATTTAAACAAAAAACTGCTTTTGTACATATATGTATACATATTTCAATTCATTACTTCTGACAAAGTTTTTAGCATTTCGTTCCCACTTATTCCTCCTGTATGTGTGCAGGGTCGAGTGCCTTTTCTCGTGCCAGATAAGGTGCTTTGGCCTCAGCTGTGTGAAGCCATCAACATGAAGTACAAGGCAGAGGTGCAGAGCAACAGAGGGTTATCTGAGGAGAACCTGGTCTTCCTGGCTCAAAAAGCTTTCAGCAGCTCCAGCAACAATCCTGATGACTACCGGAGCATGACGATGACCTGGTCACAGTTTAACAGGGTTAGCACCAGCCCTCTTACCTCGTGATGCTCTGAACAAACACACAGCTTTCAAAAGTAGTGTTCTGTTATCTGTTAACATTAACTTTATGGATGGATTTTTTTTTTATCCTGCTCTGTTTTGACTTCTTTTATGTTTAAGCCCTCAAGTTATAATGCATAAAATGTTTTAACCACATGCATAGCTCTTATGGGAACATTTACACAGTAGGGGATCCATACAATACGCAGAAATATATCTTTCTGTGTTTGTCGCATCCTAAATGCTCTATTATGTGGTTAACATAAGCGAGAATGCCTCAAGTCTTCATTTTAATCATGTTGTTTGTCCTCTTAGAAGAATGCTGGAGGCCTCATTTGATGGCTTAAAGCGGCCACTGAATGCAGAATGTGCACCCCCCCAATCACCACACATTATTCTCATCAGATGACAGAAATTTAAAGTGTCAGCCTTTTTAAAAAAAATGTACAAACACAAACACACTGCCATAACCACTAAAGCATTATGCTCACCCATATTTATGTATTTTATTTTTATTTCAATCCAGTGAATCCATCTAATTTAGGGAAATGTGAAATAAAACTGAACTCTGCATTCTTTCTCTGAAGATCTTTTCCTCAACATATGTGTCTACAGGAAAGCTTGCCAGGAAGGAACTTCACATTTTGGCAGTGGTTTGATGGTGTTATGGAACTTACGAAGAAGCATCTCAAACCTCACTGGAATGATGGGTAGGGATTTCTAAGAAGCTTTTTCTTTTATTGCTCTCACCCAAAAATTTGATGACAATTAGTACAATAAAAAAGTCATGAATAAAAAATGTCTCTTTGTGTTTACATGTCTCTCTCTTTGTAGAGCCATCCTGGGCTTTGTTAACAAGCAGCAGGCTCAGGATATGCTGATGTCCAAACCCAATGGCACTTTTCTTCTGCGCTTCAGTGACTCTGAGATTGGAGGCATAACAATTGCATGGGTGGCAGAAAATCCCAACAAAGCAGGTATGATGTGCAGGACATCATATTTGATGACCAAATTACTGTCTTCAATGGACCCGTTTAGGCTATTTTCATCTCTGCGATGAATTTACACATAAAGCTAACAGACCGATTTAAGTTATTCAGACTCAAACCACATGCATATCTGCAAGAAATGCTTTTTTTTTCTCAATCACATGACAAATAGGCAAATAAAACTCAAGCACTTCAAAGCTCATATTATTTGCATATGCCAATCAGTCATGCATAACAGAAGTCATTTCTCACAATTCTGGTGTTGTCTGTAGCGGTTTTCTTTGATAGATTTTGTTGAGCATCCATTGCGGCTAGAAGTGCATCGTTATACTGCAGGACTGTTGTTTAACATAAATTAATTTTCAAGGAATTTTCTTTAGCTATTCATTTTTTTTTCTGTTTTTAAGAGGAATAAGTGGAGTATGAGAGTGGTTCCCATGGTGAAGCGATTTGGGTTTGACTTTAATGCACAGGACCCAGGTTTGAATCTCAGTTGCGTAAGGAAGGGCATCCAGTGTAAAATAATTGTCTGTGAGTCATAATGACTAAATACAGGAGCGGTTCAAAGGGCACAAAGAAACTGGAGTAATACGGAAATTATATATGAATGTTAAATCATTCTTTTCCAGAGATGCACAGGAGATGAATGCTAGCTAACAAGAGTCAATGCATTCACTGTTGCGCAATTTCACCTTTGATCCAAAGGAGTTATCTGGGAATTTAAAGGTCCAGAAAAGTAAACACCAGTTTAGTCAAAGGCTTCTCCAGGTCTGCTCCACACAGACCGCTACAGGAGATCCTGTCCATCTACATATAAGAGTAACAACAACATTTAATTTCCTTTTAGAATTAAGTGAGCAGCTCTTTACCTAAGAAACTAAATGGTCTCTTATTTTATGAAACTGTTTAACAATGGGATTTAGATAAAGCTGTTTAGGGGACTTTGTATCCTGAATGACCCCATTTTTCAAACATCTAGCCCTCTGGTGTCTGACCACATAATGCCGAGACACAAGTCTGGAGCCAAGGCATCTCTCCAGCTTTCTAGCTTGCCAAAACAGTCGCTATCAATTATAAAGCTGACTGGCTCAGCTTTCAAGGGTGGTTACTACCACCCTTGAAAGGGTAAGGGTAGTAACCACCCTTGAAAAGCTTAGTGACCTTAGAATAAAAGGAAGGGTCTTTTTATATCTGCCGCTAAGTTTAACCTGTATCTCGCTAGCCTCGATTAGCCATTAGAGTTTCTCAGTTTGGCTGGGAAAGGACTCTGCATTAACTATTTTAAAAAAAATCCATATTTGTATCATCAAAGATGTTTCTGTCTTTCCTCCTGTGGCCTTTTTCAAAACAGATTTCGTATAACCCTCAACAACTCAAAAACGTCATTCCCTGGAGACAGCAGTGAGGAATTTATACCTATGTCTCTTTTAATGTTAGGTATTGGCTCAATTTGTTTTTTCAATTCACAGCTGTGGAGACAAGTGAGTGCCTCATGCTTTATTCATTTCATTATTTCATTCCTCTACTCATTTATTCCACCAATACCTGGTTCTGATTATTTATAAACCGGTCCCTGTTATCCAGGTATAAATTGTTCTGATATATAAATTCCCTGCTCAGATGATCTCACGGTAGCAGAGGTTATTTTATCTACGGGTTCCTCACTCCTCCATGTTTTTAAATAATGATTTCCCTGGAAAAGCACCAGTATTGAAACACGTATTATATGGTTTCTATTTTCTATACTGCTCTAACAGAGCATATCTTTTAATTGTTATTATACATTATATATATATATATATATATATATATATATATATATATATATTTTTTTTTTTTTTTTTTTAGTTTTCAATTCAGTTTATATATATAGCGCCAATTCACCACACATTTGATCTCAAAGCACTTTACAGTTCAACCAGATCATACAGTCAAACTTATTCAAAGTTTCCCAAGTAAAACCAGTTAATTGCAGCGACTCATTGACTTGAAGGCAATCCCTCACAATAAGCATGCTTGTAGCGACAGGAGAGAGGAAAAACTCCCTTTTAACAGGAAGAAACCTCCAGCACAACCAGACTCAGTGTGAGCGGCCATCTGCCGAGGCCGACTGGGGTTCAAGGAGACAGAAGCAGAGATACAAAAAGCAGCTGTAAACCAGCTCCACAGTCGGCCCCGTCAAAGAAATGCACAGCCAGACAGACGAGTCATCTCCCATGTCAGAGGATGAAGAGAATACATCCAGCCAATCACAGTCAGAGAAACAGGACTACACTGAAAAACAGAGTATTCCTGTGTGGTATATATATATATATATACAGGTGCTGGTCATAAAATTAGAATATCATGAAAAAGTAGATTGATTTCAGTAATTCCATTTAAAAAGTGAAACTTGTATATTATATTCATACATTACATACAAACTCATATATTTCAGATGTTTATTTTGTTTAATTTTGATGATTACAAATGACAACAAATGAAAATCTCAAATTCATCATATCAGAAAATTAGAATATTACTGAAGACCAATAAAAACAAAGGATTTATAGAAATGTTGGCCAACTGAAAAGTATGAACATGAAAAGTATGAGCATGTACAGCACTCAGTATTTAGTTGGGCCTCCTTTGGCCTGTATTACTGCAGCAATGCGGCGTGGCATGGAGTCGATCAGTCTGTGGCACTGCTCAGGTGTTATGATAGCCCAGGTTGCTCTAATAGTGGCTTTTAGCTCTTCTGAATTGTTGGGTCTGGTGTATTGCATCTTCTTCTTCACAATACCCCATAGATTTTCTATGGGGTTAAGGTCAGGAGAGTTTGCTGGCCAATTAAGAACAGGGATACCATGGTCCTTCAACCAGGTACTGGTAGCTTTGGCACTGTGTGCAGGTGCCAAGTCCTGTTGGAAAATGAAATCTGCATCTCCAAAAAGTTGGTCAGCTGCAGGAAGCATGAAGTGCTCTAAAACTTCCTGGTATGTGGCTGCGTTGACCCTGGACCTCAGAAAACACAATGGACCAACACCAGCAGATGACATGGCACCCCAAACCATCACTGACTGTGGAAACTTTACACTGGACTTCAAGCAACGTGGATGAAGTGCCTCTCTTCTTTTCCTCCAGACTCTGGGACCTTGATTTCCAAAGGAACTTTCATCAGAGAACATGACTTTGGACCACTCACCAGCAGTCCAGTCCTGTTTCTCTTTAGCCCAGGCAAGACGCTTCTGACGCTGTCTGTGGTTCAAGAGTGGCTTGACACAAGGAATGCGACAGCAGAAACCCATGTCTTTCATACGTCTGTGTGTGGTGGTTCTTGAAGCACTCACTCCAGCTGCAGTCCACTCTTTGTGAATCTCCCCCACATTTTTGAATGGGTTTTGTTTCACAATCCTCTCCAGGGTGCGGTTATCTCTCTTGCTTGTACACTTTTTTCGACCACATCTTTTCCTTCCCTTCGCCTCTCTATTAATGTGCTTGGACACTGAGCTCTGTGAACAGCCAGCCTCTTTAGCGATGACCTTTTGTGTCTTGCCCTCCTTGTGCAAGGTGTCGATGGTCGTCTTTTGGACAACTGTCAAGTCAGCAGTCTTCCCCATGATTGTGTAGCCTATAGAACTAGACTGAAAGACCATTTAAAGGCTTTTGCAGGTGGTTTGAGTTAATTAGCTGATTAGAGTGTGGCACCAGGGGCCATCAATTTTGAACCTTTTCACAATATTCTAATTTTCTGATATGATGAATTTGAGATTTTCATTTGTTGTCATTTGTAATCATCAAAATTAAACAAAATAAACATCTGAAATATATGAGTTTGTATGTAATGTATGAATATAATATACAAGTTTCACTTTTTAAATGGAATTACTGAAATCAATCTACTTTTTCATGATATTCTAATTTTATGACCAGCACCTGTATATATTTATATATATATATATATATATATATATATATATATATATATATATATATATATATATATATATATATATATATATATATATGAAATGTATATATTACATTTTTCAACTTGATGGTTATCGACATAGAGATTGAGGCAAAAATTTATTTGAAGTACATGAATAAGGCTTAATAAAAATAAAAATTTAACATTTCTTGTGAAAATTTGTATCACTCTTGGTGTTAAAAACAGCCACCATCACCATGTTTAATTGACAGTATGGTACGTGGATTCTCAGGGCTATGTAAGCAGAACACAATGCCAAAAATAAATAAATAGAATTTGTCAGTATGATGTATTTTGTTTGCACTGGCCTCCAGCGCAATTTTTTACTCCTTCTTCATCTTTCTCTCTCTTTATAGTGAATAACACTCACTGTTTTGCAAGGCTTCAAAAGCCTTAAAGATGGCTTTGAATTCCTTCAGATTATTATACGATCTGTTACGTTTTTTTCAGCTTGCTTTCTGTTGTCAGACGTTTCACTATTCAAATCCTTTCTTGGTTCTGCGGGTCAGTCAAGGCTACAGCCCTGAGTGTTACTAGTGACCTCAGAAAAACTTGGTTAATTATTGTTAACTCATGATTTAATTGGAGGGGTTGTGAGCTTTTTATCGTGGATGTTGTTGGTTGGGATAGCTTTTATTCCCCAGAAAGTTTTATATGTTCTTAGGTTACCTTTGCTTAATATAAACACCTAACATGAGCACAAAAAAATCACATCATAATAAATCTAACTCATGTTACCTTTCATTTAAAAAGGGTGTACTTTCTTTTTAGCCTGACTCTAAGTAAGCATCTGGTGAATTTATAACCTGTCTAGTTTTCTTTTAAACATCTAAAATAGACAGAAAGGACTGCTGTTATTGATTATACCCTCTGTGCATTTAGGTGAGCGAATGGTTTGGAATCTGATGCCCTACACAACTAAAGACTTCTCCATTCGCTCCCTGGCCGACCGAATCAGCGATCTCAATCACCTCCTGTTCCTCTATCCTGACAGACCCAAAGATGAGGTGTTCTCCAAATATTACACACCACCCCTCTGTAAGAGACTGTTTTCATAAAAAGCTCTGAAAATACTGGCCTAAATGTTTTCCTTTTGTGTTATTTATGGTGTGGAAAACACTGTTTTTACGTTTTTTTTTCTTCTGTTGTGTTTTTTTTATTTTCTTTTTAAAGCTAAAGCAGTGGATGGCTACGTGAAACCACAAATCAAACAAGTAGTGCCTGAGTAAGTACTTACATCCTGTTGTATGTTTCGTCTTGTGCGTCCATTTCTGTTTCCTTTTTCCTACTCTTCTCCCTTTGCTATCCACTTGTCTGTTATTATTCTGAAGCAGCATTTAGAGTTAATCACCCAGTGCCGGACTTTGAATTCAGGTCAGCCATTAGTTAGCTGTTACAGTTGGAGGAGGCCAATTAAAGATGGCGGGGGGTTCCTGCATGAGCCTGTCTTCCCCTCATCATATGAGTTAGTCTCGTTAGTTATGAAGCTGCGCCGTCTGCCCCTCTCTATGGTCGGTTTCGCAGCGGTACAGAAAAAGGACGTAAGGATGTGAATAAGCACAGGAAACACGCTGAGAATTGTTGCTTTGGAAACTGCTGAATGCATTTTCCGGGGCTTTTAGTTCAGAATTACAATTCCATTTTTATGTGTGATTTCTTTTTCTTTTTTTTTACAGCTTTGCTACAGCTAATCCAGACCCAGTCAGTGGAAATCCAACATATATGGATCAAGGCGCCTCTCCAGCTCCTGTTAATCACTCTCACCCTTATAGCATGTACTCAGCTATGTAAGTGCCCTAGTCCCGGGAAAATACAAAGTGTGTTTTGTTGGTGTTGCGCACGTGTGGATATTCTTTGTTTGCCTTGACAGAGCTGACCCCGTGTTAGACGGAGAAGGAGACTTCGACCTGGACGACACCATGGATGTGGCTCGGCATGTGGAGGAGCTTCTACGGAGGCCTGTAGAGAGTCAGTGGGGGGGCCAGCAGTCCTGACCCTTGACCTGTCGACATGCAATACAACCAAACAAGCCCTGCCCCACCTCTTGTTAACATGGTTTAATTCCATTCATCTCTGTTTTGTTTTGTTTTTTTCATACCGCTATAATGTAAAATTGTTAATAATGCCTGTTTGTTTCCTTTTTCCTTTCAGTATAAGACATGCATGTCAGTGATTTCACATCTTTTTTTTTTTGTGTGTGTCCATAAGTGTTTGTACAACAGACTAGATTAAACCAACCTACAATGTTACAGTGTCGTGGAAAACAAAGGAAGAAATATCGTCCATGGAAATTGTGCATGTATTTTCAATTGTTCTTCAATTCATTTTGAAAAGTATGCTACTGTATGACGTTATTTCAGAAGTTGAATGTTTTTTATTTTATATTCTCTGCTTTGTAAATTTGTTATTGTTGCTAGTGACACTGATCTTGCCCTTTTGACGAAAGAGAAACTTAAAAGAGGAGTTTTGCCTTTGCTCTTAAAAAAAAGAAAGAAATATTCATTGCTTGTCAGTTATTCAAATGTATATACACTAAGCTAAAGCAGAGTGGCTCTCTTTGCTCTCTGCATCCGACTGCACTCACATCAGAACACGGTACTCACTTGCAAGCTTTACATTTATTTGTGTTCGATTTGTTCACCAGCTGCAAAGGAAAGGAGCTCATGCACCTCCCTTTCTCTCACAGGGCTATATGTCTTCTCTTTATACACAAAAATGCAAATCGAAGCATTTACCTAGCGCTGCAAGCTTTGTCCTCTCAGGTCCCACTGCTCCCCTCGTCAACGCTACCTCGCATTGGTCTCCTGACAGTCGTTCGTATTGGTTCATTCACTGTTTCTGCATTACCCTGTCTCCAGTAGGTACAGTCAGTAAATTTTGTTCTAGTAGATTTGTTTGTGAAGAAGATCCCTCGCTGCATGGAGCTAACTATCTGGCTGTGTTATGCTTGAAACCACTCTTGTGAAGATGTCCGGAGTCATGAAGTGTCTTATGTCTCGTTAATGCCTAAATATTCAACGTTCTTCTGCATCCTCATGCATTTATTTGTGCAGCTGCATCATGACACTGTGGCATGGGCATGTCTCTTTGTGACAACTTGAACAAGCAAGCAGCAAATGTTGCAAAGCATAAAAAAGGCTTTAAATATTTGCAAATGATCTGCTGCCATATACATCCTGCAGGATGTCACCATGTTTGTAAGTTAGGTTGCTGTCCTTTGGTTTAGACTAACTATTGTTGTGCATCCACCAACCTCTCAACCCACCCCCCCCACCCCCGACATGTTTCACGTAGATCATAATTAAGACCGCGTTACAACCTCAGGAAGAAATTGTTGCGGAACCAGTGTTTTAGCCAAAAAGAAAACGCTGCTTTCAGAAGCTGATCAGTAGATTTTATATATAATGTTTTTCTGTGGCACTCCACAGTTGAATGTAACCACTTTAGATCACCCTGAGGATTTGCATATAGTTTTTGCTAAATTATGTATAACCTGAAGTAAAAACAGTACAGAGCATCTGATAACCTGAAAGAAAAAAATCTATTTTTTAGCCTTTTCATTATTGCTATGACATTTTTTCCCTTTTTTCAATCCTTTTTATTTAACTTTTCTTTTTTTTTTTTTTAAAATCTTAAGCATCAATTGATTTTTTTTTGACTGAACCCCAATGCCATTTTTCTGTTCATTTCTAAGATTTGCTTCACTGTAGATCCTTTTTAATTAGATAGACGGTGCTGTGTGTTGTTTGATGTATATGTACCTTGTTTGTTGTTTGAGTTTATCACTTGGAGACTGTTCAAAGACCCACAGCTGTTGAGTTGAGAAGAATAAAATAAAGTTTTCTAAATAAATGTTTAATGGTTTTCTTTTACCACACATATCATAAACACATGGACCAGGGTCTGTTCCATGTGTTTGGCGTCAAACTATTGGTTTTTGCTTTTACAACGTACAGCCGGTGTCTGAACCGGAATCAATAGATTAACAGGCATGATTCCAGTGTTGATTTTTCCACACTGGTTACCAGTTACTTTCAGATTTCCCCTTCAATGTATTAAATTTTAGGGCCTTGCATGGAACCTGAATAAATCTCTAAATATAAAGACTAAATATGTTGGGGTTTTTCTATATTCCACCTATAACATTTATTCATTTAGCCCAGGTGTTCCACAACATTTCAGTCTCTGACTCTGAATATAATACCAGTGGAGACCCCTTAAAAATACATATAGTTACTTTCACTCTAAATTAATTGTAACTATAAAGTAAAAATACATACCCAGATTATTAAACACATGTAGTTTTTTTCCTAAATTATATTTAATGTTTAATTTATCTTTTATTTCATGTTATTGTTTAATCAGAACATGCATTTTACAGTTTAACGGCATAATTAGATAATATGTTTTATAAATAAATAAATGGGAATTGTTTATTGCATGTTTTACATATATTTCATGATATATTTTGGCCCTCTATACCTCAGGGATCACATTGTGATGATTGTGACAACTTGTAATCCCTACTTTAGTTCCTCTACAAAAATAATGTTCGTTAGCTTTAAAAAAAAAAAAAGAGAATATATATATATATATATATTTCTTTTATTTATCCATATTTTCTGTTGCTGACAGTATTTAACTTGTGGCTGATGACAGTTGAACAACCACTCATTTTGTCTTAATGTCCAAATAACTGCAATTTAGAGCTGTCCTTTCACAGAAGAAGATTCCAGAAGTCCAAAGATAATACAAGATATCACACAACTGAACTTGAATTTGAAAAAGCGAAGACGTGAGGCGTAATAATGGTTCTACCTTAACGGTTTAAACTTTGTTGGTGAAATTATGTGATTATATTTTTTCTTAAATGTTTTTACGGATTTATCCTCCTGCAAAGCAAACTTCCCTCAGGGGACAATAACAGTGAAATTACAGATGAAGTCCTAGTCCCTGTCTAGACTGTCTTTGGCAAACTAAAATCTGGCATTTAAGTTTTTCTTATAGTGAAAGTTTAATTTTTGCTCACGTCTCATGAAATATAAGCTAAGCTTCTGTAATATCTCTCTGATTATACATGTGTGCACATTTGAATCAGCAGTAGCAAACATGTAATGTAGGTCTATGGGGATACTTTAGTCGTTATTTTGTAAACTTCTTGGGGTAGACATGTTTGGATGATTTGAAATTTTGTCAAATTGACAGCTGTTTTGAATCCGTTCTACTTGTAGATTATTTATCTGAGAATTGATTCATTGATGTCAAATTCTACTGAGACCTCTTGAAACTCTTTTATCAGACTCATAAACTGCTTCAAGGACTTATCTGAAGGACTCTGCAGCTCTTAGATCATTGCTTATTCTCTCTCATACAGTCAGGGCCATCCTATTTCAAACTCTTGAGAAACTATTTCCTAATCTTATACATCAAAATTGATGTAATTTTTAGCACTTTAAGTGGTTGTAAAGGTGAATAAACCAGCTTAGGGTGCCCTTCATAGGTTTGTTTCCGCCATCTGGTGGGAAATGGAAGCACTGCGTTTGTTTTTGTGCAACTGAGCGGAATCCTAAAGACCCATTAAATTCCTCATGTCATGCCTGGGAAAGATAAGACAATCTAATTTACAATCAAATTCAACAAAATGTTACCGGTTACTCATTACACAATGTTCTTTATCAGTTTTGAAAGATCAGACATTTCACTACTTGAATCAACACAAGGTAACCTAATTGTTTAGATTGGTTCTATTACATTGCATTCCAGCCTTATCTTCGTATTTCATCAATCATTCTGTACAGTCAGAGGTTGACTTCATGTGTTTGTTAGAGATCATAGTAACTCCCATCAGGGCTGGGCTGTCTTTATAGTTTTAAAGTCAGTTTACAGCAGGAGCTTTCTTGTTTGTGTGGTAAGCTGGCTTACTTTACCAGAGGGTAAAACAATATTCCAGTTATTTCCTTATAACATGTTTTATTAACTTCACCTGGGGGTTGGATGAGTAGTTCTAATTGTTTATGCATAAAAAGATGGATTCAGTTATACATAAAGTGTTAAATTAAACCAGTGCTGACTTCTACACTAAATTTACCAGTGGACCAGCGTGGGGCCAGTCATTATTTTTATGGGGGCCCTGAACAAAAGAGTGACACACAAAAAGGTGAAAATATCAAGACAACCAAATAGCCTTTTGCTTATCTGAAAACCTCTAAAAAAGCAAATGAAAACTCTGATCATATCTCGATATGCCTGAAGCTGAAAATACCGTAACTTATTTTTTACATCTTCAAGATAAAACTGTCAAGATAAAAAAAAGGATCAATGACTTCTATGCCAATGCATATCATTATTAATTTAATCAAAAATGTATCTAGGCCCTGGCTCCTGTCTACTGTCCATGAATTTAATTCTGTTATATAAAATTCACATTAATATCTCTTTTTTTTTTTTTTTTTTACCTTATATAGTAAACATGTCTTTAATTCCTTTATTTAAAGCTGCCAAAAAAACTTTTTATTGAATCGATTTTGCAGCAACAGTTGATCAAAGTGTCTCTGACTCATGGTAGCACAATTATACAGCATGATGTGATGTTAAATGTTAAAAACTCCTCCTATTTGTTTAGCTTAGACATATTGAGTCCAAGAAGGAGAGTGGTGGCCTGGTAGTTAAGGCATTGAGCTTGGAATTCAGAGGTTCTGATTTCAAGCCCCACTCCCACAGCCCCCACTCTGGGTCCCAGAGCAAAACCCTTAATCCCACACTGCTCCCTGGGTGCCACACAATGGCAGCCCACTGCTCGTCAAGGGAATTAGTTAAATGCAGAGAGTGATGGGGTGTTTCGCCCTAGTGGTTAGAGCAGTGCACTTGTGCTCTAAGAACGTTGATCCCCACAGCCTGCCCTCTGGGTTGCTGAGCAAGACCCTTAACCCCACACTGCTCCCTGGGCGCCACACAATGGCAGCCCACTGCTCCCCAAAGGAAATGGGTTAAATGCAGAGGTACATTTCTCCAATGTGAGATCAATATAGTTCAATTATTATTTAGAAGCACATCATTGTTTGTTAGTTCATGCAAATGGCCACTAGATGTCAGTAAAATATCTTAAGTTAGATGTAATTACGTTCAGTCCTACTTGGCAAATACAGATAAGGTCCATCTGTGTCTTCTGAGCCACATTTAGGTTAAGTCTCAGTATTTAAAAGCTTCCAGGTGGACGACTACCTGCCTTTTCTTTTCCTGCTAATCAGTCACTGGGGAAGCTGGGATGCATCATGTTTGCTTCTTCCACTTGCTTTGGGGATAAACAGATAAATGCAACCATCATGGATGCCATCACCTAATTATAAATTATTTTACACCACCGTTTAACATAATTAATGATGTAAAATCTTGTGAGGTGAAATCAACAAGATGACGTACTGTTGAGCTCAGTCTTGGCATTTAGCCTAAGAACAGTCAAACATGAAAAACAGTGACTCCATAATTTAATGTGACACAAACCTTTAAACCTTTTCAGAAAATAAGAATCAGACATTTCAAATCTATGCTTTAATAGGGATACCAGAATATGAACTTGGCAGCATTTGAATTTTTCTGTCATTTGATATCTTTATAAGCATCTTATGTCATTAAAATATTGATGCATCATTTATTTTCTTTTTTATTACCAGAATTGGATCATGGAAAAAAATCTTTTTTTCTTCTTTTTTTTGCTATCTTTTACACCGAAATGTAAAACATTTACAAGTCAGTAATAATTGTTTTTATTCATGGTTTCAGTTCCTTTTAAAATGGGCTTGCACAGGAAGTATGCTGACAAGCTTAGGAAGACACACCCTATCCTCCGCAGTGATGAGAAGCATTAACTTCCGTTGTAGATATCATCTTTCAAATATGAAATATACTCGTTTATATGTGTCATGATAATGTGGTTTTATTCCTGCATTCAGAATTAACTTGATTGTGATAACTGCTGTTCTATTCAGAGCTGATAAATTTCAGGAAAAACTCTTGATTTTTTTAAGCATCAACAAAAAAAAAAAACTGATTTGGAATCTTAAGCAGTTATGGAGCATCTCTGATTTTATTCTGATCAGCTGTGGGTGACCTAGTAAACTTTATGCCCTTTTTTTTAATACAGCCATGCATGAGGATGGACACGTTTGAGGCCGAATGAATGGCTTGTTAAAATCAATGGGTCCGAACCACACAGAATTTGCAGCAGGATGGAGTTTGCCCTACTGTATGCAGCCATTGTTGACATCCTGCCACAGGAAACAGCAGCAAACCTCAATGGAAAAACAGCAGGTGTTATTTTCAACAAAACCATCTCAGACTTGCATATGCAGTACACTGCTTTATTTTCTTGTTTAACAACACCCAAAAACTGTTAACCTGTTTTCTTCCCTTCATGCCATCCCACCTAATTGACAAAAAAGGACGGTCCAGTGTGACACATCCAGTGCTTGTGGGTGAATCAATCAGAGGCACCTTTTAAAAGGTTCACTGATCAAGCTCTGTGGACCCGTGTGAACTAGAAGTTTGAGGCCTGTTTCATCAGAGGCCTTTTTACATTATAGTGAGACAGCTGGGTCGAGTGAAGAGGCTTTTAAAGCAGAAGTTTTACTGAATTATTTCTGAATATGCATAATACATGATGCTGGGAGAGCGGAAGTAAAGTAGAGAGAGGCAGAGAGGGAATGAGGAAAAGAAAAGAAGCATGGAATCACTTTAATCTCCATGTCCCCCCCCCCCCCCCCCCCCCCAAAAAAAGAACCTCTTTGTAATACATCCTCATTAGTCCTTTTCTTTTGCACCCTCTGCTATAGCTTTTATTGTCTGATTTTTACATTTTTCCTCAAACCTTTATTATGATCCTTTCTGTGCAAAAATGGAGCTGACCTCCAAAAAGGCTGATATTATTCAAAACTTTATCATTTCTTAATATATTGTTGTTGCTTACATCGAAAAAAAAAAAAAACGAAATGATTTTCCTAAGATAAATTCACTATTACATTATATTGGAATAACTGAGAGTGCCGTGGAGGCATGCAGTGTATTGAGGTGTTAAAGAGGTCCAGGATGCTTTAGCAGCAGCCTTCATCTTTTCTTCATTGTTGTTTTTTTTTTATTGTCATTACACTGTCACAAGTACAGCGCAAAGAAATTTACTCTGCATTTAACCCATCCCCTTGGGGAGAAGTGGGCGGCAATCGTAAGATGCCCGGGGAGCAGTGTGGTGTTAAGGGTCTTTTGCTCAGGGAGCCAGAGTGGCAGTCTGTGGGAATGGGTTTTGAACTCACAACCTCGGGATTCTATGCTTCGTTCTATGCTCTAACCACTGGGCCACCCCCCCTCCAGGTTGTCTCCTCCCTTCTTGACATGACTGCTGAGTTTTCTAGCTGATCAGCATCAGTCATTATATCAGGTATTGGCACGTTTGGCAGAGTGGGCAGGCGTTGGTTTTAGCTGGAAATATAATCAGGTTCTCCTTAAAGCTTGTCAGAAGAGGGAGGCATGCAATATTTCCAAACAGAGGTGATTTGTGTTTTGTAAAAAAATAAAAAATAAATAAAAAATAAAAAAAGTCCAGTGGACAAACCACAGCAGAACCCCACCAAATCAAACCTGGATTCTGGGCCTCTCTCTCTCTTTCAAAAGACTCTGGCTTCCAAATCAAATACTAACTTTGATTAGAAAATAGGGTTTTTAAACTACTAAGCAACAGTGCTACCATTTTTCTTCTCCATCCATTAGATATTGCTGTAGTTATTTTTGGTTCTGGAGAGGATTCATTCAAAAGAAATGCAACAGTTTTCGCTCTCGTTCACAGTGCATTTTTCCGATGTAGCTCTCAAAGCATTGACTCATCCTGCAGTCCATGTCCAAACTTTTAAAGTACCTTTGCTTCACAATCCTCTCCAGATTGCTGTAATTCTTATTAAACATTTTATGCACCGCATTTTATTCTCTTTCTACCTTGCAATAATATGTTTGAATCCATCAGCCTGAGAGAGGTCAGCTTCTTTGGCAATGACTCTCTGTGAATAGCTCCCCTTGTCCCCTACCTGTGACATCATCCACATAGAACCACTAGCATCATAGAATTAAAGTGTAAAATTATCACATTAAAAAATAACTGAAAATCTTTCGTTTCTTTGTGCGATTTCTTTTTATAACTCCTCACATTTAAACAAATTATATTCAGAATATAGCTCATGCTCGGCTGCACTGGACTCTGCCCAGACATGCTCAACAGGACTTGATTTGCACCCTCAGGTTATAAATGGAGTCACATTATCTCAGTTTACTGCTCAAGTCACATCTGATGATGTAACATTAAATGCTTTACCCGCCATTGTGTGGCTCTTTGCTGGGCTGACCATAGAAAGGGCAGCAGATGCATAGAGAATGTGTCCAGAAATGGCCAACATAGTGTGTGTTTTCTAATGCACTGAATCCAAACAAACAGAGCCAAGAGGATTTTTATTTCCCTTCTTAGTAATTGTCTTAAAATCAATACATTAGAAGAATGAAAGTGAGGAGATGGAAAAGCATGCTTGAATCTTTGATGAAGGGTAATACTGTGAAATTATAGATGAGTATAAACTGATGTGTTAGTTTCCTTGGTGTATTAGGTGAGTGAAAACAAACTAAATGAACCATTATATTGTTTTAGACAGAATTCATTCATTCATACATGTTTGACTTGTTTTATTGGATTAGGAAGATTGTTTTTCGCTTACAGAGACATGGAGAATGTTGTTTATAATGATATGTGAAACACTTTGAATTAAAAGAATATTTTATTGTAGCATCAATATTTCAAAGCGATACATTTAGTATATTGTAACATGTAATGCAAGTGCATCTACTCAGTGTGGAAAGTAAGAAAGTTCAGTCTTATTCTCATCCTATAAATACTCACAGCTTGAAATAAAATGGTAAACGGTCACTTCTTGTTTGGTTTCACTTCCTAAAATAAGATCTGCATTTACGCTGAATAAAAAAAAACTATTTTATATCCAAACAAAATGGATATAAAAGTGTATTTTTCATTTCATTTCAAAAAGTTTATTTCAAACCTGCAAACATTTTACAATACATATAATGACAAACAATACATATGCATGGCTTGAAAAGGGGATGAAAGAAGCAAAAGCTTATTTTTCAAAAGATTATTTCATTTTTAAGAGGGAAAGCTGTCTAAACCATTTGACCTTGTGTAAAAAACTGTTACCCTCTTTTGCCAAATCATGAGATAACTGTCATCAGTCACTTTTCTTGTATAACTTCAATTGCTGTAGATATCTACAGTCTGAAAAGAATAATAAAATATTTCTGAGAAGGGTCATAAACCACAAATAGTGAAAATTGAGAAGTGTGTTGACCATCCCCGAAAGCTGACGGTCAACACCAAAGTATTTTGGCAGTGCATCTAGGAGGTAACAATAAAGGTTTAAAGAACCTCCAGAGCCCAGCAGGCCTCAGTCCATCTGTGCTTTGTCTATGCATCCTTATCCTTGCAGGGTTAGTGCCTTTCTATAGTTGTCTTGGGGTCGAATGAGAGGTGAGGGAAACTTCCCAGACAGGTTATCAGTTCATCACTCTGTAAAGGTCAGTGTTAATGATTCAACAATAATAAAGAGACTGCGTAAAATGGCACCAAGGGAAGGAAACAAAAAAGGACGGTCAAGAGATTTGGAAAAAAAAATGTTGATGGGACAAAAGTAGAAGTTTTGAGAAGTGCCATGTTCTGTTACATCTGTCTTAAAACTGACAAGGAATTTTAAGAAGAAAAAAACAAATATCAAGCAGAGAGTCAATCATCTTGGTGCTAAGTAGGAAGATGCTCAGGTGATCACCTGGATGACTTCTCATAAGTAATGGAAACCTCCCGACCATGAAGAGAGCCCACCTGCCCCCACTCATTTTTTTTCACATGGCTGAAAAAGGTGAATTTTCTATGTACTGGAAATCTGTTATTCAAATCTGTTTGCAGATGTGTTGTGTGTCCCTAAAAGCAGAGACAGAAGAACATGTTAGGGGCCAAACTCTTTGTCCCCCATTTTTTAAATTAACAGCTAAATCACCATAACTTCACTGCATCTAACATCTAACAGTGAGGCTACTGAAAGGAAATGCTACAAAATGTTTAGTTATCCTGTTGGTAACACGACTTTATTTCTTTGCTACTGAAATAGAGAGACTTGGTGATCCAAATTCTTAAAGAATTAAACCAGAGACTCTGAATAGTACAGAAAAATAAAATAAAAAAATATATAAGAAAATTCACAAGCAAATAATAACAACAACATTAATAATATTTTTAATAATAACAATAGTCCCAAAATAGAATATTTACAAAAGGCTGCCAATGATACTAAAGGCTGCATGGGGAAAAAAAATACTTTAAACTTATCCTTTAACAAATATATCTTACAAATCTTTTAGGCGTTGTTGTGCTCCCTCTGCTGGACAAAAGGCAACTATCCAAAAGTGGATTTTAATTTTAAACCAGCTGATAAAAATGCTATCACTCCAAAAAGTAAAATTGCTAATGCTTAAGTAAAAATGATTCCTGTTTGTTCAGATTTCCTCTGGAGAATCCAAATAAACTGGCTTTAGAACTGAGAATGCGCGTGCGTCGCCTGCTGCATTTAATTGTGTCCATTCTTGCACGCGCATGCTGGACACGCGCCTGTACACCGACTGCGATTGCGCTTTTTGAACAGTGTTGAATTTGTCCCGTGGATTTATATGAAAAGGGAAGCGTTCCCCTCCTTTGCTGTTCTTTTTTTTTTTTTTTTTGCATGCGCTGCAAAAGTGTTTCAGAACGCGAGGCGGTGCACAAGCAAGGCGTTGGTGAGTGAAACTGTTTTTTAAGAGAAAAAAAAGAGAGAATCAAAGTACAAGGTGGCAAACAAAACACCGGAGCACTGTGTCTCTACTAGATGTGTTTTTCATTGTTTTTGGAGCGCACGCCCCTTTGAGAGCCAGGAGCGGAGGAGGTCTGTTATTATTCCAGTTGATCCTGAGCAGCCCAGCTCCAGCCGCTGCTGCGCGCTGCCCCGGACCACAGCTAATCGACTGCGCTCATAAAGGAATGGGTTGTTTTTACGCTGAAGGGGACGGAGCTCTGCTCTAGGTCCGCTGGATCATGTCAGGGGTACACGCTTCAGATACGGGACATTTTTTGGATCCTGCCATCAGCGCGCCGCAAGCTCAGGGCGCGACCAACGCGGCGGTGATAAGCGGCGACGGGGCCGCGCTGCCTCCCACCGCTTCTCAGACATACTTGGAGGTGTCCAGGGCTGCCCAAGGCTATGCGGCCGAAGGAGTGTACACCAATGGACGGTACAGGGATCAGAGCAGCCCACGGATCGGGAGTGGCAGTCGTGATAATTCCGCGGAGAGAATCCATGGAGCTGGAAACGCACCTTGTGGCATAATGAAGGTTAGTGATTAAAGCTTATCTCCACTGTCAGTGATCTCCAAGGTTACACGAAGGAAATCTGTCTCAGGACAGCATCGTAGTCTGTTTTGGAGAGTTTTGGAGAGGTTGTTTATTTAAAAAATTAAATAAATAGGGCAATTACAGCACTTCATGATTTTCAACTCTGAAAATAAGTTATATTTTCAGGAACATGTAAAGCATGCAACCAATTTGCATTTATTAACTTAAAGAAAATGTAAAAGTTTAGGTTTCTGCAAAACTTCATCGCTGGTACTTTTATCCGTTTTTTTGCAGCATAGTTTTAAAACCAGGTGAATTTAGTTTATGTTTTTTTCCTGGTTTTGCAGAAAAAAGGTCAATGCATTTAAGAAAGCCATTTTAAAATGGGTTTGGTCTGTAATTAATGTGCAAATGAAAATGTAATCTGCTCTACCTTTAGCCCAGGGGTAATCTAAGTTTTTAATTGAGTGAGCTGCAGAATACCCTGACATCTTTTTAAGGCTCTAGATGCTGATGTGGAATTTGGCCTCTTTTCAAACTTTTTTCTGAATATAACACTCTTCTAAGTCTGGAGCAGATGATCTTTCTCCTTTTAGCCCTGTCAGTAATAGATGATGATATTATTTTTAATGGCAGCCCTGCCCTAATTAGTGCTTTCATTACTAGAGGTTAATTAACTGGTCTTCCGCAAACCACTGGCAAGACACCAAGGTTATTTTTTCATAAATTAAGATCACATTATACACTCAGCCCTAACTGTGCAGACTTTAGTTATATCAGATTTACTTTTCATGGAAACTGACATAACATGCTTTTTTGTTGTTTTTTTCTAATTCAATACATGTGTAGGAAGAATACGCACCCCTCCTTTTAAACCATGGCATGTGCATATTATCATTTAAGCACCTGTTAATTAATTAAATATAGTTTAAAACTTTTTTTAACTTCCTTTTTTAGCCATTAATTTTATTTGGAATTTTAAAAAAAATCTTGAGGGTCTGGTTTTTATTTATCTTTATATTATATATCTTCAGAAGTCACCTAATCTATAAAAGTCTGTGTAGATATATTATCTCGATTTAATACCAGCTCATCTCTGAAGACCTTTGAGGTTTGTTAGATTGCATTCCAAAAAAGGAAGAAAAAAAAAGCATTGTGAAAACCAGGAAACACAGCTGACAGGTCGGGGTAAAGTTGTGAGAAGGTAAAGCAGTTTAGATAATCATAACCTTAGGTATGAACGTCACACAGAGCGCTGTTCAATCATTTTTAGTAGGCCCCATCGGAAAACTTCTAGCTGCCAAACTAAACCGAGGAGAGCTTTGGAGCTGTACCAATCCACTGCTGAAGTGGGTATATCTTTAGACTGTAGTGGGACCCAATGAAAAGTTTTAATTAGGTAATCTCAAGGTCTGTAATTAGTTAGTTAATTATTTGCAATTAATTGTTTCATTAAAATAAAATGTATATTGTCCTTTTAATGCAAACCTTTTTGGCTCCTAAACTATTGAATGTATAAATATTAGAAACACAAATATTGATTGTTTTTCATCCATTATTCAGGCTCTTCAACCATTAGATTCGTTGATGGTTATGATTTTGTAGCATTTTATTTTAGAAACTCCTGATTTTTTTATGCAACTTCTTTTAAGAGCCACTTCTTTTGTAGCGTGAACAATACATCACATAAATTATAGAACAGTTCCTTCCAATAAATATGGTTAAAATATATTGAAACTAAGCTTGCAAGACTGACTTAAAGAGTTTAACGTTTGCTGTAAACAGAATTTCTAATACTGAGAACAGAAATATGAGTTGAGCTTTGCATAAAGCATTACCTTTCAGAGCTTAACATTTGCTATTCAACATGCAACGTTTAGTGTAATCCAAACATAGATACCACTGATGCTACTTCTTCTCCTTATGCAAGTTATTAAGACAAACAATCCATGTTGCAGTCCACTTTACCGGGGAGTTGTTCAGCTTTTCAGACATGAACTTACTATGTTGGATCTGAAGCTCGTCATCTGATTCGATGTGTGCAGCAATTATCGTTGTGAACGTTTGTGCAACCGCAACATAAGTTGCACTAGGATGGTGTATAAGCTGGAAAAGCCCCAGTGGACCAACGCTTGTGATGCGGCTTGTATAGCTGATTCACGATTGTACAAAAAAACAGCAAATACAAATGCCCCCCTTGGGACTTTAGTATGTAAAATGAGAGAAAAAAAAAAAAAAATATATATATATATATATATATATATATATATATATATATATATATAATTCAACTACTGAAAGTAGAAATAGAATATGTCCAGTTAGTTTGTATGTAAAATATGTACTTTACTGCCTAATATTGGTCATACATTCAAATCTTCATCAGATTGACCTGATTTTTTGCCTCAACACTATGCACAAACATTAGCTTTAACAGGTGCAGACTGATTGAGCATTGGACACTCAGTTGGAAAGGTCCATGCATAATTTCAGCACACCTACTCGCATTTCAGTCACACATTGCATGTGTGTTTGAATAGTGGTCCAAAAGGTGAAGGGGCAGGGATTCATGGGACGAGGTAAGCACACGAGCAATCACAGCAGCTCATTACCTCATTAACATGGCACTCAACATGCAAATTTTGGAAGACGTGAGTTTGCTTGTTTCTCTCTTTATCTAACATCCGGCTTCGCCTTCTTCTAATGTCCTCAGCAGGGGGAGGGTGTCATGCCAGAGAGACTTTCAAATGGCTAAAGGCGGGGATTTGTAATTCATACTTATTATGTAACCTTGGGCTGGGGATAGCTGATCAGCTCCTTCATGGCTCCAGGTGGCAGTGAGGAAAAAGAAGCAGATTGATGGCTACTTTACTATTACTTTACTATGTCTTTTGTCTTCACCCTGGAGTTAGAAACAGAAAAGATGTTAGCAATCAAATCTGGGAAAATGTATTATTTAGATGAATTAGAGAGAAGAGACAAACAGGAAGCAGAAAACTTTAAAGGAAAAAATATTTAATTCTGAATCTTTCAATGTATTCAACTGTCTGTCTGTCTGTCTGTCTGTCTGTCTGTCTAACAACGCTTCATTTAAGGCAGCTAGTTTCACAATTTAAATGAGCAGTTTTAAAGCTGTATTTGAGGGTTCAGTGATGGACTTGTAGTCAATTTTTTGTCATTTTTATCATCATCAAAATAAACAGCGTAAAATATTCGGACATAAAACTTTAACCCATATGACCAGTTGGACATTCCCTGAAAACCAAAACACTTACTGATAAGATGGCAAACAACCTCTACTGACTCCTTTCGCTGTGGAGGAGCAGAGACTCTTCTCAAAGCTCCCTGTCTAATGATTGAACTCCCTAACTTATTTGTAATGCTGAGAGTCCAGCCACCCTATGGAGAAATGTGTTGTTTTTAAGTAAAATCCTTATTTTAGAGCTTGCTTTTGTTTTAACTCTTGTCTGGTAACAAAATCATTTAACTATATTAACCAATTAAGTTTCACAAAGAATAAAAAGAACATAAAGTAATTGTTTCCTGTATTTTACGATCATTTGTGTATACATTGAATATTTTAAAGGTATGTGTGAAATTCAAAGCCTCTGTGTCACCAGGACCAGAATTTAGCTGTATGAAATCTGTGTTAAATCGGTGTCTTATATTCCTCCTTTTGCTCCCACTACTTCTGCTTCTAGCTGTTGTTCCTAATATGCTGTTTGACTCATCACCCCAAGGACACCTCAGTACAAAGTTAAAAAAGGGATAATCTGGCATGCTTTATATACCTTCCCGCTCATTTTAACACAGTATGTGCAGAAAAAGAGATCCCCACGCTATTAAATAGGATGTGATTTAATGAGGATACAGTAACAACAACAACAAAAAAACTTGGGGTGAAATGCATATCTTTGCTATGAGATTTCAAAGAGCATAAGTGATTCCCACGTCTCCTGGAGCCGCAAGCTGCACTCAACACTCGGATATTTTTGGAGAAACAGAGAACTGCACTGCGTAGAATAAGAGACAGCGGAAGATGTGAAATGGTGATTACAGACATCTAGGGCTGCTGAATCATCGCTCCCTGCCTTGGATGCTTTCCACAAAGCAGTGAAAGACAAACATTTGAAATAGACCTCTTTATATTTCTATTTAACGCTTAGCACCAAACAGTTTTCATCTAACTAAAGGTCCCTTGTTCCTCGAGCAATAACAAAGCTCACAAAGCTGGGATTGTATTTGTGAAACAGGAGTAATTAACGCCTCAGTGCTGTCAAGTGAAGCTGCGAGAATGAGTGACTTGTCATGGGAATTTATTTTCTATTTTTTGAGAGTCTTTATGGAGTTTCCCTATATTCTGTGGTGTTGCATGTTTTTGTCTTCACTACGCCGGAGTTTTAAAACCCAAGTATAGAAAGGTAAAGCTTCTAACAGGCCTGAGTGTTCAGTTTTCCCTGACTGCACTGAGAACAAAAATAGCTTGAGTAAAAATGTTTACCATGTTTCAAAGTCTCCTCTTTACGAACAATTTATTTTAGTCAGAAAACATTTATTTGTTTATTAATTTATTCGATTGCCATCCCTGCATGTTTTGAGGGAATTTGTTTTTTTCAGTTATTCTTTTGGGAATCTCTTAAAAAAAGTAATGGCACTACAGAGGAGGAAGAATGCCTGCGGTTGTGTTATTTGTCAGTATGTCAGAGAAATATCTCTAGGTGAAATAATGTGAACAGGACATTGATCCGGTCAGAAGATGCATTAAAGACCTGTGGAATGATCCTCGCCCTTCAGGACGGATGTTGTAAGGATGAGTTATTCTCATATTTGTCAGGCTGATGGTCTCCAGGAACAGCAGTCTGTTGGATGGGTAGGATAATACATCTGCAAGGACTGCTCCGACCTGGCTTTTCTCCTGCATGTTCTTTAGTGCCTATATATGGCACCTAACCCTTGATCACACTTGTTGTCATGTCAATCTGCAGTCAGGCAGAACAAAAATGAAGCTGTGCACAAAGATTAGAGCTGGTGATGAAACCATGTGCAATCCTCAAGAAAAGAAATGATTTAAAAAAGTCTTACCTACTGATGTCACTTTTTGACATATTCAGGCTTAATATCAAATGTTTCTTTTTGTCGTAGGTTAGGTTTTATGCAGACTTATCAAGCTATTCATAAGCAGATGATTAAGAGGCATTCTGTTAGATTTTGGTGTTAATTTGAGTGTTTATTGGATGTCAGGGAATGGAGCTCTGCTTCTCTGCATTTCATCCAATACACATCCTAATTAAAAAGAGAAGACAAAGATGGTCGCAGGTGAATCCCACACCAACATTTGTAACAGCTTTGCTTTATTTACTCAGACAGTCAATGTGTTAGGTTTGCCAAAGGGAGTCTCTATTCTGTCTTCATGTTCACACAGTTTCATTCATTTGCTGCTCCTCATGCTGCCTGAGGCTTTCTGATGGACTAATCTATGTGCCTGAGATCAGAAGGGAGGAAAAAAAAGATTAATTCACCACAGGGTGTGCACGTGCGCACAAGCACTTAAAAAAATGGGGAAATTTGCAGGCTCCCTACAAAGAGCAGCATCAGCCTTTATCACCTACACATATGAAAGTTGAAGAAAAAATTGATGCTGTTCGTCTTTGCAATGTCAGACATAAAAGTAGTTTTGAAGTTAACTAGTAACTGGAAACAAGAGCAGCATGTGACCGCTCCAAAAGCTTCTGCATGCAAACAATTCCAACTCATTGCAATAAGATTAAACAGATAAGGTATGCTTTATATATGCTTTATATATGCTATATATATAGCCTGTAATGGCTTCTCAGGCTCTTGAACACCCATTGATGAGGGGGAAGGAGAGATGGTGTTTATAACAAACAGTACTTTATATTTATTTTCTATTAACCTACACTTTATAGTTATAGAAACATGGAACTTTTTAAGGGTATAGTCAAACCCACCATATTCTATCCACTTTAACGGGAGCAGTTTTATTTAACTATTTAAGAATAGGCATTTGGCTCCCTTCCCACTGGCAAAAAAAGGCTGGGTGTACAGGTGCTGGTCATAAAATTAGAATATCATGAAAAAGTAGATTGATTTCAGTAATTCCATTTAAAAAGTGAAACTTGTATATTATATTCATACATTACATACAAACTCATATATTTCAGATGTTTATTTTGTTTAATTTTGATGATTACAAATGACAACAAATGAAAATCTCAAATTCATCATATCAGAAAATTAGAATATTACTGAAGACCAATAAAAACAAAGGATTTATAGAAATGTTGGCCAACTGAAAAGTATGAACATGAAAAGTATGAGCATGTACAGCACTCAGTATTTAGTTGGGCCTCCTTTGGCCTGTATTACTGCAGCAATGCGGCGTGGCATGGAGTCGATCAGTCTGTGGCACTGCTCAGGTGTTATGATAGCCCAGGTTGCTCTAATAGTGGCTTTTAGCTCTTCTGAATTGTTGGGTCTGGTGTATTGCATCTTCTTCTTCACAATACCCCATAGATTTTCTATGGGGTTAAGGTCAGGAGAGTTTGCTGGCCAATTAAGAACAGGGATACCATGGTCCTTCAACCAGGTACTGGTAGCTTTGGCACTGTGTGCAGGTGCCAAGTCCTGTTGGAAAATGAAATCTGCATCTCCAAAAAGTTGGTCAGCTGCAGGAAGCATGAAGTGCTCTAAAACTTCCTGGTATGTGGCTGCGTTGACCCTGGACCTCAGAAAACACAATGGACCAACACCAGCAGATGACATGGCACCCCAAACCATCACTGACTGTGGAAACTTTACACTGGACTTCAAGCAACGTGGATGAAGTGCCTCTCTTCTTTTCCTCCAGACTCTGGGACCTTGATTTCCAAAGGAAATGCAAAATTTACTTTCATCAGAGAACATGACTTTGGACCACTCACCAGCAGTCCAGTCCTGTTTCTCTTTAGCCCAGGCAAGACGCTTCTGACGCTGTCTGTGGTTCAAGAGTGGCTTGACACAAGGAATGCGACAGCAGAAACCCATGTCTTTCATACGTCTGTGTGTGGTGGTTCTTGAAGCACTCACTCCAGCTGCAGTCCACTCTTTGTGAATCTCCCCCACATTTTTGAATGGGTTTTGTTTCACAATCCTCTCCAGGGTGCGGTTATCTCTCTTGCTTGTACACTTTTTTCGACCACATCTTTTCCTTCCCTTCGCCTCTCTATTAATGTGCTTGGACACTGAGCTCTGTGAACAGCCAGCCTCTTTAGCGATGACCTTTTGTGTCTTGCCCTCCTTGTGCAAGGTGTCGATGGTCGTCTTTTGGACAACTGTCAAGTCAGCAGTCTTCCCCATGATTGTGTAGCCTATAGAACTAGACTGAAAGACCATTTAAAGGCTTTTGCAGGTGGTTTGAGTTAATTAGCTGATTAGAGTGTGGCACCAGGGGCCATCAATTTTGAACCTTTTCACAATATTCTAATTTTCTGATATGATGAATTTGAGGTTTTCATTTGTTGTCATTTGTAATCATCAAAATTAAACAAAATAAACATCTGAAATATATGAGTTTGTATGTAATGTATGAATATAATATACAAGTTTCACTTTTTAAATGGAATTACTGAAATCAATCTACTTTTTCATGATATTCTATTTTTATGACCAGCACCTGTAACTCCAAGCTGGCAAACTGCGTGGCCTCTGCCCCCCTGCGGCTGCGTGTCTGGTTACACCATCCCGCTGGGTTAGCTTCAATGATCTCACCAGTGTGACAGAAATCAGGAAAGTAAACAAGGGAGAGCAAGGTGTAAGGAAGCCAGGGCGTAGTAAGTATGCTTTATTATTTGATTCTTTTATCAGTCCGAATCCCTCTTATCAGTGCTGCTCAATGTTTATCAAATGTAAAAAGAGTTCTTTTGGCTTTTTAGATCAGAAGCGACTCCTGCTGTGTGTTGATGTCTGTATGTTGCATTCAATAGTATCACGTAATTTAGCGGGTCAACTCTGATGCAGCTTGCCAGCAGAGCCAAGGTGATTTTAAGGCGGCTCGCTTGCTGAGTCATTTGACCCGGTTAGATGCGTCAGTGAAACCAAACTGCCACTGCCACTAAAAGCAGATTGGTCCCAGGTTAGGAAGGGTTTTTTGGCCAATGGGAAAGGGGTATAAGAATAAGGTGACCATAGCCTAATAAACCAGACTAAATGGGAGATGAAATTTGTAATTTAGTCTGGCCCCGATGAATTAGACATCGGAAGATTGTTGATGAGAACAACCCGTTGTTTTTCAAACCATGTCTGTGCCTATTGGCCAATGCTCTGACCTATGAGCATAACTGACTGACGTAGTAAGCACGTCAGAAAGCTTGTGGGGGAGTGTAAACAAACAGCCTGGTGATAAAACAGCGAATACGTCCTTCTCAAAAATGAATGAGCATAGAGCCTCTTCCTGCTCACGTTTCACCTAAAACCCCAAGTCTAATCCTTCCAAAACTGATTCCTAAGCTGAGTCAAGAATCGCCATCAGAGCCAGCGGTCCTTCACACACGACTATGCTGAGAGAGGGCTGCTGTAGACGAGCTGCGGTTAGCCCTGGCTGCGGTTAGACTCGGAGGTCCACTGGTTGCTGCGGTCCTCTCTACTTTTGAGATTATTTTTTTTGAATTATGCATTAAACCTGTAAATGGACTAGGGCTGGGCGATATAGAAAAAAAGCTTATCGATAAAAAAAAATGCATATTAATCGATATCGATAATTATTGAAAAGATTTGAAACCATATTTTATGTGCAGCTCTGCCTCGACTTTTTAATGATATTGCTAAATGATTTAATTTTAGTAAAGAACACAAACACAGACTTCCAATTAAATATTTATTTAACCAACTTTTTTAACCATAACAATTGTTTTAAAGAAAAATAACTTAAGGAAACTGCCCAGAACTGAATATATATATATATAAATATTTTCCCGAAATTCCCGAAGATTCCTCGGAGGAGAGCCGCGCTGGGGCCTACACAGTTCGTACTCCTGCGGGTGTGAGCAGCTGAGATGATGGAAAAAAAAAAAAGTTGGTTGTGTTATCAGACTTCGTTTTCACTGGTTCCCTACACATTTTACAGATGACTGTGGTTTGTTTTTTGTCCGACTTGCCATGACCGAAATGCTGCCAAACTGGCGAACTACAAAAACCCTTCTTTGGAACAATTTCCTCCGCCTCTCCCTGCTGCGACATCTTCATGTGCTCTGTGTTGTGGTTTGAGAGGGCGGCGCTTTGTGACGGCGTGCCTGGGTCCGCAATTGCGATTGGTTGGGAGGAAGTAGTGACTAGCATAAACCTACATGCTAGGCTACAATGAGAAGGAAGGAAAACTGCGTTTCTTTATCGAACTTTTATTGACTCTCTTTTTTTCTATTGCGCCACACGTCTATCGATCGATATATATCGTTATTGAATTATCGCCCAGCCCTAAAATGGACCATATAGTGATGCTTTAAAGTTTAATATTCTCACCTCAAATTATCTTAAAACATACTTTTATTGAGCAACAGAAAGACAACTTCTAACTTTCAATGGAGCGCTTCATTGAAAGCTGCTGCTGCCGCAGTGCATGCTGCTGTTGCGCTTTCTCCAGTGGCGTTCAGCTTTGTCGTCCTGCCCTCATAACCCCGCCCACTTTGCATTAAGACATTCAAAACAAATCTCTGTGTTGTGATTGGCCCGCCAGGTTTAGGGCCTGGGGCACTGATCGAGGCTAGACCACAGGCAAAAATGATTTTTGTCACTGGCAGGTGGGGCTAGTTTACTAAGCTAAGGTGACCAGATTTCTGAAATTCAATCTGGGGACATTTGCATCTTATAGATAAAAAAAAAAAAGTACATTTCATCAAGATGAAATTAGAAAATGGGGACAGTAACGGTTTCATTTGTTTTTAAAAGTTTATTAGTATCAACAAAAATCAAGTGTAAAAGCCAGGAATATATATATATATATATATATATATATATATATATATATATATTAACACTGGTAGTAATTTCTTAAGATTAATAAAATTGATTAATAGTTTGTGTTTTTTTTTTATAGAAAACTAGAAATGTGTCTCTGGGTTGGGAGTGAGAGTGAAGGGGTCAAGGGCGGTATGCAGGGCTTTCCGATTTTGGGAGCCTAAAGAGCTCTGCCTCCCCTAAAGGGAAAGTAACATGAGGAAAAGTATTTTTTTTTTTTTCCTTTTCCAGCATTTTATTGTCATTACACTGTCACAAGTACAGAGCAACGAAATTAACTCTCTGCATTTAAACCATCCCCTTTGGGAGCAGTGGACTGCCATTGTGCGGTGCCCAAGGAGCAGTGTGGGGTTAAGGGTCTTGCTCAGGGACCCAGAGTGTTAGTCTGTGGGAGTGGGTCTCGAACTCAGAACCTGTGAAATCCAATCTCTATGCCATAACCACTAGGCCACCACTCCCTTCTGACTTATGTCTGCTCTCTTTTTTACTTTTCTATATAGATTTTTGTTGCTTCTGTTCAGCTGTCCTTCCCATCAGTGTTCCAGTTTTCCTCCACTCTCATTCAGTCTACTTTCTCTCTCCTCTTCTATCAGGCTTACACTGTTCTAAAACAGAGACATTAATCAAGATCACGTCCTAAATCATTAGAATTTTTGACAGGAATACATATTATTATCTCATCTGATTAAATACTGAAAATGCTAATTAATATTTATTTTGGATAATATTTTGAGCTAGAAGCAAAACATTAGAATGAAGATTAGATAGGCCGTTGTTTCTTACTCCTGTCTTACTCCATTATTTTCAGATCAAATCGTGTCTGAGTTTTCCTGTCACTGACTCCTATTTTTATTAAGAAAAGTTCTCATATCCAAACTTAGTGTAAAAGCACACCCTAGCCGGGAAGTCTATGCTCATAAATCACCTCCATAAATCAGAAAAACAACTTATATTAACTAACTTTCTGAAATATAAACTACAGGTCACCAATCAGTTCTAAAACATCTTTAAATGAACTCTTGTCGAACCTTGGAGAACCACCGTACCAGATTAGCGCATTACAAGGAGTTTTCAGTCCAAGTCTATTTTTCTCATACCAGCAGTAAACCGTGGTCTTGTCTTACTTATTTTATGGATTATTTTTTTTAAACTGGACATGAACCAAACATGTATCAGGGAATCAGCTCAATCCGAATTAAAAAGAATTGATTAACACACTCACCATAACACAGAACAGCTCCCGATCAGTTGTGTCGGATAGTGATAACAAACTTCCGCTTTTACTTCTTCATCTGTTTAAAAAGTGGTGCACTCTTTTTCTTCTTTTAATGGCCTCATTAAGGGTAAGTTGTTTTTTTCCCCAGCATTTTTATTGTCATTACACGGTCACAAGTACAGAACAACGAAATTAACTCTCTGCATTTAACCCATCCCCCAGTGGGTTGCCATTGTATGGTACCCGGGGAGCAGTGTGGGGGCAGTCTGTGGAAGTGGGGTTTGATCCTCAGGATTCCAAGCGCAATACCCCAACCACTTGGGCGCTACTCCGCAAAGCCTGATTTGCTGGATCTGATATTGGACCATACCTATTTGTTTTTTGTTTTTTTTTAATAACTGACATTCTTGGTAATTAAAAACCTTTAGAACCGGTGTTAGAAGGGCAAAACAAATCTTCATGTCCCAATCTTACATTTTTTTTTTTAAACACTGAACAATAAATGTGAAATAATGCAAACTGGCTTTAACTGCACAGGAAGAAAGCCCTTAAATATGAGGGGAAAGGAGTTTCCTTCGCAGGAGAAAACAAGATTGGTGAATAAGCTGGGTTTGACATACAAGTGTCTGAGTGTTTAACCTAAAAATAAGGAAATTAGTGCCAGTCAATTTGTTCTCACCAAACAGATATAATAGCCATTGGTACATGAAATGTATTGGTTTCATTTTCCTTATTGGCCTTTCAATGATCATATTAAAAGCCTTCTTAAGGTAGAAGAAGAAATTAGATCGTATTTGTTTTCTGTGGTGCAACTGCTGATCACGATATAATCTGTAGCATTGTGTCAGAAATGTTTTGAATCAAAGGATAAGATCTCTCTAATGGATTTTTGTGTGCTTCACTGGTATTATTATATAATTTAATTGGCAGTGCCATGGCTCCAGACAAATTTAAAAAGTAAGCATCTGGCTTTATCAATTAGTCATCCTGGAGCACAACACCCACATGATAAAAACACCAGATGTTACTGAATATATACTGCATTTTTAACACCCAACTTTTGTTTTTCCGTAAAGGATCATGCATATTTTTACAGTATATCTGTTTATTACAATTAATCCCAAAGTTTCTACAGCTGTGAGTGTTGCCTTCTGCTTTATTTTGATTTAAAGATGTTGGACACCCTTTGTCTTCTGCTGCTGTGTCCTCTCTGAAGCTAGCTGTGACCTGGTGTGTCCTGCCCCAGGGTTTCTATTTGCAGGTTGCAGTGCAAATACAGACATGTGACTAAAACATTCCACTAAACACATAAGCACTCACACACACGCACACACGAGTGCACCTGCACACAGTTTTTAAGCAATATTTATTTTTGTTCCTTTTAACCTTAACAAAATGCACATGCATATTAACCGACTGTGCCTTAATTGGTACTTTGATTTATTAGATTATAATTTGCATGTCGGTGCACACTGTATTTTGCATTTCTCTTTTGTATGCGTGCATCAGTGGTTTTAAGAAAAACAGAACTGGGCATCCATTGTAGACCAAGCTTTCTGTACAGACTCACATGCTGTTGATCAGGTGAAAACATTGAAACCCTCTTGGCAGATTCCTAGTCATACTGTAGTTATTTCATATATAAACAAAAGTAAAGAACAAGTAAATCAAGTAAATAGAAATAAAACGGATTGCTTGTATAACTGAAATACAAACTGGTGACATAATTATGAGGTTAACAAACTAATTAAATCTAAGGCGGCACCTTAATCACAGTTTAAGCAAACCTATTTTCAGTCAGGCATCTACACAACACCCTCCATTAATCATATTTTAGCTGGCATGTATGTCTCTGGGAATCCATAAAAGCCCAACTTTGATCAGATTTGTGTGTGGCCACACATTAAGATTTTCAATATTTTATAGGTAATTTTTTCTCCAAATACAATTAAAAATAGAAGTACAATTAAAATAAAAGATTATATATACATTTGTATTATTAGATAAGGTTGTTTTAACTGTTTATAATAAGCTTTTTTTTTATATAACCCCAAGAAATATGGAATGTATCCATTAGTATATCCAGCATTGTGGGTAATTATTTCTGATAAAGTGTCACACTGCTAAATAGGAAACCAAGCATCTAATGTTTAGCCCCTAATAATATCAGAAACAGGTCCCTCCATTCTAAGCAATGGTCTAGCTGATGCTTAGATCACAGACTAAAAGGATTAATCTGAAATTTCTGGAAAAAAAAAAAAAAACAATCCACTGGACTTGTTTTCCTTTCAATTTCAAGCCTTTCATAGAGTAGCCCAACAAAGCCTTGTTTTTGTTTTGAAAACTTGAAAAGTGGAACAGATAAAAAGGGGTCCACCTTTTTGGAATGGGGGTCATTTGGCTTTTTTGTTGGACTGCAGTACCCCATACCCATCTAAGTGTCTGAAAGGTCGGTCGTTAAAGGCGATTGTCGGACGAGGTCCTCTGCTCTGCTGTACAGGTGGTGGGGCAGCGATAATAATGGGAAGGGATTAAATCAATAGCTGCATTGTAAGTTTTCAGATGATTTAATACCTTAACCTTTCAGACACTTAGATGGGTATGGGGTATTGCAGTCCAACAAAAGAAGCCAAACAACCCTGATTCCAAATGGGTGGACCACTTTGTCGGTTCCAATTTGCATGTTTTAAAAACAAAAACAAGGCTTTGTTGGGCTACTCTATGAAGCCTCGAACTGAATGCTATTCCTGACATTTTGATTTGAAAAAGTTCTTCAAACTTGGAAACCAAGTCCAGTTGATTGTTTTTAACTTTTTTCGGAATGACTATGACCTGGATGACTGAACCTTCAACAGCAAGATTTAACGGAAAGTTCTTAATCGGTCACAAGTCTCCAATGCTCAAGTTCTTATATTAACTTCACATATTTACCCTAAATTTTCATTTTCCAGTTATATTTTCTGTATATCAATCATTAAATATTTGCAGCAGAACTCTGGGATGTAAAAGAAAAAGTTTAATCACCCAGTTGCAAGCAGCGGTCTTGATTCACAACTGTGATGCAAAAATTGATGTTTTTAGGCCCCGTCCACACGAAGTCAAAACGAACACGAAACGCTAATATTTTCCAGAACGTTTGTCGTAAAGACGGAGACGTAAAATAAATGTGATCGTCCACACGAATGCATGAAAACGCTGCAAAATGTATGCCAGGCCTGTAAGTGGCGCTGTGGTGCCAAAGCAAAAATAAGCGACGAAATGTTGGGCATGCGCACTAATATTTATACATGGTTGCCCTGCGGGTCCATATATCGAGGTTCAGTCAAATTCAGGTGCTGAACTATGTCGTCGATATTGCTCTGTTCTTCCTGGAGATATTCCAGAAGAAGAAGATTCTGTTGTAAGCCCGACAGCAGGGTGAGTAGCATTAGCAGCAACCATTCAACACAGTACGGCACCATTGTTGTTGTGATACTGTGTCGCGCATGCGTGTTTAGAGGCGACACTATGACGCATGCGTGTAAAAAAAAAAAATGCGGTTAGAGCTTAAAGATGGAAACGCGAAAACGGCGTTTCTAAATCTTCCCACTCTGAAGGCTGAATAAAAAAAAGATCGTTTACAGAGCCCCGAAACGCCGTTTTCATATGGATGAGAGGCTGGTTTGGTGAAAAATTTGTGCGTTTAGGCCAGGGTTTGGCTTCGTGTGGACGGGGCCTTAGTTGATTAAATGTAAAGTTTTCAGCCCTTTACTTGTAACACCAAGATGTCTTATTTACCCAAGTACCCTATTAATGTTGTTGCATAATGAAAAAATCCCAATCCCAAGCAGGTCAGAGTGAGTGAATATAAATTCACAGGAGTTCAGCACAGTGTGGAAATTATCAGGGTTTTTTTTTAATTGGGGAGAAGGTAAATGACTTTTGAGTCATCTAACCCCAATTAATTTTTTTTCCAGTGTTGTTTTGTTATGAAGTTAGAGGAGTGAACACAGCGGTATGAATGAAGGAAACTGTGAGGTCATGATTGATTTTATAAAAAGGTCAGCTAAGCATGAAACAAGGACATCGGTTAGGTAATCAGTGAGAATTAAGGTCAGTGTGTAGCGTTGATTGAGTTTAGGGGAACAAGTCTTTCTATGTAAACAACTTCATCAATAATTAACAAATATTCACACCTCTTTGAGAGAGGACAGTTGTTTTCATAGTAACTTACACCGGAGATATAATTTATGCCACAAAAAACCTAAACAAAGTTTTACAACAGTCCTAGGTTATCAATCATAATTCTGAGTATTTTACATTTAGAATTGACAAAAAAAGGAAAAAAGGACTGTTGTGGGGGCCTGGAACAAAAGGTTTAAATCAGTAAAGCAAAGTCTTATGTTTATTTAGCTGCTATTTGATGTCAAAGTGAAAAACAGTTATCTTTGTTGTATGACCTAAGCTCAGTACTTTGTTTTAAGGGTGTGCTGAGATTGACTCACATCGTTCAGCTCTGCACTAGCCCAGTGGCCGCTCACACCTAGTGTACAAACAAGGGTGCCAGTGTGGATTTTGAAGTTATCTGTAACATTTCTCACGCCGAAACGCTTGACAGCCCAGCCCCAGTATATAAATAGTTGCAGCAAACTCTAAAATAAAATAAATTAGGTCAAAAATTGACTTAGACAGTGAATATTTATATATTTGATCGATATCCCTTAACTTCACTTGATCAAAAGGTCTAACTGCAATTAAATTATATATAAAACATAATTAAAACATTTTGTCAAATATCAGATCAGTTACATGCAGATAAGTATGAACTGTGCTGTTATTTGAGATGCACCGATCCTATACTCGAATTGGGATGTCCGCTCCGATATTGACTAATTAGCTGGATCGGATATTTTAAATGAAAAACCGTTCTGCAGAATTCTTATTCAGTCATTTCAATTTTTATTGATATCAGACACAGCAATATGGTTACAGCGATCTGGTTACAGAGTGCACAGAGCCACTAGCGATGATCTTTATCTTTGTTAATATACCTTTTTTTAATAATGTTCATGTCAATCATGATGCCTTTGGTCACATGACAAGGTATACAGTGAACTCCTTCAACAGATCGTATCGGATATTGGCCACCACTCAGGCCATCTCTAGGTATCCGATTGGATGGTGAAAAAATGGATTACTGCATCTTTAGCTGTTATGCTTTCCTGGGAAGAATATTTGCGTTAAAAAAACGTATCTGTGTTGTGGTATTATTTTCTCCATTGGATTCATGTTTTAAAGAAGGGGGTTCAGTAAGGGCCTGAACTTCAAAAGGTTTGAGTCAATTATAAGATGTGAAAATGGGTTATAACTTTCAGAGTTCATCTTCATACAAGGTACAAATCAGTTGGTAGTTGCAAAAATAGTGTGGCAGTAGGTAGAAATTTCTTTTGCAGATGATATGCTAATGAAAAAATATAGGAAATTTATAGGTGGAGGGTATACATGTGAAATGCTTTCCATCCGCAATGTGATTTATCAAACCAAAACTGATTTCTGGGTCAGTTTTTGGGTCTATTTTGGTCATTTTGAATGTCAGGTGCAAACTCTTTTATGGGTTCTGCACAAAGCATGGGTATGTTTTATTAAACTTGTAGAGGCCAGGGCAAACCAGGGTCATTTTGAGTTACAGATCCTGATAAATGGAGTCTAGGCTTTCCAATGATATCAAGCTCGTACAAATAGAACAATTGGAGAAGAAATGACCATTGAAATGTTGGCACTTTGCAAAGAACATTATGGAGAAAACTAACTTTAAAGATTCTTTATAATCACCCTGGAAGCCAGCTGAGTAGTAACCAAAGGTTAGGGTTATACAAAAAACAGGCCATAAAGTTCACCAGTTTAAAACCTCTGTGACTGTCATTTAGAGCATTGAATCTTTATTTTCACAGAAATCTGTGTGTTTTCCTCTTATGGTGGTGAAGATTATCTGTTATTCAGTTCATAGTCATTCCAAAAAAGTTAAAAGACAGTGCACCGGACTGGACATTTTAGGATGTTTCATTTCCCATCCAGTAAGTTGTTTGGGTGAGGCAAAGATCAGTATTAAATACTAACAAAGAACCCAAAGGACTCCCCATTCCTAAGGGGAGGAACCATTCTTCTGGTTCAATGTGCATAAAAATAAATATATAAAGCTTAGAATTCAACGCTAATTGTGACATTTTGAATTGAAAAAGCTTCCTTAATGGGAAGCGAAACGTATTCAAACTTGGAAACAAAGTCCAGTGGATGGTTTCCTCTTTTGTTCTGTTTGCGTTCTGCCAACTTGTTCCTAGTTTACCCATGACATTTCCGAATTATAATGGGCATACTTTTTCTGTCATATTTTGAGGTCAAGTAAGTGTTGCAACAAGTCGGTGGAGGTAATCCAGCTGTTTTGTCTCAGTTTAGGTCTGACCTTGTCTGTCTGAAGGGAGGTCAGAGTGATGAGCAGACAAAGTCTACCTTTCCTGGTTTGATGACTGATATTTTTGAGGGGAATATTACCACTCCCATTTTGAAACTAGTACTAAATGCTCAGCAGATAATAAAAGGTTAGATAATAAGCAAAAGAAGAAAAGTTCTATTCTATTGCTTTAGTTGATAAAAAGACAATAAAAAAACAAAAACCTTTAGTCCAGCTGGGTTGTATTCATGGATACAGAAGCATGAGCCGGCCTGAACTTTAAAAGTAAGAAACTGACCACAGAGTTTCTTGTGTCATCTCTAAAGGAAAAGCTTAGTTATGCTGTTTCATCCCCTTGGCTTCCATCTTACTATTTAAAACTTACTCTGCATTCATTTATACTATACAATGCTGTATGGGATGTGCAATAATGAAGCAATGATGGCTGTTCAGACTCCTCCATTAAATGTTGGAGAGATGGAGGGAGGATAGGTTGAAGGTAGAGAAGAATAGAAGGGGGTGAAACAGAAAGATCGAAACCAATGTGCCATTAGCACCTTTAGTTGTAGGATATACCAACCAATAGGGGCTGAAACTTTTGTCCCTGCAGTCAAGAGACAAAGAGATGCAAAGAGAGAGAGTTGTGGGCCACAACTAAAGCGAGAATGTAAAGTTGTGAAACCAACAGTTTAATGCAGTGAGGCTACAGCAGTGCTTCTTCAGTTTCCAATGTGATCACAAGTGGACATTTGTAAGTACACTACAAAAATAGATAAAACGATAAGTTAGTTTCTTGAAATTAGTTTGTCTTTTATTTGAGCAGGGAAATACATGTTTTTCCAACAGAAATATGTATTTCTTTCTCTCTTAATAAAATAATTACATGTACTACCATTGAAATAAGATAATGGAAATGTTTTCTTCTTATTTGTTGTTTAAAAAATCCTTTGGTTGATAATTTCCTTACCTACTCTAATCAAGTTCAAAAACACTTATTTTAAGAACATTTTGATTATTTTAAGTTCTCTTTTCATATTTTAGGCATTCACTTCTGGTGTTAAATTTGATTTCATGTTGTTTTCCTTTTTCTGATTTGAGGATTTGAAGACACATACCTGCCTTAAATGAAAATAATGACATTCTGCTGCTTTGAGCTCGAAATTTAAATCTTGACATGTTTGTCACACCATTAAGCCAGCAATTTTACTGTCTCACTAATGGCTGGGAGAGAAGACGCATTGTTGCCACCTGAAGTTTTATTCAATGTCTTTGCTTTGACCCCCTAAAGAAGGCTTTTCTTAAGAAAGTTCTGTAAAATATAGCAGCTTCCCCTCTACTGACAAAAAGGACAATCTGACACTATAGCAAAATGGATAATGATGACTGTATGGATGCCCTCAAAATATATGTGCTGCCAATTTATTAAGGAGCTGCAGCAGAATCGACTGAAACCTTAGTTAAAAATGACGTGGAAGTGAGTCATAAAGAAAGCATGAAAACATCCTGTTGCTTACATAATGATGCACATGTGAAGTGTAAACAGATATATGCATGGGTGAAAACAACAGGGTGCATGATTGAGATCGATGGTACCATTTCCCGCTTCCTCTCATTACCGTGGGAATTTTGCTTCTGTTTATGACAAAAGAGCGCTGTGAAAAAATAAGTATCTGCCCTGTTAAAGATTTCTGATGTTTAGATAAAATATATTTGATGGAAGGAATCAAAAGTGAATTGTTTTATTAATAAAGTAGTTAAAAACAATTCTCACAAACTCGACTCAACAAAAAATAAATGGATCAAAAATGGACCTGTTAAAGCGATTGCTGCAAGTTCAACTCCTCCTGGTTTGAAACCTATGCACACACATTCGCCTGCTATTGTTTTCACCTTCAGTTGTCCTGTTTGCCAGCTGGTTGCCAGGTCTGCCAAATGCCCCAAAAAAGGAAAAGCTAATGCTAATTGTAATTAACGAGCAGCCGCTGCTGTGATGACAGGAAAAAAAACAACAACAAATCTTTCATTTTATTTCATACTAATTCACTTGCAAAAGAACCTGCAGCAACACATCCTTGCAACTGGCTGACCTTTGGCCAACCTTACCTGCCCAGGAGGAGAGTAGCAACCTGCCATTGGCCTCTGAGCCTCTTTTCTTTGTAAGTCTGCATCCACACTCAAAACTTTGACCGATATCTACCCTTTTCTGGCTTCCTCTTTGGTCTGCATGAATCTGAGAAAATTTAACGGCGAGATGAAGCATTTTCTCAGCTCTAGCATGAACCTACTAGGATCTTGTAATGCCCGAGCTCGTCTCAAATACAACCTACTATTCCTATTGGTGTAGATTCATGTGATGTTGAGGTGGGCATCAAGTCCAAAAGTAGATAATTCTATATTCTTTGAAACATCAAAATTCATGAAGCAATTACACACATACACAGACACAATTTTATATACAGTGGGGCAAAAAAGTATTTAGTCAGCCACCAATAGTGCAAGTTCTCCCACTTAAAAAGATGAGAGAGGCCGGTAATTTTCATCATAGATATACCTCAACTATGAGAGACAAAATGAGAAAAAAAAAATCCAGAAAATAACATTGTCTGATTTTTAAAGAATTTATTTGCAAAATATGGTGGAAAATAAATATTTGGTCAATAACAAAAGTTCATCTCAATACTTTGTTATATACCCTTTGTTGGCAATGACAGAGATCAAACGTTTTCTGTAAGTCTTCACAAGGTTTTCACACACTGTTGCTGGTATTTTGGCCCATTCCTCCATGCAGATCTCCTCTAGAGCAGTGATGTTCTGGGGCTGTCCCACTGTATATATATTAGGGCTGCAACAATGAATCGATAAAAATCGACTTTTAAAAGCATTGGCAACGAATTTCATCATCGATTAGTTGTGTGGCGCGATTAATGCTTCATCCGCCGCCGCCGTCATCACTGCCACTTGACTGAAACGTGGGAAGAAAAGAAAAAAATACGGCAGAGCGAGCCAGCGCTGCAGGTGCGCAGTGTTGCCAACTCAGCGACTTTGTCGCTAAGTTTAGCGACTTTTCAGACCCCTCCAGTGGCTATTTTTTTAAAAAAGCGACTAGCGACAAATCTGGCGACTTTTTACGGTGTTACTGGCGGCTTTTGGAGACTCTTACGTGAAAGCATGTATCGGTCCTACTCTTGTCCTGCAGCAGCAGCTGCTGCCGTGAGGCGCCTCCCCCATCCCAACCCCGTTCTCCCGCAGGAATCCCTCTCAGCGCTGCAGTCAGAGCCGCAGGATGTTTCAGCGTCCAGACTGCAAATGAAGCGCGCATGCGCCGGGATTGACGGCGCAAATTGATCACAATAATTAAAATAGCCTTTATAAATAAATTAACTTGCAAATTATGAGGGCAAGGCTTTTGAAGTTTAAATCTTCTGGCAAAGATAAAGTAAAGAAGATCCTGCAATTTGTGGAAGTAAAGCAGAATAAAATCCGGCAAGATCAGTAATATGTCAATTAATTATATGCCACATTCCCATGTAAATATCTGTCTTTGGAGGATGTGTTTTTTAACACCCCTAGTTTCCTCATTTTTATTCCACATACAATTTATAATTTGAATCACAGGGCTATTTTTATCTCTATGGTTAAGTATTTTCTCAAGTAGCAACTTAAACTGCTATACTTTCCTGTCTTAAAAGGCAGAACTCTTCTAGTCTAAAAAAACCTCATTTGTTGAAATGGGGGGACCTATTGTTTGAGCCCCTTAGGGGCTTTTTAAAACAAAAATGCCTGTCTTTTTTGCGCTTTATGAAACAAAGTACCCTATATTTTGTGGATGTACAGCTACATTTCTCATGTAAGTTTGTGTAGTTTTATCACAAACATTTATTTTTCATATTGCACCAGTACAGTTAATGAGCAACCTGTACTTGTGTGCTTGTTTGTTCTGTCTAAAATGTTTATTTTGGAATAAAGAGGTTAGTATAAAAAAACTTTTTTGTCCGATTCATCGATTAATCGAAAAAATAATCGGCCGATTCATCGATTATTTTTAAAATAATCGTTAGTTGCAGCCCTAATATATATATGTATATATATATATATGTATATATATATATATATATATATATATATATATATATATATATATATATATATATATATATATATATATATATATATATATATATATATATACACATTAATGTATGTATAAAAAATTTCATTCTGTTCAAATTAATACTTTTATCTGTACAACTCTAAATGTGCTAATATGTGCTGTTTTATTTTTTATTGTTTTAATAAAAAAGTTGGTAGCTATGACCTTCATTTACCTCAACCATGAAAAGTATGTTTTTAGTTGTGTTTGTTGGTTAGTTAGCTGGATAAATTAAAAAAAGGAACCGTTTCTAATGAAATTTTAACCTCAGGTTATAGAACAATCCATTAAATGCTGCCAATGATCCAGATCCTATGCGCGTTTTTGCTATAGAATGTAGTCACAATATGGGGTTGAATTTTGTGTTTGGTTGGGTCTGTGACCTTAGAGTGCTTTTCTAGTTACCATTAGGGTTTTGTGATATTGGGTAATAAGTCATTTAAAACTTTACTTACCTAACCCTGATTCTAAAAGAAGCAAATCTCCCACAGACCACCGTGCAACTTTTACTGTTGTTCTTAGTTTATCACCAGATGTAATAGGACACCATGAATAAGTGTGCATCTCATAAATCCGCTGAATATCTTCAGCGGATTTATGTACTCTGCTGTTTTGGGGACTCTTTTAGCTAACTTCCAGCTATCAGGCTGGTATTATATAGTTTATTTCTTGTTAAATGGGAGCTTAGATGTAATCAGGCTTAGGGATGGCTTCATTCCTTATCTATACAAATACACAAATCGTTCAAATGAACACATTTTATAAGAAAATACCTTTATACAATATTATGTGCACACACAAAATAGGTTTGTAAAAATGTTTTTTCTTAAGATATATAATATAATCTTGGCTCTTAGCTCTTAATGCAGTTGCTTTTTGCCCGACTATATTCTTTCCTTTTTTTAGTCTTTTTTTACACTGTTCCATCAAACTCTTGGTTATCTACTCAGTGGCATTCAGAGGAGATTTTGTAGAATGGCTCTTAAACTTGGAGACATAAAAAGGATGCAGGCTTTCAAGCGGTGATGACATAACCAAAATAATATCCAAAATGTATTTGCATGATCAGATTTCTGTGCTTTTGTATCTGTTTCAGTACTACAATGAGGTTAAATTTACTCCTCAATAAGATTCAGGTGCATAAATATGTCCAAAACGTGCCGTTTGTCCACAAAATGTATGTTTTCATCCAGTCCTGCAACCTCTGCCTGCTTATTAGCCTTGTTTTGAGTAGCCAGATCACTATATATGCAATGGGAACCTTCCTTGCAACACATCTAATGTATAAATTATGATATAGCTGTTCTTCAATGGAACAATGGAGACCCTGAAACCTTTAGTTTCAAGAATCTCGAGGGGATTCCTAAGAAATAATTACTACAGCCCAGATTATAGTGATGTGTTCTGCCTCATACAACCATCAACTATAGCCTCATTATTTCTAAAACATAAGCTTTGCATGATCCAATAGTCAGTATAAAAACCTAAAATTGTCTTACATCATTATTCATGGTGCTTTTACTGTTAGTAAACAGATTTCTTAAACTCCTTGTTTAAAAAATCAACTGAAACCAAAACTGGTTAACTTCTAGATCAAGTTCAAATAACACTTTTTAAAGAGTTAAACAGTTAACATTGTGGAGGAGTTGGGAAACACTCTTAATAGTTACAATTAAACACTTAGCAGGGTTTTTTGGCATTAAGATTGTTTTAGTTTGAGAGAAGCATTAAAATAGCAGTTCATTGTCTGGTCTGCCTGGACTAATTTTATTTTATTTTTTACACAGATTATGGTGTAGTTTTTTTTATAAAACATTTTGAACTCATTTGTGAAACAAAGATTAAAAAAAAGTTCTTTATATTCTAATGTGGTTAGATTGGAAGGTTCTCCAGCTGTTCCACCTTGGTTAATACCCATGTAAGAATCTAAAGGATTTATAAAGTCACTAAAAGCAGAGAATGTGTAGAAAGATAAAGAATGGTCTGTTTTTTAGATTCACTTCAGCTCCCACACTTCATGTTTATCTGAGCATGATTTTGTTCTTTCTCCTGCAGCTGTCATTAGTTTAGAAAACATTCAAGGGAAGATCTGCAGTCGTGAAAAAGACAGAGCAGACAGGGGATGTCAGTCATTCCCATCGCTCCAGATAATTAGTATTCACAATGTATTCACAAACAGCTCATGCTGGGATTCATAAAAGTCCCTTCAGCTCTCCATATGTGAGAGTGTGAAAGTGTTGCATGCAGGTGCATAGGTTCTCCTGCTGCCTGTCTTTTTGTTTATGTTGCTTATGCTTGTGTTTTGGGGTGATACGGTGTGTACGTGTGTGTTATTAAACTGTGAAAGATGATGGTGTAGCTTAAGACACATCTGCCATTCACTAACCACACTCCAGGATCCCACAGTCCCATAATAAGTGTTTGTGTGTGTGTTTGAACACTGGGCGTCCAAAAAAACACTTATAGGAACCTGGACGATGATTCCCTCAAGTTCTTTGCAATCACATTCCCCTTGGACAGAGAGAGAGAGAGAGAGAGAGAAGTGGAGATAGAAAGGAAATCTGGACATAGATGGAGTGAAGATTAGCTTTGTGTTGGTGCAAGGCAGCTTTTTGATTATTTAATAATGAGACAAGAAGAAAAACAGAGGGAGAGGGAATAAACAATGGTGGCTCTAGAGGTGTTCATGCCCGAGGGAAATACCTAAGGAGGTAAAAAAGCTGCTAGAATGTGTGCTGCTTACAAGACGGAGGGATTTATTGGATGGTAGGAAGACAAACGAGGGGAGGAGGAGAACTTAGAATAGGACGGCTGATATGATGATCCGCTAAGTCTCGAGGTTGGTCAGGTACAGCAGATCAGCAGATTACAGCACAGCAATCTGATGTGAACCTGTTTTTTTCGGCAATGCTGCAGGAGACACCCGGAGGAACACGGGTGAACTGTAAATCCCCTTCTGGACTTCAGACTGCAAGCACAGGAGTGCTGTCAGCCACACACAGACGTGCAGCGTTTGCTAATGTCCTTAAATGTTTTCCTTTCTGTTGTGAAGTTTGTCCTTGTAGGAGGATGAGCGAGTCGTCCTCCTTCAGCTGCTCGGCCCCTCCCACCCATGTCCCAACAGAGCGGACACGGATTGAGGAGGAAAAGGGAAGAGCGTTGCATTTCCAGGAGTCAATGCTGCATACGTGATGATATAGAAGCTCGGTAGTGAGCAGTAACTCATAGCTGTGACAGAGACTCTCATCTGTGTGAGACGTCTCCACAGACTCTCATCTCCACTTCAAGTATTGATTTCAGACTCAGGAGTTGTGATTGGACACCTAGATGTGTCAGTGTCACTTGCGTGATAATAATAAATGTTGGAGGTCTTGTGTTTGTCGGCTATTTGTAAGCTTGTGTCAGGTCAATTGCTACATATTGATGGAGCTGTACAAAAAAAACTCTGCAAATAGACTGAATGGTTAGTGCAACGTTAGTGCAGATTTGTGCAGAAAAAAAATATTGTTTGTGCTACTTTTGTTTAAGAGATATTAAAGATTTTTTTTTTAGGTCATCCAGAGGTGCGCGCCTTGTCATGAGAGAGGGGAGGATGAGAATGGCTGATGTATAGTGAGATTCCGTCTGTCAGTTGGGTAGGTGGGTGTTTCTGCTGGCGGGTGTTAAGGTACAGCACACACAGAGAGATGGAGAGTGAGGATGACTCCAGCAGCAAAACAGCGTTTTCCTGATGGAAATACCGGTGTTACGTCGAGCTGCATTTCCCCATCACATACGGTTTCCTCTGCATCTCCGCACAGCGCAGGCGGCAAGAGTCACCGCGCAAGCGACAGGAAACGCGCATGCTCGCTAAAGGCGCGCAACAGTCGCCCTGTGCTCGCGCCACAGGAGAACTATGGAGAGCGTGAACGATCAAATGAAAGGGAGAAATCTAGATGGATGGATGGATGGATGGATGGATGGATGGATGGATGGATGGATGGATGGATGGATGGATGGATGGATACTCTGCGTTTTCAACCTACTGTATTTTTTATTTTAAACATTATTTGATGGCCTTTGTGGCAGGGATGGAGATCCATATTTTGTCACACACAGAGTATACATCTTGATAGATATATGGATAGATAGATGTTGCAGTATCTATAACAACCCAAACACACAGGATTTCAGAATTAGACATCCCCAGTTATTATTTTCACCAGATCTGAATGCCCTGTTTAAAAACTTCACATGGCGTTCCCCCTTGATGTTTTTTACATTGAGTTGCAATAAATGCTAAACTCTCTGCAGGTTCTTGTCTTTGTCGTCCTCCCTATTCAGCTGGCTTTGGAAACACACCGCGAAAAGGTGGGGGCTGGGTGGTGAGGTTTACGGGGGCGAGAAACGCAAAAGTAACGCAATAGTTACTTTTACTAGTAACTAGTTACTTTTATTGTGGAGTAACTCAGTTAGTAACTCAGTTACTTTTTGGGAGAAGTAACTAGTAACTATAACTAATTACTTTTTCAAAGTAACGTGCCCAACACTGCTCCCTCATGGTTTTTTTTCCACATACATCGATGGTCCTTGCATTTGAAAGCACAACGCAAAGTGAAACCCTCTTAAAAGGAGCATAACATTCATTTTGCTTTTTTTTTCGTCATCAGGAGTTGCACAATAGTAATTTAATTTCATTATTGTTAAACTGTATACAAAGTCTTTTATCCTCTTTTAACCCTCAAGAAATCTTAATATATACCGGTATATTTCTCTGTGTATTGATAGTTGTATATCCTAGTTTGTGGTGCAGCTGGACTTGGACTTGTGGCTTGGTAAAATTCCATGAAATTTTCTATTCCTTGGTCCTACTGACTGCCATTAAAGCTAAATATTTTTTGATATACTATAATCCTTACAATATACATTGTGTTTCTTATAAATAACAATTTTTCTAAGCCTTAAGTTGTGCATCTTAAGTAAACAATTTCCAATCAACTCCCGTTATAAACTTTTTCACAAGTTGAAAATTTCTTGTGATGTTATTAGGGGTTTCTTTATTTAAAAAAGGCATAAAAACTAACAAAAAAAGTCTGTAAAAAGGGAAATTGTTTACAGACTATTGGCTATCTATAGGACTTAGCTGAAAGGTGCTGATAAGGTCAGAGGAAAGAAAAGTGTTAGATTTGTGTTACACTTTCAACGGAGCAACTGATTTATATCTTATGCTCAAAAGCCTGTTTTTAATATTTTTTAATGAACAATAAATGTACCAAAGTTATTTTTTGTTTTTGGTTTGGTTTTTGGTTAAAGATCTAGTCCAGGCTATAAAAACCTTATCCCAACTATTCCACAAAATTTTTCAAGATATTATATTTTTAGTATTTTTCATTGTAAAAATAGCATAAAAAAACATAATATATACGAATAACTGAAAACCAGAAGACATCTAGAAGATGAGTTTTGATCTGGCTCTTTTGTTATATTTTTAAAATAACAAATAAGGAGTTTCTAAACATTTTTATTGAGCTTCAATTTCTCTGTTTATTTTATTTATAGTGTTCTGATGTAATCTAGCAATCTTAATTTTCTTTTTCATTTGGCCTTTGGTTGTAAATTTTGGCTGTTTGCGTCCAATAAATCTCTATAGCTTGAAAAACATGAAAATGAAGATTTTTCTATAGAGCAACCATATTTGGAAAAAGAGTTGCAATATTTTAAAGTTGTCTTAATGACACTGTTTCTCCGGCTTTATTCTACAGTTTAAAAGAGATATGAAGTCTATAGCCCAGCTTTCGTCGTACTCCAGGGTTTTATTTTATCAATTCTCATCCAAAATTAGATTTATTCCTTGAAGGGAAGTTGGTGGTGCACATGACTGGTTCAACCAGTGATTTTCCACTTTAGTCATTCATCACAACACATTCCATTCTAATGATTTCATCTCTTCCAGCATCTCAAATGAGACTATTTCCCCCTATTAACAGTGTTAAATGTTCACATTTATGCCCCATAGTCTCTCGTAGTAAACTCTCTGAGATAGTAGAAAAGTAAGTACATGCCTACAGTACTGTGAAACATGTATACCTTCTTTCAGATTTATTCTCATTTAGCATTTTTTGTCACACATGTTTAAAATTATCAAACAAGTCTTTCCACCAGACAGAAATTAAAATGTAAAAGTAAATGCAAAATGCAGATTTATAGAGGTAGAAAACACTTGAATTCATGAATTAACTATGTTTAACTATAATTCCTAGAAATTTTAGTTCCTTTTCACTAGCCATATCCAGGCTTTATTAGTTATTAACCTAAAAATTAAGACATAACATTTCCAGAAAATCTCTTTTGATATCAAATAGGCTATAAGTTTTAAAGGAGAAACTCACACCAAAAAAAAAAAGAAAACATTTCTGCATCTTTGGGACTCAAGTACAAGACTCCCTTGCAAAAGTGGTACTTAACCTCAGTGGGACTATTAAATAAAAACTGACCCACAGTCAGAGCCATTCTTCATCCATAGAAAAAACTGAGAACTGCAGTGTACTTTCAGGAGGAGCAAGCCGACCGAAATTATTCCAGCAGTGCAGCGATGATTCATCCAGGAGGTCAAAAAAAGCAGAACTACATCTAAAGCAGGGGTCGACAACCCAAACTGTTGAAAGAGTCATATTAGACAAAAAACAAATCTGTCTGGAGCAGCAAACATGTAAAAGTCTTATATAGGCCTTGCAGGGCAACACAGGCTCTAAGTGTATTATCCCACTATAGAAAAGGACTACGTGTGCTTAAATATACAATAAGCATTCATGATTAAATGTTTAACATGAAGCAAATTTCACATAGTGGCATGAGCTGAGGGAGGAGCAGTGAGCGCTCTCAATGTATGGAATTCACTGCACACAGCTTCACCGCCCTTCACTGTGTGGTTTAGGTTTTGTTGCATTGATGAAATTATAGAAACACCATAAAGGAATCTGTCTGTGGTGGACGTGTTTCTTTAGGGAGGAGTTAATTGAGTCACGAGGAACCAAGCAGGAACTGACATCCATCAGAGCAGAGCTCTCTAACCCTGTAATCCCACATCCTCCTTCACCACCGTTCCTTGGTGTGATTTTTATTTTGAGGATTTGGGGGGAAGAAAATGGAAGAAAATCCACATCCCTGCATCAGAGCGCCACCTGTTCAATCTGTGAACGGTTTTCCATGCTTGCAACAAAACTAGCAGCAGTAGCAGAGTTTGGAAATGCAATCCACTTCTTAAATCTATCTTTGCTCTCCTCTAATTTATCTAGCAGTTCTGCAATCGCACTTTTTCTCTCACTCACAGCTTTGTGATCTGCTGCATATTTAGCATGCTTTCCCTCGAAATGACTTTTTAATGGCTCTTTTTATTTTTTGACAACTTCTCATTACAAAGCAAAAATGCAGGCAATGCTTCCGCATTGGTAATGAAAGCAACTGATTCGGTCCATTCTTTTTTAATCCTCTGGTCTCATCAGCTATCTTCCCTTTTTTCCATTTGGGAACCATTGACCGATATACACCCACCGCTTTGTTCGCCTGGCACCGCGCCGCCATGAAATGTCTGACACAAATTTTTGTTTGAAAGACATGTTAACATATATTGTTTAAATGTATTTATTATACAAATATTTCCAGCATTGGAAAACATAATGAATGTTTGTTTGACCTCCTGCACACCATATTAAAATAAACAAACAAACCAAAAAATCAATTTTCGTAAATGTTTTAAAGAGCTCCAGGGACCCGCGGGTTACCGACCCCTGATCTAAAGCAACACAGGCTTTATTTTCCTCAGTTAAGGTCACTGTTTATGAATGAACAACAAGAAAGAGACTCGGGGTAAAAATACCATGAATGGCAAATGTTCCAACTGCTGTTTTTCACCTTGAGGACAAAGAACTTCTTCACATTTGCCAAAAATAAAACATTTTGATAATTTAGAGACTTCTGAAATATAATCCCTTGAATGTGAAGACATAACTCTAAAAGTTGTACCTTATCTTATGTTAAACAAACCCAACATTAAAAAAAAATACATGATGACAGCCTGTAATGGTCTGAGGCTGTTTTGTTACTTTAGGACCTTGATGGATCGATGGCGTTTTAAATTTTACTCTTGACTTGAAAATCCCAAAGCATGTTTTGATGATTTGAACAATTTGCGAGTGACAAAAAAAATGACTTACAACATTCTGAGTTAGTTTTCTCCCTTTTGTTTTGTACAAATGAAAGCTTTGTCTTGTTCTGAAGCATGACAGAAAGTGAAAGAGGATGTCTTTCTGGGGAACGTTTTGTCTTCTCTTTTAAAAGCAGAAGCTGAAACATCAGCTGGAAAAATGTGGTGAGATAACTGTACTTTTTTGTACATGTTTGTTTCTGAGAAAGACAACGGAAGACATATGTGGGGGCAGTGCCTTGTCGTTTTTTTTTTCTTCTTCTTTGCTTCTTTGTCACAGCAGAGGAGTGGGGGATGTTTGTTTGGGATGATGGTGGGAGGTTTTCTGGAGGAGCCAAAGGCAGATGAAGCATGACAAACAATGACCTAAAGGCTCAGAAAAACAAATACATAAAAAAAAAGGTTTTGAACCGATCACACCATTTGTTGGATGTATTTTGCACTTTGCTATGCTTGATTCATGCTGACTCAGCACTTCACAAGAAATGGGAGAAAATGGAGAAACAGAGTTTCTGCACTCATGGCTTCTCATTGCTCCTGCAAAATTACATTTGCAAACCAAAATCAATCCCCAGCATAGAAGGATGAGAGTTGGAGGGAAGTGGAAATAATGCTTTTAGCTTCTTTTTCCAACCTTTTTTTTTACATGAAGAAGCCCGCTGAGGTCTCTGCCAGCGGAAACCGTCAGAAATAAGCTGCCGCTTCACCCAGCCTGCTTTCACAGTCACATCAACCTTTGTATTGATTTCTACGATTTTTATACTGACTTGGTGAAGTTAGAAGAAGATGAATCACTCTGATATATCCACTGGCAACACACAGAGATTGATGTCCTTCATACCACCTCTGCATAGCTCAGGAACGAGATGTACCAGAGGCTCGGTGTCTGGTGCACAACAGCTCTTTGATTCTCAATATCAGTAGACGCAGAAAACACCATCTTTGTCACAGATATTTTACTCTAAGCCGAACCAATGCAATTTTGTGCTCAGAAAATTTTGTTACAGAATATTAAAACAAATAAAAACAGAGTTTTTGCAGCAGTTGATTTAAAAAAAATGAGCTTTCTAGGGGTCATCTTGTTAACTTGCTGTATATTTCCATATGCCCAGGCTTCCCCTGTCCTTTCATGTTGGATCAAAGTGATTCCCTCTTCTGCTTGTCCCTGAATCTGTTGACCTTCTTTGAGAGAAAATTAACAAATGAAAGACATTGCAGAGCTGCCAGGCAACCATGCCACTCTATTAACCTCATTTTTTACACTTCTGTCCACATTTAATATTAATAAACAGAAAGGAAAATGCATTAAATGTACCCCTATATTATAAAATAATAACCACTGTAGAGTTTAAAAGTTATGTTGAATTGTTAGTCTGTCATTTGAGTTGTAATGGATTCAATTCTAATAACCTGTAATGTTAACCTTCTGTAGAAACACTGTAATTTTCATTTCAAGTTATCAATAAAATGTCAACAGGATTAAAGCGGATAAGCTATATCTGAAGCAACATAATACAGCAGTATTAAGGAAATGTCAGACTGCATAATTCACTTATTTCTTATGCAAATAGGAGCTTTTTCAGGTTAAAGTCGTTAGTATATCTGCCCTCATGTAATCATAGTTCAGACTTAAGTGTTTTTAGGTTATTTAGAGTATTGATATGCTGGAAAAACCTGATGCAGCTCAGAATCATGGATAAGACTCTCCTATTTGTTTCGGTTATCATGGCTGTTAGTGTCCATCAAGTTGCAAAGTGACGGCATGCAGCTAAGACTTGACAAACAGAACATTAGTGTTTGGGATCCCTTCTCTGTGTATGAATTATTTCTCTACAGATAAATCAACAAGACAATTCCCTCCATTGTTTTATCCTACCATAAGATTTGCTGTTAAAAGTAGGTTATGATGAAAACCATAATCATTATTATCATTATGTGAACAGTATTGAAATCCGAAATATATAAACACTGTCATTGAATTTGGAAACAGTAAAAAGCAAACAACCTTTGGTCAAAATAGTAAAGTATACATTTAAATATAAAACAACATTTGACACAAAATGAATCAGTAACAGTTTAGAATATTTACTGGGGCTGCAACTAACAATTATTTTGCGGATCGATTCAATCGATTCGCATTAAATCGATTTTTATAAATTTTTTCAATAAATATTTGGATAGCCTAAGGTTGAAACTAAAACCTTTCTACTTTCTACATGGTAGTGTGCTCGGAGCTTGTCTGCCTGGCTGTGTGTTTCCTGGATGGGGCCGCCTTTTACAGCTGTTTTTTGTATCTCTGCTTCTGTCTGCTTGAACCCCAGTCAGCCTCAGCAGATGGCCGCTCACACTGAGCCTGGTTCTGCTGGAGGTTTCTTCCTGTTAAAAGGGAGATTTTCCTCTCCACTGTCGCTACAAGCATGCTTAGTGTGAGGGATTGCATTCGAGTCAATGAGTCAATGCAATCAGCAGAGTTTCCTTTGATGGAAAATTTCGAATCAATTTGACTGTTTGATCTGGGGAAAATGTAAAGTGCCTTGAGATGACATGTGTTGTGAATTTGGCGCTATATAAATAGACTGAATTTAACTTACTCCACTTTTACTACAGAAGCCTTGTAATTTATTAATTCCAGCTCTTGCAGTCATATTTTCACCTTGCACCCATTCCAAAATAAACATATTTTTTGCTAATATTTTTGCTTTGTCAAGAAGATCAACTTTTCATATAATAACAGCAGCGAGCAGAGTCTGACATATAGATCACAGGCTTAAGGAATGTCTTCTAAGCTCTGCACGGTCTAATCTACTGAATTTGCTGGCAACTTCCCCTCTAGGGAGATGGACAGCTGCCCTCATAAACATTTGCCACTTTAGATCTGTAGAATAGTGGAGTTTACTGGTATTTTTGCATGTTGCACATTGACCTGACCCACCCTCCCAGGTAGAAATGACTTCTAAGAAGTCATTACTGACATCTTTTACCTTCTTGACATTTTATTAACTCACACCAGCATGCCTTAAATCAAGCTTCAGAAATGGTCAAACTATCTGTTGATTAAATACTTATAAGAATTCCATTACAAACACTTGGCTGCTATTTCCACTTATCAATCCTATATAGGCAGCAAACAGGTTTTTTGTTATTACCATGTCTTGTTATGTTAGGGCAGCTTATTGTTTAGCAATAAGGGTAATTGTTAATGTTTAATCTCCTTATATACTGACAGCTCCTTTCTTTTTGAGAATAGAAAAGAAATATTCCTCTTTGTTAGAAAAAATTAATAATCATATGAAAGCATATGGACACAAAAGACTAAAAGAAGCTATGAAAAACACAACCTAAACAAGGCAAAAGACTTTTAAGAATAAGATCAATCCTCAGACGTGGATGTTGCCTGATTGTGTGTCATTACAGAGAAAGACAGATTGTTAAATGCAGATTGTCGTTTAATAGCCTTTATACAATTTAACATTTATATTATTATATTATATATTATACATGTATTGTTTACGTTTCACTAATTTTTTTAAGCTGTTTTAATTATGAGAATACTTAATGGCTAGTTATATCAGCATGTTCTTCTGTTTTGCACTTATGATTTGAATCATGTGTTGAGAAAATTTCCTGCTTTTTTCCTTTACTGGGTCATTATTTCCCTCTTATCCATCACAGGTGGATTTGTGAATCACATCATTAGGTTGATTAAGCAAATTCCCCAAGAACTAAGGTCATGGTGAATACATTTTTAATTACTCATGCAGAGAACGTTCTTGCTTAATCGTAATTAGTGTTCAAATGAAGGTAACTGTGTTCGATGGACAACATTGGAAACTTGTCAATAATAGACTGAATGGCTGGTGTGTGGTGAAAATGGACCAGACATAGCTGTGTAGGGTGGAGGTATTAAGGCTGCATTCTGGGAATCAGTGAGCTCCAAAGCTTTAATAAAATGTTTCTCTTTTGGGAAAAAAAAATACCTGCTACATTTTTCCTTTAAATGACCAAATCTCGTTCCCCTTTTCCCTATTCCCACTCAGCAATAATGTTTCCTCACTGATGGCAATCATATATCCGATTAATCTGCAAGCTGCGATTTTCTACCTCGCTTATGTTTGATGAGATTAGTTGCTGTGCACTTGCATTATAGCACCTACCGCCCTTCAGCTGCCCTCGCCGTGAAGAACAACAGGAGGTAGGAAATGCAGGTAGAGAGCATCCACAGTGACGACGCAGTAAAAGTTTCACTGGTTCATTATTACCTTGCTGCAGTGTTACAACGTTGTTAAATCTGTCTTGCTCATCGAGTCTGCATGGAGAGGAAGTGCAGACCTTGCTTTGCTGTTTGTGCTTAATGAATGTAGTAAATCAAGCAGGAAGCTCACAGATGCAGCACATTAAATCACAATAAGCTCTTTGTACAGGAAGTGAAAAAAGCTTTCTTCTGCACAACCCATTGCTTTAACAGCTTATGGTGAACAGTGGGGAAAAATGGAATAAAGCACTGTTAAATGTATTTCTGTTGTTGGTGGACTAACATACTGACACGTTTTTAAAACTCCAAAAAGGAATGTTATTATATGATGAATATGAAAAAAACTGGATTCGTTTTTCTTCAGTGTCATCCAGCCAACAGTAAGGATGTACCGTAGGAAATGCAAAGCACAGCTGGAAAAGGTAACTTTTTAGTGGAATTGATGCAAAATTCCCCAAACCTTCTGCAATGTGAAGGTGTTGATTTTCAACGCATGTTAGAATCTCCTGAAATGGAACAAGAATATCTTTTCTGTTGTTATACGGAAACATCTCTGAAAATTGTTTTAAAGTAGACATAGTCGATGAAAATGCATTTTTTAAAACTAATTAAGGTTTGTGTTGTGTTTTTCTCTCCAACTGTTTTTCACTCCCAGCCCTTGACGGTTATTTTGACCCTGCTTCCATTTCTGTGCCACACTCAAACACCCACACACTCCGGTCTGGTTTTATAGTGCTGCCACTCTGCAAATTAATTTTATATTTGATTTATTTTTTTATCAAGGAATCACATTTTTCTTTTCTTTTTTTAATAGACAACCTATTTAGTCTGCAGTCCTTGTGTAGATTAGTACCTCCCTGATTTTAAGCATCATATAACTTTGAAAGAAAGGATCTCTATCTCCATTTTGTGTGATATAACATACCAGATTTAAGATTTGAGCACAGTTTTATTTGGAAGAAAAAAAGTTGCTGGTATGATTTAAAAAAAAACAAAAAAAAAAACTGTTTGCTTATAGGAAGTATTTCAACAAATATCCCCTCCAGGCAGCTTGTAGAGAGCTGTCCTCATAAGTCAACACCACACACAGCCACGATGATAAGGACTGGCAGCAGAAGCTGGAAAGATCCTCCCTTAAACCCTGATGTGGTTTTGCTGCCGGAAGCTACTGCCTCTTTTACTGCTGTCTCAAAGTTTTCTACACTCTCTGTGTTTCCAAAGCAGCTATAGGAGCATCCACATGGACTATGCATTACCATGGTTCTTAATCTCTATATGCTGTGATGGTTCAGATAGGTAGAGCCTCACTATGATATGTGACTTTATGATAAACATCTGGAGAGTGTGGGAGACATTGAGCAGATTATTTTAAAAACTCTCTTTAGAAGACTGCTTTGGATAAAATTACTGGAATTATGTTAATTGTTCTAGGCCTGCTGAATCCCACGTGTTGTTAGAATAATACTTTTTGTTAAATAAAACAGATGACAGAATTAGAAATTAGTTTTGATGGTTTTACATGGGGAATTCCTCCTGATACACCTATTATGCATAAGATTGCAACCACTGATTAGTTATTAACACTGATTAGGTATTCATTATTTCTGTTAGTGGTTAAGAAAAAACAAGAAGAAAGTGATTAGTTTGTTCTAGTGGCGGAACATTGGGTGAAGTCTAGGTATTTTGGTGAGGTAGTGATGGTTTGTAAGACTTGATCAGAGAAAAGAGTCTCCAAAAGCTGCAGGTCTTGTGTGGCGTTCCACACAAGTGCTCAAAGAAAGGGGCACTTTTAAACTTGTGAACTTTTTCAAGGGTGGCCAAACTCACTGATGCGCTTAGGGAGTGGATGCTTGTCCAATAGACAAGCTGATTTAGCTTACATTGCTAAAGTAGTTAACCTCTTAACATCCACCTCATTTTAGGTAATCCTCACCTATTTTGCATACCCAAATGGAATGTGCAATACATTATTTGAAAGCTAACACCCTCTAGTTTCCTAATATATAAATGAAAATTGGGTGACTAGAACACAGACCAACCTGCATCAGTTCAGACATGACTCAAAGGTGTTGTTTTTTTATTCTCTGAAATGATAGGTCTTTTTTGAACAGCAGTAATAAAGACATTCTTGAGAAAAAGCAGGTTTTATTGTATTATATTTGTTCTACATCATGTCAACCACAAATGCAGAAAATTTCAGACCTCTAGCTATAACGGTTCCAGAGCCAGCGACCCGGTGGGTTTTAAGAGGTTAATGGGGGTGTTAGATAAAAAAGTAAAGTGTCCCAGTACTAGGGGCATTTAAATATATATCATAGGGCAACATGGCTTCAGACCAGCAAGTGTCTACCTGGGGAAGACAAGCCTCACCCATTAGCTGTAGGAAGAAGCAAAGCCAGTGGAATCGGTACATTCTTAAAATAAAACCTTATTTTTTGATATCTAACTCTCTTTTGGAAGAATAATGCCCCCTCCCACAGAGCAAAAAAAAAGTTCAGATGTGTTTGAGGAGCACACACGTCCCCACATCTTAATCAAATCATATTTGCGCTGTTCTTGCAAAACAGATCTAATCCACTGAGATCAACTACTAGGACATTTATGCCAAAAAAATTTCTGAGCTCAGGGAAGTTCTGGCAGAAAATATGGGGACCAAGTGTGACTGAATAAAAATCCTTACCTTGAATACTTTGAATAGGTTAATATAAAAAAATCCGTATATTGTTGTGTTTTTATCAAAGGTTGCTTAAAAACAAAAACTCTTTTCAGAATTAATTAGCCACTAAAAATAGAAAGCCCAATTCTCCCCACTTGCTGTCCATTACAAAGTGCTTCATTTGTTTCTTTCTGGTGAAACAGAACTCCAGTTCTTACCCGTATGTCTTGCTTGCTTCAGTTGTTGTAACGCTTGTATTGGACCCACCAAGTCGGCACTAAATGGATTCTCCTCGCTGCAGTCCTGATGGTCCGGCTTTACAGGCAAACACAAAGGTCACCTTCATCCACAGCTCTTCTGCAAAGTGGCTACATTGAACCTCCCTGCTACCATGCCCCTCTTCCCTCTTTCCTCTGTGTTTTTACATGAACACTTACATTCATGTCCTACATTTGTGTCCAAAGCTGAATGAAATATTTTATATTTTTTTTCAAATGGCATTGAGCTTAGGCCTTTCCTCAGTCTGTCTTAAATAATTGTAGGGGGAGGGGGGTTTCTAATGTGTTTTTGTATATTTTTGATTTACCAATTTGTTTTGGTATTCTTTTCCTGTCATGATTGGACATTAATTGTATATATCTGAGGAAATAAACATCTCTGTGAGACAACAATAGCTGTAAAACTTTGTTTACTATGTTAAATTTAAAGGCACAACAATAGCTAACTTTAAATGTATAGTGGAGGATTAGCTTTTTCTAGGTGGATCTTTAAAATAAGTGGACCTCCTAATTGTCAATCGTACGTACAGCCGTCCTATGTGCTGGAGAAATGGGCTTGTGCATGCTCTCGCACGCTTGTAATAGGCATTCCCTCTCGGGAGCGGGTATATGGTTGTGCATGTGCATTTTTTTTAAAGTGCAGAGGGCGGGTCTTTTCAAAAATTCACGAAAATCCTCCACAATACCTTTAACATTTACATTATCTTTAGCATCTTGGTTCAATAATCAACATAATAAGCTTAGGTTGGATTCTAATTTTTTAAAATTCTCCCAGTATTTCCAAATCCAGCATGTTGCATAACAGACAAGTTGAAAGCAGTAACGCATAAATCAGGGTAACTTTTTTTATTTTGGTCTAGCCTTCCTATTATATGTAGTAGTTAATATGAATGGTATTGTATATCTTTACATATCCTAAATTCTCTTGGAAGATTTGTACAAGTACAAAAATTGATTTAGATATTTTCTAGGCCTGGATAACTGCAGAAAAATGTCATAGAATATAGAAAGTTGCTTCTTTCATCCATGCAGTCTTACAGGTATTAAGAAAGCAGCCTTGCTTTGAAATCCAGTAGCCAACCATATACATGTAAGAGGCAGTGGCCTGAGCAAAATACAGTAACATTACAGTCTTGGAATACATTATGTATTAAGATGTGTTTCTGCACAGTCTTACAGGTCTCTGTAAATTTGTAGTGTGCTGAGCAACACAGAAACTTCTGCCTCTGTCTCTTGGAAATTATGCTTTTAGGAGTGAACATTTTGAGTGGAATGTCAGTAGTCATTCTAAAAGAAGATGAAATTTTCTGCTGAATTTCAATTGTTCCTATAAATGCTCATATGTAAAATTACCTAATGAAAAGTGCTAGCTGTTGTTCTTTTTCAGACTTTCCTCTCCACTGGTTGCTGCTATTATTAATAATAATGATATTATTTAACTTTATTAATCTCACACTGGAGAAATTCACAAGTGCACTGCTCTAACAACTAGGCCAACGACCCCCCATCACTCCACCACTCCCCCAGATATTGCTGCTAAATTCTAATTTCTATAAACCCATTTTCTGTAGCTCAAATATAGCAATCAAAGTTAAAACTATTTAAGTATTTAAATTTCAAGAAAAATTTACTTGTGAACTAGAAAATAAGGCAGTGGTTGCAGCTCATCTCTGAATTGTTTGCTACAAAAACATAAGCCGCTCTTACTCAACATGGCGAGATTCTCCCTTCTCCTCTTCAAAATTCTCAGTATAGATTACATTATAGATAACCGGGGCCTTTGGTGAAAGACTTTGATCAATGGGGTGATGAAACCAAGCTTTAGCTTAAGGTGAGCAAAACAAAGGGTATGATAGTCATGGAATGTTTGTGGACTTCTTCCCCTATATGAGACCAAAATCAACAGTATAATCTTTGAGATCAGGAAAGGATTGAAAGGTCTTTAAGAGTTATAAACAGCTGTGTTTACCCTGGAGGTAAAATATTTTTATTGTAAATAAGAAGAAATATCTGCCCTGTTTTATATGAGGATATCGATTGTTAATGATAATTATTATTTTCAAACAATCATCCTATCACAAGGTACCTGTAGTTATTTGACATTGGATCATCAGAGTTAAGTAGACTAAATAGCCTACTAGACACACACCATTAGGATTTTGGAAGCTAAGCGCCAATTACAAAACTCACACACAGCATCAAATCTATAAATTCTTATTAAGAATCAAAAATATAGGCAATGATAAAGTATCATGAACTGACCCCTCTTATTGTAGGAGGCTGTGGAGACAGGCTTTATTTTAGTCAAAATGAAACATAGAGAAAAAAATAATGTATACAAAGGATTACGAATGCTTCTAAGAGGTTTGTATGTGACTTTTTAAAAAGCCATTTTAACTTGGCCGTAGAAGAACTGTTTCCTCATCCTACCTCCAGCCTATACACCAATTATGAGTCGCCTTTTCTACCCGCTCTGCTGTGCTGTGTGTTAGCCTCGGCTAGCTGTAGCCTCTCGCCGTTCATTCTCCCTGGCAGGCTTCTCAAAAGTCTGCTCAGCAATCTACCACTCTGGTTCCTCAGCTAGAGAGAGCAGCATAGCTGGCTGTCAGTTATGGTGCTCTCTCTTCCAGTGTTCTCATGCTGATTCCCCGCTGCTTTCTGAGCTCAGAATGCTGTCTCCTCTTCCCTCTGTTGTTGGGGTGACTCGTCCCCCTGTTTTTGGGCATTCTGAGAAAGGTGCGTGTTTGCTCATAAAATAATTCATCAACAACACAATGAGCTGCAATTAAAAATCAGTGGTCTTCATAATGAACGGCCGGTCACCAATCATGGCTGATCACGTGAATATCAATGTATTTTTGAACACTGCTGATTAACCAGTGCACGCCTACTAAATGCTATTCAGTTTTCAGATCTTTATTTGTGCAAAGTGTTAGAAACTAATTGATTTTCCTTTCACTTTGTTTTCTGCCTTGTGTAGGTATATTACATAAACTCCTGAGAAAATACTGTAAAGTTAGTGCTTGTAATGTGACAAAATCAAAGTAAAAATACTTCAATTAGTCATTTTTCATCATTTAAAAAAAAAATAAATACAGGTACTTATACTTAATATCTACTTTATTATTAAGATTTGTCTTTGTAGGTTGTGCCTTTAAGGGTTTGTCCGGCTCCAGAACCACATTTCATTTTAATTTGAGGTATTGTAGAACTGTCTAAGCAACGTTATTCAGATAGTCGTTGTATCGAAAGATTATTTATATAAAAACAAAGGAACGTGAGAGGCATATCAAAAGGTTTTTTTTTATACTGAAGATTGAAGATAACTGGGTTCAGATACCAAGCAAGGGGTTGTTATTTCCCTCTGGCTCTGGAACAGTCCATGAAATGCTTTGGCAGCCTCTTGACGAGACAGAAGGAGCCAAGCCGAGCATCAAGCTCATAGGGATTATTTATAGAGCTGAGTGGGCTTCACGGACGCAGGCATAGAATGTGTCAGAAAGAAAACGCATCATTGATCAAAGCGTGCTCAGAGCCTTAGTCCTATTTTCACAAACGCAGCGATGGGTGTTTGGGAGAAAACAATAGCCTTTACCAAAGCCTCCGCATCCACTGAGTTCTGTGTTGTAGTAATTTCGGCTGCTCTCCTGCCCACACAGAGTCTCCTGCGCCTCCACAGGTGACTGGACTTCACTGAACTCTCGCCAATTTTAGCCTCCATCTCTTCTTTCACTACTCCACCATCTGAATAGCCTCCCAGCTCTAGGATGTTTAAAATACACACATGGTGGGTGTTTAAACAGTGTTCGTGCTGCACGATCCAGTCAGGTGTGTTCTTCTACCATATTACTCAGGTCTACTAATAACGCAGTGTGTGAGGGGGTGCATGAGGGGGTGTGGAGGAGATAACAGAACCTTGTAGGCTTTGAATTAGAAATGCACTGCAGAGATACAGAAAAGAACAGAGAATCACTATCAAGGACAAACCTTGTATGCATGTGTTTCTCTCACTGCAGCTTGTGAACCTTACAGATGCATCTTTCAAAGGACATTGCAGAATCCTGCTCTGCCTTCATTTCCACCTCCCCATGTCCCATTGAGGGAGAAGATGAGTGGGGAAAAGGTGAGTTGTAGGAGAGGAATTTAGTAGTGGTGTCCTATGCTGCAACGGCAGTGGTTGTATCAGGAGGGTGGGGGTTCTTCTCTCTCTCTCCACCAGTCGCTGCAATGCAGATGGCTGTCAAGGTTATCCCGATGTGGCCCAAGTCACAGACTGAGGCATACTGGATGCCAGGCCAGGTATTAAAGAGACAACTAAAAGACTTAAAAACACATGTTTATCATTCAGGACCTTTTTCAGCCAGAAGTCTAACACCAACCTTTTGAAATGTGGAAAATATTTCCAGGGATTGTTGTTTCAGATTATTTGCAGGATATCATGCAATCATGTGTAAGCAACCTTGTAATGTCGGGTGAAAGGTAAATGCTATGAGCATGCATGGCACTGGACTGTCAGGGCGGCATTTGTTGTTTTATCGGCCTCTGGCTCATCCTCAATTTCTTCTGTCTGATTGAGATAAACATGTTTATCTCAGCCAAACTGCAACACTGGGTTCCTCAGGCTCTATGTAGTATATATTTCTGACCATGTTTAAGTTAAAGATGATGACAGAGAGGCCACATTTGACAGCTTTGCATTTTAGGGTTAAAGCAGCATAGTCACCTCCAGTTGAGTGGAAACATTGTGTTCTATGATGACCATATTTCCACATTCTGCGTCTGTCTGTGTTCATATATCCCAAATGATTCCTCTGGCATCTCTTTTTTTATTGCACCTGAGGCCCTGGCAGACAATTCATTTTGTGTAGGTTCAAAAACAGCTGCCTCTGTCAGATAAAATTAAGGAAGCGGTGGATCATTTATCTCATATTGGAAGCATTCAGGAATGTCACTCATCCCCCACTAATTTTTTCCTTGAATTAATTACGTTTCTTTTTATAGAGCTGTTTAAAAAGATTATAAGTGAAGAATAAAAAATCAGCAAGCTGCAAAAACGAGAAAGAAACCTAGAAGAAAATATTTGCATTTACAAAATAAAAAGTAGATCTTTATATTGATGCATAATTTTTACATAATTAGTGCTCAAGTTTGCTTTTTTACTGTAAAGATCATTCAAAAGGTGTTGCATCCACTTATCTTCCCAACCTTTGCATAATATTGAAGGATTGAGAAATTCACAGCCTAATATAAGTACATCTATACAGCAGCTGTGGTTAGATGCAGCATTTGAAAGAATCCTGCCCTTATTTTTAGAAAATGTCATCCATTAGGATTAAAGTTACATTTATGATTTAGCACTTGTTAAGCTTTTTAAACTTTTTAAGACCATAATTTCTTTAAGTGTTTGTCTGAGGATTGGTAGAAGATTGTCATTATCCAACACTGAACAAGTTGTTTTTATCGACGTCGACTAAAAAGCCAACCAGAGAGGAAGAAGCTGTTAAAAAGCACATTCTGATGATGTCTGCCTCTCACTATTCTCAGAAGTATCAAATAGAAAAAAAATAGTAATCTAAATTTGCCTGAAACCAGAATGATTTAAGCTCCTTTTACAGTTACTATTAAGAAAAAAACCTGTCTTTTTACACAGTATATGTAAACATCCGGTCACAACTGTATAAAAAAAATACACAAAACCTGAGTATGGAAGAAAAAGGATCATGCAGTAATAACAAACGTCTGCCATTTATTATCTGGTTTTAACTACCCTTAAATGACCTTAAAAAAATGCACTTTAAAGTCTCTCCCTCCCTTCGTATACTTAGTACAGCTAACCTCCATGCTGTTGGCTGAAAACCATTTTAAGGAAATGAAAAGGACAGAATGAGAGAATTAGAAGATAAACCAAATTTAATCACAGCAACATTGACCCCAGGGAAGTTTGAGTATTAAACAAATTTATTGGCTATCCAACATGTCAGGGAGTCCTGTAAATGTTTGTTTTGGGAACATTTTCCCTGCTTCTCTCAGTGAGAACTGAGATGAGGGCTGTCACAATTCTGCCTTTTGTGGACTTCTGTTTTAATTTTTTTTTTTTTTTTTTTTTACATTTTGTTTTTATGTTTTTCGTGGTCATTAGTTTTATTCCCCTTTTGCCTTAGTGAAGTTTTTTCTAGTTACAGTTTAACCCTGTTTTCACTGGTTACTTTTTGTTGCCCCTTAGTGCCCCTTTCTTTAGCTCCTTTCTAGCTGCTTCTGTCCACACCGGCTCCCAGTTAACTGATTATTCAACTCTTTGTCCTGTGTCCCATATATACAGTGGGTGATGGTTGGAAATGGACACTTCACTCACGCTCCGCGTGTTTCAAGAATTGTGTGAAAAACATGTGACTACTATAACCACTAGGTGGCAGTCTGAGTCCATTTCGACGTCCCATGAGTCAGGATTAAACAGGTGAATGAGCAGACTGGGAGGGGTATCACGTGTTGTGAGCTGAGCAGATTATTGTTCCCCAGGTTTAGCGTGAGGGTAGGGTGAATGGTCTGCAATTCAAAAGGTTAAGTGTTCGGTCCCAGCTGTGGTCAAGTTATTAATGTTGCCTTAAATGTTTTTCTTTTTTTTTTTAATCACTCGAGGGCCTATGATATCAGAAATTGTACAATGACTTATTTAACTTATTTATATATATTACGGATACTAGCCTATTATGCTGTTTGACTTTATGGCATCTTTCTTTTATTTAGATCAGCTGATGTGCGCTCCACCTTTCCAAGGAATTACATTAGACCATAGGGATTATCATTCTACAGCCTCAATATCTTACTCTGATAATAATAGGCGTATTGTTATACTATTTTTGTTATTTTTATTATCATCAACCCCCCAGGCTTTTTGGGCACATTATGCAAGAATGCTGCTTGCTGCCGCAAGCAATGAATAGTGGCGTTTCTAAACTGTTGTCAGGGATGGCTGTGACCCACCCAAAAGTCAGTGAGCTAATCCGGAGTATTCCCATTTTAAATACAGTGAACCCTCGTTTATCGCGGAGGTTACGTTCCAAAAATAACCCGCGATAGGTGAAATACGTGAAGTAGACAGTTATCATACAATGAAATACTCCATACAACATTGAAACCAGGGAATAAAAACTTTATACAGGCCCAAGCATTTGTTTAACAAATAAAAGTACGGTATAAACGTTAACTACTGTACTGTACTGTAAAATAATATAGTTGTAAATACTTTTAATCATCAATACGAAATGAAGGGTTAATATTGCGGGGATCAGTACCGCCCCGCCGTGACGGATTGGATTTTTCTTCCAAAGCCTGCGGTGCAGCTCTGTGTTTTGGAGAGAAGAACATAGTTATGTGATCAACGGACGCGGTTCAAGAGAAGCTGGACTATCAGTAGCAGACGTGGCCGCGGCAGCTGTCATGGGCGGGGCAGCTGGAGCAGCCTGATTAATAATCAAGGATCTCCTGCATGCCTGATTCTAGCCGGGAAATACTTTGATCCACATCATTTCGCCACTGCCCGTCTGCCGATGGGTCCATGTTTTGGCCAGGTTATTCTGTAATGATCTCAGAATATTGGACCCAGAATTCAAGGCGAGACAGGCAGTGGGAAAGTTCAAAGCGTTTATTAATCAAAACAGGTGCGCGGGGCTGCTCGTCTGCTGCGGGGCGGATCTCTGCAGGGATAGGAGAATACTGGTCAGAGACTGGATGTGGAGCTGAATGCAACTTGGAGCAAAGTCACTGACTTGATTCAAAGTTCAGTTCATTCGCAGAGAACTCAGCAGAATCCAGAAGGGAGATTTGACCGCAGTTGCGGCGGCCACACCCCCAGAGTTTCTAGAGAGCGAGTTTCTCAAGAGCGAGCGGTCATAATCAGGGAAGCAGACAGACTAAAGAACGCTAGGAAACGTCTCACCAAAACACACAAATAACCTGGCGCTGATGGGAGGCAAACACACAACTTAGAACCGCAGAACCAATTAGACAGGGAGCAAGGAGCAAAGGAAAAAACCAAACCATCAGCGCCAAGATCATGACAAAAAATCCCATTTCCATTTATTTCGTTTTTAAAATTAAATAAAAAAAATTAAATGGCAAAAATCCAAACGTGTCTGCTAGTTTAAAGTCCATCTTATTTATTTGAATATTTAACGAAAACATTGCAGATGCCACACACGCACACAAAGACAGAAAACAAAAAGACAGAAAGAAAGATCTGAGCGTTTTAGTTTCTATATATATAATAATACCTTTCAAAAACTGTGAGTGTTTTCAAAAACTAGTGATTTTTTGAAAGAAAATAAAAGAATAAAAACAGTTAAGCATTTTAAAAGCATCTTTACAAAAAAGGAACATAACAGCATTTTTTAAATAAATGATTTATTATGAGAACATATCATTTCACCATTTATTGGGGGGTAATTATTTGAATGCTTATTTATTTATTGAACATGTATATATTTATGTATTTATTTAGATTGGATTAAATGTGATTACATGAGCTTTATTGATCTCACAGCGGAGAAATTCACTCTTCACATATTGGCATAGAAGTTACTGAAGGTGCAAACATGGAGGAAAAAGGTGCATTAAGAATAAGCAATATATATACCGTATATCCAGGTATATACAGTATATCAAGATAAATAGGATTAAGGTGCATGTGTACATGTATCACACACAATGAAAAACAAAACAAAAATAGGAAATAAAAAAAATAAGAAATAAAGATATGTACAATCCGGATGGCTTATATACAGGTGGAGAAATATTGCACATTCAACATATTGCACAGCATATTGTTCACAGTCAATAAATACAAAACTATAATTTAGCTGCACAGTGGTTTTTACAGGAGTTATTGTTGATATAGTGCATTATTATAGAGTCTGGTGGCAGCAGGAACGAATGACCTGCGGTAGCGCTCCTTCTTACAGACAGGGTGTCTACTGTAAGTCTCTGACTAAAGGAGCAGCTCAGCTCCTCTTTTTATACATGGGAGGCTCATGCGTGAATGTCCAACGAATAACTCCAATTGTTGTTTAAAAAATAGAAAACCTGGTTTCTTACTTAGTTTTGCCCTGGATGTTGTAGCGTTTGTGGACGCTACATCGCTACTTGATAAAAACAATAACGTCACTACTGGAAAGTTACTTGATAAATAATGCAGCAGCGCTACTGCCCATCACTGGAAACTATGTAATGATAATGATAATAATAAATAATAACAACACACAAAAACAGTATAACAATACGCCTGTTATTATCAGAGTAAGATGTTGAGGCTGTAGAATGATAATCCTTGTGGTCTAATGTAATAAAAAAGCGATAAAAAATAAAAAAAACATTTAAGGCAACTTGGCCACAGTTGGGATCGAACCCGCAATCTGTTGAACCACAGACCACTGAGCCTAACCTCTACGCTATCAGCTCGCAACACGTGACACCCCTCGCAGTCTGCTTGTTGATCAGACTGGGAGGGGTGTCACGTATTGCAAGGCAAGAAAGTAACACACAAAAACAGTATAACAATACGCCTGTTATTATAAGAGTAAGATGTTGAGGCAGTAGAATGATAATCCCTATGATCTAAAAAACGGTGTGGTAGCGACAGGTGGCTGCTTTTTTTTTTATTACAGACCAAGCACAGAAACTCTCGATGGATTTTAATGAACACAGTTAAAGATTAGCTTGACTTTTGATCCTCAAAGCTGTCAACGGCACTTATATTTTACAAAACTAAAGAAAATATATTTTCTTACATACCCTTTTGAATAACTTTGGCTTATCTTAATGAGGAATCAACTTTGGATATGATTTTAATTTCAAAATCACCAGCCGCAGCACTGTCTCTGTCGCCTTTCTCTGGTTGCCCCTCAGTCCGTATCCCCGGCTCCAACTTAATTAATTTTATTTTTCATTAAATAATAGAGATGCAGATAAATAGAAATAAACAGATCTCAGATAAGATCGGAGGTGTAACTACGCAACCATTTTCATAAAATAAGATTATGCAGTCCCTATGTTAAATTAATTCATTAACTTTATTTTAATCAAAAACAAATAAAATAGCACAATATTACACCAAGATCCCCAATAAACCTGCTTTTCAGTTGACTGCAGGCCCACAAACGTCACCCTCAGCACGGCAGAGGTCCCAAGCGCCACCTGGTGGTGTTCCGGGTACATTGCAGTTCTTTTTGAAATAAAAAAACTGGCCTCAGGAAATACATCGTGATTCACACAGGAATCACACAGGAATCACGCAGGAAACCGTCCATTTCCAACCAGTGCCCACTGTACTCCTACTCTACAGTTCCTCAGTGCTGGATTATCTTAATTACTTTACTCCCTATGTTAGTTTTCCTGAGCGTCCTCTAGTTTTTGATTCCTGAGTTCCTTCCCTGTTATTTCTGGATGATTTGTTTCTGTACTATCCACATCTTCATTAAACCTGCAAGAAATCAGCTCTGCCTCCTCTCCTCTGCATTTGAGTCCACAACAACATCCACCAACCTTGACAAAGACAAACTATTACCCCAACAAGTTCACTGACTTTTGCATTTTTAATCAAAGTCTTTTTCACTGTTTTTTTTTAATCTCAAGCATGAAGCGGAGGGACGGGTCGGGGATTAGTTCTGTAATCTTCTATTAGAAATAGAGTTTAACACTTTTAAGATTTCCTCAAAACAATGCCATACAAACAAAATAATATTGTAATGTTGTATACAGAAATATTTTTCCTGTATTTTTCTCTGTACGGTGACATGGGAAAGTAATTATACCTTTTCCACATCATTTTCTTCTTTCACATCTCTAAAATCTGAACTTTTTGTTTTTTTGCAAAATATCTCTGACAGATTAGTACTGGGATAGATAGCATGAATAGAAATCAATTTTTGATTTAAATTAGGTCTGCACTAGGGCTGCAACAACGAATCGATAAAACCGATAAAAATCGACTTTTAAAAGCGTTGGCAACGAATTTCATCATCGATTAGTTGTGTCGCGCGATTAATGCGTCATCCGCCGCCGCCGTCATCACATCCACTTGACTGAAACGGGGGAAGAAAAATAAATACGGCAGAGCGAGTCTGCGGGGCAGGTGCAGTGTTGCCAACTCAGCGACTTTTCAGACCCTTCCAGCGACTATTTTTCAAAAAAGTGACTAGCGACAAATCTGGCGACTTTTTACGGTGTCACTGGCGGCTTTTGGAGACTCTTACGTGAATGCATGTATCGTTCCTACTCTGCCGTGGGGCGCCTCCCCCACCCCAACCCCGTTCTCCCTCCTCCCGCAGGAGTCCCTCTCAGCGCTGCAGTCAGAGCCGCAGTAAGTTTACCCTCAGCGTCCAGACTGCAAATGAAGCGCGCATGCGCAAGCTGCATAAACGAGAAAGAAACCTAGAAGAAATTATTTGTATTTACAAAATAAAAAGTACATCTTTATATTGATGCATAATTTTTACATAATTAGTGCTCAAGTTTGCTTTTTTACTGTAAAGATCATTCAAAAGGTGTTGCATCCACTTATCTTCCCAACCTTTGCATAATATTGAAGGATTGAGAAATTCACAGCCTAATATAAGTACATCTATACAGCAGCTGTGGTTAGATGCAGCATTTGAAAGAATCCTGCCCTTATTTTTAAAAAATGTCATCCATTAGGAATAAATATATGTTTATGATTTAGCACTTGTTAAGCTTTTTAAACTTTTTAAGACCATAATTTCTTTAAGTGTTTGTCTGAGGATTGGTAGAAGATTGTCATTATCCAACACTGAACAAGTTGTTTTTATCGACGTCGACTAAAAAGCCAACCAGAGAGGAAGAAGCTGTTAAAAAACACATTCTTATGATGTCTGCGTCTCACTATTCTCAGAAGTAGCAAATAGAAAACAAATAGTAATCTACATTTGCCTGAAACCGGGATTGACGGCGCAAATTGATCACAATAATTAAAATAGCCTGCGCTTTGTAAAGTGAAAAAAGTCGTAACATGCAACTTTTGTCAAAACAAATTAACATGGCACAGAACCACCATGTTTATTTTGTTTTAAAGTGGGAAACGTAACGTTAGTTTCTCAGGTAGCTCGTCTGATGCTTTCCTTACCGTGTTAGTAGGTTACAGACAGTGATAAGGTTGGCTACTTATTTTACTTTTAATTTCATTTGAATTAGCTTAAGCAGCGTTTATATTTTCTTTATAAATAAATTAACTTGCAAATTATGAGGGCAAGGCTCTTAAAGTTTAAATCTTCTGGCAAAGATAAAGTAAAGAAGATCCTGCAATTTATGGAAGTAAAGCAGAATAAAATCCAGCAAGATCAGTAATATGTCAATTAATTATATGCCACATTCCCATGTAAATATCTGTCTTTTGAGGATGTGTTTTTTAGCACCCCTAGTTCTCACATTTTTATTCCAAATGCAATTTATAATTTGAATCACAGGGCTATTTTTATCTCTATGGTGCAATCTCACTTGCACTGAGATTGCCATTGATATAAAATGTGCATGTTAAACCTATTACACCGACTGCTTTACATTTGAATTGAAATACAGTACAGGATTAAAAAAAGCACGAAAAAAAGCACTTTGTTTTAGTTTTTGTTAGGGATGGAACGGTTTACGAAAACCGTCCGAACCGTTCGGTTCGTCTGTCTCGGTTCGGTTCGCGTGTGTTGCGTTCGGTTCATACGCTGCTCCTTTTTCTCATAGGCGAAGCGTGTACACTCCAGAGCAGAAGGTGGCGGTACTGCGACCAAAGCCAACCACCAGTAGTAAACAAGAAGAAGAAGAAGCGAAGCAGCGTAGCCGGGTGTAGCAGAAAAAAATCAGTTGTTGTGGAGAATTGTGTGGGTATGGCGAGTGGGAAAGAACAGGAGTTGGAAGAAGCGCCAGCAGCACTTTATAGGTCTGCTGTATGGGATGGCTTTGCATTTAGAGTGACATACGATGACGGCGGAAAGAAAGGTTCGGATAAAAGTGCAACAGTGTGCAAGCATTGTGCAACACGTTTTGTTTATGCTAACAGCAACATGACCAACATGTCAGGCTAACCCTGAAATCCGCTCCGCTGCGCTCCAGACCGCCTGCACAAAGCAAAGCCTACAGCCTCCGCTGTGGCTCCCGTCCGCTCCGCTCTGAGTTCCTTGGAGATCGTAGAGGGCATGCGCCAGATGATTAAAGTCAAAGCAGCAAAACATGCGGAAATGATCCATGGTTTCCGCGGATCATTAAAAATAATTACAATTCATTAATTTTTTGGGATTTTCTTCATTAATTTCATTAATTTTTATGGGATTTTGGGGTAACAATCAACATATACCGAACCGAAAACCGTGACCACAAAACCATGTACCGAACCAAACCATGGATTTTGTGAACTGTTCCACCCCTAGTTTTTATTTTGTTTTTCCATGCTTCAAAAACTCAATAGCATTGACCTCTTCTCTCTCTGTGGGCTAGTAATTAGTCTGATTGTTTTATTTGGCCTGTTCAGTGTTCTCTGGAGAATTTCCATGTATTATTTGAGAATGTAAAGGGGCTTTAAATATGAGTCAAAACAAGAAGTCGCCCAAATGGATGAAAATTTTATTCCAATTTGAGACATGGAACAAACAGTATTATATCTGCTCACACTAAACTGAGTCGACACATGTTCCCATTCCAAACCTTTTTCGATTATTCACACATTATGTTCATGTCCTACAAAAGTCAAACAAAGATGGTGCAATGAGTTGCAGGATGTGTTGCTCAGACCAGATGAGAATTTAGTGAGTCGCCCACATGAGGGATTACTGTGACAAATCTCGACAGGCTGACTCTCAGTTCCTTTCTCTAATCATGTGTTTCCGTTATTCTACACACTTTATATCACTTCTATTCATAACTAATGCCTTTTATTAGTTCAACCACAAACAATTTTTTGTAAATTTTTTTGGCTACTCTAACCAATTTTGAAGTTGGGATTCAGTCTCTGCCTAAAGCTGAGGAGTTTGAAGCTAGGTTTATACTTGCCGTATTGAACAGGGTGCAGCCAAAATTAGCATAATCATGCTATTCCCACCCTCGGGCGTTAACCCTGTGCACAGCCTTTGATGTTGTGTACATCCGTTTTGCCTGTACTGACATCACAAAACAAAAGTTTTAAGCAACATACTTTACTTAAATGCTGTGTTGTTATTGTTCAGTGACTGGAAATGGCAAACACAAAGTACTGACATAGTTTCAGTGAGTGCATTGGCCAAGCTTTTGGACAAAAAAAAAAGGGTTTTGGTTTCTGTTTCCTACAACTTAAATAGTAACTGAAACAACTACCCACAGTTTATAACGCATTCAGCCGGCAGGCTGCTTTCCCTACATATCAATGCATGCAACAAGCTATCCTACCCATCGTTTATTTCTGTCTATCTGCCATAAACACACATACGATTCTTCAATAATCATACATTCTTGAATAAGTAATACTCTGCCATTTTGGAAGTTTGACGTAAACTGTTCCCTCTCATTTTTCTGCATTTCGACTTGTGTTGATCACTGCCCCCCTGTTTTTTTTGCCATTACTGCATCTACGTCCGCATCAACTATAACACATACAGTGTTTCTTTGGGCTCAGACATGGTGCACACTGTGGTGCACAGGTGTGGCAGCCCAATACGCGAGTATTTCTTAGCCTTATGTGATTTGGGGTCCTGTTCAAGAGTGAAGGCAGGATGAAAGGGCTGGTGAACGGACAGATTTGGGTGTCATTTGCAGAGATGCAGATGCTTCTATAAGAGACGAGGTATATGATATGAGGTTACCTCATAGGGTGGGTGGACTTAGCCTTAGACGTTAGGCAGAAGAGGGATTTGATAGATTTTCCTCTAGCATCTTTTGATTTGGAGATTTTTCTGGAAAAGGAAACCCAAGGTAAAACTCATAACTCACAACTAGGAACACCTTAAGATCAGCTATAGGGCTTTGTTGAGGAGAGAGATATCTGGGTCTCCTTTATTTTTGATAAAGGGAGGACATTCATTTTGAGAGTTGTTTTATCATGGCCTATTAGTTTGACGATCAGAAAAAAAGGATCAGAGGTGTTAGATTCTTACCTGCAGCCCATTTTTAAGTATGTTTAAACTAAAATCTACCTTTCCTTTTTGGCATTTTGAATTTCTGGTATTGTCAATACACCTAAATAACCTCAAATTATTATGGGATTTTTTGTCCCCCCGCATCAGTTTCTTTTGAGTTTCTCTCACATCATATGCTCATCTCACCTGCCTCTGTATATTTTTTCTACTTATTTCTTTTTTTTTTTTTTTCAGTGTGTAGGTTTTTTGTTTTTTGCTAGGCACTTGTAAGAAGTCAATTTGGTTCAAGGCTGATTGATATCTGGCTCAAGGTCTCTGTGGCAGGATCCAAATGTCTGTTTCAATAAATGTATTGGACATGGAGAGTAGTGGGCACTGTGATGTTTTTGTAGGAGGAGAAGCTCAGAAGAGGAATGCTCTGATGATAACCTGTAATGTGGCTTTTTCAATTTAAATAGGGTTCAGCGTGCTTTGAAATCCTTAAAGGAAAAACTCATATCTTTACAAAATGAATTATCCTAAAAGAAGAGACACGAAAAAAGATGTAAAAAGAAATGAAATGCAAAATAATTGTTCTAAAGAAGACACTAAGACACAGACTTAGATTTCAATTTAATATTAAATATGTTATTAGTAGGGGTCTTAGACTAGTTAGTCATGGCTTGATCGACTCAAAGATGGCATCTCTTTTGTGAAGGGAGGAAATTAGTGTCTTAGTCTGTCTAAGTCAAAAAGCCAATGCCTTGGGTGATATCTGAAAATACCTGCCAAATATCATCTTTTCTCTGGTGCAATAATTTGAGCTTGATTCATTTTGAATGTGTATGCCTTAAGAAAATCTATTAGCAGCCCATTATAACAGACTTTGTTTCATATATTAAATTTATTGCATAAAACTGGCAAGGTAGGACTAAACAAGAAGCACAAGGCTTAAAATAGCTGACAGAGCACCTGAGAAGTCCATCTGTAAATGATGACTATATGCAGGGTTTTCAGTTAACAGCTGTTTAGAAATCATCTTTTTGGAGCTCGATGTGACTCACCTGGTGTCATAATGTATCGCTTCTATTCATATATTGCTTTAGATTAACATAAATATTTATTTGTGTTTTGATAGACTGCTGCCAACAAACTGGCAAAAGACTCAATTTTAAATGTGTTGTCTGACGAATTGTTCTGCATAGACACAGCACTTGGTGATCTGTAAAGGGAAGAGGAGTTTTTATGCCCAGATGCTTCATGGATACGAATGAAGAGGCTGTAGGATCAATAGAAATGCTATCAAAATTTTGTGTTTTGTTTATACTTAAATTAAAAATATAGCATAAATGATAAAGGTCTGCAAAACCTATGATGCACAGAAATAAGGGATTGCAAGTTAATCTCGATAAATGAAAACATTACTGAACTTTTATTGATTTAAGTAGTGATTAACCAGAGTGACAGTATAATCAGTGTTTATTTATGTTAGTTTGCTTAATTAAGGCTGAGAGATATTGAAAAATCTAAAACTTTTTTTTATATATATATATTACATAAAACTAACAAAAATAATACTAAATATTTTTTTTATTACCGTTGATATTGCATCAAAGCTCTTGTTAGCATGTAAATGTTTGCATTTGATCAGCTGGTGTCTGTCACAGATCAGTGCCCACAGTGACCCTGCGATTCTCAAGCTCCCATATGGGTAAACAGACCTAACATGCTGCTACTCCTGTCTTGGAGAGCATGTCATCAAGAAGGCAGTGCTCCGCGCTGTCTTCACTCCCCATTACACAGGCCCCCCTGTTGTCTCCTTCAGCATTTCTCATTGCCACACACAAACGACACAGTAGCTCTGTGGGTGAGAGAAACCGAGCCGTGGCTGACTGCTTTCGGCAGAGCTGTTTTAGAGTTGAGATATGTATAAGGCGAGTGACGTGCAGCCGTGACGAAGAGGTGGGATTCTTTGAGATTTTCTGGAATGATGAAGAAGGTGGGCCACGGTAGTGAAGGAGGCAGTATGCTCAGAGTCCCACAGGACAGTGCTGAAGGGAGAATTTCATTTCTAGTCTGCACCAAACCAATTTAAAAGCTGAGAACTTTGATTACTCAAACATTTAACAGCCGAGTCACTAATTCACACTCCCTTTGTGGTCCTCAGATATTACTCTGCAGTGCTGTATTTTTTATTATGCACTATAAAAATGAAGGTCTTTATGTGCATTTAAGAGCCGCAGGCAGCAAGGGAAGCAATGCAAACAGATGATATCACAATTTCTTTCTAATATGATTTTAAGATGAAGGTAAGTATGTTGCACTCACTTTTCCTTCAAGAAAAGGAAGAGTTTTTGTTTTCCTGTACTTGATTCAGTCAGGAAAGAATGCAGCTGGTGAGCTGTTGCTGTTGCTATACAAGAGAGCTTAAACCTGCATGAGTTAATTGGCTCCCAGGGGTGAAGCTCCATGCATTAAATGGCGCCAAGCCTCAGGTTGTGACAAGAAAAAAAAGAAAAGAAAAGAAATTTCAGGTGTAATCCCCCTCAAATGATTTTTGGGAGCTCAGAGTGGGGCTTGTGTCCACCCCCCAGAACGCTGACCTCTGCATCAGGAAGTGGTTGACCTCGCCAAGAGCTGCCACTGACCCCATCGACAGGATAATGGGGAAGGTGTGAGTGATTTCTTGAGTACCCCTACATCACTGCAAGAGCGTCAGACAGTGGAGTCAAAAGAATATAAGAGCAATTTAAAATAGAGACACGTTTACAAGATAAAATGACAAAAGAGTGTTACAAGTGAAAATCGATTTATCTCAGTAGCCTGTGCAAATGCATGCACGTGTTTACATGCAGCACCATGGAAAACCAAAGGACACAGCAGACACGACAGGGACTTGAAAAGAAGGCAAAAGTAGGGTTATTGTATGAAAAAAGAAGTACTGAACACCTCCTGGAGGACTGAAAATGGGAAAAAGTAGAACTGCAAACCATTAAAACACATCTTTCCATGTAATCTGACAGAACTGCTAAGAGGCTCATCTTATTTCTGTGGGAGCTGCAGAAATCCACAGCTTTTGTTGAAGAATCTGGTGAAAAGTCCGCCATTGGTTGAGAAGTCAACACATTTTGGCTGCTAAGGGACAGAGAAAATTTGTTAAAGTGTTGAGAGACAGCCCCTCTGCAGTTTTTCATAAACCATGCCAGATAAGATCAAAAGTGAATTTTCTGACCTAGATTATGTTTGGTTTAAAACTGACACCAGCATCTTGCAGGGATTTGGCTTCTTTTGGCTGTTAATAGAAATTTGGAGAGCAAATACAGGGTAATCCTGAGGAAAAAAAAAATCTGATTTAGTTTTTTTTTCTTTGAATGGGCAAAAAAATCAAAAACCTAAACTGACTAAACAATTATCCAAGTGTACAAATTAAGTAAAAAAGACATTGCTGCTTTATATACAGAAACTCATCAACAAACATTGATTTAAATGTATACAAAATTCACAACCTCACAACTCTGACTGTAGTCTGACTAGACAGTAATTGCATATTGTCTTGTCTCTCTACTCGGCTAAAAGTAAAAATAACCAAATACTCTCACAGCCTTTGGTCTCATGCTACCGCAATACCTTTTAAGAGAAGGCCTGGAAATAATTAGCCTTGATTCATTATCCCTTTTAAAGGGCATCTTACTCAGTATGAGTTTAGTTTCGTTTTCCCCTTATATCCCTGCCAGTGTTGATGATGCTGTAGGAGATGATTCAGCAAACAACTGGAGAATCAAAGTCCATTTATACAGTACTCTACAACCACCAGCAGGTACCCAAAGTGCTTAACAAAATTAGTAATGTCACAACATGCAATAGAAAGAGTGAACATATAAAACAGTAAAATCAAAAAGGTTACAAAGAAACAAAAGAATTAAATTGTTACACCACTACTACGTATTGAGCCAGCATGAAGAGATATGGAATAATAATTATAACTGAACTTTAATGATCTCACATTGGAAAAATTTACCTCTGCATTTAACCCATCCCCTCGGGGAGCAGTGGGCTGCCACTGTGCGGCACCCGGGGAGCAATTGGTGGTTAAGGGTCTTGCTCAGAGACCCAGAGTGGCAGTCTGTGGAAGTGGGTTTCGAACTCACAACCTCAGGCTCCCAAGCCCCATGCCCTAACCATGAGGCTCCACTCCCCTAAACCCCTTTTATTGGTTTAGTTCAAAAACTCTTTTTGATTTAGTTTATAAACTCTTTTGAGGTTATTCCGTAAAAGTTCAAAAAATATCCACTGGACTTGGTTTTCAAGATTTGAAGACGTTTCGCCACCTCTCCAGGAAGCTTTCTCAATTCAAATGTCTGGATCCGCAGTGAGTTTGAGTCTTATATAGAGAAAGCCTTGTATCGCTTGGAAACATGCAAATGGTAACCGATGAGTGGGTTGTTTGGTTCCATTGTTAGCCTGTAATATCTGAAGCCTGTCTATGATTCTGAAGGTCGTCATTAAAGGGGGAGATTCTCTTCTGTAATACGTGAAACCTGTCTATGATTGTTAAGGGTCGGTTGTTAAGGAGGTATTGTTCACAGATTGGAGCGGGTAGGTGCTTTCCTCTTTGGAGGTTGAACCTAAAAAGAGCGATATCTGTAACAGTGTGAATATCCGGGGTAACTAGTTGTAGAGTCTCGGAGCAGCAACTGCAAAAGCTTTATCACCCCACTGTTTAAACCTTGACCTTAGGACTTCTAAAACCAGCTGACTTGAAGACCGCAATGACTGGTTGTGCTCCTACAAAATAAAATTTCAGACAAATACTCTGGGGCAAAACCATTTAAAGCTTTAAAAACAAACAAAAGAATCTTTAAAAAAATTTAAAACACACCAGGATCCAATGCAGGGTATAGAGAATAGGGGTGATGTGTGCACGTCTAGATGTATTCGTTAGAAAGTGAGCAGCAGCATTTTGCACAACTTGAAGGAGTAAGATGGACGTCTGATTCAGACCAACATAAAGAGCATTACAGTAGTCCAACCTTGAACTACAAAGGAATGGCCTTTTCTAGGACGTGCCTGCTTAGAAAAGGCTTAAATTTATTCAACAGCTGAAGCTGAAAGAAGCTCATTTTAACAATATTACGAATCTGCTTGCCAAATTTCATGCTGCAAACAAAACTAACCCCAAAGTTTTTAACAGCTGATCTAGTGTAAGATTCCCAAGCTCCCAAACTTAGAGCTGGGCCATTCTGCATACCTGGAGCACTGAACATAATGCATTCTGGTTTACTTTCATTAAAATTAAGGAAATTGCCTGAAATCCACAACTTAATATCATTAATACAATCAACTAGCAAGTTTAGTGAGACACTGTAATTTGCTGAATGCCTAACTAGCATTGGAAGGAGGTTTTGGTCTAAAATATGAGCTCTTTCTTGGCTCAGCTTTTGGAGGAAACAAGAAAATAGCAAAGATAATGTATTGGTGCAGTGGTCCATTGACACTAGAAAATATTGCTCCTAAATTACCTCTTTGAAATACTTGGAATTTGTTTCCCCCAGCTGCATTAGCAGCATGATCCTTGCCCCCTTGATCTTGGCAATGGTATCTGCATTACCATATGCCTGGAGGACTTGGCACAAACTTGGAGAACAAGCGTATGCCAAAAACTCCCAACTGTGCAAGTAGAAAATCTAGGATAGTTTTTTTATCTCTGTTCTGAAGAAGAAAAGATAATGAGATTATACTGATAGGTACAAATCAAAACATGCTTTATTACCAAGTATGCTTTATTTTATAATAAATTTGTTTTACTGGTGATGTGGCATGCGAAGACAAGTTGACATATAGCTGAACTAAATAATATTGGAACATACAATTTGGGATAAAGTTGATTATGAAGAGAATTACGTAGAATACTGTAAAAAAGAGACAAAGAGTGATGATAATGATTTCTCTCCAGCCCTGGAGCTTATAGATTGTGATCTGTCTCGAGGCATCATCTGTCCTTGACTATCAGGCAAAAAGCAGATGGTGTTGAAAATGTTCACTGTGCTCAGACTGTGGGTACAGTTAGACTTTGTTCAATGGAAATCTATCACATGTATATGGGCAGTTACTGACCTGGATGGAGGACAGGGAAAGCCTTCAGGCACTTTACTCTTTCCCAACTTTCTTTATGTACATGCAAAAATAAAAAAAGAAAAACAATATAAAAACAGAAGGAAAAACAAACTTAGGCTAGTTTTATGTTTCTGGACTTCCTTCATGCTTCCATTGAGCCATGGTAAAATGATAATAATAATAATAAAGCTTATTGTGTTTTTTTTTGTTTTTTTTGGTGTGTCTTATCATAAAAAAATTAGGCCACCTGAAGTGTGGCTATCTATGAAACTACAGCTCTGTGTGGAAGTGGGGCAGCACAGTCTGCTTTCTACCAGCTAGGTGACCAAACCTGAAAGCTGACAACCTTCTGCCTCGTGATTCCTTGTGGCATATATGTCTCATACTTTTTTTCTTCTTTTATTTCTGATTTTGAAGAAAAAACAGAAATAGAGCAAATTGTCTTTGCTATGAGGCTGACTGGCTATAGATGTCAAATCAAAGTTTGCCTACAGGATGAATAATACATCAAAAAGATCTCTTTTGCAGTGAAGGGTAACATGGATTCCCTTACTATACTTGTGAAACAACCCCATAATTGTGCATTTAAAGACATTTATGTTTGTTTGTGAGATTTTACTGCATGCTCAACCTGTCCTCACTGACTAACTAGCAGCTTGGGGCAAACCTTCACCATTAAGGATTTGATAGCAGTTAGCTCATGCTTCACCTTGTCTGTATGTAATAATACGAATTTAAGTTAGGCTTCATAAAAAATTTCGGCAGGTGGGAAACTTTTTCTACACAATATACAATAAACGTCATAAATTGCCTTACTGGACTACTTGCAAAAAGATATTCCACTAATTATTGAGGCATTTAACTCCCCTTTGAACTAGAAGCAGCATAGACTTTGGAAAAGGTCTTTGTTATTTTAACTAAGACCCCAAAAAAGTGACTTCAAAACAGTTGCGGTCATTACACTAAATATTTAGGCAAATAGTTGCACCTTTATTAAAAGTGAGTCGTTTTTTTTCTTTGGTGGGTTTAATGTATGATAAAAAATGCTAATGCATTTACATTTTTAAACTGTATTCACAGTATGATATAAATTTAAGTCCCTGCATGGTGCCCATCCAAAGCTGCTTTTAATCTCTTATGAAGTGAATTAGATTATCTTGTTTCACTGAAAGAAGACAGAGTTGGTCTCCAAAGGAAGTTAAAATGAAGCATGAAATGTCTGCCTTTTAAAGTATATATTTTATCATATGTATAATTAGGCCATTAAAAGCCAGAGCAAATAATTTTTTGTATTAAAGATATAAATGTGGTCTAAATTTCATATGACATATTTTTTATCTAGTTGATCCTGTTTTTTTTGTTGTTTTTTTTGTTTTATTCAGCACTGTTTACAAATTTGATAACAGTTTGTAACCAAACAATTTTCTCTACCAACCCCCCACCCTAATTGATTTGCAGGATGGCTCCAAGCAGAAACAGGTCAGGAAGAAAACCGTGTCCTTCAGCTCTATGCCGAGTGACCGTAAGATCAACAGCACTGCTGCCTGCATGGCCTTTATGTTGGAGGGTTGTGAGATGAAGAAGGTGCGCTCCAACTCTCGCATGTACAACCGCTATTTCCTGCTAGATCCCGATATGCACTGGCTCAGATGGGAGCCATCCAAGAAGGATTCAGAGAAGGCCAAACTGGAAATCAAGAGTATCAAGGAAGTCCGTTTGGGGAAAAAGACTCCAGTTCTCCGCAGCAATGGTCTCTCAGATCAGTTCCCCGATGAGTGCGCCTTCTCAATCATCTATGGAGATAATTATGAGAGTTTAGATTTAGTAGCCAGTACGGCAGATATTGTCAGCACATGGGTGATGGGCTTAAGATACCTGGTGTCTTACGGTCGCCACCCTGTCGACATGGCAGAACCTAGTCAACCAAGCTTAAGAACATCTTGGATTGGTTCAGTTTTTGAATTGGCGGATATGGAAAAGGGAGGACATATAGACCTGTTCAGAGCAACCCAGATAATCAAGGGGCTTAATCCTGGAATGAAAGAGTCAAGAATAGAGCTAAAGTTCAAAGAATTACAAAAAGCTAAAGACCAATATGGAGAAGCAATTAATTTGGACACTTTTGTGGAGGCCTATTGTGAGCTCTGCACACGGCCTGAGATTTTTTTTCTGCTGGTTCAGTTTTCTAGTAATAAAGAGTACTTGGACAGTAAAGATCTGATGCTATTCGTAGAGGTGGAGCAAGGTGTGGAAGGAGTTACAGAGGAAATGTGCAGGGATATTGTTCAGAAATTTGAGCCCTCTGCCAAAGGTAGAGAAAAAGGCTACCTCTCCATTGATGGTTTCACACACTACCTCCTGTCCTCTGAATGCCATATTTTTGACCCTCAGCACAAAAAAGTGTGCCAGGATATGACTCAGCCTCTATCTCATTACTATATCAACTCCTCCCATAATGCCTCCCTCCTTGATGACCATTTCTGGGGTTCATCAGACATCAGCAGCTACATCCGAGCTCTGAGGATGGGTTGTCGAAGTATTGAGGTCATTGTATGGAACGGTCCGGATAATGAACCAGTGGTATATGTTGGAAGTTCTGTGGCTACTCAGCTGGCTTTTTCTAAAATTCTGGATATTATAAACCAATATGCTTTTGAAAGCTCTGAGTATCCCCTTATTCTCTGCTTGGTGACCCACTGCTATATCCCCCAGCAGAGGGTAATGGCTCAACACTTGAAGAAAATTCTTGGGGATAAGCTGTATGCTGAGTCACCCAACAAAGAAGAAAACTACCTACCCTCACCCGAAAAACTTAAAGGCAAAATACTCCTAAAGAGTAAAAAGCTGCCACCCAGCTGCATTGATTCTGAGGGGGATGTAACAGATGAGGAGGAGGGCCTGGAAATGTCTCGCCGAGTTGGAGCTGATGAGAAGGACCAACTGAATGGTATGGGATGCAAAAGACTCAGGCTGTGCCGGGAGCTTTCTGACCTTGTGTGTCTGTGCAAGTCAGTACAGTTCAGGGACTTTGAACTTTCTAAGAGGGAACAGAAATACTGGGAGATCTGTTCCTTCAATGAGGTAGATGCAAACAGATTCGCTAACGAATTCCCAGAGGAATTTGTGTGTTATAACAAGCGTTTCCTCTCCAGGGTATACCCCACATCTATGAGGATTGATGCCAGCAATATGAATCCACAAGATTTCTGGAAATGTGGCTGTCAGATTGTGGCGATGAACTACCAGACACCGGGCTTGATGATGGACCTTAACCTTGGCTGGTTCAGGCAAAATGGAAACTGTGGATACGTTTTGCGTCCTGCCATTATGAGGGAGGAGGTTTCCTACTTCAGTGCCAATGCGCGGGACTCCCTACCAGGAGTTTCGGCACAACTTCTCCACATCAAAGTCATCAGTGGACAGAATCTTCCAAAGCCTCGGGGCTCTGCAGCCAAGGGTGATGTGGTTGAGCCTTACATATATGTAGAGATACATGGCATACCAGCAGACTGCGCCGAACAAAGAACCAAGACAGTTTCCCAAAACGGAGATAATCCTATTTTTGATGAAAGTTTTGAGTTCCAGATTAACTTGCCAGAGCTTGCAGTTCTACGCTTTGTGGTGCTGGATGATGACTACATCGGAGATGAGTTCATTGGTCAGTACACCATCCCCTTTGAGTGCCTACAGCCAGGCTACAGACACGTCCCTCTGCAATCCCTCACAGGAGAGTTCCTGCCCAACACCACTCTGTTTGTTCACGTGGCCATCACCAACAGGCGTGGTGGAGGAAAGGCACATAAAAGGGGTCTATCTGTGAAGAAAGGTAGAAAGGCTCGGGAGTATACCACCACCAAGACCACAGGTATCAAAGTAGTGGATGAACTCTTCAGAGCTTCTACCCAGCCCCTCAGGGAGGCGACAGACCTCAGAGAAAATGTGCAGGTGAGAAATAGCACACCTAGAATATTTATATATATCAATGCAGTAATAATACCTGTTTTTTCTCACTGTACTGCTCTGTGTTTCTTTACATTTGTTTTGATTATTTATACTGTAGGAAACTAAAGAAATAATATAATAAATAGGTCATTATTAAATTGTTTATTCCAAGCCACGTTCCCAGTATCCAAAAATGTTTTATTGCCTACAGTTGACATCAGATTATATGTTATAAATTTGTTTGGTTATTTAATACTTAACATTGAAATAAGATGTATCTTCTATTAGAATAATATGTTAAAAATATGCACTGTTATAGAGAGGAAAGAATAATATTCTTTTCCAAAGTAGCTTAACCTTGAATTTTTACTGCCAGTTTATTCTGAAGCTCTAGCTTTGTGCTAAAACTGAATTCATGTTTCTTAACTACCTAATAACATCAGCTCTTAATTAAGTATTCCACAACCTTAATGGCTACTGTCATTTTGAAAAGATTGTTGGATGTTTTTTACTACTTGCACAAACATTGGACATTTGAGCAATTATACACAAATGCAAAGAAACAAATTTCAAAAGCAGCTTCTTGCTATAGGTGGAGCTGAAATAAGCTGTTCATATACAGCTTCAATAAAGACGATTATTTTTATTTCTCTATTTGATCCATTTCCTATGTGCAAGAATAACAAGAGGGTTTTTAAACAAATCTTTACCAATTCAAGAATAACCTTGTAGATGAGATGAATAAAAATAACATTGCAGTCAAAACCTCCTCATATCTAAATAAAACCATAAAAATTAACCTTAGAATTTCCTTTCCTGAAAACAGGGACCTTTTTAAAAGGACTTTAAATTCTTTGACAGCAAAAAAAATTATGTGTATGACAGATAGTGTCTATTTTTCTATGAAATCTGATACACACTAATTAAAGATAATTACTCATTTGCGACTGCAATCAACTAACCAGTGCTAAGTTTGGTTTCAATCACAGTCCTGCCCTGCGCTATAGATAAGATCTAACCTTTACCATTAATCATCTGTGATAACAGTTGTCCTCAGGATCCAATCTGTGAGCCTGTATGAAAAATGTCGCTGCGTGATTGAACGGGAGTCTGTGTTAACCTGATCAAATAAAGCTAGCGGCGACACCTAATGCTTACCAGCCTGCATTTTTCACAGGTTTTGAAATGGAAATTTGTCTTTTTGAAATTAAGATAAAGGTTCAGGAAATAAATGGATGTGTTAAAATTGAGATGCAGGTTTGAAATATGATAATTACATGTTATTTGTAGAATAAAGGCTTGTGCCTTTTAAATGCAAAAATAAAGGTCAGATGTGAAGGCTTCATAGAGGCTATTCAGGAAATTAAGTTACCAAGAACACAAACCCAAAAAACCTGAATGGTTTAAACCTCCTGACCTTTCTGACTAAAAAGTGGAAGAAAATGTTAAGACAAAGTTTTTAGTTGATGTCATTAAAGCTTTAGGTGTGTCTTTACCTCAATAACCTGAATAAACTCTGCTTTATGACTTCAAAAGCAAACAAAAAATAATAATTTGACTAATAAAAAATTGGGGATTCTGTACACATTAACAAATGAAGATATGCGTTTGGTTTCTTGGTTTTCCAGTAGGAGCTAAAAGTTTCTTGTGCAGCCAGTCAAAATGTGAATGGAGTCTTTAGAGCGACGCCAAGCTGGGGTTTCATTCTTGTTTACTGAACCTTCTCTGTGCCAGCCATCATTGTCACATTAGTGCTGTAAGCCAGAGAGGAATGAAAGATGCAGAGACAAAAGCAGAGGAAGAGAGAGACAAGAGAGCTGGGCAACAAGAAACAAAAGCAGCGCTGTAACCGGACACAGAGCTCTCATTTGGGGAATCTTGGAGGAGGAATAAAGAGGGGGGGGAGTAATTAAAAACACAAGCCTCTCATTGGGGCTTTGAAGCAATGTGAATTGGAAACAGAATGACTTTTATGGCACAAAAATTGTCTATAAACATTTATGCATGCAGTCAAAGACACATGCAGGGAATTATGCCAAACCCTAACCCTTTGTAATAACTTCATCTCACCACACAGTGAGATATAAACACCGGCAAGTTAACAGGCCCAAAGATCTCACACACAGACAAATCCACACAGATTTTTATCTAAAGCCTCTGAGTGCTGTATTATTGCAGAGGTATCTGTGGTGGTCCATGAGTTGTTGACTTAGTTAACGCCTCAGTCCGCCTGTCCCGCTCTTTGTCTTCAGAAAGGTTCTGCTTCATAGGGAAAGCACATCTTCTAAGGTAGGAGGATTTATTAACAATCACCATAGAGAAACACATGGCTGGGTAGTGCTGGGCCACATGGCTTCAAAATCGCACTCCTACCAAATCAGATTAATCCATTTCTTTATTCCCTATTCTATAAAAAAAAAAAAAGACAGATGATGTTACTTGAAAAAAAAAGCTTTAAATCAATCATCTCCTGGAAGATAACCTGAAATTTAAATGGCAATGAAATTCAGGTTGTAAAAAAGAGCTTGTAAAACAATCATCTTTCACAACGGAGTAAAAATTGAACACACTAAATCTTAACAGTGCAGTTTATCAGCTTCGACAAAAGATGTAAGAGCATAAAGTAACAAACTACAGCCACTTTAAGCTACAGAAACCCAAGGAGTGCATTGGGTTGGTGGGGGAAAAAATCCAGAGTTTTCCAAAAGTTAGATCTGTATAAACAGAATATTCAATCACTCAATCAAACTGAGAAATTACCCAACCCTGTAACTGGGAATGTAGAGTTGTAAAATATGTTTTTTTTTTTTTTTTTGTCTTCACAGGGATGTTTTTTTATTGCCACCTTGCTTTGCAGCAATAGGGCCACATTCTGAGGTGTTTTTTTTTTTTTTTACTGTTTAGGATGCTTCTGGGCATTTTCAAGATTAAAGGATCTGTGATTCTGCTGCAGAATAATGAAGCTGACATGCATTTCTGATTTAAAGTCAGGAAATTTTACTAGAACATAGAAATAAAACAATTCCTCCAAATAGGAATGGGTCCGGATTCTCCAGTTCTGATGCTAAATTCGCTTAACCATTAATTACAAATTCTTTTAGGCAGTTGTTTGCTGCCAAGAGTGATGCAACCAGTTATTAGGTAGAAGAGAATAGAATAGAATTTATTGTCCCACAATGGGGAAATTCTGCTGTTTACAGCAGCACAAAAAAATAAAGAAAAAAGGTCACACAAATGTGGACCATAGAATAGTGTATCGGAATAACATAATAGGTCTAATAGGTACTTACTTCTTTTTTTTTTTTTTTTTTTTACAAAGTGCAACTTTTATTTCAAAATGTGTTTGATTAGGTGAAATCAGTAAATCAAACACTTCAGTAAGGGTTTAGATTCTAATTTTCTTTCTACAATATTTTCTCATATGCTGATGTTGAAATGATTGGCAGATTCCCACGCCAACAATTGCAGTGGAGACTTTAAATCAAGATTAGCAGTTTATGTGGGTTGAAAAGCAGGTTGGCAGAGGGATTTTGATGAGTGAAACAAAGAGTGAGGGGGAGGCCTGGGGCATTCAGTTAACAAGAATGAGAGCTTTCTGCTGTTCAAAACCGCTGCCTACAAATAACAAAATGCTGATGTCCCAAGGTGTAAATCGGTTTAAATTGATGGCTTGTTTGAAGTAAGTTAACAGCTACAAGTAGCACACAGAAACTGTATTAAATAACTTATGTTGGCAATGTGACTGTACCGCGTAAATTCACACAACATAAATACAAACTTGTTTACCTCTTTTTATGACATATTTTACAGAGAAAAATGTCTGGTTCTTAGTGTACCTCAAGGACTCTCGAGCATGTGACAAGAAGGTGCAGGGTGTGCGAATGACAGCAGGCCTGTGGCACTTAATAAAGCAACTTATGCCCCTGAGGAAAAATAAGATTGATGATTAGATCTAGATTTAGTAGCAATGCATGTTGAGACAACTCCTGTATTCTTCCTACTGCAGACATGTATAATTTTAGATGGAAATCTGATCTGTGTATTCATTTTTACATTTTATATTGCCACCTATTCACCCATTAAAAAACAAGGGAAACAAAAATTAGAATTGTTTTATTTTTATTTTTCATTCTGTTGAAGATTTGTACTTTGAAATGTGAAGGATGTGCTTAAAGAGCAGCTTTCATCATGACAATAAATACATAAAATGAATCATTTATTATTTGCATATGAATCAGATTATTCAGAAGTCAGTATGAGGACACACATTTGAAAATCTCCTAAAAATTAACTCATACAGATCAAAGCTGGAAGCTAATCAATCAGTATTTAAATTGTAGAAGTAAATCAACTTTTCATTTGTCAAAAAAAAGATTTTTTTGCACATGAAGCTTGTGCTGCTGAGGTTCAAAATAAAACATTACAGAGCTTCCAAACCTCTGTTTATGGTTACTGTACTCTGAGTACTTCTATACTACACACCGCTTCCACCTTTGAAAACTTTTATATGGTTCAGTGAAGTTATGAGGATTACAATAGGGCCAGCTGATTCGATTAATTGCTCAATCCAAACTTGGCTGACTTAAACACATGCACAGATATAAGCACAGGCTGTTACAGACTGCAGAGAGGCTGGCACCTCAACACACACTCAGCAATTTAGAGAAAAACAGCCGTTACTCTTGTTAAGAGTTTAGAAAATTAAATCATTATAATTACTTTGACTGAAAACATTGATGTTCACAGCTTGCTTAGTCAACTTCATTGGTTTTTGTCCCTATAGCTCATCTTTGACCTTAGTATCTGGTGGCTTGGCTGCGATTCACTAGACAAATTCTTTTTTTGGTTAGTATTTGAAAGAAAAAAGTATATAATCTATGCATCTTTTTACCACTAATAAAAAATATTACTTCATTAGGGTTATAAAATTAAGAGCAGTAATTAAGCCATTGTGTTGTTTTTTGCAAACACTGTGGTAAATTTATATCATAATGGTAATCATAGTATTTCACAGCAAACTGGTGTTCAAATAGTCAACAATTTATTTTCTGATTAAAAAAATAGATTTTCAGTCCACATATGTAAAAAACAAAAACAAACAAGGGACATAAATTCTGTTATATCTACCTTGAATTTCAGTAAGAAACAAAAATAAAAATATAAAAAATGTAAATATTGTTAAGTGTTATTAAGAATATGCATTTAAGTGTTCTGTTTTTTACGTATCATATAGCTGTTGGCCTATCTGTTAAAGAGGTCAGTAGTTTATGCAGAAACCAGCTTAGATAACGATGAAAATGCTGACTGTATAATAAATGAATGAATGCAATAGGTTTCACCAAATTCTACCTGATTATTAGAGAATTGCTTGTATTTGCTTTCCAGTAACCAAAGGTTTTTTGCTTTTTTATTTCATTTTTGACCAGAATGCCATGGTGTCCTTCAAGGAGCTTTGTGGCCTGACTCCTGCCGCCAACATGAAGCAGTGCATCCTGACTGTATCTACCTGGCTGATGAACAGTGAACGATCGCTGAAGGTGACGGTGGACCTGAGCGAGACCTATCCCACCATGGAAGCACAGGGTCCCGTGCCTGAGCTTCTACGCAAAGTGCTAACTGCCTATGACATGGTAAACTATCACAGTAACCAACACTGTTCTAAAAGTTAAAGTCTCTGCATATCTTTAATTTTCCAAAGGAATACATTCAAATCAAATATAAACGGAGGTGTAATAAGAGATATTTTTCTATTTATGAAAATACTTAATTACCTTAATGTTGTGATGAACAATGGTGCATATAGAATTCAGCAAGGAATATTATTGTCATAATTGCCTGTAAAGGTAGGAGCCCCTGACTGCTGTGTTTTTGTATTCATGTAAGTCAGTGTGCAAATCCATACAGAGTCCAAACTGGTGCATACTGCACACATTGTTACTGATAAGGTTTGCATCACATTTTCAAAAGGTTTAAAAAAATAACTAAAATGAATTCTGGTATTTAACAAAAATACTAGGGATTCACGATATTGGGATTTTGGCCGATATCCGATATGCCGATATTTTAAAACTCATGTAGCCGATAAATGATATCGATACTGATGTTAAAGCTGGACAAAAATAGGTAGTCATTGAAAATAGCAGTTTTGTTATCCATTTCTGTCACTTTGAAAAATAATATACTCAAATATATTTTCATATGCTGATATCAAATAGATTTTTAAAAACGCGGTGTCGATCTATTTTACTTTCAAAATCTCATGAAATTTCATCGTTCTGTTACAAACTCTCGTGATATTTTGCAAATTCTTGTGAGATTTTGTTAGTAAAATAGATCGATACTGCGTCACTATATCAACATGTAAAAATATGGCAAAATTTCGTGAATTTTCGGGGGATTTCGTAGCATAACGGTGAAATATAGCAATATTTCATTAGTAAAAGAGATTGATATGGTGTTTTTAAATGGCCATATATCAGCATATGAAGATATTGTGATATTTTAATGTATCAATATTTTTTCCCTTGTCTTTAGAAGTTTTTAAGTCTGTAAAAAAGAAGTTTTTGAGGAAGAGGTATTATTTATTTTTTTTTTTTAGACTTTAGAAACTCAGAAGCTGATCAAATATCGGGTTAAATATCGGTGGGGTGGCCGATGTCCGATATTCAGTTTTCAGGCCGATACCGATAGGGGGGCGATTATATCGTGCATCCCTAAAAAACACATAAACATAACTAGGGCTGGGTAAAAAAAAACGATTTAATCGATTTTGGATCGATTCCTTTACATTTTTGCAAAATCGATGTCTAGGGTATGAGATCGATTAGTTTTATAGTGACGCGCGTGACGTTCAGATTCAAATGAGCAGGCGTGTGCAAATGCCGACCCAAGTAACACAGCACTCAGCAAGCTGTTCCAACTGAAGTCTGATGTCTGGAACCATTTTGGATTTAAAACAACTAAAGATAATGTGCTGGATATGTGACATAATGGTGACTTTCTACTACATTGATAATGAGTGGCTCCTCCCATCTCATGCAACAGACCACCAAGATTATTCAAGCCAGACAGCTGCAAATATAGCCAATAGGTTGAGCGAAGACATTAAAAAGTGGGGGTTTACCAGCAAACAACCTGTAGTTGTTACAGACAAGGCTGCAAATATGGTTTGTGCATTGAAGATAATGCAGCTTATGCATGTCTGCTGTGTCCCAGCTGTGTCACGTCTGCTTGCTCGAGTGAGGCTTCACTTTTTCACTTTCACAAACAAGTTTGCACTTTTTAGACAGCCTTGTTCACATCTCAAGTTTAAACTGTCTGATTTACAAGTTTGCAATATGTCTGCTCTTGATAATGCAAGCGTAGAAGAAGAAATGTGCTGTTTACCTGTGCAAAGAAAGAAACAACGAAAGAAAAATGTCTGAGGACTTTATTGTTGAGGAAGAGCATGAGTTCTTTGCCGAGCTGAATGCGCACTTTCATCTGGTTTGATCTGCCGCAGTTTCCGTAGGCTCGTGAACTCGCAGGCGCACGCTTTTAGGAAATCCTATACACTACTGTTTATGCTCTAAAAACATTCTAAATGACTTCGTTTCGAGTAAATTATGGACGCTACCCACTCAGGACACTTGGAATACATTGGACGAGCAGTATGGAGGAATATTGACACGCTTTTTTGTGGACTTTTATGGACCTTTCTGCCTCGGGCACCATAGACCTACATTACTTGAATGTCAGCAGACAGCAAGAAGCCTCCCAGATCTCCAGATGCATTTGAGATATCAAAAAAGTACTCCAGAGTGTTGTTCAGCATGGGGGTGAGTAGAAAATGAAGGCCAATCATGTTTTGGGTGTACTATTCCTTTAACACAGACACAGCTGAAATAAGACGCAAAGAAATACAGTTGAAGATAAAAATAAATGCATCACAGTCAAATAAATACATTTGCTCTCACAAAGGGACAGGACTTAATAATCTATAAATTAAAAAGAAAAGAATTAACTTATACAGTAAGACAATAATTGAACATTTGCAAACTAGGCATATTTATAACGAGAAGCATTGAGGTTTAGTTTCAAATTATTGTTCGTTTCGTACCTTCAAAATGTTGAACTTCTTTTAATTGAAAGATGAGAATTTGAGACGATTTAATTCAATAAAAGTTTTAAAATAAAAGCAAATACCTAACTAGAAGCTGATTCTGCACCAAGTCTAATCTCAATGCCTTTTTGTCATGCAGCAGTCAAAGCTGCTCTTTCACACCTGAGCCATCTCCCTCTGCTAAACTCCTGTGCTTGGGTATGAGGCGCACGTAGGAGTTCACAGACGCTCCACACACGAGACAGACGCAGTTCTGCTTCTATTTCAATGTAAACACGCACAGTGTGATTCACACTGCATAGTGCACCATATGCTCACACAAAGGACTGCTCTGTGTGCATCACTCATTTACGTGAATGACGTTTATTGTCCTACACTTAAAATGACTGTGCAGAAACTGATTGCTCTTTTAAAATGATTGTATTCATCCTCTATTTTTAAATGTTTGCATGTGTGTTTCCAAGTTTGAAGACTTTCTGCTTCCCATCTAAGAAGCTTTTTCAATTCCAAATGTCAGGAATAGCATTAAGCTCGAGGTTTTATACAGTTACCCAACAAAAAAAAACCTCTTACTCAATGCCATTCCTGACATTTTGAATTGTTAAGGTTCTTGGATGGGAAGCAAAAAAACAAAGTCCAGTGGACTCTTTTTAAGTTTCGTTTTTTTTATGACTATGAGAAAAAATAACTTCTGATGTCATTAGGTTAGAATTTAAATACTTAATACCTTATAAAGGCACAATTAGCAACTACAAACAAATTTAAACCACTGACTGCATCTTATTTTGGGAAGCTATTGTAAAATTGGTTTATTTATTTATTGATTATTCTTTATCATCTAATAAATATCTATTCATAAGGTCTAAGTGTAGCTTAATAAATTGCTTCTTATGTATGACCAAGAAAAATGTCCATAGCTTGATGAGTTTTACCCAATATGACCCAAACCACCTACAGCAATTGACCTGTCAAGCTGTCAAGATGAAGCTGCTTATTGGGTGAAAGAGCTTTTCACTCTGCTAACACTAACTTTACCACACAATATTCACATATGCTTATGGGTTCAAAGTCCCTGTTACAGTGAAACTGGATTAGTGAAAATCCACATTTTTTATACACTCTTTAGCTTGCAGGTTTTCTAAAAGGGTAGGTTTTGCACCCTAGTTAAAATGTTGAAAATTATGAATGATCCCTTTGAAAGAATCAGCCATGCATACAAATTGATAAAGAGGAAATACAAAAAAAAGCGTTGCATGAGCTTTATGGAATCCATAATAGCAAATATTGTATCGTGTAAATTTAATGAGCGTCTATTTTAGCATGCAGCAACATGTTCTTGGTTGTTTTGTATCTCAGATTGCTTTCCACTCTTAATATATCCATGGAGTAGTTTGCGAAGTTAAAGGAGATGCATTCTTTTATAATATTCAATCAGAAAAGAACAACAACAATGATGTATTTTAATAAGGCAAGGCAAGGCAATTTTATTTGTATAGCACAATTCAGTACAAAGACAATGCAAAGTGCTTTACATGATTAAAATACAGGAAGATAAAACAGAATCAAAGCAAGTAGGAAAAAAAAATTAAATCAAATTAAATAAAAAATACAGAAACAAAAAAAGAATATTAAAAACAGTTGGAAGTTTTTTGCTAGATTACATTTATTTATTTGATTTTTTTTTTTTTTTAGTAGGAGTTTGTGCTAGAGATCAACACAAATCACTTTATTTCAACGAATGTGAAATAGAAGTAAAGGTAACATGTTTTCATTTGTAGTTGAAAAAGGGCTTCTAAGAAAAAGCATATAGCTGTAGTTGTAACTGAAGCGTACAATGGTCCTGGGCAAGTAACCTTGCGCTGAAAGCTGTAGTGTTCCAAAGATCTTAGTTTTCTGTCCCACAACAAATCCATCTGGAAAGACTCCCATTAATACTTCTGTCTCATAACAACTAGCAACTCGGACCAATGACATGTCAGCAGTGGTTTTTGGGGCGGGTCATGTAGGAAATTAAAATCCCACCTGTCATTCCAGATGCATGACTAAAACTGTCATGATTGGTTTTAGGTTAAACCCACATGCAGAACACAAACGGAGGCTGAGTAAAAGTTTAACAGAGTTTATTGAAGATAGATTGACACAAGAACATGAACTGGATAAGGCACTGGTCCGGGTTGGGTTCACTGATGTCTGCAGAGATGGACAGTTTGATTAGCCAGGCTGTCAGAAGATTAATTGAGTTTTAAGATTGTTCTGAGTCTACCTTGAAGGAGTCCAGGCTTAACTTGTGAGGGAGGGAACCGTTGGGTCCAGAGACTGTTGGTTCAGCAGAGTGCACAAGCAGCAGCAGCGTCTAGCTTCTGACTTTGAATGGCAGACCTTGATCAGAGTTTCCAGCTCTTCTCTAAGAGCAGCAGGAGAAAATCCAGACTGGAATCTTCAGGTTTGGCTCCCCAGGGCTGGCAGGCAGGTTAAGCTCACCCAGAGCTTCAGACTTGAGACAGGTTTCCTGTGAGCAAAGACAGAGGCAGATTAGAATCAGGTTTCTCACTTGAGATGACTTAGATTCTTTCTGGTAACAGAGGCTCAGGTTTGCTAACCAAACTAAGGTCAACACTGCGGCGTTGAAGGAAGGTCTGGCAGCTGCTTATGTAGGGGAGGTCTCCTGATGAGTATACGAGCCCCAGGTGTGCTGGAGGGCTCCAGCCCAGGAGACCCACGGCGCACTCTGCTGGTGGAAGGTGGTACAGCCCCAGATCCCAACAGTAACCCAGTCCCTAAAAGACAACAAAAAACAGAAGAGGATCCTCGGCCCCCTCTGGTGGGCAAGCCTCAGGATCCCAACAGAGCCCCCCCTCAAGGGCGGATTCCAGACGCCCTCAGAACAGTCCATTAAAAAAAAAGCAAACAAGAAACAACCCACCCAGGGCGGGCGGAGGGGGCACCAGGCAAGGAGGGCAAGAAACGACAAAAACTAAATCCGGAACAAAAAATGATCCACTTACGGTGGATGAAAGCAAAAAAATCCCAGGCGATTTCTTAGGCAGAGTCTCAGGTGGCCGGCCGTGGGATCGGCGGCGAGGCAGAGGCTCCTGTGGCCGACCTTGGGGCCGGCAGCGAGGCAGAGTCTTAGGTGGCCAGCTGAGGGACCGAAGACGTGGCAGAGGTTCTGGGGGCCGACCAATTACGGCAGCGGAGCAGAGTCTTAGGTGGCTGGCTGAGGGGCCGAAGACGTGGCAGAGGTTCTGGGGGCCGGCCGAAGGTCCGGCTGCGGGGTCGGAGGCGAAGCTGACGCTCTGGAGGTCGACCGCGGGGCCGGAGGCGAAGCTGACGCTCTGGAGGTCTGCCGCGGGGCCGGAGGCGAAGCTGACGCTCTGGAGGTCTGCCGCGGGGCCGGATGCGAAGCTGACGCTCTGGAGGTCTGCCGCGGGGCCAGAGGCGAAGCTGACGCTCTGGAGGTCTGCCGCTGGGCCGGAGGCGAAGCTGACGCTCTGGGGCCGGCCGTGGGGCCGGCCGTGGGGCCGGGGGCCGGAGGCGAAGCTGACGCTCTGGGGCCGGCCGTGGGGCCGGCCGTGGGGCCGGGGGCGAAGCAGCTTCCCAGGAGGACGACGCCCCAATTTCAGTAGGTAGCCCCATGGGGTACCCCGTCCCCTCCTCAGCGGCTCTGGAACAAGCTCAGAGGTGACCGCAGACTGCGGCTCTGGAACAGGCTCTGTGGAGACCGCCGACTGCGGCTCCTGGACTGGAACAGGCTCTGAGGAGACTGCCGACTGCGGCTCCTGGACTGGAACAGGCTCTGAGGAGACCGCCGACTGCGGCTCCTGGACTGGAACAGAGGAGCCCGCCGATTGAGGCTTCGGGTCAGGAACAGAGGAGCCCGCCGATTGCGGCTCCGGATCAGGAACAGAGGAGCCTGCCGATTGCGGCTCCGGATCAGGAACAGAGGAGCCCGCCGATTGCGGCTCCGGGTCAGGAACAGAGGAGCCTGCCGATTGCGGCTCCGGGTCAGGAACAGAGGAGCCCGCCGATTGCGGCTCCGGGTCAGGAACAGAGGAGCCCGCCAATTGTGGCTCCGGATCAGGAACAGAGGAGCCCGCCGATTGCGGCTCCGGGTCAGGAACAGAGGAGCCCGCCGATTGAGGCTCCGGGTCAGGAACAGAGGAGCCCGCCGATTGCAGCTCCGGGTCAGGAACAGGGAAGCCCGCCGATTGCGGCTCCACCTCAGGAACAGGAGAACCCGCCGATTGCGGCTCCACCTCAGGAACAGGGGAGCCCGCGGATTGCGGCTCCCAATCAGGAACAGGGGAGACCACCGACTGTGGCTCCCAATCAGGAACAGGGGAGACCACCGACTGTGGCTCCCAATCAGGAACTGAGGAGACCACCGACTGTGGCTCCACATCAGGAACTGAGGAGACCACCGACTGTGGCTCCACATCAGGAACTGAGGAGACCACCGACTGTGGCTCCACATCAGGAACTGAGGAGACCACCGACTGTGTCTCCACATCAGGAACAGGGGGGACCACCAACTGTGGCTCCCAATCCAGCATGGGGAAAACCGCCCATGGCAGCAAAGGTTCAGTCTCTGAAGTGGCTTGTGATGCTTGTAGAGGGCTCCTTGCGGTCAGTGGCGTCTGTAGAGAGGTCCTAGGAGGGGTAAAACCACATCCTTCGAATTCTGACATCTCTTTAAAGTTCTGCTCAGGGGTCTCTGGACGGCACAGAGCTAACTCAGGGGTCTCTAGACGGCACAGAGCTAACTCAGGGGTCTCTAGACGGCACAGAGCTAATTCAGGGGTCTTTAGACGGCTAAGAATCGGCTCGGGAGTCTAGACTGCTTGGAGCAGGTTCAGGGGTCTCTAAACGGCACGGAGTTGACTCAGGGGCTTCAAAACGGCATGGAGCTGACTCAGGGGTTTCAAAATGGCACGGAGTTAACTCAGGGGTTTCAAAATGGCATGGAGCTAACTCTGGGGTTTCAAAATGGCATGGAGCTGACTCAGTGGTTTCAAAATGGCACAGAACTGACTCAAGACGGCTCACGGCTGGCTCAGGGGTCTTCAGACGGCTCAGAACCGGCTCAGGGGTCTCTAGACGGCTCAGAGCTGGTTCAGGGGTCTCTAGACGGCTCAGAGCTGGCTTACGGCGCCGCCGTCTCTTACGTCGGGGTTCATTAGAAGCAGGGCTAACGGGTTCACAGGCTGACTGTGGCAAAAGGCTAACTGGTGTGTAAGTGGGTTCAGGTGCAGGTTTAGCTGAATTGCTAAAGGGCTTAGGAGTAGGGCTAATTGGTTCATGATAAGGTGACAAGAAGGGGAACAGATCATCTCTATCCCCGTAATAGAAGTTCCAGAGATCTGACTCCTGGATTACGGGGGCTCTGACTGCTTGGGTTGTGAGTTGTGGTTTGATTTTTATCTTTTTAACGGATGGTGCTAACTGGCGGTCATGTAGGTGATGGCTGAACTGGACTAAACTGTGCGGAAGTGGACTGAACAGGGCTGTACAGAGTTGTAAAGGGGTGGATTGAGCTGGACTGGGCTGGACTGAGCTGGACTGGACAGGACTGGACTGGACTGGACAGATCTTAACTGGACCAGGCTGAGCTGGTTTTCTAGACCTGGGCTTGACTCTTGCTTGTAGTCTGTAATCCAAATAGGTTGCTATGCAAATAAGCTCTTCCAGGGTTGTAGGTTGATCTATTGTTGCTAGTTCTTTTCTAATCTCTTTATTTAATGCGTTCAGGTAGATGTTTCTTAGCATAGCGTCACTCCAGCCGGAAGCAGAGGCTCTGACCCGGAAGTCTTCAGAATTTTCTTCGACGGATCTATTTCCTTGTTTAATGTTTGACAACCCATGAGACTCGACAGATTTACTAGAAAAAACTAGAGTGAATTCGTTAAAAAATTCTTCAAATGTACAGGTGATAGTTGATTCAGAAGGAAAACGGGTCCTTTTCCATTTACAGGCTCTACCGGATAAAAGTGAGAGAACAAAAACTATTTTTCTCTCGTCGTCGGGAAAACTGGACGGATTGAGCTCGAAAAACAATTTACACTGCCAAAGAAAACTTTTACATTCACTAGATTCGCCAGAAAATAGTGAAGGATGGAAATCAGGAAATGACGGAGCAGATTCTGACCTTAGAAGCAGATCTGAAACCGGAAGTGACGGACGGAATTCCGGAAGTGACGAAACGGGCTCCGGAACCGGAAGTTGAACTGGCGCCATCTTGTGATTCCCACGAAGCCTGTGGGATCTTGAAACGTGTGTTTTCTTTAAATTAAACTGGGATTTTAACTCACGGAGGGTTTGTGTCTGTCCTTGGATCAGGTGGCTTGTTCTTAAAGCTTCCTCCGGAGGTGATCTGCTGGGTCTTGTTAATGGCCGCAGTGTTCTGTCATGATTGGTTTTAGGTTAAACCCACATGCAGAACACAAACGGAGGCTGAATAAAAGTTTAACAGAGTTTATTGAAGATAGATTGACACAAGAACATGAACTGGATCAGGTACTGGTCCGGGTTGGGTTCACTGATGTTGCAGAGATGGACGGTTTGATTAGCCAGGCAGTCAGAAGCTTAATTGAGTTTTAAGATTGTTCTGAGTCTACCTTGAAGGAGTCCAGGCTTAACTTGTGAGGGAGGGAACCGTTGGGTCCAGAGACTGTTGGTTCAGCAGAGTGCACAAGCAGCAGCAGCAGCGTCTAGCTTCTGACTTTGAATGGCAGACCTTGATCAGAGTTTCCAGCTCTTCTCTAAGAGCAGCAGGAGAAAATCCAGACTGGAATCTTCAGGTTTGGCTCCCCAGGGCTGGCAGGCAGGTTAAGCTCCCCCAGAGCTTCAGACTTGAGACAGGTTTCCTGTGAGCAAAGACAGAGGCAGATTAGAATCAGGTTTCTCACTTGAGATGACTTAGATTCTTTCTGGTAACAGAGGCTCAGGTTTGCTAACCAAACTAAGGTCAACACTGCGGCGTTGAAGGAAGGTCTGGCAGCTGCTTATGTAGGGGAGGTCTCCTGATGAGTAGACGAGCCCCAGGTGTAATGGAGGGCTCCAGCCCAGGAGACCAATGGCGCACTCTGCTGGTGGAAGGTGGTACATCCCCAGATCCCAACAGTAATCCAGTCCCTAAAAGAAAACAAAAAACAGAAGAGGATCCTCGGCGCCCTCTGGTGGGCCAGCCTCAGGATCCCAACAAAAACATCACGATTCGCTGCTACGAGAGGTTGTATCCCTCCGATACAAAATACCAGTTAATTTTCTTATTATCTAAAGACAAACGAAAGCCGTTTCCTCGTCATAACGAGATGATTTGTCTGTTTTAAAACTGATTACCTCCTTCACTACCACAACAACGGGAAAGGATTTATAAGTATGAGTCCCGGCAGCCGAGAGAGTCCCTCTGATATTTTTTCACTTGGGTTTTCTCGAGAAAATAAGTTAATTTTCTCATGATCTAAAGAAAAAGAAAGCCATTTTGTCATCATAACGAGATGATTGGTGTGTGTTAAAACTGATAACATCCTTCATCTTTCACAAAGGCAGGAGAGGATTTATAAGGATAAGTCATGGCAGCATATGTGTAATTCTGTAAAAAAAAAATCCTGTGTTTAACATTTAGGTAACGAGAAGACGTTGTTGGTTTGATGATTTGCTTCCACCTCTGATTCATAAGCAATTAGGCCTATGCCTCTTGCACCTTAGCGCCGGATGTTTTCTGAACAGCCCCGATGTTACACCTATAATAGGTATAAGATGCATTAAACCCCGAAATGAGTACAAATTAAAGATTTATAATAAAAAAAAACAGTCAGGTTTGTTTCTCCTGTATTCTATGCTACCAATCACCCACCACCTGACAATGACTGAAAAGAAAATGGAAACTGATTTTTAACGCTCACGCGGTACTGAGACTGCACAACTACAGGCTCCCCAGGCATGGATAGATTGGGAATCCAGGGCTGTTGGCCAGCCTCATTCATTACTCATACAGGTTAATCATCTCATTATCTAAAAAAATAAATAACAGTTTCTTTGTGATAATGAGAAAATTATCTTGTTATCGCGAGAAAACAATTAATGCTTTAACCGTGATCAAAGCGTTTGGTTCGATTCAATTCTCTCTTTAAAACTGAATTGAATTGTAAAACATCACTTAGCCGTGATAACATGTCTCCCTAATCAACATTCTCTTTCAAAAATAAATTCTGTGTTTCTATCAAATGCAGAACATCGTTGGGCTTCCTAAGCTACAGTTTTATATGCATGCGTTTTATTATGCTCATGCATGAGTTAGTCAGAGGTTAGACAAATGTTCATTATGTTTTGCATTTAAACTGTTTCGTCTCCAGTCACTGCCTCAGCAAGAGAGCTGCCTATTTTAACTTTGCATTCAAAACATCTCCCACTAGAAGATTGCCTGGAAAAAAGACATGTACATGCATACTCATCCAAACAGTGAGGCAGTCTACTTTCATTCTCTCATGGGAGACTGAAACTTAATTATCCCTCTCCTTTCTGCTGGAGCTCTCCTCCAGCTTCTCCTGAACAGCCATGTTGGATGATTTCAGAGTACCCCTTTAAACATATTTTTGGCATGATAGAAATTTTGAAGTGATATTATTTTTTGGCATGTTAACTTCTGTAAATGTATAAGTACTTGTGGTCCAAATTATGAGAGAATCACCTGGGTGCTTTGTTGATTGATTGACTTTATTGATCTTGCGGTGGAGAAATATACTCATTACATCAGCTCAAATAATCATAGGAGAAGAGGAAGGTGCCAAAGGAAGACAAAGGTGCATGGGATATATACAGTATAAAAAGTGCGTCCACATATGCCTTTTTTTTATAGCAGGGTTATCATACAGAGTTATTGCACAGGGTGTTAACATGGGTTGCTATTCTAAAAATGCCAATATATAATAAGTAACGATTAATTTGGCAAGAACACAACTCTTTTAAGTTTTGTATTTTCAAATGTATTCCATATTACTTCTAGTCCAACAACATTTGTATATAATATGAAATAACTGCTTTGAACAGAAACATAATAATTTCCACATGGTTACATACAAATTTTATATGTGCCAAAAATATTCTATATACAGTAATATATTTGCATTATTCTGATAAAGACTTTTGCAGAAATTGTGAATATATACCTTACCGGCTAAGCATATTATCTGTTTTAATCAAACTTTCCCGTTGCTCCCTATATTATATAGATTTAGGAGGGACAGATGTTTATCAGAACAGGTAGCCAGCCTGTATTCTGCACTTACCAGTAACAAATTAAAAGCAGGTTTACCTTAATTAGATACAAGTTGGGCTCCTTTAGTTTCCAATATAAGGATCTTTGCATTTTCTTTGCTGAAGGAAATGGTATCAATCAGCCAAACTTGTCTTTCTGTTGCTATAATAAAGAGATGATGTAGGAGCATCAACCAGCTGACCAGTAGTAGGATTGAGGACATGGAACGTCTCGACTCCATGCAACTGTAAAAAAGTTTGCACGTTCTGGCATGTCCCCCGACATACTTGAAAAAGAAAAAATACAAATAAATAAGCCTCATTAACTGTATAACAAGCCACACAAAGGGTGCAATTGTTAATGCTGCTGTTTTCCAGCAAGACAACCTGTTTGAATCCTGGTCTTTCCACATTGTTTGCATGTTCTCCCTGAACATCTGAGGCTTTCCTCAGTGTAGAAAGTCTTCTTTCCACGGTTCAAAAGCATGACTCTTAGATTAATTGGTTACTTTAAATTGCATCACACATGTTTATGATTATGAAACTAATTTTAAAATCAGACAAAGAAAGCTTGAGGAAATACAGAACACCTGCTTTGAAATTCTGATTTTACTCTACGAAGGAAAAACGAGACATAACCAACCTAGAACATTTTTATGGGGAAACAGATTTCAGTTTTTGTTTCCATAGCCTGGTCAAATGGATCTGTGAAATCAGTAAATTATCAAAAACAACCTGTACAGCTATATGAAATAGACATATCATACACTGATTTACAGAATGTAAACAGAAGATGAGAAACCAGGTAATGAACATCCGGTGGAAGAAGACCCTTTTAAAGGCTTTAAGACAGGGTTCTTCAACGTTTTCCAGGCCAAGGACCCCCAAACTGATGGCGAGATGGAGCGGGGACCCACTGATATATATATTGTATGAAATTGTGTTATATCAAACTGGTCCTACAGTCACTCTATTGCAGATGGAGTAATGTAAGGAAAGTAATTTCACCCTGGGATTATTAAAGTATTTCTGATTCTGATTCCTGGTTGATGGGACAGGTGTTGTGAATGAGACGGTGCCCAGCTTGAAAGAGCTCCTGTGTGTTGCTTAATGTTTGCATTGATGACTGAAATCTTCTGCCTCCATTTATCTGTTTACTGCAGTGTGTGGAATTCATGTTCATGTTTATTTAAAGACATTTCAATTAGTGGAAAAAATTGCAGGGGTTAATATATAAAAAAAAAGTATCATCAACCTAAATTTTTGCGACCCCCATGCAGTACCTCCGTCGCCCCCCTAGGGGTTGCGGACCCCCTGTTGAAGACCTCCACTTTAAGACATCACCACAATGCTTATGCACAAGGCTGTCGTTTCTGTTTGGCTCCTCATAAAAAATATGGTGGAGTCAGCTCAGAATCATCTGCTTTTCTTAATTCTTATCAAAAATCTATTAAAAATATTTTCACAGTGATAAAAACATTGAAATGGGAGCAGCCTTCGCTGCTTTAAACTGTCAGTTTAAACATGTCTGTGCCGATCTTGCATGAGCTCTGCCTAATGAGAATAACTAATTGGAAATGATGTTTATGAAAAGAACTAGACCCTCTAGCATTTTAACATCAAGACCTTCCCACGTGTTACTTCTCCCTGGTTATTATCCTTATATGTCTGTTTTATTCAGCTTGGCTGCAGCTCTGCAGAAGGGTTTTGTTTCAGTAACATTAAGATGTAATGTAAAATAACTGTTTGTACTTTTTTTGTCTTGTAGATGATCCAAACCAGCAAAACCCTGATTGAGTCAGCTGATGTTGTCTACTCAAAGCTCACACAAGCACAACGGGCAGGTATGCAGCATGAAACAATTAAAGATACTTTTCATATGTAAATTTGAGCAATTTGAGTATTTTTCTTAAAAACCCAAGTTGTCTCTTTCTTTAACATTTTTTTTTCTTACAATATTCAGAATGTAAAGAAAAGAGCACATCAGTGTATTTTGATAATTCAGCAGGCTATTTAAATGTTGTCTAAATGAAAAAAAAAATGTTTTTTCCACTCAATATTTAGCTTAGACATTTTTAAGATGTAAAAAAATAGGAACAGAATTTAAAGAACTGAATTAAAGAGAAAATAAGATGAAATAGAATAAAATATGTGAAATATGTGGCTCTAACAGTCACCTTAATATTTGCGTTGCCTTAGAATTCGTTATTTATAATTACATAGGAGCGGGTCTCGCAGCCATGGAGGCAGACATCTTTGCGCTACGGCAGCGCAGAGCCAACAAACTAGCGATTGCGAGATCGCCCATTACGCTCGAAAGTAACTACGGCAAGTTGAGAGAGATGAACTGAGACGATACTGAACACACAGACTAATGAAATACTATCTGTAAAATTATCTATGTAAACAAACCTCATCACTTGAGAAGGTAGGTGATGCGGACGTCGTGGAAGACATTTTGTCCCGTAACGCTCGCCGTACTGTTGGGGGGGAGAAGCGGTGGGGGGGAGATGTTCATGTTGCTACGGTCTGCAGTCTGGACGTTAGATGTCGCTGAAAATTACACACTGTAGCTTTAAGGATGAATAGTGGTGAACTTTCTTGGATCTCGATGTCACTTCAACACTAACACTAAAAAAAAACGGCTTTTCTACGCTAAGCGTTTCATCTATCAGTTAATTCGCTGGAACAAATTGTAATTTGATAAACCATTATTTGAAAATCAGTAGGATTTTCAAATAAAGGATCTATTTACATCCCTAGCTGAAGTTTAGCTGCTAAAAAAATGTATCCTGAAAAAAATATATGTAGCCAATTAAAAATAAACACAAATATAGTGCATTTCAGGACCAAAGTGCAGCTGAATGCTTTTAAGCCACATGGTGGGTGGGTGAATAAATAAAACAGAACCTGCACATGGTGATACAATGTAGGATCCATTGGACACTAATGGGAGAATGACAACTTAAATAGTGCAAGTAATGAGGAAAAACAAAGGTGAACACAATCTTATTAACTTGCTTAAGAGGAAATTGGTTTATATCAAGATGAATAGACAGACAGAAGATATACCAAAATTACATTAAGAAAAGACAAAAAACAATTACAAATGCTAAAAAAATGCACATTTTGTCCTAAAGAATTAAGCTAGAAAACACCTGAAAACAGTATGCAAATACAGTGAATAAGGCAACTAGATATACGAAAGGACAGAATTAAGCATAACGCAAAATTTGCAAAGCAAATAATTAAAAATGTACTTTGAAAAACAAAAGAAAAAATTCTATTAAACTAAACTCAATACTTTAAGATCACATTAAGATAAGAAAATTAACAAACAAATGAATCAAAGAACTCAAATGAACCCAAAACATGACAACAAAGGACATCTTTCTGCTGCTGTGATGAGAATTACTAACATTTCAAGAACATCATTCAATTTTTCTTTAGATACATCTATTTTAAAACTCAATATCATGATGAAAAAAAGAATCTATTCTCCTGTTATGAGATCCAGAGAGTCTTGCTCATACCTAACAGACTGGGAACTGCGTACTGTAACCCCCACAACATCTCTGTCAACATCATCAGCGGTGGCTGCTGTCAATAGAAGCGGACATCAGTGAGTCAGCGCGCTGTTGTTATGTGCAGCAAACAGGTGAAAACAATCAGCGAGCCACACAGACAAAGGGCTGCAGGGGAGAAAAGACAGAACGCGTAAACATCCTTTGAAAGGAGGAGAGAAATGAAAAGGTTCGGCATTGAGGGCAGTGGGGGAATAGTCCTGGTAAAGGGAGGGAAAATGATACAACCAAAGAATCATAAATCCTTTCATATTTACTTTAAAACAAAAGACGAAATCCCTCAAAGGAAAAAAAAACGACTATGATAAGATCATATTAGAGAAAATCAGGAAATCCTTGCGGTTTGCCCTCACCAGCTGCTTTTGGGTTCAGCTTTCATTCCTCCTCATTTGCTTTGCTTCTATAGCGTGCATAGCTGGAATACTGCCGTTTCAAGTTTGCATGTTCTTACCTCCCATTGTGCCACTACTGTCGACTAAAGAGCAGCAGATCTTTGCCAATTTATTACTTTATTGTAGCGTCTGTAAACCTGGAAAATTAAATGTATTCCTTTTCCTGCTTATTTTCTGTATAGCAGCTGGAAATTTCAACATTCTGAATCAAAAAAGCAATTTTAAGCCTCCTGTATACGAAGCTTTATTTGCCGGTGTTACACAGTATAACTAACCTCAGATTTTAATGCTGGGTAATTACCCAGGGATGTAGGCTGAATGCTGGGGCTTCAATCACAGAGCTGTCCCCTTGGCTCTATGGTTCCCCTGCAGGAGCAGAAAGAATGTTCAAAGGGGATGATTTCAGAGTTTAAGCAGAGCCAACAGTAAACCACACACAGGCACTCTTACAGCTGCTTAGTGCATTGCCCTTTCAGGTAAAAGAACCTGTATGCAGCTATAAGATAATAAAAACTAATGTTTCTAATGGAGTGGGGGGGGGGGGGGGGGGGGGGGGGGGGGTCTGGACGGTCTCCTTTTCAGAGCTGCAAGCTTTCTATGTAAGTGAGAATAATGATACACTGAGGCAAAGGGGGAGCAGCGACAGCCCTCAGGCGCCTCAGCTGCATGCCAAACATAACACTCACCCCATCGCCCACTCTCTGCTGCGCCCCCTGCTTCTGACACATAGTGCCTCATATCGCCTTTTCCAACACCGATGTCCATTTTACATCCTTTTAGTGTCTTTCTATTGGTACTTCCAGACATTTGTTGTCCTTCTGTTAACAATATGTCCATTAGATAGAGTTTACCCAATTTAAAAGAAATATTAGAGTCTTGCAGCCATGTTTCATCATATCTAAATATATATCCTGTTTGTGCACTTAGTGATCTTATAAAATTCATCATTGTTTTGCATATTTTAGTTCTGAATTATTGCTCATTGTTTCACAGAAATCATAACTCCAAAGATGACAAAAAGATTAAAAATGACTGAAATCCTCCTTTATTGTTCAACATGGTGACAGTTACTAATTAAAATGTGCTTCTATCCCTGTCCTCTGTTCACATTATTCTCTTACTTGACTAAATCTGCAGCCTATGTCTAGATGGATTCAGTAAATTGAATTCAATAAATTAATCTAATTGAGTGAAAGTATTAATAACCTTTGTGCTCCTATAGTTGATGCAAAATTTAGGCTCCTTTGATGTTGATTTTTTTAAGTAAAATTCATAAGATCCAATAAATCTCACAACACATTTAGCTTTTGGACTCATTCTGTAGTCTTACTCTAATTGAGGGTTTTCTTCATGTTCTTTTTAATTGAGCCTGTATTTCAGTCGATTATGACCTTTTAATAGCCTCTTAAGACCTGAAAATTCACAGACGATGTTGTGATTAACCCATTCCATTAGTATTTCTACTGAGAGCATCTCTTTGTTAGGGTGAGACAATTACTAAATGCACCTTTCAGAATGTGTATTATATAGCATATGTTCAGACTGACAGCATTAAGAGTTACCGGCTGAAAACACAAAAGGAAGGAGAGAAAGGGATGTAAAGAGATAGTGGATTTACATAGAATTGAAGGTGTTGTCCCTGTGATCATTCAGAGGTGTAATTTTGGCTTAATGGTTGCGTGAGAAGCAAAAATCAGTGCTATTAGAGGACAGCCTGTCAGTATTTGGGGGAGAAGGTGGAGATGGGAGAGGATTTCATTAGTTTGTCCTTTTCATCTGCTCCTTTACCCTTGGCTTTGCTCATCAGCTAAATGCTGTTTTGACAAAGCCACAATCAAAAATGATGACTGTGATATAAAACAAGGGAATCTCACTCAACTGTCTTTTTTCCAAATTCAGACCAATATGCATGATCAGAACCAACAGGTTGGAACAGGTTTGGATTTGTTCTGCCTGTCCTGCAGCATCTTCCATTTTCTTCTTGCTCCCAGTTTATGCACAGTCATTAGTTGTAGCTAATCAGTTTAATTTGGGCAGTGAAGCTTATGTGTTGATGAGGATGGAGAGGTGCGAGATGATTCCCCTATGGGCCGTATTGGTGGCTCGCCGTAACGCATGAGGATAATGGGCAACCAGGAAAAAAACAACTCCAGATGCTACCACTGTAGCTTCTGTGTCCACAGTGTACTCACGCTCTGTAGATATCTGATGTCTGTATGTGGGAACTCCACTGTACTCTTTTTGTCACTGAGTAATAATTGATTTGCTTTGCTAAGTCTCGTTTTTTAATTTGTTTTTTCTTTTGTGGTTCCTTTTTTTTTAAATCAGTGAGTAAATGCATATCAAAATAAATCACAAATAATTTATCTAGAAATCTGGATTGCTCTATTTTAATGAGTCATCATAGCAAAGGACACTATGGCTGTTATATATCATACAGTGCTGCTTGAAAGTTTGTGAACCATCCAAACATGGCCATTGTTTTCTAAAGAAAAATTATAATAATCATGTAAAATGAACATCCAAAGCTCAAATTGTAATGCGGACCTTCCAGATAAGGAACACAAAGACAAAAAAGATGCATCTTTTTATTATTTATTCAACAAAAGTATTTTATCTGTCAAAGACAGAAAATATGCCAAGTGCAAAAGTATGTGAACTCTTTCAGTTAGTACCTTGTGGCACCGCTTTTTGCAGCCATTACTTCAACTAAACGTCTTCTGTAACCACAAACAAGTGTCTCACATCTGCTTTTTGGGATTTTTGTCCACTCCTCCTTGCAGAACTCTGCCAGTTGAGATATGTTTGAGGGACATCTGGCATGTACTGCCCGTTTCAGATCTTGCCACAGCATTTCTATGGGATTGAGGTCTGGACTTTGACTGGGCCAATCCAGAGTGCAAATCTTCTTTCTCTTAAGCCATTCTTTGGTACTTTTGCTGGAATGTTTTGGGTCATTGTCTTGTTGCATAATCCATTTCCGTCCCAGCTTCAACTCCCTGACTGATGGCAAGAGATTCTGATCAAGAATTTGTTGATAGCCCTGGGAATTGACGGTTCCCTGGATAATATGGAGTCGTCCAGGTTCAGAGGAAGAAAAGCAGGCCCAGACTTTCACATTTCCACCACTGTGCTTCACTGTTGGGAGGAGGTTCTTCTCTTTAAATTCAGTGTTTACTTTTCTCCAAACATGGCGCCTGTGATTGTGGCCAAATAATTCAATTTTGGACTCATCCGTCCAGAGAATGGACTTCCAGAAAGCCTCTGGTTTGTCCAAGTGTTCTCTGGCAAACTTTAAACGTGCAGCTTTGTTCTTTCTTGAGAGCAGAGGCTTCCTTCTAGCAACTCTCCCATGAATGCCATGTCTATTGATATTTCGCCTGATTGTAGACGCATGTACATTTATCCCAGACGCTGACAGAGAGGTCTGCAATTCTCTGGAGGTGATGCGTGGGTTGGCCTTTACCTGCATCATTATTTTTCTGGTGCTTCTTTGTGAAAGTTTTGACGGCCGTCCACATCTGGGCAGAGTTGTAGTGATGCCTAGTGCCCTCCATTTGTAAATGATTTGTCTTACAGTGGATGGATGAAGCTGGAATCTTTTGGAGATGGTCTTATAGCTTTCCCCAGTCTGATGGGCTGTCACCACCTTCTTCCTGACGTCCTCAGATGTCTCCCTTCCTCTCGGCATTGTTGATCTGGTCTTTATGCCTTGACACAACAGTGGTTTGTTTGGTTTCGTCTCCCTTTTAACCAGTGCACCTCCAAACTTTTCCCAAGGACGTCTCATTTGATTGGTCTGCTTAATTGATTACTCAAGCACTAACATGTGCTTCACCTGAGTCTTTTACCTGATTGTCTTTACCAGTGCAGCTGTGGTTCATTTACTTTTGCAGATGCTCTGATTCCGTTTTTCATTTAGTTTGCTTTCAACTCCCACATTTTCCTCAAAACAAATGAATGGAATTGATGAACATAAACCTGACATTTCATATACAAAAACTGGTGATGAAAAAATAAGAAAATCATGGTAAAAATAAAGAAAAATCTAAACTACTCAACTAGTTCACAAACTTTCAAGCAGCACTGTATATATAGTACTGATGCCCCCCAAAAAAATAACAAAAATGGTCCACAGTCTCAAACACAACAATTCTGTTGAATCTGTCGAATATCAATATTGCATGCCTAAATTTCAGAATGTTATAAAATCCTAGAAATTTTCATCTGTGAATAGAAAAATGAAAATATCTAGGAATCTAGGCCTTAAATTTTCTTAAAAAGTTATGCTGCAACCACACATTTCAAGGTATTTTACTTTTCTTACACAGTTTTTGGACAAACACAAAATAGTACATAACAGCAAAGTGAAAGGGACATTTTGCATGGTTTTCAAAAGATCAGTTATATAAATTAAAATAAATATAATGAAAAAAAATCCTTTGCATGTAATCATCCCTCAGTTATTTCTTAAAATCCCCTCACTGCAATGGATTTAGATTTTTAAGGGTAAGGAAAGATCAGTAGGAAATACATGCAGACTGAAATAGCTTATTTTTCAAAACAACTAAAAAACAAAATTTAAATTCAGATTGAATGGATCGTCTGTGAAAAGACCTTTTTAGTTGCATGGAAATGTATGTCTGAAATCAAACTTCTAAAATCATGCTTAGATGGAAAGCATTCAAATTCTACCTCAGGCTGTATGTCCAAGTCTAAGAAGGAGATTTGTAATTTGTTGAAGGAAAACCTTTGCTTCCAAGTCTTTTTCAGCCTTTAACAGCTTTTCCTCCAGGGTGGCCCTGTAAATACTTTCAGCTCATTCATATTCCCATCAGCTCTTACCATTTTCCATATCCCTGCAAAAAAAAAAAAAGGATGCCCGCAGCAAGATTTAGCCTCCATCATATTTCACTGCATGTGGTGCTGATTTCAAACGATGTGCAGCTTTAAAACTTGAAAACTTTTAGGCTTTTCTTTTAGTAGTAGATTATTTTTCTTCTCTTTTTCATAAAGACCTTTTTTTCAGCACTAAACAAATGTTTTTTTGTTTTTTGTTTTCGGTTCTTACACCTGAGCTGTTGATATCTTTGGTATTTTACCTTCTTCTCTGATTGATGTTGTCCCTAAAAAGGGATTTATTTAGGGTTTATTTATGCGATATACAGTATGTAGTGCTTGTTTTCTTGCTTGTATTCTTTCTTTAAACTAGAATGGAACTTTAATTTGAGTAATGCAACATGTCAAATTTTTATAAACAATAAAATTAGGGATGCACGATATAATCGGCCCCCTATCGGTATCGGCCTGTATCGGCCTTAAAACTGAAAATCGGCCACCCCACCGATATTTAACCCGATATTTGATCAGCTTCTGAGTTTAGTCTAGTCTAGTCTAAAAAAAAAAAATAATACTACTGTTAAATACTACTGTTAAAAATAATACTGTTATCGGTTACATGAGTTTTAAAATATCGGCATATCGGATATCGGGCAAAATCCCAATATCGTGCATCCCTAAATAAAATGTATATCTAAGTATGAAGAGATGAAGCAATACAATAGAATACATAGAGCTGAATAATTATGGCCCCATGAAAATATCTTGTTATCAAGTGTTCCGTGTTTTGTCAATTCTCTGGTGTGTTCATCTTTCTGTGTCTAAAAACTGTGGATTTTTTCATTGTTTTTTTGACAGCTTTCTTGCTGTGAATATCCACGATAAAGACATCTAATTCCCTTTTGTTGTCTTTTACTCTGTAATGTCGGTTTTCCAGCTCATCCCTTTCTGTGTTTGCAATGATGGCACTTATCATGGATTCAGGAGTCTGTCTGATTCGGGATAAATAAAGCAAACATTGATCTGAGGGATAAAAATATCCCTTTCAACATGTACCATTTATTTTTAGTGAAACAAAATTGGCTTTAGCAATTCTGTTTAATTTTGTCATTTACTAACCCTAACCTTGCAGTCTATCTGCCTGCATGCCTGGTATGATTTGTATGTGAATGTTGTACAGTTTCCATTATAAATGCAAAATAGGTGTGTTGTTTATAAGATCTAAAAGCTATGGGCTGTGGTTACTCTGAAGAGATGTTGTCTGCTTTATCCTTCCTTCTGAGCTCCGCTTTCTCAGCATTAGTGAAGCAAGCTATAAAGTCTGTGTGTAATCAGAGCATGCTGTGGGGTCACATTTTGCTTATTAGCCTGATTTTCCTAGAGTTAAAGTGACAGTAAGGAGAAGGAATCATGTTAATGTTACCCAGAGATGACTCGTAATCATTGCCAGATTAAATATGCTAAGAACCTATATTGGTACAAAGCGCCAGGAGCTAATTTTGTGGCTTTTACAGCTCCCTGCTTACTTGTTTTTGTCCCATCCTCTCTTCACACTCTCCCTTACTTAGTTCCATAGAAGCAGCTGCACATTAAGTGTAGCAGATTATAAAATCAGATTAATCTTTATCTCTTTTTATATAAATTTCAGGCTTTTATTCTCTAGTAGGACTACATCTATTGTGTTATACAATTAGGAAAGGGTAGCGGACATTGTAAATGGAGCATTAAAAATAGCTCATCAAAATAGTTGCTTCATTTTGAATCTTATGCCAATTTACCCTTCAAAGGATTTCTTCAGAATGATCAATTTAACTTATTATGTTAGAAAAATGTGATGCATTTATTGGGTTAAGTATTCTCCAGTTTTCTAAGAAAACACATAATTTGCTTTTTAACAGCAGCGGTACAACATTTTTGAAAGAAAATATTGCAAGATGTAGTTTATTTCATCGACCTGTCTTGTTTCTTCAGTCCTTGTGCAGAATATCTTAGAATAGCTTCTGTTGCTTAAGGTCATCTTTGAGGGACAGTCTTACAGGCAAGCTGAGTCTTACAGGTTTAAAGGGAGTTTACTTCTAAACCCTTAATGGATTAGGAATGCTTTGCCTTTGCTGCAACATAGCCTGCCCTACTCTGAAGCCCAATTAGAGGTTAGCCTCCGTTGTACCTATTCAGTTTCTAGCCCTATAAGCAACACCAGACATCCAGAGGATGCCAGTCCATCACATGGGTCCAGGGAATCACGTGATAAAAATAAAAAAAGAAATAAATTATACTAGCCTTATTGATCCTAACTGGACTGTGGTAGAAAAAGCATTAATTTGGAAGCAGATCAGCCAAACACACAAAGGCCCTCTGTGCCGATTAGAAATCAGGGCCTCCCTGCAACAACAGCGTTTACAACAATAAGGAGATGCAGCCTCACTGTTCCTGTTTTTCTCTCTCATCAAAGTCGGTTAATTTAAAAACAGTTGTTCTCTAAAGTGTACCCGCCATGCTTTAAATGTTAGTTTTTTTTTACATTTTATATGACATATATTATATGCAACTAGTTTGTTTAATGTTGGTTAAATAACGCATATGGAAATTAAAAGTGTATATATATATATATATATATATATATATATAATTGTACAGCAGACTTTTTTAATTAATTTGCTCACCATAAAACTTTGACTTTGTTTCAATTCCAGAATTCAGCTTTTTTAGGTAAATACCTTGCATCACTTATCATTATTAATGTGTAGCTAATGTCTGTAATTAAACTTTTTTTTGCAAATTCATATCCTTAGCTAAACTTGTGGTCTGCAAGAGAGGGTAGTATAACATTGATTAAAGTTTGCAAAGGTATCTATCAGGAGAAGAGTGCAAAAATATTCACTTATTAAAGCTTAGTCCACCAAAACCAACAATTTGATATAACATGGAAAGACTAATTTTGCCTTCAAACTGAATTCTTGATTGTTATTTATTTGTGCCTTCAAAAACACAATAGTCTATCTTGCCCAACTCTGGCCTCAACCATTCAAGAAGCAACCTTGCACGAGTTGGCCAATCATATTGCAGTATTATAGTTAACGGAGAGACTTACAGCTGTGATGAAAGCGAGAGGTGCCAAGCCCCTCACTCAACCAAAATAAACATGGCAGCTCAGGAGGAAGCATGCTAAGCTTGTTTTATTACACCTGTTTTGTCAGAATCCATAATTCTATCTTTAAAAAACGGATAGCAGACACTTTGATGATATTTGCAATACTAAACCAAGAGTGCAACACATCCATCTTGCCAGGTTAAAGGTATAGTGGAGGATGTTCTATTTCTGGGTGGATCATCAAAATAAGTGGTCCTCCTAATTGACATTTTGGTGATATGTTTACGTAAGGCAGACCCCATTTTTACTTACCGGTTGGGTTAGGGTTAGAGTCTGAAATAGTGGGAAAAGTTGCAAATCTTCTTTTGGAAGTAAGCTTGTATGAGCGATGCAAACAGCATGCACAAGAAGAAATGGGCTTGTGCATGATCTAGCACACATTAAATAGTTTCCTCTCAAGAGCAGGTACAGGGCTGTGCATGTGCATTTTTTTTTTTTGTAAAATGGAGAGGGTGGGAATTTAAAAAAAAAATCGCAAAAATCCTCCACTATACCTTTAAGCACCTGCTGCATATGAAGTTTTTGTGTGTTTTCTTAGCTATAATGAAACTTTAGTAGGCAAGCAGTCGGTATTGCTTTGTCCAGTCAGCTTAGAAAGTTCCACCGAATTTCCCTCCTTTTCCTGAATTGATGCAATGGAAGGATTGTTTACTGTGGTGATTTTTTTTCTTTTTTTCACAAATTGCTCCTACTTTAACAGAGGTGTCCAAGCCCTTTATGACAACTTTACAATTGAATTTACAATTTGGCTCAATTACATCAGTTATAATTTAATGCAGAATGGTACTGGTGTTTCCTCTTTACTTTTCATGTATTGAGTAACAAGTCTTGCCTCTGCCTTATTAAGAATTATTTATTAAAGCCTAACACAGGCTCATCTAAAACTGATGTCCTTTAAACCATATTTACAGTTGAATAAATTAATAAGGGATTTTGACTTGAGCAAACTATAGCCTCATTAGAGGCATTTGTGGTTTTAATGACATTGCTTCTTGGTGAAACATGTCAGTCTGTCCGATTCCAGGTCTGGACTTCCATGAAGATCTGCATCGCATTGGAGTAAAGGAGGGTCTGAAAGGTCGTAAACTTCAGAAGGCCATGGAAAGCTATGCCTGGAACATCACTGTGCTTAAGGTGAGCAAACCTTGCCTATCACATGGCTTCATACCAAAGTAATTGTGCATGACTGCAACTTATTTAGAATAGAGAATACTGTTATGAAAGATAGGAAGTTGAAGGATTATCTTAAAAACTGCAACTAGCTGGACAAGCATTCCCAGACACCATTGCAGAGATTTAACCACGATATATTAAGAAAGCTTATTTGGCTAATTGTGTCTCTCTTCTCCCTAATCCCTAAATCTCTTAAGTAATTAGTGTTCTTTCCAGGCGTTGTTTTAGTTATTTTTGCTCTATCTATCTTCACAAGACTTGATTGCATCTTTCACACTTGCTGGAAGACTCACACCTACATGTAATCAGCCATATGTCCTTGTATAAAATCCATTGTTGTTACAGCTTGCCCTGTGACTCGAGAGATTTGAGTAGCCAATTCTCTCATGTCATCAATTCTCTTTAAATACAAGTGGTTGATAGTTAAATGCCAACACAGCATGGGCGGTTCTAGGCAATGGCCAAGAGGGGTCAGTGTCCCTGTAGTACATGTCCTGGCCCCCTGTTGTGGTGTATAGTGTCCAGTGATTTTTCTCCTTGGACCTATTTTAGTTTCTAAATTTACAGGTGATTTTTAACGACAACAAAAGATTAAGATGATTCACTTTGAGGTTGTTTTATATTGAGGTAGAATCACTGTTTTCCTTTGGTATATCTGAAGGGGTGCATATGGTTATTTGGTTCTGCAGCTCTCTTAAATATATAAAATGAAGTACTATGGCCATATTTTTTAGTTTCATGCTTTCTTTTCTGTCTCCCCTGGTCCCCTGTTAAAGTAATACTTTACCCGTCTTTGCCCTGCTGGTAGATTAGGTCAGAAACTGCCACTTATTGTCAGGATCCCAGTGCATAACCTTTACACCAGTTGGCAGACATCCAGGGATGTAAAGTAAGAACTGAATACAGCACTAGTTTTAAGGTAAATACACTGCTCAGAAAAAAAGGGAACATTGAAATAACACATCTTACATCTGAATAAATTAAATATTATCTAATACTTATGTACTTTGAATTTTTTTCACAACAAAATCACAGATAAATCATCAACGGAAATCAAATTTATTAACCAATGGAGGCCTGGATTTGGAGTTGCATACAAAATTAAAGAGGAAAAACACACCACTACTTCTGACACACTCAGGCACAAGAGATCTGGCATTAGGTGGAACCCAGGGCCAACTACACCAGTATGTCTAACAAAAGGTCTGAGGATCTCATCTTAGTACCAAACGGCGGTCATGCTACCTCTGGCGAGCACATTAAATGCTGTGTGGCCCTCCAAAGAAATGCTACCTCACACTATTACTGACTCGCTGCCAAATCGGTCATGCCAAAGGATGTTGCATTAGCAGATTGCTCTCCATGGTGTCTCCAGACTCTATCGCATTCTTAATGTAAACCTGCTTTCATCTGTAAAGAGAAAAGGACGCCAGTGGCAAATTTGCCACTGCTGGTGTTCTCTGGCAAATGCCAAATGTCCTGCACTGAGTTCGGCTGTGAGCACAACATCCATCTGTGGATGTCAGGCCCTCATATAGTCCTCATGGAGTCATAAAAAAGATTGTAATTAAAGTCACATGCACATTTGTGGCCTGTCGGGGGTCATTTTGGAGGACTCAGGCTGTGTCCCCTTTTGTTCCTTGCACAAAGGCAGAGGTAGTAGACCTGCTGCTGAGGTTTTTCCCTCCTACGGCCTCCTCCACGGCTCCTGGTGTGCTGGCCTGTCTGGCTTGGACCCTACACTGTCAGACAAAGCAAACATTCGTGCCACGGCTTGCATCGATGTGCCATCCTGGATGAGTGGCACTACCTGAGCTACTTGTGTGGGTTGAAGAGTCTGTCTCATGCTACCACGAGTGTGAAAAACATTCCAAACTTACCAAAACTAGCCAGAAAGCACAGGTACTGAGTAGTCTGTAGTCCCCCACCGACAGACCCACTATTCTATTAAGTGTGTCTTGTTAATTGCAAATCATTTCAACCTGTCATCTATTCAATTTGCACAACAGCACGTGAAATGAAATGTTCTTTCTTCCTAAGTAAACAGTTTGATTTCACAGAAGTTTGATTTGATTGAAGTTATATTGTGTTGTTTACATGTTTCCTTTATTTATTTGAGCATGTATATTTCCAAAGGGTGCACGAAATCTTTTGCTCAAAAATGTATAACCTGTGTGCAGTAACATGGAAGGGCACAGGTGAAAAGTTCTGAAAACAGAGTGGAAGGGAAGTGCAAAAAGGCATGGAAACCTATGACATTAGATGCAATTTATCAGTTATTAGAAAGCAATCGTGCCACTTTGTGCAAATTAATATCAATTAGATCACTGACAACTGATGGCCGGAAAAAAACAACTCTAATTACCAAGTTGTCACACATGATAAATTGCATGATGGGCAAAACCAGTGAGCTCTCACAAGACCTTTGCAACTCTGTTGTTGGCAAACAAACTGGTATTAGTAACATCAGAATATCTAAACTACTTAAGGTTTCAGCTAGCACTGATTGGAGTATAATACCATGATAGTTACTGTGACATTTAGCCATCAACCAACCATTGCTCCATTCTCCCAAAAGGATTTCAGATGGAGGAGATAAAAGAATTCTCAAAGAGCGACAGTTGTTTCATATCATAAGTCTTCAATGCTGAAGAATGCTGTCGTTAAATCACATTAGAAGTGTGATTAAAATCATGTACACAAATGGGATAGTTTACTCTGATCAAAGCAGGCCAACATTTAAATAATAGTGGATGCCATAATACACACTATGTTTGGAGATCAAAAGGTACTCCATGTACTCCATACCCTAAAACAACAGTAAAATATGAAGATATGAACATTATTATGTACAGCGGGTTTTCTGCTTCCCCTTCATCAGGATGATGATGATGATAATGATGAAACAAGGGTAGATATTTCAGAAACTTGATTATCTCAAACACCCTTTCAAAGAGGCTTAAGTGGTTTCAGAGAACTAAAATAAAGCTACTAAAGAAATAAAGCTAATTTCCTTTGAGCTTAACCCTATAAAAACACTGTGCACAACATTAAATCTTAGAGTTCATATCAAGAGCCCATGAAAGCAAAAAAAATTTAATGGATGTTAATTTGGAAGAATTGGCTAAAATCATACCATAGCAACCCATTCGGCTCTCTTAGCTGCATAATAATATAAATTCCCATAGATGCTCCATTGAGATTTTGGAGGTAATTTTATTATGCTGAATTTATTGTCATTTTGAGAAACCATTGGTCCATTAGCCTCCTTGACGCTGTCCACTGTAGGTAGGTAGGTAGGTAGGTAGATAGATAGATAGATAGATAGATAGATAGATAGATAGATAGATAGATAGATAGATAGATAGATAGATAGATAGATAGATAGATAGATAGATAGATAGATAGATAGATAGATAGATAGATAGATAGATAGATAGATAGATAGATAGATAGATAGATAGATAGATAAAAGGAGGCAGATGAGATTGATTTTTTTCACAGGTTATCTGTCTCAAACTAACTTTTCTGACTTTCTCTCTCAGCTAGCTGTACTGCAGTATTAATTGCAATAGAAGCAGGTGAATTCATCTGTGATATTTATATTTTCTCTAACTTCTATTTCTCCATCAATTTCCCTAGTATCTGCTTTTTTTTCAATTTTTGCCGAGGTTAGTTGCTATAACAGCCAACCACTTCCCTCTCTAATGGTCTCTCCTTAAAGATCTTTTTTTTTGTGTGTTATTACTGCCACTCTTTGTTATGACAGAAAAGTGCTGTCAGTTGTTTGACCTGCTTTCAGACCTTTTTGCATCTTACAGCCTTATTAACTTTGATGATTGAACTAGGACACTCTGAGGGCTTCTGATGGAGGCGGCACTCATGGTTTCAGATCTTCATACACATGCACCGTGTGGTTTGTAAAGATCAATCTGATATCTGGATCTGAGCTTACCGTAAATTGTAAACAATCGTATGGTCTTACACATTTAGTTATCGTCCACAAATTTCAATATTTAAAACGGCAATATTGAGAAAAGGGTTAAAAAAGGAAGCATTTACTTCTGTTAATGTCCATTTATTAAACACCTCCACTAACTCTGATCCATTGATGTCTATCTCACCCATCCATCTCCTCTCATTTCTGTTTCCCTTTTAAGTTGTCTGCTTCCCTGTTTCTCCGCTTCCTTATCCTCATTTCTCAGATGAGCCATGCTCTCAACTGAAAGGCATCTTGGCACCCGCATAACTCCTCCTCCTCTTCCTCCCATTCTTCATTTATAATCTCACTCTCATACTGAACATTTGGTGAGAGCCTAGCGCCTGTCTGCCAAGCCTGGCAATTATGCCTAGTTATTTCACCCCTCAACCTTTTTCAGATTCCCAGCAGGATGGAAAGTGCTAGTTGGTGAATGTTTGGGACAGAGAAATAGGCATTTGAGTGCATAAAAAGTGTCCCTTCTTTCTTTCTCAGCTTCCCAAACTCCCTCTTCGCCTGTACTTTGGCACTGACAGAAAGATCAGAGCTGCCATTGCTGATGTTTTTTGAACATCGCTGTCACTCATTGTACCTCTGTCAAAAGAAAAGCCAAAGTAGGATAGCAGGGAGGGCGTCTTTCAAGCAGATGTCCAGAATATCAGGCTCCTTAAAAACCTCATGGTTATGTGTGCTGTAAATAAAATGTCTCAAATGAATATACATTTGTTAAACTCTACCAAAATAGCTTAGATTTTTCCTAGCCACTTCATTTTTAACCTCTTCCTGTTAAAACAGTTTAATTAACAGCTTTCAGTTAATGTATTCAAAATAATCTTGAAATAGAGTGAAGGTTACACCTTAAACTATTTTTCAGGTTATTGCAAAGGAATTATATGCATAAATTATATGTCACAGGAGAATACTGGGCTGTTATGCTCTAACAGTATTGTTGAGGGACCCCTGCTTTGTTTTACCCCACTGCGAATCGCTGTAGGCCAGCTGTCAGGGTGAATACATCCAAAAGAAATGCAATCGTTATTTGGTTGTTGCAGAGAAGGACCGGTTTCTCTCTGTCTTGTTTCATAGCTGGTGAGTCATGAGTTATATAATTTTATTTTTCTTTTTTAACATATGACTTATTCATTCTCCTGGTTTCTGGAATGTATTGGGTGAAAAGCCGTTTGGAGAGCATTAGCATCACCTGAAAGCTGAATGTTGACCGTTTGGTGGAGGGCAGCACCTTTAATCCTCCTGCAATATGTCAGACTGTGCATCATATTCTCTTTTAACATTTACCCTTCACTGGGGCATACAGTAGGTTAGCATGTGTCACCTCAGTAAGACCTCAAGACCCAAAATGTGGTCACAGTGGGGGAGGTAATATTTGCAGAATGAAATATTTTAAGCTCATTTTTAAACTTAAGATCCACGATTCTGCAAAAGAGTGGACAAACTGGAGAACACAAGCTTCCTTTTAAATAGAGTGAAGATTTAACTACTGCCATATTCTTTCATTTAAGTTTTATTTTTCATTTTTTTTATATTTCTGATACCGTATACTATATATTCCTCTTCCATAGAGGAATTCCTGAACCCTATTTCAATAAAACAGAGACAGCAAGCATAGGAAAGCAGGCAGAAAAAGGCCATGACCAAGATTTACCTCACAGTCCTATGAACAGAAGAAAAGCTGCCCTGACCACTTCCTCCATATATGGCATTTATTCATCTCTGGGGTGCTCAAATAAAGAGCAGAAACACAGTGGAAACATTATCACCATATGACAACACAATTCCCCAGCAGAGAGGAGAGGGACAAACTGCTGGCAAACACCCAGCAGGGTTTCACTGGGTTTTTACTGCCACCTTCAGGTTGTTTTTAGTTAACACATGCAATAATAAATAAATTGTAATTCAAAGAATAACAAAAGAAAATAAAATTTAGGCTGTATTTGGTAGAATAAAAGTTTGGAAAGTAGTTTTTGATTTTTTCATATTAACTGAAAACCATTACACAGTAGGACTATGAAATACTAATAGATAGATGGGATCATGTGTTTCGTTATATAAAAACACATTTGAATGTGAAATGTTCTAATAATAATACCTTTGTCTAACCATTTTATGTTCTTACAGTGTAAATTATCACGTATGTATATATATATATATATAGATATGTATATATATATATACATATATATACATACATACATACATATATATATATATATATATATAAATATATATATATATATATATATATAGATATGTATATATATATATATATATATATATGTATGTATATATGTATATATATGTATGTATATATGTATATATATATATATATATATATGTATGTATGTATGTATGTATGTATGTATATATATGTATATATATATATATGTATGTATGTATGTATGTATGTATATATATGTATATATATATATATATACATATGTATATATATATATACATATGTATATATATACATACATATGTATATATATATACATATGTATATATATATATATATATATATATGTATGTATATATATATATATATATATATATGTATGTATATATGTATGTATATATGTATATATATGTATTTATATATATACTTATGTATATATGTGTATATATGTATGTATATATATACTTATGTATATATGTGTATATATGTATGTATATATATATATATATATATATATATATATATATATATATATATATATATATATATATATGTGTATGTATATATATGCATGTCTGAATTCATAATAAAATTACATTTTATTATGAATTCGTTCAATTCAATTTTAATACATTGAGCAATGATTAGAATTTCAGTTCTATATAATTTACCGCACTGCTTTGTTGTTTCTTTACTTTATTATGATGCTGTAGTTAACGTTTATGTCATGCAATCAGTACTCAAGTTAAGGGGGGATGGCATCCCCCTTCTTAAAAAGAATATTAAAAATCATGTTAAATGGTTAAATGACCATCCCACCATACCATCCCCTGTGACATTTTATTACTGAATGGGTGGAATTTCTACTATATATTAACAGTAATAGCAATATAGTGCCCCTTCATCATTTGGTGGGCTGTGGGCTTAAGAGTAGCCTGAGCAAAATATATAAAATCAAAGAAGTGGCCTACAACTATGAAGCTGATCCCTGGGGGAAATTTGTCCTCTGCATTTGTCCCTAACTATGTAGGGGCAGTGATAGCCATGCCAGTCCAGGGACTGGCTGCAGTTCTACTGTAAGGTGCCTTGGTCAAGGTCAATGACCGGCATACCTGACATGTAACAACCATACCATGCATATTGCTTTAGGTTAATAGACTATATTAATTAGGCTATGTATGCTTCCAAATAAAAAATTTCACCATCCCCCTTCTTTTGTTTTTACTACTAGACTTCTGCATGCAATAGGATATTTAATTAAAAAGAGAAATAATGCATTTTCATATAAAAAAAAGCTATTTATCCTCATATTTAATTTATGTATATTAGATCAATTATTTGTTTCATTTTACTTGATAAGGTTGTTTTTTTTAATACATCTATGTATTTAGTGACTTGTGGAGATTCTGTACCTCCTGAGTTTTCTCCCTTTTTATTGCAATATAACTAGATCTAAACTAAATATTTACACACATATGTTTTTTTCTTTTCAATTTCAGGGGCAGGCAGACCTTCTGAAACACGCAAAAAGTGAGGCACTGGACACTTTGCGGCAGATCCACTGTGCAGCTCAGTCCTGCGGCCTCAGTAAAAACGGAGCGGCTTCCCCACAGCTTCCCCACCATCCTCACCAACAGCCACCACAAGTACAGCAACAGCTTCAGGCTAGGCCCCACCCACAATCTCTGCTGCTCCACCCACCCAACCCTCCTCTACAACCCCAGACCTCACCGCAGTCTTATCTCCACAGCCATCAACAGCAATATCCCCAGCTGCTTTCCCAGCCGCTTTCTGTCCCTACCGTCCAAACTGTTTTAAAACCGCCAGCCTACTCACATCCTCCACCCTTGCCCACAAATCAGTTCCAGTCACAAAGCCAGCAGCAGAGGGCGGCAGGACCTCTCAATACCATCCCAGAGAGAGAAAAAGAGATGGTTAGCGATGGTCCTGCAGGATCCTGCTGACTAGCAGCCTGTGCCCACAGCGAATCCCACCCAAAGAGAGACAGAGAAATAGAGAAGCAGAAGGATGCTGAAGGTAAACAGCAGCCTAACAAGGAAGGAGAGGTAGAGGTTGTTACAGAGAGATATAAAGAGGTGATGACAGTAAAAAGGAGTCGCCGTATTCGAAGCGAAACACAAGTTTGAGAAAATAGAAGGAGACAGATTTCATACATTTCCAAACAGGATGTCTGTTTTTCTGTCAGTTTTGAGCAGAATCCATTTCAGCAAGAAATGTACAATCTTTTGCGCCTTTTATCTCACAAGGACTAAAAAAAAAAAGGTGAAGATTTCAGGCTTGTGTTTCGGGTTGGGAATGTCTACCGTAGGAGGATCAAAAACAAAGCTGTCCCTGTCTCTCTCTGGGCATTGCTAGTTACACGCTTATTCACAATTCCACTAGTTCTGTGGGTGCAGGCTTTACTTATATCAATGTTTTATGCCAAAAATATGCCTTTTGTTTCATTTCAGAGACACTTTGCCATGTGTTCAAGCTTTATTTAGTCATAATCACACTGCCATTTTAGATGTAATGCTTAGCACAAACCTTCATTTCTGTCTATAATGAGGGGGCAGTTTTAATTTTAAATGCACAGATTAAAGCCGCTCTGCTAGTCTGGACACTGTAGGAGTCACGAATGACGTTTTTAGCACAAACCAAGGAGAAAATGAGTTGGTTAAAAAAAATTATGTTTTTTTTCAGTGTTCATTCATCCATTTATCTGTGCATTTTTTAAGGTACTGTCAACCTCCATCAAACCATGCCGATCTATTGGGTTGTTCACTCATTCCTGGTCACTTCCCATAGGATTTTCTTGTCTCCCGCCCAGGGCCTCTGCGTATGATGTAATATAAGTTGATGTTTTGGTCCCCAGGGTGGAGCTAACACATCCTTCAGTGGTGGAGCTCAACGCTCAGTTACAACTGGAATATCTGACCCTCCCTTTTTGAAGTGAAAAGTCAAAACAACCATGGTACTGCTGTATGTGGAATAAAACAGTGACTATAGATGTAAACTCTATGTAAAATGTATGAAAGGAACATATATTGCTAAAAATCTGAGACATTTATGATTGATATTCTTATTGTTGTAAGTTTTATTGATATTCAGAGTCTTTTTTTAACATTACCTCCACATGTACAGTGCTTTGACACCTGTTGTTCTGTGGATCAGATCAAGAAAACCAGTGCATTTGGGACTGTAATGATGGGTTACCGGTTAGCTCTGCAAGGTTCAAATGATGTCATGATGGATGTTTCACTGAAAAAGTGAGTGTGCAAATTGTAAGAGCTCCATTGAGTTGCCCATTAAAGCTGGCTTCATTGGTTATTCTGTCTCTTTCTGTTTATTTTTGTGTAATTAGACACAAAGAGCACTCTAAAAAGGTAAATATACAAGGAAGCACAACATTTTTTTTCATATTTCACAATTCTATTTTTAACATTGACGCAATTATATTTTTGCAATGCCATTTGACCACACTCTACACAAGTTCGACACGTCTAGAGTAAAAACAGGGACTAAAGAAGTACTCTGTCACACTGTAACACGCCTGAAAATTATAAGAACCAAAAGTTAGTTAAGTATAGCCAGTGACAATTATAAGGACACAAAAAAAGGAGATTTGGTAGAGAGCTAAGTGCATGGAATCAAGGGTCCATTGTTGGAAGGAAAATATTGTTTACTCTTAAAGTGGAAAAGAAAGAGTATTGATTTGTTGGTAAACGGCCTGCAATTGACTTGCCCTTTCACAAGTTCAAGGACTCCAAAACTTCACACTGCAATTAATCCTTCCCCAATTTGGATAGCTATTTTTAATCATTCAGTTTGCTGCACGGTGGTGCGTTTGGTAATACTTTTGAAGTATGAAGGTCCGTGGTTCCATATGGCATTTAACTTTTTAATTACTTTCATCAAGAACATGGTATTAAATTGGTCTAACATTATATTGTTAAAAAGAAAACTGATTTGTCCTCTAAATCCCATATGAATCAGAATATGAATTTAAAGGATCTTGCTCAGAGGTGATGCTGAGAAACTACTTCATGCGTTTGTTACTTCAAGGCTGGGCTATTGTAATTCTTTACTATCAGGAAGTCCACAAACTGTAGATAAAAGCCTTCAGCTGATCCTAAATGCTGCAGCCAGTGGTGATATGAAATTTAAAAAGAGATCACATTTCTCCTGTTTTAGTTTCCCTTCACTGACTGTCTGTTAAATGCAGGATAGAATTTAAAATCCTCCTCATGACCAATGACCAATTTCCATCTTATATCAGAGATATGATTGTTCCTTATGTTCCTAACAGAGCACTTGTTCTCGATCTGCAGGTTTACTAGTGTTTCCTAGAATTTCTAAAAGTAGAATGGGAGGCAGATCTTTTAGTTATCAGGCTCCTCTAACCCTGCAGACACCCTGTCTTTTTTTAAGACAGTCTACTTTAAAGTTTTAAGATTAGACAGATGCACATTAGTTTTTAAAAAAATTCAAGAGGTAAATAAAGCAGGTTTGGAAAAATTATATTTTATTAAAGATTTAATAAATGAAAAATCTACAAACTTTAGTTAATAGTCACCTTCTGTGATTGAATTAATAGTGAACAGACATGTCATCTTAAAATTCTTTCTCATATGATAATCAGTAGGGATGAGCATATGAGGAAACACATATATGTTAATGTTATATTGGTGTTTCAACCCTTGGTGAAATAAAACTGGTTTTAGCCAACAATAAACATGTGGAATGATCAAAAATCCTCAAAAACACAAATAATTAAGCTGCGAACTCTTCCCCTGACTTTGCCAGACCTGTAATTTCTGATGATCTCTGGAAAAGGCTGAGTTGTCTCCTGTATTCAGCAGATTAGCATGTCAGGTCCACTGCAGGGACACTGATCTTTTTTCCAGATTCTCCACACTTCCAGTCTGGCATTCCGTTTATGCATTTTGTTCAGAAGTTAGAAACCAGGTCCAGGCTTTTAATCAGTCTTTGGATTCTGGTCCTTGGCTAGTGGTATTCCATGAAGGTGCCTTTACAAATGGAATCCTCAGGAGAGTTTCTTGGGAGAAAAGACAGTGTTTCTTTGATTTTATTGCTTTTTCTTAAGCACTGCGGGGGGGTCACATGTTCCTGTGGGAGTATCTTGGAGAAATTTGCAGCAATTGCAGAGGTAAGTCCAACACCACAGCAAAACTGCATCCCCCTACACCAGTGATCATGGTTCGTATCAGCATGATAGATCAGTCCCAATGTCCAAAATTACGCTTTATGGACCAGCATGTATGTCTGCTTCTCTATCCTGGAACCCCCTGTGGGGCAAACTTCATATTGTTCACATATTTGAGATATCCAAAGTAGCTCAGTGATGCTGAGGTGGGGGTAATGAGATGGCCTCTCCAATCATCAAGTGCCTTGAGGATTTTCATGCTTTTCAGCCTGTTGAAAACGTCATGCACTGTCGCCATGTGGAGCGCCGGTAAATTATCCAAACACAAAAAACCCCCACCGAGCAAAAATTGGTTGAAAAGACATTGAAAAGATGATGATTTACATCCAAACAATGTTGAAAACAACAAGACATTGAAACCCACTTTTCAATAATTACACTAATTTTGGACAAAATCAGGCCAACCAAACAGCCCAATTTTCAACAACAATTTCTGGACTTAATCAAGACTTTGACGGACCAACCAGATTTAGCCTAAAAACCAGCGGCAAAATGGCAACTTTCCTCCACAGTGTGGTTTTTGTTTGTGCAACCATTGTCTACAGCTTTGACCCACACATACTGTAGATCAGGGGTGCTCAAGTGCAGTTCTCAAGAGCTACTCCATTTTTAACACACCTATATTAAATGAGTGGCTCATTAACATGCCTCTGAGGAGATTGAGCCTTTAGATTCAGGTGTGTTAGAGAAGAGATGCACATCTACACGTTACAAAATAGTAGCTCTTCAGGACTGGGCTGTAGATCATGCATTGGTTCACGCTGTAGAACCAGCAATTCTGCCGTGCCAGAGTTGAAGGAGAGTTCCCATTGTGGAACCACTTATATATCCATATCTATATATATATATATATATATATATATATATATATATATATATATATATATATATATAGATATATATATATATATATAGATATAGATATAGATATAGATATGGAATAGAAAAATATTCAATTCAAATTTTTTTTTCCAAGTTCATGCACTGAAATGATCCTCCACTTTTGTCTTATTACTCATTGCATTTTTGTTTCTATCATTTCTGACCATTTCTGATGACCCTTTCAAATAGTGTATCCTATCACCAAAACATGTTTGTCAAACATGCAAAATGCTGATCAGCAGCGTTTTTCCGCAAATCTTTGAGAATGGTTTAAAATCATTTTGATTTATCATTTTTTTATTTATGTGAAATGCAAACAAAAGCAGAAAAAAAATGATTTTTTTTTTTTTTAACCTTTCTGATTTTCTAAATAATCTATTAGGACTTTACTTTAATATACAGGATACCATTGTTGAATAGCTTAGTTAGGGAAATGAGAGTAAGTTAAAAAGTATTGCAAAAATATTTTATGCAGACATCTAACATTTCAACTTAGTAAAACATTTAGATGATTTATAAAGTGAGCGTCAGTTAAATAAAAACATACCATGGTATTCAGTAAAGTGGAAAATGCTTTGAGTTGAGGCTCATTTGTCAGATTTAAAGTACATTTAAAGAATAAAACTACACATGTATGAAACATGTTTTCATTAATGTGGGTTTAATGTTTTTCTTATCTGTCTTCCATTGTTGTCCAATCCTAAATGTTATGTTTTAATTGTGTGCAAGTTGAAAATCATCACAAATAACAGAAATAAGGGCTTGAAAACAGTCTGCAAAATGCTGTTCAATTGAAAAGTATGACGAGTTTAACTTGGCAAACTAAGTTGCAGAAAGAAATCATCTTTTCAGTAGCTTTATATTTCTTTAAGGACTCTGTAAAAAACACAAGAAAAATAAATGTAATATTTTGCTTGAGTTTTTATTTTTGCACCTAAAAGTGAACAACATTCTGATAGTGAATAAGATTACAAGGGTTTACATAGTGACCTAGTGGTGATTCAGTAAAACAAACAATGAATCCTTGCATTCAGACTAAATTGATCAACAAGCTTCCTTATTGATTACTTCTTTTGCTCTGTTATTCAAGTGAATACTACTGATCTAAAATTAATTCTGATCGATTTTGGCCTTTTATTCTTCGATTTAAGGTTTGATGTTTTTAAAGCAATGCTTCCTGCTCTCCATAAGATGGCAATAAACATTAGCTAAATTGATGTTAAAATGGATTGATGGATAAAATGGAAAATGGATTTGTGATGGCTTTCAGGTTGTTGCACAAAAGTTGACATAAAATTCTCTTTCTTTATTCATTAGCTATATAAAGCCATTTAGTTCTCACTTATAAAGATCCTTAGCTAACCTCACCTGAACTTTTAAATGTTTATGGATGTGCAAATTTAAGAGGATGCTCTCAGTAACAAGAAAAGGTCCAGGCTTTTGTTCATGAGTCACTACAGACCTTTAGTGTGAAAAGTTATATAAATAGAGCCATGCTCATTAGCATGCCCTTTAAACATTTTGTTAGCTTTTATGTATTGTAATTATATTTTTAACTTTCTAGGACATATTTGTTGTAGTCTGCCCATATTCATAGTGATGGTATGTGTTAATAAACCTACCGTTAGCAGCCACAAAGACATACCTGTAGTTTGGCAAATCTCCGTGGAGATGATCTCTCACAAGGGTCTAATTAACAGTCACGAAACTTGACAGTAAATGAGCATGAAACAGAAAAAAATGAGTTTTGGGTTTTGCCTGTTTGTAGCTGGTCTGAATGACGCCCAAAGGATTGATGATGTGGACCCAGTAGAACAATATAAAAGAGATTTCCTCCGGTGGGAAATCAAGAGATCTGATCATCCCGCCTCAGTTAAGATGACATGGTACGCCACCAACTTCCAGAACAATGTGGAGATGGATACATCTCACAGGGTAAGACCTTTTAGGATCTTCTTTTGTTCTATTCTTTTATATAAAGTTTTTATATTATGTTGTAATAATTTGTTGTAATAATTCAAAGGATTCAGTTCTGGCATCATGCACAGAAGAAATAGTGTTTGATAAACACAATAAATCATTGTTTTCAATTTGTGATACATATATATATATATATATATATATATATATATATATATATATATATATTTTTTTTTTTTTTTTTTGTAATGGCAATATATTGTAATATCATAACCAGTGATCCACGACTGCAAAAGGTTTTTATTGATGCAGTGAAGCCATTTGTCATACAAGTGAAAAATTTAGTTTTTTTTCTCATTAAATCTCTGTTAGACAAATGTATTACTTGTAATGTGATGTTTTAAAGCCAGTTGACAGTTATGATCAAATCAAGAAGTAACAGTAGAAATTATAATAGGATCTTAAAACAAACAAAACGTAATGAAAGAGATGAAAGGTAATGAAAGATTAAACAAAGATTCAAATGAATAAAATACTATATTTACCCAAAGAAGTGGTAAGTTCTGGACATTTCATTAAATTAATGCAAACTGCCAGACTAAGACTGTTAACAACAATAAAAAAACTTAAAATCTATTCTACAATGCACATAATTTAGCCCATTATTTATCAGCATGCTGATTTTGTAACACCCGTAAAGGAGCTACTCTCTTCTGAGGAAGCCCAGAAGATAGAGTGGAACACAAATATCAATCATCTGTCAAAAAATTATATATGGGCTTGAATGTATGCAAAAAAGGACGATTATTATTTTTCATTTGTTTGAATAAACTTTAGTGTTTAAGCATTTAAAGTTTAATTGTAAAAAAAAAAGAAAGAAATTATGTTTATGTGCTTTTATATATTTTTTAAATGTCCAGTTAGCTTGGGTTTTGAATTTCCAATAAAAATTGACGTTTTCACCAACATGGACATTTAAAATTACTTATCAGATGAGAAACTGTGTCATTAAAAATGAATCTGCACCAAATACTGAGAGTGCAACACAATGCAGCTCTGCTGAATCATTGGTTGTGGTTACACATAAGTTTAGGGGCTTTTTATTATCATTTTTATGTGGCTACATGAGTGACTGAGGTAAATCTTTGCAGAATCCAACAATATGATTCATCCATCCATATTCTGTCATGCTTATCCCTGCTGGGGTCGCGAGGGTTGCTGGTGTCTATCTCCAGCTGTCTACAGGCAAGAGGCGGGGTACAACCTGGACAGGTTGCCAGTCCATCACAGAGACAAACAACCATTCACTCACACACACACACACCTAAGGATTTGTTTAGAGAAGCCAATTAACCTAACAGTCATTTTTTGGACCGTGGGAGGAAGCCGAAGTACCCGGAGAGAACCCACACATGCTCAGAGAGATCATGCAAACCCCTTGTAGAAAGACCCCAGGCTGGGATTCAACCCTAGAACCTTCTTGTTGCAAAACAGCAGAGCTACCCACTACGCCACTGAGCAAGTTGGACAAATCTAAGCGATCTAGATTTTTAGCCTGCCATGATGAAATGCAGTCCAAATTTCTTTACAAATAACTGTGATATTGCACTTTACTAACCTAGCACAACCAGACACTACAAACTATGAAGCAACATTAGCAAGCTGTGGGAGAACTACAATATTCTTTTACAATTTCTATACAATGTGACACTGAAGGAAATTGGATGCACACTCCTGTTGGTTGGGCATTCAATTTAGCATAGAAAACACAGTCAATATAATTAAATACATTTTATTAATAATGATAATAATAATAATTTTTTTTTGTAATGCTACAGGTAAAATCATCATAGAAGGGTAAAATCAAAATTTAAATTTAAACATCGCTTTAAAAAAACTTATGAATAAAATCAATAGCGTAATTGTAATCTTAATTGCATGTATATTCCCCCAGTGTGAGTTATTACACATTCAATGTGGACCTAGGAACTTTTTGGAAAGCTCTTGTTTCCGTTACAACTGGTCCCAAATTTGTAATAAACATCTATTTATTATTAAAATAGATAAGATATTTAAAATTTTTAATTTGGCAACTACTTAAACTATGTTTATAGTTTCAGGTTTCAAGGGTTAAAAAAAGTTTTTTTTTTTTCACTCGTGAGTCAATTTAATGCTTGCTTTTTCTAAACAAATGTATTCTAAATCTAATTTCTTCTTCAAACAGAAAGTCCTGCTGTTCATGTTGATACTGCTGCTGTCTCAGCTGGGATGCAACGCGCAGAGTGTGTCTGAGTGCTGCAGACAACCTGCTCGCTCCTGTCGCCTCCAGGTGCTGCTGTGTCGTTCTGTCAGCAAGAGCATGGAAGGAGCCATCAATGGAGATGCAGCAGCTGGGATTCTTACCCTGGGTAAACGGAACGAGGAAGAGTTTCCTTTGCAAAGCCGACTCCATCAGCTTCTTCATGGCCACAAAAACCAAGCAGCTGGGATACTGACTATGGGAAGAAGGACTGCAGAGAGAGATAGGGAGCAATAACAGACTAATTGGGTCTGTCAGAAAAAAAATTTCTGTGACACCTTTGCCTAAATGAACTATGTTTATAGAAAGATTATATCTACAGCAAGTACGCTAAATGAAAAAAAGACAAGTAGACAAGCTATTTGTTTACTTTTAACCTTTTGATTTAAATTAATGTCAAAATTATTAAGAAAGTAGTCTGTGATGTAATTATAAGTGTATGTTTCTTGAACAAAGTGTGAATAAGAAAAAATAGTCAACATGGTGCTTTAAGAGCCACCAGAAAAAAACAGTCTGATAGTAAACTAATGTTTACCATTGATTTACCTGCAATAAACTCAATTCTCAGCAAACCAGAAACTTTTTTATCTCGTCTTTTGTTTGTGTATAATGTTATGCGTCTCTTATTGATCATGTAAAAGACTAAAAGATTATCAACTAAAAAACATTTACACATTAAAGACCAAATGAAACAAAAAGGCAATAAAAAAGAACCCATAAAAAAAACCGAGACGAGCCATGAAAAAAGGCATGTGAACATGCTGTATATTTCTAAAAATGACATACCAGACTGTAACTGTTCACAGGATGTAGGACCTAAACCTCCTAGAACAATATTCCTCAATCTCGTTCCCCTAGGTCCAATGTTTTGCACTTCTTAGATGTGTCTACTTCAACAACCTTCAAGATCAAATAATTGGGTCATTAGTAGAACTCACAAAACCTGGATTATCTAGTCTTTATGTGTTTTATTGAGATACAGGATAAGAAAATAGACTCAGTCCCGACCTTTGTGGTATTTTGTGGGGCGCTCTGTGAAAATATGGCTTTTAAGGGGAATTTGGTTTTTGTATTATCAAAGCAAGAGGTCTGTCCAGTGCATTCAATACAGGTAAGGCTGAGGTAAATGGTGCCACCAAGCATAAATCCTGTTTTTCTCATGTGTGTTTTTTTGGGAATTATGTGGTTCTGTATAGGTCATAACCTTCGAGGTGTATTAGAGTTGTTTGCTGTATGAGGTATGTATAAAACATACCTCAGAATAATTCATAAAGTTGGATATCGAGAACACACCAACACACTATTTATAATGTCTAAAATCATGAAGCTTTATGATATGATAGAATTCCAAACAGCACAATTTCTATTTAAAGCTAGAAATAGGCTATTACCAAGACACTTGACAAATTTGTTTTATAGGGGGGGTTTGATTTAAGGGAGATAACTAATTTTAAGATTCAAAGATACAGAACTGCAAGGAAAAGATTTTGTATAACAAATAGTGGAGTGAGGCTATGGAACAGACTGAGCATGGATTTGAAGCAATGTCCAAACATCAACCAGTTTAAAAACAAACATAAACAAATGATTTTTACAAGATAAAGGGAGGAGGGGGCTTGAGGGGGAATAGAACTTGCTCTGCCACTATGAATTAAAATCGATAAGAAGTCAAGAGAGATGAAATAATAATTAAAAAAAAAAAGTGTGAGAGAAAAGGGTTTTTGGTATATGGATATGTATGGATATGGAAATGTGTATACTGTCTATAGTAATTGGGGTGTGTATGTATATGCATGTATGTGTGCATGTGTTTGAGATACGGGTGTATGTGTAAGTATGCATGTCTGTATATATATGTATAGGTATCTATGAGTATGTGTATGTATATATATATATGTATGTATGTGTGTGTGTGTGTGTATATATAGATATGTATGTATGCTTAAACATAGGTAGATGTTGATATAGAACAGGGGTAGGATTTAATAAGTTTTATTACTTCTTCCTACTCCTTTTCGAACATGATGGGATGTACATATGTTTTTTTTCTTTTTCTTCTTTTTTGTTTTGTTTTGTTATGACTTTATTTACTTGTATTTACTTTTGTACTAAGTGTTCGAAATAAATGATCAATAAAAAAAAAAACGTTCCCTTCTCTTAATTTAAAAGCCATCAATCTTTGGCTGTGTTCACATCTGGCAGCTGCTTCCTTCAAAGACCAGATTCATTGGCTGATTACATCATAGCGTGGCATTTTGGCCTGTTCGAATTAATTGACTCCTTCTTCTGCGTCCAAGAAATGCAGCTTTCTTTTCACTTGGTTGAGAGGACAGGTTTGGTTTATCCTTCACGGCTTCGGGTATCCTCTGATTCATTGTGAGTCCAAGCAAGCCGGCTGCTCCGTGCTCAGAGGGAAAATGTAAATGATGATAAACAGTGATGAATATTGTAAGGGCAGTTTAATATGATACAGGTATATGAACAATTTCTTCTAAAATGTATTGAATGGTTATGGCGTCAGATATGGTGTGGATAATGTTCTGTTTATTGGAAGGTTTTATCTGTCCTTGTGCAAATAGGTTTTGCTGACATTTAAGGTCAAATTCCAATATCTCTACAGTGTGGGGACCACAATCAGATATCTGTTATAAAGGCACTGCTGCTGAAGCTCCTCTACAATGAAATGATCACACAGAACAGTAGTGAGAAGTTCAGCATTCATTCTTCACCTGCTTTGTGAATCAACTGTCACAGCAGCTAGAGCATGCGCTGAGTGAGGGGCGGTACCAGCCGATGAAGGTTGGACCTGTTTCGACATTATAACTCTTCCTGCCTCCTTATTTTACCACCTTCGAACAACCCAGTCCTGGAAGAACTGTACCTTCAGAGGATACAGCCGCCTAAAGCGAACTCTAGTCCTTGCCTCAAGTGTTTACAACTGAACTTTGTGTCTTTTGTGCTGAAAAAAGACCCGAGCCAAACACAAAACTTCCAATTCAATAACCTGTCTCTTCTCATGGAGGACAACCAAACCTTTTGGTTGGAGGACAACCAAACTTGTTAGGAGGTCAGACACATTCTGGTTGGAGAGACCATATCCAAGTTGCACCCGGGTAATGCTTGGGATCTCCCAGTAAAAGTTGGAAAATGGGATGTCTCTGTTTCCTTCCTGGACATTTTGCCAAAGTGACTTGGGCAATTAAACTAATACACTGAATTTAAAATTGGATTGATTAACTCTGTCAGAGTATGTCTGTATCAGGTTTTACAAAAGTATTTTCACTTATTTTAATTACGTACTGGTAGAGTTGATTGTAAAAACTATTAGATGGGTTTAGGTACAACAATGAGCAACATGTTGCCTCCATGTATAGCTTATTTAAAAAATGCTTGTTCTAACAGGTCTCACATTCTCCAGGATGTATGACAAGTGGGGAGTGGCGGCCTAGTGGTTAGGGCGCTTGGAACCCTGAGGTTCTGAGTTTGAGCCCCATTCCCACAGACTGCCACTCTGGGTCTCTGAGCAAGACCCTTAACCCCAAACTGCTCCCCAGGTGCTGCACAATGGCAGCCCACTGCTCCCATAGGGCATGGGTTAAATGCAGAGAGTTCATTTCGTTGCTCTGTACTTGTGACACTGTGATGACAGTAAAAGCTGAAAAAAGGTTAATGTAGTGGGGAGGGGCTGTCTGTGTGTGAGAGCATGTATGAAAATAATTGAGATCTTAAGCACAAAATCCTTTAAGCAGATAATCAATGATGGTAGATGGTAATATAAGGTAGGAAAAGATTTGTATGGCAACAGAGGAGTAGTCTGGTTATTGTTTTTTATGTTTCATGGTATCCACAGTAACCAGCACGAAATGCAGCTCTGGTCTAATGTTTTACACTACACAAGTGGTGATCTTAGGGGAAAAGCTCTAAGAAGACTCTTTTTATATCCTAATGAGAAGCTTGTAACAGGAAGTGATGTGAATAGTAGGGAGATGTGAAGAGATGTAGAATGAGGCTAATTTCTATACATTTCTTTGGGGAACATTAATTGGGAGGAGACTAGCTTTTTTAGAGAGGAAAGAGATCTGCACTCTGTATGAGATGGAGAAACGGGTTAGGCTCTCATGGTGGGAGGGGACTCAGAGATGGCAGGAATCATGCTTTGTGGAGTTAAGACTGACATAGCGTTTGAGCATATGCTGTGATGCTGTTGCAAGACTACGCTGAGCAATGTGCAGCTGAATCTGACAAATCCGGATGTAGTACAGAAAGAAAAACCCTTTGGAGAACTGCAAATATTCTCACCTTCTGAAAAGGCAATCTGGTTTATCTGAGAATCTCTTCTTTAATTTCTCGAACAAGAAAACACTTGAAACTTTATACACCAACAAAGGACCAAGAAGCAGCCCTTTTCTCTCGTCATTTTTCTAAAGGATAAGTGACAAACTGCTGGAAGCTGAAAATCTCAGAAGTCTGAAAGAGGATGCCCGTGATGAAGGGCCTCCTTGCTCCACAAAATACATTTTTGGAAAGCATAGCAAACCACTTTGATGGAACTCGTAAGTATTTAATGAAAATGTCTGTCTTCTCTATTTTTCTATCAAACTGATCAAATATAGCCAATTGGCTTACATTTTATGCAAATTAAGTTTGTGTAACCCAAAAAAAATCTCAGTCCTCTAAAGGGTGTGAATATCTAATGGTACTCTTTTATTATTTTTGGGTGTTTTTTTTATAACTTAGAACTTATTAAAACATTTAAATTTTATATTCTGACAACAGTTTCACCTTGCTTTGTTATTTTAGGATTATGAGAGCCAAAAAGGCAAACTGACTTTAAAAATATGTTGAATTATTGTTGGGAAACATGTATTAAGGCATCTAAAATATGTAAAGAAATTTGTTTCAATTATTTAATTATGATTTAATTAATTAAGTTGTTAATTAAAATGTGATCTTAGTTGTTCAGGTTGAGATTAAACAGGTAGATTATTATTCTCCATTTTATATTGCAGGGATAACTAATGTTCTGACAGAAAACAGGGATGGATGTATGTATGTATGCCGTAGAAAAAAATATTCTGTTCATTTAAATCTTAATAAAATAACCCAATTTTGACAGAATTGTCAAAACAGAAGCTTTCTTAGTTGGATAATTCTTTAATTATTTTTTGGTTTGTGTTACACTAATTAAACTAAATCTAACATTCAAATACATTAACATAATCTACATCTAGTCACATAAAGTTTAGCATGAATAGGTTCAACCACTGATTGGCACAGTCTATGAAGACCGAATGACTGATAATTGTTTTAAACATCTCTATGAAATGTGAGCACCGACGTTGAAAAACACATAGAGAACGTGAACAGAGATGTTATCCACATGATCCTGCTATGAAACCAGGGAGATTGATTAAAATGAATTATGCAGTAGAGTAGAGAGCTTATCAGATATCAACTGAGGGCTTGCTCTGTCAACCTTTTTGAAAACTGGAAAATCCCCTAAATTATTCATCTTATCACCCATCACCTCAACTTATAGAGAACAGCCGACCGCTGAAGACAGAACTGATGTTTAGATGAACTTTTTACCTCTTTTTTTTTAACTGATATCTTCCTCTTCATTGCCCTTTTCCCTGTCTTGATTTTGTTCAGTGCAAAGATTTAGAATAGAATAGAATAGAATAGAATAGAATAGAATAGAATAGAATAGAATAGAATAGAATAGAATAGAAAATCCATTTATTGTCTCACAATAGGGAAATTCTGGTGTTTACAGCTGCTAAAAGATTATAGAAAAAAAATAATCACACAAATGTGGACCTTAGAAAAATGTATAAGAATAGCATAATAGTGAATAGTTAAAAGATAAACAATAAAATACTGTACTGTAAAGTGTTTAACAATATAAAAACTGTGCACCTGGAGAATAAATAACTAATATACAGGTATGGAGATTTTACAGTAATGGGTATTTGAAAATAGCAGCAACATCAGAGATGTGCAAAATGACAGCAGCATGTTATTTAACTGACTAAGATAGAAACTGTGCAAAATCAGCATGAATTTAACAACTTATTAAGGTTGTTGGGAACAGGGATGGTTATAGATGTCTTTCAGCTGCAGGGAGGAAGGATCTGTAATAATGCTCCCTGGTGCATTAGCTGCTCATTTGCAAGGGCTTGTTCCTGGGGTTAACATGCAAGGTGTATTGCTAATTTATCATCGCCAATAATAGGTGATTGGGATTTTAATTAGAATTTGAATTAGATTTGATTGGACAAGATGTTTTAATGTTACACTTTTGATTGTGAAAAATAAAACAAATGAGCCTTAACATTTCTAACTGTAACAGAAAGTGTTTTATTATTTTTTTTTATCAATTAGGACTTTTTAAGCAAAATATGTAAAATGATCCCTGGTACTAATAACATAGCATTGATCAAGGTTCATTTCTACATTCAAATATATTGGAATGATGTTTGCAGCTAGATGTCTGGATGTTTTCTACTAAAGTATGTGGAGATAAAGTCAGAAAGCTAAAAAAAAAGATCCTTCTAGTTAAGTGTTGCCAGGGGGATCACTGAGAATTAAAAAAAGAAGGAAAACATATGTTATGCTGCAGTTTTACAATAATTAAGCTCTATAGCACAGAAAGAGCCAATAAGTATGTTGTAGGCAATTATGTAAAAGACTGAAGATATTTTACCTTTTACTTCTTATATGAATCCATAAAGTCGTTCCTCTTAATGATGAATAAATTGTTCTTCATGTTTACTTTGTTTTCAGCAGGGAGAATATAAAGCTCCTCTCACATTCAGCCAGCAGGTGCTCTAAGCCGTCCTTTAAGCAACTTTATTGTTGAAATGTTTGCCATATCAAACAGAGAACTTTTTGAAATGCTGTTTGTTCATATTCAAAGCAGCAGTTAATTAGTGGCTGTAAAAGGAAACCTTATCCATTGTTTAGAGGGAAACAGAAGGGAAACACATGCCTGTAAGTTTGCTTTATTAATATGAGGACATGACATTATTTCAAACAATTATTTCACCACTAATGCTTCTCATATATTCCTCTGTAGCTTATATAATGAAACTATACAAACATTTTAGACCATTGGTTTTATACTTGTGTTTTTACACATATTATTGAGAAAATATTTAATTGATGTGAGGATTAGAAAGCAGTGAACATGAAACTTAGTCTGTAGATCATTCAGATAGGATCCTGCAATTTAATCAAAATTACATTAAAATACAATAATGTTCATAAATCCATCAGTCTCATAAACATCAGTCTTGTTCTGTAGAGTAAGTAGCTCTCCTTTTAACAGGGCTACAGATGAACTAAACTGTACATATTTCTGAAAAAGCAAGGTTTTGTGATGTTAAGGAAAATAAATAAAATACCCAAGTTGAATCATTAGAAAACTTGTTCCACTTTAGATGCACCCAACAGCCAACTGTTACTGTTTTTAGGGATAAATTTAATCAATGAGAAACAATCTTGATTTTACACTTTGCATCAGTGACCTTCATGAAAGCAATATATTTTAGAATTTTATTGTGGAAGGGGATCCATCAAAAGCACAAAGCGATCATTTATGACTGTCTTGGAACAAAATAAATAAGGTGAGGCACAGCAGTGACATTACAAAAGCTGGATGTTTTACCAAAATTGAGGAAAAGAAGAGACAGAAACATGTAAGAGGTGACTGTACACATCTAAACTATAGGAACTTCATGAATTACAGGTATATAATAAATTTCTTCTACACGTCACAATGATCTCCTGTGTTCATGTTTTTTTTTAATGAGGGTTACCAAATAAATAAACCATGATTCAAAGTCAAATGTTTAAAAACCAGGCTGGAGAAGATGTTGTGTTCTGGTATAACATAACCTGAGAAAGTTAAAGAGGCATTAACTGATTGCTGTGCATCAGTAAAAGAATGCAACAGCCAGAATCAAATAAGGCAGTGGATGTTTTCTGTTTCTAGATTTTACCTTTTGGTCAAGGTCCATGAAATTATCAGTTTCTTCTAATAAAAGTTTTAACCCTTTATAGGCAAGTTACCATTTCTGATCACTTGCATACAGAGATGGGAAGTAACGAAGTACAAATACTTCGTTACTGTACTCAAGTAGATTTTTCTGATATTTTTACTTTACTTTACTACTTATTTTTATGGCGACTTTTTACTTCTACACCTTACATTTTTACACAAATATCTGTACTTTCTACTCCTTACATTTTAAAAATTTGGCTCGTTACTTTAGTTTTGAATCATTTCAATGGAGTTACCGTTATTATTTTTCACGTCATCAATACCAAATTCAATCTAATTGGATGGGAATCTACGTTGCATTTGACGCACCACTACAAGATGAATCGACAGATTCGGCGGTATTCATTCGCGGCAAATCATTGCAGCTTGGTGGCGGTGGCGTTAGCATAGTAGTATGGACGACGAGATGATTGAAAATGAACACAACGGAGATCTAGTCCTATTGGCAGACATCCATTTAAAATGTAGGCAACGGCATGAAAAAAGTGGTTTCTACTTTTACTTTTATACTTTAAGTAAATTTACAAGCCTGTACTTTGTTACTTTTACTTGAGTAAAGAAGTTTAATCAGTACTTCCACTTTTACCAGAGTATTTTTTAACACAAGTATCTGTACTTTTACTCAAGTACGGAAAGTCAGTACTTTTGCCATCTCTGCTTGCATACCTCTACAAATGGAGTCCTCCCCGTCCTTCATGAGGTCTAGAAGCACAAGATCTATATCCAGCCATTCAGCAAAGATGGTTGTACATCTTATTTTGGCATTTGACCATTTAGATGAAAACTTGAATGATATATTACCTACCGCAAATTAAGTTGAAAAAAAATGTAAAAATTAAATAAGTCAAGAAAAAAGGTAAAAAGTTAATTAAAAAGTTAAAAAGTCAAGAAAAAAAGGTAAAATGCTAATTAAAAAGTAAAAAAAAAATGCAAAAAGCTAATAAAAGTTAAAAAATAAAGTAAAAAAGTTTATAAGCCTAGTTAACAATTATATTTAGGTTTATAAACTAAAAAATGTAAGTGCAGGTATCAGCATTAATGCCTCTAAGGTTATGTTGTATCAACAAAAAAAAAAAAGAATTTCTTATAGAAGCACTTATTTTTGTTATTTTTCTCCATATATTTGGTCAAGTTGAAATTCATTTTTGCCATCAAATTGTTACAAAGGTAATAAGGTCTTTTCCTGGATTCCAATAACACTATTTGCTTGAAATGTGGATTTTTAAAGGATTTCACTGAGTGCCCTATAATGGGTTAACCCAACCTTAAATCATATGCTTGAAAGCTAAAGAAGAATTTGGATTTTTTTTTTTTTTGCCCTTCACTAGTCAAAAGACACACCCAAATTATATATGTAAAAAAGGCTGTACTAATGACAAAAAGTTATACAACCTGGCAGGTCAAAACATTAGTGTCCCTTCAGTAGAACTTTGGCTAGGATCAATTCACAATCAAATACAGAACATGGAGAACTTTTTTAAGATATAGGCAGACCTGCAGTGTTAAAAATAAATGAATAATGAAAGCAGACTTGCACGAAAAAAAAGACACCAGGAGAATCAAAGTCTCAGACTAGGGAAACTCAGAGAGACACTTGCATTGATCTGTGCACACCAAGAAGCTTAGATAATGAGTAAAGTCTAGAGAGAGGCAATGAAACAGGTTAGCCTAATCAGGAGGATGCAAAACTGCTATGGAAATGTGTGAAATACGGAGAGAGAATATGACTAACTAAAGCACAAAAAAAGGCCAGAAAAAACTTATATACTGACAAAAAGGAACCAACCAAAATGTAGTGAGAACATAATAGTAAACAGAAGAAAAGAAATAAAAAGGAATTAGTTGTTTGGGTCTTTATGGAAAGAACTAAACAACAGTAATTCAATTCACTGTAATTTAAAAATAATTTATTAATCCCAAAGGAAAAGGAAATGTTGCAGTAACTCATTAGTTGTTTTTTTTATTAACCAGCTGTTGTAGGTGCTGATTTATGTAGGTAGGAAGGATCTTCAGTTGCAGTTTTATCTTGCACCACATCTGGAGAAGCCTCTCTTCTCTTCTGCTGTTGATTGAAAATATCTGATCTTCTGAATAACAAACAACACAGTGAAACTAACTATATACTGTATAGCATGAGCCAAATATTATTAGAGTACAAAAACAAATAGGAACCAAAACCAGGGGATCATGAGAGGAAAAAAGAATAAGGAGATTCCTGAAATTTGTTCTGGGATTTGAATTTTGTAACAAGTAAATAAAAAAAGCCAACACCAATAACCAAAAAACAAATGACAAGTTGTTGACATGTTTGGTGTAGTTTTCAAGCTGTAACCACCTCTGTTTGTATTTCTTTACTCACTCACAGACAGTAACTTTCTTCTGGGAAATGCTCAGGGTTGCCATGATTACCGCATCGTCTACTGCTCTGATGGATTTTGTGAGTTGACCGGCTTTGTTAGGACTGAGGTGATGCAGAAAACGTGCACCTGCAGCTTCCTTCATGGCACTGAGACCAGTGATAGTGTGATGGATCAGGTGCACAAGGCTCTGGAGGGGCAGCAGGAGTATCAAGGAGAGGTCTGCTTTTACAGAAAAAATGGTGAGGAGTGTTTAAAATAAACAGATTGAGTCATTCCTACACATCAATTCTCAAACTAGATCATCAAAGAAACTAAATATGGTGAAAACTACATTTCCTTTTGTTTTAGTCTTTGTCGGGTAGGTCCTACTTTTATTTAGGCATCAAGAGGTCATTTTAGACTAATAACTTTCTTTAATTAATAGCTCTGTGTTCTATTTTGGTACTCACAGGAAATCACTTTTGGTGTCTCCTGGATATTGTCCCAATTAAAAACGAGAAGGGGGAAGTTGTGCTGTTTCTGCTGTCCTTTAAAGATGTCAGCGAATCGTATGGGAAAAGCCGTCCCTACATCCATGAAGATGGTAAGTCCTTGCTGCTTACTTTTGAAGCTTCTCTTTGCTGAATGACTGTAAGACATCTTTAAATCTTGATGCTGGAAAAACATTGTTTTCTATTGGTTTTAGCTGTGTGAAATTAACCATTCTGGGTTTTTATGTGACTTTTCAGAGGCCACTAAAGAACACAGAAAAAACAGCCGATCATACTTTATTCGAGCTCAAGAAAGGGGTAGGACTGTGCTTCACCGCCTGAATAACTCGTTTACAAAAAGAGGCAAGGGAAAACTGAGCAATGTGAGTGCATCTTCTACATGATGGAGAATAACCACAGGCTAAAAACATAAATGCAATCCTTACTAGTTTTTCTTTCTAGATTGTTCCTTAAGAGTCTGTTTAAGATTAAACGTCTGTATAAGATTCCCTTTATTAGGCTGGATATCGTTGAGGTCGTTAGAAGTTGGAGTTTAAAGTCTAGCGTGTTTTTTTTTTCAGAGTATGTTTGAGAAGCCCTCCCTGCCTGAGTACAAGGTGGCCTCTGTGAAGAAGTCACGTTTCATCCTGCTGCATTACAGCATCTTCAAGGCCATGTGGGATTGGCTGATTCTGCTGGCAACTTTCTACGTCGCCGTCACTGTTCCTTTCAACGTCTGCTTTGTCAGTCACAGTGAGGGTGGAGATCATCTCTCACTTGTCACTCGCAGCACCACCTGGAGCGACATAGTGGTGGAGATGCTCTTCATAGCAGGTATTGTTTCTGTGTATTTGCTTAAAGTAAACCGTGGGGCAAATATTAGAGGTTTACAAACCTATTGATCTTTATATTCAAACATCCTAAGCAACATTATAGAAAGACAAGAGCACTAAGTTTAAATTACAGCTGTTTCCATGGTGATGTCTTACACGTGACTACCTCCCACCATTTCTCACCCACTCAGAGTTTCAGCGTTGCCCTAGGTTATATATCATAATTAGATTCCTCTCACTTTGTCCCAGTTCTCTTCCAGCAAAAGTGCCATAACACATCTGTCACACAACCTCTCCACAGGTTTGTCAGTAAAGAGACGGTCATACAAATTTAGCTCACCCATTATCACATTCATTTCCCTCACATGCAAGTCGGTGGGCTAAATTCAGCGCGGAGCAAGTCTTCAGTTTTTGGCACAGAATCTCTGGGTTTCATGATATGTTTTGTGTAATTTTGCAGATATTATCCTGAATTTTCGCACCACATACGTGAGCCAGTCGGGTCAGGTGGTGTATGATGCTCGATCCATCTACCTGCATTACTTTACTACCTGGTTCTTTGTGGATCTGATTGCAGCTTTGCCATTTGACCTTCTCTATGCTTTTAACATCTCAGTGGTAAGATTATCGTTGTAATCATTATAATTTAACTTTACTTTGATCAATACATTAAAGAGACTTTCTCCTTAGGCATAACTGTCAAACATTACGATATATTAATAATTTATTTCAGGAACAAAATCTCACACTAAAAAGTTAAAGTCAAAGATTTGATCATCTTGAGTCTAGAGTCCTCCTTAATTATCCCATTGGCTCCCTTTGGCTCACCGCACAGGTTTTGAGAATTCAAATTTAGGGAACTGAGATTGAAGAAAGTTAATTTGTTTATGAAAAAATGTATTTGCTGATGAACCCCCATGTTTGGATCCTTACTGTCTTTGAAGGTCAAACGTTGAGCCATTCTCACCTTAACTGTATTGTGAGCGGATTTTATGAAAATCCAAAATTTTCATTCCTGAAGCCTGATGCTCTAAAAAGAAGTTCAGGGCCTTTGAAAGCGAACCAGGTCCCCAACATCATAGATCTCCTACCTTACATACATAGCAATAATCATATGCTTTATTTATTTATTTTTTTACAATTATCATTTATCGCTTTGTTTTATGTAAAACCTACCTGGATTGTTAATTAAAAGCAAATCACATTCATCTGACCAAGATAAAATCCATGTGCATATTTGAAAACTCATCATATTGAGATCAGCAATAATGTATTTTTCTGGATTCGTTGCCAAACACTACAGTTAATATTTAGTCATTTGTAGGCTTTACAGGCCTTTCCTACAAGTTTGTTTGCCACATATTAGCCCCTTTTTTCTGTGAATTCATCATTTCCATGCAGTATAAATGCTTATTGCTATTTACCAGCTTCTAACCAACAAAAAACTTTTGTTTACTCAAAAAGTAAAAGTAGAATTATGCCAAAACTAATCCCTAAAAGTTTAATGTTTTCTGCTTTTACACATCTTAACCAGACGTCACTGGTGCACCTTCTGAAGACGGTTCGTCTGCTGCGTTTGCTGCGCCTTTTGCAGAAACTAGACCGCTACTCCCAGTACAGCGCGGTGGTCCTCACATTGCTCATGTCTGTGTTTGCCCTGCTGGCCCACTGGATGGCCTGCATCTGGTATGTCATTGGACGCAAGGAGATAGAAAGCAGTGATCCTGTTACCTGGGATATAGGTGGGTTCAGCAGCTATTTCTAGTATCTTAAATGAAGGTTGAATGAATGAATACCTCTCTCTTAACAAAGAGAAATTCTAGGTTACAGATTTGTTATAGCATCTTCCAAGCAATGCTTTTCCCTCCAATTGCATGACCAATTTTATCACTTACCATAACAGAAATATCCCTTCACCAACAAAATATAAAGCATTAGAATAGCGTAGATGTTGCTGATCCACTTTATTTTCTTCCATTTGAGCAGCTAAATCACTTATTTGCAGTGTTCTATAGTAACAAAGTAATAATACTTCACTACTGTACTTAAGTATATTTTGGAGTACTTTATACTTTCCAAGAATATACATTTTTTTGAGAACTTTCACTTTTACTTCACTACATTTACAAACTTAATTGCATACTTTTACTCTGATACATTTTCAGTGTTTGGTTTAGTTAAGTAAAAAAAAAAAAAAAAAAAAAAAAAACGAGCAACAGAAACTCAAGTGTTTTGACCCCTACTGACTACAAAGTCGGGTCTTGCCTGGGCTTGTTCATCAACACCAATAGGATACATCTTTTTCGCAAAGCCAGTCTGAATTTATCCTACACTTGGTAGTGTATATTATTATAAATGAATTTAACCTTCAAACTTTACCAAAATGTAAAAAAAAAATGTCATTCAAGCTGCACCTAATTTTTTCTTATACTTCTCACTACATTACTTGAGTACATCTATTTTAACAGTAATTCTTTTACTTAAGTACAAGCCATTTCAGATACTTTAAGACTTTTACTCAAGTAAAATTTCAGTCACTGACATGGACTTTAACCAAAGTCATATTTTGGAGAGGTACTTATACTTTTACTTGACTCTGAGATTTCAGTACTTTATACAACACTGGTTATTTGTGTCCATAATATCAGGATGGCTTCAGGAGTTGGGAAAGCGTCTGGAGACACCATACATCAACAGCACCATGGGTGGACCCTCCATTCCCAGTGCCTACGTCGCCTCCCTTTATTTCACCCTCAGTAGCCTTACCAGCGTAGGTTTTGGCAACGTTTGTGCAAACACAGATGCAGAGAAAATCTTCTCCATCTGTATTATGCTGATTGGAGGTGAGTTTAAAGCATGGACTGAAATGTTCCAAATTGACTGAACTCTCTAAGATCCCTTTTACTGTGCTTCACTCCCCATCAGCCCTCATGCACGCAGTGGTCTTTGGCAATGTAACAGCTATTATCCAGCGCATGTACTCACGGCGTTCACTCTACCACACCCGCATGAAGGACCTCAAGGACTTCAACCGCGTGCATCGACTCCCTCAGCAGCTAAAGCAGAGGATGCTGGAGTACTTTCAAGCTACCTGGTCGGTCAACAACGGCATAAACGCAAATGAGGTTGGTGTGAAAAAAGTTTTAATCAAAGTATTCGATAGTGTGCATGAGAATTGGCTCTGGTGGGTATTTCTTTTTCATAGAATGTCTTTAATATATTTTGTAATTAAAAAGCAAATGAAGTTTTTACATTTGAGCGTTATAAATAAAAAAAATCCTTAAAAGTTAAAAAAATAATCCACTGGACTTGGTTTCCAAGATTTGAAGACGTTTCACTTCCCCTCCAGGAATTGAGAAAGCTTCCTGGAGGGGAAGCGAAACGTCTTCAAATCTTGGAAACCAAGTCCAGTGGATTGTTTTTTAAACTTTTACGGAATGACTATGACCTGGATGACTGAGAAGCTTCATCAGTATAAATTAAAAAAAAATGAAAACTATAAATCATCTGTTGGTGCTTCTCCTTTCAGCCATACAATCCTTTTAAACCTTGAACACTTTATACTCTATAGTCTTTTTCCATTTCCTCGAGTAGATGTCACTTTGCAGCAAACAGAATTTCAATGACAGAATCTACTTTGGAGAAGGTCCCAGAGCTGAGAAGGAGAGAATACTCACTAACAGCCCCATCATCATCTCTTTGGATAATTAATTCCTAGATGAAAGCGATAAACACAGATAGAAACAGCCACTGGTTTCTGTGAAGATGCTATTTCTAAAAGGATGTGTTTTCTCACATGATACATCATGATAGTGCAGCAACCTTTAAAAGAACAATATGGCTTGTTGCAATGTCAAACATAAAAAAATATATTCAAACTAAAGCTATAAATGTTGGCAGAAATTACAGTAAAGGCTTTTAAGATTCTGTTATACTGCTCCTATGGCATAAAGCATTTTAATTATAATATGAGAAACTGTCAGATTGACAGGGTTTCTATTCTTAGGAACGTAGATTAACATATGCCTGCAGGTCAGTTGGCTTTAAGGAGTTTAAATTGCTCATACTTACAGAATAGATTAATTTGACTGGAGTTTTGCTGAACAGAAAAAAACAGCAAGTAAAGATGTGAAAAAATAGAACTCAGCTCTTTGCTCCTTTTTTAAAACTACATTATTGCTGCTAAGCAATCGATTAATGATGTAAAATCATAAACAAAATTGAACTTAACATTAAAATCATAGAATGCAAGTAAAATATCTAAATAAATATATTAAATCGCATCACCTAATAGGAAGTAATTCATTTTAAAACATATTTGAACCTGTACATAACTGTCTGAAGAGCAGGAACAGCTAACTATTCTATTTTATAGATGTTATATTAGCAAAATTTGCACCACTATCCAAACTTCTATACTTCTATCCAACTGAACTAGAGTCTACTGTGCTTTAAAAGGGCAGACAGTTACAACTACCTGACACATTAACGTAGAAATTTAGCTACTTCATTTTGGTGTATTGGAGCAGAAATGCATCTAACAGTTGAAGGACAGAAGCTCTGGAGAATTAGAGCCTCCTCTTATGAACAAAGCCATGTGCACCACAGTTGAATAGAAGCTGAACAAACATGCAACATTATAAGCAGAGCTTACATTGTCAAAATATCATCATCATCTTCATTATTACCTTAGATTGATCAGTGACATGTATCGTACTATTATAGACATCAAGAATAGTGCTAAATATTAAATAAATGGTAAATGGTCTGTACTTATATAGCGCTTTTTCAAGTCAGGAGACTTGACCAAACTACATTCGGTCATTCACATACAAAGATAATTTAAAGAAACTATGCAATTCTCTTGTTTGATTTTTCTTCTCAGAATAGCATTTTTATTGTAATTATATTTTGTCCTGTACTGTATTAGAAAAAGTTCAAAATGAAAGCAATCAAAAAAATTTTAAACTTTTAAAATAATTTATTTAAAGGCTGGGAAATAGTAAAACTGGCATTTTTACCAAACATTTTTGTTTACCTCTATATTTTGCTCATGTTTCTCTTTGGTTTACATTATGTTGAGAGCTAAGAACATAACATTTTTTCCACTAAGTACATAGGTTGGTCATTTATTTCTGAATTTGTACAATAGAATGATTATTTATTAGTAACAAAAGCCATTTTCTTCCTCATTTGCTCTTAGCTGTTGCATGACTTCCCAGATGAACTGCAAGCAGATATTGCCATGCATCTGAATAAAGACATCCTGCAGCTGCCTGTGTTTGAGAGAGCCAGCAGAGGGTGTCTGCGTTCTCTCTCCCTGCACATCAAGACTTCCTTCTGTGCACCGGGGGAGTACCTCATCCGCCATGGAGATGCCCTGCACGCCAATTATTTTGTTTGTTCCGGTTCTCTTGAAGTCTTGAAAGATGGTATGGTCCAAGCTATTCTGGGTGAGTGTGAAAAAAGCCTGAAATGTTTCAGTTTTCTGTTTATTCTAGCATCTTTTTGCAACTCCTCCATCTAACTATCATTACAGGAAAAGGTGACCTGATAGGGGCTGACCTGCCAGAGCATGATCAGGTGATCAAGACAAATGCAGATGTGAAGGCTCTTACCTACTGTGACTTGCAGTACATCAGTGTTAAGGCTTTGAGGGAGGTCCTCAGGTTGTATCCAGAGTATGGCAGTCGCTTCAGCTCTGACATCCACCACAACCTTACCTACAACCTGAGAGAGGGCAGTGAGCCTCATGTAAGACAAAGGGTTTTGTGGAACTGCATAATTCATCTAAAAGATTATTTTACTGAACATAAGGAATAATATCCCTGGCTACTTCATAAGGTGCACTTTGTTGAACATCTGACAAAAAGAAAAACAGCAGTTCAGGAGCCAATTGGGGGGAAATTCAGTACTAGAACAATGTCAATGATGTGAAAAATGGACTTTGCAATTAAGTGGCCCCAGGTGAAGTTTAATCAGGGGTCCCTCCTCCATATCAGCCATACCAGATTCTGTGGAGCTGCTACAGTGTTCATACCGCTATACTCTGAACCCGAGAGCAGCTCAGCTATAGCTTTTACTCTGGTCTCTTTCCTGGCCTCCAGTGCTGAAAAATTAGATGCTGATCCTACAGCGCATAATAACAAATGCACATGTGGAGGGAGCTTTCATTCGGTGGGCAGCAACACTGCTGCACTGCATAGGATGTATGGCTTTTATCTCCTTCAAAGAGGGAATGAAGAAGGTAAAATATCCCTCTATCTCCCCTCTTTAAAGAAAATATACACAATATACTTTTTATAAGAAAAATTGATAGAAACCAAAAATACCAATGTTGTGTTTCAGTAATTTAAAAAAATTGCTGTAAATTGATATAAATCAAACAAGGAAGTTTGTACAAAAAATATACTTTTTTAGTTTCTTTAATATTTTAAAAAGCAGATAAAAGATGAAAAAAGCATTTAACTGAAGATCATTAAGCTTCTGAGTTATTTAGAAAAACCTTTATCTAATTGTTTTGATCACCAAATGAACATAAGCTTTAAGACTCAGAGAATCTCAGAAACCATAAAGTTGATTTTCTTGAATCTTTGGTGAATGGTCCTATCCTAAAAACACATTTGATTGTTTTAGTCATTCCAAACTTTTTATTAAGATTGATTAGAGCATCTGTAGTATTTATTAAATACTTCCTAGAAAAACAAACCATAAACAATCTTTTGCCAGACTTACAACAATGAGTTATGCCTGAGAACACAAAGTAATCACCTGTTTTCTAAGTCTGTGTCCACTGCGTATAGATAAACAGTGAAAAGGTCTAAGAAGGTAATGTTGAATCATGAGTATCTGTGCTCTATAACTTTATAACTGTACATTTAAAGTTGCAAAGAGGTATACAACAGACATCTTCTACCTGTAGGTATTTTTTCTAAGTTTTGCAACAAAAAACAAAAACAAAATTACACCTCCTCAAATTGCTAAGTACAAGTACACAAACTGTGTTTCTCAAGTCACAAATCTAAAACCACTTAAATTATTAACTCTTTTCAAAAACCAAACTATTTGTGCATTATAACTTCCAAGTTTTGTAATTGTAGATTTTTTTATATCTTCACAATTACATATTTTTAAATTTTCTTGATTACAATGATACTAATTGTGCCATGCGAGTCACATATAAAAAATTTGTTGCATACTGTTTTGCTCCAGTTGATCTAAAAAAAATTATGGGAAACAAATTTAAACACATAATAAAATCCTCCAACTTTTTAAATCTTTTTTTCTTTAATACAACTGCAAATCAGTGAATAGATATGCTCAAATCTGTGACTTGTGGGTACATCACATAGCTGTAGAACAGAGGGTCACTGCCTGATTGGTCAGTCTGCTGTCAGCAGTACAGATAGGGCTCACTGCACTGTTTCCTTTGAGGGATTGAAAGTCGGCCTAGGCAGGATCAGAAAGAAGCTTCCTTTGAAGGAAGCATGGCAGTGGGCCCTTTATGTATATTCGGTTGATGGAGACTGACAGAACGGACAGCGCCCTCTGCTGCACAGCTATGTGAACTATAAATCAAAGATTATTTTTAATCTACTCCAGTATGATATTTGTAGTTGTGCTAAGGAAAAATAATAATACTCATAATAAACAAAAGAAAAACGTAGGAAGATTTTAATACAAGTGTTGGAATTTGTTTTGCTCTATTTTGTAGATCAACTGGAGTAAAACTGTGAATGAAAAACAGAACACAGTTTTGTATTTGTACTCAACAATTTAAAGAGGTGATTTATCTCCTCCTTAATTTTGTCTTTTAAGGGGATATAAAATACCTACTTTCCATCATCATGTTACATTTCCTAATATTATTTCCAAATATGGCCCAACGTTCCAAGCTCAAAGCTTCAAAGAGGGTAGATCCTAGGTTATCCGTATACTCTCCAATAATCCCATTACATTAATAACACAGTGTATCCACAAAACTCCTTATGAAACATTCAGTATAAACCTATGAGATGGTTGCATTTTTTAAAATACTTAGAAAGCCTTGTCTGTGCTAACAACTAACAACATCTACATGCCCAATTGCTTTGATTGGCTTCTTTGTAACTGGCTGACTAGCTGTGTATTTTAACAATCAACAAAAAAGTTGCACCTAATGATGTGGCTGGGGAGTATGTACTTTATATGTATTATAATGCTTTAAAAACTATTTCACTAATACTGAGTTGTCTTTATTGTATCCATAGGCAGTAAAGAGATTTCCAAGGACTCCGAGGCAGACTCTGGTATGTGTGTCTTTCTATGGATGATGTACGGTGGCAGAAGCTGTACAAAACAGTAATTTTACTGCAAATTTGAAAAGTCCTGTGAAAAGAAAATTATGATTAGCAAACTTTAAAAAATGGACTAGCAAACACAAAAATAAGACTAACACAAAAACATGCAAAATTAAAATCCTGCAAACAAGAAATCCTAACCAAAGCTAAGAAAAGCTGCAAAGTAAACATAATGGAGTCCTTCCACACCTTTCAAAGAAGACTATCATTTACTCATATGGAACTCTTAGAAAAAGCATAATAAGATTCAAAGATAAACTCACCTTTTCTGTCTTCCTTACAGATCTCAGCATCCCATTTATGTTTTTGCAAAGTGTCTCATGCTTTAATGGGAATTTGTAGTAATGCCTTTGTTCTGGTCCAATACGAATTGATCATTGTCTCCATCTACTGGTCTTAATATATGCAGTACTAAATTTGTATTTTCTTTTTGCAGCATTTTGTCCTTTGCATGTTTTTTTTTTTTTTGCATCATTATGTATTTGCCTTGGATTTTGTGTATTCAAGACATGTCTATTTTATCTGTGATTACACCTTTTTTCTTTGCAACATTTTTCTTTTTAATGAGTATTTTGTTTTTGTGTGGGTCTACAGTAATTTTTGTTTTTCTAATCTAATTTCTGTTTGCAGGACTTCTATAATTTACTTTACAGTCATGTCCACTGTAAAATAAAAAGATAGTGAGCCTCATGCTATTTATGCCAAAAAACACAACAACAAAAAAAATTTTTTTTTAAAGCATAGTACAAAACAGATATTTGAAACCTTCCAGAGGGCAGGGACTGAAACAATAAAGGGATTGTTTCATTATACAGAAGCTCCTAGATGCACTCATTGTACATTGGGTATTTTGGATATTTTTATTCTCATTGTTTGGTCATGTTTGCCATGAAGATAAACATATAAGCTCATCGACACAGCTTATCTCTCCCAGAATGTAAAGGCTGTCTGTAAATTGTAATATCATGACATAAGTATATGTTTGCAAATCATTCCACTGGTCTAGTAAACATAGAAAAATTCCATTGCTTTTATTTGAGTGTTTACAGACATCTGCACTAAAATTAAACACAATAATGGAGGTTTATTTAGCATCATATATATAGCACTTTTATTAAAAAAACAAAGGCCTTAGTCTTTGATGGAGCAATATATAAAATTAATGACTAAATACTTAATAAGACTAAAAAGTAAGACATTATTTTTATTTTGAAGAAAAAAGTATTCATTACTTTTCAAGGATTTTTCTAAGATAGAATACCTAAAAACATGTGTATTGCATCCGTATCCAGACCTTTTACGCCCATCCTGCATGATGAGATATCACTTGATTAGTAAACAGGAGTTCTCTGGTTGTAATATCTTAGCTCAAATGCAGCATTACTGTTCATGTTTAGCGCTTTTTTGCACAAAGAGTTAGAGCTCCACAGCTGTAGAGCAAGAATCTGTCTAAATGAAAAGTATATGTCTGACCAATTTAAAATATGAACTTTATGGAAGAAGGATATGAAGTAAAAAAAAAAAAGATGAACAGTTATTTTTGCAGTTTACAAATATATGGGGGAAAGCATTGTGTTAGATGAGACCAAGCTTTTAGCTTTTTAGCCTACAGATTTCTCTAAAAACAAAACTTCGACACTAAAATGAAGCAGTGAGTTGTAACATTAACCTGTTTGGGTGTTTTTCTCTAACGAGGGCAGTGTAACTGGTCTAAACTGGTATGTAGGTGAAAGCAGTAAAAAAAAAATACTGACCATCGTCTCATACTGTCTTTGTTCAAAGACATTCTGTAACCACATGACTCTCTGTTTATAGATGTGCAAAGCAAAAGTATTAAAAGATGTTATGATAAATGGCTCTATAAAATTTTGATTGAAATTTTTTTTTTAAGATTTTTATTTTTTTGGTAAATTTATGAAACAATAAATATATGTGTCATGATTCTGCCTTTTCTTAAATTTATGGTTTTGTTTAAGTTTTTGTTTTTTTTTCAGTTATACTTTGAATTATCTCTTTTGGTTTCATTTCCATTTGGTGTCATTCTAGTTGTCTTGTGGTTGTATTTGAGCACTGTGTCTGGTTTACCCTCTGTTGCCGCCTTGTGCAAGTTAGAGACTGACATTTTTTCGGGAATCCCATGGGTCACGAGATTCCCGTGGGATTCCCGTGGGATGGGAGTCAGTATTAGTAACGATCGCGTGATTGGGACGGTCCAGGATTAAACATTAACGGGAGCAAACGGGAGCGGGAGCAAACCGATAATAACTAAAAAAAAAAAAAACTAGGACCAATGCCAAAAAATAAAATAAAATAAAATAGAAAGAAAAAAATCCAGTACTGGCGCGGCGCCGCCATTTTGTAGTTTTTTTCCTTTACTATAATTGACTATAATGCGAGTCAAAAAAACTACACGACCCAAAAACCAACAGTGATTCCGCTCTGAGTTTTTCACCCGCGCTCAAAAACAACAAGAATGGGGCTCTGTTCGAAATCCTGGGCTGCATCCTCCAAGGACGCGGTCTACTTAGACTGGATCCTTTGAAGTCCGTGAAAATAAGGAGACCGGAAGAGTTTTGGCTGTGAATTCGACCAGGTCTACCCTTCATCGGGTTTTATCGCCGTAAGGTCTGTTGCTTAGCAACCGCGAAAGTTGACACACAAAGCAGGAAAAGAATGAAAACCGAAGTTTCCAAAATTGTTTCTTTATTTATTTATTTTTTATTGTAAAGTGAACAAAGACTGATGAGAATCCAGAGTGGAATAAAGGTTCCAACCACCGGGAGCAGGAACTAATCAAATCAAATGTAATGATAGAAACCTTAGTCAGTTAAATAACATGCTGCTGTCATTCTGCACATCTCTGATGTGGCTGCTATTTTCAACTATCCATCACTGTAAAAATGTCCATAGCTGCATATTGGTTATTTATTCTCCAGTTTTATATTGTTAAAACACTTTACAGAATTTTATTTTATTTTTTTTTAACTCTTCCCTATTATGTTATTCTTATACATTTTTCTAAGGTCCACATTTGTGTGACCATTTTCAATAATCTTTCTGCTGCTGTAAATTTGCCCATTGTGGGACAATAAAGGGATTTTCTATTCTATTCTATAAAAGGGGTAGAAATATATAAGTAAATCTAAACAATGTATGTATTAAAATGACGTAATCGTACTCCGAATCTGGCCTTCTAAGGACGCATCCTAGGTTTTCGAACAGAGCATGGGAGTGGTGCGGGAGCGGGAGTCATTCTGAATGGGAGCGGGATGGGAGTGGGAGTAATTTCACCAGGAGTGGGACGGGACAGAATTTAGATTTTTACTCTGGCCCGGGATTGGGACGGGACACAATTTTTTTCTGTGGGAGTGGGACGGGACAGGAGTGAAAATCCACTCCCGTGTCAGTCTCTAGTGCAAGTCCACTTCCCCTAGCTCCCTTCTAGCTCCTTCTGTCCACACCTGCTGACTGTTTAATCAACTGACTGTCCCAGTTAGTTGATTACATCCATTCATTGTTCTGTTTGGCATATACAGTCCTCCTCTGCAGTGACTGGATTATCTTCTCTTCTTCATTCATTAAGTTTATTCCTCCCTAATTTGTGGCCTAGTTTCATGTTCCTGAGTATTTTGTCAATCGGTTCTGTATTTGTACCTCCTCTTTAATTTTTGCAAGAAATCCTCTCTGCCTCTTCAGCTCTGCATTTAGCTCCTCAAAAACTATCCACTAATGTTGACAATTTGTAACATATTACTTCTACTAACTGCTTTGTGATTATCTCTCAAATAAAATATCTGTAAAATAGGTTTTAAGTAAAACACAGTGTTAGAAAGAAATACAATGGGTATGTATACTATTTTTGGGACACCTCTGGTTCCAAAATAGCAAAGAAGCCTGTTTGCAAATGATGGATTTAATAAAATTTTAAACTATCTAATAAGATAAATCAGATATTGGAAATAAAAAAAAAAAAAAAAAAACTGCAGTGAACTTTACCGAGTTTCCATCTGTCTGCAGGATCACCTCTCTTTGGATAACAAATTACCCTACGTCATTGAGACAGATGATGAAGAACAAGCAGATGACATCAAACATTCGTGGCGGAGCAGAGCGCCTCTGCTACAAGGTTCTGGCAGTCCTGTTCAAAGTTCCCGTCTCAGTACTTTAGGGCAGGAGCTGCAACACATCCACCCCTTTCGGTCGCCTGCTCCTCAACGCCAAGGCTGCATCGTCTCTCCTCAATCCTTTAACGAGTTCTCCCCATCCCATTCTCTCAGCCTCAAAAAAGAATCAGTTTTAAGTCATTGGCCGTCCAAGTTAATGCTTCCTTCCTTGTCTTGTGCTAGTCCTTTAAACCTGAGCCCAAGGTAATTTATTTCCCTCTATTTTTACACATCCTTTTTGCACTTTTTGAAATGATGTAACATCCATTTGTTTCCTCGGCAGATTTGTGGATGGAATCGAAGACAACAGCTCCACATTTCCTTTCAATATAGAGCAGGATAAGAGGCAAACAAATGTGTCAGGTAAACTTTGAAACACGCTGACTGAGATTTTATTTATAGTAGGAAATGTTTGAAGCAGTTTAGTGAAAAGAGTAACACGAGGATGAGATGTGAGAGTTTTTATGAATGTTCTGATGAAGGTTCTCAGTCATACAGGTCATAGTCATTCCGTAAAAATTCAAAAATATATCCACTGGACTTGGTTTCCAAGATTTGAAGACGTTTCGCCACCTCTCCAGGAAGCTTTCTCAATTCAAATGTCTGGATCCGCAGTGAGTTTGAGTCTTATATAGACAAGGCCTTGTATCGCTTGGAAACATGCAACTGGTAACCGATGAATGGGTCGTTTGGTTCCATCGTTAGCCTGTAATGACAGGTTTCATGTTTCCAAGCGATACAAGGCTTTGTCTATATAAGACTCAAACTCACTGCGGATCCAGACATTTGACTTGAGAAAGCTTCCTGCAGAGGTGGCGAAACGTCTTCAAATCTTGGAAACCAAGTCCAGTGGATATTTTTTTGAATTTTTTTTTTTGAATTTTTACGGAATTTTATGAATGTTACTTCTTGTTTTAATTTCTGCCAATATTTAAACCTCCCAGTTACATTTAAGAGTTATATCCAGATTAAAATGCATTGTAGGTTTTAAAGGCAATGATCCCAGGTTATCAATCATTTTCCTTTTATATCTTTTTAGAAGAATTACAGATAAATGGAAACCTGTTAACTGAGACAGAAGACATGAAACGGAACATGACCCAATTAAATAAAGAGGTGAGAATAAAACTAACACATGAAGCTCTTTCTCTTCTCTTCTATAAATACAGTACTATTCTCAAATTTAATCTGAATCTGAATGCAATCCTTATAACTTTATATATTTGTGCCATTTTAGCAGTTCTTTTCTATAGGAGCATAGTGTTTTGTTCCCATTATATCTATTTGGATAATTGTATAGCTAAAGTGCTTTGGCAGAAACAACTAATTATTAACTAATTGAAATGTTTGAGTATGTGCTGCTATTTGATAATTGATTTAACACCATGGTCTAAGGTATTTTATAATGTAGTCCAGGTTATACAAACTTGTTGAAGGTTTCATTAAATCTTCCTAACTTTATTTTTTTCAATCGATTTGAAGAAAGCCTTGGGAATTCCCTTTTCTACCTATGATAAAAAAAAACATACCCTTAGTTTGTCACCTCTATAAATATATAAACATATATTGCCCACTCTGTTTTGGCCTTGTGAGTTCTCAAATAGGCTCCCCCCTGCGCTTTGGCACGAAACTGCTTTGCATCCCTAGAAATTCCAGACAAACGGTGCAGAAGCATAGCAGCAAAACTGGTTCGCGACTAGCGAAATTTGATGTGTGCGGTTGCAGAGGTCTACCGGTAATCTGCCCTATGGGGTGAAAGATAGCGTACAACACCATGAGGTCGCCACCCAATTACAATCACAGGGCAACACATAGACATAAAACCAAGCACACCCACACACTCAATTCAGAGTCCCTAGTCAATCTAATGAGTGATGTTTTTGAAGTGTGGGAAGAAGCCGGAGTACATGGAGAGAACTCATTCATACACGGGGAGAACATGCAAACTACATGCAGAAAAGCCTCAGACCAGGAATCCAACCAAGACCCTTCTTGCTGCACGGCAACCTTGCTGTAAACTGTGCCAACATGCGGCCCCAAAACAGAACCTCTTGGCAGCATCATGCTGTTCTTTAGGAGGGGCCACAAAGCTGGTTAGAGTTGATAGGAATATTGGTAGACTAAAAATTAAAGCAAAACTTGATAAAAACTTTAAAAGAGTTTTTAAAACCAAACAGGTTTATTGTTTAACCAGGGTTTAGCTTTTACTCAATGTCTGAATTGTCTTTGTTTCTTTAGGTAAACACCTTAAATGAGGAAGTCTCCAATCTGGTGAAGGAGCTCCATGACATAATGCATTTCCTGCAGTCAAATATGCCTATGCTTCATCATGTCTCTCCTCCTGGGTCCACAAGTTCCAGCAACTGGCAGCCTCAGGTTTCTTTAGATTCATCTAATGAGCTACACCTACGTCATGAAACGATTAGCTACCCAGGTAGAAGTGCATGGGACTTCAGTGGAATGCAGTCACGCAGTAGAGCTCCCACTTTGCTGCATTCTTCAAGCTCTGTGTCCGCCTTGCATGTATGCTGCTCTGACCGAGATGGAACAGCTGATAGGCTGCAGAGCCAGTATAGTCCATTTCAAACACCCAGAGTCACCCCCAGTTCCCCTTATGCAACCCATCCTCAAAACCTTGTTGGTTCGTCCCTCCTTGGCATTAACTCAGCTTTCAGCAACTTCCCAGTGATCTGCCAGAGCCAACAAGGTGTCTACAATACATCTATCCCCTCAAAAGACAGCAATAATCCAGTAATCCAGTCTACAATAAATTGTGGTCATTCTCATCTTCCAAGGAATTTTCTAACAGGCTCACAAAATCTTGGCAGTCCCCAGACACAAATTCATTCTTCCACAAGTCCCAGTGGACAACTTCAGTATCACACAGCCTTCAGCTCTCTGACATCCTCACCGTCCACAGAGCTTAACAAGAGCCAGCAGATCTCTACGAGACAAAATGACCCAGTGGGATCAAGCCCTGTCTGTCACTCACAGGACCGCGCGTGTTCTTTGCTGGGGCAGCTTTCAGACAGAGAGTTTGGAGACTTCATTCACCAAGCGAGGACAGATAATTATGGAACAAGTGAAAATGTATTAGAAAAATTACAACATCAGTAAAATATATGTTTGTTATTTTATCATAATGTCGTGCTTGTTACAAAGTTAAAGAACTGTTCTTTTCTAAATAAAAAGTGTATTCCTCACCAACTGTTGAGGTAGCATTGATTTGTAAGGGTTCGATTCAGCCGGAGTGGCAGACTGTAGCCCAGAGGTCCAGGAGAATGTGAATGAGATCTGAGAACATTGGTACCTGCAAGAGGCATTGTGCTGGAGAGCGGGCAGGTGATGAAGACTGACAACTGCTGCATGCAGGTAAGACCTTTTCCATGAAGATCAGAGACAAACAGGTTCACTGGTTGTCATAAGGGGTTATCATCCAGCGAAGAGAGATGATCCTTTGCCTCCTTATGCACGCACTATTAATCTTGAGTTAGAAAGGTGTGCAGCAACATGGTTTGGCCCAGCCACCAGCAAACATCCTCTCTGTGACAGGAAGCTCAGTACCACCCAAAAAACTTCAAAACCCCAGAGAACCTAAAAATTGTAGATGATCCGAAGAGCACAGCTCTGGAGCCGTATGTTGCAGACCCATGAGCTCGCTCCTGCCAGCCCTTTCTTCTCCCTACACTTTCCTTGGCAGGTTTCTCCAGAGGTGGCCCTTTTAGGTGGGCAGGAGGAGTGGACAAAATGGTCCAAAGGGATGCAGCTAGATGAGAGATATTTAGAAGGGGGGCTAAGGGTGCAGCAGGACACTCATAAATGACTGAATTAAAAAATTGTTTTGCAGTGTACCAGAGTCCAGCTTGGAGAAGGGGATCTGACTGGTGATGTGCCTGAGGAGGAGGCACTATGCTGAGGTAGAGAGCTAGAGAGGTTTGGAGGTCTGAAACAGGGCTAAAATAATACAAGATAAGAAAACTTTAACAATATTAAATAGAAATGGAAACGTAATAAGTGAACATTTTTATGTATCTTGGCAAAACAGTATATCAACACTTCTAATATGCCATCAGTGTAAAAATAGCAATGTCTTCCCCTCCCCCAAGGATTAAAAAAACCCTTTTCAACAAGAGGATAGACCAGAGGAGAGTAATACTGTGAATACTACACAGCCAGAACACTTTATTTCACATCCAGTTCTCAGTAGTTAGTAACTGATTAAACTGGTTATACAAGTATATCTCAATAATCCCATGACTGGGGAACTCAAGAGTGCATAGTATGGCGTCGTTTTTAATGCAAAAATAATAAGTTGATGCCATCATATGTCTATGGCTACACAATCATGCAGAGGCCTGCTAACTTGACAGCTGTCCAGCAGACAGTTATTGACATCCTCCACAAGGAGGCAGGTAAGGTCACTCAAGGTCATAGCTGAAGAAGTTGGCTGTTCACAGAGAGCTGCATCCACCTATAATAATGGAAATTATTATATTTCATTTTTTCATCAATCTTTACAGTGAAATAATGTGGCAGGAAAAGACATAGAAACAACAGCGATTATCACCAAAGCCTCCGTCTAATAATCAGGAAACCATATCAGTTGTTATATGCTATTTGGGACCCTAATGAACAGTTGGTGATACTGCATGATAAACTTTTTAAACATTGCAAAACTTGATTGCATTGTTTAAAAGCTAGGATCAAATTAGAAAGATAAATTATTAAGAAGCTTTTTGAGATGCAATTAATTTTGAACTGGCTCTAGATTTAGAAAAAAAATTATTTATTTTAATTTGAGGGTTTAAGGGAGATTCAGAAGGCACTGACTGTGGCTATAGAGCCATAGAAACATATTCAAGATATGGGAAACCTCCAATATACTATTTATGTGAACATGTCAGAAATATGCTACATTGGTTCAAGAAGAGGAAGAAAAAAAAAAAAAAAACGAGAACTGGAGTTTTAACCAGTAATTCATATTTCACTTTTTAGATTAAAGGATTTTTTTAAGTTATATTTGCAATAAAAGATCTGGATACTGGTTTCTATGGGTGTGATTTTACCAGTCAATGATCTGATGAACCATGTACCAGGCTGATGTTAGTCTATTATACATAAATAATGTTTCTTTCTGTAAGGTTCCTCTGCTAAAAGAGCATTGGGTGGAAGCTGGTTTTATTTTCTTCAGCTATGATACCTGTCTGTGCAGTATAGGCTGATTCCGATACCATACCGATACCATCTGTTTGAAATTAATGTGTATGTGTATATATGAATAACTGCTTACTACTTGGATGTAAAATAATTAAAAGACTGATGCAAAGTGAATCCAGAAGAACTTTTTATTGCCTAGATGGAATGGGTGACAATAGTTGAACAAACTTTTGGTATAAAAATGATACTGATACCACCATTTTAGTTCAGTATCGGGGCCCCACCCAATACTGGTAACGTTATCAGTGCAACATTATTTAGTACACACGCTTAAAGCTACAGTGTGTAATAATTACAGGGATATACAGTCAGAAATGTAATATATTATACATAAATATGTTATTTATCATCATCTACGAGCTCAGCCTCTTAACCTTAATATTTGCGTTGCCTTAGAATTCGTTATTTATAATTACATAGGAGCGGGTCTCGCAGCCATGGAGGCAGACATCTTTGTGCTACGGCAGCGCAGAGCCAACAAACTAGCGATTGCGAGATCGCCCATTACGCTCGAAAGTAACTACGGCAAGTTGAGAGAGATGAACTGAGACGATACTGAACACACAGACTAATGAAATACTATCTGTAAAATTATCTATGTAAACAAACCTCATCACTTGAGAAGGTAGGTGATGCGGACGTCGTGGAAGACATTTTGTCCCGTAACGCTCGCCGTACTGTTGGGGGAAGAAGCGGTGGGGGGGGAGATGTTCATGTTGCTGCGGTCTGCAGTCTGGACGTTAGATGTCGCTGAAAATTACACACTGTAGCTTTAAAAAATAAAGAAGTCATGCTTAGAACACCTGAGGGGCTTATAGAGTCTTACTAGGCACTTTGATTACCTTGGTTACAATTTCTTTCTTTGATAAATCATATGCAAAAAAAAAAACACAAAATAATGAGCATATTCAAGTATTAAACAAAGACTTGATAATAATTTTGGTCAGCAAACACTGCCAAAATCCCCAAATCTGAGCTCAGTGACCACTGAATCACTATGCTGGATGGGCTTGCAAACTAATTTACATAAATCGCATATTTAATCTATGTAATATGATAAAGAGAAAGACCACAAACACAAAAGCAAGCAGTTCAAGCAAGTTAAAATAACCTCGACTTCACCTCTTCAGAGCCACAGGATCAGCACCCTAGATGCCAACACATGATTTTAATGTGGTAACTCCTGCATTTATATAAACTCATCCATCATCACGACCTTCTGCAGAAGCACCATAGAGAGCATTATGACCAGCTGTCTCACTGTGTGGTGTGGAGGCTGCAGCATCTCAGACTGGAAAAACATGAGAAGAGTGGTGAGAACAGCAGAGAGGATCATCGGGGCTCCTCTTCCCTCCATAAAAGACATTTCATCCCTGCACTGCGTGTCCCGAGCCCGTAACATCATCACTGACCACTCACACCCCCACCATGGACTGTTCTCCCTGCTGCCCTCTGGGAAGAGGCTTCGAAGCATCTGCTGCAGGTCCAGCAGGTCCTGCAACAGCTTTCTTCCTGCTGCCATAAGACTGTTGAACTGCTGAAAACTCTAATCGCACACTTGTAAACATCATATTTGCACTATGAAGTAAATCTTCAAAATAGAACTAAACTCAATGTCCTTCTACATTTTGCAACATATATATTTATTTATTTTTGCACTGCTCTGAATATTCCACATCAATGCCCTTTTGCACCATGTCTCTAGTACATTTTCACTGCTAAGCAGCTGCTCATTCACTGCCGGAAAGCTTTATAAATGAAATTTCGTTTTGTATACAATCTGTGTATACAAAATTATGATAAATTTTGTCTAAGTCTATCATATTTCTTTTTTGAAATCCCTTTAAATTAATAAAAAAAATAATTTGAGGATTGCATTTACTGTAAACCACAATAGTTCATATGTATAAACACATGCGTCTCTCATTTTGAGAGTGATGTATCTATAAGAACTTTTTGGATTCCCTTATTTTAAGCATAGTGCTTAAAAGTTTCTTTTGTTTTATCAGAAAGCTGGTCAATACGGAAGAGGATTAGGGCCACTGAAAAATAAAAAAAGTTAATTGATTTTTAAATATTATTTCAGTTTAATAAGTGAGAAAAGTTTAATGGCAAGTTTAATGTCAGAATTCTGAGTTTAATCTCAGAATTTTGGATCTTAATCTTAAAGGGCAACCCTAAGGAAGAGATGTGGGAGCACCCAGCTTCACTAACAAAGATGTGAGTTGTTTGGGAGGAGCTGTAGCACATTGGTGGAAAATTATGGAATTAAGTGACTTTTTTTTGCCCGAGGGGTCCCCAGTTATGCTATTTCATTCATGTAAGAGCAGAAGGGGATTAAAACAAGAGACAGTTTAGTCTCTAGACATGGCTACGGCTTGATGCTGACATGTTTGTTAGCTGTCAGAATGCAGTCAGAATTCTGGGATCAAAGTTCCTATAATTTCTAAAAGTAGAATGGGAGGCAAATCTTTTAGTTATCAGGCTACTCTCCTGTGGAACCAACTACCAGTTTTAGATTGTGAGGCAGACACCCTGTCTACTTTTAAGGCTAGGCTTAAAACTTTCCTTTTTGATAAAGCTTATAGCTAGAGTGGTTCAGGTTATCCTGGGCTATCTCTATAGTTATGCTGTTATAGGCTTAGACATAGGGACCCTATTTCATCATTTTGCTTCATTCAATCTCTATTCTCCCACTCTGCAGAATCTATTAGTTCAATCTCTAACGTTCTGCTCTCTCTGCCTTTTCTCATAGTAGCTTTGCCTCATCTGTTCCTGTTTGGCTGTGACACCACTGGGGATAAATATCAGCTCTGCTGTTTAAGGATGTTGGAGATCGGCCTGTTTTTCCAGTGTAGTCCCATTTCTCTGACTGTGACTGTCTGGATGTGCTCTCTTCATCCTCTGACATGGGAGTTGGCTCAGAGCTCATCTGCCTGTCTGTGTGTTTCCTGGACGGAGCCGCCTTTTACAGTTGCTTTTTGTATCTCTGCTTCTGTCTCCTTGAACCCCAGTCGGCCTCGGCAGATGGCCGCTCACACTGAGCCTGGTTCTGCTTGAGGGTTCTTCCTGTTAAAAGGGAGTTTTTCCTCTCCACAGTCGCGCTTTTCTTAGATAGAAAACTTTGAATCAATTTGACTGTATGATCTGGTGAACTGTAAAGTGCCTTGAGATGACATGTGTTGTGAATTGGCGGTATATAAATAAACTGAATAAATTGAATTGAAAGTCAGACTTGTGAGAAAAAAAGATTAAAGTCAGAATTCTGAGATTAAAGTCAGAATTCTGAGAAAAAAAATCAGAATTCTGGGATTAAAGTCAGAATTCTTAGATTAAAGTCAGAATTCTGAGGGAAAAAAAATCAGAATTCTGGGATTAAAGTCTGAATTCTGAGATTAAAATCCTAATTCTGAGAGTTAAGTCAGAATTCTGAGATTAAAATCAGAATTCTGAGATTAAAGTCAGAATTCTGACTTTTTTTTCCATATCAAAAAATCAGTTAACTTTTTGTTTTTGTTTTCCAGTGGTCCTAATCCTGTTCCGTAGGTTATTGTTAATCGTAACCTCTTTTTAAATGAGGTAAAATAAAAGCAGGCAGCACAGTATAACTGTCTTTCAATAGACTGTGAAACACATTGATTGTGGTTCAGCTTTGAATCATGCCCGGTGTTTTGAATCTAATGGTTTTGCCCTGACGGAGGCTGATGTTGTCATTGGTCAGACAGCCGCTGACAAAAACAGTGGGAGGTTCCCGGAAAACTCGCTAAGCGGAAGGGAAGGCCAGACACCAAGAAGCAGAAGACAGCCGCTGCCGATGAGGCCGAAGAAAAAAGAAAAAGTCATGTAAGTCCAACTATTTGATATGGCCGAACAGGAAGCGGAACTTAAAAAGATTTTATACTTTTTTGTTTTTATCGAAAAGCTGTTTGACTTTATTTCGTACAATCTCGCGGAGTCGATCAGACAAGTCCGAGCTCAACTAAATGTCCATTAGGCTCGAAGGCTACGAGCTTCAAGCTCTGAAGGAGACCGCAAATTGAGAAACGACCCATAAAGCCGCGCAACAGTTTGTGCTCAGAAGTTAAAGGAATTGTTTGACTGACGGAGGAGACGCAGAAAGAATAAAAGCCGCAGAGTTTCTTACGGACGGCGTGAAACAGCTGACTACGCGCGCGGCCGAGAAAAGGAAAGTTGTTTTAATGACGTTTTTTGACACAGCTGCTAACAATGCTATCAGGTTTCTTTTATTTTACCGTATACCTCTTAGCAGAAACGGTTAGCCGCGCTGAAAGTGCTCACTCATAACAGTTTTTTTCTTATTATTTAGTTTTTTGTTGTCGTTTTACCGACAGTAGGCTAATGCTAACATGCTTGGCAAACAGGCAAGCGTAACAGTTTGTTTCAGGCTAATATTTAGCTCTGACTACATTACCGTCTACAACTAGATCTGTATATTTAGAATTGCTGCTGGATTTTCATGTATTTCCCTGCTAATGTGGGTTAGCATGCGTTACCTCTCATGCTAAAGCTAGCCACAACTAGAAAGAAGTTTCTCTAACTTGGAAACACTCTTTGACACTTTTCAGGCGTGGTGGAAACGTGTTTACTCGCTATTTGTTTGGTCTGAAACACATTTTTAATTGAAATATTTCGGTACAATTTGGTTGGTTTTAACTACAGAAGTTGGAGGTTTCACTGTATATATATATATTTTTTAAATATATACCTACCTACATTTTATTACTATCTATCTATCTATCTTGATATAACTATAAGTTAAAAACACAAATCAACTTAAATATCTCATGTATGGCTCTAAATGTCCACACTATCTTCACATAAAAATATCTTTACATTTGATAGGTGTCAGGTGATAGACTTCAGGCCCCTTTTTATTAAAGCTAGCTACCTACACATGTGTCCACTTGCATTTAAAAGCACATCAGATCACATTTACCTTCCTAGATCCTGTTTACAGCTTCATAGGACGAGCTGAGTTTGAACCTTTGCGATAGAAGGGGACAGACAGTTATGTGCACGGGTTGTTTATCATGTTTGGACCTTGGCCTCATAAAAGGGCATTGCATTTTAGCAAATCAGCCCAAGTAAAAAGTTGATTTATTTTTTTATTTTAGTTATGTGTTTGTCACAACATTTTTGTACATATATATGTTTTATACTTTTAGAGTTGTGCATCGAAACCACAAATGAAAACAAGGGTTTTTGCTTCCAGTTATAAGATTTTTAGTGGGTTGTGAAGTTTTTGTGAAATAATTGATTAATATAAACATCTAGGAATAAGTATTTGTAGCTTAGATCTTACATAAAGTAAGCATTTTCAAGAAAAAACAAAACTCCTTAAGGTCTTTTCATTCAAAGAGGCAAGTGTTAATTGAATATGCTTTATAGAAATATTTAGTTTTTATCTCTTGTCATTGAGACGTTGCACTGCATAAGGTCGTGGTGATTGAGCTTGTGGGTAACTATTCTTCTCAGTTTGGTTACTTGTCATTTCACAGAAACGTCATAAGAAAGGGAAGTGCCTCTGATTTCCTATTGACCTTGAGAGTGATTACTATCTCCTTTTCTTGTTCTGTGTTACATCAGTGCTTTTATATTTAAACTAAATTTCAAACAAGTGTTTGAAAAGAAACATTTTAAGTTCTGTGTTCCTCTTTTCGTTATGGATCTTTGGTGTAGTTCTGGCTTTGTATTTTTACTGTGGAAACTTTGCATCTATCCTCAGTGGGCACGACTTCAAATCATTGTAGTGACTGCGTGTGTGAAACTGCTACTCCTAATTCTGTGTAGTATAGCATAGTGGACAAAGGGAAACCTGTGATGCAGCCTTTATATCTGATACCACCAGCTGTTCTGTGACCCCACCCTTTCCCACAATGCATGTCTCTGGTTGCTCTCATAAAACTTGCACTGTAACTGTTTTATCTGCACAACTTATTAACCCATTAAGACCAGAGGATCCATATATAGATGTGCCAATATGTTATGTCAACTGTGCATTATTTTTGTCTGTACTAAGGGTTTAATCACTATCAACTATTTTCTTAAAATGTTAATATGTATTCTTTTTTTCTTCTATGTTGCAGTTTAAATATCTGAAATTAGCTACATTTTGCATACATACCAAAGTTATTTTCCTATACGTCAAATAAGATGAGTGAGATGGACAGTTTTAATGAAAGGTATAGAAAAGGCAGAGGAGTTGAGGAGCCAGTGTTACACATGGGGTAATTTCACATTATTTTAACAGTTTTTTTGCTTCTATTATTATTAAATTGAGAGAAAAAGCATTTTCTTTAGTTTTACTATATCTTAACCCCTTATTCATTGTATTAAATGCAGTGCACTCCCTGTTGGTGTCTTGTACATCATGCTGGCTGCAGAGCAAAGAGGAGGCCATGATGAATATTTATCAGGCTCTTGTGACTGCTTCCTTCTTCTCCTCCCTTTGCCCCTGACCATGTCTTGCTTTTTTTCTTCTCTCTCTTCCTGCTCCATTTCATTTTAAAGTTCTGAGTGCTCTGCAGCCATGCACTCAAAGCATCTTAGAAAGCATGATTGAGGTGGAAATGTGAATAAAATGTCTTGCTGGTATTCCAGTTCTGACTTATTTTGTAAGTGATAAATGCAGCTAAACTCTGCTTGGATGCTTGTGAACTAAAAAAGTACAGATTGATCTGTGTTTGTCCCAGCAAGTGTCAAGAGCAAACCCGCAAAACACCATCCATATCTGAAATATATGGAGAAAACTGCAGGTCCATACAATGTTTGTGGAAAAAAATAACCCCCCCAAATACTACTGCAGCTTGCTGAAGTTTGATTATAATACAGCAGTAGAACATGGTTTCTGCTCTGTCAAGTAAAACATGCAAGTCCTGAATATTTTATGAACAAAGCTGTGATCTGGAGTCACATGTTAAAGATTAGAAAGAGTTCACCAACAACCGGGGAAAAGCTTTGTTCACTTAAGTGTCTTTTCAGCCCATTTCTTCATTCAACCAAAAAAATCTGCCTTCTTATTTGTATATAGCATAATACTGGGCCAAACCATGTTAAAAGGCTAGATTTATCGTGTTCAGCAGTTAAGTGTTCTGCAATCTTCACTTCCTGGTTTTAGCTGAGCTGTTTCCTGTCCTTGGACTGAGGAGAAACTGGCTGACCTAATGTTTGTCATACAGCTAAAAAGAAAAACGATGAGGAAATGTTTAAGAAAATCTTGACTGACAAACGTGAAGCAAACTGTGTTTATATTGAGGTGTGCAGTTATTGTAAAATCCTTCACAGTTTATATGAATTCAATTAGATCAAATAGAAATGTGTGATTAGTGGGGCTTACTTCTGCCTGTGTTTTAAGTTCCTCTTTTTTACTATTGACAGCACACAGTCAAACATGAAAAATAATTAAATTTATCCGCTCTATGCAAAACAACCGTGTATTGAAAGTGGACATATTAAACCTTTTTTGATTTTTGTTACAATTTAGGGTTTATGTTATTTAAAAAAAAAAAGGTTCACTCTATTGGACTAGATCAAGGACATATTTGTTTACTTTATAGATATTAATTGTGGTTAATATTTTTTTCCAAACATTGTTTCACCCATTTGGGGATTCAGATGAGAAAATCGGTTGCGTATTGGATTAACGCAAGAAATTATATCCGTTCAACTGATATAATTTAATGCAGTTTAGACTTGATGAAACATTTTAACAAGACATGTCTGAACCAGCACAAGTGTTTCAAGGATTGTCCTTTCTGTGGAAAGAAAGTTCTGCTTCTTTGCATGTTCAAAAGATAATCAACATGCTGAAAGGTCAATTCATGTAACCATTCAGTTTGCTGATTTACATGGACCCTGAATTATGTTTTTATAACCCTAATCCTGCTCAATAAATACATTTTGCATAGGTGGATTATAGAAAGGTACTTTGCTAAAACCCCATATTGCAGTCCTTTAAGTTATTAAAAAGTTATATATGTTTTAGTAATTCAGAAATGGGAATTTCTGCCTTTGGTTTTAAAATAATGGTCGTATGCCATACTGTCTTAACAATCTTCATAGTGTGGTCTGAGTAAAGCCTGTGGGAGAAAAAACAGGCCATAATTTCCCTTAAGCCATTAAGGTTTCTTTCTTCTGTACATGTTTATGTTAAATAGTGTTGAATGAATAACTCTCATCCTGGGTAATGAGTTTGTTTGTGTTTTGCTTTAACAGTAATGTTAAAACATAGCTTTTGAAAAGTAACACCACAACTGTAATATTGATAAATATTTGATTGAATTAAGGGGATTTTTGTTTCTGGTGGATTATGGTGTGGATTCATTATTGTATTCAGATGATTTGACTGTTTAGTGGAAACCCTTCAAACTTAACAGTTTTTTTTTTTTTTTTTTACAGCTCCCACTTGTGAAGTGCTGTCCTCCTCCAGAAAAACTGACTGCATGACCTGAGCCTACCTGTGTTCATCCTTCTGCAAAAAAACAAAAAACAAACTAAGCCTCTCTTCATCAATCCTCCTCTCCCCCCCAACACACATTTTTTTCCCCATCTAATTTTCCACACTGCAATATGGCAGGGCGAGGTGGACCCGCACGGACCAACGGCGCTGCTGCAAGCAACAAGATCTGTCAGTTTAAGCTAGTGCTACTTGGAGAGTCGGCAGTAGGGAAGTCTAGCCTGGTGCTGCGCTTTGTCAAGGGTCAGTTTCACGAGTACCAAGAGAGCACCATTGGAGGTAAGGACTCCCAACATTAATACATATTTTGCCCGTTTTAAATGGCTGTGTTTTTGCAGACACAAGTAACAATTTTTATAACATTCGATTAACATTCATTGGAACTCAAAAGATTAGGAACATTCAGGGTTTATTACTTTTCTTCATTAAACTTTGTAAGAACACAGCACTTTTCCTAGCTACTAAATTTGCATGTAGATGTTTAGTTGTTCGTTTTTTTGTTTTTTTTCGTTTTCTCAACTTTCAGATAATCTTAAATCAGCTGTATATTATAAAACTTGGAAATGTACTAGCAAAAGTTGATTTCCCTTCTTTATAAAAAAAATGTAATGTTCTACTTCTTTTGAATGTTTTTTTTTAACGAACGTACAGTTATCTGTTGTCGGAGCAAATGCTTTATGTCATGGTTTTAAGGTGATTGGCCCACATGCAGACAAAGACGGGGGGAAAACAGGAGCGGTTTAAGATGTTTGTCAACACAACAAATAAGTCAGTCCTGAACAGGCACCGCAGACGAGGTTCGGAGCGTCAGTGTAAGGGGTTCTGCGGGAGAAAAAAAGAAGCTGATTAAGACTAAGAAAATAAAAAGTACCTGCGCTGTTGCTGCTCTGCTTACAAGCAGATACGGATAACCTATCCGGGGAGGGTGAGTGGAGGAATGGGTTCTGTAACTCACAGCTTTCCGATGGGAGGAGGTGGCTGAGCAACGGGTAGGAATTAGGCTGGGGCCTGAGCAGCACTGCAGCAGAGGCAGGTTTGAGGACGAACTGAAGGAACCAGGGTGAATCCAGGATAGAGGTCTCTTGTCTGACTTGTTAGTACAGAGGGGGCTCGAGGGGAATGCCAGAGCAGAATCTGAGCAGCAGGGATTCAGTGACCAGTGCTCTGAGCAAAGAGACGGGCGGATGAGCGATCCAAAGCTCAACGAACTAAGGGAGAAATCTAGAGATCTGTCAGTCAGACTGAGACCTTGTCGTACCACAATGGTTTAACACTCTGGCGTCCTTCAGCTGGCTGAACGCCCTCCCCTTAAGCTCAGCAGAGTAGCCTCAACCAGCCGCAGGTGCGGGGACACGCTCACCTGTCAGCAACAACCACCTATGGAAGAGAGTAAGCAGAGCACAGAACACCGAACCCTGACACTTTATAAACCAAAGCCATTACCGACTCAAACTGAAACCTGGGTTCTGATCTTGTAGGTTAATAAAACATTTTTTGTTTGTTTATAAGTAAACATAAAAAGCATTTTGGTTTTCTAGATTCTGATATCTTCATAATAAAACCAAAAATAAATTATGTAAGGTCCATCTGGTTTTGCCATCTTTTTTTTATTATTTTATAATTATCCTAAAGGCTAGTTGAACGCGTTTCCCCAAATATGCTGTACATTTTCTATCAACTTAAAAAAGACTTTGTGAAATGCGAAAACTGGGAATTCAAGAAATGGACGCAATTTGTCACATTTTCCACCAATGGAGCTCATTGCTGCAATGCATACTGGAGTGATGATGGATTAGGTCTTATTGAACTGGAACCTACTGAGTAAACACAGGAATGCTAACATTAGCCAGCTGTATTTTATCCTGTTGTATTGACAGCTTTAAATTTGAACAAGGCCACAACTGCCTTTTTTATGAGCCATTACACATGAGATCTGCTGAAACAGCTGACCAGCGATCAGCTAGTGAGCTGCTCCTACAGTAGCGTTTGCATTCTAACCAGAATGCAATTCACAAAAACAAGCATACGTTCATGTAGCAATAGTTTATTTACATCTTTAAAAAAACTAAACGGATGACGATATTTTAGTGCTTTATTTTTACATTGAATAGAAATATATATCTAATCTGTTATAAATATATATCTAATCTGTTAACTGCTAATCATGGATCTCTTTAAAATGCTATTCCTGTTAAACATTCATCTGTGTTTAGACTCTACTGATGATGTGCATCGCTGATGAAAACATCAGAGCCTGTATTTACTAAGAATCTCTGTCCTCTGAGCTCCCAAAGTGATTAAATAAATCTTACCAAGGAATATTTGCTCAGAAATAAAACCGACGTTTGCATAGAGCAACTCTTAAGTAAGAAGATTACAGGAACTTTTTTCTTTGCATGTGTGGTTGACCATGCTCCTCGGTGTGACGCTTCGTCTGAGAGCTGAAACATCAATATTTTGATTGCTTATCTGTATTCACTGTGCTGGTCATTTTAGTACTTAATAGGTTTGATTTAAATCTGAATTCAGCTGGCATTTTACCGTTATCTGCTGCTTACAGGAAGCAGTTGCTTTTGGCAAAATGACCAACATAAAATGGAAAGGGGAAAAAAAAGTACTAGGAAACGCATTAGATACATTTTTAATAATACGGAAAAAACATTTGTAAGATCATGTTATTTCTGTTTTTTTTTTTTTTTTTTTACATTGGGCCCTTGATTTTACATTATTACATCATGTTCTACTCACCCATATGAGTTTTGTGTCATTTGGAGCTTTTCTGAAGATATTCCGTTATGTTATATCCAAGTAACGTCTTCCTATGGGCAAACGACTTGAAGGCACAAACTAAACTGTTCATAATTCATTATTTATTATTAAAGCGGCGCGTGTATGACATCATCCACGTGAGTAGAACATGATTTAATAATGTAAAATCAAGGGCCCAATGTAAAAAAAAAAAACGGCATTCCCCTTTAAGAGTTTAAAAATGATAAAGTAAAAAATTATTTTTAACAGACAATATTTCTAATGTTAAGTTGATACATTTTTAAGATATTTTAATTTTCATGTAAAATAAATTAGTCAGTTTCTGTCCTCCATAGTTTCAGCCCACCTTTTAGAGAAATAAAGCACTGAAGTGTTACTTCCGTTTTTGGTCAAACAGTAGACCAGATGACTGATAAATAGGAAGTACCTCTGATTATGGGATACAATTATTGCACTCTATGTTCTAATCCACCTCTGTGTGCTCACATTTACCTGTTATTTTGCTAATAATGATACATTTTACTTTTGAAAAACAAAGAATCACTCCCTACAAAAACAAATCCGGCTCATACCAAATATTTTACAGTGTAACCAAAGATGTCAGTTTAAATGTTTTCTGCAGCATTTTTCTGTCGTTCTGTTCATTTTGCAAAATAATTTTAGCGATTAACTGCAGCAGCAGAGTAGGTAGTTAAGTTTTTCACGGTTTTTCCTGTGTCTGGAAGAGGGAGTTCAGACTATCGGGATGCTGTGATTGGACTGTCGGTGTCTGTCAAACTAATAACAGCCAGTGTTTGCGTATGTTGTTGGGGGCTGCCTTTACATTGTAGTTTACCATCACCAGTGTGTTTGTGAATCAATGCGTTAAAGCGTGACTAGCTGGGTTTCTGTCCAAATGTATTTTTAGCAAACTTTTATAACTACAGAAAACATAAATTGTGAGTGAGACATGTTTCCATCCACTGGAGCGGATTATGTCGTCAGTCAGACGGATTCCAGTGGAGTAAGTCAGTCGGGTCTAAAACAGACCAAGCACAGCACAGAGGGGAGGAGTTTACGCCTCTACCAGAATTACCCATATTGCAAAAACGCTTTTTCTGTAACCATAACGGTCAAGATTTCAGCCTCTACGGAGGGATGTTTTAATTTCCTTTATGTCCCGAAAGAGTTTGATATATCCTAAACATTTCAACAACTAACTGCTGTAAAAGCTTTTCTTTATAAGATAGATGTTTCAGTGTCACATCCATAGTTAACTGATTTGTGGTTTTTTTGTTGGGTCTTAGTCCCACCTTTGAAATGGGGCTCTACTTACTCTTTTCCAGACTCATTCGCCTCATTGGCTGTAATAAACAGGAAGTAGAGGTAGCAAGCTAGCGCAGTTAAGTTTAGTTCTGACATGCAGCTGAAGCATCTTCGCTGCTCTAGCTGCGCGGTCCAAAAGTGGATCTGATGCTAATGGGAGGAGCTACCCTATAATTTCTTTGCCTTTAACTGCGGCAGTTATATTTGCTGTGATCAGTGGTTAAAAAAATTATTTTAGTATCTTTTTTTAAGTGTGAAAGTCCACCCCCGTACACCAGCGATGCGCTGTCACTAGGAAATCCCGTTCAACTGCAGCTTCTGGCATGGTCGCCTCTTCGCAGCTTTCCGCTAGTGTTTGGGGCTGCTTACATACGTAATCCAAACTGCAGGCACCAGAATAATACAATCAAACATATTTTGCAGACAGGTTTCAACATTTCAAGTTAATGACAACATACATGAGCGCTTCGTTTTAAAAAAATATAAATATAAAAAAATATAACCGCGGATGTCTGGGGGACAGTGATTCGCACACATGTTATGAATGCTGGCGTACCATAAATGATAAATTATGAACAGTTTAGTTTGTGCCTTCAAGTTGTTTGCCCATAGGAAGGCGTTACTTGGATATAACCTAACGGAATATCTTCGGAACAGCTCCAAATGTCATAAAAATAATATGGGTGTGTAAAATATGATATAATAACGTAAAATCAAGGGCCCAGTGTAAAAAAAAAAACTGCGCTCCCCTTTAAAAAACTGTGTATCAGTCAATGTCTACCTAAGATCTAAGGTTTTTTGTGAATAGCTTTTATCTTACCAACTTATAGTTTAAGAATAATCTGAAATTCAAGAGATCCTGAGATTTTTTTTACCATTATTGGGATCTAATTTTAGCCTTGGGATTCTTTTTGAATATGGGAGCAGAGCTTTAGCACTGAGGCAGAAGGCATGTTTGTCTCTGTGTACGGGTGCTGATTTCTGGCAGGTCTTGCTCATTTCTGTTGTCAGTTAAGGGTTGAAGAAGAACCAGTAGAACCTGTTCTTCCAAGAGAAGTCACCCAAAAGGATAACTTCCATTGGCTTCAAGGTTTTCACACAGAGTAGGCAGGTATTTTTTTTTTTTTTTTTTTTTACCAGAACTGGTCAAACTGCAGACAGTGACATCATTCCAATGGGAGATTCTCTTCACCACCTATTAAGAATTTAAGAGATTAAACCATCTAATCAAAATAAGAACAACCGATGTAGTGGATGTAAATTGTGCTTTTATTTAAAGTAGGAATATTTGTATTTGAATGCTACATAAACAATTGTTAATCCATCTGAAACTGGATTATCAACTGGAAACTTCCCACCATTTCATCTCTTTCCCACTGATGTTTGACAGCCTCAGGGTTATGTGTTATTTGAACTTTCTGTCCATTTTTAAAGGATACAAAAAGGGCATAGTCCTATGGGGTAACAGCTGTAGAAAAACTTATGTTTTAAATATCGTTTATAATACATATACAGATAATTAGGATGCTGACGGATGTCAATTTTAAGTGGTAATGTAATCGTCACTTTTTCCTTAACTGATTTCCTAGCTGTATCCGTTTTGTAATGAGTCAAGTTGCAAAAGGACGTAGGAACAGGATACTCGCCAAAGAATGAAGAAAAAAAGAATAAGTCAGCATTTTCCCCCCGTTTTTTTTATTTTTTATTTTTTTTTTATTCTGCTGAAACTGCGGTCAGCGGCATGCCTGGTCAAAGATTACAAAGCTCTATAATGTGTGGCATTTAAGAAAGAGCTAAGCTTCAGGTGTCATGTGAGAGTTGGCTGATTATATGAAATGAGAGCAGCTCGTAAACTAACGTTTCCTCCTGCTTTCTTATTTCTCATCAGTTTGTTTCTCACTCTGATTAATTATGTTTTTAGCAGATTGGGAGCATGAATAACTGATTTTATACAATTTATGGCCTAATTTAGCTTTTTTTTCTTATTACATTTAGGGCTGCAACTAACGATTATTTAGCAAATTGACTAATCTGTTGAATATTTTGATCAATTAATTAATTATCGAACAGCCAAAGATTCCTTAAAGAAGACATGAAATAAATCAGGTGAAAGCTTTTCAACTTGAGTTCTGGAGCATATTGATGGAGTTTGTTTTATCTTAAATGCAAAATGTTTTTATATTTCTTTACAAACTTGGCATAAAAACTGCTCTAACTAGGTTGCTCTGTCAGCTAAAGGCTAAAGTCTTTTTTTTTTTTTTCTTAAGAGTATACTCCAGTTAACTACTAAATTAGTTGACAAGTATTTCAATAATCAATTAATTCGATTAATTGTTTCAGCCCTAATTACATAAAGTCTAACTCTTGATGTAAGTCAGATATTTTCCCTGATTCTCAGTCAAAATTTTTATTTTTATTTGGTTTTTTTTCAGCCGCCTTCCTCACACAGACAGTATGTTTGGATGATACAACAGTAAAGTTTGAGATCTGGGACACCGCAGGACAAGAACGGTATCACAGCTTGGCACCTATGTACTACAGAGGAGCCCAGGCTGCCATTGTGGTCTTCGACATCACCAACACAGTGAGTGACGTGACTAGTAGGAAAATGGCAGTGCCCTCTAAAACTTTGTCTTCCATTTGCTCGATTATGTTAAATTTAAGAGTTAAAACTTGCGTAACCAATTTAAATGCATAAAATCACATGATTGTGCACATTTCCTTGTAAAGGACACCTTCACACGTGCGAAGAACTGGGTTAAGGAGCTTCAGCGACAAGCCAGCCCCAACATTGTTATTGCACTAGCAGGAAACAAAGCCGACCTGGCCAACAAGAGAGCCGTCGAATTCCAGGTAAGGAGGAAAATAAACACAGCATTTCACTCAGGTTCTCATTCAAAGGAAAATGCGCTCCAAATGTCCTGAGATGTTTTTCATTGGTCCTGTAGGAAGCACAAACATATGCGGACGACAACAGTTTGCTCTTTATGGAAACTTCAGCCAAGACCGCAATGAATGTTAATGAGATTTTTATGGCCATAGGTGAGTGTTTGACAGAAGTCCAAGTAATTGATTAATTATTAAACAGGCAGAGGAGGAATTCCTAGTCACTCTGTAATTGTGCTTTATTTAACCTGATCAAAATCCAAAGAAGGTTTTTTGATTTATTTAACAGAAAGATTATGATCTCATTGTATCTTTAAGATTTCAGTTTCAAGTTAATAAAAAAATCTATTTAAAATTCTGAATTTTTCAATATTCTCTAGTTTTTAGGTTTACACTTAATTGGGAAACAGTAGGGCCCTTTATTGAGTTACTTAAAAGTAGAGATTAACCGATCTTCTTCGTTCTCCACAACAGCCAAGAAACTTCCGAAGAACGAGCCTCAAGGTGGAGCGGGGCCAGGTGGACGGGCCAGAGGTGGCGTGGACCTGCAGGAAACCGCTCCACAGGGCCGAAGCAGCCAGTGCTGTGGGGGTGGGAACTAACTAACTCAGTCAGCTGATCCAACCCATTTACAGCTTCGATCAATCACACCAGATATTAGCCAGCTGTAAAACGATGCCCCGTTGGTCAAACAAACCAAACCACTAAAAGACCAACTTGTCTTCTCGGCACCAATTAACTGAAAAAAAAATTGAGCATACTGGCCAGTAGATTGCCAGATCCCACTGATGGTCCCAGCTTGATGAACCTGCCAAAAATACCAAGAAATCTACCTACAGGCTCACTCACAGAATCATGTCTTTCACCCCTGGACTCACCTGTCCTTTACCTTTTTGATGACGGACACATGACGTCACCTTGGAGGGAAAAACAAAATCCAATTCATGGAAGGAAAGCGGTCATTAACCATTGCCTCCAACGGAGCTATCTTGTCCACTGTTCTGTGTTTGTATTGAGAAAAATAAATTAACGCAAATGGAAGGAGTGCACACTCCTTGTTTTACTAGGACTCACTTTACAACTGCACCATAAATGTTTCCATCATGCTATTATGTTGAAGAAAGGTGCATGCAGAGTCTTAAAGGAATCAGATATATAGAATTGAGCTGTGTACATTGAATGATCTCTATTAATAAAGTTTTATTTTTCTTTTGGCACAGACTGGACAGTATGATTTAAAACCTGTCTTAAGGTTTTAGTCCTTTATCTATGTTATCAAAGCGTATACAACAAATGCATCTTTATTAACAATTTCACCTGTATGTAATTTTAGCATTAATGTAATGTTTTTGATTTATCAGTGTAAAAATGGGAGATGTGTAAAGTTCTTTTTTGTTTCTTGACCAAAATCACAACTGCATATAAGACTTATTTCTGTATTTGTAAGACTTTGGAAGTTTGCAATCGATCTGTAGTTACTGTCTAAAAAAAAAAAAAATCTGTTTATATTCTGTCAACATTTTTTTTCCCTCTGTCTTAACTTTTTTTCCCCTCTGAAGATTGATGGTATTAAATGCACGGGTTCTGTCTCATCAGTTTTGTGAATTGAGATGTTATCTTTTGCTTCTGTTATTTCAAGGAGGGATTGGTTTTGAGTCATCACCTTACTGTGGCATCAAAATCTTGCAAAATGAGAAGGCTAAAACAACTTTCACCAGAGCAGCACTCACTGCTGCAAAGTGGAAGGATAACGGGTAGACTGGATGTGTAGAGGAGGAACAAAAATGTAATTTTACAAATAAAAGAGCAGATGGTACCTTTCTGTGTTTTAATCTTATTTTTATATTAAGTATTCTTACAGATGCAGTTTCCATCTTGGAGAGAATAATTTTATTTTAGTGGCTCTTTTTTTAACTATAGATTTAGCTTAATTATGCAGTTAATGCTCAAAATATAACGTCTGAAAATAAACCTTTTGCAACTGTAGTTTAACAATTGTTAGCATTGATTAGATAAATGTTTAAGTTAAAGACTTTGGAAAGAAGCTTTTAAAACCCCAACTCCTCACAACTATATAGTATGGTTAGGTTATATTTGATATGATTAAATTTGTAATATTTAGAGTTTTAGGCATGGTAAAAAGGTGATGCCCCTCCCTCACCTGTTGCTGCAAACCAGTATCTTACATTAAAGCTTTTTGCACTCCATTTTGAATATGCTTAATATAATTTTATCAGTAGCAGAGAAAATTGGATGTCTTGAAACCTAATAAGTTATGTTTTTGTGTAACTATATATCGTTTTTTTTAACATCAGGTTTGCCACATTGTGGAAATTGTATACCAACCTGTATACAGTTGAGAAGTCAAATGTTTTGCAGTGTTCACTGGCAGTCAGGACTTCAAAATCTGCAGGTTCTATTTAGCTGCAAACGATAATCTTGATATATAATTATTTTTAATGGAGGACTGTAGCTTTTAACATCAGGCGTGACAGATCATTACATTTTATATACAGCACGATATCTATGTAAATGTTTCTGTGATATTTGGTCTGTAGAAAGCTCATTTTTCCGACCGCACCTAAAGGCAGCAGCGTATGAGCTAATCGGTAGCGGAGGGAAGTGTGTGTAGCCGCAGCGTGGAGATGTCGGACCCGGCTACACAGGCCTTACAGCCCCGGCTTCAATGCCAGGCGAGTGGCTCGGCGGGGACCGGGGCTTCCACTGCAGGCCCCGGGACAGCCAGCAGCGACCCGGTTAGACCTGGACTTAGCCAGCAGCAGCGCGCGAGCCAGAAGAAAGCCCAAGTCCGGGCTTTCCCACGAGCTAAAAAGCTGGAGAAACTTGGCGTATTCTCCGCGTGCAAGGTAGCTAACACGACTAGCCCAACTTTGCAACAACAAAACAATGATATGAAATTAAAATATTTTATATACCTTAATAATAACACACTATTAAAACAGTTAATCAGCGTAGCTGTAAAACATCTTAGCTAGCTAACATAACGGTGAAATGGGCGCTTATATTATAGCATCGAAGGATATTTCTTAGCTAGCTTAATTGATGCCAGTGATTGACATGCTAAGCCATCCTTTTAATTGTTCGAGCGGCTTATTTTGATGTTATTCTCAGGCCAGTGATACATGCAAGTGCAATGGATGGAAAAACCCCAATCCTCCCTCTGCTACACGGATGGACCTGCAGCAGCAAGCAGCCAGCCTGAGCGAGCCCTGCCGCAGCTGTGGACATGCACTGGGTACCAACTAAGCAGCCTCTTCACTCAATCACAAAACCATGCAGCACGATGAGCATCTTGACAAAACCTCTGTCTTAAACTGCATGTTAGATTCGGACATTTTTTCCAAACCACAATGAATAATATTTCAAGTTATTAAGCTATTTTAGGTGGGGTCTCAAATTAGACCTGCATCTCAACGATTATTTCCTTTTACAGGGCTGTCAACTCTCACCCATTGGGAGTGAGACTCACCCATCACAGTGTCTTCACACACACTCACTCCATATTTCCCATTTCTCACACTAAAAAATGACAGACATTCAAACTCAACTCCGTTCCACTTATTTATATGTATAAAATACCATGGTGATCAAAATCCAGTCTGTGTTTTTAATTCAACATTAGGAGGATATGCCAGGTTTATTTTGGTCCATTGAATGTTTAAAAACTTAATCTCCATCACACCTTCCAAACTGAAACATCCAGCGAAGCGCTGTCTCCTGTCATTTTTAGTTTTTATAAAATCTACAGCCTCCTAAAATGTCTGAATTATTTAGCTGTTTGTCAACTGTTAGATAAACTAATAACATAATGAATGATTTTTAATCCTTAGCCTATTACCAAATATTTATACACAGTGTAGTTTGCATATGTTTCGATTGCACTGGTTCCTGTATCAGTGGCAGTAATCCAGTGATAACTTATTAGTTCCCCATTATTTAATTTACTTGAACTGCAGAGAATAGTTAATGATCAAAGTTGTGAAATTCTTAGTTTAAAGTATATTTAAGATGCAAGTATTTTAGTGGGGCCCATTCTGCTTTACTCCTATCTAAAAATCACCAGGTTGTAGAAAATAATGTATATTATGAGAAAAATGATCCACATAACCCCAGACCACTTATTGTTACTCAGTAACATTTTTTGTGCTATAAGAATTCCACAATTTGCCACTTTGTTTCAGTTAAATCCTCTGAATACCTAGTCTCGTGAGACCATCCTGATCTCGCGAGCTTTCAAGATTTCACTCGCTAATCAGTCTGGAGACTCTCCGTTGAAGAAAATTTGGAGCCGTTCACCAAATGAACGTCCAATCAGCGTTGGCTTTGAGGCGGGTTGAGTTGTGACGCAACGAGAAGCGCGACAGCTCAGTCTAAAGAACATGGCGGCTTCAGCCGATGAAACTAGAGTTAGTGCAGCTATCGAAGAAGTTTTATCGGAATTAAACAGTATTTCTTCACTGAAAGAAGAGCAAAACACTGCTCTGGAGGCTTTTCTCAGTGGAAAAGATGTTTTTTCTCTACTCCCGACTGGTTTCGGCAAGAGTAGCCTGGCTGTTAGTACGTCATATGCTTCGTTGATCTGATTGGTTTATTTGGCCCGTCTATCACCAACATAGGCCAATCAGCTAACCAGTATTTTCGCCTCTTCCCAAAATTACTTCAACGGAAGGTTTCCAGATGGATATGCGGAGCAAATCCATCTGGCGGAGTCAGGTTACTGAAAACCTCCAACCTATAGCTGCAACTATCCTCATCTAACCCTGACAGGGTTTCCTGTCCAAACTATTTCAAAATCTCATCCCAAGGTTTGGTGAAAAGTTGGCAGCCCTGCCTGTACTTTAATTTACCAACTTGTAATATTGGAATAAAAAGCAAAATCATGTTCCCTTGGTAGCTTGCTTTCAACATAGTGTTTATCAGTTTTAATGATGGTTTTTGTTTTTCTTTTGAGGAGGACATTGCTTTGCTTTTATATAGCCAGTAATTTCCAAAAAAACTCATTAAAGAGAGGCGTTATTCATTATGGTATATGAATAGTATGCGTTTTTGATTAATACACTCAAAATATTTTGAAAATGTATAATAAATACAATGCAATGAAAAATAAAATAACTACCCACAAACCTTTTTATAGATTTCCAGTTTAGAGCAGAAGTCATCTAAAAAAATCTAGACAAGTCATTTTTTCTTAAAATAACTGCATTTGTTCTTGGATTAAGGAGGTAATTTTACATTTTACAAAAGAATTTACATTTAAAATAAGAAAACAGAATTGGTTTGTCTTATTTTAAGTGCATGTTATCTAATTATCTTGTTTTAAGTGTAAACATACTCATTCCATTGGCAAACTCTCATTTACCTACTCAAAATAAGGGTAAATACACTTAATTTAAGACATTTTTGCTTATTTCTGGATTGTTTTTCCAGTGTAGAAAATTGAGTTTAGTTTTGTCCACAGGCACTTAGACAACTTTATTGTCATGTTGTATACACAGAGATAAATTTTGCGTATACAGCTGCTACACAGGCAATCGTATTCTGGTTTGCAAAGCATGACATTTATCTCAAAAAGTCAACACATCAAAATGTATTCTTAAATTATTATACCAAAACAAAACTAATAGATGTGAAACATAATGGAGAGAGTAACTTGGTATGGTTAAGACTTAAATGTTTTGGATTTTACCCTGAGGACTTCAGCCTCAGAAAGAAAATGTTGGGTTTGATTAATTTACTCCTAATTTATTTGATAATTATGGTTAAATATTTCTACTCCTTATAGCTATAAATCATTTGTAGCATGCAGTTCCCCATGCTTCTTCCCTTATCCTATTTTTAAAACTAGTTTTATATAGAAAGCTGATATATATTTTTGCAGATAAATTTGATATTTATCTTTATCTTAAATATGCTGTGTAAATGACATTTACTTACCTTTTAATGATTTGGTAAAAGTTGGCTTTCCTAGTTGTCTTATAAAAGATCCAAAAAACGGACCTTTGCTCACAACTTTGTCGTTTTTCACAGCTGATCACGTGTCCCATCTAGAGAACGTGTCTGAGGATGAGATCAACAGGTTGCTGGGAATGGTGGTTGACGTGGAGAATCTTTTCATGTCTGTACACAAAGAGGAGGACACTGATACCAAACAAGTGTACTTCTACCTTTTCAAAGTACGCCATATCTGCATTTCAGAATTGCATTAATTTGAAACGCCAAAGCAGACAGCCTGGTGCTCATTGTCTTTCATTGTGTCTTTAAGCTCCTGAGGAAATGCATCCTCCAGATGAGCCAGCCTGTAGTAGAGGGATCCCTCGGAAGCCCACCTTTTGAAAGGCCCAACATTGAGCAAGTAAGATAAAGCTTCTTAGAAAGTATCTACAGTTTAGGATTGTGTTTTTTTTAATTTTTATTAATTTTGTCTATTTTTCATTTTGGCAGGGCGTTTTGAATTTTGTACAGTATAAGTTCAGTCACCTTGCACCAAAGGAGAGACAGACTATGTTTGAACTGTCAAAGATGTTTCTTATATGTCTGAATTACTGGAAACTTGAGACACCAACACAGTATCGTCAGCGTACCCAGAAAGACGATGCAACGGCGTACAAGCTGGACTACACCAGGTGTGTGCATACGTTTTTTTCTATTTTGTTTGAATTTTTAAGTATCCAAATATTATAAATCCCATACATGACAGCAGTGTTCATCTCCATTGCTGCCAGGTGGTTGTGCTACTGCCACGTCCCACAAAGTAACGACAGCCTGCCGCGCTATGAGACGACGCAGGTGTTTGGCAGAAACCTCCTTAAATCCATTTTCACCGTTACTCGCCGGCAACTCCTGGAGAAGTTCAGAGTGGAGAAGGACAAACTGCTGCCAGAGAAACGCACACTTATCCTCACGCACTTTCCTAAGTAAGAGCAGCTTCTCCAGTGCTTACATTTAATGGGAGTTTCTTTCATTATAATGAAAATAACAGAAGACATTTATAAAATAAAATAACGGATTAAAAAAACAACCAATTCAAGGCATAATAATCTTGTGAAATAATTTTTTAGTTCTACTGGACTTTTCTAAAGTTTTAAACTGGGTAAAACAGGCTATGATACAAACAGGAGGAGATAGATTAAGAAGCTTAACAATCTCATTTGTGCAAATAAAATGTACAAAGACGTGCTTCAGTTGAGGTGGTGTTAGTTTAAACTTTAGAATAGTATATTATGTTTTATTTCAATGAAGGAAAAAAACGAAAGGCGTTACAAACATTTGCGTTTATCAATATCCTAACCTCAGTATCTAGTAGCAGCATTTCAATAACAAGTTTTCTGCAAAATGCTCCCTCCCAGTTTTATTACTGATTATTGAACATTCTAAGCATATCCTCTAAAGTACTGATGAGAATCGAGATTAAAATTAAATACAGACAATAAGGTTAAACATTAACTAAAAAGTAAAAAATCTATATTTAATTCAAACAACTGTTGCAATAAAATCACAAATGTATTGGAATCATGTGTAACAGTATATAAAATAATTTGAAATGAATACAATGTTGAATGAAAAGTGAAATTAAACCTAAAGATTTTTAAAATATATGCTAACATGTCATTGGATTAGGAATAAACAATCCTATAACTAAACATCACTATAACATCTATGCTTAATAATCTTTAAAGAGTATAAGATTTGTTTCTAAAATAAGCACTTGTCTTCATTAGCCAAAGTTTTGATTCATTATGGGCTTTTTTCTTTCTTTTTTGACATCTCTTTTATTTTTAAATCATTTTTTGTATATTATATATTTAAATTTTAAATCGAATAATGAATATTTTTGTTCCTACTTTTTGAATCACCCTTTATAAGATCTGTTTTTATTCACGTGTGTTTCCAGGTTCCTGTCGATGCTGGAAGAAGAAATCTACGGTGAAAATTCCCCCATATGGGAGGCGGACTTCACCATGCCCGCCTCAGACAGCGCACAGATCGGACATCAGACAGGTGAGGCCGGAAAAACCTGGTTTAATCAGACTAGAGAATACAAGAATAAAGCACTTTTCTGTTTAATTGCTTATTAGTTCAAAGGAGGTGGCCTTAAGTTTAACCCCATCTGGCCAGTAGATGGCATACTCACCTGCTCTCGTTGCAACCTTGAATTGTACTCTCCTGCCAGTGGTGTGCACAGTCTTCAAATGCAAACCTTAACATTTGGTTGGCATTAGCGAACATTTACCTTTGCTGTCCAGAAAGAAGGCCTTCTGAAGTTGGCACCAACGCTCAGCCGATGTTTAGGCTCGTTTGTCATATCAGGCTCTCCATTCAGAATGTCTAGACTGGTGCAGAATAAAAGTATTAATTTGAATGAAAAATACAATCTTCCATATATATAATTGTTTTATTCCTTTTGATGGTTTCAGACTTAAAAAAGTCTGAAACCATCTTCTTTGAGTCGTCAGCTGGAAGTCTTTTTGGAGTCCCTCTTATAGAGTATTTTCCATAAAGTATATTGGCTCAGTTAAAATTCATTTCCAAACTCATAAGTTGCTAAATTTTTCTATTTGAATTTCTCAAACATCTCTATAGTATGGATTCACTCTGCAGTACAACCAGCTTAATGCTAGTGTGCAGTTTAGCCATTTTAAGTGGGTGAAATTCTGGGGGTGTTTATTTTTAACCCTTACTTGTTTTAGAAGATTTTCAGTAAAGTTTTGAAATGTGTTTTCTTAATTTGTCAGACCGATTTATAACTGCCTATTTTTAATATATATATATATATATATATATATATATATATATATATATTTTAGTTTATCTAAATTGAAGATAAAATATTTTAAGGCCCAAATATGTTTGAAAATACACACAGGCTGTTCCAGGAGCTTCGTGTCTATTTTTACACAACTTTACACCTGCAGGAATTGTTTGCGATCAAACCGACTTCGAATAACCCCACAGCAGATGTAAAAAATAAATCTTAATACTGTTTTGTGCTGTTTGTACTAATAGATGTGTGGTCTGTTTCTTGGTGTGCCTTTTCCTCGCAGCGTCTCCTGCCTCTGGGTCTCCTGCACTGTCCAAATGTTTGAACAGCACCTCCTCTCTGGTCAGCTCTGACACAGGGGGCATAGAGCCCATCACAGGTCAGTCAGTGACTCTTTGGTTTCTCCCCTTTCGCTTTTTTAATGAAAATTAAACTTTAAAAGATATGACTGAACAGCCTTTTTCAGGAGGTTTCATTTTACACTGGAAAAAACGATCTAGAACTAAGTAAAAATTTCTTAAATTAAGTGTATTTACCATTAATTTGAGTAGGTAAATGAGAGTTTGCCAATGGAATGAGTATTTTTACTCTTAAAACAAGATAATTAGATAACATGCACTTCAAAAAAGAGAAACCAATATTGTTTTCTTATTTTAAATGTAAATTGTCTTGTTCATTTTGTAAAATGTCTCTTTTACCTCCTCAATCCAAGAACACATGCATTTATTTTAAGGAAAAAAGGACTTATCTAGATTTTGATTTTTTTCCAATGTATCTTTGGTTACTGGAAGATTCTACAGATAAATGCAGTAACAAATTTAGACATGGTTTCAAATTTGGATCAGTTAAATTTTTGACACAACATTCACTAAATTATGCATTTTTATTGTAAGCAAAATGCATTCGGTACTGTTATTCTATCTGTTAAGGATTGGTATCTAGTGTTAAAATAATCTAAATTAGATTCAAGATGTCGGTTATATATTTCAAATTTGAAAGTTAGTGGAATCAAAGTTAAAGGTATATTGGAGGAAGTTCTTTTTCCGGGTGGATCATCACAATAAGTGGTCCTCCTCATTGTCAATTATTCTGGTGATATGTTTACGTAAGGCCATCCTACATGCTCTTCCCTATTTTCACTTAGCACTCTAAGACATTGGAAAAATTGTAAATCTCCTTTTTCAAAGTAAGCTTGTATGAGCGATGCAAACAGCAACTTTTAAACACAGCGTGCAGGAGGGGAAATTGGCTCCTGCATGCTCCAACACGGATTAAATAGGTGTTCCCTTTCGGGAGCAGGTACAGGGTTGGGCATAGGGCTGGGTACCGAACTTCGGTTCTTTTATGGTACCGACCGAAATGCTTCGGTTCTACAGAGTATCGAAACATGCCTCGTCTTTCGGTGCCAAGTTTCGGTGATTGGCTGTAACACTTAACGTGATTGCGTCATCCAGGAAAAATACACAGGTGGTCACGCCTACAGCCAGGGTTCATGTGTATCTGTTGTGAACTGGTTGCGAGCGTCGTGGAACCCCTTTAAAATGCCCCCCAGGTCAAAAGTGCGGCTTCACTTTATTAAGACTGATGCCAATAGTGCGCAATGCAATACATCGTGCACGGAAACAATTTAAGAGCGGAAAGTTGCTCGGTGTTTGACTGCAAGAAGAGCGGACCGCAGCCGGCGCGACCATCCTCCTCTCAGCAGCCCGTGGGCAGAGCAAAGCCAGAGCGGAGTGAATCATTCGGCTTTCAAACTGGACGCAGCAGGAGCAGCAAAATCGCGTCTGCTGCTTCCTTTTTTGCTGCTTGTACCAGTTAGTTTTGACGCGTGGCTGAAGCAGCATTGCTGCTCTGGCTGCGCGGTCGAAAAGTGTGTCTGACGCGCGTTGGGCGGAGCTACTCTATCCTTTATTTGCCTTGCAGCTATATTTGCTGTGATCAGTGGGAATAAAGTAGTTTTATTATGTTTTTAAGTGGGAAAATCCACCTGAAAACTTAATCAGTGCAGTCAGTTCATCCTGCCTTCCAATATTTCTGTCGGAGCCTCTCAGACCCCCCTACCAGCGGTGCGCTGTCAATCCCATTCAACGGGCTTGTTTGTCAGACATGGTAATTTTTCTAAAGGAAAACTGCTAAGTAAAAAGGTCCTCACAATGTAACATTGAATATTAGACACTGAATTTTTTTTTTATGTAAGAGGAAAAATGTAAATGGAAATATCAGAGCTTAAAATAAAACTCAAGATTTGTACTTTTTTATGTTGTGTAATTTTCTTTTTCTTCGAATTGATATTATAAAACTGGTATTGAAAAAGGTATCGTTCAGGAACCGGTATCGAAGTGAAGGTATCTGTATTGGTACCGGAACCGAAAAGTTTGGAACAATACCCAGCCCTAGTTGGGCATGTGTCTAGTGGGGAGGTTGGGTCTTTTTAAAAATGTGCGAAAATTCTCCAGTATATCTTTCACTTATGATTTGCCAGACTTTTTCATCATTTATATAATAAGCATTTGGTTTAGCCTAAGCAGATAAATAAAAAAAAAGTATTTAAATGTCCAGAATGTCATAAAGCTGACAATAAAAGCTAGAAATTTAAATCTAGGAACAGTAGGCTATGTTGGATTCAGGAATAAGGGCTCATTATGCTTGATGCACAGATGTATGAAAGCAAATCGTTACCATATTTAAAATGAAAAAGCATTTTCAGAAATGCTTTTTAATTTTAAGAATGTGGCTGCATTGTTTGGCTCATAAATGAAATTAGTAATCAATAATCCTGTTTGCATTTTCATTTTCTTCTTTAACACTGCTCATCCTTTTACTTAATTAAAATTAAAAAGAAAAATACATTTGAGATTTATTTTTCAAAATATGCCCCAGCAAATACATACCAAAATTCAATTTGAAATGTAAAATTAAAAAAATGAAAAAGCATTTCTGAAAATGCTTTTTCATTTTTGCTACCATACAGATATTCAACCCATAACAGCGTCTGCAGAATTTATAATCTGTGCAGCTTCACCCCATTCTGGCTGGCACTGTGGGGCTGACATCCCAGATCTACATATGGAAGTAGAAACACGGCTGTGTGAAACTTTAGCCTCTTCATGCCATTCGAGAGCCACGGTCATTTCTTTCCTGGAATTTTACCACAGTCTATTGATAGTAGTGATTTTTATGAGCTAAATCGCCGTTTTGTAAACCATTTGTAAACCCCGGCCATTAGCTGCTGCTGCTAACTTGGCCTGTTTTCCACATAGTTACACATTTTCCTAGGTGCTCTATGCGGAAATTCTGTCCATATGGAGTCCTCGCAGAAGGCTGTTGAAATCCAAAATCCCTTAATTGTGCTGCACAGAGCTGGCGGATGCGTCAAGCATAAACCAAGCTGCATGTAGCTCCAGCGTATACTTCTTGAAAATACGACTCTCTGGTCTGGAATGTGAAACTAGTTGTATCAACACTCCTTTGGTTTGAGCTTCGCTAAGTTGAACACATAAAGAGTTCAGTTCATTGTTCTAAACTGAGAAAATTCATAACCTCTTTAGGAGACAAGCGCAAACTCCCAGAAGCGTTGACGCTGGAAGATGCCAAGAGGATCCGAGTGATGGGGGACATTCCTATGGAGCTGGTGAATGAAGTCATGATGACCATCACTGATCCTGCTGCTATGCTCGGACCAGAGGTCAGTTCCTCTAAACAACCATCAGACATTAGTTTGTTCTTCTTGAATATTTTCTGAAACAGAAACAACTTACGTGTTAGCAAGCAGCCCTGTCACTTTTCACAAATGTTTTCTCTGATGCTGATTTAAGCTTAACTTAAACTTTATTTAGAAAATGAAGGTCTTCAAAACAACAGGAGGGAACAGAGGGTGAACCTATATTAAATGAAGATATATTAAATCTTTGGATGCAATGCATGAAATCATCAGATCAATCATTCCACAGATTTTATTTCAAACCTCCTACATTAATTGTAATTTATCTTGATGATTATTACTCCAGATTATTTTGAAAATCAGGATGAGTAGAGCATCATCTAAAGAATGAAAAACCCAAAAATATATACCGATAAAAGAGAATTAAATTATATTAAAACCAAAAAAAGTTTTTCTTTTTTTTTTGTTATGCTATAACAAAGTTTGGATCTCTCAGCCACTCTACAGCCATTTTGATTTGGAATATGTAGTTTTTATTTACAAAAGACCAAGAAAAGCAGATTATTAACATTATTTAGATCCAAAAACTGTGAGTAAAAAGTAGCTTCAGAAAATTAGCAATATGTGATTCATTCAACAATAAACACCTAAATCTTTGAATGGTACAAAAAAGTAATAAAGCCAGAAGTCTTCAAATGTAATGCAGTTTAGTTAAATTTGCTGAGTAAGACAGACAGATCGAATAACCGCTAACATATAGTTAATGGTTCCAGACTAATTTGCTGACACCTAATGCTGCCCGTGACGAGACCGCCAGGCTGGAGGAGAGACGAGGCATCATAGAGTTCCACGTCATCGGAAACTCCCTTTCCCAAAAGTCCAACAAAAAGATCCTGATGTGGCTGGTTGGCCTGCAGAACGTATTTTCCCATCAGTTACCTCGCATGCCCAAAGAGTACATCACACGTCTTGTGTTTGACCCGTGAGTGACTGTTCTCCTTCCTCGTTGACTTTCTGTATCTTTTGGAGAGAATTTTCTGTGACATTTCCTCCTTTCACAGGAAGCACAAAACCTTAGCTCTCATTAAAGATGGCCGCGTCATTGGAGGCATCTGTTTTAGGATGTTTCCCACTCAGGGCTTCACAGAGATCGTCTTCTGTGCTGTCACATCCAACGAACAAGTCAAGGTAATTATGACCTACTCTATGCTTAATAGTATTTTCTCTGTTCAAGACTTCTTTGTTTTTTTGTCTTTTAAAGAAATCATCCAGTGTGTTAGTTGCTTCAGTCTCATTGGAGAGTTTTCAAGCTTAAAGAGCCCTTTTCCAGTCGTAACCTGATGAAGTTCAGACATTGATTTTATTTTTTTTATTTAGAGCTATTTAGGGGTGGACCTGCTGTTTTGTTTTTTATAGACTTGGCCCAAGTATGTTCTTTGGTCCCCAAACCACCAGGAGCTGCTCATAAATACTTAAATTTGATGCTTATTTTAGATTGAGACCAGTATTGATTTAGATTTGTATCATTTAAGATACATTAGGGGACTTGAACAGTTTAATATTTAAATAAATAGGTTAACTTTAAAAAAGTTCTAACAATAATCTTCATTGCTTAATTGTTTACATATTTAGAATGTGATACGAGTTTAATCTGTTCTTTATTATGTCTTTGCTTTGGTTAAAGTTACATTTTAGACCTCCTAAAAAATATCTGAGAATGCTCAGCCAGTTGAGCTTTTCTTTTTTCTAAGACTCCAACTAATCTATATTGAAAAGGTGATACAGGAGCTTCCCAGCTGATAGTTGGTGATTATACATTGAAATATTCCACATAGAGCAGAATTCATATTGCCAAGGATTACAGCATTACATAACTAACAAATCAGCCCCAGACCATCACTCTACCACTACCATGTCTCTCAGCTGACACTCAACCCTGATGTTATTCATGGACGTTTAGGTTCCTTCTAGATGAGTCCTTGATGTGCTATTTGCTTTTTCAGAAGATTTAATATTGAATTTGTTTTGTTCTTGTTTTTTTTAAGGGCTATGGCACCCACCTGATGAACCACCTGAAGGAGTACCACATTAAACACAACATCCTTTACTTCCTCACCTATGCTGATGAGTATGCCATTGGCTACTTCAAAAAGCAGGTACTGCCGGCTTAACTTGTCCATCTCTGTTTCTGTGGTTATTCCGGATGAAATGAAAACTGAAATATGACCAAAAAGTGAATTTTCGGCCGATAGACATTTAACGCCGAAACAGCATGGCTGAAAATTCTGATGATGGGGAAAAAGGATTTCAAGAATAATGCACAGCCAGCATGCAGGGATGTTGTAGAGTGCGTGAGGAAAAGGAAGCAAGAGGGCAGAGTTTGTGAGACTTGAGCACGTGGCAGACAAGTTCTTAATGAGGGGGTGAGAGTTCTACATGGGTCTCACTGCGCTCTCAGGTCAGTGCCACAAAAAGCCATAGAAATCTAAACTTCCCCAACACCATTATAAATATGAGAAGAATGCGACACAGAAAACGAAACTTACACCGAAAATGCCCAAACGGTGTGGAATACATGCTTCAAAACAAGGAAATATCCCCTTGATTCTGCCAAGGTGAAGGGCTTAACAAAAAGATTTCAGTGGTAAACAAATATCTTTCTAATTGAGTTAATGAAATACCTTGAATTCAGAGTATTCAGTGTTTTAAAGGGGTTGGTGCACATTGTAGACACTGATGCTGTGGTTCTAATTGACGTAATCATTTCATTTGGTGTTCTGATTTTGATTTCTTAATTTTTCGGTTTGTCCAAGAATCTTTATTTTGGTGCATCCCTAGTTGATGACTGTCTTCTAAGCCTTTAATTTTTTTCTTTTTTCACAAAGGGGTTTTCCAAAGACATTAAAGTGCCCAAAAGTCGATACCTGGGGTATATCAAAGACTACGAAGGAGCAACCCTGATGGAGTGTGAGCTAAACCCCAGGATCCCTTACACAGAGCTGTCTCACATCATTAAAAGGCAGAAGGAGGTATGTAAGAATGATCAACATTTTTCATTTAGAACAGACCTGCATTTAGTGCAGCTGTTTGATTTTGGCACAATCCTCGTAGATCATAAAGAAGCTGATTGAGAGAAAACAGAGTCAGATAAGAAAGGTTTACCCAGGCCTCACCTGCTTCAAAGAGGGGGTGCGACAGATTCCAGTGGAAAGCATTCCGGGGATAAGTAAGTCTAAAAGAGCTGGAAATGATCTAGTGAAATTAAATTATTCATCTTTTGACCAAACATTCTTTATTTTGTTCTAGGAGAAACAGGATGGAAACCCACTAACAAAGACAAAGGGTAAAACTATACAGAGGCTGTCCCTCCATTAGTAAAACCTAGATGTTCATCTGCATTATTCCAAGTTTAACAGGTGATGTTTTTACAGGAAAGAGGTGAAGGACCCGGATGTGCTATACAATATGCTGAAGAACCTCCTGGCACAAATAAAGGTTAGTCACCCGACAACAGAGATGAACAACACTGAGACTATTAACTAGGTTTCACACTATAGCATATCTATGTGTCATTTTCTAGGTCTGGGTCAGTTGTTCTCGTGGGTCTTTGCTTTGGAAAAGGATTTCACTGATATATCAACACTAAGATTTAAACTGTAACCAAATTTGGTGTTGCGATGTTAAAATATGTACATTAATACGGAGGGAAATGTCAGATTTCAAAATTTCCAGTTCTGATTGAAATTACTGAATTAAAGGCAGCAGGATGTTTTTCGATTGCATAGAAGCATCTAGTTTGTTTTATTTCTTTAAACTCAATGTTTTCACTATTCCTTAGTTGATCTGTGAAGGTTGATTGTCAATATTAGTGTTTTACAGCAGATTTTAATCTACAATGATCTGAAAAGCTGCTATAATTGGTTTCCCTTTTAGAATGAAATAAACAAGGTGACCTTTGGCCAATAAAAAACGAATAAAGCCACATGGTTCAGCAGTCTTGCTTTGTCAGAGTTTTCTTTTTTGGGCTAGTTTGTAAAAGCCACCTAGTGGCGGCATTAGAACATTATGGAGAAAACCATCCATGCAGGACCCAAACATTTTTAAATATCTAAAAAAGGAGGGAAATACAGCAACCTTTCTTATCCAGTTGCACTGTATAATAGCTCTAAGGATGCAGTTTGTTTTAATCTTACTCAGACATATTTTGCTCTGATTTAATATTGTGGAAATAAGAGGTCTTTAAAAGACTAAAATGCAGGTGGAAAAGTCAATGGTTTCTTTAAGCTTTATCCAAAATGTTCAAAATATATGGAGCTGGGCCACAGCAAATACACTTCTTTTTAATTAATCTTTTACACCTTATGCAACTCTGAACTAGAAAACATCTTTGCTTTGAAATACTCAATGCCCTCTTTTACTTCCCCAAGGACTGAAACCATTTAAGAACCTTTGCAACTGAAGGATTCTATTAGCTCCACCTTGTGGCAGCAGAACATGTTGCAGTCAACACAAAGAAAAATGCAGCATCTAACTTTTAAATTATCTTTTTACAATTGAGTCATGACTAGAATGCAAGAACTTTCTATGTAAATTATACATGTTTAAATGTCTTTAAAGCTATCTACTCTTTTTCCTGGAGTTTATGATCAAGAAAATTGAGGATTCATGAAGCTAGAATAATTTAAAAACTCCTTAGTAAAGAACTCAATTTCCTCTCCTCCTCAGACTCATCCTGATGCTTGGCCCTTCATGGAACCAGTGAAGAAATCGGAAGCTCCTGATTACTACGAAGTCATCCGCTTTCCTATTGGTAAAAGGGCTTTTTTAAATTTATTTAGAAAAATAAAACATCCAGTTGATTGTAAATTATTTGAGATGATGGCTACACGTTAAACAACTCAACCAACCAATGTTCTGTACTGTTTGCGAACCTGTTGCAAGTTCTGCTAATGCTAAGCAAACCAAACATTTAACTCACCAGTTTAATAGAAAAGTGACAACCTCCCTGTGCCTTTTAAGTCCCTTAACCTCCATAAGTCAGCACCAACTCTCTAAAGTTTTTTTGACTTAAGTGTTGGGTATTAAATGCCTAAAAGAATCAATTTCTGGGGATCATTTCATCATTTCTGGGGATCATTTCAAAAAGAGCTAAAAAAAAAAAAAAAACGTACACAGAGCTAAACTGGTAACATGTTGGCCAAAATTAGCGGAAATAAAACCCGCAAACTCGCAAATAAAACTTGTCAAACATGTTTGATTTTCTCCCGACCGTCATAGGCAAATCGCTCAGGGCGCATATGCAAACAAGGATTCATCTTTTCATTCTTCCTCTCAGATGTAAACACAGCAGCATGGTGGGGTTTGAGTAAAATCCAGTTCTGTCTGTAAAATTGACAGACCGTAGTAGCCAGGTTTGCTCAGCCGTGTCTTTTCTCCAAATATGTCGTCACCTTTTCTTTTTAGGACTTTCAGCACAAAATTGCACAATTTGCAGAGGCAGCGAGTTTCACTCTATTGAGCTTCATATTCCCCTTCTATTTGTTTTTTTGCTCGATGTCACTGCGGAGCTGAGTCCGACGTGGTTTTTAGTCGTACAGTGTGAGCAGGTAGATCGCATGAGAATGTTGGGCCGAACTGTGAACTCACACTGTACGACTAAACCCTGCGATTAATTGTACAGTGTGAGCAGTAGCTGCGTGCAATGACTGAAAAAAATCGCACAGTATATGCCCAGCTTAAGGAGTGGACCTGTTCTTTCAGTTCAATTTGGGAGCCATCATAAGACTTTTTTTTGTGCCACTCTATAAGCCTTGAACTCAAAAGCTATTCCAGACATTTTGAATTGAGAAAGCTTCCTGGATCTGAAACAAACCGTGTTCAAACTTGAATAACAAAGTCCAGCAGTTTGTTTTTAACTTTTTTTTTGGAATGACTGACCTGGATGACTGAGAATCTTCACCGGCCCTAACGACATGTTTCTATGACTATGTTTGTTGCTCATTTTCTCCACCATGTTGTCCAGAGTAAAGGCTGATTTATACTTCAAAACCTGGTCATCTGCGTAGGTGTTGCGGTGAACGCAGAGACATTTCCACCCCCTCCGCAGACACTCTGCTGCACCTCTCCCAAATTGTAGGTGGCAGCAGAAAGTGCAGCAGACACGAGGCCTCCGATTGGTCAAATCTACATTGCTCTGCACGATGCGTATCTCCTGTTTGGTACCTTACCGGCTTGTTTTGTTTGTGTGACCACGATTGCAGAGACGACTGGTGAAGATGGACTAGCTGGAAGAGCGAGATGCGCAAGAACATTGGGACCCTTTTTCCACCTGGATCCCCGCTCTTTTTTGCCCTCATGTCCCTCCATTGTTGGACGCACTTGCGCCCATTTCCTCACCGCTTTGGCTGTATCTAGACTAGGGCTGGGCGATAATTCAATAACGATATATATCGATCGATAGACGTGTGGCGCAATAGAAAAAAATAGGCTCGATAAAAGTTCGATAAAGAAACGCAGTTTTCCTTCCTTCTCATTGTAGCCTAGCATGTAGGTTTATGCTAGTCACTACTTCCTCCCAACCAATCACAATCGCGGACCCAGGCACGCCGTCACCAAGCGCCGCCCTCTCAAACCACAACACAGAGCACATGAAGATGTCGCAGCAAGGAGAGGCGGAGGAAATTGTTTCAAAGAAGGTTTTTTGTAGTTCGGCAGTTTGGCAGTATTTCGGTCATGGCAAGTCGGACAAAAAACAAACCACAGTCATCTGTAAAATGTGTCGGGAACCAGTGAAAACGAAGTGTGATAACACAACCAACTTTTTTTTTTTTTTTTATCATCTCAGTCGCTCACACCCGCAGGAGTATGAGCTGTGTAGGCCCCGGCGCGGCTCTCCTCCGAGGAATATATATATATATATATATATATATATATATATATATATATATATATATATATATATATATATATATATATATATATATATATATATATATATATATATATTCAATTCTGGGCAGTTTCCCACGTAGTTCTAACAATTGAGATAAAAATGCTGAGGGGCCAGCAACTTCAAAGTAATAACTCAGGTTAAAGCAGGAAACTAAGCTTAACCAGGTTTATTTGTTATATTTATTCTGGTCACTTTAGTTTATTCTTTGTCAGTATTTAATAACATAACTCAGGTCTTTTAAGTTATTTTTCTTTAAAACAATTCTGTTATGGTTAAAAAAGTTGGTTAAATAAATATTCAATTGGAAGTCTGTGTTTGTGTTGTTTATTAAAATTAAATCATTTAGCAATATCATAAAAAGTCCAGGCAGAGCTGCACATAAAATATGGTTTCAAATCTTTTCAATAATTATCGATATCGATCAATATGCATTTTTTTTTATCGATAAGCTTTTTTTCTATATCGCCCAGCCCTAATCTAGACCCACGGCTAATTCTTGATTTTCCCTTTTTGCGTTGTGGCACGGAATAAACATAGTGCAGAGCACGCTTCAATATTGAGCCTAAATCAACCAGCCCTTAAGTGTGTGTGTTCGGGAGGGGAGAGGCAGCATATCAGGACGGGAGGGCCAGAAGTTTCTTCCAGTTGATGAAAAATATAATTTTTGCATCGGCCACATTTTGGCCGATGATGATTAATGAGTCAGATGCTAAAATCAGCCTGCTGATTAATCGGTTGGGCTTTGTTAAATACTAACCTGATAACAGCCAGGCTGTTAACAGCCTGGCTGTTATCAGGTTAGTTAAATACAGCTTTATGCTTAAAAAAACAGCATATCTTATTAATTTCTTTGACCTGTTCTTTAATTTTGCTTTCACAGACCTGAAGACCATGACTGAGAAGCTCAAGAACAGATACTATGTAACTAAGAAACTCTTTATTGCGGACCTTCAGCGAATCATCAGCAACTGTCGCGAGTACAACCCCCCAGACAGCGAGTACTGCAAGTGTGCCAACACCCTGGAGAAGTTCTTTTACTTCAAATTAAAAGATGGAGGCCTGATAGAGAAATGAGCTACAGCACATGTGGAAAAATCTTAGCAGATATTGTCTAATCTGGGTTAAGGAAAATATGAATTCATTTTGCAGGGTAGCTGTGGGACTTGAGCTATGAAAGACATCAGTCATTAATGGTCTCCAAACAACTTTACGTCATTTTCTGACATTTTCTGACAAGTCACTGGGAGAAAAATCTTAATTATTCATGCCTCACTGAGCGTACCAAAGGTTTACAGGTCCAAGATTTAAAATGGCTTCTGTTCTTGCTGTTATTTACTGATTCATATTTATTGTCATTGATGGTCTAACTGCATAAAACGAGTCGCAAGTGTTCATGTTAGAAAACTGGACTTGGGACCTAAAGCCATGTTGCCTTCTGTTACTGAAAGACACTTGAACATCCCAGCCACTTTCACGGGTGTGAAAATAGACTTCCTCAGAGGGTTTGTTTGCTCAAAATCCACTTAAATCGGTCATTAATGATGAAAAAAATATATAATGTCAGTACTTGTCTATGAAGTTAAGTTTTTTTTCTTTTTTTAATGATACTGGTGATCATTTTGCTTTTGATTAAAGAGGAGGCATTTTTAATGCATTGTTTACTTAAGACGAATCAACTTTTGAAGAGAAAGGACACATTTGGCCGCACTTCCAAACTGCTAAGCATTAGATCAATATTTCCTGTGCCAAACCAAGCAAATTTCAGACAGCATATGTTTTATTGATCACATCACGCACTTTTATCAAATAAACTCTTTAAGTACTGATCCATTAGGAATGTTTATGTACCAGATATTTCACTACAAGGTCTAATGGGGCTTAGCTTTAAAAGTGCCTGTTCTGTTTAGCAGCAGGAGTTGGCACAAACTCAGATTTTTTTTTCCTGTCAGTTATCACAGACATGCTAAAAATGTCTTTGTTTGTCCCAAGTTTGTTGGATAATTGATATGAAGGCACAAACATAGTGAGGATGAGCTTTCCAGTAAGATTAGTTGTCATTCAGGCTTCAGGAAAGGTGTTTATTTTTCAAATCCTAATGACTGCACCCAACTCAGAGTAGATGTTAGAGCATTACAGTTTACATTATTCTTTTGGAAACAAAAAACCCACATTGTTTTTGCTGTTTGTTTGCTTTTTACTCTGTATTGGTCTGTGTCAAGGTGCTTCCTGAGATGCTTCCAGTTTTTCAGGGGCCTAAATGTCAAATGCTGACTGATTAATCTTGTTGAATGTTTCATTGACACTGTATGTGGAATCTTTTATTTTTTACTTAAATGAATTGAGAGCTTTGTTTAAGTGATGTCAGTACTGCATTCTTCAGGGTTTTCAATAACATGTTTAACCTTAGATCCACCAATGCTGCATTTCAATCTTTCAGAAAAAAGCTTCGGTGGGAGTGAAGCAGTCGGCTGTTGAGTTACCATTTACTGTAAAACTGTTCACAATAAATACCTTTTTTATATAATATACACTATATTGCCAAAAGTATTTGCTCACCTGCCTTGACTCACATATGAGCTTAAGTGACATCCCGTTCCTAATCCATAGGGTTCAATATGACGTCGGTCCACCCTTTGCAGCTAGAACAGCTTCAACTCTTCTGGGAAGGCTGTCCACAAGGTTTAGGAGTGTGTTTATGGGAATTTTTGACCATTCTTCCAGAAGCGCATTTGTGAGGTCGCACACTGATGTTGGACGAGAAGGCCTGGCTCTCAGTCTCCGCTCTAATTCATCCCAAAGGTGTTCTATCGGGTTGAGGTCAGGACTCTGTGCAGGCCAGTCAAGTTCATCCACACCAGACTCTGTCATCCATGTCTTTATGGACCTTGCTTTGTGCACTGGTGCACAGTCATGTTGGAAGAGGAAGGGGCCAGCTCCAAACTGTTCCCACAAAGTTGGGAGCATGGAATTGTCCAAAATGTCTTGGTATGCTGAAGCATTCAGAGTTCCTTTCACTGGAACTAAGGGGCCAAGCCCAGCTCCTGAAAAACAACCCCACACCATAATCCCCCCTCCACCAAACTTTACACTTGGCACAATGCAGTCAGACAAGTACCGTTCTCCTGGCAACCGCCAAACCCAGACCCGTCCATCAGATTGCCAGATGGAGAAGCGCGATTCGTCACTCCAGAGAACGCGTCTCCACTGCTCTAGAGTCCAGTGGCGGCGTGCTTTACACCACCGCATCCGACGCTTTGCATTGCACTTGGTTATGTATGGCTTGGATGCAGCTGCTCGACCATGGAAACCCATTCCATGAAGCTCTCTGCGCACTGTTCTTGAGCTAATCTGAAGGCCACATGAAGTTTGGAGGTCTGTAGTGATTGACTCTGCAGAAAGTTGGCGACCTCTTCGCACTATGCGCTTCAGCATCCGCTGACCCCGCTCCGTCAGTTTACGTGGCCTACCACTTCGTGGCTGAGTTGCTGTCGTTCCCAAACACTTCCATTTTCTTATAATACAGCTGACAGTTGACTGTGGAATATTTAGGAGCGAGGAAATTTCACGACTGGATTTGTTGCACAGGTGGCATCCTATCACAGTTCCACGCTGGAATTCACTGAGCTCCTGAGAGCGACCCATTCTTTCACAAATGTTTGTAAAAACAGTCTGCATGCCTAGGTGCTTGAATTTATACACCTGTGGCCATGGAAGTGATTGGAACACCTGATTCCAATAATTTGGATGGGTGAGCAAATACTTTTGGCAATATAGTGTATATACATGGCTCAACAAATAAAGGGAACATGTAAAAAACAAACTGTGAAATCAAACTGTACTCTTAGGAAGCAACACTGATTGATGTCAATATCACATGCTGTTGTTCAAATGGAATAGACGGGTGGAAATTATTGGCAATTAGTGTTGGAGGGTTCATGTGCGACACATTTGCAAACCATATTGTTTAGATACTGTGTCACTGAAGTGTGGCACCTGCTGGACAGACTAAACTGATACTGATGACTTATAATATGAGTTAAGCAATTGCTATAATGTGTTATTTCATATCTGTCATTTAAACTGAAAATACATTTTAGATCCAATCCAGAAATGTAAACATACAACAGGAAAATGTAAGCGCACATGTGAATAAGGATGTTTCTGGATTAGGGTTTAGGCCTATTTATTGATTTAAAATACTAAGTAATAATAGCAAATCAAGGGTTTCAGATAAGTTGAGTGACAACTGAGAGGAACAGGATGACACAAAAATAATTAGAACAAATAATGAGATCTAAATGGTCCCACTTGGCTGAATCCTCTTGAGGCTCCTACATATTTCATGATTAATTTCATAATATATATATAATATATAATAATAATCCACAAATGATTAGAATTTTATTTTTTTTGGCAAATGCTCTTAAAATACAGTTTAGTACGTCAATTTAAAACGGCTTGTTTTGCTGTTAAAGGACATGTCATAGAATGATTAGATAGGGTATTTGGTGTTGGTCCTGGTCTCTGAATAGCACAGATGGCAAAAGTACTCACTTTCCGTACTTGAGTAAAAGTACAGATACTTGTGTTAACAAATACTCTGGTAAAAGTGGAATTACTGATTAAACTTCTTTACTCAAGTAAAAGTAACAAAGTACATGCTTGTAAATTTACTTAAAGTGTGAAAGTAGAAACCACTTTTTTCATGCTGTTGCCTACATTTTAAATGGATGTCTGCCAATAGGACTAGATCTCCGTTGTGTTCATTTTCAATCATCTCGTCGTCCATACTACTATGCTAACGCCCCCGCCACCAAGCTGCAATGATTTGCCGCGAATGAATACCGCCGAATCTGTCGATTCATCTTGTAGTGGTGCGTCAAATGCAACGTAGATTCCCATCCAATTAGATTGAATTTGGTATTGATGACGTGAAAAATAATAACGGTAACTCCATTGAAATGATTCAAAACTAAAGTAACGAGCCAATTTTTTAAAATGTAAGGAGTAGAAGTAAAAAGTCGCCATAAAAATAAGTAGTAAAGTAAAGTAAAAATATCAGAAAAATCTACTTGAGTACAGTAACGAAGTATTTGTACTTTGTTACTTCCCATCTCTGCTGAATAGGGTGTGTAACATTGGTTGGGCTGAAATGGCGTATTTGCTGTGCTATGAGCCCTATTACAAGCCTGGTTAAAAGCCCTAGAATGAAACAAGTTTTCTTTTTATGCTCAAGAATATTTAGATGAGCTGTGCCCTGATTGGTTGGTTTACAACGAGCGAAGCTGCTGAGCAAAGACGCATCATAGCAACAAGCACGCACTCACTGAAATGTTGAAATTGTTGATATGGTAGGGGACCAGGCACCCTCCTTTTCCCGGACATGTCCTACTTTTTATACCTAAAAAAATTTCCGGGATTTTTTGTCTACTACAATGCGGCAGAACCGAGCCGTGGGCTCTGGGGCTGGTCTGGGAACCCCAGCGGGGGACGGAGCGATCAAACCCGAAATGTTGAAGGTAGCCTGGACACAGGCGGCCCTGTGCCTCCCCCCCACCTGCCTTACCGGCCCTGGGCCCACCCTCCTCCAGCGGAGGATGGGAGGCTCATGGCTCTCTGCTGAGATCCGGTCCAGTCAGCGGCCCAGCAGGGGACAAAAGTGCAGGCCAGAACCAAATAAGGCAACATCCCCAAGTTTACGTCAAATCAGGGCTTTGTTTGAATTCGGAGGTGTTGATGGGGTTTCAACTTCTCTGTATGTCCATTTCACCCACTAAACTATCGTTATTCATCTATGATAATTTAAACTCATTTTTGCATTGACCCCTTTAAGAGCTCGACATGTGCACCACAGATTGGTGTTGCTGGACCAATCACTAGCAATTAGCAAGACACAAATTAGTGGTTCAACAGGTGGGGACCACAGATCACTTCTCAGTACCTATGCTTTCCTGCTGATGTTTTGGTCAATTTTAAATGTTGGTGGTGCTTTCACACTGGTAGCATGAGACGGACTCTGCAACTAGTGCAGCTCATCCAGGATGGCACATCAATGTGAGCTGTGGCAGAAAGGTTTGCTTTGTCTGTCAGCGTAGTGCCCAGAGGCTGGAGGCTCTAGCAGGAGACATGGAGGAGGACAACAACCCAGCAGCAGGACTGTTGCCTCTGCCTTTGTGCAAAGTAAAATGAGCAGAGAGATCTGTCTGCAACAGCCTTCAGCGTGAGTGGTTTGGCAGTGAGTCAGTAATGCTGTGGGGTGGCTTTTCTTCGGAAGGCTGCACAGCCCTCCATTTGATCGCCAGAGGTAGCGTTACTGCCATTATGTACAAAGATGACATCCTCAGATCAATTGTTAGACTATATGCTGGTGCGGTCGGTCCTCCTAATGCAGGAGAATGCTAGCAGTTCCTGCAAATTAAGGCATTGAAGCTATGGACTGGCCCGCCCATTCACCAGACCTGAATCCGATTGAGCATATCTGGGACTTTATGTCTCGATCCATTCACCAAAGTCACATTGCACTACAGACTGTCCAGGAGTTGGTGGATGTTTTAGTCCAGGACTGGGGGGGGATCCCTTAGACATAGGCATGATAGGGAGGTCATACAGGCATGAGGAGGCCACACATTAAAGTGAATCTCATTTTTACCTGTTTTAAGGACAATACATCAACATTGAATCAGCTTGTATTGTGTTTTTCCAATCTAATTTTGTGTGTGACTCCAAATCTAGACCTCCATTGGTTAATAAAAGTGTTATTTGAGGGTTCCCTTTATTTATATACATATATTATTTTACTTTTTTGGGGGGTTCAAACCCCACATCAAACATATGAATCATGGGCTTATAACATCATCCAGTGTTGGTCCTTGGATTGTGTGCCTACCTGACAATATGAGAGCCAACGTCGCCTCGTCAAACATGGTCTGCATCAAATGTTGAGGAACCAGGACGCTGTTATGACAATGGGCTAATGGAACAAGACCATTAACATGGGAACTTAAGGCACTTTTGGTATGCTACTACGCCCGTAGTGGGAACTATGGGAGCTTCGATTCCAACATTCTGAACTAGCAGCTAAACACCTAATGGCTCATTGTCTTCCAACATTCACAAACCGCAGCTAATTTCACAGTTAATGTCAGGAGATCCAACAATTGCAAGCCTAGAGCTGTGCAAGATCAACAGCACTCAAAGAACCTTCATCACAAAATCTATGGGGCTGTGGAAACAACACCTGAGGCCAACTTCAAGCAACTTAGAAAAATCTCCATTAAATGTGGTATATCCCAAAAGGACGCTCTGCCCCCCCTGCTGTTCTAGATAGATCTGAACCCCCTCAGCCAAATAATTAACAAGACTGGCTATGGATACCTACTCAGAAATGGGGCCACTATTAACATACTCCTGTACATGGATGACATCAAGCTTTATTCTAAGATTGAATGACACATTGACTCTGATCCACACCACCAGCATCTACAGCGGGGACATTGGAGAGTCATTCAGGCTAGAGAAATGTGGTCAGATGGTGAGAAGGAGAAGGGAGGTAATCCACAATAAAGGGATCACACTCCCAGAAGGGAGAATAGCAGATGTGAGAGCTACAAGAGAGCTACAAGTACCTTGGAATACCACAGACAAATGGCAACCACAAAAAGGCTACAGAGAAAGCTACAACAGCCAAATGGCCAACCACCAAGACATTTTGCACACTCATAAGCAGCAGAGGACAGCTGTAGTGATTGATCTGGACATCTCAAATGATTGAAAAATCAAGAAATAATAACACGATGAACTGGAAAAATACCAAGGCCAGAGGGAAGAACTAGAGAGAGCCTGAAGATGAAGCCAATAGTTGTGCCTGTGGTCACAGGAACACTCAGGGAAGCAACCCTGAAAATGGAAAAGTGGCTTCCTTGAGGATACCTGGAGAAACATCAGAGATCTCAGTCTGGAAATGTGCAGTTCTATGGACAGCTAAGATACTGAGAAGTATCCTCAAACTCCCACATCTCTGATGGAGGACCTGAGCTTGAGATGAAGGAGCCCCCCACCCCACCCAGGAGTACGAGGCGTGGGTTTTGCTGTGTTTGCCAAAGTCTTTTCAGGTTATTTCCTGACTCACTCAGTAGTTGATGTGAAAAGAACAATTAAAGTATCAACCAGTAATAATTAAAGTAATCAAATTATCTCCCAAACTGCAGTCATAATGAGGTATATTATTTAGGGAAATTACAGTTTTAAAAGAAAAAGTGAATCATTCAGTTTTGAGTTAAACATACAGTAAAAAAGTAGAACTTGTTAATAAATAAGGTTTTTTAGAATCGAGGTTGGGGGAGTTGGAATATGAAAATGATTGAGGCTTCATAGGATATTAAATGATCTTTACATGGGGAAGAAGGCCGATCCAAAACCAAAGCTCTTGGTTTACCACTATGTATATCCTACAGCTCTGAAGTATGGTGGAGTCCCTGACTAGAAAATCAGCATTCCAGATAAAATAGCTGAAATGAGCCTCCCACTGTATGGAGAAGAAAATATGAAGAGGAACATTTTAAACTTAAAAATCAAAAAAAAATTTCTAGATAGGAAAAAAATGCAGTTAAGATGCATCCAGGCAAAAATCAGACGTTTTTTAACTAAAAAAGACCAACGGGCGTAAAGAAATATGGAAGAATCGCTCTGAGAAAAGAGACTTCCAGAGTAGATAAAGTGCAAAAAGCTGGAAATCATTTCTAGTTACTGATTTGACTTCATATCTTTGATCAGTTCTTTGGACAAGAAAAAAATAAGTTAAAAGACTTTGCTGTAAATGAGGCTGGTGGTTGAAAGTCACCTGTTTTAAATGAAGTAGATTATAAATCACCATATAGAAGGGGCTCGAGACAAGTATGTATCCTTTACAAATTTGACTTTAAGAAAAATATGTCAGGGGATTCATGAAGAAAAACTTGAAAACTTTCCAGCCTTTTGTTGCACTCATGTTTAAGCATTAATGTAAGGCCTTAGGTTTCATTTCCCCAACCTCACTGATAAATAAGTAAAGCTCTGCTGCATACCACCGCTTTCAGTTTGTTGTGGCCTTTTGGATATGCTCAGTTATGCACATTTCTTTGCTCCCCATGTTGGATTATATAAAGTTTGTGGAAGAACTACTCTATATGTGTGGCTTTCTGCCTCATTTAGCTCTACAGAGCTTTTTTTTTGACATAATGCTTATTACCATTTATTCTCTATTAAACAGTAGTACTGAGCATGCAAAGTGTAGATTTTAATTTTCAAACCTTGTTCTTGTTTTAAGTAACAGGAAAATACACCAGCAGTACCTTGCTATCATTCATTTTTATGTTTTGTAGCAAGTAACTGTATTTATTTATTTATTTTTTTGTGTGTGTGTTTCTGATTTATTATATCAATTGAGCGAATAGAGTTTAACTTTTCTCTTTTTTGCTCAATGGGATTTGTTATAAACTTCTAAATAAAATGTTTTAATTCATTAGAATATTCATATTTTCTCATGGTTGTTAAAGCTTTCTTGAATTTTTTTGGTACTGGTTGCTATGGAGTAGTTTTTGTTATCTTTAGGTGGTATGTAATGTTTTGCATGTAATGTATTAAGGTCAGAATGTAAATCAGTAACCAAATGAAAACAACTTACAGCAACTAAAAGATGAGTGTTATGTATGAGCAGAAAGGCACTGTAAGTTTTGTTTTCCTGGTATAAAAATAAGGTGGGGCCAAGTAAGGGTACAATGAACCACCCAGGAAGTAGAACATTCATGCGCTATCTGCTTTAAACAACATGTGAATAGGTATAAATAAAATGCAATTTATAAGTAAGTGTAGATGGTATTTATTTTCCAACAGCGGTTGTAAAAGAAGTTTTCTTAGGTGAGCTAGGATTAGGTTTCCTGTGTCACTGCATAATAAACAAAGTGTTGGACTTCCAGAAACTCCCTCAGTAGGGCCACATTCATGAGATCAGATGGTTTTTGCTTTCGTTTTCCAGTTTAAACGTCACAAAGACTGATCTGCACAATTTAAATCCCCACCACCTGCCTGGTGAAGTCTCAGTAGAGAAGGAGAAGCTGAAAACATCGAAGCGATCTCTGGTAAGTTTAAATGCCTCAGATGTTTTCTATCAGAAAGAGATTCATGACAATGAGTGATCACCCTATGCTTGCCTTTAAAGAATTCCCTTTGTGTTTTAGTGGATTCCCACGACTAAGCAAAGGATGGCAGATTTTCAACTACGTGACTACCAGAAGGAAGTGGTGGAAAAGGCACTGAGGGGAGAAAATGTCATAATTTGGCTCCCAACAGGAGGTGGGAAGACCCGAGCCGCTGTCTATGTGGCCAGAAGACATCTGGATACCACACCAAATGGCAAAGTCATGGTGCTGGTGAACAAGGTACTCAACAATGAATTCAAGGATAAGAAAATTACAACTGTTACCGATTCTATCTAAGCACTAAATGTATTCGGGTTACTTAGTACATCAACCCTTTTATGATGACAGGTTCACCTTGTAGACCAACACTACACCAAAGAGTTCAGGCCTTTTCTGGGTGAAGATTTTAAACTGATGAAGGTCAGCGGTGAGAGTGATGAGAAGGATTTCTTCGGGATAGTGGTGCAGGCCAATGATGTGGTCATCTGCACAGCACAGATCCTGTATAACGCTCTGATCAACAAGGAGGAAGCAAAACACACAGAGCTCTCAGGTCTGTGAACCAACCTGATCAGGAATGTTGCTTATGATGGGTGATGAACATTACTGTGCTTCAGCAAACTAACCACATCCTCCATTTCTCATTGCACTCAGATATCACTCTACTGATAATCGATGAGTGTCATCACACCCACAAGGAGTCAGTCTACAACAAAATAATGAGACTCTATATGGAGAAAAAGCTGAAAGGACAGCGGCCATTACCACAGATCCTGGGTCTCACAGCATCACCTGGAACAGGAGGTGCAAAGGTGCTGGGGGATGCTGTAAAACATGTCCTGGAGGTTAGTTTAACCATGAGTTAAAGACTTGACATCACTTGTCATCAGTAACTGTTCTGAGAGCTACATGCTTGTTTTCCTCTCTGTGTTTCAGATCTGTGCTAACTTAGACTCAGTTATTGTCTCGACTAAAAACTATATCCCTGAGCTAAAGGAGAGGGTACCACGGCCAAAAAAGACCTTTGATATTGTGGAGAAAAGAGTGGCAGTAAGTAAATGTACACATTTTTAACACAATAAAAAGTGAATCTTTGCTGTTGCAAAAAGATATGCTGTAACTCCTACTGGTTATGGCACTTAACATGGGAAATATGGCACACCAACCAGCGTGGCATTTAACTGGGAGTGGGGAAAAAAAATCTGCTTGCGACAGAGACAGTGGAGAAGAATCTCATTTAACAGATCACTTCCTGTTCAAAGGGAGTTTTCTTCTCCACTGTCAGGCATGATTTGTCTGAGGGATTGCCTCAATGAGTCGATGCAATCAACTGGATTTCCTTAGATAGAAAACTTTGAATGTGTTTGACTGTATGATCTAGCTGAATTGTAAAGTGCCTTAAGATGACATGTGTTGTGAGTTGGCGCTATATAAATAAACAAAACTGAATTGAATTTAAATGAGCACACACACTCACTATTAGCTCATTAGTAGCCGGTTCTTATCCAGGACAAAAGTCATGTTTGTTGGCCTAAGCTCACCTCTTTTCTTTAAGGACCCACTTGGAGATCATATTAAGTGGATGATGCAGCTAATCCACGAATTCATGAATCTTCCCTCTGATGTGAGGCTCAGAGAATGCGGGACACAAGAATATGAGACGGATGTGGTGGTTCTGGAGCAACGAGGTAAAACCATGGTTTGGGATTAAACTTTTTTTATGAAAGAGGAGATCCGATCTTTGAAGAGTGCATCTATCTTCCTGATTCTCCTATTCAATCGGTGTAATTTGGATCAGGAGTCAGAGAGAACAACAGACTCTTGGCACAATGCGCACTCCATCTCAGGCAGTATAATGATGCCCTGCTCATCAATGATACTCTGAGAATGATGGATGCATATCGCTCTCTGGAGGATTTCTACAATACAAAGTACACCACGGCTTTTGATGGAACCGACTTCTTCCTGGTGGGGCTTTTTCAAGGTAAAAAATACTGGAATTGATCTGTTTTGGTTTTCTGATCAACTTGAAGCTCTTTTTTTTATTCAAACATGTTCATCCCTGTGGGTTTTTTTTTTTCACTACACAGAGAATCAGGTGGAGTTGAAAAAGTTTGCCACAGATCCTCACTTTGAGAACCCGAAAATGGCAAAACTTGAGAGCACTCTGGTAAGCCAGTTCGGCCCAGATGTCCAGTCTAGGGGAATTCTCTTTTCCAGAACTCGCAAGAGCACTCACAGCCTCCTTGACTGGGTCATTGAAAACAAAACCTTGCAGGGAGCTGGGATAAAGGCTGCCATCCTGACAGGGGCTGGTAATGGCATCACTTACATGACACAGGTGTGTCTCTGAAGGTCTAATCAAACAATGTAAAGCCTTTCCTTTTCTTTAACAACTCTCCAAATAAATTTTTATTTACATATTCTATACTTTCTTGTAGAACGAGCAGGCAGACACAATACGGAAATTTCGAAATGGTACACTCAACCTCCTGATCTCCACCAGTGTGGCAGAGGAAGGCCTGGACATCCCTGAGTGCAATGTGGTGGTACGTTATGGACTTCTTACAAATGAGATAGCACAGCAGCAGGCAAGTGGTCGTGCCCGAGCAAGGGACAGCCAGTATTCAGTGGTTGCTGAAGCTGGAGGACGGGAGATTCGCCGAGAGCGCATCAATGAGTACCTGGAGGAGCTGACTGGAGAAGCCATTGCCAAGGTCCAAAGTATGAGTGAGAATGAGTTTCGTACCAAGGTCAGGATCTAAGAAAAACTCCTTTTTTGTTATGTTATTCTTTTCTGCTCCTCATTCCTGACTTGTTACTGCTAATTTTTTTTTTAGATAAACGAACTTCAAACAGAGGCCATCGTTATGAGTAAAGTTTTAAAAGATCGTAAAACTGAGAAGAAAAACCAATACGCTGCCTCTAACGTCAGGATTCTGTGCAGAAACTGTTTTGCTCAAGTTGCATCTGGGAATGACTTTAAACTTCTGGAAAATGCGCACTACGTTAACGTAAATAAAGATTTTAAGTGAGTAAATCTCTTCCTGATTACTTGTTTTGCAAAAGGGAACCCAATTAAAACACCATCCCCCTTTCTAACTGTTGCTTTTATGTTTGATCAGACAACATTACAAACTGGGTGGAAAGGTGGAGCTAGAGAGACGGTTTGAGGACTGGGAGCCTGGATGCACAGTGAGCTGTAATAATGGCAACTGTAATAAGGTACAGTTGACTCCCTGGTGAATTATTTAAAACCTGATCAGATTTGATGTATATTTGCAGGTCTAACTCTTAATATTGTTTCTATATACAGGATTGGGGATTTGAAATGAAATACAAAAAGGTGGCCCTACTTCCAAATCTAGCCATCAAGAACTTTGCTCTGGAGACGCCTGATGGAAGGGTCACAGTTAAGAAATGGAAAGATGTTCCTTTTGCGGTCGAGGAGTTTAGCTTTAAGCAATACTATGAAGAGAACGTCGAGGGCTGGTTAGATTGAGACAAAGATAATCTCAGGGCTATATTTCATGCTCCACTTTTATTTGTTTCTACTGTATTTTCAGGTGGATAGTGTAAACATGAATTTTATTGTTGGATGTGCTTGAACATAAACAACACTCCACACATGCTAGGTTGTATTAGTGCTGCTGGGAATGTTAGACATAAGCTTAAAACCCTATTACTCATCGATCATGCATGAAATTAGCGAGACGGCTTTGTTTATGCCCAAGGTCCTTAACTTGCTGCATGCTCTGTATGTGAGCGTCCTTGAAAGTCCTCCTTGAAACTTGGTTGCACATAAAGCTTTTACAAATGTATGTTATATAAAATATATTTTAATCTTGCTGTTGTTGAATGAAATCTGTTTTACATTTTATGTATGCATCGAAAGTAACTATACCTGAAATAAACTGTTTTTAAGAATAAGATCTAATGAAATAATACTTTGATTCTCCACTAGATGGCAGTGTTAGTCAATCAAAGTAAAATAGTTGGATTTCTTTGGCTGTGAAGAGTGACAAAAGAACTTTTAAGCTCACTTTTTGTCAATGATCCACTAATAGCAGTGGACAATTAACACTTAAAGAGACTCTAAATAGCATAACTAATTCTGAATCCAAATATGTACAAAACCAGAAAAGGTCAGAAACCCATTGTTGCAGGTGTTTTCTTAAATGCTATCTGTCCCTTTAGAGAGAAATGTCCTATGACACAACAGCAAAAGTATGCAGTCTACTTTAGACTGTATGAATGAGTTTTATTCTTCTTGAAGATAAATAATTGGCATACCAGATTGAGAAAAACTAAGCCTTGAAAGCATTAGAAAATATTTTAAAAAGGTTGATCTTGGTCAGCATTAACAGTTAGAAATAAAAACCCTGCCTACTTACATGAATCACCTTTTATTAACAAACAGCAAAGATTCAACTATAAAAAGCTGCACCAAATCAAATATGCAGCATGAAGTTAAAGCAACTAGAAAGATGGTCATTAAATCAAATCAAGAAGCCACGTTGGATAGATTCATCTTTGACCTATAAAATGTCTTTGAGCATGTCTTCAGGCAGGGACATGTATGGGTCAGCCCTGCAGTGTCACATGTGCCCTAATCCTTTCAAATCTGTCACAGTGCTGAAATCAGTGCTACTTTCATAGCTGTAATCACAATAAAAACAGACTCTGTTCCGCTTTTATTCCTGACTCAGATGTTGACGAGCAGGAGGAAGCCATGCAGAATGATCAGCTCTGATCAAGTTCAAGCTTATACAATCAGCACTGATTGCTTCCTTTTTCTTCCCAATGCAACACCCCGTGCATCCTAATTGTAATTAGCTGTCTTGTAAAACTAAAGCAGCTTGGAGCACATGAACAACAGATGATATGCGAGTGCAGCTGACTGGGTTTGTGCTACAAACAAAATATTCTGTTCATTGGAATTTATGATGGACACATGTAGGCGCACCTGTATATGCAAAAGCAAGATAGAACATTTCTCCATGTCTTCACAGAAACCCTTAATTAGATAAAAAATATTTGCTGCTTCAAGCAGCTGATGGTATGAAACAGAAAATAGCATGTTAGCCAGTTCTTTTGCTTATTTACTATTCGACTTAGGCTTTTTCTGAATTGGGAAAATTATAGCATGTGGATACTTTTCCTTTACCTTTTGTGGGATCAATCATTAGAACAGCATCCTGAGTAGGAAAGAAGCTCTGGACTCCTGTGCTGAATCTAGACAGCCTTCCGGCCGGACGTCATTGCAGGGCCGAAAAGGACATGGAAGATTTTTGATGAATTGGAACTAAAGCTACCAGAAAAGTACCACAAAAAGCAAAATGTACACACGTGTTTTTATCACATGTTTTTAAAATATCTAAACATATGAAAGTGTGAACATTTGCATGTGCCACATAGACACGCTAAAAAAATATATTTTTGTTAAACTCCTTGAGGTGGGCTGTGCATATGTTCTGTCAAACAAAGGATAGTGAATGACCATATGGCCCCTAAGCACCAGATAGGAACGTTGGGAGGTCCCTATGCCACAAGTTATGTTTTATTGATCTCACAAGGAGAAATTCACTGTCACAACAGGTCTCAGTGACACACAGACTGGGTGCAAATGTTGAGATCGGGGCAAGAAGAATGACATTAAAGGGATATTGTCTAAGAATTACTGCCATCTAGTGGTGAAATTGGGTTTATTACACTCAACCCTAACGCGTCACTGCCTCAAATTGTGGCAACGGTAGCCGCCTTGTGTCAAAAAGCCTGAACAATGCAGATGTAACAGAATAATCTGATACTTCATCTACTTTTAACTCAGGTGAAGAGGTTTGTGATTTCTTTAATATTGCAAACTGGCAAAATCTAAATAGACTGCATGTTGCAGAGATGTTCCTAGAGTGATATCTAATCAATTTTCACAGGGTGGTATGTTTTTGAGCAATATTTATAACTCTAAACTTGTGCAAAAGAAAACAGACAATAAACCCAAACCTTTTTTTTTTCTTTTTACCACATTCTTGCAGAGATGTGGAGTCAACAAGTCATCTCCATGTCATACATTTAGGCCCCGTCCACACGAAGTCAAACCCTGGCCTAAACGCACAAATTTTTCACCAAACCAGCCTCTCATCCACACGAAGCCGGCGTTTCGGGGTCTGTAAACGATCTTTTTTTTATTAAGCCTTCAGAGTGGGAAGATTTTGAAACGCCGTTTTCGCGTTTCCATCTTTAAGGTCTGACCGCATTTTTTTTTTTTACACGCATGCGTCATAGCGTCGCCTCTAAACACGCATGTGCGACACAGTATCACAACAACAATGGCGCTGTACTATGTTGAATGGTTGCTGCTCATGCTACTCACCCTGCTGTCGGGCTTACAACAGAATCTTCTTCTTCTGGAATATCTCCAGGAAGAACAGAGCAATATCGACGACATAGTTCAGCACCTGAATTTGACTGAACCACGAAAATGGACCCGCAGGGCCATTTTCCGGTTTTCTGGTCTGGTTGTTGTATAAATAATACTGCGCATGCCCAACATTTCGTTGCCTGTTTTCGCCTATTTTTGCTTTGACACCACAGCGCCACTTACAGGCCTGGCATACATTTTGCAGCGTTTTCATGCATTCGTGTGGACGATCACATTTATTTTACGTCTCCGTCTTTAAGATAAACGTTCTGGAAAATATTAGCGTTTCGTGTTCGTTTTGACTTCGTGTGGACGGGGCCTAAATCTACCCAGCCAATTAACCAGGTGAGTCCAATCTGCACAGGTTGATTCATGGTGAAGATTGGACTCACCTGCTTCAGTGGGTGGGTAGATCAAATACATGACATGGAGATGACTTGTTGACTCCACATTTCCCATCTCTGCATTCTTGTTTTTTTTTTTTTTTAAACATCTTAAGAGTGTTTGTTGTATATCACCTAAAGTCTCAAATGTGTATCTCTATTACTGGACTGTATATTGAAGAGATTTGTTTTCTAGCTTTGTTGTGGTCTAAAAGGGCTGTAACTGGCTAGGCTTCAAAGCACCTGCCCTGCTCTGTTTTGTGGCAACAGACCGATCTCTCACCTGCTGGGTCATGTGTCAAACTGGTCTCTGACAAAAGAAACACTCATGCTGTCTACAATTTAGAGCACATCCTTTTTTGTGCTTTGCTAGTTGTCACACACTCCACAGTTCAGGACAGCGGTTCATCCAGAACATAGACAGTTACATTCACTGCCCAGTTGGCTTCTGTAAGGTAGTTCTCCTTTGTATCAGCTTTCTTGTCTTTAGACAGCTGCAAATTTTGGTGAGTCATCTGCTCAGAATAATATACAGACCCAGATTAAAAACACTTATAGGTAAATGAAAAATAGAGAGTAAAGGCAAAAACAAAAACAAAGAGGAACAAAGCTTAGTCTGATTGTTGTGCTCTCTGAAATTAAAAGACTGTTTAAAAAGATGCTACGTTCAGACCGGACGCAGCAAAAGCAGCAAAATCACGTCTGCTGCTTCCTTTTTGCTGCTTGTACCAGTTAGTTCTGACGCGCGGCTGAAGCAGCTTTGCTGCTCTGGCTGCGCGGTGCAAAAGTGGGTCTGACGCGCGTTGGGCGGAGCTTCACTATCCTTTCTCTGCCTTGCAGCTATATTTGCTGTGATCAGTGGGAATAAAGTAGTTTTAATATGTGTTTAAGTGAGAAAATACACCTGAAAACTTCATCAGTGCAGTCAGTTCATCCAGATTACAGTCCTGCCTCCCAATGTTATTTCTGTCGGAGCCGCTCAGACCCCCACATACCGGCGGTGCGCCGACAGTAGGAATCTCTTCAACAGCAGCCTCTGGGAAAGTATATTGTAACTTAACCTTTTCTAACATACTGTAACTGTTGATTTTGTAAGTTTTATAACTAAAAAAATGTCAAATCAACTGTTATGATCATGGGTTGTAAGTAGATCAGGTACTCAGTAGTTGAGTAGGTAGCTTTTTTACCAAATTTTTACTTTTACTGAACAAAATATGATAAACTAGTGCTGCTCTTACTTAAGCATGATTTGTGGGTACTCTAGCTACCTCTGCTATCAGGTTAAAATATAAGCCAGTCTTATCCTTTTTATCTTCTGTTAAACTTTTCATTATGGTTTTAAAACAAAGAAGTGAGCACCAATGGTGGTCTGGTGGGCTTGTGAGCGGATGTAGAGACAACAGACTGATACTGAAGGTGGAGAAGACGAAGGAGATCATCGTCGACTTCAGGAAGCCTAACCACGCACCACAACTTCTACAGAAGCACCTTAGAGAGCGTTCTGACCCGCTGTCTCATTGTGTGGTGTGGAGGCTGCAGCGCCTCAGACTGGAAAAAGGTGAGAAGAGTGGTAAGAACAGAGAAGACTCCTGTTCCCTCCATAAAAGACCTTTCATCCCAGTGCTGCATGTCCCGAGCCCATAACATCACCAGTGACCCCTCACACCCCCACCATGGACTGTTCTCCCTGCTGCCCTCTGGGAAGAGACTTCACAGCATCCGCTGCAGGACCAGCAGATTTTGGAACAGCTTCTTCCCACTGCCATCATAATGTTGATATTATATTTGCACTACCAACGTGGCTGTTTTTTCACAATCATTTTAGATAGAACACAATGTTCTACTGCAATTTGCACCATATTTATTTAGTTTGCACTGCACTGAACCTTTCCATATCAATGCCTTTGCACCATGACTTTAAACTGGTTTTCCTTTTCTCCCACACTGTCTACATTCTTGATCACTGCTGCCCTTTATAAATGGCAATGTTCATTTCACTGTTATCTTCATTGAAATTTCGTTGATGACAATAAGAAATGACAATAATGTTTATCTAAGTCTACCATTGCAGTGGTTCATGCTGTACTGAGAAGAGAGCACTGAATATTAATACTCAATGAAATTCATTTAAATAACTACAAATTAAATAAGGGGAAACATTTTACTTTATATAATAAACACTGCTAAATGTATTAATTCATTAGTGCTATGAATTACAAATAGGTGTAAGTGCTGTTTTCTTGAAGCCTGGATATTTGAAGCAAAAAAAATGGACACACAAAAGACAGACAAGCTGAAAAGTCTCCTTAGAGAAACAGCATCTGAGGTGACCTCTGAAGCTATCAATTATACCAACAAAAGCCATGTTGAAAAGGACACCTTTTGATAACACAGAGGACACTTTGCTGTTAAAAGGAAACTTAAAAGTACAGACTGAAATACAAATGTTTTACCCTTTAAAGAAAAATAAATTATGTTTAATAATATATATATATATATATATATATATATATATATATATTTCAATCACATGAAAAAGGGAAATTAAAGAGACAATAATGAAGGGAAAAGAATGAAAGTAAATAGGCCACCTAGTAGTCTTGAAATGCAAAGCATCCTTGAGGAGAAAACCTGTCATATGAAAGTGAACTCTTCTGTCATCTGTAAACGTGTCAAGACTCAGAGCCGAGCCTTACAAATCTGATGTAACCAGAAAAAAACAAAACCAAAACTGTTCTAATCGAATATTCCAGTAGAACCCTTGTTTCTGAACAAACCTGTCAAGCCATGTGGTTTAAAACCATTTCAGTGGATCTGATCGAGCTAAGTATTGATCTACCCTTCTCATCTGAGGCATAACAGGGAGGAGATTCTACTAGAGAAAGGTTTACATACCTTTGATTTTCTTTTTCTCGTTTCTAGGAGGCTCGCTGCCATTGGAGAGTGTATTGACTCTTATAAAGAGGAGCAGAAGATGGTTTAGTGTGTGTAAAAGAATCGTAAAATACAGTCTTGAAATGATGTTCTGTGAAAATAATGTGTCATGTTATATTGGTTACAGTGATGTGCTTGCTATTTGGATTTAAACATTTTTTTTGGTGGATTTGGTGAAAAAGAACAAAGATGGGGTTTTGTAGAAGGTGTTGTTGTTTCTTCCTTATCTCCATTTACCCTCCTAATTTTAATTAATGTCACAGAACATGTTTTCCCATGTGATAGGTCCCGATTTTGATTATTTTTTTCTTTCTCAAGACAAACATTTTCTTCCTAGGCTATACAACAGACCTGCACCCTCTATTTAAGGTGATATCGCCATATGCTTCAAAAAACACCAAAAAGTAAGTAATTAAATATTTTTTTTTTGTACATGTCTAAAGGGATACATGCCAGTTGAGGTAGTTTAAAATGTATTTTTTGTACAAAACTAAAGGGATAAACGGGTACTGACTATGGGTATACTCATCTGACAGAACTCCAAGCCATAGGGAGATGGTGCTGGTCAGACTCGTCAATCTGGATGTTTGGTAAGAGAAGAAGAATTCTCTTTCACATTAAGTAACCCTCTTTCAACTATAGCCTCTTTAGGCTCAGGCTTTTTTCTTTTCCTTATAACCATATTCTGCATCTGGTGTCAACATATTTCAGCAAAAGCCCAGCATTTCATATTGTGTCGTCCTTTTCTCTTGACTTCAACTGTTGTATTGGAAAGTAGCTATATAATATTCATAAGCATTTTATTGGGGAAAAGGGGAGAAAGCATGCTTTTCATGCTGAATACATTTAATGCTGCCACCACACCCCCTTCTTTTTCTGAGTCCCGCAGAATTTCTATTTGTGTCTTTGGTCTACCATCTGTCACCCATCAAATGATAGGTTTGGGGTCGCACGAGAAAAGGGTGCCTTACTTTACCAGATGGAGAACAGCAGAACATCCTACTCGTGCCTGAGAGAGGGAACAAAGCAGGCTCATTTTTGCAAAGTGTCCTTTTTCTCCCTCATCTGTGGCCAGCTTTCTTTGTCTACCCTTCACTCTTCCTTCAACTATTGTAATTATTCTAAAGAAGCGAACCACTTGTCAATCTTTTCTTTCAACAGCTAATGGTCTATCCATCTGATCTGTCCAACAGTAAAGCCAATTAATTTGATCAAGCTGTTTGAAAGTAATTTTTGGGCACAGTGGGAGAGGGAAGTTAGACAGACAGTGCTGACTCCATATATCCTTTGTTAGAGGAACAGCAGCACAAAGTAAAGTGAGCAAAATGAGTCTGAATGGATCCAGCTCTAATTTTATATATGGATTAGTCTATTATGTTATTGTGTGCAACATTTCCAATTTTTTTAACTCTGAAAAAAATATATATGGGATTTCTTTCCAGTCAGGTTCAGTACAGGCTGTCAACTATGTTGTCTTATGATTAAAGATCAGTGTTTTGCCCGCTCATGACAAAGAGTGGCTACAGATGCAGGGACTGGAATGAAGAGACAGCTGGCCGCCCTGCCTCCGCTGTTAGAAACCACCGTTTCTAACAATTCAACTTTGGCCTCACCATTATGAATTAGAGATGCAATGATCCGATACTTGGATTGGATGGGTCCAATATTAACTAAATTAGCTGGATTGGATATCAGTCACTTGATATCGGATATCCGATCCTGTGCACTTTACATGGACCTGTTATTTCTTTCTTTAAAAAAAAAAAAAAAACTATTTCTTTTTGTTCAAAAAAACGTTTAAAAAAAAAACACTGTTTCCAACTGTTAGAGTTCTGGTTCTGTTATGTTTTTTCTTTTGGATGTTCAGTTTTGCTTTGCTTCTTGTTTTCTAGTTTTTTTATGGTTTAATTCTTATTTTATTGTGTCCTTTGGTTTTTTCTCAGTTTCTGTCTTAGTCTTGGTTCTGTTAATGTTTTCTTTTTAATGGTCCAGTTTTGCTTTACTCCATGTTTTATAGTCTTAGTGGTTTAATTCTTATTTTGTTGTGTTTTCTGGTTATTTTCAGTTATCAGGTTTTTATTTGTTGCCCTCTGCTGCCCTCTTGAGTTCTCGTTTTTCCCCTTGCCCCTTTCTTGTTTCTGCTCTACTCACACCTGCTCCCAATCTGCTTATTAGCCCTCCCTTTGTTTCAGTCCCCCCTAAATACTCTCTCTGTGCAGTTCTTCAGTGCTGATTCCATGTCATACTTCCTCCAACTCCGTCTCTCTGAGCCTTCCTCCTTGTGATTGTTATCCCCCTGATGTCTCCATGGTTTCTGGTTCGTTTGACTTGTTTTCTTGTTTTGATTTTTTGGATTTTTGGACTCCTGTTAGTTTGGACTTTGTTTTTCATAATAGGATTTTGGATTTTCTGCCTCTGAATTCAGTTTACCGTTTCATTAAATCATCAAGAAATTCACCTCTGCCTCCCTGCCTCTGCTTTTGGGTCAACAAATCACATCCAAATCGTGACACCAAATTTATTTCCAAGTTTGAAGACGTTTTGCTTCCCATCCAGGAATTTTTTTCAATTAAATTGTTTTTGCTTCTTAATTGTTAATAAATATGATAAAGCCTATTAATATCTATGTTAATTGTTACCTTTTATTTTACCAATGTTTCTATCAAGGCCAAAGCCTTCTATCACATGGTAAGGTATAGCCCAAATATGAGTATTGGATTGGATCAGAAAAAAGATGGATTGGTGCATCTCTATTAGAAACCAACTCACAGAACAAGCTCACCATGATATGTCCAAAATTGTTTGTCTGCTTTCTGATTTGGTGGACATGTAGTGTTTTAAGCAGGGGAACGCGTGTGGCACTGCAGGATTTGAGTCTCTCTCAGCATAGTGTGTTATTGACCGTAGCTTTTGTTACTTTGGTTTCTGCTCTCCGCAGGCCATTCATCAGGTCCATCTGTGCAGTTGTGGAATTTTTGCTCTCCGTTCATCATGATTATGCTGACCTGGAATCATGGATGGTTGTTAATGATCTTGTATGTCTTCCATTTTCATCCAATTACTCAGTTTATTTATACCAACATGCTTGCCATTTGTAGTTTTACTCTTCCTAATCTATTACTGAACTTTATTGATCAAGTTAAACAAGTCCCAGTGCTGTATCTGATGTTTATCACAACGCGCTATTATCCATGATGGCGACGGCCATGGATAGTGCACTATCAGAAGCAGAGAGTAACGGATTAATGACGTGTTTTTTCTCTGGTTAGAAGTTCGATGGCTAATCCTCCCTCTTCAAGTTGGCAATCCAACAACAAATTCATCCATGGAGGATCAGGAATAGGGTGAAATAATCATTGTCAGTTTAACTGTAGCTCTGGTGAATTTCAATGGTGAAGTCCTCCAGAAATCTTCAATAATTGTTGTTGATTGTAGGAGTGTCTATTAGTTTCCATTGATTTTGCTTGTAAAGCGGGGCGAATGGCGCTCGGCTTATTGCACCGTGACGTCACTGCCGGAAGATGGCAGGAGGGAGGTGTTACTATATTTTGGCAAAAATGGCCGTTCCGGGACTCAGTGATTGCGACAAAATGTTTAATTTTTTTTACTGATTAATGCTAAATCCATTAAATCACCGCGAACGTATTGGTTTTAGGAATAAATAATGACCCATTGGTTATTCCTTTATGACCGGACTTTTCCTTTAACAAAGGTAACATGTAGAGGACAGAAAAGCTTCTGAAAAAAGAATTTTCAGGTCTCTGAGAAGAAGACATCTTGCTTGTTTGTGGGCGACTGGATGCTTATTTTCTATCATAATTTACAAAGAAGTTCTAAAAAAAATCGACAATGTAATTTCCTGGATGCTTTTTCTATTTTTGTCTCTCATAGTTGAAGTCTACACATGATGCATATTACAGACCTCTCTCTTCTTTCTAAGACAGAAAGCTTGCATAATCAGTGGTTGACTAATTACTTCTTTGCTCCACTGTAAAATAGAATGAAAATCTGTTAAAGATGAATTTTCTTCTACTTTTTGTAGAAGTGCCCTGTCACGTGGCCGATGCAGGCCATTGATGCAGCACTCCATTGTCTTGCAGAGCTGCAGGAAATTGAAAAGTGGAGATCTAGAGACTGTTAGTGAAGAGAGGAGAGGAGGTAGAGAACAAGGGTGATGTGAAGCCCATCAGGACTTTCTGGGACTTTGCACACGGAAATGAATAAACCTTGCTTAATCTGTGTGTGTATGTGAGGCAGAGGCTTGTTCTCCCAATGTGAGGATGTCCAAAGTAGAGGTACAGGTCTTTAAAAAAAGGTGACCACATTTGTTGATATGTCTTTGCTAAAATTCTGTTTTAGTATTTCTCCACTTGGTTTAGGTTGACACATCCTATCGCTGATACATTCAAAGTTTTGTTGTAGTTCAGAGACAAGAGCAAGCCTTAAGAGATTTACAAATAACTCTTAGATTTGAAGGAGTTTTCATCTTGTTATAGCGAGGAGTTCAATTTTAATAGTAAATAAATGATTTACCTTTTCTTTGTTCCTTGGGGAGCAAAAACATAGTTTTTACTTATCTAATAGGTGCTTTTTCATAGTTTTCAATGATTGTACTTTTCCATATCACTCTTCTCAGTGCTAATGAATTATAATGACAGCATAAACAGGCCTTTGTTGGTTGGGGAATACAAAGTGGTTTTAGGCAAGGTTAACAGCCCATTTCTGCACCTTTGTGTGCCTTGGAAAACACAATTAACATATTTCAACATTGCTGTTGCATACTTTGTGAATATATTTGAATATTCTAACACTACAAGATTGGCTGAAGTGCCCCTTTTTAAGGAGAAATTCTTCCACCTCTAACGTTTTTAAGTACCTTTCCCAGTGAGTGAAACAGATTAAATAACATGAAAATATATTTGAATCAGAAGAATTCAGCTGCTCCATTTTTATTTCTCCCTTTTAACTCTGCCAAACGTCTGACCATGTTGAATTAAATGTAATTTGGATATGCAAAACCGCAACTATTTCTCTTGCAAGAAATAAAGCTGCAACAAGTTTTTAAGTTTTTTTTTATTTCTTTATAAGGATTCACAAATTTTGTTCTAGGTAAAAGTAAGGATTCAAAATTAGCACAAAATAATAATAACTAAACAATAAATAAATAACAACAAATAGATTTTTTTGTTTAATGATGGCAAATTTAATCACATCCTGGTATTATTGCAAAATGTAAAGCAAAGTCCAACACCCCAGGACAAAGAGGTGTGTCCAAGGAAGAAAGGTAGAAAGGATACTGAAGATTGGATCAGTTTTTAAAACTATGTTATGTTATTTTTCATGGTAATACTATGGGTTTTTTTTGTTTGTTTTTTTAAAAAAGCTTTAGAAATTACAATAATCTGTCACAGTTTTGCACTGTTTGGCTGTATTTAAGTTTTCTTTTTGAGTTTTTTTAGTTTCATTTCCATTTTGTGTTTTCTGGTTGGATTTTAGTTCTTATGTATTTATTGTTTACTCTCTGTTGCCCTCTTGTGTCAGTCTCCTTCCCCTAACTCCCTTCTAGATTCCTCTATCCACACCTGCTCCTCATCAGTTCAATACTCCAGTCAGTGTTCTTTTTGACATATATACTCCTCCTCTTCAGATACTGTTTGCTGGTTCCTCGTCGTTCCTTGCTCCTCACGTGTGTTTTCCTGAATTTCTCCTTTTTTCTGGTTTGCTGTATTTTGTTGTTATATTTTACCTTCCATGCCTTTGGTCAACATTAAATAAGCAAATACTGATCTCTTCCTCACTTCGTCTGTAGATTTTGGGTCCTCCTCAAACCTCCACTCAACCTGATATATTAATTCATTTTGGCAAAGTAAAAAAAAATAATGGTGACTCCTTTTCCAAGTACAACTCAGAAATAATGTATTTCATTTATGGACGCTTGTTTTTTCTCACTTTTCTCAATAGTTGCACATTCATGGTAGAGCAGTTGTAGGCTGATACAATTTCCTTTTTTAAAGATTTATAAGTAGTAATTTTTAATCTTACAAAAACAATACTCTGGAGTCTAGACTATAAAGTGGTGATTTGATTATGTGGCTATGAACATGGACTTAGAAACATAGTGTGATGAGAAAAAAATGACCAACAGCTTAGTAAGTCCAATTTTTTTAGGTATTTAACTTAAAAAAAAAGAGATATACAACATTTTTTTTTTGTTTTGATTTTTTAAAATTTTTAATTAAAGTCAAACTTCCAAAAATATATTGTGATCCTAAATCCACTTTTTTGGTGTTCGTGTGCAAAATTATAAAGGATCTCCGTTCTGAATGAAACATGGATCCAAGTTTGTATAACTGAGTTTAAAGGACACCTCACAGCCCTCACTATTGTGTTCAGGTATTAGAAGAGATGGTGTGACATGTCATGTAGGCATGTAATGTGTAATGCGGCAGGTCAGACGCAGGAAAGTGGGTTTGCTCTGGCAGGAAATGGCTATTTATGTAGCTGAAAATGGAGTGTTGCCTCACTGACATTTTCATAGCCCTGCAGGCAGAAGTAACCTTCATTGGAAAACAGAACGATTAAAGAAATGAGAGGTGGAGATGGAAAGGGACAGGCAGAGAGAGAGATTGAGCAGAAATCATAGGAAGTGATTGCATAGCAGTGCTAAAATGATTGGAAATGGAACTTTGAACAAGAGGGAAGCGAAAAGAAAATAACGAAAGGCGGAAACAAAATGAGTATTTGGAGGTCAAAGAATTTTTAAAGGAAAACGGGATGGATTCACAAAATAAATGGAATAAAAAGGTTAGAGGTGGACAAGGTTATTAAATTACCAACACAAGTGTACATTTTAAGCACATCAGAAATTACAATTTAACAAAGCTCATTACCTCAAATAATTAGATATAAATGATACTTAAATGATCAGAGACACGGTTGAAACAGCATATTTCCAAGTAAATTGAATAGTCAGAAACTTTTAAATGTAGGCTGAATAAGTGAAGGCTTTTGACATAAAACATCCCAGAACTACCCAAACATTAACTAAGCATAATTTATCAGACCTTAGTAAGAATAAAATTGTATCAGACATTTAAGGGTCTGTTTATTTGTCAGTTCAAACAGCAAAATATGAGCTGCCACATGCAAAAGAAAAACAAACAAACAAAAATAAACAAGGTCAATTCTCAACAAAAACATCACTGCAGCTAAATCTTAAAATGTCCATGCTGACGGAATGTGAAGACAAATTATTCTCAAGTTCATGCCTTAGCTCTATAAAAACCAATGATGGCACTATTCACAACAATAAAAATCCTTCAGACTTGTATGTGCATAATTCCATGTAAATATTTTGTTTTAGAAAAGATATAAAATCTTTCTAATAATACCACTTATGAAGTAAACACCTAGTTATAACTGGAGGTAAAGATATTAGTAAGTAGTGAAACAAATGTATAATTCAGATATGAGTTTAACTTTTACTGAATATTTTTAGAATTGAAAGTTGAGCAATTTGATGGTTTTCAAAAGCTTGAAATGATAGATTAATGACCTGTTCAGGATAGACCTCATGTTACCCAATAACTGCTGGATGAAGACAAAAGCCCCAACTAAAACCCATCAGCGATGAGTTGATATGAAAATTACAAGTTATGGAAACATGTATGTGTGTTTGTGTGTCTGTGGGGTGGTGGGGGCTTTTCAGGTAATTACAGCAGCAAGTTTTTATTTTTTAAATAGATTATGTTGATTTCTCAATCTGCAAAGTAGGTGTACCAAAGCCATGAATAGTAATGCTAATTCACAGGCACACAAAAATAATTGCACTTGCACAGGCTGGTTGTCGGTCCACTACAGAGATTCTAGGTCCGCGAAACAGGCACTTCAGGTTCAAGTCTAAGTGGACATTTGGAAAAATTTTATTTTACATTTTATTTCATTTTAAGGATGATTTTATTTAAATTTAAACATTTATGCTATTATATTTTATTTGCATTCCATTTTTCTTTTTGCATTGTGTTTATGTATTTTAGCTTTCAGTTTTTATCTTATGCTCTGCAACTGTGATTTCTGTACAGCACTTTGGTCAACCCCGGTTGTTTTAAATGTGCTTTATAAATAAAGTTTAAGTTGAGTTGATTTGAGGTTTTAAATGCCATTTACACAATTGGGAAAACACTGTATGACTCCAAGCAAAATACTGGCTGAACAGTCAGATTCCATGCATTTGTTTTTGCATCTATCATATAAACTTTTGGAATATTCTGTGGACTATATCAATGAAACGCAATCATGTGACCATGCAGCCAAATGAGGTTTGATTATATCAGCAGATGAAGTAAAAAGACCCTGAATATGACTAACTTAATTTCCTACAAATTACTCTTGCAGAAACATAAAGAGTGCTGGAATAATATCTTTCTTTAGTGCACACATTTTCTTTGAAAGAATAACAATGGTGCCATAATGAGAATTTCAGTAAAGGCATAATGTGGGCTGTTCACATTATCAGTAAATTTTCTCTCGATGTATCAGTGGCACCATAATTATGTGGAGGTGCAAGTTCATTAGCCTGACTAATTTATTTAAATAAGGAAAGAGTAGCTGATATGAGTAAGAATTGGACAAGTGTGCTATGAATAAAGTGTTTATTAGTTTTATTCTGCCCTTCCCTGCATAATTTTGGGAATCATTCAATGTGTTCCCTGGACTGCAAATTATCAAACCATCATATGAAGACTTTTGCTTGCCTATTGTAAGGCTAATGCATTATTTTAATCATTTAAATGTAACATATTTTTCTTCAGCCATACTTTTGGTTAAAAAGAAAAAAAAAAAAAAATTCTGGAGATTGTTAACCTAGTTATGATCCAGTTGGCTCGCACAATGAAATTTCAATTCAGGAAATAAAAATGTTTACAATAATCTATTTATTTATCTTCTGCACCTCATATGCAGGATTATAAATGCAGTTTTATTCCATTTGATATTTTAATATAGAAGTTATCACTCATCTGACCCAAATACCAAAAGCTGTTTCCTTCATAGCAGAGCATAAGCTTCTTTATACTGACAATGGTTCAAACTCAGAGGCACACGAATGGAGTGCGAAAAGATGTGAGAAGAGACACCATCTCTTCTTATTAATATGTATAGATTTTGCTTCAGTGTGCTCCCTGTGGAATATGAATCTGATGGAATAAGAGCTGGGAGGGTTTGCTCCTCAGTTGTGGCCATGTGTGTCTCTCATGGGAGAAAAATACTCTGAAAGTCACCTGTACCACCGGAGGTTAATTGCCACATTGTAAATCACTCAAGACAGTTTAGGAGTTGCTGGCATATGGCTGCAGTTAAAGGATACAGCAAACGACTGCTGCCAACGGCTGAGCTAGTCATTCACCAACACATTATTAATGTGTCTTCTTTTCCTCATATCGCAGGTGAATTAAACATAATCGAAATACAAATATTGAGTCCTCCGAGTCATTTTGGTGACAATGAGACCTCCTTGTGATAACAAACCGTTCGTTGTGTGCCTGCAAATCAAATCAGGGCACATTTTGATTAAGCTTCAAAGATTTAATCAGGGGTCTCATGCAACTTCAATAGGAGCAGACAAAAGGAGCTTCATGATAAATTAATTGGGATACTTGAGAAATGCAAACATAAAATGTTATTAACACCTGTATATAGATAACATAATACCTGTAATAAAACCTATAAAAAAAATCAAATACTTACGCCACATTTTCCTTGTCTTAATAATAGTTTCCTTGTTTTTCTGTGTGTGTGTCCTTTTCCATGGACCAAATTGTTAATATCCCTCGTTTAATGAAAGAAAAACCCACAATAGTAAATAAATTAAAACTGACATTAGTAATAATAAATAACATTGATATTAATATAAAAAAAATAAAGTCAGACATTGCTTTGCAACTATGCTTCAACTGAATGATTTAGAACAAATAAACTCATGAAACAGGCCTGAAGAGAAATAATAGAATACCATGAAAAGCCAGAAAATAATGGGACCAGAGGGGCATGTTAAATCAATGTGTGACCACTAATTAGCATACCAGGTGTCTTCAATTTTGTTATAAATCAGTGGGACTAGGGCTACAGCTAGTCATTGTGCAGTTTGCTGACATGGTGTGTATCACACTCAACATGGACCAGAGGAGGTGAAGGAAGGTGTTATGTTGATGGAAAGAGGAGATTAGAAAAAAAAACAGACAAACATGTTAAAGGTAAAGGCTAGAAGACCATCCTGAGCAGCCTAAGGTTCCTATGACTGCAGCTGCACATTCTATTTAGAGATTTAAGATCCATGGGACTGTAGTCCACCTTTCTTGACATGGCTGCAGAAGGAAAATTGACAAATAAAAAAAGGGCCCAGAAAACATCTAAAGCGATTAAAGATGAACTTCATGGTCAAGGAACATCATTGTCAGGTCGCACCAAGGAGAACGCCACAAATTCTAAAAAAGCCAGAATGGAATTTGTCAAACTACATGTTGAGAAGACACAAAGCTTCTAGGAGAATGTCTTATGGATGAAACAAAAATGTTACTTTTTGCCAAGGTACATCAGCTCTATGGAAATTAAGCATTAACAGTATGAAAGATGGCGGAGGCTCTGTTATGTTCTGGGCATGCTTTGCTTCATCTGGCAGAGTGTCTTGATTCTCTGCAGGGTCCAATAAAAAAAATCAAAGACTCAATTGATTCTAGAGAGAAATGTTGGAAATGAAATCTTGGTTCCAGTCTCAGGTCATTGATCTTTCAACAGGATAATGACCCAAAACTCACAGCTGAAAACAGTCAAAATGGCTGAGAGGACAACATCAGACCATCCTGAAGTGTCCCTCTATGAGCCCTGACCTAAATCATATTGAGCATCTTTGGAAGGAGCTGAAACATGCTATCTGGGAAACGAACCCTTCAAACCTGAGACGACTGGAGCAGGTTGCTCATGAGGAGTGTGAAAAAATACCTGCTGAGAGGAGCAGAAGCATCATTGACAGTTACAGGAATCGTTTGATTGCTGCAATTGAATACCATAATTTTATCCAGGCCTATTTCATGTGATAATTTTTTTGTCATGCTCTTGAAGCATGGCTGAAAATAAATGCCTGATTTTCATTTGTTCAGTTTAACAGATTTTTTATGTATTTTTACTTTAGTTAGATTCAAGTCATTTCTGTGACCATTGTGCGATTTTCTGTAATTAAACGAAGGCCAATTTTGTCCATGTGTGTATCAACTCTGAATTGAAAAATAGTTGTTTTCCTTACAGCCATTCTGCAATACAAGCTGGAGCACTTGTGTTAATGACTGCGGAAAAAAACAAAAACAAATTGGCACCAAGTTATAACTGGTTTAATATATCTGGTTTCAATTTAACGTCTAGAATTCTTATATTCATTATCATTCACTGTTCTCGCATTAGAGCCACCCTCCCCATACTCTATCACTTCTGGTCTTTGGCATTGATGTATTTGCAAACCATTACTGTCATAAATCTATCCTTCTCCTGACAGCTGGAAAATTGTGTGAGTTCAGATGGACTTCCAAAGCCTGATTGACAGTGTCTGTGAAGTTGACTTTTCCCCTCATTTCTCTCCAGAAAGGTCAGATATTGTGGTTATGGCTCATCTTTGGCTCATCCTTAATTTCACCTGGCTTCAATCAAATGGTCAACAGTTTGGTACCATCATCTGATCATAATTATAAGCGTCTTTTTCTCCAATGTACTAGAGAAGTTGATTTTTAACAGCTGGATGTTGCTTTCTTTAGATAGGCAATGAATTGTTTGCAACTCGTGGTCTTGTGTAAAACAATTTAGACTAGAGTTTGTTGCACTAAAATGTTTGGTGCCACTCAAACTTCATACAAAAAAGTTTAAAAGAGATTAATTGTGCTGGATAAACCGTGAGCCCAAACATAAACACTCTAAACAGAAACACCCGGCAGTTTTAATTTTGTTTTTCTCAGAAGCATTCAACCTGAAATTTCCTTTTTCTTTTGTTTTTCTCTTTCAACAAAAACCGTTCGGCTGCATTTGACTAAAGTTAATCAACCCTCTTAAGTGAGCCTCATTTCTTCTCTCACCCTCTTATCGACGTTCCCTTTGTCGACTTCACTGCATTGTCCATTAGGAGTTGCTTTTTAAGATGGTTTTAAAGTTCACTTTGGATGAGCACAGCCTACCACTTTTGTTGCTGGGGAAACCACGGGCAGATTGTCGAGAGCAGCCTGAGTGGGATTTTGAGAGGCCACTGAGATATGTAAAGTTTTAGAGACATTATCCACAGTTTTGATCCTTTATCCACATTTCAGGTAAACATATACGGCATGTTTAGAAGTAGAGACAGAGACAATAATTGCAGACAAAAATCAAGATCACAGGCATGAAAGAATTAAAAATAAAATACTCACCTTTAATCAATTTTTAATTGTCAGTCATTCAGTCCGTCAATCAGATAAGATTCACACATCTTCCTACAATAAAATAAAGATGAGACACACAACTAAAATACAAATACATCTGTTAGAGTGTGACAAAAAAAAAAGTTGCCTGTTTTCATTGGTATTCACTTAAGCTTGCTGTACCTTTTGATTCAGATTGGTTAGTGAATCTGATTACCAGAGATAAATTTAATCTGTCCTTCTGGGATTTTTGTATCCTTTCACAGGAGCCACAGTTTACAGTTACATCCTGAAATTTATCAAAATGTTTTACAGTATTATAAAGTTATCAGTCCACACCATAAATCCATAGCTACAGTAAAATCCCACATTTCTGTATAACCTTGGCAAATTAAGATTTATCATTTTTTCCCCAAAAAAATAAAATGTTTAGAACTGTAAATATACAGTAATATGTTTATATTACTATTTTTTTAAAATGTATTTATTACTGTTTTCAAGGCTGCATTTTAAAAAATTCTCTAAAGCTTTTTTAAATTAAATTTCTTTTTGTTTCCACTCGTGTATACAACATGACAAAATAAATCTGTCAAAGTCTAAGAATGTTGTCTCTAATAGGAAATGAGCAGATCTTTCAAAAACACTAAAACATGTCAAAGGATACCCATATGTTTTATTCACATTTAATTGATGACACTGCTTAATAACCAATATTTTTTTTGTATTTTGTAAAAAATGTAAAATGGCTCATAAAAAATAAATAAAGGAAAGTTTAATTTAATTAAGATTAGATGGACAGCCAAACGCCACCTAAAAATCTAGCTTAATCTCAATTGAAAGCAATTTAGGGTTTTTGCACTTTTACAATTGTCTGGCAGATTATCAGCCTTAAGAACAAAATGCCTTCTTGTTATGGTGGGCTTCAGTTTCAGCATCTGATTGAGGGACTACCTTTAAGTTAGTTTAGTTACACTAGTTATCTATATACTATATTCATCTATTAGTAAGATTCTGTTTATAATGGTATCATCTCTATACTTATTCAGTAGAAACCCATGTCCTGTACTTAGGGAACCATTATTTATCCTGCACTTGCTGCTATTGAACTTCTGGTTAGACCTTAACTGCATTTCGTTGCCTTATACCTGTACCTGTGTAATGACAATAAAGTTGAATCTGATCTAATCTAATCTAATCTAATCTAATCTAATATTAGATTAGACTCATCTCATCTCATCTAAACTGTCTAATTGCAAAATCAAAAAGACTTGAATTAGAGTTTGTATTCATTACCAATTTAATAAAATGCATTTTGCGATTCTTGAAATCTTTATTGAAATTCTTCATTGTGTGGAAAAAAGTTTTTTTTTTTGTTCTTTTAAAACAAATTGTAAAATAAAACTTTCTATTAAAAATAATCTGTTGTGTTAAATAACTTACCTAACCAAAATGAGTTCTCAAACCAAATGCATAACTTTATGACGAGATAAAGTTATTACCGTATATTTATATTGATAAAGTTGATGTTTTGCAAATAGGTCTAACAACCCAGAGAAAAGGTGCGGTAAAAAAAGCGCATTATTTTAGAGTAAAGTCAAATCCTAGGAATTGAAATACACATCCGGTTTCTGATTTCAAAATAAAAGTCACTGATTCAAGGGGGCAAATAATAAACTAATTGTTCAAAACATAAAGCTGAGGTTTAGCCTATCAGTAATTTTGTATGTAAGGTTTGTTGCTGCAGCGCCAACACATTTCATCCCTGGATGTTTTATTTACATGGATTCCCCACATCAGTGGGTTATTTTATTATGGAAACATTTCTTCTAATCTAAGCTGTGCTTTACATTTTTCTTGACAGCAGCATTTCCTCGGACAGGTTTGATCAGTGAGTCTACAGGCAGTTTGTATCCATCTGTTTCCTCTCTGGACGCGCACCGTGGAGCTCGGAAGCGGAGCGCAGCCGGTGAGCCCAAAGCGCTTTTTTCTGTCACCTAGAAATGAAAGAACTGAAAGTTTTGATTGGGGTCAGATGTTTTTTTCACTTACTGTTTTGCTGAGAGAGAAAGAAGAGAAAATCATTCATTTTTCTGTAAAGTTTTATATTTCCAAATGGAAGTGTGCTCATGGACAGATCTCTAACTTTGCGAGCCTTTGCGTAATTGGGCAAAAATGGATTAGAATCGTCTTTGATCTTTCCTACATCTTTAGGCTTGTTAATGATGTCAGTTTTCATCTATACCTCAAAAGAATAATTAGTCTAACAAAATAAAAAAATTAAAAATTAAAAAACACTAAAATTAGTATAATATAATTCAAAGGTAATTTAATGGTGTTTTAGATAAGAGTAAGGTTAGATTTCACACAATGATTGGAACAGACATTAAGTTAAAAAAGTTATAAGAATGCTATTTATTTTCTCCTTTTTGTTTTGAAACTCATTAGGGCTCCAAAAATCAAGTGAAAAATCTGTGGATGTTATTATAAGAAACTAAAATACAGCTGCTGCTTTCTGGAGACTTTATTTATGGATGGAAGTCTTGCTGAATGGCCTGGTGATGAATGCTTCTATCTGTCCTGCTACTGGAACAAAGTGTGCAATATATATTATTTATATCTGTATCTAGATTGATCTCTTATTTGCAATAGAAATTTAGGCATTTTAGAGGTTTTTACAATGAATAGAGAACACAAGCAGAGTCTGGATTATTGTCACTCTTGTCTTCTTAGAGCATTTTATTACATTTTTAGTTTACAGTACAGCTATCATATATATGGCAACATCTATTGCAAGTTCAACATACCATTTTCACTGGAGAAAAGCTTTTCTTCTTTGGCTCTTAAATGTTTATACTTTTATTTGATTCATCAAGAAAAAAACAACAACTTGTATTTAATTTTTATATTCCTGTCATGTAATATGTTTCTGGGATTTCAACTTTTTTTCATGATTATATCTTACAGCTTAAAAAAAAACTAAAATTCAGCCTCTATGTAAAAGTTAATAATCTGTTTAAAAAACAATGCATATAAATAAGAATATAAATTCTGTGTTTGTGAAATGTATTGCCATTTACTGCATGAATTTTAGTATGAGATACAGCTGATATTTCAGGAAGGCCTGGGGTTGCTTTAATATATGACTTCTACTTGTCTGTATTGTTTTATACTTAAAGTATTCTGTTACCTCTTTTGAGTAGGTGTCTCTTATATTGCACTTTTTCCTTAAATCAAATTTCCACCACTATGCTTCTAAACAGAGAACAAACTGTGATTTTTGCTGGCATATTTTAGGAAACGTGTCAATTAGTTTCTGCTGGCATATTGTCAAGTAAATATTTTTGACTCTATAGTCAATTAACGTGACCATAACACAACTCTTTGTATAAAAGTTTTGTCATTTGTCTTTTGAATAACATAACATTTGATTATCAGACTTTTCTTTTTATGAAGCACGGAGGAGTGCACGGTACCCCACCCCCCCACCCATCTTGGCATTCCTACTTCAGAATCTGTTCAGCCCCTTTAATAACTCCTGAAAACTTTGACTCTTTATTCGAGTTAAGTTCCAGCTCTGTCTACTGTTAAGTTGTGTGTTGCAATATTTCGTTTTTTTTCCCCATTTAAATGCGCTAGTTGTTTCTGTGAGAGTCTTCTGAATATATTTCTTTTTTTGTTTTGTTTACCCTCTAAAGCATTTGTTTTTAAATGTGGTAAGTAGATAGAGTTGATGACTTTGATGTTATGGAAACAAAATTAATGGTTTCTATTCCGCTATATAATGGATTTACTATTCTTTTAGTTATATCCCAGTTAATTAAGATATATTTGCATTTATTGGATTAAATAGATTCCTAAAAAGGCAGAGTATACTGCACGTTCATGTGTAATTTGTGTTGGATTTGTTTTTGTTTTAGTCTTTGGATTCTTGTTCTAAAGCAAAACAACACTGTGCTTAGGTTTAAAGTAACAAAACGTGGGGAGATATTGTCCTTCAGGACTTTTGGCAAAACAGTTGAATTCAATCATAGCAGTTTGTCAAGGTGCTGAAGCAGCGATACTGACTAAGACCATTTAACTATTGCTACATCTTTGACTGTCAATGTTGGGCTCTTTCCTGAAAAGCTTTGTTACTTTTACGACCAATTATATTTTTAGGTAAATGTCAGGCGGGCTTTTCATGTTGGGGCCCACCAACAGATGCCATTAGTTCTCTTTCTCCTTTTTTCAATGATGAATGAATAACACAGTTCTTTTCTCTGGCAAGTTAGGTCTATTGCTCTTTAGAGTTATTCAACTGCCATGATGTGTTCTTGAAGTAAATTTGATAGGATGGCCACAAGGTTCATGTTTTCTTTATTCAGGAAAAATGTCTCCAAACGCTTAAAAATTGGCCTGATATTTCTTTCTAGAAAGATTGCTTTAAAATCATTTGCTTTTTATCCACTCTTGTGTTTCTTTGGTGGATGATGTCTTTCATCCTGCTTCAGGGTCTATTTACTGGATTTCTAAATTTCAGAACTTTACAGGTAATCAGACCGGGTGGAGTAGAGAAAGGAAAAACCACACTCAAACTAAATGTTTGGATTATTATTATTATTTTTTTTTAATTAACTCTGGCTTTCTTTGATAAAACCCCCAAAATATGTGTTTCTTAATAGTACAATATAGTTTATAGCTGATGGGATAAATTACATCTTAACCAGAAGTTTACATCAACGCAGTGTGTATTCCAACCTTATGGAAAAATATCAAATTCTTCTCTTTAATGCATGATTTAAATCAGCCTACAAACAAAAGGAAATTATTTAATAGGTGTTTGGGTCTTGGTTTTCTTTTTTTTTTTTGTTGCATTTATGTTATAAGTAAACTTTGCAACTTTTACTTTTCAGAGTTTAGGTCTGCAGACAATTGTTCCTCTTAGACTTAGACAGATTTATTTTGTCATTTTCTACACACAAAAGTAAACAGAAGGAAACACATCTGAAGAACAGATCTCTAGATTATTTCATTTTTAAAGTGCAGCCTTGATAAGGTAAGCAGCAGTGATAAAAAAAACATTGTGATGAAAGACAGTAATGTATACATATAACTGTAAGTTACAGTTTTAACATACATTTTTCATATAAAACCCATTTTACATAACATTCAGCACTCTAATAGCAGGAAGTTTGCTTTAGAAAAACTGGATCTGCTGTAAACTGTCATGTGATATTATTGGTGTTTGTGGAAAAAAAACATGTGTGCGTTAAATTAAAACTGTGCAGTTATACCGAGTAAGAGTTCAAGAAGAAGTGGTCGATAGCTGGAACATAAATTATAAAAAATAAATAAATAAAGAGGAAAGTCTGTAATAACTACTGTCCATTCTTTTGTTCGATGGGCTGGCTGTGGACAGATTCTAATATAGTTATGGGTTCAGTCCACATGGTGCACTCTTCTTATTACTGTTATCTTTAAAGCAAAAGTTAGATATTTGTCATAATTACATCCTTGTTTTAGCCACTTTTCTCCTAAATAGCTGCTGTTCGCCTTGTGATTCAGTTTCTGTTTTCTTTTTTTAAAGGTATAGTCCTTTGGTGTTCTGGTTTGACCTTCTTCTTATCCCATTTCTTGCTGCTATTATTTCTGCTATCATCACCTGCTGGGGACAGCTAACCCCCATCATAACTCTGTGAAAAGCAAGCAGCTGGAGTTAGAAGGCCCAAAAAGACCGAATGTATACACTTTTGTTTTTTTTGACCTCACCAATCTCCTGTTCTCTGTTTTCTGCTGCACTCGAGTCCCTAGGAGATTTGAGGAGTAGAGAAAAGCACAATGACCTTCAGTGAGTTTCTCTGAAAAGTTTTGTGCTAATGGTGACATACTCCCTGGTTGCTGCACCCCCCTTTGCCAAAACAAATATACAGTTAATTCCCTTTTAGCTAAAGGGGAGCTTGGCAATGGATGATGTTACCATTGCGTCATTGCAAAGCAGATCAGCACTGTTGTATTATAATGTGTGCCATGACACACAGATAGCTAACGAAAGGAGCCAGTTTACCACAAAAAAACCTAATTAGATACGCTACTCTCTGTGACATGTTTTCTTGCTGCAAAATTCATCAGTGTTACAAATGGTAACAACTAGACAGTAAATTCCACAGTGTTAAATATGCAGTGTCAAAGTAAATTGATTATTTTAGAGTTATTACAGCAACAACTGGAGTAAAATATACACTACGTAGAGTTCAAATTTAACACTAATTCCGAGTAGGACCAAATGCACTCAAAGTGTTACTTTAACACTTGAAAATGTACTGTGTATTTTGTTAAAACAGCAAAACAATTGGCTGGGTTTCTAATGTTAAAAAGCAGGCATGATGATGTATGATAACTCTGAGTAAAATATATCTTCACTACAGTTTGAACAAAATGTGTAATCTTTATATAAAACAGAAAATTACAAACTATCTTATTCTTCTAATTAAATGGGACATCCCTATAAGGAACTTTGATAGGAAGCATGCAGACTCCTCTTTCCTTATCACCAGCACATTACTTATCATGCCGAAAGCTAAACTTCTGCCTTGATGCAAAAGTCCTTATGGATTTGTAGGATTGACTCCTAGGCTCAATCCAAAATGGTCTAATTCAGGGGTGCTCAAGTCCAGTCATCAAAAGCTACTATCCTGTAACATTTTGATGCATCCTACTTTCAACATACCTGAATCAATTGAGTGGCTCGTTACCTTGCCTCTGCTGAGCTAAATGAGGGGATTCCATTTAGATTCAGGTGTGTTCGTGGTAGCTCCTACTTGAGCACCCCTGGTCTTATTGGAGTCTTCAGCAAAAGGGAGCTGGGTCAGCGTTCACCATGATAACTGCTGTCTGCATTCAGCAGTAAGAAAGGAGGTAGGAAAATGAGCCAGTATGCTTCCTATCAAAGATCCTTTAGCATAGGGAGTTTGCGAGGTACCTCACTGGTGCTGAGAAGCTGTAATAAATCCCTCAATTATTTGCATGACATTACATGGAAATTGGAAAAAAATAAATCATTATTGATTCCACATGGGGCTGAACTATTATATCAATAAAACCAATTAATCAAAATTTCTGTTTATTTAGATTTCATTTCTGGAAATTTCGATAAATTTTTTTTTTTTTTACACCAATGCACTTCTTGAGCTTTCATAGATCAGAGTGACATCATGTATTCCCTTTTTATTTTTTGATTTGTACTTTTAAATGATGAACTAACATGTTTTACAGCTTGAATTGAGCCTTTAAATGTAGGTTTCTCCCTAAGGGGATGATTGAAATAAAAGCTATTTCTTGAAAATAATGTATGTAATTTGTCATTTTTATTATGAAACCAAAGGAGAAAAAAATGTATTTATCTGATTTGGTAGGGAAATAAAAATATCAGAGACTAGATTTTTAAGCCATATCTCCCAGCCTTAGCTTCACATGAACTTAGGGTGACCAGATCTCAAAACAACATATGTGGGACAGATGTTGCTTTTATGTAAGCAAGGAATATTATTATTTTTTTTATTCTGGAAAAAAGTAACAAGAAATAGAGCAGGAGTTAAGAGAACAGAGAGGAAATCTAACAAGCTGATAATTGGTTAATTAGATTGCTCACATAAAATGTAACAGACTCCTTCCTCCTGGCCCCACTGCAGGTCATCATGCTTTTAAAGGAATAGGGCCTTAATAACAGTACTAGGTTATGCTCCTTAAGTTTCCATGCCACAACTTTCCAAAAAGCTGCCATATTTCCTGTGCACACTGTATGAGAGCTGTGTAGGAGTAAGTGGTTTTGTGCTTACACTGGTAAGTGATGTTATTTTGGTGGTTAAGCTGTTTTGAAATGTTTCTGAACATAGATATACCTATATACCAGGCAATGCTTCATGCAGGTTGCCCCAAGCTGAATTTTTACCAAGCTGAATGATAAGTAAACCAATGCAAGATGTGCAGGACTTTGGATGACAGGTGCACTGGAAGCAGGACCTCTATATTAAAAGGCATAAAATGGTGCCCTTCAAGACGGATCAGTTGGGTGAATCTGTTTCTCCTCCCTTGAGCCTTTTGCTGGCCTGCACTGGTTATTTCCCTGTGTGAGGCTAGAGGTGGTAGACTTGGCAAGGGGTCAAAGATTCTGACAGCTGCATAGAGCCCATCTCAGGGCATGCCAGCTTTTCTTTCTCCATTGCCCCCCGCATGGTGACTGGCAGTCCTGACCGGAGGTGCTGGAGAACACTTGGCGGAAGGCCACCAGCTTCTCAGCGAGGCAGCTGGAAAAGCAACACTGCTGACTCCACAGGGGGGACCTGGTTCATCTCTGCATCTTCACCTCCTCTTTGGGCCTCAAGCCCAAACACAAATAGAGCAGTCACTGAAAAGTTAAAGATTTGAGCGATTCTGTTTGCACCTACAGTAACATCGGGAGGTAAATTATAACCGCACATTTCAACAATTATTCAATCTGATTTTAATTTGTCATGAAATTATTTTCCTCATTAACAGAAGGCAGCAAAATTCAGCCTATCCGTGGGATGCATACACACACTTTCACACACACCAGTAATGACTCACAGTAGGTTCAGTGTTGTAACGGTACATTCACTAACACAAACACAAACACATGCATGTTCACAGCCGTGCATTTATGCAGTCAAGCATCTGGTAAATGACACTACTCTAAGGCTGAACACTAGCTTAGTGTTTCCAGCTAGGTACACCTTCTCTAGCCCTCCGTGCAACAACACAAACTAAATAGACTGCTTGTTTGGACCTAGCTGAACTCTTCAGGACGGGTAGTGGCTAAACTTTTTGATCTAAAGCATGCTGTTATGGACTGCTTCCTTGAGTATACACATCTGTTTGTGTTTCAACTGATCTTGTTTTTTCTTTTAAAATGTTCCTGTGAGGGTTTTTTGTTAGCTCCCTGCTCTACACTCACACCTGGTAACTGCCAAAGGCTTCCGCTAGACCTTGTATATGTTTCCCACCTTGCTAAAGGCTGTAACAGCCGTCAGCAGTAACCGAAATTATAGTGTTGCTCACTTTTTTTGGCAAGTGATTTCTCAGTTTAGTCCCATTAATGTGTCAGTCTAGTTGTCATTCTCCTTGCTTTCCACAGCTGGAAAGATTCCAGTTGTTTTTCAGATAGTTTTATGTAATGGGTTTTCATTTTTCAATCAAAAGTTGATTACATTTAGCAGTTCAGATCACACATTCTGAGTTGGTTAATTTTGGTTTATTGTATCTGGTACTTTAGAGAATATTCAGTTGTCACGAAGATTGATTTGATGTTATTTTTTTCTATATATAATATTCCTAGAGGATTTTTTTATATTGAAATTAAAGGTGTATCAAGGATTCCATTTTTGCAGTGTCCCTCATGCATACCTAGTATAAGGGTTTGCTGCAAAGCTTAACAAGGAGGAAACATTTTTGACTTTCAGTACAGACATTTTTCTAAAAATATTTTCTTTTTTAGGGCTGCACAGTAGTGCAGTTTGTAGCACTGCTGCCTTGCAACAAGAAGGCCCATGTTCTTTTTGCATGGAGTTTGCATGTTCTCCCCATACATGTGTGGGTTCTTTACAGGTACTACTGCTTCTTCCCACAGTTCAAAAACATGACTGTTACGTTAATTGGCATGTTCTTAGGTGTGAGTGTTGGTGTGCATGGTTGGATGTCTCTATTTTGTCCTGTAATGGACTGAAGACCTGTCCAGGTACTCGGCCTTTAGGCCACAGACTGCTGGAGACGGGAACCAGCCCCACTGGGACCCTGATGGAGTAAGTGAGGGAAGATGAACGGATGTTTCCCTTTTGAGCTAAATATAATCCATCTACCTTATCAAATATCTTTTTCTTACCATGTAATAAGTATTGGACAGAATGATCTTTTTACTGTGGAAAAAGTTTTGTTTTGCAGGAAATACTGAAAAAAAGAATCTACAACAGAATGACCTGGATGTCAAGGTCTTTACCAAAATGTAAAAACATATTTCAAAGATGAAAACAGATGTTTTCTAGTGTTTTTATCAATTACAGTTTAAATGTTCTGAATAAATAAAACCCAGTTTTCAAAAGCACATGGTTTAGATCAGAGGTCACTTCCACAAAGCAGGTTTAACAAACTCTGACTCAAATCCTCAATTCTGAATTGATCTAGCCTAACGTTAGAAACTCAGAGTTTTTGGTTTCACAAAGGCTGTTGTGAGTCAGTTTAAAACTTTAAGTAGTCCACTCAGAGTTAAACATATGCGTAACAACTAGAAAAAAAACCTTTATCAGCTGTGCACCGACTTGATGAGTAACCATGACAACGGGCATTTGACCCAACTTTAACTAGAGATGTTAATGCAGAAGTTTAAAAAATATTGGAGAACAAAAGACAAAGCACCAGCGCTACAGCTGCAAGGGAGAGGAAGACGGTGAAGGAAAAGTTTGCTGCTCTAGTTAATGCATAGGTTTATATGAAGTCCACTGTGGCAGGCCATTTCGACATTTATTAAAAGCATTCTCCTCTCTGTTGATCTGTTTGTAGATCACTAAAACAGGATTATTCCTGGTCAAAATCATATTCCTCGCCAGAACTCTAATAACAGATCCTCTAAATAACATTTTTGCAGCAGAAACTGAATTTCAGAAAGCAAAAAAGTAACTTGTACGTGTAGGAATTAAGTTTTATATATACAGGGTTTATATATATATATATATATATATATATATATATATATATATATATATAAGTTTTACATAGTTTTATATATACACATTTTAAGTGGCCGTTTTTACATTTATCAGCTTCACTGAATTTTTATCTATGATATCTGAATTACATTTCTTCTTTGTAATATGGAGATCTGCCTGTTGTAATCACGATAACATTATGGAGAAATCTAGTTTATTGCTGAATGGTAGTGGATCAACATATCTATTTAGGTTAAATCACTTGTCAACAGGTGAAGATGGAGAATAGATATGTTGTTCAGCAAGGTATGACCTGTACATCATCCGATGGGGTTCTAAAAATCCAAAAATGTGTAAATCAGTCAGCTGAGTTGTTTTTAATCACCACATTAGATCCGTGTGACTGAAACATAGAATTCACTCTAAGTAAATAAAAAAAAACAACAATTGGTGCATTGTAAATAAAGCAGAAAAAATATTAAGTAGGTAAAAAGTAAATCAAATACATGGTTTTAGAAATGAGGAGACAGTCTAAAGTCATTCTATGGGTCTGGTGCTGTTTGACTGTGCAGTTGTTTTCTATAATGCTGTTATCACATACTGTACATCAATGTGCTCTCACTGATATCAAGTTTTGTTTAATATCTGTTAAAGAAATAAATCTGTGTAATGCTGCAAATGTGAGTAGAAATGAGGTCCTGCTGGTTGATTGTGGTGATGACTTGTGAGGTGAAACGGTAGCGCTTATAAAGATATTTTCTAAACATGAAAGGTATGCAAACTAAGAACCCTCTTTTTATAAATGTTTCACTTTCTGTGACTTAATGCTGCTTGTTCTTTAATTGGCTTCTCCTCAGAAGTAAATGCTATGTTTTTTTGTTTTTTTAACACCTAATGTGTCTGCTGTAACGGACCAAGTAAATTATCTATTTTTATTGTTTGCACAACTAAACTCCTCACTAAATCAGGAAATAGACCAATATATTTAGCTTTAAGGAGGCTGGAGACAGAGACACTCTGATGTTATTGAACAAAAACTGCTCCAGAGCAGGTTAGCTCTGGGGAGAATGTTACTACAGTGACTTAAGTTGAGAAAACTCTCATTGTGAGACAGGAAAATCAGAGTTTCCATGATTTTAGGTTTAGAGAACATAGATTTTTCAGTAAACAGCTGAATCAAACGAATGACTCTTTACCAGGCCTTTGCCAAACTTAATGGCATGTGGAAGAGGTAATTCACTTACTTGAATCAGCTTTGTTGGAGTAGGGATCCATCTGACATCTGCAGGATAGTTGAGCTTGAGAACAACAAAACAAGAAAAACACAAACAGAAATTAATTTAAGGGGGAAATCCATGTGACAATTTTGCATCATCATTCCTGCAAAGAGCCTCTTATCTGTAACTTGAATATTGAATATTTATCTTTTGTGAAATCCATGCTTCATAGAAAAAAGGCATTAAAATGAGAGAAGGTGCAACCATGCATGTTTCCAAGCAATACAAGGCCTTGTCCACATAAGACTCAAACTCACTGCTGATCCAGACATTTGAATTGAGAAAGCTTCCTGGAGAGGTGGCGAAACGTCTTCAAATCTTGAAAACCAAGTCCAGTGGATATTTTTTGAATTTTTACGGAACGACTATGACCTGGATGACTGAGAACCTTCATCAGCATGTGCAACCAAGGGCTAAGACTGTTGTGGTGGAGGTTTGGTAACATGTCAGTGAGACTGGTGGTTCCTCTATGCTATCCTGTGCTCCCAACAGCTATGGAGAAATAAATAAATCTCAGTCTGTTGGTTAATTCAACAGGACAAAAAGCCAAGTTTGCAACAAAAGTGTGATAAAGTTGATATTTAACCCTTTCCAAACCTTTTCTCTCCATTAGCTAGTGAAGTGTTTATCCAGGATCACCATGGTGTCCTGCAGAACGATGCACCAAAGCATCCTTCAACCAAATCGACCCCCATCTGCATCTCTTATTGATCAGACTGGAAGGGCTTCTGATCCGCGCTGATCCCAGTAAGCCCTACTCTGTGGAGGGGTAGATTGGTTCTGCTTAACTTGTGAACACATGAGAGCTGTAAGGACATGAACTTATTATTGAAAACTGCAGCTCAGGTCAGCTCAGATGAGGATGCTGAAGATCATTTTTTCATGCCAGTATTGACGTAGCTGCTGACTTAGAAATGCTTTTATCACACGTCCATACTCCTTTATCCATTCTTGCTGTCTCCTCACAGTGAACCAGGGCTTAGTGAACCAAACAGCGGTGGCCTGGCCTTTGATTAAAACTCAGATTATTCCCCTCTCTTAATATATGGGCTAAGCAGCTTTTGGGAAGTGAGATTGTTTATTCTTTCCACATCAGCTTTAACACTGTTCAGCTTGAGTCATCTGTGTACTTTTTCCAGCGGTCTCTTCCTCTGCCCATTTTATCATTTAAAGCTGAGGTGTTTTTCATTTTTCTGCTTTATGAGTGTGTGTGGGTGATGTGCCTTTGCACGCTGTTTGAGGCCTCAAATCATCCGTGTCAAACCGGTGGGCTGTGAGTGGATGAGGCAGGCTCTGTGCCGTTCAAGATCACACATTAACTCCACTTCCTCCAGTTTAAAATCCCTCTTAGCCCTTCAGCATACAGCTGACGCATGAATTGACTCACTGATCCACCAAGTCCATTCTGCTAACTACTCTGATTTACCGTGTCTCTCTCCATTTCTTAGCTTGTTTGGGACTTAGAAATTTTACAGCCAATCCATCATTTCCTGAGCGGTGTTGACAAAAGGCCGTCGTATATTATCTTAAAGACAAAAGGGAAATTTGCCGTACTGTATGAGAGGGTGAACATGGCAGCAACACTCCACTTGTACTGCATTTGCTTTCAGCTTGACTTTGTCTCTCCCAGCAGCTAGGTTTAGGTCATCACAGTCTCATGCCGGCCTGACAGACCCTATAATTGAACCATATATTTTTCCACACTCAGAGTAGAGGGCCGTTTCTCAGTGCGGCGCTTTAGAAAACATTTCTGTTGACAAGCCAGAGGCCACTGTGCTGGGTTAACGTACACAACAAAGCTGCTGTCAGGGAATGGGTGTAATGAAAAATAGAGAGAAGTGAATGGATCCAGACGAGACATCTTAGCTCTACTAACTGAAGAAAGAGAAAGGACAGACTGACATTATTTCCCTCAAATGTATTTAACCTGTTCATCTTCTCTTTGAATAGTCTTTCAAAGACTTTAAATGGTAAAGTTATGCTTTTCAAATGAGCAATAACTTGCAATAACTAATTATTTTAGTTTGTAAGAATTAAAAATAGGAATTTGAAGACCTAAAGGAATCTTTTTAAAAGGAATACAATGTGTCCTTCAAAATTATTGGCACCAGTGTTTAAAGGAAAAGTCCGGTCAGATAGGAATAATCAATGGATCAATATTTATACCTAAAACTAATACGTTTGCATATTAGTTTTAGGCAGTGACGTCATGGTGCGGTAAGCCAAGTGCCATTCTCCCCACTTTACAAGTGTGGCGATTTTAGGGGAAACTCAGAAATTTTGTGCAATTTTAGGGTTTAAAACTCGCAAAAAATGCAAATAAATTGCTCAACAACGCCACCCCGGAAATTTCACCCAGGGAATATTACCCTCTTTTTAAGGCACACAGGTTCATTTATGCAGGAATTGAGACGTCTGAGCCAGTTTCAGATTTACACAGAGCTATTTATTAAATTCTTTTTAAAATACCCTGAAAAACCAATTCTTTATAACAAAAAAGAAAAACAAAAGTAACTACAATAGCTGAGGTTACTGCCAGAAGGGACCAAAAAACCCTTTATTGCACCAAAAGCAGTGAGATAACCCAAATTCAGGAATCATGGCACACAGAGGAGGAAGACACCATTGCCACACCGGCAACTCCCCCGGACCTCAGCAACTGCCAATAGAAAACAAACAGTTAATAAATGCAACAACCGTAAACCTAATACTATAGAAAAACAATATCAGCCCAAATAAATAAACAATTATATATAAAGAACCAAAAGGGCTGGAAACAAAATAAGTAATGAAAAAATTAAAAACACAAGTTAAAATATCATCAAAACCAGGAGTGGCCTTATGGCCACGCCACAGCAAGAGGCGAACTGGGTTCGCAGAAGCCGCAACCCAAACACTAATTTAATTAGGCGTGTGACCGCCACCACAGTTTGGATTTGACTGGTAAACTTGCAGAAGTCTGATAGACAAAAGAGCAGCATTGATTGAAATATTGATAGACTTTGGGAAGTTATTTAGTCACAGTTTCTAAACTGCAACCAACTGGAGCTTACAATTAGCGTTAATTCCTTATCTGCCAAGCCACACAAACGCACACTCATAGCAGGAGGAAGAGGAGGAGAGCAGCATAGTGGCGTTTCACCTACGATCACACCTGAATTTAGATTTGACAAAAATGAGCTATAGTGCAGAGAGAGATGACACCTACCACCAGGAAATAAGAGCAGCATGCACCACACTGATTGATTTGTTGCCCCTTCACTGCCAAAATCTACGAGACGCCAGCCGCACTATGGGAGCCCGAAAAAGACATGTGTCCAGCTGGATTCAGCATCTTATAAACCACACCCGCTTTACCCAATCTCTCACCTGGAAACTATTTGCGTAGAAATATGTATATCTCTATTCCATTACAAAAGCAAAATCAGTGGGAACTAATAGAGCCCCCTGAAATCAACAACAATTATTTTAGATTTCGAGAGGACTTCACCATTGAATTCACGAGAGCTATAGTTAAACTGACTGCCAACGTGCATGGCAGTTGGATGTTGTAATACATCGGGTAAAAGTGAAAAAACAATAGTTATTTCACCTTTCCAATTCATGATCCGCCACGGACGGGTTACTGCTGTCCTGGTCGTTGGATTGAGGGAGGACTTCGATCGAACTTCTGGCCAGAGAAAAAACTCATAATTAATCCGTTACTATCTGCTTCACATAGTGCACCGGTTGTCGCAATCATGGATAATAGCACGTTGTGACAAACACCAGGTAGAGCACTGGGACTTGCTCAACAGCCAATACCGCACCGTGACGTCACAAACCAGTAGGTGGTAGTAGTGCTTTTTGACAAACATGGATGTCTCCAGTAAAGCACACTCAAATGAAATGACTCTTAATTAAAAACAGTTTTATGCTTTAAGTACTTTCAGAAATTAGCATTCTGAATGAACACAAAATTCAAATTTGTATTCGAACAGCACACGGACAATTCCAAAAAACTTAACTAAAATCGAACCTCATCTTCTCTGAAAAAAGCCCAAACCAATCTACATTTATGCCAGGATATGCAAACCAGAGAGAATACTTGTAATATATTACTACTTTATTGGTTTTTCACACTTTCCAAACCATTTCTATATGTTATCTCCTCTATTTTGTTTTATTTTGCTAGATTTATTTTGAGGTGTATTGAATTTGCCTTATAAATATCTAAATAAATGATTCAGTAAACAACAACAATGAACTCCAAGGTTAGGTAAATGTTAAAATTTGGACACTAAAAACACCACTGAGTTTTTTTTCTCCTTTTGCATATAAAAAGGCAAACTAATGGATTCAACCCCTGCCTTAAAACTGTTTGTATCATAAAAGATCTTATGTGTATTGTTGGAGAAAGACCTTAAGGATTATTACCAAACACGTTTCATTAAGCAGATGGGGAAAAAAATCGAGACACACATAATGAAAATAAAAAATTTCTCATATTATCTTCCCAGTACTTTCAGATAATTTGGTTTTGCTTTACTGTGGAGTAATTGCATTGTAAAACAGATCATCTCTGCTGGGGTTGCAAAGGTTTATCTGCTAGATCTGGGTTACCTCACCTTCATAGGCCCTTATGCTAAACTTTTAGAGTTTGGTCCACACAGTTTTCCCGGGGCCTGTGCTCACATTCAACCCCATATTTTGGAAACCTGCTCAGAGGGAGAAGAAACTGTGCACAGATGGAAGCCTTGTTCTCCAGCTTTCTCAAGTTAGCAAACACTGGAGCTTTCAGAGGGATAGGGGCACAGGGACTGGAACATTGGGAAGGACACACATTGGAGCTCTGTATTTTAGTATTTACCTTCCTCCTCCACCTCTCTGGCTCTGCTCTGTGGTGTTTTGCTATCTCCATATGGAAGCCTTTAAGTCATAATATTAGTACAGTGCCCTTTTCTTATGTTTTCGTTGTCACGCTTTGATATCTTGAGGGCCAGAAGTTAATTTAGCTTACTCTGTACCAGAGTCACATCATAGAAAAACTTATTTCTGCAGGAGTTAATGAAGTAAATCTGAGAAAAAGGCCTTTCTTTAAATAGAGTTTGAAATCTTCTATAACTTCTCGGGTTTTATCTTAACCTGCTTAGCTCTCAGCTTTCAGCATGGCAGATGAGGTGTTACATAAATGACGGATATAATTGACATCCACTTTAAATATGTTAAAAGCCCTCTTCTAGGTTATTGTTGATATTAATGATCCCACTCAGTCTTTTTCAAAGTACTTGGATGTTGAGCTACGAGTCTAGGAGAGAAGGAATGGCTCTGACCTTGTCCCACTTCATGGATTTGCTCTGGTTTGTGGTTAATAGAGTATGCCCTATTCTTTCTCCCACAACATGCACTCAAAATAACTCTGGTATGCCCCATTAGGCAGTATTGTAATTGTTAACACGGCATACTCTGTCCTTGGCACACATTACCTCCTTCATTTGAATGTCAATCCCAATTAAACAAGGGGGCTGAGAAGATAATTGTTTTAACTGAGAGCAAGTGTGGTGGTGCAAACTCAATTCACTCTATCAGAGTTTTTGCACACTTGCTTGGTGATTAAGGCGATTTGATTGTTGTTACCAGGAACTAGGGATATTTTTAGTCGAAGCCTAATTTCAATATCGATATAGACAGTAGATCTAAAATAATTATGTTTTTTTTTTTTCTTAAGGGGCCATAAGCATATATGTTTGCCTGTGTTTAAATCAGGTCCACATTTTTTATTATATTTGTACTGATCATCATCAACCATCATTGCACATCAAACATCTTACACACTCAATGAGGTTGAGTTGTTTGTTACATCACTGACACTTGATAAATATTTAACTGAAACATTATCTGACTCTAGCATATTGGTTACTGGACACAGAATGAAAATATTCTCATTAAAACATTACGTTTTAAAAGTGTACTCCTCAAACCTTTTTAAATTTCACATTTCAGTCTCTAACTGTAATATTATAAAGAGAATTTGTGTTAAAGGCAAAAACAGGTTTACAAGGTAAAACATGATTGTTAGGTCAATGGAAATTATATATGGTCTTGAAAAATGTATTTTGAAATAAAAAGAACATTTTCGTGCATTTCTATTCATGCTGCTTTGACTAAAAAAATGATATTTTACTGATGAAATATGATCTGATCTGAAATATTTATGAATTTGGAGTTCAGTTTTAAAACATAAAATGTTTCATATTGATTAAGAAATAAAATAATAAATTAATGAACTAATTCAAAGGACTACAAAAATGAAAAATTATAGTTCTGAGACTCTTAAAGACGCTTAAATGCATTAAATATATTTAGAAGTGATTATCATGTTCATTGGTTATAACAAAATAAAGCAAAGTCGAACTTTATAGATTTGCACATTTACAGGCTTCAACTGTAAATATCAATAATGTCAAAAATATGCTTTTTTAAACAATTTAATAAAAATAAGTTCTACTTTGTAAACAATTTAATAAAAATAAAAGGAGTGGTCTCACGATTACAGAATATAACCCCAGCAAGACTCTACTCCTGGTATTTATGTTTAAGAATAATATATTATGCAAGTGAATACACCGAACAAGTTTTAATGGTGGGAAGATGTGCAGAGCTTCATTAGATTAGAATTTTTAAGAAAGTAATTGATGAGGATAAAGTTTTTGTTGCTCACATAACAAGCATATCACAGGAAAAGTAAGCATTTGACATAAGCAAGACTTCAAGTTCAAAAATGGTATAACTGAACTGCAAGCTTTCCTCCATTGCCCTCCTCCCCTCAGTCTGTCTTAGCATTTGTTTCATGCTGAATACCAGCCCACATTAGAGTTGCTCAGGTTATCCTAAACTATCTGTAGTTATACTGCTATAGCCTTAAGCTGCTGGTGGACATAGACACTACTTTTTTTATCATTCTGTGCATCTATTCTCCAACAAGAAGTTCAACACCAACATTATGTTCTCCTGTTGTGATTCGACAGGTTCCTGAAGGAAAATATCAGCTGGGCTAGACACAGCTGATTATAACTGATAGACTTGGGCCTATTTTTCAGTGGTTAGTTCTGTTTTTCTCCTAGACATGCAACCTCTACTCTCTTTCATCCCTTTTGACATGAAAACCAACTTATAGCTCGTCTCCTTAAAATTCTTCTAGACAGAGCCACATATGGAGTTAGCTTCCGTTCCCTTTTTTAACATAAAAAGCTTTTATGGATTAGTGCTTCTATGTTCTTTTTGAATTTCTGCTCTGGTCTTCTTAAACCCCCAGTGAGCCTCAGCAGGAGGTCGCTCACTCTGAGCCTGATTTTGTTGCAGGTTTATTCCTGTTAAAGGGACGTTTCTCCTCTGCATTATATCTGCATGCAGTGTGTAAGGGGTTAATGCAACGGCATAATCTAAGCAAATGACTACTATTGCTACCTAGTCTTCCAGGAGATGTAAGACCTGCAGTCAGAAAACATTTAACCAAACTATATGTATAAATTTGATGGAATTGCTTCTGTAAAATGCCTTATGATTGCAGATGTAGATAATTGGTGCTATATAAATAATACTGCATTGAATAAAATTGACCAGGCATGTCTGATACATGAGATACAGTACTTTGATCTAAGCCATCTTTATTAATGGTCATCAGCTGCTAAAAGGTTTAACTTTCACTCCAGATTTGAGTATTTTGCAGCCTTCACCATTTTTCACAGAGGATTGCGCTATTCCTCCATCATCAATTGCAATGCTTACAAAGAATCTTCACAGCACAATGATGCTAGCGGTATGTTTTGATGTGGAAATGTTGGTTAGCATGATTTGCATTGTTAGTTGTTGTTGTTCTTTTTTTAAATGAACTTAGAATTTTGTAATGCTAAGTAGGGCTGGACAATATGGGAAAAAGTTACAGCTGTTTTTTCTTAATTTCAGTGAATACAATATTTTGATATTGATAAAAGAAAAACAAAAGCCTAATAAAAACTGCCATCAATTCCCATAACAGAACCTCATAATATTTTAGAAATATTTGCATAAAAAAGCCTATAAAACTACATGAAATCCAGAGCCTTAGTCTGTGACCAATTCTCTATCCAGACTGTAATCTTTACTTAAATACCGGAAATGTGTTTAAAAGTAATTTAAACATTGCAAAGAAAAGTTATATTATGATTTATATTTATGTTGAATTATTGTGCAACCCTACCAATAAGTTTACTTTAGGTTGAATCTGACTCTCGCATATTTTTCTACTTGTTTGCTGTTTTGGTTGTAAAAACAGAACACAATAATTCTTATGGCTTTTTTAAACAATGGCTTTGTTTTTGGCTTTTTTAAGCCCAAATTCCAAATTTTTGTTCTTCACAACTTACAGCATTTCTTCTACTTCATAAGCTGTGGATATAACAAATTTCACTCTGCACTTTTAAAAGTGGATGGTGTTATGCAGTTTCAACAACTGCTGATTGAATGCAGTCGTACAGCTGACAATTGCAGCTGTACAGAAAAAGGAATCTGAGAGCGAGAAACTGATTTGCTCCTGTGCCACTGAATGTCTTTTAGATATTTCACAGTAAAAGAGGGTAGACACAAATACTAAACATTTAGATTATTTTAGTACAACAATGTTAAAAAAAAACTTTCAACAATCTCCTTCTACTGTCAAACTAGGGTTTTCTTTGTGCTAAACCCAATCGCAGTAGAATAAATTGTGGTTGTAACTTGCTGAATGCACAGGATTTATCCAACTCCCTATGCAGTTTTTTTACTTTGTGCTACTGATTGTTTTGTGTTAATTTGTGTTAATGCAGTGACAAAATGCTGTGATAGATGTTTGATTCTAAATAAAGGTACCTGCTTCCTTCCTTTTATATTTCCCCAGGCCTTACACATAGTGGCATGCTTGGATAGTCCTATTTTTAATCTTCTCCAGGACTAACCTTCATTGTCTCCTTTACCATACCCTGCTCCTTAAAGCATGTTCAGCTTTGTGGGGTCCCTCGCCCTCTTCCCCCTTAGAGAGCAAACATTAGGTTCTGCATAGAGTTGTGCCAGCCTAAGGGTTTGGCATGCTGTGGCCCACTGCTGCAAACACATACAGTACTCAGTTCATTGCCAGGCGGGGTGTACCACATGGATGGCAAACTGGGATGCAGCTGGAATAGAGGACGTCTAACATTGACGACTGGCGCAAGCAGGGATTGTGATTTTATTAATTTTTTTTATTTTGTTTAACGTGTGTGTAATCACATGGGAATAGTTTCAGGGGGGTAATATCATTTTGCTGTCTGATGGTACATATTAGAGATTGCTTTTGTTTGGTTGTTGATAATGTGTAAAGCATTAGCGACTGCATCTAATCACAGGTGAAGGTACTCATATTGGCAAACAACGGCAGTGTTGTCATGGGGATGATGTGTAGACCTTTTTTTCTGCACTGGAGTGAACCAGTAGGTTGCGCTTGACTGCCCACCAGCCAAAATGTGCAGAAGCTCTTTCCCTCTCTCAATATATCACACACATTGTTTTCTCTCTTCACACACAATTAATTTTAGATTAATTTCTAAAGCCTAACCCAAACCTTAAGCCTAATCAGTGCATATCTAAACCTAACCCAAACTTAGCTCTCACCTTTCTCCTAAATCCAACCCCCACCCATGAACTCTTCACCGTTGGTACCAATCCTGTAAGTCCCTATTAGGCAGCATATTATGGGCAACTGCCGTTAGACAGACCCTGAAGTACCTGGTTATGTATTACCCAAACAGATACACGCACAAGGATTCTTTATGTAGAAGTACCAACATGGTCTCACCAGCAGAGAGGATGAATCAGTGTGCCCTTAGGCATCTCAAAGTGGAGGAGGTGCTGGAGGATGGGGTTGTCTCGGTTAATCTCGTCATGTAGCACAGGCAAGGATGAACCAGTGTGTTACCTGCTTTTTAAATTAGCACTCAAAGGCTACAAATGACTCACATCATTTGCATTGCTGCTTTCTATTTCCATGCTAATGTGCTGTGCGTGCTGTCACCCACTCTGCTTGAGCAGATTTTATAATTTTGTATTTCTTTTTATAGCATTGTTTTGTTGTCTTGCTGTTCTCCACCCTTTCACCTTCACTCACCTATCTCCTAAACCCCACTATCACAGCACCCACGCCTCCCATCAGGACCGCATGGCTCTAAACCCTGAGATAGAAACATAGATGGAAGCATGGTGGCAAAAGGTATAGTATAGATATTATAGACAGAAATGAGAAAATAATACACATGTGAAATGTTTCTGGTAAACATGGTGAGGGAAAGTTCTACAGTGTAAAGACAGGTTTTATGACCATGCAAAGCTGTTTCCAGCACAACTAAGAGCACATGAACTCAAGCACTCTCTGCATCACTCTTCCAGCTTTCCATCCTTTTTTTGTGGTTTGCAGCTGTCCCATCATTCAGCCCGCCTCGCTATTTCAGCATATCTGAGAGGCCATTCTTTTTCTCTGCCTCCTGCCTAGTCTTTATCTGCTATGATGGCTTGGTAGATCACATTATAAACTATTGTGCATTGGCTTTAAAATTACTGTATGCTGGTTGTATCTAATTCAGTTTTTTTTGTGCTCAAATCTCTAACAATTCTGAGACTGTTGTAGTTGTACAGGTGTTATATTGTCAAGTTCTCTGCCTGTCCACATTTACATAATCCCCACTGTGTAATCAGCTTAACTTTTAACAGTTCTTTTTATTTTAATTTCAAACTCTTGCTCTTGAAACTCTCGCAGTTGTGTGAGAGCTCACATTTTTCCCTTTTTGCCCAATAATGGAAATTAAAAGCATCTTTACTCTCCTAAACATGAGGACAACACTGTAGGGAATGAATTGTATTTTAATTAACAAACCTGGCTATGTTACTACAAACTGAAATGGATTTAAATTAGATGTGCAAAATATGTTAGGCGTTAACAACCCTAAATGCAATGTCACCTGTCGCAATAATCAATTAATCGCACCAAAAATTCTAATCACTTGATTAATTAAAAAAAGTGCAATAATTTTCGTGCTTGCTTGTTTCTCCTTGTGTTTTCCTCTCCTTCACTGAGACGGTATAGCTTAAAGGTCGCTATTATATCTATGGAATTATCATTATCTTGATTTGCTAAATGAAAAATACAATTAAAAAAAGCACACACGCAAAAATTTTTTCCAGATAAATTTTGCATTTTTAGTTTTTTTTCTTCAAAAAAAAAACTATTTTCTTACAGTATTTACCTGACATTTGTGGTTACAACTTTTTCTAGCTTTAGCAGTAAATGTCTGCTCTTTTATTTTTAAGTGAAAATGAGGACTGTGGAAAAAAAAACCAATCACAATCCTGCCTTTTATTAATACATATGAGGTTAGCAACTACAAGAGATAAAGATAAACCCTAAACAAATAGCAGGACAATAACAATACTTTTATAAAAGAAAGATTGTGGCAATAACTTTTTGTAACTTAATGACTTGGCGGGCAGTATTTTCAATTCAAATCAGTTTATTTATTTAGTGCCAATTTACAACATTATTCACAACATATTTCTCCTCTACCACTGCCATGAAGCTTTTAAAGCTGGGCTTGTCGATCAAAGACAAGGGGAGGTTGCATGAAATAATAAGGTCCTGAATTAGTGCCTTATGTCTGTTATGTCCCTGGCTGTACACCTGCACTGCACTGTGGCTGATAAAATTAGATGTGGTGGACCAAGCATCGTGTATTTTTTTCTAAAGAAGCTGCAGTTTGCTGCTCTTTTATTCCCGCCTTATGTAAAGTTTTTGTAGCCAAAGGTTATGAACGGTGGCACCGAAACAGGGGGGGTAATCATCGCTTCCATATCTGTAAGGGTTGCATGCAAGCATGCGCACGGGCATATATGTCACGTACTGTTGCGTCAGTGACGTCAGTGTGTTGCACAGGGAAAAATATGATTTATGGTTTTCTTTCATTTAAATGTTAGTTTTATGCTTTGCATGTTTGGAGAGGAAGATATGATTTGTTTTTCTTTGTATTTTCTTCTTGAGCTTTGCATGCTTTGATGTTTCTTTTTTATATGATTGTTTTCCTTTATTTTAGACTTTTGAATTTTTCCTGCATGTTGGGTTGTTTTGGTTTGTTTTTCCCTTGTGACAATCCATGCGCACTGGACTGAAGTAGCTGTTTGAGGAGGCGGAGTGCATTAATTGCGCTGCGTAATTGCTGCGCTCAGGTGTGAGCAAGGGCTGATTAAAGCCGACATAAAAGGAGTCTGATGGAAAGGAGAAGGAGAACGGAATCTGCAGGTGACAGAGACGGACGCGCTGCCGGGGGAGATGCAGGCGGGATCCGTGCGCCAGGAGGGTGCACAGATGGCCCAGTAAGGAGTATTAGGGCAGAGGAGGAACCTCGCCTGTAAGTAGCGCTCCCCCTCGCTTAAAGCATAAACAGGAATATATCTTCCGACGGGGTTTTGGCGCGTGGATGCTGGCGTTCTCCTTGCTTCTCTTTTTAGCTGGATCGGTCTTGAATGGGGTGTGGCACGCCAGGGAGTGGAACAGTGCCGGAGGGCCGCTGAGTCAGCTGTGGATCAGTCAGTGGGTGCTCCAGGCCGATCACTCGCACCAGAAGCAGCATAACAAGCGGAGCCCAACTTCCAGCCTCTGATTTTTAAGGAAAACGTTTGAATTTTAGGTTTTATTAGGAGAAGAAAAGGACTGTTTTATTATGCCACTTCTGCTGTGGCTTTTTGTATAAATAAAACACTTGAACTTGAGTGCTTCACGGTTTGGGTCTTTGAGTTGTTTGCTCCCCCTTGTGTCAACGACTGAGTGTGGGGCCATACTGGCCACAAGTGCTACTTTTTTTCTTTTTTTTTTACACCTCTTCTGTGTGCGGGTAAGGCGAGCGGCGATCAGTCAAGTTAGTAAAACAAAAAACACTTGAATGAGTGTTTTTACACTGGAATAAAATATTGTTCACAAGTCGGAAATCACGAGTCTCAGTCGAGTCTAAAGTCCTTCAAATGCAAGTCTAAGTCGAGTCTGAAGTTATTAAATATGCGACTTAAGTGCGACTCGAGTACGAGTCACAAACTCGAATCCCCATCTCTGATTCTTCATATCCTTTGTTCCCCTTAGGAAGAACGTTGAAGATTTAGCCATCTAAAGACTACCCTGCCATGTTGTTATCATGTCTAAGAATAAAGCGCAGGTTTAGAGAATCTTGCTTCAGGTTTTCTTCAGTCAATAAAGCGACAATGCACTCTTATGTGAAGACATTTGTCCCGGATTGTGTGCCTGCAGCATGACAGTTTAGCTTTAATTACATGGAGTGCCCAATGATTTGAGGAGAGCTCAGTGGAATCCTAATGACTGTAATGATTATCTTTGTGGCCAGAAGAGCCATTTGTTTGACTGGACTGTGACTTTGGTGCCTGTTTTCTGCAGTTCAGGCTGTAGATAGCTCTGTCTCTTATCCGGAGGAAAGCTAAGCTGGAAAAACACATGCCTTAGTGATTCATTTGAGTGATATTGTGTTTGGATGCAATCTCTTTTAGCTGATTCACTTCTAGGTTCAAGCTTCTAAAGAAAATGTGCTAAATGGAATACCAAAAATTAGTTGAAGGCTTTTTATTCATCTGAATTAGGCTATTTTTTCTTTTCTTAACAGAAGACTTTTATTTCATTTAAAGCCTTTGATATTTGTATGGCTTGTCATGATCATAGCTGTTTTCTTTTATTGAACAAAGGTAGATCAATCTGAGTGAAAATAATTATTTTTTTGTTTAGGTAAGAGAACCTGTTAGTTTATTGCTCTTTAATAAAGACATAGGAAGTTCATAAGAGTCTTTAAATCACTTAATGGTAAATCTTTGACTCGTTAAGCTTTTTTCTTTTCTTTTTTTAGCTTTGTCGAGTTAAGCCTCTTTCTTTGCTTGGTTTTTGTTGGAAAATAATTCAGGAAAAGTGTTATTTTTTACAGTTTTCAACATATAGGTGCTTATGAAAGGCTTAAGTATAGAGATTTTTGGGAACACTTTGAATGATGTAATACAGGATCTATAAATTTTGATTATCTTCCAGACTTAGATTTTTTTAACCTAAATTAAATGTCCTTTCATGAACTAATGGTAGTTAAGAATATCACATGATGATTTTTACTGAATTTTGAGAGCTCATCAGTGTCTCCAGATATCTGTGCTTTACTTTTATTACCATAGAATATATCTAGCATTATATTATACCAAATTGTAACATATTGTACCACTTAATCAAAAAGGGACAATCTAGGCTATGTTCACACAGCAGCCTGAAGTGACCAAAATCCTATTTCTGTTTTTGCCAATTTGAGACCTGCATCTGATCTTTCCATGAAGAACACAGATTTGATTTTTTTTCCAATGCGACCCAGGCCACTAGGCTATGTGACTTTTCAATAGCGTCCTGTGTCTTAACGGCCAGGTCGCAAACATCAGACCTGAACGCCGTTAATGCACAACAAAGGTCACTATTCTGTGTCTTGCTACGCAGACGCGGGAGGTAAAACAACTACAGCTACTATGGCGACGATAATGTGGAGGACAGTCTTTATTTTCAACCTTATTAAAAAGACTGTTCTGGTAATGAGCTGGCTGAGGTTGGGAAAGACATAAAAGATGTGCTCCAGCACTACCATCCATGTTTGCTTCTGTAAACACAAAGCAGGCTTGCTACTTGTAAAGTTATTGCATCCTCTACTGCAAAAGGTGTAGGGGGAGTGGCCGCTTAGTGGTTAGCACATAGAGCTTGGAATTCTGAGGTTCTGAGTTTGAGCCCCACTCCCACAGGCTGCTAGTCCGGCTCCCTGAGCAAGACCCTTAACCCCATACAGCTCTGCGGGCGCCCAACGATGGCAGCACACTGCTCCCCAAGGAGATGGGTTAAATGCGGAGGTAAATTTCTCCAGTGTAAGGCCCCGTCCACGTGAAGTCAAACCGAACACGAAACGCTAATATTTTCCAGAACGTTTGTCGTAAAGACGGAGACGTAAAATAAATGTGATCGTCCACACGAATGCATGAAAACGCTGCAAAATGTATGCCAGGCCTGTAAGTGGCGCTGTGGTGCCAAAGCAAAAATAGGCGACGAAATGTTCGGCATGCGCACTAATATTTATACATGGTTGCCCTGCGGGTCCATTTTCGTGGTTCAGTCAAATTCAGGTGCTGAACTATGTCGTCGATATTGCTCTGTTCTTCCTGGAGATATTCCAGAAGAAGAAGATTCTGTTGTAAGCCCGACAGCAGGGTGAGTAGCATGAGCAGCAACCATTCAACACAGTACGGCGCCATTGTTGTTGTGATACTGTGTCGCGCATGCGTGTTTAGAGGCGACGCTATGACGCATGCGTGTAAAAAAAAAAAAAAAAAATGCGGTTAGAGCTTAAAGATGGAAACGCGAAAATGGCGTTTCAAAATCTTCCCACTCTGAAGGCTGAATAAAAAAAGATCGTTTACAGACCCCCGAAACGCCGGCTTCGTGTGGATGAGAGGCTGGTTTGGTGAAAAATTTGTGCGTTTAGGCCAGGGTTCGGCTTCGTGTGGACGGGGCCTAAGATCAACAAATTTCTGTTATTCTTATTATAATAATAAAAAAGGAGGACACTTAAGTTGTGTAAATGCAGTTCACAAAGGCGATCACATACAAACCACACATATTTGGAAATGTGAACAACCTCCCAAAAGAATTGGATTTCACAAAAAATGAAACCAATTGAGCATTAAGTTCTAGAATGTGAAAATAGCCTAAGGAACAAGACCCTCGTGACTGCAGACCATCAGAAAATATTTCTACAGGAATAACAGAGAATGAAACTGAAATGTTCTATTTAAAATCTAAGACCTTCTCCTTATTGAATGTCCTTCCATCTCTTTTTAAGTACAGACAGCCTAAATAAACTAGGGCCAAGCTTATTAAACAAGTGAGCCTCTAAATTACAACAGACTGGTTTTCCATGCATGGGTGACTGTTGGAGCCCCTTCCCCTCCACCCTCAGAGAAAATAACAAATACAACAGGGAGGGGCTGCCCTGCATGTTCAGAAAGTGACCTTCCCTAACACAAACATTTTCAGAGAAAGAACTGTATGGATGTATGCCTACTTTTCTAAAATGACGACGACCACAAGTAAAGACTACTGAGGTGTTTTTACCTATATAAGCCAAACTGTGCCAGAGGAACAAATCAAGGTGTCAATGGTAAATCCCTGCAGACATTAAAACAAACTAGAAACCAGATGTGTACATACACTGCATAAAAACACAGCCTTTTCCTCTTAACTATCTAATATTAGATAAGAATAAGTCTTTATTCTTATTTAAAGGTACAAGGTTAAGGATATAAATTCCTCAAAGTTAGAATAAAAATGCTGGAGATGCTGTTTTTTGGCCACGTATAGTTTATTGAGTTGCAAGAGACAGCTGAGGATGGAGAGGATGAAAAGAGAGCAATGAGCTGCTGAGTGGAGCACAAGGCAGACACAGAGCTGACGGATCGCAGAGCAGCGTTTCTCAAAGTTTAATGCACAGCACACACCTATTGAAAAGTACAAGAGGTTTAAACACAGAGCGACTGTCTCACTGCGATCAGAACAGGGTTTCAGCCAAAACTATATCAAGCTTGACATCATATTGTCATCATGAATGAACAGCCTGATATTCACATCAGTTTTAAAACAAACCAGATTTAAATCTCTTATTTTTTCACCTGTTCCAGGGAGGCTCTTTCTGCTCACTGCCTCCACAGAAGAATTGTTATCTATCTTCTTTCTTTAATATGTAAACTTTCCTCTGTGATAACTCTTAGTAGTATCAGCGCTGATAGCCAATAAAACATGGATGAATGCTGCTTCCACACAAACTGCTCTCTGATTGGTCGGAGCATTGTGCCTTTGTTGCATCCACTGGAGCTGTGAAATTACTAATTTATCATTTAATATAATTTTGCCAAAATGGGATACTTGACATCTATGCACTATGCTGATGCGAATCTGGTGTAAGCTAATGTAAATCAATGTTAATCATTTTTTAGGTTCATGCTTGAGTCCTGTGGACTTCTAATATAGACTAGAAGTATGTCGCTGTTGGAGTCCCTGCAGATAGGTTCTTATCAAGGTTGAATCTTTTGGTTGACATCTTTGGATGCTGCTTCAGGATTTTCAAAAAATTTTCTGAGGCTTTCATATATTTTACTGATTGCATCTGTCATTTGTGCAGTAAATTACCCTAAAAACATGATGGTGTTGTTCCAGAATTAATTATGGAAACACCTTCTATATTTATTTATTCTCTAGAAGCATATTCCAAGAGATATTTTAGCAAAACAGAACACACACACAAAAAAATTAATAACTCCAAAAATACAGGAGGGGTCTGTTTCACAAAACGGGTTTAACAAACTCAAACCCAAATACTCAACTCTGAAATAATCCTGCCTAAAGTTGGAAACTCTGAGTTTTCGGTTTCACAATGGCTGCACTGAATTAGTTAAATCAACTTTATATAGGACCACTCAGAGTTGATCACGTCCTTAACAAGTATGAAAAGCCATTAGCAGTGAAGCCCGAATTCGATGAGTAACCATGACGACAAGCAACAGGAACTGACGATATCCTCCCACTGGAACAAGAGATTTTAATGCAGAAATGAAATAGATAAATGGAGAATATTAAAAAAAGAAAGAGAAACAGCGATATAGCTGCAAAGGAAAGGAAGATGGTGAAGGAGAGGTCGCTGCTCAAGTTAATGCATAAGTTTATATACAGTATGTAGTCTGGTATAGATATTTGTAGATCTGAAGGTATAGCTGTTTGTAGATCATTAAACTAGGATTCTTCGTTGTAAAAAACACATTCCTAGTTTGAACTGTAACAACAGATTTTCAAAATAATATTTTTGCAACAGAAATTTAATTTCAGATAAGCAAAAAAAAGAATTGTATGATTAAGAATTAAGTTTTATATATCAAGAAATGTTTACACATTTTAAGTGACCATTTTTCCAGCTTGACTGAATATGTATTGATGTTATCCCAAACACATTTTTTCATTGTCAAAATAATACAAATGACCAGTAACAATAGGAATATGGAGATCTGAAATTAATTTCTAGACATCAAGAATGTTTATTCTAGATGTAAAGAATTTTGTTAGAAATGTTTATTCTTTAAGGAAAAAATGTATATTAGAAATACATATTCAGTAAAATTAATACATATAAAACTGGGCTGCCATAGTGTTGTGACCCAGATTACATTACGGGGAAAACTAGTTTATTGCTTATTGGTAGTTTATCAATGTATTCTATTAACTGTGGGTGAAATCACATGGCAGTGGGTGAAGATAAAGTCTAAAAACATTGTTCAAAGAGGTGAAACTTGTGCATCATCTCATGGAGTTCCTCCTCTTTTTGATTCTGTCTTTCATCACACAGTAAATACTAAGCAGCTGTTTCCAGTCGCTTTGGATGTTATCATCCCCTAAATGGTTGTTAATAGCAGTTATCAGTCCCATAGAATGGCTTCAGATTGTGACTCCTACCGAACAAGCATAGTAAATCCCTAACTCTTATTTTTTGTTGTAACTTAATGTCAGACAGCAACTGACAGATTTGTATATACTACATAAAAAAATAAATAAATAAATAAAACAGCAGCCTAAGTTTAGTATCATTAGTCTGTGATTACTTCTTGTGTTTAAGCTTTCTTGTCTTAATGTTGCTGTATTAGAGAATTATTATTGATTCTTGGTGAAAACATCTTATTTTTGAATAACAGGCCCAGAGTATGAAGACTGAGGGAGTTTTGTTTATTTTTTTGACTGAATGTTTAATTAATATTTTGACTTTTACTGTGTTCCTATTCATTAAGCCTCATTAATGAAAGCAGTAGGCCTTGCTATAGTGAGATAAAGCTTATAAAGCTGTTTTTGCTGATAAAGCTTATAATGCTGTTTCTTAGTCAATTTAATGCACAGAGTGGTATTCCGCTTGATTTATGCATCTCTAAGTAATCCTTACGAATTCTGCTATCTGAGCAGCAGCCCCTCTCTCAGACCTGTCACAATGAACGATTGTAGAATATCTATATAAGACGGCTCCCTACCTTAAACCTGCTGTGCCGGCACTGTTTACAAACGCCACTTTCTCTGATCAAAAAGGGGTGATGCAAGGCAGATTGCATTATGAAAGTTAAGATGCAGTGGCTCTTTTAGCAGCCAGTCTACACAGCGCAGCAACCTCTGCTTTATAGCCAATGTTACAGTCATGAAAATGTATTTTTTGGCAGTGAGGGGTCTCAGAGTTTATTCAACCATCAGATGTAGTGGGGAAACAACAACATTGTAAAATTGGAGGCACCCTAACTGGAGGGGCAGTTTCACTTTGAAGGCAAATTTCTCTTTAGAGCTAGAAGAAAACTTTATTTCACAACAAATAACAGTCACATAGTTTAAAGGCACCATTTGATACCCAGCAGGATGGATCCATGCTTTGTTATTATATGCACTACATTTTGACCCTGTCATTTAAATGTTATGTAAATCAAACCTACACAGACTAGGTTGCATTGTTTTAATGATGCTGAAACTTGTTGACTCTGTGTGAATTGTACCCTCAGATGACAGGAGTGGTTGCAGCTGTGGTCTTCTGATGCTGTAGGTCATTTGCCTCAAGGTTCAAATATTGGTGTGATTTGATATTCATTATACCTTATGGCTTTTTGAGCAACTGTTGCCTTTTAGTAAATTAGGTCAGCAAGTGAATTGGCGCTATATAAATAAACTGAATTGAATTAATTGAACTATGAGAAACTGCTTCATTTTATCATCCCAAAAGTCTGGTGTAAATAGCACAACCTAACCTTTTAGTTTAACTTTATAACCTTGTTGTTCTTCAGTGACTGACTCATTCTGATGTGACATCAGATTTTTTTCCTTAAGGGCAAACACTCTGCCTACTAACACACCATACATTTTTCCCCTATCATTCCTGAAGGAGGATACACATCAGTCACATCATCTCTTTGGCCTGTGGTGTGTGTGACGCACCAAGCTGCTCTCATCACTGCTATGGAAATGAAATAATGTGAGAAACCCAAAAAAATGTGCTGTTAGACCATTGACAACACATATATTTCTTTAAGATCTAGATATTTTTCAGGGTGGAAGCCTCTCAGTCCATGTTTAGACTCAATTAAATTTATATTACTTAAAAGCAGATTATTCAACATTTTGTGCATGTTTGCTTTGAATAATTGCATAACTTTTGTCACATGTTTTGTAGTTGATAACAGACTAATAAATTATGTGCTTACAATTGTTTCATGAGACTATAAAAAGAAATTATGAGTTCAGATGTGTCACAGTTTACAAGGTATTTTTTATTGCAAGAGTAAAATAAGTTCTTGGACAGTCTCTTAGGAGTAAGATAGTCCCTAACTACATCTGCTGGTATATAAATAAATTGTAAACTATTTATTTTTACTCGAAGTATCAAGGCGCTGCTTAAAAATATAGCTCAGTTTTGCCAAGACTATCTACAGGCTCCCAGAAAGTCATTCTACTTTAATTTGATCACATGCAGCACCATACACACACTGTACAGGTGCTGGTCATAAAATTAGAATATCATGAAAAAGTAGATTGATTTCAGTAATTCAATTTAAAAAGTGAAAGTTGTATATTATATTCATACATTACATACAAACTCATATATTTCAGATGTTTATTTTGTTTAATTTTGATGATTACAAATGACAACAAATGAAAATCTCAAATTCATCATATCAGAAAATTAGAATATTACTGAAGACCAATAAAAACAAAGGATTTATAGAAATGTTGGCCAACTGAAAAGTATGAACATGAAAAGTATGAGCATGTACAGCACTCAGTATTTAGTTGGGCCTCCTTTGGCCTGTATTACTGCAGCAATGCGGCGTGGCATGGAGTCGATCAGTCTGTGGCACTGCTCAGGTGTTATGATAGCCCAGGTTGCTCTAATAGTGGCTTTTAGCTCTTCTGAATTGTTGGGTCTGGTGTATTGCATCTTCTTCTTCACAATACCCCATAGATTTTCTATGGGGTTAAGGTCAGGAGAGTTTGCTGGCCAATTAAGAACAGGGATACCATGGTCCTTCAACCAGGTACTGGTAGCTTTGGCACTGTGTGCAGGTGCCAAGTCCTGTTAGAAAATGAAATCTGCATCTCCAAAAAGTTGGTCAGCTGCAGGAAGCATGAAGTGCTCTAAAACTTCCTGGTATGTGGCTGCGTTGACCCTGGACCTCAGAAAACACAATGGACCAACACCAGCAGATGACATGGCACCCCAAACCATCACTGACTGTGGAAACTTTACACTGGACTTCAAGCAACGTGGATGAAGTGCCTCTCTTCTTTTCCTCCAGACTCTGGGACCTTGATTTCCAAAGGAAATGCAAAATTTACTTTCATCAGAGAACATGACTTTGGACCACTCACCAGCAGTCCAGTCCTGTTTCTCTTTAGCCCAGGCAAGACGCTTCTGACGCTGTCTGTGGTTCAAGAGTGGCTTGACACAAGGAATGTGACAGCAGAAACCCATGTCTTTCATACGTCTGTGTGTGGTGGTTCTTGAAGCACTCACTCCAGCTGCAGTCCACTCTTTGTGAATCTCCCCCACATTTTTGAATGGGTTTTGTTTCACAATCCTCTCCAGGGTGCGGTTATCTCTCTTGCTTGTACACTTTTTTCGACCACATCTTTTCCTTCCCTTCGCCTCTCTATTAATGTGCTTGGACACTGAGCTCTGTGAACAGCCAGCCTCTTTAGCGATGACCTTTTGTGTCTTGCCCTCCTTGTGCAAGGTGTCGATGGTCGTCTTTTGGACAACTGTCAAGTCAGCAGTCTTCCCCATGATTGTGTAGCCTATAGAACTAGACTGAAAGACCATTTAAAGGCTTTTGCAGGTGGTTTGAGTTAATTAGCTGATTAGAGTGTGGCACCAGGGGCCATCAATTTTGAACCTTTTCACAATATTCGAATTTTCTGATATGATGAATTTGAGATTTTCATTTGTTGTCATTTGTAATCATCAAAATTAAACAAAATAAACATCTGAAATATATGAGTTTGTATGTAATGTATGAATATAATATACAAGTTTCACTTTTTAAATGGAATTACTGAAATCAATCTACTTTTTCATGATATTCTAATTTTATGACCAGCACCTGTAATTCCCAAGAAAAATGATTTGAGTGAGTCGATGCCTGCTTAATCCGCTGTTTGTTCATTTTTTCTCTGTGTGACCATGCACAATTCTTGGCATGTATATAAAATTAAATTGAACTAATCCTCAAAATCCTTGGGATTATGTTTTATATATATATATATATATATATATATATATATATATATATATATATATACATTGAGGGAGGAAAATAAGTATTTGAACACCCTGCTATTTTACAAGTACTCCCAATTAGAATTCATGGAGGTGGTCTGAAATTGTCAGTGTTCCACAAGTCGACCTAATTAAGTCGACTTGTTGACTAAACTTTTATAATGATTCAACTTTGAAATGTAGTACATTTTTACAGCTCTTATGTTAAGAAATACTTGGGTAACTGCCAGATTCCTGAAAGCCTTTTGTGTGAGTAAACCTTTCAACTATCCTAGTATCCTCCTAATCTCAACTTGTTGCAACATCATGAGTTTTTTTTAATAAGGCCTGAGTAGTTTACTACATGTTTTCTACCGTCTGCTTTGCTCCTGTTGGGTACTCCTTTTGGTTTCCTATCTTTGGACATCGGGCTCCTGCCTTGCCTTATAACTAAGTATTTTTGTCTCAGTCTGGATTGTTCTGTCCATTATGTATTACCCAAGGCTGGTCCTCTGATCTTTCCCCTGTGTTTGTCCCTCTGGAAACCTCTGCCTTGTTAATGTGTCTGTATTTAGAGATTCTCCAACCTGGATTTTGGATTTCCCTCTCATCCAGCCCTTCTGGATTTGCTGCCCTTTGGACTGCTTCTCTTTGCATGACCCCCAGACTGAAAAAGCCTCCCCGACTAGCCTTATCCCTATCTAGCACCATTGAGATTTGGATCAGCCATTCAGTGATCCGAATCATCCAAACAGAGTGACTGAGATCAATGTTTATAGCCAGTATTATCTCCTGGCTTCTGAGAAGGTTAGTGGCTTTCATTCAGTGTACCTTTAACACCACTCGGTTTTTCCTGGCCACTAACCCTGTTCTTCTCCCCACTGTGATTCCTGTTCAGTCATTTTATGTTCCTACAATACCAATGTACTTGAAAAAATTATTTGAATGCTTACTATTTGTGTTGGGTGCATTATCGGGTCTCCAGATTTTGTCAAGCCAATACAGTCAAGTGAGATTAAGTTAAACTTTTCTATAATGATTCACTACTATATTTGTTTGCCATAAAAATAAGGGTTAATAAGAATATGCACTCTTTATTTGTATTTGATTGCAGTCTATGTCATATTTTCACTCTGATGCAATATGCTGTCCCTGAGTACAAGGAAACAGACATCTGCACAGTAGGAATGCATATCAACATAACCAATTTTAAAAATAGCTATGTTTCTCAGCTATTTAATCAATGATCAGTGCCCTCAAACTTAACAGGTAGTATTATTTTTTGCCTGACAAGTTAATCAGGATGACTAAGGCTGGCAATGACTACAGCTCAAGAGTAAACTAGTGGATTGAATGCAAAGCCTTTACAGGCCCGCAAAGCACTGTCCTTTATTTGGAAGGTCAGTTGTGTAATGCCCCAACATTATCGCCACAAATGAGCTAAATCCTGTTTACCTGAAATCCTTCTTAAGCCAATATGATATTTTCATCAAAGTCTCACAGAGAGTTTATCTATTTACTTGGGATGAAGAAAATCATTAACATTGTGCAATCTTTCCGAAAAAAAAGGAAGAATAGAAGGGGGAAAATATGGAAACAATAATATTATGAGAGATTTAGGCTTTGTGCATTCTGTTTTTTGATTGCCTAGTCTATCGCTTCACAATGGACCAAAGAGGAGCTGGATGAAGAGTCAGAAAAGCAATAGATCGGTATCTTAAATACATTCCCTCAACGTGCATCACAAGCTATAAAGGGATCTGGTTTTAAGACAGTTATTTTCCACGTTTTGCCATTTTTCACATTACACATCCCCTTTTAACCCATTTCATACCTAACCTCATTCTCTGACTCTTTCTAGCCTTGTCGCCAAAAGCCTCTATGCCAGGTGGTTGAGGTTACATTATCATAATGGTTAACAGATGGCAAATAATCTGCATAGCAAGGCATAAGATCTCTTTTGAGGATGAGGGAAAAGGTGAAATGTTTTCCTTCTGGCTCAGTTTAGAAAACTATGCTTCTGTCTAAAGATGTTTAAAATAAATAGTTTCTTCTTTAATAGCTTTGACTAAGAAACTCTGAGGTTAGCTGATAATCTCAGAAGCAGGAAGCTTGTAGATCCCAGTTACAGGAACGAGCTGTAAATCACAGCCGTATCTATATCCACACTCATTAGCTTCAGGTTGAAAAAAATGTAATAAAAATGCATATTTAGCTCTACAAGCTGTGTATTATTTGAGAGGCTCTATAATCTGTCATTGTTACAGAGATATACTGCGACCATACTGTGATTGTTAGTCTTCATTATGCCATCTCAATTGATGATTAGATGTTTAGATGATGATCCTATAGTTGTTATCAAACCATATTCATATGCAATATTTTTCACTATAAAGATATTATGACATCAAACTCTTTATTTAATTCCAATTTAAAAAATATCTATAGAAGCTCTTTAAGCGAATTAACTCATTTGGTTTCCTGACACCAGAACTTTAAACCAGACTGAGGGTTTTCAGCTTTGTGTCAGTCTCTTTATATTTACCCCCTATAGCTCATACTTCCTGGCATTTTCTAAAAGGGCTCTCTATAACATCTCTTTCATGAGAGCTATTGTAACACAAAATATCAGAGCAGGGACTTTGTATACCTACAACATTAAGGGGAGTCAGTTTGACCCCACCAAAACAATACGAGATGCTGCAAGCACAGCTGTCACTTTGGGACGTTGCTGTGGTAACAAGATTGCGGCGTTTACATCTGACAGGGATCAGAACTAACAAAATAGAAGAACGATGCTCTGCTGTGCTTCTGTGTACTGATGTTAGTTAAATTAAATGCAAGAAGGCTCTTATATGTTTTTACTTACATACATATATGTACAGTATACACATATATGAAAATGTCGATGTATCATATGCCAGTGGATTAAAACTTTTGGCGAAAGGATTGATGAGCTATTAGATACTGGTGCCATAAATCATCCTAGAAAATTATATTGATTCAAATATATCCCTCTTTCCAACAGAAGTTGAACATCTTGAGGAGTAACCACCTGTGCCACTTTGGCTTCTTAGGGTAGCACGAACTCGCAAAAGCTTGACTGATGTTCATCTATGGATTTTTTTGTTCTGTTTTGAATCTCTGAAATGTAAAGTCGAAAAGAAACCATTTCTTGGCACTAACTTAGAGCTACCAGGATTTGGCAGCACCTGACCTCTGTCTCAAATGACTTCAACGTACTATCCCTATTGGCGCAAAATCCTTTTTTTCTCAATGTTGACTTTGTAACCAGAAGGTTATATTTATATATTTTGGACCCATCAAAATGTACAAAAAAGTACTGGAATTTTTTTCTCTCCATAAAATGAATGCTTATATTAATACTTATATATTAATACTAATATTGTGCACCACTCTAGATATTCTGTGGAGGTCTAATTCTTTTTTTTTTCCTATGTATTGTTTTGATGAAAAAGTTTTGTCTAGAAACAAGCACACTCCTAAGAGAAAGAACTCAAATTTGAGAATAAAACACAAAAATAAAAAAGTTGACAATTGTTTCACACTTGCCTGTCTAGGATTTGAGACTTGACTTGGCCTTAAAAAAAAACACTTGGTAACATCTCTGTGTGACTGTAACATTCACCCTTACTTATAAAAGCACTGCTTTGCAGCTAAAGTTTTGGAGTCTAATATATTTAGAGAATAATTTACTTAGTTCACATGATGATTCAAAATATGGAGTTAAAAAAAAATCTAATATTACCCCTCATTTTATATATTTTTCTAAATAAAGGCTCAAGCAAACTGCCTTTGGAATCCATACAGCATTTCTGAATTTGAATTGATTAAAAAAAAATCATAAAATGCTCTTATGTTTATGCAGCAGAGAAGTCATCATTTTTTTGTTTTTGTAAATGAGGTATTGTAAACTCTGTTTTGTTAAAATAACCTTCATTTTACAGCTACAGATTTCCCATTTAATCAGTTCAAATCATTTAGATTTTCATTAAAAGGTGATAAACTGCAGTCCAAATATCTGTTTATTCCAGTTACAAATCAAATTCATACTTTCAAATTGTGTTTACAGGTCAACACAATTTGAAAATGACATGTTTATTCTTTGTTTCGTCAAGGCAAAGGTAAATTTTAACTATCTATTTTGATTTACTCTGCTATAAGGTCATCGTAACTCCAGTGGTTTAATATTTTACTCTTGTAATAGAATGCTCATACAGCTTTCCACTTGTTGACCTAACTTTTTGTTCACTTTAAAAAAACGCCTGGCACAAAGGGGGAAAAAAAAGACCTAAACATGCAGATATATAAATACTAAACTCAAATGACCCGACCATCTACTCATAAGTCAAACTAATAAGTGTGGTTGAAGTGACGAGTGGAGTGACTGTCCTTTGTGGAGAAGAGGGGGTAATTCTCTTTCATGCATCATTAACCCTCCTTATCCTCTTGGTTGCATATGTGTTTGCCATCTGCTGCAGCCAATCAGAGCTGCTCGTCAGCCGCGGACCACTCCAACTCCACTCTCTGCATGATGGCATCGCATTGCTGCTTCATCCCTGAACATGGACCAGTTTTCATGTACATCTTTCTTTACTCTATGATCTTTTCACTTCTTCCATACTTCCTTTTCTTTCTGTTAAGGAGTCACTCATGTTTTGAAGAAGCGGTCCATTTGTTTTTGGAAAAGTGATTTCATTTCTTCTGCCTCGCTCAACAACCTCTGTTGCTGTTATCATTTGTATCACAAAATAGGTAGTAATGGCCAGGTCTCTGCTTATTCCCAACAGGAGAGCGTAACTGAATGAGTTTGTGAGTAATGGGGTTATAATGGCGTAATAGGTAGAAAAATTAATGTGTTCTTTCTGTCAGTGCACATATCATTTGGGAGCTGAGTAGTTATGGTGAAATCTTTCTACTTTCATTTGGATGTATAGACAAAGTAAAGATGTAAAGACCTTTACTTCTCTGCCTTTTCAGATTAGATTTTTGGTGATTATTCTTATCAGCTTCGTACATCATAATTACTGTAGTTTTTTATCAGTAATCCAACATTTCTCATTTCTGTGCTTTGGATGATGCATCAATGTATTTGAATAAGTGATGTTTAAAAAAGTATTTCCTTTAATGGCTCTGAGTAAGATAAAGTGAAATCTCTGTCTCAAATCCAGACAAAAATGATGGATGCTGGAAGCAGAAAGCGCAAAATATACTATTTGCTTAGTATATTTGCAAATTTTAAAACATGCAGTTTTTCTTTAAGGTTTTGATTCCTTAAAGAAAAAAATGTACATTGTAATATAATATCCAACAACCAAAGAAGATTCCCTTTGAAAGGTAATAAAGAAATAGAAGTTACTGAAGAGCTTCAGGTTTTAGCTGAGTTGCATATCAGAGTTTCATAAAGGACAAGAATGATGAAAAGATTAGCATACGAGTAAGTCTTTCATTAAGTGGCTATTAATAAAAAACATAGTAAAATAAAAAAAAGTTTGGTTTTGAAGGTGGTCTGCAGCCTATCTGCAGGAAATATCTTTCTGAGGGACATAGGATTAGAAACATGGAGGTAGTTCTCTCTGCAGGCTAACCTAAGGAGCTCATTATCACAGAGACCTTCATCGATCTTTACTGTTGCTGCCTAAAAACTTTAATTGAAGTGACTACCATATTATACAGCTTTATGTCCAATTGAGCATTGGATAGTTATTTATTTAAATAGCAATGCATGTTACTATTGGGACATAGGAAAGCAACATTTAGCAATGGTAATATCAATTATTAATCAAGAAGACATCATATTACCCAGCCAGTAAATGCAATAATCACTACCCGATCCGTACTGGAAGCACGACCCGTATCATCAGCTCATTTGCGCATGCGCAACCAGATAGACATCCAGGTCACCCTCGATTTTATTTTGTAACAAAGACCTAAATACATTTTTTCCCCTCCCTTGGAATAGTAAGCGTACTAAACCATAATGTGTTAAAGGTCAATGATGTATTTCCTGAGAAAATAAATGCATTAAAATATTTTCTGTTTTATCAGTTGTCTGTGCCCGATCTGCATCAGATCTATCTTTTTTAGTTTAATTTTTTTCCTTAAAAAAATAAAACTTGATAAACATGGTTTAATCATATTTTGCCGGACTACTCTTAGCATGACATCAGACATTGTCGCAGAAAAAAATATAAATTATTTTTTGTATTGGCATTCTTCAGTGAGTTATGGATAGAAATAAGTCATTTTAGTTATTTAATTATTTATTGAACCCCAGATGTACTGTATATCTGTTTGCGCATGCACAAAAGAGCTAATGGTGCGGATTGTGCTTCCGGTACGGATCGGGTAGTGACATGCACAATCGCACCCGAGTGCTCTTGTTCCATACAGTTTTTCAGTTGCCAGGTTCACTTTATGTTAATACTAAACAAAGGTTAGCTTTACCGTTTAACTTACCTATTCAGAAGGGAAGCAGCAACCTCAATTTGTCTTATGAGATATTTTGCTTCCTTAAGTTTGCACCAACTCTTAAAAGCTTGGCTTTTTTCATCTTCATTATGCCTTTTTTGGTTTGAGTCTTAGAAATGTAACGGAGAAGAAGCAGTTTTTTCAGCTCTTTCAAAGAGCTACTAGGATCTGGCAATACCTGTACTACATTTCACATGTCTTTAACCTACTATCCCTATTGACTCTTTCGAGTTGATGTCAACTTTGTAACCAGAAGTAAAAAGTAAATTTACTGATTTTGCACCAGTCAAAATTTACAAAACAGCTATTTACATGCAATATACATTTGTTCAGTAAAAATAATACTTTTATTCTGCACCACTCTGGTGATGATCTTTGAGCCACCCTGAAATCGCTCTTAATTTCTATTAATTCAACCTTTATCTGCTTTTTCAGACATAGTGTTGTACATATGGCTTCTCTATTGTAGGTGTCACAATGACTGCTGTTAAGAATTACACTATGAATTACACATTAAAAAAAGAATCTACCTTTGTTCTTATTCTTATAAAAATGTAATCTTGGACTCTGCTTTGACTCTCCAGGTCATAGTCATTCTGAAAAAGTTTAAAAAACAATCCACTTGACTTTGTTTCCAAGGTTTGAAGACGTTTTGCTTCCCAACCACAGGTCGTCAGGTTCAATTTGCATGTTTCCAAGCAATACAAGACCATGTTTTTGGTCCACTGTATAAAGCCTCAAACTCAATGCGAATCCAGACATTTTGAATTGAGAAAGCTTCCTGGATGGGAAGCGAAACGTCTTCAATCCTTGGAAACAAAGTCAAGTGGATTGTTTTTTTAAACTTTTTCAGAATCTTGACTCTCTTTATCTTTGTTTGGAGGAGTAACCAAGCACAGGTTTGTGGTTGCATGAAGTTACATTTAGTTAATAAAAGAGTTCAAGGAAGAATTGGTGGAAAAAATGAGTTGCTAACTGATAAAGAGTGAACAGAAATCACTTTTACAGAATCTACAAAATGTGTCTAGACAGACTGATTTAAGAGTAACACACATTTGGATTGTTGTGGTGGGTCTTTGATGTGTCAGATAAGGTTTCAGAAAGGATCTTTGGATTTTGGCCAAAGGTGTTATTAATGTCAATAGAAAGCATGTATATATTACTTACCTTACCAAGATGAATACTTGTACTTAAAAAGAAATTCAATTCAATTCAGTCTACATATTTTGCACCAATTCACAACGAGTCATCCCAAAGCACTTATTATCTCAGCTTTGCCTTTTTGTAAACATGATTTCTCACTGGAGAAAACAATCACAGGAGAAATTGATAAACAGGAAATACTTCTTTTGTAGTTGCCTTAAATTAGTAAAATTGTGGATCTAAATAATTTTTTTAATCTAAAAAATAAATCCTTTCCTCTTCAATTTTAAGTGTTCCAAAGAAAATAACCGATTAAAATTTGCATAGTTTCAAAGAAAATTATAGGACAAATATTTTATTAGTTCCCCTCAAAAGGTGTCTTAAAGGAAATTGTCTGTGCATTTTTTTTGTTTTTTTGTATTTGTTTTTAGCGTTGGTGTATGAAGTTTATTGATGTATTTCCATGTTTTTTTTTGTTTGTTTTAATCTGTCATAGCATTTTACATGATGATTTTTGAATATATTGACTGTTCTTCCCAAACATCTTTGCTGATCAAGTTACGAGGAGCTCTTTGAAATAGTGAAATAGTTAATTCCCTAATCAGGATTAGCTTTGGGTGGAGGATGTTGTCTCACTGATTTTTATAGCAGCTGGAGGGCTGAAAGACTCAGACCAGATTTGATTTTTGACAGCCATTAAAAAGTCAACGAAATAATCAGCCTACACGCTGGTTGATAAGATGTTGTCAGATTTCTCTTGACAGAAACCTTGTGGGCTGGTTGAAGGAGGCATTATGACTAAGTAATCTCTTGCCTAATTGGAGAAAAGATGGACAGCTCCAGATTTTTTTGGATTTTTAGTGCTCTTTGGCTCCTTGCCAAATTTAGTATCAACAAATTGGAAAGCCCTAACTTTCCAGGCCATTCCAAATTATATGGCTTGAGAAATTAATTATTGGAGGATTAAACTTTATTTCTTTAATCTCAGATTGAGTTCAGACTTCAAGGGTAGGTTGAATAACTTATTTCTTGGTCTTTCCTTGTTTGAAGTCCTGGGCCTATTTTAGAGCAGTTTTTAAATAATTGACCAGCTGATGGCTAGCTTAAGTTAATTATTTTTGAGGTTATCAAGACTTCTTTTTTTTAATCAAAAACATAATTATTGCGGCCTGTACATCTTTTGAAAGGACTGTGAAGCACAACACTCTTATCCTGTAGTACATATGCACAGTTATGTTGCTGCAACCACTGAAATTCCCCATTATCACCATCACTAAGCCGTCACAATATTCTAAGAGTACAGACTGTGCAATAACTGATCTGGTCTAACAGCTTTTCATTGGAGACATCAGAGGATAAGTTTCCATGTTACCCTTTGATGACTTTAACAGCTTGTTTCTTGCCAAACTAGAGGTACTAATTAATGTTAATTACATTTAAATAATCGCTACTTACTTGTACAGTTCCACTGCTACATGTAAAATCATTGAAAGAAATGCGTTTCAGAAGCGTGACATCATGATGATTTTACCTTACCACCATATTGAGTATCGAATGCTTATCTTGGCTCAGTGGGCCTTCCCTCAAACGGGAATGGATCATTCTCATTGAAATATCTGTGAGCTTAAACATACACAGAGAAAACCTGTGTTATTGGATGCCATTCATAAAAGTATTTGTATGGATGGTGTTTTTTCCAACACCTTTCCTTCCCTGACAGGGTTCCAGATTGGTCCTTGCACGACTGATACATAAATCTTATAAACAACCCGCCTTATACACCAGAGAAAGTCTGAAAGCTTTAAAAGCAAATATTCCATTTGGTATTTCACAGCTAGCTGGATTATTGACCCGAAAATCTGACATCTGAAAAACGAAAGAATGTATGTAAAGGGCTGGTTTCCCCGCAGCAGTGTGTCGCAGTGAGCTTGACGCAGACATTTTTGATTTATGCTAAATTTTGAAGCATGGTCTGCTCTATCTTATATTCCATGCCACAACGCAAGAGGGACAATCAGGAACTAGCTGTGGGTCTAGATACACCCAAGGTCATGATGAAATGGGGGCAAGTTTGTCCGACAAAAGAGGGACATGAGGGCGAAAAAGAGCGGGGATCCAGGTGGAAAAATGGTCCCAGTGTTCTCACGCACCTCGCTCTTCTAGCTTATCCAACTTCACAAGTTGTTTTTCGCAATTGTGGTCATACAAAGAAAACAAGCCGGCAAGCAGATGTAGATTTGACCAATCAGAGGCCTCCTGTCTGCGGCACAGTCTATGGTCACCTACAATTTGGGAGAGGAGGAGCAGAGTGTCTGCGATGGGGGCGGGGATGTCTTTGCGTTCACTGCGAAACCTGCGCAGACGACCTGGTTTTGAAGTATGATCAGCCTTAAGTTGCATTCTGCTGATTTTCATGCTTACTTAATGTAATCAGCTAAACTCTAATGTCTGTACCAAAAATCTTCAGTTCTTAATATAAAAAGCCTTTCTTTCACAAGGTGTCTAATCAGTCAATCCAATCAATTAATTATCTTGGAAAAGAATTGTACAAGATAATTGACATATAGTGGGAACATCAGTGGGAACTAATAGGTGGAGTCAAACATAACATCGATTTAGTTGCGTTCGGTATAAGAAGCCAAAACAACTAGGCTTGCATTCAATAAACATATCGCAGCACTGGTAAGAGAGATTTGGACTGACAAAAGAGCGAAACAATAAAGCACACTTTACTAGGGCTGCAACTGAAGATTATTTTGCGAATCGATTCGCCTGTCAATTATTCGATTAATAATCAGATAGCCAAAGGTACACTAAAGAAGATCTTTGATGAAATTAAACCAGGTGAAACTAAAGGTTTCCACTTGAGTTCTGGATAGAACATATTGACATATCTTAAATGCAAAATATTACATATTTTTTACAATCTAGGCATAATTACTGTTCTAATTGGTTTGCTCTGTCAGCTAAAAGCATGTTTTAACATCTCTAGACTCCAGTTAATGATTAATCGATATATATACATATATATATATATATATATATATATATATATATATTAATCCTATTGAATTCATTATTTACATAACAGCCAAATATTAGGTTACCTATATACATCATATAGTCATTTGAAAAAAATAATACCTTTAATGTTTAGTGATGTTATTGCTTTCAGTTGTACATTTTTCAGGTGGCAAAGATTTTTTCACAGTCCTTTAGCTTTTACCATGTGATTAATGAACGTCAGTTGGCCCTGTCAATGTCCCTAAGACAGTGATGAAGAGGCCTCTTAATCCCAGGTCTTATCCCAAAATATAGATGGAAACAGATAGGCTATATTACCACAGCACACTCTGTCTATGCAGCCATAAAGAGCACACCAATTCTGTTTACTGCCTGGTGATGAAAAATTGATATGGCCATAAAATGACTTTCCTTGTGGAGTCATTTAAATGGTTTTGACTGTTTGGAGAATAACTGCACAGTATTTTATTATTAATAGGCATTTAATTATGTTTGTCATCCTGATTGATACACTTAACTTCCTGTGAGAGCAATTGACAAGACGTTCATAAAATTGCATAATACACCCCATTAGACAGTTGTGCCCTCTCCCACATCTACACACACATTATCAGTGCTTAAATTGTCAGCTTCCTAATTAGCCTAGTTTCTGTGTTAACAGGTTCCTTGGGGTTTTTCAACTGATGGAAAGGAAAAAGATGTGTCAAGAAATGCAGAACGGGAGGGGGATACTTTTAGCAGCATGTCATGTCACTACACATGTACATACTGCAAGTTACATAGTGCAAGTTTTTTCCTCATCAACCTACTCTGACCTTTGTCTTAGTGGAGTCCTTTTACCTTCTCACATCAAATATGAATTTAGCCACACTAAAGCACACACCGTACCGATCCTAGTATGCCTTGATGGTGATGGGCCAAGTGGCACGCTTAGGAGGTAGATCTCAAGCTGGATGGATGGTTAAAGTCTTTTTTCCCTTCAGAGGTCATGGGTTAAACTCTCTCGCTTTAATAGCAATTTTGCAGTTTGTCTTCAAGACTGAAAACATGCATGTGTGTGTGTTTGTGAAGAACTCCATGTGCGGTGCTGTAATTGCACTCTATCAATCAAGTCACTACCACAGCGTTTCCTCACCATGTTTCTCTGCTCTAAAAGATTGCATGTGACCTAGATACCACAGAGAGGTGACAGAGAGATGATTTATGGTCATGGGTGTGTCACTTCATTTCCCTGTTTTGCTATGCATGCTCAGTTAGCCTCATCTGTAGTTCTTATTGTGGAAGATATCCAATTGCTGAACATGTGTGTAAGGCATACTGCAGGTGCCTGAGGGTTATGAAAACCATAAGCAATCTTTATCAAAGGCTTGGCATGCATATCGTTCATGTTACAGAAGCGCGTCCGCTGCCATTCACCTTCCATTACCACAACCCCTGCTGCTCTCAGTCTCTGTGTCTGCTTTTGAAGACTCTGCAGGCACCGCACAGAACAACTTCACTCAGATTGCTCTGATTTTGTAGTAACAGTAAGAATGACACAGCATGACAGCAATCTTGAATACTTGCTCACATGGTCCTGATTATAATTTCACTTATACTCATGTAGAATAGGAGCATGACAAGATGTACAGCTTTATACATAACTGTCTGACACATACAGTAGTGTTGTTGAATGAAAGTTCAGCTATTTGGATAAGTTGCACAAAACGTTTGTTTTTGTTTTTTTACAGTTTTTCTCTTCCACAATAAGAAAAGCATTTAAAAGCCATTTAAATCCATGAGATGGTAACTGCCAGACCTTCATTAAACTATGATACAGTTAAGAATTATATTGATTTGGTATAGCTTGCCTAAAGTAGTGTCTACATTATACTAATACCTAAAGGAGGCTAACAGGGAGTTGAATGTTATGTGGAAAACTCAGCAAACCACCAAACAATCTCAGAGAAATGAACGTGCTGATGACAGACCAAATGTCTCATTTCATTCACCTGCCTAGCTCCACCCAGTTTATCCTTACGTTCATCTGATCCACCTGCTCCAGCTTCTATTTAACCAGCCTTTCACCAGTCATCAGTGCCAGATTATTCAAGCCCATTGAGCCTGCCAGTTCAAATTCTGATCTGTTTGTCTGACCTGTCTTTGGACTCCTGCTGGATTCTGCCTGTTTACCAAACGTGGAACTGTTTCCTGACACCATCCTTCGTACCTCTTCAAATCTCTCCTCCACACTGGCTTTGGCTTTGCCCTCTGATTATCCTGTCTTCCTTCATCTGCTCAGATCAGATGTCCTGTCTGTTGTCCGACCCCTGGGGCTTCAATGTCTGGGACTCTCTGGGCAGCAACTGCTACGTCTTGTTGGCAGCCAACCGGCTGGAACCAACTGTTCTCTGGGCACGGATTGACCAGAGGTTCCTGCCTTAGTTGCCATCGCTGTTCACTGCAGATTTTTTACCTTTAATAAATGCTTTTTTGAGATATCAAACTGTCTGCTGGGTCCTCTGGTATAAGCCTTGACAGAATTTATATGTCTTTTAACCCTAATATCAACAGTAAACCAGTTAAAAGTGTAAAACCATGTTGGAGACCATGCATTTTATTCACAATTACGTTGACATTTTATACATTGTTTTTTTAAATAGCGAGTTTTTGGACACCAGCAGAGTTCATTCCTCCTTTTTGTAGATGATATGGTTCTACTGGGTCCCTCCCTCAGCATTTGCTGTTGGAGTTTGCTGCTGACTGCAAAGCAGCATGTCAGAGTCCACTGGAAGAAGCCAGAAAAGAGTTCCTGCCTCAAATGGTGGAGTGAATTGGCAAAAGGTGAAGCTCTCAATTTTCTGGTCAGTCTTTTTCCCCCTATGGTCATGAAATCTGGGTCATCTGGAGGGTTTATGTCTCTCAGCTTGATGTGGAAGCCAGGTTTCTGAAGGTAGGGAAGACTGGTTGTCTCCGATGGCTGCCCTCATGACCTGGCTACAATTAAGCTAAAGATGATACATATGATTTTTTTATACTTAGGACTGTGAATCTTCAGATCAGATGTACAATGTAAGGATGAAGATTACAGCGAAAATTATAGCTTTGGTATAACCCTAAATGCAAAAAAAATCACTTTTAATCAAATAAGCTCAAAAAGTACAATGACGGAAAGAAAGTGATGGGATAAGAGTAAGGTCCTTCTGTGAATTCTAATATTTTTTCTAGGATGATGTGCCACTGGTGTTAAGTTTGACATGTTTTTCTCCACTTTTCATTTGACATTTTAACAAAGTAAACATAGATTAAAAAAGAAAAATAATACATTGGCAGAATGTATGTGAATAAGTGAAATTGTGAATTCAACATATAGACATGGGGAACTATTGTATGTTTAAACTTTTTCCATTGTTATGAGAGTGATAGGTCCAAGATGGCTGCGCCTGAAGGCAGCGGCTTGCTACAGCTCCTTTAGTGTCTGAAAAGCTGTACTAAACGAAATTTTGTTTTGTATACACTAAAAGTAGTCTAAGTCCAAGGGATAGACCAAATTTCCTTCACTGAAACTCAGAGTTACAGTATGTAGAGAAAAGTACAAAAAGTGTGAAATTAAAGGTCTATTTGTCAATTTTTCTATTAAAGAAGAGGAAGGTAGTACAATTATTGTCTGAATGTAGTAGCTTTGAGATCTAACAAATATTACTCCTTGCTTACATTTAGAACTAAAAAAAACAGTTGAATTCCAGATCTCAATAGAGGCATTTTAGTGTTGGAATCTGATAGATCAAAAAATGGTGAAATCTATCTAAAAAAATCCATCTACCACTGCTACTCTATCAGGGTCACAGGGGGCGATGCCTATCTCCAGTAGTCTGTGGATAAAAGGCAGATTACAGTTTGACCTAGGGCAATGCAGAAACTCACAACCATGCACACACATTCACTCCTATGGGTAATTAAGAGACACTATTTACCTCAGTAATCATGTTTTTGGAATGTAGGATGAAGCATAAGGAGAGAACCCACAAATGTAGAGGAAGAACAGACTCCATCCAGAAAGACTCCAAGCTGTAAAACAAACCCTGGGCGTTCTTGCTGCAAGGCAACAGTGCTATAAACTCACCACTGTGGAGCACCCTAAAAACAGTTTCCCCTCAAAATACATTTCCTGTTAGAATTCAACACTTCAGGGCAGGAAAACCTAACAACACAAATTAGTGTACTTATTTCAGTGATGATAAATCCAAACTCGACAACTTTACTGGAGTCTCTTTGTTCTAATATGTGAAAAAAACTCTAGGTGACAGTCACAATCTTTTCAGACAGCATCGTCATTGATATACATGTATATACCATAGGAGTGTGGCGTAGTGGTTTGGGCATTGCTCGTGGGTCCCAGAGGTTGTGAGTTAAAGCCCCACTCCCCAGACTTCCACTCTGGGTCCCTGAGTAAGATCCTAAACCCCACACTGCACCCCGGGCACCACATGGTGGCCGCCCACTGCTCGCCAAGGTTATGGGTTAACCTTGAGACTGAATTTCATTTCTTTGTACTTGTGACAGTTTAATGACAATAAAGTTGAATCCTATTCTATTCTAATAGTATTCTAAAACTCTCATACTGCTTAGTTTTGTTCATTAATGCAAGCTGATTAACTGCTACTGAACAAGTTCTATTGAGTTTTTTTGTCAATTCTCGTAATGTCAATGTGCAAAGGTTGAATGCAATATTATAGTTACAAATACTAATGTATGCATGTAGATGTTTTGCAGGAAGATATGTTGCAGCAAAATATTTTTTCCTCCAGTGATGCCACTTCTGTGTGACTGATGCTGAGTAACTTCTCAGTTATTTTGCAATCAGAGATATTTTAGACTCATCAAATTCCTCCATGACGCTTTGTGTGATGGATAGATATTCAAAGTCCATAAAACCTTTGCACATTGTTGTGTATATTGATTTTAATAATCATCCTTCTTTCACTGTGTATCCCCTCTGTGTAGCGTGGCAACATAAATAATGAGCACGCTCAGTTCTAGGCAGGTAATCCTTCCTCTAATCGGAGCTGGCACTGGGAACATAGCCGGCACTGATGGATGCAGGGCCAGCTTATTGGCAAGGACAGCTTGCATGCCAGCATCAACACCATCACTGATCTGTGGATAATGCAGCTGGATATTCACTCTTAGATACAAAACACACATCCAGTCACACATTCACTTACATGCTGATACGACATTTGAGTAACGGCAGTGGGATTCTTCATGTCCCTTTATTGATATCGCTATGCTTAGCCTTTATTTAGAGGTCACTCTCAGTAACACCGATGAGAAGCATGTCCATTCATTTATTTGAATGCATATTTTTTAGATTTAAAACTGCAGTATTTCAGTGATGAAGTAATGATTACTTTCTTTGATATTTGATGCAGATTGCTTAAATTTTCGCATAGATTTATATCATATTGAGTTGAACTTTGTATTGCAGAGCAGTCAGTTTGCCAGTCACCAGCATTTTCAGTTCTCTGTCTCTGCTAATTTCCCACCTACAAATCTAAAGTCAATAACAGCAGTGTTGTTTTTGTCAACAATGACGATGACGAAATTATTTCGTTGATGCTCCTTTTTTTCATGATGATATGGGTTTGAGCTTTCATTGACTAAGTAAAAATTAGTGGGTGGTTGGTCAAACATTTAATATGCATCATTGTGCTGTAATCTGTTAGACAAGTTGAGCAGTATCAGCTGTGCTGCTGCATCCTGATTGATTCTGCCGCCAACAGGGCGTGCAGCGCTGCAGATTCTGCATGATCACAGATGGACCATGGCAGCATGGGCAGGGGGAGAAAATAACCCGGAATGCTTTGGTACTGCACGCTTAACTCTGCTTCAACAAACTGCTCTGATCTTCCATCTGTATTTGTGCAGAAATGCGTCTCTGCACACGCGTAGCTCAGATTCTTCTCTTTATGCTCCACAATGATGGTTCGCTCTCAGCAGTAGGGATCTTCCTGCTCTCGCTACTTAATAAACTATGGGGCTGATCATCCTCTGCCAAGTGTAAAAAATCCTTTAGTCTAACTATTAAGACTTTATTTCTTCGAGCTCAAAAGATGTTATACTAAACATTCTTTAATTTCTACCAAAAAGAACCCCTTAATTATATCCAAAAAATATATATTATTTATTTTTGGATTTAGAGCCAAGTGAAAAGGTACATAGATCTTTGAATATTTCTCTCTTGAATAGTGTTCTAATTTCTATCAATTTAAATATGATGTAAATGTTTCCCTAAACATTTTCTACATTTCCTTTGAATATGTCAACATTTTAGTTAGAATATTCATCCAATTTAGGTCTCGGTTGCCATGGTATTACAAACCAATTATGTAGGTTCTCTCTTTTTTTATATATCAAAACCCTGTGAATCTAAATCTACTTTGACCCCTGAGCAGCAGTAACAAAGTAGGACATTTTTAGAAATAAAGCCAAAATTGCCAAAGTATAAAGAGGAATGTTTTTGTTCTTTGCTTTTTTGGAGTAATGAAGATTGACTGATCTGTGTGTAATGCATCATTTATAGTAGATCAGGAAGTGTTTGCTTTTGAATGGAAACTGGAAAATGGAAAATTCCTTTATTGTACATTTTGTAAGCCTGTCTTTCTGCTATATAAACCAATATTATCTGTTAAAGTAGATCAGCAATTTTCACAGCTTTTGTGAACTAGGGCATTGATTCATAAAAAAGTTAATTTGAATTCTATAAATCAAAGTTTTCTGCCCAGCAGCAATGATGAACTGCACAGCAGTATTGTATCTCCAGCAATTGTAGTATCTAGGCAAGAGCTGTCAGACTCGTAAAAAATCTGGTTGTTATTCGAAATTGCAAATGTTCACTTTTTTTTGTAACATAAAACTGACTAAAACTACTGTAGACTAAAACCTTTTTAAGTTTTAGTCTACTAAAACCAACCATAACTTTCACATATCGTAATGACTAAAATGCAACTAAAACTAATAATAGCTTTTGTCTGTAAGACTAGGACTAAATCTAAGATGGCTGTCAAAAAACAACGCTGATGAACAGCAGGAGGGAATCAGTATAATGCATGGGTTTACAAAGTACAGCCTTAGAACCATTGGCTGCCCCAACAGCAATTCTAAAATAGTTTTTGCTCAGTAAATATATATATATTTTTTTTTTTTTACTGGTGCAAGAGTATTACCCACAAGACTTTCTAACAATGATTTAATACTAAATATATCTTTCCATTAATTTTTAATAAAAAGCACACAATGGTGTGCATTCAAGTCTGCTCTAAATTAGTATAATAAACATGGCTGATAGCAGTGAGCATTTTCAAAGAAAGGATGAATCATATTCTGGTCTAGTTTTTAAGAATAGGCTTTATTTATTTTCTTTGTTTTTCAATGAAGACTAAAGAATTTGTAAACTTCATGCTTTTTTCAATAATGCAAAAGTTCAATCCCTTTTTAAATTGTGAATCCATAATTCTTGGCCCTACTTTGTTAAATTAAAAGGGGTGACAGTGGCGTTGGATGTAGGAGTTTGCCCTGAAATCGAAGGATTGATGGTTCAAGCTCCGACTTTCAGTGTCGTTGTGTCCTTGAGCAAGACACTTCACCTGCATTTTCTACTAATGGTGGTCAGAGGCCCCGGTGGCGCCAGTGTACGGCAGCCCCACTTCTGTCAGTGACCCCCAGGGCAGCTGTGGCTACAATGTAGCTTCCACCATCAGTGTGTGAGTGAATGGGTAATTGAATGGAGTGTAAAGCGCTTTGGTCAAGTCTCCTGACTTGAAAAAAGGCGCTATATAAGTACATGCCATTTACCATTTACCATTTTTTTTTAAAAAAAATGCATTTATGTTTTAGTCGTTGGGCATGTAAAAAAGCCTTTTTATAGTAAAAGCAATAGCTTTTAGTTCATAATTTTGGTCTGTAAAAAGTTTGGACACCAATTGGCTGATGCATTAAAATCCTCAACTTGATTACAAATGTTCTAAGCAGACAAGGACATATTAAACAACAAAGACCTAGTTTAAGAATGCATAAAGGGATACGTGATCCTATAAGGAAGCCCTCAAAAGGGTTTATATAATAAGGCCATCATATTCAAATGCACACTTTTAGATGATTGGTGTGCTAAATACCAATTTTCCAAAATTAAAGTGCTTACAGACAAGAAAAAGGAAAATGTTGGAAAGTATTCATAAAAGTACATTTAAATGCAGCATTCTCTCTTTCTTTTCCCATGCCAGGATATAGTGTTATTTAATCATAACAAAAATATTGTGAGTTCATTGACTGCGGCCTTTCTGTGTAGAGCTTTGTTTGGTTTCACAATCTCTTTTCTAGTTTATTTCTTGTTCATAGAAATGGTAATATGCTACTTTGACTGAGATTTGCATAGTTTCTTATGACTCAGTTTGTTTAGACACAGATAGCACCATCATTCCTCTCAGACCACCATGTTACACCAAAACCTGCTAAGATCTCACTGACCAGGACAAAATAGACTGGAAAAATAGACAATGTTTAATTTTAATGTATATAGGTCAGAAAGCTGCATTAGTCTGTATGAGAAGATCACAGAATCAGATTGCAGTGGTGATTATGGTCACACTTCACAAACAATCATCCCTCTACTATGTCCTTTCATGCAATCTTTCTCCCTTGAGTAGGAGTTCAGGCATCACTGTCACGATAAAACCTAAATAATAGGCATTGAGGTGAGTAAAAATCAGTCTAAATAATCTGAAAATTACAATGTATATTGTTTTTAGACATTTCTTCAACTGAAATAAAACATGCCTAGAGCTGGAGAGCATCTGGAATCTAAGTCGTAATCACAATATCAGTGTCTGCTTAATCACAAACCCTAAACACTGATTGGATGGAATTTGATTATGCAATTATATTTAATTGGGAATAAATGAATCATTCTCTTACACTAATTTAGTGGATCTGATAAATAGACTTTAAAATCATTATAGATATAGATCTTGATATAGATTTCATTCAGCAAATAGCTTAAGCTGACAGAACGTGGTGGAGGATTTTTGGTAAAATCACAATTTTAATCTTGATTACAATAAGCAACAACTACATGACAGTTTTTTTGTTTGATAATATCTTGCGGCTCCACAACAAACGGTACGGATATAGCAGCTGTGATTCAGTCTATCACGCAGCTGTAATATTGTTTATGATTTTTATAAACGTTTATGATTTTTATAAACGGGAAGACACTGATGTTCCTTTACCAGCTATGTTGGTGCATAACAGTGCTGTGCAACAGTATCTTCAGCATTCACACTTGGAAGAACTTGTCAGAAAACCAATTTGAAGGAAACATTCAAAAAATTATCATGTGTAAAGTATGATAGTCGGTTATCAGTATAAACTATTAGACAATGACTGATTTTTTATGATACTATAAGGTAGATGCTATTTTAAATTATGTTAATTTAGAATAATGCTAATTTTTTTTGTTCAGATTGCACATCGACTTAGATTAGGGCTAGAGGATGGTGTGTATACAAAATGACATTAAAAGATGTCTAAGTTCTGGTTTTGATCTTTGCTGAGGCATTTCTTTTTGTTAATTAACTAAACATGTTTACCACATTCATGATCAGGAGAAGAAAACAGGAGAAGAAAACAGTGATTTCCCACTACTACTGTAGCTGTGTTTTCCTTTAGGCCTGGATAAGATGCTTTACATTTATCGTTGTTTAAACATTAGAATTTGTAACTATAATATTGCAAAGAACTACATAAATAGCTATAAATAGGGTCAGGTTCTCTATCCATGTGATTTATTTGCCTATGTTTGTTCTTAAATGCAGCATAAATGTTAAATGAAAAGTATGTGATCTCCTGGTACTGTATTTTGCATTTTTGCAAAAACTTAATTGTTTTCACACTGGAAAAACGATCTAGAAATAAGTAAAAAGGTCTTAAATTAAGCATATTTACCCTTAATTTGAGTAGGTAAATTAGATAGTTTGCCAATGGAATGAGTATTTTTACTCTTAAAATGAGATATCTAGATAAAATGCACTTGAAATAAGACAATTATCATTGTGTTTTCTTATTTTAATTGTAAATTGTCTTGTTCCATTGGCAAAATGTCTCTTTTATCTCCTCAATCCAAGAAATAATGCACTTATTTTAAGAAAAAATTACTTATCTAGATTTCGTTTTTTTTCCAGTGCAGGAGCATTTTTTTTTTTTTTTTTTACAAATTCATGTTATGTAGACTAAACTATAGATTTTTCACAGTAGACAGATAATTCAACCTCTATCTGGAGCTTAAGGATGAAATCCAAAGCCAGTAGTGTACACCTTATTTTCTCTCACATCTTGTAGCCCAACTTCCTTACATAGACTATTTTTACAAATTGGTATTATAAGTGGACCTTTAGTCTGACCATATGATAAATATTCTTAATAATTACGTGCAAATGATTGCTAAATCACTCCTGTTTTTTTGCAGGGGCTATTGGCCTATCCTGAACATGTTAGAAAATATCACATCATACATGTTTGCTATTGTATCATGTTGACAGTAACTCCTGTCAGTCCATATGATGAGGGGTGTCCAAGTGAACAATTTGTCTCCACACAATATTGTGACAAAGCTCCAACACAGGTATCAGTGCAACACTAAATGAGTAGGAAGTGTTGAATGATGACACCATCATAATCAGACAGATCTAAATACAGTTGTAGGGATATAAGGCAAACAAATAGGCCTAGAAGTGCTCATGGATGAGTAAAAGAGGACATTAATCTGTTGTCTGTGCTTGATTTTTGGTGTCATCTCTGGCTAAGATGAAGACAATCAGTTATCATTACACCCGGTGTATTGTGCAACAACAGAACAAGGCTTTTAGCCCAATGCCAGAGTTTTTCTCATCCACTTTAGGAATTTAGTTATGGTGTACACTTTATGTGACAAAGAACATCAACAGATACAATTTTAAATATAAATATTAGACTTTTACTAATTTAGGTCTTATATTATCATTTCAGTTTACTTTTTGGCAACTTAACGCTAAACATCAGCCATGTTAATCAGTTTTTTGGGTTAGAAAAAGTTGTTTTTCATGAGTTAAGCACATAAATCAGCCTATTTTCTATCCAAAGCTTAGTTACCAACTTTCCACATATTTGTTTGTTTTGTTGTTCTTTGTTTTGCTGGGCAGTTTTTGAAGTGTGCAAATTGTTTAACTGATTTGCTTCATCAGTCCAAAGACTTTTAGGTTATAGTAATTGGTTTCCATTCTTGGTGTCTTTGTTCTGGGGATACAGTATGGTGGAGTAGTGTCCTAATGAGGATGTACCCTTCCTTTCCATTCTATTTACCCATGGCCCTGTGTGAATTTGGTTTAGAATATGGATAAATTTGTGTTTTTTTTGGAGATTTTAAAGTCTACTTAGTAAGACTTAAAACAGCCCAGAACTCGCCCAAGCCTATCTATAGAATAATCACACTGACACTATCTGAATCTGCGATGGTGGATCCAAAGCGATTACCAACGTGTGATCTGTTGCTGAAAAGACCAACATGATTTTTTTTTATGTCATGTCAGTAGGACTCCTTCTTCTTTAGCTTCAAGCTAAGGAGTCTGAATTTGTTTGTCGTTTTTATTCTGATCTGTGTGATCAGATGAACAGATGCTATGTTTTACCAGGTTGTAAGAGGCAGTATGGGAATAAAATCTGTTAGACCTTAAAGGCAAACAGACCAGGAGCTATTCCTGGAAGCTGATGCCTGCTGATTCCCCATGTTTTTTATTTAAGGACTTATAATTGTCTTCCTACTTGAATAACATCTTATGGTGATGACATGTTTATTTGGATGATTGAGTGTGTGTGGTTCCGCCTTTTTTTATGTGTGTGCACAGGAATGCACAGGCAGTTGAGGTGTCTTACGAGCAACTTCCAACATTTCATTGTTGACAAAATAAGCAAAAAACTCCACCTGTTTCTGTTCTCCTTTCCTCTTCCCTAACGGCAATCTGCTTTATCTAATAATTATCTATCATGCTAACAATAATTTGCCTCTTGATGTTCTCTGTATTCATGCTCACTTTGTGGGAAAACAACATGCTTCTTTCAACTACAGTGAAAGAAATAGCTTTGGCTTTGTGCTTAATTATGAAATCATATTAGACGATGATTGCATTGGTGTTTTGGAGAGGCATGTATTCTGACTTGGCCTGATTTTTCATCTTTACACACCGGCAGGATTAAATTCTCTAATCTGAAGGGAAATTGTAAGTAGCCTGTTGGTAAAATATCTTCCCAGTTATTTCTGACTTAATCTTTCTCTCCAGAGCACAGATAGTTATCTGCATATCATACTGGCTAGTTGCATTTTAAAGAAATGCCTTCTCTTTTTATTTAAAAAGGATTGAGACAAATTAGGGAGTCTTCTTAGTGATATTTGCATGGCTTTTTATGTCCTAGTAAGGAAAAACCCTCATTACTAATAATTCTAATTGAATTTTAAACATGCACATTCAGAGTGTTTGGCCAATTATTTTTATGTTATTTGTAAAATTCTTATCCTTGCAATATTTCTGCTATGTCAAACACAAATAACATATTTATTTTAAAAGTTAATCTTTTTACTTCAATCTAATGCCAGTAGACTGGCAAATGTTTGTATCATGGCCATTGGGCATTTTTACTGTAGAAATATGATTAAGACAAGTTTCCTATTCATTATGGAATAGATCAACACAAGTTAATGTAATACTAAAGAATTGGAAATGGAAATGTGCCATAATGCATGTGCATTCAGCCCAGTTTACTGTGTTACACATAAATATAAGTAATATAATTGCCTCTAGCGTTCAACTGTCACCAGATTAGTAAATAAAGTAAATCTGAGTGTAATTTTATTAAACCACAAATCCATTTATTTGGTTATTTGTGGAGATTTTTGAAACTGAGTAAGATATGAAACAATATCCAGATATTGGAATATCTTGTAGTAGTCCTCAATCTAACATGAAAAAAAGTAAGAATGGCACAAGTGCAAACCTATCACAGCACAGCCGTTCACCTAAACCTATTGCCTGGGCATTAAGACTGTTAATCAGTGGAGGAATTTCAAGGAATACAAAACTGAGATTTGGTAAATGTTCTTTAGAACAGTCTCTGTTTCTAGATTCTGTTAATCTGACCTTCAGGGAAAAGGGTCAAGAAGAAAGCTGTTCTCTAAAGGCGTTTTCTGCCCTTGTTAACTGCGGTCCAGCCCCTGGAATGCTCCCACTGTTACCACTTAATGTGCCGTCAAATAACCCATCCGAAGAAATAGGGAGGGTGAGACAGCTTTCTTGTTCTTCTTCAGTTTCATAGATCTCCTTACCAATTGTCTTGGGCCAGAGAGTGTGGTTGTTTTTGTTGTTCAAAGCTGCAGACTTAAAACCAGAGTAAACCGTCTGCAACAGCAAAGCCACAGAACAGTCTGCCTCTATGTCTGCGTTTACCGGATGCAGATATAGAGGTGGAACTTTAAAAAGATGCTAAAAAATTTCTCATTTAAATTGGCCCTTTGTGGTTTCTTTCATTTTATTCAGTTTTATAGTATATGTTTTATTCTGTTTTATTGACTGGTAAACTTCAAAATCTTCGTTATTTTTTTGTTTGTTTTGTACACTTTGGGAAAGTTTTGTCTGTTACAGCCAGAAACAGTCAAAACTTTCTGGTCAGAAGAGACCTTAACTCCCCTTTTAAGCTGTTCGTTATAAACAGCAATGGCAAAGAGCACTATGGGCATTTTGTCTTACCATGAGTTCCCCTCTCAGTCAAAAGTATTGATGACTATCCAAAAGTGAAACGTACAATAACTGATTGTAAAATAAAAACTATTTTACTTGTTCTTTTAATGTGGGCATTTAGTACTTAGGTATTTTATTCTTTTCATCTCAAATAAAAAAAACAACATAAATATGTTGGCTGAAGGTTAGTAAGGAATCAAATAAATACAAAATAAAATCCCATTATGAATCTGTATTTATAAGAATTAAGCTTCTCTGGGTAACTCCCCTATAATCACATTTAAACTTGATGAATTGGGAACAAAATACAGAACAAGAATTATAGCCAGACTGACTTAATCAGTTTGTTTTCATCAAGACACCTGAACTTCAATAGCTCATTATGAAAAACAGCTGATCCCAGGCTGTTCCCTACATCCAGTCTGTACCATGTGTTTTTCTTTTTTTTTGCTCCCACACTGTTTACATCTGATCACTGCTGCACTTTATGGGATGGAAATGTTCATTTCACTGCTAAGCTGCTGCACATTCACTGTCTAAAAGCTGTACAGAATGAAATTTCCTTTTGCATACAATATGTGTATACAAAATGACAGTATAAATTGTCTTAGTCTTCCAATCATTGGTTTTGATGTGTGTCAAAGCTGAAGGTGAACTCAAACATATAAGGAAAAACTTACTTTTTGGTCGATAAAGGCTTGTGTAATTTTTCAATGGGGTCCTCAGAAAACAAAACAGATCTCAGCCAAGAATTATTTATTACGTGAAAATAAAATATTTTCATATTATTAATATTCTTGTATTTAAACCATTCTGTTGCACCTGCAGTACCCCCTGCATGTGCATTGCATGGGGTACATGAAAAATATTTTCATGTACCCCATGCAATGCACATGCAGGGGGTACTGCAGGTGCAACAGAATGGTTTAAATACAAGAATATTTCATATTAGTTATAGGGAAAATCACAACAAAAACCAACAGATTTGGGGAGTGGCAGCCTAGTGGTTTGGGCATTGAGCTTGGAATTCAGAGGTTCTGAGTTGGAGCCCCACTCCCACGGACTGGCACTCTGGCTTCCTGAACAAGACTCTTAACCCCACACTGCTCCTCAGGCGCAGCACAATGGCAGCCAACTGCTGCCCAAGGGAATGGGTTACATGCAGAGAGTGAATTTCGTTCTGATAGTGTAATGACAATAAAAGCTGGAGAAAAAAATTATATTTTTCTTGGAAAATGCTATTCATTGATAAAAGGAAAACATTCCAGACTGTAAATGTGCTAAGCTGGTAGAGAAATTTCTTGCAAGACTTGCAGAAGCAATTGCTGGCTTTACAAGCTATTAACTCAGGGGGAAAAGTAACATATACAGGTCACATTTTAAGATTTTTGTTTATAAAACATAAAATATAAAATAAAATAATAACACAACTGGTTTATTTCCATCTCACAGTCATGCACAATTTAATCTATCTCATGAAATTCCAATAAGTAATGCTGCATTTAATTTTAATGTATAAAACAAATCTAAGGGTTAATAAATCCTAAAGGAGACCAGTGATTAAGAGAGTCTTTGGTTAGGACAAGTTTTACTATTTTACCTTGTAACATTCAGTAGACTGTGGTATTTAGCCGTTACAGATTGTGTTAGGTCTAATGCTCGGGCCAATATTGGTTGTAAAATAAACACAATTTTTGCTGCTGGCTGCTGTGTTAGACATCCTTTCATTCAGGAATTTGAAGATCTGTTTCTTCATTTGGGTGTTTTCATCTGAGTCTCTGTTTGAACGCAGTGCTGCTGAGCCTTGAGGTTTCTTCATGTCTAAGTATATCTTGTGTTTTATGGAACATTTCACAGTGTCTGTGGTTACTCCTATTGGGCAGTTCCCCAGTTAAGATGTGGTGAAATGTGTACAAGGGGTATATGGGTCTGCTTTCCTGCATTGGCTAACTTTAGCCTGGTTAGGGGGAGGCAGATGTTTGGGTAGTGAAAAACTGTACGGCTCTGTTGTTTTTTGTGGTTAAAAAATATGAAAGGCCACACTGGTTGAAGTCTGCCTACTCGGCGGACTTTTTGTCCATCATTTTTGAAATTTACATAACCAGCTACTCCCACTACGTCTGACTGAGTTGTGTGACATTTAGACCAAAATAAAGGTATGCGATAGCAAATCATAGTCAGAATTTAAGCATCCGTGAGATGTAGATCGCAACAAAATACGTATACAGGAGATAATAAAGCGAGGGAATTCTTTTCCATCTTACTGTGGTCTGTTTTTGGTCTTGCCTGCACACAAGTCATGTTTCATGTCAGCATCTTGTCTAGACTTTGCAACAATGATCTTAGTGCTTGAGAATTGCTATGTGTACAGCTCTTCACTGTATTGTTGGAAAAACATACCAGAACACATTAATGACTTCATTATATTGTCTCATATCAGACCGCTATATGCCCGTACAGCTCTCACACATTTGCATACATTTTCTGTCATATTGTTTCAGAATATGCATCAGACCTTCATTTCTACTGAGGGTGTGCGTCAAAGTGGTGCGAACATATTCATCATAAAATAAAAACAGATGAGAAATGATAATTATCACTGAGTTTGTGTGCATAGGGGGTTTTACAGTATATAGTAAGACGAGCAAAGGAAATGATGGAGCCAGACGTTGGTCATTTAACCTCTAATAAAGTGGAGAGTTAAGCTCACCCATCACTCCTGATTGTTCTTCTGCTTTATTTATTGCACTGAATTGAAACCTTCCCTCTTAGTCTCTTTCTGCTTAATATAGAGAGAAGAGAAACAAACATTCACTCCAGCTAAACGAGAAAATCTCAGCTGCATCCTGACAGCAGCACTGCGCCTCATGTCTCTTGCTTCAGTGATTTTGTTCAACCCAGATTGAGTTTGGATGGATTGGCTGTGCAGGATCCTTAGACACTTAGGATGTAAATCACCATCAACCCTCAGTTAATGAAGTGATCTCCCTTATGAAGAACTATTAAACTGCTACGAGCAGTAAGGATTCTGGAGCCAGAAAACTGGTATTTTTTGCAGAGATTGTGAAAAAATAAACCTAACTCTTCATCATGGGATAGAGATGAGCTCATTGAGCAAAGAACCAATTAAAGTGTTGTGTCATGCTAAAAACTTAAACTTTCAGTTGTTGTTTTCCCTCATTTAGGATATAGAAGAGAAAATATCTACAGCATTTAAACCCATTGTAACTCTAAAGGAAATAATCAAAGTTATTCTTTTTTTTTTCTTCTACTGTCTCCATATTCGTTGTTGGGTTGTGTGTTTAGTGTTTGATGAGTTTTTAGCCAGAGCACCTTCCTTTAAATATATCCTCTGTTCACCTTCCAGCGCTTTCACCAGTGATTTTCTGCTTGCCACTCTACCAGAAAGTACCAGTTTATGAAATGTGCAGAGATTAGGTTTTGATAAATTTAAGGATTTGACCTGAGTGGGTCAAAGATGATTTTATCGTAGTTCCATGTGGTTTCCAATTATCCTCAAGTGTATTTAAGTCTCGGTTTTCTGTCCCTGTCTATAAGTTCATTTTTTTCATTAAATTAAATTCATTTAGTCATTGACCCATTTGCACAGTGATGATGGCAAGGTGCATGTAGCTACAGCTGCCCTGGGGCTCACTGACAGAAGAGAGGCTGCTGTACGCTTGGGCCGCCCTCTGACTACAATCACTAGGCAATGCAGGTGAAGTATTTTGCCCAAGGACACAACGACTGAGTGGTATAAAATGGTCTCCTACATCCTACGCCACTGTTGCTTCACATCATGAGTGATAATGTTTAAGCCTGAACTGAAGTCCACAAACATGATCAATGCATATGTAGCCAGATGCAGGGCCTGAAGTAAACTTTTTTTCGGCCACTGTGGCAGGTGGATGGTTCTTGAATACACATTAAAGTGCTGACAGGTTATGAACTAACGTAATCTCATTAATGACTAGACCTAGACATTATGACAAATTTATCTGACCTGGTGTGACTAGCATTCAGTGAGTCAATGCAATCAACTGGTTTTCCTTAGATAGAAAACTTTGAATTAATTTGACTGTATGATCTGGTTGAGTTGTAAAGTGCCTTCAGATGACATGTGTTGTGAATTGGCGCTATATAAATAAACTCAATTGAATTGAAATTTAGAATAGCAAATGACAGAAAAACAAACAGCCAATCATCTCACTGATGTTCTAATTTCATTAGTTAACACCCAGCTCCAAATCAAAGTAACATAACTGTTTTTTGTTTTTGTTTTTTGTCACTGTGTGCATTGAGGTTCATTTAATTTCTTTTCCATATTGTTTTTTTAATGTTTTGATTTATATATAAAATTAATATAAGACACAATTTTTTATCTTGATACTTATTAAACATTTATTTTAAATTTCAAGACAAGTCTAATATTTTAATTGAATAACAATTATATAACTAACAACAGTATCAATCATAATCGCATTAACAAAATTGACTGGATACAAACTTTATTTCCAGGTTCATAACCAATAGTCTCTAGCATTGCTTTTACACCTTTTCTATGAAATATCTGTGAAAACCTTTTCCTAATACTTGCCTGGTTTCTCCCTCCAATATATATTCTCTGGAAGTTATGAAATATTATATGTAAAAGTTGCTGTAGGTTTAACTTTAAAGTCACTTTAATGTCATATATATTTCCTCCCTGACTCTCCTCTCTCTATTGCGACCAAAATACTTACTTTAAATATGTTGAGAGCAATCGAGGGCACAAAGTCTGCTTAAAAATTTAAAGAGGATTGGGTTAATTTGAGGAATAAACTTACTAGCAGGTAATTTCACAGAGGTAGAAACCTTTTAAATTATTTTTAACTAGCCTAACATGTTGATTTATTAGAATGTTTTACCTTGTCATTATTTAACTAAAAGTCTAACTTGCAAACGTTACACAACTTACAAGTTTATTTGGAGGGCGAAACTGCAAAGTTTTCTGCTACTTGTTGGTTTACTGAACATTCTGATGCTTGCATTCAGCATCACATCTAGTGTCAAACTTCTGTGTTAGGATGTGTATGATTAAGGTGCGTTCAAAGACAGCTCAAAAAATAAGTTATTTCATACGTAAAAAGTGTAAGAATTTAACTGTTAAACAGCAGCCACATTTTGCCATGTATTGTTAAAAAAAAAAACCAAGAACAGAGCAGGGCTTTCTTTTCAAAACAAAAGATGTGATTCGTTTACAAAAAAAAACAATTTGTTAGTGTTGTGTGTGTTTTCTTTTTGGCTACCTGCTAACTTGGCAGGTAGATTGACAGTTTTACTAATCTCACTAATCGAAAAAGTTACCAGTATTTTCCCTGTTGCAGGACGCCAACATTATGCCCTGAGTGGATTTTCAAAGAGGTGATGCATAAACAGGGGCGGATCTAGAAAAATATTTATGGGGTGGCAAGAGGGGGGCAGGAATTTTTTAGGGGTGGCAACATATGGCATTTGTTTACACTGAATTTAATCACAGTTATCACAGTTTGGTGAGAATAGTATGTACAGTACTAGTGTTTCATGTGAAACAGTTCATATTAGTAATACATCGTACAATGTGATCTCACCTAATAAGAGATAGAAGAATGATAACACTACTTCTAGAGGGGCATTATCACAGGAAAGGTATTAAGGTAAGACACAGGTGCTGAGTCGCAGATGTGTGAGATTGACTGTCACCCCTTGCTCACACTGGCTCCGGTGCGGTTACCGAGCCGACGGAGACCGCAACTCCCGCACACCCCCTCTCACACCGCCCTTTTGACTACGGTGCGGTGCGGCTCTGCGGCTCCGGCAACAGGTCCGGAGATTTAACAGAAGTTCACTTGAGTTCACATAACTTCACGCGATAACACGGCCCAAATAAGGATATTTGCGAGAGCTTGTTGCGGAGGGCTCCGGCACGCCGCAAGGATAGCTTTCTTGCGGAATTTTCTGCAGCGCCGGAGTGTCTCGGTAACCGCAGCCGGACAGCTCAGCAGCCGGTGAGAGAGGTTTACGTCTTTTTAAATACTTGGAATCACTGCGGCGCCGCACCCACCGCACCGCAACGGTAAGACCGGAGTCGGTGTGAGCCTGGGGTCAGAGAGGCAGCTTTACAGCATTTGCACAAGAAGAAACTATAGAAAGAAAAAGTTTCCCATCAGAGATCAATGGACTGAGCTGTACTAAAGTGAGCATTACTACACAGTAGAAATAAATGGGTTAAGGCACCCAAACAAGGTACCAGACATCTATGTATTGTTTACTCTGAACACACATTTACCCCATTTGTTCCTCAGTAACTTGACATACAGAGGTTACGGCAACATGAAAGGGGCATTTCATGCATGTAAATATGCTGTAGATAGAGCTGTATATGGAGGACCAACTCTGCCATATTTAAAAATAAATACATAAATAAAGAAATGCTCAATAAATAAATAAGCATACAATTAATTGCCACCAAAAATACAACCAACAAATAAATGTAATTAGAAATTATATTATAATGGCAGGCAGAAATGTAAAAAGGGCAGGCAGAAAGAAATAGTGGCGAAGAAATAACTGGGGTAAAAAAATACAAAGGAAGAATAAAACAGACAAAAATATTATAACATGCACATAAATAAATACTTAAAAATATAAGTAATAAAAAAATGAAGTTGAAGATAATAAATGACAAAAAAATAAATAGGGTAAATATTAAAAAGGCAAAGAAATAAAAAGAGTTATATACCTTTATGACTAGCTGTATAATTTAATTTCTACTTACATTTATCTGTTGTTTGTATTTTTGGTGGCAATTAATTGTATGCTTATTTATTTATTGAGCATTTATTTATTTCTGTATTTATTTTTAAATATGGCAGAGTTGGTCCTCCATACTCCTGTATCAACAAATCAACAAAAAGGCGGGTTCTGTATGTTACATCAAAATCTCCACAAATCTGAAAAAGAAGCAACATAAAAAATACATTTTGCTTGTGAGTAGGTTCATAAAGGTCATTTCTGGATAATTTCATACTATATATACAAAAAAGAAACAACAACACTGCTTCATGTTAAGCAGGATTTACACCAGTATCACATTTTTTACTTTTAACACTTTTGGTTTTATTAAAGGAAATATCAGTAGCAGCTCTGTAAAGGCTCACCAGAGAGCATAACATAAAGTTAACATGACTATAACAGCTGAATGCAGTGATTTCCATGTTGCTCAGCAAAACGCTTCACAACTTTATCTAGATCCAATGCCTTTGTGCGTTTTGATTTGAGTATAACCAAACTTGATAGTCTCTGTTCTGTCATAGTTGACCGCAAATATGTCTTTATGAGGCTGAGACGTCAGGCCTAACTAACATCATAGATAGAGAAATAACGTTCTGCAACCTGATTTTTATCATCTCAAAATCAGCATTGCAGCTATGCTAGCAACATTGTGCTTTCATTATGATTTCATTTCTCGATAGATAGTTAATCAGTTTTTACCTGTTTCATCCCGTGTCTCCTCTCCCCATCACCCCTAGCTGCCTCGCTTTGCCTCATTCGGTTTTCAAAACAATCAGTCTCAGTCGCTCTCGCGTCATCTCGTGCTGCATTCACTGCAGTCTGACATTGGAAATTAGCGGGCGTAATTCTCAAATAATCCATAATTTATAAGCCTCGCCACCCCTACCGCCAACTGGGGTGGCAGCAGGGGTGGCAAGGCTGTCATTTAGGGTTGCATTTGCCACCCTATGCCAGCCCAGTAGATCCGCCTATGTGCATAAATACTGCCCAGCAAACTATTCTCTGGGGTTCAAACAGACCCTTTAACAGATCTCTCAGATGGTTTAGCACTAGTCGCTTTGAGGATTTCATGAGCATAGAAATTTGTAATAGTTGGTCAGCACAGGTCGTCAGCCAGTCGTTGGGCCATTACTGTCATAGTTTTGGTTCTGTTTAAGTTTTCTTTTTGAGTTTTCATTGGATTTATTTCAATTCTGTGTTATTCTAGTAGTTTTTGGTTGTATGTGAGTTCTTATGTATTTCTTGTTAACCCTCTGTTGCCTTCTTTTGTCAGTCTCCTTCTCCTAGCTCCCTAGATGCTTCTGCCCACACCTGCTCCCAATCTGCTGATTAGCCTAGTCTTTGTTCAGTCTCCCATTTATACTGCTCTTTTTCAGTTGCTGTTTCCTCGTCACTTCTTGGCTCCTCATGTGTGTTTTCCCTGATGTCTCATGAATTTTGGTTTTTCTGTATTTTGTCTGTGGATTTTCGTTTCTGTTAGCACCTTTTGAATATTGAATTTACAAGAAACAACATCAGGTTCCGTCACTGCATTTGGGTCATCTAGAAACCTCCACACAACCTGAGAATGACAGAGTAGGAGAACAGTCTTTTGTAGCTCATGGCATCATCCAAGCTCATCCGAATTGCTGGCAGGTGTGCATCTTTGGATCTGCCTTTGGTGTCCCATTGTAGCCTTTCTTAGCTGTCCTGATCTTCTTGCTCATCCACCTCAGGGTGAAATTCATGTTTTTCTTTTCTGGAGGTAGGCTCCTTCTCAATTCTACTAACAAATCAGTGTCTGCGCAGCACAGTGTTGTGTATACCAACTTTATACAAACCGAAAAGTGTATACAGTGTATATATTCACAATATACATTTTTTTTAAGAAAGACCATGATGATGCATCAGTACAAAGTAAACATTACTCCCAGAGATTTATTTGCTCTGTTTCTCTCTCACACAACAGAAACTCACAAATACCTAAAACAAATGGACCCTCTGTGCATTGCCAAAACGTATAACAAACAAAGGTTGAAAAAAACCCATCCATTTATCTGCTTTTGCTCTTTATTTACTCTTAAACTCAGCCAAGGGGCGATGGGGACTGTAAACACTTCTATCTGACTTCCTGACTCAGACCACTGTAGCTGATGTTTCTTTTTCAATAAGCACAACACAGATTTTTCTGTAATTAGACTAATTGGAGGATCTCAGTCTGGACTTTTACACACTACTCCGATGTGCAAAACACAAACATATGGAGGTTGCAGTTTGTTCCATGGCTGCGATGGTGACATTTCACTTGTGATGACAGTAATAAGACTTTGATCATACCAATTATGCAACAGCCTTTGTTCATCCCTCAGCAACCCCTTGTTCTGTGATTTCTGCTGCCTCTCTTCTATCTTCCAACACTGCATTCTAAACGATGGTGGATTGCCAGAACTGTATTGATGTTCATTTGTATAAGAAGGGAAAAGATATTGTTCTTACCTACTCTGGTATTGTTTGAAACATGATTAGCTTTGGTTACCACTAATCAGTCAATGCTTGTTTTTTATAGGTGCAGTAGGTAACTTTTGAAAAAAAAATCTTGATAAATTTGTTAAACTATTATAGATAAAATATGTATTGCCCCCCCAGAAAAAAACAACAATTCAAGGGCAAGAATTTATGCGCAGCTTTACAGCACATAAATAAGCATCTGCATCTGTTATTCATTAGGAATTCTGCGTAGGCCATTCAAGTTTGTCTAATCTAAACTCACTTATCCATTTCCTACATGACCTTACTTTGCCTATTGTAAGATGGCATGTTAAAGTTTGAATAGTAGGTTTTCCACATTATTCGGAAGAAACAAAATCCCCCAATTTTTGTTTTTTTTGTTTTATGCCTGATCAAGAAATTCACTAGAGAAACGGTCTAAGTCCAACCACTGAAAAACAAGCCCACACCATAATGCCACCAATGTTTACATTATGAACAGTGCAGACCTGCAAATACTCTTTTTCTGGCAACTGCCAAACTCAGTCATTGAAAGCACAACCAGACACTGAAGTATGATTCATCACTGAATATGAACCGCTCCGAAGTTTAGTGGCGAATACCATCCACCTATTCATCCAGTACTTGGCATACCTCTCTGTTACTGTATGAAAGGTTTGAAATCGGCAGCACAGTTATCGCTCTCTACGCTCTGTTCCTGAACTAACCTGAAGTCTTAACAAAGGTCTTTATAAACCATTTCTGCCTACAGTAGATTGAGTATATTATGCATCTCCCCATGCTGTGGCACTATTCTGGGATTTTATACTGTCTACAGTACATTGTTCAGGCTGAGTGACTATTGTTTCTAATTGCTTCTACTTGGACTATAGATAAGTTATGAGGAATATGGCATGTGCTTTTAGCATTTATTCATATAACTGAGGTCAGTCACAATGTCACCCTAATAATCCAACTAATATTTAGTCAGGCTATAATTCCTCCGTTTTGTTTACGGATTTCACGTATTCGCTGGAATGCTCACCGTTTGTTTACAGAGTTGAAGGGCAACCTATGTTTGTGAATGTAACCCGTGTAGTTGTGTCCTCTGGCAGCTCATGTTACGTGATGTGTGACCTGAGTGCAAATCTGACTTTCACTCATAGGTGGTCACCTCTCATCAGTTTGATTCAAGCTGCTGACATTCCTCCCATGTTTACATTGATACATCTGGAGGCCAGTCTGTGTCCTACCCAGAAAAAAACCACCCCCCGTGGTTACAGTGGCCACACTGGATGGGTGGGAATGGTCTCACTGGTGGGCCTGTGGTTTGATTTTATTTAAGGTGGGGAAGTGAAACAGTATTTCATCTTTGAGGAAGAGGAAAAAAAATGTCAAATACAGTTTTCTTATTGGGGAGCTGCTATGGTGGGGGCTTTCGATGCTGATTTATGGCTCCCATATGTGAGGGGAGAAGGCATTGCAGTGCGTAGGGGTATCAGAACATGGTAACAGCAGCCTAGGCTGGTCCTTTCACCCTCCGACAAGCTATCCCTCTGACAATCACTTGTCCTGTCTTCGCCCACAAAATTTGTGCATGGACTCTGCATGATTTCTAGTCTCAGCCCGAACTGCAGGAAATACTTGTAATCACGTAGTGTAAACTAAATCACGGAATAAAGATGTTTAGGGGGTCTGGTCCTGGTGATTCACTGTCCAGCAGGTGGATTCAAAGCACCGGGAAAAAGAAAGTAGCGTCACCCTTTTCTCATCTTTTAAGGGATACTGATGCTGAAGAGTGGGACAGATGAAAAGAAAAAATAGAGAAATGCAGTCCTTCTAAAAACAAAACCCTTAAAATTCCCTGATCTGAGATTTTAGAAAAACAGTATAATAAAATTACGGTTCGTTTTCGCAAAATTTGAATATAAAGACATGTTTACAAAATCTACTCAAAATTTTACACCCAGCGTAAACACATTGAATGTTTCTTGTGTTTTGCATTACATCAAATCTTAAATTGGACTTTTTTAAATGAAATGTTTATAACAGACCTTTTAAGTTTGTATTTCATATTTGTTATATCTATTTTATTGTTTTATAATTTTTTCCCTTTTTTGTCCATGTATTGTTGTTCTCTGTACAGCATTTTGGTCCTCGGAGGATTTTAAATTGCGCTACAAATAAAGCTGGATTGGATTGAACTGGTCTGTGAGTCACACTCAAATTAAAACTGGACTTGAATTCACAGTCCAATGATGCTCTATTAAAACAGCTTGTTTTCTTATTTCAGTTATTGCATTCATAACAATTAAAGTTTTTATTATAATAAAACTGCATGAAAGTGTGGCCTCCAAAACAAACTTCTTATTGTTAGAATAATCTATCAGAAATTGAGGTTACAAAAAAAAATGTCTGTAAAAAAAAATGAATAAAAACATTAGGAGACTTTATCAGATATTAAGTGCTGAACCTTTTTTCTCTCCTTGTGAGTTTTGAAGAAGTGCTGCAATTTTCAATAAGCTTTTAGCTTAACCAAAAGTTAGATTTTTTTGAAAAACCTCTTGATTATTGGTCTCTTAGAAAACAGAAGAGTATAATTTTCTCTGCATATTACATTCTGCAGGTCTTCATTTTGGGTTTAGTTTTCACAACCAGGCTAATTCTGACCAACTGCTCTAGTTGCTTGGCATGCTTGTAAGGAGATTCTTGGATGAGGACTAAAAAGTTGCTGTTTTGTTTTTGTTTAATTCAGTGCCAGAGAGCTGCGTTATTTAAGGCTCTTTAGAAATCATCTGACAGAGCCTCTTGAGTGCTCCCAGATTGGCAACATGAATTGCTGCTTTCATAGTGCGGCTTGCTGTAATGTATTTTTGAGAATCGTATACCGTCTGTGTTTACTTTTGTGCGTCAAAGTGTATGTTCTTTATGTTTGTCTGTATGGATAGAAGACTTGGCTTCACTTTTTGCGTGTGCTTGGGTTTTGGCTTAAAAGGTGAATCATTTGATGGAGAGGCAGAAAATCAGACTTGGAAGGCACAGATTGGTGTTTTTCAGGGTCTTTCCAAAGTGATCTCTCAATGTCTTGATCCTGTTGACATTTTCACTTACTTGTAGTCTGACAGGAAATGTATAGCCTATCTATTTTTTCTATCTTTGTAGCTATAACGTCTACTAGATAAATATTAAGGCTTATATAAAATGTTTTTAAAATTTTAAATATTACATTTACAATTCTGCCGTTCTCACAGGAGAGTAAAGGCAGGATCTTACTGAGATACTTCTGTTTGTTAATGCTAAATAGAGGTTCCTGTCTAATTTTTGGCTTGCAAGGGTAACAAACAGAGGTGGTTATCGCTTGTAAAACAGCTTTGAAAAGTGGGTTACTGTTCCTCAGAGAGCCATACTAAAGCACTCTGTCTCCCCCAAGTGGAGCTCTGTTGGATCCTGTGACCAACTACAACTCTGTAAATGAAAGCTGTGTCAAAGCTTTTCTTGTCAGTTCTAATATGCTCACAGGTGCACAGACAAGCTTACTGTATATTAGACACAGATATAGTTTCATTTCATTTTAAGCTTCTTCCAGCAGTAAGACATTAAAGCGTTTCAGCTTTAGCTTTTTCTCCTTTGGAACCATCTCTCTTTAAAGCTGAAGTCTGTAAGTTTTTAAAAATCACTTTTTTGTCATATTGGCTAAAACTGTCCCTATGCCCAGACAGCAGTACATGTGATACGTAACCTGTGAAAAAAACTGCTTCAATTGGTACCGCCTACTGCCTGTATTTCAATCTGGAAAGAATAATTCGGGACGAGTCAAAACAACCAATCACAGCCAGATGAGCGTCAGATGGAGTGTCAATCACAGCTCACACACGCTGAATGCCGCCCCCCCCCCCCCACTGCTTAACCTGCCGCAGTCAGGAGGACGCGCGTGGAAGTCATGGCAGAGCGACAGCCACCAGCGAAAGAGAAACTGCCCTTACTGCCCCCGCCGACAACTGCTTACACGGCAAACTTCGGTATAACCAGCATCTTATATCTAGCTGCTTGGAGGTGAGTGTTACTGCTCTTACCGGTTCACACTCCATGCCGCGTACGCTGCTTGGACGCTTCTGGTCGCATGTGGTAGCCGCGCAGATGCTGTGAGAGGGGTGGAGCTTGGAGGTGGGGCATGAGTGAAGCAGAGAGGGTGGGGGAGTGGCGTGAAACCTGTTTTTCTTCAAATTTTCAGTCGAAGTCTGCTCTCTTCTCAATGTTACAGACTGTCGCTTTAAGGAACTACTTTTGTTATTTTACATTTGTGGGTGAGTGGTGAGAGCATAGAGGTTCTGAATTTGAGTCCCACTCCCACAGACTGCCACTATGGCTCTCTGAGCAAGACCCTTAATCCCTGATTCCTCCCTGGGCGCCCCACTGTGGCAGCCCCCTTCTACCTAAGGAGATGGGTTAAATGCTTTCCTCCAATGTGAGATCAATAAAGTTCAATTATTATTATTATAGGTTCAATTACATGGTTTATATAGATTATAAAAAATCCGACTAGGTTGATAAAAATGCTGAACTGTCAGTCATGCAGTTTATGGCCCTTTATCTTGTATTCATCCACCTCTATTATCTGATCTCTGATTCTGTTGCAGGTATGAAACGTCCTTTCAGTCCGTCATCTTTTCTATTTCATGAGCTTGAAGGTAACAAAGTTGGCAAGGAAGAAGTAGTGCATATGGACAGTGAATCTAGCTTGGAGATCCAGGACGAGGGGGAAAAACTTCAAGACCCATCGCTGGGGGACAATCTCCACTCTCCACCCAACAGACCCAAAAGAGAACGGAGGCAGCGCACCTACACACTGTGTGAGGTCTGCAACATCCAACTGAACTCAGCTGCCCAGGCCCAGATTCACTACAGCGGCAAATCGCACCAAAAGAGGCTGAAGCAGATCAGCAGTGGCAAAAAGCTAAACAACACAGGTAGGCCCCAGAAGCTGCTTGCATGACCGGTTCTTTTGTTGCAGAACTGAATTTCTAGCTCTGTCTAGCATAATAGAGCCATGAAGATTAACTGAATCCCACAAGGCATTCACAGTGCAGTGTCTCGTGCCTCTTAGTGCACATACCCTCTACTGTATTTGACAGACAATAAACAAATTGGACCCTGCTTGCAGAAATGTGTTCAGACAGAGCCTTGGGGTGAAGAAACACATGCAGAAACTCAAAGCAATGCTTCTGAAGCAGAGCAAAGTCAGCAAGTGTGAAACTAATTAAGAGCTGAATGTGATGATGTTTGTGGGAATAAAGCTGCTACAGTAAATTTGGACAAAAAATTATTCATTCTTCTAGTATAGTTTATGAGTCTTCTGCAGACGATGACGCAATTCCCTAAAATTTTTATTTAAAGAGATTTAAGAAAACAAAGCAGACTCGCTTTACCTCTGAAAACTGAAATTCTTTTTAAACCAGGCACACAAAAGGGTTAGTCTTAGGGTTAATTGTATCTACTCTACTTGCACTCCTTGTAAGATGCTATTTTACTTTTTATATTTTATAACCATATTTTTATCTTAAGTGTATATATTAGTCTATTTTATTGCATGCCTTACACCCAAAGTATTTTAGATATTTTTATAATTGTATAATTTTATTTACCTATTCCATATTATATGTTTCATGTTGCCCGATTGTACCATAAAAAAATCCTAGTTTGTGAACTCCTTCACTAACAATGGCAATAAACCTGATTCTGATTCTGATTAATAAAATTAATAATTATGATAACTTACTTCATGCAGAACTTTCATATAAAACACTGAACAGCCTCAAAGGATATAAAGACTGTTTAAAACAATACAGATAAAAAAAGTTAATATGTGGGTCTTTAACTTTGCTTTGAAAGGAACATTCACAGAACCTGCCTGCCAAATGTCCAGAGCATGGTTGTTCCACAGAAAAGGGGCACAAAAAGAGAAACAAATAGGTTATCTTCATGCTTTAGCAATTTTAAAAGGCAAGTGCGAGATCTAGGAGCTTGAGATCTAAGAGCTTGAGGAGAGAGATATAGGTGCAGAAGGTCTGAGAAGTAAGAAGGCGACAGACCGTTAAAAACCTTGTACTGTAGGTGAGCGACAGGATCTTGAAGTGACCTCAAGCATGACAAGGCAGCCAGGGAAGGGATGACAGCACTGGGGTAATAGACTCGAAATTCCTACTTTTCCTTAAAACATAACAGCTGCATTAAAAAAAACGGCTTCAAAAACCTCTAAAGACAAAAAGCCTTTGCAGTAATGCCTGAGGACACAAATTCATGCGTGAAAATCTGCATTTTCAAAGGTTTGATTTGCCTAATTTTTGCAATTTTCCTGAGATGGTAAAAGGCAGTCTTAGCAACTACCTGTAAGGGAGGCTAGAAAGGAAGCCCAGGATCAAATCACAGCCCCAGATTCTTCATCGTACCCCTAAATTGTTTCACATAGTTGTCAAATTTTAGGGTAAGGTTAGGCAATGGGGATAGCCATTTCTGATGACTGATTAACTTTAAGTCTGTCTTGTCTTTGTTAAGATTCAAAAAATTATTCGAAAGTCAGCCTCTAATGGCTCATTGACAGGCCTCAGCAAATCAGCACAGTTTTCGGTAGTGAAGGGTATGTACACTTTTTAACTGTCTGCATAGCAATGAAAAGGGACATTAAATGAAAACAAAAGGTAACTGAGAGGAATAAGATAAGTTATAGAGAGAGAGAAAAAAGCAGTGGACCAAGCAAAGGTCCTTGAGGGACTATTAATAAAGCTAACATTCTAAGATATATGACATAAATAAGAGCTCAGCCATGTGTATGTTTCCAGTAAGTCGGATAAAGTTTTCAAGCCTATCCAGTAGAATATATTCTCAGCTTAATCAAATGATCACTTAGATCTAGGAGTAAAAATCAGAGGTTATCATTATCTTCATTCAGCAAGGTTTTTTGTAGCTTTCTTTTCAATTCAGTAATTTAGCATGTTTTTCAAAATCAGCTGGGTTCTCTCCAGCTTATCTCAGCATAGTGCTCCATTACACTCAAAAGTCACCGTAAGCTGAAATCAGGCCAGTATGTTCATTTTCTGAGCACAATAGCCCTTGAATCACAGACCTTAATATCTATGCTTTAACTGGCATGTGGGCTCCCCCCCCCCACCGCATTTCAGCACAGGCGCTGGTTACCCTGAAACTTCTATAGTTACAATAGTATTATGCTAGTACCCTGACTTTTAATGAGCATAGCGGCAGCAGAAACAATGTTTTTTTAAAAACATTTACCTACTTATTTACATATATACATGAGGAAAGTGTTGTGAAAATGTGAACCCTGCACCTGTTAAGACTGTTTATTGGCTCAGCTCCCCAAGGCAGGTGAACATTTGTACCCCTAGAGGGGTTTTGTGTGGCACCTGACTTTGTTTTAAGGAAAAATACAGAGTACTGTGTCAAAACGACAGGTGATTGTTGCATATATAAGGACTCCTTATTTTTAATCTCTAATTTTTCAATCTTACAATGGAAAAATTAGAGTAAAACTAAATATATCTTTTTTAGCCTAAATTTTATAGTAAATATGACCACATCTATCTACTTACTGTACTTGTGCTTAAAAGCACCCAAATCTGATTTTAATTAATTTATTGTACTTGGCTAAATAGAGCGAGTGTTTTCAAAGGAAGAGTGACCCAAATTGCTCAATTACCCGGTTTCTTGTTTTTAGAGCAGGAAATATAAAAAATAATTTCCCTAATTTGGATATACAAGAATTGAAATTAGTGTGTGAGGCTGAGAGGTTCCGGCTAGAAATAGTCGGTCTCACCTCAACGCATGGTTCTGGTTCTGGAACCAGTCTCCTTGAGAGGGGCTGGACATACTTCCACTCTGGAGTTGCCCACGGTGAGAGACGCCAGGCAGGAGTGGGCATACTTGTTGCCCCCCATCTTGGCGCCTGTACGTTGGGGTTTACCCCGGTGAACAAGAGGGTAGCCTCCCTCCGCCTACGGGTGGGGGGACGGGTTCTGACTGTTGTCTGTGCTTATGGGCCGAACAACAGTTCAGATTACCCACCCTTCTTGGAGTCCTTAGAGGGGGTACTAGAGGGTGCCCCTCCTGGGGACTCCCTTGTTCTGCTGGGAGACTTCAACGCTCACGTGGGCAATGACAGTGAGACCTGGAGGGGCGTGGTTGGGAGGAATGGCCGCCCTGATCTGAACTCGAGTGGTGTTCTGTTGTTGGACTTCTGTGCTCGTCATGGATTGTCCATAACGAACACCATGTTCAGGCATAAGGGTGTCCATATGTGCACATGGCACCAGGACACCCTAGGCCGCAGTTCGATGATCGACTTTGTCATCGTTTCATCGGACCTGCGGCCGTATGTCTTGGACACTCGGGTGAAGAGAGGTGCTGAGCTTTCCACTGACCACTACCTGGTGGTGAGTTGGCTCCGGTGGTGGGGGAGGATGCCGGTCAGACCTGGCAGGCCCAAACGTGTTGTGAGGGTTTGCTGGGAACGTCTGGCGGAGTCCCCTGTTAGGCGGAGCTTTAACTCCCATCTCCGGCAGAACTTCGAACACATCCCGGGGGAGGTGGGGGACATTGAGTCCGAGTGGACCATGTTCCGTTCCTCCATTGTCGAGGCGGCTTATCTGAGCTGCGGCCGCAAGGTTGTCGGTGCCTGTCGTGGCGGCAACCCTCGAACCCGTTGGTGGACACCTCCGGTGAGGGATGCTGTCAGGTTGAAGAAGGAGGCCTATCGGGCCTTTTTGGCCTGTGGGACTCCGGAATCAGCTGATGGGTACCGGCGGGCGAAGCGGCATGCGGCTCGGATGGTTGCTGAGGCAAAAACTCGGGTGTGGGAGGAGTTTGGAGAGGCCATGGAGAAAGACTTCCGCACGGCTCCGAAGCGGTTCTGGTCCACCATCCGGCGTCTCGGGGGGGGGAAGCAGTGCAGCACCAACACTGTTTATAGTGGGGATGGTGTGCTGCTGACCTCGACTCGGGACGTTGTGGGTCGGTGGGCGGAATACTTCGAAGACCTCCTCAATCCCACCAACATGTCTTCCATTGAGGAAGCTGGGCCTGGGGACTCTGGACTGGGCTCTCCAATCTCTGTGGGCGAGGTCGCCGAGGTGGTTAAAAAGCTCCTCGGTGGCAGGGCCCCGGTGGTGGATGAGATCCGCCTCGAGTTCCTCAAGGTCCTGGATGTTGTAGGGTTGTGTTGGTTGACACGACTCTTCAACATTGCATGGACATCGGGGGCAGTCCCCCTGGATTGGCAGACTGGGGTGGTGGTCCCCCTATTCAAAAAGGGGGACCGGAGGGTGTGCTCCAATTACAGGGGAGTCACACTCTTAAGCCTCCCCGGCAAGGTCTATTCGGGGGTGCTGGAGAGGAGGGTCCGTCGGATAGTCGAACCTCGGATTCAGGAAGAGCAGTGTGGTTTCCGTCCTGGTCGTGGAACGCTGGACCAGCTCTACACCCTCAGCAGGGTCCTGGAGGGTGCATGGGAGTTCGCCCAACCAGTCTACATGTGCTTTGTAGAGTTGGAGAAGGCGTTCGACCGTGTCCCTCGGGGGGCCCTGTGGGGGGTTCTCCGGGAGTACGGGGTGCCGGGCCCTTTGATACGGGCTGTCAGGTCCCTGTATGACCGGTGTCAGAGTCTGGTCCGCATTGCCGGCAGTGAGTCGGGCTCGTTTCCGGTGAGAGTTGGACTCCGCCAGGGCTGCCCTTTGTCACCGATTCTGTTCATTACCTTCATGGACAGAATTTCTAGGCGCAGCCAAGGTGTTGAGGGGATCCGTTTTGGTGGCCTTAGGATTGCATCTCTGCTTTTTGCAGATGATGTGGTCCTATTGGCTTCATCAGGTCGTGATCTGCAGCTCTCGCTGGATCGGTTCGCAGCCGAGTGTGAAGCGGCCGGGATGGGGATCAGTGCCTCCAAATCCGAGGCCATGGTCTTGAGCCGGAAAAGGGTAGAGTGCCTTCTCCGGGTCAGGGGGGGTGTCCTGCCCCAAGTGGAGGAGTTTAAGTATCTTGGGATCTTGTTCACGAATGAGGGAAGAAGGGAGCGGGAGATCGACAGGCGGATTGGTGCAGCGTCTGCCGTGAAGCGGGCGTTGTACCGGTCCGTCGTGGTGAAGAGAGAGCTGAGTCAAAAAGCGAAGCTCTCGATTTACCGGTCGATCTACGTTCCTACCCTCATCTATGGTCATGAACTCTGGGTCATGACCGAAAGAACGAGATCGCGGATACAAGCGGCCGAAATGGGTTCCCTCCGTAGGGTGGCTGGGCTCTCCCTTAGAGATAGGGTGAGAAGCTCGGTCATCCGGAATGGGATTCGGAGTAGAGCCGCTGCTCCTCCACGTCGAGAGGAGCCAGTTGAGGTGGCTTGGGCATCTGTTTAGGATGCCTCCTGGACGCCTCCCTGGTGAGGTGTTCCGGGCACGTCCCACAGGGGGGAGGCCCCGGGGAAGACCCAGGACTCGCTGGAGAGACTATGTTTCTCGGCTGGCCTGGGAACGCCTTGGGGTTCCTCCTGAAGAGCTGGAAGAAGTGGCTGGGGAGAGGGAAGTCTGGGCCTCCCTTCTTAAGCTGCTGCCCCCGCGACCCGACCCCGGATAAGCGGAGGAAGATGGATGGATGGATGGATGGATGGAAGAATTGAAATTCCTATTTCCATCCCAAATGTGACACTATATTTGCTTATTGAAATATTGCTTACTTAGTTTATTATAAGCAGATACAAATATTTCTAAATATTTTGAGATGTAAAATAAAAATATTGAATAATATAAAATAGTGTCTGTTTCTTTTTTTATTTCTTTTGAGCCCATTCGTACTTTTGAACTAAAGGTTTATCCTACTTGGTTGTCATATGAATTGGCTAGTATGTTTTAAATGGCAGTGGAATACACTTAAAACAAGATAAAATATACAGTATATTCATATAAAAAAGGCAGATCCTTTTTTCTTTTGCAGCCCGACTTTAAATCACTTTCCTCTTTTAGATCAGTTAGGATTAACTACTTCAATATTTCCGCATGCTGTTTCTTCCTTCGTGCCCCACTGAGCGAAACGTGGCAAGCAGCGAAAGCACGGAGACAAAATTCATGCACTATTACACTATTAGATTACAGTGGGGCAAAAAACATTATTTATCAAATATATAAATATATAAAAAAAAATATATATATATATATATATATATATATATATATATATATATAGATAGATAGATAGATAGATAGATATAGTATATGTTGATTGTTTCTACTAAACTTAAATTTAGTTGATAAAATATGAAAAGGAGCCACACAGAAGGAAATAGCTGTACATCTTAGTGTGTGGTATGTAAGGTGCTTTATGTTTCCTTTTTTCTTTTCTATATATATATATATATATATATATATATATATATATATATATATATATATATATATATATATATATATATATATATATATATATTATACTGTGTATATATTTTTATTTCCTTTATTTATTTAACCAGGTAAAACCCTGTTGAGATCTGGATCTCATTTTCAAGGGGGACCTGGGCAGAGATCTGCAATAAACTGCAACCTGGTTACAAAAATAAAACCAATTAATACATATGCACAAATATAAAACAATAAAAACAATTTAAAAGCAGTGACACTGTTTCATAGAAGCTTGTTGTCTGTCTTTAAGAACCGCTCGAAATAAGTCCAATGTTGTGTATAGTTTTGTTTGTCCACAAATTGCAATGCGGTAGATTGGCAAGAACACAATGAAGAACAATTTTTCCAGAACCTAATCAGATTCTAAGGCTAAGCATTGCAGTCTAAATTCCTGGTTCTGGTACACTGCTGCAAGGGATGCAGAGTGCATATAAAAAAAAATACTTTTTTTTTGGTTGTTTATTTTTTGCCGTTGTGTGTATATGAGGACATGCTGCAGTTGTGGTGTGCAGATTCCCTCTGACACACAGTCACAATCATGCAGCCTTATCTTTGCTCACCTTCTGCTGACTCCCTCAGGCTGCCGGCTCTGCTGTGTCCTCGACTCCACCACAGCTCCTATGCTCTGGATGTGTGTCTGTGTGTATCTTGCAAATCCTGCTCGTATGCTTCTGATATTTTTAGAATTCCTAAATGCTTTAGAGTCAGTCGTTTGTGGTGGGTGAAGAAAAATACATGTTTTAGGACATCCATGTTTACTTCAGGTCTCGTGCTATTTGTATAGGGGTCATTGGGAGCTATTATATATTCTTACATGTTTAGAGAGCTCAGGATTTAAGAATAACCAAGGAAATTTAAATTAGATTTAAGTGTATAGCATGCAATGTTTGCATGTTACTCCCAGCGCATTGTTACATGTCAGCTCATGTTTGCCTCCCTCTCTGCTTCGTTGAGCTGACAGTGAGTCCAGGCTTTTCTCTCTCTCTCTCCCTTCTCTCCCTCTGGCACGGATAGCAGACATGTGGAGCAGCCATTCCTTCTGAAGGATGAAAGTCTGAATGTCTCCGCGATTAAGAGATTTCCTTCAGTCATTACAGAGAATATGTTGAGAAGCTCACTGACAAATGTGATCGGAGAGAACGTCCCCTCGTGTTCAAACTGAAAGTCATGGCAAATTCTCTGATTCTTTGTGGCCGGAAAAGGACAGATTTCAAAGACATTCTTAAAAAAACAACACTAAAATATAATACCCTCATCCTTCTACTGTATGTTGGTCATGAAGGATCCAAGACTGAAAGGCAGAAGTAGTTATTTATAAAGACGAACAGGTAGAATGACGTGGAGTACAAACCTAGGAACATAGGCAGCAAAACTAAGCAGGAAGCAGGCAGTCCAATGAAGCAACAGAAAATTTGGAACAAAAAAAATGTAATCGCTTTGACTAAGAAGTTGCAGCTGTGACCTTTGAGTTTGATTGCAAGTATAGTTTTTTTTTTCAGTCAAATTATGTGATTTCTACCTTAACAGTCCTTTAGAAGAAAGTCCACTGGTTGTATAAGGATTTTCTAATCATCATCTGAAACACTACGCTTAGTTACCTGAAGCAGACGAAGATGGTGATGATGCTGCCTCACGTTGCTGGCTGCAGAGGATGAGACGCCAAGTATACCGGATGCAAAAGTTTTAGCCTTGGAACTGAGGCTGCTGAAAATTGTTCACTCTTCAGACTTTTGAAAAATCTTGCACTTTATGAGATGTTTCTTCAGATTTTAAGTTTCCCCACGGTTGTCTTGTATTTGCTTCAAAAATATTGCAGGGATTGTAACCTGCATTGCAGTTTGTAATGCAGAACCTTCCTCTAAAGCACGTTCTATGAGCCATGCTGGCTTTGTTTATTCTAGCAGCAGCTCCAGACATCAACACACTCTTGAGCGTGCAATTCTACTCTCATGTCCATCATGGAAAATCGACCACTCTCCCCCTGCCTCTCTGTCACAATGATGCTACCATTTTTTTCCTTTTATATGAATAGGTACTTGATAGCAGGGCTGAAACAATCATAAACTAATTGAGTAATGGATTAATCGTTAATTGGGATATAGAGACTCCAAAATATGCCTTTAGCTGACAGAACAACCTACTTAGAGGACTAATTATACCAAATTTGTTTAAAAAGAGAATAAAGATTTTGCATTAATGATGAAAAACTATATAATATTAATGTTGTATAGAAGTTTAATGTAGAGTTAAGTTAACAAAGTGACATACCAAGCTTTTATTGTCATATTTTAGCGGTACATTGCAAATATTTGTTCTTTGCAAATGAAAGCTAAGAAGAAAGACAGTGTTTGAAAGAAGGCCATCAACATTTTTCTTTGAAAACCATGTATGGAGCACAGTTTACGGGTAAGAAAGGCGTTCGATCGGTTAGAACAAAATAAAGCTGTTTGCCTTTCATTTACAGCTCAGTGCATCACTTTAAACACACCATCCACACGATGAAGCATGGAAATGATGCCATGGAAATGTATCTTTTCTTAAACAGGAACTTGTGGCTATCCTGGCATGATTTCCCCCTAAGCAAACAGGCCCTTTAACATACCCCACCTCCCAAGCATCTCAGCTAAGTATTCAAGAGTCCCGAAACCGATTTTTCAGAAATTAATACATCAATTGTCTGAACTTCCTATCTTTATTCAGTCCCAGAAGATGCTCTTAAATCTGGAGATTGTTGCACAAAATGTATTATTCCCAACATATAACCTCACCAGGGTGGAGATGACTTCATTCCGAGTAGATAATCAGTTGATAACTTAAGGATGTTGTGAAACAGAGGGCAAGAGAGAAAATAAATGGGACACTGAGCAGGACATGATTCCATTACCCGTCATTCTAATAGCACACATTTAGGTATTTTTATTTTTTTTTGTTTCTGATGTGATACTATTTAAAAGGTATAAATGTTTTCTGCATTTGAGGGTCTGGTTTTGCACATTTTTCTTGTGCTCTTATGATTTTCACTTCTTCTGATTTTTTTCATATTAACTGCAGTTTGAAGAAGTGCTTTGTAGAGAAGTCTTCCTCTTCTTTGCGCTCCCCTCATTGTTCCCATCTTTTCTTGCTGTTTAAGTAAAGAACTGGATGAAAGGCCAGGAATTGGTGCATGAATGCATTTGTACATCTCCATTTACATTTGTTTTGCCTTTATTTTCCCATTTGTCTGAGATATTCTTTCCCTATTTTAATACCTTTGAACAAAGCTGCGCATCCTTTGACTTTGTATTGTATATATTGTGAAGTCAGTGTGACAGCTTATCTAATGAAAAGAATAATCATAAAACCAGGATATGCCTTGTTTCTTTCCCACTCTCTTTTATGTTTGGATTTCCAAATTGTCGAAAAGTCAAACCTCACCTCCGGTCCCCTCTACTCTGTGTCCTTTTCTCGCTCTTCCTCACTTTGCCCCAGGGTGTAACCCTGTTTTGTAGCAGCAGTTCAGACTCTTAGAAAAGGTCAACAGGCAAGCTAGGTTGACATGTGGAGCTCAGTGTAGCGAGAAGCATGGGGTCTGGCGCCTATAAGGCCACAGAAAGGGGGAATATCTTTCAAAAGCCATGCAATTTTTGTGTTTACCTAGGGTTCTTACAGGTCAGCTGGATGTGTCTGTGGAGAAGGCCATGTGACTCTTACTATCAGCTCTCATCTTGTCTGTCTGATAAATAAGCCGATAAATAAGCAGATATGTCTGCTAAATTCATTTAGCAGACATATCTGCTAAATGAATTGAACTGTTGGTGAGTTTACTAAATGTCAGAAAATATCAAGCTGTTTATACATAATTTTGTCAGTTTGGTCACCTGGCATGACCCCTTTTCTCAGTCAGTTTTTGTTGTTCACCTCAAAGTTCAGACATAATGGATCACATTTACCATTTCTATGGTTTGCAGATAGTGTATTAATGTGTTCATATTTTAATTAGGCTCAGGATCAGCACAAAAAGTATACATTTTTATAACATTTACTTACAATCTCCACAACTCAATGCTAGCTGACACTAGTTGAGGTTGAAAATTATTTTCTTAAGTTCCTCTTGAGCATTTAGATAATGGGGTAAGTGATTTTAGTGACTTTAAACATAAAATTGTTGATGCTAAACTGAGTAACCGGTATATATCAGAGCTACTGATCAGGTTTCCCTGTGTGACTCCCTAAAAATGGTCTGAAGAAGTGAATAAGTGGTATCCTTGCAAAATTACCTGGAAGTTTTTTTGTTAGTTTTTTTCCCGTGGACTCTTAATTTTTCTCAATTTTTATTAAAAATTGTTTAGTTTTCATTTCATTTGAATTAGTTTTATAGAATATAAAAACAAGGTAAAAACTTGATACACATACACTATGTATCTGATTAGATCTATTAAAAAAAACAACGATTAACCCTTTAAAGCCCGATCCAATAATAAAACAAAACAGAAAATTATTTTTTTTAGTTTGAAGTCCTTATTTGGCCTTTTAACAAAATATATAAAAAGAAAAAACAGAAATACATTTTTGATATCCATCCATCCATCCATCCATCCATCCATCTTCCTCCGCTTATCCGGGGTCGGGTCGCGGGGGCAGCAGCTTAAGAAGGGAGGCCCAGACTTCCCTCTCCCCAGCCACTTCTTCCAGCTCTTCAGGAGGAACCCCAAGGCGTTCCCAGGCCAGCCGAGAAGCATAGTCTCTCCAGCGTGTTCTGGGTCTTCCCCGGGGCCTCCCCACGGTGGGACGTCCGCAGAACACCTCACCAGGGAGGCGTCCAGGAGGCATCCTAACCAGATGCCAAAGCCACCTCATCTGGCTCCTCTCGGCATTTTTGATATTAATAATTTATTACTATGCGATAAGTCAAGATTATTTTTTGTGTAGTGTTCTGCACTCTGTTGTCAGGTATATCTGATTGTGTACAATAGGATTTTGAGAAAAGTTTTTACCATTAAATTATGCAAAAGGTGTCAGACGCAAAACATTTCAGAAACCGTATGTATCAAATATGATACATTTGGCATTACAGGGTTAAGAATGATTAAGAACAATAAACGAAACAATAGATTGATAGAAGGAAAGTCAGAAACCAGACAAACAGTTAAATATATTTTAGTTTACTTATCAGTTTGTTTTAAAATATCTGACAGCTGCAAGCACAATATACTTCCTCAGTCAATCTTTAGTGATGTCAAGAAATTTCTTCATCGCTGAAATGATGTATTGAAAATAACTGTCTAGGAGGAGGTAACAGAGCTAATCAGCTTTATTTGCTAAAAAAAAAAAACTACCACAAAGCTTAACAGACCAAAGCTTGAGCAATACTGCCTGATTAGATTCAAGAGAATTGTGTGACTGCAGTGATTTCACCGTGACTCAGACGTTATAATGAGCTACCCAATTTCCACTTCCAAAATAGGCCTAGCAAGGTGAATCACAGCAAGTTCAAGAGATGTTGCTTGATCCTTTTCAGCTGAATTCCTGTAAAATAAATGCCATTCTTTTAAAAGGATGTTTTGACAATTTATTTTTTTTTTTTGTATTTGAAATATGAATTTTTAGAATTGTTAAAACATAATAAAGTCCTAAGCTGATGAGTTTCTCATTTTCTCCCTAAGGCCCCTTCCATTTTGCAAAGTTTTCCCTTTTTTTTACCCAGCACCGGCTTGTAAAAAGCCTCATGAAAGGCTTTCTCTCTGGCCAGAAAAGAGGCCCTGTAACCCCTCTCATCTCACCTCCACCTTAGCCTTTCTCTGATCCCCATCATTACAGGCCTTTGGAAGGGCTAAATTACAGCAGAGTGACTTATTACCAGCCACATCTAAGGCCAGGATTGGAAGTTAGAGCAGGGGAGTAGAATAGAAGGGAGAGAGAGGAGGAAAAAAGTGTATGAGGAGAGATGCATGAGCAACACAGAGAAGGGCTAGATTGGTGAAGGCACTTCCAGACCTGTCTGAACAGAAAGAGTGGTTGGTGTGAGACGTTGAGGAGCAGACAAAGACGAGAAACATCTTTTACACTGCATGCTAGAGCAGTCTGATAATAGACATATGATCCATGGCCTAAAAAGGTTTGCTATTCCAAATAGTCCCCAAAGTTCAAGACAGCTATAGTCTTTTCACACAAGTTATCAGGAAACATTAGGGATATCTGTGAAAGTTGTACGTTGAAGCATGTTTGTGAAATGTAAACCCTTACTATAGCCATCGTGTAACACAATATTCTACATCTTCTTCTTTTCACTGAGTAGAACAGGCTGGAAACAGTTGTAACGTTCGCTTGCGTACAGCTTGGTGTACCTCCAGAGACCCTTGCTGTGTTGTACATGTAACTGAAGTAGACAAGCGCTGGTAAACAGATGTAATCTAGGCTGAATGAGGGTGTTAGTGAATGTGTGGTATGCTAAACAAAGCCAGGAACACAGCTCTCACAGGGGCAGATGTGAAGTTGGATTTTGATTTTGATTTCTTAGAATGATGCTCTAATCTTGCGCCTTGGGTTTAATGGAGAGACTCATATTTTTGTACACTTTTGCATATTTTATATCCATTTTAAGTTTTGATACAAAAATGCAGCAGAAAAATGCTGGAAAAAATTATTTGAAGATTTTCTTTGAGTTTTATCAACAAACATATTTTAATATCAACAAAATTATTCTTAAGGATTTAATTGCAAAAAGCCGAATTCATGATTCCCCTACATTAAGAAGGAATCATAGATTGGTTCCTAAAGCATCAAAGCAACCCTATAGCATACCCGATGATGTGCTCTATAAAAATGGTAGTTGAAATTGGAATCAGACCTTTCAAAAAGTTCTACACTTTTTTCGTCAGTTGGTTACTTTTCATAAAAACTTGGATTTCATCAAAAGGTTCTCTGGAAAATATGTCACAATGACAGTAATGCTTTTTTTGTCCTTGGGGCTCTTTCATGAAGGGTATTTCGTCCTTGGTCTTATTTTTGAATCATTGGTACCGTCCCTAATTGAGTCAACTAAGGTGTTTCATTGCTTCTGGGTCACACCGGGACTTTCTTGATTTTGGAGATACTTTAGCAGATAAGTCAGACCAGTCTTTCTTTTTTATCATGGCTGTGTTTGAAAGGAAACCAAACCAGTTAGAAATGGTTTAGTAACTCTTTTCAGATGAATAGAGGCATTGGCCTTGATGTTTTACTTTTTTTTCAGGATCTTTTACTCTGCTTCATTTTATGACATAATGCACGGTAAAATATCCGAAATGAATTATTGGGTGCCGTGGTCTAACCATAGCCAGGCCTTGGATGGACCAGTAAAACAGAGTTCAGCTGTCCATAAATCTGGTTTATCTGTTGATTCATTACTTAAATAGAAAGAGGAAATGTTTTCCACAATTAACACCATCTTAGAGTTTAACCAAAAAAAAAGGAAATCCTCTTTTGAAAAGCATTTGGTAATTTTTGCTCTGAAACCTATACTTAAAAAAGCAAGCATATAAAAAGTACTGATTAAGCTCCGGTAAAGCTGCTTAAAGAAAGGGGAAAAAACTCTACCTGATATAAATAACTCTTTTGAAGTCAAACACTTTTTTTTTTAACCATAGGATTACATTGTTTTAATAGATAAAATTAATCATAAAACAATTTCTTAAATAAAGACAACTCTGTGTTCAGACTTTAACCTTTATATAGGCTAATTCTATGGATTTTAAACAAATAATAATAAAAGACAATGGTTTTCACGTGTAACAACTCTGTTTCCATCTTGTCCCACACAAACACACATCTACCACCATTCTTGTAAGCACACACACACAATGCCATTTAGAGATTGGGGGAAGAAACCCATGGATATTTTCATTGTCATTCATGTATTAATTTATTCACTCATAGCTGATGTGATGCAGGGCTGTAATATGCAGATGTGTGTTCTGTTTCTTGATGCGAATTTTCCGGTCTGCTGCCTTTAGCTGCCACTAATAATAAAGACAGGCAAGTGAGGTGGGGGAGGACATGGGAAGAGGGGAGGAATAATAGTTAGAGAGGGAAGGTTGGGGTTGTCAGGATGCCTCCAGTCATCAATCGGCTCTCAGATCCTCTGCTGCCTTTTCTGCACACAGAGACACCCAGACACAGAGAAACACACAGACCTGGTGAGATCATGCTGTGAATGATCTTGTCCTTGGCACGAAGGTGAGCCTGTAGAGGTGTCCTGCATTGTGTTGACAGGACTCTAAAAGTGCAATGCATTGTCCCCCATCTCTGTATAATAGAAAGTGATTTTTAAACTGACCTTACATCATGCAACAGGATCAAGGATATGAAACCTAATGGGCACTTTATGTAACCTGCTACCCAGGGGATAGCTGTAACTCAGAATGGTGATAAGAGCCACCAAGGAGTCCTGACTCCAGCAAACTGCTTTATAAGTGTATTTCTCAGCTCATAAAGCAAAGTAGCTGATAAAAAGCTGATGTGTTTTATTTTCTTGCCTTTTAAAAATTCCTCCTTAGAGTCTCTTTAAGAAAACAAACAGCTGTAATGCGTAACTTTATCACTTCATGAGACAAAAATAATCAAAACAATACCCTTTGGACAATTGGCTCAGAAATGCATTATGTAAGGCAACGTGTTGTCGTGGTGTTAAACCCGAGTTAGTTCCTGTGGGAGGGTCACAGGAGTTGAACAAGCTGGAGGAGTAATGATGTCAAGGACAAGATGCTAACAGGCAGCGAAGGATTTAGTCTATTTTCTCTTAGCTGCTGTATCTTTAGGAGATGTTAACCCCATTCTATGTGAGTGAGGAAAGAGTGTAATGGCAGCTAGAAGAAAGGCCCTGAGCAAATTTTATATAGACACAGATGGATGTCAAAGTTTGTTATACAGTGGCATATACAGTGTTTTTGAAATCTTTATATTAACCTTAAACTTTGTTTCCTTTTAGTTATTTAACCATCATTTTTTTAACTGGGATATTATCAGACAGAAAAATACTAAAGTGACCTTTTATTACTGTGCTGGAAGATTATAAAGTCATTACAATAATCAATAATCGCATAATAGATAAATAGATCTGTACTTCTTCTAAATATTAATTTGTTGTTTTAATGCATCCAAATTTATGCTGTTGCACAAATTTTTTCTAGTTATACATTTTAATTGGTTACCCAGCTACACCTCAATATTTGGCAGAAGGTAGTTAAAAAAAATCAAACCCAGAACTTCCAAATTGGGAGTTGACTCTCTTCCTATTAGACCAGGGTCGCCCCATGTACGTTCAGATTTTAACATTTAACTATTAATGTCTGGAGAGAACTTTGAAGTTCTTGCAGGATTCTTTTCTTGCTAGAAATTGCTATGTAAATATGAAAAGATAACATCCATCCATCCGTCCATTTTCTGTCACAGTTATTCCCAGTTGGGGTCTTGAGGGGTGCTGGTGCCTTTCTGCAGCTATCTATGGTCAAGAGGTGGGGTACACCCTGGAGAGGTTAGCAGTCTATCACAGGACAACACTGAGACAAAAAGGACAATCATTCACGCACAAATTCACACCTTAGAGAATTTAGAGAGGCTAATTAACCTAACAGTCATGTTTTTGGATTGTGGGAGGAAGCCAGAATACCGGGAGAGAGCCCACGCATGCTCACGGAGAACATGCAAACTCCATGCAGAAAGATCCCGGGCTGGGAATCTGACCCAGAACCTTTTTGCTGCAAGGCGGCAGTGCTAACCACTTTTTGCGTTTTTTTTGTTGCGCCCCTCTTGCAACAATGGTTGGTGGTAAAGAATCAGATGTTTTCACAGATATGTTTCAGTCAGTATCAGGAAGAGATGAAGCTGATTCAAAAGAATGCCAGAGCGGATAAAGCATAATTTATGTTGGAGCTGCTATCAGACAGCAGTGAACCAATATGAAGCAAATCAGCTCAGAGGAATAACAGCTGGAACAATGGATGCTTTCTGACTTAAAGACCTTACATGGTTTAGGATTTATTCAAACTCTGTAGGTGCATTCATTTCATTGTTCCTTATTCATCATTTTCTTTAGACGTATAATGTGTTCTTATTCATTTGATTTAATAATGCAGCTAATGAAAGAGGGAGTGTTTAAAATAAGCTGTTAAAAGTGTGTTAAAGTAGACTTTTTATCTCAGTGTTATATCATATCTATATCTATATGCTAAGTACGTAATAAAAGAGCATACCGGTATATAAGTGAAACAATTTGACTTCTGTATAACAAGCAAAGATTACATTATTAACCTATAAAACAAGGCAAAATCTAAAAAAATCTCACAAATAAAAAAGGAAATACCAATAAAACAAATTTGAAAATCTAGAAGGATGTGCTTGTGGAAATGTATGACTAATATATGTACCAATGGTCCTGGGTCACTTCTTCTAGTCGAAGAACTTTCTTGTGGAGTTTCTTCTAATGGTATCTAAGAAAGAAAATTAAAGGGAAAGAAAATCAAAACTATTGTCTTCTGTAACTCATCTTGTAATTTAACAATACTTGATTTAATTTATTTTTGCACCAGGGAGATATTCTTAGTTGTTGAGCATTGGTCCACTTGAAGAAAACCTTTTCTTTGGTGAGATATTTACATTAGATGCAGTGAAACACATGGAAATAGCATGTAACCTTCAAGGTCCTTTATCGTCTATAAAGTATCAGGACCTTTGACATAATTTCTTCTGCAAATTCATGTTTCTTGTTTGAAGCAATTTGTGGAATAAGTTGTTCACTTGACATTATGCCAGCAATTTGTGGAATAAGTTGTTCACTTGACATTATGCCAGCAATTTGTGTGGACAAAGGGACAATGTTGAGATCGCTTTACCAGGTCACCAAATATGGAAAGCTTTAGATTCTTGCCTTTTCTCTGTTCAACTCTACATGATGAACTTTGATTTTTACAGATTTAGTCATAATGCTGTATATAATGTGGAAAGCTAAACAACAGTGCTGGCATCCCTGGGTTCACTGGTCTTCCAAAGATGGTCCCTGTTCAGGGAGTGAACTATGGCTGGATAATGATTGCCTCTGGCTGTCCAGGATCAAAAATTGTATTTTGTATTGTAACTTGGCATGGGGGATAGGTCAACCAGATAATAGAGATAAAACAAGCGCAAGAGGAAGATGCCTTTCTTAAAAGCCCCCTATCCCTAAAGAACGTTCATTATGTCATTTCAAAATTAATTTTTCTTTTTTACATTTTAATTGAAAAAGGGTTAATTTCTGCTGCACTCCTTCACCCTACCTCACAATCAGTCCCTGAATGGTTGTTGAAACAATGCAAACATACAGAGAAGTTCTTATTTTTGAAGTTGCTTTGCATTCCCCTCATGTTTTGCTACCTTCTCTTTTCACTCTATCCACCCTAATCGTGCTATTCGCATTGCAAGAAACACGTCCTTCACATCGCTTTGCATCGCTTTACACCTGCATGTGCCTCTGCATAGGGACAGAAGCATTGCTGCGACATATAATAAAATGAACTCAAATATTTGAAGACAAAAAAACTGACTCCATTGTGGAACATGAGGCGCTTTTTAGCCAGGGGCAAAAAGACGAATGCAGCAGCCAGCAAGAATTCACTCCTAAAGTCACCTTAACAACAAGGTGCACTGGAGGCTTGGCAGCATTCTATAACAGCTTTTTCCCCACTGCCATCAGACTGTTGGACTGTTAAAAAACTCTAAATCAAGTCACAAATCAAGACCCTGCATTACACTAAAACATCATACTTGCACTACATGGTCAATCTTCAAAACAGCAGATTTTTTTGCACCATGTCCCAACCACACTGTGTACATTTGATCACTGCTGCACATTATGAACAGAAATGTTTTGCTGCTGCTCATACACTGGTGGAAAGCTGTATAAACAAAATTTCACTTTGTATACAGCCTGTGTTTACAAAATGACAATAAAGTTTGTCTAAGTCTAAGTAACTTACTCTAGACAACATAAATGGCAAAGGAATTACTGTAAATGTTTAAACTTACTGCGCCTTTTAAAAATGTATTAGAAAATGTAGAGTTGTTACTAGACTGGGCTGATCATGTGAAGCAGCCCTATGTATTTTATTTGAAAAGGGGTATCGCTTAATAGAAGAATACATTTGATTGTTTTACGGACTGCAAGTTGAAAATCTCTCAAACAGCTGTGAAGTTTATAGTTCCTGGCATCTGTCTGATCAACTGATTTAGACCATATTTTATAAATTTTTAGGATGGGATGTTTTTGAACTTTCTTTTCTTACCTTATAATAATCTCAACTTGTCTTTTGGGATATACACTCTCCTTCTGCCCCTGCTCACATTCCTTTTTTAATTTATGTCAAAAGTCTTAAGACTTTTGATGTGTAGCCCAATTCAGTTCTTAGGTGATATAAATCTGGGTAGCATTCTGTAGAAAGAGGTTGAGAAAAGGGAAGGTACAATTCGTCAAGCTAATTTGGTACCGGCCTCCCATATAAAGCTTTTAGCCAATCACAGCAGCAGTAGAAGCTGTGATATATCCCATTTTTATTTGTTTTATGGAGCTAACTGATAAATCAAACTCTTACCAAATCCAGGCGGGAGGAACGCAGAAACTTCTTCCGATCCACAAGGGCAAGAACCGTATCCTTTTAGTCATAATAACTATAATGACTAAATCAAAAATAACTATAAGGTATTCCAGCTAGGGCAGTGGCAGCCTAGCTGGATTTGGGCATTGTGCTTGGAATCCAAAAGTTCTGACTCCCACAGACTATGGGTACCTGAGCAAGACCCTTAACCCCACAGTTCTTCCCGGGTGCTGCACATTGGCAGTCCACTGCTCCACAAAGGGATGGGTTAAATGCAGAGTTCATTTCGTAGGGGGAGTGCCAGGCTAGTTATTAGAGCAGTGTGCTTGTGCTCTGAGAAGGTTGCAAGTACCTGGTTCGATTCCCACAGCCTTCACTCTGGGTCCCTGAGCAAGACCCTTAACCCCCACACTGCTCCTGGGGTGCCGCATGATGGCAGCCCACTGCTCCCCAAGGCCTATGGATTAAATGCTGAGGGTTTGTTTTATCAGGGAGTGGTGGCCTAGTGGTTAGGGCATAGGGCTTGGAATCCTGAAGTTATGAGTTCAAAACCCACTCCCATAGCTGCCATTCTGGGTCTCCAAGCAAGACCTTTAACCCCTGATAGTCCTCGGGTGCTGCACAGTTACAGCCCACTGCTCCCCCAAGGGGATGAGTTAAATACAGAGAGTTCATTTCTCCATTGTGACATCAATACAGTTCAATTATTTATTTATTTAAAACCGGCACACCTATGTTTGTTTTGCTTTAGCTTTCTGCCTCTGGTTAATGTGTTAAAGTCATTCACGTCACTGCATTTCACTGGTCTGAAACATTTCTGTATTGAGATGAACACATCTGCTGGTTGCTGGCAAGAGGGATTTTGTTTTTTATTTACAAACTTGCAACACTTCATCTTGCTTGCAAGGTAACTAATCTAGAGTTCTTAAAGTCCTTATGTAGAGGATAAAACATTATACTGCCAAGCATGTTTTTTTTTTATAAATTACAGCCTTTGTGTGAAAAGTGAAATACTTCAGTTTCAGTCCTCATTTTGTACATACACCACTTTTATAAACACCTCTAGAATTGATAATGTTTAACTGATATGGCCCAAGAGTATAGTGTTCTCTATATATGGCCACCATGTTAAGATCCAACCGAACTTTACAGGACTGAAGAGGTCCTAAAAAAAAAAACTTCCTGAACATTTGGTAGACATACAGGTGCTGGTCATAAAATTAGAATATCATGAAAAAGTAGATTGATTTCAGTAATTCCATTTAAAAAGTGAAACTTGTATATTATATTCATACATTACATACAAACTCATATATTTCAGATGTTTATTTTGTTTAATTTTGATGATTACAAATGACAACAAATGAAAATCTCAAATTCATCATATCAGAAAATTAGAATATTGTGAAAAGGTTCAAAATTGATGGCCCCTGGTGCCACACTCTAATCAGCTAATTAACTCAAACCACCTGCAAAAGCCTTTAAATGGTCTTTCAGTCTAGTTCTATAGGCAACACAATCATGGGGAAGACTGCTGACTTGACAGTTGTCCAAAAGACGACCATCGACACCTTGCACAAGGAGGGCAAGACACAAAAGGTCATCGCTAAAGAGGCTGGCTGTTCACAGAGCTCAGTGTCCAAGCACATTAATAGAGAGGCGAAGGGAAGGAAAAGATGTGGTCGAAAAAAGTGTACAAGCAAGAGAGATAACCGCACCCTGGAGAGGATTGTGAAACAAAACCCATTCAAAAATGTGGGGGAGATTCACAAAGAGTGGACTGCAGCTGGAGTGAGTGCTTCAAGAACCACCACACACAGACGTATGAAAGACATGGGTTTCTGCTGTCGCATTCCTTGTGTCAAGCCACTCTTGAACCACAGACAGCGTCAGAAGCGTCTTTCCTGGGCTAAAGAGAAACAGGACTGGACTGCTGGTGAGTGGTCCAAAGTCATGTTCTCTGATGAAAGTAAATTTTGCATTTCCTTTGGAAATCAAGGTCCCAGAGTCTGGAGGAAAAGAAGAGAGGCACTTCATCCACGTTGCTTGAAGTCCAGTGTAAAGTTTCCACAGTCAGTGATGGTTTGGGGTGCCATGTCATCTGCTGGTGTTGGTCCATTGTGTTTTCTGAGGTCCAGGGTCAACGCAGCCACATACCAGGAAGTTTTAGAGCACTTCATGCTTCCTGCAGCTGACCAACTTTTTGGAGATGCAGATTTCATTTTCCAACAGGACTTGGCACCTGCACACAGTGCCAAAGCTACCAGTACCTGGTTGAAGGACCATGGTATCCCTGTTCTTAATTGGCCAGCAAACTCTCCTGACCTTAACCCCATAGAAAATCTATGGGGTATTGTGAAGAAGAAGATGCAATACACCAGACCCAACAATTCAGAAGAGCTAAAAGCCACTATTAGAGCAACCTGGGCTATCATAACACCTGAGCAGTGCCACAGACTGATCGACTCCATGCCACGCCGCATTGCTGCAGTAATACAGGCCAAAGGAGGCCCAACTAAATACTGAGTGCTGTACATGCTCATACTTTTCATGTTCATACTTTTCAGTTGGCCAACATTTCTATAAATCCTTTGTTTTTATTGGTCTTCAGTAATATTCTAATTTTCTGATATGATGAATTTGAGATTTTCATTTGTTGTCATTTGTAATCATCAAAATTAAACAAAATAAACATCTGAAATATATGAGTTTGTATGTAATGTATGAATATAATATACAAGTTTCACTTTTTAAATGGAATTACTGAAATCAATCTACTTTTTCATGATATTCTAATTTTATGACCAGCACCTGTATGCTGCTTCTACATTTTCAGTACATTTTCAGTGATGCAAAAATCTAACTTTAAAGCTACAGTGTGTAACTTTTAGTGACATCTAGCGGTCAGACTGCAGACTGCAGCAACATGAACATCTCCCCCCCACCGCTTCTCCCCCCCAACAGTACGGCGAGCGTTACGGGACAAAATGTCTTCCACGACGTCTGCATCACCTACCTTCTCAAGTGATGAGGTGTGTTTACATAGATAATTTTACAGATAGTATTTCATTAGTCTGTGTAGGGTATAGATTTCATGTAGACTTAAGATAATAAATATACCCGTTTTCTACATCGTTGTGACATTTTGTCGATCTCGCAATCACTAGTTTGTTGGCTCTGCGCTGCTGTAGCGCAAAGATGTCTGCCTCCATGGCTGCGAGACCCGCTCCTATGTAATTATAAATAATGAATTCTAAGGCAACGCAAACATTAAGGTTAAGAGGCTGAGCTCGTAGATGATGATAAATAACATAGTTATGTATAATATATTACATTTCTGACTGTATATCCCTGTAATTATTACACACTGCAGCTTTAATCTTTTATCTTAGAAAGTCAGATTTTTATGCTACAAACATTTCAAACCTGATTGATTTAAAGTTCTATCATAATCTGCCACAAATTACAGCTGCTAGATCAGTTAACTCATGTTACTAACACCCTGAATCAGCATATGTTGGTTTATCTATACATTCATACTCCATAGTATGACAACCACTTTTATTAACCTTGTGTCAAAAGAACATGACACAGATAAAATGCTTTAAAAGGGCATTTGCATTTGGATTTATATTTGTTTTAGGCATGTATAAAAAGATAAAGTGTAATAAATACCACATTATAAAACTCTACTCTAGTAAGTTTGTTCTAAGTTGAACTTGGTTGTGTTCCACTGCTGCAAACACTCATCATGCCGGCTGATGTCTTGTTCCTTCTGACTTTTAAACACACACGCTTGGCTTTCTGGAGCTGAAGCCCACAGGCGTTCAGCCAGGCCACAGTCCAAACCGTGTCAAATCAGCAGAGTCTTCACCAGGGGCCAAATCTGCTGCATATAATTAGCTTTTAATCAGCACCCTCATTCAGGCAAGCAGTAAAGATTAGCTCAGCCTGGGCTCTGCTTAAAATAAGCATTCATGAATGCGTGTGAAAGCCTTTGACCCATCGCATCCAATCATACACTGCACCCAACCCCCCTAAAATGTGCCTTAAGGACTCTGATTTTTTTTTTCTCCCCGGTTTTTTTCTCAATCCGAATGTGCTCAGAAATGTCCAAGGATGTTGGTTTAATGCACAGCATCCTCTGCAGTCAAAATCCTCTCAGTACCTCACCTCTGCACAAGGGCAAAAAACCCTGTACAGTATGTTAGCACAACAAACCTGACCTCTGTGCTGCAGGGTGTGTTTAGATAATCCAATATTGAGAATTTAAAATGAGTGTTTTTATTAAAAAACAGCTGGGGTTGAAGAGCATAACATTTTAGATGAGCTTGTCTCATCTAATCCGTGTTTCTCTCTAGGGTGAGCTGTGGCGTTTATGCCTGTAATGAAGTGCACTGAGATGAAAGCCTTTTTTAATGGGATTTAGTTAAACTGGGACACAAACCAGAAAGTCAGGGAGAGGGAGAGCAACGTTTCCTCATCATCACTGGCATCGTCACTGTTACTTCTCATTGATGGCTCACTCACTTGCTGTGATAATCTAATGAATACATATGTTTCCTTATTTATTAACTACTGGAAATGTCACCTGTAAAACTTGTGTTTTAGTGCTATAATCACGTCTAAATGTTTCTATTTCAGAGGGATTATTTTCCTGCACGTTGCATACTGATTTCTCATCCCATTCTTTGTTTCATAAACAAAGATTACATATGTCATGAAAGTTGAGTTATCATTCCATGTTCAGACATTTAACTTAACAGCCAATGGAATTTGCAGGTATTATTACAGTTTAACATCTATTTTCACTATATCTGTCTTGGTTTGTGGTGTTGCACAAACTGCTTCAGCTTATGATGTTGAAAATAACGCTGATTAGATGCAAAGACTTTTCTAGTCAAGATTAAGACGTTGGGCTCAAAAACATTATGGGTGGAATTTGGGTGCGGAATCTTTAGATATTTATTTTGAAACATTACAGTGGGGCAAAAAAGTATTTAGTCAGCCACCAATAGTGCAAGTTCTCCCACTTAAAAAGATGAGAGAGGCCGGTAATTTTCATCATAGATATACCTCAACTATGAGAGACAAAATGAGAAAAAAAATCCAGAAAATCACATTGTATGATTTTTAAAGAATTTATTTGCAAAATATGGTGGAAAATAAGTATTTGGTCAGTTACAAACAAGCAAGATTCCTGGCTCTCACAGACCTGTAACTTCTTCTGTAAGAGGCTCCTCTGTCCTCCACTCGTTACCTTCATTAATGGCACCTGTTTGAACCCGTTATCAGTATAAAAGACACCTGTCCACAACCTCAAACAGTCACACTCTAAACTCCACCATGGCCAAAACTAGAGAGCTGTCAAAGGACACCCGAAACAAGATTATAGACCTGCACCAGGCTGGGAAGTCTGAATCTGCAATAGGTAAACAGCTTGGTGTGAAGAAATCAACTGTGGGATCAATTATTAGAAAATGGAAAACATACAAGACCACTGATAATCTTCCTCGATCTGGGGCTCCACGGAAGATCTCACCCCGTGGGGTCAAAATGATCATAAGAACGTCGAGTAAAAATCCCAGAACCACACGGGGGGACCTAGTGAATGACCTGCAGAGAGCTGGGACCAAAGTAACAAAGGCTACCATCAGTAACACACTACGCCGCCAGGGACTCAAATCCTGCAGTGCCAGACGTGTCCCCCTGCTTAAGCCAGTACATGTCAAGGCCCGTCTCAAGTTTGCTAGAGAGCATTTGGATGATCCAGACGATGACTGGGAGAATATCATATGGTCAGATGAAACCAAAATAGAACTTTTTGGTAAAAACTCTACTCGTTGTGTTTGGAGGAGAGAGAATGCTGAGTTGCATCCAAGGAACACCATACCTACAGTGAAGCATGGGGGTGGAAACATCATGCTTTGGGGCTGTTTTTCTGCTAAGGGACCAGGACGACTGCTCCGTGTGAAGGAAAGAATGAATGGGGCCATGTATCGTCACATTTTGAGTGAAAACCTCCTTCCATCAGCAAGGGCATTGAAGATGAAACATGGCTGGGTCTTTCAGCATGACAATGATCCCAAACACACCGCCCGGGTAACGAAGGAGTGGCTTCGTAAGAAGCATTTCAAGGTCCTGGAGTGGCCTAGCCAGTCTCCACATCTCAACCCCATAGAAAATCTTTGGAGGGAGTTGAAAGTCCGTGTTGCCCAGCGACAGCCCCAGAACATCACTGCTCTAGAGGAGATCTGCATGGAGGAATGGGCCAAAATACCAGCAACAGTGTGTGAAAACCTTGTGAAGACTTACAGAAAACGTTTGATCTCTGTCATTGCCAACAAAGGGTATATAACAAAGTATTGAGATGAACTTTTGTTATTGACCAAATACTTATTTTCCACCATATTTTGCAAATAAATTCTTAAAAAATCAGACAATGTGATTTTCTGGATTTTTTTTCTCATTTTGTCTCTCATAGTTGAGGTATATCTATGATGAAAATTATCGGCCTCTCTCATCTTTTGAAGTGGGAGAACTTGCACTATTGATGGCTGACTAAATACTTTTTTGCCCCACTGTAGTAAACAAAATAAAGCCTACATAAACAACTGTGAAATTTAAAGAGGTTGTTTAACCTATAGTGTCTTTTGGGGGAAGCCGGAGCACCTGGAGAAATTCCATGCATGCACAGAGAGAACAGATTCAAACTAAAGACCTTACTTTTTAAAGGCAACAGAGCTAACAACTGTGCCACAGTTCAGCCACTATTTTTTTTTTCTGTCTTTCTTCATTTTATGTTTTTATTTGGGGAGGGATTCATTTTTTTGCTTCTCTTTATTTCATGTTATGTATCATTTGTAGTAAACAAAACAATCAAAGCAACCCCAAATACTCCATCTTTTATAGTTTCTTAGTAGGGTTGTTTTGTTATTTTATTTTGTTTAATATAAAAACTTTTTTTGTTATCAATATTTTTCTCTATTTCTTGGTTTATATCATTTTCTGACAGTATTTGTTTTTTATGTTGTCTTTTTAATTGCTTCTTATAAAACATGGTGTTTAGATAATCATCGTTTCTCTTTTTTGTAGGGCTATTGTTTTACTTTTTTATTTTTATATTTTATTGGTATTTTTTTTACTATAAAAACATTGTTGTTCTTTTAAGTGTTTTGTTACAAGTAAATGCTGTTTATGAGTAGTAATTAATTGTTGTTAAGGTGTTGGATATTCTGGTTTTCCTCCTTTTTTTGTTGTTTTTTGATAGTTTTCTTTCTGAACTCTTTTGTCGTTTAATTAATTATATCAATATGTATAAATATTACATGAATTTAACCAGCATAAAATAGCCTCCCAAAAACCTGCTATACTTCTCAACTGTAAAGGGCCAAGATTAAGTATACCTTTCCAAGTTTTTGTTAGAAATTTGTGGAACTTTGGGCCTCTCCGGTTTCTTCAAGGCAAAAGTATTTTGCTGGATGGAGCACGTCTGTTTGGAGAAGATGGGTGTATAATGGATTTGCTGATGGTCCAAAAACCTTTTCCAAATACATATTGTTTTTGGAAATGACCATGTCCTGAATGCTCTGCATTGCAGCATTCATCCAACAGTATTTAAAATGGTTGGATAACTTGCTAAACTAGATGGTTGGATTATAATTAGGATCAATCTGACTACCTTTTTGTGGTTGCACTAGTGAGTTTCATTCAGAACCCATGACCTCTCATATTTGCAGTGCTTTCCCTGTTTATTTCTTCAACTTCAAAACAGGCGTTCAGTTCTTCCTTTTCATTATCTATTTGAAGGGCTGGATAGGTTAAAGTCCCCCCCCCAAATCTTGTAATTGAAGTCAAATTTGTTGTGATTCATGGTTTTATGTTTCAAGTTTATGGGTAGCTTTGACCCCAATGCTAAATTTGTCCTACCTCTCGTTTTATTCCTCAATCATGTTTAAAAAAAACATCTGTGGTAAATATAGGCTCTACAGTCTTAACTTACAACTGCTAGATGTTTAATATCTGCATAAATACCAAATGTCCACACATTTGTTAGTTTGATAACTTAAGAATTACGGAGAAAGGACAGAGGACAGGCATAACAACTGGATTCCATTTTCTACAGGAATGTCAATGATTGGAATTACAGGATGTGTTACTTAACCCTGACAGGTTGACCATTTCAGATAACGGCCTGTCACATCAGTGTGCTTATGGAACGGTTTTCTTTTCAAGTTGGAGTAGCAAATGTCACAGTATTCTTGGCAACCCAGTGGCTAAGAAGGGAAATGGTAGTGTCGTATGCCACTACACTGGGTAGGGTGATGATGGGATCTATTTCCTGGATTTGTAGCTCTGACATCCTTTACATAAACTTTTATCTTTTATTTAAAAAGGACAAACATAAAGTTAACAATATGAACAGTATTTAAGGTCTTATATAACTGATAACGACAATTAGCATCACCAACTGTTAACATTAGTCTTCTGCCTTTTTTTCATACAGTTTGTAGATTTCCAGATCACTGCAAGCATTTCCAAATCTAGCCTGTTTCACAAGGGATAGAAGGGGATTCTTCAAGTTGATTTAACCGTTGACACAAAACACAGTAATATCTCTTCATTCTGCTAGAATGTATTGCGTTGATGAACTGGAATGCTTGGTCAGAGAGATCAGTATGTGTGACCATTAGTGGGTCCAGCTCACTCACTCTGGACAGGCAGCGATCCTGCTGCTGCTCTGATGAGTTTGGCTCATGACCTCCTTGGAGCTGCGCTGCCACAATGTTCCCCTGCTTATTATTGTTCAGTCAACAACATCTGTTGGGCCAGATAACAGGATTAGACCAGCCCCCTATAGTCCTGTGGAAACTAGCTTGGATTAGCCGACAACCTATCTCTCATACATATGATTGTCTGTTTGTATGGCTCTAGATTTACCCTTAAATCAGTTCTCTCTGTTCTGTTAAAGAACCTACATCACATAGAAAGAGTCTGGGAGCACATGCTTCTAGCCTATAGAAATAATTTTTTAACCTTCTTCATTGTAAACCTTGCAGCATAAATAGATCCATAGACAAAAATAGGTGATTTTCACAGAAGCAATAAAAAAAAAATGTTCAATGAATGTTGTTCAGTCTTTATTTTTCTGTTAGTTCACTACTAGACCAGAAATGCTTTACTGGTTTCATCCTAAGTACGAATTTAACATTGTAAGAGTACGGGTCATACACTACCTTCTACTTGGATCTCCTTCATAAAATTTATAAAAGAGCGTCCTATAATCTTCCTTTTTTGACAATAATATTTCCAAGGTGCTACAAGTCAACTTCATCTTTGGCCTCCGCTAAATCAACCATTGGGACCAGCTAATGTAGGCTTACTATAGAATGAAGCCAAAATAGCTATCTACTGCTCTATTGGATGCTTACAATATATACTTTTAATCAGATTCTGGAGCAAAGAGCTAAAGAGCTTCGTACATAATTACCAACTTTATGGCAATCACCATAATGGTCTACTTGTGAAATCAAATCAGTTGGGCTATTATCTATTTCATGATATCAATTTACAGTGCTATATTGGCAAAACAGGATACAAAGAAAAAAAAAAGAAACGAATAAAGAAACACAAACCATTATGATGCAAATACACATGGTATAAATGTCTCTGGAGTGTAGGAACTAAGTCCTCAGTGTCCTCTACATCCCGAGGGACGCAGAACATCCCAGATCCTGCTCATGTATTTCACCACTGCCAACATACCTGCCAAAGTATGGCCATGCTCTTGTGATATTTCTGCCAGGCTCTGCACCTGCTACGACCTTTAGCAACACTCGAGGCAGGATTTTTACATTTGTGTCTTTTATAAGGGAAAGAGACATTTTCAAATCTGTATGAAAGCATATTTACCATGTTTTTTCCCTTTACTCTGTGTGTTTCAGTGTCAAATAGAAAGACTGGGGGGAAAAAAGAACTTTACCCTCAGAAGTCAGAACACAGTAGTGCCTGTGAGAGAAGAACTCAACACATAGGTAAATATGTTTTTGAATCACTTCAAAGTCTTTCTTTTGGATTCCACCTGGGAAATCCACATTTCAAAATCATGTGAAAAGTATGTGTGAATATCTCTTGGGTTCCATCTTCTTCTTTGTTTTTTTGCCATACATAAATTACTCACATTATCATGATGTTTTATCATAGAGATTCTGTGAATAGAAATACATATTTGGGTGATGGCAAGTAGGCTTTCCAAGCTTAAAGATTTTGTGATCATTACCCATCCTGATTAATTAAATTCCAGCTAAAAATGTGCTGAAAAATATGCAGCATAAGAATGCTGGAGGTATGATTAATCCCATGCACAGTGTCTCATTTTTAGTTGTTGCTAGCTTGGGCAGTCAGACTGATTTACGGGGGGCATAAGTCAGTCTGTTAAGGCTCAATACTCCCTGGTCTAGAACAGGCCGTACCAATCACAGCACGGGAGGCGGGCACATATTATAACCACACATTTCTGTAACCATAACATCTAAGAATGCAGCTGTAACAGAGTGATGATTTAATGATTCCCTTCATTATGTTCTGAAAGAGCTGTTTATTTTGATAATATTTCAACAATTGCCTGGAAAGACAGCTTTTCTTTTTTTAAATATGTTTTTGTGTCACATTAATAGTTGTCTAATTGATTTTAGCCTGTTTCTGTTGACTCTTTGAAATCAGACTTATATATTTATATAAATATAATAGCTTTACAGCAATGGTGAAATAATGAATTTGAAATAATGCCGTAAGCCCAGATATTTCTGAAAATATTATTATTGCATCAGAACTTTTTTAAGTTCAAGGTCTGTCCAACTGTATGTGTGCACCGACCTTTTTTTTTTTAAATGTTTTTACTCCTAATTAAGTTTATTTTTCTCGCAAAAGTTTTTCTTGCAAAAGTTCTCCCCCCCCCTCCCCCCCATGTCCCTTTAGGGGCTCTGCATAAACATGTCATTGCACGTGTTCTCAGAAAGTATGTTTGATGCAAGAGAGAACAACTATACGTACCTGGGAGAATATTAAAGTAGTCAGGAAGTTTTCTCTGGGAGCTTGTTTTTGGTTTACAGTACTGTTAAATGTTTGCCTTATATCAACTCACTGGGAAAACAATCCAGAAATAAGTAAAAATGGCTTAAATTAAGTTTATTTATCCTTAATTTGAGTAGGTAAATGAGATCGTTTGCCAATGAAATAAATATTTTTACTCTTAAGATAAGATAATTAGATAATATGCACTTGAAATAAAACAATGCAATTGTGTTCTCTTATTTTAAGTTTAAATTGTCTTGTTCCATTGGCAAGATGTTTCTTTTACTTTCTTAATCCAAGATCAAATGCACTTATTTTAAGAAAAAATGACTTATCAAGATTTTGATTTTTTCCAGTGCTCAGAATTATAAGTTGGCTTCATGGGTTTGCAGTGTGTAAAATGTGCAGACTTTGGTCCTTGGATGTTATCTATGCGCATAAATAAACTTTGATGCATATTTACATAAACCTGAAATGTTAAAGAGCATAAGTCTGAAATTATAAAATAATAAAAGCAATTTAATGCAATCACATTACTGTAATTGCTTTAGAACTTTCTCATTGACCAAATACCTGTAATGAATCAGAATACATTCCTCAGGAACTGAAAGACAGACTAGCTGAATTTGTGAAGTGAAGAAACCATCACTATCTCTTCTATCAATTGCAAAAAAGGAAAGTCGTTGTAAGGGCAGTATTTTACAATCTTCACCTCTAGCCCTCGACAGAACTCGTCTATCTGTCTATTGTCTCAGTCAGACATTGAATCCCTGTCACTCCCTCCATCTCTTATCCAATCAGCCTGTCTGTCATTGTCTGCTTCCTTTTCCTTCACAATGTTAGCCTGTTTCTGTCAAACGGTTTCTTCTCACTGGCCCATCTCTGGCTCTGTCTGTCTCTTCCTTTATTTTATCATACATATATCCACATCTGTCTGTGAGGTTGCATACATCCCTGCTATGTTTCTGTTCCCCTCTTTTTTTGATGATGATTTCAAAAGCTCAAGAAAGCGCACATGCACGCACCCGGGTCCACGTCAGCATATAGGCACGCTAGCAGTTATGAGTGCAGATGGTTTGCAGGTGTATATTTAATATAGCCTAGTGTGACTCTTTCAAGCAATATGAAACAGTTCAAGCAGGATTCCAGTGTCACTGTTCATTCTGCTGCTTGCTCTTTGCTTTCTTTTTCCATCCTGTGTATCAAAATCTGTTCCTGCCAGTGGGCCTTACCTTCTCTGAGGATTATGAGTCACATTTTGGATCTTTTTATCTTTGCTGTTCTTTTTTTCTCGAAGGTCAGCTGGCCTGCATCAATGTACATTCAACGGTTTTATATGTTTTTCACCTGGACTATGTCTTAGGGTTATTTTTTTGCAATAATGATTCACAAATCAAACAAAAACCCAGCCACCATTATGACTTCTGGTATGACTCATACTGTACTTGCACTGTAGTGACATAGTTACGCATGCATACACATCAGATTTGAACCGCGGTGCCTGCACACTGTTGCTATGTAGTTTTATGTCTGTCTTTGTTTATTTGTGGGTTCATGTGTGTGTGTGTGTGTGTGTAATATGGAGGAGGGGTTTTGGATGTAGATTGTTTTTGGTCCACTGGACCCCTCCCAGTCAGAATGGAGCTGTCTCAGCCTGTCAGCATTAGACTCACGTGGCACCCTGATCTACCCCGACAGCCATCCTTGGGAAATGATGGGTCATGAAACTGCCAACAGCTCCCCATGTGACCTGGTGTACAGGGGTGGAAGGGTGGATTATGAGGAGAGGGCTTTTGTTGAAATAAAGGAAAAATAAGGCAATGAAACGATAAATGCCCACAAAATCAGAGGCTGAAACCACAGATAAATTATAAGACTTGGTTTGAGCTTTTGCATGCATTGTAAGAAAAGGAAAGATCTTAATCAGTAGCACTGGGTGCATCCAATGATTGTATTGAATTCTATCACTGTAAAGAATCTTAGCTATTAGCTATCTGGCCTATTATATTTATTAATCTTTTAGTACTTTTGTTTCAGCTGAAAAAAATAAAACAATAACAGAAAAAGAAACTGGCACAATTACTTGAGATGAATCATTTTAAACCTTTCTATTATGAAGTTTATCCCTCAAAGTTTAAAATAAAATAAACCTTTATGATTTAAAATTTAAAGACAGAAAAGCTGAAGCTGGTTCTTTGAGTTTGTGCACAAAAAATAGTTTAATGAAGTAATGAAAAATTAGGTTTTAACATCCAGTCTTATGAGCTCCCATCTGCCATCATTGAGAAGCTGCTGAAATGGAAACACAGTTCAGCTGTTCTAGTAGGGTTTTTTCAGATTTTGCTATATTGTTAATTTTATCTAAAGCACTGTTTGTAAAGTTTATAAAGGATATGAAGGAGTTAACTAGAAAAAATTATCATTCTGGATAAATAATAATAAAAAAACTTGATAGCGTAAAGTTTATATGCCTGCAAAGTGAAGGTGTCTAATAATGATGCGCTGATACCGATACAGTGTATTGGTAGCAGGCTCGAATCTATTACCTGTGCATATTCTTGCACTTGTTTCTTTCCAACAGCCAGTATTATTTTTCACACTAATATTGAAACCCAGCGGGAGTTACAGGGGAGTTCCCGGGTAAACAAGTACTTTTTGGTGCTATTTTTTTAAACTACACTGGAAAAATTATCTAGAAATAAGTAAAAACTATTTAAATTAAGTGTATTTACCCTAAATTTGAGTATTTTCACTCTTAAAATAAGATAATTGACAATAATTAGACAATGCAATTGATTTTTTTTTCTTATTCTAAATTTAAATTGTCTTTTTTCATTGGCAAAGTGTCTTACTTACCACCTCAATTCAAGAAAAATTTGCTTATTTTAAGAAAAAATTACTTATTTAGATATTATCTTTTGCAGTGTATGCTTACACCCCAGCCCAGCTTTCAGTCTGGTCTGTAAACAGAACTCTGCTGCACCAAAACCTTTAAAAATTAAACCTTAGTTTATGTTCAGCAAACTTGTCAAGAGGATATTTTACTTGTACTTGGTTTAGAAACATCTGGTATCCGTGCATTCCAGTGTGTTCTAACACTGTAATTGAATATAATTTTAGGACGGCTGTGACATACAAAAATAGACCTTTCTGCAGAAATGATTAGGGAATAATATGAAACTAGCCAGAAAGTCTGCAAAGGTGTTCTTACAGGAGTGACAGAGGTTCCTGGTTGGATCTTTAACTTGGCGTAACTGCAATGGGAGATTCACCAGCACATACAGGGTTTTTCCAAAGCCCAGACATCATAGATTTTTACCATTAGAGTTCCTTTTAACAGATATTTTCCAGGCCTTCCATCAGGTGTGTGAGGCAGTGTCATATTTTTATAGAAGAGAAAAACCCCAGTGTTTCCACTATGTCACTGGATACCTCACATTATTACTGGATACCTCACATCAGATTATTTTCCACTGCTAATAAAGTCCTCCTCACTCCCTCAGAATGGAACCGCATATCACGGTGTAGCTTTTTTTCTGTTTTTTTGTGCTTTTCTTTACCTATGTATTCACTGAACAATTCTTTTTGTTGTGTTTTTTTTTTGCTTGTTTTTTTCCTCCTGGTGGTTCACAGTTTATCTGTGAAACAGAGGTGGTTCCCAAAGTAAGATACATTGCTACGTAAAAGTAATTCTACCCCTGGAGCCTTTTCACAATATTGGACATTACAATCACAGATTTTACTGAATTTTACTGTAATTTTGTGGGATTGATCAAAAAAATATTGCATAATTGGGAAGAAAAATACATTTGAACATCAATGCATGCCACACTGTGAGCTTGATGTTTAATTTTCCTCCTACTTCTAATAAATTAATTAAATAGGGTTGGTCTAAAACATCAAACTTCAATAGAATACATTTATACATGACAAATGCCTATACATGCAAAGGTTATGAAAGATAGAAGCATTGGCACACATGTTTCCTTAATAAATAGGTGAATGTGTTCCGGTTTGCCGTCATATGAGCATGAATATATTTGGTGTCTCTGTTGTTCTTGTTCTATTTGACCTACATCATATGGGCTCTTTGTAACTTTCACTTTAATATAATTTGACCTTTGCTTTATGTGTGTTGCCTCTAGCCATATTTATTACATGAAAACCTTTGCTTTCAAGTCTGCATAGCCTTATCTTCTCAGTACAAAGCAGCATGCTGCCTTTACCAATGACTCTTTATCCGATCCAAAAAGCTCACATGCATTCACTGACTTTATCTTTGTATTATTTATTGAGCCCAAAGATGTATTTTCTTTCAAGGTGAGCACCAAAGTAGTGCTGAAATACTTTTCTCAAAGCTACGCTCAACTATTGTTACAAATGTATAGTTGCATACCTTTTCTTTTTGTAATCCCCCACACTCAAAACTGCTTCATACACTTACTTGTCTTGCCTTAATTCCACTCTCCTCATCTACATAACTTTTCTCATTGTATCTAAGCTACACAAACTAAAAAAAACCCACAGGCATTTGCAGACATTTATGTAAATTATCCCCCTTTTCAGCACAGTATGTGTGAATGTGAGCAATCATGCAAAAAACAAAAAGGCAAGAAAAAAGGCTCCTATGTGCTAATGCAAGCCTTAAGCGCCTCCGATAATAAGGAGAAGCTGCCTCAATTATTGCATCTTGTAGTGCCTGCTTGTCGGAAGATGAGCTTTTAATTCTTGTCATTCTGTCAACCTTGGTACTGTCACTTGACAGTAGCATATTTGTATCTTTAAACTCAGCCTGTACCTTTACCTACTGACATATATAGAAAAATAGCATGTAAGCATATGTGGCTTACAAATCTATAAACCTTTGCTTAATCAAATGCAGAACTTTATGTGGAAATAAGTGAAATCCGTTTGCTCAAGGGCACAAATTCAACAATTTACTGCTCCAGATTAAATCATTACTTTATTAAATTGGTAATACAAATGGACTTCCATTTATGAGACTTGCTTTAATAACAGGTCAGAATGCCAAGGGAGTTATTAAGGAATAAAGGGAACCTTCTAATGTTCTTTATTATTAATTGTAACGGGTTAGTCACTGGTCTAAAATAAAAAGCGGGGGAGTGAATGATGGAAAACTTCTGCTCTCCAACACAGAGCAGGAGCCATATACTGCAATATTTAACATAGAGCAGTAAAATATTGTATGTTATACATTTTAATACCAAATAATCACACAGTGTATTAGAGCGTATTAATTTGCCTTCCGCGTGTTAATAACATTGCTCTTAATCTTCATAAAGAAAAGCAAGGAAGTCATTAAAATCCAAACAAGCTTTTAATTTGATACTAGATCATTTAATTTGACACCCTGGATATTGTAGTATAATTTAATTAAAGTCTGCCTCTTATCTCCTTCAAGATAAATTGGAAATCAGATTCAGACCTTGTTTACCTCAAGTGAATAATTATTCATCCAAAGCAAAAATGTACTCATGACTTTTAGATGTACAGGGATGAGAAACTATACTGTACTGCAAAAAGGATTCACTCAACCATCTTAATAATTGAAATCAGCTGTTTCAAAGCCCTCCCTAAATGGGTGAATAAAATCATGCACTTTTTCTACGGGCATTATTGAAAGGATGGGTTGTTCTCAGGAGCTCAGAGAATTCCAGTGAGGTTTGATGCCACTTGTGGAAAAAGTCCAGACTTGAAACATCCTTGGAAGTACACTGTAGAATAAAGTGAAAGTGATTAGAAATGGCAGCAGCTGAGTGTGGTAGTAAACCGACAGATGTGATCAGCTTTTTGCAGTCAATCACTAAGGAAGACCAAACTGCATGTGGCCTCAGATTAGCTCAGAAAAGTGCATAGTGGCTGATAAGCTGCATCCAAACCAATACATTTTTTTTGTTCTTATGATTCTGATGATACTAGAGTCAACATGTTTGCCCGAATCCTGTGGCTTGAATTAAGTGTTTGAGGATGACCTGCAAAATGCATCTTATGTCCCTTGATCCAAATGATCTATCAGCTTTGTAACAGTCCTTGTATTATCGCTTCATTTCTTTTCATGCCAGGTTTATGTGTTTTTTTCGGGAAATTGGAATTCCCTCTGCAAATCATTTTTTTTAAACAATAGCACCTCTAGTAAAAGTCTTGGTTTCACATAAAAAAATCTTTTAAGTTACATTGATAACAAGAAACTATAAACCTCCTGTTACTGTAACAAACCAGAGTAAATCACTTAATGTCTCTTTGCCCACGTTTATTCGTTTTCCTTCTTTAAATATTTGCCTTTTAGTTATTCAACCTATGACTTCCTGAATTTTTTGTGTCAAACATTATAATAGAAAGTATAAACTACATCCTCTGACCATGGCTAGGATTGTGTGTTTTGCTAAGTTTCCGAGAGAAATGCAATATAACCAGCATGCACCAAATTTGCTACTGTCATTCTTAAATAATCATTAGTACCTGTTTTTTCTCTGCATGAATAATCTGATTGGACTCAAAACTGCTATTGTTTTGTATGTGCTCTTTAAGTGCTGATATGTTTAAACAGAATCAGTAGCACGCATATATTTTATATTCTTCGTTTAAATAATTTGCTGCATTGATAAATAAGTTGTTGTAAATACTTTAATGATTTATTAAAACAGTAACTGGTGTGGTTATTTATTTTGAGCTTCAGTTATTTATTTTAATTTTCTTACATTGGTCATTTAATGCATGCCTAATAGCTCAGCTACAAAGAAAAAGAATAATAACCTATGAAACATGTTCATCGAGAAACAATTTTGTTTTAAATAACAATTAAAAAAACGTGTAAATTTTCATCTTACTGAGAGAAGCAATCTGAAGTAGGTTAAATTCAGCTTGTTTTAATTATGATACTCAGTATAAAAGTTTGCAGGAGATTTTTGATTTCTGGCTAACGTTTCTGGCAGTTATTGCTTTATCTCAGGAACATATGCTCTTGTATTTTCATTTCTTTGCCACTTTAGCCATAAAGCATATATCAGGATTCCCACCTGCCTTTTGTTCACCCCAGGAAGCAGCTCTCCTTTCTGCACAATCTGTTTCATTCTCCTTCACCTACTCCTCCTCAATTCATCTTCCACTTGTGAACTCAGCCAAGGTGACGAAACACATTAATGATTTATTTATGTTAGGAATCCCATGGTCCCGTCTCATGACTCTGTTGCTTTCTCTGTCACTATTTCTCGCAAACGCACACACACAATCTGTCTCTTTGGGTGTTTGTCTATCTGTAAAACTCCATGTGACAGTGATGCTAAATGAGGTGTCCTCTGCACTGTTGTGATGAGACTAAAAGGCCACATATACACACACACGTTATTTTCTGCTGCATCATGCTGAGACGATGGCATCTTACAGATCCTTGTTGATTCCTATAATCTGAATGTTTGACACAGTTTGATGCATGTCTTTTAATAGCATCACATCAGTAACTAATTTTGTATGATGAGCAGCTTAAAGTAATGAGATTTTGTGCCCAAAATTAAAGCATTTGGTTTTGGGCTTTTTTGAAGGTAGCAAACACATTTGATCACTTCTAGCTCCCTTTTCTTTATGAAATTAAACCCTAACAGCCTTATGCTACGTTCAGACCGGACGCAGCAAAAGCAGCAGAATCGCGTCTGCTGCTTCCTTTTTGCTGCTTGTACCAGTTAGTTCTGACGTGCGGCTGAAGCAGCTTTGCTGCTCTGGCTGCGCGGTGCAAAAGTGGGTCTGACGCGTGTTGGGCGGAGCTTCACTATCCTTTCTCTGCCTTGCAGCTATATTTGCTGTGATCAGTGGGAATAAAGTAGTTTTAATATGTTTTTAAGTGAGAAAATACACCTGAAAACTTCATCAGTGCAGTCAGTTCATCCAGATTATAATCCTGCCTCCCAATGTTATTTCTGTCGGAGCTGCTCAGACCCCCACATACCGGCGGTGCGCCGACAGTAGGAATCCCCTCTGGCCGGGTCGCCTCCTCGCGGTTCACCGCGGCGGCTGGTAGGTGTTTTTCATCTAAATAATCCGATCTGCAGGCACCAGAATAATAAAAGCGAACATATTCTGCCGGCAGATGTATGCATTTTAAGTTAATTATGCGTTAATAAACTGTTTTAGAGGAGTAATCAGAGCGGTCTGTGTCATCAGCGCTGTGTCTCTCTCCCAGCCAGCTCCCAGATCAGCTTCTCTGATTGGTTGACACGGCGCGTCGAGCAGCAAAAATTAAATTTTTCCATCTCGAGCAGCAACGCGTCATGCACGTCAGATGCTTAAACGCGCCCGACGCGCTGCTTCAGCTGCTCAGACGCGCTGCGCCTGCTGCTCAAAACGCGCCGCGGGACCTTTTGCTGCACCTTGACGCGCGTCAACCATTGACTTTGCATGTGAACTCGCTGCTTCTGTCGCGCCAGCTGCGTCCGGTGTGAACGCAGCATTAGGCTGTGTTTAGGCTTTGTTTTAAAGCAGTTTATAGCAATTATTCAGTGCACACGATCCAATCTTTTCCTGCATGTGCAAAGTTGTTTTTTGAATTCTTTTTCAAACTACTGTAGGAACAATAAGAGTTGCACAATACTATCTACCAATAATAATAATACTCATCACAGCACTAATAACTGTAATTCTGACTGTGACTGAGTGGATGTGCTCTCTTCATCCTCTGACATGGGAGCTGGCTCAGAGCTCGTCTGCCTGGCTGTGTGTTTCATAGACAGGGACGCCTTTTACAGCTGCTTTTTGTATCTCTGCTTCTGTCTCCTTGAACCTCAGTCAGCCTCGGCAGATGGAAGCTCACACTGAGCCTAGTTCTGCTGGAGTTTTCTTCCTGTTAAAAGGGAGTTTTCCCTCTCCACTGTCGCTACAAGCATGCTTAGTGTGAGGGATTGCATTCGAGTCAATGAGTCAATTCAATCAACTGGTTTTCCTTAGATAGAAAACTTTGATTTAATTTGACTGTATGATCTGGTGAAATGTAAAGTGCCTTGAGATGACGTGTTGTGAATTGGTGCTATATAAACCAATGGAATTGAATTGAAACTGAATTAATATCCCAGTTACAAAGAACTTCATGGATATGCAATATTTGGCAGCACACTATAGGTATCCTGCAGGTTGATGATATGAAACTTTTAATTGCAACAAAAGCGTAAAATCAAAATCATTTTTAAAGTGACCTACTTTTCTTGTGCCATAAAATGCTTGCTCAAAGTTCCTTATAAATTACCCTTATATTTTAGCTAATTTCCACGTGGAAGAGCAATTTCCTTGTAACCAGTTTAGGTTTAACCTTGCTTTTTTCTATGTTCTCTCCTGTTATACTCATCCTTGAAAAATTCTTTGCAAGCAAGGTTTAATTTTAAGTTTTACTGATGTTGAATTAATAAACAAAAACCCTGGTCTGTAATTTCTTAATGAATACAATCAGAAATGTTTTCCTGAAGCACTGATGTGGAATCTAAAGTCAAACATTGACACCTGTCTTACCAGTCCAGCTCCTTTTTAAATTGCAGCGGCTCCACAAAGCAGACCTTCTCATTGCTCCCTGGTCCTCCTGTCAGTCAGGTAGCCGGCCATCCGGCTACTCTCCTACGGCCTTCCCATCCACCGATCTTTCATTCATTTGTTTGTTGGTCAGAATTTACAGAAGAGAGATTTTAGGTGATGCGAGGATGGGAAGAAGTTGGTAAATTAACAGCACTGACAGAGTTTTTAGTATGAGTTTGGGAGCTTAGTGTTCTCCTTTGAGGTAAAGTGAGTCTGTCAGAGAATCTGAAGAAGAGAAAGTGCAGACACAAAGAAGAAATGAATTGAGGAACTGTTTGTGGGGGAAGTGCTGCAGGATGAAATGGTTAACAGAAAAGAAAATTGTTAGTTTAGAGAAAGCATTAAGAAGAAAGATGGATGGCTTTTTGCCTCTTGAGCCAAGCTGCCTATCATTACCTTCCAAGTTGCGGTGGCAGGTTGGCAGAGTCGGCTCTAATGAGGAGGCCGGTGGCTCGAAGCAGCACAGGCAAGGTGAGCTTTCCCTTTTTTCTAGTCCATAAATTAGCCTGTCATTCATTGCTCTCTGCCTTGTGGTTTTGGTTAGAAAAATAAATTCAAAATCATTTCCATTTGTCAAACTTTCCTTTAGCGTGGACCTTGACTGAAACATGAAAAGCATGCTGAGATTTCTAAAAAGGACTAATAAAAAATAGTTTCAACTATTCAGTTTTCTGGGGCATCCATCAACATCACCACAGCTAAACTGTCATCAATATATAGAAGTACTTTGAGATAAACTTTACAATGCTGTTTATAGGAGGCCTTTTAGTAGAACATCTTCAGGTTAAAAAAATGTATGTTTCTTATATCTGCTTACAATAAAAACATCAAAGCAATGAACTGTTGTTGAATGTTGGAAAATGGCTTAATTCATTCATTGTGAGGCACAACTAAAAATACAGCAGGTTAATGATTCAGTAACATCTTTCCTAGGTGGATCTTTACATTGTCACTTTGAGTTTCTTCCTATTTGTTCATGCTTCTATGATCCCATCATCAGTCAAACAGGGAGTCATTTATCTTGGTCAAACTTTATTTAAATACTGGAATTTTCTCCCACTTTGTCAACTTTTACAAAATGTTCCAACCTCTTTGAATGGAAAACAAAACTGTCAACATCTCAGTAGTTTCTTTATTTTTATTTTCAATAAAGGTTTATATACAATTAGGGTTTAATTTAATTTAAGACAAGAAAATTATTACAGTTAAAATATGGCTCAACAGTCTTTTCTGCTATATACTCAGGTCAGTCCTCTACCTACAACCTTAACAGTACAATTTACCTGTGAACTATTCCCTTATGCATTCCACAACACTCATGCACCTATATCTTATACAGAGGATAGAAAAACTGCTTTTTTCCTTACAAATGTAAGTCTTGATAAATTATGTTTTGTCTGGTTAAACTTAAATGTTACTTATCCTCCTTCTAAATGTGTTTTAGTACTAAAGCTGACTGGGATTAATACATAATGTAGTTTGCAAATCTTGTCATCTTTTAAGAAAAAAAATGTCCGAAATGATCTGGCCCCATGTGAAACAGCATTCATGCTACTTGTTAAATCATGAGTAATTGTGATGGACCACACTCAAACATGAGTTCTGCAGCTTAGAGAAATGCTTAAAGGTTTTCTTCCAGCAATTCCTTTTTTAGCACGATCCAAAAGTGGAAGCAGAGTAGCAGATAAAGTTACACTTGTAATATGGTAATCAGTTTGCATAGTGTTGCCTATGTCAAAATTATATTTTTGAATGCATTCTAAGTTGAATAATGACTGACATCTCACTTTATTTTTTTTTCTGTGGAAAAAGATGCTGCAAGACCTAAAACTTGACTCTGCAAGCATAATGTGATTTATGGAGAGATTGTGCTTTATTTTTGTTGTTGTCTTTTAAGCCTCCACAAAAACAATGTTTTCTGTTTTGTTTGATCTTTATTTTAGTATGAAACATGCCAAAGTGGTGAGATGCCAAGCTATGTGGAAACACTAAACAGATGCTCAGTTTGAGTGAATATAGGACACAAAAGAGGCATCGGTCACACATTTATAGTTGCATCACCTTCTGTGTCAAGTGTCATTTCTGGTTTTAATTTAAAGATGCCTCATAAATGCATACCGAGTAAAACGCTTTTCTAAACAAACCATCCTTATTCTGTCTCATTATTCAGCAAGTAAAAGGATATGGACAGTAATTATAAATGCATTCCTTTTAGATGTTAGGTGAACCACTGTGGCAGTTCTTTCAGGAGTCTATGTCATTTTTTTCCTAGTGTAAACAATGCAAATACACATAATTATTACAGTTAGAAAGATCTCTGTAAAAATCATAAAGTTGACAAAGAATCACGCAAGTGGCTTATACTTGTACCATTGCACCTATAGTGTGTTCTGATACCAGTGATGGTGTTGATCTCATGGCTCACTCGCTGCCTGTGTTTAAATCCTGATGACATTCTCAAATAATCTGGCTCTAGTAAAACTGACTCTTGATCACAGGATGCTTTCAGGTATGATGCTGTTGTGTGTAATTTGTTGGACAAAAAAAAGTGACCTTCCTCCTAGCAGGAAACCCTGGAGTGTTATTTTGCTCATCAGTTTGCCACCTTCATCCGAAATGCACTTTGCAGGACGGCAGTGACCTTAAAGAGCTCCTTTAGGTTCAAAACAGCCCCAGTGTGGCTACATTTAAAACAGTTCAGCAGGAATAAATGAATCCATCCATTTTCCCCCCACACTCATCCCAGGTGAGGTTGCAGGAGGTGCTAGTGCCTACCTCCAGCTGTCTTCAGGCAAAGGGCAGGGTAAGGTATACTCTGGACAGGTCGCAGGGCAAAACAGAGACAAACAACCATTTACAGTACACGCACTCTCACACCTAAGGAGAATTTACAGTCATGTTTTTGGACTGTGGGAGGAAACCGGAGTTCCCGGAGAGAACCCATGTATGCTCAGGGAGAACACGCAAACTCCATGAAGAAAAACCCCGAGCTGGGAACTGAACCCAGAACCTTCTTGCTGCAAGGCAGCAGCACTACTCACTGCACCAATGCGCAGGCCTTATAAATGAATAATTTCTATATTGTGTTTGCTATTAACTTAGGTTATCCCCATGTGATTTCAAACATTAATTGAAAATATTTGACTAAAATAAAAAAGTGTATAAAGACTATGCTCAATGATCTAGATTTTATCAAAAAATGAGTTTACCTCTCTAGTTTATTTAACGTGTATTTCTATTGAATTTTTTTAAGAGGCACATAACTTTAGCGCAACATTCTACATTTTTTTATTTCTTAATAGATTAAATTTATCCAATTAGGAAGAACAATTGAACCTAGAAGGACATAGTCTGACGACAAGCAACAGTTATAGGGTTTTGTTGACATCAGAAATATAGGCTTTGGTGTTAAGGTCTCAGTGAATGACATTAGCATAGAAAATAATGATGTTATAATTGAGCAGATTAATTAGGATAGATACGTCTCCCCTGCCTCCTGACTGGTGGTGGAATGGAGGTCAAAGGAGGTAGGGAGCCAGATAAAGAAGAGGATAATGGTGGAGATGGGATAGAGGAGGAAGAAGCCATTGGAGGAACAGTCTTTTTAAATCGGATTCCTAGATAATGATTGCCTATGGCTGAGGCGTGCACAGGGCTAAAAGGCTTACAACACTGAATGCTCAGAGGGAGGTTGACTGAGAGGTAATGCTGAATTAAGTCTTTCAGACTAAATTTTGAAATGAATCCACTTATGAAGGATGAAAAAATATAAAACTGAGTTATCATGTAAAGAGAGGGAAGAAGTTTACTGTTACTTTAGAGGTGATTTGATTTATATGTTTTAGGGATTCTTGGAATCATTCGCAGGTAGTGATTAACTTTCTAAATAAAATTTTATTCAGTTATGTGCTGTCAAAACTATGACTTTATGTAGTCAAACTTAACACTTTTGAGGAGTTTAAAGAATCTAAGCTTGCATGAAAAACCCAAGGACATTATAACAATTGAAAACATTGTTAGATTTTCATATATCTTGAAAAGCCTAGATTTTATCAATCTTTTACAAAACCAGAATTTTCAGGAAACAAATATGCATATATATATATATATATATATATATATATATATATATATATATATAACATTTTATTTAAAAAATATCCATGTTTGAAAGGGGTCAAATATATTTTTAAATGCAAATAAAACATTTCATATCATTATACCGCAGCTGGACATTCATAGATTACTAAATTCACTGGAAAGAGAATTTTGCAACTTTCTATAAACTATACTACTTTGTGTGTATGAGGAGTAGGGCTGGGCGATATAGAAAAAAAGCTTATCGATAAAAAAAAATGCATATTGATCAATATCGATAATTATTGAACAAATTTGAAACCATATTTTATGTGCAGCTCTGCCTGGACATTTTATGATATTGCTAAATGATTTAATTATAATAAAGAACACAAACACAGACTTCTAATTAAATCGTTATTTAATCAACTTTTTTAACCATAACAGAATTGTTTTAAAGAAAAATAACTTAAGAGACCTGAGTTATGTTATTAAATACTGACAAAGAATAAACTAAAGTGACCAGAAAAGTGACCAAAATAAATATAACAAATAAATAAATGAAAAATGAAAATTCATGAAGATTCCTCGGAGGAGAGCCGCGCCAGGGCCTACACAGCTTGTACTCCTGGGGGTGTGAGCGGCTGAGATGATAAAAAAAAAAGTTGGTTGTGTTATCAGACTTCGTTTTCACTGGTTCCCTACACATTTTACAGATGACTGTGGTTTGTTTTTTGTCCAACTTGCCATGACCGAAATGCTGCCAAACTGGCGAACTACAAAAACCCTTCTTTGGAACAATTTCCTCCGCCTCTCCTTGCTGCGACATCTTCATGTGCTCTGTGTTGTGGTTTGAGAGGCGCGGCGCTTGGTGACGGCGTGCCTGGATCCACGATTGATTGGTTGGGAGGAAGTAGTGATTAGCATAAACCTACATGCTAGGCTACAATGAGAAGGAAGGAAAACTGCGTTTCTTTATCGAACTTTTATCGACTCTCTTTTTTTTCTATTGCGCCACACGTCTATCGATCGATATATATCGTTATTGAATTATCGCCCAGCCCTAATGAGGATGTTGACATAGAGAAAAGATTCAACAATGCCCAACAGCCACATCTAAGCCCATGTCACATGGTATTAGTGCTGCATGACACAGTATATCAGCATCACGCTCTCAGGTGACAGCAGAAATCTACATGTTTCATGGCTAATTTTCTGTCCCACCTCCATCAGCTCCTAAACAGGCAACATCATGAGCTGCTTTCACCCACTGTTCTCTAAACTAACCCCCCAGAGTTACAAGTTCTACCCTGTTACAAGGATCTCAGCACCCTCCCCCCAACCTTCCTCCCATCTTACCATATTAAAATTACAAACAAGAATACATTACATTTAGTTTTATGTGATAGACCATCTAATAGTAAATCATAAATTTGAAGAAAAAATATGCATATATATTATTATTTATTATTTGCAAAATATGCAAATAATAAATTTGAAAAAAAAAATACTTTTTGCATGTATGCCTTCATAAATATCCAAATCGTATTATAATTCCTACCTGCACATATTCATATGTGGACAATATGCATAATACACTTATTGCATGAAAAGTAATTTATCAGACCTCAAAGAACATTTTTTTGTGTCTTTTTTTAAAAAGTGTGACAGCCAAGTTTAAACCTCAAGCAAACCTTCCTGTGGTCATTGTGGACATAAAGGACACACTGGTACAATGACAGAGGAAGGAGAGACAGACTTTGTATATATAAGATATTTGGCAATAATAGCATAATATTAGTGGGAGAGAAAGACGTCTGTGTAGGTTGTTAGAAATTAATTAATTAGAAGCATTTCCACATGCAATAAAACCAAGATGTAATAGAAAATAAATAAACAAATAAATAAACATGACTGAACTTGAATATCGGGGCATGTTTATAACTAAAAATACATTAACCAACTCAGAACCATTCTGTGGATCCTTTGTCAACATAATTTCCGCTTTCTTCCATTTTGATTTTAATAAGCTTTTCTCTGCTGGGCTCCTTTACTGTAGGCTACAAACACCTCTGATTGGTTTTAACAATGGGAATGTAAACAAAAGTTCTGATTTTTTTAAGTACTGCAAATTTGCATACTTGTACACTTACAGTGACCTTCTCACTCTGCTGATTTCTCCAAAAACACTTGCTAGAAACTCGACCTTTGCCTAGCAGCACTCTTGAGCCGCCCTCAAGAGAGGGAAAGCATCTGCAAGAATTAGTAATTTTTTTTTGTTCTGGTTTCAAGAACAGTAAAACTTTTGCTTTGCCTCTGAATATTCACACTTCATGAGAAGCTCAGCTGCCGAACTCCCATCCACTGTAGCTTACATTATATCTGTACAAGACAAGACAACAGCTGCATAATGTCAGGGGAGGTATTTTTTTAAATATTGTCTCTATGTCTTGGGTGGCCACTCAAAATTACCAATTTCATAACAGATCACTGTGCAAATTTCCACACCTGAAATAAGAGGGGATTTTCCTAACTTAATGCCCATCCAGTCACCTAACTGGTAGAAAAATGTAGAGAACAAGCAGTGAGATCGCCTAAGACAGGGCTGGGTTCTTCTTTCTTGTGATGTATTAGCAGCCTAAACTTATGTCTCCTTTTTTACTCTCAAACGTTATTTTTAATGCTTTGCTTAAAGCACAGTTATGTTTGCAACCTTGTTTTGCAACCTACTGGTTCATGCAGACCTTTTGACTAGTTGTGGAGATAAATCCAGCTGTTTATTGTGTGTTATAGCTGTAAATCTGACTGTTGGTCCTTCATCTTTTTCGTTTTGTTTGTAGCACTTTGAGATGGTTATTTAAAATTCACTATAAATTATATCTATTGTTAGTGTAATTTAATTGTATGATTGAAACTGCTTTTATTTTTAAATAATTCTTATCATTAATACCTTCAACCCCATGGCAGAACATTGTTTTTCATTTAAATTAATTCCCAACCTACCAGTTGCACGTACAGTTTACTCATGTAGATGCAGCAGAAACAAGACTTTTCATGCCCGCACAACTGACAGCAATCTTTTACTTTGTTTATGTAAGACCTCCCACGACTACTTTGTTGGCCTGTGGAAAAATTGTGAGGTGCTGACCTAAATGTTAAGAAAAGTTGTTTTATAGTTACATTTTCTATTTGTTCATTATTTTGTTCTATCTAAAACAATAAAGCACAATAAAGCTATCCTTTTTTTAAATTCAAATATAGTTTTGTTCACTAATAACCTATTAATCCCGGAATGTTTTTCTCCGTATTGAACATTCCTTGTGGGAAAGTGCACAAAAGAACTCCATTGTAGGCAGAAAATACAATGTCATTAAATCTTAGAGTGACAGCCTAACCTTCTGTTTATCACCATAGATACTTGACTCACAGCGGTCCGGACAGCTTCTTAATGGTCTATCGGCGTCAACTTCATATTCAGTGTCCTCCATTTACAAAGAGAAACTCCTTGTTGGGCATTTATCTGGACATACATACAGTACTAGTAGCAGATGGTTTTGTTCTGAACAAATATGCAACACTGGACTTGAAAATGAAAGTTCAGCACAACATATGCAGTTAAACTTTTATAAATGTTCTATGATGTATGTCAACTATATTATCTTTAGCTGTGATAAAATGCATGAATAGAGATCTAGCCTTTGGATAAACAGAACAAAACATAAAAATAAATAAATAAAGGGGTTTCAATCTGACAGCCCTGGATCTACTTCATACATTTCTGTTTATATGAAATCTCCATAGACCTCCTAGATCTTTAAACAAAAAAAAATTCAGTACCATATTCCACTGGATCTTTGCCTACCTTTTATTAAAATAGGATTTCCTAGTCTTTGCACACTCTGCAGTCCTTCTATTGAATTACAGTGGAGCAGTAGGACTTAGCTTTGCATTTTTCCACAAATGTGTGATGGATTAGGAAAAACACCTGTAACCATAGTAACCACACCTAAAAAGGCTTCCTACTAAAGCCTGAAAATGCTTTTTGGAAATACAAATTACAGACTTAAGTGGTTTGACTTTTCAGGGTTTTGTTTATGAAACTTAACACAAAAGAACATTAACTAGTGCTGCTGTAAATGGAAACACACTGTCTAAAAATCATATAATGACAAAGTTTTATAAGAAACTAAAATCCAATAATCTTTTTATTTTGAAGGTAGAATCCAGTGATGTGCTATTCTTACATACATTGGCAATAAAAACAGATCAGTATAAAAATTTGGAATACATAAGATTGTTTTACTTTAGGTTGTTTTTATTTTTTTGTTTACATTTTTCTTTTAATTGTAATCATATGTCAGAAGAGGTTTATTAATGTTTCATACATGCCAACATATTAAAGGAGCATTGTGCAAGTTAAACAATAAACTATATATATATATATATATATATAATTTTTTTCATTCCAAAACATCCCCTTACAATTGTCTGACATGTGAAAGCTGTTTTCCTCTATTCACTGCATTTGCCTCTATAAGGTCCATTAAGTCAGTTCATGAGAGAGTGATTGGGGTTGTATACTCTGGGCGTGATGTATTGCACACTCTTGTTCACCTAGGTGCTTTGTTACGTCTGTGCAGTCACTGATGCATTACCAAGGTAACCGTAATATTTATATATATATATTTTTTTTTCATCTCAGAAGACATTAGGACTCTAAACAAAATAGTCATGCAATTGCGGTGAGAGAATACCATGCCTTTCATCTTCTCCCATTCACCTTCACAACACTGGTGTCATTGGAAATTGTCACAAAAGGGGGCTTTGTACCAATGTTTAAAGACCATGCCAGCATATTGCCTTCAATAATTTATTACCTAAAGCATTTGTAATTAATCAAGTTTGTTACCAGTTTGCAGAAAACCGGTGGCTCCCGTTTATAGCTGTTGTGTTGAGCTGCTCTTGTCTTTGGCAGAAAGCTTGTTTCCATCTTCTACATTTTTGCTTTTGGAAATAAAATGAGCTGCTATCCATCCTCTAAATACTTTGGATAACATGTCTCTGAATTTCATGTACCCCGATAACAAATTTTTGGTAAATATTTGTATTTAATTTTTCTTCTTCTTTGGAGTGGAGTGGAGTGTTGGCCTAGTGGTTAGAGCAGTGCGCTTGTGCTCTGAGAATGACATCGTTTGGTCCCCACAGCCTGCACTCTGGGTTCCTGAGCAAGACCTTTAACCCCACACTGCTTCCCGGGAGCAGCAAATGGCAACCCACTGCTCCCCAAGGAGATGGGTTAAATGCAGAGAGAGAGTTTCGTTGCTTTGTACTTGACAAGTTAATGTAAAAAAAGTTAAATTCTATTCTAATTCTCTATCCTGTGCCTTCCCAATGCAAAATCCTGGTAATATCAGTATGTGCTCCTGCAGGGGAGGGCCGTTTTAATTCAGGTTGAATCGATATCACTCGTTTGGTCAGTTATTGATGATTCTCTAGAATTGGTTGACAGATTATGTCACGTCAGTTGTGTTACTGCTCTAGAACCTTTTGAATGTTCTGTTTTAATTACTAAGTCCCTGTCCAGTGCCATGGACAGCAACACCCTAGAAGTTTTTAATTTGATTGGAAGACTGCTGATGTTGATTGTGGGTAAAAAGACTATTCAATTTAAACATGGTTTGAGATCTCATTTACCAGGGAAATATATTGTGTTCACCAAAGCAGGGACATTACAAATGCTTATGATCTTATAAGCAGTTATTATTAACTAATTTGACGTGATCAAAGGAGACAGAGACTAAGTGTGTTTCGATAACCAACAAATTGCTCAAATTCTAAAAAACTATTCACTCAATGGTAGCACTGCAATTTTGATTAAAACACATGTTTTTCAATAAAAAGCTTCAACTCTTCAAAGAGGTGGTTTTTCAGTCAGGAAATACTTTTTTCATATGAACCAAGTCACAGAATATGCAACTAGACCTTACTGGCTTGTAAAAAGACAAGGAAGAAGACCGGAACTAGTTGGAGAATGATGGAGCCCAATAGAGCTGTGGATATATCTCATGTGCTTACTTCTGCTGCTGCTATGTTTTTTTCAAAATTATCATGTGGGGAAAACATATTGAAGTGCAATTTTAATTTTATTCGTTTGGAAATACCACAATTACGTAATTGCGCATTTTCAGAGTGTGGAGTATTGACATAGTTTTGCACACATTTGTAATCGAAATACACCCAATCAAACACCTAAATGTAAAAAATTATATTTTTTTTGTTTGGGTGGGGGGGGGGGGTGGGGGGGGGAGTTTTTGTTTTTAGTTATGTAGAAAGTGAGAACATGGCTTTCAGAAAAAAAACAAAGTTCAAATAAATTGTCTGTGGAGGAAGGTTGTTCGTTTGGGAGGAAGGTGGATGTTTTTTTTGTTTTGTTTTTTCTTTTTTAAATTCTTTGTTTTCTTATTATTAATGGGATTAAGAATGTTATCCAGGATGTGCTAAAAACACTTTGATTATATATTACTGTAAAAGATATCTATATTTTTGTGTAATTATTATATAAAGGCTTTAAACTGTAGTTTGACTGGAATGCCACATGGTGTAAAAAGGCAAAACAATCCTTGTAAAGCATTAGTAGTAAGAAATACAACTTGCCAAAAACCTTGTTCTCCTCTTCTATTTTCCTGGCACACAAAGTGTATGTGAAACGTTAAGCTACATCTGGATAAGATTGCAGCTTCAAACAGCACCATTAGTTGACATGTCTGTAGGGTTGGTATCATAGAAATAGACCAAAAGGAACAACTTTCCCAAACCACAAAGAATTAAAAAAAAGCAACTAGTTTATATAAGATTAGGTACCAACAGAAAATGATTCACTGCAACTGCCCCTGCAGCAGCACCACCAGGTGGAGTCAGGATTATTTTCCTATATTAAAACATTTAGACTATAAAAATATAGACCTACTATTGATGTTTTAAAATTTTAAGTATCTTTTTTGAGCACAATTGAAATATCTAATCCCTTTTTCAGTTTCAGATTCATGCTGATGTGCAGTTGTATTTGTCTTCTATCCTTCAAACAAATAGGCTAGAACAAATCATTTTTGGCTGAGGCTCTCTGATGTCAGGCCTGGAGCCGTTCCCGTGTTTCTAATTAGCCCTGGCTCTGACATGCCAGCCCGCAGGCCGATGCTTGGCATGAGGCAGTGGGACAGCCCAGCTGCCCCCATGTCCTTTGCCCTGCCTCAGGGAGAGATTTCTGGGACCGCTGCTGCCTCTGCAAGCGCCTTCGAACAGAGACCTGGATCGAAGGAGAAAGGTGGCTCATGCCCCACATAACACTCTGTCAGACGCAATATTTCATGGTTTAAAAGGAACTCTCCATCAGCAGTCTGATCATTACAACCTGTCCCTGCTGCCATGCTCCACTTTCAGCCATAGTGTAACTGCAGTCTGAGGTACATGGTAACAAACTGGCAGGAAACAAGCATTGTGCATTGATTAGCAGTAGACAAGTGTGAAATTAGGCAGAGGCAGGTGAGAGGCATTGGCCAGAAAGATCCGCCCACCCCATGACAGCATGAGCACAGCAGCTGGCATTTATGCAAAACCAGCAAGTATGGGAAAATGGAAAATGTTGAGTGCTGAATTTGAGGGGGTAAAAATTTAGACGGATGAGCTGTTTTGGGAGAAAGTGGGCAGCAGACTGAAAGTGAGATCACATTTGTTATAGTTTATTTTAAAGCAAATACTGTAGACACCAGGTTATAGTTTTAATAGGCTCATGATAACAACCCAGATGAAAAGTTTCAGCCTGGCTCAAAGGCAAATATATAAAGTAATGCTAGACTCCTCACATCACCAGAGTTTTTCTTCTGTGATTGCAATATTCAAGTTAAATAAGCCAGGCCGCTGCTTGGTATATTTATGTAGATCGTTTTGGGGCCTAAACTAAAATATTATGGCCTTTTGTCAACAATTTTTTTTTCTTGTCACTTTCACAAAAGGCAGATTTGTTGAGCACATGACTAACAAGCATATGGGCTATGTGATTCTGCCAACACACCTGCCAAGTATTGCTGCAAACCATTATCTTCTTAACTTGTTAGCTCAGTCTCTTAGTTTAGATAAATGACCATGTTTACACCATAGTAGTTAGATTTTTCGATGATTCACTGAGCTGTATCATATTTTTAAAGGACAGGTTGTCGTTTTGAAAATAAACCATGCTTTTTAATCCTCCACATTCTGCCATGTTTCTTGTTCATGACATTGTTCAGTAATATGCTCAATCAAACCTCTGAATCCTTTAACTTTGAACCTTTTAAGGCACCTTATCATAGTTACTCAAAGAAGACAGCGATAAATGATGCATTAATGACTAAGAATTTTGCAATTTATCATATCAATTTAAACAATTGAATCTAGGCAATAAGTCAGCACAAATCTTGTTTGCAAAACACAACCAAAGTTATACACAAACAAAATGAATGATGTAGAAAAAAAAATGACACAACAACCTATGAACAATATTTATGTTTCCACAGCCACAACCCAACATCAGACCACCACAATATAGATGTCAGATGAAAGCAGACACTCATTTAAATCAAGTCATGTGCTTCAGTTTCATCTAAAACAAACCATTGCAGAGATCCAACCCAATAAACAGCAAGAGAAGAAACCACTAAGCCAGAAACTGGTTTTAAAAATATATCTTACCTCTGCTGTTTCTCTATTGATAAATCCAAACAGTCTTGCTTGAAAGTAATCTCAATCAAAAGCAGAGAGGAAAAAAAATGTGTGGCATACCCACATGTCTTCAGGACCCATAGCTTGCCTTTAAAGCCACCAATCCATGTGCCTGACCAAGACTTCTTGGCTCTGATTGGCTGTAACTACTGTCAATCTTTCACATCTGTATCTAGATTCCTTCTACTGGCTCTTACGTATTGATTGACCTATTATTCACCAAAATCAACCCCTCCTTTGCAGAGTTATGTCCTTGCATGACTACACTCACAGACAGGTGGTGGAATACTGTGAGGGAGCAGATATATGTGTTTGGGTTCGTATGTGGTTGTATTTTCAAATAGTTGCCCAAAACCTTTGGATTCAACTCTACTCATCACCATTAGCGTTCTAGAAATTAAAAATACATTTGTCTACATGAAATATTTGGATGGCACAGATGGTGCCAAATGTGCCAAATTAGCAAATGGAAACCTTGCCTGAACTTATTGTAAAAAAAAAAAACATCTTTGTAATACTGTTTGGCTTCACTTTAGGAGAGAGCTTTGCTTTAACAATGACAACATGTTATACTTTAGTTTGTTGGACAGTAATGGCATCCAAACCATCATTTCAGATAGTTGATGGTGATGCTGAAAGTACTTTTTTCAGGCGAGTTTTGAAATTTTGCTGTGCCATCTTAATTTACTCTTCATCAGTAACACATATACTAGTATTTACACATCTCCATTAATCTCACGTGTGTTTTCTTTAATTTGACTCAAATGTATTAAAATTGACATTGTGGTTACAGAGATACACTGATTTTAATTGGAGCATGTCATTTCAAGAAAAAAATAAAATGTCTTAGGGTTCTGAAGATCAATTTATAGTGAGATTAGATTACAAGCAGGTGGGATCTAAAAGAAAATGGGTGTACTGTGTTTCATTTCAGGTTCTCAAAGTAGGAGAGGCTGAAAAACGGTCATAAAATAGGATAAAATTCTTTCACAAGACATCACGATTTCAAGCAAACACATAAACCTTTCTGACTAATTTTTCAGAGGCAAGACTTCTTAAATGGCTTAGCTTTTTCCAAAAGATCCACCAACAAGAGAACAAAATAAGGAGTAGCACGCTGACTGGAGACATGATTGTGGCAAAGCATCCTTCACAGCCTCTCTCACACACTGTCATGCAAACAAGGCAGAGAAGTGCACAGAAATCATCTTTTCTAGAAGCACAAATGGAATGCTTTCCCTAAAAATCTTTTTCTCACCCTTGTTGATGCCTCTGTCATCAAAGATTTGCACTTGTTTCTTTATCACAAGGGTCTCAAACCCATAGGGCTAGTGCTGCCAGGTCGGTCAGGTTTAATGAGTGCAAACAAAATAGCAGCAAAGTTTAAAGGTTTCTTAGTTGAAAAAGGAGGGAGAGGAAAGGATGACAAGGAGAGTCAGTGCAAAGGGAGAGCGAGAAGGAACAGACAATTAGACTCAGCTTCTCCTCAACAAGCCCATTTCTCGCCTCCTTCAGGCAAAGCGGAGCAGCAGCACCAACGTGCGGATTTTGACTTGAGAAGAACGCGCATCGGCGGAATATTTCGAGAGGATTGGTGACCAGACCTACCAGAGAAAAAGGATATATATCGGAAATATTAGAGGGAGAGAAGTCGCAAAGAAGCGTCTCTGGTATATTTCGATTCTCTGCGCGACTATAGGAAGTCTCCTGGTCTCACCTGCGCGCCGTGCGTGTCCCATCTCCCTGGGGACAAAAGTGCGTAAAATTTTTCACATCGACTTTTACGCAAGGTGACACTCCGAGCTGGAGAGACTCGGACGCGCTCCTGGAAGCACGATGCTGATCGGTAAGTGTTGAGCACCTTGTGATTGCGCTCAAACATAGATGGCTCATTCAAATGTGCAGGAAGGAACCGGCGCACTGTCCAGTCAATGTGCATTATCAGAAGGGTGCTTTGAGCTGCTGCTGGGGAGAAGCTGAGAATAGGGCGAATTATCCCAAAAAAGTGGTTAAATATAAAATATATATATATATATATTAATATAATAATAAATAACGGGATCTGCAAATTTAATTGAATTAATTAATTTAACTAATCGATCACAATTTTCGGCTGGATTTTTTTAACATGCAAACTCCTTACCTGGAGTTTTTGATGCTAACATCTGCACAACTTCCCATATTTAATATAGAAAGTTGTTGTTGGCTATTTTGGATAATAAGGCGCTCCTCTGCTGTAAAATATTTTTTCTCTCACCTTCGCAGCTCTTTAAAAGGTCCGTGAAAAAATCTGTTCTGCCCTCTCTGATACAGCAGTTCACTAAATTGCACATTGAAGCCAAGTTGTCAATGATTTATAGTGTTTAAGATCATTTTTAAGCTAAAATAAGCACTAGCTGAATATGTGAATGCTGTAAATTGCACTGAGCAAAGATATTTGAAGAAAATCCACATTATCTCCCATTAATTTAAAAATAAGATTTTTTGTTGTTGTTGTTGTTTTTCCTTTTTTCTTTCTGGTATTTAATCAGTTTCCTAAACATTAATGTTCAGGCTCCCAAACCTGCATTACCTTTCAACAAGGTTTCAGAATCACAGTTTTTTTTTTATGATAAACAAGTGTTAATTCCCACAGTAGCTTATTTCTCCTTGCAGGAAATGTTTCCACCTCATTTGCGTGCTTAACTCCATCTTGTGTCAGATTATGTGAGAAAATGAACATCCACTTATCATTTGTGTGGGCTGAGTTAATGGACCTGCTCTGCTGGGCTTCAATAGAAACCTTGATAGTTTCATTGATATTTGTTTTTTTTTTATTTAAAAAGGGTGTCAAAAAGAAAAGGGAAAAATTCCTTCGATCTTTTTCCCTTCTACAGTTAAATTTAGCTTTTCTATTAATTCTACCTCATAATCAGTTAACTCAATGGTGGAAAATTTAAAGTATGCTTAGAGTCTTGTTTACCTACTTGATCTTTACACACATGCTCATGTCTGTGTGTGATGAATCTAAGTGATTCAAATTGCATTGCTCTTATAAAATTGCTTCAATGTATGGGCAAATTCCATATGCAAATGGGCGACACATGAACATTTCAGTTTTTACTACTTCCTACTTGCTGAACGTCTTCCTCCCTCTCTCCTAAAACAGGATTGTTTTCCTCCCCAGTGAAGGCTGCCTTCTTTCACAGACGACCCAGGTCGCCCTCGTGCACATATTTCACTTTAGATGTTGTGTCACTTTAGAAGCTCATTTAGTCGCAGGGGAGCGCTGTCGCTGCTGTGGCATCACTGTTATGTAGTTTAGAGGCAAAGCTTGGTTCGTATCTGCTACTCATTGTTAAAGTAGCCAGTTTGGCTTCAATTCAATGCTTTACAGCCCCCCGGCTCCCCAACAACCCGCCCCCCTCCCCAGCAAGATCAGCTTTTCGGAGGGATGATTATAGACTTGAGAATTTGGGAGTCGGTCACATTCTTCCTGAATGCTTTTTTTTATCTGCTAGATCTGACATTTGTTTGGGGGTAGGCTGCACTGGGAAATCCCTGCTGAAGAGGCTCCTTGGTTTGATGGGGGTAATTACAAGCAGCTAGGATTACAGTTTGTGACCCCTCTGTGGGGGCTGAATATGACATGAAAGCACAGCTTTTCAGGAGAGAATGAAAACAGGTGGATGAAATTGATTTAAAAAATTGCTTTATTCCTTCGGTGTCACTAATAACATTTGCCCAGTTCTGTTGAGAATTGTCTTTTAAGTTTTTCTATCCACTGCTGGTGTGTTTGAAGTGGCAGTATAGGTGGTGGTGGTGTAAGAGGGAGGTTAATGAAAAGGCAGTAAGAAGGGACTCAAAACAACTTTTCCCCCTGTGTCAAGCCATTAACCTCGTAAAGAAAAAAAATTGCATTCTCAACGTGGCGTGTGGTTTTGGAACTACTTGACAAATGAGTGTGTGTGTAGCAAAGCATTAGACAGTGGGCTGTAGTGTGGATCAGAAGGATGAAGCTGACAGCTCTACAAATCCAACTGGATTCACCTCTGTCTTTTCTCTCTCATTTTTAAAGCTAATAATCCTCGCCGTTAGCTCAACAAAATCCTTAAACTAAAAACGACATCTGAAGTATAGATCCAGGGTTTTTCCAACTCCAGTTCTGCATATTTCTGCATGCTTTATCACACAAACCTTTGATGACATGTCAAGGAGAATACAATAGATTTAGATGATCTGGAGAAGCGATGAATTAAAAAAATAAATCAGGACATTGGCCATGTTGGAGAGGATATAGTCCCCTGCATTGTCAAACTGATATATACTATTTAATTTTTAATGTTTCCATCTTTTAATTGTCAAATATGCCACATCTGTCTGTTGTAGTTACATTTTTGTTATCCAATCTTACTTCTTGTCCCATTAAAGAAAATAAAAAACAGTTTCACACTCGCAGCTGATGATGTCAGAATGTAGCACTTGCTCCTCTTTAGTGTCTCAGGCTGTCATTGCCTCTAGGTAGCTGTAAAAATAGATTATATTACTCTATAATGTTTTTATTTAAAATTCATTTGTTTTATAGTTTCTTCTGCGTCACATTTCACAGTATGCTGAGGCTTTTCATGGAGGATCGTGTCGTGCTTTTTTCCAAAGACCTCTCTCTGGGAGTGTTTTCCTGTGTAATTTCATGTTAAAATAGGAGTATGAGTAATACTCTCTCAAGAATGCAGTTCTCACTATGCATCATTGCACATGCCGGTGTGTTTGACTTCAGCATAAAACCGTATTATCTTTAAATTGGTATTTTTTTGTCCTGATAACAGGAGTCCATATTTGCCCACAGTGATTACTGATCATACTCTGTGAAAATGCATTCTGGTTGGTTGTTTGCTTGGTGGCTGATTCCTTAAGGAAGTCTATTGATCTCAGTTTTTCATGTACCAACAGCTTAAGCATTCATTCATTCCTGATTCGTTGATATATTTGTCAAAGCCTGATTAGTTTGTTTCAAACAACCTTTAGTTGCCATCTATTGGAAATGTTCTTCATTGCAAAGTCTCATGCAATGAGGTTGGTAAATATATCAAGCTTTTAAAATATCAGTAATTAACTGTATGTTATATTAGAAAGAAATTGTATTAGCCATTAGTCTATAATTAGCAAAGATTTGAATCGTCACATTGTTCCACTCATGATCACAGTATGGAGTAACAGTGAAAATAAATAAAAAGAAATCAAACTTTAGTCTGTTAGTATTCATAGTTATCAAATTTCGATCAACGCTTGAAATACTAACTCAATGATCACTTCTAGAGAAGGGCTTAAATAATTGCTTTAGTGGTTATTTTTGAAGATGTGATGTAACCTGTTATAACCTACTACTATCTTTATAGATCTTTATAGCCATTAACTCTATCATGGAATCTCCTCGTTACCTTAATCAGCACAAGTTAGTTAATTCAGTCATTTAAACCAACGTTACCTATTATTTTTATATTTTCTGCTTCACCTTCAGTATGATAGACATACAGACGGATAATGTTGGTTAGAAGAACTAATTAAAACATATATAAAATTAAAAGTCCAAATTAGAGTTTTAGTTCAGTTGCATCAGTTGCAGTTTAAAGAAGATTGTACTACTATGCCTTTTGGGCCTTCTAAACCTGTTATTAAAACATACTTTACCATTCATTTTTTGGAAAAAGTTCTTTAATGAAAAGCTACAGCTAACAATGCTCTGTTGTCTGGCTGTTTAATTGAATATAAATGTATTAGGAGGAAGGGTGATTTGCTCTCTGCACAGTCTGTCAATGCCCTGGTCAGATAATTATAAGCTGAAATAATCGAAAGCAGACCTGACTTTCCAAGCTGGTCAGCATCTTAAAGCATTTGGCATGAGTAAGTAAATCTCTATTAGTGTAAAAAGGGTTTTTACATAGAATGTAGTAACCTACTTTTTGTCATTGTTACATCTTATATAACATATAAATGGTCTCAGATTTCAAATGGTAGCGTTGTAATTTTCATTATGTTCCAAAATCATTGGCAGCTTGGCTTAAGTGGAGCTCAGATTAAAAATACTCCAATCTCTGGAAGCTTCTTCCATATGCATCTGCAATATTTTTGCCATATAAATGGAGTTATGGACACAATGATGTGAAAGAGGTGCTACTGCTCTTCCCCTGTGGTTTTCAACATTCATTATGAAACTCTCCTGCATCCATATTTACCCTGATATTCCTCTGGATTTCGTCTGCTCACTCATACGCACACAGCAGCTTCTGATGACAATCCATATTTACAACAAACACCAGAGCTGACCACGACTCTTTTAGACTATTTGAGATGTTGCTACATGTCAGAAGAGCTCACTATGCTATGGTGACACTGGAGCCAAGCAGAAAATTGTCAGATTTTATATCATTAGACCAATCATAGCACAACTCATTAGGATAAGTCTAAAGTCAAACAAGATCCAAAAATTCTCACTTTTTATGACGGCACACTTTGTACAGTTTTCCTTTAAAAATGGTGAATTTGAGTTTAAAGATCACCCTGGTGCTTAAAATTCTACACGGCTAAATCTAGATCAAGCCTAGTTGTAAAAGAAATCAACTGTGTTATAAATTACAACTTCTAAAAACCAGTCAGTTAGTTGAAATACAAGTGCAGATACTTATAATTTCTTCACTTAAAATAAATTTGATTTTAGATTACAAAAAAAAATAGTTACATCAATCAAGCAATGAGCACTTAAGCTTTCATTTTCTAGAATTTAGTCAATCGATCTGTGAGGATTTATTTATTTTTCTTGAGTAAAATAAATACTGAGGCATGTGAGGCATAAATAACTGTTTAAAGCCCTGGAAAGGCATCACCATGCAAACACAATTGATATCATTCAGTTTGGGGGTTTATGCAGTGATTGCTGTGTATGTTTTCAATAAAAATAATTTATTATTGTTGAATCCACATTTTTTTAGTAAAAAAACAAAAACAAGAGCTCTGGCCTCGCTGTTAAGATAGTTTCTGATTGGACTCTACAGTTACACCCTGATGCTGATGATGATGAGCGTTGATAAAACCATCATAGGCCTTTCCGTTGAGGACTTTCTCATCATATCTCATCTTTATCTGCCTGGCATCTCCCCTGACATTCCTGTTTTTCTTAGTACATGTACGCAGACAGAACACCAACATCTGACATAAAGTGTGTATGCTCTGGCCCCATATGTTCAGTTTGAATGTCTTGTTCGAACAGTATGTGCCCCTTTCAGGCCTCGGGCCTCCTGTGGGGAAATAACCTGCGTGTGTGCGAGTGACAGTTTGCATCCTTTCACTGCAGTGAGTGGGTTTCATTGGCCCGCCTGCTGCAGTGATGGCCTATGGATGCTGAGAGATGTGGGCATATGTGGGCCCCCCTGCGGGAACTCTGACAACATGAAAAATGTCCCACGCTGCTCCCTGTATCAAAACCTCACCATTTAGCCTCTCGCTCCCCAGGTGCCAAGGTTAAAGATAGAGCATTTGAAGGGAAATGGCATCACCTCCCAGTTTATTTTTGTAGTTTTCTGCACAAGTGAACTTTACAATAGATAAAGTAGCTTCGTGCTGAAGTGCTGAACCTAGACATGAACAACTGAGTGAAGAGGAAACTGGCTTCAATTCATAGAGCCGGGAAAAAAGAGAAAAGAAAAACAGAAGAGTAAGAAGACTCAACACTAAGAGATTGCAAAATTAAAAAAGGCAAATCTACTTCTTTTTTCCCACATGGGTCAAAGTTTTGTCTTTGCCTCAGATCAGACTGTCTTTGAAAATCTCTAATGCTTTCATAGCTCAGGGATCAGTAGCTGAAGCTGTAGAGGTACGACAGACTGGTGATTTCACAGTCAGCTCCAGCACTCAGACTCCGGTGCTTTGACCACCGATCTGCAATACCCTAGGGTCCACATCTCATAATAGAGTGCAACTCTTGAGTCAAGGCGGGTACGTGTAAACAGAAGGTGCACTGATTCAACCCTTTCTTTGTTATCCACTGAGCTTTTGATCTATACTCGTACTGCACGCCATGTCAAGAGCCTGCTGCTCTTCAGAGTAATTTCACTGACTGGGAATTGTTATCCAATTATTCTTCTAGATGCTCTTGCAAACACCAGCAGAAACATTTTAAAGTCTTTTATTAGAGGAATAGTACAGTGTGCAAAATACAGAAGAGATGCAATTTAACCTGCTGTTATTTTTAATGCAATATAAAGGAAATCCCCTCCAAGATAAAAAAAAAAAACCTAAAGCCATATTTGCTAAATTATCACTATTTTAAGTATATTTGTCATGAAAAAAAAATAGTTCTGCTAAATGCTGTAATGAAACAATAAATAATTGCATATTAATCAATGCTGCTGTTCAAGCATTCTAGAGGCAATCGTCAATATGTAGTAAGCATTTTTTTGCACATAAGAACACAGAGACAGATACAAATTGCTGTTTGATTAGTCACATAAATCAAAGCCAATACACACAATAATATCCCCAAAGCAGTAGTGGTCCATGCATAAATTGAGCTCTGGGTGGCCCTTTTTTTGCCCAATGCATCTTGGCTTTCTGTAAATATGGGGGAGGGCCCACTTACTCTAACAAGATGTGGAGGGAAGCAGAAAAAAAAACTTTGTTTGTTTCTCTTCAGCTCGTCCCAGCTGAAAGCTGTCTAGGATGGCACACCGCACCACCTGTATTGAAATCCTCCACTGCACTGTTCTTTTTCACTGAAAAAAGTAGTTTATTAGAGCCATACAATATTAGCTGTGTCTTCCTTGATACAAAAGCAACCTATTTTGCTTTAAAGGTGAATTGCACGGGTTTAAAAGGTATAAATATATTTTTCTTTTTCCCATAAGTGCCTGTAATGCATGGAAAATAAGCTGTCCTCCATAAGCAAGAGTTTCCTCTGTTGTCTCCATTAGTTCACGAGAGCCAGTGTGTGGGCGTTACCTGCTGTTGTTCACCTGGCGACTTTGTTGAGTGTCGGCCACAGTTGGAGAACAGGGAAGATGGTTTGTGAAGATGGATCACAAAAGACCAGCAAGAAGTGCACCTCCAGCCCTGTTACAGATTTCACACTAGGGAAAAAAATAAACCCTTGCAACAAATAAGGGCCATATTAGGCCATACATTTTTTCTTTACTTTGGTCAAAAATGTTTACATGGACTGTTATACTTTAGGTGCACATGTAAAATTCTCCAGTTATTGTTAAATGTTACTGCACTTGATTTTATTTTCATTACTGCAATACATCCATTATCAGATTTTTTATTTTTTTTTATCAAAATTTGAAAAGTGTCTATTTTAATAAATTCGTTTTTGGGGGGAGGATCTGATAAATGATTACACTTTAAAGCATTATGTCTTGTATTAAGCTTTAGTTTAGAGAGTTAAATGAAAGCATTAAGCCCTTGAATGTTTTATGAATAGAGAAGTGACTTGATACTGTCTAATGGGATGCAGGAGCATAGGCAGATACATTTAGAGTAGTAAACATAACCATGTAGAAAACATGGATATTATTAGCTGGATTTGTTACAAAATAACCAACACAGGTTACTGTGTCCATCTGTCGGCTTGTAGTTTACCTTAAAATTGGCCTTCTTGCTTCTTGTAGTCAGCTCTGTGTCATTGTGAAGCGCCTGACTGCGAATGATCAGCTCTAATGATTTTACGAAAGCCTACATGATTAATGTTGGCACAGCAGTGTGTTTATGAACAAACCCTTCACTCGCTCTCCTCTTCCTCCCCCATTTCACAGAGACTCAGAGGGACTATCCAGTCTCAGTGCGTGCTGATTTCTGTGGCGCTGGCTTGTCGTTCACCACATTAGAGTGTGACAATGGCTCTCTTTGAAGTAGGTTATTCTACCACGGCTTGCAGCTCGGCGCAGCAGTGAGAATGTGCCAGCTCGCTGTGCTGACTGAGCCGGTGCCGAGCACACAGATAGACAGGAGAAGCAGACCTGCACATGTACATCTGTACGGAAAAAATCAGGGGTCAGCACAATGGCTTTCACACCTGCACTGTCTAAATGTTCTTTTATGTAAGAACTTGCTTCTCAGACAAAAGCCAGAACTCCTCTTTTATATACTCACACATCTGGCTTTAAAAAAGATCTGTCGCTTTGCCACCATCCATCCATCCATCCATCCATCCATCCATCCATCCATCCATCCATCCATCCATCCATCCATCTGCCCTCTCCGTCTCTTTTTTTCTTGTCCTCTGTTCTCCCTCCTGGCCCACTCCAATCCAAAAGCTTAGTTTAGCTTCGTCTCTCTCGGCTTATCTCCAAAAGCTGCCTCTTTCATTTGAGTAAATGCCTTCATTCCCAGCTCCTCTATGAGGAAGCTGATAAGGAACGTCTTTTATCCACAGCAGATAGGCCTTTTTTTCCCTCCCTCCTCAGCCCTATGTGGGTGTTTGTGTGTATTTATAAGCCCTCACAGCATATGCAAAACATTTTTGAGAGATTATGCTTAAGTCTTGTGTGGATGATTATTTTCTGTACATTCCTGCAGCTGATATGAAAAGTTTATATGTGAGAACATTTGATGATTCTAGAAAGCAGATATGAAGTGTACTGTTTTTTTCTCTTGTTTCTTATCATTCAAATGTGACATTTCTATGATTTTTGCATAATCACACAAGACTGTTGCCGCCTTACAGGTGTCTATAATAGAATGTGATTAAGTGGGACAGGCTAATCATCACTGTGCCTCACATCTTGTGCTCAAGAAGAACCCGTCTAACTGATTGATTAGGGCTGCAGAGTGGATTTGTTGCCAGCTATAGAGAGATTAGGTTTGTCTGTAGTTCCTTCAGTTTAAGCTGTTGTTGAGTGCTTCACTTCTTTGCCTTCTGTTACACAACAAATATATTGATTGGCCTTTGATGCTGTAAATGTCACAGCCAGACAGAGCTGTACGTGACCTGAGCTACGCCATGGCCCAAGTTTTGTTCCTGGACAATCATCACTCTGCCCACAACCCTTGTGGACACACCAGAGGCACACTCTCTCTTTTTCTCAAGGGACATATGAATAAAATTTGTAAAGCCATTGGAGCCAGTCCAAGAAAAACACTTGTCACTGCTCCCTGCAGAGCCCCAACCTAATTGACTCAGGTTTGTTTGCCCGAGGCCAGCAATTGTGCCCCGGCAGATCTTAGAGGAACGGCGAGCACAGACTCTGTGGAGAATGATACATTAACAGCTCAGCTCCTATTAAAGCTGCTCGCTTCGGCTGAGGCCAGACGCCACTTTGCAGGGAATTATCAAGCCGCTTACCGAAGGAGAGGTGATTGAATTCATTTGCTTACTAATGAGTGGGGGGATTGCGAATTGTACACTTCCCCAGCTATGCTTCCACCTGTTAAAGCCATTTGCTCGTTACTGCAATCAAATCCAGTGTTTGTTCTTTATTACATTCATTTCTGTCTTTTGACATCTCATCAGGCGCCTTTGTGCCTTCCTTTTTTGACCTGTGCTGAGGTTTGTAGCCCTGTGTCAGTAATGGCAGGAGTTGAATTGAATCTTGAATTACTTGGGGATTTTCTGTTCAAATATATTAGCTTTGGGTTAAAGCTTATTAGAAAAAAAGTAGAAAATAACAGAGTTTAAAATGGAATAAATGAAGGCTGGTTGAGGCATGTGAATGATCTCATTTTGTTTTCAATAATCCAACACGAAACACTCAAGTGTCCAATCAAATGTTTGTGTCTGCTTTCAATATGCCGTCTTTAAAGATATGAGACTTTATTAGAGGTAATTGTTCCCTCTTGGATGTTTATGATTTCTTGATTAGCCTCATTCTCTGTAGTGCGGTCGTGGAGAATATAGTCTCCTGCTGTTGAGACCAGATTAATGTTTAATCCTCTTTGTCTCAGGAGACATCAGACAGAATAAGGTGGGTGAGTCGACTCCACTAAGAGTCGGATGAGGTTAAACAATGTAAAGGCCGGCAGAGCAATCAAGTCTAAGGCTGTGGATGTATATTGCTTTAAAGGATTTCTTGTTTAAATGTGAGGCTGGATGAATCTTTTATTTTAGCGATTGCTCTATTTTTGCATTGTACTTTCCTAGCAGTGGATTCTTTAATAAATCACATCACATGGATCATAAAGCAGAAAGGAGCTAAAGACTAAAAAGTTTTCCTAGATCTATGTTTTAAATTTTGAAATGTAATGGTTTTAGATAAACATCACAAATACTATATTTACAGTAATTTACTGGCTTTGTTTTATCAGTCTTGGAAACTATTAATCTATACGTGTTAAATTGTCTTCTGTTTAACTCTGTCTGAAGATAAACCAATGAGTCTGACCCCAGATTATGATTCTCGTAAATCCCCTTAACTGTTTTTGTTGTCTGCACCCCTTACACTTTATTTATTTTATTTTATTTGTTTATGTAATGGAATTCCACCATTAAAGAAAAAAGGAAGCAAGGTAAAATGGAAAAGTTTTGTTTTGTTATGTCTTGCTAAATTGTGGAAATACTCTTAAATGTGCACTTCTCCAGCAGGTAGACACTCTAAAAGTCACAAAGCCTTTGGAAAAACTAAGTGGAAGGAAAAAGTCCATTGGAAAATGGTGCATAATCAGTAGAGCTGACTGCAGCTTTGATAGGATTGTTTGATAAGCACAATTTTGCAGTCTCTTGGATATTCACAAGGCATGTATTTTATTTATTTTTGTTGGAGTCTGTGCTTCAAGAACCATCCAGGACATGGACCACCACCTTCACATTTGCATTGAACGGCTTCTCCATCGGAGACGACGACAGAACCCTCTTAGCTTGAGAAAAAGAACTATTTCTCTTACAATTTAATTCTTATATTTTAACCTGTAAGTCATCTTAAACAGTTTTGCGTAACAAATGTGTGGGTTCCAGACATTAATGTTGTGAAGACCAAAGTCATCTGCAGCAGTCTGGCAGCACTTCCTACTTGCCTCTGATGACACGATCTTTGAAGAGGCTGATATGAGTTTCAGCATGACCTGCCATCTCATCATGCTGCTGAAAGTATTAACACCAGGTAGATCTGCAGCTATTAATTATTTTAGTTATCAATAACATTTTCTATTTATTTAAAAATAGATGATCTTCATGAATCAGCATACCCCAAAAAAGAAGTGTTTCAACTTTGATAAACAAAAAACATGTTTTTCACATTTTAAATGTTTTATAAATAAAAAAAATCTAAGTCTGTCGACTATATTTACGTACAAAGACTGTTTTCTTATCAATGTTTTGGCTTAATTACTGCAATAAGTGGGTTGTTTTTCTGCAGATTGGATGTTTAAGAGTCTCTATACTCCAGGTAATGGTTTTTAAATTACTAAATCAGTTGAGTTAAGTAATTGCTGTATTACCTGGTTTAGTGTCAATGACCTAAAACCTAGAAAGGACCTATAGAGTATTGTTAAGTAAAGCATAAGAGCCACTAGAGCCAAACATGCAGAAGCTGATTGTTTCTAATAAAGCAAGCTGTGTTTCCTTAACATCTTAACAGAACCAAAGGCTGATCAGGCACGCTGCACTGATCCACTGATTTATACACAAAGGTGTCAAACAATTGAGTGAATGCAATGCAAAATACATGCACCCAGTTTGCAGTAGCTTGCATTTGTGTCATAAATATCCTTTTCAATGTTATATATCCTCAGAGGTTTCTGAGGAAGGGAATTTGTACGTTTAGCTGTAAGCCGAACCATCACAAGTGAGAAAAAGAAAAATTTGAAAAAAAAACTCAAAATATATAACTTTAAATGGAAGTCATTAATAAAAGTTTCACTTTTTTAACAGATTGTTTTTAGATCCACTAGCTTTTTGATAATGTTCTGGAGATGCACATTTAAAGTGTCGCTTACTGGGGCTGTGCATAATAACGAAAAATTGAATTTCAAAATTAATGACCAAAGTTTCTGGTAAAAGTTTCACTTGAGATCAACGCTTCTCTTCTCTTTTATGACTATAAAATCTCTGTCTCCCAATGAGAGTCCATATAGATATTAGACATCAGTGACATCCTGAGCTAAATTCATGGCAGCTGGATTGTAATCATCTACCAAAAAATTGCTTTAAAGCAGTCCTAGATTTTGATATTTAAACCATTGTGATCCTCTATATTACACATCATTATTTTCACAGAATCTGAAAACAAGGGCACTCAAAGGAAAAAAATAATACTTATTTTCACCTACCGATAAAAGTGATCAAGTTAAATGAAATAACAGAAAAAAAAATCTAATTTCTTTATGGAGTTTATTTATGAACTTTATGGAAATTAACTAAATCACTGGTGCAACGTCATCTGAGGCATTGTGCAAAGTTGCACTGGTATAAGCATAAGAGCTGTTCCAAAGTCTCTCTCTCTCTTTCAGAAAGAAAAGCAGCAAAGAATAATGACAATAACAATACACATTATTGTCCATAATAGTGCTATTAAGAAATAGATAAAAGCATTTCTTTGTATCAGAAAATCTTTTATAGCTTTAAAATACCAAAATATTTCAGCTTGGGGTTTTTAAAATTGAAACATTTACTTCAGTGTTCTGACGTCTGTTAATTGTCCAATGGGTAATTGATGTATTTTTTTTTTTTACCTTATTTAATAGTTTGTTGTTTTATTAAGAATGCATCCATGTGCTTAATTTATTCCGAAAATATGTCCAACCAAGTGTAGCTCTTTGTTAAAAACAATCCAATCTGGGATAACTTTGATTTACTGTATATTTTGATTTAATATGATAAGCAGTCCTGAGCGTTGGATAACTGCCTGACCTTTGAAATCAAGTGATGACTCTCACCAGAACCTATTTGGTAACGTACAGTAGTCGAAATGATCTAAAAAAAAAGAAAAAAAAATATATGGGCAAACTACAGCTGAAAGAATTAACTGGATTAATTATGCTCAATTGATTTTTAAAGTAATTGCCAACTAATTTAGAAATCAATTAACTGGAGTAAAGAGACTCTAAATGCCTTTAGCTGACAGGGCAGTAATTATACCAAAATTAAAAAATATATGTGTATAAATATTCTGCATTCAAGATACAAAACTTTTTAATCTTTCAATATTCCCAATCCAGAACTCCTCAAGTAGAAAAGTTATGTTTCACCTGGTTTCAATTCTCTAAAAACTCTTCTTTAAGGAACCTTTTGCTATCTGATTCTTAATCGATTGAATGAAAAAATAATCATTTGTTGCAGCCCTAGGGTGAACCTTTCCAGGAGTGGCCAGTCTAGCGAAATCACTCCCAGAGTGCAGTGAACTCGTTCAGCACTGTGTTACTCTCTCAATTCAGTTAAGGCTGGTGTTTATGATCAAACAACTGAAGCAAATCATCAGGAGGGATGAGGTTAGTGGGTTTGGATAGCTTTCCCCTCTTAATAAAATAAATCAGAATGTGAAACTGCATTTTGTATTTCCTCAGGGTTCCTTTGTCTGATGTTAAGCCTTCTCTGATCTGTAAAACAAAGTAAATCACTAAGAAGGCACATGAAATATCCATTCAAGCACTCCCTCTTGATGCCACCTCATCCATGTGTATAAGAGATTACTAAAGGTAAATGGAATAATATGACATGCCTTTGGGTATTTTATTTCTTAATATCATACCAGTCAATAGAAAATAATTTGTGCTCAGCTCACATTTAAATGAGTTGTTTGTTTAGATTCTTATACCTACAGCAAATGCTGCCATAAGCAGCAGATTTTAGATGGTTGATATTAATCTTATACAATGTGTTTTACACTGCTGTCCCTTTGTGGTTGTCCTTGCATCCCAAACAACCCCAGGTCTTCATGCTCTCCCCTGATAAGAAGTAATGCATTGACACTTGAGGCCTCTCCAGCAACTCCAGCAGTCAAGATTAATCTGTCTTTGAGATCTGTCAGGGTCTCTGTGGATGCACAGTTGAGAGAACAGGAGAGGCTGGTTATAGAGATGGGCCATTTGTAGCTCCTGTCTCTGGGATGTGGTTCCCTTCCCGCTTTACAACCAGAGGGGACAGCTTACTTCATCATTCACTTTGTTATTTTATTTCTTGCTGGAGTTAACCAAAGAATGGACATGTTTGTCTCTTTTCACAGTTGCATGGGTCAGAATTTCCTTCATTGTGTTGCAGTGAGCCTGTTTGCTTTTGAACGATTTTTGCGAGGTTTTTTGTGTGTAAATGTTCATGCATACATAGAATTGAAAAAAAAATTGAACTGCATGGGCTTACGGCTTTTGTTCAGAGTGAATCAACCAGACTAAATTCCTGAGATTCAATTTGGTATTTCCCTTGCGTTAGCCAGAACAATCCCGGTTTGTGCCTTGGTTTTATTTCTGACTACATTTGTTACAGTATAACATAATATGAACCAGTGTCTCTGTCCATTTTTTAGTTCATCCATCAATTAAAAAAAATAGTGTCTAAAAGAATATAGAAATTGGTCTTTAAACGTGTTGAAACTCTGCTCACATCTGCTGTTCTTTTTCCTTTCATGACTCTCTATGCTTTCCTGCCAAGCTGCTCTGCTACATTACTTTTGTTTGCTCATCCTGATGTATGTTTTTCACATTTTCAGTGTGGAGGGTCAGCTGTAAGAAAACTGGAGTTAATGTTCAGCTTCAGCCTCCAAACTAGCTTGTATGGGCTCATGTGGCCACAAGCAGAGGGATATCTGTTTGCATGTCACACTGCTCCCAAGTGCATTGCAGTGATCCGTGTTTCTGCTGATTCTTTGCCAGTTATTAAAAGCCAGGGAAAAGGTTACAGTAAATGCCACTCAGCAGAAGCACTGAATGTAGAGCTTCCTAAACGTACGCTACTAACTCATTTCTGCAGTTTTTTTTTCATATTTGCTTTTATTGCCAACACATTTTTTATGACTTTTTCAAGGTTTTTAATTCATTGCCATGAAATTAGAATTTAAAGCGTAAAACTCCTTAATCTCAGTGAGCACCTGAGTCTGACAAATTGGCTGTTTCCTGTGCATCTTTTCCTCCTTCATCTCCCCTTTCTTCTTTTCCCTTGTCACTACTTTTTCCTGATATCCTGGGCGCTCATCACAGAGGTCATGCACCTGTCGCCTGCTGTAAACAGGAAATGAATAATTCAAAAGTCAATGCAGGTTGAGCGCAACAGCTGATGGTCTCTCTATGACGGGCAAAACCACATCCGTACAATCCGTGTTATGATCCTCAGCTGGAATCTCACTAATGAGAAACTGTGGCTGAAGAGTTGAAGGACTCATTTAGAAGCAGATTGTATGTCCTTGACCTCTAAGGGTTATAAAGTTAGTTAAAGTGGAAGTGTTAGCCTCAAAAATGACAGTGGCTCCATGTTTTTTTTTTTTTTCTTTAGTTCTGAAGATTATGCTCACATAAAGTAAAGCTATCTTGTGTTCTTAAACTTCTCTTATTTGTAAAATCACATAAAATATTGATCTGTTGCTAAATCCCACCGTTTTATGCTTCAACACCTGTCAGAGCACTGCTCAGTCAGCCACTGGAAATGAACAAATATTGCAAAACCTACACTTTTTGTGATTGTTCTTCTAAACTTCCATATCAACCAGCCAAGGATAGCCTCAATCAGAGGAGGAGAAATAAGGCTGATGGTAACTCAATAAAAGCTACAGATCTCAGCTTCCATGTTCCGAATGTGAATTTTTCAACAGGTCAGCTATGAGACTCCAAATTAACTATTAAGAAAGTCATGCAGAGGTCAACACTGACCTGTAAAAATCGATGTTTTAGTGAAATGAGACCATAATAGGACTTTATAGCCTACAAAAATACACTATGTTGTGAAAAACCAACTCTATAATACACCAGTCCCACCATCACTACCTTTTAAACTCGGTTGTAACAGCATCATGCTGTGGGGAGGGAGTACTTTTGCAGAAACAAGGAAGCTGGTCAGTGTTGATGGGAAAATAGCTGAAATATAATTGGTCTATTTGATCTCAAAAGACATTTTATTGCCTGGAGACTTATTTTTCCAGATGAACCTTTTCTAATCTGACTTAATTTGACTCTTTCAACATAAACAAACTGGTATAGACATGCCTTTTAAGATCTGCTGTTGCAATTACAGAGGGCTGAGTACAAATCAATGATCTATTTTTCAGATTTTTGTTCATTTTGATTTTCTTTTAATAGATACCTTATTTTCCTTCCACTTGATAATTGTGCAATGATTTGTGTGGGTTTGTCATTGAAACCCTATAAAATCTGCAGTTGTGAAGTGGCCAACATTTGAAAAGGTTGATGGAGGTTTAATAATTTTTCAAAGGTCTTTTACGTCTGAGAGAAACACTCGAGCTGAAAGTTAGGATGGAGCCATACAGCTTGCTGGGCAGCCAGCCTGATTGGTTTTTCAGTCCTTATCGCCCAGACAGCAGGTATCTAAGCTGTGCTATATTGTGGCACTTGCAGGGTATCACCGTCATAACATGCTGTTTACAGGCCCACCTGCTAAACACTTGCATGCTTTGGCTACCCATACCCTTTCTCCTGGCTGTCCTCTTCTCCCTTTCTTTTTATCAAGTAGTAACTCTGGAATCCTGTATTGTCTTTGCACAACAGGATTCCAGACACCTGCATGAATTCTAAAAAAAAAATCCTTATCTGCTCAGTCCATGTCTCCTCTTTGCAGTCAGGAATTACAGAAGAGCTTTTCAGCAGGAGCAGACACTGCTGGCCACATTGGTTGTTTTTCAGCCACGTTATCCTATCACACTGGATGTTTCGGAAGCCCGGAGAAGCGGCACTGGCAGTAAAGCAGGATGTGCATCCTTTGTCGAGGTGAAGTTTTGCCATTTAAAATCACTCCAGTTGTCTGTATAAATGCCACATGCTGTGCAGAACCTCATAAGAGTCATCCCTTTATGCCATTCTCCAGTCTTTGTAATTAAGCTTGAGGAATGAGATGGGACATCTGTATTCCGGAACTTTGAGGAGAGAAGACAAAGGGGGCAGCAGCTTTGAACAAAGCTTCCCAATTTGCAGCTTGCAGCTGTTTGCCTTCAGAGAGCTTGTCGAATGGCGTTTCCCCTCTCAGCCTAAAATTGGTGCACAATCCAGTCACTAATTTCTCAGCAGCTACTGGCTGGAGGCTGATATTTGATGGATTACCACACATTTCTCCTTTGTACAACAAGAGTTTGTTGAAAGTGCCTGAAGCGTAGTCCTATCCCCCGATAGCAGGGGACATGAAGATCGAAATGCATTGTGTTTGTGGGTGTGTGTGTGTGTGTATACAACCTTTAAGCAGTTTTTACAAAGTATGCACCAGTTTTCCTGGCACCATGTCACATTGGTTTAGCCGCATATGCTGCACAGGATTGAAAACTAAATGAGTCTAACGGATCCACAAGGCCTAGCACTGCGACCTGTAAATTAAGTCTCACAGATGTGCTTCTGTAGATTAATCTTCCCGCTCATGAGCAATTATTCTGGCGGTGACGCTGAGGCATGAGGCTAATTTGAAACAATTACAGCCCAGGTTGGGCAAAATTAGCTAGTTTAATTCCCAAGGCCACTGCTGACTGAAAGAGGGGACATTTTAAAAAGCAACCAAGGGTAATTGCTTTTTAACATTGGATCATCATTAAACAACCAATAACTCAACTGACACTATTTGGTATAAAGGATTAGATTTATTTTAGATACCTTCAGGCTGCAAAGGTATTACTCAGGAAGTGTGGCAGGTTTTGCGTCATTTTGTTTTCTTCTATTGCTCCAACTGCATTATGTATTTTAAGGCAATTTATACATCACCCAGGCAGCTGATGCTTGATGTGTTTCTGTGCGTTATCCTTATTGTAACTTTATATATAGATGATAGATAGATAGATAGATAGATAGATAGATAGATAGATAGATAGATAGATAGATAGATAGATAGATAGATAGATAGATAGATAGATAGATAGATAGATAGATAGATAGATAGATAGATAGATAGATAGATAGATAGATAGATAGCGGAAAAGACCTCTACAAATGACAAATGGGCTGTACTGAGATAAGACTTTATCAAGTGGATGTATGCAGCAGCCACTGAAACTATATTCAGTGCTAAAACCATTACAGGAAGTATCTTCTACCTATTGAGCCACTGTCACCCACAGTAGTTCTGGAGGTAGGAGTAGAAAATATTTAAACATATTTTGGATGAAAATAAAAATGATTATTAAATAAATACTAAATTTTAGGAGTTCAGTCGGTAAAAATGTTGCGTTTAAAGCCGGGCATACACTCTGTGATCTTTTTGCCCTTTTTGGGTCGATTTTCCAGTCGTGTGAGAATGTTTAGATTGGGCCGATCGTGCGTGGTGTAGTGTACAGGGGGTAACGAGGGGCAATCAGCCTCTCATGACCACCACCCGATCAGGAATCGGCCAACTGAGTATCAAACATGTTTGAAATTCAGTCGGCAGTCGTGGGCAAGACGTACAGAGTGAGCAGGTAGATCGCATCAGAGCGTCGGGTCACACATTGTGAGAACAAACATCGTGAGCTGTGAACTTTTAAACCCTCGTCGTACAGTGTGAGCTGTAGCTGCGTGCGACGATTGAAAAAATCCCGGCTTAACTTCCTGCCAGGAAAACCATAAACCATTTTTTTTACTGAAAGGTTTTTTTGTTGTACAGCCTCTCCATCAGCCTTGTCTCCATCCTTTCCTCTGAGCAAGTTTTTATCCTCGTCACAACAAATTAGAACCACCTCTGCCTCATGCTTATTTTCTCCTACGAAGATTCTGTCATCCCAGCTCACCTACCGTATTTAATCAATTTATAATAGGTTGTCATGGCCGCCATGTCTGCTGTGTGATGCTTGGCTGACCACCCTGATATTTATTGATTTAAAAAAGTTGTTGTGCCTAGTGCCACTTGCACAGATTACTCAATTTGCTGGGGAAATAGACCTCACCTAAGTTTCTGTCAATCTTGCTGCACTTCAGCTCCTTCTCGATGTATTGGTTTCACTGATCGTTGAATTAGAAGTTGCTTACGCTGTGTTGGCTTCAGTGCTTATTCTGGTTACTGGGATTCTGAAATGCAGAGTTATTGTTAATCTCTGTTAGAAGTTTAAATCGTCACACCTTAACTTTGATCTTTCTGTTTAGAACTGGAGGTCAGTTTTATATATATATATATATATATATATATATATATATATATATATATATTGATTGATTTTGTTTGTCGCAAACTTTTCCCTTGCTGTTGATAACTCCTGAATTTCCTCTTGGTAAAATAATAAAGGATTATTCTATTACAACTCTGAATGCTTCAAAGCAGTGGCTTGTTGTCAGCACCATCTGCATAGATTTATGTTCCCAACATCCCTACTCTGCCTCCTTTTTCTTTTCGCTAAATCAGGAGTCGGTTGCATCTCTGTATCCTATCTGCCGCCTGCTGCCTGGTAGGGCTTCACAGTAGGGAGACAGAGCAATTTGTTTCTGGATGGCTCCAGGCTTATCGTCTTTCTTTGACAGATGGGCCTAGCCTCTGCTCAGGTTGGGCTTGGTAGCGACACGCTGCTCACCGTTTGCCTGACAGAACTCGTTATAGATTTACCCCAGGAGAAGAAGCCTCTCCACGAGGTCCTGTTACAGAACCACCTCATCTCACTGCTGTGCTAAAGGACTGTAGAATCAAACATGCTGCTGAAAGCCTATCTGTAGTTTAGAAGATTTACGGTTTGGAGATGTAGGCTACATTACTTTGAAAACTACAGGTGTAACAATATCTTAAAACAACATAAAGCTTGTTAAGTTTTATAATGATAAAAAGAAAAATTCTTTCAAATTTAAGTGAATTCTTTCTTCATTTCATACTTTCCTTTAACCATAAAAACATTGTTAAAAGCAATGTTCAAAGTTTGAATGTTGGGTCTATTTGCTTTAGCCCTGACTTTTTAGATGAATTTGAACCATATTAACCTTTTTTTACACAACACATAAAAAAAACTAAGAAAACTACTGGTGTTGCACCGATACCAGTATCGGGCGGGGCCCTGATCCATCACTAAAATGGTGGTATCGGTATCGGCGAGTACCAACAAACAGGGCACTGATACCACTTTGAGAGCCGAACGTTTATTCAACTATTGTCACCCATTCCAAATAGGCAATAAAGCGTTCTACTGGATTCACTTCGTATTAGTCTTTTTCCTGCTTCACAAAGCCATGTTTGCAATTATTTTACATCCAAGTAGTATGAAGTTTTTCAAATATATACACACACAGCAATTTCAGACAGATGGTATCGGTATCGGCCAATACTGCACAGTCAGGTATCTGTATAGGGGCCATAAAATGGCATCGGTGCAAAACTAAAACCTGCTAAGAACTTTCTTGATCAAAACATTTTTACTCACCATTAGAAAAAAAGGATTCTTAATGTTTCATAGAAACGAGTCGTGCAGAATGTGCATAAACATCAACATAATGTACAAACCCATGCCTGAAAAATTATCTAATGTCTAGTACATTCTTTAAAGCAAGAAGTTTAGGATTAATTTGAAATGATACATGTTACTCTCAAAAAAATATATATGTTTTTGTTTATGTCACATTTCAAAACTTTGCAGTGTTACTTAAAGTTAGTCATATAAAATACCCTTATTGGCATTGGAGGAGTCAAAAACCTAGCCTGACGTAGTCCTACTCAATTCTAGTCAGAATATGAGTCTAATACTGCTCCATAGAGCTGTGATTATGGGGCGTGTTTCGAACGAACCAGGAAAAAAAATGCCTCTGCACTCAATTGGATAGACCTACAACCAATAAGAGCAACGAGTGTGTGACGTATGTTAAGCGACGCATAGTGGTTGTCAACAACGCGACTAGAATAAGAAGATGAGCCTTGATCGCGTTTCTCTGTTCCTCTTTTAAAATTAATTTGCTGTCAATATCTTCTAGAACAGACCTAATAGCAGAATCTACACACCTCAACTCTCCAGCGGCAGCCATTGTTGTTGTCACCCAAGCGCGCTTTGGTGACGTGGTTGATTATGTTACTGTTGATCATCTGTCCATCATCGTATAAAGCCCGCCCTGACAATTTGATTGGCCCGCCAGATATTGTGCAAGCATACTCGTGCTACTATTGAGCAATGCCAGACCGAACTTCCCGACCTCAAACGTTGTGGACGGGACTAAGTTTGGAATGGCACCCAGGCTATCAAAAACCGGCTAATGATTTCTTAAGAATGCTTTGCATGTATACACAGTGTTTTTTTATATATATATATATATATATACAGTGAGGAAAATAAGTATTTGAAGTTCTCTCACTTAGAAATCATGGAGGGTGAATGCCCACTGTGAGAGACAATCTAAAAAAACATCCAGATTTAAACTATTTATTTGTATGATACAGCTGCAAATAAGTGTTTCTACAACCTATGTAGATTTCAGTTGAAGGTTTATATCAGTCTTTTTTTCTCTCTCCTTTTGGGTGCTAATCTGCACAATCACCTTAGATTTCAACTGTTTAGGTTTAGTTTTTTTAATGTTGATAATCCCTGTAGATCTTATACAAGAACTTTAACTGGTCATAAAGAATGCAGTGTGGTCTCTTTTGTCTATGATGGAGTTTAGAAGTTCCTTCACTTCTTTCAAAATACACCAACCTTCCTTGTAATTGTTGTTCATTGTTGTGGTGACAGGATATCTATATCTTGGATACCACATTAAGGACCTTATAAGAGATGTCAATCCTTATGTGTGATCTGCACAACGCGCACACTGGTGTGAACTGATTTGTTATATCTTTGGTCACTTGCTTACATTGAAACATTCCATCCTGGCAATGCCTTAAATTACGTATTGCAGTTATTTTAATATAACTATTTGTTGTATGTAGTTCAATACCTTCACAAGCCGCATGACAGAACTCACTAAGCAGCTGCAAAGACAAAAACCTGTGATATCCATGTCATTAAATTATGTGCATTGAATAACAACAATGTTCTTGGCAGGGGAGCAACTCCCACACCTCAAAACTGAACATGTATTTGTTGCTGTTAGACTGCAGGAAGTTGTGAATTTTTTGACTGTACTTCAAATGCAAAATTGATTTGCCGATGTGGCAAAGAGTAAAGAGAGTACTATTTGATATCACGACTGGTATGATTTGGAGGCCTAATGGTGCATTTAATTTGTCTTAGAAGAAATAACACCTAAGTTCTTTACTAAATTCACACCAGTGGAATTTGCTTATTGTTGTTACTAACTTCTGTTAGCTTTACAAGCAGAAAAACATATATATATTTTTAATAGGTCTAAACATTAAAGGAAGCTTTTCAAAATGGTGGTTATACAGAACATGCACGTATCTGTGGTCTAGTTGTTAGACGCGCAATAAGTACTTAGATTGTGGCATTTAAAGTCTTTTTTTGGGGGGATATGCATGGCCCAACACAGAAGATGCATGGCCCAACACAGAAGAGAGACCTCCTCGGGACAAGACTCTGCGGTACATCTACGCCTTATGGACAAAAGACATTCTTTTGAGGACCAGCATGTTCACATTTTGGACAAAGAAAATAGGTGGATTGAGAAGGGCGTGAAGAAAGCCATCTATGTTGAAAATAAAACCAACCTTAAACAGATGGGTGAACTGAGATTTCAGCGATTGAGTTGATCCCTTGCTGCTATCATTGCAACCCCAACCCCTGTACAGGAGAGCAGAGGACCTCGGCTATTCAGCCAGGCCAGCAATTCCCTTTAACGACCCCCGTTTCAGAGACTTAGACGGGTATGGGGCATTGCAGACTTACAAAAGGGGTGGAAACCCTCGTCAGTTTCAATTTGCATGTTTTCAAAACAAAATCAAGGTTTTGTTGGGCTACTCAAACCTCAAACTCAACACTATTCCTGACATTTTGAATTGAAAGAGCTTCTTGACTGGATAGCAAAACGTCTTCAAACTTGGAAACAAAGTCCAGTGGATTGTTTTTTTTTTGTTTTTTTTTTTACTTTGTTTATTGAACATTTTGAACATAAGACAGACATAGTTGGGACAAATTCAAAGTGTCAATACAATCTCAATGTCACAGTTCTGTCAACCCCCAATCCACCCTGACCACCCACCCCACCCACAGGCCAAAAAATAAATAAATAAACAAGTGAATAAAATAAAAATAAATAAAAAAAATATATAAATAAAATAAATAAAAAATAAAAATAAAAAAGGGTAGACATGGATGTAAATGTAGATAAATAAGTAGAGATCATGTTAGACATTCAATCCAGTGGATTGTTTTTAACTTTCCTTTTGTTTATAGAATTTTTTTTGGAAGCTTTGACATTTAGTTCGAACTGTAATTAAATTTGTCTTTGGTGTGTTTTCGTCTGGGAACAAGAAAAATGTAACTTTTACATAAAATTATACCACAAAACTACCTTATACAACTTTTATTGTGATTTTGTATACACGGTGTATACAAAACGAAATTTCCTTTTGTTCAGCTCTCATGACATTTCCATTTCTTAAAGTGCAGCAATATGGTGCCAAAAAATGCATTTATATGGAAGTTCAGAGCATTAAAATATATATGGTGCAATTATGTTTTGGTTTGGTGTTATCAGTTTGATGCGGTCTGTGACATGATTTTGAGTTTTTTCAACAGTTCAGCAGTCTGACTGTAGTCGGGAAGAAGCTGTTCCAGAATCTGCTAGACCTGCATCGCATGCTTCAAAGCCTCTACCCAGAGGGCAGCAGGGAGAACAGTCCATGGTGGGGGTTTGAGGGGTTACTGATGATGTTTGGGACACTCAGCACTTGGATGAAATGTATTTTATGCAGGACATTACGCTAAAATTAGGATTTCCAGATGTTGTTCAATGTCACTTTGTCTAAATATGTTGATCTAAATGCTGAAGATTATGGTAAGTCTTATTACAGTGTAAAAGGCAGTCTTAGAAACTTACTATATCTTTGCTTTGAAATTAATTATTTATATATTAAATCCTTTATAGTCACTAACTGAAATTATATGAAAAATTGAGCTTCGGCTTACAGGCATATTGACACAAAGTAATTCCTCTGAAGTTAAGTTTTTTAAGTTCTGAAGTCATTACTCTTGTGGTGACTGCTCCATTTTCAGTCATGGGTCAAACTGTGCTTAGCCTTGCATATAATCAGGTCATATGGAGCTGCTTGGCACCGTTGGTAGTTCTAGGAAAACGGTAAACTACATGTGAGACATTTTTATAGGAGAAAAGATGGCTCCCTTTAAGAGACTAACTGTTCTGAGATTAAACATAATCCTCTCAGAATTTCTCTACAGGTTTATTAGACATCAACTGAAGCATCTCTCTGAAGCATCCATCTTTATGTAGATTTTCAGATCTCTGCCTGCTCTTCTGCTTAAAACACACACATACAGAAGAGGAGGACAAACACATCTGTGTTGTAATTCTAAAATAAAAAAAACAGTTTGGCAGAAGGCAAGGGAGACACTCCATTCTAGTTAAATATTTATTGTACAGATTTTTATACCATATCCCCTTCCTGTGCAAACATTCAGAGGCATACTGTCATCTGCAGAACTCAGATAAACATAATAATTTTACCGCTCATTCCTGTTGGTATGACAGGCAGTGATTCAGGGAAAGAATAAATATATAAATGCAGGTAAGTTTTACTTTAATGCACAATGATCTCCAAGTTTTTATTTGGCCACTTTTCAAATATTCAACTCAGTTTTTAATGTTCATTATTAGGAGACTTCTCGACCTCTTCATGTAACTTCTTTAATTACATGTTTTCTAGTGGTTTCATTACAGAATAAAAGATTTAATTATTGTCTAATAAACTGAAAGAACTCTTCAGTTTTAAATAATGGTTTAATTCAAATAGGTTATTTTTAAACTGCTTAGTTTTGTAAACTGGTTGGTGGAAACAACGGTCTTGTGAAATTGACTTTGAGATTTAACGATGGAAAGCTATAAAAAGAGAAAATGATATAGGTTTCCTGTAGTTTCTGTATTGAATTACTTTCAAAAACTCTAAAACTAATATAACATCTTTCTACTGCAGATAAAAAAAACTATTACTAATTATGACTTGAAAAAGAAATCCCAAAAATCTAAATTACAGCTTTTTTTTGTAAATCTTTGAACGCATATAACATGAACTATACCAGTGCGATAAAACCTGTGTTTTAATTATTTCCATCTTTTATCAAATATATTCTCTCTCCCAGGACTGGTGAGCTTTTTATCATGACTGCAGGTTTTTTTCACACTTTAAAAACACAATATTTGTCCAAGTGGGTTTTAAAATTGACCTATACTGTTTGTTGGCCCTATAATATCTTGGCATAGTGTCCAGTTAACACTGATGAAAAATGAGTGAATGAATCCAGTTATTGTTCTCTGTCCATGCTCTAACACCTCTCACAGCTTCTTCCACACCACCTGCTGATCACTTTCTAAGCTAATTGGCTGTTAGGAGTCACTTTTCTCTCAACTATTGGAGTGCATCCGGACATCCCACAGCAGTTTACTGTCATTTTGAGCCCTCAAATGGCCACAAGCCTCCAATTCACCATGAGGCCAATTTGCAGTTTCCAGCCACAGAGCAGCAGAAGCAGCTATTTATATGCAGACCACATCATAGTTTATTTCCTACCTCCATCCTATGTATGCTCTGTTGATTTGGTTTATTGTAACAAAAAAGCTCCAGCCCTTCACGGACGGTGTTGTATTTGCTGTTCCTTCCGATGCTGTCAGTTCCGTTCCCGTCAGCCTGTGGTCTGAGAAAGGGCAGAAGCTACCGGGTTGTTTTCAGGGTAGTTAGGGTAAATGAAACAGCACTACTGCAGATTCACAGCGGTTTGGACATTATATGTATAGAACAGGACCTCACTTTGCATTCTCACTGACAGGCAGAGAAGGACTGTGCTAAACATCATTATAAGTGAGTTCATTATATGCAGCTGGCAAATGACAGGAATCATCTACGCTGCACATGGTAATTATGTTCGGGTTTTGCATGCACTTAGTGCTCATCACTTCACCGGTCAGCAATTTCCCTTGCAAATTCCTGTTCAACACTTTTAAGTTGTGACGTTGATGCATTCATTATCACAGCTGGATAATCAGATCAGAGGCCTGATGATGAAGGTCCCACTGACATTCCAACTGTTTCTCCGCTGGTGGGCGCAGCTGAGAATCCGAGATTTGATGCCTGACATTCACTATTCAACAGCAGTCGGAGGAAATGCATGTTTAGAGCAAGTTTGCATTCTAAACGACAAATATTCACAGGTTCAGGGCATTTTATCTGTGACAGGAGACGATGAATTGTGGTGATTAATTGAGTTCTAAGCTTGACTGCACCACAGTCTCATAATTTGTCCGATTTGTCTTGTCCATAGTTACTATGATTATGTTTAAATAAAAAAACATGCTTCAGATCATGTCAATCCAACTGATGACCCAGCTGGGTGGGAGAGATAAACCACAGGTATAAGTATGCAAGAATTATTAAAAAAGAAGCAAACTTTTTTACAGGACCTTTATTAGAAAGAGTGATTATGCATTGTCAAAATTCTTAGTCTCCTTTGGATCACATTTGTTTTCTAAATTGAGACAACATCAACCACTGAAGAATAATCCATCCTTTTATGTTTTTGAAAGTATCAGTTTAGCTTATAGCTTGGTTCTATCCACACGGGTCATGATGCGACTCTGCCAGACGCTTGCGGCTGATCGCTGCAGTTCTAGTCAATTGCAGTAGTTCCACTGAAACTGGCACGGTGTGTTTTTTTGCCGCTTAAATCTACGTTAATCTGCAGCAAAGCAGATCGTTCAGCCAACAAGTCCAAGTCAATTAATGAAAGACTTAGGGATCCAGTAAAGTTTACATTTAAAAGACTTTGGATCACATTTCCTGGTCTTTTATGTTATAAAGAATTGTGCTCATAAAGTTTATCAATACCCATAACAAATATGACCGTTAGGAAAAAAAAACTGGGGGGTTTGATAAAGAGCAGGCACAGTTGGCTTTGGTAGAACTAGTTAAAAAAAACACTTTAATCTATTTGAAGCTTACAAGTGCAGTAATATAGTGCGGTGGGCGTATGCACAGCTTTCATATCCAGAAGAACCAAGGCGCTACAGTCAATTTCTATACAGTTTAGGATTTTTTTCTGGGGAAAAAAGATCTTTGAGCAGAGTTATTGTTGTGTCATTTAAACACAAGTGAACTAGCTCCCAGCATACCTGGGTTATCCAGCTGAAGACATATTTTAGGGGGTAGTGTTAATTAAAAACCAAAGTTGAGGTATTTCCTGCTGGCCAACCTGTCCAATAGTTGTGGTGTGCAGCCTTCCAGCCATCCCTCTATTACTCTTTACCAGATACTCTACCTACCTACATTTAGCCTTGCAAAGTCTTCTTCATAACAAGGCATTTGTTTCCTGCATACTCTCTTAAATGCTCTCTTTGTCTCAATAAAAAATGCATGGAGTGTGTTTGAATAACACAAGAACTGAACTACTAACACAGACTGTAAAAACTCTGACTTTACTATCTCCAAACCCAGGAAGGAGGAAACCCATCATATTCTGAGTCCCAGGGATATTCATTGAGCTATGGGGAGTATTCAGGTTGAGGGGGGATGGCATCCCCCTTCTTGAAAAATCTTAAACATCATCCCCCTTCTTCCATGACCATCCCCCCATGTAAAATTTCTACTATATATTAACAGTAATGGCAACAATATTGCCCTTTCAACATTTGGCAGGTTGTGGGCTTAGGAGTAGCTTGAGCTAAATAAATAAAATCAAAGAAGTGGCCTACCATGACTATAAAGCTGATCCTAGTGGGAAATGTGTCCTCTGTCCACTGACTGCAGTTCTACTGTAAGGTGCCCCGGTCAAGGTCAATGACGGCGTACCTGACATGTAACAACCATACCATGCATATTGCTTTAGGTTAATAGATTATATTAATTAGTTCCAAAAAAAAAGAAAATTTTCTTCCAAAAATAAGAAAATTCCACCATTCCCCTTTTTTTTCTTTTGTGCCTTAACCTTTTCTTTCTCTTTGCCCCCAGATCTCCACAGACTTCTTTGCAGTGAATATGTGTGTGACTGTCTTGATCTTGCTGGTCCAATAAAAGGCAGTAACTTTGAGGAAAACGTGCATTCAATGAAAAGCACAGTCTGCTGTTTGCGCATCTGGTGGCCATACCCTGTCGGAAAATAAGACTAGCGTGTTTGAATCTGGTTCTGCAGAAAAGAATTTGCAGCAATTAATAGATTCCCAAAAAAGAGACAATGCCTCATATAATGCTGACTAAGCTTTTTCCCTGCTAATGCCCTGATGGAGGAGGGCATAGGAGCTGCAGGTTTACACGGCCAGTCCAGGTTGCTGTTCGGCCCAAGCACTACATCAACAGCAGCTATAACGTCTTCTCTGTTTGTCAGAACTGAACCTGCCCTCCCATTCAGGCTGCATCTTTACAGAGAAAATTAGTACAGGATAAAACAATGTAGTAAATAATGCTTATTTTATTGTGGAGGGGTTATATTCAAGGTGCTTAGCTGTTGAAGTTAATTAGGCCAATGTGACTAACCCTGCAAAATTTGTGCTGGATGGAGCTTTAAGGTTGCAACACAGTTTATTTCCAGGAGGGATCCAAACACTAATAATTGAGTAGTATGAGCATGCTTTGTTTATTTGTTTTCTCCTTATGCCAATTCACTAATCTGCATGAAAATCATACTGAATTTGTTTTATTGAGGCCTAAAAATTTTGGACTAAGAGGTGCTCCTAAATAATCCTGTATTTGCTATTTTCTTTGTTGTTAGCTGAGCTGTCAGTCCTTTATGTTACTCCACCACAAACTGTCCAGTTATTCGCATTTTTGTGAGTCTATAAATGTTTTTCACCTCCATTCTGTTAGGCCGTCATTCCATTCAGTCAGTCACTGCTATGGCTGGTTAATGCAACATTAGGAATCAATTTTACAAATTATTGCTTAATTATAATTCAGCTAATGACTTTTTGAAACATTATTTCATTAAACTTTTTTATTTTCCCTCTCTCGCATTTTGAATTGAAGTTTTGAACACAGAAAAACTGTTGTTCCTTGTTAGATAGTACAACCTATTCCTCCTCACTCACAGTCTTCCTTGGTTCTTATACAGGTTTTATTATTATTGCATATTTCTCTTTTATTTGAGCATTTTTTATGTACTATTTTTCTCATAGTGTATTAGTTTGATATATTTATCTAATTTTCACTTAGTACTTCAGTTGAGTGTTATTAAATAGTTTCTTGACAAAAGCATTTCAGCTCAAGGTTAAAGTATTCTGTTAGTAAATTATTGCATTTCGGAAAGAAACCGAGTGTGTGTTTATTTACTTGTTATATGTGTGTAGGAGTTGCTGTCAGACTTGCAGAATCCTGGTAAAGCAAATCATTCCTCGCTTTTTGTTCCATAGCACCACACCTCACCAGGCAGGTTTTCATAAAACAAAAACTGACAGAGACTGGGAGCTGTTTGGTCATTTATTCCTTATAATTAGATGGAGTCTAAATTGTTTGGATAGTTGTAAAAATATTCCTACTGTTTTTTTCATAAGGTTTACAATTATTGTGTTACTGTGGAACCAGCAGGAAATCTTGGTAATTTGAGTAAACATGAATCCTGCATCTTGCACATTAATAGGTTTTGCTATCAACTTCCCATTGCTGCCATTTTAGATTTTATCCCTACGGATGAGTTTTTACTGAGATACTGTTTAAAGCTGCCAGGAGTAGCCAGGTTTTGTGTCCTGATTTACCCAGCCGACTCCATGGACGAAGGAACAAACTGGACAGAACACAGTCTCTCATCGACGGTAGAGGCTTTTTTTATGGTAAAAACTAAAATGGGCAGATTTTCTCCAATACCCTACATGACATAAGGAATAACACTATGAAATATTATCCCCAGCTATGCAACAAATAGCTGCAAGAGATATATTGTGGATAAAACTTATGCTTTAACTCTGGACTTTTATGAGGCAATGTTTTAGCATAAAGAAAATCCCTTTTGACCTATTTTATTTTAATTTTTTCACACCTTTTTATTTCATTAGGATCCTATGATGATCCTAATGATCATCATAAGATCCTAATGATCCTATGATGATCATAAGAAGAAGGCTGAGACAAATTGCACATTTCCTGGCTGGTATTTCGACACAAGGAAGATTGACTTTAAAGATTTCCTTAGTTCAAAGACGTTGGAGTTGTTAATTTATTCATAATTTTTTTGCACACGTTTGCAGCCTTTGAAGGAAACAATAAGAAAACAAGGACAAAACAATAAATTACTTGAGTTGTTAGTTTTCATATATTTCATATTTCAAATATGTTTGCTAGTTTATGCAAGAATACATAATTTTCACAGGTGCACATGTAAAAAAAAAAGATTTAAAAAAATCTGTTTCAACTCCATGGTTCCACGCAAACATACCCACACCCGAGTAGATGCAATGTGACAGCTGTTGTTGTGTAACTAAGCCCAGTGACTCATGAACGGGAGGAATGCAGGGCTGTGATGAGTTGAGGAGTTGAAAGAGGAGGCCTGCCTGGGGAAGGTCTTATAGAGACAGTCGGATGTTCTCAAAGTCATCTGGGAGAGAGGGATGGAGGGAGAAAATGATGCTGGACACTTAGTTTCAGGCCATGCCTCTAACTGCAAGCGCTTGTCTGGATGCTGAACCACAAGCGAAGCGTGAATAAATCAAAGCCTTGATGCAGCCGTGATCATGGTGAGAAGAACCATATGCTAACAAAACCACATACAAAGGAAAACACATAAGAGTCAGTTACTCGATTTTAAAAGATGCAAAGTTATACTATGAGCATACTGAAATCAAACAAAGCACTCATAGAGAATGTGCTTCAGCCTGTTTTAAAAAGAACTCCCTTTAGAGTCATTCAGAATATATGCCAAGTACAAAATTATACCTTGTTTGATTTTGTCTGCATGTGAATTTGTGTGTGTGTTTGGAGGACTTGTTTATATTGACTTTCCTCTTGGCCCGGGAGCTATTTGTTTTTCAGCAATGCGTAGGCAGTTTTGTTTGGACGTGTGTGTGTGATATTCGCCTAGTACATGCAAAATGAGCACACACACTTCCACATTCGATGTTGTACATGCCTGGATCCAGGCTGTGCCTCCATGGCAGTGTTATCATCCAAAGAGGCAAACAGCCAGCCCCTGATTTAATAAGCTGCCTAGGGAGAAACGGAGAGGTGGGAAAGCACTATCAGCTGATAACTGTCCTCCCTCCAAGCCCATCTTTTTCCTCTTATAGCCTTGCCAAGAAAAAAGCTCGCCGTTTCCTTTTTTTTTGTGTGTGTGAATGTGCATGCCCTGTGTGGGAGCGATTCCCCGCCGGCTTCTTCCCACGTGTCTGTGGGCTGCATGAGTGCTGGGTGTCAGACAGACAGCAGAGGAGAACCCACACATGGCAAAGGCAGGCCTGATCTCCTCGCTAAGGAGCATATGTACAGTCCTACATCCACTAATCGCACACTCAAAACGAGCATCTTACGTCATAGGTGGCCATTTTGCCAAGGAGGAGGAATCCATGGCCTGGAGTACTGACAGAATCTCCGTCCTCGTTGTCCTCTCCCTTCTTCACGTCATGTTGCACTCCCATCACTGTTCACAAGCTTGACAACGATTCTAAACAAGGCATCTCTAAATGCTACAACAAACAGGAAGGAAAGATCAACACAAGATCGGCTGATTTATTTTGACATCTTTAGTTTTTTGTAGTGGCTTTGAAGCCATATGAGGACAGCTCTCTCTGAGCTCTTTATATTTCATGCAGCAGACTATTTGTAGTTGGTTTAAATCTTATAAATAAAAAAAAAATAATGTTATTTTGCTTTCTGTCATTTTTTTATTTATTTATTATATTGAGAGATTGACCTGATCTCTGTAGCTTTACAATACAGATAGACACACTTTATATATTGTTTTCTCTGAGCAGTCTGGAAGGCAAAGTAGTTAAAATAAATTATTTAATTTATTATTTCCTTTATGTTTTTATGTTTATAAGAGAGTGAGTATGATACTTTGTGGTTAAGGTCTTACTTTAGTAAAGCCATGACCTCCTGTAACAATTTTAGCCAGTTTTTATTTTAGAACAATTAGCACAACTAATATATCAAATGAAGTGAATTTACAGTCATGAAAACAGTGCAGACTGCCTTATCATCTAAAATAAAGGTTATGCGATCAACCACTAAGTTCTGTTTTTCTCATGTGACTGGCAGTGCAATACCTTAACTTTTGATGATAGCACTTAAAGGGATTTTTGTTATTATTAAGAAAACATTGAGAATAGCAAGGTATCATATCACTCAGCTTGTATTAACTATTTTTCTTTGGTTTTCTTTGTATTTGGCCAAGACAGGTTTACCTTTAGTTGTAAATTAAAATAATGAAGAAAGTGAGGACAAGTAGGGTGCTCTAATATTTTTATTGCATTACTTTAAAACCTTCCATTTGCAAGGAGAATATTTTACTAACTGAATCATAGTGGCTCCAAAAAACAGTCTTTATGAAAGAATGGGGAATTAACCTTAAGATTTTCAAGTTGCAAACATTTATAATTAATAATTGAGCTTTTATTGATCTCACATTGGAGAAATTTACCTCTGCTTCCTTTTGGGGAGGAGTGGGCTGCCATTGTGTGGCGCCCAGGGAGCAGTGTGGGGTTAAGGGTGTTGCTCAGAGAGCCAGAGTCAAGGCTGTGGGGATCGAACCGGGACAACGAAGAACAACCTTCTTGGAGCACAAGCGCTCTGCTCGAACCACTAGGCTAACACCCCCCCTCATTTAACAGTCCAGCTTATTACAGTGCAGATAGGAGTTTTCTCAACTTGCTAAAGAAAAACATTTTTTTTCCAAGTAGCTTCTTAGATGAGATTATATTTACAAAAGTCATTAATACTGAAAATAGCTAACATGGTATCTTCAGAGTAATCAATCAAAAAGATATTTTTTAATTTCTGACCATCGGATCAATGTTCAGAGCGTCTGATCGGAGCTAGTCAAGCTGAAAATAAGCCGATTTCTCAGCCATATCTCATGTATGATACTAAAAAGTCAATGCTCTGGTTGTTTCTATTGATTTTAGGCTGTATAAAGGTTGCTTAACTTTCATTAAGTTTCATTAATTTATTCTTAAAGTGTATTTACACCAACCACATTTGGTCTGCTTTAAAAGGAAAAGAGTTTGTTTTGCCGCTTAGTCTGGTCCTTTGGTGGAGGTGTAAATAAAGACCAGTGAAATCCGATCTGTACCAAAGTATACGTCTCTTTGGACTTTGCAAGCAAGCCACCATAGTTGTAAATATACTATCAAAATCAAAGTACAATTCAAAAATAAACCAGACCTAAGAAAATAAATACATTCTGCTTTTGGTCTAAACAAAACAATCAGGCCAAAGGATTTTTCAGGTGTGAATACAACCTTATTTGTTAGAATGGTGGCACTGCACATGTCAAACATTTTAAAGGGGTCATAGAATGATTATATAGGGTATTTTGTCTGGAAATGGAGCGACCGAACCCGACCTGACGCCGTTGGGCCGGGCTTCCATCAGCATACCATCACAGTCGGATTCGGACCAGCCCCGGAGCTGATGACTCGGTTCGAATGCGCGTTCCGGTCATGTCAGCGGCCCAAAGAAAGCCATTGTAAGATCTCAAATTCCTCCCCATTTTATAGAAATGTTAATTATTTCTTTCCCTTTTAGAAAAAGTGGATTTCAAAATCTGGTGAGGAGATTAGGAAAGTGATGAAGCTCAGATGAAGATCATTGGACAGATGGTGGTTCACTGCAGTTTGGAGAAACGGGGGGAAACCATAACCATTTTACTTATTAAAAAAAAATGCTAGCCGGATTCCTAAAGCTATTCATAATGCATAGTAAACCTTTATGTAAATTCTCAAGAATTTATTTTTTATACAAAAAAAGAGATTTTTAGTAAAATTACATATAATCGGTGCATGTAGACCACCATCTCCATTTGTTGGAAACTTTGGCAAAACATCACAGTTACTACATAACTCTAAAGTGCAGTTTACAACATTAAACATTCTTGGTGTTACCAAACCAATGAATAACAAAAATATTATTAATAATTTAAAAATAAATAATTTAAAAATGCAAACGAATGGATCTTAAAAAAATGATGAAGGGCTAAAGTGCAACTTTTAGCTTAACTTTAGAACATAGTAGCTTTTTTCACTATTTAATTTTTAGTAAATTGGTGCTGTATAAATCTCGCTTTAGGACTGTTCAAAGCTGGTTTTTGACATTGCTTTGTTTTTGCTTTTGCCATTAAGAAAACAGCACAGCTGTGGTTTTTGTGTTTTTCAAGAGCTGAATGACAGGCATGGTTCCGGGTGGCCACGGTGACCCGCAGCTGACACCAATGATTGATCCTGGTGCAGGAATAAGTGCCTGCGCACAGCTGAGCGCACCAGTCTACTGAAACGCAGCCAGGCGGAAAATTAGAAATCTCTTCATCCCTGGTCCATTTGAAATCCGATATCTCTAGTCTTCTTCTCACGCAGCCACCTTTCCTCAGCCAATCAATCAGTAGTTAAATGGTGTGTTTATGTGCATGTGTGGGAATGCACAGAAGGGGGAGTTTTTTATTTTTTTGTCCTTGAGGGCTAAAAGCGTGCATGGATCCAGTAAAACTTCCTTTCCCTTCAAACACACCATTTAAAAAGGAGATACCTTTTTACACACTGACTTACACTTGTATGAGGTGCACCCGTGGCGTAGGATGCCAGTCGAATTTTTAACTGTGCCATTTGTCTCCTCTGAATGCTTTGAGGCAGTATGTGTCTCACAAAAATGTATTTTTTCTTTTGTCAATTTAAATGTTTCAGAATATCAGATAAATTTAAAGAGTCCGTTTTCAATGGTTGCATTTTGTAAGAGAAAATCTATCCATACCAGGGTTTTACTATGCTGAAAAACCGAATAACCACCTCAACCTAACAACTGCTTGTCCCCATGTGTCTTTGCAAAATGAATGTAATTCAGATAGGGACTTTGTTATGTGCTTTAGTGCATATCTTCTCCAAGAGAACAGAATTCATGGTTCTGTTATTTTACCCCAAGTTTTTCCAGGGCTCTCATTTATAAAACATTGTCTTGGATCCATACTAAAAATTGTATGTGCCAGAAAAATGAAAATTGGCTACACATAAAATTCAGATTTCAGAAACCATGTGCATGCTCCCTAGTATTGCATTTTCCTTTACAAAGCACAGCTGCACTTCAAAGTTTGTGCATAAGCTTCCGCCTCATGTTCTGTCCTCTGCAGATAAACAGCGTGGTCAGGTATCATAGGAGTCAGCCATACCGCAATGAGACAGATACTGTTATCTATATATATGATACATATGTCCCTCTGTTATTTTATCCTGGCTGTGATCATCCAGCTCGTTTCCAGAGACTGAATAGTGCCTAGTAGGATGCTGGACAGTTGTGTTTGGAGACATCTGTGCCTAAATTTTTATCTAAACCAGCTTGCTTTCCTCAGGACCTGAAGCTTAAAAATCATCTATTGCAGTTTGTGATGCTCCCCATAGAATCTCCCGGGGACCACATCAAGTTGGGAGAAAAGTCTTTACTACAGACTCTGTAGTATTATAATTTTATTCAGGTGTGGAAGCAGATGGACATCTTAAAGGTCTAGGAATCTGCATCTCCAGGACTGGAATTGAAGTCCCCTTATCTGCACCCAGTGCGCTTGCAGATTTTAAAGTATAGTCAAAGTATCTGGATGTCAAAACAAAAACAAAAAACAAATTAAGTAGTTTTACTTTTTATAAACCCATAAGAGGAGTTTTTTTGTTTTGACGTCTATGTTCATCACTAACTTTTATTTCACAATCTGCACATGCTTAATGGAGCACCTATGCACCTAGCTACGCAGCAGAGCTGAACGCTGCTGAAAATAAGTAAGATTTTTTGTTTGTTTTTTTTGTTTGGGGGGTCTTTCTTTGTTAACCTCCTGGATGAATCCTCGGTGCATCTTTGGGGTAATTGTTTTAGCCATTCATTCATAGAAACGTTTAACACTGTTGCATTTCACTCTGATTGTGGACAGTGATTTGTTTGTGATTAAGTCCCAATGCCTTTTCAACCCAGCTGATTTCAATTACTTTATTATTTTCTTTAGTTCTGGGTAAAATATAATCTTTGACTCATTTCTGTCAAGCAGGTTTGGGTCACAATGAATTATTGATTGTCCAATTCTGGCAGTGATCAGAGAATTAATGTGAAGAATATGGTTTTTAATCGTTAAAGTCTTGATCACTAAAGGGGGAGAATTACTTTTTCCCATGGTTTGGATAGCTGTTTATCCCTTTCTAAAGGAAACAATAATTTAGAATAAGTTTTTATTTTCTGTATTCACTCTAGCTATCTGTCGGGTATTAAAGATTGTTGCATAATCTGCAGCATTTAGAAACCATGGAGAAAATTTTTTTTACGGGAACATCAATGCCTTTCTTACCATATTTGTAGTTCTACTCTAATTGGTAGAATTTGTTTCCTCAACCTTAACTATTTATCCTTTTGTCTTTACCAGGTACATCTGCCCAGGGCAACCCGCTCCTTGCTTCTCTCCCAATGCCGGGGCGGTCTCTGCAGCCTCAGCTCGACCTCAAACACCTCCTGCCCTTCAGGCTAAATGGATCCTCGCCCCTTAGCCTCTTTCCTAACTTTAATACGGTAAGTTTGATGTCATGACAACTGGAACAGTAAATGTAGAACAGAAGGCAAACATTCTTTTGTGCTCAACAATTTTAGCAGGACTAAAGCTCTTCAGCTGGGCCTGAGAAGAACTTGTGAAGTGTAGGGTAGAGTTAGCAGACATCCTGTGAAAACAGACGGGCTCACTTTCTCAAAATGTTTTTTCTTTTTTGTATAAAATCAAAAATAGTCTTGTTGCATGCTATTTAACATGTGAAAGAATGAAATAAAGCAACTAAAAGGAAAACGTCAGTGTGTAGTCATAAATGTCTCGTTCACATTTATTGCTTCAAATTTGATCCCTTCAGTTCACCGATCACTAAAAATATAAACGTATTCAGTGAACGCCTTTCAAGCACAAAGCTGACTACATATAATCCTCCAAAGAACAATTCAATAGAGTATGTAGTCATATAGATTGATTAGAGAACCTCTGAATACTTGTTCCTTATGTAAACTGCAATATATATATATATATATATATCTATATATAATTAGTGGTGGGCATAGATAATTTTTTAAAATCTAGATTAATCGCACTGTAATCTTGAAAATCATTTACAGTAATCTAGATGATAATCACTCATTTGAATTCTGCCAAAGGCATTCATGATATGTCTGTGCTACCTCTAGAATCTAAAATATCAGGTTTACTTTCTTGTTTTGTTTTTTTGTTTCATGTTTGCAAAATCACATGTAATTTTAAAGTTATAAATATTTCTTTTAATTTGTTACTATTTTTTTGCTGCAAAAAATAGAGTTTCCTGCTTCCGATTAAAGATGTCCCACTTGAAGAATATAGTGTCTCCAAAAATCCGGCTTTGAGGCAACAGCATTTGAGGATAATACTAAAATCTGTGTTTAGAATGCCTTTTGTGATGTGAAGATCCCGAGATTTTTAAAAAAGTCCCAAGACTCCACCTCTGGAGATGAAATAGGCTAAACAAATACCACACGAAGCTACATTTTCAAAAAGCATCCCACTTTACCCACATTCACCCAAGCAATCATCAGGTAAAATAAAATTTTAAATTACATAACATAACCTACCTAAAGTGAAGGAGTGAAGTCTCCATCTAGCATTGATGAGGTGTACAGTAATTCCGAGGTCGTTATCGTTATTGACAGATGTCCAGTGGTTCCCCATCAGTGCTAAACACGTCACCTTTATCAACTACTCATCTTTCGCTGCTTTCTCCACGGCGTGCTGGTCATGTATTCTCCTCATGATAGTTCGCCTCGCAGGGGGTTTATAAGATTGGTCACCTGTGGTCGCCTGGAGAACAAACTAGAGCCCATCGTCTTGAACCACGCTGATGGCGGCAAATGGTGGCAATCCAATGTGCAAGGAGATAATTTAGCTTGGCTAATTGAGCTATCGTGACGGACTTGCCTTGGTTACACTCAAACATTTTATTTTGATGAACACGACTGTTTGCCTGCGCATTGCCCATTTTGCACACAGCTTTAGTCTAGTTGATTTTGATTTTGATAGTCTAGTTTGATTGAGAAGCTTCTTAAAAATAAATTTTCCCTGAAGCAAACCCGGCGTCTTTATAGCTGCATCTATATTAGCACGTCACGTTAAATGTGGTAATTTCACAGTAGGCCTCATAACACTGATTTGTGCTTGCCCCCAGCCTATATACATCCGTGCTAAAATATCAAGGGGAAAGTCATCACTGTGAGAAAAGATTAATGGCAATTTTTTATTTATTTATTTTTTTGGTTTGTAATTCATTCATTGGTCTCATTTCATTGGTCTTATTTCGATTCTTGTGTTCTAGGTGTTTCTGATTGTATTTGAGTTCATAGATATGTCCTGTTCGCCCTCTTCTGTCAGTCTCTTTTTCCCTAGCTCCCTTCTTGCCTCTGTTCACACCTGCTCCCAATCTGCTAATTAGCCTGGTCTTTGTTTCTCTCTCCCATATAATCTCCTCCTGTTCAGTCACTCTTTGCTGGTTTGTCATCATTACTTTGTCCTAATCTTCTTGTGAGTATTCTTGGTTTTCAGCATTTGAGGATTTTTTTAGGACCTATGATTTTGGATTTTTGCACTGCGATAGTGAGGGTGGGTTGACAGGACCCAAATGCAGACACAAAAGTTTAAGGTGGTTACTTAAAGGTTTAATAAGAAAAGTTCAACAGAAGCAAAAGTCCAAAATCATAAATCCTCAAAAATGCTGAAAAACCATATATATATATATATATATATATATATATATATATATATATATATATATATATATATATTTAGAATATGAACAGTTGGGTAATTATATTGCATAGACAATGATTATCCAACTATTGACTTACTCAACATAGAACACAGATTCCTCCATCGTATTGCAGTCTTTAATATAAAATCAACACTGGCCTTCAGTTTAGGTTATAATCTTCATTCACCTCTTGTTTTATTTCTTAACGTTGCTACCATCATGACAGCATCAGCATCCGCAGATGGGATTCTTATTACATTGGTCCAAACATCATCAGCAAACCATTTGGTTTCCATGCACCTCTGTGTGATGCTTACTTTGCCTCTGTGACTGGAATTAAAAGCTTGTGTCTTTGATCCTTTCTCTCCCAGCTTTATGCCCATTGTCATTTTGTGTGTGCATGTGTGCAGGCACTTCAAGTTTCTTTTGATCCTTGTTTAAGACACTCATTGTGTATTGGGTTCACTGCTTTCACTGCACTTGAGAAAAAAAAAAAAAACTTAAGCTCTGTGGTCTATAAATGGAGGATAAGCTACAGCTTTTACACTCCTGTGTGTCTTTTGGATACGGGAAAATAAAACATTGACTATAGACATATGGCTGTTTCTTACAGCAGAGGACATGTGGGTGGGTGTGGGTGAGACAGACGTTTGCTGTATGACGTATATGTAGGGGGTCACCAACCTGCTATGGGAAAAGTTCAGTGTATTCATTTGCTCAGCCGCCCACAGTACTACCTTGTAGAACAACATCTATGTGAGTGGCAAAGCCAGCAGGGTAACTCCTTCCTCTAACACCCTCATGTATTTATATTAGCAGTGCAAGCTGTGGGCTTAAGTCTCCTGTCAGTGTTTTGTCTGTCTTCCTCTTTCGGGAAAATTGCTGGTTCTATTTCCAGTCCATTGCATGTGCCCAGTGGTTCTTTGAAAAATAATTTGTGTCAGTCACACTTTGCTGCTTTAAGCATTTGCATTTGCTCATTCTGTTAGACAAATAACAGTAATTGTTTTGGCAACAGCTACTTTAGGAGAAAAATACAATTTGGAAGATGAATAATAACTGTTATGGAGACCGTACATTTTATAGGAACACGCTTTACACCTCTTGAATGTTTTCACATCTCCCCTTATAGCCACAAGTTTATTTGTTTTTTTTTTAGGTAATTGATAAATAGTGCTGCATAACTGTTGAAGAAAATATTCCTCTTTCAATTTTCCTCAATGACTATTTGAAAGGTGTGGCAAATACCTATATTTAGCCCCATTTTACTCTAATAACCCAGAAAGAAATCTAGAGCATTCAAACTATTTCAGATGTTACTGGAACACTACATACAATGTTGTGCCTGTTTATAGTTAAAAAGAACGAGCTGAAAGTTCAGTTCACACAGATGAAAATGAACTAGCTTGCAATCATAATTCACAAAAAAAGTCCACAAACCTATAAATGAACCAGTTCAAATTAATTTGGTTAATTAAGCCACAATTCTGAACAATTGTTCAGGAGTGTTGGTCTAGTGGTTAGAGCAGTGCATCTGTGCTCTGAGAAGGTTGCAAGTATCTGGTTTGAATCCAACTACCTCCACTCTTGGTTCCTGAGCAAGACCCTTAACCCCCGATTGCTCCCCGGGCGCCTCACAATGGTGGTCCACTGCTCCCAAAGGGGATGGGTTAAATGCTGAGGTAAACTTCTCCAATGTTAGATCAATAAAGTTCAATTATCATTAGGAATGCACCATATTGGGATTTTGGCCGATATCCGATATGCCGATATTTTAAAACCCATGTAGCCGATAACCGATATCGATACCGATGTTAAAGCTGGACAAAAATAAGTAGTCATTGAAAATAGCAGTTTTGTTATCCATTTCTGACACTGAAAAATAATATACTCAAATATATTTTCATATGCTGATATGAAATTGATTTTTAAAAACGCGATATCGATCTATTTTACTTTCAAAATCTCGTGAAATTTCATTGTTCTGTTACAAACTCTCGTGATATTTTGCAAATTCTTGTGAGATTTTGTTAGTAAAATAGTTCGATACCGCGTCAATATATCAACATATAAAAATATGGCAAAATCTCGTGAATTTTCGGGGGATTTCGTAGCATAACGATGACATATAGCAATATTTCATTAGTAAAAGAGATTGATATGGTGTTTTTAAATGGCCATATATCAGCATATGAAGATATTGTGATATTTTAATGTATCAATATTTTTTCCCTCGTCTTTAGAAGTTTTTAAGTCTGTAAAAAAGAAGTTTTTGAGGAAGAAGAAGAAGTAGTATTTTTTTTTTTTTAGACTTTAGAAACTCAGAAGCTGATCAAATATCGGGTTAAATATCGGTGGGGTGGCCGATGTCCGAAATTCTGTTTACAGGCCGATACCGATAGGGGGCCGATTATATCGTGCATCCCTAATTATCATCATTATTCAACCCTACATAATATAACCTCACATTTTACCCTTTAAATGTGTGATCATAATATAAAGAAAGAAATGGAAAATACTCAATGCAGTCAAGGTATACTGGATGTGCAGTGAGGCCTCTAATCAGCCAAATTACACAGAACTTTAGAAACATACATTCAGGTTAAGTTCTGGATCAAAACTGATTTCTTCTGTTCCTCATTCAGTAGCAGATATTTCTCAATGTGTTGCTTTAATTTTTAGAGTTGACCTGGCTAACATATGGACTTGTTTGTTAAGTCTCTATGGGCACAGTTTTCACAAAAATTTGAGTTTTTTTTTTTTTTTATTCTGTCCAAGTCTTCCTTTGTTAGTTCATTAAACTCTACCAGAAATACCACTAGTACTAACAGTGAACATGCTGGTGTGTCATGCTGTTTGCCGTAATAACTGCTGTAAAACCTGACGTTATCCAATGAAAAGAGTCATTATCGAACGTGAGCTGTGTGTCTTGCTCATTATTCTCAGAGTAAATGTCTCGTTCGCGTTCATTGCTTCAAATTTGATCCCTTCAGTTCACCGTTCACTAAAAATATGAAAGTATCTGTGAACGACCTTCATGCACAGAGCTGACTACATATAATCCTCCAAAGACAATTCAATAGAGAAGGCATACAGCAAGCTTCCTGGTCATTTAGGGCTCCCATCACAGCAAAGCAGCCACACTGTTGACTACATTTTAAAGTGGAAAAGCACTCTGAGAGTGCAGACTTCTGCCAAGCAGCAAATTTTTTCTCGTGTTTTTTAATTACTCCTTTTGCTAAAGATTGCTCATGATCTGGATCATTAAGGAATTTCAATAATACATGTTAAATGTCAGAGCTAAATGTCAGAAGATGTGCACACATTTTGATAGTGTAGCAAAATAATTTCATCCCTGTTGCTTTAGATTCAGAGCAAGGAATTAGGCCAAAGTATGCCTGATCTGGTAGTACCGTTGTGGCATTAACCACAGCAATCATTCAGCTAGAAGTCCGGTGTTCTCTTAGTCCTGATAAGGCTTTTGTTGAACCATGCCTTTCCAGACAGGAAGATAAATGCACCTGTCTTCAAACTCAACTAGTCTCCAGTTACTATAGTGTCCCTTCATATACAGTCCCTTTACATCTCTGTCTACTTCCCTCTCTCAACCTTCCCTGAAGCCCCTGCATGGACTAAGCTGCCTGGCGCAGCAGAAGTCCTGTCTTGAATAGCTTGGGAGAGTGAAGGACTGGGACAAAAGAGGCATTTATAGCAGTCGGTTCAGGATGGCTGCAGACAGACAATGGACACATTCTTCAGTTCCTAAAACAAATAACTGAGTGCAGTGTGCCCTAGCGAGCTGGGCAGAGGGCAGCAGGATTGGGAGTGCTACATTTCAGTGGTTGCGCTGTTGCTGGCTAGGAGAAAAAGTCAGTTTACTCCCAGGGGTAGCTATGAGTCATATAACAGAGACCAAAATAAAGCAGCTAAATAATCAGCCCTGAGGGAGACACACACCACCAGCATGGCAGCATGTTTCCAGGATAGTGCCTCTCACACCTGGCCTTAAGGAATCTGTGGTAACCTGAAGCCATTTTTCAAGAGATACCAAGTTCTTTACACGATGCAGCTTTCTAGTGATCAGAGAAACCGTCCAAGTCAATGCTATCAATACACCAACACTCCGTAATCTGTGGGCAGCTGAGGCTGACAGCAATGTCACCAGGTTGGGTCCACAGGGTGTGTTGTTCCAGCAAAAAGTGAGAACAGACCTCTCCTCAGCTTTCCTCAGATGTGGACCAAGGAACAGACAGGGTCAGGCCCTGTGCCAGCTGAGGATAAGATCCAGCATGATTGTGATATTTCATCCCCCTCTGAAGAGTGCCGTGATGGAATCAGCTGTCATTGTGGACTGTAGATCCTATAATGAAGCCTCAGCTTTCTTTGCTGTTGATAATAGGCCACCAGGGAGTTTGTGCTGCATTTTCACAAGCAGTGTAATCTATATTAGTCTTACCTTACAGCAGCAGTGGTGATAATGAAGCAAACAGACATCTTTTGTCATCTTTTGAGTTCAAGAAAGTGGATTATTTTATGAAAAACCCACTTTTTCTTTTTGTTGACAAACATGCATAAATGATTCACCAAGCCTCACCAGCTAAAAGAAATGTAGATATTTGTCCTCACAACCTCTAGATAAATTTATTTAACTGGACATCGAGAAGCATTCAAAAGAAGAGGGGGAGATTCATTTTTGTATTTATTTAAATATGGGAGGCTGCCATTGTGCATTGCCCGGGGGCAGTGTGGGGTTAAGAGACTTGCTCAGGGACCCAGAGTGGCAGTCCGTGGGAGTGGACACAGAACCTCAGGATTCCAGGCTCCATGCCCTAACCACTAGGCCACCTCTTTGAAGCCCTTGGTTAGAGATCACCCCTAAAGGTGTACTAGTTTAGCAAATTTTAAAAGGAATTAGGAACAGAACGGTGCCGTCTGCAAACTTTAAACTGTATAAACCTAAACCCTAAAACTAAGCCTGGTCAGGTCCTGGTTATTTGATTGGGTATCTTTTCATCAGTTGCATACAAGTGTGGCTGCTCATTGGCGTAGTGGTTAGCACTGCTGCCTTGCAGAAAGAAGGTTCTGGCTTCTATTCCGGCCCGGCGTCATTCTATATGGAGTTTGCATGTTCTCCCTGAACATGCGTGGGCTCTCTCCGGGTACTCCTGCTTCCTCCCACAGTCCAAAAACATGACTTTTAGATTAATTGTTTCTCTAAACTCTCTTTAGGTGTGAGTGTGTGCATGAATGGTTGTTTGTTCTGTTTGTCTCTGTGTTACCCTTTGATGGACTGGCGACCTGTCCAGGGTATCCCTGCCTCTTGCCCGTAGACACCTGGAGATAGGCACCAGCACCCCTTTTTACCCCACTTGGGATTAAGCGTGTCAGAAAATGGATGGATATAAGTGCTATTCTGAGGTTCAATCTCATTCCTGTCATTAACCTTCTCAGGGGAAATTGACCCACATAACCAATTAGATAAAGCAAAAACTTGGTTTACCAAATACAGAGAGTTTTTCCCCATTTTACAGATGTCTGCTAAGGACGTTTTTAACAATAGTATTTTAAACACCTTACTTTTGATTAAAAAAAAAAACTGGTAAATTTTGACAAAGCAATCACTATTGGACCTCACATAAAAAAAGGGTTAACCTTCACGACCCCTTATTATGACTCATGACAAAAAAAATCTCACGGCTACAGGCAGCTTTAATGTAAACAAAATGAAATAGTAAGAGTCTGGAAGGTCACCAACACAGGTTGTTGTGAGAAGAGATTTCTTATTTGAAGTAAGATGGTTTATTATGACTGAACTGAGGGTTTAATTTGGTTAAATCCCAAGACTCAGGTAGCCAACTAAAGTTGTCAATAATAATAAGCGCCTCCAATTATCTGCCTGAATTTGTGCTTTTATAGTCTATATGCTATTAGGTATAAAATGATTTCTAATTAAAGGTTTGGAGTCTTTAGATCACTAGATTATACATGCAATAAAAAAGCAGAATGTGGAGCTATTAAAACATTATATTTCAGTTTTCATACTTTTACCATTTTCTTGGCCTTTTTTTATAGCTTTCAAATTTCAAATTGTGTGTATCAATACAGAAGGTGTGAGAAGAGTTACATAACAGTGAATAAAAAACTAGGGATGCACGATATAATCGGCCCCCTATCGGTAAAGGCCTGTATCAGCCTTAAAACTGAATATCGGACAACAGCCACCCCACCGATATTTAACCCGATATTTGATCAGCTTCTGAGTTTCTAAAGTCTAAAATAAATATATATATATACTACTTCTTCTTCCTCAAAAACTTATTTTTTACAGACGTAAAAACTTCTAAAGACGAGGGAAATAATATTGATACATTAAAATATCACAATATCTTCATATGCTGATATATGGCCATTTAAAAACACCATATCAATCTCTTTTACTAATGAAATATTGCTATATGTCATCGTTATGCTACGAAATCCCCCGAAAATTCACAAAATTTTGCCATATTTTTATATGTTTATATATTGACGCGGTATCAATCTATTTTACTAACAAAATATCACAAGAATTTGCAAAATATCACGAGTTTGTAACAGAACAATGAAATTTCACGAGATTTTGAAAGTAAAATAGATCGATACCGCATTTTTAAAAATCAATTTGATATCAGCATTCAATGACTACTTATTTTTGTCCAGCTTTAACATCGGTATCGGTTATCGGCTGCATGAGTTTTAAAATATCGGCATATCAGATATCGGCCAAAATCCCAATATCGTGCATCCCTATAAAAAACCACTAATGAAGATCTGTAATCAAAGTTAACTTTGGTGTATGGGTTAAAAATGCTTTCAAGGTGAGGAAAAGCTCAATAATACACATTCATGCAGAGGTAGTGAGGTATTCTGTTCACATCAAACAGAGGCGGCACGCTGATTAACAAAGTAAAGTTATTTGTTTCAGATTTATGCCTTAAACCTGCTCAGCTGTCACCAAGGGAACATCTTGGCATGATTCTTCTCCTTTGTTTTATCCCTGTTTTTTTTTTTTAGATGATGATTTGTGATGTGAGGATATTTTTCTTTTCATGCACTTTGCCTGCATGCAGGGTAACCCCAAGGGAGATAGATCTTTTGATCCTAACATATTATGGCTGATGCTCAGTAAATTCCAGGAGCTATCTTCTGTGTTAGGATTTAGCAAAGTGAAAGCAATTTTTAAAAGTCAGGTAAACCTCAATCATACTTTATTTTAAAAAAATATTAACTCATTAAAATTTAGACTAGGGTAAAGGTTTTACATTTCTACGAATATTCAGATTAGTTAATCAACCTCTGGTGGTGAAGAATGTGGCCCATCTCTGGCCAAGGTAGACACTCCATTAATAAAAAGTTTACACTTCCTAGATCAGTCTAAAACAAGTGAGAACATTAAAAGGTCTCTGAGCAGTAGTGGAAAATTTATTTATGATATTTTTACACTTAAAAGCATGCCTAAAGTTAAAATAAATCCTTAAAAATTGATCTAAGCATTGATGGAAAAACAAAAAATTAGCAGCAGGTTTTGCTCACATACATTTTGGTCCTCTTTACAAACACCTTAGATGTCATAAAACAAACATTATCCATGAAAGTAGCTGTTTTGTCACTAATAACCAAGATATATGCAGCAATGAATTTAGCATGCGATTTCAGTCACTCATCAGTGTGGAGGTGTGACCAAGAACATAGCTCAACATTACTGCGAACTGGGAAGACACAAGCAGCAGAGGAATGTTTTTATCTGTTCAAAGTAGCATTTAAAGGGCTTCTCACCCAAATTGCAACCTCTTTTGTGCCAATAAACTGTATAAATGCGTGTCTTGTAGTGCTGTCTACATGCCCGTGGCATTAGTTTGACAATTTGCTACATATTTTATTATAATCAAAATTCACACAGTACATGCCTTCGTTTGGACCGAGTCTAGATACAGACCACAGTTTTAACCCTTTACTGCATATAACCGGTTATCTAAAACACTAAAGCCAACTTATCGCTCAGAATCTGTCCCTGTTCTGTCCCCATTCGGAAGCTGAGAGAGTCCTGACCAGACTGTTAGCATCTCTAGAGCCAGCATCTCAAACCAGTACGGCCCATTTCCTATGTCTGGGATAAAGACGTTGGAGAGAAATCCTTTGCCTCAGCTCCGTCACAGAACTATCTCCGTGTTTGTCCCTCAGTACAGATGATACTGATAAATCCAATTAATTGAGTTGTACGGTGGTTTGACCTTTGCTGCCCACCTAAGCTCTGCTGTACAATTCTGCAACTATCTGATATTATTTCTTCTATCCAAGGTAATAAAAGTAGGAAGGCCAAGATGTTGTTCAAAAGATGGAGACAGCTATCATTTTTGAAAGTTTTTAATCACTTATAAAAATGAATAATTTATTTCTGGGGGTTTCATCGTCCAGTCCTTGTATCAGGCCATGCTAGTAATTTGTACAGTGTGTTCTGTAGTAATGGGAAAAAGGGAGAAGGTCAAGAGCATAGGAAGAACCACTAGGCCTGGTTATTATATGCAGCAAAAACACAGATTGGAGGACAATTTTATTTCAAGAAAAGGAGAAATAATCTCATAGATGCATAGTGCAGTAATTTAGACTCATTATGACACATTTTCAGCTGCAAAGAAGTCTCTAGAGTGGCCTAATTGTGGCTCTTAAACTAAATGTGCCCCCTTCCCATAATTTAAAAACAAGACAAATTAATACATCAAGTGATGTAAAAAATTAATTGACACATATATAATTTTAGCTGATAATAATTAAATAAATATATTTCTACATTAGACAAAAAATTGAGAGTTGTACTACAAATTATAGGAAATTGTGTTCCTCTCTTTTTGTAAGGAATGAATGCAAATCATTCTTTTAGTTTTCTGTCTACTATCATTTACAATGTATTAACAATATTTTCTTTACAGAAAAAGATTTTGTGTCGTCTACTTATGTATTTTAGACTCTGTGAATGTACAGACTTGTGGTTTAATGCTAACATGCTATCTATCCTGTTGTTTTATGTCGCTGTCTCAGATGGACCCTGTCCAGAAGGCAGTGATTAATCACACGTTTGGGGTCCCTCAGCCCCTTAAGAAGAAACAGATTATCTCCTGCAACATATGCCACCTGCGTTTCAACTCAACGGTAAGAGAAGCTTTTTTTGGCTCTATAGGGAAGATGAAGAAACATGGCAATAAGAGCGAGGAAGAAACATTCAGCTCATTGACTGGTTTATTTTACGGGCTTATGAGTCTATCTCAGTGAAAAACTGTAGTTTCTTGATTCTTCATCATTAGCTCTCTTTCGTGTTGCTATGTTTGTCTGTGTTCTACTGATAATCCACTTTTGGTCAGTCTTCAGCTGTTGGACAGGTGTTCGCATATTTGGGTCGAGAATAGAAGAGTTAATGGTTGATTTAAGGTGTTAGGCTACTTTGGCTGGAATCAGATCTTCAATTGACCATTACGATTGACAGTTGTGTTGTTTATTTTTTCCATCATACCACTGTTAACTATTACTGACTTTTTTTTCTCCTAATTTTTTACAAAAATACAAGTTGGGCTTCCATGTTTCTTCAAAGAGGAAAAGGCATTCACGTTCATACCTTTCAAATGTTCTTTACTGCTTTTTTATTATTTTTCAATTTACCCTGCAGGGGTCCCTGACTCTTAATCTTTAATCTGCTCGACCTGATGTTTGGGTGAACGTCCAATCCGGACAAAGGAACCATTTTTGTCATGATTCTTCCTTTTTTGGACCTTCTGTTTCTGTTTAAGTTTTCTTTTTGGGTTTCAGTTACAATTTGATTCAAGTCATTCTGTGTTTTCTAGTTCATTGATTTAATTTCCTTTTTGTTATCATTTTGTGGTTGTGTTTGAGCGTTTTTGTATTTTTTTACACTCTGTTGCCCCCTTGTGCCAGTCTCCTTTCCCCTAGATCCCTTCTAGAGCTTTCTGTCCACACCTGCTTCCAATCAGTTGATTACTCCATTCATTGTTCTCTTTGGCATATATACTCTTCCTCTGCAGTTACTCTTTTCTGGATTCTCTTCGTTCGATCATTCCTTGATTTTATTCCTCCCTAATGTCTCCTAGTTTTTGTTTTGTTTTTTACGTTTTTTGTTGATCAGTTCAGGATTATCGGTTGTGTATTTGTACGTCTTTATTAAATTTTGCAAGAAATCCTCTCTGCCTCTTCAGCACTGCAGTTGGGTCATTAACAATTATCCACGAATCCTGATAATCGTATCCACTGTTTGCTATAGTGAATAATCTTTCTCACTGTCAAATGGTGGAATTAGAATAGATTGGAATAGATTTTAGAATAGATTTGAATTGTCTTTATGACCCTTCTACTATTGATGGGATGCAACAATGGCTTTTCTAAGGTCCTTGCTAAAGATAATTTCCCAGTGGCATTGTATGAAACACATGTTCTCTGCAGTCCGACAATCTTAAAAACTCACTCTGAATATTCAGGTGTGTTTATTTAACTCATTTTGTTGCTTCCATCCTAAATTCAATGGAAAGTAACAATGGATCAGTATTTCCATAATGATATACTATCTCTTTTCCTGTAAGCGCCTTGCATTTCAGTCACAAAGAATTATCTTCTTTTTGTGAATCTTATTAAAATAATTATGTGTATTGATAACTACAATGTGATTTATCAGAGCCTTGATAAAGAATATAATTGTGGGGTTGCTGTCTTTGTTCTTCTGTTTAAAGGATTGTTCAGTTTTTATTTCATTTTAATTGTTAAGCATGGTACAGTTGATTAGGTGAGAGGGAAAAGACGGCAGTGACAGACTCCATTTATCAGTACAACGCAGAAACAATCAGCAGCCACAGCAGGAGGCAGCATTCTCAGCTACCATTCCTTCTTTTCTACAGCACACATACTTTATGACATTTCATGAACTTTTAAAAAGTAAAAAAACAAATAGTTCAGAGAGGTGACTTCAGTCCAAGTGCAGCTAAATCTAGTACACAGGCGCATAGATATGTTTGGACTTCAGACTTCAAAAAGGTTTGAGGAGGCAGGGAGCTGAGAAGGGAGAGGAGATGCAGACGTTTTCTCTTTATTGTTAGTCTATTCAGGAGTTTTAACATTTTCAAACTTCCTGAAAACTCTCCAGAGTTTGCTATGGATTTTATTTTAACTTGCCCTGAGGCACTGTGTTCTAAGAGGAACATTTATTGAGTGGAATGACTTATAAGTTTACAGATTAATTTAAAGAGCTATTTAAGGCTATAATCTGGGACAGTTAGAGTTGTCCAATCACAAAAATACAAATCTATATTGTATTATTTTAATTAATAACTTTTTTCTTTATCTTTTATTGAATATTTTAAGCTTGTGGGTCTGGGTACATTAGTGAGAAACAAAATACTGTATCAACATTTGATTTACCCAAAAATAATTGAATTTGTAAATGTGTTTGCACCAACCAGCTGACCCCACCTCATGACATTTAAAGTTTCTAAAGCATTTTTTTTCTGTGTATTTTATAAACTCCCAGTGAATTAGCAATCACACAAATAAAAATGTTTTTCAAATCCTTTTACACTTAGTTTGGGTATTTTTTATTCTTTCCTGAAGAATAACAAATGGACACAAGGAAAGACTCGGCAATTCAAAAAGAGTTATCAAGTTTTAATAATGTAATAGGATAATTTGAAAAATACACAAATGAATAAAACGGAAGAAATTAAACTTGAGGACTACTGTCTTGTTTTTTCTTCTGTAAATAATCAAACATTGTTATCTTGTGCTGTCACAGTTAGATTAGCATGTCACTTTAAACAAATACTGGAAGTGTTTTTGAAAATACTTTTGTTATGACTTTTTAGATAACATCTCTATTGGAAATATTATTTCGTGCCGCATCTGCCTGGATTTGTTGTAATATTCTTTAAAGACGGTGAATTTTGTTGCTCAGTGCAGAAACTATTTAAATAGTTAAACCTTTAAAAGTATTTAACGGTGTATTATTGGTCTAATTAACAGAACGACTGCAGAAATAAGTTTCTCATAACAATTAATTTGAATATTTTTGTATGAATTAATTTGTTTCTCATGTCAGTTAATTAATACAAAATTATTCATACCACTTGGATTTTTTTTTTATGTTTTATTCTTTCTCAGCCACAAATTTGCCAGGTTTGTTTTTTAAGGAATTACTAGGGAAAGCATAATAGCATTTGTAAGTGTTGATTTGATTTTTAAATTTACACAAATTTCTAGTTCAAATTAGGTCTGATTTTTATGGAAGACGATAAAAAAATCAGACTTTTTTTCTCAGACTTCTTAGATTGAATTAAAGTTTTTAAAAAAAACAAATGTCAGATTTTTTGGGAGTATTTTTTTTTCCTCAGAGCCCCTTATCCTCTTCTGTAGCCCTTTAATTGGACCTTTCCAAAAGATGGATGAGCCTTTATTCAAACAATTCAACTGTACAACTCTGTCTGTATATTTAGTGTATGTTTTTGAAGCTTAAAGCCTATTGCTGTTGCTTATAGAATCCATCTTTTCTCACCAGCATGATGCTGCCACCACCTTGTGTCACCCCTTGAGATGTTATTTTATAACATAGGCTTACGTTAAAGCTTCCACAAATTAACCTCTGGCCCTTCTGGTATGTTGTTTGTTTACCGTTATATGTTTGATAACTTTTCTTAGCCAGTTCTCTATTGCAAATAGGTTTAAGATCTCATTGGGACTAACCTGATTAAATAAGGAATTTAAAAAATCTAACAAAAAAAGAATCAAATAAACCTGTGAGGCTTTCACTAAATAGTTCAAATTTAACTGACATTGAATCACTCACAGTTGGACCCATCTGTGATTTTATGACTTCTGAATGCAATTAGTTGAGCTTTTTTTTCTTAAGTAGTCTATTTAAAAGGGGTAAATTATATATGGGGTGATTATTGCACTTTCATCATTCGCACCATTTTGTGATATATATTTTATTTTTCATTAAATCCTATTTAATTCTTAAATAAAAACAAATTCAAAAACAAATTTTCAAAAATGGTGTAAAACAATGAGCAATTTATATCCACAGAACATCTAAATGATAGAAACATTTTCCACTCCAACACCAAATTTTAACAGGAGTATTTCCACTATAAATCCTAAGCTCACCAAACCAGCAGTTAAAAAAAAGATGGAAAGCAAGGCTTAATTATATTAAACTAAAACTATAATTTTAGTTTAACCTTTACTGTTTTATGGTCATGATCTGTATAGAAGTAAATATATCCACTCTGGTCTGGTAGTATACTATCTACGTCACACTGTTGGTTACTTGATTCCTGGCTGTTTTCATCTCTGCTCTATCTAATGCCAAATTGAGCAAACTGTAGCTCCTGTTCTTGGGTGGGCTCAACAGTAAGAACACTATAGTGGGTCAAAAAGGAACTCTGGACTGCTGAGCTAAATCCAAACTGCCTGAGCCTTTCCGGACGTCATTACGCGAAAAAAAAAACGGAAACTGTATAGTCTTAAGCTCCAGATAAGAATGTCGGGAAGTCCCTATGTTAAATGCACTATAGGTAGGAAGCATTCTGTTTGGTTTTTTTCAAGCTGATTGTAGTGTTTTTATCTGAGCACATGCCATCTATGGTTAGATATAAGTTAAAAAAAAATAATAATATCAGGGGAAAAAAGCATAAGAAACTTAAAATGGCACACACAGTGCCAAAATTATCCAATATGTCTAATGTGGAAGAACGCTTTGGTTTATGTTTAGTTTTTTAGATCTATTACATTTATTTAGGGCATGTAATTTCCCACAGTTTTACTAAAAATAAGCCAAGGGAACAAAAGTTTAAGGATAATGACCTCTTTTGCAGTCCACTCAGTGTTCATTGCTTTGTATGTATTTCACCACTTTTGTCAAATGCATTTTCTTCAAATCTAATTCTAATACACATTTTTAATGCTCTTCTATGTTTTGCATGTCTAAACTCCAGATGCACCCTGGTTGACATATTTTCACAAGAAACTAATGTTCTTGCATTCTCTAAATAACCATGTTTTTGTTTTTCATGGTCAATTAAAATCAGAATATCATAGAACAGACATGGGGCTTCAACCTTTCCCATAACATATAGGTTTAACTGATAAACTAGGGCAACTAACAGACATGTTTAACTTCTATATCTGCTTAATTTCCTGAAGAGACAGGAATGAATTCCTCTTTAAAGCTCTTGAGTGGAACTAGCTTTACACCCACTCAGCATATATATGTCTAAAGTAAGTGTACAGCGCCTGTGTTTCCTTTCATCCTAAAGTTTTCTAAACTCTGGAGAATCTAGGATCCTTTTGATGGAACAGCATCCCCTTGTAGTTTCTTTTGATTGAAGCAAAGCTCATTTAACGCCTCCTCCTTTTGTCTCCTCTGAGACCTGATCAGGAAGACAGGCTATTGGTGAGAAAGCCGATTCTAGCTGACCTAATCACACCAACACAAGCAGTCAGATGATGTGCTTATGTATTTTCGTCTGACTGTGTCTCTGCGCTAATGCTACTTAAGCAGTAATCTGTTTTAATTAGCTGTGAGCTTTGATGTATTGGTCTTTCTCAGGTAATCAGATAAACTGGCATTTTGCTCCAAATTAGGGAAGTATCACAGAGATTGTACATTTTATATCGTATTTCTGGAAGTTTTAACTTGATCAAAAAAGAAAATATGCCCTTTCTTTTTTTTGGAACAATTGAAATGTAAGAAATAAAAAATGCTGGCAACATACTACCAAACAGTTGTAATATGCAAAGCTGAATTTATGTAAAGTCCTCTACCCTTCCCATGCTCCACATCCTACATCCTTAGAAGTCATTTTATCTGTCATTTTGTTATATGTTCTTAATTTAATCCATACTGTATGTGTAGGTTGTGGATTCCAAAATGACATTCTATTCACCCCCAGTGGCTGATATGAGAAGATCCTCAAAGGTTGCTTTAGTTTTTAATGAGTGATCTTTGCATTGATTTCTTTGCTGTTCTTATGTATCTATGGTCTGTGTGACAACAGAGCTTTTGTTCTCGGATTGAACAGGGTCCGAGGAGTGATGACAATGGAAAAGTAAATTGTCATTCACTCAGTAGGAAATCTGTGTGCTTTTGTTGCTGCAGTGCTGCCTGTCAGAATGTGTTTTGAGTCTGATTTGTGTTTGTGTGCTCATGAGAGCTCAAATGTGTGTAAAATTAGTATGTATTGCCAAGTGTGTCTGGGTTTTGCAGAGGCTGACTCTCACAGTGCACATTAATGGGGTAGTTGTAGAGATTGAATCCTCTCTCTTGTTGCATATTACACATGCAATTATACCTCTGGCCTCCCTGTGTGCCAGCTCCGTTATCAGGTGGTAACAGACTCTCCCTGCAGCCTCTGGATGCCTGTGAGAGAAAGAATATTCAGACACATACATTTCAACATTTATTGCACACAGGCTCTTGTCTTTCCAACGAATAATGCATTGAGTCCTCTGTGCTTCTCTCCTCTAACATGGCTATTTCATTCTTCACCATTTTCCCCCAGAACCAAGCAGAGGCTCATTATAAAGGACACAAACATGCACGGAAACTCAAAGCCATGGAGGCCCAAAAGAACAGGCAGCGACGAGGTGGGGAGATCTCAACCACAGGGAAAGAGAGGGACCGAGACCGGGAACGAGACAGAAGCAAGACGTCATTGGCTGACGCAGCTCTTCCAGCACCTGTGGAAACGAGCTTAGTAAAAGAAACAAGTACGTGTACAGAAAACTGTGTATATATATATATATATATATATGTATATATATATATATATATATATATATATATATATATATATATATATATATATATATATATATATATATATATATATATATATATATATACTAGTCTCAACTGTGAGACTAGTAAATGGCCTATAGCTGGTCTCAAACTTCTTCCTCCAACCCTAAAATTATTGCAACACATTTGAAATCTATGTTACCTTATTCAAATTCTTCCTTTAAGTACGTACATGTTAAAAGTTTTTTTTGGAGTCTTGACTTCTTTATTTCAAAGTAAGAAGTCTTTCAAAAGGTAATTATAGGACACCACTGCAAAAGTTAAAACTGCTGTTTTAATGTTTATATTTAAAAACTGCTAACATTATTTGGTTGTGTAACTTTATTGCCGAAGCTTAAATATACTGATGTAAAAAACTTCAAATCACTGTGTTTTTTTAAGTCCCAAAACATTAGAAATTTCACTGACTTTATTTTTGATTTTTTTTCTGACATTTTTTTTTTTACTTTAATATGTTTCTCTTTTTCAGATTTGACTATTTCAGTTTGCCAGACCAGTTCTATTGTGTTTACGTTCAGTTAATTCACAACTTAACAAAGAGGGCATTGGTGTTCTTTATTTAAGACAAGGTGATTTTTAACGTCCTATTTCCATTTAGAAAAAATTATTTGATTTAGTTTCTATGTCTCATGTAAAAATTTATTTGATGACCTGAAACACTTATAAAAATATGTAAGAGATTGAATATTTCATCCAAACACAGAACAATAATAAACAGATTCTAAAGTATAGTCTCGCACAAAAATGTGAAATAATGGAAGGAAAAGAGCTTTAATCCTTGAAGACCAAAGACTATTTTTGGTTTTCACTTCAAAAACATATAATATCCAACAAAATTTTAGTCAGTGAAACTGCTTTTACTGGACCTTCAATAAGGAAACCTGCATATAGTAGATATACTAGGGAAATATTGAAATTAATTTAGTCATGCACCTTTTTTGTCCGCCCCCCTCAGCATTTTGAAATATGTTTTAAAGAAACAATTGCATCCATTTCAGATACGTCATGGTATTGGTATTTTGTACTCCTGAACCCTAAATGTTAAGTTGGGGAAGTGGTGGCCCAGTGGCAAGGGTATTGCGCTTGGAATCCTAAGGTTTTGAGTTCGAGCTCCACTCCCACAGACTGCCATTCTTGGTCCCTGAGCTAAGAACGTTAACCCGACACTGCTCCCTGAGCGCCGCACAATGGCACCCCACTGCTCCCAAAGTGTACACAATGTAATGACACTAAAAAGCTGGGAAATAGTTTGCTCCTCCATTTTTCGGAATGGTATTTTGAATTTTAGCTCCAACAGTATTTAAAGCGAATAAGCTGGAAGGAGAACAACAAGAATTGTACGACTAAGAGGGTCAATGTAGGACAAATTACAACTAACACACTTTATCTCGGATTTGATCACATTTTCTGGTAATTCTTTTAAATATTTGCTTGCAAAAATTTGGCAGCTTTGCCTCGCCTCATGCTCAACTCAAAGTCTTTCTATCTTATTTATTGGGTTTGAAAGAAAATGTAGGAGTAAATTGATACACTTTAATTCACAGTTATAGACTGTTTGTAATTCCTACCCTCAGCCTTTTCGTTGGTGGAGGGTTGCAAAGTGTTCAGACTTTGAGAAGGATTGTGGTCTATAATGTTCCAATAACCAGGCTTGGAAGGGTTGGACTCTCACAGAATTCTTTGTTACTCCTTTTTCTTTAGATTTCAATTATTTGACTCCCCATTACTCCCTCCTGCTCTCTCCTATTGAAGTTAGAATAAGAGAATAGTGACAGGACCAGAATCGGTGTGTTTGTTCAGCGTGAAAATAGCAGCTAAAAGTGCTGTTTGAACAGAAATGAAGCAGAATCCTGTTGATATGTTTCATTTTAACTGGCTGTCAAATGGATTAAGACACTTATCTACTTCTTCAAAGGTTCAAATGTGCTTGCTTTAGTGGTGCAAATGGGGTTATTTATTGCTTGACAAAAAAAAAGGTAAAACTGTTTTCAACAAGAAAAAAAATGTTAACTTTTTCCACTGCAGACAGCTGCAGCTTGTCATCCAACAACTTGAATTGTTTCTTTGGCACTTAAACTTGTCTACATCCGGATTTTCATTTATCATTGTGAAGCGAGGGGACTCTGGCTGATTTCCCCTCTTATCCTGTAGTTTTCAAGTTGCCTGCCCAATAGAGGATTCCTATCTTAGAAGTATTTTCAAATGCAGACATATCATCAGGGAAGAGATATGATGGTTTGAGAGAAGTTACACTGTTTATCCTCTAGATAGGTTAGTTCATGAATAGAAACTCACATACACCCTTTTTTGCCTTTAGTGTCAAGAGTCTCCTTCAAAAAGGAGAAATCGGACAAAAGACCAGGGGCTTGATAACACCCACATTAAATATAATTTTAATATTCTGCTGTCGCAAAAGCCCTGAAAGCGGAATGCACGGTAGAGGCAAAACAAGATGAGATGATGAGTGGGAAATGTAAGATATTTTGAAATGAATGAGGGCGAGAGAGGGAGACAGAAAGGGTTCAGAAAGGGAAAGCACTGAAGACGTAGATAAGTCATTGCTAATTTTTATGCTGTGAATAATTTTGTGGTTCCAAAGCAATTTTGTGCCAAAGAACACTCTTTATAAGCCCAATTGTGCGACTGGCCTAATGTGAAATTGAAATGCACCAGAGTGAGCCAGTGCTGGCATCCAGCACAATGCTGCACTGGAACGGAAAAGCGCTCCAAATTAATACTCGATGAAATGAATTACATCTGCCATGAAAATAAAGGCTGCTGGGGATCTTTGAGAGGCTAATGTCCTCAGTGTCTGTACTCAGGAAGCAATAACCTCCCTGTCGATGGTTCAGTTAAGTATGCACACTATCTGAGTGAAAAATATTCCCCTAGACCCGCAAGGTCAGCCTGTTACTACCGTTTTACAAACATTGAAATATGTGATCTCTCAGATGCTTCCCAAACATATTAGGCTTTAGGTATTTTATCATGTTGAGTGCAACAAGTCATTCATCTGAGAAGGAGAACAAGAGTATAAGCAGTGACGAACTTTCCAGTCACAGTAAGAGACAGATTGATTTTTGTAAAGCATACCTCAGACTAACAAAGGACAGCCGTCTAGCAAGTGCCAAGCTGGCGCCAGGAGACTGAGAGCCACCATCAATCACGACGAGCATCAATCACCCCTAGCTTTGATTGACTCCGCTGCTGAAGTCATCTTTTGCGGGGACTCTGTCTGTCACCGCAGTAATGATGATCTAAAGCAAGTATTTTTCCCCTGGGAATTTGTTTATGTGCTGAGGCTGCCTCGGATCAGTGCCCGCCAAGTAAATCAAGTGCTCAGCATCTTGAGAGGGCAGGCAAGTGTGTGTATAAAGAGTCTAATGAGTGAATATTCGTTATGTGTCTGTCGGTGTTTAAAGTTTTTATTCAATCCGTCTGCTGTTTGATAATCTCCTAAGATCTTTACCACAATAGAAATGGATTATGATGGACTGTTTTAAACACAAATTGAATTATTTTCATGTTCGTCTTGATTGCTTTTACAGTATAGATCCATATGTTTTTAAATTGTCTCTACGTGTACGCCTCACAGGGCCAGCTGCCAATAGGCTGTTCTTTGTTTCGACAATTTTGACAGTTTTCCAGGGTGTCTGTACAGCTATATCGATAGTCAGAGGACATACAGTCAGGGCATTTATTAAGTAGGCAGCCAGCTTTATTCTTAGAAATAAGATCAATACTATCTGTAATTGTTTGTGTAATATACTACATTGCACAAACTTTTAAAATAAAATTCATTTTTAGCTGTTCTTCTGTTTATTGCCTTTATAAAATACCCATTGTGCTAAAGATCATATATAAAAGTCTGTATTTTCGTTCTCTTTAAATATATATGTCTGAAAGTAAAAATTTCTGTTTCCTAGCTGGGAATAAAGATCTAAACGAGGTCGTCTCTGATCTCAAGCCTTGAATCTTCAGAGGCCTTTGATTCCCACCAACCTTCATGTCTTCCTCTGTGAGGGTCCTGTAAAGCCACTGATCACTATCATTTGTCACCACAGACCTCTTAGGTGGCTCGGTCTTTTACAGATCATTCTTACCCATATTCCTACCCCCCTCCTGGAAAAGTGCTCAAATCCCTCAACGGTAACACTCATTACAGTGAGGGGAATGTCTAATCTTGCTCCTGTATAGTTTCTTTTACCCGCAAAGGAATGAAAAAAGGAAGACCCTTATCTCCAATGATGAATTTACTCTAAGACATAAAAGGGAAAAATCAATGGACCACGGTCGCTCTAAAGTCAGCTGCGTGGGTTGTGTTTGGAGGGGGTGGTATGTGCGTGTGTTAAGCTCCCTAAATGAAATAGTGATATTCAGTGAGCGTAGCGATTGGTGCTCTGGGGTGAAGTGTGTTTGATTCCCATGAGAAGACAACAGAGGTGAAGGGGGGAATTGTAATGGAACTCCAGTGACTTATCAGTGAGACCTGGCAGTCGATTGGTTTGTTTATATTGACTGAGATTCAAGATCCACTTGATATTTGAAGAGTAAATGGGGATTAAAAAAAGGTGAAAAAGAAGAGAGGAAAAAAATAGTGGCAGAACAAGTATTAGTTATTAATGACATAAAATAATGCTAATTAATAGTGCAATCCCAACAATTACTTTTCCCCTATTAATACGTCTTTTCCCATCAGTCTCCAACTGTTGCCTGGTTCCTTTGTCACCGAATCCTTAAAATCAGACTTATAGACGTATGTGGTTGAAAACACAGCAGAACAACAGTATGTACAATTCACAGATATTTAGTCCAGACAAGGTTTTCTGTATATCATCCATGACAATCAATAAATTCAAGCCTTGATAATGAGGAAGATATTTTTATACGGTAAAGTTTGCTAATGCTTATATGTTTACTTTATCTTTTTGATACATAATTCATCTGTTTGTGCAGGTTGACTTAATCATAGAAACAGAACTTAATGAAAAAGTTTTTCTCTTGCTTTGACTTTGTATCAAATTCAATAACTAGTGTTTCAGCTGCAGTCTGTGCTGCTTTTGTGCAAACAAAACATAGTTATAATAATGGTATTGTAATATATCAAGAACAAACTATTAGGAATGATCTGAACTCATTAGTTGAAAATAATATGTTGAACTTAAAACCGTTTTCAATAAGGAAAAAGTGCATACTGCAAGTGTGGCTGATATAGACTATAGCTCCTTCTCCACTGTAAGCCCCAGGCTTTAAAGCCCCTAGGATTTTTTTTATTACCGGACTATTAGGAATCCTGACCAATTGGTTCCTTTGTCCATCATGTTCCTTTCTGCATTACTTTGAAAGACCCCATTGGGTGTGCATACATGTGCTTCAATACAAACTTTCCCTCCTCCTGCTGCAAGATATAATAAAAACATGTAAGAACAGGCCACTTATTCTGACTACAGTCCACATCCAAGTGCTCTTTTTGGCTAACAGCCTTCAGAACGGCCATGCCGCAAAGTCTGGTGTAGTTCTGGTGAGCATGTATCCCAGGGTCACACCCACTTGGGTATACCAGTGGTTTGTCCAGCTACGGTTGTTTTGGTCCTTTAGCCTCTTGTAGTCCTGCTTCATTTTCACCTGCTCTGTGGTGTGCAGAATGATTACAAACAGTCCACCAATCATTGCTCCTTGCAACCCCACCCCTACAAGAGCCTGACTAAGCAGAACAAAGTACTGGGTAGAGTCCTGCAATGGGTCGGGTACCCGCGGGTCCCCGACGGGTCACCTGCTAAAATGCTCTTTTGCGGGTGAAAAATACATAAATAAAAATAAACGGGTAGTCATCCTAACGGGTTCGGGCGGGTGCGGGTTGGTAAAACTCGACCCATGCAGGACTATAGTACTGGGTCACTTGAGATACCAATCCCCATGAAAGGAAATCACAGGTAATGAAATTAAGTTGGGTAATTCTGTATGGAAAAGTAAAGCAGTATTTGAAAAGCCTCAAAAGCCCCAGGATTTTAAGCGGCTTTGGAAAAGGGGCAAATAAATGACACCAGATATTTGTTGGGAGGATTTTTCAGGGGCTACCTGGATCGATCAGTTAGAAACGCTTTGGTAATTGGGATCAGACATGAACATCCTTAACAAGAGATCTAGTTAGGAAGGAACAGAAGAACCTCCCCTCTAAAACCCCTCTACACAAGATGAATAGTATCTGTAGCTGAACTTCATAGGTCATCAACAGTGAAGGCCAAACTATCAATATCCTCTGCAGATTTAAAGTTGCCTTTTTTTTATTTTAACCACATTTAGCACTTCCATCAAATTGAGAAATTTTTAAGTGAGCTAAATATTTGGGTAATTGTAGGGAGCTATGCAAGGATACTCCTTTAACATTGTTTTGCTTTTTTTTAACAATCTCTGTCTTTTTTCCTATTGAAAAGAAAAGGAAAAAGATAAATCTATCAGGACTAAAGATAATGTGAGCTTAATTTTTATTTAAGCAATGCTTTCAGCCAGGAGCTCTTTTGAAGTCCATGTGTTGGTTTTTAAATTCTTTTTTATAAAATATGTTTTTAATGATTTTTAATAATTGGAAAAAATCGTTTGGTGCCTGTGTCAGCAGACTGGATAGGACTCATGCCTATTAAGTGTGTCTGATTTTTAAGTAAAAAAAATAGAGCAGACTTTAAGTAATAGTACCATGCTTCAAGATGTGTTATTGCTCAGGACTGGAGTGGAAAATGGCAGTACTTACAAAAACAGTCCTGTTATGGATTTATAGTTTGCCAATATTCATCTTTTCTTTTCTATTTCTGTACAGGCCTTCAGTTTGAACTGGAACCAACCATTACGGAGGGAAAACTGGAAGAGAGTCCACGGAGCTCCGTCATGCTAACACCGGTGTCAGAGGTTTCCTCCATGGAGCTGGTCACGCTTTCCCCTCCTCAGATTTCACCTTCCTTGCAGCTCATGGAGACTGCGTCGGACACCAGCACGCCAGAGGGTGCCGTGGTCACAGAGGCCATCGAGGTCACCGAGGCTATATGTCTGAGCAGCGAGTCGTGTAGCGTCGCCGACCCATCCATCACAACAGGGGAGGCCTGTGTGGAAGACAACAAAGACCCCAAAAAGAGCAAAGCTCACCTACACTGTCCTGTCTGTAAAGTGACAGTCAACTCCCCGTCTCAACTAGAAGCACATAACAGCGGTACATTTAAGTTTTGACCCCAACTTGTGTTCTTTTATGTTCAAACACTAACGTTTTGAAAAGCCACTTACATTTGTTGCTGAAATTTCTCATCCAAAAAGGCTTTGGACAGAAAAGGAACCTGTCAAATCTCTGCTTTTTGTCCACTAGGTACAAAGCACAAATTGATGCTGGAAGGTCACAGTGTTCTCCCGCGGCGCAGGGGGAAAGTAGTGGCGGCTCGAGCTGGCTGCAAGAGCAAGAGGCTTGCGAGCAAAGGCAGCGTTGGGGTGCCTAGCAAGAATTTCCAGTGTGAAGTGTGTGAGATCTTTGTGAATTCTGAAACCCAACTTAGCCAGGTAAAATAAATATATATAGTCTGATTCATATATGTTTTAGAACATTGGGCAATATATTTAAGTCTAAGATAAATGCATAACAGGTAGGGGACATGAATAAATCTAAATTAAATATATGGATGAGCAAACCTGCCTATTTAGTTCAGGGTAGGAAGGAATTTGCACCTGTGTTAAATCTCCCCATTATCAGCATCAAGCAGGGGCGCCTGCTCAGCATAGGGGCTAACTTCATATGCATAAAACCAGTGCAAAACTAAATAATTTCAATATTTCCAGAAATTATTCTCAGAGCAGATGAATCACAGAAGCAAAATTAGACTTGGGTTTCCAAACATCTAGAATATATTATGCATAATATAAAATTAGAAAAGGAAAACCATAAGAATTTAAGATAATCTGATTGGTGACAGACTGTATTGGTAAATCCCCTCGGTTAGTGTATCTCCTGCATGGTGATCCCGGTCCGCAGTGGTCAGTATTAGGGATGCACGATATTGGGATTTTGGCCGATATCCGATATGCCGATATTTTAAAACTCGTGTAGCCGATAACCGATATCGATACCGATGTTAAAGCTGGACAAAAATAAGTAGTCATTGAAAATAGCAGTTTTGTTATCCATTTTTGACACTTTGAAAAATAATATACTCAAATATATTTTCATATGCTGATATCAAATCGATTTTTAAAAACGCGTTATCGATCTGTTTTACTTTCAAAATCTCGTGAAATTTCATCGTTCTGTTACAAACTCTCGTGATATTTAGCAAATTCTTGTGAGATTTTGTTAGTAAAATAGATCGATACCGCGTCAATATATCAGCATATAAAAACATGGCAAAATTTCATTAATTTTTCGGGGGATTTCGTAGCATAACGATGACATATAGCAATATTTCATTAGTAAAAGAGATTTATATGGTGTTTTTAAATGGCAATATATCAGCATATGAAGATATTGTGATATTTTAATGTATCAATATTTTTTCCCTTGTCTTTAGAAGTTTTTAAGTCTGTAAAAAAAGAAGTTTTTGAGGAAGAAGAAGAAGTAGTATTTTTTTTTTTTATTAGACTTTAGAAACTCAGAAGCTGATCAAATATCGGGTTAAATATCGGTGGGGTGGCCGATGTCCGATATTCAGTTTTAAGGCCGATACAGGCCGATACCGATAGGGGGGCGATTATATCGTGCATCCCTAGTCAGTATCTATCAGAAGTTGACTGAGGAGGAAAAAAAGATAAACTACGAGGCAGGCTGCCTTATGAAAGTGGGAAGCCAGTTGCAGCATCTAGTCAGATACAGCAGACTGAGCACAAACTGCATCTGTTGGACTTAGAGCTGCTTTGGTGGCAGTAATAAACACCATTTGGCAGATAGTCTTATCTGTGGTTCTGACATTGATAAATAAAGAAATACTACAAAGTGTTATATCATAAATAAATTACTGAACCATTTATGACAAGCGGAAAAAGAACTAGAACTGTAACAGGAAAAAATGACAGGAGTAATACTCTGGAATTTTCTTTTTTTATGGAAACTTAAAAAGGAGCCGTATGAGGGACTACGAGGAAGTCCCTACAGATTTGTCAAGGCATATCAAGCGCGAGTGCTGCAAACCTGATATGAGTTTGTACAAAAGGCCATAGAAGTGATGTTGACTCTGCTGGGAAATGCTCACCATTCCCAAAATGCCTGGCAGTGGAGAAAACTTTGCACACAATTTCCCCAGCTCTGCTCCACTGAGAAACGCTGTGGCTGCAGGATTAATCAGAAAACAGAACTGCTTGCAGATTGTTATCCGTTAAAATGAACACCGGGAGCTTAAAATTGAATCTTTCAACGTCACATCGCATTCACCTCTAATCTGCTGCATTAAAAATGATGTTAGGATAGTGATAAAAATGAATGATGGAGTCTTAAAGACGGTTTAATCCCAAAGCTAATTTCAACTTTGATGCAAGTAATGTGGTAAGCTTTTTTTAACAGCATAAAGCCAATAAATGTACATTTAAGCTGCTATTTTTTTTAACACCTAAAAGATATCATCTATTAGTTCAACAAAAGGCTCAGTAAGCTGCTGTTTATTTGCCACTTACTTCAAGCTGCTGTGCAATATGCATTTTCTTCTGGATGTATTACCATCAAACCAGGGCTGGGAAGTCATTTCTCTCCTTTTGATGTTTACTTTCTACTATTTATTTGAGTCATGAGGTTGTCTACACTGGAGTGGAATGTGGAAAATATCAGAGAATGCTCTGGCATGTGTAAGAGCACCCAGTCTCCCTTAGCCCTAAATACATTCCACCAGTCTTATATAAACACCCTCCCTCCCAGGAGGACAAAAGCCTGTAGGTACTGCAGCCAGCATGGCAGTGCAAGGCAGCTTCAACGAAGTAATGTAATTTCGGTGCACCTCAGTCATACCCGCCGCTTATTTATTATTCCAGAGGAGAGCGTTTGAGATTGTTCTGCTGTGGTACGACAGCTGCTTGTGAGCTGGCTAATGTTTTTTTTCTGCTCGTCTCGGCAGCACATGAACAGCAGAAGGCACAAGGATCGGCTGGCCGGAAAACCACCCAAACCCAAATTTACCCCCCACAGCAAGAGCCAGCCGAGCTCCAGCTTAGCGGTAAGTCTCAGCCTGAAGACGTGGACAAACAACAACACGGTCACGCAAATAAGCAAGCATCCTCAACACACTGGTGGAAAACAAAACAAGACATAATTCTGCTTCCTTACTGCAGATATGCTTTAACATGGTGTATACATCTGCCACAACTGAATCGTTTCCAGTTGCACTCAAAGTTAATGTTGTTTTAACCACAACCCTTCATAACACACATGAAAAAACACCAAATTACAAGGCTTTTAAAGGTCTCTACTGTGCATGATTTTGTGACAGCATGGCTGAGTCTCTGTAATGTCACAGAGGTTAAACACTCTTATAGTTAGTGAGTCTTCTACCCCTGAGCAGCCGCCTGAATCAGCACTCCAGATTAATCACTTTTCTATTCGTGTCATATACTCCCCCCCTTCTCCTCCTCCTTCATCCTGCAGAACGTGAGATGGAGTGGCTATGCAGGCGTGGCCGTGTCTGCCATGAAGAAAGCATTCACCCAGTGCAATTTCACCTCTCTCTCCTCTCAGGTCAGTGGCAGGAGAGGCTGAGTGTTGTTGGATTGGAGGGCAAGAGCTTGTGCTGGCTCAGCTTTAGGACTGACTGTGAACGGGGGACTAAACACAGAAAATAAAGTAGTTTAAGATTGAAGGGGTGGCACTGATCTTGTATTTACAATTACTATAATAATGTGGTTGGTAGAGTTAAAATTATAAAGCTGGTCGACTTTTTTAACAACATAGTTGAACCAAGCATGGGGTAAAAAAGGCAACATTTTTTAGGGTGCATTTTTAGCAGGAAAAAACACTTTAAAGATCTAAAATCTGCATGATTCAGAGGAAGACAGTTTAATAAAATAGTTTGCATCTCATATATGGAGTACCTTGCAAAACTATTCATGCCTATTTAATGTTTTTGCATTTTCTCCCATTACAACCACTAACTAACATATTCTAAGTGATAAACCAACAAAAATCATGAAATGTTTTCAAAGTGGAAGTTCCCAAGTTGTTGCAAATAACATTTTAAAAGGGCAATTTTGACTCCTGAGCGATGACTGCAGGAAAAAAAGTTGTGGAAAAGTATAAAGCAGGGTTTGGTTGTCATTATACATCATCTGGAACTGGAAAAAGTTTAGCAAGCAAACCAAGACATGCTTTTTCACTTAAATTAAAAGACAAGAACAAAAGTGCATTAATCAGAGCAACAGAGGCCGGGAAATCTTGGGAGGAGCTACAGAAAACTGCTGCTTTGGTATGAGAGTCTATTAATAGGCTAAATATTAGTCCTGCAAACCTTATCAAATATACAATTAAACATACAATGCATAATTAAATAAATTTATGTTCCAATGAATAAGGAAAATTACATTTAAAATTATTTAATAAATGTCATTTAAGTTTTTTTTAGATTAATTGAATTATTTTGCCCTATATTTGTAAATAGATATTAAGTGAAATTACTGCATGTATCTTTAGGGGTTCCCTTTCTTCTATTCTTTGGGTTACATGTATGGGAACTCTCAAACTTATTTTTATATTGAGACACTCCCGACTTAAAAAGGTTCTAGTTGAACCTTTATAAGTTAAACTTTGGTCATAATTCCATTACCAGAGAGCAAACCATTCTGTTATTACCTCTGCTCCCACTTTAAAGGAACATATACCTCTATTTTATGACATGATGCCCCTTTCTTTACTCTTGAGCGCTGGATAAATTGCTATGGTGAGCTAGATTTGGTCCACAGACATTGAGTTGTGAAACATATATGCTTTATTTTTACATAAAATAAAGCATATATGCCCAGTATAAATGAATGGTACAGTTTTTAGTTTTTTATTTATAATAAATGTTTAAGAAAGCATTATTTGGTTTCCTTTAGACACAACTTTCAGCTTTTTTTTGCTCAGTGGAATCCTTTCTGTGTTTCAGGGGTGTGAATACTTTTGCAAGGCACTTTATTTTGAAGACTTCTTTACTGATTCATTTCTTTGAGAATAGCATTTTAACCCTTTTTGTTCTCTGATATTTTTATCATGTGCAATCATTGATGAGCATAATGTAGCTTTTGTCACAGTGATCAGTTTCATCTTTAGTTATGCTAAAAGGTGTTATACAGTTTTTCATCTGGAGCTTTCTGCACAATGTAGTGAGCTTTGGGCAGGAGAATCAGCTGCAAACACCCCTAGGATAAGGAACAGAGCTGATGTCCATGACAACATACATGACACTGATTAGGTCGGACACGGTATGAAAAGGAGGAATTGATGCGGTTTGCACTGCCGCCTCCAGAGCTAACAGCTGAACCAGGGAGCTGTCTGCTGATATGAGCCTAAACTAATGCTAATGCATAACTGTAATCAACCTCTGGTTCTAAGAGGTTTTGTGTAAATAGAGATGCTTCCAGGAAATAACAGTCTGTCTTTAAAGCATTTTATTGCTGTTTTATATAGTTTCCTGTCCTTTTTTTAAGTGTAAGCTTTGAACAGAAAAATAAATAAGCTTAGTTTCATCATTCATCATAAAAATAAAATCCATTGACACCTTTTATTTGACTGAGAACTTCAGAGATACATATTTATTTCAACTTCAAGGTAACGATTGTGTCCATGCCATACTCCTAGATTGTCTTCTATGTCTATAATGTTTATGCAAGTTTGATCACCTGTGGGTAAATTATCTATTTACATATTTTTCATGTAAATTGAAGTCAATATAATTTACTCAAAGGTGTATTGCATTTTCCCTCTATGCAGCTTAGTGTGTGAATGAAGGGCCAATGTTTTGGAGAAACATGTTTGCCCGATCACTGTTGTGTTCTGCCCTCCTTGTCTTCTTCTCTTGCTTCTTACTGTTCCCCCATTCCTGTCTTCTCCAGACCAAACTGGCTTTGCAGAAGCAGCTGACCAAGAGTTTGACAACTGGCTTCCTGCCCAGCCCCCTCACCCCACCGACTCTGTGCACAGTGGCGACAAACCCGCTGGCTCTGCGCCACCCGGTGGGCACCACCACCTTCATCCAGACCCCATTCCTGGGCCCCGCACTGTTCCGGCCTGCCCCAGGGCCACTGCGGGCCACACACGCACCCATCATCTTCTCCCCTTACTAAAGACTTAACCAAGCGCCCAGTTAAGCTTAGCCCTGTCCCTTTACTAACTCCAAGGCCCTCATGTTAGTGTGACCTCACTACTAAGGTCGCATCCAAACTATGCAGTCCACCTGACTTAAAAATGGGAAGAGTGCACAAATTCCAATTAACCATCAGGCCTGATGGCTTGAGAGCTCTTCTCATTATAGAGGCCAAGTTCCCCCATTAAGCCTTCTTTCTGCTCCTTGTATTGTGACCTTGGGAGCAACACAGGCCTCCAGACAGTGACTGACACAAAGGGGCCACTTTTATAGCCATTTCATGGGTCGACATGATTTAAATTATGAATATTATTGTGTAATCTATTATAAAATATATAGAGAAAAAAATCTAGATGTATGTTTAGTGTGGTTGCCACAAAATAAGGTCCCTTTACTTGATGCTCTTAAAACTTTTATCTTATATGTTTGGAGGTTTGATGTCGTAGGTCCTTAAAGCAGCTGAAGCAAAGCCATACGTGTATGGCTGCAGAGGCCAGTCTCACTCATCACTGTTTTTCAGCTGACAAACTTAAGCCATGCTGTTGCATGGCATTGTGGATAGGGATAAAACCATACCATGTCTTAGCTTAATGGTAGTGTTCAGGTTTTTATTGCGAGATTTTGTTAAAAGGTTATAAGGAGTTAATGTCTTACCAACAGCAGATGAGCCACTTAAGCTGCCGTCACACTGCTTTCTATCCTGCTGTGTGCTGGCATTTGGAAAAGAAACTTTATTTGGGTGTAAATGTGAATATATTAAGGTGATTAAATGTTTCACTTTTGATGCCCTCTCGGTTTAAACAGTGCACATGTCTCGGGATCAATAGTGTGTAATTTAGTGTTCTGCTGCATCAGGATGTTGCATGCTACTTATTTTCATACCAAAGACTTAGCTGAGCAGGGAAGGAAATTGCTATGCTCTACTGCTACCAAGGGGTCACATAATTATTGACTGATTGAAAAAGAGTAGGTTATTCCTTCCATTTCCTCAGACAAAAGGTTTCCTTAGTTATTAGTGGGTCATTCCTAATATGTATGAGCAATATATGTAGAGTGTACACTGTGTGTAAGAGCTGCAGAGCTCCTGATGCAGAATATCCCAACATGTCCAAAAAAAAACTGGCACCCTGGATTACCAGATCATATGTTTGCTGCAGTGTCAAATAGCTCTGCTCAGTAAGGGAGCATCTATGAAAACACAAGGCAGATATGCAGTGGTGTGACAAGGTATTTAGTGCTTTCATTTAGTATAAATCCAGATTAGTTGGTCCTGAGCTTCAGCTAATATCTAGCCTAAAGGGAACCAAAGTGGAGGTCTTCCTTCTCAAAACATCTGCTGCCTAAATTAACTGTCACAGCAGTTTAGGCCAATTATATATTGGATAACCATTTTGTTGTCACGCTAATTTTTGATAAGTTATTTATAGAGAAGGTGCTGATTATTACTACAGGATAGAGAGGCAGGAGATCTTGCACCTTGAGTGATCCTACTGCCTTAAAAATGTGGAAAACACAACATGGAAATAATTTCAGGTCAGATTATAGATTATCAGAGTAAATGGACAGAAAGTCATTTAAAAATCCGAAATATTTTGAAGGTGAATGTGAATACCGAATACTCTATCTGGCAGATACACTGACAGGAAATATGTTACATTCATGATCATTGGCTTTAGAGAAGATACTCCCCATTATAAATGATATTACATACATAAAATAGTATTTGCATATTAGTATTTATTCTGATGTTTTTGACACAGGAGTTAACTGTGTCACAGTTGTCGGCGATGCTGCCTTGCAGCAAGGACTATGGCTTGAATTTTTGGGTCTGTTATGAAGACTGGTCTTTTTTTTTCCTCCTTATTTTTTCATTTTATTTGATTTCATTTTGGGGACATCTCCTGCTACCCGGGCTTACTGTCACATTGCAGATACTAGTTGAATTAATTGGGCTCTAGATTAGCCTTAGGAGGAAGTGTGACATGGATGGATGGATGGATGGATGGATGGATGGATGGATGGATGGATGGATGGATGGATGGATGGATGGATGGATGGATGGATGGAGCTTTTTAGGGAGGTATTAAATAGGTCCTGACCCCTCTCAGACTGACCATTAACGTCAGCCTCTGAAACCAACTACTCTGGATTTGAGCTAAATAAAAAGGCTAGAGGTAGGAAATTAGCTGCCTATTAACCTTTAAACATTAACTCACTTCAAAAAATGCAAATATTAGTAGGTTGTTTGTCTGTGTCAAAATAAAAAATTAAAATAAAAAAACAAAAAAAGCTATTCTTTCTTTTTAAATAAGAAACACAACCCCTGCTTCACCATGTTATCCATGATTAAGCAGTCATTTGTATCCAAAAAAGGTCATCTTGTCAACTAGACTTTCTTTCAGTTTGCAAATCTGCTCCTTGGAATCTGAATCCGTGCTTCAGAGTATTACTCATGCAGTGCAACTTGGGATTACGCTGTTCCTTAAGTAGTGGCATGAAAATATTTTTTGCAGCCATAGATGTCCTATCCTGCAAAATTTCCCCTTTTTTTGCACTCATCCTCACTTCTTTTTAACCCCATTTTCCTTTCACCTCGCCCCCATCACCTTGATGTTGCCGCCGATTTTCTTCTGCTGTGATCATAGTTTGAGACGAGAAGCAAGGAAATGATGCACACAATCAAAGCACATAATGAGACTACAATGGATGGCATGAAGACGTGATAGGATTTCAGTGTTTGATGAAATATTTGAAGATAGCGGGTGGGAAGGCCACTCAGCCACATTCTGATTGACATCCCGGTGCGTGGGGGGGGGATACAAAGCACAGTGCCATGGCAACCACATTAAAAAGCACCTTAAAACCAATTTACTTACAAAAGCAATGAAAATAGCATTGATGTTCTCTTTATTTGTTTGTAGGTGTATGTATTATGAATTTAATAGAAAAACAATCAACTTTATAGTTTACCTGTAATAATGACAAGCCTCACATTTAAAGCAATACATTCAGTATGTTTATGTTGATGGTGTGTCAATGACTTTATCTATTCTCTGCTGTAAACTCCTCATACAATGTGTTGTACAACCCATGACAGTCAAGGCCAACTCTGGTTTGTCAGTAAAGAGTCGACCCAAACAAAAAGCAGTGGGACTGCTGCCCTTGATGTTTGATGCTCATGGCCATTCTTCTCACGAGAAAGAGGCGAGAGGCGCCTAAAGCACCGTATGACACTGCCGCTTCATGCATCAGCAGGGCAGTAGGGATCTCTGTATGGATTCCACCGAGCAAAACATTGTTACGTCAGAGACAAGTGATGTGGAAGTGTCACATATGCAGCATCGACTTGTCATTGTGCTGTTTGTGCTCGTGTGCCGACTCCCACGCAGGATATCTGCTGACATTCTCTCCTTTCCTTATGCTCAATACAAACTCTTGGCAAGGTCTCAAAAAAGGACTTGGAGCGCATGTTTCATCCTCCCTTCAACAGTCTCATCGAATCATGTTCTCTTAACCTACAGGAACCTATGCATCTGTGCAACGTGTGTACATGTGTTTGACGCAGCAGTGCCACCTGTCGTAAATAACCTGTAACTGCCATCCAGTGCTTGTGATTTAAGAAAACCCTTTCATTCATTGTGCATTTATGTTCTAAGGATTCCCAAGCCTTTTTCTGGGTTAGTAAAACCGCCAGGTCTCCTCGCCATAATGATGTAATGGTTCTCTCCAGTCGCATTTCTCAGTGAACCAGCCAGCCTTTAATCTTCACTGTTTGTTTCTATCTATTGCTCAATGGGAACTATGACCTATGTGACAATTTTGTTAAAACAAATAGAGAAAAGGCCAATTATATGTAGAAATAGTAACTATAAAGACCTTAACAGAGTTATTATTGTTATCTGTATTGTAACTATTATAGAACAGAGTAGATGATGTTATTGTTAAATCTCTGTATGAAAACAGGGGAAAGTTTTTTTTTTTTTTCTTTACATGGTTTTAACAACATGTTTTTTAAGGTACAAGAGAAAATATTTAAAATGAAAAGATTTGAGTGAGCTTTTCTTTCCACCATGCTGGCAGTTACTGAAATAATATTGTAATTTTAGGCCTTTTATAGACAATATCCTGAAGTTGCATTGACTAGGCCTTCTCAGGGGTGATAGGTTGAGCAAACGTTAACATGGCCATCAATTCAGGGTATCCCTCCATTGCTCCAGAGAGCAGGAAACACTGTAAACATGGATGAAACGATGAGAGACATATTGAGACAATACAGTTCTGTATATTATAAGTAAAGTTAAAAGGATTTGGGAAATAAAGCTTTTTCAAACTTGTGAGATTTGTCTTTACTTATTCTGGAATTATATAGAATGTGCATCCGTGTGTCTGAGCAAAAGTAAAAAAAAAAAGCATTATTGTTGCAGGAAACGAGATACATTTTAAGGGGTTTATGGACAATAGCACTGCAATAAAAAAAATAAGACCCCCTCTCTTCCAAAGACTACACCACAAATATAAAAATCAACCAAAATGTCTGGTTCTGGATGTAGTTTTCTAGATTACATCAAGACAACGTTACACACACTCCCTAGCATGTTTAGATTTTGTGTTTTTTTATGCTGATCAAGTGTTTGGTAATACTGTTGCTTTAGTTGCAGCCTAAAGGTTCTCACAAAGCACTAACAATCAATGCTCTTTATAAAAATACAATAAAGATTTCTGCTCTCATTTGGTTCATTTCTCACCTGGGGGGAATTGCACACATCCAAATTATGTTAGTAGATGGGTTACAGGGTAAAACGGGAAGTTATTACTTTTAGGTCCGAGTCATGCTGTCAAAATGCTGTTTTGCTTTTTGTGACGAAAAACAAGCAGCACGAATTTAGGTCTACGTCTAAATTCTTATGCATTCTACACAAACAACACTCCAACATTTCAGTATCTTTATGTTGGTCATTAAGGTGTTTGCTCTTCTGCAGCACAGTTACAACTGATGGTGGGAGTCCAAAGGTCATTTGATTTATAGGAAGTTTGGGGAATTTTGTGAAAAAAACTATAGTTAAAAAGTGAGACCCATTGTAGTAGAATTTTGATATGACTTAGACAAACTTTATTGTAATTTAGTATACACAGTGTATACGAGATGAAATTTGGATGCATACAGCTTTGTGACAGTGAATGAGCAGCAGCTTAGCAGTGAAATTAACATTTCAATTTCCAAGTTCAGCAGTGATCAAAATGTAAATATAGATATGGTGCAAAATGCAGTAGAAACACCGAGTTGAATTCTGTTTTAAAGATTCACCATGTAGTGCAAGTATAATGTTTACATCCTGGAAAGCAGCAAAGAACGTTATGCTCCAGGCAGAATCATGGCTTCCTTCACACTGGGAATAGATTTTGAAAATTTGCTTTAATAATTATCCGTGTTGTTAAAACTTTGAAGACAAGATGGTGGTTCTCAATCTGATTTAAAGTGGACAATACGCACTCAATTTAAACCTTTTAATGGTTCCATATCCTGCTTTTTTCAATCTTTCAAAGTCACTAATAGGCAAATATATGATGACATATTCCCTTTGTTAAATTTTGGTATGAAATGTAGTTGTCTTCCAGCCCCTAAGAAAAATACTTGCCTTCAAAGCGAAACCAGATGCCTATTTTATGACATCCCTGTATCACACCACTTCTGAAAGCTCTCATAGCCAGTGAAAAAGTTTCCACAGCTTGGATATGATGTGGCTATCCTGTGCAGATTAGCTGCTAAAATAGCCAGTTCAAATAATCTAACTCCTCTTTACATCATCTCTCCCTGATTGGAGACTGTGGGTTTTTGTTTACAGTGCAGGCAGAGCACAGATAAGGTAGGTGCTTCCTGGATGGAGCCAGTTTATATGAGTCAATAATCAATGTCAGATCTAAGGCTATATATACTGACAGGTTTATTTAGTGGAATTTTTCTTTATTTTATTAGCTTCTATTTGTGTTCAAACACATTTAATTTATTTGGAACTGAAAATGTAATTTAATGTTTACCAATTGCTTTTTGTGTGGTACATAGTTGTTTGTTTGTTTGAAATATTTTCTGAAATTGATTTATCTGTTATTTTTATAATTTTTTATTTTTCATTCATTCATATCATTATATTCTCCAACCACTGATTTTCACAGGGCAGGGAGGGGCTGCTGTTTAGATAGCAGAACTGTGAGGATTATTCAGAGATGCATGAATCAAGTGAAATACCACTGTGCATGAAATTGATCAAGGAATATTATTATAATGTTGTTAAAAGCTCAAAAAAGTTGAGTTTGCTTGATATAGGTCCTTTAAATGTGTTTTTATCTAAATTAATGAGTCAGACTTGGAGTTAAAAGAATTGAATCCATACATGAAGTTACCTAAGTTTGTACATACATGCCAATTTGCTTTTTTTTTCTTTTTTTTTTTTTGCTGGTTTGCATCATTCACATGATCCTTGAACATAAAAACCCAAAGCCTTCAATAACCAGGCTTTTTTTGGAACCTGTGTAACAGCTGCAGAGGTTTTAAGCAGATATGAAAAGAACCCAGCAAATGGAAAATGTTAAACCCTCTGTTGCAGTGGATGAGTGGTTGATTAATACACCTGAGAGAATGATTTGTTTTGGGTTCTATTTTTTTTTTTTTGGCAAACCTGCAACATATAATCTCCTTAGAGGCCTGCAGAGGATTCATTACAAAACCTGGGACACAAATTGCAGAAAGATTTGGGGGTGATCATCAGATCCTCTTAGACTGTTGGATAGAAACTGCCTCTTAGTCCGAACACCATATGATATTCCATTAAATAGGATGGGATTTATTTATTAGCCAGTCTAGATAAACAATTAGTGGATTTTTTTCTGTTTATTTAAAACATGTAACATTTTGTAACATGCAGAGCACTTTTAATGTATATTAATGTTTTAATACTCTTCAATCAAGATGTCTAGCTGCGCCATGTAGAAACTGTTGCCAAGACACATCCAGTCCTGTTCGTGTTTCTCACCGTGGCGCCAATCAAAGGGAACTGTTTGGATCTTCAGCTTTTAAAGCCAAAGTTAAGACAGAAGAACATTCTAACTTGGCAAATGTCCGACACTAGTGAATTCTCTGATATGCTCCAAGTGTGTTGTCCTAACAAAGTGTTAAAAGAGCAATGATACATGTGCACCATTGTATCATACAGATCAGATGATGTAATTTGAAGGGACTTGTGTAATTAACAAAAATCAAGAATTGCTAAAAGTAGAATGGGAGGCAAATATTTTAATGATCAGGCTCCTCTCGTGTGGAAAGCTGCTTGTTACAGTTGCCTTTTGTATCTCTGCTTCTGTCTCCTTGAACCCCAGTCAGCTTCGGCAGATGGAGCCTGGTTCTGCAGGAGGTTTCTTCCTGTTAAAAGGGAGTTTTTCCTCTCCACTGTCGCCTCAAGCATGCTTAGTGTGAGGGATTTTATTCGAGTCAATGAGTCGATGCAATCAACTGGTTTTCCTTAGATAGAAAACTTTGAATCAATCTGACTGTATGATCTGGTGAACTGGAAAGTGCCTTGAGATGACATGTGTTGTGAATTGGCGCTATATAAATAAACTGAATTGAATTGAAGAAGTCCATGAAGACAGAATTAAAATGTTTTACTAAACAGTGTAAACTATATAGAACCTCCCTTACAGCCACGGAGCTTATAAAGGCGTGTTTCCTCCAAACATGGACATCCAGGACCTAACCAATCCTCTTTGCCAAATGGCGAGCAAAATCATATAACAAGGAGCGTTTGTATACATCAGTTTTCAATATTGTTATAGATCTGCTTTTAAATGTAGGTCTGTAGTTTAATTGGATCATTTTACACATACTTTGATCTAACTACTAAGATTTTACTGTATGTTAAGTCCAGCTGGAAAGTGAACCCCATCAACAGTCTCCAGTCTTTTTAAGTGTTTTTCATCCAGTACCATACAATGTTAAACTTAATCTCTGACCAGCTTCTCTTCCCTTGCTGCAGAGAGGCATCCCCACACCATGAGCCTGCCTCTACACAGTGGTGAAGTGTGATTTGGAACAAAGTAAAGGGGGCTGGATATACATGAATAATGCACTTTTTTTTTATTTGCACCCAAAAAAAGATAAACACTTTATATCATTGTTCATTTAATTCATGATGATCAGTTATTTGGCTAATAAACAACAAAGTCACTGCAGCTGTAATGCGATAAAGGCTTGAAAAGGCTTAACAGGTTTAATACTCGTGCAAGGAACTGTCAGATTATCTTACGATGATTAACAGTGATTTTGTGTTTGCAGGACAAATAATCCAGCCCTAATGCCAAGGATTAGTTTGACAACTATTACCAAAATCATGGCTTAAAAGTGTAGAAAATAAAGGTGGTCCTGCCATTTATAGAATCATTTTTTTCCCCTGTTCTGATGATTTGCTTATGTAAATGCAAAGGTTGGTCCAGTGCAGAAGCTTTGAGTCTGCTATTTACCAAATACAATAAATGTTAGTCCTCAACCTTTTATCCAGACACATTCTGCTGCAGAGTATTTCAGTTTGCAAAACAAGAATACTGTCTTTTTCAACCGTGAATGTGGCTAGCAAATAGAAATTTGTCTTTTCTTTGTGAGCTGTCAAACAACAGAAGATCCATAAATCATGCAGGCAAGTGACAAATGTATTGTTTTCTCTGTGTATTTTTTCACAGATGGTGTTGTGAATCTTTTTCCTTCCTTTATCTGAGTAGGAAGAGCCTTTGTAACCATTCTTTGAGCAAAATTACCAGGAAAACATGACAACTCACAACCCTCACCGTTTGATGCCATTTTCCAAAAACAATAACTTAGTCACTGAACCATTTTAAGTGAAGTCACATAGGTGTAGAGACACGCTTCTACTCATTAAAAAGAACATGAGTGAAACGAGTGCTGGCACCCTTTAGGGAAACTAAAGTGAGTGTGCATAATGTAATTTCAGAAATGTTCCACTTGAGGTTTTCTCATTATCGTACATTAATCTCTTAACATGCCCCATGTGGATCTATCAGATCATTTCCTCTGATGAAATGTCTATAATTTTGTCTGGCATCATTTTTCCTGAGCTAATTTATCAGATCATTTTATTCATGGGGCCAGACTAACTCAACTAATGTGCATGTTTCAGATCTCTGTTGAAACATCACATTAGCAGCAGACTGCAGCACTTCCAAAACACACAGATTCATTAAGACTGCTGGAGAATCATTTGCTTTCTGATAACAGTTAAGAATATTTCCTCATGCATGCTGCAGATTTGCATTTTATTAGGATCAAACAAATGCTTGATTAGATAACAGATTATTCATTGGTTTTTCCATTGATACATGTTTGAAATATAACTTTTAAAAGCAAGGTGAGCCCCCAGCATCTATAAATCTGTTTGGTTTCTGAATATAGGAAAGTGAGGCAGCATAGATCATTTGCACTACATCTGACTGCAGGTTAAGAGCATCCTGAATGTCCCCTGAGAAAGATTTTTTTATATGCTGACAAAAAATTCAGCTATCATCAAATACATGACCTAGAGAAAAACCGGACAAAACACTAAAAACAGGCCCACATCTATCATCTATAACCAAGGCATTGATGGCAGCATCCTAGCTGTTATTGCTCTTCAGGATGCTGGGGACGATTCTCAGTAATCCAGGTAGACATTCCAAGAAAATTTTTTAAAAACAATCCACTGTACTTTGTTTCCAAGTTTGAAGATATTTCGCTTCTCATCCAGGAAGCTTTTTCAATTCAAAATGTCAGAAATAGCATTGAGTTCGAGGCTTTATACAGTAGCCCATTCTGTCTGTAAAAATTATCCCTGAACTTGAAATAAGTCGTGGAAAGACAAAGGTCCAGTAGGGTGCCGATCTGGTCCAGAGTGAAATTAGTCCTGTTTTTTAGGTCACTGTCTTGTTGAAGACGTTTCCTGACTGCTTCTACTGCCTCTGATATTGGTATTGGGTTACTGTATAAAGACTCAACTCAATGATATTTCTGACATTTTAAATTGAAAAAGTTACCTGAATGGAAGCAAAACTTCTTCAAACTTGGAAACAAAATCCAGTAGATTTATTTTCCCACTTTTTTTGGAATGCTCTTCAGGATGTTGTCGCAGTCAAACAGGAACAGACTAGACGAAGCGGCTTTGACGTGAGAAGCAAAGTACGTAAATGCCTGGTTTTAACTAACAAATATTGCAGAATGGGAGAATAGAGGTAGAATGCAGCAGAAATATGAAAAGGGGTCCCTATGTCCTCCGGCAGTCTAAGCATATAGCAGCATAACTATAGAGATAGCTCAGGATAACCTGAGCCACTCTAACTATAAGCTTTATCAAAAAGGAAAGTTTTAAGTCTACCCTTAAATGTAGAAAGGGTGTCTGCCGCATGGCCTTAAACTAGTAGTTGGTTCCACAGGAGTGGAGCCTGATAACAAAAAGATCTGCCTCACATTCTACTTTTAGAAATTCTAGTAACCACTAGTAAATCTGCAGATTGAGAATGAAGGGCTCTGTTAGGAAAATAAGGAACAATCTTTTGGATAATAGACGGGGCTTGGTTATTTGGGGCTTTCCATGTGTGAAGGGGGATTTTAAATTCTATTCTTGATCTAACAGGCAGCCAATTAAGGGAAGCTAAAATAGGAGAAATGTGATCTTGCTTTCTAATTTTCATCAAAACTCTGGCTGCAGCATTTTGGATCAGCCGGAGGCTTTCGACTACAGTTTGTGGACTTCCTGATAGTAAAGAATTAAAACAATCTAGCCTTCAAGTAGTAAATGCATGGATTGGTCTCCCAGCATCACTCTGGAAAAAATATTTCAAATTTTTACATTTTTCCAAAGGCGAATGAAAGAAATTGTAGAAACCTGTTAGTTATGGGATTTAAATAAAAAGTCATTTAAGGTCAGCATGCAGTTTTTTTTTTTTTTTTTTTTTTTTACAGCATTAGATGGGAAAATTATGTTTAACCTTGTTTTATGTTAAATGGAGGTAGACATTTTATCAAAGTTTTTTATAAATACATTATCATTGTTGCTGTTGTACTGTAAGGTCAGCATGCAGGCTTTAAATATAAATACAGAGCATTTCAGAATAGAACAGCTTTAATTTAATATCGTTTCATCAATAAACAAAAAAAAAAAAGAAAAAGAAAAACCTGGTTTCATGGTTAATGTTAATGTTGTTGCACTTCCACACAGATGTCACTAGAGGGCAGCCAAGGACAGTCCACCAATAGATATAGGAATTCTAAAACTACCGTTTGATAATAATATGTCAAACTTCCCAGCCTTGTTTGAAATGTATAAGATAAGAATGCTTTCCTTATGCTAAACTTTTTTTTACACAAACCTTCTGCTACACAAAGAATTAATATTTTGTGTATCTTATAACTCCACAAAAACGTATCATGGTCTTTTGGTCATTGCTGAGAGTATTTTCCTTTGGGAACATTATTGTAAGTTTGGGAACCAATGGCATTTCAACATAAACTTTATTGAAGGCGTCCTTCACCACGCAGCCATCTACAAAATACACCAGATCAGCTTATTTATGTGGTCCCATTTATATCTGATGGCACTTTAAAAAACATAGTTGTAAATAGAAATGTGACATATTATAGTCCAATTTCTCTGTCCGGTTTAATTCTAATCACATTAATTAATTTAAAACTCAGTTTTGATACATTTTAGTCAAATGCATTTTATATGGTCAATTACAGCTCTCTACAACGGCTAACAATGGGCATCCATTATGTTTAAAGGTAATATTGTCCTATTTTCCTACATTGTTTTGTACAAATCAAACACTTCAGTTGTATTTCCGCTTTTCTTTATGATACAGCATCACTGTTTTCAACCATTTATCTCATCATGACATTTAGGTTTAGAGCTTAAGACCTTTATATCCTTAGGATAAATTCTTCCGAATTCTAAATCTGAAGGTATAAATTCCACTTTGTCATTATTTGCCTGTAAAGACAGAATTAATTGCTGCATTGCTATTACTATAAAATTAAATGCTTTAAAGCGATGTGAAAGATTTAAATGTACTAATTTAACTTTACAGTTTACTTTAAGAATAGGTCAGACAGATAAGGGAGAAAGTTGTGCATATGTTGAAAGCAGGATTAGTTTAAAAGATAATATCCTGAGTTTCACACTGCAAAAAAAATCTAGAAATAAGTAAAAATTATTAAATTGAGTGTATTTACCCCTAATTTGAGTAGGTAAATAAGATTATTTGCCAATGGAATGAGTACATTTACTCTTAAAATAAGATAATTAGATAATATCCACTTAAAAAAAGACAATGCAATTGTTTGTTTTTTTTAATCGAAAATGTAAATTGTCTTGTTCCATTGGCAAAGTGTCTCACTTACCTCAATTGAAGAAAAAAAATTCTCTTCTTTTAAGAAAATCTGACTTATTCATAATTATATTTTTTGAAGTGCAAAAAACTGACTGCACATAAATCCATCTTTAATATGAACATTTAGAACATGGATCCACTGCAGAGCTACCAAGGCATGGTCATCCTTAACTGACAATGATAGGTCTGGAGGAGCAGCAATTATTTCAGCTTATGTGAAACTGGAAGGACAAACAGATAAATACCAGTATCATTAAAAATATTTTATGCAACTTATTATAAAATATCATATGGATAAAGCTTTGGTTAAAGGACATAAGAAAAACTGGATTCACATTCAGGTCAAGCACCCAGAGAACTTTAATCTGTTTACAAAACATGCAAACAAATACAAACTCTTTAACATGTGAAAAATGAGACCATATAAAAGCTTAAATATGCTGAATGAGAAATAGTGTCAACAGACAAAGAACAAATAAGTATATTTTTAACAAATCTCCACCACTTCAGTAAAGCAGACAAAAATATCTCAGATTTGATGCAATGAGGCAGCGTTAATCAACGATTCCCACCCCAGGAATATTATAACACCCATAACAGCCACTCACAAGGTTCAAAGTGCTAATGTTTCACTGCTTTGTGCTCCGTCTCTTTTTACAAGGAGTCACCATAAAAGGGGAGACCTGAGCCAGCAACATGTACCCACAACATGAACACAAGGCTTTGTGTGGTACGGAATGTCAATCATTGGGAAAAAAATAAAGACAATATCGTGTAACAAACATCCACATCGACAAACTGCTATAGTTTAGTCAGAATGTGTCAGAGAAATCCCTTCAGTCATTATTTCTTTTAAAAAACACGAAATCAAACATGTTGTCAAGTAGTTATTTAGGTAACGTGTGAACATGGCTGCCATGTGTGATTCCGTTTATATACTCCTTTAATGTATATAAAAATCTAAGCCAGCGCAGTAACGTGAAACTTGTTCTTCGAGGACGAAAGTGGATGAAAAAAATGCTGATTGTAAGCAATTTAAGACATGTAGGTCCAAAGAACACAGTTTGCGGTCCAAACATTTTTCTACTGAGTAACATTGAAAATTTTATCAACAGAATGAACTGATCCATTTCCTTGGTGGTATGGGATAATATTTAAAATGTAATGATTAAAGAAGCATTTCAGCAGAAAGAAACCAGCTGCAGAGAAACATCTGTACAATCATTTATCTTTTCTCTTATGTTTACCTCTTCACATTTTTCAAGACGATTTTTCTTACTAAAACAACATTCCCTTTAACTTCCTCTTATGAACTCCTCCTTCAGGTTCAGGGTTAACTGAGCCCGGCATCTTAGCTGTCTGTGGAGCCGCTGCCCTTGTTCTTATTGCGGCTGAGGGGGAAGGTGGACTTGCTCTGCGGCTGGGTTATCTTGCTGGCCAAGTGGACGAAGGGTTCGATGAGCGTGCGTCGGTCAACCACCGACACCTCCCACAGACGCACCTTCTCGTTCTTCGCCCATTCCTGAGCATAGTTAGCATTGATTCTCCTTTCCTCCTGCTTGTCAAGCTTGTTGCCCAGTACGATGATGGTAACCTGTGAGGGTTAAAGGAATACCTGGACATGAGTGAAATCTTGGTAACCAGTTAAAGCCAACTGTGCACTTATGTGCTGCCTTATTTAAATTGAGCTGAAATGCAATAATGATATATAAATCTCATCTTTAAAAAATATATTTTTCATACACTAGAAACCTGTGTTACACTGCAACTTAGTCTTTAAATTGAAGTCATATGAATGACAAATAGTCTACTTATTATGGCTAGCATAGGCTGGTATAAATGTTATATTAAGCTACAAGAACAGAGTAGCTAGACATAAAAAAAAACATTCCTAAATAAATGATTCAGTTTTTACCTCTTTCTTGTCTCTATGACGATCAATGTCTTTCTTGAGCACCTCCATTCGCTTAAATGACTCTTTGCTGTCGATGCTGTAAACGAGTACAAAGCCATCAGCAAAACTATAATAATGACGAGGAAACTCCATCCCGTCCCGGAGGCCACGAGTATCGTAGAAGCGCACTTGCTCCCGTGTGCCCCGGTCTGTCTCAATGGAGCCAATGTAAATATCCTCGAGGGTCTCCATGGGCTCTGAACCTACAAAGGGTGACACATAAAAACCATGTATTTTCACTTTATTGGTTAAAATTAAAGCTGGACAATTAATTGCATTTGCACTAGAATCGCAATTTTTAAAATGCAGTTTCCAAATCGCAGAGGCAATCAGTTTTATTCACAGTATATTTAACAAGAATAAGACATAAAATGTCTCACTCCAGTTCTTTAGGTGGTGGTATCACACCTGTATTTGTCACCACACAGAAAGGTAAATAGATTTGCTGCTAGCATGCAGGTCTATGCAGGCCCTTTTTCACATTAAACTTGCAGTAATGTCCTGCAACAGTGGATTTCGGGCAAGCAAGCTATCAAAAACTGAAAGCTTTGGGTGAATCATCTACAAGTGTGGAGTTAGTTATAAATAATTGCAATTTAGATTTTTGGAAAAATCATTCAGCCCTAGTTCAAATTAGAAGCAGTATTTACTATTAATCTCACAAAGGTGACAATGATGGATCATGGAAACGCTTTCATTTTTACCTAATTGATTCACCCTTACTTGTTAAAGTACATGAATAAATGTCTGCTGAATGGGGGTACATTTTCGAAGTTAGGGATAGCTGCAAAAAAGTGAAGCCAGCTAACATTAAGCAAAAGAAGAGGGAGAGCATATTTTACATAGTTGTTATTTATATCAATATGTTGCATTATGTTGAAGCACATGCTGAAGCACATGTATCCATCACTAATAGAAAAAACTGTTCTTTCTTCAGCAGACATACTTGAATTTGTTTTGGACACACACACCATTCATTCACCATCAAACGGACAAGAGTGTAAAGAAGGCTGTGAACCTACCTGCAACATGATTGGCATACAGTAACTGTTCCAACACAGCTGTTTTACCAACTCCAGCCTGGCCACACACAACGACTTTGCAGCTTTTTCCCATGATAGCTTCACAGTTTTCACTCACTAAATCTGTTTGTAAAAAAAATAAAATCATAGAATTTCAAAATTATCTTCTTAGTATTTTCGTAAAAGTTCAAAAAATATCCACTGGACTTGGTTTCCAAGATTTGAAGACGTTTCGCTACCTCTCCAGGAAGCTTTCTCAATTCAAATGTCTGGATCCGCAGTGAGTTTGAGTCTTATATAGACAAAGCCTTGTATCACTTGGAAACATGCAAATGGTAACCGATGAGTGGGTCATTTGATTCCATTGTTAGCCTGTAATATCTGGCGAAATGTCTTCAAATCTTGGAAACCAAGTCCAGTGGATATTTTTTGAACTTTTACGGAATGACTATGACCTGGATGACTGAGAATCTTCATCAGCATATCTTCTTAGTAGCAAGTGGCCCAATGAAGAGCCAATATACGTACGTAATCTCTTATAAAAATACAAAATGGATGCATTGCATTTAAATAACACTTCATTATGTATATGTATTAAATAAATAAATAAATAACCATGAGACAGGATAACAGATTTTGATAGGAATTGTAATCTTACTCCATTCTAAAACCTTTGCCACTTGCAGAATTAAGATGATAACTGTATATTTGGACAGAGGAACTGTCCTACTTAGTGGTGGGGAAAACACTAGTTCTGACACACAACAAGCAGGTAATATTAGGGTGTAATAAACTCACACATAATCAATGCTAACTATCCTAACAGTCATGTTGTTGGTTCACTGATAGAGAGGGCAATGTTCGTGTGAGTGAGGACTGATTTTCAACCAGAAGTCTTTCAGATTACAGAAGATATCAGATGGACTATATATATATATATATATATATATATATATATATATATATATATATATATATATATATATATAACAAGTATTCAGCTGTCATGTGGACGAACTGTATATACTCTATATGTCCCAATGCACCTTTATTTCTTTTGGCACCTTCTTTTTCTCTTTTTTACTATTTAAGCTGATGTAAGGAGTAAATTTCTCCACTGTCTGTGAGATCATTAATATTTTACCTACAACATTGTAGTTTGGGTGTCAAAGTTTTTGCACGGAGTCATACTTTCTGGTAAGTCATTTAAAAAAGGAAAATGAATAAATTAGTAAGTGATATAAAACCAACATCCAATAACAGCTAAATAAAACCCAGAAATAGCTTAGCATTAGCAGAACTGATGCAGAACCGCAATGACATGGATGACGCAATTATTCCTGTAAACTTCACTGATACAACAAACAAATATATGTTACAAAAATGCATATGACGTTATCGATTCGTTAACTATCGCTATCTTTTGTTACTCTACCGATTTCAACTTACCGTCGGTCCGTTTTCCTTAGCTGTCGGATCTTCTTCTTCTTCTTCTTCTTCTTCTATTGAGTTTTCTGGCAGTTTGCATCCTGTGTGCATTACCGCCATCAACTGGACGGAGATGTAATTCAGAAATATAATGCCTATATATCTTTATATCTTCATGAAACTAAATTCTATCTATACTTACACACACGCACATACACACACTAAATTCTCCCAGCTAATTCTGTATCTTTTAAATATTTAATAAGTGCTTTAATTATCTTATCTGATTGATGCTTCCCTAATAAATCTGCCATCTTTACTGAACTCCCCATTACCCTTTCCAGTTCTTTCCTCTCTTTTATATATTTGCTACAATAGATCAACACATGTTCTACTCCCTCGATTTCTCCACAATAACAACATTTACCCGTTGGATGTTTCCCTATTATTTTTAGACCTGCATTTAAACTAGTATGCCCAATCCTTAACCTGTTTATCCATATTTCCTCTCTTCTACTCATTATACTGTTATGTCCTATGCTAATATCTTTATGTATTTTATATAAATGTCTTCCTTTTTTTTCAAAATTCCATCTCTTCTGCCATACCTTATTTATTTTATCTTTAATAATTACTTTTATTTCTGTTCTACTTAGCGGGACATCATATTCAATTTCTCCTACCTTAACTGCTTCTTTAGCTAACTTATCTACTTTTTCATTACCTAAGATTCCTTTGTGTGCTGGAACCCATGTGAATTGAATACTTATATTTTGTTGCCTTATACCATACATTAAATAACTGACTTCATCTAAAAGATCTTGACAGCTTTCAGATTTTCCACTTTTAAAACTAGTCAGGCAAGACTGACTAGTCTGAACAGATAACTACATTTCTAGGCTTCACCTCCAGCACCCATTGCAATGCCAAAATAATTGCCAACATCTCTGCTGAAAAAAATTGATAAATCTGTTGTTCTTCTCTTGATAGAAATATTTTATTTTGGAATATATACTGCTACTCCTGTTTTACCATTTTCCTCTTTTGATGCATCTGTATATATTTGTGTCATATTTTCATACCTTACTTCTAAATGCTGCTGAATAATTTGATACGAACCTCCACAAGACTGTTCTATTTTTTTAGTTTCTAAATTTACTATTGGCATTTCGAAAAACCATGGAGCAATTTTAGATGTACTTACAGTTTTACAGTATGTTATATTACTTATCCCAGAATACTCTGCATAAATATTTCCTTCCCATCCAAAACTCCTTATATTATGGCCATATTCCCAACATTCTCTGAATATCTGTTTAGTAGGGTGATTTTCCTCATGCCCTTGTAAATTTAACCAGTAATTTATTGACAGTTTCATCCTCCTTAAGTCCAGTGGCATTTCTCCAGTAATCACTTGAAGAGCAGGAACTGGAGATGTTCTAAAAGCACCACTACATATCCTAAGCGCTTTGGCTTGGATTCTATCTAGATCTAACAACAAAGAATTTGCAGCTGATTTATAAACAATACATCCATAGTCCAACACAGATCGAATTAAAACATCATATATTTTTTTCAAGGATGAGCTAGTTGCCCCCCAGTCATTCCCTGACAAACATTTCAATATATTAATACCTTTTTTACATTTATCAATAATCTTCTGCATATGTATCTTAAATGAAAGTTTTTCATCAAACCATACGCCAAGGTACCTTATCATATTTACCTGTTTCAATTTATGCCCATATAATCTAAGATCTACTGTTGGATTATCCCTTTTCCTTGAAAAACATAATACTTGTATCTTCTCAACAGACAAACGAAACCCCCATTCGTGTGACCATCTTTCTACCGTTTTAATTGCTGATTGCATTCTATTTTTTAAATAACTAATATTTCCTCCTCTCACCCATAATGCCCCATCATCTGCATATAATGCTTTATTAATTCTAAAATCTATATTATCAAAAATATCATTAATCATTATATTAAAAAGCACTGGACTACATACACTACCTTGTGGAGTTCCATTTTGTATATCATAAATGTTTACCCCAACTCTTACTTCTATTGTTCTATTCTTTAAAAGATCCTTAATCCAATTAAACATTTTTCCTTTAATTCCCATTTTATTCATCTTAATTAATAAACCCTCCTTCCAAAGCATATCATATGCTTTTTCAATATCAAAAAATGTAGCTAAGAGAATTTCTTTATTTACCTGAGCCTTTCTTATTTCATTTTCTAAACAAGCAATTGGATCTACTGTTGTCCGTCCACTTCTAAAACCACTCTGATAAGGGGATAAAAGATCTCTTTTTTCTATTTCATACATTAATCTCCTAGTTATCATTCTCTCCATCAATTTACATAAATTAGAAGTAAGAGCTATAGGCCTATAACTCTCCTTTATCCTTACCTGGCTTTAATATTGGTACAATGATTGAATGCTTCCAGCTTAAGGGCAATTCACCTTGTTCCCATACTTTATTGTATAACTTTAAAATTATTCCTTTAGCATCATCTGATAAATGTTCAATCATCCTATAGCATATGCCATCTTTACCTGGAGATGTATTTTTAACTCCTATCAATGCTCTATTCATTTCAAACAATGTAAATTCTTTATCTAAAATACTTCCATCAATCTCTTTTCTATTTAAAATTTCTCTATTATCTTCAATCATTTCCAATCTCCATGATAATTCTTCATTTGATAAATTTTTTGAACTATGCACCTTCACAAAGGACCTTGCAAACATCTCTGATTTTTCCTTGTGTGTTATAGCTTCACACTGATCATCTTTAATTATAGGTAAAGAAAAATCCCTTCTAATTCCTCCCATCTTTCTAAGCATTCCCCAGATCTCATTTATTTTAACGTCCATTCCAATTGTACTACAAAAACTTCTCCAATAATTCTTTTTTGACAGTTTAACTGTTCTCCTAACTTTAGATTGTGCTTTTTTGTATAATATTAAATTATCAAATGAATGATTTATTTTTAACTTTTTAAATGCTTTATTCCTAACTTTAATAGCTTCTTTACATTCATTGTTCCACCAAGGAACCATTTTCTTTTTCTTCAATCCAGTAGATTTGCAAATGGCCTTTTCTGCAGATTCGTATATTATATTTGTAATCATTGAATTTAATTATTCAATATTATTGCTTAAGTTTGGCATAATCTCCATAAATATGTCACTTGCTATCTTTTTGTACATTTCCCAATTAGCTTCCCTCATTCTCCATTTAGGATACCAATTTTCTTCAACTGCTACTTTAAAATTATTCCATTTAAGCAGAATAGGATAATGATCACTTCCAAGGGAGTTATCATTCATTACTTCCCATTGACTTATTCCTGCTATCTGATCTGAGACTATAGTAAGATCAATTGCAGATTCTGCTCCATGCCTAGCTGTCGGATCACTTCCTGTTTACAGTTTTACGTACCAACGACTGCAGTCAAAGGCCACGCCCACTCTCATTGACACGGCAAAATGGCGATGGAGGATTGTGATGCTGTGAACATGGACCCTGACATCGAACTGCTCAGTGACGAGGAATTAGAAAGGTGGGAGAAATACGGGGGTTGTCAGTGGCCGGAATGGAAACATAGCAAACTATCTCACCGTTACGTACCTCCAAATATTCTTGTCATTTACGTTTCTTGGGCTGTTTGGTGGCTAACTAGCGCGCTACAGCTAGCTGTTAGCTACGGTTTGGTAGCTTGGTCGGTCTTCCTTCCACGCCAACTATATTGACTGGTTTCTATGATTTGAGGAGGGGACTTTACTCATGTAGAGCAGAAGTTAACTCTGACGGTGAGAACTGTCTTCCCACCACTGTCTTTTTTTTTTTCTATTTTACTAGAATTGGTCACAGGTACCATTCTTCTTCTTGGTTTTTTTTTTTTTTTTTTTTTTTTGCGGGGCTGTGATGTAAAGCATGACAGGCTTCCAAATAAAGTAATGGCAGTTGTACAGAGCATGGTGTCATATGTTCCTGGCTCTGCTCTTCCCAACCCGCTTCACAAAATAGCCACCTCTTCTCCAGGAATAGAATTTTCTGTTCTGCTATTTGGTCTCTTTCTATGTTTAGCTAATTCAGGCCAGAACTTTCCTATTTGTTTACATTGTCACGCACATTGGCATCTATACGTATAATTATTTTTCACAGAAATCAACAGAAACCCAGGTATTCTGATTAAAGGGAAAGTGAAATTTAAGCAAAAATCCGTTTATTTCATTCTAAGTGTGGTGCAGTAGCTACTGGCCCATTACAACATAGGTGCAGTAATAGTAAAAATGTGCTTATTTAATATATATATATATATATATATATATATACACACATACATATGGAGAACATCTTTAGTCCATTCTTTGTTGGACCAACTTTACACTTTTGTAGTAACATTCTTCTAAATACTGGAGTCTTTAGAAAAATTTTTGCTTCTTGCAAGATAGTTCAAACTCTGTAATATTAGATGGAAACATCTATTTTCAAGATTTTCAACAGATTCTCACTTAAATTTAGGTTTGGACTTTAACTTTGCCCCACTAAAACAATTAATCTATGTCTTCTACACTCCTGATCTAAACTGGGGGTCTCCTGAAAGTTTAAGATATGTTTATGCACTGCCACAGCTAAACTTCTGCACCTCCTCTGGGTGTAATCTTTTTCCAGACCTCTGGTATTGAACCATTGATTGGGTACAGATATGATCAACCAGGGAAACATCTTAAAGGGGAACGTCAGTTTTTTTTTTTTTACATTGGCCCCTTGATTTTACTTTATTACATCATGTTCTACTCACCCATATTAGTTTTGTGTCATTTGGAGCTGTTCTGAAAATATTCTGTTAGGTTATATCCAGGTAACGTCTTCCTGTGGGCGATGAACTTGAAGGCACAAAGTGAACTGTTCATAATTTATCATTTATGGTACGCCAGCATTCATAACATGTAGGCAAATCACTGTCCCCCAGACATCCGCGGTTATATTTTTTATATTTATATCTTTCAAAAACGAAGCAGCGCATGTATGACGTCATCCGCGCGCGCCAGTTACAATTCATTCATCCTGTCCGCTGAACTGCTGCTAGTTTTCCTCACATGCCCTGAAGATGTCTAGTGCTACTACCACAGATGATCTCGCTCTCCAAATGAAATTGAACGATTCAGATTAGCTACTCGAATGAATAGAAGGGGTAGAGCGTAGCCGCCTGTGGCCCAGGCTGCCTGTTATGTCTCCAGTCCGCACGCGTGAAGAATCATTACACAATACCTCTGGCTTTGAGCAGGCTTGGATATTGGTGAATGTTTAGATTCTCAGTCACCTGATTCATCCTATTCTCATTTTTTCTTTAATCGTCTTTTATTTTCCTCTAACACCCAATTCTAACCACAGGGATGCAGAGGCCTTCAAAGAGCAAGGTAACGCATTTTACATCAAGAAGGACTACACAGAGGCATTTAATTATTACACTAAGGCTATTGGTAAGTTCTTCAAATACCCTTGCAGAATATCTTTTCTTCAATTGTCAGTTGCATGGGTGTATTTTTGGGTAACGGTCATCGAATGTTCCTTTTTTTTGTCTTTAGATATGTGTCCAAAAAATGCAAGCTACTACGGAAACCGGGCGGCCACGCTTATGATGCTGTGCCGATACAGGGAGGCGTTGGAGGACTCCCAGCAAGCAGTGCGATTAGACAACAGCTTTATGAAAGTAAGCCGGTGAAAACGAGAGCTGGAAGTGAACTTTATTTTCTTTTTTGTTGATTATTTTCCGTTTAATATAACCTTTAGAAAATATCGATATCTTGTTTTTCATTTGACCTCTTCACATTTCCTTTGGTGCTTTTCTTTCATACCACATACGATATATATTACTTGCCATAGAATGGTGTGTGTTTTCAGCAGTGTTTATTACTTCAGGGTCCTAACTTTTCCTCCTCTGTTCACAGGGACATCTGCGAGAGGGTAAGTGTCACCTCTCACTCGGCAATGCTATGGCTGCAAGCCGCTGTTTCCAGAGAGTTCTGGAACTGGAGCCAGATAACAGCCAAGCCCAACAGGAGGTGAACAAATCTGCAGTTTTAGGGTTTTATCTTTGATATCATTATTCTCCATTAAAATGTGTTATGAACAGATTTCCTTTGTTATACATTTATGATGCATGGAGAGAGGTTTAAGAAAGTTAAATTGAGCTGTTTTGCAGTTGAAAAGTGTTGAAGTGAATGTCAGACTGTTTCCAGAAATACCCCTGCTCATGTCAGAATGGTTTAACAAGGACTGATGATGTCATAGAAACTGCCTGGGTATTGTGGTTTTGCTAATGTTAGTCCTCCACATTGCTTCTGAATCCTGAAAAATATATTTTGCAGCTAAAGAATGCAGAATCCATCCTTGAATATGAGAGAATGGCAGAGATTGGGTTTGAAAAGAGAGACTTCAGAATGGTAAGCTTCTTACTAGATTGTGATACCACTAGATAATACATTATTAAACTATGTGTTATAACATTCATTATACCACATAAGGCTAATAGGAATCATTTTTTATATAGAATCATGACTCTTCTAAAAAAGCATGATCGTTTCCTGTGTAGCAAATGTACTTGTTGGCAACTCTTTTGCATAAATTACTCATCAGGGCATCAGACTGTGGCTCTGCTGAGGTGTGCAGAAAGCCGCTATTCTTTCAGGTCTGACCTTCAGCTGTGCTGCATTGTCTGCTCGGGTGTCTCTGGTCCCCATCTTAACAATCCTACGTAGTTTTTCTACTGGGTTTCAGTCAGGCCAGTTTGTTGGACAATCAAGCAAAGTGACTCTGTGATCATTAAAGCAGGTGTTAGTTGGTTTGGCTTTGTGGGTTTTTGGCAGTATTACCATAGTTGTTGTCGGTAAGGGAAGCTCTTAGTGCTCTAAAACCTCCTGGTAGATGGCTGTGATCCCTTTTACTTCATGCATCCATTTTGTTCCGCTTTATCCGGGGACGGGTCACGGAGGCAAAACCTCCTCCAGCTGCTCTCGGGGGGACCCCAAGGTGACACCAGGCCGGCTCAGAGACATAGTCCCTCCAGTGTGTCCTGGTTCTTTCCACAATTCCTCCGCCCAGTGGGACATGCCTGGAATACCTCCCAAAGAAAGGCGACCAGGAGGCATCTGAAACAGATGCCTGATCCACCTCAGCTGGCTCCTTTCGACGTGAAGGAGCAACGACTCTGGGTAAATGAGCTCCCCGGTCTCGAAGGGTGCGTCCAGCCACCCTGCGAAGTCAACTCATCACTCATGCTTGTATTCGCAATCTTGTCCTTTCGGGAACGTAGATCAAAGAGGTAAATCGAGAGCTTACATTCCCCCCCCCGACTCAGCTCCCTCTTCACCACGATGGTCGGATACAGCGACCGCATCACTGCCGAAGTTGCGCCGATCCGTCTATCAATCTTACGCTCCATCCGTCCTTCAATCATGAACAAGACCCAGAGATACTTGAACTCCTTCACATGAGACAAGTTCTCTCCACCGAACCCTTTTGGTTCATCTTCACCTATAAATTACTGCTTGTCAAAAATCTGTGCCTCCCCAATGAACAACATTTACTTTCATCTAAGTGGGAAGTTTGTAACATCGGACCTTTTACTAATTAGCCTAGGGAAATCGCTTCAGTTACTTTCACTAATTCAGGAGTGGCTTAACACAAGGAACCCAGCTATCATGGTTCACCTCCTGTAGAAGCTCTACCCTGCTGTTACCTCTGGTGCTCCTACACCCTTTCCTTCTTACCCAACATTTCAGTGATATGCTTTGATTCAGAGCTCTGAAGGGTTGTGGAGGGTGTCAGTATCTGTCAGGTTCACAGTCCTGCTAACGGCTGTGTAGGTCAGAGGTATTTTAATGGGGGGGCATGGAGGTACTGAATGGGGGTTGTGAAAATGATCTGAACAAATTTATAAACAATTAAGGAAATATCTGTAATATTTCTTAAACTAGAAAAACAAATTCTTCATGTTTGACACAACTACCAACAGCTTATAAAAAACTGAACTGTGGAGTTATTATTGAATTCCTTTGGATGTTTATTTTTAGGCTGACATTTCTTCTATAACCCTCCGGGCTGAACAGGTTAAAACTCCGCCATCAGCACCTCAGTTTTCCACCTCATGTTAAAGCCTTTTGTCAGCAACTGGTAAAAACCTTGGTTCTAACTAAGGTTTTTACGATACTGAAATGTCAATAGCCAGGAAAATATTTGATTTGATTGCATTTTGATACTATTGGGCTAAAAAAGCATGAGACATTTTGAATTTAAAAATATTTAATTCACACCAAAGGGAAATTAAATAATAATAACTAAAAAAAGACATATAAAGCATTTTTTATCAACATGAAAAACTCACGTTTTTCAATCTCAACTTAGAAAATGCTTTCCCAACAGAATGAAGGATGCCTGATAAAGAAATGCTAAATAAATACCAAACTTTAAAGACCCTTGACTTACGTAATCTTATGGTGATAATGTATGATTTTTATTTTAAAAATGTTGTATTTTTGATTCTATTTGGCAATATTTGTGTAATAAATGTGGTTGAGTTTTTAATTCTTTTTTTCTCAAAACAATGTTGTACACTGCAAAAACGTAAATACAAGTATGTCTTTTTTTTCATAAAAGAAGTATATTTTACTTGTTTTGTGTGGATATGTAAAAATATCTCATTTCAAGGGCATAATATCTAATTATCTTATTTTAAGATGAAATATACTCATTCCATTGGCAGATCTTTCATTTATTTGCTCAATTAGACATTTTTTTATTTTTGGATCCGTTTTTGCTGTGCACATAGATGCATAAGCATTATACTTCTTCACTTATGGGAATAACAAACAAAAAAAAACAGGGCAGTGAGAAGTATCACTCCCAATCATGCAACTGTAGTGGAGGTCAGTGGAATTTCCTGTTTAAAAATAACTAAGAGCATCAAAAACATCTGACCAAAACTGATGTCATTTAGGGCATTGCCAAAAGGATGTATTGAGAAGGAAAGTTTTAATAAACTCAATATTTGCCTTTACATGGATTGATTTATGTTGCAAACATTAAGTCTGATCCTTTTCCAAACCAACACATGCGTCACACGTCACATGCGCAAGACCACGCTCCCACAAGGTTGCTGCTGGAGGCCAAAAACAATATCACACCGTTTTTGTTTTAAGTGGTTAAGTTACCAAGTTAATGTGCTAAATCTTAAATTTGCACGTCATTTTAAAAAAAAACTGAAAGTCTACCCATTTGGAGTGAAAGTTTATATTACAGACTAATATTTCCTTAAATACTTGGAATACTGAAAATATACGGCTTGCATCTAATATTATCACATAGATTTATATGAATATCAAATCATCTTACCCTGCTTTGCATATGCAATGGAGCATACAACACATAGCATTTAATTTTCCCTTTTATTAGCCCCATGTGTCCAGACACAAAGAGGTTCTATCCTTCTAATGACATGTATGCCTTCATTGCCTCTGCTGTATAAAGTCCTGGTGTGTTAATGAGATAATTGTAAATATTCCCATACTAAACAGGCGGCCAATTTTGAGAACTGTTAATTCACAGACCGTTACCTATTCGAAACGGGTCTGAAAGCTTTAGGCTAAATACAGTTAACTTTTCTGTGTTCCTTTTGCAGTCCTCTGCAGAAAGATGATCTAAATTGGTAAAACTGACATGGCAGTGCAACTGTGCTCGGCTAGTAAAACAAACTTTTTGCCCTCCAGCGTTGTGCACATGTGCAAAACTTCCGGAGGTAAACAATAACATTCAACGTGTCTATAGGATCCACACAATTACTTCTCTCTACCAAGTTGTATCATTTTTACATCCAATATATCAACAGTTTTATCTGTGCTGCCAACCTTAAATTAATAACACTGGAAGATTGAGCCCACCATCAATTTTAGCCAGCTGTAACGTTTTGTCTAATTTCAGATGTTTCTTTTCCCTAATGAATGCCCATATTAGTACCATAATTTTCGGACTATAAGCCGCGACTTTTCCCCCATTTTTCGACCTTGCGGCTTATATAACAATGCAGCTTATCTATGGACTTTTACAGCTAACGGCCACTAGGGTAATACCTAAATCTTTGGATTTTACCATCCACCATGTTGACATCACATTTGCTTCAACACACAAGTACGGTAGCCGCGTGCGCGGGATTGCGGAGGTCCTCCGGAAGCAGACTTCTACTGCGAGTGGTACGAGACAGAACGACAGCGAGAAAGACGAACATTGCGAGCGCAAGACAGTTTGTGTGACACCTCTTTATGGAAAACAAACGTACCGGTAGAAATGCCTATGATGCAGCTTTTAAGGTAAAGGCAGTCAATTTGGCAGTAAACGAAGGAAATAGAACCGCTGCACGTGAACATAAAAAACCTGCGGCTTATACTCCAGTGCGGCTTGTATATGTACAAATCATGCAATTTAGCTTCTGCGGCTTATTTTCAGTTGCGGCTAATAGTCCGAAATTTACAGTATGTCGAGTTAGTAAAATGTTTGTTTTGAAATCTTGACTGGTAGCATCTAAAATAAAGTAGATGGTTTCAACTCAGCGTAACAAGGAGAGGGGAAGAGAGGACCATCGCTCTAAATCACTGCAAATGTTTTTTATTATTTTGGTGTACCTTGATTTATATAAATCACTTTAGGACGAAGCAATAGAAATACTGTTTGCTGTCATTTTTGGAAAATCAAAATCCATTTTGAAGTTTAAATTAGTCAAAAATAAGGTTATGACTTCAGTTTTATCAACATTCACTTTATGGATTCTGATCTTTGAATTATAATGTTGCAACAACCTCTGCAATGATAGTCAGGTAGTTTGAGAGTGAGAGCATCTTTAAAAAAAAAAAAAAACAAATAATGAAAAGTGCTTTCTCTTCAGGTTGTTTTTTGCATGGACCGTGCCTTGGAGTGTGCTTCAGCTTGTCAAAAGTTTAAAATATTAAAGGCAGAGTGTTTAGCCCTGCTTGGACGCTACCCAGAGGCACAGTCAGTTGCCAGGTGAGAATATAGTTTAAGATTAGTTGGTTTTTTCACCTTGGGAGAGTTTAACTTCTTATACCGTTGTTTTCTCCGCAGTGACATACTCCGAATGGACTCCACCAATGCGGATGCTCTGTATGTGCGTGGTCTCTGTCTGTACTATGAGGACTGCATCGATAAAGCTGTTCAGTTCTTTGTCCAGGCCTTGCGTATGGCTCCAGACCACGATAAGGCTCGACTCGCTTGTAGAGTGAGCATCATAATCATTATCTGTTCTAATAAAAAAAGAGTAACATCATCAATATTTTAAATATCACACCATGATGTCTGTGCATGGTTTTTATAGCTGCTAATGTGGTTTGTCTTTCCAGAACGCCAAAGCACTGAAAGCCAAGAAGGAAGAAGGAAACAAGGCATTCAAGGAGGGAAGCTTCGAGGCAGCTTATGATTTGTACTCAGAGGCCCTAACAATAGACCCAAACAACATCAAGACTAATGCCAAACTGTACTGTAATAGAGCCACAGTTGGATCTAAGGTCAGCAAAACCTGGATGATTTTTAATTCCTATGATCAGCATTTAATGTAACAGATTTTTTATTTCATTTTTTATTCTCACTAACTTTAGAACAACATTCCAACACATACAGCCTCAGCAACGATAGAGTGTTTGACAATCAGGATCAGGTGCAATTTTCTCTTATTTGCATAAAGCTTTGGAAATCGTCCGTCCTGTAATGTGATTAGATTTGAAAAAGTTTAAGTGAAATGAATCCTGTAGGTCTAATTCTGACTTCTCGCCATAAGACAAAAACAAAACAGTCCCAAGCCAAGCATTTAGTGAGGATTATGAAATTTGGTAAACTTATATAACCCAACAGGAAGTCTGCCATTTTGGATTAAAGTTAAAATTTTCACTGTGATTTTGCACTTTATAGCCTCCATATTTAAGTGAACTCCTAGAGCTTTTGAGTTACAGACTTCAGATTCGCTCTATATTGACTTAAACCATTGGGGATCAAAAGTTGTCAAAGGAATTTTTCTACATCAAAGAATGTGGGCGTGGCCCAGCATCAAAATCTGACCTGTCACAATACATCATATTTGTATACCTTAGTATGCAAGCTCAGAGCAGTACATTTTTTCTGTATCACCTTGGAATAAAATTCACCCTAAACAGATTTGAAGATAGAATGTTTGCCCCAATCCCAGAGTTCAGTAAGTCTAGTGTGTCACTGTTGGAAGTCCTTGCTTTTTCTCTGTGCGCCCTATGGAATTAAACTGACTCTGCCAGATGGATTTGCTCCGCATATCCATCTGGAAACCTTCCGTTGAAGTAATTTTGGGAAGGGGCGAAAATACTGGTTTGCTGATTGGCCTATGTTGGTGATAGACGGGCCAAATGAACCAATCAGATCAATGAAGCATATGATGTAACAGAGCGACCTACGAAGAGGAGCCAATTGATAGATCAAACTCTTGCCGAAACCAGTCGGGAGAAGAGCAAACATCTTTTCCTCTGAGAAAAGCCTCCAGAGCAGTGTTTTGCTCTTCTTTCAGTGAGGAAATACTGTGTAATTCCGATAAAACTTGCTCGATAGCCACGCTAACGCTAGTTTCATCGGCTGAAGCCGCCATGTTCTTAAACTGAACTGTCGCGCTTCTCGTTGCGTCACACCTCAACCCGCCTCAAAGCCAACGCTGATTGGACTTTCGTTTGGTGAACTGCTCCAAATTTTCTTCAACGGAGAGTCTCCAGACTGATCTGCGAGTGAAATCTTGAAAGCTCGTGAGATCAGGATGGTCTCACGAGGCTACTATGGAGTAGGAAATGGCTAGAAATGCTGTCAGGAAGGTCGGATTTAGGTCAAACTTGGGTCAGAGTAGTGCTTAGCTCCAAGGGTCATCCAACCCGCTTGCTTCTTTAATTATTATTCTTATCCCCCTAAGAATGCATTTTTTCAGGCCTTAACATATTAAAAAACTCATCAATTTTGCCCATAATTGTTCCCCATGAAAAATCGTGTGTTATCAATGGAATTAAAATTGGCTGTAACCAAATGGCTCCACAGCGCCCCCTAAAGTGAGATGTGGAAAAACTTTAATACTAGTGATTAGGAATTAGGCACACATGTAGATCTCCCCCAAATCATGAAAAAAAGTATTTTGGAGGTATGCCCTACACCCCACAGGAAGTTTAACATTTTTTTTCCTTTCCTCTGCAGCTGAGGAAACTAGACCAGGCCATTGAAGACTGCACAAAGGCCATTAAACTAGATGAGACCTACATCAAGGCCTATTTAAGGAGAGCCCAATGGTTTGTCAAAGAGGCTTAACTTAGTCACCTTGAATTGCATTTAACTTTTCAGACCTCTTTAGAAAATGCATTGAGTCTGACAGCTCATTGTTTAAAGTGGGTAAAGAAGTAAAACTTGTGCATACTTTAATTCAGCTATATGGACACAGAGCAGTATGAAGAGGCAGTGAGGGACTATGAGAAGGTCTACCAGACAGAAAAGACAAAAGGTATGAATCTAATCGCTCTAGAGGATGTAAATTGTTATACTTCCCTGTCAAACTTATCACATAAATCTATCAAATGCATTTTAGTTATTTCTTTTTTTACTCTTTAGAACACAAACATCTCCTCAAAACGGCTCAACTGGAGTTAAATAAAAGCAAGCGGAAAGATTACTACAAGATCCTAGGGGTGGATAAGAACGCCACAGAAGAGGAGATCAAAAAAGCATACCGCAAACGAGCACTTTTACATCACCCAGGTGATAAAGGCCTCCAAACCTTTGTGATTCAGCATTTGCATCTAATGACATTATCTAATGTCTGCTGTTCCTTTCAGACCGTCACAGCGGAGCCAGTACTGAAGTGCAAAAGGAAGAGGAGAAAAAGTTTAAGGAAGTGGGCGAGGCTTTCAGCGTGCTTTCAGATCCAAAGAAAAAGGCCCGCTATGACAGCGGACAGGACCTGGAGGATGACGGCATGAATATGGGAGGTCAGTGCTGGGGCGGGATGGACTGGGAGATTATACTGGTGATTAGGTTGATATGCAGAGTCGTACAGTGATGCTGCTTAGCTAGTTGTGTCAACTGTTTTTTTTTTTTTGCCAGACTTTGATGCCAACAACATTTTCAAGGCGTTCTTTGGAGGACCAGGAGGTTTTAGCTTTGAAGGTAACTAAAGGAAACGTGCTGCTGTGATTTTTGTGTTTGGACGGTAAAATCTATTTTAACACTAAATACAAATTATTTTTTCAGCATCTGGACCAGGAAACTACTTCTTCCAGTTTGGCTAGTCGGAGACATAAACGGCAACTACATCAGGACTTTTCTACAAGTCACCCCCTCTACCCACCATCCGCATTAAATAACTGACTAAAGAATCAGATTCTTGACTATGCCATTGACTGAGCGAATGCAACCCGACGACCACAAGCAGTGAATTATTTACAGCAAGGACACAAAGATGACTCAGTTTTTTTTTTCTGGCAAAATACAACTAATTCAAAAATCAGTAATTACTATCAAAAATCCAGAATATGTGGATGATTTTTGATAGAAGCAGAAATTTGATCTAATATGATTCAGTATGGGAAGTGCCATCCTGGGGAAACTGTTCAAATGCAGCAATTCATCCAGCAAGCTGTTGTTTTACCCACTTTTCTGCTGAGGGAGTATTCTTTGCATGAAATTTGATAACTTGATCAATGGTTTCTGAGGAAAATCACTGAGCATAGGCTATGGGGGCACACTATTTTAAAGTAGATTACAGCTGGAGCTCATGACCCACACAGATGGCGTAGCTGGAACACTAGAGAGAGATGGAGGCTGAGACATCCATGCTGGAAGATCACCTCTCCCTTTTGCCATCACTGGTTTTATGTTTGGTGTTGCCATTCTGAGCTTGCTGCAGTGTACATTTTACTGGAATGTAACGTGTTAATTTGTGATGTTAACATTTTTTTTTCTTTTTTTTTTTTATTCTCATTTCTATATTTATTGTAAGTTTGCTGTCAAAAGAACTTTGATATACGATGAGGATATTTCTCTTTCTAAGAAGAAAATGTATTGAGCCTTCCACCAGGATGATGATGGATTTGCTCGGTTTGCATGAACTCTTGCTGCCTTTGTTGGAAGCCGATCCAAGACATCTGTTAATCAGAAATGTAGACACATAGGATTCATATCATTAAATTTCAGATGTTTTATTGGTTTTTGGCTTAGGCAGTCAGGCCTTTTGGAATATTTGAAACCTGGCAAATTCCTGATTTGTTCGTAACTTCTTTCCCCTCAGTTTTTGACCTTTGGAAACCATCCTTTCTTTACCTTTAAAACGTTCCAGTTGTCAATAAAGTTGGCCTTCTCTGGGTTTCCCCAAAAATTCTGCTGTTTGATTCGTTTTTTTTGGTCAGCAATAATAAATGTAAGGACGTTTCTTTCTAAATGAATGAATGCTATTGATAGATTATTCATATTCTATGAAATAAATGAATTTCACAATAAAGTAATACTAAAATATTTTGAAATACGTTTTTCAAGAATTGTTTACTTCCAGATTTATTGATTTCATAATGCAGTTTTATTGTTTTGAGATTTATTTTGTAAAGCTACTTTACATATTCAAATTACTTTTTTTTACACAGTTTTTTTTTTTTTCATTTTTAGCCTTTTTTTATTTCATCTTGTATTCCAGTCAAGGGGCGGAGTTTATGTGTGTGCAGGGCTGATCAGAGGTCAGTGATGTAGAGGAAAAGAGGAACCATTTTTGCAAAATTAGAGAAGGAAAGAGTTGTCCATTTTTAGCAGCCTTTTGCAGAATGGTTTCTAAATTTATTAAACTAATTTGCAATGTCTAAAGATGGAAGCATTTCAGACTTACTGAGAGAAGATGCAAACCGTCTTGACTGAATGCTACTCTGGCGGAACAGAGCTTTAAATACAAAACAGGGTTGAAAAAGTCACTGAAATATTTGAAGTAACTTTACAAAATAAAATAGAAATAAATCTGGTAGTATATAAATAAATCTTGAAATAAATAAAAATCAAATGAGATTTTGTTTAGCTTTAAAGTGAGTTTAATCTCATAGAATGTTAATTTATCAATAGAATTTATTTATTTATTCATATATCCACTAAATTAAGAATGTAATAGCTTTCCATTTCACATGAAGCAGCTTTATGAATAAATGAAATGTCCCACAAGGGGGCGCCGAAACCTCGACGCTTGTTTCTGTGGTTGCTAGGTAACGCTTTCATCAACTCGCCTTTCGTTAGTTGCTAAAACTCAGGGTTAAATTAAATGTCCTTCATGGAAACTCAGAAAAAACAAAAGCAGGAAACTTTTGAGGATAAAATCTCCACGTTGAGGGCTGACGGGGAATGGAAACTGCGGCAAGGAAAATACAAACAAGCGCTCAGCAGCTTTAGTGCGGTTAGTTAAATGTTGCTTGACTGGTTAATGCTTATTTCCGATACTTTTTAAAGCGGTTGTTTTTTGTTTTTTAGGTGCTCGATTTAATCCCCGAGGACAAGAAAAGCTTTGTTGATCGATCCAAGTGTTACCATCGGATGGGTGAGTTTAGAAATGCTTTAATAGACGCTGAAGCTTCACTCAAAGAGGACGCTTTACTTCCTGAGGTAATTCCCCCCATCATGAGCAAAGATTAACAACTTCTCTCGTTTATTTATATTTTATATTCCTCTTTTAATTTTTTTTTTTTTTTTTAGGGGTTGTACCAAAAAGCAGAAGCTTTATATTCCATGGGAGAATTAGAATCTGCGCTGGTTTTTTACCACAGAGCGCACAAGATTCGCCCACAGATACAAGAAGTCAGGCTTGGCCTACAGAAGACAGAAGAAGCAATAAGAAACCATGTTGGCAGTTAGTGACATTCACTGGAACTGTGGCTTTTTAGAGTTTAATTATTCAAAATTTAACTTGATTTTTTTTTCTGAACCTACCTGCAGGTCCTTCCTCTGTCAACCTCGAAGTTAAGGGAGATTTATCATACCTTAAAGATAAGGAGGAGGTAAGTGTTTAAATGTCTGTACTTTCATAAACTGACATTGTAAGCGTGGGGGTAGGATTGCAAAGGGAGCATAGGGACATGTCCCTACCAGAATTTTGGACCAACCTTGTCCCTACTAAAAATTAGATGTACATAAGATGTTTATAATTTACAATACAGCTTTGTTGCAAGCAGTAGAGGAGTTCTGGTGTACGTAAAATGCTAAATGTTTATATATATTTGTTTTATAATTTTGGTATAATTCCTGCTCTAAGTGGGTCGCTCTGTGAGCTAAAGACATCTTTTAGATTCTCTATACTCCAGTTAACTATTAATCCATCCATCCATTTTCTGACACGCTTATCCCAAATGGGGTCACGAAGGGGGGCTGGTGACTATCTCCAGTTGTCTGCGGGCGAGAGGCGGGGTTCACCCTGGACAGGTCGCCAGTCCATCGCAGGCCAACACAGAGACAAACAACCATTCACACACACACTCACACCTAAGGGGACTTTAGAGAAGCCAATTAACCTAACAGTCATGTTTTTGGACTGTGGGAGGAAGCCGGAATACCCAGAGAGAACCCATGCATGCTCAGGGAGAACTTGCAAACTCAATGCAGAATGACCCCGGGCCGGGAATCGAACCCAGAACCTTCTCGCTGCAAGGCAGTGCTACCCACTGCCCCACTGAGCATCCCTCAGTTAACGATTAATCGATTACTAAATTTGCTGACATTATTTCAATAAATGAAATACATGAAATGGGTTAAACAGAGTAACTAAAGCCTAGATGTACAACTTGTAGAGTGAGGTTAATATATTAAATGCTCAGTGTCAGTTCCTCTTCTAGTTCCAGTGCTCATGTAAATACAATACATTTATTTGGAGTCCCTTGAATCTATTATTTCGCTTTGTTTCATGATTGAAAGAGATCATTTCAAAAACAAGATTGGATGTTACCTATGTCTACCTCTACACAATTCTATATCTTCTAAATGAAAGTATAAATCCACATATAATAGACATATTTAGACTATATTCTGTTAAATAGGCACAGATTTACCTACTGTCTTAGTCGCTGGTAATTTCAAATGCAAACCTTTTCAAAGTGGAAAAAAGTCCTATTTCCTCATTCATCAGAGCCAGATCAGCTTTAGTAATTGATAAACAGAATCTAGTGTGTGTAGTGCTTTTAAAATTTGTATAAATGTAGCAAGAAATGCTGCTTTTCTCTTTAAATGAAATACACCCTGATTTTCACGTCAAGCATAAAAAAACGAGCATGCATATTTTTGCATTAGACCAATGACATCACACCAACAGTGTTCCTACCAAAGTCTTTATCATTTCCACCTACCTCTGCTGTAAACAAATAGAAGTCACTCATTGTGTTAAACTTTTGTTTGATATGTTGTTTTCTATCTGTGTTTTTTTTAATGAATAACCGTTGAAGAGAGAGCATCCAATTGCTGTTATCCAGAAACTGACAGAAGACAAAGAACATCAAACTTCAGAGGCCTCGGAGAACAAGAAGACCACCAAACAACTGCTGGGCAAATTTTACCTTCACCAGAAATTTCTAGAGAAACTTCTGAAAGACCAAGGTTTAACACTGTCCATATATTATCATTTGCCTTTGTCCAATTCTCTTCCATATGTTGATGAAAGTCAGAATCTTTTCGCCTATGCTTAAAGCTTTTCACCCACTTTTACTTCAAAAATATTTTCTACAAACGTTTTCATTTTTGAAGTACTGTCGCTTAAAGCTGGTATGCAACTCCGTTCAGATTTGGCTAAAGATGAGACAAAGAGTCGAGAACGAGTGGAGAGCATCATTCAGAACAGTATCACGTCTTTATTCGACTGCGCTGACTTCAGGAGTCAAGAGACGCCAATTTCCCTCAGAGAGAAGAAGGATCGGCCGAAGCTGCAGAAATCTAGCTCCACCTCTGACAAGGTTCAGTTTCTCCTGGGGAGCCTTGATGAGATGGATGGCGGTAGGCTAGGCATCTGGCTGAACATGTTACTCACTTTTTTTTTTCTGTGTAAAAGCTTCTCTTATTGTTCTGTGTGTCTTCAGGGAGTGCAACATGTAGTCTGAAAAAGGCAGAAGATTTAATGAAAACAGTTCAAAGATATTCAAAGAAAGTTTGCCCTATTAAAGCAGAGATGATGTGTTTCCTGCATAGCTGCATTGGAAATGCTTCGTTTGACTTGGGAGACGTAGATAAAGCTCTGGAGCATCACTACAAAGACCTGGAGTTGGCTAAACAATGGTAAGAACCTAAAGAAACGGAAAACTGGAGTCAATGTTGCCTTTTAATAACAGACGATCTTTTAAGTAATCTTTCTTACCAACAGCAAATTTCAAGAAGCTACTTCCAGGGCTCTGGGCAACATTGGTCGTATCTATGCTGAAACTGAACAGTTTCCGAAAGCCATAGAATCGTAAGTAAGGAAACATTTTTGTTTTACTTCCAAACTAGAATTTATTTCAATTTCTTTCTATTCTTTCTCTCTTTTATTGTATTCAGATGGGAAGAGAAGATTCCTTTTGTTCATAGTGATTTGGAGAAGGCCTGGTTGCTTTGTGAAATTGGCTGTTGTTACCTGGAGCTCAAGCATCCTGACAAAGCCAGAGAATACGGCCTGCGATCTGTCGCTGTGGCGGAGGACATGTCCGATGACAAGTGGCAGTTAAAAGTCCGAGTTTTACTCGGACAGTCAGAATGTAATTATTCATCTTTTTTCTTATTCCAGGTTTTATAGTAGATTTTAACTTGCAAACTTATTTTCTTAACCTATTAAAAACTCTAATTCTGTTTATTTGAGTATCGTTTGATGTTTAAGATGATGTCACTGTTTTTTTTGTTTTTTTTTAGTGAATCTGGGGAACTTTCAATCATCTGTATCACACTATGAGAAAGCTCTGAGTCTGGCTAAACAGCAAAACGATGGCACTGCACAGAACAAGATCCAAATAGTTTGTTTTGTCATTTTATACTTACAGTTTTAGATCTTTCTAAGAGCATTTTTGCATCTTTGAAAATATCTCATTTTTCTTTTTAGGTACTCAATTGGAGCACAACAGCATCTGCCTCACTGTGGAACCCTGCAACAGAACGCAATCAGAGAACATCCATTCACGAGGATCTTATTTAAATAAAAAGTGCATAAAGGGTTTTTTATTTGTTTTTGTGTTTTTACCCCATTACACTCTTAAAATGAATGTAATCCATCTACCCTTCCCTCTATTCTATGTTCTTTACGTTAAAAGAGTTCCAGGCAAAAGGGCTTGTCCCAGTTCTCATCACTGTTCTGATGACAGTGTTATTGACTTGGAATGATTACCCTGTATTATCTCTCTTAAGGAAAATTAATTTGGATCAAACAAATAAGGCCTGCACAGTAAACTCAAATGTACTATGCAAAAAAATACATGTGCACAGAAATGAAAAATAGGATAAAAAAACTGAGAAAAATCTAATCTCTTCTCTGTATATTTTGGCAAAAATAACTTCCAAATGGCCAAAGTCGAGTGCAAACTAATAAAAGGAAAATATATATACAGGTGCTGGTCATAAAATTAGAATATCATGAAAAAGTAGATTGATTTCAGTAATTCCATTTAAAAAGTGAAACTTGTATATTATATTCATACATTACATACAAACTCATATATTTCAGATGTTTATTTTGTTTAATTTTGATGATTACAAATGACAACAAATGAAAATCTCAAATTCATCATATCAGAAAATTAGAATATTACTGAAGACCAATAAAAACAAAGGATTTATAGAAATGTTGGCCAACTGAAAAGTATGAACATGAAAAGTATGAGCATGTAGAGCACTCAGTATTTAGTTGGGCCTCCTTTGGCCTGTATTACTGCAGCAATGCGGCGTGGCATGGAGTCGATCAGTCTGTGGCACTGCTCAGGTGTTATGATAGCCCAGGTTGCTCTAATAGTGGCTTTTAGCTCTTCTGAATTGTTGGGTCTGGTGTATTGCATCTTCTTCTTCACAATACCCCATAGATTTTCTATGGGGTTAAGGTCAGGAGAGTTTGCTGGCCAATTAAGAACAGGGATACCATGGTCCTTCAACCAGGTACTGGTAGCTTTGGCACTGTGTGCAGGTGCCAAGTCCTGTTGGAAAATGAAATCTGCATCTCCAAAAAGTTGGTCAGCTGCAGGAAGCATGAAGTGCTCTAAAACTTCCTGGTATGTGGCTGCGTTGACCCTGGACCTCAGAAAACACAATGGACCAACACCAGCAGATGACATGGCACCCCAAACCATCACTGACTGTGGAAACTTTAAACTGGACTTCAAGCAACGTGGATGAAGTGCCTCTCTTCTTTTCCTCCAGACTCTGGGACCTTGATTTCCAAAGGAAATGCAAAATTTACTTTCATCAGAGAACATGACTTTGGACCACTCACCAGCAGTCCAGTCCTGTTTCTCTTTAGCCCAGGCAAGACGCTTCTGACGCTGTCTGTGGTTCAAGAGTGGCTTGACACAAGGAATGCGACAGCAGAAACCCATGTCTTTCATAAGTCTGTGTGTGGTGGTTCTTGAAGCACTCACTCCAGCTGCAGTCCACTCTTTGTGAATCTCCCCCACATTTTTGAATGGGTTTTGTTTCACAATCCTCTCCAGGGTGCGGTTATCTCTCTTGCTTGTACACTTTTTTCGACCACATCTTTTCCTTCCCTTCGCCTCTCTATTAATGTGCTTGGACACTGAGCTCTGTGAACAGCCAGCCTCTTTAGCGATGACCTTTTGTGTCTTGCCCTCCTTGTGCAAGGTGTCGATGGTCGTCTTTTGGACAACTGTCAAGTCAGCAGTCTTCCCCATGATTGTGTAGCCTATAGAACTAGACTGAAAGACCATTTAAAGGCTTTTGCAGGTGGTTTGAGTTAATTAGCTGATTAGAGTGTGGCACCAGGGGCCATCAATTTTGAACCTTTTCACAATATTCTAATTTTCTGATATGATGAATTTGAGATTTTCATTTGTTGTCATTTGTAATCATCAAAATTAAACAAAATAAACATCTGAAATATATGAGTTTGTATGTAATGTATGAATATAATATACAAGTTTCACTTTTTAAATGGAATTACTGAAATCAATCTACTTTTTCATGATATTCTAATTTTATGACCAGCACCTGTATATATATATAAGAGCTCATGAGAGGAAGCCTCAGATAATCATTTTTGTATGCGGCTGCAGCACTGCATTGAAGAAGCACATGAGCTTCATACATAAGTCTAGTTGTAAAAAAAATAGGAAGGGGGATGTAGGAATTGTTTTTTTAAGCATACATAGCCTAATTAATATAGTCTATTAACCTAAAGCAATATGCATGGTATAGTTGTTACATGTCAGGTACGCCGGTCATTGACCTTGACCAAGTAGAACAGCAGTCAGTCCCTGGACTGGCATGGCTATCACTGCCCCTACATAGTTAGGGGCAGTGATAGCCAGGGATCAACTGTATAGTCATGGTAGGCCACTACTTGGATTTTATTTACTTCGTTCAGGCTACTTGTAAGCCCACAGCCCGCAAATGTTAAAAGGGCAACATTATTGCTATTACTATTACTATTGTTAGTAGAAATTTTACACATTCAGTAATAAAATGTTAAGATTTTTTTTTTTTTAAAGGGGATGCCATCCCCCCTCAACTCAAGTACTGGCTTCATGAGACTAAAGATCCATCCATCCATCCACAGGCAGGGTACACCCTGGACAGGTCGCCAGTCTGTCGCAGGGTAACACAAAGACACACAACCATGCACACTCACCCACATCTAAGGATAATGTAGGGAAGGCGATTTACATAACAGTCATGTTTTTGGATTGTGGGAGGAAGCCAGAGTACCCAGAGAGAACCCATGCATGCACAGGGAGAGCATGCAAACTCCATGCAGAAAGACCACGGACCAGGAATTGAACCCCAACCTTTCTTGCTGCAAGGCAACAGTGCTACCCCCCACTGTGAGCCTGAAGATATTTTTTTAAAGCGGTATAATATTTTTGCCTTCTTTATACAGAGGACTAATTCCTGTGAAGTCCTTGTTAATGTTTAGATATTAATTCTAAAACCTTTATGAATTTTTCAGGCATTTTGTGTTTTATTTAGACTTAAACAACATTTATTGTCATTTTGTAAACACAGTGTATACAAAATTAAATATGTTTTTTTACAACTTACAGACGGTGAATGAGCAGCAGCTTTGCAGCAAAATGAACATTTTCATTTCATAAAGTGCAGCACTGATCACAAAAGATGTTCAGAGTATTTCACAGCAGTTATGTACGGTGCAAATATGCAGTGTTTTGTTAGGCACTATCAGTGTGATGCAGAGTAACTTAACATAAAGTCCCACTTTATCCTGGTGAAGGTTCTCAGTCATCCAGGTCATAGTCATTCCAAAAAAGAAAATTAAAAACAATCCACTGGACTTTGTTTCCAAGTTTAAAGACGTTTCGCTTCCCATTCAGGAAGCATTTTCAAGACCCCCATTCCAAATGGGTGGACCCTTTCATCTGTTCCAATTTACATGTTTTCAAAACAAAACAAAGGCCTGTTAGGCCACTGTATAAAACTTTAAACTCAACGCTATTCCTGACATTTTTAATTGAAAAAGCTTCCTGGATGGGAAACGAAACGTCTTCAAATTGGAAACAAAGTCCAGTGGATTGTTTTTAATTTTCTTTTTTGGAAGTCTCACTTTATTCTAAGGCTATAATAAGGAAACATAGAGCTTTCTTGTTTATACAGAATAACCATTGTTTTAGATGGACAGACTCATTGATAAGGCGACATGATGCACTAGCTTTGCATATGAGATACCAGCCTTTCTTTGTTTTACCAAATGGAGTTGCAGGATGCACTCAGTCCAAATATGCTATTAGAAACACTGAAAGAGCATCACAAACTATTATAGAAACATGCATACACATTTAAAAGCATTTAAGAATAAAAACACATTTTGTTTTACTCTTTTGGAATCCATTCTAACCATATTTAAATAAAAAAGGATGATGCTGCAGGCTATGATACAAAAACTTAACTGACGGTGAAAAGGAATCATGGACCTTTTCTAGTTCTGAAGATCTACTTGATATATTTCAGCAATCTTCTGCAGATAGTTAAACTTGTGCCGGCTCATTATTTGCAGAGTATTGTTTACCTACTGAATAGTGTTATCATGTTCAGTATATGGACTCGATACCTGGTTGCAGTTTACTTTGCATGATTTACTGCCGCAGTGTGGTAAAAGTTATATATCAGCCTCTCTATAAAGTTGGTCAACAACCATGGTGGAGTGCTTTAAGATTTCCTGGTACTTCAGTTCCCTAACCCTGGCTGTAATAAAACACAGTGGACCCACATAGCAAATCATATGACTGAACGTGCAGAACTTCACACAGGACCTAAGGTAACTTGTGGCTTTCCTTCCTTTCCAATTTTACAAAGAAAATCGTACATTTGCTTTTATCTGTACATATAACTTTGGATCAGTCTTTTATTTCTTCCTTAGCCCAGGTAATAAACGCCTAACATGCACATTTTATACCATATGCAAATTGTGCAAAGCCAATTTTGAAGTAAAATTATTGACTGCAGAATATTTAAGTAAGCCTTGACATTTCTGCATAAAAAAATAATTTTAAAATCATTAAGTTGGTATATAAATTATCTAATGTTCTAAAAGATTTAATGAGGAGTTCATTATGATTTTGCATAGTTTCTACCTTTTTCAGTTTAATAACATGCTGCTGTCATTTTGCACATCTCTGATGTTGCTGCTATTTTTAAATATCCATTACTGTAAAAATAGCTGTATATTGGTCATTTATTCTGCAGGTGCACAGTTTTTTTTATTGTTACAACACTTTACAGTACAATATTTTATGGTTTATTTTTTAACTCTTCACTAGTATGTTATTCCTATACATTTTTCTAAGGTCCACATTTGTGTGAATATCTTTTTCTATAATCTTTTTTGCTACTGTAAACACCAGAATTTCCCCATTGTGGGACAATAAAGGGATTTTCTATTCAGGGGCGGAGCTAAATAGGGGGCCATGGCCACCCTTAGCCAATCATTGGCCACCCCTGTGGCCACCCCTACCATTTTTGCTTGTGACGTCATTGCGTCCTCTACTGCGCATGCGGGACACTTAAGTTGTATGAATGCAGTTGACACAGGAGGTCACATACAAGTCGCATATATTTTGAAATGTGAACGGCAACGCAAAAAAAAAATTGGAATTGAGCATCAAGGCCTGCGGTTTGAACGTAGCCTAAGAGTCTTCAGTGAAATCATAGATACTGTAAGAACTATTTAAATAAAAACCTATTAAATTATCATTTTATGTAGATACTAATACTTTTGAATATCAATTTAATGCAGAATGATATTGATAAAAGTAGGTAAGTAATGACGATGGAAAAGATGTTCGCTCGAGAACTCAAACCTAAAAGAATTTTATCCAGTATACCTTTTATCTGGACAGATGTTTAAATATATGGGTCTATTTGTTAGCAAAGGCTGTAGGAAACTATAGTTTGTCTTTATTTAGAAATATGGACTTGTGCTTGTTCCTGTTGGAACGGTGTAGATTGACCCTGAGGTTCTGGCGCTGATCAACTTTTGACCAACCCTCAGTATACATTGGTTATTGCCTGGCCACCCTTATAAAAAATGTTCTGGCTACGCCTCTGTTTCTATTCTATTCTATTATTTTAAGGCCCTAATCAGAGACAATGGAGAAAAATCAATTGATTATTCATGTAATAAAATTATGATTAAAAATGTTTGTCTTTTCTTGAAGAACAAAAACAATACTAATCATACTGAAATGTTATGGTTTAAACCAGGGGTCTTCAACGTTTTCCAGGCCAAGGACCCCCAAACTGACCCCCTAATTATATATATTGTATGAAATTATGTTATATGAAACTGCTGCTATAGTCACTCTATTGCATATGGAGTAATGTAACAAAACTAATTTCACCCTGGGATTATTAAAGTATTTCTGATTCTGATTCCTGGTTGATGGGACAGGTGTTGTGAATGAAACGGTGCCCAGCTTGAAAGAGCTCCTGTGTGTCGCTGAATGTGTGCATTGATGACTGAAAGACATCTTCTGTCTCCATTTATCTGTTTACTACAGTGTGTTGAATTCATGTTAATGTATAAGACATTTCAATTAGTGGGAAAAATTGTAGGGAGAAATAAAAAAAAAAGTCTCATCATCATCTGAGACTTTCGAGATCCCAATGCAGTACCTCCGTGGACCCCCTGTTGAGGACCTCTGGTTTATTTATATATTTTATTGAAAATAAGGAATATCAATGACAATCCAATCTCAAACAGTTCGTCAATAATGAACATTACAAGAAAAAAATACTAAGATCACAACTCCTATTATCTTCAATAGAAATTTGAGGTTAGAACAAGGAAAAAATAAAAATAAAATAAACAAAAAAAAAAACAACAACAAATAATTAAATTATTTCGAAGAGGGAACTAACTGAAACTCTTCCATTAAATCAGATAATTTATTTGCTTTAAGGTACTGCATCTTTTTCATTCATCGGTTAAAGGAGGAAAGTTTGTTTTTGATAGCAGAGAATGAGAGGGAGCATTTTGCATAACGAAATTTATGGATATAATATTTGGTTATAATCATCAAAGCATTAACTAAGAATTCCACTTTTTTTTTTTCATTTATATATAAACCAAAGTGAATTATTTGTAAAGAATTAAAGTCAAGACCTCTGGTTTAGCTCTTTCTTCCTAAGAACAAAAAACTCTCCTTCTTCCGGTCTGCAGGGGCGTGTAATTAGCCCCGCCCATTTGCGCGCTCCCGGGGAGTTTCCGCTCCTTCTCTTTTTTTCGCCTCCTCCCTTGAACAGAAGAGCGTGCTGGTGTCCCGGTGTGTAGCTGTTGTGAGTCATTGTGAGGGGAACGCGTGGTCAGCAGCGCCGTTGGCTTCACTACAGCCTTTCTGGTAAGCTACCATGCTAGCTCTACTTAAAAAAAAAAAGCTAACTTTCGTTTTCCGTTAGTAAAGTTGACGCCCTCTGTTACCATTTAACTTATATTCGTTTAGTTTTGCTATTTTTTGTATCTCTTCAGACACGTTGGCGAGGCTGCAGATGATGCAGCCAAATTAATTAAGGGGGGGGGGCAGTTTTTGTCTGGCGTGCTAATGTGAGCGAACGCCACTCCCCGCGTGCCTGAACCTAAACGTGCCATCTTTAATCCGCAACCTCAGTGTTTTCTGCTTCAGATAACCATCCGTTACCTCTTTGACATCTTTTTTCAACCATTGGTTTTAACAAATCCCAGTTATGCTCAAACATATGGTACTGTATGTTGGTGGGGGGGTTACTTTTAGCCATTTTTGCTGCTCTAAAAACATAAACTGCATAGTGAATTTCCTTTAAAACCCTGATTTTATTTTCCTACGTAGTTTCAGTTGCTGTTTCTAAGAAGTGAAAATGGGGATATTGATATTGGGCAATTGCTTTGCTTCATTCGGTTCAGTTGATCTCTTCCTCATTTATTGACTCAGTTCAGTTTAATAAATCGTCTCCTTTGGAGCTAAACTTCTCTCAATTTGTTGTTAATATGACCAATCCCCCGTTTTTAATTAGCCTTTGTCTGCTTTGCTGTATTCAGTTGGCCTATATTTCTCTATGCTAACTCAGGATAAAGTCAAGTTTGTTTCCCTGAACGCTTTGAATAACAGTTTACTGACCTGCACACATACATGTAAATATAAATTTGAATAGCTTACTTGGTGCTTTCACTTCTTCTGTATTCACAAGGTTGCAAAACTCCGAACTATAAAAGGCAGCAGTAAAACAAGAGATCCGACATAGCTGCAGTATTTCCAGACGGATCTTCATTTTTTCACTTTGCTTTTAAACCCCTGATATTAATTAATTTCATTTTTGCCATTAAAAGTGCATATAGAAGTAAAATCGACAACATAATCAGTTTTTATCCTGTTTTCCTGGATATAATTTGTCTGAATTCAAACATTTCTGGTATATTCTCTAAAGTTAAATGCTGTCTTTTGTTTGTCCTTTAAGGTATCTGTTGGTGTGCAAAATTGAACTTTAAATCATGGATACAGACCAGAGCGAGGTGGCAGAAACTCAAAACCAAGAGGAGAGTATGACTGAACAAAGGGAAAAAGTAGAGGCAACGGTAGCGCCCACGGAGCCTGAGAACCCGCCAGCTGCTGAGGAAGAAACTGACCATCTGGCGGTAAACGGTCATGCTGCAGAAGTGGAGAGCACACCAGACGCAGAAGAGCCAGCTGTGGCAGGAAACATGACACAGGAAAATAAAGATGTGTTCGAAGGGGATGTGAAAAAAACAGAAGAGCAGCCAGTGCCCCATACAGCCGAATCTGCAGAGTCATCTGAAAAGGTCCCAGCTGTAGCTTTAGAGCCAAAACCAGAAAGCACAGAGCAGCCGGCGCCAGAGAATAACCCAGAGAAGCCGGCGGAATCTGTGCCGGAGCCCGATAAGCCGGCGGAATCTGTGCCGGAGCCCGAGAAGCCGGCGGAATCTGTGCCGGAGCCCGAGAAGCCGGCGGAATCTGTGCCGGAGCCCGAGAAGCCGGCGGAATCTGTGCCGGAGCCCGAGAAGCCGGCGGAATCTGTGCCGGAGCCCGAGAAGCCGGCGGAATCTGTGCCGGAGCCCGAGAAGCCGGCGGAATCTGTGCCGGAGCCCGAGAAGCCGGCGGAATCTGTGCCCGAACCAGTCGTTGAGAAGCAAGTCGAAACGCAGGCCCTTAGGCAAGAGACGGAACCAGAACAAACAAAGACTGAGAATGAAATGCCGTCTACTGTGGAGATGAAGAGCAAAAAAGAAGCAGTCAAGGAAACTGTGGTTGTGACTGAGGCTTCACCTGAGAAATCATCTGAAGCAGTTACAGCGGAAAAGGAACCATCAGGTGGAGGTGCTGAAGATAATCCAAAAGAAGTGAACCTGGATAAATCAGAATCTGTTAATCCTGAGGAATTGCCCAAAGCAGGTGAAGAAGCTGAGCCCCCAAAGGAGGAGGATCAGACCCCTGCACCCAATTCCCTTTCTTTCCCCCTACTGGAACACGACCAAACCAAAGATGCCGTACGAATTTCTCGCACACTTATTGTCCTCAGGGGCCTTCCTGGAAGCGGTAAAAGCTTCTTGGCACGAGCTATTGCAGAAATGTACAAAGATCAGTGTTCTACTCTCTGTGCTGATGACTACAGCATAAAGCCTGAAAAGCCTTCAGCTGAAGGATACAAAGCTCTGGATGATGCCATAATAGCTCCCTGCTCTGAGGGGGCGACCTCCCCTCTGCTGATAGTGGTTGATGACACCAATCACACCCACGACCGGCTCGCCCGCATGGCAGAGATTGCTGAGGAGCATACTCTTATTGCCCTGTACTTGGAGCCGCAAACCGAATGGAGCAGAGACCCAAGTCAGCTGAAGAAGAAAAGCAAACGTGGACTGGAGGAGGCCCACCTGGAAGGAATGAAGGGTCCCCTGGAGGAAACCACAATTCCTCTTTTCTTTGGCTGGTTTCTTCTCTCTCCAGTACAGGTCAAGGTTGGTTGCAGTTCTATGGACTTCCTAAAAACACTGGACACCTTGGAAGCCTTCAAAAAAAACATAGCTGACTGTGAGTGTCTTTCAGTGACTAGGAGGATTTCATATTTTTATTACTGAAAAATGTGACCCTTTGCTTTTAATTCCAGTTACAGGACAAGCTGAGAAGGAGGTGGACCTGGAGCAGTACTTTGAAGCCAAAGGATCTTTCCACTGCACCACAAAGTTCTGCAACTATGGCAAAGCCGATGGTGCGACTGAGTATGCAGGAAATCCAGTAAGGATCGTTTCCCTCTAATAATAACAGAGAGATTTTAATTTTGTGTTAAATGTAATTTTCTGGGGGGTTTTTTTGTTTTTTTTTTTCTGCAAATTTTCTAGGTGGTTAAGAAGTCCTACGGTTCTGTCTCTGAGCTGTCACTGACCGCTCTCTTCGTCACACCTCGCACCTTTGGGGCCAGAGTGTGTCTCACTGAAGAGCAGCTCCAGCTTTGGCCAGCGGATACGGAGAAAGAGTCGGAGGGGAGCATCCCCGGATCTGAGTCCCTGCCTGCCGGAAGCCGCGCCCACATCACACTGGGCTGCGCAGAGGGTGTCGAGCCGGTTCAAACGGGCCTAGATCTTCTCCAGATCCTAACCCTACCAGAGGGGGAGGTAGTGGAGGAGATGGAGCTCGGCTCGCTGCGGTATTATGGCGAAGGGAGGTGGATGCTCAGCCTCAGGGAGCCCATATGTGCTGCAGCTTGCTTTTCCAGCTACTATGGACGCAAGGAAGTGGAGCCACCTAAGAAAGAACCAGAGAAGAAGAAGAAGCAAAAGTGTGCCATCCTGTAGATGCAAACTGGTGTTTGTCAGGGGGTGTGGTTGGTGAATTAAACTCTAGGCTTACTTGGTGATAGGTTGGTGTGTTTGTGCAACATTTAGGGGTTTCTGTTATAACCGCCCTGAATCCACAAACTGTGCCTTTTTTTTAAATGTTGTTTTGCACCACAACCTAAGATGCCTTAGTCAGCGAGGCTTGTTATTGGTTCGGTATTTATCACACGTTCCTGTTAGGTGAAGTTTTCCTTAGCATAGCCTCCTCCCACAGCTCTGGTCTTTTCTGTAGGACAATGACAGATGCACTAGGTACTCTGATTGCATGCATCACTGGTTGTATCACTAAATTACTCCCATTACTAATGTGATAAATTTAGCTCTGTTTCTCAAACAATGTCTCTTTTACCGTCGTCTCATAAGTCTACGTCTAGTGAAGCCTAGGAAGAAGTGATTACCTTCTGGACCAAAGTTCTGTATTTAGTGTTTGATTCAGTTTCAAATGCCTGTAAAATCTAATCCCTGTGCTTGGCATCAAAGGGAGATTGCTGATCAATTTGCCATCTGTTTCAGCAGCTTGCACTTATGAAATGCTGTGAATCTTAAGGCAACATTTTGCAACCCTTTCTACTGCGCAATCTTTTAAAGAGTGCTTCCATGTACTGCTTTTTGATTTGTATGCTGTAGCTGTAATTTTCCTGAAGGGTATTTTTGCACTTGTTTTGTACGCAATAAAAACTACATGCTTTGCTTAAATAGTTTGAGTGAGGTTCGTAGATGTAACGTTGTGTGCAGCACACACTACACAATTTTTATCTGGGGATTAAGATGTATTCCTCTAACTTGTCGTTGGAAGAATAAGCCAGCAGAGGGCGTCTGTGAACAACAGAAAAGCAGCTAAAGAGATTGCTGTATGTGCACTTCTTTAAAAAAAAAAAAAAAAAAGCATAGAATATAATTTTATACTCTCTTCCCAATAGAACCTTTTTTAATTTCAGCCTTCTCTTGACAATCTTATATACACCATCCAGACATTTCTTACCTACTGGCAGCCTGTGATGTAACAGCTTCTCTACCCTGGTGTCCTGTAATAACCTGACTTTGGTTTCACATTCATTGCAAAAGGAAGGTTTTTTGCTTAAATGCTTGCAAAGTAAAGAAGTGACGAGTACAAATTCTACACCATGGGGGATCTTAACGTACTCCCAACATTCCTTTCAACAAAAGTGGTTGGAAAACGAAATAATTCGAGACATGGCTGCAGCCTGTCAACGGGTACCTGTTAGTGGCATTAAAAATATTTCTAAGAGCATTAAATTTGAGTTATTCATTCCTGTATTAATCCTGGGGGGAGATTGCTGTCAAATGGTATCAACCTCCATAAGAAGAAACCTTTTCAGGTGGAAGGAAAACGTGCATAAGCATGAAATCCGAGCTCTGGTGGAAAAACTACCAGTCTGTGAAGATGTGGAAAGTTCTTTTGTTTTGCTGTGTTTAATGTGGCTGGTCTGCTCCTGCAGCAGTGTGCAGACATCTACCAGGCTGCTCTCATATGGACAGTTGATAATTAGCAGGCCTGCCAAAACATAAAAAAAAAAAATTGGTTTACCCTGCAGCCCCTGCTTTTCTGAACTCTTATCTTTGTGTTTTATCATTTTTAAAATAATTTTTAGAAACTAAACTTTAACATATTAACATAACATATTTAATGCTCTGAACTTCCATATAGCTAAAGGTTTTTTGCACCAGGTTTTTTATTCTCCCACACTGTTTACATATGATCACTGCTGCACTTAAGGAATGGAAATGTCATGAAAGCTGTATAAAGGAAATTTCGAATTGTATGCACTCTTTGTATACAAAAGTTGTCTAATTGTTAACATTAAAATAAATGGATTCCCAAACTGTACCATTGTTTTTAAACATATGATATATGAATTAACCAATTTCACATGAGTTAATAAAACTGACTTTTTATTTGGTTTCAATTCTCCTGTAGTAGTTAAATGCATTTTTTTTAAATGAGTTATTTTCAAGAGATATATATCAGTGAGGAGAAACAAAATAACAAAAAGCTATAATTTTAAATGCATACCAAAACAATAAAAATACATTCAATTATTTTTATTATGATGCATTTTCCTTTTCATCTATTTAAATACATTTCGTTGAATATTTCAAACATTTTCTCAAGATTTGCGTCGTATTGAAATTTCCTACAGTATGTGAATGCAGCAACAGAGTGCTGGTGGGATGAGCCAATCAGAGGCTAGGAAACGTCAGCCAAGGCTGTGAGGAGAGAAAGGAGGGGGGTGTCTGACAGCAAGCCTTTATATCAGGCAGCAGACTGGTTTTACAGGCTGGTTCTACAGGCTGCAGCGGAGCAGCAAACACATCCACTTCTACAACTGCAAAGAAAACAAGGTAAAACTGTAAGAAAGACTTTAAAATCTGCATTTGTCTCTAATTTCTGACTCCCTTTATGTTTTTAAGAAATTACATAAACAAGATTATTTTGATCTATGACTTTACCCAGTCTGTAATCAGTCTACTTGTATGATCTATTTAAGACTAAATGTTTTATCTTTATTTTGTTAAATATAAGTGAATTAAACAATTCAACTGAACCTTTTTTATTTAAAGGCCAACTCCTTTTTCAACCACACAACTAAGTTTGTATATAAAATTTCTAATTCTGTGCCTTTTTTGTATTGTGTGTGTGTGTGTATCCTCTCCAACCATCCATCATGCCCTGGTTTTGATTAATGCTACTGTCTGCCATCTCCACCAGTGTTATTTTGACTGTAGAAGTGATATTTATTACCTCTGAGGGGCCAGGTAGAGAGAAGAAATTGCATGACTCATGTAAACTGATAGAATCTTGGATTAAACATCCTCCTGGCTTGGAAGCAGCACTGTGGTGACTCTGGAGGGATCAATAATGAGATAGGTCCTCGGCTGTCCTATTAATCCATTTAAGAAATGAATGTCAGAGCTGCAGAAGAGAGGGTACAGCTGGGGTAGACATCAGGGCTTTCAGCTTAATGAAACACAGAAAGAGATGGCAGGAGCTCCGTTCCTGCAAGCTTTTAGAGGGACTAATTAGTGCAGGCTTGTCATATTTAATATTTATAAGTGAGTAAAAGTAAAAATAGTGATAAAATTTACATCAATGGACTTAGGGACTCGGCTAGACATCCATATCATAAATGTATGGTGTGAAAATCTTATTGAAACATAGATCCAACCTTGATAGATAGGCTCATTATTTAGGACAATTTCTTAGCATTTCTGCAATTTAAAAAACAAATTTATACCACAGTTGTTTCAATGTTATATGATAATTACTAGAGTTAGAGGCTTTTACCAACTAATTATGTTTGTTGGATGACAGTCAAGCTTTTGTCTTATTCAAATTATGAACATTTAGATAATTACTGTTCTTTAGAGCTCAAATTATTATTAGATTTAATAAGATGAATCCTTTGTAGGGAAAGGAGATGTGCTGCCTCTTTTTAGACTGATGTAACAGCTCTAGATCCATCTGTAAATGAAGGGATACAATTTTGATTTATGTACAAACAACACAAAGGCCCACAACCTTTATCTCAGCTTTTGGAAAACATTTTATTTCCTATGCTTTACTCATAGAATTTAAAAAGTTATTGGGTTTAACAAAGGCTCTAAAAAGACTGAATTTGTCAATTTTTGATTGTAGCCAATTTAAGGGAAATTTGCCTGAAAAAACAAGAACATAAAAAAGCATGAATCCAACATCTTTATTAAGAACATTAACAGCAAAGGAGATCTGAACTTGTTGATGCAGGAGGATTTCTTTCGTACTTTTCAGATAACATGCTAAACTGTTTTTTTTAAACTGATCTTTAAATCATAAAGTGTATCTGATGTCGACCCCCTTGGAAAACTAATAATTATTAATGATCTACCTCATTAAATTAAATTGAAAGCAAAGCACTTTAGTGAGTCATGCCCGTTGGAAACTTTAGTTCTGTGAGAGAAACGTATGTTGAAGGTACAAAGGCCATTCACCCATTAGGCTGTAAAATATATAGCTATTATCACTGTGCGTTGGTTTATTTTTTTCCTTTTTCTTCTGGATGCCAACAGTTGTTAGTATTTGTCTGACCTGCATGGCTTCACTGTAAAGGTCTTAAAATGTTTCACATTAGATCAGCCTGAGCTTCTGCTGGATGGTGATATGTGGCTACTGAAACCTCAGGACTCTTAATTATCCGACATTGTCTCATTTTTATCCAACAACCGAACAAACTGAGGCTGATCTCATTCGATTTAGCTGCTCTAAGTTCTTACATATGAAAAAACCTGAATCTATGTGTAATCTGATCTCTATTAACTATACCATACAGAATGATATATGCATCTAGAGCCTTTTGTTAGAATTTGTGACACTAGAACTACAAACTTGAAACCTTTATAGGGAAACGATGCAGATGACCCACACACTGCATGACATTGTTCTCAAGCAGAAGGAAAATAGTTAAGTCAGTTAAGTCTCAAAAGTTTGGTGATGTGATATTCTGTAGTGTGAGGGATTGTATTTGAGTCAATGAGTCAATGCAATCAACTGGTTTTCCTTAGATAGAAAACTTTGTATCAATTTGACTGTATGATCTGGTTGAACTGTAAAGTGCCTTGAGATGACATGTGTTGTGAATTTGGCGCTATATAAATAAACTGAATTGAATTGAATTGTCCCCATTTCACACATGAGAACGTAGATGTTAAATGTTTTCTATTAAGAAAATGTAGTCCACCTTTATGTGTAAACCAACAAAATTAAACAGGGGGGGGCGTGCAGGTGGCACAGTGGTTAGAGGGCACGTCCAATGTATGGAGGCATTTGTCCTCGATGCGGCCGACCCGGGTTCGAATTTGACCTGTGGTGCTTTGCTGCACATCTCTCTCCCTCTCCCTGTCAGCCTACTGCCAAAAAAACGAGCCACTAGTGCCGAACAAAAAAAAAAAAAACAAGAGTTCTGTTAATCTCTTGAGAAGCCAAATTAATCTAGAGGTCAGCTCAGATTATTAGCATTTAGGCTACACAAGTGTAGCTATTTTTGGCAAGACCAACTCCATGCCAGCCTGGGTGCCATTCCGAACTTAGTCCCGCCCACAACGTTTGAGGTCGGGAAGTTCGGTCTGGCATTGCTCAACAGTAGCGCGAGTATGCTCGCACAATGTCTGGCGGGCCAATCAAATTGTCAGGGCGGGCTTTATACTATGATAGACAGATGATCAACAGTAACGTAATCAACCACGTCACCAAAGCGCGCATGGGTGACAACAACAATGGCTGCCGCTGGAGAGTTGAGGTGTGTAGATTCTGCTATTGCTATGCTATGCTAGGTCTGTTCTAGAAGATATAAACAGCAAATTAATTTTAAAAGAGGAACAGAGAAACGCGATCAAGGCTTATCTTCTTATTCTAGGTGTGCAATTGCACGCTTTGATTTTTGTTGACAACTATGTGTCGCTTAACATACGTCACGCACTCCGTTGCTCTTATTGGTTGTTGGTCTATCCAGTTGAGTGCAGAGGCATTTTTTTTCCTGGTTCATTAGAAACACGCCCCATAATCACAGCTCTATGGAGCAGTATCAGACTCATATTCTGACTAGAATTTAGTAGGACTATGTCAGGCTAACTCCATGCTCCACAACTCGGCCACATTTAGACCGTGTTAGGTATAATAACATGGTCTAAATGTGGACCAGGTATAATATTAATGTTTATTGATCTCACATTGGAGAAATTCACCTCTGCATTTAACCAATCCCCTTGGGGAGCAGTGGGCTGCCATTGTGTGGCGCCCGGGGAGCAGTGTGGGTTTTTTTTTCTCAGGAAACAGAGTGCAGGCTGTGGGGATCAAACCAGGTACTTGCAACCTTCTCAGAGCAGAAGCGTACTGTTCTAACCACTAGGCCAACACTCCACAATGAGACTATTGAACATTTTATTTGCACCTAAAGAAACATCCCAGTATGAATCTTGGTGACATCAGCAGCCAGCTTTGACCAAACACCGAATCTGATTAAATTTGATGGAAAGGTGCACATAGCCAGAGCTACAGTCAGACGGTTTAAAATCAAACAGCTGAGGTTTTTTTTCTATTAATATCTATTTACTGTGAAATGTTGATGTATAAGCACTAATTTCATCATAAAATCTCAATAAAATAGATTAAATGTTCTGGTTGAAGTGTGATAGAAAATGTTTAAGATCCAGGTTTATGAATAAAGTTGGAAGGTATTTTAAATGTTATTGAAATTTACTGTTATTGCTCTTTGTTTCACAGAAAAAAACTTGCTTTATCATTTTGATGTTTTTCAGTGAAATTGCAAAGAATCATTTTTATCAGAGAAAATGAAACGTTGTAGTCTCCAAAATGTAGTTGCTGTGGTGAGCGGTAACATCTCTGCAACATCTCATGGACGTCAGCAGAGTCCGAATTTGTATCATCCTGCATCAGAAGTTGCTTTTTCAGAGGCAGAGTGTGCTTCTAGTGATACTTTGCTTCATAACCTTATCTGAGTTCACATTTTTTAAAGTTTTTTTTTTTAATGACAGTATAAATGTTTGAGCTGCCCTCATTATATTTCCATCAAACACATTTCAGGTTATTCTGTCCATAGAAGAACCACTTATTCTTTAAGGGAAATATTTATAAATGTTCTGTTAATGCCTTAAAAAAAATCTTATTTTTTCTGCAATTCCTCTTTGTACCTCTCATTATTTATCTGTTTTCCCATCCACCCCTCTCAACATTCGCCTCCTTCAGGCCGGTATATCTTGATCAGTGATGTCGGCCAAAGCCATTTCCGAGCAGACGGGGAAGGAGTTCCTCTACAAGTACATCTGTACATCAGCTCCAGTGCAGAATAGGTTCCGCTACGCCAATGTGACAGCTGAAACTGACTTTCAGCGGCTGACGCAGGAGCATCCATGGCTGTTCACAGAGGTGAGATTCATGAAGATGACGTTCTCTTTTAGCCTGTTGAGCATCTGGAGGAAAAAGCAAGGGGATGATCCCTGCTCCATGGAGACGATTGATTATTCAGGAAAGCAGTGGAGCGGTCACTTGGTGCTCGTTAGCTGAAATCACAGCCTAGATGGTGATGCTTCAGCTCTTTTAGTGAAACTTAAAAGCCCAGGAGACAGAGAAATCCCCTCAGCTGAGTAGGAAGTATTTCTCCTTCTCTCTTTGGATGCTCTTAGCTGCAAAGCTGCCCCATACTTTTTATAGAAGCTAATTTAATTGCTTAGTTATCTTCCAGAGTAAAACGTAATTCTCCCTACGACTGTTTTTATCAGGAAGGTAAAAGGAGGAAACAGAGGGCAGATCCACAGAGACTCCTGCTCCGGTAGAATTCATTAAGAAATCACATTAAGTTTCACCTTTAAACCTCTCTTTAGCTGCTTAATGGCAAGCTCTCAGTAAGTAATAAATCCACTGTCATTAGTCTCTGTCTTCATTTGAATTATAACGAAAGGGACGTTTGTGTTGGTTTGATTTTAGCTTGCTATTACATCATCTGAAGTGGTTTTCTAGATAGGAGAACTTATTCTTATTACCCTATTTGCTTATGATCCAACGATTTATGAGAGCTGCCTTAGTGAATACGTTTCTATTCCTCTAATTCCAAGACATAGTTTTATAAAATGCTTTAAACTGGGTCAAAGTTTAGTTAGTTAAGGTTTTCTAAGATTTTTTTATATGGAACCATTAGAAGGAAAGGATGGTTTTCATGTGTTTTTTGTTTTTTTTACAAATACGGATCTGAAAATGTGGCACATATATATATATATATTCAGCCCTCAGTTATTTATTTGTGCACCTATGAATTAAATCAAGGACAGAAAAAGAATTTGGAAGTTGCTTAGATACACTATATTGCCAAAAGTATTTGCTCACCTGCCTTGACTCACATATGAGCTTAAGTGACATCCCGTTCCTAATCCATAGGGTTCAATATGACGTCGGTCCACCCTTTGCAGCTAGAACAGCTTCAACTCTTCTGGGAAGGCTGTCCACAAGGTTTAGGAGTGTGTTTATGGGAATTTTTGACCATTCTTCCAGAAGCGCATTTGTGAGGTCGCACACTGATGTTGGACGAGAAGGCCTGGCTCTCAGTCTCCGCTCTAATTCATCCCAAAGGTGTTCTATCGGGTTGAGGTCAGGACTCTGTGCAGGCCAGTCAAGTTCATCCACACCAGACTCTGTCATCCATGTCTTTATGGACCTTGCTTTGTGCACTGGTGCACAGTCATGTTGGAAGAGGAAGGGGCCAGCTCCAAACTGTTCCCACAAAGTTGGGAGCATGGAATTGTCCAAAATGTCTTGGTATGCTGAAGCATTCAGAGTTCCTTTCACTGGAACTAAGGGGCCAAGCCCAGCTCCTGAAAAACAACCCCACACCATAATCCCCCCTCCACCAAACTTTACACTTGGCACAATGCAGTCAGACAAGTACCGTTCTCCTGGCAACCGCCAAACCCAGACCCGTCCATCAGATTGCCAGATGGAGAAACGCGATTCGTCACTCCAGAGAACGCGTCTCCACTGCTCTAGAGTCCAGTGGCGGCGTGCTTTACACCACCGCATCCGACGCTTTGCATTGCACTTGGTTATGTATGGCTTGGATGCAGCTGCTCGACCATGGAAACCCATTCCATGAAGCTCTCTGCGCACTGTTCTTGAGCTAATCTGAAGGCCACATGAAGTTTGGAGGTCTGTAGTGATTGACTCTGCAGAAAGTTGGCGACCTCTTCGCACTATGCGCTTCAGCATCCGCTGACCCCGCTCCGTCAGTTTACGTGGCCTACCACTTCGTGGCTGAGTTGCTGTCGTTCCCAAACACTTCCATTTTCTTATAATACAGCTGACAGTTGACTGTGGAATATTTAGGAGCGAGGAAATTTCACGACTGGATTTGTTGCACAGGTGGCATCCTATCACAGTTCCACGCTGGAATTCACTGAGCTCCTGAGAGCGACCCATTCTTTCACAAATGTTTGTAAAAACAGTCTGCATGCCTAGGTGCTTGAATTTATACACCTGTGGCCATGGAAGTGATTGGAACACCTGATTCCAATAATTTGGATGGGTGAGCAAATACTTTTGGCAATATAGTGTAGTTTGCTTTAATACCAGCATGAATCTATCTGCCTTGTTAAGGGCTCACGGGTTGGTAAGAAAACATTAGTTAAAAAAGTGCATCATAATGACCAAAGAACACAGTGACCATCTCAGAAATTTAATTTATGAGATTTTAAAGCAAGCTCAAGATATACACTCACCGGCCACTTTATTAGGTACACCTGTCCAACTGTCCAACACTTAATTTCTAAGCAGCCAATCACATGGCGGCAACTCAGTGCATTTAAGCATGTAGACATGGTCAAGACAATCTCCTGCAGTTCAAACTGAGCATCAGTATGGGGAAGAAAGGTGATTTGAGTGACTTTGAACGTGGCATGATTGTTGGTGCCAGAAGGGCTGGTCTGAGTATTTCAGAAACTGCTGATCTACTGGGATTTTCACGCACAACCATCTCTAGGGTTTACAGAGAATGGTCCGAAAAAGAATAAACATCCGGTGAGCGGCAGTTCTCTGGGGGGAAAGGCCTTGTTGATGCCAGAGGTCAGAGGAGAATGGCCAGACTGGTACGAGCTGATAGAAGGGCAACAGTGACTCAAATAACCACCAGTTACAACCAAGGTGGGCAGAAGAGCATCTCTGAACGCACACTACGTCGAACTTTGAGGCAGATGGGCTACAGCAGCAGAAGACCACACCGGGTGCCACTCCTTTCAGCTAAGAACAGGAAACTGAGGCTACAATTTGCACAAGCTCATCGAAATTGGACAATAGAAGATTGGAAAAACGTTGCCTGGTCTGATGAGTCTCGATTTCTGCTGCGACATTCGGATGGTAGGGTCAGAATTTGGCGTCTATAACATGAAAGCATGGATCCATCCTGCCTTGTATCAACGGTTCAGGCTGGTGGTGGTGGTGTCATGGTGTGGGGAATATTTTCTTGGCACTCTTTGGGCCCCTTGGTACCAATTGAGCATCGTTGCAACGCCACAGCCTACCTGAGTATTGTTGCTGACCATGTCCATCCCTTTATGACCACAATGTACCCAACTTCTGATGGCTACTTTCAGCAGGATAATGCACCATGTCATAAAGCTGGAATCATCTCAGACTGGTTTCTTGAACATGACAATGAGTTCACTGTTCTCAAATGGCCTCCACAGTCACCAGATCTCAATCCAATAGAGCATCTTTGGGATGTGGTGGAACGGGAGATTAGCATCATGGATGTGCAGCCGACAAATCTGTGGCAACTGTGTGATGCCATCATGTCAATATGGACCAAACTCCC